>OY754337.1:43066034-45768963 GCA_963573305.1 Pyrrhosoma nymphula | reverse complement strand
ACGATAATGATCTAAATAGTCTAAATAAACTCTTTGAAGTGAAAAGGAAATGCAGTGAAGAGCTGCAGTAAACCAATCTTTGGCTTAATGACTGCTGACGACGATGTAAAATTTCTCGCTCGTAAATATTCTTTGGTCATGAAGCTAGTATAATGCTTATGTTCCTTACGTTCATTTAGAAAATAAGCGCGTGAAAAAATTAGAATAAAGCAAATATGTCAAATGGATGGAGAGAAAAGACCCGTGATCTCCGATACGGTATGAATCAAAGGAATAGGGGTGGGCATGCTGATATCTCTTTAGGAGTATTTAAATGCTTTATCTTAATTTTGTATGATTTTGGATAGGCATTATATTTCTAAAATTATTCATAGGTGACAGTTCAAATCATCAGAGGAACTGAAATAATGTGAGATAAAGGAAACGTAATAATTTTTGCTTTCATTCTATTCACGAGCATAATTATACCAATAAAAACTTCAACTCCTACTAAATTGACCAAATAGTTTATTAAAAACTTTTAATGAGAATTAAAAGATTTTCAGATATGATAAAAGTTTTGGAACCAATCAAATATCGAAAAAAAAACTTAAAAACACGGCTTTAAGTCTGGAAATGTACGCGAACATAGTTATTCAATGATTATATATGGTAAATATTGATGCAGTCTCATATTGAATGTATGCCGATAAATAATCAATATTGATGCTAATAGACAGTAATTTCCACACCTAATTTATAAACTGATCTATAGGCTTCAGCACTGAGCGGTTATTTTCAAGTTACAGAGCAGAGTATAAAATCATATCCAAGCGTTTAAAATCATTTCAAGTAGGACGCGTTAGTCATCAAAATGTCTGTCGGCTGAGAAATATCGATACAGGCTCACATCAAATATATATATCGCCCATTCCCAAGGGATAGAACCGGGAGTGGGAGCAGAACATGAAAGGAGACGAACTCACCCCTGATCCTCCTCCGTATTTTTATGATGGATGCCTTTTTTATCTTTCGCTCGCCTCACCGAACCTTGACTTAAGCGATCGAGCTCGCTCAGAAATTAACATAGCCGTCAAAGGTTGATGGGGCACAAAGTAAACTTAGCATAACCATCGACGCTGCCTTCGGAGAGTCGCTTTGAGGGGATAGACGAACGGGACTCAAATCTGACGGTTCAGAGGAGGAAAAAAATACATTTGAGTGGAAGCGAAGACACAACCAAATCGTCAAAGGTATCGACTGACGCGAGATCGACTCTAGACCGGAGTCCCTCGAATGCCGAAAGATCCACAGAGTCAATAGTTTGATGGAAGAAATTTTCGTCGATATAGCGAAGTGAAAGGCGGTAGGGCTACGCGTGTTATTGATGTCCATCAAAGAAGCTAAGGTGCTTCATCAACAAGTTTATTTGAAGTAAGAAACAAAGGTAGACTTAGGTGTTCCGATGGTTACGCAAGACAAAATGAAGACGCAAGACTTTTGGAAACTTTACCTGGAAGAATAAAGATTAATGCCGTCCATAAATGTTTTTAACAATATATTAACGCATGAATCAAACAATGGACCGGCAGACAACATGCTGAAGAGAATGTAAAACGACCAATGCTCATATATTTTTGCTCTTATGTGAAAGTGGATGCAATTTCCTCAATAAGGAGTACTGAAATCAAACAAAAACGATTTAAAAACCGTTTTAGAGGACGAAATACTAAAATAAAATTCTTACCTATCATTCCATTCCTTTTCGGAGAGCACACAGACAAAATATGTTAAGGAAGGCCTTGAAACTGACTGTATTTCTATAACTTCTTTCATTCTGGCCTATCATAGCATACTCTCTGCTACATATATTCATATTCTCTGCTACACTCACGTATTGCTTCAAACACTCCTTCTTACACTAAAACTCCTAATATTCCTCCCCTTGATTTATATTTAAGAAGTCTTTTCCGCCATATTCACCTATGACTTTCTCGGTCTACCACTTAGCCTTGATTCGACTACGGGAAAAGCTCAATCAACTCTTGATACCAAATAAATGAAATCAAATTATTCACGACAGCACCTAGCATAAAGTCTATGCTAATCCATTTCCTTGCAAGATTAAGTGATTTTTCTCTATGAAAAAAAAAATAATTTGACTGTACTGGAGTGCAAATTTGGTGAAACTTTGGAGGAATATGGTTCGAATCACTTTCCAGGATATTGATTTGTTCACTTTTAAGTGTGCACACTTGTGCATCTCTGAAGTGGGTGATTCTCGCTGAAGATGTACCACTCTGAGTTTGTCCATTTCCTCAATTTAAAACAAAAAAACTAGCAAAGTCTACGGCACTCGCTAAAATATATCAAACTCAATTTTATAATACTACTCGTTCTAACAGTGATTGAAGCTTAACAATACTTTTCTCTAATATTGGGGAAATATTTATTTCGGCACTGTGTTAACTTGTGAAATTTCACGCATACAATAAAATAACTAAGATCTGACAATTACGTTTTTGAACCTAAATAATAAACCCTAAGAAACATAGCAAATCCATCAGTGCAAAACTTAAACGTATAAACCAGATAGTGAAAACTCATCCCTAGTCAAATGGGGGAAAATTGCCTAGTGGGAGTTAGGACTGAAGTTTTTATTTTTACAAAATGAATTGTGTAACAAGAATTCTAATTTTACTTAAATGAATAAAGAGCATTCTGCTATTTTGTTCCTTCAGTCGGACGAACGAAAACTTATGTTTTTCACATGTGGGACCCAGTTGGCATGTTTGTCATCGGCTAAGAATAGTTTGTCAAAGGAAATGTTAAACACACCACAGAGTGGAATTAAGTCGAACTGATTTATAAAAATGCATGCTTTTTGAATTCCCGTACATATTATACTAAAAACCTACTCCTCAACAGTCAATACGATGGTAATTTCTTTATTTAAATAGGAAACATTTAAAATTCCGCAGCACTAACATATTCCAAAAAAATGAGATGGATCTCGTTTAACTGGTACCTACTTATTCTAAGAATATAGCCGTGAATGAATAGCCGTACTAATGGCCTTCATGTTGAATACCTTCCAGAGCAATATGATTGCCTTCATGCCTCAGTGCCCTCAGCTGCCTGCTGCAAAATAAGCAATTACCAATCGATGAAACCAATTTAAGAGCGAAGTCCATGAAGTTTTCAGGATTAGCAAAACGTGGATGCTCTATAAATGCTCCTGGCGCACTTGCACCCAAATGATACCTATCCCATGTCCACCGCACTCCAAAAAATGATATTTTATATGCGATCCTTCCTCTAGTACATCCAGTACACAAAATAGGACAGATTTTCCCTAAAATACCCAATCAATGCAGTGGCCTGTGAGGTAATACCAAAATAAATTTTTATCGCTGCCATTGAAACTTATCACTCAAGGCTGGAGTTCACAGTCATCGCAATCCGTTCAAACCACGCTGCAATTTTCGAATTTCGTGGGATTTTGATAGTATCAAAGATTTTAAAGCTGGTGTAGACTAGGATTATACAAGCCTGCTCTCGTAAAGCATAATTGAGGCGTATATACGGCGAATATTCAGACACTGCTCAAATAAAATTTATTTTTCTCACGCTATCTATATCTACAGAGTACAACACTACAACCCTAAGTTCGACAGTCTCTGGCGTTATATGGTGAAACAGCATTTTAGTACTTAAATATAATTACAGTAATTGTACTGTCCACTTAAATTTTAATGTAAATATTACACTAGAAAATGTATTACATCGAAAAATTGAAATGTATTACATTGAACAATATTACACTAGGTGTAATATTTACAATAAAATTTAAGTGGGCAGTACAATTACTGCAGTTTTATTTAAGTACAACTCCAAGGCTACGGCAAAGGGTAAAAAATCCCCATGCGAGTAATACGTTACATTCCACAAAATTAATAGGAATTTCACGAGTTGAAGTAAGCATGGATCAATTCGTTGAGCAAAAATATAATGTATATACTACGATTAATGAATTTAGCAAAGCAGGCTAGGGAGACGGTGTTGGTGGTGATTTTCTTAATAAGTCGGCGTCGGGGTGAAGTCCTCGCCTGCTAAACCGAGGGTCGCGGATTAGAGTTCAGTGGGTATTTGAGTTCGTCCGTTATTACTTGTTATAACACCTGATGTAAAAGTCCGGTAGAGCTGTTTTCAGGAATGTAGAAATAAATAAAAAAATTTATAAATAAATAAAATAGAAATAATGTAATAACTGAGAGCATCCACATAAATGCTATTTTTCACGACGTAGGTTTCGATGTGGCACAGTAACATCAGAGGCGCAATCATGGACCTTTCCTGCGCGTTATAGCTGATAATATCCAAAATGCGAACGCCAATTGTTGCGATCCAGCCACAGTCACCGTTCTTGCGTCTCGCCGCGCCGCGCGGTACGAATACGAGAACAATGATTTTAATACGAGGAACAGAGAAAGGAGGAAACATAGGCAATAAAACCAAAATTATCGTTGTATCTGTACCTACCAATATATTGGAGGAATATCGATATGATAAGGTAAAATTATCCTAACCAAATTTTCTAGAGTCATGTATAATATTGCATAAGACGTAGTTTGAAGAACATTCATCACATTTTTACATGATTTATGTTATGAAATTACAGTAACGCGAACGCACACGCTATAAAGATCTATAATAATTCCCCTGGTCTGATCGTAAGCTATTTATTGTTACGTCATAATTAGGGAGTTCCACAAAGTTACGTCATAAACTATCAAGTTTAAGTTTGATGTATTTTGTATTATTTTAATGTAACACTTTGATATTGCTTGCCCATTTCAGTCAGTGAAGCATAGGAAAGTAGATAACGAAACCTGATTAACATTGATATTCGCTATATGTCTACCAGAGTAAATTAAATGTCATGACATGAAATGTTCATGTGATACTGCACTATTTGAGCAATGCAGCAATTTACAATGAAGGTACTTTATTAAGACAGAAATAAAAATACAATGATACATGTATCAAAAATTCCTCCAAGTATTACAAACCCACTAGGAATCATTAAATGCAGAACCAGCTCCAAAGTTGTCAAACTACCATCTCATATATATATAATTAATGACTCCGGCAATCAACTACCTGGCACTACTTATATATTCCACTAAACTATTCCTTTTCACTCCTGCCAGATCCTGATCAAATACTTTAATCAAACCAACAGGATCGATTAGTGTATAAGGGTTCAATATATGTTAAACCCTGTGGAGAAAGTAAATTGTGCTCCTAGATACCAAGGGTAGGAATGTGAATTTCTGCTGGCATAAATGTGATTTATGGATCATTCTAAACATAGTACGGTAAGTATCTCAAATTAATAAATGTTGATTGACACTTTTTCCACGACCCCTGAAATAGACATTTTAAAACAATTCGCACGAAAGTCTAGTTCTATGAGTTTAGTATGAATTCACCAATCACATACAGTGCATCGGTACTCGAAAACTGATTTTGACGTCAACAGAAACAAATAACAGCAACGACTCTTTTTAAAAATGTACTTTTCATTTTTACTACATTCTTCTACAGTGATTCTCTTCCAAGTTCCTTTAATAAGCTACAATGTAGCTCTGTAGTTCTGGCTGATATAGTTATTGTTTTCAAATCCTCATTTCTCATTATTACTTATCTGATTCCACTTCCTCTTGACGAGCAATTTTATCAGCATAGAAAGAGTACATTCTACTTATTACGTCAACTTTGTCCTTGGAGTACCCATTATTATTTCTCATGTTCACATTTCCACGGGAGCAATTGTACATGTCCCCAAATTGAATACCTTTTCGGCCCTCTTTATGGCGTAACTATATTTCCTTGGGACCGGGAACACAGCTGGCAAAGAGGGCCCTCATCACATTATTCGCTAATTCAATTTCTTTCCTTGGCACCTTGGAGCCGGCCCTTTTAGAGGGCGGGGTCCAGGTGCGCCGTCCCCCCCCCCCCTCCGGCGCCCAGGTATCTATTTAAAGCTGTTAGCGCCACTGGACCTCCGAGAAGATCGTCCCCAGACTCTTAACATCATTCTTTGTATTCGATTTAACGAAACGACACAACTTGACTCAATCAAATGCTCAATATATATGCAAAGGCCCAATCATTGAATAAGAAACAGTAAAATAGCAATATTACGATGACCAACTTTAGTTTTTCGCATCTTAGTAGCTGCCTCTTTCGTAGTTCACCGACGAAAAACTCAAAAAGAATACATTGAACGGTCTCAGTTATATCTAAACTGTGGGAATCCCTTCCCTGAATACTCGCGTGCCTCGATAAAATATTAATGGCTGGTAACAGGCTTACACAGAGGGCAGAGTTACAATAAGGGTTAGGTTAAGGGCACTTGCTAAAGGCGGGACTCGATCCTGAGTTCTCCATATCAGCAGGTGGTTGCAATTTCTAAAATAATGGCCCGTAAAGTTCCACTTTATAAAACTAAATTCTATCAGTACTTTTCCTTTTAATGCACGAAGGCAAAGGGCTCAAAGGGGTGACATTAAATGGAATGATTTCCTGGCGCTGTTCATTAAAATTTCATATTAAACTAGCTGTTAATGTTAAATAACACATCCACTCTTTTTGCTCGATGAATCTTTTAGCTCTACGTACGTAATTTATTAATCAGGAAATAAAATCCCCAGACTCTGTTTCCTCCATTGCAAAAATTAATAATAAATTATTGGCAAATTGTATGATTCCTAGCCGCATCTTATTAAGCAATGTCCATCCCTATCATTTATTTAAGACTTTCCAAACTCAACCGCCTTTCCAACCCTCTCTTCTTTAAATTGATCAGTTATTATCCTTCTCCTGCTAATTTCACACTTTTCACTTACAGAGGGGAATAGGATTTCTGATGCGAAGTGAAACGTAACGCCACACTTGAGTACGTATAAGCGCCACAATTACTCTAACTAATTACCCACAATACGCGATGTCTCCTTAATATTTTTATTTGAATATGAAAAATAGGATTTGAAGATCACGGAACAATTGATGCAGAAATTCTCAAGCTAAGACGGCGTTCGTGATGAGAAGGCAGTCACTGTGCTCAAAGGGCATAGCAAAAAGACAAGAAAGAAAGAGACGAGAAAGTAGCACGTGAAAATATTTGCGTGTAGTGTGGGGCACTCAATGAATTGGAGACATGGACATTCCGAAAAGCTGACCAGAGAAGAATCCTTTGAAAAACCCTGAGCTGGGGATGGACTTGGAAGGTCAAACGGACAGATTAAGTGAGAAGTCTATGAAGTATAAAGAAGAAAAGGAAAATCCATTTGGAGCATCATGCCTGAAAGGAAGAGCACGGCGGATTAGGCCCACAGCCACAAGACAAAATGAATTTTTGGGGAATGGACAAGAATGGTCCTCCAAGCAAGACCACGAGATAAATAATTTTGGAATGTACAGAGGGTTATTGGAACGTAAAACTATTATGGTGTAAGAGATATTATGTAGGGAATAATACAGAACTGGAGGAAACCAATACAGTGATTGACAAACCAAAGACTACAGAAAAACCTCCTCCTCTTCCTTCCTCTTTCGTCTCTCTTTCCGTCCATCGCACTATCTACATTCACGTCCACACCCACCTCTCAAACGCCCGCAGCCAATTCTCGTCTTCCTTTCTCAGAGCCCATGTTTCTGCACCATTCGCTCCACATTAGACTCATAGCCAGGCTTATATTTGCATTCTTACACAAGGACTCCGTAATTAATTCGATCCTATTTTTGAACGCCTCCTTTCCTGTCACTCTTATTCTTCTAATATAATAAATACGAAGATCATATTCCTCCAGCGTACTACCCAAGTAATTAAAATGTTCTACCTGCTTTTTTTGCCCTCCTACTCTTACGGTCAGCCTCGCTGTCTTTGTCCTGGAAAATGTACGCATATCTCGCTATTTTTGTCCTGAAAATTTTCCGTATTTCCCCCAATAATTTTCTAATGCCCCCACCAGTTCGTGCAACCCTCTCGACGACTGACTGGTAACTGACGACTGACTCTCAACAACTGGTAGTCAACAAATCGAACCGACTTTATAAACCATGCCTCCTTTACCATTTCCTTATTTTCACGTCAAAAATTTTATCACTTATATTAGCTAATCGCAATTTCGGAAACTTGAAAATAATAACACTAATGCCTTTTTTATTGAGTGAAATAGGTGCTATCAAATGGATTTCTGGATTTAACTCACTCGACAAGCACCCATGCCCTGGATGGTGAAAAGCACATCCAGTTGAGGAAGTTACCCTGAATCCTTCGATGTCAACAATGGAGGATGTCACCAATATACCGATACCAAGGGACAGAAAAAATATAAAAAAGTGTGAAAAATGGTGATTTTAACTGCAAAGAACCAACCATTGAAGCCAGTTTGAAATTTAAAGAGACGATCGTCACAGCTTCGATTTTCTCCTTTGCATGTACATACATATATATACACATATAAAGCCTCCATCCTCATCCCTTCCACTTCACGGTCCTTTGCTTGCGTCTACTGTTCTTCGCCACGCTTTCCCGCTGCTACGCTCGCACTCCCGTTCATCATTCTCAGCATGTTGTATTCCTCCGCCCACATTCTCTCCCTCTTTCTCTCTCTCTATCTATCTCTCTCTCTCGGTTAATACCCTTAATCTTCCTCCTTCTTCCATTATATTTTAGCCCATATTTTCATCCCAGTGGTTCCAAATGTTTTTTTAATAGCATCCACGACCATGACTCATCCACCACCCCGGAGACCCAGCGCGATTATGGTCGACTTTGAATATGGACTGTTTAATATATTATGAAGGAGATGTCATTTTAGCCACTTTAGACCCCCAAAAGCTCGTCCCGCATATTCACTGCCGAGTGAAATTCCTCAAGCGGATCTTTATTAGATTATAAATATCACTCTAAGGTCTAACATTTTGTCCTAGCTTTTGGATTAAATCATTTCAGTTCCATGTAAAACATCATGAAATTATAGTGATTGTGCTCCGGAAAACTATTCTTCACCCATTTTGTGAGGAACCTATTCACTCAGCTCCTTCCTGTAATGTTCAAAATAAGGTCACCTTTGCCCTAAATAATAACTTATGTGTAGATAATCAATGTGTTAAATTTAAGTATAATTGTCTATGCGCCACTATGGTATGGAAGTAATGCAAAATTTCACGTATACATTGTCACACCCGCGATCAATGTGAGTAGATTTAAAATTCATAAAATCGCTCCGATTCGTCGTGGTGAATCACAATCGGAAAGTGACTTGGAATCAAATGACGGTTTTATCCGGTAAAAATTATAACGATTTTGTATTTTAAGCATCAAGATGGCAGGGCCTAAACATTAAATGAAAGTGATTTAAATTACTTTTTCTAAATCTCACGATTCTCTTGCCCGACCAAAGAAAATTTATCTTGCACGACGCCGAACATACAGAGGTGATAAGTGTACAGTGGATCACCCTTGATGGACGTCAGAGCCAAGATTATTCAAATTTCAGAGGGATTTATCCGATAAACAAGGAAAAAAGCTCCATGGCAATCAACTAGAGCTAATGCAATAGCGAGACAGTTGCCGAAAAAACGATAATTCGGTCACAGTCAGTAAAGAAGTTTCCCCGCCTAACTTAGTTATTCCGTTCCATCCTCCCGTCCCTGATATGATTTGGCCTTTCTTCTCTTTTTCTGTCGAATCTCTCTTTCCTTCAGTAGGTCCCCCAACTCCAATTTCCCCATCTTTCTTGCCCCACCTTCACCATTCTTTTTCAACTCCGCTCCGTCGTTCCACTCAAACCTTTGGCTAAATATTGATTCCATTGGGGAGAATACGACTCTTTGACTATTGAATACAGTTGATATTGTTCAAAAGGTGATGATAGCTGTAATCTTAGCTGCGTTACACCACAATATGTACTTCATACGCCTTTATTTTTTATGAATGGAAGGATCGGTGTTGCAGTGGGACAGGTCCATTTTCTTCCATTTCTTAACGAACAATATTGTAGGTTGGCTAGAGCCTTATAGAATGATCTGATGCTTTCCCGGAGTATTGTGTTAGTGAAGTCTGTTCGGGTTCTCCACCGGGTCAAACTCTGTATTTCTGCCAACTCTTAGATATACGAGTCGTCGGCAGAAATTCAGAGTTTGACCAGGTGGAGAAACCTAACAGACTTCAATAGTACTCTTGGATTTTTTAGTACAAGAGAGAACCAAGTTTGAGTACCGCTAATTTACGCGAGGAATAGCAGGAACTTTAAGGGCGTTTTCCTCCATAAATCTCTTCAGCAGACTTGAACACTGAACACTACAAAGATAAGTATGGTTACATACGTTCCCCTGTGTTGTAGCAATTGCTACCACAATAAAGTTCACTATTGCTCTGTGCATAAAACATTGCATGATCAGATGCCAATGCATTTAATTAAGACATATAGTACCATTGAATTATGCTGAACTGTTATACTCTGCGATGAAATATAACAACAAAAGGTCAACAAATAATTATAAAAGGGATGTAAAAATCAATACTTCTGTAGCTCCCGCGGTTAACTCGCCCAAACCAAGGAAACTTATCGTTCAGGGGTTTTTCACTAAGAATTTCCTTCTCCATTCCCTTTCTTTAACCCAACTTCATATTGTCCCACCATCGCTCTTATCCCTCCACAACTCAAGCTCTTCTATTCCACCCAACTCCTTGGCTAACTGGCAACGCGCCTATCGCGAAGTCATTCGACCTGGAAAATTCACAATCCGATTTTCCCGTGCCCGAAAAGTTAAAATCGGTCCTCCGACGCCAGGGAAGCGCACTCGCAAAACCTTGAGGGTTGATAAACAAATTATCACATTACTTACAAGATTAATAAACTTAGAGGGCTTTCGTACATGTCTCACCATGTTGGCTGGTTATTAGGGGAGGCGACCGAAGGAGCGAGGAGGCCATTTTTCCCATTATGGACAGGTTGGTGAGGGAAGGATAATTTGGGGAAAAGAGCAAGGATGGAGAGAAAACCGACCTTCTACTCGAAGCGAAAAACACCAAGGGTTCCAAAGTTTCAACTTCCATCCGAAGGAGATCGGGTAGGTGAGGTTGCTAGAGCAGCGATGGGCAACCTATGGCACGCGAAAGGCATTTCGGTGGAATGCCAAGAATGGGTCAATATAATTAAACTTTCCGATATTTTATGCCCTTCTTACTTATAAAATTTTATTTATGAGGAAAAAATGGGTCACCGTCATGCATGCCTATGAATGAAGTACCTTCATCAAACCTCTGTTCGGTTTATAGTCAGAAGTTTTTACCACTGATACTCATCCTAATGAAGGTAATTTTCATTTCAAAATACCATCATATGTATTATCCTTACTGTATCCTTTTGATTAAGAAACGTCAACAAGTATGGGGTTTCACGAGCCCAGCTTATAATTAAATTTTAAATTTAAAATGTATCATGCGTACACGTATCGGTTGCCGACCGCTAGGTTAGAGTAGTTACCTACTTCCCATCTCAAAGCCCATGGTTCGAATCCCGGCAGTGGCCGAGATTCTATGGAGCAGTTCCGATCACTGCTTGGGTATCTAGAGGGGGGCATAACAAGTGCAGTAGGTAGTCTATCCGTCGGATGGAAAGTTAAACTGTGGTCCTTTCGACGCCTTTCGTCAACAGTATGCCAATTCCAACGCTGGGTTTCTCTTCCACCCTTCCTTCATTTCAGATTAAGCCTTTCTTAAGCAAACTACTCAACTGCCCATAAGGGTGCAAAAGGCCTCAGTTGTAGCTTCCAACCACGTACTCTGCCTCCTCCTAAGAGGTAGAGGAGAGGAAACCTCCCCCAGAGGCCTCCTCTCCTCTACCATCATAAAAAGCACTTCCTCGTTTGTCTTCGTTTCCATCCACCGTTTCTTCATTCTCCTCCACACCCACATCTCAAACGCCTTCAGCATATTCTCGTCCACTTTTCTCGAAGTCCACGTTTCTGCACCAGGCAATCCTTCTCTCCATATCAAAATCTACGCCAGTCCTGTATTTGCGTCTTCACACCAGGCCCCTGTCATTAATTCTCTCTTATTTGTTAACATCCCCTTTGCTAACGCTATTCTCCTTCTAAAATCTCTAATACTAAGCCCATTTTCCTCCAGCCAACTACCTAGGTAATTAAAATGCTTTACCTGCATTATTTTGTACCCTCCTACTTCTATAGTCAGGCTCGCTCTCTTCACTCTTGAAAGTCTCCGTGTTTCTCGCTTCCTTTGTCCTATAATATCTTTGTATTTCTCGCAATGATTTTCCAGTGCAGCTATCAATTCTTGTAATCTTCACAATGACTGACTAACCGACAACTGTTCGTCAGAAAATCTAATCGACTTGCTAAGGTCCCCGCCGTTACTAGCTCCTTCCTATTGCTGAACGATTCTTTCGATCCATTCCTGGAATTGTATGACGCCAACCCAACCTAGCCAAGCAACCCATAAGACGGGCGGAGTACTTTACCTCAAGTGTCCTCCGCACGGCACCCTGAGTAGGGATCGAGATTCAATTGAAAAATCTCCACCTCTGTCGGAAGTCGATTCCCGTGGCATTAGGATAGGCGCCAGTACTCTAGCCACGACACCAACCCAATCCCCGTATGAATCGCGCCGTCGGAGAGTCCATCCCAGCGAGCAAGGAAGAGTCCTCTTTTCAAATACTCTCCCACCACCGCAGATAGTCTCCCCTTTTGAAGGGTAGCGAAGCCGCACAAGCCTTTATCCCATTCCGACCGTGGGCGATGCCTTTTCGTATCTTCTCCTCCCGCCCTCCTTCCCCTCTCCTCCCCCGCCAACCCATCCACTTGTCCCCCTCTTCAAATCCATATAGATATTTTTTATTCTTCTGCTTCCCCTTCTCCATGCACTTCAAAGGCACTTCCGTTAATGCCGCGACCATAAAAGCAATGCCACGCCATTTATGCCCATTTGAGCCGAAAGGAAAGCAATAAACCCCCACACATCTTCCTTCACTCCGTCCAACCAACCACCCCTCCTAATTCCTACTCTCCTCTCCCTCCTCCGTCCTACTCCAGTGGCCCCACACCTCACTCCTCATCCTCGACTTGTATTCCCCCCCACCCTCCTCACTTGAAGCACACCCCGGCTATCGCAAAATCCACCCACGGTCCTACGGTCATGCATTAAGTCTCCGGAAACACATATATATATAATTATGTGTATACATACATCTCTCTTCCATCTTCTTTCCTTCCGGCTTCTCACTAGAGGTGTGCGATATGCGAATTTCTATATCACATATGAATTATGCATCGCAAAAGAAGTAATGTTCACTCGAATGATACAGGATATCGCATGATATATCGCATAGCTGAGTATATCGTATTATTAAGCATCGTTAAATGCTACAAATTTATTCATAAAGTATTGCAGTTTTTTCTCTTCAGTCTAATACAGAGAATTTTTATACAGTCCTAACTTGAAAAACGCTCTTCTCAAAAATATTGTGATGCATTGCGGGGCTGATCGTTGACATGCCTGATTTATTTTCTTACTTTTATGACTACCTCTCCTAGACATACTGTTCAAAGCGTTTTATTTCAATTCAATTGAATGCGGTGTGGCAATATTTTTAGAAGGAAAAATATGCACTGCCTACATGTTTTCTAGAAAAAAGGAGATATTTTCCTAAAGATAATGTAATATTTGTCA
Source organism: Pyrrhosoma nymphula (assembly GCA_963573305.1). NCBI lineage: Eukaryota > Metazoa > Arthropoda > Insecta > Odonata > Coenagrionidae > Pyrrhosoma > Pyrrhosoma nymphula. The sequence continues at coordinate 45,755,216 of OY754337.1, read as the reverse complement.
TAGCACAAGCAGTGATGAGCTAAAACACGGTAAAATGTATATTTATAAGTAATGCTGAACCATAGGGGATAAATAAGAGGTATAGGATGAAAATTAGACAGGTACCGTAGAATTGAAATTTAATACGACTTATTAAAATGATAGTTTATTTTTCACTGGACACAATTAACGACAAATGAAATGTGAAATGTTCATTATGTATGTAGTTAAAATTCTTCACAGTGACTTCATGATGTAAGGCATTGCAGAACACTTATCTTTTATGAATAATGTTATTGAATATGATCTGGCTTAAGTTAAGTGCATCACAGCTAAACAAATATCACAGTTACTCAGCGTGATCCATTTCATTGAATAGAGATGAATGTACGCGTAAAATGGCTCACCGATATGAATACCGTGAAGCCAAGCCATGCAAAACACGCACACTGCAGTGTTTCAGCGAGAACTATATTTTAAGTGAAAGGAAGCTTAGTCTAATATGAATGTAGAGAGAGAGAGGAAGGCTTTGCAGAGGTAACAGGGAATGTGAGAGCGAATCGGGAAAGAAATAGGAACTTATACATTTATATATATGTGTGTGTGTGTGTGTGTGTGTGTGTGTGTGTGTGTGTGTGTGTGTGTGTGTGTGTGTGTGTGTGTGTGTGTGTGTGTGTGTGTGTGTGTGTGTGTGTGTGTGTGTGTGTGTGTGTGTGTGTGTGTGTGTGTGTGTGTGTGTGTGTGTGTGTGTGTGTGTGTGTGTGTGTGTGTGTGTGTGTGTGTGTGTGTGTGTGTGTGTGTGTGTGTGTGTGTGTGTGTGTGTGTGTGTGTGTGTGTGTGTGTGTGTGTGTGTGTGTGTGTGTGTGTGTGTGTGTGTGTGTGTGTGTGTGTGTGTGTGTGTGTGTGTGTGTGTGTGTGTGTGTGTGTGTGTGTGTGTGTGTGTGTGTGTGTGTGTGTGTGTGTGTGTGTGTGTGTGTGTGTGTGTGTGTGTGTGTGTGTGTGTGTGTGTGTGTGTGTGTGTGTGTGTGTGTGTGTGTGTGTGTGTGTGTGTGTGTGTGTGTGTGTGTGTGTGTGTGTGTGTGTGTGTGTGTGTGTGTGTGTGTGTGTGTGTGTGTGTGTGTGTGTGTGTGTGTGTGTGTGTGTGTGTGTGTGTGTGTGTGTGTGTGTGTGTGTGTGTGTGTGTGTGTGTGTGTTTTTTTTTTTTTTTTTTTTTTTTTTTTTTTTTTTTTTTTTTTTTTTTTTTTTTTTTTTTTAAAAGGGAACTGTAAGGGCTTTGGTTTTTCTCTCATCGTCACCTCTTTTATTTTGTTTTTTATTCATCATTCTTCCATTCATTCATTTCTTTTTTTTATGACAGTCCCTTTTGTTTTCCTCGATTCGCACTCGCGACGGAGGTTCGGCAGGAAGGACAGGCGTCAGGAGGGTCGATCCGAAGGGGCTGGTTACCGCAACCTCTCGACCCCGAGTCCCGCCGCCAAAGAGCCCTCCCCACCTCACCACCGAAGCTGAGGCACGTCGAAACATACACAGTTGTTGTCCTTTTTGATCTATGTTATTCCATTTCTTCTATTTTTTATTCAATCATTCTGTTATCCATAGGTTTTCATTGAGGCTTCCGTCTTCGGTCAGCAAAATGTTGTTTTCCGTCCAGTTGTAGAAGAAATCTTCCAGGTTGCCGGCTTCCTGGTGATACGCCTTTTCTTTCTCCAGTCTTCTTTTTAACCTCTTGGCCATTTCTTTCTTGTAGTTTGTGTCATCCTTTTTTTTTCTTTGTATGAGTGTGAATTCGTCGTATATGGTGCTTTTGGCAAGCGTCAGTAGATAGTTTGAAAATTGGACGTTTTTTGATGTATCGAACTTGTTTGTTAGCGGAAACCCGGCGTAAAGATCATTTTTTGTTATCGATGTTTTTTGGGTCATTTTTTTGATGATTTTGCAGGTTAGTTGCCAGAGGTGTTTTGTCTTCCAGCAACCGAAGATTATGTGCCACGTATCCGCCGTGGTTTCGGGGCACCATGGGCAGTCGTCCGTCTCGCTCAGGTTTGCGTGAGCGAGGAAAGGGCCGTTTGCTATGGCGTCGTGTGCTACTCTCCACGCTGTGTCGGAGTCTCGTCCGATGCACGGCCACGTCCGAAATGATTGCCAGTGAACCTTTTCTCCCGTCATTGCCCCTTTAATTGGCCATTTGTTGTTGTTCTCGTTGTACAGGATTTGTTTGTAAATGTCTGACTTTTTAAGTGGTAATTTCAGTGGTCTTTTTCTTAACGGATTGTAGATGTGGAGAGAATGTCCGATGTTGCTATTTAGGGTTTGGTGAAAGCTGCATTTTTGATTTTCTGCGTTTGTAATATTTTGTGCGTCCCAACTATTTATCATGCTCGTGTAGAAGCTTTTGAGGATTGGACAGTTTGTTTGTGTCGGTGCGTGTGGTTGCGATCTGTTTATAGCTCTCGAAGCCAGCTGACGCCATGGAGCATTTTTGTCGCCTAAGAGAAGGGATTGAGATCTCTGGAGACGGAAGGCTCGAATTCTAGCGGCGAGATCTACGAGGCCCAGGCCGCCCTCCCTGACCGGTGATGTGACCGTGTGTTTGTTGACCCAATGTTTTTTGTGGTTCCAGATGAAGTTGGTTAGTTCGGATTGCAACTGTTTGACTGTGGATGGAAGTGGTGTGTGCGTTTGAAGGATGTGCCAGACTTGAGGTGCTATGTATTTATTGCAGACTCTTGCTCTTCCGAGTAGAGAGAGCGAGCGTGCTCTAGGCGTCCAGGTTCGAATGGCTTTTTGAAATTTGCTGCGGATAACTTCTTCGATGTAGGAAGACTCTTCCTCGTCGGAGTTGGAGATGTACGTTCCTAGTACCTTGAGTCCGTCGTTGCTCCATTGGATGGGTATGGGTGTGTCCTCTCTGGTGCTCCACGAGCCAGCCCATAGTCCTTTGCTCTTTTCCAGGTTGAGGTCTGCTCCTGATGCTTTTGAGTAAGTGCGGAAAGTGGGAATGATTTTCTCGAGGTCTTGGTCGTGCGAGGTTAGGATCGCTATGTCGTCCGCGTATGCTGATACTACCAATTTTTTATTTATTTGAGGTGAGAGGGTGACCCCTGCCAGCTCGGCTTTAATGAACCTTAAGAGCGGGTCTATGGCGATGGAGTAAAGTGGCCCTGATAGTGGACATCCTTGTCTGATTCCTTTTTCGAAGGCTATCGGTCCAGTGAGATCGTTTCCAACTTTAACGTGGCATTTTGCTTGTGAGTATAGTGCGCGCAGTATTCTCGTCGTGCCATCGCTGAAGCCCATTTTCTTCAATGTTCGGAAGAGGTAGTTGTGGCTGACGAAGTCGAAGGCTTTCCTTTGATCCAGGAGCATGACGGCGAGGGGATTCGATTCGAGTTTGGCTATTTTGATTGCGTCACGGATTACTGAAACGTTGTCCATGATGGACCTGTTGGGAGTGCAGTATGATTGTTCCTCTACTATGATTGTGTCCATTATCTGAGTGATTCGTTGGGCTATTGTTTTGGCTATTATTTTGTAGTCGGTGTTAAGTACAGAAATTGGCCTCCAGTTGTTCAGGGATGTAACGTCTCCTCCTTTGGGTAAGAGGGAAATAACAGCGGTCCTGGTCGTTCGTGGTAAGGTTCCTGTCTGAAAAGCGTGTTCTGCCATTAGGAGGAAGGGTCTTCTTAGCACGGGCCAGAATTCCTTATAAAATTCGACTGTTAGACCGTCCATTCCGGGAGTTTTGTTGGATTTAAGTGTTTTGAGTGCTTCAAGATATTCGTTTGGTGATATTTCCTGTGCTAGGCTTTCGGCTTGATCCTGATCCATGGGTTTGGTGAATTGGAGTATGCGTGCGGTGCTTTTGTCTACTTCTTCATTATCTTCAGCCTTTTTTTGATTTTCGAAAAATGTCTGTCTAACGTGCCTTAGGATTTGTATTTTGTCATTTGTAATTCTTCCTTCGATATTTAGTTGATGTATTGTTGCTCTCTTCCTTTTTTGTGACCACTTGGCCAGCCTCACAGACGCCGGCGCATCCGCTTCCACTAGCGACGTCCACCCTTCGATGGCTAGGATCCTCTCCGCTTCGATCCTGTATCTCTCTTCCAGGTCTTCCTCCCCCGTCTTGTTCTCTCTCGCCAGTCTGCTGTATAAGATGGTGTATGCTTTGATCCTGTCCTTGACAGCTTCCCATCGCTGCGATGGGTTCCCTGTCGTGCTTATTATGCTGTAGTGGGAGACTATGTCTGTGATGTATGTTTTAAAATCGGATCTGTGAAGTAGGCCGTTGTTGAATTTCCAGTAAGGTGGTGGGGTCTTTTTCGTGCCGATGTCTATTTCTGCGCGGAGCGCGTGGTGATCTGAGAAAGACGGTATGATTTCAATGGAGCTTATCTGTGAGATGTTATCTTTGTTTACGTATATTCTATCTAGTCGTGATGTGGCTATTGCAGAGTGGAAGGTGTGTCCGGGCTGATTTGGGTGCTTGAAAGACCACACGTCTTCGAGATTGTATTTGCGGATGAGATTTTTGAAAAATCTTTTGAGTTTTGAGCTTCTGGAGGATGTGGATGAGCTGTCTCTGTCTGTTAGCGTAACGTTGAAATCTCCCGCTAAAATGATGGTGATGTTCGTCGGGTCTAGAGGTGTGGGCAAGTTTTCCAGGGCGTTGTCTATTGTTGTGATGACTTGGTTGTGTTTCTCTTTATCCTGTGGTCCATAGTAGCAGAAGATGTGGATGGATTGTGAGGGTGCGGCTATTTTTTGAAGGGTTAATAGTTGAATGTGTCCTGGGTAAATTACTATCGATGAGATGGTGAAGCAAGTGGTCAGGTGTGTGTTGAGGGCTATTGCGGTACCGGTAAATAATGATTCTGGGCCGTTGAAGTAGAGATGGTGGTCAGGCAAGAGTCCTTCGACTGGTGGGCTATCGGTGTTGGCTTCCTGGATGAGTACGATATCTGGTTGGTGCGTATGGATGAAGCTCACCATTTTAGCCCACTTCGCCTTGCTTTTTACGGATCGTGCGTTAATCGTGATTAGGCTCAATGTATCCATCCCGCGGAGAGAGGAAGAGAGCGACTTTAAAAAAAGAAAGAAAGAAAGAACGGATAGAAAAGAAAGAAAAGGATGATTTTAGCTGTCTTCGGAATTCGGCACGGAGTCTCACTGCGTTCTTTAGGCTGTTTTTTAATCTGGAGATTCTGGTCGCGAGTGCCCTACTCGGTCGTGCATTTTCTGTAAGTTGTAGGAGGCAAATCAGCTCGTTGGTTTCTTCCGTGAAATTGCGACTGAGAGATACTGGATCTTTGTGTCCTTTTACTCTCTTTAAAAATTCTATGTATTTCTCGTACGTGATTGACAGCCCTTCTTGCCTCTGGGTGAATATACTTTTAATTAAAACAGAGTCTTCCGGGTCGATGGGGTTACTATTTTGCGTTTCTTTTTCTAACTTGGCGACAACTTTGGAGTGTTTGCCGCCGTCTTTATAATTTTTCTTCCTTTTCGTCGCAACTGTCGTGTCGCGCGCCGAGCCATCCGTGTCCGAGGAGGAGTGAGATGTGATCATGGAATCTTGGCTGTGAAATGCAGGCGATGGCAGGAACATCGGCTTTTCTTGCTTGAGCGGCGCGCCGGAGGGAAGGCTTTGAGGTATCGGGGAAGAGAGGGTGGGAGGGGTGGGAGAGAGTATGGGGGACTGTGAAGGTGAAGGTGAGAAAGATGGGGGGAGGGTCTGAGTCTGGCGGCTTTTTTCGGGGGAGGGTGGGAGGTGAGGGCTGCGAGCCGTCGGCGAGAGTGAAGCCATCGCCGCATCGGCCTCGGGTGAGAGTGGTGGAGGGGGGGGATTCTCATCGCGAGGTGCGTGAGTGCTAGATGACGATGCGTCAGCAGTGGCGACTGTCTCCTCCTCCTGGACGGCCGGGTCAGCGGTCGGAGGAGGGGGAAAAGCTGAGGCATGCGGCAGTGATTCCCCGGTTGAGTGGGAGGCCGCGCCTTGTTTTGTTTCTTCGTTCGTAATTTTTGGCTGCTCTTTTGTTATTTTTACCGTCTCCGTCGATTCGCTGGCCTTTCTCTCTTGTTCTTTCGGAAACTGTGGTGAGGTGTCGTCTGTTTGGTCACATTCCGCGGCGACGTGCCCGGGTTTCCTGCATTTATAGCATACGGTATCATCAAAATTGAGATATATGCGGTGGAGTTTTCCATCTATGGTGACGAGGTAGGAGTCCGGCAGAGTAATGCCCGGTTGCCTGAGTACATATATTTGCCTCCTGAAGCTTTCTACATGTCTGTAACCGTCCCTTTGGGCGCTGATGTGAAGGTAAATCATTTGGCTTACTGGTTTTACGCCGTGTGCAATTAGGGAGAGAAGGTCTTCGTCCTTGACTTCTGGAGGAACGTTGCTAAAAACGAGTCTCTCTGCGGGTGTCACCATCCGTCTAGCTTGCAGGAAAGATTCTCCTAGGGTCACACCTCCGTGTTCACTCATGAATCGATCTACTAGCTGTTCTGATTTTAAATAAATGCACACTCTTTTGTTTGAGAGTTTTGTCGCGTGTGTGATGGAGCTTCCCCCTCCCATTAAATCCCCAACGGCGTATGCATACTCTGCGATGGGTGTGTTTCCTATGGCGGGGAGAATGATGGCTAGTTTCTGGTTCGGTCTACTGGGGTCAGTGATAAAGGCGTGAGTGGGGTGAGGTACTGCGGGGTTCGGGAAGTGTGTGAGTCTTGCGAAATTAACGGTTGCTCGAGTTGTTTGTCCGGTCTGCTGGCTGGGGGAAGGAGAGGCGGCTATTGATGCGTACGGCACGGTCTTATCGAATGGCGTACTTTTTGGTGTAGTTGACTGAGTGGTGGATGTGCTAGGTGCTGGATTATTGATCGTAGAAATCGGAGCATTTATTACCTGAAATTTTCCAGAGTTTCTTCTCAAGATTGTGGCTGTGGCACTAATATCCGGTGATTTTGTGGATGTTGGTTGGATTAGGCCTGCGTGGTGGTCTTCTTGTCGATTGGAGGTGGTCGGTTGGTTCGTGGCTTCAAGCTGGCCGGTTGGTGCGTCTTTCGCGGTGCTGGTGGCTGGCTGTGCGTAGGTGGTTGGTACAGTTGGTTGATTTGGGGTGGAACCCCCCCCTGGAGGCTCATCCATGTCCCCGCCGGTTCCGAAAACCGGCAAGGAGAGAGCAGGCGACGTCCGCAACAACGACAGCCGCTGCGATGCGACACCCTCTTTCGAGAAATATTCACGTAAGTACGTAATACGTAGTAATTACGTAAAAAAAATATATCACAGGACACTTGTTCCTTAGAAGTAGAATAAACTTTGTTAAAGTAGAGTCAGCTGCGAGAGCTAAACACACTACAGAAAGAGTGACTTTCAGGAGCACCGTCGAGACACGTCCGTCCGCTACCAGGTCTGGTGTGTGTGTGTGTGTGTGTGTGTGTGTGTGTGTGTGTGTGTGTGTGTGTGTGTGTGTGTGTGTGTGTGTGTGTGTGTGTGTGTGTGTGTGTGTGTGTGTGTGTGTGTGTGTGTGTGTGTGTGTGTGTGTGTGTGTGTGTGTGTGTGTGTGTGTGTGTGTGTGTGTGTGTGTGTGTGTGTGTGTGTGTGTGTGTGTGTGTGTGTGTGTGTGTGTGTGTGTGTGTGTGTGTGTGTGTGTGTGTGTGTGTGTGTGTGTGTGTGTGTGTGTGTGTGTGTGTGTGTGTGTGTGTGTGTGTGTGTGTGTGTGTGTGTGTGTGTGTGTGTGTGTGTGTGTGTGTGTGTGTGTGTGTGTGTGTGTGTGTGTGTGTGTGTGTGTGTGTGTGTGTGTGTGTGTGTGTGTGTGTGTGTGTGTGTGTGTGTGTGTGTGTGTGTGTGTGTGTGTGTGTGTGTGTGTGTGTGTGTGTGTGTGTGTGTGTGTGTGTGTGTGTGTGTGTGTGTGTGTGTGTGTGTGTGTGTGTGTGTGTGTGTGTGTGTGTGTGTGTGTGTGTGTGTGTGTGTGTGTGTGTGTGTGTGTGTGTGTGTGTGTGTGTGTGTGTGTGTGTGTGTGTGTGTGTGTGTGTGTGTGTGTGTGTGTGTGTGTGTGTGTGTGTGTGTGTGTGTGTGTGTGTGTGTGTGTGTGTGTGTGTGTGTGTGTGTGTGTGTGTGTGTGTGTGTGTGTGTGTGTGTGTGTGTGTGTGTGTGTGTGTGTGTGTGTGTGTGTGTGTGTGTGTGTGTGTGTGTGTGTGTGTGTGTGTGTGTGTGTGTGTGTGTGTGTGTGTGTGTGTGTGTGTGTGTGTGTGTGTGTGTGTGTGTGTGTGTGTGTGTGTGTGTGTGTGTGTGTGTGTGTGTGTGTGTGTGTGTGTGTGTGTGTGTGTGTGTGTGTGTGTGTGTGTGTGTGTGTGTGTGTGTGTGTGTGTGTGTGTGTGTGTGTGTGTGTGTGTGTGTGTGTGTGTGTGTGTGTGTGTGTGTGTGTGTGTGTGTGTGTGTGTGTGTGTGTGTGTGTGTGTGTGTGTGTGTGTGTTTTTTATTATTATTATTATTATTATTATTATCACTCCTAGGTAGGGGAGTAACTAAAGTCTCCTAAGCCTCAAAAAAGTATAGTTTTTTCAGAATCAGTGATTTGATTATTAATTGGGGTTATTACTCACAAATTTTCTGAAAAATCTTTTAAGATGGATATGAAAAAAAGCCGTTACTCTATGTTAAACAAAGGACAATTGACATTCACATTTCCGGTATCTTTGTCAATAAACACATTATTGTGTGCCCATCTACTTAGGAAACTTGTCTCGTTTCCATTTAGAGAATGGTAGGCCTTTTCATTAGTCAGCCTCTTAAGAAATCTCTTCTTAAGAGCCACCGCATAATTTACGTCATTTCTTTTGTTTTTGTAATATAGTACCACCTCGCTATGGATTGTTGACTTAACTAAGGAAAATAGAAAGTTCGCTAGTGCTGTGCCCTGTTGCTGAAAAGAGGCACGAAGGGGAATTCCAGCATAAAGATGTAATAATGGTATGCTGTTCATACCCGTTAACAGTTTAGCGCATGATATAGCCGCTTTCCAGACCATCTTAACCTTCTGGCACAAAAAAGCCAAGTGCCACGCCGATGCGATTGCGTTTGGGCACCAATGGCACGTGTCATTAGGAGTGAGACCCACTCGGGAGAGGAAAACTCCGTCAGCCCATGCCCCATGACATAGTCGCCAAGCTATGTCGGCATCCCTTCCCAAAGTTGGCCACTTCCGCAAAGCCAGCCACACGATTTCATCATCAGCATGTCTACCCTTCAGCGGCCAAAGGTGACTATATTGTGTATAGACGCATTCTTTATATAATACGGCTTTCGGAAGTGGCAGAACAAACGTGGTGTCTTTTCTAAGGCTGTGGTACTGAAAAGCAGGTGAAGTGCTTGGGGGTGGCCAACCGGTCGGGGCAGGACGCTCATGGACCCGAAGTTGTGGATGCACATAAGGTGTTACTCGGTACATCCTCCAGGCCTTCATGACGGCATGGTAGAAACGGTCATTTGGTTGGAGACGACTAGGGGCGATTCTCTCGGACCGAATGAAAAGAGCGTGAGGATCATCCACCTCCCACTCACGACTGATACATTCAAGGGCCAAAGCTCTCCTCACACTTGACATTGTGCCGAGGGCAATGCGTTGAGCAGTGAGGTACCGGAAAGCAATCAACTTAGATGAAATATCCACTAAACCGAGGCCTCCTTCTTTTATAGGTGTAGATACTATGTCCGAGGAGACCCAGTGTTTCCTTTCAGACCAAATGAAGTGAACTAGTGAGGCCTGTAGTCTCCGTACTATATTTTCAGAAGGAGAGTATGAGTGCAAAATATGCCAGATTGTAGGCGCTATAAATTGATTACATATCAGCACTCTACCCCTGAGTGACATAGGCCCTGCTCTTGGGGTCCATCTGCGAATGGCCTTAGTGATTCTAGTACGGATGTTGGTATCTAGTATTTCCTGTTGCCTCTCTGGGTGTACGTCTATCCATGTGCCCAGGCACTTTATACCATTTGTAGACCACTCAAGGCCCAGGGGGTCGTCCTCCCTTGATTGCCAAGGTCCAACCCACAAGCCGCGACTTTTGGACATATTCAATTTTGCACCACTATGTCCAGAATATATACTAAAGCATTCAGTTATTTTGCTGAAGTCGTCATTGTTATTTATATAAATTGTGATGTCGTCTGCATACGCACTTGCTACAATATTGCATTGCAACTGGCCAGGGATGACTACTGGGGTTAACTCGCATCTGAGTTTCCTTATCATCGGCTCAAATGCAAGGGAGTATAATTGTCCAGAAAGAGGACAACCCTGCCTTATTCCGTTACAAAAGGGAATGGGACTGGTGAGATTTGCCGCTATCCGTACCATGCATATTGAATCGGTGTAAAGGGTATTGATCATTTTAATAAAATTCGTCCCAAAGCCCATCTTCTCTATCACCGCAAATAAGAAAGCATGGCTTACATTATCAAAAGCCTTCGTTTGGTCTAAGGATACAACAGCTAATGGCTCTTGTCCATTAGCATGAAGGTTGATTAGATCTCGGGTACATGCAATCGAGTCGTAGATTGTTCTACCGGGAATGCAATAAGATTGGGTCTCAGATACCACACAGGAAATTACTTTTGATAGTCTGTTTGACAGGGCCTTCGCTAGAATTTTGTAGTCCGTATTCATAATGGACAATGGCCTGAGTGAGTCAACAGTCTCCACCCTATCAGTCTTTGGCATTAGCGCAATTATAGATGTAGATGTGGTGCGAGGAAGCTTTCCCCTGTCAAAACTTTCATCAGCCATTCTTAGAAAGGGCGTTTTCAAAACATCCCAGAATTTCAAGTAAAATTCAGGGGTCAGTCCATCAATTCCAGGGGATTTATTTTTACATAAGCTCTTCAGAGCATTGAATATATCATCCGAGTTGAGAGGGGTTTCAAGGTACTGGCAGTCATCCTCGGTGAGAGGAGTGAGAGTAGAAAGAAAGGAATCGTCTGTAGTAGGGTCAAAGTTTGCATGTAATGGTGGACTAAAAACAGTTGCATAGTGTTGGTGAACCTCAGCAGCAAGTTTTGTGGGATCGCTCTCCCACCTCCCATGAATCTTGAGTCTTGTGATAGGTTTCGGCATTGCCTTTGATGCCCACTGTGATAAGTGAGCGGTGGCAGGCGCATCATTTGCTAAGATGCCCTCCCAGCCCACCTTGGCCACCAGGGCTTTGGCCTCTCGAGCATAGTAGCCCTCCTCATTCCGTGTATTCATCCTGAGACCCCTTTTATATATTATAGCATGCTCTTTTATTTCAGACTTTATAACCTCCCAGTCAGCATTTGGTCCAATACTGGAACGTAACGCTGACAAGGACGAAATTAGTACTTTGGTGTGTTTGCAGTATTCCTCACTTTCAAGGAGTGTGTTGTCAAACCGCCAGTAAGGTGACCTACGTGTGGCGTGTGACACAGCCAACCACATCATGACGGCCTTGTGATCAGAAAAAGAAGACAGAGTGTCGACCCGTCGAACACACTCTATCTTATCCTCAGATACGTAAAAGCGGTCTAAACGTGAAGCAGTAGCTAATCCGCTGTGGCTCATGTGGGTGTAGCCAGAATCATTTGGTCTCAAACGTCTCCAGACATCAATAAGACGATGTTGGTTAACTAGACGTCTTAAGGCGGCAGCATACCTTGGGTATCTCTCAATTCCATTCGTTCTATCAGCTTTGGGGACAAGAGTGCAATTAAAATCACCCCCAACAATTATCCATGTGTTTTGATTGACATATGAAGACACAGTGTTTGTAATGTATCCGTTAACTAGATGCATTAGCTCCACTGCACTATCTTGTATGTGAGGGCCGTATATGGTTAAAAGAAGAAATGTTTGACGGTCTGGGTAATTAATTGAGACTTTTAGCGCCATAGCATAGCCAGGTACAATCACATGGCGTAACATCGAGCAAATGTTGACACCTTTCCTCACTGCAATAGCGGTCCCCGCATGTGGGACCATTGGAGTGGTAAAATGAAAATCATACATTGGCAGGGATCGCATAGTGGGTGAATCGGTATTAGTTTCTTGAATGAAAACGATATCTGGCTCATGTCTCCTAAGAAACAAAGACAGCTGAGCCCATTTCATAACGCTGCGTACTGAGCAAGCATTAAAAGTCATCACTCGTAGCTCACTCATGTGCTACAAAAATATAATTGCAACAAAATGATGATAAATAAATAAATTAATTAATTAATTAAATAAATAAATAAATAAATAAATTAATTAATTGAATAAATAAATTAATCAATAAATTAATTAAATAAATAAAATTGGCATTTGATGTCTATTAAGTGATACATGTGGTGAACCTAAAAATTCCTAATAAAACAATATATAATTATTTAGAATTTTTAAAATATAAAAAACGTTTTACTGATGACTGCTTTCATTGTTTTAAAGAGTTAACAAGCCTATGCACCCTTATGCTCAGCGCCCGATCCTTCACAATTTTTCTCTCATCGAGTTCATTAAGAGTGGATCGTAGTTCACTGCCATCTATGAGAAATTCTTTCGCTTTTTTATGTGGATCAGCTCTTTTAACGGCAAGTAGATATCTTTTTAGCGTTTCATAAGGAATTGAGCTAAAATCAGGATTTTCTATATAAAAATCCTCAATCTGTTGAAGCCCTATAATGTCCATGTTTTTGGAGCCTCTCTTTCGCTCTGGGGAGAGAGGAACACTCTTGGTGCTGTCCTCGTCGATAGATTTCTTCCTCTTACCCGATCTTTCAGCCATTAAGGAGGTACCGGGAACAGAATCATCATAAAAATCTTCAGCATTGGATATGAGAGAAGAAAAGGATTGAGTGTCAAAATCCTTTTCTTGAGACTGGCTAAGAAAGTCATCAGTGAGCGTATTTTCTTCAGTAGCGTTTTGTAGTGTTGGGGAATGAGAGGTAATGGGTGAAATTGGAAGGGCAGTACGAGAGGAGGCAGTGCCGTCCGGCACGACATCATCGGACGACTGAGGCGGGAGAGGGGGTGGTTGGGGGGGGCAGGGGGCATCCTCCTTCTGTGGTGTGGTATGTGATGTGTTTTGGGCAAACATCTCATCGCCCTCAGCTTCCGGAGGTAAGAAGCGAGGACAATCCGATGAGATATGTGCGGGGGTGACCCCCTCCTGAACTCGATCTTCCTGAGTGGGCTCAGGGAGCAGCACATCCCGTCTGTCCCGGGGAGGAAGGGAGCGAGTGCAATCTCTCGAGTTATGGCCGTGTCTTTTGCATATATTACATTTTCCATCATTACTTTCGATGAAAATGCGGTACGGGTTGTCCTCAATCTCAACCAAGAAAGAGTCTGGAAGGATGACACCGTCGCGTTTAACGACATAGACCATCCTTTTCCATGAGTTGATGTGCTCATAGCCATCATTTTTAATACCAAGGGAAAGATGGTAAATAGGGGAAACAACCCGCACGGCTTGACTTAATATCTCGATCAAATCGCTATCAACTACCTCCGGGGGGACATTGTTCAGAATAAGTTTTTCAGTTTTTGTAACCATTCTCCTGGCCTCGACCCATTTATGGTTTATTGAAACCCCACCATGCTCTACCAAGAATTTTTCAACCAGGTCCTCAGATATCAAATAAATGCAAATACGCTGGTGAGATAGTCGGGCCGCATGGGAGATGGATTTCCCACCTCCAAGCAGTTCTCCTATTTTCAGTACATAAGTATGAATAGGTGTATCAGGGAGAGCAGGAAGAATTATTCCCCGTTCTTTATTTGGGCCAGTGGTGACTGGCGTGATCCTTTTGGTTTGGAAGGCAAACACTGTCTTGCCCTCCGCTGAAGGACGATCGTCCGATCGGCTCGCGAAGTTCTCAGCGTCACCAATGTTACGTGCTGCGCGAGCGTAAGTTCGCGCGCGAGACAAGGATGGAGCTTGAAGCGAAGGAAAGCTTGAGCGGTTGAGAGGGGAGGGAGCGGTGAGGGGTTGGAGGGGCGGTACCCCTCCCGCAGTGGCGGCGGCAACGGAAGAACTGCTGGGCGGTGGTGTGAGGTTGATGACGTCCGACGAAGCTCTGCTACTGCAAGCAGCGGCCGACGCTTTCAAGGTCACCAGCTGAGCCGTAGGGTCCGGGGGGGAAGGGGTGTCGAAGCGATCTAGGCTTACGGCACGCGTAATAGAACCCGAGACGATATCACTCGCAGTGACTCTCGTCTCACTCCCACTAATTGATGCACTGGTAGTTAGGTTTTGGGAATGCACTGGGGGCACTAGAGTACATACTGTGGAGACCAATATGCCGTGTTCTCGTCGGAGGCGAGTGCTGTGCGTTGAAGTCTCTTCGGTATGGTCTAGGGAGTTGAGTTGTCCAATGTTGCGAATCGGCGATCCGTTGCTGGTCTTCTTTGGTGAAATAGAGGTTGATGTTGCCATGGTAGTTGTTGAAGATAAAGAAGCAATGTTGGTAGAGGAGTTTAAAGTCGTTTGAAAAGTCACGCCGTCACCTGAATCGCCCTCCGCCGTCTCCGAGTCCGACCGGGCATTCGCCCGGCCGGCGGCCTCTCCCCCGGGAGATGACAAGCCGAGTTGACGGTAGACACAAAAACAACAATATTAAGAAAACTATGAGGCACAAAGATTCGGTTGTTGTCCCAAACGATGCAGCAAAAGTTCACGCACACGTAGATATAACAACCAAGATATGCACCGAAAGTATCACACTAAAAAACTCGGAAAATTCGGGAGCTCAGTAGAAAGCGTCCGAACGCCACGAAGTCGTGTGTGTGTGTGTGTGTGTGTGTGTGTGTGTGTGTGTGTGTGTGTGTGTGTGTGTGTGTGTGTGTGTGTGTGTGTGTGTGTGTGTGTGTGTGTGTGTGTGTGTGTGTGTGTGTGTGTGTGTGTGTGTGTGTGTGTGTGTGTGTGTGTGTGTGTGTGTGTGTGTGTGTGTGTGTGTGTGTGTGTGTGTGTGTGTGTGTGTGTGTGTGTGTGTGTGTGTGTGTGTGTGTGTGTGTGTGTGTGTTATTATTTTATTATTATTATTATCACTCCTAGGTAGGGGAGTAACTAAAGTCTCCTAAGCCTCAAAAAAGTATAGTTTTTTCAGAATCAGTGATTTGATTATTAATTGGGGTTATTACTCACAAATTTTCTGAAAAATCTTTTAAGATGGATATGAAAAAAAGCCGTTACTCTATGTTAAACAAAGGACAATTGACATTCACATTTCCGGTATCTTTGTCAATAAACACATTATTGTGTGCCCATCTACTTAGGAAACTTGTCTCGTTTCCATTTAGAGAATGGTAGGCCTTTTCATTAGTCAGCCTCTTAAGAAATCTCTTCTTAAGAGCCACCGCATAATTTACGTCATTTCTTTTGTTTTTGTAATATAGTACCACCTCGCTATGGATTGTTGACTTAACTAAGGAAAATAGAAAGTTCGCTAGTGCTGTGCCCTGTTGCTGAAAAGAGGCACGAAGGGGAATTCCAGCATAAAGATGTAATAATGGTATGCTGTTCATACCCGTTAACAGTTTAGCGCATGATATAGCCGCTTTCCAGACCATCTTAACCTTCTGGCACAAAAAAGCCAAGTGCCACGCCGATGCGATTGCGTTTGGGCACCAATGGCACGTGTCATTAGGAGTGAGACCCACTCGGGAGAGGAAAACTCCGTCAGCCCATGCCCCATGACATAGTCGCCAAGCTATGTCGGCATCCCTTCCCAAAGTTGGCCACTTCCGCAAAGCCAGCCACACGATTTCATCATCAGCATGTCTACCCTTCAGCGGCCAAAGGTGACTATATTGTGTATAGACGCATTCTTTATATAATACGGCTTTCGGAAGTGGCAGAACAAACGTGGTGTCTTTTCTAAGGCTGTGGTACTGAAAAGCAGGTGAAGTGCTTGGGGGTGGCCAACCGGTCGGGGCAGGACGCTCATGGACCCGAAGTTGTGGATGCACATAAGGTGTTACTCGGTACATCCTCCAGGCCTTCATGACGGCATGGTAGAAACGGTCATTTGGTTGGAGACGACTAGGGGCGATTCTCTCGGACCGAATGAAAAGAGCGTGAGGATCATCCACCTCCCACTCACGACTGATACATTCAAGGGCCAAAGCTCTCCTCACACTTGACATTGTGCCGAGGGCAATGCGTTGAGCAGTGAGGTACCGGAAAGCAATCAACTTAGATGAAATATCCACTAAACCGAGGCCTCCTTCTTTTATAGGTGTAGATACTATGTCCGAGGAGACCCAGTGTTTCCTTTCAGACCAAATGAAGTGAACTAGTGAGGCCTGTAGTCTCCGTACTATATTTTCAGAAGGAGAGTATGAGTGCAAAATATGCCAGATTGTAGGCGCTATAAATTGATTACATATCAGCACTCTACCCCTGAGTGACATAGGCCCTGCTCTTGGGGTCCATCTGCGAATGGCCTTAGTGATTCTAGTACGGATGTTGGTATCTAGTATTTCCTGTTGCCTCTCTGGGTGTACGTCTATCCATGTGCCCAGGCACTTTATACCATTTGTAGACCACTCAAGGCCCAGGGGGTCGTCCTCCCTTGATTGCCAAGGTCCAACCCACAAGCCGCGACTTTTGGACATATTCAATTTTGCACCACTATGTCCAGAATATATACTAAAGCATTCAGTTATTTTGCTGAAGTCGTCATTGTTATTTATATAAATTGTGATGTCGTCTGCATACGCACTTGCTACAATATTGCATTGCAACTGGCCAGGGATGACTACTGGGGTTAACTCGCATCTGAGTTTCCTTATCATCGGCTCAAATGCAAGGGAGTATAATTGTCCAGAAAGAGGACAACCCTGCCTTATTCCGTTACAAAAGGGAATGGGACTGGTGAGATTTGCCGCTATCCGTACCATGCATATTGAATCGGTGTAAAGGGTATTGATCATTTTAATAAAATTCGTCCCAAAGCCCATCTTCTCTATCACCGCAAATAAGAAAGCATGGCTTACATTATCAAAAGCCTTCGTTTGGTCTAAGGATACAACAGCTAATGGCTCTTGTCCATTAGCATGAAGGTTGATTAGATCTCGGGTACATGCAATCGAGTCGTAGATTGTTCTACCGGGAATGCAATAAGATTGGGTCTCAGATACCACACAGGAAATTACTTTTGATAGTCTGTTTGACAGGGCCTTCGCTAGAATTTTGTAGTCCGTATTCATAATGGACAATGGCCTGAGTGAGTCAACAGTCTCCACCCTATCAGTCTTTGGCATTAGCGCAATTATAGATGTAGATGTGGTGCGAGGAAGCTTTCCCCTGTCAAAACTTTCATCAGCCATTCTTAGAAAGGGCGTTTTCAAAACATCCCAGAATTTCAAGTAAAATTCAGGGGTCAGTCCATCAATTCCAGGGGATTTATTTTTACATAAGCTCTTCAGAGCATTGAATATATCATCCGAGTTGAGAGGGGTTTCAAGGTACTGGCAGTCATCCTCGGTGAGAGGAGTGAGAGTAGAAAGAAAGGAATCGTCTGTAGTAGGGTCAAAGTTTGCATGTAATGGTGGACTAAAAACAGTTGCATAGTGTTGGTGAACCTCAGCAGCAAGTTTTGTGGGATCGCTCTCCCACCTCCCATGAATCTTGAGTCTTGTGATAGGTTTCGGCATTGCCTTTGATGCCCACTGTGATAAGTGAGCGGTGGCAGGCGCATCATTTGCTAAGATGCCCTCCCAGCCCACCTTGGCCACCAGGGCTTTGGCCTCTCGAGCATAGTAGCCCTCCTCATTCCGTGTATTCATCCTGAGACCCCTTTTATATATTATAGCATGCTCTTTTATTTCAGACTTTATAACCTCCCAGTCAGCATTTGGTCCAATACTGGAACGTAACGCTGACAAGGACGAAATTAGTACTTTGGTGTGTTTGCAGTATTCCTCACTTTCAAGGAGTGTGTTGTCAAACCGCCAGTAAGGTGACCTACGTGTGGCGTGTGACACAGCCAACCACATCATGACGGCCTTGTGATCAGAAAAAGAAGACAGAGTGTCGACCCGTCGAACACACTCTATCTTATCCTCAGATACGTAAAAGCGGTCTAAACGTGAAGCAGTAGCTAATCCGCTGTGGCTCATGTGGGTGTAGCCAGAATCATTTGGTCTCAAACGTCTCCAGACATCAATAAGACGATGTTGGTTAACTAGACGTCTTAAGGCGGCAGCATACCTTGGGTATCTCTCAATTCCATTCGTTCTATCAGCTTTGGGGACAAGAGTGCAATTAAAATCACCCCCAACAATTATCCATGTGTTTTGATTGACATATGAAGACACAGTGTTTGTAATGTATCCGTTAACTAGATGCATTAGCTCCACTGCACTATCTTGTATGTGAGGGCCGTATATGGTTAAAAGAAGAAATGTTTGACGGTCTGGGTAATTAATTGAGACTTTTAGCGCCATAGCATAGCCAGGTACAATCACATGGCGTAACATCGAGCAAATGTTGACACCTTTCCTCACTGCAATAGCGGTCCCCGCATGTGGGACCATTGGAGTGGTAAAATGAAAATCATACATTGGCAGGGATCGCATAGTGGGTGAATCGGTATTAGTTTCTTGAATGAAAACGATATCTGGCTCATGTCTCCTAAGAAACAAAGACAGCTGAGCCCATTTCATAACGCTGCGTACTGAGCAAGCATTAAAAGTCATCACTCGTAGCTCACTCATGTGCTACAAAAATATAATTGCAACAAAATGATGATAAATAAATAAATTAATTAATTAATTAAATAAATAAATAAATAAATAAATTAATTAATTGAATAAATAAATTAATCAATAAATTAATTAAATAAATAAAATTGGCATTTGATGTCTATTAAGTGATACATGTGGTGAACCTAAAAATTCCTAATAAAACAATATATAATTATTTAGAATTTTTAAAATATAAAAAACGTTTTACTGATGACTGCTTTCATTGTTTTAAAGAGTTAACAAGCCTATGCACCCTTATGCTCAGCGCCCGATCCTTCACAATTTTTCTCTCATCGAGTTCATTAAGAGTGGATCGTAGTTCACTGCCATCTATGAGAAATTCTTTCGCTTTTTTATGTGGATCAGCTCTTTTAACGGCAAGTAGATATCTTTTTAGCGTTTCATAAGGAATTGAGCTAAAATCAGGATTTTCTATATAAAAATCCTCAATCTGTTGAAGCCCTATAATGTCCATGTTTTTGGAGCCTCTCTTTCGCTCTGGGGAGAGAGGAACACTCTTGGTGCTGTCCTCGTCGATAGATTTCTTCCTCTTACCCGATCTTTCAGCCATTAAGGAGGTACCGGGAACAGAATCATCATAAAAATCTTCAGCATTGGATATGAGAGAAGAAAAGGATTGAGTGTCAAAATCCTTTTCTTGAGACTGGCTAAGAAAGTCATCAGTGAGCGTATTTTCTTCAGTAGCGTTTTGTAGTGTTGGGGAATGAGAGGTAATGGGTGAAATTGGAAGGGCAGTACGAGAGGAGGCAGTGCCGTCCGGCACGACATCATCGGACGACTGAGGCGGGAGAGGGGGTGGTTGGGGGGGGCAGGGGGCATCCTCCTTCTGTGGTGTGGTATGTGATGTGTTTTGGGCAAACATCTCATCGCCCTCAGCTTCCGGAGGTAAGAAGCGAGGACAATCCGATGAGATATGTGCGGGGGTGACCCCCTCCTGAACTCGATCTTCCTGAGTGGGCTCAGGGAGCAGCACATCCCGTCTGTCCCGGGGAGGAAGGGAGCGAGTGCAATCTCTCGAGTTATGGCCGTGTCTTTTGCATATATTACATTTTCCATCATTACTTTCGATGAAAATGCGGTACGGGTTGTCCTCAATCTCAACCAAGAAAGAGTCTGGAAGGATGACACCGTCGCGTTTAACGACATAGACCATCCTTTTCCATGAGTTGATGTGCTCATAGCCATCATTTTTAATACCAAGGGAAAGATGGTAAATAGGGGAAACAACCCGCACGGCTTGACTTAATATCTCGATCAAATCGCTATCAACTACCTCCGGGGGGACATTGTTCAGAATAAGTTTTTCAGTTTTTGTAACCATTCTCCTGGCCTCGACCCATTTATGGTTTATTGAAACCCCACCATGCTCTACCAAGAATTTTTCAACCAGGTCCTCAGATATCAAATAAATGCAAATACGCTGGTGAGATAGTCGGGCCGCATGGGAGATGGATTTCCCACCTCCAAGCAGTTCTCCTATTTTCAGTACATAAGTATGAATAGGTGTATCAGGGAGAGCAGGAAGAATTATTCCCCGTTCTTTATTTGGGCCAGTGGTGACTGGCGTGATCCTTTTGGTTTGGAAGGCAAACACTGTCTTGCCCTCCGCTGAAGGACGATCGTCCGATCGGCTCGCGAAGTTCTCAGCGTCACCAATGTTACGTGCTGCGCGAGCGTAAGTTCGCGCGCGAGACAAGGATGGAGCTTGAAGCGAAGGAAAGCTTGAGCGGTTGAGAGGGGAGGGAGCGGTGAGGGGTTGGAGGGGCGGTACCCCTCCCGCAGTGGCGGCGGCAACGGAAGAACTGCTGGGCGGTGGTGTGAGGTTGATGACGTCCGACGAAGCTCTGCTACTGCAAGCAGCGGCCGACGCTTTCAAGGTCACCAGCTGAGCCGTAGGGTCCGGGGGGGAAGGGGTGTCGAAGCGATCTAGGCTTACGGCACGCGTAATAGAACCCGAGACGATATCACTCGCAGTGACTCTCGTCTCACTCCCACTAATTGATGCACTGGTAGTTAGGTTTTGGGAATGCACTGGGGGCACTAGAGTACATACTGTGGAGACCAATATGCCGTGTTCTCGTCGGAGGCGAGTGCTGTGCGTTGAAGTCTCTTCGGTATGGTCTAGGGAGTTGAGTTGTCCAATGTTGCGAATCGGCGATCCGTTGCTGGTCTTCTTTGGTGAAATAGAGGTTGATGTTGCCATGGTAGTTGTTGAAGATAAAGAAGCAATGTTGGTAGAGGAGTTTAAAGTCGTTTGAAAAGTCACGCCGTCACCTGAATCGCCCTCCGCCGTCTCCGAGTCCGACCGGGCATTCGCCCGGCCGGCGGCCTCTCCCCCGGGAGATGACAAGCCGAGTTGACGGTAGACACAAAAACAACAATATTAAGAAAACTATGAGGCACAAAGATTCGGTTGTTGTCCCAAACGATGCAGCAAAAGTTCACGCACACGTAGATATAACAACCAAGATATGCACCGAAAGTATCACACTAAAAAACTCGGAAAATTCGGGAGCTCAGTAGAAAGCGTCCGAACGCCACGGAGTCGTGTGTGTGTGTGTGTGTGTGTGTGTGTGTGGGTATATACATATATGCCTGTTAAGTTATTACTTCCTGGTGATGCGACCCTTCACCGCGTTCATATAGTTTTGTGAATGAAACACAGCAGAATGGGTAGTACTGCGGAAATATCTCTTTGTAGACATGAGACCGCGATATGAATGGAACTCAGTTACGAGAGGCTTGATTCAAAAGCAAACGAGGGATGACGCGACGTTTCAATCGGTGCGCAGGTGTGTCCAGTCCCTGAATAAATTTGTTCGCGCCCACTCCAGAAATTTTTTTCCGAGTTAAAAGAAGTCTCCTTCCTTAGTCGTCCTTTTATTCGTCTGGGTCGGAAGAGCAATGCTCTGACGACCTAAATAAGAGGTATATTTGAGCGAAAAAGTCCTCGAGTTATATTTCTAACGAATACTTTTTCAAGCATTGCAAATCTCTGCTGTGGGATATTTCCGTTGAAGTGGTTGGAGTGATTTTTGTTAATGTAAGATTTGCGTGAACCATTGCAAACTTCTTCTCATTAGTGTGTGATTTTTTATTTGTTTTTCTTTTTGCAATTCTAAGATATTTTAAAGTTTAGCCTTATGGCACATTGCATACATTTCGAAATAATTCCATTACATATGTATGTGTATTCTTCTAAAAGACAAAACATAAATTTATTATTATAAGAGTGGATTACAAATATCGTAGTGTCTCGCTAAGTCCAATATTCAAAAAATTACATTTCAATATAATTTCGTTTAAATATCAAACACTCTCCCGAAAACTATAGTCATAACTACAACTAAGGAAAAAAATTAAAATATAAATCTTTTACCATTTCCATTACAGCCAGCATGGTAAGTTCCACACACATGAACATATGCAATTAAATGAAATGTGGTTCAAGAGTTTTTTTTCGGCTTACTTAAAAATTATTCTGCTATAAAAAATAATTAATCTACTGCTCCAGCCGCCTATATTGTTACTGAAATGATACTGTTGTGGCAAGTGCAGAAGACATTCAAATCGATCTGTCCGTTTCGTAAGAGACATATGGAAAATGTCAAGGGGAATTATGAGTTTCATAGGAAGGGTTGTCACCGATTGAACTGAATATTACTGATAAGTCACAAAAAAGTGAGTCATTGCCAGTATTTTTTCCAAATTGATTATTTTCATTTTAGATTCGTAGTTTCTTTCCATTGATTACTCAAACTAATCCATAATTGATGTGTGATATGTGACAATGCTTTTTTTTACTGGCAAGCTACATAATTAAAACACGCACGTCAAGCCGCAAGCCTACGAATAATATATTTAAGGGAAAGATCTTTAAAGTCATCGTAATCCCCCTCATGGAGGAATGAACGAGAGTATGGGGATGAGTGTGAGTTGAGGTGACAGGACTGAAAATGTATGCTTGCAAAATTCGACTCATTTTGTAAGCGAAATTCTGTTTCCCATTCTCTTAGAGTTAGATATCGATTGATCGAATGATATTCTCTTGCTCATTTCTGTTACTTACGAATGGACCAATAGCCAACCCTGAAAGTTTCCTACACGCATGTATCACAACTTTGGTTTTAAAGCGTGCCCACCGCCGGAAAATGTTTACGGAGATGTATGTCAAGGCACTCTACAGCATGAGAACGGCTATTAAAAAGAGAATTGAGTGCGGGAAGGAGGTGATGTACGTATTCAAGTGAGGAAGGGAATGAGTGTGGGTGGAAAATGCCGGAGGATTTAAAGGCTACTTGAAACTTCTCACCGCCGTGGAAAGCCTTGAATTACCGCAGAATAAAATGCAATTCCCACGCCCAAAGTAGGTAGTGAGAGCTGAGACTTAAAGAGCAACGGAGCTTCTCCAGTGAGAACAAAAATAGGCGTTATGTAATGCATTTCATTCATTGGCGCTTATCAGGAGGTGGTACACACTATATAATAACAGATTTGTGGGGGATTTCAAACTATCTACTGCATCGATTCTCCAACAAGATTAGCTGCCCTAAGTTTGATTCTGAATCTGAACGTTTTCACGCCCAAAAATAAAACTACAAACGAGGAAAATAAATGTCTCTCAGGATAAGAAACATTAAAATTACATTTCGGCATCTATGTATAGCTTAAATTTCCATTAACTCAAGAACTTGTTTTCTTTCTTCCCAACTCCAACTTCAAGCAAAATCCTGAGAGGTGATGGCGAGAATGTTAAAAACGTAGGTAGAGTAGAGCTTACGTTTGTAGAAATATCTATTGACGAGACTCTGGATAAAATAAAGAAACTTATTAAAAAAATGATTAAGCTTTGGATCTTAACTTAGAAATCGAAACAACCGGTTTGGTAGATTAAAAAAGGACTGGAAGCAAATATACTGCCATCGATAGGGAACGGCTGGCCATTGAGAGGAAGGGATGTTGTGTGGAAGCCATTTATAAAAACGCTGCTGGAAGCGAGTCTGGAAGGTGAAATAGAACACCACAAGTCTGCTGAAAGAGAGTCATTGAATCGCAGGAACGACCGCAATTACTTTAAAAGAATATAAATTCCCCAAGGCCGTACTCTTTACTAGTATAAGGCCTTGGGGAATTTATATTCTTTCAACTGTTTAACGGCCGTAGAAAGTTCAATTATCTAGACCACAATTACGCTAATCCTGTAAATTGAATGAATGCAAGTTTCATTCAGCACTGGTTCTTCAGTCAGACGTCCTGATATAGATGAAAGACATTCATCCACTCAGTATCGCAAGTATTTGATTAGCAGTAATTGATGCCAAAGCGATGGTCATTTCACTCGATTTAATATAGCACCCTGTTTGTTTTATGCCTGCAACCCGAAAATAAAACGCCAATTTAATATTGGCTAGAACTTATAGTATGAGATTAAATGTTGCAGGAAATGCAGGTATTTTAAGTTTCTCCATTGGGTCTCCGTCGACTGAGAATG
This sequence comes from Pyrrhosoma nymphula, assembly GCA_963573305.1. Lineage (NCBI taxonomy): Eukaryota > Metazoa > Arthropoda > Insecta > Odonata > Coenagrionidae > Pyrrhosoma > Pyrrhosoma nymphula. The sequence goes on along the minus strand of OY754337.1, from coordinate 45,730,973 downwards.
TTACTTGAAGCTATAACTTCCACCCACCAAAGTACCTGCACTTTGCTGCCATCTCATTCCTACCAACCTACACTTGAAGGTTGTTCGAGCTTTCCACCGGGTTAAACTCTCCATCTCTGCCGACAGACTGGCGTGCCATCGCCCATTTTCTCGGCCTTCAATTAGTGAACTTCGATATATGCATATTTATTCACGTTTTTCCTCGCTCCTTTTTCGGTCTATATCGAAGTACGACGAAATTTCTGCCTGAATATTCGTGGAATGATAAATCAACTATCTCCAAGAGCATTTACGCTGACCTAATTTTAAGATCTCTCGAAGTTTAAATTCCGCATTCCAAAATCTGAGGTAGAAATTATTTCGGACCCCGTTGCTAACGACCATTCTAATATATTTGAAAGAATTAGGTTAGTTACTCGCCAAATAGCTTGAACGGAAACGGTGAAGATAGTAATACGGAGAAAATGTATGAATGCATAAAGCTTAGTAGCTCCATGTACCTAGGATTTAGCAGCGGGGCTTGCAACCAAATACCTCCTCCCAAGTTTATATTATGATACTCGTAGATAAAAGTCGAAAATTAGATAGTGAACTAATCCTCAATTAAATCAGAGCGGCCACAGGACTCCTCTTTCGATCTCAAAAATCAAGCCCTACTGGAACTCGAACTTAAGCTCTCCAGGGAAACCAGTGCTACTGCCAACAAACCAACCAGAATCTTCATTATACCGTATTCTACCCATATAATACATTAGGATTATTTCAGCCAACTCCAGATGCAGTGGGATTTTCTTTTTTATTTCAAAGCACCGCAAAGCAATCAGGCCTCATCGTGACGACTGTTTCATCAGGACGACTCCCAGAGGGGCTTATCCCGGGGGTTATAAGGACCCTCTGGAAGAGGTGCTCATCCAAATTAAAGGGAACAGTGAAAGACAAGATCAATAAACTCTCCAGAGGCGCAAAAGAATGTGAATGGAGTTGAATTGAGTTCTCGTCAAGGGAAAAGTCGTAATCGAACCGTTGATAACAAGAAGAGCCCGGGAGAAATCAAGTTGAAAACAATTACAGGAAATGAATGGAGCCCGCTCCCAAACTCCCCTTTCTGCACTGCAATTTAGTAGGAAATTCATGAAACTCCAATCCTTGGTTTTGGTGATCCATTTCCGAAAAAAATAAAATTTTTCTTAATTTCTTTAAAAACACCACATTAGGACATAAACGCTTTGCTATGTTGATTGCAGAAAGAATTTCTACGCTTCAACAAATTCTCCATTTTTGGTGTAACAAATATTTTCCACGACGTTTTCATACAATAATATCCTGCAGCCTAGTGGAAAAATTGAAAGAAGAATCAGCTAATATGCTTCATAAAGAGTCATCTTGAACTTTTAGGCAGCTACCTACGGCCGGTGAACCCTAAGTCCCCTCCCTCTGACTCCACCTTTTTAACTTATTGGGCAAGTTGCCCAGCTGATCCCGTGACGTAGTGCAGCAAAATTCAGCCGTTTAGGACCTCGGTAGCGCAGCGGAACTAGATAATTTAGCGGATTGATCTTTTGCGTTCAAATAAGAACTGCATGAAGAAACGTAATTTGTGAAAGGGAAAATAAGAAGTAAACGCATTTTCGTAATCCATTCTCCATTACCAAAATATATATATTCGGTGCTAAAACGCTTTCATTGCTCTGGCAAACTTGTTTCGAAGGTAACGGAAGTGAACGTACATGCATCCATTGAGAGTAATCACTAATTTAGGTATATGTTTAACTGTATGTTTGTCTGGTATTTTGCAGTTCATAGGTCAGAGGCGACTAAGAATAGCATTATTCAAGCCATTCGTACCCTGCCAATGATTGATCTTATCCTACATAAAATATAAATTACTCAGTTTTTTTGATGCAGCTCTGTCATTTTGAACAAATTATGTAGCTATAATGTGCTTAAGATGCAATATATTTAAATTACGAAGATATTTTTATGCAAGAAACTACCTACACTGAACCTTAAGAAATGATACAAGTGTTTTAGTATCATATTGTGTTCCATCGAAAAACACCTAGTCAGCATTTTTGGGAAAACCTCCGAATCAGAAGCCATTATTTCTAACTCAAATTTCATCTCGGAAATCTGGCAGTTGTAGTACAGAAAATTTCAATAACTATCTTTCCCCTCCAACGCTAAGCCCGTGCTCCGCTTTGATGCTACCTTAACACGTATTGCATTCCTTGGTGAGTCACGCTTACTATAGCTCATCCAATATGATCGAAATAGATTCATCTACATGAATTAGGGTCTCCGAGGCTACACGTAATGCTTATATTACTTGAAAAACTCAGATCGGCCGAGTGTCAGTACGACACGAAGGGCATCATTAAACCCCCGCGCCATATCTCTAGAACTACTAGAAACAAGATAGATTAGATGCAATGCCAAACTTGTAACTCAAAACAATGACCTCTTTCCACACACCATTATTGATTATAATAAAGACAGCGTGACACTAACATAAGACACATAATTAAAACACTGTCCTCTCTCCATTCCTATTCCTCAAGCCCTCTCTTGCCGTGGTTGGTGTCTCAACATCACCTGCCACACACCATTGTGGCAGCTCACAGAGTTAGACTTAGATAGATATACTCATACCTCGATAGGATGGACCTCATTTAACGGATTTTGGAAGCAGTGGACAAAATATGGAGCAGTTGACTCAATTAATTAAGTCCCGTTCGCTACGGATGTTAGATACTGTGGCAACACTCAACACGCGGCGCTGCTTCAAGAATTGATCGCTGCCTTAGTATCGGTACCTGCGGACAATCAGCTTTATCCGACCGATGGTTCCCCTTTTAGTCCGTAGCACCGAGGTATGAGAGTGCGTGGTATCTTGCAAGCCACCTGAAGAGTGTGTGACAGGAGGTTACACCGCAAGCATTTGCCGAACACACTAATAAATGTTACTACCGATTTTACCAGATACATTTTTTAGTAACGTATGGGTAAGAAGATTCCACATGCAATATGGAGTTTAACTATAATTTTACTCATTTCGGATGGGCATTTTACTCTTAAATCACGGTAACTATTTTTTAAGCTCATTCATGCTAACATGAAAAAAAATAACAGCATTAAAGACAAACAATAGCTAAATAAATAAATCAGCAAGCAATGCAAAAATGATGAAAAATAACGTTTAACTGATTAATCTCTCTCATTTGTCGTTCTTAAGTGAGTGTATAGATGGCTTGCTTCCTCGTATTTCCCTGACACAAAAGGAAAATCCTTTACGATTGTCGTTCAAATAACCTCAAAATACTTTGCTTTTGAAATTATCTAACATCTTTCGACATGTTTCCTCCTCTAAGATCTTTGATTGCTTGTTATTTACAGGATGCATTCAATTATTCAGTGATTCTACAACCCTAAAAGCAACAGACTTATACATTATGACGTAAATGAGGTGTTTATATTTTAACGGACAGATTACAAAATAAATTACACAAAAAATGGACAAATTACAAAATATTTCAATAGTTGTAGCATTTTAACAAGTAAACAGATATAGCCTGTTTTCCGGTTAAAATGCTACAGTTATTGAAATATTTTGTAACTTGTCCATTTTTTGTGTAGCCACTTACAGGTCAACTATTTACATAACATATTTTTGAAACGGAAAATTACAATATGTATATACTTATAAAAGTTCGCAACTTTCCACAGGTTTTTAATTCACACGGCATTGCGTTCCATATAACGGTAGACCTGACGACTAAGGAGACATTGTGGCACTGTGTAAATAAAAGTTTGATGAGTTACTTGTAGGTAACATAAGTCTAGTTTCAGTCGCAGAAAATATAGCTCAAATATGAACTGAGTATGAAGTAATTGTTATAGGTAATTTTTACCAAAACACATCGTGGGAACCCAAAGTTAAACCAGGAGTTTAATCAACGTCTAATCTTTGTAAACCTGTTATCGCGATACTGTGGGATTGTTTCTTTAAAAGGTGATCGGCTCCTCCACTACTCATAAGGGCGGAAGTTAATTTAGCACCAAAAACTTCTCAATCTCTAATATAGCGAGTACACTTTCAATGTCACGGTGTCACTACGAATTAAGAAAGCGTTTTCGAGAAAAATGGCCGAAAAAAACCCGAAATCCTAAAGAAAGGACTGGAGAGTCCAACGAAGGGGAATGAAACATCTCGGTGCGATGACACTTCGGCACGAGCCAATTCGGCACCGGACAACGCATAGCGCAAATAGTGTGCCTATCAGGCAAATAAATATTGAAGATACGAGTGTTGCAACATGGGACAAGTGTGTGGATGGAAAGAAGTTGGCAGGCGTCATATGAGTTCAATACGCATTAGGGTGGATTGATTTCCGCCTTTCATCAAACTTTCAAACGCCTGTAGGTGGAAACGCTGCCTTTTGCGGTGTTAATAAATCACGCCACACTTTTGAATGTTGAAAATTTGCTGAAAACCAGGCGGAATCCGGAAATATACTCCAATAAAACTGGTAATTATGGAGTCAAAATACCTCACCAGGTTGGAAATGTAACTAAAACTTTTCTAATCAATGCTTAAAATGTTTAATTTGCTTCCTATTTAAATATATCTATCACCAAAGAGTATCAGAAAGCATAACAAATTCGGCACAAAGGCCATCCACTAGACACTCCAGAGCTCAAATCGGGGCTGCGAATAATTAAATTGAAGTAATGATTTCGATTTTAAAGGCTCAAAATATACCGTATTTCGCTGAAGTTGGGCATGATTAACGAAAACTTCAAAAAGCAAATTTGCACCTTCATGCGTTTAGATATTAAAAAAAAGTGAAAATAGATCCACTCAAATGCGAAGCTCAATTATCCACTGGAAGGGCAATTCAATTCGCTGAATTCAATGAGGAGAGGCGTAGGAATATTAAAGGAAGATTAAAACAGGATGACACATAAGGAACGCCCATAGTGCTAATTGGGATACTCGATTCAAAATGTTTTGAATGGAGGGATAGAATAAATCCAATGAAGGACCAAGCTTACGCACCCTTCAGGGTTTCGAGGTGCGTTTAGATACATTGGGATTGGCCCTTGCATGGATATTGGCCGATAATTGATGACAAACTTACGCATGTATGCAAAGATGCTCGATATTTAACCCTCGGGTGGGCGCTGTCTTATTGAAACTTGGGTGGGAGCGGTGACCTCACAGGTCTGGTGGATTTTATGTTTAAAATCTTACACAAATGGAACCTTATTGTAGGTAAATTACCATTTTCTTGGTGGTTTTTATTTTAATAAACCCATTAATAACTTTATTACATGTTTAACAATTTTTTTAGCTATTTGCATTACTGATAAGTTAACAATGAACATCTTCAAAAATCTAATATCAAATCGTTTACACTTTATTATTGACACGGATTTTTATGGTGCAATGTAAACAATGTAACTAAAAGTTATTCCTTTGTTGGATTGAGGTATTTTCAATGCGAAAGATTTCATGAGTATGTAGAAATATAGTGTATAAATTTTTATCGAATTTAGTATAAGAAACACTGAGCACTGGAGCGTTTTGCCTGTTCTATTATTAGGCAACAGTCTTATGGTTACAGGCATAACATATGAAATTACAGTGTTCTAGGCACAAATATGTATCACAATGTTTACAGCTGAATTTTTTTGGTTTTTCCTTTTTTTAATTTCGACAAGGCTTGTACTTTTTCCGCTTCACACCAGCAGTTGTAAAAGAATCTGCAGACTCTTCTGTTAATGGTAGGAGGCGTTCTTCGGATAGCTCCTATTGTTCAAGTGTTGATGAACGGCTTTCAATTCCACAATTCACGCCATTCGCTGCCTTATTACAGTTCAGTGTTGTGGTCCCTTTGTTAGAAGTAGTTTGAGAGGTTTCTGAGTTCGATGTTTTTAAATACTTCTTGATTTTCATTTGTAATATGTGATGTATTCTTGTCGTATTACTCATCCGTCGTTCTAAATGTTCCTTCAACAATTGCTCCCCAAGTTTTCTCAAGAAATGTCTACGCCTTGTAACTTTTATTTTATTCCCAGCGAGGATGACTTGCGAATTAATGCCTGCCATATTCAAAATAGAATAAAATATAATCATAGGTCACCGTCTTGTGTTTCGGTTCACTTTACATTTATCGCACATTTGATCATTTGTACCGGCCCCAACTTTATTTGTTATTAGAAGTTAGAATTACTGGTTTTTTTCTTTTCCTATGTGTCCAAATTTATGGCATTGTCGTGATGTATTGTTGAAATTAGGATTACGTTCTTTTTTGGCCTGGGAACATAGGACGATAACGTTGTTTTAGGACGAAACCCAAAAAATCTCGAATTCACTTCTCGGCCAGTGAGGTTTTTCAATAGAGGATATGAATTCCGGCGAGATATGGTGGAAGTTTTCCATTATGGACAAATGAAAAACGTAGTGAACTCCACAGGTTTTTGAAAGCATACAGAATTTGAATTTTATTTTATCTAAGCGTTCGTGCGACACTAAGTTTGTCATTTACTAATTCTTCTGCTAATATCACATCTGAAAACCAGTTGCTCTTTGTTACGTTACGGCCTAAATTACGTATGGGTGCTGAGAGCTATTTCATGACATCAACTGCCTTATTTCTCACAGAAAAAGGAGATCCCTCTGTTTAGGCACCTGCGTACATTTCTAATTGGAAACGTAAAAAACGGAACTATCTGCCATAGTGTAAATTTTCATTCCATATTTACGTGGTTTTGAAGGAATATATTGAATAAATTGACACCTTCCTCTAAAACCATCCAATTTCTCATCAATCGTCACATCCTCTCCAAGAAAAAAACTTTGAACTTTGAAAAAAGCTGGGAATTTTGAACAAATTTCAGGAGTACATCTCTGATGGGAGCGAGTTGATCACTCTCTATTCTCTCTGATCGAGATTACATGTCATCGAATCGTAAACATCTCAGAAGAAAAAGAAATCGTTTTATATACATCGCCAAGCCAAAGATTTCAACGCCAAATCCAGTGTTGTCCCCTAGGTCTACGGTATTGAGACGGTTAGCACAAAATAGACCTGCAAAATATAAAAAGCAGATCAATACCTTAATTTCTACCACATCGGTGAGACGAGCAACTGTCTTTCTCGGTTATATTTTCCCTTTACTTTAGCTCTATATGCTGATTGTTGTATTTCACAGATATATCCAGCAAAGCTGCATCAATAAACACTCCCATGCTTCCTGAGGGCTTTTCACGTGACGAGCTTGTCCTAAAACAGTTCCCGGAGTAACTGAGAGAATATGTTGTTTTTCCCGCCTTCTCTACAACGAAGTATTCTTCCACCTCCAAAGATCTACTATGTTTCCTTCTGTTTTCGATACGCAACAAAATGTTCACCGTCTTCGTCACTGGGTTCATCACATGTCACTACATTGCCATAATCGAACTCGTTGGAGTCGCTCATTTCCGATTTTGAGTCACCAACTCTTTCTTCTATTACCTCCTCATCCGTATCCACATCACTAACTGACTCAGAGCTGTGGGAATCATCCTCGCTTTCATACATTAGAGCACGGACAAATTCTGCAAGGTCGCCAAGATCATCGAAATCGTAACACTTTCTTCTTGTAGCCATTTCTACTGGAATGAAAATTTTAACATCATAATAAATAGTGAACTAAGAAGCCTTTTTTCCGCAAATTGCACTCGTTAAAAATGTCTTAGGCGTTATGACATTATACATTAGGGAAAAAGAATAGTATTCTCAAATAAATAACTAAATGTACAGTGTCACCTACCAGAACGTGGGCGGGTGCGGTGGACCTGAGGGGGCGATTTGACTGCCGACACTACATGCGTTAACCGAAGCGTCCGATTACACACTGACCTTCGAGGAGACTAAGAATGGGGAGGCTAGACGGCCCCTCACGTTTGTAACGCCATGACGTGATTAAAAAATGGGCAAACGGGGCGACACGGATCTCTGAGGTCCGCGCTCGCCGGATGGTCAAAAGGGCATAACTTTTTTGAAAAGAACAGAAATTTCATTACTAACTGCCGACTCAAGGAAAACAATATGAATATGATACAAAGAGCATTGTTCTTTCTGGACACGAAGCACACAGCAAAATAATGAAGATTAAACTGCTGAATATGCTGCTCAACACATTATGCATCACTTACAAATTACTTGATTGACTAGTACTATTTTTTCTTGTTGAAAAATATTTTAAAATTTTTAAACCCATGTGGAACTCACGTTTTTGAACGACATCATTAACTAGAAAAAATTACTAAGAATCATGTACTGGTATATTTACGCTAAAAGCACAATTATTTTGTTTTTATATTACATGATAGCGAATATATTAAGCGTAATACAATGCGCGCGGAAGAAAAAACGAAAACTTTTTAAGTTTCAAGCACGGTTACCACAGCATAAAAGCTTATGTTTCCAACGAGCAATGATTGCCCTTTGCAGTAAAGTCGCATATAATTCTAGTATTGAGTATCGTACGGTGTGCTGTAACAGCGATTGTATCAAGAGTCTGCTAACAGTAAAATCGGGCTTCTCCTACTCTACTTTTAAATATATATCGCACCGTCCATCCAGAAATACCAATCCTGAGACAAGCAGCATCCGTCGAGTCGGAATCCGAAACTATTAATTTGGGTTTCCAGGCCGACCCCTCTCTAGTAATTCATCATGGTAGTATAAATAAATAATGAATGAGAATTGTACTCTTCCCAGCAATATATTAACTCATTACGATAGATTTCATATCTCGTATATATGCAATACTTCACAATATCAGCAGGAACAGGACGCGTGTTGCAGAGATAGCTGTATTTATGGGCGTCTGTGCTCGATTCATGCCGGTTCAATCCGTGAGATTTCTTCATATTCTTTCTGATTGTGAGTATTTTAGGTAATAGATAGGGCTTGAGTACATTTAGATTAACAAACTTACCGTTATTCCGTTTACCGTAATATTCAACCTTTGTAACTGTTTTGTTCATATCCTCATATTTTCTACACCCCATAATCCCAACAAAGTAGCTATCATTTCCCAAAGTCGTGCCCGCTTTTCAAACTTCCTTGCTTCTATTGTAGCATTCCGCATACCGTTAGTTATATTTATCTACCCTAATGCCATAACCTGTCATCTTTTTATACCTACAGTAATCGTCTTTTCTCCCCGATTACATCCATTTTCTTTTCCCTTTCTCTTTGTTTCTCAAACCCTGTCTTAAAAATCAAATCATAACAACTTAACTCATCTCCTGAATTATCCTTCTCCTATTTCACTTACACTTACATGACTACCTTCAATTGCAGTACAAAGTGAAAGTCATTTTTGGGTATTTTAAATCTCTTTTCCTATCTCTTCGAATTCCAATACTGGAGCGCACCCAGTTTGCATTCATCAACTCTCAATTCAGATAATTTTCCGCTTCGTCACAGATAATCTAAATCCGAAGTAGCAATCCTCGTTATCTCCGCTCAATTGTTTTTTGCCACTCTTCAAGTCCCCAGTTTCTCGCGCCATTTCCTTACCCTCATCAAGTTAATCGTATTATACTCAGCATCATTTCGTCTTCCACAAGGGAGCTCCTTCAGAGATTTTTTCACTTTCCTCATCCACTTTATAAAAACAACTCAGGGTCAAAATACTTCTCCGGCGTAATTAAATGCTTCGAGCACCTCTTTCCATGGGCTATCTCCCCAAGAGTTCCAAAAGGAGAGTTCCAAGAGGGCCTAAAATCGACATTCACTTTTCTGCATGACGAGACGCACTGATTGAGCTTCTCCTTTTGCGACGTAAACAACTACGTAGTATAGTGATACTCCACCGGAAATGGATACAAATTTTATGTATTTGGGAAAAGTTCTCGTGCTTATTCTTTGACTGTGATTCTTTCTTTGTCATTGCATGCTTTTTGGCTGGTATGGGTTGGCTGAGTATGGTTGACAGAGGCATTTCATATTTGTGGAAGGTTACTTGGGATTTCCACCGGGTCAGGTTCTCTAACTCCATCTTGGCCGACGTTTCGATGAACGAGTTGTCCATCGCCATCAGGGCATCAATGCCCTGGATGCTCTGATGACGATGGACAACTCGTTCATCGAAACGTCGGCCGAGATGGAGTTGGAGAACCTGACCCGGTGGAAATCCCGAATAACCTTCCACAATTCTATACGCCGGGAAAGCCTGCGATCATTCTGCATTTCATATTAGTTATATTAGGAGCATAACACATTAAGGCAATAAACAGTTTTTGAAATGTGCCTATAATATGTAATTTTCTTTGTGATTATCACACAAATGAATATCATTTTTATTTACTACCAATAATAGAATGCACGTAATAAACCCCTGACTAAATCCCGAAGACATTTTATTTTCACACGCTGGCCCTAAAATTACCAAACCTTCATGATGTAAAAATAGAAAACCAATAGTCAATGCTCAGAATACCAATGAGTATATCAATAGTGAAAGAAGACTATATGCAATGATAATGTTCTCTTGCTAATTTTTAACACATTGGTAAGAGATGCAGGTGTTCAACAGCAGTAAAATGATAAGCAACTGCTCTTTAAAAATAAGTCCTAGTAATATGCTACCATGTTTAATAGGAGCACAATCGCTGGCAAATGTACACACCTTGAAGCATCATTTTCTCCACAGTCATCAAAATTTGTAGTAAAATAACCTTTCTCATCATTGTTTATTATGCAGTTTTAATAGTTTATGTTGAGTTACATCAAATATACCCATGAGGGGAAATTCGACGGCACCACAAACGGTTTAAATTCCTGTAAATTGAGAGACATCAGCAAAATCATTTCACTGTCTGGATCGAGTAACTGCTAAAATCTTTTCCTTGTTTTTAGAAATTTAAAATGATCTTTATAGACTTTAATGGTTAAAATGGGCTTTGTTTGATGTTTTACACTAACATTAAAACAAGCAAAAAATAATATTTTCATAATTTAATTTCAATGAAATTAATAACACTTATTTGAATTATGTAAAAGCGTGTCGACGAAAGAGCGGCTCTATCGACATATAATGAGAAGCAGGTGATGGCAGTCAGGGAGCTGATAGGGCATTTAGAAGGGTAGAAACGAGTAGCCAATGGAGGGGACGAGCCACATGGGCCCTCTTCGTGTGAGGGTCATGGAAATCGAGGGACTATATCGGAGTAAACGACATAGGGACATAGGAACGTAAAAGACAATAGGATTCAGTTTTTCCTCTAGGAGGACAACGCGCTTCAGTGTTGCCATGTTATGCGAGGTTTCTAATTTCCAGGTTTTTCTATCAGCATTCATTCCATTGCTAAGTGTTAATCACAGAGACATCAATATTTTTTGTTTTTGATTTTACAATTATTCCCAATGATTATTAGATATTCTTGCTTCAAGGTTTCCTCTGGGGTCCTTTTATTTCAGCTCCTCATTTTACGGCCTTTTTTGAATCGTTGTTTCGGCAGATCTCAGCCTATTTTCCTTGCCCTTCAGTCACAGACGTTTGAGCTGGGGCTTTTAACCCCTCTTCCCCTTTAAATAATAGAAAACCGGTAACATGGTGACCTTCTACTCCTCCCTTAGTCTTCCCCCGAATCAGTTTTCCTTCCTTTCCTTTTTTCGCAATTTTTCACCACCCATTCTCCACATTCTGTAAGTAAGGGGTTGACGTACTTCAAATCTTTGCCCTACTCCCAATAGTTCTCGGCCTCAGCCTTGCTATGTGCATAAAAAATGCTCTTCCTCCCAGTTTTGTCCTCACTCTGCCATGCCCTAACCCCCCTGCTCCTCTCTTCCCCATTTAAAACCAACCCTAACATTTTAAAAACTTTCTCTGGGTATATTTAGTAAACCCTAAGATTAAGAATGTGTCATAAGATGCATTGTTAAAGTGAAACCGGTCGCAGTTTTTAAATAAAGTGTGATAAAGTACAAAGTTTTCATTCAAAATGGACACAAAGTAATTGGCCAATAAAAACGCTTGAATCAGAAAGAAAGCACTTATCCTGAAAAAAATAACGAAGCTACAGTAAGTGAAACAGTATATCTCGTGACGTCGAAGCAAAAAAAATCAAGACTGACCGATAGAACAATGCAACCGTTAGAAGGGAGAGCTGCACAAGACACGGGAACTGCAATGACTGGTGATCTTGAGCACACTAAAATAATCCTAGATTAGGTATAACTTTCGCATTGAAATCCTGGTAAAAGCAATGCTTTACGCAACCCAGTTTATCTATTCCACGAAGATTTTCATTTTTCTGGGGTCAGTGTTGATCCATAACTTGGAAAATAGCAGGAAAAGTTCGAAAAATAGCCCGTATTCGTAATTCGTGAGAGATAGAACACTGGGGTGCGTTCTGAATCACGCATGCTGCGCATCAAGTTGGAGCGCTGCAGCTGTCGTTCCGAATTGCTGACGAGCTTTGAAGCGCTTGATGCGTGTGCGCGAATCGGAACGGTCTTGATGCGAAGATGGCGCCAAAATAGTAATTTTCAAATGTGAGTGAGGTGGAATCGGGTGGAGGATCTGCGGTATAGCATGCGATTATCCGTTGATTAAAATGTCTCTCTGGTGAATTTCTAAAAGCGTTGATACATATTGACATCACGATAAAATGGAAAATATTAGTATGTATGTAAAAGAACGTGTGTACATGTACAACTAATATGCTTCACATGCAAGAACGTTGCATACATTGATGTTTTTATTAATAAAAATTTTCCCGGATTATAATTATGGAATTCAAACAACTTACTTATCTCAGGTAAAAATCTGAAATTTCCTAGTCCACTGTCCTGACTCCCTTGCCCTCTCCACTGACATTCATGCAATGCAACTGCAATGTTACTGAGAATAAACAAGATTTTTTTCCAATTCCCTCACGTTGCAATCAAGATGTAGTAACTGACTTGCGAAAATGTTGAAAGCAGAAAATTGCTGTACCAATAAACACAGAATTAATATATGTGTAACGGAAATTAATTACGCAAATCTCTCAGTGAAGTGTTTATTGGCTGAACTAAAGTCTCTCCGATTCATTTGCAAGTTTCCCATTTTTGCGAACATTTCGGGGAAAGAATAAACCACGGGCGAAACATACCGGGTACATACTTCTTAAAATTCGTTGGAAATTATAATAATGGAACTTGGTTATGAACCACATATAAAAAAAAATTTCCTTTGTACTAACAAGTGATAGCCTAGTGGTTTTGAAGGCTGATTTTATTTCAGTGTAAATTTCACCCATAGCTAATGGACAGTGATGGGAAGTATTTGATTGCAAGTATCCGAGTACCGGTAACGATTACATCTGATTTACTTTTACTAATAATCGTTACTTTTCTCTAATTGTAATTTTACTCGTACTTTACTCCAGGAGAAATCGTTACATTTTTGTAATCGTTATAACTCTCGAGGTAATTTTTAATCGGCGTGTAATTGGTCTTTGATAATGTGGATTACTCTGGTTTTTTTATTGTTTTAGACTTCATGACCAGTTGTTCACAATAGGTTATTCTGACTAAATGTTTCAACCCCTATCCATTCAACTTATTCTGAAGCCGGATCTCTTCTAGGAACATTTTCCGCGTAATATGTTTCACGATTTACGAAAGCTTTATCGCAACCAAACTTCTAAATATCGAGTGTCGCTGCCAATATACCGGCTAGTATACCGATACCGGTTGTGAACCGCAACTGAATAACTTCATTATTATCAAATAAATTATTTTATCGCTTTGGAGCGTTTCGCCCGATATATCAATTATCACACCGATATGCCTTCCCGGTATTTTAAAAATACGCAAAATATAATTCACTGGGAAAATAAATTCAATTCCGATTTTATCGGTTATTTTATGCAAAGTTACAGCTGTCGGTCACCTCACACTATTTGTAGCTCCGAGATTTATTATACTGGTATATTTTAACACTTTGATAATAATTATGCATTCCACGTAAATTTATGAGGGTTTTAAAATTATTTCAAAATAATTTTTAATTTGTTTAAAATAGTTTTAAAATAATTTTCAAAATTTTGTATGAAACAAAATGAACATATTATTTTACTATGAAATGCAAAAAAGAAACTTTTCATGCAAAACTTGTCTCAGCACTTCCTATATATGCATAAATATATTAAATCAACAAAAAATATGACAGGAAACGGAACTTTAAAAGAACATTACCTCATACATTATTTAAAATCTTGAAAAAGTCATGAGTTTTGCCATCTTATGACATTTTGATTTTAAAATTATCGGAAATAATTTTAAAATAATTTTTCAATATTCTTTTGCTACTCGGGAAGCTATAATGTAATTTGTTGACGAAGAAGCAGAGTATGTCAATTTGTAGAAGATTTAACAGTTGTTTATACATTTCAGAGAAGCATGGAACGCGTGGCCAAATCCAGTTAAGTATTGTTAGTGGAGGATATGGTTTAATTTATTAATTATTAAATTAATCTGCAATAATCTGTTCTTGCCGTCTGTGCCTCCTCGGGCGTTAATAAAAATTGGATAGCCATCTCATAGCCGTCCACCACCACCTCAATTGTCTCCATGGTCACTTTCAACCAAATATTATGCTTTCAACTTTCGCGGGCTACGGGGTCTACGCATCAACTGCATCAGAAATATCTGATGACTTGATGCGCGCTTCAGTTTGCCGGAAATGCTCGTTCCGGGGCCGCTTTAAAGCGCTCCAAAGCGCGATTCGGAACGACCTGAAGCGATTTGATACGCAGCATGCGGGATTCGGAACGCACCCCGGATGTCAGACGGAAGCGCACAGGAAATGACGTTTAGTTTTGGGAGGAGGCTGGAGTTGGCAGGGTGATGATACACGGGGAGGGGGAGGAAACTAGACGTGAGAACGGTGTGGGAGGGAGGAGTGACAGGGGCTGTCGTCTGGGGAAAATGAAGGGAATAAAGTCGTCCGACGCACCGCAGGATCAAACAGGTGGAAAAGTTTGAAGTTAGCCCACCGATGCTATGTGTCTCCCGCGCGGAAAGTGATCATCTATATTGGAAGCCTGAGTTAATTCCATGAAGGATGTTCGCTAACTTCACACTTTCAAAGGCGATCAAAATCGATTATGAGATAAAGACCGAAGTCTAATATACAAGACGCCAATCGTAAAAGGGGAAATATTTAGGAGTAATCTCACGCTAAAGTCCACGTTAACACACTAATTTTGGTTTTAGCATTTGAAAGAGTTTTTTTATGCCATTTATTCATTGACATTATTTTTTCAAAAAGTTTAGTTGGATGATTTGATTCATATTTGCTCTCGGTATAAATGTACCGAAGCTAAAGACTGCATCATAAATGATCGTGTCAGGATAAGGTAGCAGTTTTTTTGTTAGATTAATTTGGAAATATGTTTTACTTCCTCATTAAAAATGACTGTCAGTATCTTTAGAAATGGCCACTCAGTTACATGGATCATTATAAGCCCTCCATTTCAACAGTTAATCCCAGCAGAGTTATTCAAATAAAATACTCAACTAATATTGGGCCCCTTCAGGCATTTTACAATTCATTTAGATTACATGGTAATGTCGAAAGAATAAAATCAGGTAATTTGCATATGTTACGTAATGATAGTTGGTAGAATTCACCGTATTTTCCTTCAAGATGTAGATCAAATAAAGCACCTTGAATTGAAAACTAATTATAAATTGAAGCAAATTTCTTTTAGCTAAATAACTGAAATGCTAAAGTCGTTTAGTTTTTTAAAATTGACGTCACGATAACTGTCCTTCTTAATCTCTTCAAATCATAGCTTCCACAAAGAACGTGCAAATATAGCAATTTGAAATTAATCATAGAGGTTGTAAACTGCCAAAGAGAAAAAATGGGTTTCTCACCTGCAAAGTCTTTCCTCCCTTCCTTTACCTAAATTTATTACAAGGATGGGATTGGAATAAAGTTCATTATTGCACGTTTTTATACTCTAATATTCATTAAATCGTTTATTCTTTATCTTAATATGCTCATAATAATGTAACAAACTGATAAAACGTTTTACACAAAACTGGGCCTCTATATAGATTTATTATTTTACTAGCGGGAGGTACCGGTTGAAATGCAACGGGTGTGAAAAACATTGAACGCATTTTATAAGAAAACCACAAAGCCTGAAGAATACTGTCAGCGTAATCATTTGAGGAGTTTTTAACCTGTAATTTCAATATTATGTATTAGTGTGTGTCTATTAGTATGTTGTGTTCGTTATAGTAGATACGCTGACCGTTTTCCAGGTGCACGGGGCGATGATTGACTGTTGGTCCTCTTTCAAATATGGGAAACCCAAAAATGCAGAATCATTACTACTTATAAAGCACCCAGGTTGATAGATGGTCACCTCGTCCCTCCAGTTCTCTTGAGCCGTCTTTTGAGTGAATAACAGCTTGATGGCTTCCCTTGTGTACATAAATATATTTGCATTCAATGACTCAGTTGAGTTGCGCCATTCAACAACGATATGTGCGTTGAGTATCTTAATCAGGGTCGGAGAGTAGGGTACAGTACAGCAGTTAACAGCGTCAAAAGGCGCATTTGCAGCAGCAGCGGCCATGTTTATTTGATCTATGAATCCTCCATCACCCGGACTGTGCCTTCGGCATAAAGGGTAGCCATAATTCTTGGTTTCATTTGCTAAATAAAAAATCTATGGGGATTCATTGTGCTGTTGCCGATTTTAATGCACGGATATCGTTCATTGCGCAGAATTTCCGTTCTTCTTTCGGGAAAGAAACACGTAGTGACGCCATTATAATGTCCGCCATCTTAAAACAGATTGGGGTAAGAAGCATGTAGTGATGTAATTATTATTTCCACCATCTTAGCAGAGATTGAAGTTTCGGAACAGATGGGTCTATATTTGAAACAGATTTGTAGTAGGTTACCCGACCGTAGGTTGGGTTGGGATGAAATTTGTGCGGTTCTTAGCTTAACCCGGGCAAAATCACGAGGAGATACTTAAGCGATCGCTGGTGGAGATGTCTTTGAGCATCCGAGTCTAACCTTTGTCGTTTTTTCTTTTAAGGGCTCATTTTCTCGCAAAGAACACATTCCTCTTGCTCTAGAATATTAATTCGAAAGTTAACTCATTTTTCTATTAGGGATTTTGGTGGATATATTTTTAAGTCCAAGGAAGGGAAACACAGCGGCGAGAAAGAGTCTTGAAAAGGAAACACGATGATTAAGTGAATGTAGGTTAACTGCACTTTCACAGCTTAAAACATATTTAAATAACTCGCAACGTTTATGAATTGGAATTGTCCTAAAAAAAACTGTTCGCAGTTGTAGTAAAATTCAACGGGTTTGAAAAAAATTTAACGTGTTTTATAAGAAAACAACAAATCCTTAAGAATACTGTCAGCGTAGTCATTTGAGGAGTTCGAAACCTAGTATGATATTCATTGACGTACATTTTCGTTCGTTCGTATGATGTAAGAATTGGTCTTAAAAACAGTTCGTAGTCGAAATGAGAGGCAGATGATTCCAATACGTGTAATACATCTGAGTATTAAACGATAATAAACAACGCCGTGTTTGTTGTAACAACTGAGGCATTATTACCATAACTTTTTATTGCACGTAAATATTCTTCCACGTTTAATTCCTTTACGTGTATCGTTTTCTACGTAAGTGTTCTCTTATATGCAGTGATTATATGAGAGCTACTATGAGAATAAACATTGAAGAATATACTTTATGTAAATTTGCAATGAATATACCCCCAAAGCGATTTATCATGGGGCCCTTGGGACTCTGGGCCCTTCTGATACAGATTTTCTTTCGACGTGCTATCATGGGCCGGCAGGAAAACTTAAATGCTAGAGGCGAGAATATTCTTTGAAAATCAAATCTCTGGTTGTCAAGGAAATATACTATTGTTGATTTCAGAGAAAAAAGTGATATTTTCAGCTATAAACATGATTTTCATACAATTACGAAGCGTGAAAGAAAATCGATTGAAATATTTAGAAACTTCATTTAATCAGCCATTCGATAAAAAAAAATTCGATAAAACGCCATTATAATGTCCGCCATCTTAAAACAGATTGGAGTTTCAAAAAGAATGGGTCTATATTTGAACACGATTTATAGATGGTTACTCGTCCGTAGGTCGTTGGGTTAGGATTAAATTTGTGCGTTTCTTAGCGTAACTCGAGAAACACCACGGAAAGATGTGATCGCTAGTGTGCATGTATTTCAGCATCCAAGCCTAACCTTTGTCATTTTTTCATGCAAGGACTCATTTACACGCAACGAAGACATTCCCTTTGCTTTAGAAGATGTTTTTGAAAGGTAACTCTTTTTTTATTTATTTAATTACCACCGAAAACAGCACTTATATTGGCCTTTACATCGGGGTATTCACAATCAACAATGGACAAGCACAAACAACCATTCTCTGGGAAGTGAAAAATCCTCCCCAGGCGGGATTCAAACCCGCGACCTTTGGGTTAGCAGGCGAGGACGTTACCCCGCCGCCAACGAGGGCGACAAGGATCATCTATCTATTTTTCTATCAGGTATGTTGCTGGATATATGTTTAAGTCCAAGGAGCAAGGAGGTCCATAACACGGTAGCAAGTGAGAGTCTTGAAGAGGCAACTCGATGATTGAGTGAATGTGTTTACTGCACTTTAACACTTTTAAACATATGTAAATAACTCGAACGTTAATGATGTGGGAATTAATCTAAAAAACAGTTCGCAATTGAAATGAGAGGAAGATGATTCCACTACGTGTAATACATCTGAGTATTAAACGATAATAAACAACGCTGTGTTTGATGTAGCAACAGAGGCATTATTACTTATACTATTTACTGCTCGTAAATATTCTTCCACGTTTAATTCCTTTATTTGTACCGTTTTTTACATAAGTATTTTCTCATATACATGAAGTGCCCATATGAGAGCTACTTTGAGAATAGACATTGAAGAGTATAGGTACACATAAATATGCATTTAATTAATCGATTACCCCCAAAACAATCTATCATGGGGCATTGGGACTCTGTGCCCTTCTTATACAGATTTTCATTCTACGTGCTATCATGGGCCTGCAGGAATAGTTAAATTCTAGAGGCGTGAATATCCTTTGAAAATAAAATCTCTGGTTGTCAAGTGTTCTTATGCTCTTGTTGATTTCAGTTAAATGCGTGATATTTTTTAGCAATACACATGATTTTCAGACAATTACGAGGCATAAAAGAAATTCAATTTAAAGAATTAGAAATTTAATTTATTCAATCAACCTATAAAAAATTCCAGCCCTCTATCTTGAGTGAACGTACTTTAAAAAAAGCAAAAAATGAAACCACTGTACCGAACCCAATGCTAGGGATGTACCATCAGGGACCACCAGGGGGGGCCTTATGGGGGGCTCTGAGGGATTTTGATATGGCCAATGTTAATCCCAGATACATTTTCCCTTTATATGCTAAATGTCACCTCAATCCGTTAAGTAGTTTTTGCGTGATTGAACAACAGACAGACAGACACAATTCAATTTTTTATATTATTATGATATTTCGTATGCATCCGTTTTTCCATCAAATAATATCGAAGTTACTTCAGAGTACATGTAGGGCATAAAATTACGTTTTTTAAACGTCCAAGTGATGTACATTTGCCTATAACTCAGGGGCATTTTTTTTTCTTTCTGTGAATGAAGTCAACGGATTATGGGTCACAAGGGGAGGCACAACCCACGTGCCAAATTTTGTTGAAATCTGAGATGGAGATGCAACAACCATTTGTCGATTTAAAATGAAATGACCCTCTGAAGATTTGAAATGTGCATAATGATACCATATCTGAGGATCTCCTCTTTTGTTCATTATATACATAAATGACCTATGCTCTCGAATTATCAGTAAAATACGTTTATTTGCTGACGACGCTGTCATCTATCGCGAAATTAATGATCACTCTGACTTTTAAATTCTAACATCGGACTTAAACAACGTTCATGTATGGAGCCAAGAGTGGGGACTCGAACTTAATCTGAGCAAATGTACGGGGGTACATTTCTTGCTGAGGTCGTCCAACTATCCCCGTGTATATGCTGTGGATGGCGTTAAGATAAAGGCAACAGATGAAGTTAAGTATCTGGGAGTTACGATTACCTCAAACCTATCGTGGGGAACACATAAGAAATATTTGTGGCAGAGCTCTGAAGAAGCTAGGATTCGTCAAGCGTATTCTGGGAAGATTTTCGGATGAAAAAGTAAAAGAGAGGTGCTATTTCGCACTCGTCCGGCCACACCTTGAATATGCAGCGAGCATATGGGATCCGGTGCAGAAAGACTTAATTCGGGAACTTAATAAAATACAAAGGAAAGCTGCGCGATTCGTCAAAAACTGCTACGGGCGTACAGACAGCGTTGCGCAGATGTTAAACGAATTAGGCTGGGAGCCGCTAGAGACTCGGAGGCTGCGCGCTAGGCTTAGATTACTTGAGCAATTGAGAATAGATATCTTTCAGAGTGACATGGAGAACATCATATTAGAACCCCACTATATTTCCAGGTCCGACAGAAACGATAAATTGAGAGAGATATTTTGCCGAACGGATAGGTATGGGAATTCGTTTTTCCCCCGAACAATAAGGGACTTTAATAAATGCAAGGCGTAATTTCATTAGAGCGTTTCCTTTTTATATGTAAACGGCTGGTGTCCTAACACCCCCCGCCACACGCCTATTGAGGCGGCTTGCGGGGTAATATGTAGATGTAGATGAAGATTGGTTGACTGCAGCCCTTCATTCCACCCTATCTAATGCTAGTTCCCTTACTACCTCATAGAACTCCTTATGTCCTTTTCTCTTTATTCGTTCTATGTAATTAGGCCCTTGGCTTTTCTCTTGGGCCTCTTCCCTTCGTGTTTCCTTTGATTATATTCTTTACAAACCCATTGTGCCCCAGGGTGTGCCTATTCGATCTGGTACTTCTTATCTATATATTTTTCCACATTGATCTTCCTTCTGCTACTCTTCTCTATACTTCTTCATTTCTTATTTTATCCGTCTTTTTGATCTTCAGCATCGGCCTCTTAAAACAGGTTTCAAAAGCACCTAATATTTTCCGGTCTGCTTTACCAATGGTCTATATTTCCGATCCATAGAGTCATCCAGAGAACTCCACACAAATGCTTTCACGTACTGTATCTTCGTTTGTAGTCCTATCTTCTTTGAATACAGCAGTTGCATATATTTCATTAAAATTAAATTTTATACTTTAAATGTTCAAATGAGCTAGTTTTGTCTTATTTTTCGGCGTACGCGAGTTATTATTCGCCGATGTTCTCCACAACCCGTGCGGTAATTAGACCACTAAAGCCGTCGTTTTACCAGTTCATTGGCACTCGGAAAGCTAGCTAATCTACGAAAAATTAGACCGTTGCAAAATTACAGTGAACGGAAAAGTAAATGTCCAAATCGTTGCTTGCGCCACGACCCGGGCCGATCTCATATCTCGTAAGGTAGGCGTAAAGAAGTTTCGTGTCGGATGTGCATTTAAAAATTGATGCGGTGAGAAGTGTCAGAGGGGGAAGGAGAAAGAGTGGGGGAGGAAGTGTGTGAAGATTTGAATCGAGGGAATGTGGTTTGTACGCTATAAAATGCGCGTTGAATGGAAGCACGGCTTTCCGAACGCTCCAAACTCATTTAACCCACTACTCTTTCTCTCTGGTACTCACAATCAGTCGCTAAGTGGGAGACGGGATCTGTCGACTCGGGATACCAACTATCGCGATTACTCAACTTGGATGTAGGAAGAACCAGAAAAAGAATTGCATGGGTTTCTGCTGCCGTATATGACAAAGAAGTATTTTGAGTTCTAATCAATTTGATAATTTTTCTTTACTGCCCCCAGTAGAGGAATCGGTGACTTCTTCGAAAAATTGTTCATAGCTACTTCGGGAAACCTAGAATTCGGAGCTACTCAGGTTGATTAAGGATCTAAGTATGTTGTTGTTTTTTCATTTTGCGTCTTGTTAACATTTATTTTCTGCATCATAGTGTATTGCAAGTTCGCATAAACTCTTAATTCAGTTAAATCGTGGGATCGCGGGTTTAAACGGGATCTCATCATCTACTGACATCTTTATCGACACTAGACATCCAGCTTTTAGAGAGAAGCAAATTTGATAGAAAAAACGTTATTACATTTAAAAACTCGAAACATATAAATTTTATTTTATAAATATAACGTTGGCGTGGTTTCTTTCGTAATAAATGTACTGCATCGAATTTACCAAGGTTAAGATCGAGCCCGAGATAAACTTAGCTGGAATTTTTTGTACGTATTTTCCTCATGTTCTGGCTTGTAAGTTGTTATTGTATGTTCAGAAAAAGTGGAGAGGAATCCGGCATTGAAATTAACCTACTCCTAATGAAATATTCTAATGAGTCGACAGTTTGAGGTCCAATTTGACAGACGGACAAGAGCACTTGGAGTAATTTATACTTATCATTCAAGTATGGACCAATCCTCGTTAAGTAATAGCCTCAGTGAGGATCAAATACTCTGCTTAAAATGTACACCACCCCGAAATAAAAACCCAAAAGCCATCGAAATATTTGGATAGAATGTTGCCGCATCAAAAGATTGTTTCAATGAGTATGTTTATTTACAAAATGTTTTACTTATATATACTTTATACCTAGATTTATTTGAACGGCGTGGTTAGATATCACTGGGGATATACAAGGTACTGGTAGCTTTTTTATGGTTGTTTTTAAAGACATTTGTTTGTAATTTCAACCCGAATAATTTGGTGAATGGCCTTGAATATTTGATTCTTTGATTTAAAAAAGACTTGAGACTAAAGACGGCTTGCGGGATAGTATGTAGATGTAGATGTAGATGTAGATGATCTATTAGTTGTATTTACGATTAGAATGGTGATAATTGTTTTAGATTTGGATGATTTTTTTGCACCTTGACCGAATGCTCGAGTCATTTAAAAGGATAGAGGAAGATATTAAAAGGCGTGCGAAAGCTGGAAGGAGAGGCGTAGGTACCATGTGGAGTATATCAAGGAATAAATGCTTGTCTACGGAAGCTATATTAGTATTGAGTGAAACTGTACTCCTTCACACTTAAATCTTGGGTATGCCAAGACAAGCATAAGAGTAGGCTAAATGAAGTTGGCATGGAGTATCTGAGTAGTGTTTACGATAAAAGCAGGAGGGATAAGGTTGGGAATGAGAGGGTAACGAATGTGGATCGGATACACCGATAATGGCCGCGTATGAAAGGATTGTGGTTTTTTGGTTTGGCCAAATTGAGATTGGATGAAAATCTAATTACTAAGAGGATTAATGCTACTATGATTGGTGTGAGAGGATGAGGTAGAACAAGAAAGTCATTGAGAAATGTGATAGAAGATGCTATTAAGAGAATGTGCGATATGAGTCTTAAGAACAGGAGAATGTTCATGATACAATACATGAGTGTAACTGAAGCAAAGATGGATGCATGATAATGGCAGTATGGAGGAAACCATTAAAGTACAGTCAGCTTTACCGGCTCATTACCAAGACGTAATCTTTTTTCGCCTGTGCCACGAAAGGGAACATCATGACTGGTATGTATATGTGCATTAATTTGGTTTATTTATACGTATTATCTCCTCGGTAGGCTTCGTCAGGCTACTGTATGCATGAAAATAAACCATATCCTGCTCGATCTCCATTCTTTTCTTTTCAGCGATTATTCAAGCGTTCAAGCCAGCAGCACAACAATATCTCCCAACAGCACGTCTCTCCCGTATCAAGGTAAATATTAAAGCATGCAAGGTTTCGCTCGGCCTTTGGCTGATAAGTGCCGATTATCTCTACTTTCTCATTTGTGGGCACTCGGGATGACCATAGGGCGTTTTATGCGCACAAAATTAGTTTCAACATTTAACTACAGACATTCAACTCGCAAAATGAACTAATTAAAATTTACTTTATCATATCAACATAATGATAATCAGTGCCACACGAAGAGCTATCTTCATGTTAGGAAAAATAAAATAAGATTATAAAAGCCTTGGGGTTTGTCTCACTGTTGCAATGGGTACATCTTCAAACTTTATTAACTGGGATAAGTACTGTAAAAGCTTTTCCCTGGAAATATGGGGTCAAAAAATAACTTCACTAGATTTCGTCCTCAGTGTGATGACAGAAATGCAAATTTATCAAAATGACAAGGTAAAAAGTAAACTCCGTCGGCAATAGTCGTTGCCACTGACTCTGATATATTCGTAGATATTGACTTTAATGAGCAGTACGATAAAACATCAATAAAAATTGTCATTGAATTCCAAGAATTGCGGAGCTAGTTAAAGCAGTTAGTTTAGTCAGGGAACTGAACTGGAAGAGAACCGCTGAAAACAAAACCACTCATACGGCTTAATTAGAACCAGTTGAATGGCGCGAACCACTTCATCGTTTCGGTTCAGAAAGAAGCGCACAGCGGATTGCAGCAAGGTAAATGCCGCTTGAAGGGAGAATCACCGACTGACCAGGCTCTACTCTTCCAAATAAAGCTCTAGATAGCGAATGTACGGATTTAGCAAACAAAACAGACCTATCCAGTACGTGGGAAAGATAGTGAGTAAGCTTATTTCTATGAGAATTAAATATTTCCAAGCATTTTAGCAAGCATGTGACAACATCAATTGCGATGTTTTATTTAACACTACAAGGTTTTAATGCCATATAACTGCCCCAATTGCCTTGGTTGTCGACATCGCTCGAGGACAAACGTTGACCATAAGTTCATAATCTAGAGCTTTTTTCCGAATGTCCAAGATTCTTCCGATGGCCAAGACCAACCTTAATACTAGGTAACATTAGATTTGCTTTTATTTTTGTTCTTTTTCTCGCATTTGTCTGATCACTCTGAATGGGTTTGGTAAATTAAGAGTAAAAAACGCTCCACTTACAAAAGATAAACATATACCAATACGCTTCGCTCAGAACCGGATCACCAAGTCCTACTCAAATTCGCTTTTCTCCGGAGTGGGACAAACCCGCATTCTTCGCTCCGGAGTGGAGAGTGAGTACCAGATAGAATAAAAGTCTTCAGGGAAGAATAATCATAAGATGATGCTTGAGGTTTTTGGCATATTTCCATAATCGAATGACCATAACTAAGTGTTTTTCCATTTTATTTTCCTGAACATGACTGGTTTCGGCTGTTACGCCATCGCTGTTACGCCACGCTGTTACGCCACGGTGCAATAATAATAGGTTTTGAGCCTGATGAATTTCAACCGATAAAAACTAGTTATTTATTACAAATGCTTGCAAATGTAGAAAATGCTCTGCATTGCGATTTAAATATGGCCACCGAATTGGAAATAGAAAAAATAAAACAAATGTGGTTACAAACGGTCAAGATATAAGGCTATCAACGCTTAAAATATAATTTTTTTCAAAAATAGTTGAGCTACCAATAAATTTCTTTTTGGACCGCATTAAATTGGTTAACATGCAATGGAAAAGGGTGAGCGATGATGATGCCTCATTTATTCCTACGATTGGCTGACTGTAGCTCTCCATCCAACTCGGTAAACGAAACTTACACAATTAATCAAACAGACTTATCAAATATAAAGTCAGTTAAATACTTAGGTGTGACCCTTACTCAGGACCTGTCTTGGGGGAAACACGTCCGGGAAATCTGCGGACAGGCTAGTCGCAAAATGTGATTTATTAAAAGAATATTAGGAAAATGTGACGATAAGGTTAAAGAGCGATGTTATTTTTCACTGATGAGACCTCACTTGGAGTTTGCCGCTAGCATATGGGACCCTTACGAAGTAGGACTAATCTCTGAAATAGAAATCTCGAATAAAACGGAGAGCAGCAAGATTTGGGAAAAGTTATAACGCTAAACTTAGCAGTGTTACCGAACTGTTGAAGGAATTAGGGTGGGAATCTCTAACTGACCGAAGGGAGTATTACAGATTAAATCTTTTGCGAAGTTCAGAGCAGACAGTTTTTTGCCGGACGTTCAATATATATTGCTAGAGCCAACGTACTACGGTAGAAGCGATCACAGGAATAAGATAAATGAAATTGACTGCAGAACCGATATATTTAAAATACAATTTTTTTCCACGAACGATAAGGGATCAAAATAGTTGCGATTGATCAATCATATGAAACTCCCACCCTCAATAGGTGGAGTAGAATTTTCACTTATGCTTAATAACACAACATCATTACTAGCACTTCACACCGCTTGATATGTCCTGCATTATTTTATTTTTTTCTCTGCATGAAGTAGCATCTCGTAGCATTCATAAATTAACAGTATGAGTAATATTAACCACTAGATGTGTCTGTAGCATTGTTCTGCATGTTTGCAAGTTCATTTACGTATCACTCTCCCAGTTTCTGGTTGGACTACGCACTGTTCTCCTGACTGTTTTTTGGTCTGCGCCTAGCGGCTGGGGGAGCGTGCGAGGTTCTGATTTGTGCTGGGACGAGTTCTGAATGTCTGGTATGGAATCACCCCGTGCCACACACCCTAGTGGTAGCCTCCACGGTACTTCGTAGATGTAGATCCAAATTTTGCCACCTGCTAACTTTTATGTGTCCTTGCTGATTTTGTCACCATATCCCGTTTATTTATGCATTTGTACCTCGGTCTTCCTCACTAGGCATTCCCTTCAATTTGCCCTTCTTACAGTCTCCTCACAAATTCGTTGCATCTCAATGTATAGCCTTTCTATCTGGATGTGTCTTCCATATATTGTATCCTTCTCGTTTCTGATCCTATCCGTCTACTTGATATTCAGCATTCGCCTCCAGCATTAAGTATCGAAAGCCTCTTTAACTTCCGCTCCGGCTTTCCAAGGTTCCTCGTCTGCGCCCTATGTTGCGCAACACTCCACATGATATTCAAATTTGCAGGCACTCCTTACTTAGTAATCCTTTTTCATTTTATCACAGAAGTATTTTTTTCATCATGAATGCTTCCTTGGCTTGAACTATTCTCCGCCTGATGTTCACTGACCATAATCCATTCCATGCGATGCAGATTTTAACGTAGATTAAGGTTTCCACATGTTTCCACATCTCTACTTGAAGCTTAATGCGTGAGCGATTGTCATAAACAATTTGAAAAAAATCATGTTCCAGAAATGGTTGGGTTTAAATTATAACCACCGCATCAAAAATTACAGGGCAAATCTAATCTAAAAAAATCTAGAGCACCATGTTACGAAGAAAAACTGATCCAATCTTAATATCTTTATTCTAGAGATCAATAATACACTCAAGTAGTCCACAGGTCTAATTTTAATTTTGGGGCAATCGTGCTCCTTTAAGGGCTACTCTTAAGCAATTGAAAGGAGAAACCACTGATCTGAGATCCGCCTTAACGGATAGAATGAGACGGGAGAGGCAATCTCCTTTAATCCAATGACGTTTTAAGCCATTCTCCTTGATTCAGCTCCGTACATTCGTCGCAGCAATAAAGGGTGGACAGAAAAAGACTGTGCAAAGAAATAAAAAAATAGGAAGAATTCCTTTCTCCTTTGTATCCCGGGAATCTTTCTCGCTGAAAATGGAGTGGAGTTTTTTTCCCCCCGAAGCCTTTAAATAAAGAAACCTTACGCTTTCTTCTACGTCTTAAGACGCTACCATCTCCCGCCCAGCATTTCCTTCCTCTCTTGCAAACGCCCGTTCACGTTTTCCCTCCTTGGTCCAAACACAATGGAATTCTCGAACCCTTCTCAAAGGGCCACTGCTCCATGCCCTTATTTCAACCACCTAAGAAGGAAAAGTACGCCTATCCCATGGAAAATTTAGCTTAAATTTAGGCTAGTTTAGACTGACCCTATACCGGATCTTATTATTATGAATTCCGTGTCGGACTACAACGGAATGAGCGAATGAATTCAACCGAATGAGAATACTGATGCACCGCGTATTCGTTTGTCATTCTTTTTCCACGGTAAAATGTCAAATATTCGTATCTACAAAATCCGTACTTACAAACAAATTCGTATGCATAAAATGAAAACAATTAAGATACTGAGAAGTTGGATACATTTACATGCATTATTTACTATTGGTTTGCTAATCATAAATGCATTCCGAAGTTCAAGTTGAATGCTTCCGATTTATCATGCAAATTTGCTTCTTTCAGCCGTGATCGTGACTACGTTTATTCCTACCGTGTGTATGAGCCATTTAAGTTTCAAGTGATTTACGACAAGGAAACGTAAAAGCATGGTTCGGCGATTGCGATCTCTGAAATTGATAGACAAACGTTATAATCTTAATTAAAGGTTTAACCATATATGTACAAATATATATACACAAATATAAATATAATTTTAAAAACACAGGCAGACAAATATAAATTGAGCGACACTCACAAAAAATGTATGGATGTTTTGGCGATTATGCCGCCATCGTCGGCAACAAGAGACTAACTAGTGATCCGTTATCTCGGGGGGAAAGGAGGACGGTGGAATCGGAAATCCATTCATTTCAAATCAATTTCACACAACTGAAATCGCTAAATCGCCGAGATATGTCATGAGATCTCATCATCGAAACCTATCATCGCGCGTTTCACATTTTTCCATAGGGAATATTGATGCCTCAGAATGCCTTTACAAAAATGCCGATCATTACGGGTAACGCCGATTTCATTACAAGAATGTCCGATATGAAAAACCATTCAATGTACACTCCTGTTTCCCTCGTTTGAGACTTCTGGGATCTTAGATCTGGAATAGACCAAGTACATTGACCAAGCAAAAGACGATTTGTGTTTCCGATTGCATTTGAAAACGGCGAGCCAAATAGTACAAGTGATTCCACTGTAAAATGACTTAAATGTAATTCAATTCATCTGCTGGCTATTTCAAGTTGATATGAGTAACAAAACCTCACCATTCCACGAAAATGTATTCACAAATGGAACTTGGAATAACATGGCGCTAGATGCAGGATTGGGTGAAACTTGGATAAAAATCTAATATAAATTCAAAAATATCATTTGTTATCTAATATAAATGCCATTTTCCCGCAAAGCAGGCCGTAAGAAGCAAATACTCCCAGGAAATTGAATGGTGATGGATTATAGGCACCAATACTCCACATATTTTGCTTCATAATACCTAATGATTTTTATCAATGAAAGCAATATTTTTTAAGCAGTAAAATCTAAAATATTTAATGTAATATTTATTTTGACTCACAATGTCGCGGAACATCCTAAAGCAAATTGTTCGGCACATTATCACATATTTCCTCTCTCGCCCATTTCTTAAAACAACTTTGTCACAAAAAATGCAGGGTAAATATTTAAATTTATGATTCAAACATGCATTTTATAGAAAGTTAGGCCAACGAGTTGAAACTAATGCACTACGAGAGTATCCAAAAACACCTTCTGTGGTGGCACCGAGAAAAGGGCCTATACCATCCTCGCCATCCGTCTCATACATGATGTGAAATATACCTAAAATTGGTACATTAAATCAAACAGTGATGACCTTAAAAACTAAAACTAGAGAAGTTTTTTCAACTGTAGCAAAACAAATCTCGTTTTTTCTCCATAATAACCAATATCAGGATGGTAATTTAAGCAATATACATCTGTGATACGCATCTTTCTGATGTTTCTCTAAATGTACCTTACATTAATACTGTATGCTGATAATGAAGGTCCATATTCAGATATGCCAGTTATGGAAAAATATCTTTAAATAAAAGTATATTAATACCTTGTTTTGATAAATGAATATGTGAAGTTAGGTCGATAAACTGTTAAAAAAAATTAAAAGCAGTATGCATTAGGGAACATGTTGGATGACTTTAAAAGCAGAAAATTTTTACAATCGCAAAAGGAATCAATCAACAAACCTAAACTACGATGTCAAGAGCAAGCGACGCTTTTTTGTGTTCCCTGACAAACGCTGGCTATATATTTGACAAAAGATTTCAAGGAAACTTCCGCGATAACCTGCAGCATTTCAATGACCGTCTCATCTCCTGTTCAAGTGCGTAGGCCCGAGGCGAAGTCATTCAATGGACTGCATAGCATTCGATTACGGTGCACCGAAGGGATAAGAAGGAAGGAAGGGCAGAAGGTGAGGACGGAGCCGTACCGAGTGATTGCATCTTCATTGTTAGGAACGGGAGAGAAGGGGAGAGGAGGCCTATGAGACACTGGCACCTGTGGAGTAGCAGTCCCGGAAACAATTCCTCCAACCCAATACTTCCCTATTGGAGGCGCATGAACAGGACGTTGGCCTGTATTCGATGTGGTGATCATTACATTTCGATAGTGCGATTTCAATGGGCGAGCCTTGGATCGGAATTTCCCCCCCTCCCCCCCCCAATCCCAATAAACGTCATGAAAACGGTCGCTAAAGCTGTTATTTTACGTTCTTCACTATTGCATCTTGATAATGGCGAGAGGACGTCCTTTCGGCGGACTTGCTCAAAATATAATATCATTCTTGCTCCGGGAAGTAATTTTCTCATGATCGGCTCGTCCTTCACGCTGTTCCCCGCGAATGACGATGACAAACTGAGTTACTTTGGGTTGGAGTCCGGTAAAACAACTGCGGTTTAGGGCCGGCAGTCAACCGGAGCGTGGTTGGGCATTCGTCGTTCACCTTTTTTAAATGTTGGGCTTCACACTTTAGTACACTTCTACCAATTTGAATGTAAAAATAAAGACAAAACAGTTATTTTCCTAGAACTACGAAATACTGGTAAGCAGTTTATAGTACGGAATCGATAACGAACCTTTGAAGAGTTTTATAATAATATCAGTTTCTTATCACTAGGCGCGGTAGTCACGTAAACACAAGAAATTGACAAGACAAGACAAGAAAGGGAGCCTCTAAACTCAATGTAGGTACGTAGTGCGCTGGCGTCATTCGTTAATCTTGAATGTGAACGTCGGGGCATAGACATTGTACTACAGCTCAAAATTCTAATTTAAGCCGTAATTCATTAATAATTCTGATTCAACCCGAAGGTTGGTTTGGATAGTTGATGGTTGAGCTCAAGAAAATGAAAAATAAGAAAAGCAATAGTGAAAACTCGTATCTTCTGGCTTAACCTCAACTTATTACAGTGAAAATTCCATAGACGCCTCCAGTTTCTTTAACATTTACGGTGGCATCGGAGAAACTTCATTCGTTCTCTGCTTTTGAAAGGATATTAGAGATATTAAAATATGACAGGAAAAAACTTACAGGGGGAAAAAGAGGAAAAAATACTGTCAACCAAGGAATGAACCTTGCGATTAGTAAGTGAATTTTCGTTAAAAAACGGCCTGGTATCGTGATCCCAAATTAGCTGCAGACTTTCATGCTTACATAAACAGTAGCAACCAGTCGAGTAACTGTCCACCTATCAAATGAAAAGATGTCTCGTACTGAAGATGTTACATAGCACCCAAGGGGGCAAAATAATATGAAGTAGATTATCTATTCCATGATAAAAAACCAATATACCCATCAAGTACACCGAACAACACGTATTTGAAAATGTTTAATAACACTACACAGATATCACCACTTCTCACCACGCTGTCATATTTCTTTTTACCTCATCTGAAATTTATCTGGGAATGTAATACTATGCATAGAAGTAGTTATCAATCAAAGTAAATGATAATAAGAACCGTTGCTTACGGACAGCAGACTTAGATTTAACGTAAATAAAATCTTTCTGCTTGGGTAGATAGGGCACTGATTTTCGCCAAAAGTTAATTCAAATTTCTTCTCGAGATTTCTCTATACCACGAAAGCACGAGCCCGTTCACGAAAGTATACCATTCAAAGTATGGAAAATAGGAATTTTCATAGCTTAAATTGAAAGCCATCTTACGTCGCTTCTTTATTTCTTTATCCTTTTAATTGAAGAGCTATCTGTATCTTTACTTCTCAGCTTAGAAGCTTTTACAAAAAAAAACCGCTATTGTCTTCTCTTTTTCCAGAAATTTCGGAGAAATAACCCAAAAAGAAAAAAGTTTATATATACGCTAAACTTTGAGGGGAAGAAATAATTATGAGCGATGGAGTCAGCTATATGCCTCTGTAAATCTTCTAAGATTCTGTGAATCACCTAAGAGAAGACAACGTATTGGAAATCCTGCCAGGTGAATTCTTATGTTGAGTGCGTTTTGTGACCAGCCTATTGAAGCAAATGGGGAAAAAAGAGAAATCTAGCTGCTTCTCAGACAGAGGAAATTGTGAATTTTAAAAAAGGTTTAAAGTACTATTTTAATCATGTAATAAAAGACAACATCAATTATTAATATATGACCCTAAACATTTAGAAGTCCCCAATATCTTAATTTTTTATTCTAGAAGGATCTAGTAAGCAAATCATAGAATCCTGCCCTAAAGTGTATGAGAAACAAAATAAGCGATAAATAGCAATGACACTTCCAGAGCAAAAGTACTTAATCGAGTAAGAATGAGAGACCGAGGCCAACTAAAAAAACATGGAACAGAGTAGCTAACAGGGAACAAGGGAGCTCAAAGGGAACAAAGGAGCTAACAGGGGACAAAGGAGTTAGCAGGGGATACGGTAGGACGGAGGGCTGCAGCCAACCATTCATAAGATTAAATAGTTAATGATGATGATAGGCCTGTAAATCATATGCAATGCTGAAAAATTTATATTTTCAAAAGCATTTGAATGTTCCTGCAATTACTCAGTCAGGGTAGCGTAAATAATGAAATGTAGGAATGGCACAGTATTGACTATTCGTGATGGAATTCTCAAAGAAATAATCAATAAAATCTCCCTTTCTTCTTTCCTGTCATTTAGTTCAGTATTGATTTGATCAAAATTTCGTAGATGTAGGTCAAATAGCCATAATCTAGGGTTAATGGTTAGACCTGTATCGGTAAATGAAAAAATTAAATATTCTTCAAAATCTGTATTCAAAATATACTTATTTCACACCACTATGCATTATTATACTTAAAAAATTACAATAAAAGCAATACAGAAGAGAACTTAAAAATAAATAAAATAAGCCAGAGAGTAAAAATTTTCTAGAAAAGATAGCTATAAAAATCTTAAATTTAGAGGAAAAATTTAATATTTATAGCTAAAATTATATAAATACACTGCTCGTAATCACGTGTATGATTGCAAGACGTAGGTATATTGCGTATAATGTTATCCTTAACTTTCCAATCTTTTAACATCAGCAAATTTATCAGAAGCAGTCAACGAAAATAGAGAGCATGAACTCATCAGGCATATTAAAACCCAAAAATATGTGTGTGAATTCAGTAATAACCTGTGAATTAATAATCTAGAAACTTGCATGCAAAACTGCAAATGTATTTCACCAGAAGCCAGTACAATAAATAAACCATCTAAACAAAAATAAACTAGACTACTAATGAAAACAAAATAATTAATGTAACCAACCAGTTTTATTTTGGGGTGGGCTTAAAACATTCTGGTCTACTTTAGGCCAGGTTTACACAAAAACCAAGACCCAGGTCAAAACATTTTTTGTCTTCGTATTGCCGCTCAACATCTATAGGGATCTGCTATGTCGTAGATTGAAAAACGATGTTACTAGGATACCGGGCGAGAGCAAGACATCAGAGATTTAAACTAATTAGGTCAGGTCGGCATGTCTTCATCATTCCAGCCTTGAGAAGTGGAGTAGGTTATGCAAACGGGGCCTATCTTGGAGATGAATGACTAATGGCGATTTCCATGAGGTCAGTGGATAAAATCTGTTGACCTGGTAGTACAAATGGGTCACCTAGAAGAAGGGTAGAGCGAGTATTGGATCTGCATGGGTAGGATGTAAATTAATATCCTATTGTGGGTAACGTCAAATAATCCTCTTTCAAAATTACCTAATAGAGGAACACGATACGCATAAAAAATCATAAATAAGAGCAAAAACTTCTGTTAATTTAAGACACTACATTTTGTGAATTTATCACCTATTAATCCCCATTACACTCTATGCAAATATCACGTAGCGGATGATATTACTGAATGAGTAGCTTTAAACACTCCATGTACGGGCGTCAATGGAATCACATGGTGTGCGGAACCGGGCTCCAGAGGACTTATCTTTAATGCCAAGACTACTGCTTGTCATTAAAGTTACATATGACAAAAGTTCTCAGTAATTAAATAAATATATTCACATGAGAATATAACTTGACTCATTTTTTCACACCGTACGATGAAGAAGCCTTCACATCAGTTTTTTTTGCTGTTTTGTGAAAATTACTGTAAACGTTGATTAATTTTTATAAATAGTTGAGAAAATATACAATCTACACTCCGTCAATTTTTGACGAACTGTAAATGCTAGAAATTCCTAATTTTTTCAATATTCTCCCTCGGAAGCGCACAGCTTTAATCTTGCATTTGTGTATATGCTTGTATTTTTAGGCCATTAATCGAAAGGTAGTTCGGCAAGGGGTTAATATTTTTATATATAAGGGGAAATATGAGAGTTTTTTATTTACTTAATATATGGTCAAATTCTTTATATTCTAAAGGTGAAGTGATATCTCGCGCAAACACCTTTAAGCGATTATTATTATTGTACCAGATGATGGCGCCGTAGCGTTGAAACTAGTTGTACCAATTATTGTACCAAACGTTGTACTCTGTGGATTTAAACATAGATGGCCTTGTCATTATTTTAAATATATACCTTTATAAAACAGATCGAAATTCTTCATCTCTTATGTCATCCCAGTAAATATATTTTGGATGTGATGTCTACTACGGTTGTTGGTGGACGAAGAAGGAGGGAAGTGTAAAACTGGCAAACCATGGAATTATATGCATGTGTAATTAATGAAAATAATAGTTTGTATTCCAATAAAAAAGAAATCTTTTTTTATCCCTTTTTTAGTGCTGTTAATTTAATTAGTTATTGCTCTGAGTCTTCTGAGCTGCTGAATATCTTTAATATACGCTTTGGACCGCTGGAAGAATGGAAGAATGTTTGTATCGTATACGTTATTTTCAATCACTTCTTACCTTCGTTGAGTTTCATCGGTTTCAGCCCTCCGCTCGTATGGATATACTTATTTTGTAGCATTTTTATGGGCTTTTGATTTCTGGCGGGCACAAGATACCTACGTATTCGCTTTTTAAAAGGAATCATCTGATTTAGGGACGACCCGAAGAAATTTTTGTTTTAGAATTTGAAAGATCAATGGGATGGAGGAGGTGAGCAGGGAAATTGTACCAATCTGGGGCATAGATAGATCGGTAACCGATTGCAGACGAAGTCTGCTCCACCATGAAGCGCAGAGGATGAGGCGAAGTCTAGTTTGCGACAGTCCTCCGGTAATGAGTTGCTGGAGGAAAGAGGTAGTATGCCCTTTCAAGAAGGCGAAATCGCTCGCTTTCGCTGAAGTAGGCCACGGGTGAATGAGACTTTGAGACCTCAGACCACTTCGGCTAAGAGTTTGTCTAGGGAATGCTACACAAATGAACTACCTCGTGAATATACTGACATTCAATACATCATTTAAATTGTGTTCACCACTAGGATTTATTTAAACCTTATCAATTTCCAATTGGAAATTAAGTCATTAACTTGTGATGCTCCATACCTTACCTTTTGTTTATGTATTTATAATTTTACTTGAGTTAGGACTCATGTGGTAGCGTTTAAAATGCAAGGTATTCCAAAGGTTGTGTGCTCTGGGTAAATGCGTCACGTTTGAAACGCAGTTGCGGACATCCATTTAACAAATCTGTTATTTTAGAGGATAAATTTTGTGTGTTGCAGAGTCATACAATTGCGTTGTAGTACTGCTACCTGTCAGCAAAAATTCTTGAGGAACATTGAACTAGTATGTTTTCATTTTATGGATCCCATGGCAACAAAATAAAGCTTTAAGACTGAAATAATATATCTCTTGTGAGCATATATCTGTAATCTACAGCAAGATATTCCTTCCAAATATGATGGTGGACGCCTGATGCAATACAATGCAATACAATACAACGGAGGAAACAATATATATTTTTTCCTCCGTTGTACTGAAGTACTGAAGATTTTGGCAATGAGAAACAGGATTAAATAAATTGATCTACCCTTCATTGCAGTCAGATTGTCATAAAGTAAAAATGTTCAAGACATTTTGCCATTGAATTCCGACAATCGAAATAAATTTTTTTAAACGCTTTTTGTGGCTTATTGATTGTCAGTATTAGTCAAAATACGACGATTTATCCTTGATTAACCAAGGAAAATGATAAACTGCGATATTTAAAAATATAACTACTCAAAACTGCTTACACCCTAAGTCCGCTTCGTATCTTTTTAGATTCATGAATGGTAAGGGTAGTCTGCTACATCAGCACGCTCGGCAACCCTCGGAGTCATTATTCAAACGGCCACCCGATACGGCGCTAGCCGTTCCTCGTCTCGTGAGGACATAAATATGAGCATAAAAACTGCGCTAATGTATGGGGTACGCAGTGGACTAACCCAAGGGCAATCTTGGTATTCCCAACTAAAAAAATCCCGATTTTATATATCTGAGGCGGTAAACTGTTTCTAAACAGAGTTATTACATAATGAAAAGAGCAGAAAAGGTCGAAAAGCCAACGACATGTGTGCGGGGTCACGAACGAAAATACTGTGATAAAAAATGAACCACATTAATTGTTGAGAATGGGCTTTCTCACCCCTTAACTTTCGCTACGAACGTCGGAAATATGCGACAGTAGATTTCCTGACCAGGAAGACGAACATTGAAAATATGCAACGGAGATTTTCCTACGCAAACGAACGAACGTCGCATTTGCGACGCTATGCTTTCCCTCCTTTCTAGCGCTTGCTTGTACACAGCTTTTACATTTCGGGACCCAGCGCAGTGGGGGTCAAGCCTTTCCTTCCGAATCCGGGAGCAGGTACCAGAACCCTTCCTCGCATTAGGACCCTCTTTGCGGCAAGGGTCCGCGGTCAGATTGATATGATTGTTTATTCAGTGATTTTGCTAAATAAATATTTGTTGCTTTCGCAATTAATGTAAAATCAGAATTGAACTCCTTGTTTAATGGCGATTTTTTTTAAATTTTAAGCGTAATTCTACCATCAATATTAGCTGATATCTTGATTTCAAGATATGAGTAAAGATGTTTTGCATTGGAATAGGTTTAGGCAATAAATCTGTTAATATGAATGTTATAATTTCGTTAAAAATTTGTAAATGCACAGTAAAAAAGGAGAAATTCATATCAAAGTCTACAATTTGAGAGCAAGGGACAAATATACATGTAGTAAAACCAATAAATTAACGATCAGTTGACCGTGAACCCTTGCCGCTGGCCAACCTACGATGGGTTGAGTATAACTGCCCCCCGGAGTCCGAAATAATGGCGAGGTCGCCGCTAAGAGGGGTCAAAAAAAGTAGTAGCTGAGTGTGAGTGTATACTTGCGAGAACATTCTCCACGAATGCTTACAAAAATGTTCCGTACAGAGAGGAAGGAAGATTCTCTTGGTACTCAGCTCAGAAGACATGCATAGGAGAGAACTCCAAGCCTCAAAAGGGTTAATACAAAATAGCCTTGGTAAATAAGGATTTCACATAGTGCATGAAAAAAAAATATCATCACTTTTTTGACGTTAGTGTAATCTTTAGAGCCAAACCTTTTCCCCAAATACTTCTAAAATAGCATTTCCTGGACTCAAAGTAAAAGATTAAAGTTTGAATGTTTTGAGACGTTCAAGGGTGATGTGAGTATTTGGGTGCACCAGAAGGTGTGATAGCGTAATATTCTCAACAGAATCAAGTGAAATCCAACTCGTGTATCAGCATGTAAAGAAACTATAAAGTGTTATTTACAGAGAGGACATGAATTTGAAGAATATTCCTAAAGGATTGGATGGGATAATTGTTTGGACACTCGGAATTTTGAGTTCTGAGTTGAGGAGAATGGCGTAAAATAAAATCTAAGTGGTTTTCCACAGCCACACACTCCTCTTCTGCTTAAAATTTCTTGAATCTCAGAGGGTAAACAGGTTAAATTGCTGGCTACAGTACCGGCTTCTCTTCGGGGCCGGAATAGGCCTGTTTCTGGATGTCTGCCGGAGGCAGAATTACAGAAATGGCGGTTTATTTTTAAATGGAATCTCGATACATATATTTGTAACTTACAGGTGAAACAGGGATTCAAGCATCTATAATTTTTGCCGTAAATAGGCTTGCAGTGTACAGAAAATTTATGTGGCAAAGACTAATTAGACGGTTCGATTGCCCAAAAATTTGCCTCGTAACTTTGCCATTCTACCTCACGAATCACGCTATTGCCTTAGGATCGGAACCATGGGCTTCTAAAAAAGTTACTATATAACAGGGATATACAATGGGAATACCTTAAAAAATCATATGCATAATAAAAATGAATATGTATGTTTTTCAGTAATAACAAAAATCGTTCTATCTCCTCAATGACGTTACATTTACATATATCGATACCAACTGTAAAGAGCAAATGTTGTCGTTGTATTTACCTCAAGTGGAATTCATTCAAATTCGCTTTTATGAAAAGTAGGGGAACGGGGTAAGTTACTTTAGCCCTGAGACTTATCGTAAAGAGGAGGATTCAAAAGGACCAACACACATAAGTTGACTTCATCAGCTTAGAGAAAGCATTTCACAATGTGGATAGCAACAAATGCAGAGTACGCCCGCACCGAGGAGAAATAGGAGTGTCATGTAAGGGCAGAAGAGCAATATGCAGGTTGCATGAGGAACAGCTGGCAGTGATTAAATGTGGCGGAAATGCTGAGGAGGCAGAAGGGAGGGAAGGAGTACGACAAGGGTTCGTGTTGTCTTCTATGAACTTCAATATTTACATTGAAAAAGCCATGCATGAAATAAAGGGCAGATTAAAAACAGGAATACAAGTGCATGGAGAAAAAATCAGAAGGCTGATGACATAGCAATGTTTGCTGAGGAGATGGAAGATCTGAAAAGAATGCTGAACTTTGTCGACGCTCTTTATTAAAACATATACTTGGGGCAAGCAATTGAATATGGCGGTGAAGTCTGGACAATAACAGCTGCAGTCCCAAAGAAGATTGGGAGCAATGGAGATGTGGAGTTATATGATAGATTGATGAAGATTAAATGGGCAGAGAGAATCACTAACGATGAAGTCCTACAAAAACCTGGAGAGAGTAAAATTATAATGAACACTCTGCGAAAAAGGAGAAACAAACTTGCTGGAAACATTTTCCCTACTCATACACAAACGAAAAAAATCGTGAAATGAGAAATGAAAGGGAAGTATTACAGTGAAAGACCAAGAATGGAATGGATCTGGCATATCATGAATATGAGGGAATATATTGCGTAGGAATTGCAAGGAGGAGAGAAAGGGAGAAGATGCGATTACCGTATGTGGTTGGGAGTTCTCCCCCAATTCCTGGTAGTGTAGCAGAATGGAGCGCCAATTGAGTGACGCGACCCTCATACCTCGCTTGAATCATTTCTCTCTCCTCCTCACCACCCCTCACCTCCCCTCCCCCCCACCCTCCCCTCAAACTGCCAATGGAGCCGGGGTGAATACTTTGTCGCAAGACAAATAAAAATGTTAGCCTTTATTACCGAGGATAAGTTTTGCAAAAATTTTCGTCCACAACAAACTTTAGAGCTAGTTCGCATATGAAGTAGGACTAATCTCTGAAATAGATCGAATACAACGGAGAGCAGCAAGATTTGTGAAAAGTTGTTACGATAAACTTAGCAATGTTACCGAATTGTTGAAGGAATTGGGGTGGGTATCTCGAACTGATCGAAGGGAGAAATACAGGTAAAATCTTTTGCGCAAGTTCGGAGCCGAAAGATTTTTCCGAACATTCAACATACCTATACTGCTAGAGCCAGCGTACTACGGTAGAAGAGATCACATGAATAAGGTAAAGGAAATTGATTGCAGAACCGAAGGATTTAAAATATAATTTTTCCCACGTACAAAGTATGATCGTCCTAAGCATTATAGTTGCGATAAATCAAACATATGAAACTCCCACTCTCAACAAGTAGAGTAGAATTTTCACTTGTGCTTAATAACACAACATCTTTACTAACACTTCACACCGGTCGATTTGTCCAGCATTATTTTATTTTGTTCTCTGCATGAAGTAGCACCTCATAGCATTCATAAATTAACAGTATTAGTAATATTAACCACTATATATGTCTATAGCATTGTTCTGCATGTTTGCATGTTCATTTACGTATCACTTTCCCAGTTTCTGGTTGGACTGCTCACTGTTCTACTGACTGCTTTTTGGTGTCTGCGCCTAGCGGACGGGGGAGCGTGCGAGGCTCTGATTTGTGCTGGGACGAGTTCTGCATGCCTGGTGTGGAATCACCCCGTGCCACACACCCTAGTGGTGGCTTGCACGGTACTTCGTAGATGTAGATGTAGATGCCACATGCTTCCTTGAGTGCAACCTTCCTATCATGTTTCTTCCGGATCTTCTTTGACCTTCCGATTTTTCGCTACCTGTTGTTCCCAATGGCAATATATTAACGAATTTTCAACTATTTACTTTTCCTAATGACACTTGTAGCTTATAGCAGCGCGGTATATGTGGGTCCCTGAAGCGCAATGTTGGAAGTAAATGGGACAAAGCCAGCCAAACACCAGACAGAGTAAATAGGTCAACTCCCCGGGAGCTGTAGGAGGGATAAGTTATTTCGCTCCACAAATTTAGGGCGGACGTCTCCCTGCTTTCCATAAGCGGAATCGGTCCACACAAAAAATGAACAGGACAGACATACTTGACCACGGAAACCCTCGCGTACGTGTCTGGCAAACGGACGGGAACGCCACCCCACACCCATGTCAGCGTCGGAGACAAGATGGCCGCTGCGGATATGACCCATTGTGG
This sequence comes from Pyrrhosoma nymphula, assembly GCA_963573305.1. NCBI lineage: Eukaryota > Metazoa > Arthropoda > Insecta > Odonata > Coenagrionidae > Pyrrhosoma > Pyrrhosoma nymphula. The sequence continues at coordinate 45,689,983 of OY754337.1, read as the reverse complement.
TACATGGAGGGGGCATGACGTCACTAAGCTGAAGCCTGACGATCGAAATATCCGCCATTATGGTTCCTCCCTGTTCTTTCTTGACTCGCCATTGAATTGCACGGAAGTGTGGACGCATTGGTGAAAATTATGCCGAAATACCTGCCTTCTACTAGAAAGTTAAGGTAAGTCTTGAATCATATTCTAGTTGTTTTGACCTGTTAATTGCACTGGATATAATTACGGATTTTCGTTGGGAATATGTATTATTATTAAAATTTTCACAGATGGTGTGTTGTGCTGCATTCGGGTGCAGTTGTCTCAGTGATCGTCTTAAACCTGGAGTAACCTTTCATAGGTTTGAGACATTTCTTATTTATATGGATTATATTATTCAGATATTCGATTGATTTTACTAAGAGAGTATAATTAACCGCGTGAGCTCGTAAAAGCACATGTGCTTTCACGGCTCATACTCATTGCATACTCTAATGTTTGTTCATTTGGTCACGTAATACTTATAGCCTACGTATGCATTTATTTAGAAAATTATATTTAGGATTTCATTGAATTACTTTCGAAACAATTACCTGTCATTATTAATGGCCAGTAGATATGTTCATATGGCTTGAGGAAACTGAGAGTAACAAGCGACTAAGCTGGTAATGTCGGCCATATTTTACGCATTAAACTCCATATGAGCTTTACTATGCAGGTAAATATTTATTTCAATGTTAGATGTGGGTTGTTTCGTTTTATTGGATCAAGGAAAGTGAAATATAATTTTGGGTATATAAACTCTTAGTTTAAGGGATAATACTATTCGAGTCTATGCAGGATACATTTTTTTGCTTGCTAAAGAAGAATGTGCACTAATTAATTATTACCTAACCAAGCTGTTCGAACTTCAGTAAGTGCTAAAAAATGTATAGTAAAGTCCAAAAGAAAGTATATTGTAGATTTAGAGAATACTTTAAGAGAAATTATCCAGTGTAATTTAAATTGTTGCCCGTGTTAAACTCAGCCACAACATTTCTTTATTCTAATGACAGAAAGTTCACCCAAGTCCTAGATTGAAGAAAAGGAAGGTGATGGATGGAAGGTTATCAATTCTTTTCTCTGTGACATCTGACAATCGTGTGTGTTTCGATTATCACCTCTTATGTTATTTCATTGACTTAATATGCTATTTTCACTACCCTAATGAAAGTTTCATTGTCACAATATTATATGATGTCTTTATTTTGCTTTAATAATGTACAAAGTGATAGTGAATACTTAGTTTCATTCTGATGACTGTATACGTCAATGCTAATTTTAATGAGGACTTTACTGTAGTGCCATCGGTGCTTACAATGAAACAATGTGAAAACGCAATAGTGGAAGATGGAAGATGAGTGAGTCGTTTGCAACCTATTTTTTTAAAGTGTACAATGGTTTTAAGTAGTTGCTGCAACTACTCATAAGTCGTGAAGTTGTTGGTGCTTCTATGAATGGGAGTGTTATGTTATTGCACAAGAAATGGAAGTGTTATGTTATTGCAATACAACTATATGATTGCATGTGAGTCAGGAAGTTGTGGAATTTGAGTTGGCTGCATCCTGTTTTTTTGGTGGCTACAGTATTTTAAAGTTGTTGATGGAAATATACTTCCAAGTCTTGGTGTCCGTGGTGCTTCTCACCTGATATCAACTCAAGGAAAATGTGGAGTGAAAGTGTCTTGCCTATGTATTCTTTTTGAGAAATCATTGTTCTAAAACTAGGATGATTTGTGAAGATAGTCCCGCAAGACAAAGTCATCAGTGCTTATCATTAATTACTATATAATGACTACCTTATCACAAAAAATGGGAGGATTGTTAAATGCGGATTAGCTGGATACTTCCCTTTCTTTACTGTTTAAGAAATTTCTTTTAATACTTTGTCTCATATTATTCGTTTATTATTATTTATATGCTATTTGCAATATAAAGTTGCTTATTGAATGCCTATCCCTCCACCATTTGTGTTGTAACTTCAGTATTTGGCCAATAAAGCTCATTATGTATTAATATGCTCTCTGATGCAAAGCTCATTATGTATTCAAAGTTTCATATCAGTGTTTTATTGACATTGTCTTTTCGGATATTTAAACTCATTTACAGCTTTACGAATATCTGGTCATCTGTAGTAAACATTGTAAGTAAGATTCAGTTATTTTTGTGCTATATGCACGCCAAGGTAGGCAGGCTTCCTAATTTTGGAATGTTTTAATCAATATTAGTCGTTTGGTTTGTCTCTAAAACATCTGTAAAATTGCCTTTAGTGTTTAGAATATGCATAGCCAGCGCTTATAGTATTCAGCCGAGCATCTTTGGAAATTTTCCGATCCGCCCCTCTTCGCAAAAATGCATGGTTTTTAGTGACCCAGTGAAATGAATTACTTGGAAAGTCATGATAATCGTTCTCAATTATTTAATCCTTGGTGATCATTATTTCTTGTGTGAGGAAAGAGCGAACTCCTATTAATCTCTTGGTATGTTAGTGAGTGCTGTACATATTTCTTCATGAAATTGCGTGAGACTTGGACGATGTCACCCTATACATTAGGGAAATATTTGGAGATTGTGATTTTTGAAGGGAAAACTTGCTAAGATTTACTGCTGAAAAACGTCGTTAATTTGAAAAATTAGAGCGTCAGCCCGTAAGTGCTCCGGTAAATCGGGGAATACAAGTATGGCGGACCGGCCACGCCCATATTACAGTTTCAAGCATTGGCCACCATAGCTAGCGCCCCCTCCATCTACCTATGTGCTATGACCCACACCCGGGACCCGCTCCTCTCATTGGCAGCGATTGTTGCGGTTTTCTCGAGCCGTACCTTATCAGGCTACCTGTTACCTAACACCTAATTCACTTCCTCATACGGGTGAGTTCGTATCTTCTAGTGAAACAATGGCAAAGTTTAGCACCAGCTACATTTTTAGTCTCTTCCGTCCAGACAAGGTTCATAAAATAAATTCTCGTTGGCGAGGGTTAGTTTACATTATTTATCGCTTATTTACTAGTATGTAACCATCAAAAGGAATGGGTATCCACTTGTGATAGTTACGGAAGGCAAACTGCCTACACCGATATCATGGTTAAGTAGACGATGGGTCCCTATTCTGTTTAATTCTAACGGCGGTTTCTCCCTAAGAAATCTGAGGGGAGAAGCGACAATAGATGTATCTTGAAAAGAGAAATTGGGAAGCGATAGTGTCCAGAGCACATAGACTGAGTCACCGTATTTCTCCTGTAGGGCGGGTACAGCCGAATTTCAATGTCTTGACAATTATCTGATTTCCATTACGGCGAAAAGATTTTTTGCTCAACTTTATTTCAGCATTATCATTGAACGTATTTTGAAAAATATTATAGTTTAAATTACTTCGCAGGTCATTGAGTAGCTCCCATTTATATTTGCTACTTGAAATACGACGATATCAGCTTGGATGCTCGCTGAGTTTAACAACATTATATTTAAATAAAATGAAGTACGATGATTGTAATGCAACCTAAAATTTAAGCTCAAGATTTTACTAAAAATGCAATAATCAGCAATTTAGATTAAAATAAATATATAGTAGCATATATTTTTAGAGTTCAAAACATTTGAGAGAGCAAAATAATAGAACAGGTAGGTTTATGCATGCATCATCATTATCAGTAATTCTATCCTAGTACAATTTTCAACTGTAGTTATGCCTCCACAACAGTCTGTCTCACTTTTCCTCATCGCTGAGTTCCTCCCTTACCTAATCCCCTTCAGCATTCCTAACCTCCTCCTTCCTCTTTCATGTCATCTTATCTTCCTTTCTATCATTAAATTCTGTACGCAGTTTTTTTTCAATCTGTCTGATTTTTCTGAATCTCAATGTCTGATCTGAATTTCAATCAATCCAATTTACCTTCGTCTGTATTATATCTCCCAGAATTCTCCTTTCTTCCCAAATCTGCCTGAACTTTTCTTCATTCCTCGTTTTATTAATCCATCCAATCATCTCCATCAATGCATTTCGATCTGCTAAATCATTGAGTATGAGGTTATAAAACATACGATATGCTAATGTAGGAGTAGATTATTGCATTGACTATGAATTTAGTTCAATGTACTCGTTAAATAAGCGTAAAACCTCAAGTAGGTCTTTTTTTTCAAATAAAATAAATGCTCTAAAAAATGCTTCTATTGATTTGAACGCACTGATTGTTTTAGGAAAATTAAATTTGAAATTCCCGAATAAATGAATCCCACACTTTCCCTGTGCTACGGAATATCGCGATTGGAGTTCCATGAGACTGTACCGAGCCCATGTGATGCGTGTTAAAGATTACCTTGGGGAATACGGTGTAGTAGACGGAACGATACGTTATTATGCACATCTCTATTCCCTTTTCTCTACTGTCATCATTATTCTCAATTGGGCCGTAAGCATTTGGTTTCGACGGAGAATTTCTCAGGCTGGTCGGGTTCTTTGGGATGCATTGAGGTGAGATTGAAAATGCAAAGATTCGCCAAGGTTGCTGTGGTTACAGCTTACGTCTCATGCTCCCATAACAATTTTATAAGTATATACATTTAATTCAATTGAATCAGTACAGCTTCATGAACTGATACTCCGTGGGAGCTCAAGTCCAAAATTAAAGATACATACCGCATTTAAACCCAGTGGTAATATGGCTGCCTACTTTTTTTATTGCTTAAAACGAGATATAATATAATTAGAGGAACATTTTGAGCCCGATCGATTGTAAAATAACTAGACTCATTTAATCGGTTAACTAAAAGGTATTTAAAACTGGTAATGGAAAGTTACCACCTCGGTAAACTAATGATTTATGGTTCTATGTCGTCAGCTACGTGTGACATACTAAATCACATTTATCTCGGTATAACTAAAAATTCATAAACTCACATACATCTTCTATGGGAAAACAAAAAGATAATACTTTCCGATGGACTTGAGGCATAAATACCGCCATCACGTTAATAGATGATTAAATTTCTTTTTCAGTAATTTTAAGATATTTTCGACTTGTAAGAGCGTTCAGCTTTTTCCTCTAGACAAGTTAGTCTTTTTATCAATCATCCACAACATTATAGGTTACATTCCCTCGCGACCCGCCCGGCCAAAAGTGAAATGAATCGCCAATCCCATTGTGCCATACGTCACTTTCCTGAAAATAACCCATTATTAATTCGCTAAAAAATTATTTCACAAGATTCTATTCCAAGCCAAACTTTGTTCTTGGTTATGATTTTTTAAAGGAAACTAAAAATTCCTTATTATATAGTATCCACCGATGTGACAGAGATACGGTGCGTAAACAGTGATTCGGGATCACAAGAATTGCTTAACGTATCGTCAAGTTCTATTCATATGTTCCCCTAAAACCTCCGTAAGGGTAAGAGGTAGGGGCGTTAGGTCCTCTTACAAGGTGGGAAAATTCTGTAAGCCTGCGCGCGCACACGCACAGCCGGTGCTGTGTTCAAGACGTATTTAAAATTTTATTTGCTTAGGGAACTAAAAATCTATGTTCAAGCACGACTTTTCTTATTCTCTAAAAATATTGTAAACTACACTCATTGTTTAATTGCGATTAAGAAATTTGACTACGACTCACATCCATGCGTCAAAGTAGAGACGTTATAGCATTCATAACATAGCCATTAAATTTTGAAAAAAGGTGATGTCTAGCTAAATGCTTTTGAAGTCCCGAAGTAGTTCATTTAGAAGAACATCAATCCAGCACAACGACTGCCAATGTCCGTCATTATCTTTCATGCAAATAATTTATATTTTCACGGCTTCCCTCTACTGTTAATCCCTTTGGTGCAATAAAATATTTACATACACTAAACTGGAACTCACCAATCTTGGCTTCAGGTTTGAAATCAACCACCACCACTTTTTTTATCAGCTTACCTGGAAAAATAAAAAAAATCTTGAAATAAACAGAAATTACAGCAAGACCAGAAAAAATAGCAGCGGTATACTTAGTATTATGAAAGATTCAATATGAAACAATCTCGAGGAAAACAATAATTGACTAGTTGAATCTCCCTTGATTTAATATAAAATAAAATCTCTTTGGTTGGGTGGCTTGAACTACACTTGCTTTGGAGGGGGAGATATTTATACTGGAGTCCGAACACAAAAGAAACACCCGACCTAGATTATAAAGGCCAAAAGATAAGAGTCATATGCAGACTTCGAATTCGATCTAAAGCCTTGATATGGGAATTACATATTATTGACTCCACTGGCGACAGATTTGCACATACAGGCAGGGACGCAGAAAATCAATAATATTAGTATGAGAAACGAAGTTGGTCCATGAAACTTCCGGAAAAGGAGCAAGACCATAAGTAACATTATAGGTACTTTTTATGAATAAACAGCCAAGGTTATTCACATGGCAGTGGTTCGACTACTTCGCGATGATATTTAAATATTTACATCCGGTTCAAACCAGTTTCTAGGATTACGTTGGACGAATTTTGTTCAATAATATAGGTACGATAAGAATGAGGAAACACATAGCCATAAAATTCAGCAGAACAAATTAAGAGTTGCGCGACTAAAATGGCATTTAGCATATTAGATGTTACCAGTTATGAAGCAATTTCGCAAAAAAAACGTATGAGTTAGAGAACTGAATGAATACTATGATAGTCAATATAAAACATTATCCTTTCTATACCGCAATTAGTCCACATAACCTCTTTTATCACCCTCTTAAACATCTCATCGAAACTCACGACATCATCTATTCATTTATGCTCTCTTCACCGTATTCCTTTACCAAAATTGTTTCTTACCCGACGGCATATGATACTATGATACCCTTTCAGTTTTTTCCCTCCACTACCGGTATGATCTATTCACTTTCCATGAAACTAAGATTTCATAAGCCACTTACCAGTGTTAGCTTACTCGTTAAATATCAAACCCCAGACACAGTTCTGTTCACCTCATGATATAACTGCCTTCACTTAGTGCACGTTTAATAAAGTCATCATATTGCTTGATTGCTTTCTCAACCATCAATACACGTTGCTCATTGTATTCGCACTTTTATTAAATATTTTTGCCAAGCTACACACCAGGTCCCTCCAGTTCTAGTGTATGTCTGGCTACCTATGTTTGAGCTTTTTATCAATGAAGAATATCATTATCTAGGTAAAGTTATGATTCAAATTTATCTAAAACCTTTCATAATTGCCCTTCAGCTTCCTGTATTCAATTATAGTCCCTTTGCTTGGTAACTATCACTTGAATAACCGCAAATCTAATTGTTCTAATTGTCTCCCTGCCAACAATCCCTGCCACCAGATATCCTCAGAACTTCATTCCATTTCTTTCCATGATGTCCGTATTTACACGGAGAAAAGAAGCAGTCAGCGAAAGATTCAAGGAATATGATGTCTCTTAACAACTTCTCTTGATACTTCAGGAAAAATATGAACATCTTTGGCATCGATTGCGTCTTCAGGGAGCCTGGAAGTGCAGTCTGAGTGTGCGTTCGAAGAATGGCCGAATGGTATTGGAGGTTACGCCTGAAACCATTCGGGTCATTGGCATTAGCTCTTCCAGACGAAGAAACTCTCAGAAGGGGCCAGAGGAATAAGGGAAGGGGGGAAACTAGACAAGCAGTAAGCACCTTGAACAAAAAATCATAGGCAACGATGTCTGACGCACACAAACTCTCACTCGTTTGGCTCAAAAAATCTTTGAAGTCTCCATAAATATTTTCGTGTGTGATCTCTCTAATCTCTATCTCCAACTCAAAGTAATCGGTACTAGTGAGCTTGGCCAGGCTTTTGATCGGAGGTGGTGTTTTTGGTGTGCCAGAGAATCCATTTTGCTATATTGAGGATCAACTTTAAGAAGTCTACTCGATGTGATCATGTTATTCAGCACAAAAAAATTCCCACTATCCCTCATAAGTTACAAATCCTTCGATAAAATTTCTTTTTAAACCACTAACACGGCTTACCACATCCTCCTTTTCTAATATAAATCTATTCTATACGTCGGAAAACCGTCGATCGCGGGCTATCGGTAGCTCGCGGAGAATAATTTCTAAGTTCTCAGTCGACGGTTGGCGTATCAAGCATATTTTACTCTATTTTTGTTAAATAGAGAAAACAGAGTCTGCTTCACAATAAAACCTTATTATTTCCCTTGCCGACCGAGATTTCGACGACGATCCTTATCAAGGCCTTTATCATTACCATTGCTAGTACAATCCAATGATTAGTTGACTGCAGACCTCCATCCTTCCTCATCTAACGCAGGTCCCTTTGCTCCCTGGTAGTTCTTCTGGTGTATTTTCCTCTTTAGAAGATCTAAGTAATAATCCCTTGTCCTTACCCTTGGGAATTTTCTCTCTATTTATCCTTCTATTATACCTATTTCTCAGAAACCAATTATGCCTTAGAGTGAATCCATTCCATCTGGTTCTTTCTACCAAGTGTTCCATATGATTCCCTCCTCTTTTAATCCTCGGTATACTTCTTCAATTATTATTTTAATTGTTCATTTAATTTTCAGTATCCACCATCAATATCAGCTTCCGAAAGGTCCCAATAGTTTTTGTCGTCTTTGTCAAGAGTCTATGTTTCCGATTCATAGAGTGGCACGCTTCACATGAATTTTTACATAAGCCCTTGAAAATAACTTCATAAGTCCAACATAGGTCGGCAAGTGAAATAAACCAGTTTTATCGTAAAGTGTACGTTTCCATCATTGAATAAAGGAATACCACAAAGTTACGCCTGAAAAAATTCTGGTATCTCGCCAAATAATAAATCAGGTAATTATTAATCGTTATTGTCTTGCAAAAATTTATATTTTTATACAATAATTGTATGTTTTAAGTGGCCCGATAATGCCAGGATTGGAACGGCAGCCCAGTGAGCAGCTGGGGACGACGGCCATTTTATATCAAGAGACAGGAAGACGAAGACGTACTATTGTGATATATATATATATATATATATATATATATATATAACTTCTAGGAGAATCACTCGGGTGATATCCATCTTCCATCTTTCTCTAGGTAGAGAGTAAGAATCTTATTCTCTACCTAGAGAAAGATGGAAGCTACTTTCCATCAAAATATCGGAAGTTTTAATTTGTGAGTGTTCTTTTTTCCGTTTCTATATTTTATCGGCCACCCTCTTGGCATATTGTATATATATATATATATATATATATATATATATATATATATATATATATATATATATATATATTCCTTTAGCTCTCACCGAAGAAGGTGGCGGCGATCCACCGAAAATTTCAAAACCTGTGTGAGTGTCATATTAAGTGTTTCTTCTTTTAAGTCAACCTAGTCAAGTATATATATTTTTGATTTCACACTCGTGAAAGCTTCCATGTTAGTTATATATATACAATATATTATTTATATATAATATTTAATTCAAACAAATGGTGACAGAAAGAGGATAGGAAACATAAAATGTGACAACACAATGGTGATGTGAAGATGGAATGATGGCCGATTCCAAGTGAAAAAAATTCGATTAGGCCGGGAATGGAACCACGGACCTTTCGATGTCGCGCCAAATGCTCAGATTACCGAGCTACCTAGTCTTATAAGAAATTTTTTCACTTGGAATCGGCCATCATTCCATCTTCACATCACCATTGTGTGGTCTAATTTTGTTTCCTATCCTCTTTCTGTCACCATCTGTTTGAACGAAATATTTATTATTTTCGCCTGTGAGCGGTTTGAGTGAATGAATTAAATGGATAAAAGTTTAATACGAAGCAGTATTTGATTAAAACAAGATGTGTAGCTAACAAACATTTTGATCTATAAAACTAAGATAATAAATTCATTGAACTCACAATTAGTGTAGAGAAACTAAGATGCTGTAGGCATACTGGGGGTTAAGAAATAAAGAGTAACTCGGCCCATCCCTCGAGTGGAGGGAGAGCTGAGAAGGGAGAGAACTGGACGCATAGCGTAAAACGTGGGACGTAGAGTCTTCGGAAGAATTCTCTCGTTACCGCCAGCGTTCCAGTTCTCTCTCCTCTTTTTTTAGCTCGCCACATATTTCTATATATGGAGAGTAGGTCCTCGGGTCTCGGACCCCTGGCACATAACATCGGCTCCCCAAAAATCTTCCTTTCCTATGGTAAAGCTATTTCAACTATTAACTACAGGAGCCAAATATTTCTTAGAATTGAGTTTTATACATGAACGAAAAGCTTTTACTTATTCCACTTATTGCAGCTAAGGTTGAGTGTGCCCTTTTCCAAGCATACTATGTTATGCATCGCTTAAGGAGGTAATCGATTTACTTAACTAATTTTCCCCTCAAATTTTTCCTTTTAAGTTACTAATTTAACTTGCATAATATATTAGGTAATAATTGTATAATAATTGTTATCTTGCAAAATAGTTAATATTTATGCGATTTTTGTTCGTTGGCCAGAGGAGGATTTCCTTCGAGTAAGTGGACGTCAAACGATGCCAACCTCTGTGCGAACGACGGAAATACCTTGGAAACTTTCTCAGACTCTGATATTGTAGGCACTCTTGGGGTGCTATGGTCTCCCGTAAAGGATGTCTTTACTGTGTGGGTATCTAATCTTAACGGCCAGGAGGCATTGATCACCAAAAGAATAGTCCTTTCCTAAATAGCTCGAATGTTTGACCCATTGGAGTAGATGGCGCCGGTATTAATCTTAGCTAAGGTCGTCATGCAAGATTTATGGCTGTCAAAGATCGAGTGGGACCAAACTGTGCCTCCTGACACAATTAGCTAGACGATGGCAAAGTTTTCGCTCTACCCTTTTTAAGTTTGAGGAAGTGAGGATAAATAGATGGATGGGTACCTTGAATTCCAATAGTTCTGACGCTTCCCTTTACGTATTTTGTGATGTTTCCGAGCGTGCATACGCGTAACCTTAAGAGTAGTGAGAGGATTGACAAAACATTAACTGAAGGAAAAGCGCAATAATCACAAACTCCTCCCTCATCCTTTTCTCTTGGTTAAGATTAATGGGCATGTCACACAATTCACAATATTTCATAATTCATAATAATACATTTGGTGGTGTACTTACGCATCTCAGGAGACACTGGAGATTCTGTTATTAAACTCAAGGTCGCGAAAACTAAAATAGTTCCCCTTAAACTTATTTCCGTACCAAATCTCGAGTTGTGTGCTGCTGTGCTGTTCGTTCCTGGGCTACCCAATAAGTCTGTCCCAGTGTTCGCTTGGAAGGACTCATCGGTTTCTCTGGCATTGATAAGGGGCTACCCTTTGAGGTGAAAACCTTTCGTGACTCATCGTGTCGCCGAAATTTCCAAGGTAAACCCTGCAGACGGCGCCACGCGGGAGATGACTCCGGAGGAACTCATCCGCTCCCCGCTCTGGTGGTGTGGACCACCTTGGCTCTCCCGCCGAGAGAATGAATGGAGTGGGCAAGGACCTGCCTCACATGGTGCCGAGGAGGAGGAGATAAGCAGTGCTTCAAGAGTAATCTGCTTCTCGGCCTCGCGCACAGACCTGGATGACGTATTCAAAAGATTTTCCTCTTTGCAGTGATTGTTACGAGTTTTTTCATTATGTCTAAGATGGCTGCACAATTTCAGGTACAAGCTTAACAAACGCTCGGGCTTCATCTCGGCTGAGGATCGAGCTGGCGCGCTGACTACCATAATAAAGCACACATAGCTGGAAGCCTTTAGAGAGGAAATTGCAGCCATGCGGAGCGGACACCCTGTTAATTGGTGCTCGCCCCTGCAACCCTTTAGACCCTTCTCCGACCCGGAAGAAGTCATTCGGGTTGGCGGCCATCTGACTAAGCAGTCCTGACCTACGCTGAGAAACACCCAATCATCATCCCTAAGGACCACCACTTCACCGTGCTGTTGGTGCACCACGCTCACATAGCTACCCTGCATGGCGGACTGCAGGCTGTGAAAGCGTACCTGGGCCAAAGATTCTGGGTCATCCACGGCCGGGTGGTAATGAAACGTGAGCTGAGAAACTGTGTCGTCCGCACGGCGTTTTCGCGGGACGACAGAGGGTCAGCAAATGGGCGATTTGCCGTAGGAAAGAGTTAAGCCTCAAAAGCCATTTTCCTCTGCGGGACTGGACTACGCTGGGCCCTTTGCCTTGAAGGCAACTAAAGGGCGTGAGCATAAGACCACCAAAGAATATATATGCCTCCTTTATTTACATGGCTACTAAGGCCGTTCACTTAGAATGTGTATCTGACCTTTCCACTAATGCCTTTCTCCTTGCCTTTCGCAGATTTGTATCACGAAGGAGTGTTTGCTCTAAAATCTATAGCGACAACGCGGCAACTTTTGGCGGAGCAGCCAGGGAGTTGAGAGATATGTTCCAATGGTCCTCATCCTTCTACAGGGAGATGCTCTCAGCTGACCAACGCGGACACTCAATGGCACTTCATCCCTCCATATGCACCACACTTTGGACGACTGTGGGAGGCTGCCATCAAGTCCACCAAATTCTACGCGTCGTGTCCTTGGTGGCTAAATCCTATCCTTCGAGGAAATGTCCACTCTTCTCTGGCAAATTGAAGCTTGTTTAAATTCACGAGCCATTTCGCCATTGAGTAATGACGCGAACGACCTTTCCCTCTTAACTCCGGGGCATTTTTTAATTGGCGAGCCTTTGGTTGCATTAGCAGAACCAGTTTCTAAGGCCAGCGAAAAGGCTGCACCAAATCAATTTAAGCTCCTTGGCCATATATGATTCAGTTTCTGGTCGAGATGGTCGAAAGAGTATCTCCTCCAATTACAGCACCTCCCGAAGTGTTAGGTAGTGTAGCTCTTAGTAGTAGTAGTACTCCTAATACTTAAATCCTTATCTGTTACCTAGTACATACTAAAAGCACGCCTTGCATGTTTTCTACATGGGTCTTGAGTCTCTGTCCATGTGTATAGTTGTAGAATGCATGTATATTGACGGTCCCTCTCCATTGTGAAAACATCTGTAGTGTAGTAGTGCATGCTTGTGAGGCTTCGCCTCGTGACAAGCATTAGCAATTTATGCTAATGCATAATTAATCGTAGTTACACTAACTCTAGGGTATAGTGTAATGCATGTTGGTGATTACTCACCCCCTGTCACACACCCCTGGCTAGCAGGGTATTTTGTAGATGTAGATGTAGATAAAGTGGTGAAAGAAATTGCAGAATTTAACTGTTGGTGCTCTTGTAATCGTTAAAGATCTCTCGCTTTCCCCAACTAAATGGCAGATGGGTCGAGTAGTGGAGACATTTCCGGGAAGAGATGGCTTAAACCTGATGAGATGGCTCATGAGATGGAAACCTGATGAGATGACAGTGGGATGGCTGATCTGTCAGTGGTGAAACTTAAAACCCTCAAGGGTTTAATGTTAAGACATATTAATAAGTTGTGTGTGTTACCCAACTGAGGGTATTTGTTGGTTTCCGTATTTGAAGAGTAATTCTTGTTTACCCTTTTATTACGGCGGGCGGCTGTCATATTTGTAAACTTACCATATGTCACGGACGAGGCGGGCGGTATGATTGGGGTTTTGTACCTGACACCTGTTTGGACTTGCGCAGTGGGAGGAGGTAGGTCGGGCGCATGCGCGTGCTGCGCCTCCTACCTGCCGCCGTCAGGTCTGTTCGCCCCGCTCTCGCTCCATCTCACTCTCTCATCTCTCACCTTCACGTCAGCCGGCAGGAGCTGCCCGACCGAACTTATAACATACAGTCCACTTCTCAATAAACTGAAGGAACTTTGTAAATCGGGGTCCTGCCTTTTACTTTATACTGCACAATAGTATCGAGGAAATATATTTTTCATCTCTCAGATGATTGCCTCCTCCAATAGATTTTTTCTCATAATAAATACTAATGAGAGAAAACTCAAGGCCGTATGTGAGCAAACAACGGTTGATGTAAAACCATGAGCAGGTTGCAGTCGATGGGAAAAGGCAAAAAGCACAAAAAGAAAAAACACACCTTAGGCAGCTACTTTATAAATGACAAGATAATAACTAGCGAAATAAAAAAGCAAAATCTTCATTCAGGCGAGATTAGTAAAAAAAACATGCTTGCATGATGTTAACATTGAGCTAATTATGATAATAGTGCGTTTTTATGTTTTTTCTATCCTTGTATACAGAGTAGAATCACATACTCTCAATGATGTTTCCTTGAAGAGTCCCTAAAAGTTTAAATTTATGTGTGTTAACGTACGTAGAGATTAAGTTAGAGATATCGTGTCACCAGCATAAAGGTCGCAGTTCATAGTTCTGCCTTGAGAAATTTATTTTATTCTACATTTCACAGAAAAAGGAAAATTGTTAGAAGCCCGGTTACCGAGAGATTAAGATCGTCTTTGTCCAAATACCTCATATAAGTTTATAAACCTTAGCTTGAAGATATGTCAATCTGTCTTTTTAGGTGAGCTGTATAAAGAAAGTTATGCGGTAGTGAAAATGATTATAAAATTGATAAAGCTGATACAGAACGCTTAGAAAGGGACCAGAAACTGTAATATATAACTAAAACAGTTAGCTAAAATGAGAAAATAGTGGACGCCTGCAGACAACCTATCTAATACACGTCGATCAATCGGTCTGTTGATGAACATGATAAGAAATATTTTCATCAAATCATTGCCCTAGTTCTAGTATAATAGAAGATAAAAATAAAAATAATCACAATTTGTTCTTAGTTCAAATATTTTATAAGCTACGCATGGATTGAGATAACTTTCATTTCAGCTCCTCTATTCTCTGAGGAAATTAGGAAGTAGAAATATTCACTCAATTTCTAAGTCGTTCCGCTATCAATGGAGGCAATTTGCTCTGATGGCATATCGCACGCAGCCATTGAATCAGCCAAACCCATCGACGGCACCCATCCGAGCAAATTGAGTGATGCGTGAAAAGGCCTAACCCCTCCACGCCACAAGTGAAAACTTAAGGCGGTGAAGAGCTGCCCCGGATCCATTTCCTGGTAGGGAGGCTATGATTGAATTTCCCGCCGTCTAGGAAGCCCTGACGGGAAGGGAAGAAATTTTACGTTGAGATTTATTGAAGAATAAAAAGTGAATGTTTTTGCATATTTGGTTTTCCACCGCGTTCGCTTTTTTTTCTATGACGACGGTTCCAACGAGAATCTCCAGGTGGAAGCGGCGGGGCATAATTTTGGCCGCGTTAATATAGGCCTGGTCACTTCCGTGCTCTCCGATAGGCTATTCTCTTCCCATCAAATCCTCTTCCATGCGCTGGCTAGGCGGTAACCGTCTACGATATTAGTTATCCTCCACTTTGGTTATTTCGATGGATTCCCTGATCAGCCTAGGTTAATATCGTTTATCTTTCGTTATCAATTTGGCCTCGTAAGATTAATGTTATGGCCATGTTCGCTCCATGCATGTTTAGCAATCGCCGACGAACTAAACTTATTATGTCTAGTCACTTTTAAAGTAAGTTGAATAATAACTCAATGACCACATTGCACTAAAGTACATCTGTTTATATGGTAGAAGTCACCATTGATGCAGTAATTTAAATAATATAAGAATTATTTTGTACATTTTTCGTCTTAATTAAAGCATATTGGTTTTCGGCGCGATATTAGAAATCGAGAAAATACGAGAAAAATATATCTTAAAAAATTTTTGACTCGACAAAACACCTTCATGTTTGGTAGTAATCTTCGAAGGTATATGAAATATATTATATCGCGAGAAGAACATTTGTACATATTTAATCAATTTATTTCTAAATATATGTCATGTGCCATAAGACTACGTGTTAATAAATCAATGAATTGCCTACAAACCAACACTGATTTATGGAACTATTTCCAATTTTGTATGACTTGTATTAGTCCATTAATATAGTCGCAATATTCATTCGTGCAAACGGTTCCTTTAACATTGGTGGCATACCTGTATTGAAGTGCATGGTAGTAAAGTATCGCCTCCTGACAAGCATTTGCGAAGTATGCTAATGCATCAATAGTCGTAGGTAAATTAACTTTAATAGGGCATAGTGTAATTCATGTTGATGACAGCACACCCCCTACCAGACACCCATGAGGTGGCTTGCAGGGTAACATGTACATGTAGATGAAATGAACCGAGGTGACCATAGTTTAACGTCCCATTCAACAGACGTGGTGCTACACTTGAAGTGCTCTCTACACGGCAATCAAGTGAGCAGACAGTTCTACTTAGGTGATGGAAGGACTAGTTTGGGATACCGTTGGAGACTCGGAAGCAACACGCTAGACATATATTACTTAAAAAGTAAATATCAGGCGGGTTTCAGTACGACACAAAAAGATTGGAACACTGCGGAACTGATTGGTGTAAACGTTCCTTCTTTTCACGTTCCATTGGTGATTATGACAAAAAACAGCGTGACACTTACGTAAGACACATCATTTAAGTATAATTCACTTCAGTCACCTCCCCTCTCCTTTTCCCTATATCCTCCTCTTCCTTGGCTGGTGTTCCAACACCCCCTGCCAAACGCCTCTACAGCGGCTCGCAGGGCAGCATGTAGATGAAGTAGAGATCGGATTTCTTACAAAAATCTACGCCTTATCTAGGTTCAAACGCGGGTCCCATTAGTGGGAATCCATTACATTAGTGACCATAACAACTACTGTGGACCTCTGTATGCCCCTAGATAAATCCCAGCCATTTATTTAAAAACTTTGGACCTTTGGACTTCAGCTTTATGGTTTTAAAGTGACAAGGTATCATCACATCATCACTCAACAAGAAGTTTTGGAAGGCTGATAACAGGTTCCAAATGTGGAAATTATCATAGATTTTTCGCTCTCGCTTTGCTTCACACTACTGACAACCTATTACGGTACATGTACGCTGTTTCTCAGTACCTTAGGCGCAAACGCCTTAATGACAGAAAACCTGTTTTATCATTATCATCCTTGGTAGCAAATAAAATGGTCATGGATACATAAACAGCTTGATCTGAAGAGAGATAGAAGCCGGAGGATATTATGAGAAAGACAAAACGAGGTGATTGATAAACTGGGGGGAAGAAAATTAAATAAACAAAAGAAAGAACGAACGAAAACCTCTTCACTTAAAAAATGAAGTTAGAGAAAAGCCATTAAAGGGAAGGAAAGAGCCAGGGGGCGCCCAGAAGTAGGAAGAGGCTCCAGAAGGAATGCGGTACTTAAGGAGGCTGGTCGGGTAATCGTTAGTCATTGAGAAATTTAGTTACTTAAATTTTAATGCTGGTTTAAAATTTAAATAATAGGTCGTATTTGTACTATATTCAGTAGGAATGACTTATGTCATAGGTACATTCTAAAATATTTTCCTTTAAATTTACACATTGCCATAAAAATTTGCTTAGATGCAGACTTGATTCATTTCTTAAGTCATTTTTGCGAAATTAATTTTCCGAAAACAGTTACACCCGTGGCCATAGAATTCAAAATAAGTATTTTAATGAAGATATATTGTCACTCGAATGCGAACTAGTATTAAAATATGTTTCCATACATTATTTTATCTTTCGTTTTTAATCCGGCAACAGCGTCCATTTTGTAACACGCTACAACACGTGTCTCTGCTTAGCATGTCCCGTACTTTAGTGTGCCACGTTGCCAACTTTACACCACATAGCCGCGCGCGACTTTTGAAATTCTCGCAAACATATTTTTAAATCGTATTTACGAAAAATTTCAGTCGATAGTATTAAATGATTTTTTCAGAATAGATTTTAATTTATTAGAGCTACATTATATCAGTTTTTGGTTAAAATCTGTTCAGTAGGAATGAAGAAAGTACGTAATTTATCCTATTGGAGTGGAGAGCGCCATAAGGCTCCATGTTAAAAGAATCTAAAATATCGCAAAAAGTATGTCGATGATCCCCCATTTTTTCTTCGGTATTCCATAGAATATCCAAAAAGGAACATATTTGGAAATTTTTAAGAGAATCTGTTCACTTTGGTTTTTTAGACCAGCCACCTTAACTCCCGTTTTACACGTAGACCGTCAACTGTTTCATTTTCGATCGTCTATTTTCCTACAAGAACGCTCCTTTTGACTACGCCTCAACGGAATCCAAACTCGACCTCCAAAGCGGTCCTACAGGAGATTTATGCTAATGTGATTTGCCCACCAAAGAGGTGTGCGCAGAAGAGGATTAAAAGAAGCGGGGAAGAAAGAAAAGGAAGCTGGTTTGAAAAGAAAATGATCCCTCAAGAACTATCTGATAGTTGTCATGATACGCATATTAAAATAAGACCACCAATTGTGTTTCACTAATGCTTCTAAAATTTGATAGCTTTATCATTTATCACTGCCTTTATGAGACCCAATGGCCAGCACAGATATAGCGGATTCGATAAAAGTTGGGGAAAACTACATGTCAGTTTTTAGGGTTACTTAAAATAAATTCATTAGATTTAACAATTCACAAATAGCTCAAATGCAACCAATTCATTTTTTAATAGCTCAAAAATAAAGGCCAATAACGTCGTAAATAAAAAATCTGTTATGCATGCTAATGATAAGTTAATTATATAAATTATAAAATCTGTTAAAAATCTGTGCATTAAAGACTGTTCTAAATAAACTTGTTCCTGCAAAGAGGCTTCATCTAAGAATCCCATTTTACCACCACGAAGTAATAAAAGAGTTACCAAGCCATGACTCACAAGTTTTTCTTTGCCACGGTGGAGCATTCTGAAAATTCTGACTGACATTTTTCTGCTTGAAAAAAGTGATTTCTATTTATATCTACCATTTCCAGAATTTTTTTATTTAAGCTGCTTTCAAGCAGTTGAAAACATTATTATCTCGATAGCCAGATAGGTATACACTGTGAATGAAGTTAAATAAAAGACACAAGGAGGAAAAGTTTGTAGGAAGACAATTTGAAGGTGACATTTTCTGAATTTACTTGGTGGAATTTCATCATGATGAGGAAGAAGAAAACTCTGCAATTCTACAATTTTTTCTATTTTGATGACGACCATGGTTTTGATTCAGTGCATCATCTTCTACTTTACAAAAAAATATATGTCCTTATACGTACAATGACACGTAGAGGAGAGGTAGAGATCGGAAGGCTGGTGGCGGGGGAGGGTTGGAAACTGGCTGGAGGGGGTTATGGGGAAAAAGAAGAAGCAAGATAAGTATAATTTCGAGGAATGTCAGTCATGTGCTGTGTGGTTGGGTAGCGTGGTAAGAATGCAGTGGGTGCTGAAAGGGTTTTTACAACGCTCCGTCGCCACCCACCGTTATCTACATCTACAAAATACCCCGCAAGCCACCTCAGGGGTGTGTGGCAGGGGGTGAGTAATCACCAACATGTATTACACTATACCCTAAAGTTAGTGTAACTACGACTAATTATGCATTAGCATAAATCGCTAATGCTTGTCACGAGGCAGAGCCTCACAAGCATGCACTACTACGCTACAGATATTATCACAATGGAGAGGGACCGTTAATATATATGTATTTTATAACTACACAAATGGACAGAGACTCAAGACTTATGTAGAAAATATACACGGCGTGCTGTAAGTACTAGGTAACAGATAAGGATTCAAGTGTTACGGAGTACTACTACTACTAAGAGCCACATTACCTAACGACAAACCTAGATAAAAGTCTCATTGGGAGCTGTTATGGTCCCTTATCGTTCGCGGAAAAATGACATTTTAAATCTGTCCGTTCTGAAATCTACTTCCCTAATTTTATTCTCATGATCCGATCTACCGTAGTATGTCGGATTTCGTAAAATATTATTAAAGACGTCAGAGAATAGACCGGTTTGGTTCTTACATAATAGATTGAGTTTAAATTTTAATCGACGCACAGTGGTCCGAAATCGGAAAAAGCCGGACAAAAGTCCAAAATGGCTTTTTTTGAGATAGAGACTTGAAACTTAGCGTAAATACTCATAAATGATTACTGATTATAGATTTATAAGCCATTTTACATTAATACAACCCGTTTCTGAGATACAGTAGCCCAAACATGACCAATTTTTCAAAAACACGCGCGATCTTGTTTTTCATCGAAAATCTTTGAATTTAAGCAGGTGGTGTTGCGTTGGTATGATTTTGATGGAATAAAAAACGCAATATTCCCTTGACCTGGTGCTTTGCCTACATTGTCCATGACTTTTGAAGATTTTGGCTCTCATCTGTCTGGTTTTGCAACGCAAAATGGCGTACCCGTTTTTAACAATAAATTTGACATAAAGTAGACATTATCTTTCGTTTACAAAATATATAACTCGGGAAATTTACATCACAGTGTAAAGTAAAGATTTATTAAGAATACTAAGCAGAAATCTTGGAAAAAAGTTTGCGACGAAGGAAATGAGAGCGATTTTTCGATCGCGCGTCAAGGCAGAGCTACACGACGCAGGACCCTGCGGCTCGGTAACTGCGGTCGATTTTTCAAGTTTTTTGAAACT
Organism: Pyrrhosoma nymphula; assembly: GCA_963573305.1. Classification (NCBI taxonomy): domain Eukaryota; kingdom Metazoa; phylum Arthropoda; class Insecta; order Odonata; family Coenagrionidae; genus Pyrrhosoma; species Pyrrhosoma nymphula. The sequence goes on along the minus strand of OY754337.1, from coordinate 45,669,504 downwards.
TTATTCTTGAAAATCGTCATTTAAAGCACGGAGCGTAGTCAGTGTTGACCTAAAACACTGTACTGAGGATATTACCAGGATTATAGATCGATCGACTAACCATATAACGCATTACTCTGGTGAAGATGCTAGGGGCTGGATATTTGTCGGAACCATCCCACGTCTAAGAAATATGCTTCGGGTATGAAGTAGGGTTAAGAGATTAAGTCGGCATGCTAAAGAGAGAGAAATAAACTGTTTCCGGGAAAGGCAACAACCGATACTCTTTTTCCCTTTCCACCCTCGCCGAGGTGGGTCGCGCGGAAAGGGGCGTTTTATGACGACGCACAGCCTTTGACGGTATTTAACGGATTCAAAACACATGCGTGAAGTTTACATATGCTTTGCTATTACAGTGCACGTTTACTCAATTACCTGTCAAATCAGCGGCCAAGTCTGGGGAATCTAAGAGACGCCTTGCCGTGTCACCGTCATTCGTGTTACCTGATCTAGGCCTTGGAACCTCAACAATCAACCCCATCCTTCCTCTAAAAGCCATCTGAATTCTTATTTTTGTCTGTATAAGCAGTTTTTGAGATTTCCTCGGGCCTGTAAAGAATTTTGTTCGTAATTCAAAGGCATTTTCACCATTGAACCAGATTCCAGCTTGTTTGTATTCTTTCTTACCTACCACTTTTTGAACTCTAGTCTGTACGATATGTGTAGCACACATTCAAAAAACCGGATGTAGCAATGCAAGGTTGACAATCCAAAAGAATATTTAGTCACATCTGCAGGTCGATTCCTCATTGCCTTCAAATCATTCATCTCCATAGCTGTATCTTCGCAGATGTAGCACCTCATACTCGGATAGTCAGTTAATGCGTTGCATGCCTAAAATAATCGTAATTTAATTTTTTTAATCCATTAGCACTACCATATTCTTGTCTATCACAATAGAAATATGAATTTGCTTACTTTTCCATTTATCATGGTTAGCAGCAAGCTAAAATTGACTGAGTGATTTCCATTGCTCCAATTTTTCAGCCCGTCAATCTGCCTTTGAATATAAATACTTTCCTCAATAGCAACTTCCTTGGTTTCCTTCAGTCACCGGAGGCCAATAGGCCGGCAAAATCTGGTTGATGATGGACGAGGATTTTTCCAGATTATTTCACCTAAAACAGCAGACATGGAATTAAGTACTCAATTTTACTACAGTCAGATTAATTCGTAGAAAGCAAGATATGCAATTTGAAATGCCTCTAAACTCATACCATTTTCGTCATTCAGCAAACGAAGTGGCACCAGGGAGCTCATAAATAAATATTAATCGGAAGAATCCGCCTGTTCCCAACACTGTTTATAATGTGAATGTCTCTAACTCCGAAGTAGAGCCTGTATACTCACTTCGCATACGTTTTCTGTATTGCTTCTGGGTATGCAGCACTTTTTGCTGTTAACACTCGTGCATAGCTGGGGTACAAGGAATGTCCTTAAGTACGAGCGGAGCGTCTTAATACATTGTACTGATTTTTAGTCAGTCCAATGGTGATGATCAAAGATAAAGTCTCCTCTGGAGACATATCTTTCTGCACCTCATCACTCTTCCTCCACTTAGTAAGCATAAGCACTCTCTTAGCTCTAGTGGGAGTAGTTATCGTTACTTCCGTAATTAACTGTGCGGCTGCAATATCTCCTTCCTCCCTACCAAGAGAGGTTGCTAATGCCAGCTCAGCTACTGAGGAACAACTTTTAATATTTTGAACTATCCTTCTTTTCGATCGGTCACACGAAGAAGTAAAATCTTTCTCGGGCCGCTCCAATGAACCTAATAAAGTAATAATTGTATGATATAGAATAGTGTAAACAATGTATAAGATATAGAATAAGTATAGATATTCAGAAATATAATTTTCTTTAAAAGTTCAAAACATACTTAAATATAATACATACTAGTTGCCTTTGAAGTACCAGGAAATTATTGACGGACAACTTCAGGGAAAATAATTGGCTCTGCGAGCCATGCCTCACATCGCACTAAAAATATTTCATTATTCCGGCTACATTGTTTCCACATTTTTTCGTATTAATGCCAGAATCACAACCGAAGTAATTCACGGAGACCATCAAGAGCATCCTCATAACTCTATACATTTAATCTCCGCGATAAAAAATCCAGCAAGTGTATTTTTTTCTTACCTGATGTCTTTCCCTCCATTTCTAATATTATATTACATCTACATCTACATCTACATACTACCCCGCAAGCCGCCTCAATAGGCGTGTGGCGGGGGGTGTTAGGACACCAGCCGTTTACATATAAAAAGGAAACGCTCTATGAAATTACGCCTTGCATTTATTAAAGTCCCTTATTGTTCGGGGGAAAAACGAATTCCCATACCTATCCGTTCGGCAAAATATCTCTCTTAATTTATCGTTTCTGTCGGACCTGGAAATATAGTGGGGTTCTAATATGATGTTCTCCGTGTCGCTCTGAAAGATATCTATTCTCAATTGCTCAAGTAATCTAAGCCTAGCGCGCAGCCTCCGAGTCTCTAGCGGCTCCCAGCCTAATTCGTTTAACATCTGCGTAACGCTGTCTGTACGCCCGTAGCAGTTTTTGACGAATCGCGCAGCTTTCCTTTGTATTTTATTAAGTTCCCGAATTAATTCTTTCTGCACCGGATCCCATATGCTTGCTGCATATTCAAGGTGTGGCCGGACGAGTGCGAAATAGCACCTCTCTTTTACTTTTTCATCTGAGAATCTTCCCACAATACGCTTGACGAATCCTAGCTTCTTCAGAGCTCTGCCACAAATATTTCTTATATGTGTTCCTATTATATTATCCTATTATATATGTCCCAAATATTATGTAACTCAAAACGAGTAATTTGGCTTGAATCCATTCCTACGTTAGAAAACGCTCAAAACCCTGTGCGGTGATTTGAAAATTATAAATATGTAAAGAGAACACGCATCAAAATCATAACTGCCATGATTTATGAGAGGCGAAAACAACAGTAAAAATCGATAAGTAATTTAACACTTTCATTGAAGTAGTACGCAAACACACTAATCTTTGAAATGGAAATATTAAAAAACATTCACCTAGGAAAAATTCAAGCAGGAAAATCACTGCGCTGTCCAACTCCAAGAATAGCTAGTGGGAATTCATTAAAGCCCGCATCAAATCACTGGGCAACACGAACTTGAGAATTACACTAGAGCACGACACGACACTAGAACAACAAGCACGACACTTCTTCACCGATTCCAAAATAAAACTGCAAGTTGACATGCATTTCTGCCGGGGAAAGGAAAAACCCTTGTGGAAGAATCCGTTAAATACCGTCAAAGGCTGTGCGTCGTCATAAAACGCCCCTTTCCTCGCGACCCACCTCGGCGAGGGTGGAAAGGGAAAAAGAGTATCGGTTGTTGCCTTTCCCGGAAACAGTTTATTTCTCTCTCTTTAGCATGCCGACTTAATCTCTTAACCCTACTTCATACCCGAAGCATATTTCTTAGACGTGGGATGGTTCCGACAAATATCCAGCCCCTAGCATCTTCACCAGAGTAATGCGTTATATGGTTAGTCGATCGATCTATAATCCTGGTAATATCCTCAGTACAGTGTTTTAGGTCAACACTGACTACGCTCCGTGCTTTAAATGACGATTTTCAAGAATAAAGTTTCAAAAAACTTGAAAAATCGACCGCAGTTACCGAGCCGCAGGGTCCTGCGTCGTGTAGCTCTGCCTTGACGCGCGATCGAAAAATCGCTCTCATTTCCTTCGTCGCAAACTTTTTTCCAAGATTTCTGCTTAGTATTCTTAATAAATCTTTACTTTACACTGTGATGTAAATTTCCCGAGTTATATATTTTGTAAACGAAAGATAATGTCTACTTTATGTCAAATTTATTGTTAAAAACGGGTACGCCATTTTGCGTTGCAAAACCAGACAGATGAGAGCCAAAATCTTCAAAAGTCATGGACAATGTAGGCAAAGCACCAGGTCAAGGGAATATTGCGTTTTTTATTCCATCAAAATCATACCAACGCAACACCACCTGCTTAAATTCAAAGATTTTCGATGAAAAACAAGATCGCGCGTGTTTTTGAAAAATTGGTCATGTTTGGGCTACTGTATCTCAGAAACGGGTTGTATTAATGTAAAATGGCTTATAAATCTATAATCAGTAATCATTTATGAGTATTTACGCTAAGTTTCAAGTCTCTATCTCAAAAAAAGCCATTTTGGACTTTTGTCCGGCTTTTTCCGATTTCGGACCACTGTGCGACGGTCTGAAAGCTTATGTGGTGAAAGTTATGGTAGGGTTATAAGGAGAGAGACAAGACAATGTAAGGAAAGGATTAGCAGACCCACTCAAGACGCTCAGGAGGGAGGAACAGGTTGACTCAGGAGGGAGGAACGAGAGGAGTACACAAATTAGTTCATAACATGGCAACCGTCACAATTCTAAAAATTCAAAATTTCCAACGCCTCCAATGCATCCAACCGGCGTCCCTTCTTCTCCCTCTGCAAAATTTTGCTCTTTGACGTCGCTGGTATGGTTGCCCTCTGATAGATGTTTTGCGAATTGCAATTCGCAACCAAAATAAATAGAAAGAGATGTCCAGTTTGCGTTTGAGAAGTTTTATACAAAAACGGTAAAATATGAGCTGGATATTCACTTACCTTAAGATATATAATGTTCCCATGCCTCATTACAAGTATTGAATTTCTCTTACGCGATTACTTTTCAAGCGGCACTCAGTTTAAGCGAGACATTTCTTAAGTTATATTAAAAACCATATATGAAATATGTTTTTATGTTTTAGCGTTTGTCAGAAGTGTGAAGTAAATTCAGTATAATTTAATGATGCAAAAACGTATATGGCTGAAATTCTTAGTAATTAACTAAATATTAATATATAAAGCTTTTACTCGACTCATTTCTTTCACACCGTTAGCTTAAACGCCTTTACAACCGAATTTTTTTTGAGTGAATTTGTAGAGGGTATTACGGCGAGTAATGAATTTTGTTTCTTAAGTGGTTGAGAAAGCATGCAAACTACATACCGTTACATATCTGACGTGATAAATCCGTCAGATGTTCCTCTTTTTTTTAAATAAAGTCTCCCTGGAGAGTATAGGCATACCATATCCCGTTCAAAAAAAAAAGGCCAAGTTCATTAAATATAGTGAAGATGATATCATGGTCAAAATACCTTAATGCCTACATTTAGGAAGCGCTTTACGAGACTTTACTCGTAGCCATAAATGTTTGCTTCAGATTATCTGTAAATGAGGGCGTTACTATACAATGACGCATTGTAAATTTAAATTCCGGCACACACTACTTCCACTCTGCCAGACAGCTTACATAATTAACCATGACCGCTTTTAAATTTAATTCATCGAGTTAATATCATGAATAACGGGAAACCTGTGACGCTACGGGAGGGGAAAAAGATACAAGTAACTATGTCATCGAAGTGAAGTTTGGACTGGGTGGTCCTTTGACCTCTCTGCCATCCATGTTTTCCTTCAGCTGAAAAGAAAAACTTTATAAAAAATCTTTCGGGTTTCTTCTTCATCGCTCATCCATTCTTTTCGGCTTTCAGACGTGAATGCAAGACAAGAGGATATGTTTCTCACGCCCAACGATGAAAACGATTGGCAAAGGTTTTGTTTCTCTTTTCTTTTTTTAAGAAAGTATTAATGACATACTTCTTGCACTATGTGTGCCCATGCGTATATCATTCATAAAGTTTAGTGATTATAAAAGAAAAAAAGTCTTGAAAATTAGGGACATATACTTCCGGGGCCTAGAACTCAAGTTGCGGAATTTTTATAAGATTGAGGTCAACCGCTTCTGAAACGCTTGAAAATATTTCATCGCACAAAAAATAGTCATATATAGGGATTTCACTGAGTTTCGTCGAGTTTATGCCGTTTGCTCTTATGCATTTTAGACCCTCGCATTAAGAATCACATGTGTTGTATTTAATATGGTAAGTTTCTTCCATCTATCTCAATATAAACTACAGGTTTTTCATTATTCTTCTAATTTTTATATTTTAAACGGCGCGAGTGTAATTTTCCAGAAATATTATAGACGAGATACGGTTTTTGCATGACGATATTAAAATAATTGATCAAGTTATATTTTTAGCGGTGCAAAAATGGCCACCATCGTTGACGCACCTAACTGCTGAGAGAGTTGGAGTGAATTTTTAGGGTTGGTAAGTGAAAATTAGAAAGCATTTTATTTCTGGTAAAATTACTCTCCCAGAAAAAGATCATTTCGGTACTACATCGGCATCATAAAAAATTGTATTACATAGATATCACCTGGTTTCAATCACTACCATTCACGGTAAACCACTGTAAAAGCCGAGATAATTGTTTTGAATATGCCGCTGCGCCGCCAAATTGTCAGGATAAGTCGAATACACGTCGCAAACTTCAATTTAAAAAATCATCCAAATTGTCAGTGACGAGGTTAAATCAAAACAACCAAATATGAGGACAGTTCTAGAAGAAGGTATTCATAACTACATCCATATTGGTTATTTCTGTAAAGCTTTGTCTTGCACCTCTAATATGTCATACTATAACGGATAAGGCTATGATAAATATTTCAGGGGTTAAAAAAAAAAAATATTTTCAATGAAGTTGTGAGTTTCAACATATTTCTTTGGTGTGCACTTATTCGGATATGCATGCATACAAAAGACCATGTGACGCTATAATATCATTCGGTGGTACTATTACCTTCACAAATAATTCAACGGCGTGTAACCTGCATTTCATATTATTAGGTGCATCTTACGTCCTATGCCCATCACTTGTCGAAGCGGTGAGTTAAACTGTAGTGGACATGGTCATAAAAAGTCCGAAAAGAGGCTTGTTCACTGCATATTCCGGCTACTTTTCCCTTGAACCGCAGCATAACACGTTTGACGGCTTTGACGAAAGAAAAAGACTTGGAAAGCCCGTAATCCAAACTTGACAAGCCTGACAAGTTCTCTGGGAACGGTGAATCAAATTAGTTCTTTTGAAGCAGCAGAAATAACACGAAATTTTCGCCAGCTAATAAAGATTTCGTGACGTCGTATTCAACTTAAATGGTTTTTAATCCACTTAAAAGCTGCCTACCACGGAAGGCTGTGTTCTGCTCTATCACCTACACTTTACAGTCCATGACAATTCCCCACTTCTTCCGCCCCGAGGGGACAGGAACGTGATATACGACCACACTTCGAGTCTGGGAGCAAAATCCAGGCACATAATGGTCGCTGGGATTTCGAAGAAGGGAGCGGCCGCTGAAAATTATAAAAATAGAAGATCTAGGTGTCCGTGGCCAGTGGAAAGCTGTTTCCTGTTTCCACCGCCCGTGATCTCACGTCATACACACGTGCGGATGGACCAAGGACGAATCGGGCGCCTAACTGAATCATCCCGAGACTGGTCGCTGTGCCGTCGGTCCCGTTAAGCGTTCGGAAGGACGAGGGGAAACCTTTTCAATTAACGACAGGTCACTGAGAACTTTGCGAAAAATAACGAAAAGACCAATCGCCCAGGCAAACGTGGTTTCTGGCATTGAAACATCGTATCGTCGATATCACGCATGTTATTATTATAATTAAGTAATCTACTAGTTATGGGAGGTAGCAGAGGGAATATATCAAATGCTACACCTTAAGAGAACTAATTTCTTCTTTCTCGATTGCACCCATAAAATGAGACACAACGATTCACGTTGAGCAAATGGATGTCAAGGCCTTTTAAGTAGAAAAAGGGAGATAATGAATGGGCTCACTTATAGACGGCCGATTCGATTAAATCATGAGTTCTAGCTATGGATATAGAGTCATATTGATTTATATTTACATTATTTACATCCGGCTTCATGATCGATGTGTACATACTTCCAGAGGCATAGGATTTAATCTTTCCCCAGTGGTGCCTATTTATGTCAATGAATCCCTCCCTCACACCTTATAACCTAAAGTTATACTCAGTGGCGCGTGATTTAAAAAATGTGACCAAATCAAGTACTGACTATAAAGTGCGTAATGGAAGAATTTATGTCCACAAAGAAGATGGATAATAGCGCCTCACAATTTCTTCGAAAGAGGACATTGATAAATTGAGATGAGGTACAAGTTTTCTTTACGGCGTTAACCATCGGCAGCATGAAGTCCATTTGTCTAACTAAATTAATATATATTATGTAAATTATCAATCGTTGTGTGGCCATAATGATGAATTCAGAATTCATTTTTCAAATTGTTTACATGATATCATCTGTCTTCCTGAAACGTGGCTTAATCCGGATATTCCTGATAAATTTGTGTCGCTCCCTAATTTAAATTTCCTGAGGCTAGATTGTCTTGGTAAATTGGGTAGTGGTGTAAATTGGGTAGTGGTAGGCCTATTTATTCGCCTTGATTTCCAATTCTCAGTCCTCCTCCCCTCCAGTCTATTGCTCTCAACCTGAATACCGGATTGTTGAAATTATTGGCCTCAATTCGTTAAAACTTCTTTTATGTGTTGTATAACGGCTTCCAAAAATTGGGTTTACGAGTGAATTTGAAAGTGATTTCATTCGTTTTTTCCCCACTTAATATGTTGTGTTACTCGGTGATTTTAACTTCGATCTGCTTAAGGAAAGCGTCGACAGTCAATATATTCGGAAATTAACTTTTAGCAACAACCTCCACATTGTTCCGTTCAGTGCGACGATTCAAACCATGACCAGTCACACCATGCTTGATTTATTTATCATTGATGACCCCGAGAAAGTAATTACTTAATCTCAAATAAATACCTGTGCCTTTTTTATCAGCCCATGACCTAATATATATTTCTACAAATTTAAATTTCACTCTACTCCTTCTACGCCTTTCATATTCCGTAAGCTTACAAACTTCGATGGCCTCTAATTTCAGAGTCAACTAGCAGCTTTGAATTTGAGTGATGTTTTTAAGTCTGATTACATTGACCTAAAGGTACATTGTCTTAACTCACATCTGTTGTATATAATTAATCTCTCAGCTCCTTTGGTGACGTGCTAAGCGCATTCAAGCACCATGGTTTATTGACGAAAGACGTCATAAAATTCGTGCACGCAACCGCCTTCGTCGTGCTTATATCCACTCTAGAACGCCTGCTGCGTTTCAATCATTCAAGGATTCTCGAGGTTTGCTTAAATCTCGCATTGAAGCCAAGCGCCAGTACTTTACCTTAAAACTCTCTCAAGTGAAAGACCAAAAGACAGCTTGGCGTGAACTCAGGAACCTTGGGCTAGTACATCAGCGCTAAAATGTACTCCCAAGTAACATTTCTATTGTAAAAAAAACAAATCTTCAGTTCTTTGTCAAACAGTGTGTGTGACCCTGGCCCAATTTTCTGCTTAAACTCCGGTGGACTTATTCATCCCATTCAATGAGAACAATTTCTTTTTTCAATATATTACACCTGAGGATCTTTGAAGTACTTAAAGCTGACTAAATCTAACTCCCCAGGATATAACCAAATTTCAATGATGTTTGTTCATAAAGCCGCCCATTTTCTGCTTCCATACGTCCTTTAAATTATCAATTATTCTTTAGCCCACGCTAAATTTCCAGCTGCCTGGAAAAATAGTCTTATTACACCACTCAGAAAGGTCAACAGGCCCGAAACTCCCTCTTACTTTAGACCTCTCTCAATGATGTGTGCTCTATCGAAAACACTGAAGAGAATTGTTCACTCTTAAGTACTGAATATCTTATATCATATGGAAAACCTGATTCATATCAATCTGGATTTCGCAAGGGTTTTAGTTCCCAGACTGCCTTGCTTAAGGTTACAAATTACATTTGTCTAGCTATCGATAAAAAAATTGATTACGGTTATGGTCCTATACGATTTTAGAAATGCCTTTGATCGAGTCAACCATTCTTTACTCCTACTGAAACTGGAATCCCTAAATTTCACCAGTTCTGCCTTAAACTGGTTTCACTCCTACTTGTCAGGTAGAAAGTGAAGGGTTCCGGCGACGAGATATCCTCTTAGCTCCCAGTTCCATGCGGTGTCCCTCAAGGCTCTGTTCTCGGACTTCTCTCGTTTAATTTATGCACTCTCGATCTGGATAAAGGCATCAAACATTCTAAATACATGCTGTATGCAGATGACTTGCAAATTTATATTCACTCCACTCTAGATGATTTTCCACATTTTATTGACGCAATTAACGCTGATATCTGTTCTGTCTGGGCTAAAATTAACTACCTCTAGTTAAACCCAAGCAATACTCAAGCAAATATTTTTTGCTTGGTTCAAAAAGTCTTTAAAACAGCATTGATTACGATCACCTCCTCTCTGTATGTGTTGGTACTGCAATTGTTCAGATTAATAAGACTGTGCGATACCTTTGGACTAACCCTCTCATACAATTTGTCATGGGATCAGCATGTCCTGGAAATTTGCAACAAGGGAAATAAGATACTGCAAAGGAACAATCTTCCTGTTTCCTCTAGAGATATGCTTGTTACTTGTCTTATCTTTCCAGTTTTGGAGTATTGTATATTGATTCACAGGGATTTAACTAATGTTCTTGATTAGCGTCTCTAGCGACCTATACACTGATGAGTTTGATTTCTATTTAACTTACACAGAGATGAACATGTGTCAAAATATTATGCTGACCTTTATTGGTTACCTCTCAATTCCCGAAGGAAATACTGTTTGGGGTATTTTCTTTTCACCCTCTTCCATAATTGGAATCCTGCCTACCTTTAACATCTATTTACTCCCAGAAAAAGACTTTCTCAAATATTAACCCTATCTGACCCTACCATCCTTCACATTCCCAAAGCCCGTACCAATATCTATCTCTTCAATTCCTCATCACTGCTTCCAAGTTTTGCAATTTGTTACCCTCCCATGTCAAATCTTCCTCATCTCTTCAATTGTTTAAAGTCAAATTATTTTGTTATTTAAAAACTCATAAATAAATGAGTGAAAGTTTAATTTACGTCTAACTATAAATATTAATGTAATATTCAATTTAATGTAAATAAAAATTTCCATTTTGTAACATGCGTATTATGTTTTTTGAGTAGAACATGAAAATTGTGTAGTTTACATGCTCTGCATGGTTACCCAAGAGCATTCATTTATACCTCGCTACCGAGGTCACCAACATTTGCAATGAAGATCTCAATTTTTAAATCCATTCTTGATTCTATCCAGGCCATCATAAATCGCTTGATTCGGAAAATTAAATGTGCTTAAAAAATAATTGTTTTTTTTTCAAAATATTTATATAATCTACAGGCTCTATTCTTTAGCATCAGGTATCTTTGGCGGAGGAAATGGAAAGGAAACGACGCGGAAGCACCTTATTTATGCACAGTTTGACGATTTGGGGTTGGTTTTAAGGGTTTATGGTAACCAAAGTTATAGTAAACTTCCATGTTACTTGGAACCATAAGAAAAACTTTTCCTCCCCAATCAATTCCACACTAAAACCATCACATTTTTATCTCACTTCTACTGTTCTAAACGCGCTCTTTTCCAAATTTTTTCGACTAATTTCAAAAGACTGCCATTACTGGAAATATCCTCCCATCGAAGACTGCTACATTTAGCCATAATTCAACATTGCTTCATAGCTTCATACAATTTTTTTTCATTTCTTGCGACGTCCCTCCGTGCAATACAGCACCTTTTATTATACATTAATATTATTATTTTTACGAAGCCGCAAATGTTTTATTTCAACTTACGTAATGGCTCAACTCAGTGTCCTCGATTATGGAATTAAGAAATTTTAGACAATGCATAAAATATAAAATGAAAAACTTCCTTAATTAACAAATCAACAGCTTCTCAGAAAAAAATAGACCTAAAATGTTTGATTGATGGAGGGTGGAACTGATTATTCAGAGTGATTTGGCGTGTTAAATTCACGCAATCACGGTATGGGGGCCAGATCCTTTTCCTAGGCCACCTAAGATTTTTCATGAAGTTCTGTCAATCAGAAAGTCACACCGCAAGGATTATCGGATGGGGTGTTCACAGATGCTTTGAACTTGGGACTCTCCAGTCAGTAGCCCAGCGCCAGGGCTCTAACCGCCAGGCTACCACGACCACCTACTATTTCCAGTAACGAGCAAGAACTAATAGATAGTATTTGGAATATTTCAGGAAGTTCAAATTCTAAAAGAAAGTTTACAATGAAAAGTTCAATCACGATTCCGAGGGCCGAATCAAGAAAAAAGCTCTTTTATCCAAGAATCTAAAGTCTCTATCCTACAGCCTTCAATTTAAATAATGTATTTTGCGCACTGAGCATATATTTTCAAGCTAATGTTCTATACACCCAAAGTAATAGCAGGTGAAATTGAAATGGAATCGTCAAAATGAATGTCAGTATGAGAAACAGAGAAGTGAGAGCGGAAATTCATTAGAAAGTATCCTTTACAGCATAGTTTTGTTCTAAAGAATCACAACTCACAAAAAATTATTTGACTGGCATGTAGGCTTACATAACTTCTAATTAGATCGCTAATATTTATAACACTTTGTAATACCATGGATTAATCTACATCTACAAAATACCCTGCAAGGCATCTCAAGGGTGTGTGGCAAGGGGTGAGTAGTCACCAACATGCATTAAGCAAGACACTAAAGTTAGTGTAACTACGGCAAATTATGCATTAGCATAAATCGCTAATACGTGTGACGAGACAAAGCATCACAAGCATGCACTACACTACAAATATGCTCCCAATCGAGAGGGACCGTTTTATGCATGTATTTTGCCACTACATAAATAGACAGAAACTCAAAAGTTATGCTGAAAACATGCACAGCCTGCTGTTAGTACTAGGTACCAGATATTAGGATTAGGATACAAGTATTAGGGAGTACTACTACTACTAAGATCTGCACTACCTACCGACAAAGCTAGTTAAAAGTCTCATTGACAGCTGTTAAGGTCCATAATCGCTCACCGGAAAAATGACATTTTAAATCTGTTCGTTCTGCAGTCTTGTTCCCTAATTTTATTCTCATAATCTGATCTACCGTGGATTTCGTAAAATATGATCAACGTCGTCAGAGAATAAATCGGTTTGGAACTTGCATAAGTAATAGATTGAGTCTAAATTTTAATCGACGGTCTGAAAGCGTTTCCCATCCCAATTGCTTCAAAAGGTCAGTAACACTAACGAGATTATCATAACGGCCTTTAACGTATCTTGCCGATATTCGCTGCACGCGCTCTAACTCAGTTTTCAAGCTTATCTCATAAGGATCCCAAATGCTGGCAAAATATTCCAAGTTCGGTCTAACAAGAGAGTAGCTGATTTCCCTAACTTTATCGTCACACTTGCCAAGTACTCATTTAACAAATCCCAATTTACGTTTAGCTTGACCGGTAATTTCCCTAAACTCCACGAGAGTCACTTTAACTCCGAGGTATTTAACCATTTCTAGAGTCTCTAATTTCCTGTGGTGCATGCAATAGTTGTTACAAGGAAAGTTTTTCCGTTTCCAAAAGTTTATAACAACGCATTTTTTCAGGTTTAATTCCAGATGTCATGCATCGCACCACTCCTGTATTGCCTCGAGGTCCTTAGTTAGCGCTTGCTTATTATTAAGGCTACGGAGTTTTCTATACACCACACCGTCATCTGAAAATAATCTAAGCTTACTGATACAAGCAGCAAATTCTTGGACTCATATGCCAAATTTTTTCCAGTTAATTTATTCCATGTTCATATAAAATATATGTTCTGCATCAAGACGTGTTCCAATAGGTTCACGGTCATTATGAAGTAGTTTAAACCTCAAAAGAAAGTTATAACTACTTTGAGTAAATGAATGTGCCAACCTTTTTAATTTTTTAGCTGCAGGTATTTTTTAGTTACTCAGCTTTTTAGTGGTCACCGGTGAGTTCTTCAAACGTATATATGCGATCCACAGGCGATAATAATTTAATCGCTCACATTAAACACGGATAACGTCAAAGAAAGGATAACGCCACTGATTACGATCTCTTTCCCTTTAAGCTGAACACTATGACTCAGTTTTGAATATATATATAAATATAACCAGGTGTTAATAGTTATTAATAATATTCTCTAATGTTTGAAGAATCACAAGGTATGGTGGCATCCATTGTAAAAGGTGCATCACTCTCACTCAGTGATTCAACCCGAAGGTTGGTTTGGACAGTTGAGGGTAGAGCTCACCCTGGACTAAGGCCGTGTTACATTTCATTATTATGCGCCCTTCGCACTCTTATCCGCTCTTTACGATCGTCACTTTTCTGTCTTGACGTCACGTAGTGCTCTTCCATTCCGTAGGGAGAATGTTGAGAAGAGCGCAAGAGCGTAGAGCAGAAAGAGTTCCACCATGATCCCTTATGCGCCCTAAACCATTGAGCTACGCTAGATAGGGACGGGATAGAGTTTTTTAAAGCTTATACCGCGGAATGGAAGTAGAGAAGGAGTTTACTTCTTATTATGAATCCTAATTAAACAATACATTTTATGAATATTTGTGTACCGTTAATTCTTCCATGTAAAAATTCGAAAAAGTTTTATCTTTAATCATATATTGCAAGAAAGTATAAGTGCTGGCATATATGGTGGGAAGTTTCCATGTGGTACAGGAGAATGAAACTTATTTTTTCTTCGTAGGTACCTATATTAGTTATCTTTGGTGAGGTAGGTATTCATTTATTGGTAAGTCAAGTATTTTTCATTTTTAAAGGTCCTTCCTTGGAAGCTGTCTTGTGTGTTGTGGATTTCGGTTACGTTGGGACGTTATGGGAGCCAATCACATAAGTTTTATGGCTTCATTGGACTTAAGATAGGTATTTTAACGATTACAATGCAATGAAACTAATCGGCCACTCCACAGGCGATAGCCTGTGATTTAGTTAACTGGGAATTGCTTGGTTTTCATTAGCCTGCGATTTGCATATGCGGATGCGGTATATTGTGAGTGAGAAAATAGACAACAAAATGAGAATAGATTTATTTTGTGAGTGATATTTCCTTATTAGGGGATGGCGAGTGAAGCTTACGGTGAAATAATGGAAATATTGCTAAAAATGGTATATTTATTAATAATTTATTGAATTCAAGCTGGTTTTCCCGTTGAATTATATCCAATGGATATAACTGAATCCGTAGATACTATCTTTTTGAGTTTAGATATAGTTTTGTTGACTAGAGATAGAGTAAGTAGGTAGCGGAAGGAAATAGCCATCTGATTTCAGTACGCCATTGACTCTCTTGGCTTTAAGGTCTATGAGTTAGCATGTGCTTAGGTCTATGAGTAATCATACGATGAATTAAATACCTAAATGGACTACAATTGATATTTTTATGCAATAATAATGCGATAACTCATCGTCTCGTTTCCCGAATTAATCACATTAATGCCTCAGTTACAGCGTTCAGCCAACAGCTGGTCCAACGCCAACGCATGCTGGGGAAGGGCAGGAAAATCTCTTTTGTCCGTATTTGGCTGACTTATCACCTTCCAATTATCATCTAAACACCTTTCAAGCATTCGTTAATACATGCTATATCGAACGTATTCAACAAAAGTTATGCATGGTATTCATGCACCTACTCAAGTGACCACGGAATGCGTACATCAATTACTCATAGTTGTTAAATCTGCCAATCGAAGACTCTGGCGCCACCTACTGAAAAGAGCAGATAAGAGCGTAGGGCATTTAAGAGCACAAGGGCGTAGAGCGTAGAGTGCACCCTACTTGAAATGGAACACGGCCTAAACCACAGGCGTGTGAATTTCACGCATCCAGGGTAGGGGGGGCAGTTCCTTTCCCTGGGCCACCTCGCACTCCGAGGATATTTTTGTTCGGGGGCGTCCAAAGGCTTCACCCGGATTCGAACCCGGGACCCTTCGATCAGAAGCTAAGCGCTCTACCCACTAGGCTCCCTAAAAATAAAGTGCATATGGAAGGACAAAAAATAAGTCCTACGACAAATAAGAAAGTTATAAGGATATTACGGCTACATACTGCTGAGTACTGAATGAAAAGTACTGTGAAACAAAATATTAAAGATATAACAAATGCTAAATTAATATCAGTGCTTATCACGCAAAGGTACGAGGCAATGACAAACTTACAACGTTCAAAGCTTATATCCAGGTTTTAAATTAACCGCTAATCCCATTTAAAAAACCCAATTAGCAACTGCAACTAAACCGAACATAGCATTCTCCGACAACGTTTACATCCTTTCAACGAGTAGGTTTGCCTTTAAAAGGGCATTGAAAATTTACTTAAGTATCCCACTGCTGCTCCGAGTGTCCTTCGCGATAAGAAGTGACCTCAACGGTGGAGTCAAGGGCCGTTTTATTTTACGAAGCCGGCTGGGCCCCATGCTTACTGTCTCGGTATGAAACGGTTGAGTCACGAGCATACGGCAGACTCCCATGTTTATGTCCCGGAGCTAACCGACTGAAGTGCCATTCGTTATCAGCCACGGGGCTTTGGGCATTCCGCATGAGAGGTCATCCCCTCCTACCCTGTGGCATGCAGGTTCCCTCACCGCAGGCACTCCGTCCCAACCCTACCCCATCATTTGTTTTCCTTCCTTTCCCCACCAAGACCCGCGTGAACCCTTAGCCACGAGGCCGACCGAAGCGTCTCCAGACGTACTGTGAGCGCGATAGCTTCCTCGACAGTGTTTTGTACTGAAAAATGTTGATTCTTCCGAGCCTTACTTTTTTTAATTTACTCCAACGGAGACAGACGCAATCCTCCAAGTTTTAAGTAAGGACACCGTGAAGTTCATTCGATTGGAAAGCACACTTAGCAAGGGGTGAAGCACGAAGGAATGAGAGCAATGGAAAAAAACTTTCTTCAGAGGGATATCAACTTTTTTGCCATTTCAATACGGATGGATGGTCTAGTTTATCTGTAAATCGTGGGAAGTAAAATCAGACTTGTGAAACTAGATGGAGGGACTATAATTTTATCACGCTTACTGTTCAATTGAATCCTTAAGTGTCTGGAGTGCCAATTTCTGCGGAAACCTCTGGAGTCATCTCAGTTCAATAAGCAAATGCACAATGTCAATATAATATTTCTTCAATATCCTATAAATAGCTTCGTATTACTATGATTAGCATAATAACCTGGACATAGGGTTTGGAAAAAATTAAATCCGGAATAACCGTGGACGCGTGACAAATATCATACAGTGATATCGTATGATGACCAAAACATTTTAAAATGCATTGCATGACTCAACCGTGGCCGGTGAGATTGGTGGAACAGCATTTAAAAAAATAAAAATCAATGCATGAAAATAAATCCATATATACATACTTTTCACTTTATTTAACGTTGACGACACGTGTCACGCCCTAAAATGGCGGCGTTCAACCATTTGAACCATTAACTACTAAATGTTTCACTTTACAAAGAGAACTTCTACAAAGAAAGAAGCACCATTACATAGATTGCAACGATTAATCCTTAAGTTGAAAATATCTTAGATAGGAAATACCAGAAGATGGCCTTAGAGCGCATTGTACAAATCCAAGAGCCGGATGAAAGAAAATAAAACAAAATGGATAACACTCTCCTACTTAGATAAAGGGTCCTACCAAGTAGCGAAATCGTTTCCTAGATACAAATACAGAGCAAGTTTTTATAAACCGTTGACTATGGGAAACATTTATAACAACGACAAAGACTCGCTGGACCCTATGCATGCTTGTGCATACTTCGCCTCCTGCTAAGCATTAGCAATGGTAGTAGTATTTTTGCTTAACGTGCTTCGACGGCTAAGGTCATTTCGCACTTACTGTCTGCCACGGGCAGACAGGGACAACAGCACTCGGACGAATCGGAGGAACACCCCTCCAAACCCGAGCCGAGCCCAACGATGCTTAACTTCGGTGACTGATCGGGAACCGGTGTTTCCATCGTGGCAGGCCGTTGCCCCATTAGCAATGTATGCTAACGTACACGAAATAAGGTATTACACGTGTGGTGCGGTATGCGTGGGACGTGGGAAACTTTGCCGTCACTAATTCTCCGATAATTTTCTTCTCTTAACAACTACCTTTTCTCTCCCAAAACATTTATTTTTTCCATGTACTGCGTGCATTACAGTTTTTCTCATCACTAAGCTCCAATCCTTTTAATCAACTGAAATACAATTTTCCCCCAAAGGACTTCAATAATTTGTTCTGAGTTTTTGATAACTTTGTAATATTCCACACAGTTTTATTACAACTCAGGAGTTGTAATATAACTGTGTGAAACATATTTATTTTTTAAAAATATCTTCATTCCAATTTCTTCTTGGAAAAATACTGGCATTTTGGCAGGAAAAATATCAGTGGTAGTGAAATAGCATTAGTGGGCTTTATTCTGGAGACCTATTCAGTAAGGACTCGTCACGGTTGAACCTCGGAAAATCCGTGGATGTGGCGTCAAAGCCTCCAAAAAATGTCAACTTTTTAATGGTCCTACTTGACATTTTCGTGGCTTTGACGTAAAAATTCCGTCACTATTGGGACTCGGAAATTTCTTGGCCATACAGAATAGCCCCCTCAGGAATGACTCAACTCGGTCAAACTTCTGAAAATTAGTGGATATTACGTCAAATTGTGAACCTTATTCTGGGTCCCTATTTAGTAAGGACTCGACACGGTTGAACCTCGGAAAATCCGTGGATACGACGTCATAGCCTCCGAAAAATCTCAAATTTTGAGCAGCCCTATTTGAAATGTTCGAGGCTGTAGTGTCAACATTTCGTCACTGTAGAGGCTTGGACATTCCAAGGTATACTAGCAGTGAAAAATCAATGTGAAATGGGATTTAAAAACGAAGCAACACCCTTGCACTCTGCAGATAATGGATTTGAGTGGCACTGAATCCTCCAAGCAGGACGCCGCGCCGTTCCTGCCCACGAAAGCCCGTCGGTTCCAGCGCCAGCTCAAGTAACGCGAGAGACAAAATTGATTCAAGCTCACTGAGCCTTCAATTAACGGGATCATAGAAGGATAAACTCCGACGGGTCCGGGTCACGCCATAACACCTTATAAGAGCGTGATCGAGAGGGGAAGGCGTGAGAATGTCTCATTGAAGGTCAAACTCCATCACGATCCGTCTGCTGGACGTTCAAAGGCCATGTTTACACAAACTTTAGCAACTCAAAAGACGCCAGAGTCACGCCAGACTACTTGGATGGATCCTCTGATAAACTGACAACATACAAATGAAGAATGTTTACTTACTGTGAGACATGTCTCAACCCATTCCAAATCTTAGAAATTGAAAGAGCCAAATTCACTTAAGTTGACAGGAATTTGAACCAAATATTCTGATTTACCACTGTGTGCGGGTTTACCATTTACCATTGAGTGTGGATGTGTGCTAGCTAGTTAAACAGCCAAGATGTCTTAGTTCAAGGTGAATTTCCGAAGGTGTTTACCTGTAGAAGATATCGCTCTGACAACAAATTTTGTTTAACACATGCCTGAGCGTTGCTCGAGGCTAAAACCTCGAAGTGATCCCTTTCACATTCTGCCGATAGTGTCATTGTTCAAAATGTACAAGACTCAGCAACGTTCGTCCTTTCTAGTTTTCTCTCCTCTTAATAAAAATAATTATAAATCAGAAACAACCTTTGTCAGCCTTATGAACATAAAACCAACTGTCCTTCCTCACAAGGAAGGAAAGAATTAGGTAAGAAAATACGCGACCTAATATTAAAATCGAGCACATGGGAGCATTTTCTGCCATCTTCGATTATAATTTAACCATTTTTGTGCTTTCCATGCCCCGCTGAGCACATATTTTTATCAATGGAACCTCGAGAGTCATGGTTCCGTAAAGAAATTAAATGTGCAGATTATAATAGTTAGCAATTTTTTCCATACTCTGTGAACGAAATTGTGCACGTAAATAATAATAAAAACTTCGGAAAAATAATATTCTAAAAATCTTCCTCTTCTCATTCATCGGTAACTTTGTAGTACTCCATTGTCAATTCATTTATTTTAAGACAAATGCTTACCATATTTGTACCACACACAAAATTAGTACCACATATACATAATGTGTTATTTTGTCATCAATTATTTACGTTGACTATTTTAATTACATTTCCAAATTGGGACAAATTTTAATCAATACTAAGGCTTCATGACATGACATCAAAGCATAACTATTAGAGTTGGCAAACGCGCAAGCATGACTCAAATGAAAGTAGAAACAAGAATATAAAAAGTAAAATTGCATCAATGTAAGACGCAAACAGCGGATGATGGAATTGAAAATAGGGACCCAAATGTGTTGTTTCGTAATGGGACCTTGACTTGGTAGAAAGAGGATGAGGATAAATTTGATACTCGTTACATGCTGGAATAAAAATTGGAGGAAAAAATGTGCGATGAATTACAATACCCTCAAGGCTGTATGCTATAAAGGAAAATATAAAATGATATAAAGTTACGGAATTAATTAAGAAATACAAAAGAAATAATATAGACATTGGTAAGATAAACTGTGAGAGAAAGTAATGCCAGGGGTAGGAAAGAACGTACTACGCACCCACCATATACCATCATTGGTCGTTCGATTGGTTTACTGCAGCCCTCCATCCTTCCCTTTGTAATGTTAGTCCCTAACTTGCTGGTGGTTCTTCTCATAGACTCTCCTCTTTATTCCGTCTGTGTCCGTCCCTTGGCCTTTCTTTTGCGATTTTTCCCAATGTTTTTCCTACAATTATATTCTTTACAAAGTCATTGTGCCTCAGAGCGTGCCAAATCCATATGGTTCTCCTTATCTGTTTATGTTCCATATGATCATTTTTAATAAAAAGGTTAAACTTTTTTTTTCACATTAAGTTTTATTTTTCACGGCCATGGTATCGACGGTTAACGTGATCATCAGACATAATCGAAGAAACCATGGCCGTGAAAATTAAAATGTAATCTGAAAAAAAAAGTTTAACCTTTTTATTCAAAATGAATAGCAAGTTCCATAAAGTTACGCCGGAAACCACCAACTTTATTCCAAATGCTCCTAATCTATTTTACTTTTCGGTATTCTAATTTCACTTCTAAATTTATCAGTCCATATGGTCTTCAGCATCCACCTCCAACAACAGGTTTCAAATGTTTCTAATCTTTTTGGTCATCCTTTTTAATAGTCCATGTGTCCGATCCGTAGAACGCCACGCCCACGCGAATGTTTTCACATGCTGTTTTAAGGTTTGCAGACCTATCTTATTTAAACAGAGTAGTTACCGTCATCATGAACGCACCATTTATATACTTTTCTCATTTTACTTGACTACACGACTTTATACTAGTCAAAATTAAGGCAAATGAATGAGTTAATGTGGCAAATACATGATAGCGAGACAATGTAAATTTAATACAATAAATCCCTATTTTTTCACCGTATTATGTACATTTCAATAAAATAGGCTGAATGGTCTTTCAAGATTCAGAATGCTAGGAAATAGCGCAATAGATACTTCTTCTATCTGAGAGAGATTCGCAACTTACTTCAGTTCACTTAACAATTCGGAAATGGGGTGGTAAGCATACGGGAGTACAGTTGGAAGAACACAAGGGCAGGATCGGGGAGAGTATGAGGTACTGAGAGTGGAGCTTCGTCCTTCAACCAGTTTATTAAACGACCAGTTTGGTCAGCGAACCCACACAAAGAACACCGAGAGAAACCGGAAGGGAGACTGCCGGCTGGTACGAAGGAGAAAAACCATCTCTGCCATTACTGGCGAGATCCATCCTCACTCCCTTTCCAAACCACCAGCTCTCACCTTCTCCTAGAGCAATTCGCGACAACACATTTCGAGTAGGTCGTCTCCCACAAAGGCTGCAAATGGCTAGAGTCAATTCTGCGAAAATTTACCTAACTTCCTGCAGGTTTGGTCACGGCTCTGGAGGTTTACGGTCATTGTCCTCCTTTGAAAAATTTCTTGTTTTTTCGTTGAATTCATGAGGACTAATCTTTTATTTATTGCACGGAGCAAGGTCTCCGCGACTATATATACCGTGCACCATAAGCATACGTTTCAAATCGCAATTCGGGCACTGCTCGCTTTTTCCCCTGAGAAGGGCTTTTTTACAGTCATTACTTCCAATCCGAAAGCGTTTCTTTCATCTTGGAAAAGGAATGCTCACCTTTTAAACTGAAAATGTTAAGTTTGAGCTGCAGGGACAACGAAGTTGAATGGAAAGTAAAATATTTCGGGACGGTTGTTTCGATGGCAACAAACCCGTTTTTTAAATATCCATTCAATCTGAATCAGTCGAAATTTAGTTCATCAGATTGTCCATAGTTAACGTAAGGGCTATCAATGGGAAAGGGTCGGAAATAATCTATGGGAAAGTTGAAAAAATCGGTAATAATGCAGGGGCAATATTAACCGATAAGAGAGATGTACCAAAAAAATTGGGGGCAACCGATTCTTTCATAGAAAATTATAATTTCGCACTGATGCACAATTCGAAAAGGTGTTTATAAATGCTTATTTCCGATTCTTATAAAAGTTAGAATACACTTTCGTGGATGTGGAAATGAACAAGACAAACTCAGCCGAGGCGATAGCATAAGCATATTAATTAACTAGGCCAGATTCTCATATTTATTACGGAATCCTGTACTCTAACATGATCCTTGATGAAGTCAATCATTACTATTTAGGTAATCTACTTGTTAAATTAGATTTAAATGAAAAAATGGATTATAGTAGTAAAACACATAAAGTTAATACCCAAGTAGAAAAAGTAGTTATTTTTCTTAACGAAAAGCATGCGGAGTTATGACATGCAGACATATAATCGCCCAAGGATTGCATGTGATGTTGGCGAAAAAACGCTCAAAAGGACTTGCCACATCTCATTCTCTTTCCAGTAGTCAGTGTCCTTTCGTTATCCTTACAACACTCTACTCCTTGGGACCAGGCGATCGTGCGGGTTTTGATCTTGAAGTAGGGCAATAAATGCATACCGGATGTGAAATCACCCATTGCCACATGTCGTGAGGATGTCACACCTGTTACCACGTATACGTGGATGGAGATACCTCCGGAATATATATTATTTGGCTTTCCCCATTCCATTCTCGACTTTGACAAGTCCCTCGTGATTATTTTTCACGATAGCTCCCTCTTCTTTTGATCCATTCACCGATAATCCCGCTAAACTCTAATCATCTAGGAATGAAAAGTGCAAAAGAAAAACCTTCAAATACCCAGTTCTAAGGAATGCTATCTTACTTCAAATCCGGATACTTAAGAGGCACGGTGCCTCAAAAATATGCACTGATATTCTAAGGTAAAACAATGGAAAAAAGTACCCATAACGGATTGAAAATGCATGTAACTGCAAAAACATAATAATCATCGATATCATGCTACTACGTTTTCGCAATTATAAAAGTTCAGGAATAGAAAGTAATTAACATTGCCATTATCTACGACACAGTTTCAGGCAATACTTTGTGGAAGTCAATCATACTGGGAGTAAAGGATTGAACACTGCAGCTTCCACTTAGATATTTATTAAACACGACCATGGTTTCGCTAAACATTTGCTGGACGAAGGCCACAACAGCGAATTCGTCCCAAAGGCCCTACACCTCGAGAGGAAGGGGCGGAGATTAGACGCCTTGGAAGAGTTGGAAATTCTGAGTCACCTCACAACAAAACAACTCGTCAATGACCATTTGTATCCCTCACGCTCTCCCCTCCTGCATTTTCCCTACCTTACCCATTACCCACCCACTGAGACAACCGCTGCCCTACTCCCTTCTCGAGGGGACGCAGATTAGACCCCTTGGTTGTGCTGGATTTTCTGAGTCACCTCACCTCCAACAACTACACCCCACCCCACCCCCCTCCTCCCCTTCTCCTCCTTTAACCTCTTCCTTTCCACCCCCCCCCACTTTTCCCAACGGTTTTGTACTATATATACCACTTATGCTAGACTTTCTGTTCACCTGATGATGTAGCACCGCTACGAAACCATGGTCGTGTTTAATAAATATCTAAGTGGAAGCTGCAGTGTTCAATCCTTTACTCCCAGTATTGCCATTATCCTTAAGGCAATTAAAGTTTGTTATTATTATTATGCTTTACTAATAACAAGCGAGTTATGAATATAATGGGATACCCACCGACATATAGAACGCAATAGTCACCATTTGATTTACTACCATCAAGGATCGGCAGAGATTCATTTGATATTCAATTTAATGTTATAAAAGCAGTTTTATAGAATGTTTCATTTCATTAATACAGTTATATCTTTCCGAAATTAACTGTTTAAACCCGAGGTTTGGCAGTACTCAAAATCTATTTAGAGGGATACAACATACCTTAGTAACTTTTTCGGGTAATCTACCTAGGGCTGTGAAACCTCTCGTTTGAAAACGAATTTAACGGATGAGTTTCTCTGATCTACACAAAGGATATTAATAACGTTACATATACACTGCGATGAAAACGCTGGCTTCAGGTAGGTTGAAAACCTAACTACTCGAAGCCCTGAAGCGGAGTGATTCGCCACACTGTACTGGTCGTTGACCTGTGGCCAATGAATCGAATAAGGCTTGTCAAGGGTATAAATCACTCCTGCCCTATATAGGACGTCTCAATTTGTCGTCAAAAGACAAAGTTTGAAATCAAGGAAGACAAATTACCTAGACTTGACAGTCCAGAGGGAAAAAATACGTTCGATCACTGCCTAAAGGGATCAGGAATTTCGAAAAACCTGTTCGGCCGATGACAAAGAAATGGATTCCATTGCCTCACCTGATTCATTGCTTCAAATTAAGTTAAGCATTTGCAGCTAAAATATATTAACCACTAAAATAATAATTTCAGTTCATCAGTGATTCCGAAATTTGGATACCTACTTATGCACTCTCAATTTCAATTTCCTTACTCAAAGTTAAGTTTGAATAGGTTTCCTTTCTGATCCTTAAAGGGAAGAGGACACACCAAAAAAACACGAAAAATATTCTTTCGCAATATTTTGTTTTTGCTAAAAAACTAGTCTCTGTCATCTGTTTAAATCATTTTAAAGCTCTCATTGAAGCGACGTAACCGGCAACATTTTTCGCCACGTAAACGGTCGGAAATTTTATTTCCGATTCAGGTAGATTCAGATCAAATTTCACTGTGGCATTATGGAAAATAGGCTTTCCCCATTCATTACATCAGTAACATCACTGAGTATGAAATCTGGAGTCAGCGAAAGCATTAAACATACAGATCATGGTAGATTCCCAGAGTTTGATCATGGGGCTAAATACGTGTTTCATAAAAATTGTCACAGGGCAAGAAGGGGATAGTTATGTGTGCTTTTGTCTGTTTTTTACTATCTTGTGAACACTGTACCCACCATTTTACTGCTAACCAATATTCAAATACTCCATCTCCATGGAAAATCAGGCTTTCAGAAGTATATACTGCTACACTTCCACAGCCACCTTCCCCATCGTCTCTATATACTACCACTTCCACTAGAATTGATCCCTCCATGTCATAGCATTCCGTGATTCCATTTGTCACCAACTACCATTAACATTGAGCAGTACCTACTCATCATGGCAGAAATATTTATACTTATAGCATCACTGAACACAGAATCCGGTATCTGGTACATTGTTTTACGTACTTTCCGGTAGACTAGGTACACAGTGATACAAATAAAATTTTGTAAAGTGGTCTATTGCTCCAAATAATATTTTTTCACATTAGATACATAATTATAAGTATTCAATCATGAAACTTTATATTAAGGAGTCCACAAGTATACTTGAATTATTGAGTCCAGATTCATCTTTAGAATTTATTTACTCATATCATAGCATATTACGTTTTTGAAAGAACAAATAAATTTTCTAACAAAAGAATAATATCATATCGCATAATTAGAGAGGGACTGAACAAACTCAAGCATAACCTAATATAACAAGATAAACATGGACAGATATTAATTCAACATGAGTATGCCTCGACTTCATCTTTTTACAGCAGCCATTACGTTGCTTTCTTTAGAATACTTTAGCAATAGGCATATCATATCGACGAGGACTAGTTAAAATGAGTGCGATAGACATGGGCCAGACAATCTCAGCGCTAAGCTTATCGACCCTTAAATGACTCTTGAATGACTTAAATGATGACCCTTAAAGCTTAAATCATTTATCGACCCTATTTGCAAAAGATAAAAAATTGGGAGGTACCCTCCATCAATTACTGTGGGCTCCTGATTGGCACAAATTGGCAATCACTTAAGTGCGCAGCACAGTCCGTTCGTCATGGGAGGAATACGAACGCAATCGGAGGTTCGGAGCGACAAATTGGCCAAT
This sequence comes from Pyrrhosoma nymphula, assembly GCA_963573305.1. Lineage (NCBI taxonomy): Eukaryota > Metazoa > Arthropoda > Insecta > Odonata > Coenagrionidae > Pyrrhosoma > Pyrrhosoma nymphula. Next base: position 45,643,100 of record OY754337.1, on the reverse strand, counting down.
CTTCTTCCCTCCTTAGCGGTATCACGATATATCACAGTCGTTTCAATTGTTTTCACACCAGCCTGGTTGATTTGAAAAATGTGAACAAGCATATAAATCAAATGACTACGATACTTGATATGCTAGGTAATTGGGTATTTTCCACCTATTTCAAACTATCGATATTCTGATTATGTTACTTGAACTTATTGCATTGGCTAAAATTTTTCTTATCAAATTGTATGAATTTCGGTTTTAAAAGCTAAAGAAAGTCGAAGGTTACGAATGCTCCCAAACACACTCCGAAAACAACCGAATAACCTGTGACATCATTTTCACTGTTTATATTTAGACCCAGGCGTTTCCTTATGCTTACGGTGGAAACAAGTGCGGCGAAATTAGTTTTGGATGTTTTCCTGTTAATTGATGTGCCTTTAAATGGCATCTAAGGGAAAAAGATGGTGTTTTGTGCCACAATGTACAAATATATCGGTGAAAATACCGAACAAGATATTTATTCACGCAATCACGACATTGAATGTTTGAAATTTCTTCCTTGGATTCCTCAATGTCCACCTGAACAATGTATGCATTACTTCGCACTTTGTGTTCTGGACATATTCCTGCAATGACTATACACAGTAGTCCATCTGTCTTCACTTGAACGTATCTTATAGCATTATCACCATAACTCTCACGAGAAACTTTATAATATAAAAACACTTAAATTAAACTTTGGATAGATATTTAGGACATAAGAATATATTTTTAGGCATTTCTATAGCAGATAATCCATGTATAGAGACCTTTTCTACAAACAATCACTAATTAACAGATCACAAATTATTGTCTTAAGTGTGTTGAGTATAGGCAGCAAAAACATTTGGCAAGTACTGTGTTAAGTTTATATGGTACTAAGATACTGTATGTTTACTGTTGCATGGACTGGTATGGACTTTGAGAAAGAAAGAAGAAGTATCATAATGAATAAGAGTGTATTGGAAAAACAATTAATAAAGTTCATACACCGAATACATAATTATATGCACCAAAAATGATAAACAACAGTAATGACGGTTTTAGAAGCAAACTTTATGCATACATTTTTTGGACTTCAGCTCCACGAATTTCGGCAGCATTAAATTGGTCGTCCTTCATAAAAACGCCTACTATAAACATATCCACTTTGAGTAAATTATCTGATGTGGTTTTATTAAAACCATTGCACGCCATAGTTTTTGTTTTCAATGAAAACTCTTTCAATATACGGTCTCTTCTACAGTTCTTCACTTTCTCCCTCACTTCCGTCTATCGTTCAGCGAAAATGACGTCAAGCCAATCAAATTTCGTTTCGCAGCCGCGTAAAAAATTATGAAATTTCGACTATTTTAATCTTAAATATCACAATTAATATTGTATTAATGTTACAACTATTTTCGCTCCGCAAGCTTGTGCGAGTTAAAGTAACATATAAAGATCCGTATACTTAAATTTAAAATTTTGGAAAATACCCAATTACCTATTCCTTAATGTACTGAAAATGATGACATTCATCATCATCATTATTAGCGTTCTATCCTAAGATTGGTTGACTGCAACCCTCCTTTTCCCCTTAGATAATGCTACTTCCCTTACTCCGTCACAGTTTTTCTTATGTAAGTTACTCTTTATTGGGTCTATGTATTCATATCTTGGCCTTCTTCTCGGGAATTTTCGCTCGATTTTTCCTTTATTTTATTCCTCACTTACCCATTGTGCCTCAGAGTACGTCCATTTCGTTTTGTTCTTCTTTTCTGCATAGTGTTCCACATGGTCCTTTCCTCTTTTACTCTTCTCTTTACTTCATTTCATACTTCTGTACACATCATTTGCTCTCGTGGCGGTGGTCGTCAAATGACGTGTGCGAACGAATGTGTAGATGGAAAGGCCACTGGTTCGATTCTCACTATAGGCTATTTTTTGGTGACTACTCATCCCCTGCCACACACCCTTGAGGTGGATTGTAGGGCATTTTGTAGATGTAGATCCGCCCATTTGATCTTTAGCACCCGCTCCTAACAGGTTTCAAAGGATGCTCATCTTTTCTCATCTGTTTCTCCAGTGGTCCATGTGTCCGGTTCATAATTTGCTACGCTCCACACGAATGTAATTACGCAGTACTTCCTTGTTATAAGTACTTGCATGTTCTTTAAACACAGAATTTGCCTTTTCATCATTATATTTTCCAGAAGGGCAACCATATACACCAACAATATCCAAACCTTTCTATCATGGGATACCCTTTTTTATCTTAAGATTTGAAAATTATTTCGTGACCCACCTAATCTGTAAACGTCTCTGCACTTGCCCAGGTATAATGCATTCCTCCTTAATATTCACGTAGAATGTCATTAAAAAAATTTAATCACTTTTCTTTGATGTAGTAATTTGTGTACTATATTTTTAAAGCAGACAAATTATATGCTTATATTTTACCTTCAATTCCCGAATACTGAGGTGAGAGAGGTCGGTAGTGAGAGCGGGGGGTAAACATAACGGACCTGATTCATAAATTTCCATCCTCTTTAAAAAATTCCTATTTAATACTTGCCTCTCACGCCGCCAAGTTTACCGGAAAAATAACGAGGAGTTGTCACAGGAGGTGGAGGGAAGCGAATCGGTTAAAGGATACCACTTAAAGCCCTTTTCCCTTTTACCCTGAACCAAGGACGGGGCAATGAAATTAGGAACCCTTTCACAAATCGTTGCGATTTCTTCTTTCTCAGTTTCCTCAAAATTCACCCTCTCCCCCTTGTCTTCTTCTAAACATTTAGAAGAGTTCGCGTGACTTTGTATCTGAAATATGTCGTTACTCGGCTTCCTCCAGGATTGTCCTAGTGATAACGGCTAGGTCCGGAGCAAGTGGGGCTATAGGAAACAATCACTCAAACTAAATAAGATAATTAAGGCGATTGAATCCCACGTAAGGAGGGATATTCAATCGCCTCACCTACCCCTTGTACTTTATGAGGTAATCCCCTTTCCTTAAATGATGGCATCCCCAGTTGTACCCCCGGTGGCGGCGGGGTAAATTCCTCGCCCGCTAATCCGAGGGTCCCGGGTTCGAGTCCCACCTGGGTTGGTTTTTCGCATACCCAGGGCATGGGTGTTTCTGTAAAGTTCTGGTGGTTCAGCCCCTGTTGACAATCCTATGCTTATCAGGATTGCAGGGGCCACTACAATCGTCAGAGAGAGCAAAAAAAAATTATCATCCCACTATGACCTCATGCTGATGCAAATTGTGTACATAATTGAGTGATTTGAAAACATTTTCGTATTTGTGAGAGGAAATGTAGGATAATTGAGGAGCCTAGAAGCCAAGGGGTACAAGTGATATTTTTAGTTTTTTCGAGCTAAGTGCAGAATGTGTTCCTAAAGTATGTGAAATTGTTGTGGCCAAGAGGAATAAGTGAATGACTGATGGGTGCTAGTTGAGCAATACCTTAATTGCATCTAATTCAAGAAAAACATTGAACTACCAACACAAGTTGAACTTTAAACATGAATAACTAACAAAACTAACTTTATGTCACTTGTATCTCTTGGCTTATAGGCTCCTCAATTGTCATAGATATTTTACTGATATAAAAACTACTTAAAGGAAAAACTAATGTGAAATATGTAGGTAAAATTATAAAACCCAATATTATTTGCCATGAATGAAGCGATAGTTGGTAGTCATAAAAACTCGACGCTATTTTTTAATGATAATCAAGCACATGATCTGCCCATTTTCGGAAACAGATTTAGTTAAACTAACGCCGGTTTTTATAATACATGGTTAAAGTTGCCCGAACGTTAACGTAGAATTTACGTTAATATTTTCGTTTCCTGTGAGCATGGGTTTTGTATATTATACAAAATATAATTAAAAAATAATGGTCTTATATATTTATTTATAACACAACCTCGGAACCTCAGCACCTCCGTGGCAATGTCGTGTCCTTCCCGAATATGGCCCTATGTTTGCACTCTTGCGACGGGCCCCATTTTGATTCTAAGTAAATAAATATGGCACGAAAGTCAAATTTAATACTTTCATATTTTATTGGCATACCGAGCATACTGTAAATAATTCAATGACGCTTAACACTGTCTGGACCCAACACAATGGCATAAGATGCTTGCAAGAAATACGATCAAAATTAGCTGAGGCGGAGTTGAAGCCGAATTTGAGATTGAAAAACGACACCGATTATAAATGAAATAAGACGTTTTAAAATCAATAGTTTTTACAATATAAAAATTATTTTACTAAATAACTGAAAATAGAACAATATAGTTTTTTCAAGAAATAGAGGCATTCCATTTTAAAACTACAATTGACTTTTAACTTTTGCACTCCAATAACAACCAAGCAGATCAGCGTTATTATATTACGTTCCGATGTTGCCCTGGTAAGAATTGAACGCTTGCCCTAGCGTAGTGGCAGCGTCAACGGGGAGTTCTATACACTTGGAGGCGCTTCCTTAACTCCCCGATTACTCTCCGAGATTTTTGTCTCCAAACACGTTTCCCGAACTCTTCCGCAAGAACGAACGGAGAGTGCCTCATGGTTTCATTGACGCTTCGTTTTTCGTCTCCCCGTCAACACTTCTAAAACGCTTCCGGGGAAGGAAATGAAGAGTTATCTGATGGTTTTGTTTACTCTTCAATTGCACTGCTACTACTACGAAAAAGTTGTAATTTTTGCTCTAAGAATAGGCTTGTGTAAATAAAAGCTGGTTGTTCAAACGTCCCAATAATATGCAATATTTTGAGTTAATATCATGATGTACCTTCATTGAAGGACAACTTAAACTTAAATAACATACCAACGGTAATGATCACTTCGTAATATTGGATAGGAATTGAATTTTAACATACGGTCTAACTAGTTAATTTGTAGCTAGCCAGTTCGTACATTTCCCCTCGGAAATGCGTTATTATGTCTACATCGTATTTAAAAACATGTGCTTGATGTACCTACTGCGTTAACTTCATATATTCAAATGAAGATTGATTAAGGTTGATGGCATGTTTGAAATGGACGTTTGCTTACTTGCAATTACACATAGAAAATTAAAAATTACCTACCATTGCTATGTATTCGAATACATAGCAATGGTAGGTAATTTTTTTATTTTCAGCACCTAATTTTTTAATCATCTAACATAATCAAGGCAGTCGCATACCAGGCATAGTTGCGGTAATTAATTAGAATGGCATACCAATGCATAATTATGTATAATTATGAGTGGCGATGACATATATTATTCATCTTCCACTCATTGATACTATTCACATATCTCCAGATGTGGAAGAAAATTCTTGGAGGATGAGCAAGGTCAAGAGGAATAATAATCATGAAGAGTAAAATGTAGAACAACATCGGCATTAACAAGGAAAAGGCAACTATAAGAAACATAGAGTTCCTCAAAATTATCCCCAGTAACCAATAGGAAATTATAGTAACTGGCCATTGAAAAGCAAAAAGTAAAGGCTCAATTAGAGGCTTACCATATGCAGTTTGATACCTAGGACGGCTCGGGGTTCGATGGTTTGGATCCGAGTGGCAGGCATAAACCAGAGACTCAGTGAAGTCTCTGGGAGCGAGGGAGCAGAGTTCTTGGATTTCAGGCCTGTGCTGGATTCGTGTCGGGTGCCTATAAATCGCTCGGGTGTCCGCTATACGTACAGGACATCGCAGGAGGTAGCGCACAGGATACTTGAGCATAATCGTCGAGTTTAACATAGACGGTAGGCTACAGGGCAGGTCATTTAGTAGGGTCAATAATTATGTGTCGTCAGCTAGTAATTTAGCTAAGATTACTCCGAGTATAGAGCCCATGAATAGCTTAATTGAAGACATTAATGTTGAGATGTACCAAAACGCATAAACAATAATCATGAAGCAGTAATCGTTGCAGTAGTTAACTACCGTAGTTCAAAAACTAAGATTCCAGAATTTCACCACCATATTCATAGCACGGAGTGTAACGTCATTATTGGCACAGAAAGTTGGCTGACGAACGATATTTCTGATAGTGAAATTTTTCCTAAATCATTCAACGTTTACAGAAAAGATAGGTCCAACCGAACCGGAGGCGGAGTATTTATAGCTGTAAAGAAAACCATTGCCAGCCAAGCGGAAATCGTCTCAGATACCAGCCTAGAATCTGTATGGTGCACTATTAGATGCCCTAAATAAAAACCAATATTCGTGTGCGCATGCAACAGGCCACCTAACGCCGACGCGACGTCACCTCAGTTTTTGATCTCGAAACACAAGGAATATCACATCCAGGAACACCTAAAGAAATTTAATCATAGGTAGAGATTTCAATACGCCCTCTATAGATTGGAGGACCTACAGTTACATACCAGGGGGAAGAGACAAAGATATATGCGAGTCCCTGCTGTACACGTTCTCATCAAATGCCCTACATCAGATAGCTACGACGCCTAAGAGAGGGGACAACATTCTTGATGTATTGGCAACAATTATACCGCAACAAGTAATTAAGGTAAACACTTTTGAGGACATTAGTGACTATAGAGTAGTTATCGCAAAGCAAAGTTCTCTTTGAATACCATTAAAAGTTTTAAACAATGAAGAAAGTTCTACATTTAAAAAAGCCGATTTCAATGCGTTCAAGAGTCATCTAAAAAATTGTCTTCCCGACTTCCAAGAATCAAGCGTAGAGTTAGACACGGAGTGTAGTTGGACAGCTTTTCTTTCGATCGTACATTCGGGGATCAGAAAATATATTCCAAGTAAAGTAAAAAAGAGGGCAGCAAACCAAGATGATATAATGCAGAAGTGAGAAACTCGTTAAGACGTCAGAGAGTATGCCACGCCAAGATAAAAAACTCCGTAGAGATTTGTCACTGGTGATCAAAATTTAATAATTGAAAAATAAAAATTGTCTAAAGCCATTTGCAAAGGAAACATTTCGGAATGCAATCATGGAAAACATTAGTAGAACAGTTACAGGATAACCCAAAAGCATATTGGTCATATGTAAGGGAAGTTCAAGGCAATAGTTATTCCACTGCGAAACGAAAAGGGCGAATTATTAACAATCAGTTCGGACAAAGCCAACCTATTAAATTCCTACTTTCAAAGTGTGTTCACCAAGTCATCACAGATTACATCCGTAAAGGTAAATGATCACTTCCAGCAAAAGATGCCGCCTATCGATATTCGCACTCACGGAATAGAAAATTTGTTAAAATCCTTAAGTCCAAATAAATCCCCAGGTCCTGAAGGAATTCCTGCCCGCGTGTATAAAGAATTAGCTTTTGAAATAGCACCCTACTTGCAGAATATATTTAGTAAATCCATCAACGAACAAAAAGTACCCATGGACTGTAAAATTGCATATGTCACTCCAATATTCAAAAGCGGTGATAAGGAACAGCTATCGAACTACAGACCGATATCTCTCACATCTATCTCTTGCAAAGTCTTTGAACATATAATTGTAAGTTCAGCTATGAGACACCACAATATGCAGAACTTGTTAACAAAAACGCAACACGGATTCAGAAAGGGAAGATTTTGTGCAACTCAATTAGCACTTTTTGCCCACGATATTTTAGTCTCGGGTGAAAATAACGTTCCAGTTGATGCAATTTTTCTTGACTTTAAAAAGGCACTTGATAAAGTTTCCCACAGTAAGCTACTCATGAAATTAAAATCCTATGGGTTAGACGACGACGTCATTTCCTGGATTAGAGAATTCTTAATCAATCGCGTGAAAATGGTTTTATTAGATGAGTCTATCTCTAATGAAGTAAAAGTCACATCGGGTGTCACACAGGGAAGTGTCATAGGCCCACTTCTGTTCTTTTTGTACATAAACGACATCGGCAAAACAGATGACAGTAAGCTTAGATTATTTGCAGACGACGCTGTGGTGTATAGAGAACTCCGTAGCCTTAATGATAAGCAAGCGCTAACTAAGGACCTCGAGGCAATACAGGCGTGTTGCGATGCGTGGAAGCTAGAATTAAACCAGAAAAAATGTGTTGTTAGAATTTTTGGAAACGGAAAAACGCTCTTTGTAACAGCTATTGAATAAACAACAGAAAATTAGAGACTGCAGAATCAGTTAAATACCTCGGAGTTAAACTGACTAATGATCTCTCGTGGATCCAATATATTCGACAAATTACCGGTCAAGCTAATCGTAAATTGGGATTTGTATAAAGAGTACTAGTAGAGTGCGACGATAAAGTTAGGGAAATTAGCTACTTCTCCCTCGTTAGACCCCACCTGGAATATGCTGCCAGTATATGGGATTCTTATGAGATAGGCTTGGGAACTGAGTTAGAACGCGTGCAGCGAAGATCGGCAAGATACGTTAAAGGCCGTTATGATAATCTCGTTAGTGTCACTGACCTTTTGCAGTAACTGTGATGGGAAAATCTTTCAGACCGTCGATTAAAATTTAGACTCAATCTATTATGTAAGTTCCAAACCGGTCTATTTTCTTGACGACGTTGATGATATTTTACGAAATCCGATACATTACAGTAGATCAGATCATGAGAATTAAATTAGGGAACGAGACTACAGAACGGACAGATTTAAAATGTCATTATTCCCACGAACTATAAGGGACCATAACAGCTGCCAATTAGACTTTTATCTAGGTTTATCGATAGGTAGTGTAGCTTTTAGTAGTAGTAGTACTCCTTAATACTTGAACCCTTATCTGTTACCCAGTACTAGCAGCATGCCGTGCATGTTTTCTACATAAGCCTTGCGTCTCTGTCCATTCGTGTAGTTGCAAAATACATACATACATACATACATACACACACATATAAATATATATATATATAATCATTGGAAGCTTTCACGAGCGTGAACACAAATATATAAAAACTTTGTCACAAGTGTGACTAAAATGAAAACACATAAAAAAGACACTCACACGGGTTGTAAATTTTTCGGTGGATCGCCGCCACCTTCTTCAGCGAAAGGTATAGGAAGAATCTATATATATATATATATATACGAGTTCGTGGAAAATCACACACGCGATAATTTAAATAAAAATAAACTTTGCCACCCCTTGTCCCATGCCTATCCATCATTCTGTATCCTTCATTCTGTGAGAAAGGCAGCTCGGCTGTCGAAATATCAGAACGTATAGTGTGTGAGTGTTCTTCTTTTTTGTGTTTCTATATTTATTTCCGCCCCACCTGTGGCAAAGTTTATTTTTATTTATATATATATATATATAACTTCTAGGAGAATCACTCGGGTGATAAATATACATTATGCCAAGAGGGTGGCCGATAAAAATATAGAAACGGAAAAAAAGAACACTCACAAATTAAAACTTCCAATATTTCGGTGGAAAGTAGCTTCCACCTTTCTCTAGGTAGAGAGTTAGAATTTTTTTTATTTTAAGAGATTTTTATCGGCCACCCTTGGCATATTGTATATATATGTCCCTCTCCATTGTAGTAATATGGTCCCTCTCCATTGTGATAATATCTGTAGTGTAGTGCATGCTTGTGAGACTTCGCCTCGTGACAAGCATTAGCAATTTATGCTTATGCATAATTAGTCCTAGTTACACTAACTTTAGTGTATAGTGCAATGCATGTTGGTGAATACTCATCCCCTGCCACACACTCCTGAGGTGGCTTGCAGGGAATTTTGTATATGTAGATGAAGTACAAGTTTTGAGGTGAGGGGGGGAATCGGGAAAGGAAGGAAAAGTGCTAGTCTTTAAAGTACTTCAAAAGAGAAAATATTCGAAAACAACGAAACAGCACAGTGAGTCAACCAGGAGGATAGATGTCGCAATATCTGGCATTAACACCCAAGACAGGGGATGGTTGTTAGATGGAGGGTAGGACCGGGAGGAGTAAAGACCACTGTCCCCACCTTCCGGCAAAATATCAGCATTCTAGAAAGCAGTCCGTGTAGCACACCTCCAAATCATCGCTCGCTGTGGAAAGAAATGAATAATTCAAAGACAGGGAGGAGAAGAGACGTGACTCGAGGACGGCCTCATGGCCTCGAGGCATATAGATTAAGTGTTTTGATCCGAGTGAGATCAAGAGAAGGAAAAGAATATGATTTAAGTCGGAAGGAAATGAAATTCACGGCCTTTGTTTTGATTCTGACTGGTCCTGCAGCTGCTGGTAATTCGTTCCGTCCGATGCTCGCAATTTAATCCGGATTAAATACGTCAAAAACCTATGCACATTGTAATTTTGATATTAAATTGGGCAAATCTTGCAATCGTATCTAAATACTGGTTCTGTTATTGATAAAATAAGATCTGCTGGTTGATATCCTGTACACTGAAACTAAACGAAAAGCATTAAAGACATATTGTCCTCACAAAACAAGAGCTGTGAGCAAATAGACAAAATATAAACGCTATCAAGTGGGACATATTTTATTCGGCTGGACACACAAAAGGGTTCATACTTTGAAGGTAGTCCCGTTTCTAAGAGCTAACTTCAAGGGATAGAGAGCTAATGTGAGGCATAGATGACAGTGTAATCATGGTGGCTTTTAGTTGAAATACATCGAATCAAAATTCTAGTCCCCTGGTTGGTAAATATTACCGGTCATTAACCACCCAGGAGGCGATGGAAAATTACCAAAAATTCACTTCGATTTGATTATGTATCAATTGATTCATGGGTTTTATGGGCATAACCAAAGTTACTTACCCAATTTGTGGGTGATATCTTTTATTCTTTGATTTTCCCAATTTCCCATAATAATTAGCTATTCCAGGCTACGATTGGTTGATTTCAGCCTTCCATTGTGTCCTGCCTCCTGATGATTCCTTTATGATGTTGTAACTCTTGTTTATTTCATATCCCGTTTCAGTTTTCCTATTTATTTGTTCCTCGCTCTTCCTCGGGGGGCTTTTTCTCAATATTTTAACTTTTATTATTTTCCTTACGAAAATGTTTTGCCTCAAATTGTGTTCTATTCATCTAAACAAGACAAAACGACGCCAAACAGTGTTAAACACAGGAGACATTCGGCCGATTTATTTAGCTCTGATAAATCCTTTACTATTAAACTGAACCGTGCCCGCGGTTCCTTATCTCAATATGCTTAGCCGCGGGGGCAACGGGGGTGGAGGTACCGTGCTCTTTGTCCCTCCCAGCCCGTTAGTCGGCCTAGTCACCGGGAGGGGTTAGTGTCAAAAGGGCCTGCCCTGCCTCCTCTGAGTATATAAGAGGGGGCATGCTTCGGCACTGGGCGGTTTTAGCTGTTTTTGGTTGACGGGAGTGGACGTCCCGGGACCCGCTGAAGCTCAACGCTGCCGTGTCCTCGCCACCATCCGCCGCCCAACTGCGAGAAGCCACCGACCAGATCCCTAGATCAGAGTAGACCCTACCATCCACTTCCTTCCCTGTTTCGCGACCGTTCGAGTTCACGTCCGTCCCCAGGCCGTGGTTCAATAAATTAATCCGGCTGTCATCCGATATTCTCTTCTTCACCATTGGCCTCACCCACGGGAGCATAGTTCAAAACGAGCAAATCTTGTATACATATATGTGTGAATATATGAAACTTTTATTTCGAAAACGGCTCTAACGATTTTGATGAAAGTTACTAAGTTACTAATACAGGGTAGGAAAAAGCGATTTACCTAGATCTTGATTCTGGGAAAACTCTTTTTTACAAAATATTGGGCAAAAAATATTTGCGTTTTTAACATGTAAAAAAGCTAGGCTACTCCATTTTTGTTAGACAGAGGTTTCTTTGTTTGTTTTGTTTAATTGCTTACACTCCTGATACAAATTTAAAATGATACTTTTAGATAAATGAAAGAACAAATGTTTTAATTCTTGCATTCAATTTTCGTATACCCATTTTCCTGGAATTTTAGTTTTTAGCTCAGAAATCTCAAATGTTTGCACTACTTCAACAATTGAATATTTTGTTTACTTGGAAACCAAAGCATAGGCATGGAATGGAAATTCATGCCTGAGACATTTACGCCTCTTTAAAAAAATCTCTTTTACAGATGTAATTTTAAATTTTAGCTGGAATATATTTCAACCTAACCTCTCCATGTGTGGTTAATGGCTGCTACTGAGTAAATGATATTGATCACGTAATTTTGAAAGTGTTTACGTGAGTCCTCCAGGGGCTGTAGAATATTGATCCGATCTACAGAACAACCTGAAAGAAAACTTCAGGAGCAAATGGTACAAGGTGATGACCCAATGCCAAATACTTCAAAGAATTTTAGAACCGAAGCAAATAGAACAAGTTGATAACTTAATACCACGTACCTCAAGTAGTTTAATTCCTAACAATGAAGAAAGAACATTTTCTGTCATCAGCAAGACCAAGCCCGGTAGCAAAAACCACATAAAAATACGTTACTTGAAATGATGACTGAACTAAATGATTCTTACGCTCAAGAGAGGAACGATCGAAAAAGAATGAGGCATGAATATGAGTCTTCCTATGTTCGTCTAAATAATTTAGTAATGATACGTCATCTTGCACGAATTCAGAGAAGTGGAGAATCAAACGAGCAAAGGGAACTCCGTTTGTAAAAGATAAGGCAACGACAAAATTACCAAAGAACTGAAGAATCAAACTCGAAAAAAATTAGCGGCTTCAAGACATGAGTGAACGAGCGGCTCAGAAGTGTACAGAGGAGTTTGATGATGATCATCATCAACGACTGAAAAAAGAACGCTGGAGAAATTCAAGATGACATCAAGCATTACGGCTAAACCGAATAAGTTCCTACAAGGCAGCTACAACGGCTGATATTTCTTACCATAGTTTGCAACATTTTAGTGTTGCATGTATTCACCATGGAGCATTTTATTTTCCCGAAGAACGTGTGTCAAATCGAATTCATTGAGATTCGTTTGGGGACTGCTGCTTGCATGGTAGGAAAGATCTACCACATCCAAAATTTCCGAACGATTTAGCGCGATTGTTTCTTCGACATTTTCTGATTATTTTTATAAAAAGGATTCGAAATTTGAATGCATGTTTTGGAATGGCTTAATTCACCATAGATGACGATCGATCAGTCAATGGTCGAGAAGTTTATAGTTACATTGCAGCGGTCAATTTTATCACCAACTTAATGTAGCAGCTCACCTTACTCAAAACGATGATGGAAAAGTTGAACGGCATCAATATAGACAGAATTAAATTTCGATAATCAGGATGCTCTTAGTGCACACATAAACAATTCCATAAATCATGGTATCAGCGAGAATCTTATTAGTCTCTTGGAACATATTTTGAGATCTAAAAATCCGTTTTCTCTTGGATTCATGTTAATGCGGGAAGTAGAAGAAGAAGCTAATAGAGGCGCTGCTGCAGAAGGTGTAGTGTCGCCTTATGTTAAGCTGCTTTTTGCATTACCTGATGCCGTTGATCAAAGAAGGTTTAACATCCCCCTTCAGAATAAAGTTTGTGCCATTGTTACACTCAACGCTGACCAAAGATTTCCAGAAAAAGAGCTAATTATTCGTACACGTGGGAAATCTTACCATGAACAATATTGACAGTCGGTTTGGGCTCTTTACTTATCCACTATTTTACCCAAATTTTGCAATTTTGGATTCTCTGTATTAATATTCCTTTAAGAACACCTTACACCAGCCATCAAAATTTGACCAGATTTGAACTATCTCAGTACCGATTAGCATTTAGACCTCAACTTGCCAAATATTTTCCTTCAGACATCAACCTAAGAAATCCTGACCGCCGTCTTTTGAAGTTCAATGCTTTGCATTGCGGTATTGCGGTGGTCGGCATTTTCAGCAATATCTGGTTGATACTTATATAAGAGTGAAACATGACAGTATCCAATGGATTAAAGCAAGTTAAAAAAAATACTTGAAGAAAACTGTACAAGAGCGATTCAATTTTTGAGTGAATTGACTGAAAAAATGCTGTTTTTGGTGAAAGGATTATTTTGCCTTCTTCGTTTACTAGATCTACACGTTTTTACACTGAACATTTTGAAGAAGCAATGACCTTTGTCTGACTACTTGAATCATCAGACTTCTTTATCACAATGACGTGCAATCCTGAATGGCCCTAATTTGCGGAAACAGCTCGTACAACTTTTGAAGATGGATCAGCCTCGCAACAATTTGCCCAAGAGCGTCCTGACTCAATAACTTCGACACACGAGAAACGTTGTATGGAAAGAAATATTGAATAATTTTTAATTTAATAATAACAATAATCTGTCAATGAACATTGGAAATAATGAAAAAAATGTAATCATTGAATTTATTGATTATATCAGAATTTCGTTAGAAGAATATTCTTCTTGCGTTAGTGGTGTTTTTGAGTTTGCTTTATACTACCTAATTCCATCATCGCTACTATATTAAAAAAAATAAATTTCCATTATGATTTATAAAATTTGTTTTAATAAAACCTTTAATCGCGCTATGTAAATACCAAATATAATTAAAATAGACAATAAGTAGCAGAATAGGACCATAAAAGTTCTTAGTACACCAAACAAACATCGAGTAACGCTCGGTAACCAGTAACCAGAATGGAAATTATTGGTATGCAAGTGAAATTCTCAGGGTGAAAATTGCCCCTAGGTTACCTAAAAGAAACCACTTAAGTTTTGTTCAAGCATGTAATGAATTTCTTCATTACGAAATGGTTGTAATAAGATGAAGAGGGAATATCAGATTAAGGCATACGAAATTTGAATCTGACATTTTTGGCTAGAATTATCGTTGTAGTCATTTTATGTTTATGTAGGGCAGGGAATGTCATTACGTTCATTTATGTAAAAGGGTTGAGAATCTTAAATAAGCATACCTTCTGCTAGTGAATGACATCTTTTGTCAGAACTTTTTTTATTTGCCTGATCAGCAAATATCTGCCCAAGTTTTTTGAGTGTGGCCCTCCCGAATGGATAAGAGGATTAATACTCAAAATTTCTAGATGGATGGTCAAATATTCAATCATACATTCTCTTTGTGATGCCGTTTTTTCCCCTCCTCGGCTTCTGCAGTGGCATTAATGACTTATAATAAGTTGTCTCACTACCAATCAAATTTAATGTACAAATAACTGTTCCAATAAATTTTAATGTGATAATTATTTTTAATATATATATATATATGTGCAATTATTAACAAAACCTTATTGATTATTTCTCGCGAAGAATAATGTATATAATTTCCTGATAAATCGTGCATCGACATTTTTTGAAGTCGCTTTTAACGCCACGATTAATTCATTTCCACAGTTTAATTCACATTCACTGATGATTCATACGCATTATAAACAAATCAACTTCGAGCAACTGTTAATGGTACTTATTTGGCGAAACTACTTATCTCCGACTCAGACATCTTCTTCAACGCTTATACGTCTTCTACGCAGAACACTATTACAATATTATTGATAATTAGGAAATTTCGCGGGAAATAGTAGCTACAAACAATCCATACTTACTGATTTCGAATGTTTTCCGCTAAACGAAGTTTTTCCGTGCATTTCATTAGTCGATTCTTGTAGCCTCGTATGCGGGCGCCGACTCAAAATATTTCATAGCGCAAGCGCAAATTTCACTCATTGTAGCGCAAGTCGTGAGAACCATGATCGCAGCGAATGCGCTACAGGGAAAAATTGCGTTATGGGTAGCGATAGCGTTAACGAAAAATAAAGAACCACGATCGCACCCCAGGTACTAATATACTAATTGATTTAATTGTTTGGCACATTCGTTTATTATTGAATATTATTTGTCCTATTGTTTCCTGTACCCACCAATATGCTACATTTATGATTTTAAATGCTAGTGAATGCTGTACTTAGAATTCATCATTATGTTAAAATCGTTGCCTTATAAATGCTTAAAATCACAGCCTCTCCTTATGACTCGCTGGCCATTTTACCCCATCAAGTTTTCCTTTAGCGTCTATAACCTTCTGCATTTATTTAAGCTATTGAAGACTCCTATACTCTTGCTAAATCTGGCGTGCTAACAATGCCTTTCCCCGTCCATCAATCTGCCTTCTCCTTTTGTAGTGTCCTCAATTCCCTTTACCTTTCTTATCCCAATCTCCACCACAACCTTTATTTATTTATCTCCTTCCTTTTCTTTCCACCATATCAAATACTTTCTCGTTCCTCTCCATCGCTCTCCATCCCTACTTCTCCATTCTCTTCCTCATCCTCCCGCAAGAACCACGTTTCTGATGAATATCACGACATAAGTCTTCACCAATAATTCTTCATCTCAGCTCATCCATCATTATTTTATTTCTCCTAGTAAATAGATATTTGTCTGATGCAATCCTGCTTCTTATGTCCCAACTACAATCTTATCTCCACTTAAGAATTTCCTATACGCAGGAATTCATCCGCCTTAAATTATGCCACCGCCTTAATATTCAGTCTCACCTATCTAACATCTAAATTACTACACGTGACTAGTCAAGCAATACTAAATTTTATTTAAGATAAATCACTTTCATTCTTTTATCCGAGCGTACCAACAAAAAAATCTACAAAATGCATTTAACAAAACCGAGATTTAATTTTATCCTGAAACCATGTAAAATAACGCATAAGTTGCATGTACACATAAACTATAAATCATCTTGAACATAAAAAAAAAATATTTTTCTGAACTGTATGGGGCAAACAAAGGGTGAGTACATGTGGTTTCCTAAATGGTTCTTGCACTCAACATAGAGAAAGAGGACGAACCAATTTTTTAAGTTTACCCCTAAACAACAACAATTACGAATAAATGTGAGATTCCATATTTTATAGCCATCAAGACCGGGCGAGAAAGCTTGAAAAACTCATCTAACCCAAAAACCGTCTTCACCGGCCTCATTCATGTGTGCCTGAGTTATTTTTTTTACTAGGAGCAAAAAAAATCACAGACCAGCCAAATTTCGGAACGATTTTTGCCCTACTCAAGGCTATTTATTTCCTTTTTTCTGCCGGGAATGACCGGCTGCTTCTTCAGGTAAAACCTGTTCTTCCCCGCGACCACTTCAAATCCGTGCACACCGCAGCCGGGGTATCCTGGCAGATGGGACGGAGATTAACGGTATGGACGCGAATATTCGGCTTCGGGGAAGAATTGCTCATGGTCCACCGGAAGAGAGTCATCGAAAGAAAGAGAGAGAGAAAGCGAGGAGCCAAAATTGGATGGATAGCTGGAGGGGATGATAATTAGGAAGCAGGCGGGAGTTGAAAACCTTTAATTTTACAGCACAGTGACCCATTCTCAGCATCAATCGTTGAGTGGTTCAAGTCCCAAGAATTCGTCGGGTGATTTCAAAGCACATAATTAATATCTTCCCGTTTTTACGACGAAGTGTCAAACATTTATGGTTGCAGAAGAGGTAATCTAGTGCCAATGAGTGAATATTTTTATGACATTTTAAGTTGAATCCTAGGACCACATTTTATTCAAGTACCTACATTTTTCATCCGGTGAAGCTCACCAAACATGCAGTAATGCAAATGACCCAAGAATTCAATTTTACATTTTTTCCTCAGCTAAAGTATGTTATAACTTGAGCTATTGATAGTTTTCAGGGTGGTATTTAAACTATAGGCAAATATCAAATATATTTTTATGAATCTTTTACTCGGCGTGACACCTTGATAGTAGCCATTTAAATTGTAAAAAATGTAATTTTTCCGTTTATAAGAAAAACTGTACACATATTATATAATTGTTATGAAATCTATCTCATGTAACAATAGACTACGTGTATAGCATTAGTATAGCATAGAATAGCATTCATTGTCAAAAAAATCATATTAGTAAAATGATTTTTTTTCATTTTCATTCAGTAAATATCACCTTTAAGAACACGTATGCAAAGTTTCACGCAAATCTGAATTAAACTAAAATTGCTTCATTTACCTTAAGACTCGCACAGCCATATTTGTGGCTTGGATTGAAAGGTAGACAAATTTCAAGCAAACCTACCGAAACTTAAGTAACATTGACGCAATAATGTCATTCAAGAACGAGGTAGACGTGGATATGATGGAATCAAATAATACTTTTAACAACTAAATTATGACGCTGTCCGTGCAGCATTAATATGCATGGTAGTTGTTACATACCGATGGAAATCACCGCAAGAAAATACATCAATGATATCGTTACTTAAAATTAGAAAGTCCTACGGCAAAACGTTTCTTTAAATGATTCGCAAACATAAAAAATTATCAAGTGAAATTGGCGCCAGATCAGGTAGAAATCATAGCGAAGTAGCATTATAACGAAATATCTGCAACCACACTTCCATTTACTTTGAAGCATTGAAACTGGCCTGCAATTTTTGCAATCGCCGACTTATTTTGTTTTATTTTAGTGCATCACTAGATAAATGTGAAGTGATCAACGCATTGGAATGGTATTCCTCGGCACCAAAACTTTTCGGTGTTTTTGGCTACCCCTCATAACTTTTCGACTATTTCTCGTCCATCATAAAAAGTACCCAGCAATTACTCCAAACACAGTCATCTTCTCCTTGGAAGAGATAAAAACGCCAACATTTCAAAGAAAAAAACAACTTTTCCAATATCAGATAAAAGCTCTCAAAGCATGGTGGGATGTAAAGTTCTTCAGAGAAGAATTTAGCCGAAGCCGCTGTGACATCAAACTCGCTTGTCCAATTGTAGTTAAAACCGAAGTAAGCAAAAGGGCATATTTTTATCCAGAGCCTATCTGCCATTTTATCTCCCAATGGGGCATGAATGCATGTAATGCTTCCCTAATACCTGTTTTCCTTTCGTTCACATTCATGTACGGACCAGGACGACACAACCTACTCCCTTTCTCGGATTAATTTCTGTTTTACTTGTATTTATCAATTCTCCGGCTTATTCTATCCTAGTCCTCTTCCAGGAATACACATGTTATTCTCACTGGTTTCTTCCCAAATGGATATCTCACAACTGTTAACGTTCTTACGTACATTCTCTGTTTATTATATCCTCTTCTTTCATTTCCCATTTTCCTTAATCATGATGTACTTTTTGTACACGTAGTTAATTTTCTTGTTTTCTCTTGGATAATAAGGATCTTATTTGCTATCCTCCCAGTCTTCATCCTTGACAGTTGTCCTTAGACACCCATTTGCCCTCCCTTTACCGTAATGAAGATCCTTCCAAAAATTTTCATACGAATTTTGGTTTGATCAATTGTGAAACGCTGTTCCCTAATTATATTTTCAGTGCTGCGGTTGGATCTCAACTTTCTACGTACGTGCGCATGTGTATTTTTAAGCGATACGTATTTTCGATTTTAATTTTTATTTCTCCCTTCTCTGCTGTTCCCTTCAGACTTTTTTGTTTAATCTCTATCGCTTGTTTTTCTGCACTGAACAATTTATCGTTGGCGAAGGCAAGACAATGAAACCCTTTGGCAGCAGCGCACTTTGAACCATTCACGGACTACCTTCCTCAATCGATAGTTAAACAGAATTGTGGAGAGACCATTTCTTTGGAATAAACCTGCATTGGCTTAAAAACTTTCTGGTAATTCTCCAAAGAATGAATCTTTTAATTTTCCATCATTAATATTTTTGGTTAGCCATTTGCATTCCTCTAGTACTTTTTTAAGCGTGCCCCGGTCTATGGAAACATATGCCTTTCATAAGTTAACAAACATTTTCAGTGCTTACTTGCCTGCAGCTGGTGAACGAATTTAAATTTTTATACAGGTAATCCACACAGGTTTTAAACCAACAGCGTCACAACTATACTGTTTTATGCATTTCCGTATGTCATAGCATAAACAGCTATCTTGGACTAATGTGATATTTTTGCGTCATATTTCTTAAAGTTTGGCGAGGTATGCTAGAAATATCTCCCTTGAGCGGAATTCCATGCTTATAAACTATGAGGACAGTCCTAAATAAGTCCAGTTTAAGTATTTAGGGTCGACTGTTCAGAGCAATGGAGGATTAGAGGCTGAAATTCAGCACAGAGTGAATGGGGAATGGACAAATTGGAGAAGAATGAGTGAAGTTCTTTGTGATAAGGAGGTTAATTGCAGGTTGAAAGGAAAAATGTATAAGTCTGTGGTGAGACCTGCGTTGCTCTATGGTGCAGAGACCTGACCAGTCACAAGGGCTCAGGAAACTTAAACCTCGCTGGAGGTCGCAGAAATGAGGATGCTGCGGTGGATGTGCGGGGTGACAAGGAAGGATGAAGTCAGGAATGACTATATACGAGTATCTGTTCGGGTGGGACCGTTAGCGAAGAAGATGCAAGAATGCCGATTAAGATGGTTTGGGCACGTTCAGTGCAGGAACGAAGAATACGTGGGGAAGAGAGAAATGCAGCTGGAGGTGAAGGGTAAAAGGGGCCGACAAAAGATGAGATGGAAGGACAAGGTGCGAGAGGACCTGAGGGAGAGAGGATGGGAAGAGGAGGAGGTGTTGGACAGGGAGGAAGGTGGAGGAAGGGAATAAAAGAAGAGAACGCCGACTCCACATGAGTGAGACAAGGCGAAGACAAAGAAAGAAAGAAGAAGAAACAATACAGTCCTACATGCAACCTCTACAATAATAGCCAAAATATAGAGTGGTTATCATAATATACGTAAAATGAGGAAAGTTTTAAGGAGGACTTTTGAAAAGTTCACTAAGTTTGACTAAGGACTTGTCTCAATCTCCCACTCGCTGATGTAACACCCTTTACGTTTAAATGATAAGAACTTAAACGAAATAAACTCCAATGCTTAGGCAATTACCGTGTAAAGTAAACCACGCTAACATTTTCTCTATATGAACGCAAACGCGTGAAGTCCTTTCCTAGTTAACAAACATTATTAGGGTTGAAATTCCATCCGAACTCGTTCAAATATGACGATTCATTCTTAGCGATGTTTTTATAGTCGCTCATTCCAACCGATCTTTTTGCATTTAGAAGCATTGATCAATGATGTTATGGCTCTTGGTGTTCATGAGAACTGAGAAACGGAGCAATATCAATTGCTTTTCAGTTTTTTTAAATGGCAGTTTCATCACTATTTAAATTAGCTCACATATCGGCCGATAGAGGCAGTCATACACTCTGAGACTGCGAATAGTTTTTTCCCGACACTCCCCACGCCTTGGTCTAAAGCACCTTATTATTACTTCATCTATTTATCTATTATTAATATTCATCCTGGCTTTCAAAAGTTTCGTTTTCATACAATAATGTAATGTGATTGTAACTAAGGCACGTTGTCAACGGCTGCTGCATTTTGGCGTTATGTTTATTTCAAATACAAAATGTCAGCTACTTTATGTACATCAGCCGATATTTCAACGAAAATACTTTATCTAAAGACGCCTCCAGGAAGAGAGGCTAAACTTTGTAAAAATCAACCAAACGCGATGGATCTCGGAAATAATTAAAAGCAAATTATGAAAAATCGTTGACATCTGAAAAATGTCGACATAAATGTTTGCCGTCCTTAGCATCTAGCAAATCATCATTGTTCGTCGTCAACTGACCACCATTCTTCGTCATCAGAAAAATTATATTCTATCACCAATGAAACTTAACCAACCAATGCTACGCATCAATTTATTTTTTCTTGTCTTTTTATGCCAGTTTCAGAAAGGCTCATCTATCCTTAGAAAGACCAACAGGGATCATCGTCCAATGTCTTTACCATACATCCAATTACACAACATACTTCAAAGAAGGGTGGAATTTTCCACCGCTAAGACGCATTGTTGACGCAGAGTGCGTTCTGCTTTGAGGTGGTTGCAAAGAAAGCCTCTCCGCTCAGAGAGGCAGCGGTTTTATAGATGATTGTATGCTAAAAAGTGTCAAAAAAGGTAAAGGGAAGCGCCTCAACCTCCATAAGCATATCTAATTTGGTAATGAATCCTGACCTCCTCGTGACACTTCTGATCGAAGGCAGGCAAAACGACCGCGATCGTCATTTCACGACATTAGAGCACAATAAGTAATTACAAATTTAAGGGCTGCACAGTTTGAAAGCAGTTGAGGATTGCCAGTGCAAAAGTTTTATTATACTCTACGACGCTTTAGACCCCCACAGTTCTTGCAAGACGCTTCAGCTAAGATTAAAGGTGCCTCGCCATTTGAGGTTGTTTTGTGATGTACATAGAATCACGAACATGAATTTATTTACGATAAAGGAATGCGCAAAGTGCTGGCTAGCTAAGTCAATAAACGCATCCATCAATGGAGCCCTGTATGCTTACACCAGAGGGTGTTGAAATGAATTAATATAATTGGACCATAAATGATTTTTCACCTAAATAAAAGTGAATTTTAACTTGAGATTGGGTGAGCAGAAAAAGTTTTCCTCGAAGGAAAAAAGAAGTGTCGAACTCCTCGTTTTTTATTTTAAAAAGATTCGAAAGCGAAAAAATTATCACTTCACAATTAAATTATTTTTTTAATCAAGTAAGAAAAAAGTGAAATTTCCTAAAAACACATTGAAAAGTTCTTCCCATAAAGTTAAGCGAACAGTGTAAATTTTCGGGAAAAGCACCGAAGGGGAGTTAAATTTCAATGAAAACAATCTTCTTATGAATATAAGCAAAAATAAGTTAAGCTTTGGCCATCAAACAAGGAAAGAGTGCTTTGAAAACGAATGGAAACGCTTTCCCCGTCAACAGACTTCGCTCACTCAAATGATTCGAAAGGAAGTATTTAAACCCTCTTTTGAATCTCCAAGCTGTTTAAAACTACCTTTAAATTTGAGGATTAATGATGCTTCTGAAGAATGTCCAAAGCATAATTCTCAGTATTCCACGACAACAGATTCATGTAATTGGATTTTCAATCCGTTTATGAGCATCATTCAAACATATTTCACTTTCACTTCAGCATTTATTTTCCTCTGTCCTCATTAACGTCTTGTTAAGGTTTGAATGCTTTCATCTCCAGTACATTGTGAGACTCGGTAATATTTTAACATAAAAACAGTTGATGACGTCTTTTTTTTAATAAGATAGCGTCAAGTTGGATTTATTAATAACCCAAAACTCAACACCATATGAAAATTATTAAACACAGTGAAAATTAATGAGGACTTATAGACTAAGTTTAATGTTCTACCATTCTATTTCCACACCAATTTATTCCAGAAGATCGCTAAACCAAAGATAAATTAAGGCGTCGCAGAAGGAAATCACACTCGCACGGGTTATTCTTGAAATAATGACCAACAATTAATCAATGCTTTGAAAGAACGGACGGCAGACCATATTAAACAGAACATAATTGAACAATGTAACCCATTTTAGTAGAAACTTCTCGAGCCAAAATCATATTAGAGTACAGATTTCTAGGTTAACTTCCATGCCGATCATTTCCAGATAACAAGTTGTTACTTTAAAAAAATTAATCCCACCTTTTATCTGAAAATTAATATAGAAAAGGCAATAAACTTCTTTTTACCGGAAAATTGTCGAGTTATAGCCCTAATTACGTAAATATCTCTTGCTAAATTAAGAATTAAATTTATAGCCAAAAACCGAGTTCATTGTTTCCGATTGGTCTTATTTTTATTGCTAATATAAGACAAAATTGCGTAAAAACTCACTAACATAACCAGAATAGATAAAAAAATATCCTTGATAGCCTTATTGAGGCTAGAAATCTGGAGCAGCACTGCTAGGCAAAGGGATAATTCCTACTTTTACATAATAATGAAAATAAACTGAAAATCAAGGCTTAAAACTAACATTAGCACCTGAATGGCCACTATGGAAATATACGCATATCCTTGTAAGTACTCACGTTAAATTAGAAGAAATTTCAAGGAGGGCATCGTTACACGCTGAGGTAGGCACGTATATTCCACTCACCTAAAAGAGAAAAGAATGAATGGAAATTAGCTATTTCATGTTCGTTTAAAATAAATGTTTCTTTGTGTTATCACTAATAAGCACTAAAAATCTTTTAAAATGTTCCAAAATAGCACCAATAAAAGTCAAAGAATTTTTCATTTTATGGTGAGTTGGATGGTTAGCTCTGCTCATTCGGTGATCAAGTCAACTCCTGACAAAAAAAAAGAGTTCAAGATTTCAGATCATGATTGAATAAAATACTAATAGACCTATGGAAGCAATCATAGCCCCAATTAAATGCCATAGTCATTATTTTACAAGGTTTGCTTTGCTTAAGTATCAGATTCAGGGTTGAAATATAGGAACCACACGTACCCATGTTGTATGCAAGATTAAGGAAAATAATTTCCATAATACGAACTTCGATGTCATGACCTGGGTCCGAGAGGATTCATTTGTCAAAGCATGTAAGCACATGAATATGCATGTTCAAGCATAAAATGGCCCTGGTATGAATTACTCTACAAAAATATGACCCACTCCCGACGAAGGTGTCCCCCCGACACCCCTCGCCACACGTCTATTGAGGCGGCTTGCGGGGTAGTATGTAGATGTAGATGAAGGTTTCACTACCAGCCCGCATGAGGGCCCAGATCTACCATAAAGGAGAACGAAATGGACTTTAATTTGTAAAAAATAGTACTCCAAAAGTTAGTCTGAAAGAATAATAAACCTTTCCTTTTCCGACTAAAGCAGACGGCACCCTATCGTATATTTTAATGGTACATCCCCCTTAGTTCACTAGTGGCGGAATGAATATCCCGTCACTCCCTAGCGGCGTGAAACAATTTATGAAAACTAATTCAATCAGCTCAGCCGGCAGAGTATATTTCCGGAAATTGGGATCACTAAGCTGGATGGATATCAGCCACTTCGTCGAAGCCCAGCCCAGAGTCACAGAAAATTTCGAGAATTCATTTCGTGGGTGAAGCGCATCTACTTAGTGGCCGGTAAGTGAAGTGTGCGCTGCGAGTTAGAGGAAAATATATTTTAGAAAGGTGAACCGCGGAAGACAATAGAATAGAGATGGCAGGCAGTGAGACGGGATAGCATTAAATTTAAGTGCAATATTCCACAGAGGAAAAAATCATTCGCCTTGGCCGGGATTCGAACCCGGAACCCTCGATTTCGCGCCGAAAGCTTTAACCAGCCAAGTTTCCAAAGCGTATTTTCCCCTGTTGATCCTCAAAAATCTACAGGAGAAAGGACGCCTCGGTAGTTTAACTGGTTAAAGTACTCGGCGCGAAATCGAGGGATCCGGGTTCGAATTCCGGTCAATGCATATGAATTTTCCTCTGTGGAATATCGCACTTATGTTCACTTGCGGATGACTCCATAAAGCGAAATACCGTGGCTATTCCCGGTATCCTCAATACTGAATTTGCTGTGAAGGATGACGTTTCATTCAAATAGAAAAGGAATCCTGGAGCAATTGTATAACATGTTTCTTGATTTTGGTCCATATAATCCCAAGCCGTGTTATTTTTTTGGGAAATCGGGACTATGTTGGAAACTACAACTGATCTAGTTCTTGGTGATATTCACATTTGCCAATCAGACCAACCTTATGGCGGAAAAATACGTTGGAGGATTTAAATACAGTACTTTACCAAAATCGCTTTTATCGGAGTCATCTTTTTCTGCCAAAAGTGCAATACGTTCATACAATAAAAATCTTTTGAATCTCTTTACATATTACGAAGGCATTGTACATGACAGTGGCATGTGGTGCTGTTCACAATGCAGTAATCATGATCAACAATTGACAGGGATATCAGCCCTTGACATCACTGAAACAGTTATTGCCCAAGAACAAGAAAAAATTATAGAAAATAACCTCAGGAGGCAAGGAATGCCCAAGGCACAAATCTTTATAGTAAAAATCACCGCAACTTAACCCCCTTAACACATTGAGTGCGTGAGAGATATTTTTGTTATCTCCCAGTTCCTATTCCAATGCAGCTACTTAAACAAATAGTTGCCGTCACTCATGAATGACAACCCCCACTCAACGTTGTTGTTCTTTGGTAATCTAATTTGTGCGCATAACTTTTGTGATTTCTTGTTAGGAATGTCACTAACCATCTCAGGGAATAATCCAAAAGCAATGTTAACAACGTTCTAAGGCTATATGAATATTCCATAGAAACGTCCAACAATGTATAACTCACTAATCAACCTGAGGAAAATTCATATATAGAACACAGTTAAAATTGTAACAGTATTCTACAATCTACATCTACATCCATGCAGTTCCGTAAAAGCCACCTCCAGGGTGGTTGGCACGGGTTGATTCGAAACTAGGCATGCAACAATAGTCCCAGTTCAAGGTCAAACCTCACATTCTCCTCCGGCTGCAATGCACAGGTCAAAAATTAGTCAGGTGAACAAACTAGAAACTAGGAGACGGGCTACTCAGGCAAACATGTTATTTAACGTTCGCACTACTGACGCGACGTAGCGATTGTGGTTCGTAACGGTGTGGGCACTAACAACGGTGTACACGCGCGTTGGTTACTGACGAAGGAGCAGTTCTTAACGCTGCCACTAAACAGTGGTCAGTGCTGGTGTTACGAATGGAAACCGGAAATAATTAAGAAAAATGATTTTAAAAATGGAAATCACATAGGTCTAGGCGATGGTGCTACTTTGATCAATAGGCAAAGAGGAAGGTAATTTGCTTTTAACACCTTTTCGAAAAACTAACTGATTACTATTTATTTTTTGTCGTGATTCCTAGCCAGAGCTGCAATAAGTTACGATATTTTAGTGTGAATGCGTGTTGGCAGGCTACGTTGGCTCGTACGATAGTAGTCTGAACCGGGCATAAACAAGTTGTACACTGGTTAAGATACAACTACTGATTAATGTTACAGACACAAAAAATGTATGAATATACTACGAGATACTAAACCACGCAAAACAATAATTCTTGCGGAAAATTTCAAGCGGGGCGATTTGTTAGGGATGATGATATGTTTTTAATACCAGTAGAAAGTCTAGTCTATCCAGTGAGGTCTGTAGTTTCATAGAAATGATCTATAGCAGCCATTTTCACTTTTTTTCCGCGGAAAACACGGCTTTTAAAATTTATCGGTTCTGCAATATATTTCCATCGTGCAATTCTTGTGATCGTTTCTACCGTAATACGTTTCTCTAGCAAAATATGTTGTTGGTCCCGCCAAAGTCAACTACTTCAAACTCACGAAAAACATTTCACCCAAATTTTTTCTCTCAATAAGTTAGTGATTTTTACCCTAATTCCTGAAACAATACTGTCACAATGCTAAGTTTATACTTGCTTTATAATTTCTTATACTAATTTAAGCTAAGTTTTACAAATGTCATTGCGGTCTTCCATACTCGATCTATTTCTGAGACTAACTCTACTTCACAAGGTTCCCATATGCTAACGGCATGCTCCAAGTGAGGTTTTGCGAGAGAAAAATTCGGACATTATTTATGAAAATGAAATGAATGGTATGAGGGGCAGTAGAAATTTCAGTTTTAGAAGTATGTAATCTTAAACCTAACGCTAGCAGAACTCAACGAATTTCGATTCGGCAGCATTCTACTTAATCCAATATTTGTTAAATCAATTGACTTGGTAGCTAAATATGCATACTGATGGTGAATAGCTAAAAATCAAGTAACAAAAAAATCCGCAACAAAAATGGACGCAATATTATCCCAGCGAGAAGCCATTTTCTTCCAATCAAATCACGGCTTAGTCGGATTTAGAGCCACATCAAATAAAAGCAAACCACGGGTAATGAAAGAGTGTATTGACGGAGCTGATGTATTTTATACCTTGTTTTTTATTGGGTCGTGAAGGCCAAGCTATCGATCAATATCATTTACCGCGCTGGAGAGCGTTGCGCCAATTACCACAAGCGTCCCGCATCCTACAATTACGGCTGGCCTCAGAAATATGTGGGCGATGTGGAGCGGAGGCTGTTATACCAATCGCGGATTGGGATTTATAGCATACCGCACGGGGTTTCCTCACTCTGATTGATTGAACGGCTTCCACATCACGCCATCCGATTACCCAAGAACGCATCTCGACCAAAATCGATCACCAGAACTCAAAACTAGCCGTCAATTGTATACGTGTATGCTTACAGCGATGCGATTATCACGTACTTAGGTACCACAGCACTTCTTTTCCTTCAACTGTATTTAAACTTCTGTCTTTGTTTTAGCTACTGCAGAACAAAATTCATTTCAGCTTTTACGGATCGAAGGCAAACTATTCAATATCGGCAAAAAAAATACGATTCAAGAATTTAAAACGCTTCCTCGGAACAAGGGTTACAAATTTACTTTCCTGAGAACTCTCTGAAACACACTATCAAAAATCAATTGACGGGAAAACCTCAATGATATCGACACATTCGGCGGTCGTCGTAAATTATGTACCTATTCAGCGATGCGAGTATGATGTTTTTAAGTGCCACTCTGCTTCTTTTCTTTCGATTGCTAAATGCTTGCTTCTGGATACTTCTTCTTTGTTTGCTTGCATCTTAGACTAAGTAAATGCAGAGAAAAAAATCACTTTTGCTTGTGTAGTTCGAGGCATATTAATCAATTTAAGCGAAAAAGAATTCATGGTAAGAATGAAAAATGCTTCCATAAAACCAGGCCTGAATTTTTTTGCCTCAGAATTCTCTGAAAAACACAATAAAAAACCGGTTAACAGAAATACCTAAGTCAAAATGACGACTAATTATCATCATAAAGTAACTTTGTGTGATAAAAAACACAATGCAAGAAAATAGCTTAGCAGTCTCGAGGTTATGTAAACTGAGGCCACCTTGAATTAACAAAAACTCGCATAACACCAATGGCTTACCAGTGAACAGAATACTTATGCAAAAAATAGGAGATAGGTCTGGGGGGGCGGCAGAAACATTTTCGGGGGCGCCGACTCATAAATTAACCAGTTAACTAAACTTTACAAATGTTGGTGATGCAATAGGCGGATGGGTTTGTACAAAATATGACAATTGACAGCGCATTATTCACATTTATTTACACGTATTTGCGACTCAAGAGTTGAAAAATACACAGACTTAGGGGCGCCAGAACATGGGGCGGGCGGGGAGGGGGGGGGCATTCCCCTCCCTGTCCCCACCTGGCTACGCTACTGGATCCGATACATAATTGCATTCACTCTTTCTTAATTATGTTCAAAATTCACCCTAAAAAAAGTCAATGCGTCCACAAAATTATATACCGAACGTCACTGATCACAAACACTGAGGCACACATAATCGCAGCGCTATTACTCTATTGATCAAACACTCAATTCCAATATGATCTTTACTAAAGTGATTTTTTACTTAAAAGAGTATTTAGATTCTCCTCAAAATCAAACTCTAACTCTCCTCAAACACTAACCTCCCAAAATAAGTTTCTGAAGTAGGTTTTGCCATCAAGAAGGATGACAATGCGGACGAAACCCGAAAGCCTGCCTGAACCCAAAAATAAGTTTTTTCTCGTCCTAAGCTTGGATAAAACATTATTTGGATGAAACTATCGACATTTTAGGTCATTTTCATCATCAAGGACGTGTGGGTAGGTAAGTAGGGATGGGATTATTTGGAAATACAAGAAGGGTGGAGAGAAACCCGGCGCAAAGTGGGTTGATATCGAAAAAAAGCTGGCCATAACCTAAAAACAGGTTTTTTTCAGTCCGGAGGCTAAAACTTTGCACATTCATTGGCCATAAATTGGTGCATATGATGTTGCATGCCGTTTTTCATAATTCGTACGTGTTAATAATATACATTGGCTCAAGTTTGGACAAATTTTGCAAAAATCGCCCGCCTTACCTTTTTTCCGAAAATCACCGAGTTCAAGCTATTTCTGAACCTTTTGCACTAACAAAGTGAAATAAAAACTGAACTTATTTGGTATAACGGTTCTTTTTTATTAAATATTACTTATATTTTGGGCAAAGTCGTTTTTGTCATCGTTACAGGACAAAATGGCGGACCCGGTTTTTGGTTCATTTTTCGACTTTATGTTGCAAAATTACAAAATGAACATCGACGGACACTGAGATACTTACATCACGATAATAACAAAGAGTTTAGATTCTGAACCCGATGAAATCATCTGCAGCCGTTCACGACGCCGAAAATAAAATAGATTTTTCGATCGTGCGGCCCAGTCCGGATCAGCCCACCGGCAACGGGCAATACCGTGGCACGGCGTGTGTTGGGAAGAGCTATTGTTACCAAACCTTCATTATGGCTATTTTCAAGCCATATCAATTGAAAAAGACTTCAATGTACGTTATAATGATGGTAAATCGGGTAAATCGATCTCCTTTTATGGTTTCTACTGTTAGCCAAGTTAATATTTAGCCCGCTTTTCTCGGATGAAATACAGGCTCTAACACTGGAATTTCACGCATATATTTTAGCCTTTGAAAGGATATATCAGCTTTATTAGGCTGATTATAACCACCTGAGAATCGAAAATTTACATAGAACGGTATCAGCCAGTAGCTGGTGTCTAACTGCCGCTCCGATCTCACTGCGGCGGGCTTCCCAAAAAGGGTAATCTTATGCCCCTGCGGATCCTTTGTACAGTCCATTATGATTCTTTTTGGAAGATTTTCTAGCATATGTAGTGAGAAATGCATATATGTATTTAGTTCTGAATTGACAGTGGAATAGGACAGTTGTGCTCTGGTTCTTTTTTTGGAAACACTTGCCTGGTTTGGTTTTGATTACTGAAAATCTGTGGCCACTTCATCGTCATTTCCGGGCAGCCTTTGAGGTGATTTTTAAAATCTTTTTTATCAGAATTTGACCACCCATTCAGGTATGTGTTTTAATTTCGTACACCTCGTAATATTCACAGAATCTACAGATTGGTAATATCTCAAATTCATATCGGCATTAGTTTCCTAATGCTGTCACTAAGTGTCTCACATTTTTTTTAATTTCCTGTCCCCCTTGTGTGTGAGCGAATATAGATGCATATTTTTTATAGGGAGAAGGTAGATTACACAATAGAAGGTAGAAAGTATTACACAATAGCATAACATTTTTATGCATATATTTAAATATTGAGATGTATTGGATGTCAAAAAGGATACCAGTATATGACACCCTTTTAAACTTTGGCACATGTGAACTCAAAAACAATTTTAGTTTTAAACAAAACAAAGAACTTATACCCCGCAACATAAGACAAAATTGAAACAATTTTTAAAGATAATCCAAAAACAGATATTAATTTAGCACAAGTATGCATCGACTTCCTCTTTCTGCAACAACCTTTTCGTAAACCTTTGGACAAAAGGTTAACATCTGATGAACACGCTGCTGACGATGATGATGAGACATATACTCACTTCTCCGTTCAATTTTCATGGAAGAGTACGTGTGATATACACGTACTCTTCCATGAAACTCGAACGGGAGACGCTTAGCGCTGGACGCGACAGGTGATCATGTTCCCGAGCATTAAGAGCGGGAGGAAGGGTGTCCGAGAAGGTGTATTTGGCGGCGAAACCTTGGCGAAAACTGGTCCGGCAAAGTGTGTCGTAAAATTCACCGAGAAGCCAATCGAATGTTTGACGGTTGAAATCCATCGAGATTTGGATTCTTCCGTTTGCAAGGGGACACGGAATGCGCAAACAGCCGGCAGAGGGCGGACAGTCCTCGCGGCGCGACGAGGGAACGAATTCGGGCCTACATCAGAAATGCACGAGAGGGAGAGGTTTTATTTACAGGGAGACAGACTCGCATATGGAATGCGAATGAAGTCACGTGACCCGTTTCCCTTTCGTCTTGAGAGGCCTCCGTTTTCGGAGGTTCACTATGCCTACCTCACATTTTCATGTCTGCCTCGTCTCATGGGCCATCGCTTGGAATCATAGATTGAAAACGGAATCCCAAGTTAAGCAAAAACCATATAGACGGCCGTAACACTAAAGCCATCATTATAATTTAACAACTCATGAAGAGTTCCTTCCATAAATTGGCTGTTCCCACTAGAAATTACGAGGTATTCCTAGAGATTATTATAATATCACATATTTACCACTAACTTGTAGAATAAAACTGTTCCCTATTAATCAGCAGTACTAGTGTGCAAAAATTAATTGTCAATGCTAACAGGCAATCAAACGAAAATTAATGAAAATAATTATGTTTCACTATAAGGTCGTGTTAAATATTATAGCTCAGGCTGGAAAATTTTATAATACTGTTTCATTATTGCTATTTACTTGAAAGAACAGTTATTTTTACATAATGTTAGCATTCCGATGACAATTTAATACAAATTCATCGTAAAAATTACATACGTTTCCTTAGTTACAAACAAAGTAATTTTGGAATATTTATTGCCCAGAGAGCATAGCAAGATTCACATTTAGTAATGTCAGTAAAATGTAAAGAATTCTTTCAATGAAGAGGACGTTAAAATCAAGAAATTTTGCGATGCATTTCCATTACATACATTCCTACTCATCACGAATTTCCACTTGGGGTATGCAGAGTCATAGAGCTTAATTATTGCTGACTATTATTTACATGTGCATATAAAACATGTTTTTGGAATAAGAATTTGTTATTTAGACTCTATTGATGCTATTTCACACATAGTAATTACTATGTATTATCTACTTGGCATTATGCATCACTAATATCTATTTTACAGAAATGTAGAATGATTAGTTTATCCCAAAGAATGATACCTGAGCTGGGGTAACCGTATACTAATACAATATCGTTTATTATGTATCCACATTTCGTGAATCATTACTGTTTCAATGATGGAGTCACAATGGCCTCTCAAATACTAGCACTATTATTTAAAAGGCCATATTCTTTTAAATACAATCGAATATCGTTACGATATAATTAGTATAAAATAAAACCATTATTGTTTCATTGTCTCAAAGAAAACTGATTTTTTCCGTTTTTCCAAGCAATTCACTAATAATAGCCTCCATGAAATTCAAAGTTGAAGAGAATGCCAGGGTAGCTTAACTGGTTAGAGCCCACGAGGGATCTGGGTCCGTATCCCGGTCCAGGTGAATCATTTTTTCACTGTCAGTTTCACAGAATTATCCACCAATTTTGCATTTTGTGATCTCCAAGTTTTCAGGCGTTAAAAACCGGTGAAATTTCAAAGCAGTTTACCCCTTCCCTGGTAAAAATCGGTCTCTTGCCCTAGCGTAGAGGCAGCGTCAACGGAGAGTTCTGCACTCTTGGAGGAACTTCCTTTACTCCCGAGATTTTTGACTCCGAACACGTTTCCCTAACTTCCGCAAGAGTGAATGGAGAGTGCCTCATGGCTTCTTTGACGCTTCGTTTTCATCCCCCCGTTAACACTTCTTAAACGCTTCCGGGGAAGTAAACGAAGAGTTGGCTGATAGTTTTGTTTACTCTTTGATTTCACCGCTACTCCTACGAAAACACCTTGGAAATTTTGCCTTAAGAATTGGCTTGAGTAAATAAAATTCTGATGCGTTCAAAC
This sequence comes from Pyrrhosoma nymphula, assembly GCA_963573305.1. Taxonomy (NCBI): domain Eukaryota; kingdom Metazoa; phylum Arthropoda; class Insecta; order Odonata; family Coenagrionidae; genus Pyrrhosoma; species Pyrrhosoma nymphula. Next base: position 45,609,710 of record OY754337.1, on the reverse strand, counting down.
GTACCAATAATAAGCAATATATTTAATTAATCTCATGATGTACCTTCGTTGACAGACAACTCAAAATTAAATTACATACTGGGAGAGCTGGGACACGTCCCCACAGAATCCAACCGCACGACTGACACTCCCGACGACGAACATGTTTACCACCATGTCAGACATGGTCCCCGGTGCAGGCTAGCGCCTCTTCAGAGGCGGCTTACGCCTCGCTAGTAGCATCCCCACTCGGCATCCCCACCCAGCATCCCCACTCACCTCAACCGGCATGGACGAACGCATGAAGTGATGGACCGGGAAGGATTACAGCCAAACCCGTCGCAGGGAACCCAGACAACCCCGGAAAGTATCAAGCCGCCCACTCGACGACCGGCCCGACGAAGAGGAGCCGAACGCACCCCCGATCCCGTCCACGGGGAGACGCACCTGAGCGCCGACCCCCACACTCATGCCAGAGGAAGACCGCAACCCCCAAACGTGCCACGGACCCCCCCGGACAGATCGCATCGCCATCAAGAGCACCGAACGGGAAGGCATATGGCCTGGCATTCACCCGAGGGCCAAGGAAAACCCGTAAAACCTCCGTCAGGCCGCCGACTCTCCAGGGCAGCTTACCCCTTATATACCAGGCCAACATCCAAGATGGCGACCCAGCGTACTCAGGGCAGTACTGTCATGGAATACTTTTTTCTAGGTTTTTTTTATTTAACTTTATGTATTGTGTTCTTATCATCGTTACTTCAATGGAAAGTATTTAAGGCAATTTTTAAAACTATAAATAGGACTACAATATAAACCTATTTACAGAGGCGGGAGTAAACTTGCACCCCGTCTATGCTCCGTTAAAATTCCAAGAGGAAGCTTCGTTTACTCTCCGGTGTTCCAATTTACGCTTCCCTGACTATTCGTTCACCCTTCTTCGTTGCTTGGTCAACTCTTCCTTCTCTCTACGATAGGAGCTTTGTTGACGCCCCATTAACGCTATATTTTCGCCAGAGTTATTAGACGAGTGAGTGGTCGGGGCTATGTTTTTTTTCATAGAATCTCATCCCAATAATTATACCCTAGATTTAAGTTTTAAATGGCGGAGTATTTATATGTAATACCATGCTAAAAAAATACGTGGAACAAGCTCAAAAGAAACAAGGACAAGTAATATGTGAAAGGAACTACTATTGAAAAAATGAATGAAGGAATACGATCGTCAAAATGTTTGGTGGTTAAGACCTAGTCATAAAATCATGCGTATGTGTGGGAACTTGCTATTGGGATCAAAATTTTAGGTATCTACTTAAAACATAAAACGTTTAAAGTGTTGGCAACTTGCAACATGTGAACTGTCATTCCGCGCCACGTGAAACATGCACATTAATTTCCGATCGATGCTCATGGCCGAGAGATAACTTTACACCATTATTACGTGTTGAATACCCAATAAGCAGATATATGCAGCATCGTAAAAATAGATCCCAAACGGATAAATATCCCGAAGATAAACCTTTGACTTCCGTAAAAAGCCACCTGTTGCTCTGCAAGCTTTAAGAACATGTTTTCTCGATCAATAACTCCCCCATTCCACCCCCTCATGGGTCCTTAGCGTCACTATTATTTTATTTTTTTTTAAATATGAGCAGTTCAAGATTCTTCCACTTGCATCGACACTTTAAGTCCTGAATGAATTCTTTTTGGAAGAGATATCCCATTTCATATGTTCTTGGTGCCCTATCCGTTTTACAATCAAGCATATGTTGGGTTGACAGATGAACATTTTTCTCCATCGCAAGAGCTTTAACCTGGGATCTTCGGGTAACGAGACACTATCTAACCTTTAACGCTTATCCAAAGCACTTGAATATAATTGTACACATTATGTAGGGATAAGTCACTGCCATTCTATTAATTAGCAGCGAGTAAAAAAACTGAAAAATCGTTAACACACCTAAAGATAATGAAATTTCAAAGAAATAAAAGATGCAAAAACGTGTATGCAAATACCATGCGGGAACATGTGAAGGGGAACTTACTCTAAATTTAGCCGGAGCTTTTCAGAAACGCTATTTCTTTAAATGAAAATCCATTAAAAGCTATCTCTAAGAGTAGAGAAAATATAATTACAACATAAGCCAACCAAATCACAGCAAACAGCCGCCTAAACGAATAAAACATTTAAACTACAACGTGAATGCGCCAATTAATTTACCGGTTTGGAATTATAGTGATATTTATATGAACTTAATATAAATATGGCTGAATTATTAAATGGACAAGTCAGATATGGCATCTTTTCATTCAATTTTATTTCCAAATGAGTGAATGAAAAAAATATAGCTTCAAATTTCAGAGACGGGAGAAACAGAGATAGGCGTGAAGTCCTATATTTATTCCTATTATTCGCTTATTTTTTGTTGTGAGATGGAAGAAATAAAAGGAAAAAGATGATCTAAGGTACTACTGTGGGTTTTTACTATGAGCACCTAAGGTCCGCGGACCACCGGTTGGGAACCACTGTGCTAGACGAATGACGGAAAATGGAAGAATTGACCTGGTGGATTACGGTATATTTCAAATATATTTGATAATATATTTTCATTGCAGGTGGATTATAATAATTAAATTTTATGCTTTGACAGAATGAAGAAATCCTTTAAAAAATCATTTTCATTTGACTGGTTTTGAGTCTTTGTCATGTCAATTTTTATTCCTTTGGTGTATGTTTTTTCATCCTTGCGCGTGACTGCGCACCAAATCATCTGTGTATTTTTCGTAATAATATTTGTTTAAAAAATACTTTGCCTCATTTCCGTCATCTATCTCCTACGTTCTCATCTATTTTATATTATTTCACTATGAGAAAGTAACTGCTCCTTCATCAGGACGCACAGATACTTTAGAGGTCAAGGTCATGAATTGAAGCAGGAAAATAAAGGGTGTCAAAAGTATTCCTTCGAGTGCAGGCAAATACACTATATTGATGGGTATCTAGTGCCTAATTGAGGACAGATCTACCTCTCTGATCCCTCGTCTGCTTTGATTGGAACTCCTCCATCACTATGACGTCAATACCACGACTATCAACCAGCATGCAACTTGGAGCTCTGGCATTTCAGGTGCATTAATTCGTTAAAGGATCAGGGTAAAGATTTGGGACTTTAATAATTCATTAAGCGCATATTAATGGAATTCCAGAAATTCTAATATGTTTCAAATATTTCATTTACACTTTTCTTCTTTGTTTAGGCAAGCTCTAAAGCTGTGTAGCGGTGTTATTAAAGTAATTAAACCTATGAACGAAGACTAGGTATGAATATAGTGAAGTCCAAGCAGCGTGCGTAGCTCAGTGAGATGATTGCAAACGCATGTTCTTACCCTAGTATTCATCTCAAGGCACCATGTAAAAAACTCTAGCAGAAAAGACACCGAGGGAAACGTATTAACTCTTTTCTCTAAAAATTTAAGGTAAGCTATAAGGAATAACTCACAACAAACACAAGATGACTAAATGCTTTCATATGATAGGATCATAATAACCAGGATACAGACATGAATGACCTCGATAATAGAATTGACAATTTTTTATACAAACATGAGACAGTATTTTAGCGTATTTCATGTAGTGATATGATCCTAGTATGGTTTCATCATTTCCCCCGCAAGCCGCGGTACGTAGGTACCTACTGTAGACTGAATGCTGCCAAATGGGGAATTCGCTGATTGTATTTTACTGCTTGAAGTTTTGAAGACAAAAATAATAAATTTGTGACACACACGTAATATCTTTTACCCTAAACAAAATTGTTCCCTGCAGTCTTTTAGTAAATACACTTGGCAAAACAAAAACAAATCAGAACTTATTTTTTGTGGTGTTCCCCTGTGTCAATTCAATGTCATAACAAGTTAGATACGTCTGAGAGTTGCCTATCGTATTTTAGTGCATAGTACAGTAGAGTAAACTCTTTATACTCCTAAATACTAAATCATGAACAAGATTAAATATAACCAAAATTAATAATGTATGACTAAATTTATATTCAACGGAAAAAGTAAATTAGTCTTTTACTCAGCTCTCTAAAGGCGTTGCTAAATCGTGTACTTGAGGGTTTACTTTTATGCACTCATAACCGTAACAGCAATATATGATACAATTTACTTATAGACATTTAGAATTAACATGAACTAAGATTCAACCTATTGTAACCTTTGAGAAAAGTGAGGAATTCGGAAACATGAAAAGTGTGTTAACTATGTGTGGTCCTACCATTATTCACTGTACGCCGGATATAGCCCCAAGGTATTACTGTGGGGATTATATTGCAGCGTTTTTCTAAGTTTGCTTTGGTATTTAAAGTCTCTCTTAGTATTTATAACAGTATTTAAGCGTACTATTATTTGTCTTGCTTAAAGTTTCATGCAAAAAAAGGAAACAGAATTTTATGATGAGGTACAAAAAGCCTTACAAATGCTTTAGCTCTTCAACGGTTGAGGCATGTCCCTAAGTAAATACAATCCGAAGAACCATTTACGTCTACATTTACGGAATATAATACTTTAACACTTAAATACGAGGGCCTCCGTTTATCAAGCATGCACCATTGGCTCCCATAAGATGGGAAACGTGAGAATTAAGACAAGGCATCGACAAAAAAATTATTCATTTAATGTATCAGATTGCAAATCCTGTCCCATGGAATGGATAATTACGCAATTACATCGTTTAAAATATAGCTTTACGACCTCAGTCGTTCATCAAGAATAAATCGAGGGATGCTTAATGGCACCTCATAAACAGGGAACGGCAAACCTTGATGAACAAATATTCGTGCTGTGATTTCATCACGAACAAAAAGGAAAACGGATGTTCCAAATTACGAGCTAACTGACGTAATTTGCAGAGGGCCAGCGATGAAAGTGAAACCACATTCAAACATTAGCATGCAACCATTTTGCTCAGATTCCCATTCATTTGAGCGCGTTCAACGAGGTTTACACATTTTCTTTCGTCCACTTGGTTGAATATTCGTCTGCGACCAGAGTTTTTTGGGTTATAAACCTGGATGACTAATATATCTCCATGACTATCCATATTATCCATGCTAACATAACATATCCATAACTAACATAACAAACGGCTGGTGTCCTAAACACCCCCCGCCACACGCCTATTGAGGTAGTATAATGCGGGGTAGTATAATACATCTACATCTACATCTACATCTACATCTACATACTACCCCGCAAGCCGCCTCAATAGGCGTGTGGCGGGGGGTGTTAGGACACCAGCCGTTTACATATAAAAATGAAACGCTCTATGAAATTACGCCTTGCATTTATTAAAGTCCCTTATTGTTCGGGGGAAAAACGAATTCCCATACCTATCCGTTCGGCAAAATATCTCTCTTAATTTATCGTTTCTGTCGGACCTGGAAATATAGTGGGGTTCTAATATGAAGTTCTCCGTGTCGCTCTGAAAGATATCTATTCTCAATTGTTCAAGTAATCTAAGCCTAGCGCGCAGCCTCCGAGTCTCTAGCGGCTCCCAGCCTAATTCGTTTAACATCTGCGTAACGCTGTCTGTACGACCGTAGCAGTTTTTGACGAATCGCGCAGCTTTCCTTTGTATTTTATTAAGTTCCCGAATTAATTCTTTCTGCACCGGATCCCATATGCTTGCTGCATATTCAAGGTGTGGCCGGACGAGTGCGAAATAGCACCTCTCTTTTACTTTTTCATCTGAGAATCTTCCCACAATACGCTTGACGACTCCTAGCTTCTTCAGAGCTCTGCCACAAATATTTCTTATATGTGTTCCCCACGATAGGTTTGAGGTTATCGTAACTCCCAGATACTTAACTTCATCTGTCGCCTTTATCTTAACGCCATCCACAGCATATACACGGGGATAGTTGGACGACCTCCGCAAGAAATGTACCGCCGCACATTTGCTCAGATTAAGTTCGAGTCCCCACTCTTGGCTCCACACATGAACGTTGTTTAAATCCGATGATATAATTTCAATGTCAGAGTGATCATTAATTTCGCGATAGATGACAGCGTCGTCAGCAAATAAACGTATTTTACTGCTAATTCGAGAGCATAGATCATTTATGTATATAATGAACAAAAGGGGGCCGATTACGCTTCCTTGTGGGACACCTGATGTCACTTTAACTGCATCAGAGCTAATTCCGTCAAGAACTACTTTTTGCTTACGATCACTCAGAAAGTCGCGTATCCAGTTTACTACTGTTTCGTTTAGGCCGCATGACTGTAATTTGTATAAAAGTTTGTTGTGAGGTACCGTGTCGAAAGCTTTCTTAAAATCTAGGAATAATGCGTCCACTTGTGTTTTCGATTCACCAGATTTGAGAACGTCATGAAGAAAGAGCGCGAGCTGTGTTTCACATGATCTACCTTTCCGAAAGCCGTGCTGACAGCCATGAAGGAAGTTACGACTGTCCAGGAACGTCATGATATTGCTAACGACGATATGTTCGAGTATCTTGCCTATAATAGACGTTAATGAAATTGGTCGATAGTTCCCTGGGTCATGTCTGTTTCCCTTTTTGAATATCGGTGTAACGTTTGCAATTTTCCAGTCTATTGGTATCTTTCCTTCAGACAATGACTTCTTGAATATTATGTCTAAGAACGGTGCGATCTGTGGCGCTAATTCCTTGAGGACACGCGCGGGTATTCCCTCCGGACCCGGAGATTTACTATTTTTGGTCGACTGTAGCTGTTTAGTTATCCCATCACATTGAATAGTGATTTCTTTCATCGGTTCCTCGGTGAATGAAATGTCGAAATAACATGGAGTATCGTCTGTAGTGTATACACTTTCGAAGTGGGAATTTAACGTGTTAGCTTTGTCAATATTATCGGTGACAAGTTTGCCATCTTTATCAAATAACGAATCTACGGTTGAAGATTTTCCCTGAAGCTCTCTCGCATATGACCAAAAAGATTTCGGATTTTCTTCGAGTAATTCACCAAGTACTTTTTTCTTGAAATTTCGCAATGCAGTACGCATTGATTTCTTGGTTTTTGAGCGTTGTGCAGCGTAACTTTCTTTTGCTTCAAGTTCCTTCGATTTGTCACCTAACGTAATGGACTTTTTGAATAAGTTGTACAGTTTTCTCTGTCTCTTAAGGTCCCTCCTAACATCATTGTTATACCAGCGAGGTTCTTTACTATCACATTTCAATTTTCGCGGAATATATTCGTTGATTCCCTGGCGTAGAATTTCTAAGAAATATTTCCATGATGCATCAGTGCTTTTGTCCTCTGTTTTAGCTACGAAGTCAGTGTACGAATCATTAAGCATCTCGCCAAATTTGATGAAGTTGCATTTATCAAATAAATAAATATTGCGTTTCGGTTTTACAGCTGACTCTACTTCAAGTTTTAAGGCTGCAAAAATTACTCTGTGATCACTTATGCCATCAATAATATCGAGTTGTTTTATCAACCTAGGATGGCTTACTGCAAAAAGGTCTAATATTTTATTTCCTCTCGTAGGCTTGTCAACTACTTGGGCGAGTGAGTGCTTAGTAAGTGTGTTGAGTAAGATCTCGCTGATTTCCCTATTCCTTGAATTTGGCTTTACAGTGTAAGAATCCCAATTTATAGATGGCAGATTAAAATCTCCCCCAATAATGATTACACTTTTACTGTCTCTCAAAGTAAATGCGGATATTTGATTTTCTAATTGGTAAATAATATCAGCTTCGGAGTTTGGAGGTCTATAAAAAGAGCAAACATGTATACTCCTTTTGTTTCGTTGTTTAATTGTACACCATACGCTTTCTATTTCATTATCAGTTATTTCATGGGCGGTGCTGTGTAAATGTGATTTAACTGCTATAAAAACTCCGCCTCCTGTCCTATCACTTCGATCGCATCTGTAGATTTTATATCCTGGAGGAAAAACTTCGCTGTCACTTATATCCTCTGTAAGCCAGCTCTCCGTTCCTATGACCACGTCTGCGTCCTGAAATATATGCTCGATTTCAGCGCGCTTGTTTTTAACGCTACGGCAATTAACTACTACAAAGTTAATGTCATATTTTGTAGATTGAGTGTCGGTTGGTAGATACATGTAGGTGTAGATGAAATATTGGTTAACTACTTCATACTGAATCATATATCTTCGTAGAATACTCAGTAGAGGATAGTTTTTGGTCATGAATATGGGCCTTGGTTTTCCAGTCTATATGTTCTTTTTCTACCACCGTGGTCTCCGTTCATTGGCTATCCGTTCCCGCCAAAGGAGTATAAATACTGTAAAACCAAGATCGCCTGCATCCATAGCCTTAGTTTAGACAGGGAAGTCTCCTGCCGAAACGTCGGCAATCATGGAAAGCCTTAACCGGTGGGAAGCCCAAAAATAACTCCTATGTCTGTCTTGAACATCAAAAACTACAACCGTACTCTTGAAATACTTCTGCTACATCATACATCCGGCAGTCTCATCTTACACATCTTGTTAGTTTGAAGCCCATAAAAATCCACATGGGAGAAGGACGCCTCGGCAGCTTCGCAGAATTAATAACTCAGCAATATTTCGAGGGATCCAAGTTTGAGCCAGGGAGAATAATTTATCCTCCGTGGAAGTTTCGCATTCTTAACGTGTTTGGACTCGTTAAGAGAACTTCAAGCCATACCCTACTTCTCTCCGAGTCACTCGATAGCCTATGAAATTCACGCCTCCATTTAATCCCTTATCGAGAAGGGAGTATCACTCTCATTCAAATGGAACCAGGGTCACGTGGGAATGAGAGAAAATAAACAGGCAGGCTCTGGATGAAACGATAGCACGTAACGTCAGCGTGGCCCACAGACGTCAGAAGTTGTCGTCGAAAAGAGGTAGTTCTCACACGTTAGACACCACTCCGTTGTGTCGAATGCGACTCCCCTCTGAGAGTGGCAGACAGTGAGAAACATGGGATCGTGACAAATGCCGGGACAACTGTGCCTTGCTAGTGATTAGTGGTGACAAAGAAGACGTACCAACCCTGATGGCCTTAGCAAAATTATTACGTTATCAAACCTACTGACCTTCTAAATGTAATCTAAGATTCACAACAGTGGAAAGGTCTGCCTAGAGTAGAATAGAATAGATTTTTCGAGGATGACCGTTAGCTCTCGGAGTACCATAAAAGCCTAATTCTACCCACTTACCTGTCGCTCTCGAATGCACATAAAAGTCGGAATGAAAGTACTAAAAATTGCTCCTTGAAACAAATAATCGTATTGCTCGTATTTTCAGAAAGAAAAAAAGAGAAAGCTTTGAGCACAAAACAACCCTAGGCAAAATGTAACATCAATATAAATTGGTACCTTGCAAGCACCTCGAGGGTGTGTGGCAGGTGGTGTATTTTCACAAAAATTCACTGCATTCTAATGCCTTTGCCAGGAAATATTTTAGGTGGCATACTGATTGGTATCTCTAGATTATGTCCCGTATATAAATTGTTGGCTTTTACTCTAAAATCAATAATTTAAAATCATCTCTATATGAGTTAAACATAAAATTTTATTACAGAATAATTATGATATTTAAATTTATGTCAAGATATTTTAAATTAGTACGCGTAGAATTTTTCTATTACAAGTTCAATCAGCTTTCATAATTTTAGCTAGGTGCGTAACTCCACAAAAAAAATAAGTTCACTACGTTTACCTTGTTATTTATTTTTTATATTTGTAACATTTTGCTCTTTTTACACTTGATCTTTTTTATGCTATCATATTTATAACTTTTTCTGTTGATATGTTTCTGTCTCTGTGATTGGAAATCAGAGCAAAACTACTTAGACGGTTTAGTCATAGAAGTCTTGCGTTGCAGAATCGTACGTTCAGCCGTACAAGTTGCAACCGGCAGAGTTGAATCAAAATTCAACTAAATGATTGTATTTGGATAAAGTTCTGCGTTAAATTCTCCCAGAGCTTCAATTGCACAGACTGGAAGTTCAATTCTATCTCTCATGTATAATTTACATCATTAATGATGGGTCCTGCATTCTTCACTGACAAAGGACCTGAATTGTATGTATGAATTTCATAGTTCTTAAACACTTCTAACGCATCTTTTCATTTTTCATACGGCTCTTTCACTAAAGATTTTATTTTTAGATAACCTTTTCCAGCTGTATCTTTTGAAAAAAGCACCCAATATTTACAGTGATCTCCATCTGTTTTCGTGTAGACCAGCCATGGGAAACGAGGTAGCCACTGTCTTTAGAATTTCAAATTTATCTTTCCAATAAAAGGGAAAACAAGGTCATCTGGGACCCTAGGAACTTTTAATAATTTTTCTTTTGTTTCTTGATCGATTTTACTGGAGGATCGAAGATACTTTCGCACGTCTAAATATTAGCATCATCAGTAATTGTTGCAGTAGTTTCTATATCTGCTTCTAGCAACAACTCTCCAATTGCAGTGGAACTACATGCAACAGACCCTGGTGGCTGTTCTCTGAGCTCCAACGTTTTATTGGTAAAAGGTTTGTTGGCCTAAGTAACAAAGTTTGTTAAGGTGAATTATGATTTTTCTGAAAAAAAATTAATAAAACTGGTGAGATAGTGCCACAAAGATTGAATAAGTTCAAATTAATATAGGTTTTCTACGTTCACATAAGACATCGATCCAACCTGCAGCAAAGAATGATAGCGTCGTCTGCACACAAAGGCAGTATACTTTTTATGTTCACCCAGATCGCCCGCGCCTTCCGCAAAATTGTTGAGATGTCCGTTGGCAGTCAATTCACAGTAATGATACAGCGTAATGTCAATTTTCATTTATTTTGATGCGCATTTAGATTAGAATGAAAATATTAAATTTTATTTATTTATGTTGACCTCGGAATGTACTTCAACATTAAACCTCACACTTTCATTCTCTCGATTCACCTGAGAAATATAAAAAATAGTACTTTAACTCAAGCTTTTAAACCCACACAACTCGAAAACATAGTTTTGAGGAGACTCGCTCGACTCACCTTATTGCTCGCATTACCGCGGTTTTGGGAAGGTGGATTTTGCTTCCCCAGGTATGTGGGTGCAAGAAAACTTACGGTTTTGAATAATAGAGTCACATTGCTCGCGTGTCTGCTATTCTGGGGGACGATTCAGGAATTCCGTCGCTTATTTAGCGACGGAAATTTCCGCCATTCGTTTATTGAACGACGTTCATTGAACGGCTCAATGACTCTTTCTTGAGATCCGTAGGCTCAGTTTAAATAGGCATCATGTAGTGATGCGCCTTTGTTATTTTGGAGAGATGGTGATAATAAAAAGGCGTTAAACACTTTGAAAAAGGACAGGCAGTAGTATAGTGGTTAATAATTTCAAATAATGTGATTAGTTATGTTGACGCGTGGAACGGAGAATGCCATCGTGGAACTGTAACGTTGAATACCCGTCCACAATGCTCATAAATAAATAAAATAAGTTGGAAAAAATAGTAATAAACCGATCACGGTTGTTTCGGTTAGTCCCTAAAGAGTATATATTATAAATCAAACGCAATAAATAATCTCATCTTTCTATTACTTCCTACTTCACATTTTCATATGTTTTACCCTCTAACGTCAGCTTTCAGGAGTGGGGTTTCGACTCTTTAACACCCCACTCACTACGGCCTCACTGCACTCTATCCTGCAAAAGTCATTAGAAATAACACTATTATGTTAGAAGAAAAAACCTGTAAATACCAATAAGGAGGTAACTTTTCACCAACATGCATCTTTATGCTATCAATGCTACGTAAACTATGAGTATTATTTTACTTTGATACTTCTTAAACCCTCAGAGACACAAGAGTTATGCAGGAAGCGTGTGAGGTGTGCTTTGAGTGCAACTTATCCAATGAAGACAAAAGAATTAGAGTAAATATCAAGCAATAGCTGCACTTTCTTTCGGAAAACCTAATAATGAAGTCCCTAAAGGCAACTTTTATGGTCTATCAACGATCATGGGGAAACATTATATACCAAATTAGAAAGGGTTGAATTCCTTCTTGAGAGTTATCATCGATGAAGTGTTATTCATTAAATCAAGGAAATCAAACATAAATTTAGTATATTCAAATCATAGACCCTTGGGAAATAGGCCGTAAGACTTTGAAAAAGTGAGCGATAACAAAATAGTAGAGAAATATAGAAGAGTACTCAAGATATTTTACAAATAACTATGAGTGATTAATTTGTTTTATCATGAAAAATGTCCTCTGAATACTCCAAATTCAAGGATCAATCAGAAAATCAATCATTTTTATTTGAAAATCGCCAAAAAAAGCACAAATGCCTTTTACAATGGCTAACATAAAAGTTGTATTAATAAAATATAATAACAATGGAAAAGCAACCAGCGCCACTAAAAATCATACAGGCACACAAAATATAAGCAAAGCTGCAGATCAGACAAAGTAGGTTTTGAAGGTTGATGGTGAAGTTGAGTAGAGGAGTCTACGTGGAGGATTTCGAATGATAAAGTTAGGAAAACCTCCGATTAAACTTTTTCATCATCGTGTTCGCTTCCTAACCACACCTGAAACTTTTAATGAAAACATAAAAGAAAAGACATCTCCATATGTGAGTGAGAATGTACTGTAATTGATTCGTAAATGAGGCGGGATGTCCTAATTCTATTTTCCAATCGCACAAGCGTCAGCGGCTGATCTTCAGCAGGCATATCACTTTTTTTTCTTTAGCCGAAACGGAGAGCACGGTCCTCGAAGAAAGATGGAAGAGATTGATTTTCGCGGGACCCAGAATGAAACCCTGCGCCACCGATATCAACGCCAAAGAAGCAGATAGTGGTCCGCTAGATTGACATTTGGCAAAAGCCCGCTGAGCCACAGCGAGGGCTCGAAGTCGCCCCTTATCGGCGAGGGGGCCAATAGGGATCGGAGTAGCGCCCGTGCCCCGAGTCAATCTTCCTCCCGGCATGCTTCCTCTCTCCTAGAAAAGGGATTGTGTGTTCGGAGCGGAGATAAGAATGTGAGGAGAGCGTCAAACTCAATTCGACGGCGACGGCTCTCCTCCCTAGAATCCTTTGCTGCTTCTCCCAGTCATCGACAATCCATGTCCACCTGACATTGGTTTTTGGGAGGTTTTTTACAGCAAAATCTACAAGGTGGGGAATGGTGATATGAAGAATATCGAGGATCCTCCAAATTTCGATTTGTCCGTTTTCTACCGCTGTTTGTAAATTATTTCCGTTTTTTGTTCATTTAGTTAAATCATTATGGTCCCACAACATTTTCTCCACTAATAGCTATATTTCGGTGTAATAACAGCAAAAATGATCCATTCAATATGGCCAATTGCGTATTTTAATGACTTCAATATTCCACAGTGCTGCGACAGTAAGAGACAGTTATGACTATCTCTTACTAAGACTCTCTAAGAATTGTTTTAGGCTATTTAAGTTCTTATCTAATCTTTACATTGACACAGTCATTAATAAAAAATTCTGCAGTGATCAATAATTTTCTCCTCTCCCACTTTCTCTCACTACCTTATATAGCCTTCTCATGACATAAAGATGCGTAAGCAACACAAAAATCGGAAGTGAGAAAATGAACATTGAAAAGAGACCAGCTATGGGTACAAAAAATCGAGCATATTTCGCCGAGTCTTACATATTCCAAGCCGAACCTTATTCATTCTTAACCAAGAGCCTTGAAGACTTCATCGAAGATATACATTTGGTACAGCCCACTGAAAAACTTTAAATAAGAATGCAATAATCCAGCACCATCTCCAGTTACTAAATGTTATATTTAAAATCCACAATTTCTTGATCCACCTAGGCTCACTAAACAATACTGTCTCCCAATAAAAATCTATCTTACCGGTTTTATTTTCTTCGTCAGCAGCGGACGTTTTAAAAACATTAAGAACACTTAAGTGTGGATTTGGTGGCTGAATTTTTCTGTTTCTTAAAGATCGCCCGAGATAATACTGCCATATTGCCTGATATTGAGAAATTAGACCAGTCATAGGCATTTCGTACATTTTAAGCATTTAATTTTACGCTTTTCTGTAAAATCAGCATCGGCCAAAATTCTGAGAAGTCCACCATGCCTTTTATCCAAAAAAAAAACAATGATTGAGAAATATTTTCCCTATATTTGTGTTTGAAACGGAATTAAGGGTAAAAGGAAGACGACCTTCAACTTAAGTAAGCTTCGATGATTAAAAAGACCAACGAGTTAAACCCTTCCGAAGGATTTTCTTGAATTCTCAGCATCACAAACCCACGATTTTCACAGTCTCAAGCCATATCCAATCCCCTTCTCATCTGATATCTCCCAATCCCTCATTACCCTTCCTTCCTCAAAGTTTTCTCTCGGGAAAATGACTCGCGCCGTCTGCTTTGGTTACCTCAGCATGTAAAGGATTACTTCTGTCTTAGGGCGGAAGGGTTACGGGCTTAGGGCGGAGGAAAGTAGAGGGTGGGCCTGGTGAGGCGGCGCTTATTTTTCACTTTACGTCTCTTTTCTTTCAAAAACCATATGTTTTAATCAATGAATTTTTATAACGCCTTGAAAATTAATTGGAAAATTTTATACCAGAGAGGAAGTGGCGATATAACGGTTGTACGTAGGTCCACTCCGGTCACGAAAACTTCGTGACAAATAATTCGATTGAAAAAAAATGTGGTTCATTCGATCGGCTGTACATCAAAGACATGAAGTAGAGATTCTCGATTACGAATTCAATTATCATCAAAACCGTAATCATGTGGTGATATCGAGTAAAGTTTAGAGTAATTGTCAACGAACCAATTATTTTCATTATTATCGATTATTCAGGACGATCACTCCGGCTGAATATTCTGACCGAATGTCAGCTGACAAACACGTCCACTTGATAATAATTCGGAGAAGATTATAACTATGTGGAGATAGAGATATAGCGTGAAGATGATCACCTTCAACTGGCAGCTTTCTGCAGACTCTGCAGTACTTAGTGAAAGAGTCATGAGCTCCCCGATCCCTACCTCTGATGATACGAGGCGTGGGAATGGGAAAGATTGACAAAGATGATTCGTGCATTCAAAACCGAATCCGCGATATCAAAGCTTCGGTATCAGATTCACAACATTTTACCGATACGATTTTTTTCTCTTCCATTTCTATAATTTTCATGCATGAAATGTGTAATCATTGTGACTCATAATTCCCTTTTTCATCAGTCTTCTCCAGTCCTTTCGCCATATTTCCCCATCTACTCGGAGGCAAGTATATATTCAGTAAAACCTCACCATTGTATTCGACTGTTATTTCATTGCATTTCCCGTCGTCTTGCGCTCCATTATTTGATCTTAAGCCGCAGCTATCGCCCGTCCTTTCTTACCAAACTAATACACTGATATGAAAATCAGCAGTCATCTCAGGCAGCAATAGTTCATGCCAGCTTATGCTGGCACATATGCTGTGAATGTGCTGCTGCGCAGATGTTGTGAGGACATTCTTAGCATGTGGCGATAATGTGCTAACAAGCACTTGTGTCACGAGAATATTCTGAACATATACCGATAACGTTCTTCCAAGTTTCTTCTATGAGAATATTCTGATTTTGTTCAGAGAATATGTTGCCAATCATATTTCATGTTCTCAGCATGTCTTTTTAGAAATATCTATGCGTATTCCAATTTTATTATAGGATATATTGAACATGTTCTCAGCGACTAATTTTTCTGATTGAGATCGAACCACGTATTCGCATGATGTAGCGTTCCTATCTGCTCTCCAACCAGCAAAAACAGCCACGTTTCTCAATCAAATCTCTTAGAAATATAAATTTACTAAACCGATCAATTCGTCATCAGTAGTCATTAATCCGAAGATTGGTTTGCTGCTGCTCTGCTATCCACTCTCTTCTCTGCCAAATACTTCATTTCTACGTAATTCTTCAATTTGAAGGTCCTAATTATATTCCTTATATATTTCATTCTAAGTTTTCCTCAGTAATTTTTACATTCATTCCTTCATTCAACCGACTATTGTGATGCAAAATGCGTCCAATATGCTTGTCTCCCCTTCGTCTCAGAATTTTTAGTATTCTTCTCTTCTCTCCAACTCTTCGAAAGACTTTTTAGTTGGTGATTATCTCCATCCTTTTAAACTTCATTATTCTTCGGTAACACTTTATCTCCATTGCATCCAATTTCTTTTGCTCTGCAGCTGTTATTGACCAGGCTCCACTGCCATAGAAAAGCTTGCTCCAAGTACATCTGCTATATAAAAGGCTACGCGTACGTACATATGATTCAGTTACAAGGTGTAGTGATTAAGAAGTGCGCAAATAGATGGTAAGGAAGCTCCGATATACGCACTCTATTAACTGAAACATGACGCGGGCGTATGCATTTTTCAAAGTCCGCACAATGGAAATTGCTTAGTACGAGCACATTTCCACCTACTTCACTAAAAACGTTGTGTGCAAAGAAATCTCTGACAATTAGGTATTATACATCGTTTACCATAGTGTAATATATATTTTTTTCATAAAAATTAAAACCTAACATAAATTTCTATTTAATTATTTACTTTGTTCAATACGATTTGGCTATTTCGCTAATATTTAGCCAGTTTCAACTAGTGTTGTAATAAAGTCCTTCCTGACATCCAAGGTTGTGTTGCCATCCAGCCGAATAAGTGCACAAATAAGTGTTGCCGAGATTTAATGTAATTTTACATTTTTTTCAGATTAATGCCTAAGACTCCCATACTTCTATAGGAAAAATTCTCTCAGAATAAATCACTCAGCCTTAAGGATGATGGGCCACTCTATCATTGATACGTCGGCAGCAATGGAAGTATTGACTCGGTGGTATACATGAATAACCTATGTTAAGTATAAATCCCTTGTTTATTTGTGAAACTACATAATTTTTTTGGCATGCCATTTTGAGAAAGTGCAAAGAGATATTAAAACTAATGTAGCCCAGTTGTTAAAATATTCCATAGAAAAGAGACAGATACGACTGAAAGGGGGATGAAGCGAAGTCATTCCATCACTTTACTTACACGGTACAACTCTGGAGATCTAGAAGTCCGATGAAATATTACTGATGCTTCAGGCAATAATGACACTCGATAAATGAATTAATAATTCACCACATTTCAAAGTTGATCCACGCTTTAGTTAATTACGGCTGTTGAGTTATCTTTATAAACTGGATTATTCGGTTAGTGGGCGCGTTATTGTGCCAGAATTTCCGGTGCAAAAGAAATATTATCGCTTGAAATTAGCTATGAAACCATTTAGTTTTATAAAGGTCCATAAATAATTCTAAAATTTCAGCTTTTAATATCTGTTCCTCAAACCAATTAATCATAGACACAAGTTATATCAGTTTATAAACAAGTCTGAGCATTCGATGCCAATAATTGTCGTCCCCATAGTTCTAATCATGGAATACAGGGAAAAAACACTAAAATTACACTAATTATTTCGCAGTGAAGAGATCACTACGAAAATACTCGGACGCAAGAAAACAAATTTATTTGGCAAATATAAGTCAAATTCTCGCCGTTTTAGGTGTATATTTTATATTTTTATGTGCGAAAGAAGATGTACATGTTATGAAATTTTTCGTTTCTCCCATTTAATCCTACTGAAAAACGAAATTCTGCCCATGCTCACGAAATATGTAGTTTTTCTCATAGTTTTCGATTTTTTTCTCGACTCACTAGGAGATTAGGAAGATTCCCTGAAAATTTCAGCCCTCCAGCTTGATAAGAAACGTCCAGGATTTTGTATCAAAGAGATCTGACGTCATCTGACGTTTTTCCGTGTCGCGTCACGTGCCATTCATGAGATAATTTTACTTCAAAACAAATTGAACGTGTTTACAGCGGGCGCTTTAGTGGGCGTAAAATATATGACTAGTGTGAAGAAGATCCACTTCAAAAATTGAAGGCACAACTCAATCCTGGACCGGCTTAAGGCATTGAGTATACTGAGATCGAATGGGAGAGGGAAAGAGGGCGGTCGTCTGAGTGGGTGCAACAATGGATGGGAGTGCGAGGGGAAAAGATTGACACTTTTTTACGGACAATATCGCCGAGGGAAGCCGGCTCGGACGGTCCGGCGTATCGCATTCGTATTTTTATTGAGTTCGCGCAGACTCTTACTGCCTGTAAACCTCACGCATTCGCGACAAAGTATTTCCCTATCCTATCCCAGATCTCCTCTCACTTTCTCCTCCTCACCCACCTCGGAGGATACGACCACCCGACGAAGTTTCCTTCTCCCTTTCGCCCACCGTGTGCACATACTCCGATCGCTGTAAATTCTCCCTTCTTCCCTGGGGAGGTGGACTTCCTATCTCACGCATCTCAGCAATTCTGCCTCTCCCATCACAACTGTATGCCTTGTGAACATTTTTTATAGATCCCGCAAAACCTCCTAGCGCAGACGTGCAAGGAAACATAGGGACGTAGAAGTGGAGGGGTTTAAGTTAAAGGGAGAACGGGAAGAGAGACAGAGAGAGGAATCGAGAGAGATTCAGGCAAGGGAACAGAACTATGAAAAAAACAAGAGGCTCACATATACATGCAAGGCTTATTAACATGTGGTTAAAGTGGCTCTACACGCTCTGCACTGACTATGTGAGTCAAAACAAATACTAATTTACACATTTTCATTAATTTGGTTTAAAAAATTCCTTCTTTTGCTGAGGAAATGGGTTTCCTGTAAAACCAATATTAAGGTACAAAATATGCACATTGTTCCTCCAATATATTTTTAATTACCACATTTTTCCAGCCATAGGAGCCAACTGCAGCGCCGGTTGTATGGAACAACCGCATTTTGACTTCAAACACGGAAGTAATTCGCTTACAACTTTAAGAAATTGGTGGTATGATTCCTATAATTTATTTGTATTCAATTTCCCAGGACTTATCGCTCCTTATGAACAGATTTAATTAAAAGCTAAAAATGCTATCTCGTTCTGACGTTTGAATCTTTCTTTCTCATTCTGAGGTTCTGACCTCGAAATTGACGTTTTTTCTGCTTTTATCTTATTGTAAGCAGTTTCCATAAGAGTCTATGTTTAAATCTCCACTTTCAAGGCTGAATTACAGTAAGACTAGCCTGGAAACCCTATTTTTTCATCTCAGTTTATAAAACACTTGAAAGATGTTATATTTAAGTTTTCAGAATTTCTGGAATAAGTTAACCTGAGGTCAGATCCACCTTAAAATCACCCTTAGTAGACGAGTAGAAACGTCAGATAGTAATAGGTCATCCAACATCTCGAAGCGCTTTAATTAGAAAGGTTTTTACATTGACCTTCCACAACAAACAACTTCCGAAAGGGGGGAGGAAGTCCCCCCTTTCGAAAAATTTTGAATGTTCAGTAGCCCTTATCCCAAAATCGTCCCCTTGCGCAGTGCCAGAAACTTTTGCGAGAGCTGTACAGTCACCCAAGTATATTTTTTGTCGATCCTGTTCCAATCATTGCATAAAAAGCAATAATTAACGATCGGTCACAGGTTCTCCAAGCCCACTTTGAATTATTACAGAAATTGATAAATTTTACTATGACTTCTTGGTTCTGAAATTCACGCTCCGTCATAAATACTTTTCGATAATCAAAAGTAAGAATTTGATAACTTTTTTATTCTTATGGCAGTTACCGCACATCATCATTCCCGAAACATAGGTATTCCTAAAATAATTATCTGCTCTCTTCTGCTAGACCTAAATACTGATTTTGTTGCATACTGACAAAAATAATACGGAATATTCGGTTTTTAGTTTTATACTGTTTATTCCATCCCATAAGTGTTTAAAAATAAATATGGCCACCAAAATTATTTATCGACTTTTACAGTTGCAACGCTAGACCTTAATGGCCGCACCTGGTGCACCTAGTGCCGATAATCGTCGATAAACCTGATAGTGGTCGTTATCGTCATAATTAACCACCGTTAGCTAGTCTTGTATCGATGGCGATTCTCGCGTCTCCAGTATTTTAGGTAAACAATGAACTTTGAAAAATACGTTGCAAATGTGTACATGGATCATAAAAAATCCACAATAAATTTGAAAAATTAAGATTTTTTATTATTAAACTATTATTATTGAAAAAGCTTTTTAGGCTCGGTTTTAAATTACTGGTTTAATATTCCCGGTGCTAAAACCAACGTCAACATGCTCTCGAATCAAAAATGTTGACACTAGCTATCCGACAGCCAGCATACTCTAGCTATACTCTAGCATACAAAATCCTAACTCTCAAATAACATGAAGTCAACGAAAAGGCAATGTCATTTTGCAGTAACATAATAAAACCGGTCTATGATCACACCGGAAAATTTTGAGGGGAACATAGGGAATTAAGGAACGTTTTTAAAATACGGAGGGCTAGCAGCGCGGCCTTATCTATACAGCCGCGGTATTACCTTTGATGGTGTCACACGCTAGTGTACATAAGTGCCAAAATTTCAGAGAGTGTAAGCCATCCACCATGAACGGAACTTAAGCCGGCATCCCTCGATATCGCACCGAGTTCGTTAACCAGTTAGGAAAAAATTCCAAGGGGAAAAGGACACTTCGGTACCATAACTACATAAAGCATTCGGCATGATATAGAGGCTTCTGAGTTCGAATCCTGGTAGATGATTTTTCCCTTGTGGAATTTTCGCACTTATGAGTTAAGGAACCTTAAGTATACCATGCAGCAATGGTTCACAGTTAAACGTCAATCATTAATTACATAACAAAAAAAATGTTATGCATGAAGTATGAACATAGTAGCGTCCAGGTGCGTCAAGGAAAGATACCATAGCCAGTTTGAAGGCTTTTTCCAATAACGCACAAATAACGACCAAGGGTGTACACTGTACAGTGTACACTAGGGTGGGTCGAAAAAAATTACTATTTTTTTTCCGGAACGCTTGAGTGCGGAAAAGTTGCCTATTGTAAAAAGAAGAAAAACGGCATACAAAAAATTAAAATCGGTTAACATCTTCCGTTCGCGCATCGTACTTAAAGTTTATGAAAAGTTACGAAAATCACGATATTTTTGTAATTTTTTTCTGCTAGCTAAAACTTTTAAAATAAACACGCTTTAGTTTTTATGATTGTTTAATGGTTTAAATAAATTAAATTCTGATCAATGATATAATATTTTATATTCGCCCAACGTCTTAGAATAAACAGATATTTACCAATTTTTCGCAAACTTCACTGTGCAAATCTTCGTTCGTTTTGTTAGAAGAAAACGAAACCGATCTCACTTGAAATTGATTGAACTGGTTTGAAATAGATTGAACTGGATTGAACCGTAGTGTGGTCCCTCCTTACTCTTCCCCCCTATCAACTCGGGCGTCTACTCGCCACTTCAGTCTTTCGCTGTCTGTTACAAGTGGTTCACGTGCAAACGATTTGATTCTTTGTGTGATGTGAGTGCTGTGAATCTGTGCTGTGCATTGTACAATACTTTGCATTGTTTTGTGTCATGTTTATTCAATGTTTATTCTAACAACATTAGCTAATGACGAATGAGTCACAAACTATACTCACTAGGAGTGTGATTGCCGACTCTAGACAGGAGATTTATTACCCTTATTTGGTGATCCACGAGGTTTCCTCCAACATAAACTGCTAACATATGAATGTGTTCTTAGGTGCTGTTTCTCCCTTTGACTACCAACGGGACATACATGTCCCAGGTAGACATATGCGTCCCACCCATAAGTACCAATGGGACATATATGTCCCAACCCCTCCAGACCCAAACCCCCAATCTGACATGCACTAAAATGAATTTATAGCTTCTTGAAACACTAATAAAGAGAAAAGTACCGAAAGATAGTCTGTAATTAAAGGAGAAAAAAATTGTAGTCTAAGGGTTAAGAGATATACTATATGTCACTCGTGATAAATAACAAAATTGTAAGTTTCTCTAAAGTAGCCTCTACGGTAGCGAAACAAATCAAATCGATCTTCAACCTAAAGACGCCTCCTGAAATAGGAGAGAAACTGTCGACATGATAATTGACACACGCAACTACTCCGGAAAACCTAGGTCCGGCATGATCAGCCACTGCGGAAGCCTTCGCCCCAACTAAACAAATCAAATGTTTGTATGATGAAGAATCCATTCCTTCATTGTCTGACTGCCGATTTGTAAAGCTTAATAATGTGTATCACGTCTCCTATATTAAGATAAGGAAGTCAAATAAACGTGATAAAGATAAAACTTAATTTAAAACTAGGTTAGAAGACTTAAAACTTAAAGCTAGGTCATTTTTTGACGTCACTGCTTGTAAATGCACGATGACGGTGATGAATGGCGCACGAAAAACCAGATGCATGTCAATGTGCAATTCTAATTAAATGCTAATGTGAAAAAATAAAGAAAACTCCTGTCCTCGAGTTGAGGTTCATGTTTCTTCATTATAATTACAATTTGGGGAAAATCGGATCTATTGACAAGACAGTTACAAAGAAGTTAAATGTGAAGGTCGAGCGGAAAGCTAACGATCTTCAGCGGGCACTGAGTGACAAAGAAGTTCCTAAAATAGGAGAGTACTCGGGTTTGATTCCTGATATAGATAGGAATTTGTTGAGCGAAGACCAACAGTGTCTGTTGGACATTTCAAATGCAATCATCTTGGGACATTTTCCAGAAGAATTGGCAAATCGGGACCCAGGTCCTTCGTCCCATTCCATATGGCTAACTCCGGCCAACCGAGTCCCTAGGTTGTACATAAATTCATCAGATACATCCGGAAACATTTTATAAATAGTCGACTTCATCTTAAAATCATACATGCTTGTGTGCTTTGGAATTATTAAGAGCAAATATTTTACTGACGGGCCAAAACATGTCTTTCAAGCAATCCAAACATCACGGTATTTATCCGACGAATTACTTCAAGTTGTCAATCCAGTAATACAACGAAATGTGTTCTTAGCGCACTCAGAGAATGTTCTGTTGGCAATGCTTGTCGATGAAAGAGAATAAATTCGGGAGCTCTGTTACAGAAGGATCTTAAAAGCAAGACAAACCGTCCCAAAGAAGAAGACTGTTAGAAATTTCGTACCACCAAAGATAAACTTTTAAGCTTCATATTGCATTGAAATTATTAATTGAAATTCTTGTGTGATGTATCCTCCCCCAATGCTGCGGGACCTAAGTGAAAAATATATTAAATCACTCATCGATTCTGACACTACGCCCATCAGAGAAATACCAAAATTTCCCTGTCACACCCAGGATGTGGAGTGGTCCGTCAAACTTGTGACAGGCCTCGAATAAAGTATGTGGACATGAATCTAGAGATGGATTTATCCGAGCAACACGGAAGTTTAGATCGTTTATGTCTCATTTCTTCAAAAAATCAGACTTTGAATGTGTAGTAGATATAAAAAAGAAAAAGTAAAAAACACAGTAAGCCAAAGAATTCTACTCTATGGTAAATCTTTGAAAATAGTTGTAAATATTGTAAAATCCACACCCAACAATTTGATGGTTGGTAGGTAGGGGATGGGTGGAACTCGAAGTGCAACCACCTCCAGTTATGGGTCGTTTTGTTCAAGCAAAACGAGCGAAGAGTTGCACAGTCAAAATTGCGATAAATTGGTACACTTCTGTTTTTTCTAAGATGTTGCGCGAACGGAAAATATTAGATTATTGATCAGAATTTAATTTATTTAAACTATAAAACAATCATAAAAACTAAAGCGTGTTTATTTTAAAAGTTTTAGCAAACAGAAAAAAATTACAAAAATATAGTGATTTTCACAATTTTTCATAATTTTTAAGTACGATACGCGAACGGAAGATGTTTACCGATTTTAATTTTTTGTATGCCGTATTTCTTCTTTTTACAATAGACAACTTTTCCACACTAAAGCGTTCCGGAAGCGTTTCGACCCACCCGAGTGTACCCAAGTGGAACGAAATGAAGACGTTAAATAAATCACTTCCTTCATCACCTCTCTTGCACAGACGCTCTTAGTTATTTTCTCTCCCGAGTTGACATCATACATCTGACATCACTTGTTTCACGATTCAGCGACCAACGGTGAGGCATAAGGAAAAATTACACGAAAATTGCGTTCATTATGTTTTGTTTCCCGGAAAATGTCTGTTACTTAATTTCATGAAGTTGTTTCCTTGTGAAGCAATCAAATGTGAAACATTACAACTCCACTAAGATTCATTAAACACGACCAGTTTCGCGGCTGCATTACGTAAAATGAAGATGTAACACTGTTATGAAACTATAATTGTTCAATATATCATTGTGAAATTCAAAATTTTTATAGACCAGGATCTGGTTTTATAATCCCTGGTTAAATATTTTCTCGGTATGAAACAGAATTTAAAGGTTTTTCCCATCGAATACGTTAGGGTCATCCAACCGGGAGAGCAGTGTGAGATACAAAACGTAATAGTATTTGCTTGTCAGCTTGATTGCGAATGCATTAAGACGAGATTGAATATTGGTAGGCTAGATAAGACTGGTAGTATTTCGCTGAATTGCTAAACGTTGAAGAAGTAGGTGCCCCACTAAACCAAGGCGACCAGGCCAACTATAATTATGTTCAACCTAATTTGTAATCTCCAAACAGAGAAGTGAAGGATGCTGTTAAATTCCTAAAAGGCAACAAAACTTCAGGAAAAGATGAAATCTAGGCATAATTATTGAAAAAAAGGAGGTGACATTATAATTGATAGACTATGGGGAATAATATTGAAAATATGGCAAGAGGAAGCGATGCCAGTCAATTGGCAGGAAGCATTAGTAGTACCCAAACACAAGAAAGGAGAGAAAGAAGATTGCAATCATTTCAGACGTATTGCACTTCTCAGCATTCCATATAAAGTATTCTAAAAAATAATCAGTAATCGCATAGATTGTTATACGAACGAAATGATCAAAGAGCATCAGGCAGTGTTTATGAAAGGCAGGTCGACTACAAATCAAATATTCTCTATAAAAGAAAGTATATCCAAATACTGGGAGTACAATAAGAAGTTTTACGCATTTTTGGCGATTTCCAATATGCGTATGACAGTATAAATAGGGATAGATTGTGGAGAAAAATGGATAAGATGGGGATCCCAAGAAAATTGATAAACCTAGCAAAGCTGAGCAGCACAGAATCAAGGGGCTAAGTACGGATCAATGGAAATATTTCCGAGCCGTTTAAAAGAATCACAGGGGTAAGGCAGGGAGAGAAATTTGGGACCAAAATAAACGTTTTAGCCTTTGCAGACAACGTAGCGATATTCGCAGAAAGTTTAGAAGTTTTAAAAACGTTGAACAATGTATTTATGAAGTAAACGAAAAAAAACAGGACTAAAAAATAAATAATACAAAAACTAAATACATGCATTTCTCAAGACGCCAAAATGGAAATACAGGTCCTCTGCAAATAGATGGGCATTCGTTTGAAAAAGTAGACCATTTTAAATATTTAGGAGTAATTTTAACAAATTACAATACGGAAGAGCCATAAATACAAAACAGGTTAAACCTCACCAACAGATGTCTACATGCATGCAATCGAATTCTATCTTCTAAAGCCCTGTCACACCAAACAAAAATTTGACTTTATAAAACAATATTATCCCCAGTACTGCTCAACGGATCCGAAACATGGAGGCTGTCAAAAAAGGATGAGAAAAAACTAATAGTTTTCGAGAATAAGACATTGCGGAAAATCTATGGGCCATGGGTCACAAACGAAGGACAATAGAGAAAAAACGCAATAGAGAAAAAACACAATAGAGAAATCAGGAATCTATATAAACATGCAGACATAACAAGTGAAATAAAGTCTGGTGGGCTGGAAATATTCTAAGGAAAGAGGAGGGATATTTGCTGAAGGAAGTACTATATGGGATTCCTGAAGGAAGAAGACCCCGGGGAAGACCACGACTAAGATGGTGGGACCAAGTGAGAACGGATATGCAAAATATCGGAGCAACAGAAAGAGGCAGAAGATCGATCCAGGTGGAGGGGATTTGTTGATGCGGCTAAATATCGCCTAAGATATAGATGGCCCTGGGAGTAAGTAAGAGTAAGATAGACTGGTAGACTAGATTTTGTCCTTCTGTTTAATAGTTTGTCATTTTTACTCTTTCTTCATCCATTTTGAAATACCCCGCATTGTTTTATTTTCTGCACGAATTAATATATCGTAGTACCCATGGGTTGATAGTTCTAGTAATACTAATCAGTGGTAGTACGATAACCGATTTTCTGCATGTAAATATGTTTCTGGACGTAGCACTCCCTTGAATTCTGGTTCGACCTTGCATTGTTCTCATGACTGCTTTCTGGCCTTCGTAAGCCTGCTGTGGGAGCATGTATGTCTTGATATTGATTCGACACTAGTATTGCATGACTGGCGTAGAATCACTCCATGCCACACATCCTGGAGTTGGCTTTCACGGTATTTCATAGATGTAGATACAAAACCAGAACTCTCAGTAGTTATCAAGGCAACGAACAGACTATGTCATCTTGTTCTTAACGTCAAACAGACAGAACCGGACCTAGGATAATCAAAGCTCAATAACAACATGAAGTGAGGTCCTTATCCAGCGCTGATAATAAGTCCAGGCTTATGCCATCGATTACTGTTAAGTGTGCCTCAGAGGCGCAAGTGCGAAAAGAAATGGGAGTTACGAAGCATTTAACTAGGAAGTAGCGGTTTATGTTATGTGAACCGATTTGCGTATAACTTTGCATACGTGTTATTATTACTAAAAACTATAGATGAAAATGAAAAAAATTGGTTTTACTGATTTGGTTTTTTGGCAATTCATTTCTTTTTTTAACACAGCCTTATGGCCCATGAGATATATTTCCTAATAATTCGATTAGGTATGAACAGATTTTCATCTAAATGATAAATAACAACTTTCATATTATTAACGTTTTTGCTAAGAAATATCAATATGTCACGCCGAGTCAATCATACAATGCGAAAAAAAACAATATTTGAATATAAGTTTGGCCTAAATTTCGAACACCATGTTGAGAACTTTTAATAGTTCGAGTCATATGACGCTTTAATAAAAGCAAAATATAAAATATATTTCTTGTATCATTTCCATTGCTACATGAACTTATGGTAAGTTCTAAGACATAAGCAGATATGATTAATAAAAATGTGATCTTTTTTTTAATTAAATATTATTGAAATTAGCACGTAATGACCCATGATTACCCATCCATCCACCTTAAGGTGGTTCCACCGAACAATGCTTAAATGTCATTTTATTAATATTCTGTCTACTTGTAGAAAAAGTTGTCCTCTATCTGATATGAACAACAAAATAATACTTTTCCACGCTATTTTATTTTATAATTTAAGTTGAAATTACATGGTGTTCAACGGGAGTATGAGAGAAACACGGGGAAAAATAGTATTTTTCCATAAAATATAAATGCCATTTTTGCGGAAAACTATTTATAAGAAGGAAATAATCCAGATAAATTGAATAAAAATAAAATATAGGCATCTTACCACCTTATTTTTTTAGTTATTAGGGAATTACTGCCGTAATTGAAGTCAAAATGTAGTAATTCGTAGGAAATGGTGCTGCAGTCAGCTATGGCTGGAAAAAAGTGCTCATTTAAAATAAATTCGTGGAATAATCTGCAAATTTTGTTCCTTACTTTTGGATTTCTATAGCCAACGCATTTCATCAGTGAAATCAGGATATTTTGGAAAAAATATAAAAAATGTGGAATTTAGTATTTGTTTTGACTCACACAGTCGCGGCGGAACCTCCTTAAAGAAGTTGAAAGAGAGGATTCGTGAGCGACACAGATCCTGCATTTGGTAAAATTAATGGCAGTTACGCGTACTGATCGACAGTCCTGCCGCTCTGCGGGGAGCAGAGGTTAACAAAGATGGGTAATTACACGGCCAACGAGATTCCTCGTATCTCAGTGGTCGTGGTCGTGACCACACCGATGCACGAAAGTGAAGACACAACACATAGTTTCCGGTTTTACTAAGTGGAATTGAATGTTAAACGAAAGAAACTTTGCACAGTCCAAGAAACAATTTTACTTAACTTGCCGACATGTAAAGTCTTTATCAATGAAAGTTCCAAGTTAAATAAAACTGTTTCCTGGACTTTATACAGTTTCTTATATTTAATATCGGAGTATCAAAAAATATGCCTAAAAACGTTGTCCTAGTATTGATTTGTTCTCACAAAAAAATAGAAAATAGTCTAGAAAATGACAGTTACTCGCAGAAACACAAGTTAGTTACATAAAACGTATGCGTGGACACTAGTGATGAACAAGTTTATCTTTTTTTGTGAAAGTGACGCCTGCGTTTTGTGGAAAATTATCCAAAAACATGGCTTCCACATGAAATTATTGCATCGACTTTTGAGCAATGAATTCAGCATGAACATTTTAATAGATAAATCATTACGATACTATGACTATTAGACTGCTAATACCTATGTTTTGGTGTATTAACTGCCCATCTGATCCATTCAAAATGGCCGATAGCGCATTTTAATGGCTTAAAAATCCCCCTTGTGTTTGAACACCATATGGTTCCTTCTGTCCTCTTCTTTAATCTATGGGGAGTAGGGTCTGGGTTGATGACGGTGGTAGAAGACAAGGAGAGGGAGACTCCATCAGCAGTATTAGACGGGGGAAT
The DNA here is from genome assembly GCA_963573305.1 of Pyrrhosoma nymphula. NCBI lineage: Eukaryota > Metazoa > Arthropoda > Insecta > Odonata > Coenagrionidae > Pyrrhosoma > Pyrrhosoma nymphula. The sequence goes on along the minus strand of OY754337.1, from coordinate 45,581,032 downwards.
GGCTCCTTCCATTTGCGTCAAGCTGTACAAAACCGCGAGCAGCGTTTACACACTTCGAGGAGAGAGACGTAGAAGTCAAAGTGGCTCTGGCCTTGGGGTCAGTTACTCCAGAAATTCTGAAAACTTAAATATAGCATAATTGTGGTGCGTTTTATATACTGAGATGAACAAATAGGGTTTCCAGGGTAGTTCACCGTATTTCAGCCTTCAGAGTAGATATTTTAACATGGGTTTCCATGGACTATGTTCAAATGTCTGCAGAAAGACTTCAATCTGAACGAGAAAATATATGTATGCTTCTATTTAAAACTGTTTATTTGGAGCGAAGAGGCCGGTAAAATTGAATTTAAATAAGAAGTAGGAATATTGGCACCTATTTCTTAAAATAATTAGCGAATTTCTACTGCATTTGCGTCAAAATGTAGTAGTTCCATACAAGTGACGCTGCAGTCGGCACCTATGGTTGGACAAATGTGGTCAATAATAATATATAGGAGGAATAATCCGTATATTTTGTATAATTTTGGTTTTGAATAGGCAACCCATTTCATCAGCGGAAGCAGGATTTTTTAAACCAAATATAAAAAAGTGTAATTTAGTATTTGTTTTGACTCTTATAGTCAGTTAAAGCCACATTAATTCTACGAGAGTAAACTGCCACAAACCCTTATAGATTTTAATTGTTGGTAGTTAAATGCTGAAGGACGGCAGGGAAGAGATTCCAAGCCTTTTTTTAAGTTTTCAAGCACATAATTGGCATTGTTGGCATTGGTCATTCTGGCGCCATGATTCCGGCTCCAATACCTCGTCCACGAAGTTTCGCAAAACGGGAAAGTAATTTCTGGTGGAATGTTTCTTGTGTCATCAAACCAGCACGCTGAAATCGTGCAGTCAAAAACAAATGGCAGTCAATGCAACAGTTTCAGACCAGATTTCCCTCTCAGTTCCATTTGGGAATGCTTCGATTATTGGAATAACTCCGTTCAGTCCGCAGGTCACGCAATGCCAATTTGAATGTTCACACCTCATCCTTCAGCAGGGACTCTCTTTACAAAGCCTTGTGAGCCCAACGGTTTCCTTAAACCTAACACGCTATCTATCCCCCACCTTTCGTAATGCAAGCAACCCCACTCTTAGTGGATGAGCGGCCAAAACCCCACCTCTTAAAAACGATAACGAAATATTTTAATAAAATTTCAATCCTCAGCCAGATTAGTTTCCTGGTAGGACCGACCGTATCGGGATTACAATGTGATTTTAATTTTGCATTATAATATAGAAAAGATATATTGCATAGCGAAATGCATAGAATGGATGATCAAGGATACATGGGCATTTACAAACTATCTAGCAGGTCGCCGCAGAGGAACGTGGCTGGGGGGAGGGGGTAAGGACACTGGCCATGACATGATGAAGGAAAAGGAAGAGAGAAAGATCAATTGCATGTTAACGCAGTGTCTTTTTTCCGTGCTGCTTTTGTTTAAGTCACCAATTGGTCTTGGAAAGAAGAAACCTTTGCACATATCAGCTCGCCTACCCATTTCATAAAATAATAATAATTTATCAACAACATAATATGGTCCAATCAGTTTTGGTGTGAATGACTCGTTCATCTACAAAAACAAAAATAATTTTACGAATGTGCCTATGCGTTGTCACATAATTTACATTTACATAGTATTGAATATTTATCTGCGGGGTCCCAAATTCTCGTAGCGTATTCGAGATGTGGCCTAGCCAGAGATAATTACAGATACAACCTGCTGGAATGCATCTAGCTGGAATGCTGGCAAAGCTGGAATACATCTAGCAAAATGTGAGGCATGTAAATATGAACGCTATCGAAGGAATAACGCGGTTAGCTGTTAGTGGAGAAGAAATATTACCATGGTTTTCTGGCTTAGTAAAATCTTTAGTGCCTTAGCAGAGTAACAACTGGAAGACATGGAAGGAATACAATAAGTGTAGTGATAACTGTAACCCGAGGCCACCACACTTTGGGTCCCAGATGGTCGATAGAACTTCAGATATTGTCTCCATTACCTCTAAATGTCCTTCCTATTCACTGGACTGAAGAAAAGCAACCGCTTGACCCATTTGCAAAGGATTGCAAGACGCGATTGCGTCCCATTGCAATCATATGCCCCGTATTCCCTGATTTTTTTTCTCCCCCGTTCCTTTTGTTAGGGCTAGTAGCCATGCACCCCATGCTAAAAGCTGTTTTACCTGCTCGTAGCGTACAGCAAAATCGGAGAGGGAGAGACAAAAAAATGGCTGTTTTTTCCCAATATAGGCATTGCCAGACGATTACTTTGAAAATGTTAAAATATAGAGCTCATTAAAAGCTTTAGAGCAAAATGTGAAACTTATCACTATCAAAAATAATATAAATAAAATTTTCATTTTAATCTGCTAATAACTAAGTTACAAGTTCCAAAATATCTGAAGTGGGACAGACTTAAAACAAATGACAATGCGTAAAAATGAGTTGTATCCAAATAAAGAGTGACTGAATATATTACTTTATTTCATAATTTTTCATAGAAATATTCTAAGCTCTTTATTAATATGAAAAATGTATCATCATTGACGAAAACGAAAAAGCAAAAAATTTTCATTCTACTCTTTTTTAACTTGCAAGTTTTCAAAACGTAAAATTTTCCAGACATTGAAGGAAGGCTTTTTGATAATAAGTTTTACATCAATGGAATAATAGCAAGATATGGCAAGATAGGATGCGAACAAATAAAACAAATCCTCGGAGTATGAGGTGGCCCAGGGAAAGGAACTGGCCCCCCTACCCTGAATGTGTGAAATTCACACGCCTGTGGCTTAGTCCGGGGTGTGCTCTACCCTCAACTATCCAAACCAAACTTCGGGTTGAATCACTGAGTGAGTGAGGGTGCTTTCACCACTAACACAAATAAACCGGAAGGCAGAGTGGTGATAAAACTATCCGTCATCAGTGAAACTCCGCGGGTCAAAGAAGCGAAGCTAGATGTCACAGCATGTATGAATACTTAAGCAGAGGGAGGGGCACCCATGCCAACAAAGTTCTTCTCCCCCCGAGCAGCTAAAGTTTTCTCAGATAACTCGCAAGTCCTTAGGGAGAGTATGCTGCATGAGTTTTATCAAGCTGTATTAAAGCCGGAAAAAGACATTGCACCAGTAGACCAAGACGTTACTTGAATGGCGGCTGAAGCCATAATATGCGCCGGACGTTGGTATAGGAGCTGTAAGTGAGCTGGAAGGGATAAATATATATCCAAAAAATGTGCGTGCCCATAGCTGTAAAAACAGACCAATTCCACCACGCTGGTGCGATATGAAACATTCAGGTGTTTACTAAGCGACATTTACAAGTTGCCTTGTCTTCAATTTGAGCGTCGTTATTTTGGCTTAGGGTCCGAATGCAAGGGAGGATAAGCCACTCAATCACAGGAATGCAAAATTAAGATCATGCATCGACATTTATCCAGAAAAATTATTCAATCGTTTTTTTTAACGCCTCTTCCGGAAGGGATTAGCAATGCATATAAATCAATATGACTATAATTAAACACACTTTTTGTTAGTCAAAAACTTATACTAGTGTCAAAGTACAAAAAATTATGTCTAGTATAGGTGACCGTAATTAGGTTTAGCATAGGCTGGTTTCTTGTCACCAAAATAAAATAAATAAACTCAACCAGACTGTAGATATAATCTAAATGCTGTCTTTACTCACCTATCATAAAATCACAAGACTGTCCAGTCCACAGATAAAATACAGCAATAACTATCTATATTCTTCGATCGAATTGAAACGTACCAAAGTCTACTGCAACCGTACAATACGCCAATGTGAAATATATTAGGATTCCGGTGAAGCAGTCTTTAAACAAAAGGAACAATGTAAACTGGAAAACAAAAATAATTGTAATAAATTCGAGTTAAACTTTTGAACTTTAGGCATTCGAATTTACTGAACGGTATCTTTGAAGTTCAGTTATTGGTACATGCAATGCTTCTTTATAATGGAAATACGGTACGCATTGGCATGGCCAGGGATTTTTCCAAGGGGGGGGCAGCTGATCAGCCACCGCAAGGTTTCCATTTCGCTAATCTGATTAGAGATTAACTAGCTGTGTAGTAGACACAGATGATGTGTAATTGTGTTTACGAAGAATGTCAATTAATCTTTTTCTCAAGATAAAAATAATGAAAAATGTATATTTCTTTAATGCTGTCGACTTTTCTAGGACGGGAAATGAGTGTTATAGAGTGGGAGGTGCCCACCCTTCCCCCCCCCCCCTAGCTACGCCCAGGACGGTACTTAAATCTTGCAGTTCCTGAATGTATTTTAACCACGTCCCAGATTTCAGAGGCACTGATACTAAGTTTCTTCATTTGCCAATATCTCCACATTTTCATTTGTTTTGTCTGCCATAAATCTTACTTAATATTTTCTAATTGAGGTCGTAATCCCTGGTAACTCGGCAGCGACCTTTTCTGGCATTAAAATTCCGCTTTCCAAACGACTTTTTTTACTCTCAAAAGCATCTCCGGTTATTCGGGTACTCAATAAATTTTAATTTTTCATCACTAAAAAGAGCCACTATTTTCCAGCGTTGCTAAATCTGAAACATTTCTTATTTATTTGTTCAGTTTTCATCTTCCCAATTCTTTTAAAAAACTATAACCTTGAAATCCTACATTATCGTATATTCTCTTTGTGAATACTCAATATCAGAGACTGAAACGGCCATCTTTTGAGGATCTCAAAATAATTGCGAATTAAATTCAGGAATGGGTAGCATTTAAGAAAAGCATATACCTAAGAAGTAAAAATGTGACCAAGTTTAAGTTGGTTGAATTTAAAAGGATATTTGATAAACCGCAGCTTAGTTTTTAGTTAACAAAATTATCATAATATATGAGGGGTGAGTATATTACCGGCGTTTCCACATGCTTCCCAAAAAAAACAACGATAAACAAAGAAGTGTGGGATGACCTTCGTAAAGTCTACTTCATGCATTAGGTTACTTCTAACCAGAAGTGGGTTGCAAGTTCTACAATTAATTTTAGGGCTACGCAGAGCTTTCCAATAGGTAGTTCAGTTTCCCAAAAATTGCTACATAAATATTACGGCCCTCTACCAAATTAATCACATGCATGTTATGTTTAGGGACATTTAAATATTGAGAATAGTACTGATAAGTAACTAAATTATATGCAAACAGATTGATTCCGTTGCTAGAAGCATCCCTGTACACTGCCAGTGATTGGTTGCGGGCAATGGTACGCTGGATGGTAGTGCTTTCAGTGGGGATTCGAGCTCGAGTAGAATATTAAAAGTAGAAATATGGTACTGCTAGGCAAAGGTAACCTCTTGTAGAAAATGAGTAAAAATGTGCCAAAACTGACGGGTGGAGTACTGTAACTGTTTGCAGGGAAGATTTCTGAGGTGCTGGTACTGCGAAGGGTTGTAGCAGCTGGCATACTCTACCTAAAACTACTGCAAAAATTCGTAGAGTAATCCTCTGATGGTCAAAGCCGCCATAGGCGGCGGAAATAGTTAAAGGATGACTCTTCAATAAACTGGCATAGTGGTACGGGTTGGACCAATTTGGGCACTACCATTCAGGAGCCTAAAAGGAGCACGAGTTAATGAATGAAATTAAAAGGAGATGATTGATGTTTTGAGTGCATATGAAACTAAGTATCAGGAGAAGAATGTTCTTTATATTTGTGTAGGTTACTATTTATTATTGGTATTTCCGTCCAACGGCCATCCCGCACACAACTGAGCCGGTAAAATTCAAAGAAAAAGTTGGAACAGTTATTCATAGAAACTTCAGCTTATCGACAGATTATCTTGTAGAAGAACAGTGAGGACGTGTCTAATAAAACTTTTTCTTCAATATTTGTCATTTTAACACAGAAAATGTTACTGAGTGTTCACTGCAAGCTTTAAATGTGAAATCAATCAAGCGATAACTCGTTTTGAAGCCTTATATCATCTATACCCGTTCGACGAAGTCCCAAAAACTGTCTCACATTTTTCGGCATTCGTGCTGGTACGAGGTACGAGACTGTCTCCTAATTGTTACTTACTGATTTATGAAATCTCATGCTATCCATGCGTTATCATTACATTCTTACCGCCATCTCTATAGTTGAGTAGGTACCGCGCCCTGAAACCACAGAAGTGTTCCTCGGAAGTTTGGCTGGTATAAAATATTTCTACGCTGCTTTTCCTCCAAGTCACTGTTAGAAAGAGCAAAAGGGTGGGCCAACGCATAGTGAACAGAGGGGTTTGAGGTCAGAACCAACTAACCTGAGGTACGCTGAGGACGCAGCTGATGATCCAGACGACACCAATGTACCTGTTGCACCTCTTGGCAGTCAGGGACCTCATGGGATAGCGCACGGCTATAAACCTGTCGACGGCGATCAGGACGAGCACGAACGTGGACAGATACAGACTGAACATCTGCATGAACTTAAAAATCTTGCAGCCCACGTTGCCGGCCGTCCACTCCACGGTGCAGATCCAGCCGGCCTCGCCCGCGATGCAGAACACGGTGACAAAGAGGTCGGACACAGAGAGGTGCAGGATGAGCGTATAAACGGTGCTCCAGCTGTGCTTGCGGCTCCTCTCTATCGAAACGATGGTGGCCGCATTCCCCAAAAGCGACAGCACCGCCAGTACTCCGAGTACCGAGGCTCGTACCAGAGATGATCGCGTAAACACTGGCGCGTGGTCTAGGCACGTCACGCTCATGTTATAATACTGGGCGATGGTCAAGGAGAGCTGCTCGGGTGATGACAAAGCGCCTTCCGAGTCTAACGAATCTACTGATACAGTAGTATTATTAGAAAACCTACTCAACAGCCACTGACACTCTTCTACAGGGAGTATCCAGGAGTTCCCGGACCACTGAAAGCCACCCCCAGACAAGAACCACGTCAAGTTCTCCGAAGAGAACAGCACATCACTGAGAGAGGACATTTTGTGGATTTTTTATCACTTCCTTGGTGTACCTCGCACGACAGCAGCTATTCGTACTTTCTTAAAACATCCTTACATGGGATACGTTAAGAAGTCCTGATTCCTATACAGCCTGGGTTATCAACCCTTAGGACATATCCCACTGAAGGAAAATGTAAGTGGGTAGGAAATGTAGGTAGGAAGGTTTAGGTGGGGATCGGAAACATTTTTCTGAAAAACGTGATGCTCAGCAGATTATGTAAAATCTGTATAATTGTGTTTATTTTAAATTTACTCTGCAGAGTTCAACATATAAAGTATATTGAATACCACAATTTGAAATCGGTTATAAAAAATGTGGATATTATTCTAAACGCATATTTTGAGGTATACTTTCTCAGGAAGGGGAATGATGATTTGGACCATGGGGAAAGGGGGGTGGGGGGGTTGAGCAAAAAAAGGACGAGGACTACGTTTGTAGAACGTAAATAAAAATACCGAAATAACAAAAAGGATACACAGATTATTCGTTGGCTTCGACACTGATTTCGGATTTCCACTTTCGTTCTCCGTTTAAAATTCGCGAGCTATATATTTCCCGATTTCCCTAAACGTACCTCGCGCTCACTCCCTATTCGACAGACGAGTTAATTGAAATCCCTCTACTGATTATCACTTTGGGTTAGATGAGACCTAACTTAAGACGTCGTCGTAGACACCCATCGTCACTCACACCAAACACAATGTTTAATTTGTCGGGCCATTTCGATTGCCGTGGGTGTAGAAGAATTCCAATAGCGTTTCAAATGCACACATCCGGGAGAAATGCCAACCAGTCACAGGGCAACTGGAATGAACCTCAATTTCCCTCTCCCGAGCGCATGTTTTATGGTTGTTATTCCACGAAGTCCTCCATTGGGTCCTTATCGGGCCCACTTAAAATGGTAACACCGAAAATTCCGACGGAAAAAAAACAAGTCGGTCATAGAAAAACCCACCTAAATTTTCACGGTGCAGAAGATGATGGAACAAGGATTAGCAATGGTGAAGATGCGGGCGCACTGTTTTACACAACCATCACGAACGCTCGAGCACTTGCTTCGTTCGACTGTGAAGTTGAAAAGTGGCGCGGAGACTCCACGTGCTCTCGCCGGGAGCTAGCTCGTGTGTTTTCCGCGGCGCAGCCTTCGGTCGACTGTCGCGCGCTGGAGAGGAGGCGATTCCCGCCGCTGCCGTAGGTGAAGACCAGCGATTGGAGTGGAGGGGCGGGAACATTCAGTTCCCCTCCTCCACCAAAACCCCTTCCCCTCCACTCGAAGAAGCCAACTCGAATTCACGAGGAGGGGAGGTAGGGTCTCGGAAGTTGAGGGCGATGGGAGCAACACCTTTCTTATTCCACTGGCGGATTGATCAGGTAGTGGGGGAAGGGGAGGGAGGGGGGGGGCATAACCAGCTCCCGAGGTTCCTTTGATTCCCCCGTCCAATTCGATTCTCCCCCCCCACTCCCTTGTGTTGCCGAAAAAACTTCCCCTCCCCACTTTCGTTTCCATCTTCCTCGCATGGAGTTCCGCCCGGCTGACTAAATAGGCTGTATACTAACCGTGTTCCTCGCGTAAACAAAGCGCATGTCCGTTTCCCTTTGGTTGCCTCACGGGACTAACGCCGGCGATGGGCTGCCTGGTGCCACCGACATACCCCACGCTGACCTACCCCTCACGTGCTTCGTCTACATTACAGATTAATTTAAAGGCACACTTAATCCATCATCTTTACATTTAAGTTAGGACGGCATCTACACCTGTACTTTTAACCGAAGGCAGCACCCCCAAAGTAGAATATCAAAACAATTGATTAGCACCAAGCGCGAGTCCGGATGATTCTTGAAAGGAATCATTGTAGAAATTTCGGAATGAAGAGAAAAACAAATATCTGACTCAGACGCATATAGTTTAGCGACAACTCCGTGCCAGTGGTGAGTTACCATTATCATTCCCTCATTATAACTTTTAAATATTGTTTCTTATGGGTACTTATAACATTTCTTGAAAAACTATTCATATGAATGCATCAAAGCAAGCAATTACAATTACCGATGGACCTGCGTTATCGCTAATCATACGAGACGGTTATCAGAAGAAGGTAAATAAGCTTAGTTGTATTCGTGACAGGATAAGACTCAGGTCACGAATGATCAGCAGGTTGCTTTCAACATCGCTGAATACTGGAAAGAGACATCATTCATGGAATTATTATCTCATATTTCTGATAGTTTCTGTCACAAATGCTTGTGCGTAACACGCTTATAACGAATGACGTTCAAAGCCCTCGTTCACGCGGGATGAACTCGGCAAACGTACACCGGCCATATTTAGGGAATCATTTATCATTGAGTGCGCCCTCAATTTAAATGCACTCTCACTTAAACTGCCTCAACATCTTCTAAATCATTACTTTAACTAATTTAAATTCGTTAATGAAGGCAAGGCACCAATATTGTAAAATTTATACGCAATTTAAAAACCATTTTGCTAAGCTATTATTACATTTTTACAAATTTAAAATCTTTTCAGCGAAATTATTAATTATTCCTTTTATGAATAAAATAGAAAACACATATGATGAAATATTTCGCGAAAAGAAATGTATTCTATAAATGTCATTATGAGTTCCATTTCCATTTTCAATTTTACGTTAGAGCCAGGTGTGCTTAACCACTGAGCCCCAGAGTCTGCTGGCCCCTTTATGGGACATTTCGCGTTCTTTCATTCTCTTAATCAGTTCTGGGGAGAAGATACTTATTTACCTAGGCACCAATTGAAAGTTGTCCTCCGCGTAGAAATGTGGGACTAGGTTAATGTGGTTCCATCTTCAAGTATCTCTAACATTTCTTATATTTTTTTGTTATTAGCAGTAATAAATATTTTAATATAAAAACTTATTACAGAATGCAATATACAACTCCCGCTGTGTAAAGGCAAGTTAATCGCATATCTTTACGGTAACCTTAGGAAATATATTTCTTATACAACCTTTTTTCCAACGGTTTCATCAAGACACAAAGGATTCTCCAACTATCCTGATCTCAATTCCTGTTTGCACCATTATGGTGCATATATTATATTATAGTAAAAGAGTAGAAATGTCCAAATTACTACACATTACGAATTAATAGTCTTTCTTGAGATAATTTACGATTGATTTATTCAAATCCCTTCGGCCAAGGACATTTTTTGTAGGTATATTTAAAAAATTAAAAGAGAAACAATTTTTTTTAAATTCTGATTCCCTTTTGAAACATTATGTGAATGATATTTTATTTTCATTTTACTGATATTAGTCAAATTCTTTGTGAGAAGACATTGAAAAATTAGGAGAAAGTTTTTTTTAAATCAAATTCTATCAAATTTAAGGTTATAGAAAGTTTTTAATATCTTGAACTTGGCAAATAAGACAACTTTTGTAAAAATTTTAGAAAGTAATTTTAATTTACCCATCAGCTGAAACAATTTGAGTCTTTTTCAGTAAAAAATAAAGCTAATTGCTGAAATATGAAAATACAGGTTTAAAGCAAAATCTATCTAGGCCTGGCCACAGTGAAATAGTAGAATAAGGTCAAAAGTCTGGTGCGGGAATAAGTTGGTGACAATTTACAATTAACCTGGCTTTGTTCTATTTGGAAAATAAGCTAAGCAAAATCATAGTGATACCCCCAAATTTTGTTTTTAATGAGAATTCTCAAAATTTTCGAGCATGTAGTACTTCAGAAGAACCTTTCTGTTTTCAATTCATTTTTAGCTAGAGTATGTGTATCACCCTAAAACCCTGAAACACCAGATTCACACTGTAGTAAAAATATATTAAAACGTGAAACATAGACAAATATGAAAAGCAATATTGTTACCAAGAAAAGTTATAACATTATGAGAAATAAGGATACTTAAATAATAAATTCAAATTTATGTCATCATTCAATGTATTCACGTTGAGAAAAAACAACTATGTTATTTCCATAAACTTTCTAACAATGTTTGTTAAAATAACAAATTTGGTTTTTCTCAACGTGGATATCCATTATTTCCACGAGGTCAGGCCTGATATCATCAGTTTTATTCAAAATATTTTTTGCATTGTGCTGCTAGCGTTTTTTTATTTTTGCATTTTATTCGAAGTTACGTGATTTATGACGTTGAACCCTGTTGTTAGCCGGGTTTGAGGAGAGTGTGAGTTACTTAGCCTTGAAATGTGGTTGGCCTGGTACTTGTGGGACACTTAAACCCCTGAAAAGACGTGAAACATCGATTACCGTCAACAGGTAGCCTGCTTGGTTTTTTCAATAGAAATCGATTCTAATTGAAAATCAATCCCCAAGGAGTCCCCAGATCCCCAAAATTCGTGAAGGGGAAGTGAATGAAAAGAGCCCCAAGAGAAAGAATGATATATTATCACCTTCCAATCGTGGACGCAGAAAATTGGTGGGAGGAACTTGCCTGTCAATTCTTCAAGTTTTTCCATCTGCGTGAAAAAAAAACTATTGAAAAGAAAAATAATCCTCTCAATTTGGATTTAAAGCCTCCGCCCCTGTATCACTAGCTATTTATGTATGTCCTTTAACCGTCCGAAACGTCATATCGTAATAGCTTATGATATGGCAACTTAAATTTTCGATATTTATGCGGGTGTTTTAGATCAATCAAATACTTCCTTGGTGCGTTATACAGCATTTTAGCGAAATTCGCATTATGCAAAAGAAATTAACATCACATTAGAGGAATGAGCTGCAGCTGCGTCTTAGAACGATTTCCATTAATTAATAACCATTTTTGTATCTCTCAATAAATTCTGTGCGGAGGTGTAGGAACAATTTCGGTACATACTATAGTGATTTATTGGAGTGAATATATAAGTAATTATCAATGAATAATGCTACTTTTAGCCTTAATATTATAAAAAGAAAATGTACTAAACTTATACTATACAAGGAAAATTAGTCAAGATGAAGTGTGTGGTAGTAATTAATTGTTTCAAGCATAACATAGTTCCCGGTACCTTTTTCGAATTGTGAAAAAGAGAGTGAGAAATATTGGTAGCATGCGGATAGTGTAGCGTATTTTTGCGAAATTTCGCATCCTTACAAGTACCAGCAGGTTTTTGCTAATGCGTCAATAGTCATAGTTACGTTAACTTTAATCTGGTACAGTGCAATGCATATTGGTAAGAACTCATCCCCTACCACACACCCTTAAGGTGGCTTGCAGCGTATTGAAAGTAAGCCACTTTGAAATGCCTCTTTCCCCTCACAAATATTCTAATCATCATTACAATAATTTCTGGTGGATTTGGTAATTTGAGGATAATAAAATATAAATAGGGTTTATTTAATAACATTGATGAAAACTTATGACCATTCACGTTTTAAAAACGTGAATATTAGAGAATCTGAAAAAATAAAATGGCTCCGAAGATGACGCATGATGCACAGAAATAACATAGAATGGGTGATCGTAGTTATGCCTACAAGTGATATATCTCAATCCCATGCTGAAGACATTTTTATGTTAACAATTATATTGCTCTCAAATTTGTTGTGATTGGTGCTCCAGCCGTACATATTCCAGGGAGGGAAACCTGAAATGAATTACGATACTTTATTAGGGAACGGAATAGTTTGACATCGATCAAGGCTTATCAAGATCAATATGTTCGCTTCGTTTGTCATTCTCGGCGAGGAAATGAAATAGCATTTTTTCAATACTTGAATAAACACCTTTTTTCAATTCAATTTTCGTGATCTGTCTGAGATGTCCTATCAAAACTGTGCAGGGAAATATTTATTTTTTTGTTGAAAATGCTGCCCGGTGAACACCCTCATTATCTTTCCAGGTTGGTCTAATGGGCAAACGCCACCACTCATTGCGACTGAGATTCAACTCGAGAGCTGCGGCGCTGACCACAAAATCCATTTACAGTGAAAACTGCCTATAGCGGAAACGCACGGAGCCGAAAACATTTTCTGTTATGGACAAGCTTCCGATGTATACAGGGTCAGTTAAGGATAGTTTTAACTGTATTTTCTTTTCCAATATAACGTCATATTTATGACCAGCGAGTTTGCCACAAGCCTTTATCTCGTTTCGCATTTCAAACGTATTACTTCATTGTAGTACATTCTTATGCATGATGCAATACATTTTTGACAATCATTGGACCAAATTACTAAGATAAATATTACTCAAAAAATAAAAACGTCAATTTTTACAATAATTAAATTTGGTCAAATAAATATAACTCTGGAAATACGTATTGGAGCAACATTTATAAGTTGGGGTTGGGGAATCACAGCAGGAGAAAATAACATAATATATAATGAAATAAGTAACGCTTGAAATTTTATCCCTCTTCCAGACTTGAACTAAGGTCATCAAGGCTCTATGTTAACACACACTATGCCAAAAATATTTCTCACTGCAATGAATGCTAATACTAATTAATTACATGATTTACTAATTGTGAATGTTTTACTTATACAATAAACTATAGGTTCATAACATGAAAACTAATGGTTGCTTTAATAATCATGGAATGTTTGTTCCCCAAGATAATCCCTATTTATCTCCTTATACTCCCTTCTGCTGAAAAAGCAGGATAGAAATATTGGTTTCCTTATATTAAAAAAGCAATTTTCAATGATGAAAAAATGAGTCATAATAAATTACATTGTGAGAAAAATTATTTTGTTTTTTTTTAATAGTTTTACAATAGGTTTACTTAAGCAACACTGAACTCTACTCCAGACGTAATTTTATTTTTAAATGTAGTTTAATCTCTGGCAATATCAACGAAACCTTGCATGTATTATTTTATTCGTAAATAGTGCAAACCCACCAAATGAGCATCGTAAAACTTTAAACGTTCATTCTAGACTTGTTCCTTCCGCTACCCTCACTCTGGTTATTTTTAATATTACTGAAAAAATGAAACTGTATTGTTAGGATCTTTTTCTGTGTGCCTGGAGCTCTTTCCTCATATGAAGCATAAATCCATTTACGCATTTCGGGGCTGTAAAGTTAAAGCATGAAGGAGGAATCGTTTTGTTGAAAATCGTTAAAAGAAACGTTCACCGACTACCATAGTGAAATTTAATATAGTATTAATGAGTAGAAAGACGATTCGTATGGAGTATAAAGTTTCTCAATGGGTTGGCTGGTATCGCCATAGGCCACATATGGGTGTAGCTAGCGGCTGATATGGACTATTTCGAGGCGTATTGCGCGGAGTGTTCATTACAGTTAGGAGGATAATAATTAAGGTGGTTCCGCCGTAAAATGATTTAAATGTCATTTTTAATATTCTGTCTACTTGTAGAAAACGTTGTCCTCTATTTGATATGAACAACAAAATAGTACCTTTCCACGCTATATTACTCTCTAATTGAACTTGAAATTGCATGGTGTTCAATGGGGGAATCAGAGAAACACGGGGAAAATAGTATTTTTCCATAAAATACAAATGCCGTTTTCGTGGAAAACTGTCTCTAAGAAGGAAATAATCCAGAGATATTGAATAAAAATAAAATATAGGCATCTTACCACCTCATTTTTCTAGTTATTGAAGAATTAATGCCGTAATTGAAGTCAAAATGCGGTAATTCGTAGGAAATGGCGCTGCAGTCGGCTCCTATGGCTGGAAAAAAGTGCCCATTTAAAATAAATTCGTGGAATTATCTGCAAATTTTGTTCCTTTTGTTTTGGGTTTCTATAGGTCACGCATTTCACCAGTGAAAGCAGGATTTATTGGACAAAATATCGAAATGTGGAATTTAGTATTTGTTTTGACTCACACAGTCGCGGCAGAACCTCGGTGTAGCACGAACTCGTGGCGATTATACAATGATTAGGATTGGCGAATAATAGCGAAGCACCAACACCTAGCAACGGGGGAGAGTTTTTGAAACAAGTTTGGAAGAGAGTGAGGAATCACGCACGCGGTCAAGATGGGTTCCGGGGAGAAGTTTGAACAAAAAGCGGATTAAGTTGGGAGCAGCGTGAACTAAGTTGGAGGATTGCGCATCAGAGCAACCATCCTGCGGTTTGTTTTTTTTCGTAAGAGGAGAAAAGATTGACGAGCGTGGCAGGGAATCGCCTTTCGTTCCTGTGCGTCATAGAAGTGGCTTAATGTATGTACATATTTTATGTTTCTCTGAATAGAAGATGAACAGTGAATATAAGTAAGTCAAATGAAAAGGAAATTTAGGGTAATACTACAGTAATTGGCAAAGAAAACCGGAGTTTAGTAGTGGGTGAAACAACTAATTAAAAAAAGAAAAATTTTTCTACATAGGAGGTAATCTGATATTTCAACACAGCAAAAATATGTTGGGGTGTGCGGCATTCAAAATGAGTTGCACTTTGAGACATTGTTGATTTGGCAGCACTTGCTTGGGTGAGGTTTACCGCATGATGTGATTTTGTTTTTGTGTAGCTCCATCTGGTAGAAACGAATAAAGTTGCAGTTGCTTGTCTGACTATGTGCCGAGTGGTTGAGTCCTCCCGATCGTTCCGTCATAGGGCCTTATTCAAATTGAATCTCTGCTACCAGGTTATGGGCCCAGGGTGTATTACGAGCGTGTGAAAGAGGTTACGAAGTTTATTAAACGTAGGTATTGTTAGGTGAGATGGCATCGGTATTACAACAAGGCGAAACGGATATGGGAAAAGTTGCAGTCCTGAACTCAAATAATCATTTAGCGTGGCCCTTGCGAGTGAAGGCAGAGTTACTTTTACGTGATGCATGGGAGGCGATCATTGGTTATGAAGACAAATTAGACGCATATTATAAATGTGTGAAATGTGATGGCTCAAGTGTGCACAAAGGTGCTATGGCCTTTTTAAATGAGCCAAGAAGACTGAAGATAAGATAAGTGGAGGGCAAGGTATTAATTGAATGTACCATCTTATAAATGTGTGTAATAGTATTAGTGTATAAATTTAAGTCTCATGCTCTACCGACTGGAAAATAAATACTCGTAGTGTGGGAGTAAAACTGAAACTGAGATCATTCGTTATTTAAAGCAGCACCAAGGGCAAAAGATAATTGAAATTCACCTTCGTATGAATACCACGTAAATTAGCTTCCCAACGCGGAGCTGACTGGTTTGGATATTATCTAAATGGCTCTTAACGTGGGGAAATAAATAATTATCTTTAATAAATATTACAACTTACGTACCGATAGTTTATAAGATAGATGAATAGATATCTATGTATACACAAAAAGTTGGCGCCAAAAATTTCCATCCACCGGAATGCACGTACACAGCAGCAAAGAAATCCCGAGATCTACAATAAAGTTTAATGGAGTTTTCCAATGTTTCCTATGTACAAGTTTTTCCCATTTTCCGGTCACATTTGATGGTAGTTCCCAATACAGTGCTATTTTGTAATTCTCTAACGATAAATTTTCAATTTCTTTCCATATTTTTTTTCGAAATAGGCTACTGTTAGAAACCAAATCTATTTTTCGAATCGGATCGAAAACGTAAAAAAAGCAACCTCCCTAGGCTGGCTATTATTTTGTGCTCCTCTCATACTGTCACTCCCCTCTACAAAATAGGTCTCTCCATTTCCTAGGAAAATTATTAACATGTCATGTGCGACTGTTGTTTTACGGGAGCCACGAAATTACGTACCCACAAGTAATCCGCATGCACACAGAGCAACGATGTTTTTAGTTCTCGCATCGCCCGGCCCAGGCGACAGGGCGTTGCACCCTACATGAGACACCCTGCCGTCCTTGCAAGGTCGCCTCGTTCATTTATCTCCTTCCATAGCAGGGGCTAAGGGTCTCGGGTCGATTTGATCCCGAGTGTTCGAGGGCGCGCAGCTGTCGCGAAGGACATGTTTGCCGCTTACTGCAGGTGACACCCGAGCCCCCTCTAGCTAAATCCTTCTTCCGACACCACTCCCCATATCGTCCCCATGGTTCCGCTCCCCTCGTGCAAAGAATTCTAGATATGTGCGATTCATCGAAGTGGTTCTCGACGATTTCAGTATTGAACGCATGCAATGCGTACTTGGCTTGGTCCTAGACTTTCATGGAAGTCTCAATTCAAATAATATCTAGACGTGTATGGCTAATTGAAGGATGCCGTTGATTCCATCCACGTGCCAGATTATCCACGAAAGAGATGATGAAAGCTTGTGAAGTAAGCTTTGAATATAGTGATTTCAAAAATGAGTATACTTCTGTTACAAATGCGTATGTAAAACCAATTTCTTGAGTTCCACCGGGTTTCTTTTCTAATTTATATTCGTCTAAAAACACGTAATAAATTTCGCAATTGCCTTATTTATAATCATTTAAAACAAAAACAATCAAACGTCTTTGTTTTAAGTAATCTCTGAAAATATATAGACATACACATTTGGATTTCAAACAATTAAGTGCTTCCCTGTAAGTTTGATTTACTGCTCAGAATTGTAATCCCCGCTCACGCACTAGAAATAATTTCACCAGATGATAGTCAAGTCTAACTCTGAATTGCAACTTATATTTAAAGCTGTTTATAACTATTGATGTTCTAACCATGGTTTATAGTGTGCCAATTAGTATCCCAGTCGACACGAAACGCAGTGAAAGTACGTGCTTAGGTATCGAAGTGTAACTTGGAAACGACATAAACGCAACTGTCAAAGAAGGCAGCTTGGATATAGTAAGTCACATTAATTCTACTGACTTTCATTGTTGAACTCGGGAAAAGCTGTTAGCAATCGTGTTTAATTAGTGCAATTTTTTTTCTCTGTATCCTCGCCAACTTTTATTTTATTTTCTCACCTGCTTTGGAAGGAATACTGCCGGCATACTGAAGTAGTTCCGCACGAATTATGTATCTCGGCAGAAAGTTATAAAATACTGAGAGTCTCTAGTGAACCATTAAATAGGTGTTTGTACGGATTTTTCAGAAGAAATATACGTAACTTTTGGAGACGAGAGCGGTTGTGTTATTAAGCCACATGAAGTCGCAACTCCATAGTTACTGGGCTGATTTACTGAGCAACAACGCACATTTTTTATCCAGCTCATTTTGCAGTTGCCATGAAACCACCAAAATACGGCGAACTAAACTAATTGATAAGATCTAAAACTTGTATCAGTGGTCCATAAGATATACATCGTTCTTTTGTCATTAAAATAAGTCTACAGCAGTTTTATTTCAAGACGGCAACCGAATAAATGGAAATTTCCTCATTCTAAGATATATTTTTTTACGATAACATTTTGTTTTCAGAAATGATATGAAATTTGTAAGGTGTAAATACTTATTGCATTTACAATTTAATTTTTTGCAGAAAATGTTGCTTGTCTACCATTATGTTAACGGAAGTATGTTAACTTAAGTAATTTCATTCCTTCAATGTAATGATGTCCTTAAGGTGGAGAGCTGGAATTTCATAGAACTTGGTGATTAACGACGCTAGTTAAAATTTGCCTTAAAAAATAAGTAGGGCTAACATGAAGCTAGGGTAATGGCCTGGTTGCTAATTAAATAAAGTACTAACTAGTCACAGAGTCACCAAATGCTTGAAGAAGGGATTAATAATACAGATGCACAGTTGTACCAATTTGTGATTTATTGTTATTATTTATAATTCTAACTTTTCGTTAATAATTAATGTTTATCTTGACCACGTATAAAAGAAGAGGTTATAATTCTAACAATAATAATTCCTCTACTTTTGATATGATTACAAAATTACTACATATACGCCATTAAAATTACAATCGTCGCCACGAAATATCATCTCCCGCGTGGGTATAGATCAATTAGGTTTACGACCATTTTGTTTATTCATAGAAATGAGTTATCATACTAATATATAAAAATTGAATGGTGTCTGTCTGTCTGTCTGTCTGTTGCTCAATCACGCAAACACTACTGAACCGATTGAGCTGAAATTTTCTATGTAGTTATAAAATGTACCGGGATGAAACATAGGCTATATTAAAAATCTGTTAGGGCCCCCAAAGGCCCCCCTGGAGGTCCTTTGTGGTCCATGCTAAGCATTGGGTTTGGTGCAGTGGTTTTATTTTTTGCTTTTAAAAATTTCTTTTCACTCAAGATAGAGGGCTGGAATTTTTTTTATCGGATGGCTGAATAAATGAAGTTTATAATTCTTTCAATCTATTTTCTTTTACGCTTCGTAATTCTCTGAAAATTATGTTTATAGCTGAAAAATCTCACATTTTTCTCTGAAATCAACAATAGCATATTTCCTTGACAACCAGAGATTTGAATTTCAAAGGATATTCACGCATCTGGCATTTAAGTTTTCCTGCCGGCCCATGTTAGCACGTAGAAAGAAAATTTGTATAGGAAGGGTCCAGAGTCCCAAGGGCCCCGTGATAGATTGCTTCGGGGGGTAATCGATAAATTCAATGCATATTTACAATGCAGGTATACTCCTCAATGTCTATTCTCCAAGTAGCTCTTATAAGGGAACTGCATACGAGAGAACACTTATGTAGTAAACTATACACATAAAGGAATTAAACGTGGAAGAATATTTACGTGCAGCGAATAATAATGTTAGTATTGCCTCCGTTGCTACAACAAATACGGCGTCGTTTATTATATTTTAATACTCAGATGAATTACGCGTAGTGGAACCGTCTGCCTCTCATGACGATTGCGAACTGTTTTTAGACCAATTCCCACATAAACTTTACGATATATTTATGTATACTTAAACGTGTTAAAATGCAGTTTACTTACATTGACTCAATCATCGAGTTGCCTATTCGAGTCTCTCACTTGCCTCTGTGTTTCCCCTTCTTGGACGTAAAAATATATCCATAAATATGCCTTATAGAATAAACGGTAACCTTTTGAAAAAAATTTCTAAAGCATGAGGAATGTCTTCTTTGCGAGAAATGAGTCCTTGCATGAAAAACGACAAAGGTTAGCCTTGGATGCTCATAAACATACCTACCAGCAATCTCATGATAATCTCCCCGTGGTGTTTCTCGGATTACGCTAAGAACCGAACAAATTTCATCCTAACCAAACCTACTGACGGGTAACCAACTAAAAATCTGGTTCAAATATTGAGCCACATGTTTCGAATCTTCAATCTGTTTTAAGATTATAAGATTAAGCGGAAATTTTAATTGCGTCACTACATGCTTCTTACCCATAAGAAGAACGGATATTCTGCGCAATGGACGTCATCGGTGCATGAAAATTGGCAAGTGCACTAAGACTGATCACCATAGATTTTTAATTTTGTAACCAATGATTATGAATTAGGAAACAATGAATATAATCACCCTTTATGCCAAAGGCATAGTCCGGGTATTGAAGGATTCATAGGAAAAATAAACATCGCTGCTATTGAAAATGCTCCTTTTGACGTTGTCAACCGCTGGATTATACTCTACTCCCCTATCCTGATTAAGATACTCAACGCACATATATACGGTGAATGGCGGAACTCAATTAAGTCATTGAATGCAAATATATTTATGTACACAAGGGAAGTGCTCAAGCTGTTATTCACTCAGAAGACGGCTCAAGAGAACTTGAGGGACGAGGTCACCATCTATCAACCTAGGTGCTATTTATTAAGTAGTAATGAGTCTTCGTGGCCCATTCTTGAGTTTCCCGTGCATTAAAGGGACAAACAATCACTCAACTCTCCGTGCACGAAATGGAAAACGAACGAATCACAACAAACAAGATAGGATACGAACACCTCAAATGACCACGCTGACAGTATTCTTCAGGTTTTGTGGTTTTATTATAAAATAATTTCAATGTTTTTCACATCCGTTGAAGTTCAACGGGTACATTTAGCTAGTTCACTATAAATTATATTATTTTTTTTATTATATACGAATAGTATGAGATGAAAAAAGTCTCCATAGGCAGAGATGCATTTTATTGTGACGGGATTAATTAATTAAAACAATCACCTACCACTCATTTCACATTTCTTGTTAAGGGATGTATAAGGTATAGCGAAACTTGACGGCAGTCAGATGCGCGAAGCTTGGCGACGGGGAGGGGAAGGCGCGCGTGGAAGGGGTCGACAAAGGAGTGGTAGGGAGGGGAAAGCACATGGTGGGGAATGCTGCCAACATGACTGCACTAAACTTTAGAGGGCGAGAAATTTTTAACGGTACGTTACACGGCAATGATTTGCGATCCGAACAAAGCCGCAGCCAAGTACATATGCTGATAGATTTCGCAACGGTTAACATTGAAAGGCTGTATTTTTTTCAGAAATGGATATGGTAAAGTCTAATATAACTTCATTAGTGAGAAAGAAAGCATTGAAAATGTGGCGTATTCAGGGGAAGGGCCCATGAGGTTCGGACCCCATGGACCAGAAATTTTGAATTGATTTAAATTAAGGGCTATAAAGGTTAAATTTATATTTGATTTATTAAAACACAGAATGTTGATTTGATTTATTATTTATTCTGAAAACCGTTTCAATTATTATGCTTCCAATTTTCAAATATAAAATACCGTGGGTATTCTTTCAGAAATTTGCACACAAAAATCTTTTAAAAACGGCTATTACACTTTAGTCGAAAGTGCACTCTTTAATGCCTAAAGACACAATTTCGCTACTGATTTACAAATCCATTCCTACCCGTCCCCCGAAACGAAATCAGCCACTGATTATAAGGAACAGACAGGATAATTCGTCCCTCAACTCAACTTTACACATAAAGGAACGCACACTCTAAGATACTTATAAGACATTGAATGACCCTTATGACAGTGGTAGCTGGAAATGGTAATCTGTGCAGGGGTGACAGTAGCGATAAGATAATAAAATAACTTTTTTTTGCAAACAAAGAATATACAAGCACAAGCTTACGAGCGTCAATCACTGTCCCACTTCTCATTTTCCGAATCACTTTCCAAGTTTATCTGAATTATTTCTACTAAATTTTCCATGTACACTTATGATGCAATATATTTCTACTCCGTATGTTTCACTTTTGAGCACACAGCTTTCCACTCTTCTCTGTCTATTGCTCTAAACTTTTCCTCAACTATAATCTTCACATCCTCAATTTAGGTGGCGTTTGATTCACAGTAGCATAGAATGCAAAAGGAACTCATAAAATGAAAAGAGGTGACGAATTTAAATGAATTGGTGTTGAAATTAAAAGTAAAGGAACTCTTATTATTTTCATTACTTTGAAAGAGTTGTTGTTTTGTTGATTGCTGCTATGTATTTTGGCTGGTTGGTTTCGAGGGGTTTATTGATAGAAAAGAAGATGGAGATTGCTGAGCAAGAGTGGGGATGTGCTTTGGACTTTTGTAAGAAAGTTACTTTGCATTATAAAGAAATTGCTGCAAAAGAGATTTCAGATTTAATAAAAAGTAGTCCGACGTTACAAAACAAATACTCAATCTTCTCGTATTCCGCGTAAGTGCCTACGTTCAGGTTCAATATATGCATTGCAGAGTGATAATATCTTATTTCATAGGAAATATAACGTTTCATAGGAAAGGTTTACAGCATTTGATTGCAACAAAAACACTGCTAGACTTTTCCTAAAAAGTCTACAAACCTAGCTGTCGTCTCTGCTCGCGATCCAATTCTGAAATCACACCTGCTTCATAAGGATCCTAAATAAAAGAAGCTTATTATAAGTGCGGTCCTAGATCTCTGTCACCGTGATCGCATATTTCCCGAATATGTTTAATCCTAGATAGATCCTAAATAATTGTGACGCCTAAATATTTAACGGGCTCTACGTTGACTATTTCTGATTTGCTTATTTTGTAAGATCGTACTGGTGTATTTTCTATCTACAAAAATGTACTGGAACGCATTTATTTAAGTTTACCTCCAACTTCCATTTTCGCACCAGAATTGCTACAAAATCCTTTGTTAATAAGTCTTCCGCACTAAAAAACTTCAAAATCTCTCGTACAAAACAGCGTCGTCGGCAAATAGTCTAACTTCACTGTAAAAGACCGTACTGATGTCATTACTCGTGTCATGTCATAATATATTATATAGTATTCTATTCTTTTATCATTTCATATTTTCATTATGCCTGTGAAGTAACATGGTTATCATTTGTTAAGTTATACCCGTATTCATTTTGAGCAACGTTAAATTTCGCGGCGCTTCCACGGATGCGAATAACTATTTGAGCTTTTTGATGTTGGCAAGAAAGGAATGCGACTGAGAGAACCCTGGCGGTCTCACGCGGATACTGCCTTACTCCCCCGCGAAGAGCGAGTTTGAGGACAATAGACTCGTCCGCTGACAATGGTCTTCTGCGCAAATGCCGTCAAGTTTCGCTATACCTATACAATGAGACTGAGACCCTTTTAATTGTTGTTTCGGGTATAACAATATCCTTCGCGAAACAATCTCATTGCTTCACAATTATTTCACGCACTAGTGCCACAAAGAGGCGCCATATAAGACGAAAATCAGCGGAATTTGCCCGGTTCCTCTCTTTTCATTCACGGTCGCGGGGAGGGAGAGAACGATAACGAAGTTGTCACTGACCCCTAAGACCCTGAGACGCGTTTTGCTTTCATTTTGTCTCTTTCATTCTCGGAAAACCACGTCAGATCACATCATTAAAGGTGTTTCGTTGATTAAGGAAATGAGTTCCTAGAAATATTTTCCTTTTTTCACTATTAAGCAAAGAAATTCCCATCGATATCCTACTGTCAATGATCGATATTTCCTCCGTTCTCATTTTTCTGTCTTAGCAATTTTTTTTTAAATCTCAAATGAAACCTTACCACACCTGACTCTCTCTTCGCGCAGTGCAAACTCATATGTGTTACCAATCATGTACAAAATATATACGGACATAGAGGACACCATTTGTCTTATTATGTAAGTGCCACGCTGGCTTTGTTATAATCACTGATGATCCGTGAAATTAAGTACTTTTTGTACCCATTAGTTGGACATTGTATCCCTCTCATTTTGTCGCTTCTATCAGTCCTAGAGTATTTTTTCCATTTTGCATGAAATAGATAAGTTTCCGGAAATTTTTATCTTTAATTTACTCTATGCATTGAGGCCACCCTAAATCTAACAATCCCACCTGGGTACCACTTCATTTATATTTTTTTCGCAATGGCATCGATGTCATCTACTCGATAATTCATCGCAGGTGGACGCCACGAAACCAAAGAAACTGAAAAAATATCATGGACATCGAGTGAACATATTGAAAAATATGATTATTATCAACAGAGCATTGATAAACGCTGGCGGCACCCACATAAAGCTCAGTAAAAAATGAATCGACAGGGCGTAATAGTGTTGTCGAATCTCCTCTCGCTCAAACGCAGCAAAGGTGATATGCGACTCGAATCCGATGACTATCATTTACATCACAATGAGGATGTGGGGGTATTTCTTTCGTATTCAATTTACATCGGATTCGACGCTCAAAATCGAGCATCTCACTTTCGTGTACACGTGATCGGATTGCAAACCTATCGTCTTATACAGTCACGCGTTCAATGCCGACCTTCGTTTCCTTAGCTGGCTCTCCTTTCCTCACTCATTACCACTCCCACATCCGTCCCCTCTTTTGTACAGATATTTTCAACCCACCACCTATTCAGAGAGGGCAAAGGATCCGCCAGAGCCATGGAAAGAATTCCAAAATATTTTGATTCGTGATTGCCAACCCTTTATCTACATCAGGTAATGTTTTAGGATATTAGGAGTACCTACGTAACCAGGATTACCTACGTAAATTAGGAGTACCTACGTACCTTAGGAGTACCCATACCTTATGAGTACCTATGTACATTCGGCACTGTGATAGGAGCTGCTAGAAACTTAAGAGCAACTAGACAAATGAAATATGCAATCGTCAAAGGCCGAGATAGATCATCCTAAGGAGTAATAAATCTCTACATTTGTTTTCTGCAGTTCTCCACTTAAAGTTCCAATCAGCTGACCGTTTTATTTTTACATAAGTTGGAATGGAACGGTTAGCTGATTGAGTTCGTCATGATTTGAGTGATACATTTCATACATGCTATTATTTGATTATTCTTTAGCTGGTTAAGCAATATTCAACGCTAGTACATATTCTAGCGACGACTTTCCTTAATTTACTTCTAATTTTACATCCGAGTCCGAAAACCGCAACGGGCATTATAAAATAATTTCTGGATAAAGACTTTGTCAAATAAAAAAATTGCAGAAAAGTGAAGTAGTTAAGAAGTGAAGAGGCATATGTATAGTTTCACATCATTTTCGAGACATCATTTTAAATTTTGTTTGAAATCGAAGTAATTATTTAAGTACTTAAATACATTTCAAATGCATCATTTATTTTTAGGATATGAAAATCATATTTAAAAACACATCTTTCCTTGCAATTTCTACAGTATATTTGGAAAATTAAAGTCAGAATACTAGAATTCATTTACTACCTATGTCTAGGTGGTAATCAGTAAGCCACCTCAAAGGTGTAAGGTACGGTAGAATTTAAAATTGATAAAATACATCCCATGCCAAGGTTTCCAAATTCTTAACCAGAATACTATACATTAATGAAACTCAGTATCAAAAGATCGATTTAAATTGGTAAATCTTTAAAATGGCGAGTAAAAGGTATTCATGACCCTGGCACATGTATGATGCTTTAGATTACATTGATCCCAAAAAAATGTTTTCGTACCCTGAATTCACTTGGAAAAATTCATGCCGAATGTTCATTGTAGTCATCAGTGTGACACTTGCACTGCATTCAATTTCTTGCACCCTCGTTTTTCCTCGATGAAGACCACAAAAACCACCACCCGGTAGTGCTTTTTCCTGTTATTTCCTGCATATTTAAAACTTCTCCCTTTCCTTTCCTCTCTTCTTCTTGAATTCGCCCTTCAAAAACTCACCTCCCAACCCCGCTAACCCCTCCACCCACTTGAATCACCCTCTCCAAAGTTTCTCATCTTCCTGGGAATTCCATTCCTCAATTCCTCACTTCACCGGTCGCTGACCTCAGCTTGTTGACCGTTCACCATCCCGCAAAGTGATATTCGATTAACTTATAACCAGATTTTCCCCATCCGGTAGAGAATGAGATTTCCATGGATGAGAGACTCTGAAACGGTATACTCCAGGGCACTTCAATTCAATTTTTGTTTTGGCCGTGGCGGGTGGCCTTGAAAGGGCCTTCTTTAACACTTGCATCAATTAATCAGTGGAACTGGCCGGAGTCATCAGTAACGAGGAGTTCAAGATCACGGGTTGTCGAAATTTGCTGTTAGTCCTAATAAAGTCATTTTTCTACTTATTGTAGACTCTGGATGGATGCTTAATTATCTTTAGGAGACACTTTAGTCTGTTCTGTACGTTATCATTATGCACTGTATTTCACTTATATTACAATAATGGGGCAAGGGGACCCGTTACAATGTTATTTGAGACATCAAATCGTAAGTTTGGCAGCCATTATCAGAAATCGTCAATGAGCATAAAGAGATATAGTTCATTGGTTGCTTAGGTATGATTTAAGGTACAAACTTTATCCCTCTCGCCAAATTATCCAGTGCCAATACTAATATCACAAATTTTAACATTTTTTTCTCCATTCCTGTGGTAACATCAGGTTTCAGCGATGTATTTTTTATTATTTTTCCATTGAGATTCTAACTCACTTGCCGTATTTGCTCCCACTAACACCATCTAAGATCTTACCGAGAAAGGGCGCTGAACTTGCCTCCTTCAATACTCTCGCCTCACTTTTTCCTTTTGTGTATCACTTTTAAATATGGAATAGGGAATTAAGACATGTATTCAATGGTATTCAGCAAATGTGCGAACTAGCCTTTGGCACCTTACGCCGAAAAAATTTATGCTATATTCTTCAGTGGTATTTCACACATGAATGTGGTCGGTGATGCACGTTTCAATATACATGCAACAAGCTCGGCATATTCAGGCAATATTGTATGGAATTTAAACATTATTGGATGGATAGAATCTTTTTAACCAGGTTTCATGGAATTTCTTTCAGTTCTATCGATTTCTATGAGCATTCATTCACGTATAGAGAGAAATAATGACAATGGCAAATGTATTTACTTTTTTAACAGGTTATATCACCAACTTTCATTAGTTTTTGGAGGGCCCAGTAACATCTATTTACTTGCAGAGTTCTGATTTTGATTTCCATTTCTTTATTTTTGCTCTCATCAATTGTGACTCCTAAATATTTGAAATCTTGGCACCTTTGGAAGGTATGGTTTTTAATTTTCAGAGGATTTGTGAACACATCCGCATCCCTGCTTACCACTAGATATTAGGTTTTATCATCACTGACTTTAATTCCGACTTTTCCTGATAGCTTTATAAGCGATTCCGCCTAGTTTTTAAAAAGAAACATAATCTTCTGCTACTTAAGCTATGTCACCTGCGATGGCCAATATGTTAATCTTTGTTCCTACTGTCACTCCTAGAGTAAGCATTTCCGTCTCTTTGTTTGAAAACAAAATTCTACGTGCTATTTTTGACCCAATATGTGACCTGGCACCTGGAGGATTCGGACCAATACAGAACTAAGGGACTTAAACAAAGAGACTGACAAGATTGCGGAGATTAATAATAATAATAATAACGCTCCATGTTCGTGATCGAGTTTCCGGCTCCGGCTGAAACTAACATGGATGCGAAGGAGATGAAAAAACGGACGAAATATCAAGACCTGCTTTTCGAACTTCGACAGATATACCCCGGACACTCTGTGAAACTAGTGGTCCTCATCATAGGTGTGCTCGGTGGAGTTAAGGGCTCGCTGATAAATAACATCAAGTGCATTCCGTCCTGCGTGGCACAGGCGGAATCACTAGTTGCACGCATGCATAAGGCCGTCATCCTGGGGTCACTCCGTCTACTGCGGACGCATGACCCGACCGCAGCGTAGCCACACATCCGATGGGCGTCGGACGTGGCTGCGATTACTGCACAACCCTTCTCGAGTCCCCGGCCATTATGACGGCAATGAAACCCGATGCTTGCCGGGGACTCGGAAGGTCATGTTACAACTGTAACGTAAATAAATAATAATAATAATTTTAAGATTAGAAGGCTTAGATGAGCTGGACATTTGAGCCGGAGGCAGCCGGCCTCTATAATCAAGAGGGTGGCAGAGAATGTTCCACGAGGCAGAAAACCATTGGGACGACCAAGACTGCGTTGGGATGCGCATAGCGAGATTGAATGTTGCCCCTGAGCTGATGCAAGATCGAGTTGGATGGCGGCAAGCTCTTGGTGAGGCCAAAAACCTTCTTAGATTTGAGTGGCCACGTAGGTAAGGTAAGATATATAACCTACTTGAGTGGTAAATACTGGTAATATGAGATCTCTCTAGGCTTTTGCGCAGTAAAGACCCGATAAGGATGTTCTGAATTGAAGACCCTCCAATGGCCTGTTCTGGTCGATTTCAACAAGGGCTAAATATTTTAAACTTAAATTTTCAAACTACCATTAATAGTCCCTTAGAAGGAAATGTGACATCTACAAATTGATACGGACACAAGCACCCATGCTCTAGAAGGTTATAAACCCACCCAGAGGGAACCGTGACCTCAGCGGAAGTAGGCGACAATTTCAACTCGTCGTCACCAGGGCCAGTTTACTTACATTTGGAAGTTAAAAAAGTACATATTAAAATCTAATGTCGTATAAGGTAAGTGAAATAACGGGCATGGTCAGCACTAGGGATTTTGTGAATATTTCAATAAAAAACTGCAGTGTCACAAAGTATAGATAAAAATACATTATAGCTTTAGTGTTATGTACGACTTTGTACGTACCCAACTGGAATGAAATTTGGCCTAGCTCAATACCAAATTTATAAGTCAATTGAAGTATTGCTGATAGCAATAACACCCTCATTGGTAAGGAGTTAATTTAAACGCTAGTGTACAGCACAGTTTAATCACGCAAAGAGAAGATGATAGAAAAATATCCATTCAATCTCCGTATTTCCCTCAATGTTTCGTGCATCGGAACTCTTGACTTAGCATCGGAGTTGTAAGAGAGGATAGAGCTCCTTTGGAGTGATCTGCTCCATACTATAGGGCCGGTTCCCGTACATAGCGCTCGGTTGGGGTTTCACTTGAATTTCTGCTCGCCTGGAGTGATAGATCTACGTTCGAGGGATGCCTCACAATACTGAGAAACTTCGGTTGAAAAGCCTATGCGACTAATGCATTGCAGATGGAAATAGATAAAATGAATTAACATCAATGAGTTCCAAGCGCAGAAGTCGATGGGATATTATCGATGGATATTTAATGATCGGCTATGAACATTTTGGTGTGGGCTTCCCGTAATTGGTATTGACACATAGCAAAAATGTCGAAATGAGCCACACCGATAAAATGATTTGGATTTATAAACACTTCTAAAGCACTTTGCTTTCATAAACTAGAAACCAAAATAAAAATACTACAACTGTGCAAATAGTTACAAAATGACGCGTTCTTGTGAAAACTACGGCGTTCGTTTTATTTTAAACACTTCACCAATATACCATTCATGAATACCGCTATGGTGATTTCACATTTCCCTTGAGTGATAATGCAATCAACAAAATATGTTTACGTTATGCGAGCAGAAAGTCATTACGTAAATCAATTAGTGGATTCATTCTTTGCTGGAAAATTACCAAGAATACAGTTCAACGTACGTACTCTTAGAATAGTAGTGTTCTTTTTTGGGGAGGATATCCAATATTTTGAGAAGGGATAGAAGTTAAGGACTTAAGGTCGGGAAAGGTGTGGGATTTAAAGCAAATGAGAGTAGATTAACCGAGTGGAAAGGAAATACATGTAAAATTAGTACCGGTAAGAGTTAAACCTCATTATTTCACAATTTACACAATGAAAAATGCAATCCAGGAGTACATAGCAACATGAAACCATTTCCCGCGAACTTATAAACAAATAATCAACGCTCACATTGGCATTAATAACTTTTTTAATTTTTTATTTAAATTTTCAGGGCTAACAGTTTTCAATTAACACTTAAACAAAACCAGGATATAAAAATGATAATGCAATAATAATTTAATAATTTTGAACACCTTCGTCCTTAAAAGCGTGAGCCATGAACAGATTGATGTAGAGAGAACCAGAACGACATACATTATGCAAATTCATGCAATAAGAGAAGGGACATATGTAATTTAAGTACAATTAACAGCTCATTTGTAATATTATCTGATGAAGAAATTAGAAGAAAAGAGATAATTATATGATTAAAAACCGATTAAGTATTAATATTGAATTTTTTTGTTTTTTTTTCAGCCTTTTTTTCATCTTTTTGTATTTTTTGTATCTGTTTTTTATATTTTTACTAGCGAAAATTGTAAAATGTCCTAACTACATCAGTCACTTATATAATCCATGATTACTGTTTTATAAAAAACACCTTTTATGTTACCACGCAAAAGAATTTACATTATGTATGTCATTCTGGTTCTTTCTACCTCATTCTGTTAATGACTCACGCTTTTAAGGACAAAGGTATTCAACATAATTATATTGTTATTGCGTTATCATTTTTGTATCCTGGTTTTGTTTCATTGTTAAATATTTTGAAAACTTTTAGCCCTGAAGATGTCAATAGAAAATGACGAAACGTTGGCAGTGTCAATGTGAGCGTTGATTTTACCAAAACTCCAAAACATTATATTAACTACAATATTGCGGTCGATGAAAGATAAGAAGTTCAATATAAAACGTAAATATTGTAAACGATTTGACTTATAAATCATAAATTATATTAATACAATTGGATTTTTTTCCAAAAAACCTTAGATACTAATGCAACACCAGCAAGAAAACTTGGTTGCTGCATCTTTGAAAAGTTTGTTGAACAAGGAATGCACCGCACGGCCAATTGAACGCTTTAAACAGAAAATAGTCGCTTTTTATCTACAGCAAATATTGCTCTTGATGATTTTCATAGGATGAAAAAGAAAGGTAAATTTCGGAACAATCTGCCGTCAAGGCTTTCTATTGTAATCCATAAAACACACACTTATCGAACAGACACCCTGCACCCTCCCTCCACTTTAAAGGAAGAACGCTTCGCAAGTGGCATCGCGTTCTGCCCGCTATTTGCATGAATGACCAGGCTTCCTGGATTCAATGATCGTTAGTTTGCAATGGAAGGAGCTACAATCATTATCTGCAGAAAAACAACATTCAAATCTCCTGCATCTTGCTTTTCATGCGCACATTTTTTGATTGCATATCGGGAGATGGTTTACTGAGTAACTTTTATGCCTACTTAGAATGGAAAATCTTGTTCAAAAGCTCTGCAATGAATTGCAGAATTACAATAATGCCAATAACTAGGTAAATATGAGAATCATCTTTTTCTTCGTACCATTATTAGGCTCCAAGCCAGTTCCGACTTCACTTTGACCGTGTGGTCCTCGGGCTTCTGATATTTCTCTTACCGCATGACTTGTATTCCATACAACTTATTGGAATTATCTCTTGGAATCTGCATTGCATTATCGTTTCATTCAGCGTTGTATACTCCGATTTAATTTCACAAACGAATATAATATGTTATGTTGTCGTACATATAGCTCTTCTTTGGTGTATGCATTCCTTAATATGCCTACTTTTGCACAGTCTTAATTGAATAGAGACATTTCGTTGCCGATGTTTCAAACTATTTTAGGCCCTTTTGCCTTGTTTCCTAGCATTCCGTACCTTTCAGTAGAGTGGGAACTGCCATTAATTATAAAATGTTATTTGCGCCTCTGCTTATTAAAACCTATAAAGGTTTATTCTAAGCGGTCCACATATCCTATGGAAAATATTTATTTTATTTCTCATATCTTTGTCATCTACGGAGGTTATGTCACATTCCAATTATTTTAAAGGGGGACACCACTTCAATTGTGTGATTTTATACTACAAGTTTAAATCATATCGGGTGGCTTCCTAAAAATGCCATCATGCAGTTGCTATCGAGATATTCAGGTTACATGAGTTATTCAACTTTTCATGTATGTAATAGCGTGATGAAAATATAATTGACGACTCTTGAATGGAGTGTGTCGCGTTTTATTGTACTCGAAACTCGATCATTGAGTAAAGAGAATGAGCTCACATTGGAGGCCTTTTAGATGTGGTTCTCGAGAGGGATGAACATGGTAAGTTGAGTGTGGAGGAGGAGGTACTGCTAATATTAACGGAACATAGGTGGAAGTCAGAGATCGAGCGAGTTAAGCGAGATCGAGCGAGAGGCGAGGCACCGCCACAATACTTATTTAATTTCTCATATCTTTGTCATCTCCGTAGGTTATGTTTCATTCCAAACATTTTAAAGTGGGACACTTCTTCAATTGTGTGATTTTTTCTACAGGTTTTGATCATATCGGGTGGCTTCGTAAAAATGACATCATGCAGTCGTTATCGAGATATCCAGGTTACATGAGTAATTCAACTTTTGCTATTCTGCAAATTGCAATTTATCATCTCTATCTTGTATAATAACTTGGTCATCGGAAAATTGCGTTTGTACACAGCTTAGATAGTAAAATAGTTTATTGATCCCTAATAAATAAAGAAATCTGCCAAAAATTTAAAGAGAAAGTGAAAGGTAAAATAATTAGCAGCGTCTCCGCAAGTGCTCTACCGATATTTAAGATAATTTAAGACATTGACACTATAATATATTTTATATCAATGCCCCCTCCCCCTTCATAGTATCTGTACATCTAAAGTAAATTCTGCCCCGCATTGCACTACTAAAGCCCTAAAGTTTCCCTTACTTAAACGCTAAGTATCTGCTATTTTCTCTCACGCTACACAAAAACTCCAATTAATATCTTACCTCTTAACCTTCACTCGACCCCCTTTCCCCCATCACCCACTTCAAGAACTTTTCAACACGCCTTTCAACCTGACTCACTGCATCTCTGACTTCCACCTATGTTCCGTTAATATTAACAATACATCCTCCTCCCCACATAACTTACCATCTTCATCCCTCTCGAGAACCACATCTAAAAGGCCTCCAATGTGAGCTCATTCTTTTTACTCAATGATCGAGTTTCGAGTTAAATAAAACGCGACACACTCCATTCAAGAGTCGTCAATTATATTTTCATCACGCTTTCACGTATATAACCTCCAAATAATTCTCTCCTCTCAGTAAGCTCTTCTTTGGCGTCATCCATTCTACTCATTACACCTATGCTGATAAGCCCAGTTTGCTCTAATATGCTAACCAGATGTAAAAATAGCGCCACCTGATCTACTTTAGGTCCTGTCACTTTAGTCTTTCAGCAATCCTTCCTATTTATTTTTAATAACATAATTTTTGTTTCCACACGGTTAACTTTCATCTCGTGCCTAAATTAATGATCCCCTACCGCATTCCACAATCACTGTAGTTCCATGGCTAACTGGTTATGAAAAACTTCTTTATGGGCTCATATATTACATTCTCAACCTATGTCACCAATTTATCTGCTTGAATGATCCAACTCAGCATTGAATGGGAGAACGCTGTCCAATTTATTTGAAATGGGCTAAATCACAGAATAAATAATTTATCAATATTAAAGAACCAAGTCTCCACCCAGAATGAAAAAAGAGAAGAAGTTAAAAAATAACTTTAGCATTTGCCAAAACAAAGATTTTCAAAGGAATAGTAATGTTACAAAAACGTATGGAGCCAAATAAATGCAGGAGGAGGAATTCAGCAAAAGATTAGAGTAAGTTAAAAAGAAAAATTGAAAAAAAAACTACTGCGCCCTTCTAATATAAGCACAGTTTGAGGCAAGTTTAATACGTCAAGATAAATAAATAAATAAAGGAAGTACACACAAAATCGCGATGTAAAAGCTCCAAACAAACTCTAATATGCAATAGGAATAGCACAGGCTTTAGAAAGCTTCCTGCTCATGTATTAATGCTTTATTCATGCGTATCCTTCGATCACGAAAATAAATGTTTGTCGTTTTTGTTTTTTTATGCAATTTTCCACCTTTGAGTTTTACTTATATTTGCCCACTTTAAATCAAAACTAGTGTCTGGGCAATTTGAAAAGAAAAATAAAGGAGTGGTGGTGTGAGATAAGTCAACTTTATTTTAAGATAATTTTTCAGAAAGTAGTGGGGAGGTATGTGTAAAAAGCTGTTCATTGCATAGATTTGGAGAATGCCCTAATTTCGATTTGCTCTAATGCATCCTTTTTTTTAACCTTTGGCAGTAGGAGAGCAATTATCTTCTTTCTGGCAAATTATGATGGAGAGAGCTTTTAAGACCTTCAAGTGAATACTAAGTATAAATAAGCACACATAATCATCTCCAACTGCTATAGAATATTTGAATTTGGAGCGAAGCAAAAGCAATTACAGCCTGAAGTCAGTCCGTATCGACTAAAGAGTGATTTTAATCGCAAAACGAATGTGAAGGCTTTCTGTGCGGGAAACGTGATACCTCTATGACTAAACGCGTCGAAATGTTTCCTGTCCTTCACGCTGGATGGCTATGTTTGTTGTACATCTAGCATATAACAGTTCGTAATGCTGCCTCTCCCCCTTAAATTACAGTGAGTATGAGCGCTAAGTAATATTATTCATGAATACCCTTACAGCCGATAGTGGCACGAATCCCTTAACTACACTCACAATCATCATAGGGATTTTCAATTACAAAACAGCAATTTAAGCCATGAGCGAATGGAAAAGGCACAGGCGAATCATCTATGCAACACCAGAGTACTCGGTTGCCAACTGGGGAGACAGATGATATGTATGGTTTTCAGGGAGATGGGATTTGAGTTTACCTCATCGTAGTAAAGTTTAAGGTCAGCTTTAACGGAAGATCATGTAACTGTTAATGGAAACGGTTTTCCTTTAACAAGGGGAAAGATTGAGTTGAAAGACTTTTGGCCAAAGCACTCACCGACAGACGTCACGTCCAAGGAGATGTGCTTCTAGGCTACTCCTTTTTAGAGCTTACCTGCAAGAGAAATAAATAATCTTTAGTAACAATTAGCATATTTGAGGCACCTAGTTAGCTGCCTGGGCAAACTAGGCTTTTCAGACTTACCGAAAGATGGGTTATAAGGTGAATCTACCAAGGAGTTGAAATTAAACCAGTTACGTTTGTCCTATCAGGCATCAATAAGCACCAGAATACCCCTCTCTGCTCATTCCATAATTAA
The DNA here is from genome assembly GCA_963573305.1 of Pyrrhosoma nymphula. Taxonomy (NCBI): domain Eukaryota; kingdom Metazoa; phylum Arthropoda; class Insecta; order Odonata; family Coenagrionidae; genus Pyrrhosoma; species Pyrrhosoma nymphula. The sequence goes on along the minus strand of OY754337.1, from coordinate 45,545,836 downwards.
TATTCGTAACGATACCAAGCACAACTTTAATATCATGTCACTTCATATCGTTATAGAACCTGTCTTTGTAATCATTATCGAGAAACTTCAAAAGTCTTAGAAACATGGTTGAAACTTGTAACTCTTGGTCGTGAGAATGTTCATCCTTCGAGGGAATAGGTTTTCCATTTCATCGGGCTGAGTCAGGCAGAACTTTCCTCGGGAAGAGCTTATTCATGCATTCCCGTGGAATGTATCTTCATTCTAAATTAGTGCCATAAATACAGGAGTACCGACAGTTTGTCCAATAGTGAAACGGAAGACAGATGATAAATTCAAAAAATGGTAATGCCACCAAAGACCATATCATAAAGACCAATTAATCTTGTACTTTATATGGGCTCTTGTATTAGGGTTTTCTAATAGTTCCTAAAAATCGTCAAACGCCTTAGGTGCCTGAGAAAGCGTATAAAACATATTAAATTGCCGAAAACGCTTCTACGTCTCCTATTTACGGTAGTCAATGGATTTTAATGTCATCGATTAATATTTTTCCCCTTCGTCTCCTGTACTCCCTGGAGGCTTAGAACTTCCTTTCACAGCTGTATTAAGTTAACACCGTCAACTTTTTGTGCTTCATATTCAACCGAGGAGCAGGATTGAGATATTGAAGGTATTCATGAAGCATTTCACAATTTCTGAACAGCATTTACTTACTAAATTTCCCTCCCGTTATTTGAAACAGACGGAGACGTATATTTATAAACAATGACAGATGGATAATTTTAAATTTAATTGATATCCGCACACCAGCATGCGAACTTGACTAATTAATGCATTAGATCATGACCTACGATATCAATAAGTCGGTTCAATAATTGAAACATTCAAATTTGTGTTGACAACATTACTGACAATGTTAAAACACATTTTATAGCACTTAGACTATATATTCCGTAAACTATTTTCATTCTTAGAATAAAGTATCTGTATTCTTGTAATTTACCCTTAAAATGTGGGCGAATCTAACGACGAATGCTTGTACAAACTAATTTCTTGAATATAGACTTGATAGATCTAAATCTAATGTCCAGTTGGCATAAAAGTTGGCTTGCGTCAAAAAATGAGTACACATAAATTTGAGTCAGAGCTCAATAATTAAACTTTGAAATCTTTATTCGGTAGACAAACTATTTTCTGGCTTAGAATTGAACTCTTTTGCACATTTTATAAACATATCACCAAGCCACGAAAGATAAAATTCTTTACATTACTTATCCTAATCAAAACAAAACAAAAAAAGTTTTCAACATACTACACTTGCACAGCAAAGCTAAATTCTAGAGCTATGTCCAACCAGTGGGTCAGCCCAAACGTAACACTGCTCTTTAGAACTTTAATCAGGGAACTAAGCCTGTGGCTTGGGCGTGTGCTCATATCTTTTTAATGATGAGATTATTTTTCACCCGATGTTGAAAAAAAGTCGCGTCCTTGATTGATGAAAGACACCAGCACCCGTCTCTCACTCGAAAAATGTTTCTCTGCTTCGCGGCGAGTGTAAATTTCGAAATCATGAGTCGTTTCGCAGGGATAAAAAATGTTTTGCTCCACGCGTCATTCCCTCTCCGCTACCCTCTTCTCATTCCGGAAATATTTCGTCATTGGTCGTTCAGTTCTAAGATTAGTTGACTGCAGCCGTCTATCCTTCCCTATCTAATGGTAGTCCCCTTACTCCCTAGTACTTATTATTATGTACTTTTTTCTTAACTCGGTTCATGTATTGATCGCTTGTCCTTCTTCTTGGAACCTTTTCCTCTATCTCTCCTTCAATCATATTCTTCACAAACACATGGTGCCTCAGGGTGTGCCCAAGCCATCTGGTATATCTTTTCTGTATAGTGCTCCATATGGTCTTATCCTCTTCTGCTCTTTTGTAAACTTCATTTCTTATTTTATGCATCCAATTTACCTTCAGCATCCTCCTCCATCACCTTTTCCGTCAATTATATTCTTTTCGAACCCATGGTGCCTCAGGGTGTGCCCAATCCATCTGTTTCATCTTTTCTGTGCAGTTTTCCATATGGCCCTTGCCTCTTCTACTCCTCTGTAAACTTCATTTCATATTTTATCCGTCCAATTTATCTTCAGCATCCTCCTCCACCACCAGGTTTCGAAAGCTTTCAATAATTTCTGTTCTGCTTTCCCAATGGTCCATACTTCTGATCCATAGAGTGCTACGCTCCACACCAATGTTTTTATGTAGGTACTGTTTTCTTGTTTGCAGACCTATCCTCTTTGAACGCATTAGTTGCCTTTTCATTATGAACGCTTTCTTAGCTCGATACACCCTGCGTTTCATGTTCGTTGTACTTCTTCCGTCCCACGTGATCAATGCCAGGTGGGAGCACTTGGGGGCCGCTCGGGGGCCTGTAGGCGATACAACTACGTTAATAAACAAGTCGCAAGAATAGAAAGGGGAAAAAAACTCTCGGGGCACATTGGCAACTGCCTACTTTGCCTTATTGATAGTCCGGCTCTGCACGTGATGGTACTTCCCAGGTAGATTAAATAATCCACTAGCTCTAATTTCTCTCCTCATGGTGTGACTTCTACACTCGGTTTCTCTCTTCCGCACACTAAGATTTAGGTGTTCTTTCTATTTATTTTCACGTGACATTCTTGAATAACATGGTCCATCACGTTCAGTGATCTTGGAACGTCATCACAATTTCCCACTACGACTGTGATATCGTCTGTGAAGCAAAGTATGTTTATTTTTTCTCCGTTAATCTTAATTCCATTCAATCTCATATCTTAAGCTTCTCCGGGAGCCATTTTGAGGTTCTATACTAGGGAAATATTAACAGAGGGTCTCAAGGTAAACCCTATTATAGTGTGTCTTCTGGAGCCTCTGACCATGTAAGTGGGAACGCCGCACCAACTTTCACCACCAAACTGCTAAAGACGGCCAGCTTTCCAAAGCACTGAGCACATATTGATACCCTTTTGAACATTAATTTAGAAAAAAATCAAATTCATAGTGTGGGTAAAAATGATGGAAGTCACGAAATACTTGAATCTTTGCAGCAAAATAAATATCGTGTTTTTGGCACCATCGAATCCTACGTATAGCGTGCTTTAAGAAATAATAGCTTCTTTTGGCTAGAGAAAAATGAAATGTAAGAATATTTTATCCGTAGCTAGGGAAATTTCATTAGTATCGAATGCCAAGTTCCTCTTTATGGAATTTCAAGAAGAGCGGTCCATTACTGAACATCAAAAAAGAACTTTTTATCTGAATCTATGCTTTTCTGGTTTTCGGGTAACCGGGTGAGGGGGACCCTGTTATGTCCCGGAGACAAATTCGAGTGTACATAATATTTGCGCCAGTAGTAGGCCCTATGCCGGTATCTTTCCTTCCGCAACCAGTAAAATGTATCGTTTTCGCTCTCAAGGATAGCTTTCTGGTCTTCGTAACGATTTGCCGCAGCAACGAACTTAAAGGTGAGCCATTTTCGTTTACCTAAAAATGTTCGTTAAGTTCATCCCGATACGTTGGGCGACGATCTCAGTGGCGGCCCAGAAATTGAAAATTACTTGGTGCTTTCGATTTGATAAAGTTTGGGCCAAAATAACAAATATATATGATATTTATAAAGTTCAGCAATTAATGATTGTTTTTCAATTTTTTCGTCGAATTAAAATTGGCAGAGGTGCTCTGAATGGCCACAATTAAGTGATAATTGAGTGAGCAGTGACGCAGCTATTAAAATGAATATTTATATTTATATCTTATTGCTTTTTCCGAGCAGCAAATGAATGATCAATGTTATGGTTTACGCAAACGGAATAAAAAAATCGTTATAATATTTTCGTCAGCAGCGAAGCAGACTCGTGATTTCCAGTGAACGAGAAAACATTAGGCGACTGACGTCATAAAAATAAGTCTCATTGTTAGCGTTGTAACGAAAGTTTCTAGACCCAGGCCAATGGAGACAAAAAAGACAGGAAGATACAGAAAGTGTCGAAGGCTAACATTTGAATTGTTGAGGCCTCTCCGCATGCTGAATGTGGTTGTGGCAAGGACAGGCGGAAGGAGAATGAAGTGGGTTCAATTAAGGTACTTAAGGGGGACATTACTTCAAATAAAAATCAACAATCTTGGCCTCGCTCTGAAGAAATAGATCTCATCTTTCCAATGATATAAAAACTATCAGCCATACCTTTTGAGATATTTGTCCAAAATAACAGCCAGTTTCAGCGGGAAATGGTACATGTATCGACTCTAGAAGGGCTTTATGTTAATATGAGAAACTTATTAGATATAGAGCTCGTAAATAATTTAACAGTGTGTAGTTTGTATGCTTTCTCGACTAACCTTAAAAATAAAGCAAATAACGCAGTAAAATTTAAAGAATTGCACAAAATCGTCGGTTGTGAAGGTGTTTTCAGTGTACGGCGTGAAAAATATGTTAGTTGACGTCTTATGCATGTACATTTAGCTATGATTCAGAATTCCAGTAGTTTAAAACAAAGTTTTTAAGCAAGTTACACCTAATAATACAGCCAATCCAAATGCAATAGATTCAAAAGTCCCGCGAGGTATGAAAGGCTAAGAGTTTACCTCTAAGTTTATGCGTTTTCGTGTACTTAATCTCAAAAGAAAGGCTACGGATGATGGACACAAAAAGATTTTGTCCACAAATGTCACATTTGGTGATCAGGCACAAATGTCAAATGTCTCAATGTAGCAGTCGGGACTGTGACGAAAAAACGCAAAGAAAATTAAAATGACGCTATCCAAAAAAACGTCATGCTGTCCTTTTTTTCTTCAATGAGTAACATATCTTTCAGGATCGCATTACTCACAAACTTAATTTATTCATGTTGAAAGAAAGACTAAGCGCCCGTGGTGCACGCGATGGGCCTTTAGAGATATGCGTAAAAGTCAAAGAAAGGAAAAAGATTGTAAGAGGCGCTTTGTGTACCGTAAAAATAAATAGAATAATTCTTTAATTTTTCTTTCAAATTGGTAATGTGGGTAAAAATGGTGGAAGTCGTGAAATACTTGAAGCTTTACAGCAAAATAAAGATCGTGTTTTTGGCACCATCGATTCCTACGTATAAGTTGCTTTAAGAAATAATAGCTTCTTTTGGCTGATTTGGTGTACCGTAAAAAATAAATAAAAGGGGGTTGCAAATAAAATAATTTGTATCTAATATAATAATATTATATTAATAATAAACGGGGATTGGGATGGCATAATACCTGATTGTGAAACTTAAAGCTGAACGTAGACGAAAATTCTGGACTCCTAACAATCATGTATTTTAAACCGCCGTAGTTGGTTTTGACAGAAGCTTTAAGGCTGATGTAGATGAAGAGGAGGCAAAGGGTCGAGTGCCGGAAAATAAATCTCGTGGTCAGCAGTGGAAAAGATAACCTCACTAACCCATTGGTGAGCCGCAACATTAGGTGCTGACGAAGCTTATTTCCTGCTACGAGCAATCCCTAGTTATTCAATGAGCATTGTTTACAGAAGGTATGATTTCATTGCATTTCAACAGTAATTTTCAAATGAATCAATGTATTATGTGCAAAATTAATTTAGTCTTTCTAACCGTAAGATATTTATTTTAAAATATCACATAGAGGAACACACTCACCGGTAATTAGATGCAAATTCTACCTCTTAACTCGAAACTACTTCTTAACTCGAAATCGTTATTGACTCGGCCAAATAAATCTATTTTAAATGTCACCTCAGACGCAAAAAATAAAAATTGAAATTTTTAATTGGATACTTAGATAATAGATTAAAGAGATTAAAGTGTCTTGCAAATCTATTCCACATTCAGAATTTAAATTGGAAATAGGAAGTTTATTCTTCTAAAGCTTTTGAGGTAGAATACATTTGTTTTGAGATCCTCCAAAACTCTGTGATGTACAATTTTTGTGTTTAAACTCTTTGAAAAAAGAATTAATTTTGATATTCTTTTTAATAATATTTGATTGTTGGAATATTAATCTGGATAGATTCGTGAGGTATGGTAGAAGAAGGGCAGATACTAAACCATAAAACTCCAGAAAACAGCAGATGCTAAACCTTTTTCACTGTCCATATTTGAAAAAAGTTAAACCTTTTTCATTTCGTATTTATCATTGTAAGTGGATTTCAATGAAAAAATAAACGAAAATAAACAAATATATATTAGCTAACGGCTTCATGTATCACGTTCTCCAAAAATAGCATCAGTAAAAGATAACTTACATTGCCCCTATTTTTAAACATTAGGTTTAACTTTTTAGGAAGAAATATTGGTGAGTGCATTACAGTTTGCACATTTGGAGCAAGTCAACTACTTCGCAAATATTTCACCATTAGATTTAGATTTCACATCCATGAATGAGGAAAACCATGCCGATTACCTTGGGCGGGTTATGAATTGATATGATCAGGAAAAGCCTGCTTCTTCCCTCATCATTTCGCCTGAGAACGGGAACGGGATTAAGATAGGTAAAAAAAAGATGAATACAGCAAAACCAGAGGTGACTCCTGCGAAAAAGTTGGCCATAAATCAAAAGCAGAGGGACGATCGAAGATGAGAGGGAAGAGAAGAGGTCGGAAGTTTGGACTGAGAAAGAAAGAGGAAAAGAGGCGAAATGAAACGATAAATTTGAATATTCCAGCTTATCGCTGACTGCGTCAGAATGGAGGGTGAAGTATTAGGGGTTAAAGCGTTAAAAAAGCCGCAAGTGAGGCTGAATTTTGAAAGCAGGAGATTAAAACCGCGAAATGGCAGGAGTCAGCGTAATGTTAGAGAGGAAGCGAAGAAGAATTATTGTTCCTCGATGGGCGCTGATAGGTAACAGAAATGACTGATGATATATTGATGAAAGTGTATCACGAGTGATGCATGTTGATTTCGGCAGACAACAATGGACACTCTTCGACGGAATCGGAAATGCATATTTCAATACTTGAAGTTTAGGCAGTACGGATTGTTCCAAATTCGTTACCCATGGCTTTTACAATTTAGCCACCAGCAGAACTTCCGAGTATCCCCTTCATTTGAAGGTGGTCGGAGCTAATTTTGTTGATGCACAAATTTCCATGAAACATTTCATACGAGTGACTATCACGTCATACTATCAATAATACACATTGATAAAAGGAAAAAAATGCGTTTTACGGATTTACTTTTCTTTATCAATCCAATTCTATTTTAACACGCAGCCTTATGGTGTGTACATATTTGTATATTGCATTTATATTTCGTAATAATATGACTACACGTGCAAACATTTTATTATAAACTATTCACTACTGATAAAAACATTACACATTACAATAATGGTAGCCAATAAATAAAAAGGTGTGAAGCCGAGTCGATACAATATTCGAAAAAACGTATTGAAATATAATTTTCGAATTTTTCTAATTCAAGATTTTTAATACAACCCCAAAAACCCAAGTCATAACGTCCTTCAATTAAGGAAAATTACATAAATCATTATTTTTGTAACATTTCCATTAGGTACTACATGTATAGTGAGCTCCACCACAGAGTCGGATGTCCTTAAATGAAATGTGGTGTTTTTTTGACTTACTTGAGCATTTATTAAAATGTGGACGCTACGACCCATGATTACTGGGTCAGCCCCCTTGAGCCACTGAAATTTGTTTTTTTTATTGAAAATTTCTAAAAAAACACCTAGGTAGAGTTAAAAAAAATTTAAAATCATAGTAACAATTACAAAGGACATCTGAGCGCTTGAATTACACTACATTTGCTATTCATTTAAGAAACTTAAACGGTTTTAAGTAAAAACTTTGTCTTAAAAACTCTTATGTTGATTTCTTATCCCAATAACTCAAAATTACTCGGCACATCAGCATGCATTTCACTGCACCGACATAGAGCAATCCTCAACTAAAGTCAAGCGCTAATGAAAATGGAATGAGCAGTGATACCGAAATATTAATTGTTTTAACCTTTATCACTCACCTTCGAGGGCTGATTTCATTTACAAATGATTAGAATATATTACGAAAAGAATATTTGGGAATGCAGAATCAAAAAGTTATTTTATTTTCCGAGATTGCAATCTCACGACTTTAATGAGAAATTGGCAAGAAATATATAAATATAAAATATCTTTTAGAAATGGATGACCGTTTGAAAAAGGAAAAGTTCCAGGTGTCGGAACTATCATGCAGTAGTTCCTTTCATTCAGTTCCTTTCATCAGTAGTTCCATGCATTCCTGACTTTATCATTGCCTAAAAGTTGGTTGAACTTTTTTAATGATTGGACACATGAATATGCTCTTGACGTAGCCTAACCCGACCTCTAAACGTGTTAATTTGTTCAGCAGAAAGGTCCCTTAGTAATGTTTACGCAAATGCTTATACATAGAGAGACATTTTAGAGATTTATCCTTCGCTACAAAATGCGCACAATTAGCTAGGCATGCACGCAGTTGGGATAGATCCCATGATTGCATTCATTTGTAAGTGACTATTTTTGCTCCGTCACACTCAATGACCCGAAGTGGATGATCAAAATTCTAGAATCAATAAGCGGAAAATATCTGAATGGAGCATATCTTTTATAAACCTGGAAGATATTTAGCTAGCACTAATCCATTTTTGGAATGTCTTAAAGTGAGTTGAGGGCTTGACGACAATATTCAGCTCGTAGCAGGTAAATGCAGACAAAATTTCACAATCCGGCTACTTGATATGCATCAAACGTGCTCGAGCCAAGAGAAAAAAGTGCGAATATCGCATAAACGTTTAAAAACTGGATTCGGGTCCTCTAGTTGATGGCTCCGTTTTCCCTGCAAGCAGGCTCAAGAACTGGAATCCTCAACCACTATCAAAATCGTGGCAGAATGTAATTCCACTTGGTTCCGTAGGAACCCGCCCTTCAGATCGGGTGGAAATATATAAGGGATAGGGGTGGAATGTAGAATGGAAGGTAGAAGAGAAGCCAGACGACGGATTGAGCCAGCTGTTAACGAAAGGCTGCTGAGGGAACCAAGGTTTAACGCTCCAATGTCGTAGAAAGGATAGTGTGACATTTGGTGAAGGGATACCGGTTGCCGGATAAAATCAAATCAATTGACATGCGATAAATGAATGCATGGACTAAGCCTCTGGTATATATGCTGAGTAAAACCATATTCAAACTCGACCAAACTCAATTCACACTGGCGATAACTCGCTTTTTCAACCCAAAGCAAACTTTCACCCACACATCTTATTAACTTCCATATCCCAATCCAGCCATTTTTTTACATGTCCCAACCTTCGGCACATTATTCAAGGGACTCTCCTCCACGAACTTCGGGGTCGAGGAGTCCCATTAGTCTCGGTCGACCCTTGACCCTGCCCCCAAGCACTCTCTCCCATTCCTACCATAACCTTGCGTGCCCTCCTAATACTCCAATGACACCTTAACTCATTTCGTTTTTTTCGTAACGTTATCCCCTGATCCCCTCATCCCTTATTTCCGATCTTCGAGACCGCCATAACTTTAAACTAAACCCAAAATCTGATATCTGATTTCCATCGAGAAGTTAATTGAGTGGTGGCCATCACGATGGAACAGCACGAACAGTAATAAAAGACGTGTGAGATTTCAGCAGAGATACCACATGGAAGTTTATTTGCTTTTCTAAATAATAACCTTGATATTTTCTCGAAACACAATACTTTTATTCTGGGCATAAAATATGTGATATTTTCGAAGAGGAGTATAATACTTCAAAATTAGCAGTCCATTACTTTTGATGTGTTTGACTATTTTCGTTACACAGTAGCATCTCTATAAATTAGTCTATTAAGAAATGACTATTGATTTATTACTAAATCTTTAAACTCTCTGAAATTTTGTGGAGTCTAAAGTATAGTGGTCTTATTTATCTTGTCATTCGTACATTGATTTATGTGTAAACATGCTGCAGTGTAGTGAAAATAGTGAAAATGGATAAATAGAAAAGTGGATTACTAATTTTTAATTATTATATTCCTTTTTGACCTGGTATTCCACCAAGGATCTGCCGCATCCATAAATTATATTAATTTATTGCATGTACCACTTCGTAAGTAGATGTTATCAATTAATAAAGGAATAATATTGAGGCGTACAACTTGTTTGTATGAAAAGTATGACATATGTGAAAATTGAAATTGCTTGGTATGAGTAATGGGAACCCCAGCAGGGGCAGCATACGGGATTTTTATAAGTCATACAATGATGCTTCACTTTTATGTTATAATACACTAACAAATGATCGACATATATCTATGTACCAGTTAATATTTATATTTCAACCCACTTTTTCAGGTTAACATGGTAGTGGTAGGTATGGAATGATTGAGTATAAAAACAGCGTATCAATGTTATACAAGTTGTAGATTCTATATAATAATAATGTCTTTATTTTGACATTGTATGTCAAAGCCATGGTCGGTGATAGAAAAAACATTATGGAATTTACAAAGTTGGGAATCGTTTCACAGGGATTCTTAGACTCTAAAAATGACAATATCGATAATTGACCTAATTTTTCATGTTTCTAAAATATCAATCGGTTAATTCGAATAGAATATGCTGCCAAGTAAACAATGATGCAGGTAGTATCATCATAGATTTTCTTTTCTAAATTATAGATTCCACCAAAGATTATTTTTACCGTCTCTAAGCCCTCCTGTCCTCTGCAATCTCCAATTCTGCTCCCATCTTTCTCAAATCTTCCTGAAATTGTCCTTTCCACCTCAATCTTGGTCTCCCTGGTGGTCTCCTTCCTTGAAGTCTTCCTTCCAATGCTCAGTTTATCATCGAGTTTTCATCCCTCCGCAGCACATGGCCCAGCCATCTTAACCTCTTGCTTTTGACTACTGCGACAATGTCTGGCCTGTTACACAGCTCTCTTATTTCCGTTTCTTTTTATTCGCCATTTGTCTCCTTCTAGAGTAGGGCCAAATATTCTTCTGAATACTTTATTTTCAAATTCCATTAGTTTCTTTTGTGACTTCTTTGTAAGGGTCCAAAACTCTGTATCAAACTCTGGCTGTACCATCGTTTTATATATTCGTATTTAAGTGCCCCTCGACAGAAGTTTACTTTTAAAAAGCTTAATTAGACTCAAGTATGTTCTGTCTGCTGCTGTTATTCTGTTTGAAATTTCAGTCTCCTCCCTATTGTCATGTGTTAAGGTTACTCCTAAATACTCAAACTGATTTGTTTTTTTAATATTTATAATTCATGACTGTTATATTTTCTTCCTGTTCTTCAAGCCAGCTGATCTTAATGAAATTTGTCTAGCTTTCATTAACGTGCAGATTAACCTTGGCCTCTTCTTTCAGGAATACATTAGTTAGTCTTATCAGGTCTTCTTTGTTCTCTGTTATAATGACTACCTCGTCCGCAAAGGCTAACAGGTTGATTTTCTCCGGAAGGTAAGCTCCTCCTAGGGAATCTTTCGTTTTCTTTACTGCATATTCTACTGCCATGAAAGCGGTTATTTTACAATCTCCAAATTGACTTTAAAATTCCAGGAACTTTGTACATTTATACCTTGAACTGGAATCGCTTCGTTCGCCCCTGCATTTAAGGTAACACGAAAAATCGATATCTCTTGAGATACGGGCGGTGAATTTAGGGCGACGGCGCTGAGTTGAAGGTATCCTTGAGTCAAAATGATATACGATTGGGGAGGAGATTTTTTGGAATGGAGAAGAAAGGTTGAAAGACGAAAGAGAAACAGTCGGTTGGAGACTCCCGAAGCTGTAACTTCTCCGTTTTGTCAATCCTCTTGGCAGTTCATTAGTGAAGTTACCACTTGCGAGATTCCTCTTCTCATTTACATTGTGCACCATGCCCCAATAAGCTGTTTTTTCGCCACTCTAAGTTACGGCTAGAATCGCTCGCCAAGGCAGGACGTAATGTAAAAATGATTCACCGAGAAAAAACTCGAAGACCCAAGGAAAAGTTTGCCAACTTAGCGCTAAATGAAGGACATTGCATTTTGCATACCTACGAACAGAATATATCAGAATGGAATTTGTATATTTCACTACAATTAACTTCTAAAATAATGGATCGGAGATCATTTTCAAGGGTACTGAAGAGAACTGCAAGGCAACATGAAGGCAAGTACTATTTCCGGGCGTGTTCTACACGAACATCAATTCCGCAATCATTATCGCGAAAAACATATCCGAAAAATAATGTTTGCATATGTAGCAAGAGAGTTTGCAATAAAACCTTAACGCAAAAAATGGCATAGGAAATTATATCTGCTTTTCTCTGAGTAAGATATAGGTAGTTAAGTATTCAACAAAAAAGTATTTCTTCTGGGGTTTCTAATTTCACCCCCATTTTTATTTGTAAAAATATGTGTATATTTATTTGGGGGAAATAAATTCTATTCTATTCTATCCGTAACAATCCACGGTTCGCCAGCTCCTCCCCTACTCTCCCTACTTCTCAACTGAACAGCCTAATCAAGTTCCTAATTAACGTCCGAATAACGCACTCCATCAATTAGAACTAGTGATTGAAAGCATCAGACAAATTTTAATATCCGCAAGAAGGTTCGTTAGTGATCACTTTGAACATTAAAAATGAGATAGAGGCATAAAGATAGTAACCAACGCCATCTAACGGAAGCTTGTTCGATAAAGTGCGCACATTGAACTGACATTTAAACAATACGTCCACTGTATTACTAAATGCTGCTATACGTTTTTGTGATTTTTTTCTTTAAACCCTTAATTCCGAAACATAAAATTTTGATAAGAGCTAAAACAACCATAACCAACCATTTTGGCAACCGCGTTGACAAAATGAATTATGTTGCAGGTAGTGTGGTAGGAGAATGATTATTGAGTGATCGGAAAACGGGTGGAGAGAAACCCGGCGTCGGCGTCAGCCTACTCTTAACAAATGGTGGCGGGGGGACAACAGTTTAACGCACCTTCCGACGGACGGAGTGCTGTAAAGCAAGAAAAAAGCAATATACAATAACATTTAAAATAAATATTAATCCGAATTGTCAATACAATCAGGAGAACTCCATACATGCATTTTAGTCAACCAGGCGACCATCGATACTGAAGGTTTACATCTCATAAGCACGCACATGTATACGAGATTTAAACCCTCTCTGTCGATGGTCACTTGGATGAGTCAAAATTCTGTTTTATTGACAATTTGGATTAGTCTTAAATTTAAACCGAGTACAGTACTTGAAGTGCCCACCACAATGCACCCAAGCTGGCATCGGGGCTCCAATGAGAAACCTTAGCCACTGCTGGAATGGAAACCCTGGCCCTCGAAATAGGAAGGTAAGCTAGTACTATAATCACAACATCGACTCAACCCCCATCAAATCGGTCTTCCTCATAAAGAAGGGATATGGATACTATATATGAAAATTTATAAGGTTAATGAAGAAGAACGCAACTAAATAAGAACCCCTATAAGAACCACTGATAGTGAGCTTTCCCATTGAATATGTTTCGGACCAATCCAGATATCAATGCTAAAAAGGCGTTCTCATTAAGAGTCGCGATCGAAAGAAGCCTTCGAATAATCTCCAAGAAACAGAGCAATAAAAGCCCCCTGAGTGAATGTGGAAGTCGTAGGTTATGTGAGATGAGGGAAAAGATCGGGCGAGCCATTAAATATTGCTTTTCTATTCCAGCCCACCATTAAGCCTCTAGCACTTCACTGTTGCCCCCATGCACCGACGATCTTCAAATTACTGATTGCATGATTGCTCGAAAACCTTCTTTCGCCAACCCACTCTTAGACCACTGCAGCACCACTCCAGCCCTAAGAAATTGCCAGGGTAATAAAAGTTTTTCCTCAAATATATTTTTTCGCCAAGAGAGCTCAATTGTATTTACGGATTAAACTGGATTATTGGGGAAAGGTCATACCTATGCGGGACACCTATTTGTGACACTTAATAGTGATGACTAATAGATAGCTTAGGCTTTATAAAAGAGCCAATGTGACACTGGCTCTTGGTTCGACATTAGCAGAAAACATTGCATGAAAATATTACAATCGACCAATACCAACAAAGTTGGAAGTTTCAAATTTTTAATTGATAAAAGAATTTTAACTATGTATAAACTACATAAATATAGCTACATTAAGGGTAAATGCTTTAAACTACAAATTTATAACACATATGTAAAATTCCTCGAAAAACATTCGATGTTTCTCTATGTAAATATGGAAAGTTACAATAACCACTTCTTTGCCTTATTTTGCATTGCCCTTTAAAAATATAAAAAAAGGACTGCGACATACGGGAGACTCGGCACAAAAAGCCAACATCAATGGCAAGTTTGGTGGCACATATATTTAAAAATTGTGGATGTAACGAGTAATTTCCTAAAGTATAGGTCATTTTTAGAGTAGAAAAAGTTACTTTTCTCTATATCTAAAAATAAGTGCCACTCTACTAGGCAGGCACTAACTGTGACGTCATGTATTTATGCTCTCAGTGCTCTAGTCAGATAAAATATTTATATATATTTTTGCAATTTGAAAGAAATATTATTTTTTTAATGGTCTAAAAACATTCTGAGAAATGAGTGAAATTCTCTGCAGCAAAACTTCATTCGTCTCGACAGGGATTGGAACCCAAAACCCCCGATTATGTGACTCCCTAAGTTAATCAGAGGTTAATGGAAGTACCGATTGGTAAGAAGAAGATTTGTGGGGAAAAACAAGTATTGCACATTTGGCGACAAAACGGAAAACGTCATTATATTTAAAATAGAAAGAGCTTTGGAAGACGTCTTGGAGTAAGCAAAATAACCTTCCGGAGTTAAGGGAGCACTTATTCTATAGTTCACCCAACGGTGGCGTTGGTTCACCCCACTCTGGGCTTGGAGTGAAGATTGATGAGAGGAGGCAGAGCGAAAGAAAGATCTAAATTGTGAAAAATGTGGAAACTTTCACTCCCGTCAAGAAATTTAAATAGAAGTTAAGCAATCAGGGGGATGATTAATGGTTTCATATTAAATATATATCGTGAAATAAAAGGCCTGTAAAAGGCTATGAGAAATACTAAAATGATAATATATGCAGATAGGATAAAATAAATTTGTAAAAAAACACGGAATTCGAAATTTCAAAACTTTAAACACGCCTAAAGATGTGAATACTTTCTACTTTTTGAGCGCTTATCAGCGCAATGACATTAAAATTTTCCATTGCGATAATTTATGTATAAACTAATATGATTTACAATTTTGCGGAGATAAAATTCTCTTATTGCTTTAAAAAAAGAAGAAATAACCGAGATTCTGTAACCTCTGGAAAGCCAGTTGGCCGCGTAGTGGCTCATCGTTCTTGGAGAAAATATTTCTACACACATCTTACCACATTTTAATGAAGTCCCTCTCAAGGAGGTTAGAAAAGAAATGGAGACGACATAGCCCTTGATTCTTGAAGCCAATTCCGCCATTGCAGTCGTCACAGTTTAGACCTTCCTCTGGCTTACGTGTCCGGCGGTTGCGTTCTATTTTCGTCAAATCTAAGTTAAAAACCACAGGCAAGGCGATGTTTTGTGGCTGGTTCGGCAACACCTACTCGGCACAAAATCCCTCCCAAGCACCTCTATTCTTGCTTCACTCTCACCCATGAGCGTTCACGGTCATACCTCCTCCATTTCATTTTAACCTCCTTGAGTCCCTCTATATTTATTTCCGTTCTCCCGCCAGTGCATTGGAGACCCTAGGGGTTATAACCATTATTTTGTCATTCCATAGTCTCCCTCCAGAAAAATCCTCCCTTGCGGTCGTCAACAGACAAAATATCCTTAATTAACAATCAGAATAATACTTACCCACCACTATGCCCTTAACCTAAAAGAGTAAATTCTATATAGTAAACATCCCTAAAGTAACTTAATAACATTTTCTCCTCAAGTAGATGGTTTACATATAAGTACTCTTCCACACTGCCGTCTACTTATTGTCATACTGTCATAATAATATTTCTCTACACTCTAGTATGGTAAGATTTAAAACATAAAAGAATCTATGCCAAATGAAGTCAGTCCTCTTCAGACTGAATTTTTTTCCTCTACTCAATATTTTTTTTTAATTTTATATGTTTCCATATGAAGTGTTTACTCGGGTTTACTCCAATCTTTCAACTCCGTGCACCTGGAAAACGGTCATTGTGTCTACTACAACGGACACAACATAAAAGATAAGTTACGAACTCCTAAAATTACCACGCTGACAGTTTTTCTTCAGGCTTTGTGGTTTTGTTATTAAATAAGTTCAATGTTTTTCACACCCGTTGAATTTCAATGGGTACCTTCCGCTAGTATATAACAAGTACGGTATTCCACTAAGTAATGCACTGTCCTGCTGACAAAACGAGCCTACAGAACCTCAGCTGTGTTATTTTCTGGGAACTTTGTCTCATAAGGGCACCTCTGACCGGACGGGGAGCGGACCTGGTTCCCTAAACTAGATGCATTACTTACGCATTATTTACACCCGCAGCTGGGTTTAATACCAAGAGTGTTCTACCCACAAAAACCAAAACTACCTATTATGCTTTAAGACAGTGCTCTTAAGCTCTTACGGCCACTATAATATTTGTGAAGAGCAAAGAAGCGTCGAAGGGTCAACATGTGTGATTAGTCCTTGAAATTGTATACTCCATGTTTTCTTCTTAGCAAACGTGAACTAAACTTCAGGTATTTTTTCCGTAACACGTACCACGAAACAATTTGCTTATCTTCACTATTAGCCATTTTCGATTCTGGAAAACGTTGTGAAGATTTGCATGGGAGGATAGCGCACATACTCTGAGTGGTGGCCACCAAAAGGAAAATAAAGTTAGTGAAAAGTGAAGATCCTAAAGGATAGGTGAGTGAGAGGAAAACAAAGAATGGATGGTGAGAGGAGGAAAATGGCGACGATGGTAATAAAACTGAAGCCAGCACATTCAATGGTGAATATTTAAAGCGCAACAGTGGGACATCGAGGGAAGTAATCCATCCTAAAATATTCATAATCCAAGTCCAAAAATCATTAGGATGTAATATGGCCTAAACTTTGAGCAGTAAGTTTACATGAAGACTATAAGTGCAAAATAATATCGGTAAGAATTGTTCCCATTGCAATGTTTGGCATCATATTCCCAAAAAAATGCTTCCCGAACTTATTACTTCCAGATCATTTAAATGATGTTTTATAATATTAATAAAAAAAATTCATTGGAATTAAAATTAATAAATATATCATGCAACATATATAATTTATAATTGTAAAAGTTAAGATACCAATTTTCGCTTAAAGCATTGTTTTCTGTGTGATTGTGATATTAAAATTGTAGTAGCTGCCAAGACTTCAAGGTATTTGCACAAATTTAGTTCAGAAAAAAATGTAAAAGCATCATAAGTAAGCTGATTCTCCTACAGAACAAACCGTAAAACAGCCAATACTAGAGGCACGTTATGCATAGATTCATCCTGAGACAGAAAAACAGTGTTTTAAGTTATATTCAATGTAAAACATTCTTGCATTGTTTTATCGTTAAGCCAGGGACGTGCCTAAATATAGATCATGGCAAAGCAAGACCATGCAGAAGTAAGTCGATTGGTCGCTGCTGAGAGAAGATAGATACTAGACAGATTGAATTTATAGCTCTAGGACATTTAGGCTACGCTGCATGTCATCTAGAGTAATGGGACACCTGCTGCGAGGAAGGAGGTTGCCGAGAGCCCCAGGGTTGGAGTTCGGGAGAGAGGTACAGAAAGCCGTCCTTGACGGCTTAATGAGGGCTGATGCCGTAGGGGAGCTTACTAATAAACTTAAGGAAGGTAAGTTCTGTTTGCAGCCCAGGAAACAGCCCGTAACCAGCTAATTAGATGCATATCAGTAAGTTGTATGTATTTGAACTGATTGAGGAATGCAGTCACACAGACTCAGTCGCATTCCACGCAGGTAATTGCTGAATTGGGTATTTGGGATTTAATATTCCAACAAATGTTCATATGATGGTAATTTCTAGTGTCTATCTCTCGTTAACGATAATGCAGCGTTTGTCTTAGTTTATCGCTGTTTAATTTTGAGGAATAATATCATCATCTGTATTAAGATGGTGGAAATTATAATGACGTCACTACATGCTTCTTACTTGACGGAAATTCTGCGCAATGAACAACATCCGTGCATGAAAATCGGCAAGTGCACTAAGAATCACCATAGATTTTTTATTTAGCAACCGAAACCAATGATTATGGCTACCCTTTATGCCGAGGGCACAGTCCGGGTGATGGAGGATTCATAGGTCAATCAAATATGGCTGCTGCTGCAAATACTCCTTTTGACGTTGTCAACCGCTGGATTGTACCCTACTCTCCAATCCTGATTAAGACACTCAACGCACATATCAGCGTTGAATTGCGCAACTAAATTAAGTCATTAAATGCAAATATATTTATGTACACAAGGGAAGCGATCAAACTCTTATTCTCTTAGAAGAAGGCTCAAGAGAACCGGAGGGACGAGGTGACCATCTATCAACCTGGGTGCAATTTAAGTAATAATGAGTCTGAATGGCCCATTATTGGGTTTCCCGTACATGAGAGAGGGCCAGCAGTCACTCATCTCTCCGTGCGCCTAGAAAACGGTCATCGTGTCTACTACAACAAACACAGCATACAAGATAGGTTACTAACTCCTAAAATGACCACCCTGACAGTTTTTCTTCAGGCTTTGTGGTTTTCTTATAAAATAAGTTCAATGTTTTTCACACCCGTTGAATTTCAATGGGTACCTTCCGCTAGTATATAATAAATAAAAATAAAAATTGCATGTATATTTAGGGCATTGCATGTAAATATCACGATAATTTACCTCCGGAAATTTTTTAAATTTACACGGTGGTCAGTATGCTACCAAAGACGTTGATGAGTTGACTATGAACGCTCGGTCTGCTCTAACCTTAAATGTCAAAAAAAGAATTTGAAACGGAAAAATAATGTCTCCAATTATTCAACTCAAAATAATATTTCCCGAAAAGGTGCCTTAAAGCATATTTTTATATTGGCTAAACTTTAGGTGTTACACATATGTAAGGGCACTGTGCTAAGTCTGATAAAATGGAGGGTGGTAAGAAGAAAAAGGAGAATATTATAGAGAATATATTTTGACGCAGGAATTGTATATTTCGGTCCGTAAATAATTTCTATCACCCATTGATATGAACGTAATGAAACATTCATAAAGTATTAGAGCTATACAATTGACTTATAAAATTAATGAGAATTTCATTAAAAGATTTTATAAAAGGTATTCTATAAAAAGATCCTGGGTTTTAGCCCATAAAATGTGTGGTCCTCGCAAATATATTCAAAAGATTCAATAGAGTGCTCTCGGAAAGACATTTTATTTTACATCTTTCAAATGTAAATCTTCTCATGACAATGCAACATTATCAAAAGTGAACGAAATACATTGCATGAGAAAATAATTATTATATATGGAACATCGATGCACTTTTAATAAGTATCAGCATTTTTGTAGCCCCTTTCAAGGTAAATTATCCACAATGCTGGTTCCGAGGTGCGTGCCAATACAGACACACTTTTTTGATGGAAACAGAAGACGCATGAATAATAAACATAGCTCTGTCTACACTCATAAGAAATATCACCCTAATCGTTTAATTTTTTTGAAAAAATTAGGCATACTTGAAATTTTAATTCATTTCAATAAAGAACGCAAAGAATAAAAATGTGAAATTGATTCAAAGAGAAAATACGTATTGCCATCAGCATTTTTAGCAAATAAAGGTACAATACTAATAACAAGGAAACGTTGCAAGAGTTCACCATTGTAGGAGTACACGGTCCACAGCCGAAGACCGAAGCTAAAGGCAAATAACTAAAATAAAGTAACTAATACCATAGAGTAATTATACATTACTCTGTGCTAATACGTAGTATAAGTATTATAATGAAATAGATGGAATCAACTTCACTATATGATAATTCATCTTGAATGATAATATACACAATGTATAATTTAAAAAAAGTTTTATTCAGTACTACCGGTTACAACGCATGTGCGTCATCTTCAGGTAAAAACTATTTTACGCACGTCTAGGGAAACATATACTACAGATTAGGATGGAGGAGGAGAAGAAAATATTTAGTGAATATAAGGAATTTTTGGAGGGGGAGTGTGGTTGGGGAGAGGAGTACTGTTACCATCCTACCCTGAAGTATGCCTATGTTACCCTTGACGTAAGTAAAATTATTTGTACCTAATTATGATGCTTATTGCGTTGAAACCAGTAGTACCGAACAAAAAATGAGAAAATTATACATTCTTGACATAATCAATAAAAACGAGTACCACAAAACCAGTAAAAATGAGATAAGGCAACATTTAGTGCAGTTGCATAATAACTAATTCAATCGTAAGAAAAATGATGGACAAGACAACTAAATTGGCTTATTATCTTAACTTTGGCATTAGATGAGCATGAGGAATACAGAAATCCACTGCGGGGGAAATAGATCGGTCAGGGTAACCGTCATCGCTAAGATACGATGCCCACGGGTCTTAGCTGGAATCCGTATTCAGAGCCTGTGTTCATAGCTCTAATTCCAATTAAGGCCGCTGTAAATCATGGAAATACACTCAGACTCTCCTTCTGACTTACAGTTAGTCTCTAAGCTCTGAGACCACTCAAAGGAATCTCACGGCCTTTACGGGGGCAAGACGCGATTAAACTGATTCCTAATCGTCCCAAACCTTATCTTTTAGTCACCCATTCACCTAGAGGAGCAACCCCAGTTTCCCTCCAAGAATTTTAACGAAAACCCCAGTGTGTTATGCTCACTTCGGGTACCCTTAAACCCCTCCGCTCTGAATTTTCCAAAAGGGATCATCAGTCATGGCTGGATTGGATCGTCAGAAACGGAACCCTTTTAAGATTTTCATTCGGATAGCATTTGCTGGGAGATAATGTTTTTACCAGAATCTTTTTACCAGCCTGTCGCTAGTGAAGAAAAAGAGTATTCGGAGGAAATATTAGATGAAAACTTTTTTTATTGATCAAACGGAGGAACGGACAGTTGAATTTGCCCCTCGAGTGCAGACACATGAGAGATAAACCCATTCGTTGCAAGCGCAGTAGGTATATTACGGCATTTTTGGAAATAGCTGACGACCTCAAAGATGCTCTCCTTTCTCCCAATTCCCCAGTACTCCACTCATCCATCATTTCTTGAAACAATTGTAAATCACATTCTGATTCAAAAAGACAATCCAAAGTAATCTCAGTGACGAAAAGAATTAATAGTTCTGCAAAAATTCCCGTTTTCTACTTTACCAGTCACATCGATGATACACATTTACCCCATGGCTCGTTCAATCATATTTTTGAAAAGCCTATGCGGCGAATATGTTGTGACGCCATTACGCTGGTATGAAGAACTTACGCATATGTTTTAGTTTTCTTAACCATTCGAAAGCTATTAATTTTTCAGTAATATTCCCAGCCAGATGTCACCATATCAAAAACAAATACAAGGCTAGTTTTGACGTATCTTTTTAGTTTTGGAAAATGTGTCATTTACAAGATGACAAAATCCATATTTTTATTTCATTTTTCCCGCAAAATCGTTAGACTAATAAATTTTAACATGTTATTGCTTTTCACTCAGATAATTAAAAGTATTATTTCTTAATCGTTCCTGACTTTACCCTATTAACTTTTTTTAATTTTTCCCAACATTTAGCAAAAAGAAGATCATTGGGATAAAATTGAAACGTTATATAACTAGAGTAAATGTGATGTACCATTATTTGCGGTAAAGATACTCAAAACTAACTTAAATCTATTATTGTTAACTCTTCGTCACTATAGTATTCATGTTTGCTGAGAAAAAGTAGACAAACTCATTAAAAGTCAAGCCAGAAAGATAGAAGAGTACAATTTCTCGTGATGCACAGATAATGTTTCCTCGAGTTTTTAGAAAAAATCTCCAATGATCTCCCAAATCTGTAAAATATCTGCCAATCATTCCCATTGGGCTTTCAAGACATTCATTTTTGTTGTAAAGAAGGGTGGCCATGACGTAGGGATAAGTTTAATCCGAGATGGTCATGTTGGTAAATTAGCGAATCCCTTTATATGTTGGCCTATTGGTATAGGTTTAGCACTTCTCTTAACTGTAGATGTTTGCGGAAGAGGAGGGAGGATGTGAATGACAAGTTCTATAATATACCCAGGAACTATGACTCCAATATACTCCGCTCTTCCTCCATCTCAAATCGTATAGCTCCAAAGCATTCTCCTTTTCCATACCTCCAGTCTTCCCTGCCCTCATTATTGTCCTAACGTTCCAAGATCTTAATTTTATCACTGTTTTCCTCTTCCTTTTGTTTTTATTCGTAGCCCTGTCGAATCCACTGTCAATGTTGCCCGCTGACGGGCAAGACAACCGCCTTATTGGAAGGAGTCCCGTGGTTGCCAGGATTTAATACTCTATTATGTACTTACAAGCACGAAACAATTCTTTGAGGTGATCCCCATTTAACTACCCTAACAGTATTTTAAACGTGACATTATACGGTAAACCACCGTTCGTTCGGATCCTACCCTAATGGAAACTTATGGATTCCTTTGTTATTATGGGTGGTAGCGCTAACAGGAGCAGCTATTATTGCTCCCGCCAGGCCAGGTCGAGGGATCATTGGAACACGCAAGCCCTTCCACCACGCCTGGGGTTGTAGTCAAGGGAAGGAAAGGATATATGAGGAATAGATCAAGGGTATTATGGAGGAGTAATTATACGATACTGAACTCGCGCCATTATGACGTACAAATCCGATTGAGATGAAAAAGTGGTAGAAGGAAGATGGATTTAATTGCTGTGGAATCTAAAGGAGATTCATTTTCGACAGAGGAAACCCCCAGGGGAGGAAGGCAAGACGTAAGAGGCTCAGATTGGAGAGACGAATTGGAGTGGAGGAAGGAAAATCTGAGAGAAGGAAGCAACTGACAGAGCAAGAAGCGCATAGAATGGATTTGACGAATATCTTGAGGAAGGATTTCCTGACAACTACCCACCTCTTCAACAAACAAATGAACTACATTTCCTCCCGTCAACGTTATTTCCTACTTCCAAGAAGTCACGGCCGATACAAAGTCGCTTCTTTGCATTCCGCTTCATTATTGCATTTAGTTGCCTTTTTCAAGAAGAATTTAATCATTATAAAAACTCACATTATAATGATATTCAGAATGTCTAATTGTAAACGCTAACGAATTATATTCCTTTATTGTAATAAGTAATCTAAAAAAATAATATCTACACCAATCTGAGGCTACTTTCTTATTTTTGGGTGCTACAGCATGGAACGCAAGACTCACGAAATCGATAATTTGCAATAAAACACATGGATCAGTCCAAGCAAACACCAAAGGAAGTGTTTCAACTTCTAAGAATGAGAAAACTTAGAATACTCAGGGTTTAAAGCATTAACTTCTGCTATTTACGCTGTCCCTGAATAAATCACTCGAAATCGTTGAAGTCCGAATCGGAGAAACATTCTTAAATCGCATCTTTCCCCAGCCATAAAGCCCAATTCATTTCAATTTTCAGGACGTGAGTTTAAGCCAGGAGAGTCCATGGGGTTCGGAACTAAATTCATTTTTATAAATGGCACTGAAGGAAAAAGTTACGTGTACATTCTTTAAAAAATGTTGATATAATACATCCTTTATTTTTACAAATAACATGTTTGTGAAATTCCAACATTTGATATAGCGTGTGTGTTTTTTTTCTTCCGGAAATTTGCACAGCAGCAAAACCTTTGAACAATTGGTTGTCACACAGCAGTCGCAATTGCACTCTTAATTGCCAAAGCTCATTAATATGCTCCTAATTTTAAAAATTGTTCACCCTTTGTTGATTCTCATGAATGAACTCCCGAAATAAAATCCTGGCTACGTCACTATTTTTATGCTAAGAAAATACGAAAACATGCCAAAGTACTTTCATTATTTTCAAAATACCTAAACCTCTCATACACACATCGTGCACCTCAAAATGTAGTGAACTTCATCGATTAAGTTTTTTAAATACTTCAGGCATCCAAAATACTACTTCTCAACAGTATAACGTAGCGAAAATACCAATATACAGTAAATACTATCACCGTAATCCGGAATTCAAATATATGCCGATGGCGATATCACTTGATTATAGACTCTGTGGTATTTTTCTGACTTTGCCAGCAATGGAAAGCAGTAATGGACAACCAGCAATGGATAGGACTCAAATTATTTTTGAAGTGTTTTCCCATGTTCAACATATTTTCCTTTATTTGGGCAATATCACATAGAACACCGTCTTTCCGTAATTTCCCCTTCGTACTACACGCATGACGTGAATTACTTATCTGCAATCTCGATTCTATAGAAACATAGCCAGCGTGGGCTCGAAGACCCATTGCCAACGAAGCGTCCATTAGACAGGGTCTCCCTTTCCTCCGATTTTTGGCATTATTGCTGCCACTCACCCCAATCCTATACAAAGTAAAAATTAAGTTGTAATCTATTGCATTATAAACCATTGGGTTCGTTATCAATTCCTAAAAAATACGTTAAGAGAAAAAGAATTAATGAAGTTTGGTCAGTAGAAATTATCATAAAATAGGCGCGATCTTCTGCGCATCGATTATGTTAATAAAATAGTCCGATATTTAATAAATAAATAGCAATAGATTATAAGCAACAAATTTGATTTTTAAGACAAAAATATAATAAATGGGCATAATAATATGAGAAATGTATGAGTTGTTACACTGCACAAAACAGTTGAGGAAAGTGTCGCACAAAAATCTACAGTATTATTGCAACTCAAATAAAAGTTACGATAGGTGATTGTCAAAAACATTCATCACAAAGGGTCCTGTGCCAAGTAGAAGAGGATGAAGACTCTCATTTACTCGATGACAGGGATCCTTAGTTTAAAAAAAGAGAAACGACGCCGTAGACAGCAAAAGAAAATTCTCAGTACCGAGAAAGGTATCTACATAAAAACCGAGCTTGTTATTGTCTTGCTCTGTTTTTGTTACATAGTCACTGATGGTTCACGGAAATAAAGATTTTTTTAACAATCAGTTTCACCTATTACCTCCCTAATGTTGCCGCTACATTCAGTTTAAGAGACAGAGAGCGGGGTTTAAATATTGCCCTCCGTTTCACCCTGAAACATGCCTCACCTGAATTTTTCAATTAACCTAATCCCAGTGCGTAGCTTCCGAGTCACTAACGGCTCTAACCTAGTCCTTAATCCAGCTGAGCAACACTGTCTTTTAGCTCATAGAAGTTTTTAACGAATCCCAAGGCTAAACTTTGTATTTTACAAATTTCGTGAATTCACGTTTTATAAGCAGGGTTCCAAATGCTCGCGGGGTAGTCAAATTTTGGCCTAACCAGAGAAAATTAGCGTCCCTTTTTCACTTGTTTATACTAGAACCCTACTACTATTTCTAGTTTTTTTCCACGTAGTATTTGTGTTTTTTTCTTCTCGTTAGATCTGCAGTTACCGTATGTCCCTCCTAATATTTACCATTCCAACAAGATATGTAAATAGATAAGTGAGGGCAGCAAAGGTGGCATATTCCTCGTTCTGCTCGTACATGCTTGGGAGTAAAAGTTTAGCAGTTTGACGAGGATAGAAATAATAACTTCACAATACTATCCTTAGTAACAGAATTTCCTGTCCTCACAACGCCTCCATACTTGAAATACATTACCCATGCTTAGTAGCCAAGGTGAAAAAGCATCACTCCCAAATTATAAATATATGCAATGCATATATTTCTTCACTCAAATATTACCAATCATTTCCCCATCAAACGTCACTAAAGGAAGACAATTCTTATTTTTGTGCTAAGTGAGGCACATTGTATTTCCACTTACGCAGTTTAACTCCAGAGTTACAGCCAGAGTTGTTCCTCGTATTCGCTCCCCAAAGACTCAAAGAAAGTGCAAATTTACGCATAGAGTTAAACCACCCTCTCAAACTGAGATGAAAAGAGTTTCAAAGAGGCGTTATAGGCAATTCCCTACCTTTTTCCGGAATAGTTTTTCCCGATGACATTTTTCCCGAACGGTTTTTCCGAATTCCCTTTTCCCGAATTACCTGTTTCCCGAACTAATTCTTTACCGAACGGTTTTTTTTCCGGATTGGTTTTTGTTTGTTCCGAATGCGTTGCTATGAGACTATACTTAGTTAATTATGATTAAAATGGCCGAACCTCCAATAATTATTGGCAAAACACAGATGACATTCGACGAATTTGTATACCAAATATTGAAGGTAAAAGGAGGTACCACGTATTGGGATTGCAAGGCACTTCACTCGAAAGAGTGTAGATGTCATGCCCGTACGGTTATGGAGCCTGAGAATTCCATCATCATTGTGGTCGGGGACCAAGATCATCTCCTTGAATGAGAGGAAGCTGATGCAGAAATATTTAAACAAAACCTCAAAAGGGAGAAACGTACTTAAGTTTCTCCGTGCTCTCGCGCACAATATTGTTTTTAAATAAATGTGTATTTTTTTAATGCATATTATGTTGCATGGAAATATAAATAAAAATTGGTTCGAAAAATAGTGATTCGGGGAAAAGGTCTTCGGGAAACAGTAATTCGGGAAACAGTAATTGTGTAGTAAAAATGGAAAAGGATGTAAGTGCCAAAAAATAAAAAAATTACTTTCTCGGTGAAAAGCGAAGTACAAGCCAGGCGTAATAAGATAGACAAGGTAGTAAGTGTCAGAATATTTTTCCCTAGTTTGCAGAGCAGTCGGAAGATGTCAACACCGTGCAAGAGCCGTGCGGGGTTGAAGCGGAGAAGGATGTTAGTCCACCCGCCATGATGTATATTCCTTGTCTATTGCACAGTTGACTAATGTTAAAACTCGATTTTCAGGTAGATATATCTTTGAGAAAGGAGCAGGAGGTTCAGAAAGTCAAGACTATGCCTAAAAGTCATCAAAATATCTTTTGTACTTATTATAATGTATCCTTGTAACACGTTATAACATTGAATTTATGGTACACATTAAAAAGCTTCTAAACAATACGGGACTTGCATCCTTTTGTTAAAACTAACCCTTCACTTACATCATTTTTTTAAATCAAGCAAGGCACTTACATCCTTTTCCACAAAAAACAGATGGCACTTATATCTTTATCCATCTTTTTTTGGTTTCCACTAATATATTTTAAAAAAATTGTACTAAATGTTATTCCTATTGCTTCTCTATTTTTATAAGCATATAAAAAATTTTTTTAGTAAATATTCAACGTTTTAGACTTATTTTATTGAACACTGAAAATTTTAGTTTCTGGCACTTACAACCTTTTCCATTTTTACTACACAATTCGTGAAACAGTAATCCGGGAAACATTAATTCGGGGAAAAAAGACATGTCATGATTCGGGAAAAATAAATTCGGGAAAAATAAATTCGGGAAAAAGGTCATCGGGAAAAACGGACGGGTACCGTTTTGTCATTTAAGAGTATCGAATAAGCGCAGGGGCGTTGAATGAGCGTTAATGACATTTTTGGTCGCATCCCTTTTCATTTACGATTTAGGCAAGATTTTAGCAACACATAAGTAATATTTTACGCACACGATGGTTCTGCCCTCTGACCTTTGGGTAGCCTACAAGTTGACTTCATATGGCGCATTCTAAAATTAGATGAACGACACAAAAATTATAAACCATTAGCATTGCGAAGCAAAGGGACGGCATAAAAAAATCAAAGCTAGAGTGGAGTGATGTGGCACACTAAGGTAAATCAATCCCAAGGGCAAATAAGTAAGGATATCAGCATGTAGAAAAGTCTGCAAAGAATTTTCATAAAGAATGACAAAAGATGTAGTGTTTTCTTAGAAAATAAAACAATAAAAATTGCCAATGCATTCTCTCTACAGTCCGCTCTAAGGAAATGCTGAGTAACAGCTACAAATGAAACTTTTTCAAAATTTCCATAACGAATTAGTTGATGCACTTAGCCGACTCAGCATAGTGAAATATTTAATTCAGTGAGACACATAGGTACAACCACGGATAGCGAGAGAAATGAGAATAATTTAAATCCTTCAAGAACAGTAAAGATAGTCGAAAGTCCACTATGGAATTCTCTCATGAAAGTACAAAGTATCCCTACCGCTGCTTTCTTTAGAATGCATCTAGTGTCTAAAAAATCTTTTTCAGTGAAAATATTTCTATTTAAACCATTTACCAAGCAATCACTTCTCCAATTAGATTTGAAGGACCGTTTTTATGACAAATATCCCTACTTCTTCAAATATTTTAAAGCTACAATAATGAGTCAATCCAGTTTTTAAAAAATATTAATGTGATACATGATAAAGTTTGTGTGACATTCACTCAAACTACGCCTGCACTTTTATGGATTATTTCTTTAGAAATAGTTATCCGGAACATAGGGGTTAGTCCTTTTCCTTAAATTATTAAAATATCTTTAATTGCATAATTAATTAAGGGATTCCTTTTGTAATTATGAAATTCTTTAGATAATTAAGGAACAAAGAATTAAGTTTTCAGATTAAGCAAGTGACAGATTTACAGGTATATAACGATTCTGTACGTGATTTTAAAGTAGTAATGACTTCTTAATAGTTGATTATTAAAATGCAAATCATTAATTCCACAAATGGAAAAGAAAGCTTAACACTGATAAGTTGAATCGATCACATCTTTCCAGGTGAAAAATTGAAAGAATAAACTAATTTTTACGCAGTCATAAGGTTTGCGTTAATATTATATCTATTAATTATTACTAATGGTGTTTCAATTAATTCGAAGTTTAGTAATGCTACATTCGTGGTATGTGCAAAGTTTTCATTTGAAAAAGGCTGATTTAATTTATTTTTTATACACAGAATTTCATTTTAGAGGGATGAATAAAAACATGAAAATATGTTAGACAAGCCAGAATTTAACTTGAGATATTATTGCAACACATCTTGCTTCAGTGACCAGCGGTAAATTTATGGCTGCTGAGGAGGGCAATGGATTCCGTTATTCTATTCATGTTCTAAGTTAGAAACAACCTATGGAAGTGTCTTCTCTAGTTTCGAATTTAGATTTATCATTTGTAAGCTCTGTTATACGTATGCCAGTTCCTTTCTCGAATATTCTACAGAAACGGGTTTCCATACATCCAATCACTCCAAATTACCATGATTTCAATGCCCACTAAGGTCATAAGTACATGAAGAATTTTCATCTACATTGTAATGTGCTATGTTCAATTTTAAAAAACTAATACGGCGGGAAGGAAAATCGTAAAATATTAAGTGTAGGAAAAATACGAAATGCCCTTTAATTTACTGGTTTCCATCATTTGCCGTTGTGATTCCTCTTTTATTTCGTTTTCTTTTGCCTTTCTCATTGTTAAGGAAAAGGAAACACATGTCAGACTTGGTATAGCTTGGTTACGCATAGCCGCGATGCTGATGACAGCAATCTCCTACCCTTGAAGACTCAATGTCAAGGAAGCTTTCAGCAGCTTTAGAAGTGGCGCTCGAGTATTGCGAGAGAGACCCCCTCAAAGAGTCAAGTTTTGATTTATGAGACAGGTGAGTGGCAGATGGCGCTTTGTAAGGATGAAAAAATCGAAATCATTTTATTACAAAACCTAATGGCTTCTCCCACACTAAGACAGGTCCCTTTAGAAGAATCATTAAGGCTTGGTTTTATAATGCATGATAACTCTATTATTACTCTATCGTATAAATTCAAAGTGCAGGCATCAGCCAACTATTAGCGACGTTTTTGGACGATACTTGTGAAATTACAGTGAATAAATAAGAAAACTTCTAATAAATATCTTTTAATTCGACTGAATATAATTTTTTTTAGAAATAAACAATAAATAAAAATTATATTCAGTGGAATCGTTAAGATTAAAATTGAAGTTCATTTAATCAACCAGCTGCAACTCCTTACTTTAAATCAGATTTTAATGCATTTAGAAAGAGATATGATTGATTTTGTCTTTGTTGGTACGATCGCATTACAGGAAGGTGACCTACCATGAACGAGTCATGTTATGATCCTACACCTAATTAGTTACTTTAGTGATAGTTAACTTTTTCCTCTAATGAGCTGGAATGTTCCATTTCAATATATGACAGCCAGCAGAAAGAATATTTTTTCTACTCCCTGCATTTTTTGAAACTTTGCGGAATTAATGCAAAGCGTATTCAGCTCAAATTCAGAGATTCCTAAATTTCTTTTCATATTCAGTACATTAAGTTCATACATATTCATTCCATTACCATAAGATTGGTAGGGTAAAATGGTAAAATATTTTAGTTTTTTTACCAGACTTCATCACTTTGTTTTCAGCTGTCCCATCCCTGATTTTATATTTCAAATTGAGCAAATGAAATAACTGACCAGGTCAGTGTCGTAGGTGATATTTTGTCAACTATTATTGCCCATTCCACAGGGGTATTACAATTTCATATCAAACTGTTAACAGACATGGTTGTAGCCAGGTTCATCTTTAAAATACGGCGAAAGCTGTTGATGTTACTGGGATTCAAGTAGTGGGATTCAATGGGATTCTCATATATGTAGGACCAATAATTATAATAAATAAGTTTAATTCCATTAAAAAATAGCCAAAAATCAATTATTCTAGGATACCTATTACATGCAGGCAAACAAATCTTGGCCCTAGGGGGTATTGACCTTTTTGATTAACCCCCTTAACCGCGTACAATGGCAGCCTATTTAGGCTGTTCTGAGACATTTGCCATACTAATGATATAATGTCCGAGTACCCCAGGGCATAAGTTTCTTTGACATATTCACTGCAACAGTACACCCCTTAAAATGTCTTGAACCATAACTCTGTCATTTTTTTCCACGATAAACGGGAACCTTGGGAAAAATTGAGTGAATATCGTCAGTATTCACAACGGTGTTTGCTAATGACCACCTTTTGCTGTAGCGGTAATACATATTTGAGATAAAAGCTTAATACAAATATGTAAATAATAATTAATAAATGTGCCAATCAAAACCTGAGTCACAAGGAATATATGTGGAATAAATCAAAATCTCACCTTACCCCGTTCAACGCGGCATGACGGGAATTCCCGTATTCTAGGTTCTATCCGGTGACTCATGCCGGGAGTTCCCGTCACCGGTACAAGCGTCTTTCTAACAGTTCCTGCTGCTCTCAGTCACGCGCAAGCGCTCTGTCGTCGCGCTGCAGTCATCTGATTGAACCCTACTTTGAGGGAGTGCGGTCAGTTTTGGTTCCGGGAGCTTTTTTTTTCGAAGACTACACATCGTTTTCTTGGTGAGTACTGCTACTTAGCCTTTCTTTTTTCGAATATAGTTATTATTGTCTTTCGTGTTTTTCCATTCATTATTTCCATATTGGAACAGTTTTTAGATCAGGGATAATATTCAAACGAAAGAAATATTTTTTTACTTATTTCTTATTGTTTGTTAATCGCTTGTTATTGCATTTTGCCTACTTTCTAGAGGTATAAAAAACTAATTTCTTTTTTAATTTTTTCCAACGTTTTTTGAGACAACTCATTGTTTTATTGCTATCTTTATTCAATTATATTAACCATTTTATAATTACAGATAAGCATATGCCTTTGGAAAGGAGTAGAATGTATGACGTGTTATCGTCTTCCGTTACACATATTTGTTTATCTCTTTATTTGTACATTTATACGTTCTATCTAAGGACACAGTTCTAGATTTCCTGATATAATAACGTTAGGCGTACATTCCGTTGTTATAGACGTATTATATTTCAACGCATGTGTTCCGTAACATATCATGTAAAAATTATTATATAACTCAACGCATTTATGTATTTAGTTTCTCTTTTTTCAACTTATAAACTTGGAGCATATATGATGAATTAGAACCTACGATTTTTTTTTATTTCCTAAAATAATTTGCATTTATTTTTGTGTTACAAGGTTTAGTTCGATTTTTCTTTCAAATTATACTCTTAAAGTAATAAAGTACGACAAGTTCACGCCGCTGTGTTGTGGTTACTTACGATGGTTTTTTGAGCATGCTGTCTTTTTTTATCGTAGCATTTAGACCCAAGTGCAAAGTTATCTTTCAAAATAACTATATCTGAAATCAACCATCATATTTTGTCAATTTTGCTTCAATTAAAGTTTATTTATTTTTCCAGGCTCTATTAAGAGCAGGACATTGAAGGAAGTTTTGGAGAGTTCAATGCAAAAAGAATTTGACGTAAGTAGAGTTTTCCCTAGAATAATTATTAAACTTACTGCTGTGAGGCAATGAATTCGGATGCTAATAATATTTCAATTTTTCTAGGTTTCATCGAGTCAAGTTTCCCTGATGATGTCACTCAGCGACGAAACCTAGGTCGTCATCAAAATTATTTTATGTGGAACTAAACAAAGTTTTTTCTTTTCAATCATGAAGGAGTTCCATAAAGTTACGCCTCAAACCCTTAGAGTCAAGTTTATTTTCCTTGAGGGAAGGCAACGCAATAGCGCAGTCACGTAAGTAAATATCGGAGAACTTGGCATTAATAATATTAGAACTAGTGTTAAGTGGTGACTTTTCCCAATATATATATAAACATAAATGTACATATTTTGCTTGTGTTCTTAAGTGGAGAGACAGGAGAGATGTGCTGATGATCAGCTCTCAATATGGGAGTCAAATGGTCGATGTCCCTTGCCGGCGAGGAGGTGGCTCCACTTCCCTACCGGAGGCTGTTGCTGAATAAAACAAGTCAATGGGTGGCATTGATAATTTGGATCAAATGATGTCCTACTACCCAATAGAGATGAAGACATTTAAATGGTATCGGAAGTTGGGCATCCACATTTTCCACCTCCTCCTAGTGAACAGTTATTTCATTCCTAAAATCCCACCCCAGGGTATCTCTCTATTCTTTCCGACTCTCCGTAATAAAATCTCTACTCCAACCTTCTTCTTCCACATCTACTCCTCGACCTTCTCCAACTCTAAGGATCATGGGCTTATCGAAACATTTCCCAGCCATGCTTAGCTCAAATGAGCAAAAAATAGGAGTGCCGGGAGTGCTATAGAAAGGGACAAAGGAAGGAGACAAGTTTATATTGTCCGGAGTGCGATGGCTGCCCTCCCTTATGTCTCATTCCATGTTTTGTGGATTATCATAAAGATAAAAGATGTATATAAATTAATTGTGTATAAAGACAAAAGATGTGTATAAATAAATGTGTATATGTAAATGTGGAAACGTAAATAAAATATTGATTTAGAAAAAAGTAATTGTGATTTTAAAAATAATTTCCTACATAATACGCATCAAAAATACATGTTGCTTCTTTGAATAGATCATTCATCTTCTAATATTGAAAACTTGGTTGCGGAAAATATATGGAAATATATATATTTGATGTTAGTTATACTTTTGTAATGCATGTGCTGTTTCCAGTTTTAGTGTAAACCAGTTTAAATGTAAAAGTGTCTTTGCCTCTTATATAAAAATTAATGTAAAATGCGTTAAATTTTTATTTCTCATTGATTTAATTCTTTTGTTGAATACGTAAACTACACATATTCTACAAATGTAGGTAATTAGAAGACTATCGCGCTGTACTTCGATTTAGACATTTTTAAGCAGGTACATAAGCACCTATTAACGAAGGTGTGTCAAGATGTAAGAATTATTTTAAATCCGAGGATTTATTCGAGATGGAGTGGAATTTGTCCATACTGGAAAAATCATGTGCAATCTTCCATAAAAAATAACTTTTAATGCGACCCGGCTTTCAATATTGATACATCATCGTCAAGGTACAAATAGTGTTAGGTGTAGCCCATATATACATCTTTTGGAAGAGGTAGGGGAGAGAGGAGAGGTGATGAGTGGAAAAACCGAAGAAGGAGGTGAAAGAGATGGGGAGGAGTGGAGAGCGGGGAAATGGTGGGTGTTTTTGGAGTTCATACTTAGACAACACAAATCAGTGGCAAATAATAATTGGTGGCGGTCTTCTTCCCTTCTTTCGGCTCAGGTCAAAAATTTCGTGGTGTTGCTTCCAAAGGCCTTTGGTGAGTGGTGGTGGAGAGAGAGTGTCCCTGGGCAGGCACAGGCAGCCGCGCGGATCGGGCGTGGCCCACTCGAGGCAGGGTTCGTCTGAGAGCGGGCGGGTGGGGGGGGTTAGAGTTTCCCAGTAAGACGCCTAAACACTTTGAATGGAGGAAGAGGTGGGGAGAGGGGGGTGGAAACTGGTTTTGGGAGCACACAATTGCAACTCAATGGAAAGAAGGGGGGAAGCAGCACCCCGAAAATTTTGACCTGATCCGAAAGAAGAGAAGAAGACCACCACCGATTATTGTTTGTCACTGAATGGTGTGTTGTCTAAGTTTGTTAACAATGAAAAAACCCACCAATTCCCAACTCTCCACTCCTCCCCATCCCCATTCACCTCCTCCGGTTTTTCTACTTATCACCTCTCCTCTCTCCCCCACCTCTTCCAAAAGATGTACATATTGGCTACACCTAACACCATTTGTACCCTGACGATGATGTATCAACATGGAAAGCCCGGTTGCATTAAAAGTTATTTTTTGTGGAAATTGCACCTCATTATTCCAAAATGTAGGAATTAGTTCTCTCTTATACACAAAGGTTAGCAGTTTTATGGATGTGAAAGGAAAAGCCACGACTACAAAAACATGTCCCTTTTATCAGTTTCCACATTAAACTTTGCTCTAATTCATTATTTGACTGAACATATAAGCCTAATGAAATAATATGGGAATATTCAATAATACGGAGACCTAAAGTAAAAAATACGCCAGAAGGGAACGGTAGATATCTATGCAACACGCACTACAGGTTCATGCCGGTGACTCGTGACGGGGATTCCCGTCATTAATTAAAAATTTTTTATTAATTACAATTTTAACATTAAATTTTTTTAAACGTTGAATAACGACTTTTAGAGTTAAAATCTATCGGAAAATAAGTAAATAAAATTTCAGCCACCGGATAGGTAAGCCAAAAAATGGTGACGCGTTGAAAGGGTTACTAATTCTTTCCAAAGGGTGGCACCCGACCTCTGCTTATTTCTGACTGGTAGTAAATATATACTCAAAGATAAGATCGGAGACGATCCTTTTCACTTGCAGACGATTGTGAACAAGAGACTGCGATTTCAGTCACATGGTACAATATTTTGGCCGGAGAAAAAAAACTGGTGGCTTAGTGAATAATATAGGTTCGACAAGAAAATAAACGTTGCTTGCCACTTTAATTTATTTTTCTCCACAAAAACACTTTCTCGTACAGAAAATAAATATAACAATCTTTCAGCTCAAATTACACCCTATCACCTTTTTAACTCCAAATTGCCTATGATGGATTTTATACTCCAACTTCATGCATGAAGGAAGCTAAGAGAGCCAAGGAGAAATTTAAATACCACTTTATGGATTAGAATCTAATTTGTTCGATCAAATTATGCTCTCAGGCATTACTGAAGGCTATGATCTAATTGATCGTCTTAGAATCAATAATTTTCAAGCCCATGATAAAACTCACAATTTATTTAACGACAGATTTTTTAAAGGATTTCCACCTCTCAGAATTTCGAAAAAATGTGGTAGTAGAAATTGTTGATTTTCATCCAACAATCGCAGCAAAAGTTGAGGCCGAACCTTTGACCTACGACCTTTGACTCAACTTTTGTGGTGTGTATACGAAACAGTTTAGAGTTCCTCCGTCCACCCTGTTGATATAGTTTCCGAATTCCCTAAACAAACCGAAGTGGATAGATTTTCTACCATGTCAGCTCTAAAGCCGGGACCCTTTCGGCAGCAGCAATATTTCCCCATTTTTGAGGTCTTTGGAAACGCCAAGAGAGAACATTTTGACCCTTCTATATTTCAAATCTCAGTGTATTTGTAAACCGCTCAGAAACCTTCATGTTGGACGGCCGTGAACCGCAGAAGAGTCTCACAAATCGTTGAGGAAACCTTGAGGAAAGCATAAGACGCGTTCTGCTACGATAGAACTGCATGTACTACTACTATAATAAAAACATCGTGATACTAACATAAGGGACATCGTTGACATAAAATACACCTCTGTTGTCTCCTCCCTCCTTTTCCCCATTCCCTCTCCTTCCATGACTCGTGCCATAACGCTCCCTGCTTACATACCTCTTCGGAGGTTCACAGAGTAGTATGTAGATGTACACGAACATACGAAATACAATAGCTCTTTATTCACGATTTACTACCTCGATGTAATGTAGCAACAAAAACAGTTAGGTAAAACTTGCGTAACTTTTTAGACGAAAAAAAAGCTATCAATGACAAGGAGTTATAATGCCAAGTAAAGGGGAGTGGACAAATTTAGAAAAGCCAAGCGAAAACGATCGAGTCCTGCCAGTTACAACATCCGCGGCGGCAACTCCGTGGGGTTTCCCGCTTTTAGAGACGGTAGCGCCTACTTCCCAACGGGGCACTGCGGGACGGCCTGCCAAGGAAAGCACTGGATTTTCTTCTTGCTTTACACGATTACAGAAATAGAATGCAACGTAATTCCTAAGACTATATTTATTGAAACATAGATAATGCTGCCAGTACTTATTTCATTTGAAGAATTACTGCGTATACGTATGACCGAAATACCGGAAAATAGCCCCTGCTCTAATTCCGCGACCACATTCTTGCAATTTCTGATCATCTAACTGCGCAATTAAGTTCCTCGTGTAAAACAACCTTTAGAGTATAACGCTAGGGTGAAGAAAAAGGAGATCAAAATTGGCAAAATGACAATGTACTCTCACCTTTAAGTCGCAAGGAAACGAAAACATATTCCATCTTGGGTGCCAGCCGGTTTCGACATTTTCCCAAGAATAATATTTGGAGGAGATTGCGTCACTCAACTAAAATTGAACACGAAATCTTAAACGAATTTTTCCGGAGCCTTGAGTGATAACTTTGGATAAAAATTATTATATCCCCCGCATACCAGATTGGATAAACATGGCCTGGCTTCTCCTCTATCCGCAAGGTTTTCACTGCAATATTCGGGCACACACTTTAGTGCACGGCTGTGGTCGAGGCTATGCTATTGAACCCTTCCTGGGCACCTTTCTCAAACCCTCTAATGCTCCAGATACCCACTTTCACCACGGAACCCGAAAAACGAGAAAACAAACATCTTGGGTCTCCCGTCGTTCTCCCAATCCGTCTCACCCTTCGCCGAAAGCATAGCAAAC
This sequence comes from Pyrrhosoma nymphula, assembly GCA_963573305.1. Lineage (NCBI taxonomy): Eukaryota > Metazoa > Arthropoda > Insecta > Odonata > Coenagrionidae > Pyrrhosoma > Pyrrhosoma nymphula. The sequence continues at coordinate 45,508,484 of OY754337.1, read as the reverse complement.
GGAGGGGAAACGGCTGGAGAAAGGGAACTCCCGAGTGAATTCGATATATTATGTATTGCGCGCAATGTATCATATTGACGCAAAACCAAGCACAGCAATACGAAATTATCAAAAGGTTCTACACCTAGATACTACTCTGTGGGCAGCCCTGGAGGCGTGTGGCAGGGGGTGTTACGACACCAGGCATCATGAAGAAAGAGAATGGGAAAAGGAATTGGATGGTTAAAAAGGGGAAGTTAATTGGAGTCCATGGGAGGGCTGCAAGAACGACGCTTAAATCGTGGGTTTAGGAGAAGTCTTTTCGATATAATGGGCGATGAAGGAAAATTGCGACTTTTGTACTCCAAAGATATGATAGACTGCTCACGTTCGTATAACTTTACTAAAAATTCCCGGGGATATAAAATTCCCTTTTTTTCGTCAATACCTTTTCCTTAACCAACAATTTGCCTTTCTATCATGACCTCCAGTATCCTATATTCTATGTTTGTGCATCCATTCTTATCTAGGTTTAATCCTTCGCCTAATTGCTTCGGATAGCGTCATTCGCTTCGTGCTCTAACGTAACAAGCCAACATATATTTTTCCAGTTCTTATCATCCATTTTTCTATCCCTCAAAAGGTTCGTACTTCTAACAGGTGTGGTCCTAAAATTATGAGTAATTATGAATACTTCGATGGCCGAGCAAATGTAATTTATAAATTTTTATCGATTCTAATCCCAATCCTGAATGACAAGTGCCTGATCTCAAGTTACACTGCTAAGGGGCTTTTGATGTTTTTGGTGAGCCTATGCTGTGATTCAAATGTGTTTGGGAACACGGAAATCCACTTACGAATTCCTATTGATTGAATATTATTTTATGCGGCAAATGCTGGGAAAAAGTTTAGTTTTTAAAATAGGATATCTGTATTTTATCGTTTATAAACGGATATCGGTTTTCTACTACTATTTTAATGGCAAACATTAACTATAACGGGCAAATTTCACGTTCGTATAACTTTACTAAAAATGAGGGGTGAGTAAATTTACATGCTTTACATCTCAAAAGGCAATATTAACATCCAATATTAACCTCAGAGTTCATACATTTTATCAGAATTTAATTATATTTTATAATTAATAAATACAAGAAGGCATAGCTCAGTCCACATTACTAAAAAACAATTTTATGCCACGTGATTAAGCTGTGAGCAGAAGTTGCTTAATATCAAACCAAATTTGTTCCTAGCAACGCAAATGGCAAAACTACACGTTCTCAGGGATCCGAATCAGTCCAATCGCAACAGCCAATGAAATTCAATGGACATAACTTCCGGCTGCAGGTACTTAAGGAAGATTGAGTCACGAAAATATTGTCGCGCGCGTCAAAGTCTACTGCTCAACGTGGCTTCGAGTTCCACGAATACTGGTCATTTCCTATTTCTGCAGCGGGTGACGATAGTGGCTGTCAGCTACTTTGAAGCCGCACGCCAAGTAGCCAAAATCTCCAGCCGGACTATGGTGTAAATGGCCCTAAGTCGTCGATTAAAAATGCCCCAACTACCAATTAAGGTGAAGGAATGACGAAGGACGTGTCTCTGGGGAAGTACTTGAGTAAATTTGGTCCCCAAATATAAGATATAATCTGTTTCCAACCCGTTATGATTTCGAGTATACAGGCGGATAGAATGCAAAACTACTCTGGAGATTGATAAAAATCGGCGCTATTTTGTATATCCGCTCAGCAGCGGCATAGTTCTTTATCCAATGTAATCATCCAATTCAATCCAATAAGTAATTCATTCAATGTAATATGCCTCTGTGCCGTTTTTGGGGCTTTTTAAATTGAATTAATAATAGTTGAACTTTGTAACTTCCACGGTATATTTATAATGTGTGTACAATCAATGTCGGATGTATAACCATCTTCAGCTAGACTGTCGAAAATTTCAGAAAACGGCAAATATATCGGAGCCTGAGCCTTTCTGTTCATTTGGTTTTAAAACCCTGATTCCGGTGAATTCATGCGTAACGTATTAAGAACTAAGATTAAGACACGAAATTCGCAGATATTATTCCGCGATCATATTATAAATGAGCTCTTTATTCAACCATATGAGCCGATGGCATCGCCAATTCTATGGAACTGCGACATTTTGATTTCAATTATCGCAGTAGTTGGAAAGAAAATAACACAACATAAAGTGATATGATGAATATATTTTATTTTTATGAAATTTCTTGGAAGCTTTCCCTTCCTATGCCTAAACAGTTTTCCACGAAAATGGCATTGATGTTAAATGGCAGAATACTATTTTCCCCCGTATTCCTCCCGTTCTCCCAATGAACACCATGTAATTTCAAAATCTATTTGCGAGAAAAATAGCATGTAAAGAGAGGATTTTGTTGTTTGTATCAGATAGAGGATAATATTTCTACAAGTAGCCAGAATACAAGTAAAATGAAAGTTCAATCATTTTGCAGTGAATATACCATAAAGTGAAACGTCACGTTTCCTTTTTTGGAGGATGATCAGGAAGGGCCATCACGGAAGTTAAGAGGAGGTACGGTGACTAGTTGCAAAGGAGAGATTATGGAATTCTGCGTCATTGAGGGGGAGAATAGGATTATCATTAATACTGGCATTCCGTTGCTTTGAGGCGTCCTTTTCTCGACCTTTTTTTTTAGCAATAGAGTATTTCTGAATGGAAATCTCTTCTTTGGCCCATCTCCAGCAGATGTCGGGGAAAAGCCGATGAGACATCCTTGCTCCACTAACAGCCATTATTCTCCTTAAATAGTGCTTTAAAACTGTGGAAGCTACAAACTTCGATCTATGATCATAATGACCTTAACTCCAAGTTTAAACATTAGTATTTTATTTTACGTCCATAATTGTAATTTACCAGGGAACAATTGATGCGAATGACACATAGTAAATATGCTTATAATTGAGGAGACGCCGAATATTTAGTATATATAGTTGCATTCCCGGGTTCGGAGAAAGGACGCATAGTCAGGAGATACTTAAAACGCATATGGTAATATTTCGTGATATTGTTCGTGCTCAATACATAAAATATATTGTTGGAGTAATTGGCCTTTGTGGGTTTAAACGCTCAAATCCCCCATTGGCAAGCCCTTATCAAAAATCTATCAACGCCACGTAAAACTAGGCATGGCCTCAGATATTTATCCTTTTCTATGTGGCCGCAATGGATTGGCTGAGACTATTAGGGCACTTGAAGGGCATATGGAAACGACCTCTAAGGAAAAAGAGAGGCGAACGGTGAAAACTGGAAATGGGAGGGTTTTGGCCGCTACCCAAAACGGGACACTCAATCGCTTGAGAAGTGCGCGCTGACTGCTGCGACAACGTTTCCAAATGGTTTCCAAAACATAAGATGAGAAAGATTTTCCACTCTTTAAAGAATGACTATGGACTAAAGGTCACCAAGACGTGTAGAAGAATAAGGCAAAAAGACAAAATAAGAAATAAAATAATAAGACATACTACACATTTCACATTACTACAATGCCATTAAGGCCGCACTTGTAATATGAAACTAGAGTTTTGAATCTTTTAGTGAAAAATGTCACTAAAGATTCGATGAAGTCAAAAACATCAGTCGTTTTGTAAAAAAAATAATGCTACAGGAGATAGAAAAGTGCTATCGATTAACTCAGGGAACTAGAGAATATAAGTTCCTCCAAGCTTGAGAGAACGCTAAGACTTTAAGAACAGTAGATGAATAATTACAACGAGAAAAATATCCTGCTATGCAGCTTAAATGCTTGACGTCAGGTACATGCTTGGATCTGAAGGAAATCATACCCTTTAGTATCGGCAGTAAAAGAAAATTTAGAATTGAGAATCAAAATTTCTGAGAACAGCGGAAGAATTTTTAGACGAAGTTTAGCTCAACTTCGAAGGGGCGCAAAAGACCGCGTGGGATGTCAAAGTTTATCTAAAAAGTATGTAAAAACAGAGGAAAGGAGTTAATTCTTTGATTTTTAGTCACAAAAAAGATATGACAAAGCTTTCGACGTACTACAACGATTGAGAGGGATGAAGAATCTGATGATTAAGAAATTTAACTAGAAGATAAGGTTCAAGGTGACATCATAGTATTTACCATTTATTACCAGGCATGCCAAAGTTTAGTAACAGCAGAGAGTTAATAGGAATTGATAGGAAGAAAATTCCAATCCCAAAAAGTTCCAATGAATTATTTCCTGCACAGGTAAATAATTTCCCTTTTGTATTTTCAACTCATTATTTGGCGTTCATCATGATATAATGAACAACTTGCAATGGAAATAAGCATCGTTTGCCAATCGTTGGCGTAAGATAGCGATTGAAAGGAATGAGCTATGAACAGGGACTTGAAGGCATGTACCAATACCTGGTCCAATATGAAAGTCGTCGGGCATGGCTTTATTTCTACCATTAGTATCCTGTCGTTCACCTGTCGCTGTCCTGTTCAATGCTCACTAATCCCATTACCGATATTGTATTCACTATTATAGCTACCTCACACCTCGCGTATCCCCATAGCATCTATTTTCCCTTTCTCCATGTTCCGTTTAAAATTCTCTTGCTTCCCGGTCTTCATCATTCTCCTTACGTTGCAAGTTTCTATTTTTACCGCTGCTGTCGGCCTCTTTCTCTTTTTCTTCTTCATCTCCCTCCTATTCCTAGTATCTTCTGATGGCATTTCTGTGCAAGTAATTCGTGTAATGACGGCCGCGGAGGCCTTGCCTCCCCCGATCCCGGGCACGACACCCGCCCTAGTGGAATACGTCCCGTAGTGGCCAGGACTCAATTCTATAACAAGGAGGTTATTCTGGCTAATTGATAGTTAGGAGAAACTCCCACTCTCGCTTCTCAACTGTGTTTTTTACGTAACAACATCATAGAACTACTTTTTATCTGGCTCCTTCCCTTCGACGTTTCTGGCATGGGTGGCCCTACCAGGAGCAATAGTAATTGCTCCTGCCAGTCCAGCTCTAGGGTTCATTGAAACTTCCAAGTCCTTCTACCACGTCAAGGGTGCAGTTCAAGGGAAGGGCTCGAAACTTAAGAAACGTAGCAACCACGAGAGCAATTTTGTGTCACACAACTTGGGAAAGAAAAAGGAGTGGAGAAGAAAAATGAGTGGTTTCGACGACTTTGAACACAGAGCGGTTTATTTAAAATGAATCACAAATATTGACAGAAAACACATATTTATAACTTTCGCACTAATTGTTTTCAGTAATCAGCGATACATGGACGTTACTGCTGCGTATTCAAGGTAAAAATAATATTTTTATGCATGCAGGGTTCAGTGTGAAATTTAGCCTGGACCATTTTATCCATTCTCAAATAGCACTTTTATAAGATGGGATGAGCCTTAAATTTTCAGTTCAAGAGAAAGCTTAGTCTAAAGTTCGAAAATTTGCTTCTAAATGACAGCAGTTCTCGAGAGCATGGAGTGGATAGAGTACATTTTCGGAATGCATAGAAATTCAAACACGTTTTCCTCAAAATCCACTTCGATGGATTCGGCCCACTTTAACAATGAGCACTTCATATCACTATAGCATAAGAATTCGATTAGGCTATAGAGTAATACTAATTTATCAGTTTCAAAGCCTTGACCATATAAGTTTAAAGTCTGCATCTTGGATAAAATACACATGGTGAAGTGCTAAAAAAAGATTAATGTCAATTTACCAAAAATGCTATATTTTTCCTCTAGGTTATTTCCGAATTCATTGATTACAATGGTATAAACCACCTGAGTATAAGAGAATACACTAAAACAGTTTAACAAGATAAATAAACTTTGGAGCTCAGGCCCGAGTGTGGATTGGGCTTCAACATTTGTACACCTGGGCTCTTATCTTTTAACCTAAACCTTTTTTCCATGTTATTTTTCTAGTACACTGGCTACAAAGACTGTTGGCATTGTAATCTGTGGTTGGAATTTGACACTTTGTATGTATTCAAAAATACCTGCGTTTCCAGGCACAATAAATCGCAGAAACCAAGCTTTAAAGTGCTAAAATCTGGCCTAAAAGAAACTCCACACCTCTTTACTAAGAGTTAATCCCACGAGAAAATCCCTTCCCAATTCGGGCTAAGCGTTCCTGAAAAGCAAAAACTGAACAGAGTTGAGGCATGCAGCAAATTGGGCGTACCTACTCACTGCGCGTCGCAACGACACCTTGCGCTTCTTCCCACGAAGACTTTCCATGAGCGTACACAAGCACACCAAGAATAAAGAAATATAGAACCTTACAGCCGTAGGTATTTACCAATCCAGTCAGGAGTTACCGAATGGAGCTATAAGTGGAATGGAGATGAGGTGGAAGAGGAGTAAGTAAAAGGCGGAGACAGAGGAGAGAGAAAGGGAAAGAGACGCCACGCTCTTCTCAAAATCCCTCCAGAGGACTCCAAAATGTTTACCTTTCCCTTTCTCTCTCTCTATCACTCTCCGCTTCAAAACGCACCGATTACGCACTATGGATCGCATTAAAGCGTTAAAGCGGGAAAAAGGGTACATTTGGCGCAGACTGGCTAGAGAAAGACTAGCTGTTTTGGAAGTCAAATAAATAGGTATTTCTTAAAATCACTAAAATTTCATTGTAGACATTAAAATAGAGTTAAAATTACGAAACATCATTAAACGTTAAACTATTGATATCCATTGAAACTCGTTCAAGCCATATTGCGAAAAACACTTGGCATTTATTCCTAAACCACTATTAATAATGAAAAACACTTGCAACACACGCTATTACGTCATATGCTGTTTACTTCTCATTGGTTGCCATTATGATATTGTTTAAGAATTATTAGTTGAGCATTCATCTATGAAAAGAAAAAGTAATAGCGTAGTGCTAAGTCATCCATTTCACGGAAATTTACTGTCCCGCTCAAATTACGGAAATCAATTCCAATGTTTTGGTGTTAGTTAAGAAAACTGCAATCAGAGTGACAACCGAGACTACTATTGTAATTCCATGTACTAAATGCGACATTTCAAATATGGAAAATCATTAATTTTCCATCACATTAAAAATTTACCTACCACTTCCTTGATTAAATTTTCACCTCCCGTACAGAAAGATAAATTCCATGCCTTTCACCGACAACTGAGGACTTTTGAGTAATAGAGAAAATTCATAATCCCGAATTCTTTTTCCTAATATGAACTCATTAATTGGTAACTCTTATGTCAATTTTCTTAATAGATTCCTTCTTCATCACACTCACCACCTTCCTCATTCCCCTTTCATATACCTCCCATTCTCAAATACCTTCAGCTGATATTCTTCAATGCATGGAAACTCACTTTCAATTCCTCTAAGTAAAGGCCAGCCTATGCTATTAAAATCACTTTGAAGCAAGAATCTTGGTTCGTAATATGATGAGCTTTCCAATTAAAAGATTAAACTACTTCTAGAGCAGCCATCACGGCTTCCGGAAAAGTAAGCGTAAGGAAGCCCAGCTAGGGCCATCCCTCCACGGCATCCAAAAGTCAAGTGAAATTCAAAAGCAAAACGACGCGATATTCCTTACTTTTAGGAAAGAATTCTGCAAGGTACCTCACAAAAAACTAATGTCTAAACTAGAATTACCTATGTGAATTAAACGTTAAAAAAGTTAATAGCACACGTGACTTCCTAACTGACCGCAAACAATCGGTAGCCAGTAACGGTCATGAGTTTCGAAATGGAATTGATGACAACCGACATTCCACAAGGATAGGTAATTGGCTCCTCAATATTTCATACTAATATGAAAAATATTTACTCTAGAGTTAGTAGCGATGATAGATTTCTCGCTGAGGCTGTGATTAACTACCGGGATTCTGCCACAAAAGTGGACTTAGAGGCTTAATTATTGGATCCTTACCACGTTGGGTAGTTGTGCCTTGAATGGAATATCAAACATTATCTTAATACATGCACTACTGTGCACTTTTTAGAAAATAAGTGATAGGTACGCCATATTTGTAAAAGGATGGGAATAAATATAATTGAATCACAAGAATCAAAATACCATGAAATCACCATATCTGAAGGCCTAACGAAAGAAAATATATGCAATATTTGTAACTCAGCATTAGAGAGAGTAGGATTTGTAAAGTTAATTACAGAAAGTCCACCGAGACGGAAAATGGAAATACATATACTTATGCTATTTCACTCAATCCACGCCAAGTCCTGAGTACGCCGCATTCACTGGGGACTCAACAACTAAAATATTTAGCATGCGAAATAAACAAAATATACAGCAAATCCACAAGCTTCTTTATAGATTACAACAATGTAAATTAGAGTGTAACATAGTTGATGGAAGACTAGATTGGAAGTGGCTTTAAGAAACCTGTAGGTTAACCGATAGACTAAGTTCAGTTTAAACATTTTAGATCACCTGAGTTTCAGGGTAGTAGAGAGGAAACATAGGCGCTACTTTTAACTCCGCATTATACCTCTAGAAAAGATGTAAGCGACTAATTAGAAATAAATAAAAGAAGTACGCTGCCGAGCTGATAGAAACCATAATTTCTTATTCCCCTCGTACCATCAATATTTAAACAAAAACCTATTTGCGAAATAAAAAACTACGTCTACAAACACATCACTTTCACACTTTTCATTTTTCATTTCCTTTTTATATTCCCTCTCCTTTTCGTGGATGGTGTCCTAACACCCTCTGCCACATGCCTCTGCGGCGGCGTCTCAATAGATAGCGTGCGAAAGTTGATTTATGGGTGAATGGTTGCTGTTTCCACCTTCCAAGTATCAACGAACTTTGTTTCCTCAGACTCTGAACACTCCATCATAATCATCACCAGTAGTCATCAATCCGAAGATTGGTTTGCAGCAGCTCTCCATTCCACTATCCTCTATGCCATCCGCTTCATTCCTACATAATTATTACGTAATTCTCCTTCCATGGAAAAATACATACTTACGATTTGGTGGAAGCTGAGAATATTGGTCCATTTTCGATCTAAGTTTCACATCATTCTGCTAGTTTTCCCCTTATTCTTCTAGATCTCTTATTCCCCCCCTTATCCTTATATGTCCTATGGTTAAATTCAAAAATTCTAGACTGTGGACCAAGTGCTATCTAGTAAATATTTATTAATATAAAAAATTACAATGAGAGGAGAAGAGAAGTTAAAGAAACAATTGATACTAGGGAGAAGAAAGTATACATATAATTCAAAGGAGCGTCCCTACACCGAATGAAATGGAAAGAGACGAGTAATAATATTAGATAGAGGTTCATCGAGGTATCTCAAAAATGAGACTGGCAAAATGAAGTGGTAGGAAAAGCATAGTAGGATTTCTTTTGGATATGAAAGTGTGAGGGCGGGAAGACAGGGACAAAGGGTGGAAGCATGATTTGACGAAGGACAATTGTAGAACGCCGGCAAAGGATCCGATTCCGAATCAATATAGCAAACGGTAACGGAGAAGGTTTCTCCTAACGATGGCACTTTCTCCCTTTCCTGTCCTGTTCTCTCTGCGCTGTTTATTCGTCGAAGGTATAGTATACGTCGAAAGTGTATGTATTTCATCAATGATACCTATTTCATCGTTGCGTCAATTCAAAATATTTCTTTTTAATCCTCTACTCCATCTGTCACGTAGAATTCTTACATGTGTAGGGACCTCGAAGTTCACATTCCCAATATTGCCCATTCCCAAATAATACTGTTGAACATATTTGTAACATAGGTCATTTTGCATCGCAGCACATAAAGTACGGACTAAAAGAGTTAAACGTTATATAATTCCTTCCTAATTAATATTACTCCTAGATAACTTTCTTCAATCCACTTTTTTAAATTACTGGTGTTCCCCACCACAGTCCCTAATAGCATCGTCATCTACTTGGGGTACAAGGGGAGTGATTTTTAATTAAGTATTCAGTGCTCTGAATGCTAAAAATATAAGGAACAATTGTTTGAAGTTTACAATACAAACGCATATATGTGCAGAGGCATTGGAGCTTTATAGAAAGCATAGGGAGGTGGGCTGTACTAGCAAAAATGGTCTTAATACGTGTTTTTTTAAACAAATTTTCTGAGTTGGTACACTAGCTGTTCAATAATCTGAATGCCCTAATGGTAGTTGTTATGAACGTCAATTGTTCTCGGAGAAATAGAAATTTTAACCTGCCAGTTTAGCAGACTACTTTCTTTTATGATCATGATTTAATGGAAGTATTGTAAACTACGATATTACTACATTTTATGATTATGGTCTAATCAGTCGTTGTAATCCAGGATTATAAAATGTTTCTTAGCCGTCTGAAAATTGATTGACTTCGAACATACTTTAAAATACTTAGGCTAAACTTTAGCCGACGGCCTGGTCGTATTTATAACTACATTAATAAGCGTATAACACAAAAGTATCACAACGACATAAGAGTGATCAATGATCATATCTTGCCGATATCCGTAGCATATTTTCAAAGTAATTATGCCAGCTTCATAAGAAACCCAAACAATGGCAGCATACTAAAAATGATATCAATCAATGAGAGGAGTATCTAAGCTCCAGAATATTGTCGTCGTACTTGCCCAGTAACCTCTTAACAATTCCCAGTTATGATTAGCATGACGAGTTATTTCCCAAATGCATTCAGCCTGCGAAAGATTACGACCCAATTTAAAGAATTCTATGGTTATCAATTTCTATCCCGCAGTAAACAAGCGTGACTAAAAGAGTTTTCATTTTTTCAGGAATAGACTAAAACGAATTTTTTAATCTAAGTCTAACTGCCATATTTACGAGCGCTACGGAGTTCCTCAAGGTCCTCTGTTAGCGTTTCCTTATCATTCCATCTTTCTTTACTATTTCGTGCTATAGATTTACTTACAGTACCTACTTTAAGTATATTCAAATGATGCAATTTACTAACTCATATGGTAAAAAAGTAAAATAAATGACTCCTCATAATAAATTTTAATGGAATTGCAAAATCTTTAAGTCCAAATCATTTAAAAAAGGAGGTGCGAAGGGTGATTCATAATCAGTATTTAAGAACAGAACTGAAAACAAATGATCTTGGTTAAATACAACTATAGCCTAAACGAATCTGAAGTCACTATTTCACCATAGCATGCAATTTTTAAAGAGAACATTTGCTTACAGCATCACAGGAGTCACACATTTTTTCCTACCATGAATTACATTTCCTGACACTCTTCCTTAAACCCCAAGAAAGCATTTTCTGTTTTTTTTGTATTGCTTTGGAAGGGTTTCCAATGTCTCCAATTTAAAAAAGGGATTGGCTTCTACTTGGCCATTTTATTTTGAAATGTGTGTTTATATGTCATTAGTAAAGTTTGAATGGGAGTAAAAGTGATGAATACATGCGTGCATGTTGACCGGTGGTTAAATGAATGTGAATTGAGAGCGATTACACTTTCGCATTGCATAATTTGCATTTATTTCATTATTGTATAATATATGCAAAAAATTAAAAGAAAAAGGTTTTTAGAATTGAAAAAAGGTGTGGACATAGTGAGATGGCCGACAAAATTGGAACATTGATTTTAGATATGACTGGTAGTAGGGAGTACACAGTATTGCTTATGTATAAATAAACACAAATAATGAAATTAATATTTCTGAACATATAAATATGATAATGATATTTACACATTAATGATAATTACATAAAATAAAAATTGACTTCAATACTAGGCACATAGACAAATATCCATATGAAATAACACTATTTACATCTAGTGATAGAAATGCGAATTAATTCGAAACCCTTGTATTTACGTAACCAATAACGATTCAACAGCCATGTGTCACGTGACGCAAGGATTTTGCGATATTACCTCCATGTATATGCACAAAAAACAAGAATTGTGGTCAGTGTCTGAAATAATAAGATAGAAAGACTAGGGTTCAGTAAGCTCCCCTGGCATTGCATCATAAATGCCATCATCATCTATTTGAATGTGGCTGGCATTTTTTTTTAAAACTATGTCCGTCCGTTTCAATTGGTCAAGGATTTACTATCCGGCAACGAGTGGTTGCACAGATTTAATTTTTTAAAAGTTTGGTTATTCTTTTTTACATACACTGCATATGAATTGAATAATTTTCCAGTCCAAAAACTCTCCCTTCCATTGGAACTTTCCCACGCATGTCTGCTCTCATGCAGAACGATTCAAATGGTCTCACTCTCTGTTGAATCAAATATAACGTGCAAGAGCACGTTTTGCGGTCCACCCTTGTATCTATAAAAAATAAGCAATCCGGTAAAATATTTTTGAAATAATCCAATTTGGCGCATTTGGTCTCTTCTGACAGTCCTTATGGAGACGTGACTGGGATTAAATTATTGTATTCATTTTAGTTTTACGTGTTTGCACAAACATTTAATAAAATTGAGTTTTTTTTAAATTAACTTAAATGTTAATTTTTGAATGCCCCCTGCATGCAAATAATACAAATAATAATCGTAACCAAGTTTCACAGGTATTCCACCGTTTAGAGGAACGAGTCATACCTCATCATAAGAGACACGTCGGCAGATGAAGTCTATTGCCCGGTAGAATACCCGTGAAATATTTTGCACAATAGATTCAATGGGAAAATCTTGGATCATTTATCAAATAATAATCGTTCACCGGTGTTAAATGGTGTACTCCATATGATGAAGAGAGAAAGATGGGAAGAAAAAAAATTAAGTAAAAGTAAAAAATGACGTAAACCATGAGAAACCAATGTAAGGAGAATACGTGGTGACGAATATTTATTTTTAGTGAGCGTTACTAAAACTATTAACTTTCTTTAATATTCTATTGACTCTTTGGGACCTTCCGTGCTCGTAAAACTTTTATTTTAGCTTAAATTAACTTAACGTTTAGCAAATCATTAGAAAAGTTCAAGAATATCACTAATCAGTGGGATGGAGACAGAAGATCATGATGATATACCATCAGCATGGCAAATAATTGTGATCTAGCGGCGGCAGGTGTGCAAGAAGACGACAACCTCTACACTGGTGCTCAATAAAGTTAGCTGCTGCTGGTTAGCTATCCTCAACGGCACACTTAAAAGGCGGAAAGCACACTGGCATGCAGTTTGTCCGGATGGCCTTTACAACTCATTATATTCTTGTATTAAGTACTCGTAAGCTCTTTTCTTCAAAGCTCAACTGGGAAGCGTCATATGTGGTAAAAGAATTGATGACTTTTAATCTCTTGGTTACACATAACCTTGCGTTTCATTGATTTCCTTGCGTTTGCCTATTTATCAGAATCAATTGACCGATTTTTTCATAAACATAATAGCAACAATGTGTATTGCAAGAGTAATAAGCATGTAGTATTATCAAATATTGTCATTAGTGCGGTGTTTACAATATGAAGCACTCCAAAATTAATCTAAAAGCAGTTTAAAAGTGGGATAAATATTTGATATTTAAGCATACTGCACTCTTCTGTCTGCTGGCTCTATGTTACATTCGCCATTTTTCCTTATTAGCCTAATTATTTAACTTGCTTACGTTCAATTGAAATGCAAATGAGTATACCTATAAAAAGAACTGACCTTATTTGGACTATCTATACCTTTTACCTCTGAATGAATAAAGAATAGCATTTTCTCGCATGTCACCATAACCTGGACTTTCATACATTCTACGAGACACGAGTTCTCTTTTCCCATTAGAAATTTGGCAATGTGACACGAACAAAGACTTAATAAATCAATTTATGATTCATTCCGAAAGTTTCGCGACTGTCCAAGAACTAGAAGAGAATTCAGAAGGCTAGCAAAGCCTCATAAAAAAATAAAACTAGGTAACACACAATTCAAACGTAAAAAATATTATCTAAAGTAACTTTTTAAAAACATGTCATACCACACGGCATACCACACAGTTACTCCTATCATTACGTTAGCATGACAGTCGGAACCAGAGAAATGTATTTATTACATTTTAAAAGCAACGAAAAGGGTAGCATAACTTTGCAAATTCAATTTTACATAGCATGATACAACACTTGATGCCTTGGACCGAGTATTTTGTTTTCCAAAGTCTAATACCTATATAACTCTCCTGAAGCTTGTTAAACAGAGATTTTTGCGGATTTACGGGGCTCGTTCAATATTTGGTGGGCATCGATTGGATCTCATTCAACGAGCTATATTCGATGGAGATGTATCTGAATACCGTGCGTTAACGTGACGGTCGTTTCACCCAGTGAAATATTGTCTTGTTTGTTTTACTCATGCATTCTGCAAATAGCATGCCGATTTTATCTTGAGGTTAATATCCGAACGAGATGAAATGTTTCGAAAGGTGACTGCATGTAAAGGTGTACCCTTTCAATGAACATGAGCACGAAGCTCAAAATTAACGATGCCGACAAGAGTTTTGAGTTTCCGATGCATCTAAAAGATCAGACATTCTATTTTTTTCAACTCAAAAATCCGAAGGCTCAACGGTGTAAAACTATGGACGCACATTGGGTGCAGTGTCTGTCGATCTAATTTTTTATGGACTCAACCAATAAAAAAAATGTTTTGAAATGAGTTTTACGTCAATCGCATTTCACCGCCTCGTGTAAATTTCTTTGGCCCATTGTGTACTGGAAGCCTCAAGGTATTTAAACAGCATTTATGAATAAACAATATTCTAATCAATGTATGAAAATATTATACATCAATTCCACAGACCTTTATCAATCAGACATTATTAGTAGGAGTGGAGTAGCTCTGCGGTCTACACAGTATAATGTCGCAGTACAAGGTGAAAATTATTTCAAAATGCGACCGCGACAACCTGAAATGTATACGCGAGATTTTTTATTACTTTACTCAGTCGATAAATAACTGTCGCGTAATTCAATACAATAATTATAATTCACTGAATTACTTATCAATGAAGCCTGTAACTAAAAAGAAGACACTTATCACAATTAGCAAATATTTTAAGCCTTACTCCTAATTTTCATAAACAAAATTTTAGGTATTTACTTCTAAAATTTATGAAGAGATTTTGCTTACCATTCGGCAGTAAATGGCAAAATTTATAACTCCAGTTGGAAAAAATGGAAAATTAGGACTTCCAACTGGCAGACAGGGGATGAGGGGGGACAGGGGACAACTGACAGACAGGGGATACTGCATAAGGTTGGTGGTTACCGGCGTGACTTATTGGAATTTACTGATCATTGTGAATGAAAAAGTAGTGCTTTGTTTTTCCACATAAATTTCAGACTACGACCTATTTGTTTCAACTTTACGTCATCTTCAGGCACAGATTAAAAAACACCCACAATTACAAAGATGCTGAGAGGAGGGAGGAAGGGGGAATGGGTAGTACAGGTGGTGGGGAGGAAGCATGGGAAGGGGGTGGAGGTGGGTATGTCAGGATGGTTGGGGTTGGCTTGAGGGTTTGAACCATGGATCAGTAATGTGGGAGGTGGAGGTGTGGTGGGTGGGTAGTTGGTAGAGTCATCGGTGCTGACTACCTGCGGTGGTAGCGGTTGGTCGTGGCATCGATGGAGGTTTGGGAGAACAGTATGGAGGTGGGGGGGATTAATGGAAGAGGCAGAGGTTGAGGAGAGGAGAGTGGGAAGCATACAGAAAGCCGATAACAATGACGCAATCTGCGTGTACACATATTAAAATCTCGATTTGCTCGAGAGCATCCAGCCGGGGGTCTTTACTTTCTGTGTGCAAAATTTCCAAGGAAAAAATCACTTCTATGGCCGCTATCCAAAAGGTTTTTAACGAAGTTCGAATTTGAATTGGCGTGTTTAAAACACGCTTTTTGTTTGTTCATAGAGTCTACCCTGACACTTTCTACCCGTCTTCCCGACCTACACGGCTGAGCACTCACATGTTATTTTTTACACACTACTCCTTTTCATTTTCGGGATGATATCCTTGCACTTGGAGAAAAATGTTTCAGATTGCAGCTAATGTAAAAGGCTGGTCTAAATTGATGCCTCAGGAGAACTTTGGTTGCCTGGAGGGACAAATTAAGTTATAATAAGGTATAAAGAATAAAATGCTGAGCACACTGCATTACAACTATTGTATACTAGTATATGGCATGAAATTTTTCATGCTTTTTTTCGAGAAAACAGATAACGAATATAAATATAAAATTTAGGCCGAGTAGATTAAAGTAAACGGAAATACTTATTCGTGCCAAAAAATTATAAAATAGAAACTCTCATTGCGTCTCGGACTGTGTGTATAGAGACCTTCAGTTTCTCTGCCTGACGATTCAATTGAGCCACATTCAATTTGTTAAATTTCTCTTTAACTCCGTTTCATTCCGACAGTCCCCAAGTTCACCACCGTCAATTGAGATCGTGATGTGTGCTCATATGCATTGACTTGAACTTCTTTCATTCTCCATTTGTCACCACACGCGCAGCTTCAAAGTCCCCTCTTACCTTCCCCCTACTACATCCTACTGTATAAACCTATTCCGTGTAAACGTGTAAAAAAATATTAAAAAGAGAGATTAGTTGGATTTTACGGTACTACAGGGGAAAACCATTTAAGCCATTAAAATGCGCAATCGGCCATATTGAATGGATCAGTAGGGTATTTAATACGCAGAAAATATTTATACTAGTAGCGCTATTGCTAAGGCGTTGTGGCGATTTATCTATGAAAATGGAAATAAATTCCAAAGCGCTTCATTTTTTTAAATACCTATATAGACAAATTGGGCACAATGCGATAGGCATGTTAGACAGACATGTTTTCGTAAAATCGCACCCTGGCTTTCATGTGCCAAGATGCCCTCCACTTTCTTCTTTAATCTACGGTGTAAACTTTCTCGTAATATACCCAGAAAAGCCGTTCCTTTGTTCCCTTAATCCTCCTAATCCTACACGCCTTCTCCTTCATTATCCAGATCCCTCCCGCCCTTTTTCCCCTCCTTCGCTCTCCTCAACATAGTTCGGGTTGAAGATTGAGTATAAAATTTCTTCTTGCTTATTTTTGACGTCATTTGTCTCTTACCCAGTGGGGTTCACGTCAGAGCATAAGGATCATGTGTAACCTATTGACTACACCTAACTCCGCTAAAAAATCCACTTTTTCCAATTTTTTCCTGCGCTTCCAGTTACTGATGCCACTATCTCTCCACCACCACTTGAATTCTTCAAAACGAAGACGTAATAAGGAAATTAAATAGGGATGTTATGAGTGATCAATCGCGAAGATATAGCAGAAATGGAGGTGTATGAGAAGGGATTTGTGGCGAGTAAGCGTGGCCTATCAGGCACTAAACATTCTTCACATGGTGAATGTTGACGATTTTGCTGTGCTGTGTACGTTGTGGATTTGACAAAAATCAAACGTGAATACCTAAAGCTTAAGCCACAATACGTCCTGTACGGTACACACTGAAGTCGGAATTAATTTAAGGAATAAAGTGTAATGATACCAATATTTATAACCTTCTAGTTGAAAACCCATAGAATAATATCCAATTAATGTTTTAATAAGCAAGCAAACAATGTTTTCTTTCAGGTAAACATCTTATTGCTCTCTCATGTCAACGTAGTGAATGTAAGCGTAGTGAATAGAGAGCAAAAGGTATTAAGGAGACAAGTTGAAAATTGGTATTGTATTAGTTGCTAGGTATTACAGCATCATTTTGCATTGACAGCCTAGGTGGTATCACTTAGCTTAACTTGCCAAAAGCCATGATGGTGATCTTTTTAAATGTTCGATACATGCGAAAAATACGTTTTACCCTTGTTATTTTGTGTATCGTACAATTCAAACTAATAATTTACTATGAAAACTCGCTCGACTCTCCTAAGCTAACATAAATGGAGTTCCCCTGCAGGCCTTAAAAATTTAAACTGGGCAGTCAGCAAAATAATCCTCCTTCTATTCCAGTTTCTAGAGTGTATTTTTTCAAGACCAGCCAGTAACTAACCACAAATATTCATTCTGTTGACACTTAGATCTATTCGCTTAAGAAGATACGCGAGCTTGCATTAGCGTTAAGCAAACGAACCCTGTTTCTTGAATTGGTAAATGCATGTTTTACGACACAGACCGAAACAGAGGAAGAAGCTTATGAAGGAGAGTCTCGACACCCCAAGATGCCTCAACGGAAGAAAAGATGGATATGAACAGCCCTGAGAAACATCAAGTAAATATTTTTGAACGACGAAAAAGTATCACCACTTTTCTACACCACTTTTTTCTTCTTTCTCTTCCTGAATAGAAATAAAATTCGCAACAATAAATTAAGTAGTACAAAGGAATCTATCGCCCCCATTAAAATGTGTACCTTTCTGCTGTCTTAGTGAAAATGAAAGATTCTTATACCGATTTTCACATTGCCTGAGGGAAGGCTAATCTATGTTCTTGAATGCGTGAACACTTAATCTCACAAATACGGAAGTACGTGCTTTTCTCTGCACTTCTCACGAAGCAGTTTGATCCTCAAATAAATTTATTCGGAGTCAAAACCTTTTGCGAACACTTTCACTGACGGCAAAAATTGATTTAGTCATTTCTTAGTCTTAGCAAAATTAAGCATTCTAGATTGTTCACTACAAAAGTCATAAAACTTTAAATGACCATGTTCTACCGATAGCTTTCCTCATTATTATCAATTTTATGATAACAAATTTGGGGAATGAATAAAAAAAGAAAATAAAGAATTAATTTTGTCCCTGCCCTCGTTTTTTATACACCAACCTCGCATCTGTCATTTTCAAGAAACAATTAGCTTGTAATTCTATCAATATTTGAAAATTACGAAATTCTGTTGAAATATTTGTCGGACTCTTTTTAGGAAAAAGCACTAAGTAAATTCCTCATAACATTCCAGAAGAGGTAAATAGGTCATAAAAAGTTTCAGGTAACCGCTCTTTTTCTCACGATTACTTCACCGTTTCCCCTGATTTCATCCAAGCCCTGACTCGACCCGCACTTCGGAACTTTTATTCCACCGATTGTCGTTCTGTGGGAGTCTAATGGAGCATTGCGTTTCCCAACTCCCAGAAACCAATAAAATGAAACGACTTATCCGCTATTGAATGCTATACCCCTATTCACCTTCCCTCCTCGTCAGCATTTTGAGAAGGAAGCTGAGTGGGAGTAATCTTACATTGCCACAAATCCACGGTCATAACCCTTGGGAACGATTCTTTATCCGTTTCGGCCTTTCTTTCGCCAAAACAATTTACTCTCCCTTTAGCACCACCAATGACGATTACCCAAGGCCGTTTAGTAGGAAATAAAAGGTAGTGAAACCTGCACTTAGGATACTACTTCGGTCTTCAAAATTTCGTACTTTGAGGTTCAAATCGTGAGCGCTTGCTTTAAAATGGATTTTTATTAGAATAATTAAGGGTTATGAAATAATTGTATGTCCACATAGTCAGGTAAATTAGCTATTTCATTCATTTATCAGCATTGGTGCAGTCATCTCCAAACACGGATTAAATCTGATCTAACACCGTAAGTTATAAGCAGAATTTTGATTATTTACAAAATATTGAGGATTTAAGGAAGTTTTATTATACCTTGCAATCATTCTACTTATCTCTTTGCTCTTAGAATTTATTAGAATGAGTATATTTATATAAATAAATATAACCCACTAGGAATATGCGTAGTTAGGAATATGAATAAAAGAAGGAATGGTGGACAGCATTTTGGCGAAAATTATAATTCATAAATTTATATTCTAATAAACTTAAAGGCTTTCCCTAGGACAACTTAAAAATTCGATACCAAGTTACTATATTTCCTCATTTGAATTCATCAGGATTTAGCCATTCTCTTTACCAATTTTTCCTAATAGATCACTCGCTATTGCTAGCAATACTACGACTACCCGCTATTGCTCGTCGCCACCCACCTTTTACAGGTTATTGCGGCCTCCCAACACATTATTCAGGCATCTTCTCCTCATTTTTCACTTCCAATTTCTCTCATTCAATTTTCCAGCACCTTGAGCTCTAAACCGAGAGCTTCGCTCAACCATTCCATTTGGGGAACTATCCATTTTTAGAGCTACCGGTCTCTGATAACATGAAGCGCTGTGAAATATATAATGAAGAAGCTTCAATTGTGTGAAATCAATGTTTCTTCTATTAGAATATTTTAGCAAAAAAAACGGTTGTAACTCTAAAGAAACCAAGTCCTCCAAAATATTATTTATAAGAATATCTAAGAAATATTGTGAAAAATAAAGTGAAGATAGGAAATTATTCACGAGGAAGGGTGAAACATCAGTTGTGAATAAAGAGTGGTAACGGTGCCCCCGACTTAGCTCGCCTTCGGAGAACACACGCTGGGTGCCAGCGAATAAAAGGGAAGGGGGCAAGAAAAACTTCGTATGAACTCGGAAAATAGGGGGAGAGTGCGGAAATGGATGGTAATAGTCTTCATGTATTAACTTTTGGGGTTCCCTCTGGTCACTTACATGCCGGAATCATCATCATTGAGAATCAGAAAGGAAATTATTGGGAGGAAAGGGAGCGGAAGAAGAAAAGGAGAATGGGAGAGGTAAAAGGAACGATCAGGGGTAATGGCCTGTAAATATAACAGAAGGAATCGCTGAAAATCTCTTCGCACTTTGCTACCCTCACCGTTTTACACTGCCTTTCTTGCGAGTCTAGCGGTGTTGCACTACCCAGCAATTATGGGGACCTCTTGTGGAAGCATGATCTGGCGGGTGGTTTGTACCATAATACCAGAACATCACGGAGCCAGTAAATTCATATTTTGTTAATGAGTATATTCATTTAAAAAAAACAAAATTGAAACACATGTACACGTTATGCCCAGGTATCTCTAATATCTCTTCCTTCAGTCTTTCACCAGAAAAAGCGTGCCTAAGTAATTACTAATTCTTTGATTTCTCTTGTGACATACTGGCAGAAAATTTGCCAACACCTACCGGCACAACGCCTCAACAATCAACATTAAAGACTGGAAACCTTTTCCCACTTACCCTGGTGGCCAGAATGAACTGGGAAAAACGTATGAAGTTACTCGAGAAAATAGGAATATATGAGCGATAGAAGACTCAGAAACTTATACATGGGCCAGAGGGCACCGGTGAGGGTAGCTGACGGTGAATCAAGGTGGGCAGCTATAGGTCGTGGGGTAAGGCAAGGATGCTCGTTTTCGCGCTTGCTCTTTAACATCTCTACTGAGAAAATGGTAAGAGAGGCATGGGAAGATCTAGATGAAAGAATCAAAGTAGGAAGTCAGTTGATAAAGTCTGTTAGATCCTCAGACGACCAGGCGTAGGTCAGTCGATCTTTGAAGGAATTACAAGCTTTAGTAAGTACATGTATTAGAATTTCGGTGCGGGAAATACGGAATGAAGATAAATCATAAGAAAACAAAATGAATGAGATTCTCATGGGAAAAAAGCGAGGCTGGTCATAAAAGTAGGAGGGCACAAACTGGAGCAAGTAGAACAATTTAATAACTCGGGTAGTATGCTAGAAGAAAATGGGCCTAGTAGCAAACACAAGAGGAGGTGAATAGTTCTAGCGAAGAAAGCGTTCATTAATAGAAAGGACCTGATGACGGGGAACTTATGTAAGGATGTATAGAAAAGGCTGGCGAGTGAAATGGAGTGTGGTGTTGTTTGGGGCAGAAACGTGGACTCTGAGAAAGGAGGACGAAAATATCCTACAGGCGTTCGAGATTTGGGTGTGGACGAAGATGGAGAAGGTGCAGTGGACAGAAAGGAAGACAAATAAGAAAGTGCTTTGCATGGTTGTTGGGGAGACGAAACTTCTTGAAGAGATAAGGGGGGGGCAGGGTATATGGCTGGAAGGGGTAATGAGGGGCGATGGGATCCTGAAGGTCGTGATAGAGGGAAGGATGTTGGGCGAGCGGTGAAGGGGAAGAAAGAGAATAGGTTTTATGGACGGGGTGAAGAAGAGTAGTACTTACCCTGAGATGAAGAAAGAAATACTATAGGTACATAGAACCCTGCACGCGTAACAATTAGTAGGATTTTCTCTGAATTTCATCATAACCTACCTTTTATTGGTAGATTATTCAAATGAATGAATGAATTGATGTGTACCGGGTGTTCAGATATTTAACGGCAGGTATTTTTTTTATATTGACTAAGTACCAAAATGCCAAAAAAGCAATATGAAATAAATAATCTTCTAAATACCAAAATGCAATGAAAAATGCTAAACAAGCAAAATAAATCTAGTTTAATACACTGATTACTGGTATATAGCTAAATAGACGAAGTAGCCACAATAGATCACAGCAGGTGTCAAGGACGGCGTGTAGAAAACACGAATTTTCTCGTGATCCAACCGCAATGAGTTAACACGAAAAGCTGCAAGTGGTGCGGGTACCTCAAAGGCTGGTAACCTACCATACTCTACTCCAACTTACAGTGAAATGTATTGTAGGACGATGAGAGGTATAAAAGAGATCACAATGTGGATTATAAAATATCTATCTAATTGAATTTTAGGAGAGGTGATCAAAGAAAGTTCATTAGCTGGTGAGGGAAACGAGAGATGGAGGAATGGAGGGAGAGCATGAGGTAGAAATCGTTGGAGTCGTGGACGAGAGGGTGGGAGAGTGAATGCGACACACCGAAAACAGTTAAAAAGAGAAACAAGAAACGGAGCGCATACTGTATGCGTATCCCTTATAGGACGAAAGTAAACGACTGGATACAAAAATACATCGCGGAGTGGAAAGCGAGGTAGAGTGAGAGTGGTCGCTTTATCGATAAAATAAAGTCAATGAAAAGAGCGAAATGAATTCACTAGCGATTCCAGTGAAAGCATTCAACGAATAATTTCCAATACCTCTCCTGACGCGGCCAATACGCTGAGCGCATCCAAATAAATTTATTCACTCCGGAAAAGACATTTATTTCAGCTTATGAAAATATCGAACCGCGGGAAGGATTAGCTCCTCCATTCTTCTTTGCTCGAGGCAATAGAGGTTTTAAACTTCACTGTGAGGCTTTTTATGCTCTTTTTGAAAGCGTAACAAAAATCTTCAATCTTCCTCCCACATTACGAATCACAAAATGTCGCCCTATATGAGAAAATATTCATTTCAAAAGTGACGGGAAAATGTCCAAGATAGGGAACGTTTTATAAATGTATACTGAGACACTTTTAATGCAAAGAACAATTAATGATATTGAGAGAGTTAGCGGAAAAAATAAGCAATATTGTACAAATATGATATAATTAGAATGAATAAAATTTGTCAGTACGAAGATATGAGGCGGGAAATGGGAAAAAACGCTTATGATAAAAGTGTCACAAAGATAGCTATAATTTATTTTGTATTTACTTCTAAGTGAAACAAAGCATAAATATGTGCCAGTTGCAACTCTTTTGTTTTCTAAAGTGAAAAAGATTTTTTAATTGCTAGGGTGAACATCAGCTGATGTGTATTTTAATATTCTTTATCACCGTCGTGACTAGATAAAGCGGGTCAAACCTAGATCCAAATTTTGTTTTTAAATTGCCCTCATTTCATCACCAAACCGTAAAAATGACCAATGAAAAACTTTATAGATCATTGTCACAAATCAGTGCGTTACAAACGCCCCTTTTGCCATAGTTTTAGGCCACGTTTAGGGGGGAAAACACGTGAAACAGGGGGAAAAACGAGAACGCGCTTTTTGATGTTTTAAATTCTCTAACAAGAATTTAAAAAATCATTTTCTCTTAAATAATCTGGCTTCCTTAAGAGGCATATTATTTTATCCGTTCTGTTCGGCGCTAGATCCATAGATATAACGGATTGTCTCACAGTGGTGTTTCACGATTTATGCATAGTAGTTATATATATTTTCTTCAAAGCCTTGTGGGAAAGAGAGGTTCCCGCAAATCCTTTGACGTTTCTCTTGTGATAAACACGGCGTGAATACTAAGGTAATTTATTTATCTTCACGTTTTGTTCAATTAAGAACCACAGTTTTAATACTATTGGCCTCACTCTGTTTGCGCAAGAGAAAATATTTATGATGAAAAACATGAGACTTTAATGCTTTGAAAAACGTGATTCACTACGAGGAACGGTATTAAAGTCAAGGATCTCATTATTCCCATTAATGATTCAGTAAGGGAAGGAAGCTATTCTTTTACTTTGGCGTTTTATTTTTACTTTTACATAAATTTCCATCGTTACCTTTGAGCTCGCTTTAAAGAATAGCGCCTTGGAACAGAGTCAAAATTCTGCAGTCTGCATAAAAATGTACACTATTCCTCAGGGAATGTACCCAAGGTGAAAAGAATGATAGGCTAATCTCTTGAAAAACTTCAGAAAAAACACGGCCACCGTTAATACAAAATTGGTCTGGGTTATATTGTGTACACAGTTTTATTTTATTCTAAAAGTAACAACAAACAGTGAGCTCAAATGTACAAATTATAGGCTAAGCATTAAATCTATAGCCTTTACGTGAACATTCGTATATGTCAATGATATTTAGAGTTCTGAGCCGGGAATAAATTTTACCCTTGTTTTGCGGAAGTAATGCTATAAAACAAAGGCACAAAGGGGACCAAAGAGGAACTTTAAGACTCGTAATTTGTTAAAATGCATGGATTTTGAATAGGTTAATTCGAGTTTCCAAAAGGAAATTAATGCAGGCCATTCGAGGAGGAAATGTTCTTTCATAAAGGCTGCCAGAAAACATGCGAACCACATCTGATAAAAATCATCGAATGAGGAGTATGTAACCATGGTTACCAGGGTAACCATTGGATGTCAAAAATGAATATTTATACAACCTCATACACCCGATAAATTTATGGATCTGGTATGTTCTTTTAAATCCACGGAAAAATTCATTTCTTGGGCAAAATAGAAACAAACCCATTGACTACAATATAATTATACCGCACCGCAAAAATACTCATTAAATGTGATTTAAATTTTAAAAACTTTCAGAAATTAAAATAATCACAATTTTGAAGTATGCGTTGCATATATAATATTTATCTCCGGACGTATTCTGAGATATCATAACCATGAACATAACCTATCGTTGTTTGAGACAATCCAATTAGAAGAGGTTGGAACTTTACGGAGAAAGGCCGATTATGTTATTGAATTGTAGCAGTTTCGTTAGCATATGAGCATACATTTTCGTAAGCACCTATTTTCGAAGCATAGCTATTCCTATGTTTTAAATAAATATGCATATAATTGACTGTATAATTTGCTGCTCATTTCGCTCGAAAACATTGGCAGGCAATATATTGCACTTCAAAACATCCAATCAACTGGAATAATACTTCCTCTTCGAGGAGTTGTTTTTGAATACTCTGAAATGATTGGAACGTTTTTTTTTAACTTGGGAGTTGTTCTTTACTTTCTCTATAACATTAGAAATGGTATTAGCTACCATTATCAATAATTTCATCGTTATTTTTTAAGAGTATACTTTACCAATTGGTTGGTCTAACTTATATTAAATTTTATATTTTATTGGAAGAATTAGTGAATGCCATTATGATTGTACATGTACAATTAGTTAGATTAGTTATAATCTGGAAAAAGGATAGGATTAAGCTCTTTTATTTAAATTTTCGATGTGAAAATCGACTATTTTTATTGTCTTCTAAAAGTTACTTCTTTGTAAAAAATATTATATTCTTTTAGATGCATAGTGTATGGTCAGTAACCTTTGTAAAATAATTTCATTTTTTTATTTTGAATAATATTAATATATTGCTTCGAATAAGATGATCATGGACTGCCATCCGGTGTCTTTAAGTTCCAAAAATCAATAAAAAGTTTTAGCTACCTTCATTTTTCAGTCTTAGGAAATTATCATTCTACCGATTGTATTTAAAGCAAGACCAGAGAGACTGTGCAAATATAGAAAAAATAAGGCATGTCTTAAAGCTCACTGAGATAAATTTCACCCCTGCCCTATTTTTGTCATTAATTAGGAGAAAAAATTGATATATTATCATTTCACATCAAATAAGGACAATATATGCCAGTAAGATAATGTATATTATAATTTTTGAAAATATTATAAGCTCACAAAATCGTGAGCAATATTTTTTATTTTGCACCTCTATTTATTTTTAAAAAATAATTTAATTTTGCGCTGAGTTTTTTAGCCAGTTAAGCCACCTTTCACCTGAGGATGTTTGAGGGCTCCAGGAACAATTTGTCCCTATTGATAAAAATAGGCGAATGATTTTTCCTCTGAGGAATTAAAAAATAATTTTGATATTTATGCAATGGGTAGCTTACACAGTTTCAAAAGTTATGCTACAAGTTAGGAACACCTCTCAAATTAAAAAAAAATTCCGGTCATTTTAGAGGATTAAGAATTAATTCTGGCAGCAGCATTGAATATTTTTGGGAGACTTGTGATTGGGAGTTAAAAGGAGAATCCGTAGCAGCAATTCAACCACAGTTTCTATGCCGAATTATGCCACCAAATCGTTCAAATAATATATATTTCCTCTAAAATACTACCCAAATACATAAACTGTTCAACCACGTTCAATTTTGTTCCCTCCAACCCTCATATTCGGCCCCGCCTTGTTACTTCCAGAATATATCATTACTTTTGGTTTTCATATGATTTATCTTCATCTCATAACTTTTGCACACCATCACTAAGGCATTCATCATAGACTGCAACTCAATTGCTGACTGACAAACCAACGATTGGTCATCTGAAAAAAACTCACTGACTTTGTCAGATCCCCTCCTACATCTATCTCCCCCCATGCCTCTCTCGCAATTTTCTCTGAATTCACGTCAAAAACCAACGGCGATAGTGGGCACCCCTGCATTATTCAACGTCCTACCACGGCTTAACACGATTCTCCATCAGCAACCCTAGCCTGCGCCATCTGGCACATACAGAGACTCCGCAAGAGACTTCTGTTTCTCCGATCTAACTCTATTTTCTTCAGAACTTACATTAATGAATAGCACTAAAAGCAGGAGTGGCAGAAAAAAAGAACGCCTCTCTAGCTCTTCTAGTTAACCGAACAGCACGAATTCCAGGAAAATTCCAGTATTTCCAGGTTTTTCCAGGATATTTTCGTTATCCCACCTGGGAGAGCTTGAGACTTTTGATATTTTCCTCTCAAAGGGGTCTTGAATACAGCTAAAAAGGTCCGGCTTTGTTATTATTTTTTTCCGGGTTCGGGTCAAATTTTGCTTATTTTTCCTGGGCTATAAGTTTCTTTTGGTTTTCAGAAAGATTGGTATCACTCTGCCGTGGCTGAGCACACACTTTTAGAAGGTCACAGTATTGACATCAAAAGGGCGAAAGTTTTATGTAAAGAAATTAGTTACTATCCACGGGTCATCAGGGAAAGCATTGAAATTAAAAAAAAGACCTAACAACCTAAACAGAGAAGATGGCTACAAACTTCCTTATACGTGGAAAAGACTTTTGAAAAACTAAAGTATTATTTAATCATGCTGTACATAATAACCGCTTAAGTTTGCTTATTTATTTTTCATTGTTGATTTAGAATACCCGACGAAGCCGGCAGAATAGCACGGCGAAACTGTTGCTAAAAAGTTTAGTTAAATCACAGAAAACCAAAATAAACTTACCAAAATTAAAATGAACTGCGAAAATCTACGACAAAAGTTCAGCTCATTGATAAGTTGTACCGTAATAAACTAAAGAATTTTGCAGTAAAAGACATTTATATATTTCAACCGCGGCAAGAATGTACAGGAAAAAGGCATAAGATCCTATATCTTGATGAGAGAACACAGAAAATTTGCAAAAAGCTGCTTAAGACAAGTTTAAAGTGGCCCAATACAACAAGTTGAACCTAAAAAACCCCACACCAAGGCCCAACTAGAAAATATACAGAAAAGTGGAGTTTATAAACTAAGATGTGAATATGAAGCTGTGTACGTTGGAAAAACAGGCTGCAAATTTGAGGGAAGAGTGAAAGAACACGAAACCTGTGTAAGAAACAATTATTCAACGTCTCAATTTGCAAAACATTTGTTAGAGAACAACTACTCTAGTGACTTGGAAATTTAATTGTTGCATGTAGAAAAGAAATGATACAAATTAGACGCATTGGAGCAGTTAGAAATTTTAAGTTGTGTACGCACCAAGCAGAATATTGTTAACGACTTTTTGAACACCTCCCACTCACCCCTCCTAAATCTCCCATTCCCCCCTCCCAAACCTCCGATTCATCGTAACGACCCAGATGGAAAAAACCCTTCCCCTTCACTCCACCCTCCACCTTGCCACCAAAAATGTATAGGGTTTATTGAATGAGAAGAATTAAATTTGTACTTCCATTTGTATTTACTGGAAACGACTTAGGTTTCGACGTAGAACGTCATCATCAGGTGTCATGACCTGATGATGACGTGCTACGTCGAAACCTAGGTCGTTTCCAATAAATACAAATGGAAGTACAAAGTTACTGCTTCTCATTCAATATGCTAAGCAAATTCCATAAAGTTACGCCTGAGACAACGGAATGTATAGGGTATTATGGTTTGTTTTGTATGACTAAGTACCCCTCCCCCAACCTCCACATTCCTTCACCGCAAGAAAAGTGCTCCCTACAAGGATTCTCTTCCCCCCCTTTTTTCTCAAGCACGCGATGCCTTACTGACCCAAGTCCAAACTCCTCCCCCCCCCTTACCTTCCTTCCCTCCAACCCTTCCCCCCCTGCCTGAGTGCAGTGTATAACCCTGAGTGTTTTGTAGAGTCTTCACCTGAAGATGACGTTATAGTACGTCAAAATCCGGGTCGTGCTAATAAAAATATCATTGTGGAACCACAAAGTTAATGTTTTTCATTTATACAAAATATACACAATTATTGCCATACCGCGCAAACACATGCTTTGTACTTCATATTATCTGTTTTAAAAAATTGCAACTCCAAAACAGGACTCTTGTGTAACCATTCTCCCACTGATGTACACATTAAGTAGTACATTCATTTATTTGTCTTTATAAATTGTATACGTGGAATTATTAGTAAAAATGGAATTGTAAAAGTGGTATATTATTATATATGCAGACATTATTAAGTGCCACTGAAACGAAAACTGCCTACATTTCCATTTAATTAGCAATTAATCAATGTACACTAACTTCGCATGTTATAATGGTTTCACTTACACAATTCCTGTATCCTGAGAGTAATTTTATCAGGATTTTTCAGGGTCAAGGGGCTTCACCTCAAAAACGTCATCGGATTTACCTGGTCACGCAAAGAATTAATTGCACGGAAAGATCGCTCATACTCTGTAATACATGCACAAAGAGTAAACACGTAATCATTTTTCATAAGTATCAATCCGAAAAAAATATTATTGAGCCATAAATTTAGGCCACGCAACTGTCGAGAAAATTTGAGTAGCTCACTTTAATTTAATGATGAATAGAAATGAGCTGGAAACTTTCTGTTGGAGGCTTTCGCAGCGCCGAAGTGCAGGAATTTGGATGACTTCCGGGTTTCGTGTTCTGTGCAGGGCACGTCTCCAGATCGAATCCCAATGCTGATTGGTGGAAATCCGCCAAAATAGAGGCGCGCCAAAATCAGTTTCCTCACCGCTGATTGGTCGCACCACGGGGAGGTCACCTTAAGGACGAAATAAATACATGCCGATTTCCACCTGTCGGCATTTGGACTCGATCTGAGATGTGCCATGCAATGGACACGAAATGTTATCGCCATCAAAATAGACGGACGCAGTGGAACCCGGAAGGCATACAAATTCATTAGTTGGAAAACTATATCCACCGAATCCCAATACTTGATGACGAATTTTAATTTACATTATTATTATTTATAGCGTAAGGGAAAAAGCAAAAATAATAATTGTTGGTCAGAGACCAGTACTTCCAAGTTTAGCTGTTGAGGGCTGCATCATCCCAGAGAGAAATGTCTCCACTTCTGCCAACAATCGTGATATGATGCCTCTTTTGCATAGGTTGAAAGCACAAAAGGTATGAATTTGTGACTGTTTCATAATATTCATGGGGTCAAAGAAGTTTTTCTTGCACAAAGTTGGAGTTCGTGCGTTTTAACTTTGACGGGAAATCCCAACAACCCAGACAAAAGGGTCGTGGCCAGGTCTAACCCCCTACCATTGATGATGGTTATGGGAGGACCATAGACGCTGCTTTAAACTGATTGTCTGATGGAATTCTAAGAGGCTCTGTCTAGCTATTGCAAGTAGATTTCAAATGGCATAATTTGCTAATTTCATTATCTACGTATAAATGAAATATAGCTTACGATGACCATGTGTGAATTTTTATACCATATGCCCATTTAACTAACTCTGCGGAGACACAACAAAAAACTGTCGACGAACGAATGTCAACCGACGAAAAATACTAACAGCCACGGGAATGGATCTCACAATAAATTGGAAGGCAAGATGAATGTGAGGAGATTTACTGGCGCAAATGAGACACGGCTATTGTTGTTTTAGGAAACTAGAGAGAGACTTTAGAGACTTTCGGTCACTTTTCGCCGTCGTCAGTAGCTTTCAGAGCCCGCCTGGAAGAAGAAGTGGGAAGAAAAATCCCCACGCAGATGTGGAATGCGTGAGGAATAAGGAGCGAGTAGTTCCTGAAAACAGCGAAAATTCTCGGATGAGAGAGAAAACAGACGTTATTTACAACACTCCATTCACCAGCACTTTTCGATCGGCGGTGAACCCATAAAAAGTACCTGATTGAATAGAATCGCGTTGATTTTAACGCAGATTACTGCATTGATCCTTCAATAATAATAGCTTATTTAAACTTTTACTTCAAAACTTCCAAGTTATAAAGATATTAATTCCCAAGTAAATAATGGCAGAAGCAAAACGCTTGCAGTTTTCCGCTAATAAAATGCTTAATACAACTAGTTTCGACGTTACTATACCATCTTAAAGTCTTTGAAATTTAACCTGTTGTAGTAACATCGAGATCAATGTTTATACTATCAACATGGAATTATTAGTATACGTTTTGGCTGTATAATATCGATTCCTTGTCGTGAAAAAATCATATAGCAGTAAACCATAGCAACATCACGAGTGCAAGGCGTAACCTACAGTAATTTTGAAACACTTGACTGTACTAGGACTGGGTGCGCAAACTTGAGTATGGGTTCTCCATTGTAAGGATGAGGGTTCAAATCCTGGGAGTAACGAAGATATTACAGTGATATTACGATCCATTCTTGAGTTCCATGTGAATAGCATAGTTGAGATAGAATTTCCTCATTACTTGACTAACCCTTATCACCTTACCCATTTATCCCTATGGTGACAATGACTTCAGTTTACGGTTGCTTCACTCGAAAACTACTTCTAACAGGCTAATTCCTCTCTGTTATCCAAGATAAATTTGCCACAGTTTTGACAACTAGAGCCATGTCATATGTCACTACTCCAGAAAATATTTAGTGGAAATAGAGGATTGTTAAAAGATGAAAAGCATTTTAAACTCAAGACTATCATCTCTGGATATTGCTGACATTAATGCTGCTCTCCTCCTCAATTTTAAAGCTTGAGCACAAATATTGAGGTCACTTCTTCCACACCAGAGACCGTATATCACGAATATCTAAATAAAGCAAGCGGGAAGGCAGAAATATTTATTTCTTCCTGACGGGTTCCCTTATACTGACGACGGAGCAAGGAGTTTCTTGCTTCGTATTTCTCCTCCAAATCCTGAATACGAACCCTTCCGCTTCCTTCCCTAACCGACGTTATCCTTCGTAAAACGTCCTTCTTTTTTCCACCACGCCAGTTCCTATATCTCACGCCTCGTTTACCTACACCCATCAAACTCCTCATCGAATAAAAGAGGATACTTGCTCTTTAAGGTGAGTTAAAATGTGAAATAAGGCAAGTAAAAATGTGAAATAAGGCAAGTAAAAATGTGAAATAAGGCAAGTAAAAATGTGAAATAAGTTGAGTAAATATTCCTCCAAAAAATTACTTATGTGTCATCTTAATGATATTCTGTCTACTTTTATACAAACTTATCCTCTATCTGATATGAACAAAACAAAGTTACCTATCCACGCTATTGATCTAGCAAAGAGTACTTGGAATTACATTGTGTTTAATTGGCAAAAATGCAATTTCCTGTCTTTATATAACACTAGCGGAAGGTACCCGTGGAAATTCAACGGGGGTAAAAAACATTGAATTTATTTTATAAGGAAAACTCAAAGCCTGAAGAATACTGTCAATGTGATCACTTGAGAAGTTCGTAACCTATCCTGTATGTTGTGTTCGTTATAGTAGATACACTTATTACCCGAAGACAAAATGTATGCTATATACATGGTGATAATACTAAACGTTGTATTCTCTGTAGTCATATTTTCTCTCCAATCCGAGCTCATTGAGCCGCACCCCGTCAACCGTATTCCTATCTAACTGTCACATTTAACATTAAAAGGTCCCATAATGTTATCACTCTCGCGAGTTTTCCTTGTATGTGGAGAATACTTCAAGTGGGTACTCAGTCCACCGGATTGGGACGTTTAGCCGTGAATCTGAGTTGAATTAGAGTGAAACAGCTCTGTACCGAATCAGAGTTTCCCTCCTTTCTTCCCGAACTCCCAAATAAATTCCTGCCCTCACCTATATTAATAACCAGGATTTACAACGTCGTTCAATATCCGAGTAGTCCGGTTCCCATTCACTGAATACTTTCATAATAAACAAATTTGGAGAATGGAAGACCATAATTTCTCACTCAACATTTATCAGCTGGTACCTTGATGAAAGGCCAATATATTTTAACCAGTTTTATAAGCCATTTCAAGCTCAAAGAAATAGAGCTTATTATTTTTTTAAAAAGAAGAAGAGCTTATTTATATTACAGTTTTTAGTAAATCGCATGTCCCAACAGAGAGCATTTTCCAGGCAACAGTTTCCGGGAGCCCAGTTAATGGAAATAACTGCGTCAATTTTGGTACAGGTTTTTTGTTCGAAGGGAAGACAAAAAATTGAAGGAATATTTGCATTTTAAAAAGGCTAAGTCGCTACGATCTGGAAGGCTAAAAAAAATAGTGAAACCCGGATATTGACTTAAGGGTTAACGACGCATATGGCCTCAACTGTCGGTCACCTCAACCATTAAAGCCACCAACCCACCAAAAGCCAAACCCAACCTGTAGTACGCGTAGCCTAAGGGGTAAAAGCTTGGTAATTTAGGGATACGCAAAAAGTATAATGACGGGAGTTATTTTTATTAGCAGCCTAATTATAAATGATGAATATTTTTACAGTATAATAGGTAAGGTTTTTTACTATCAGTGTTCAAGGATTGCCCATAGCAATGATGGTTAAGAATCTCTGGCGTATATCAAACAATTGTGAATGGTAGCAGGCTTAGGAAGTGATAATTAACTAAATAGAATTTTGCAGTTAACGACGTGGAGCAGGATGCTAAATAAAAGGACGCTAGCAATGGTGAGGGTCACTTAACCAGATTTATTTTGTTTTCCATGATAAAGAGATAACATAGACAAAACATCGTGCTCATATTACGAGAAAGCAATATTAATATCTCACCCAATCAGGCACAAGTATGTCACGCCATTACTAGATCCAAGACCAGAAATGAAAATGGAGTTTTACAATGGATTCTCATGGTTTTACTTAGGGTAAACCGTACAGGTATTGGGCACCCTACAGTTATTGGCCACATGGCATTTTGAAGAGCATAACAAGAGCACAGTTAGACAAATTTACAATAACCACCATTGTTTATTCCGCTATCATTATTATAATTTGTTCGCAAATGTACTCCTACTATACTCTTAAAAATACCATGTGGCCAATAACTGTAGGGTGGCCAATAACTGCACGGTTTACCCTATCACCGAGCTACCTGCTTATCACAGCATCACAGTATAAAGCCCTCTGACGCAACGAGACCAAAGGGGCTTATACTGACTTGAAAGCACCAAGGGGCATTCGGGTATTGTTATGACTACTGCCAAACGGGGGGTTACGCTTTGGGGCTTATCCAAGGGGCGTTAAAAAGAACCCTTCGGAAGAGTAGAAAAAGGAGGCAGCTCAATAAACTTTCGGGATAAAAGAAAGCAACAGGGCTGGAGTTATTGTCAATGCAGAGACAGGAAAAGTACCACAGAGACCAAGAAACTCCCACCGGAGTCCTAGTCGGAAAAATTGGAGTAATGGCCACCTCACTCGGTATCCGCCATAAACAGCGCGTACGACCATAGCTGGGACGTAAAAATCCAGCCATTCAGTTATCAATAAAAAATAATATTCTCTCGCTATTCCTGTTGTGATTCCTATTGTGATCCATTCAGCACTGAGCCATTGATAACGGAAGGAATCTATATGCCCCTGATCGTTCTATCAGTGAAAAACCTGATTTTCAGCCTTTCAGGAGGAAAACATTCACATTTAAGATTAAAAAACAGCAGTTTAATTTTAATCATATAATCACATGCATCAAGTCCTGTTTGATAGTAGTGATGATAAATTTTGGGTGCCAAATTACAGTCAGTGACATCAAAGTCATGGTAATCTTCTAAATAAATCTTCTTCGTTAAATCAGAAACAATATACTTCTGTTCTATTTATTGAAGGGAAGTAATAAGCTACCAGTAGCCATTATAATTCTCACTTATATTTATTGCTAAACGGTTAAATCAAATTGGATTATGTAACTTCCGGCATAAGCGTTTACCTTATTAAGACATATGTCTTCCAAATTCAAGCTTTTATTGTAATTGTAATCAATCGCAACCTCCAAAAATGGTGTGACAATTAAAACAGACTTTGGTCAGACTTTGTGCATGCGTGAATAACAATGACAGTATTTTGCATTTCTCGAATACTAGGGATTGGTTTTAATAGTATCTATAGCAACAGGTGTAATTGAAAAAGCTTCCCTTAGGTAATCATCGAAAACTCATTCGTAGTATTCTTTCACCAAGAAACCTTTCAAGGAAATACGCATTATGCTAGGAACGAAATACAAAATACAGTGTAAAATATTGCTCCACATTAATAAATCTTTTTGGCACTGTCCACACAATATGTTATGGCGCGTTGTGCCAGAAGTAAAATTTATTTGGTAAGTACCAAGAAGATGCGTTATCAAACTGTAAAACGTCGCTACACCTTTTCACCTCTCGCCACAAAATACTGTCCCTTCAGAGGGGCACTACACTAAATCAAAAAGAGTATTTCTTCTGCGTAACTTTAATGACAGTGCAAGATATTTTTGAGGCATTATTTAAGGGACATGCCTGTAAGTTATAACGTAATTTAAATAAAAGATAAAAGCGACTGTATGAGAAACTCATTAAGCCTATTGAAAGATTTATGATTTTAAAAAAATTTTCATTCAACAGTTTTTGCGCAACGTTATTCCAAATATCACTCTTAAAAATTATATCATGTCCGATATGATAAAACAACCTAAAGTAACTAACAAAATCTTTTTAATGAAATTTCTGTTGCTTAAAAGTGGGCATTGCGTCCTTCTAGAAAGACAAAGAGAACGAAAACGTGCGACAACATTAACGAGATTATGAATATGACAATATCTTACCAATAGAAAGCCAAATCAAAATTTTAAACTCTCTCGACGAAAAGGGCAGTTGAAACATGTTATAGAATGACTTTACGTTAATTAATTATTATAATTATACTATAAAATAATTATTCTTATGTTATATAATAACTTAATCTTAACAATAGGGTGCAGATAAATCGAATATATTTTTAAACCGGCAAAAAAGTGACGTTCAAACTGACATTTCAAATTAAAAGCAATATGTCTGCGTCTAAAAAGCAAAATTCGTAACATAAGAGCTATTTCATATGTCTATGCGCCTTAAGAAGAGATTATAAAATATGAGCATCAGTGTATTAAAAGTAATGAAAAAATATGAAAACTGATGAAAAGTCAAGAGAGGGAAAAACTCGATGAAACTAATGCAAGCCGCGACGGCAGTTTCTAGCGATGTAGCGCAACCCAATCCCAAACTGCGGTAGTATTCTCCGTCCTGATTTATATTTTCTAGCTGCTTGCCACAAAAGGAATTCACAATGTAGCGTGAGTGCGTCAATGTAAAAAGGAGAGTGCATTTTTTATTAAATTCCAAGATTTACAAATGCCAGACAAAACGAGGAGTACTACAATTGGTATTGAATCAAAGGAAATTGTAATAATAACGCTGTTAATCATGTTTATTTAATTCTTATTTTTCAATTCATATATTTGAGCAATAAATAATTTGATACATGTCCATGAACGTATTTCGACTGTGGAAGTAAATTCAGCTCACGTTTTTACCGCGTCACGTGTATCCCACTAAAAGTGACATTGTTTTCTACCCAGTGCGAAATAAGTGCTAAGTTTTCCTCCATTGCACACTCCGAATTTTATCTCAGAACTTATACCAATCCACGCATAGTAGCATTTAAGTTTTGTTGGTACATGTACTTTATGTATGAAACTATCATTCCGATAAAAAAGCATACCAATATGTAAGAAAATTCATTGCGCTCCCTCAGTAAATGTCTCGTCGACATTTTCAGTATGAATTTCACATAGGCATCCATCATTTTTAACTTAACCACCTGTTCAAAATTCTGACATATAAATCTCAGGAAATGCCATTCCCCTCGAATAGTGACCCTTTGGAGAAGTGTCTTCAGCTGTCACTTCACCGCTCATTCAGGAGAAGGGAATTTCTCGGAGAGTCACGCTAACTACAACCAATAAAAATCAATTGGAATGGAATAAATGAATAAAATATGCCATTTAAAAATAACGGCGTGATAATTTATATTCCTTATTTCTATAGTGTTGAGCCTATTTTGAATTATCGGTAAATACTTAATGGCAGAGCATTTTCCTAGCAACTGCTCCTCAATATGTTTATGCAAGATCCAAGATAGCAATGTAAACTTGATATATTATACTAACGTTTAGTGTTATAGATCCCTGTTGTGACAGGGATTGAATAGATAAATCAAAACCATCTCGTTTTGGTTGAAGTTTGTAAATGTTAAATGGATGTGTTTTCCAAATTCACTTTAAGTTTAACTATATAAAAAACAATTACACTTGGTTATATCTGGGGTGACTATTTTCCTTAACCAATGCCATAGGCGCTGTGTTTGGCTTAAAAATACCTATTACGTCCTCGTAATACTAACAAAATAGCATATATTTACTTGAAAGAAAATATTCATCTCTATCAAAGGATCATAAATGAGAAAATAAAACTGATGAAAGTAGGAGGCTGGAATAGGGAAAGAAGAAATGACGGCAACACAGGCGACGTACATCGCTTTCAAAACAAGTAGTAACGACTAATTCCAAAAAAACACTCCAAAGCATTACCACACCCTCTTAAGTCTTCTCGACACTGATTGGCCGAGAAATTGGGAGGCCATCCTGATGACGATACTTATACAGGCCTATTTACATCAATCTGCATCAAATCCTTATATGAAGTTGCACACAAAATATCATCACTCGTGAATCGGACTCGGAAATTCCCCAGCCCATCCATATAAGATAGTTATATCCAAATATATTTTGAAATAGGTATTTAACTTCACCTCTTGGACCGAAATGACTTGGTTCAAAGATGAGAAAATGCAATTTACCGTTATTAAAGTAGGGGGCAAAACGTTTTTGGCATGTGAGTGATTCGCTTGATTTTCGGAGCGCTATGAGAAAAAAAGCAAAAATAAAAATGAGAGCACTCCCGCCCAACTCTTGGAGATGGAAACACGTTTTTCCCGCTCTGAGATTTGGGCTGAGAATATGAAGAATGAGTACGTTGAACCTTGAGCCCAAGAAGCTCATCTCGAGGACCCGCAGGATACTCGGGAACGGAGGAGAGGAGGGTGTGGGAGAGAAAAAAAGGGATCCTGGGCAGGAGTTAAGATCGAGGTACCGTGTTCTGGTGAGCGTGAAATAAAAAGGTAATCTTCTGTCTTTCATGAATGCAGGCCGACTACAGAGTTCTACGCATGCGGCTTGGATTGGAGTAAAAGGAGGTGGAAGTAGCGGGTATATTTCTCACATGCATATTGTATTCATGAAAATATTGACCTAAAGAGTGAGGAAGGTTACTATTGACAAAATCTGGGGTATGTAATTTGGGTTTATATATGAAAGGGGATATAGTGATCACCTGTTTGCACTTCAGCAAAGTGCTAGAGAACCCTAAGGACGTCCAGTGGGCACGTTAACTTCACCCGTTAAAGGTAGTTCGAGAAGAGATGTTTTTTCAGTAGGGTAAGAGAGAAATTTGTGTTTGAGAAATTTGAAAGAGAGTGGCCGGAAGAGGAAGGGTAGGAAGAAAGGCAAAGAGAAAAGGGGGCATGAACGGAGTGGATGCGGACGTGATGAGAGAAATAAGAGCTGGGAAACACTTTGAAGAAGTAAGGGAAAAAGGAATGGAAGGACTAGGAGTAAGGGAAGGTTTTTACCCCTTTGAGTATATTAGCTTAAAAATCTTGAAATATTATTAATCTGGAACAAAACAACATTACTTCAAACGACACCTCTTCTAATTGGCATAGGATTGGCATAGTATTTCTATAAAATGTTCAAAATACGGCCAAAACATAAAATATTTTAATTAAATAAATGTATATACAGCGAGATGCAGTTCGTATGGCTCGTGATAGAATTGAGTATTAAATTCACGCCAAATCTTTATTCAGCTGAAGAAGAGAGAATTCTGAAGCATTTATTTGAATGTCGTTGAAAGCTCACCCTATCCTCAAACAGGGATCTGATTTTTAGCACCTCAATCTTCCCGTTCTGGATTTAATATAAGTCCGAATTTCACAGCGTCGCTCCGAATAACGAAAAACGTTTCGAAAAAAATGACTGAAGATAAAAATTATAGAAGAGTTCACTTGAAAGGGTGATTAACGATAGTGTAACTCATTCATCTCCTAGAATGTCAATTTAATAACCTGATTCCGAAAAATAAGGGAAGCCGAAGAATAATAATGGAAGAAAAAAATGAACACAAGAAAACCGAAAAATTTTGAAATGCATCACCCTATTTGGGAGAGAATAATAGATTATTAAGGTTTGCGAAGACGTAATATTGAAAGAAAAAGGTCCAACCTACGCACAAATTATGGTATGGAGTCAGCGTTTGGGACACTTTGGTGACATGTCTAGCCTTGTAGAGAGATATTTACAAAATTAATGGGTCGTCCTTAAACAATGGCGCAAAGCATCTCTTAAGCGGGTATTAGAAAATTATTGATCCAGCCAAAAACCTAGCATGCCAGCCGATAATCGGGATTGAGTACGAAATGCAGTATGATTGGTGCTGTTCTAATCTTTAAAAGAGCATTTAACTCGTACTGCCGAGAAAGCGGTATTTTCATTAACATCGTAGTGCATCTCGACTACAAGCTTAAATTATTAAATCAATGTGAGTATAGGGTAGAAATAATTGTCGGGGAATTATGATCCAATGTTGATTTCAAGGCCACAAAATTACTAATAAATAGGTAAAGTCGATTTAAAAATAATTAAGATTCCGCAGTTACCTTATAACTGGCGGAGTAAGAATGAAGAAGACGGCATGGAGAGATATCATAAAATATGTTTGACGACTAAAATATGATCTAAATTCAAATAATCATTTCATGTCCTAGTGAAAAGATGTAATTCAAATAATTGGCAAATAGAGGGGTAAACTCAAGTTACGTACCTCATTACTGTATTCTTTGGACACAACGTAATGTATTGTTAAAAAACAATAAAGACAGGGGAGGAATTTGGAGACATTCAAATTCTTTCCCTAATTTATATATTATATTTAGTAACTTTATCAGCTAAAGGGATTTGTTGGCCACTAGCATACAGGAAACGAGTACCAAACTAGTCCCGATTATGCTATGGACACGTAGCTCAGTGAGCATGATAGCGATCATGATTGATAGCTAGGATTTACACTCGAAACGGAGTTAAGATGGATCAAGTTTCGTGCGAAACGGCTTTATCGCATAAAGGAATTGCAATGGGGTAATTAGGCAGTGTATGATTTCAGCCGGTGTCCCACGGAAAAAGGTTTCGTAAATTTAATCATAATCATCTACCATAAAAAAAGGCTACCCGTTCTTACGTATTTAGTTGATAGGCGTAGTGATTCAGATGTGCGAAAAAAGATGGCAAGCGAGCTCCCATATACGATCTCTACTAACTGACACATGGCGCGGGCGTATATATATTTCAAATAATTTTTAAAAGCTCCTTGGATCGGACTGCGCATGTGCATGCCAATATTCTTTTTATTCCTACAAATTTGGGAACTGTAAATTCTTGACGAAGCGCGACCATTCATTGGCTTTACTGCGTGCATGCGCTTCGACCATTCCCCTGTCAGAGACTACTTGAGAGCAAAATGTGATTGAATTCCTACTAGCTTTAATAAGATGTTGAAGAAAGTGTTAATCAAAACGTACTTTTGAACGAATTGGTGAACTTATTTCATTGAAGAGTAGAAGCAGAATTATGAAAACCGAAGATTAATGCGAAATTGAGGGGAATTTATAAATGGTGAAATAACAAACCGTGCAACTTCCCACAGCATAAAATTTATAAACTACCAGGGTCAGTATATCAAATTTACAAACGACACGGGTTTCAATGTTAATACATCATCTTCAGGTCAATATGATGTATTAACAATACAGCCTGGGTCGTTTGTAAATTTTATAATGTGGAAAATTACACTATTTGTTACTTCATCCGAAGTAAATGATTTTTGATTAAATATTTACCGTTAAATTAGCTATTCTAGTTAGATAAATAAATTACATATTGTTACAAGGGAACTGCTACGTTGGTATTTTTACGTTAATTATCATGAACCAATATGTTTTGCCATTGAATTAATTCTATAGATAAATACCGATATAATTATTTCCGTGTAATTACTGTAACTAGGCCCATATACTCTGCCGGAAAGCCTCCGTCATATGTTTTTGGTTCCCATTGTATATTATAGATTTCAGCACAACTAAATTCTCTTTCACGCTCATTTGGGTTCTCTACCGATTAGCGACATATTCCAGACATTTTCCTGCTCGTGCTACAACCGAGGTGTACACGTTGAAGAAATACTGCAGCCACAAGAGAAGCTTATCAGACGGCTTGTGGTACAATGCCATTTACATTTTGGAAACTATGAATAGGTATAAAATAAATGAGAAAATATGAGACAGTACATGTGTACAGATTTTCCTCTGAGCGTGAAAAAATAAGTTTCATATCATTAAAATGGTTGCTAACAAGTACCATCATCGTGCCGAGTGAAAAAAGCCTATTTATATATGATAATCGCTAAAATTTTGAACCTACGCGCCGAGAATCCAAGTCATACCAATGCTTGAAAATAGGCGAAATATTTCATATATCTTGCAGTAATTATAATACTACGTGTATGGTGATAACCCACCATATTATCTGATGCACTTATGTGAAATCCGGTTCAAGAATATGTTTTCGACTTACTTGAAAAGTCATAAAAATGCGCACTAAATGACTAACGACTACTGCTCCCACAACTCCAAATGCATAATCAAATTAATTGATTTTGGCAATACTTAATGGAAATTGAAGATAGAATTCATAATGACAAAAACACAGTACAACAGTTCTTAATGGCTTAACAGATTCCAAATGCTCCTCTCTTTTGTCTACCGTTTTGAAAATCTGACTTTTTTGCTACTAACCCACCCGTCCCTTGTCTTTCACCATCACATGATCTTGCTCCCGCTACCTCCCTCACGTAACTCAGTTTTTTCTCTCCCAACCGTCACAATCGACCCCCTCCTTCCTCTTTCGTCTGAAGTTTACGACTTAAAATGCTTTGATTGTAGCTTTTTAATGCTCCTCCACTTTGTTTACCGTTAATATCACTGACTTCTTTGTTTACCCACCCATCCCTCCCTTGCATTTCACCACCATGCCCTTTTCTCCCGTTCCCTCTCCCTCGTAACTGTCTCCTCCCCGACTTGTACTCCTTTCTACCAACTGTCAACTGACTCCCCCCGTTTTTCGCCTGAGTGTACTAATTCAGATGTCTCGATGGATTTCAAATGCTCCTATCCTGTTTGTCTACCATTGATAAATGTGATTACTTTGTTATAACCCACCCCTCCGACCACCACCCGACCTTACTCCCGCCCCCCCCACCCTGCCCCACGTAACCTATGTTAGTCTTCTCCCCGACCCGTCCTCCTTCCAACCAACTGTCAATTCCTGACCTTCCATCATTTCTCCATGTTCTCACCCACCCCTCTTCTTTATGATATAAGGCTAGCGGTAGCAATATTTCTTTCTGTTTGTCTTGCAAATGACGTTTTAGTCTACGTTTACTATGGATGCGAGTTCTGACGAAAATGTGTTCTGACGAGTACGTCCGAAATCCTCGTCAGAACAAGGTGGTTACATTGTGCGCGTTTTCTGATAGTCAGTACGTACGTTTCTTCCGCCCAGCAAAGATGGATGAACTTGATGACTTTTATTTTCTTGAAAGTCCGATACTGAAGTTATTGTCCTTAAATGGCGGATAAATAGAGATTTTGAACTAGTTATTTTCTAGTAGAGACGAAAAAGGAGAGTTTAAAATGTTATTTCAAGAATTGAGGAACCAACCGGTAAAGTTTGTTTTTAGTATTTCAGGATGGGGTATAATCACCACGGTAAAAGCGTAAGGAGGCTAGAGAAACCTTGAAAAATTACTTTGTTAGCCCAGCAGGTGAGATTCCGTTTCAATACAACCTACTGCAATAATCTATAGCTCTACAAGTCTTGTTCTTGATGGATAAAATGTAAACATTAATTGTAATTCCTGATCAATTATGTATTGTAAACCCTTCATCAAAATAAA
Source organism: Pyrrhosoma nymphula (assembly GCA_963573305.1). NCBI lineage: Eukaryota > Metazoa > Arthropoda > Insecta > Odonata > Coenagrionidae > Pyrrhosoma > Pyrrhosoma nymphula. Next base: position 45,465,573 of record OY754337.1, on the reverse strand, counting down.
AAAATGTACTTACTGCTAGTGTTCAGTTCTGTAGCCACTTTCACCCACATTTGCCGAGAAATATCTCTATTGTGGTAATTCTTATCTTTCATGTCCCACAAACATCTGTTGTCACACACTAGATTAAAGAGTTTATCAACGTCCATGGTGACCAAAGAACTCGAAAGTCAATACAGGAATACACCCAATTCGGACGCGGTCGCACGAAAAATCAAACTCGTTTGATCGCTCAAATTGTTCTGACGACGTCGTGCATGTTCTGACGCATTCGTCGCTGCCACTATAAACACTCTCAATGGAAAACAGGCGTTTGTTTGTTCGGACGAATTCGTCAGAACTCGTCCGAAGTCGTCAGAGCACATTTTCGTCAGAATTCGCATCCATAGTATCCGTAGCCTTAGACGTTGAAGCCGGTCGACAGCATTAAAATAAATAGTTGAATTTTGTACTGTGTATCTGTCATAATGAATCCCAAATACATAGATTTACCAGAAATGGCTGAGTTTTGATCTTCGTTTAACTCCACGCTACGAGCCCCCGTATCCTCTTAACACATGCGTTGCAACTGCCGTCAAAACACCACCCTCCAAAAGAGCGTGTCTCCCACTCACGTCCGCCGGCAGAGAAAATTTTAACACGTAAAGGCCGTGTAGCGGTCGGACACGACGAGAACGACGTCGAGGCGATCCTATCGAGGGGTGGTTGTACTTAGTGATGGAAAAATGTCGGTCAAAATCGATTTTTCGAGCAATCGATTTTTAATCGAAATGAAAAGCTCCACTTTTCAAAAAAAATCGAAATTTGAACCAAAAGATCGATTAATCGAAAAAATCGACGGCTCTTTTTTTTTTAATACAGTTGGTACAAAAACATGTTTATTATTCATTAGAAAAACTTACATAATAAATATTTGAATAGTATAAAAAATCCCTAAAATTGTACTTTTTATAATTAATAATGTAATTGTGCAAAAATTTACAAATGCACGTACATTAAAGTTTGGGGATCACCGCTTGGAACCATTCGGCTTCACTAAAATTTTTAAGAAATATCAACTGATTTAGATGCTTTCTTGATGATCGAGGGCGTGCCTTTCCAATTTCACCAGCCTTAGAGAAAAGTCTTTCACATGGGACGGATGACGTTATCATACTCAGCACTCTGATCGCGAAACGGTACGAAATGGTCAAGATCGAAGTTGAAAAATCGACTTTGGATCGAAACTCGAAGATCATAACTCGATCTCGATTTCCTCGATCTTTGGCTAATAAAACTCGATTTTCGATTTTAATCGAAATCGATTTTTCCATCACTAGTTGTACTGTATTTCATGAGTCGCGCTCGATTTTAGAGTGAAGGTCATAAGATCGCACTCGACGGGATCGCAAGGAAATCGTGCCGTGTTACACGGCCTTTAAGGGTAGACGGGAAGACATGCATCCGGCCATGAGAAGACGCGCCGATTATCGCATATTCGTGATGGGAAACCTCGTGCTCACTTCCTACAATATTGGCACTCGGGAATACATGAGGAAGTTTTATGGGCATGCGATTTTTTCAGCCTGAGGCGGTACTTACTTCACACTCAGGCTAGCAGGCAGTAAACTCGCGCTCGAAATTCATTAACATGCATTTTTTTAAATTTCCAGTATGAAAATTAATAAAAGAATTCATTCAAGGCCATTCAATTTTTATATATAAATTATAAGGTTAGTAGCGGAGTGATGCATAATCTAAACCAATAGTGATGTTAGTGGACTTAGCCCTTCACTTCAGAATTGTACTCCCTACTTCTCCCTACTTTTTATCTCCCTATTTCCAGAAGACGGTTTTGTGCTCTCTGGCGCGTGGAAAAAGATTTACAAGCCCTCGCCGAAGAGCGACACGGACGACCATTCACAAGGAGGCAAAATGGGTGATCTTTCAGAACGAGGCAGAGCCGACGAGAAATCTTGCTCCCACCTAAAAAAAGGCCGGCGGAATTTCTACATCAACACTGACACCTGATGACGCCATCAGAATGGCTGGAGAAACTGTTGTTCAGCAGACACAAGCCAACTTGGAGGAGAAAATGAAAGTGCACCACATAATTACATGAGTGACGAACCAAGCACAAGTAGCCGGTGAGTGTCTAATTCAATGACGTCAATGCGTCGCCTTGATAGCTACATTGAAGCCTGAAAATCGCCTAAAGAAGCATATTGAAACGGGAAGTTACAAAAAAATTTCCCGCAAACTTAATGCGTTAAGTAAGTTCGACTGCATAAATATTTAGGCTTGAAAGTATAGACTGGTTGCGTGTGTATGGAATATATTGAACTTGGTACTGATGTATCCCACAAAGCGACGATAGATGGTGCTATTCGAAATTTTATGGACGAGTAATCGTGCCCTTTTGTTGTCTACTGAATGATTGGAGGTAAAGCCATTAAAGCATGTTTTAAGTATGGTTTGAACTGTTTGTCATTTCTTTATAAATAACGATTTATTTGCACATTACGAGTGAATCTGGTGTGCACAGGCTGCTATTTAAGTTTGTGCATGACTGAATGAACTGGTTATGAGTGAAAGCATAAATAATCGTGTGTGTTTAATAGGTGAGGTGTACCGACTTGAGGTGACCAGAGATTTTACTTGCAATGTCCGATTCAAAAGCAGAAGCAATTTCTTGTCATTGGACCAACGTACTATGACAAAAAAACCTAGCTGGGAAACAAATGTCTGATCACCTCAATACACAAAAAGTTAGCTTCTGATAAGCCTGAAAGTTAAAATAAAAAGGTAGATATATATTCAATTTGAACGTCCGTTATCAAAGAGTCACGTTCACTAGCGAACCAAACGAACATTTTCCGGCTTGCGGATCATGTATCATATGCAAATGTGGATTTCCACATCCTTCAGTGTTAAGGATGAGCATTAGAACTCAAAATTCAGCCAGACCATTCGCAAAATAAAACTATACAGATTGTATAACCGCAATTTATGTGCAATAAAAATATAAAAAATGTACTCTAATGCCTACCAAATAATTCGCCTTGTCGCAAACTACTTTTTGCTGCCCCTTGCTCTCCCTAATAATAAAAACCGAATTCATGGACGCGTTCATCGAATGCCTATAATCAACGATTCATTGAAGTTCATTAAAATGCCTCTGCCAATATATAAGAAGTGGAGGGATAGAAAATCCTAGTACCATTGATTTAAGTCTAAAACAGAAATGTATAAGTTGCTCAAGAAGAATCCCGAACATAATTATTTAGCTGTCTTTAGAATTAAAAAAAAAACCTCAGGAAAAAATTAAAAAGGCTGTTTCTGAAAAATGTTTGCTTTGCATGGGTTTCAAATAGTATTTCTTTTTGTAATTCGTTTTCCTAATAGAATTTCCATTGAATTATTTTCTATGATATGGAACCTCGAACAATTTCGAGTGATTTGTAATGGCTTCCAAGTGTTCCAAAATGTCTTTTACAGTCGAAGCACCCTATAAAACTAATACCGACCTATGCCTGGAAAAACGCAAGGAGGCTGACATCCTTGTCGAAAGTGCAATATTTTTGGAAATAAATGTGGCAAAATGTAAGCACCTGAGTTATAAACATAATATAAATCTAGTTTGCAAACCGGTTGTAGCTAAATTACCTCAGCCAAATCAAGAACCTTCATATAAATAGAACATACGATGTATCCAAGACGTTCTAATCCAATCATTACCTCATTCAATTTGTGATTGTTAAGACGACTGGCAAGTTCCGAGACCTTGATCTAATTTCGTGGTATCCGCCGCATTAAAGGTCTATTCTTAAAGAAACTGAAACGGGAAAGCATTGATTTTGAGATCCGTCTTAATGGAAATGCGAAGACGGAAGAGGCAATTTTCTTTAACCGGCACGACGTTAGAAACCATTACATCAATCCTCTTCCGTGCTCCTTCCCGCGCTAACAAAAGAAAAAAAGAAAATGCAGGAAGACTTCCCCTTGCGCTTTTATTTCTTTAGTTCTCCCGTCTCAGAATGGCGTTCTTTTCTTTAAGCCTTTTAATAAATAAACCAAAGGTTTTCTTCTCCTTTGTCTTTGGAGAGCAGACCCACTATTCCCCTTGTTCGCCATTCCCTTCATCCCTTACGGTCATCCATTCACTCTTTCCCTTGCTCACCCTCGCTCACCACGAAGTTCTGACCTCGTAAAAGGGCCCCCATGCTCCGCATGTTACTCCCACCTTAATTCTCCCTGAGGGAAGAAGGTTTAAGGCTGTTTCGTGGGAAAATTCAAATTGACGCCAAAGCTGACTTAGCGTCAACATCTTACATCCCACTTTAATTGCTGTTCAAGGATCAAGTTACCGTAAAACACGAGTTGAGCAGCTGAGAAACTAGGATTAGACCGAGTTTAAATTTCAATAAAAAGTAATTAAAAGACCTGTACCTACGTCGTGTGTTCCAGCGCTCTTTCTAAGCCAGTGGTTATATGTTTGTTCACTTGAAGAGGAGAAAAAATACCATAGATTCATTCAATTCATAAGATATTTAATCTATAATCCAGCAATCATGCATTAACAATCTCCAATCCATAAACCGATAGTTCATGTATTGGATATTGCTTACTGCTTGCAAATACTCGGTCCAAATAATCAAACATTGACGAATAATCAAAGATTCATCAATCATTGATAATTAAACCAACCTATGAATTCCAGCCAAGGCTTTGTATACCACACGGACTTAAAAGGAATAATTTCAGCAAATGAGTCTGCATTAGCTTAGTGTTTAATATATGTTTATGAGTCATGAAAAAATGATGGAATTTGAGTAAACTTTCTTAAATTTTTGTTACACTTTCCTCAGCTTAACAGGCGTTGATATATGTTTACCAAGTTTTATAACTAAACTTTGCCTTTCTGTGTTTAGCTAGGTTATAGAAAAATAAAACTGCAAGTAATCTAGATCTGTGAAAATTGAGACCACCATTCTGTGATTACGACCACTTAAATCGAGATAAATATAAAACAAACGCGGTTCCCTCACCGTTCTTCATCATGGCACAGGAGATTTTTTTACAGAAAACGAATAAAACGGGACAAGCTCCGGAATATATGACATTCCCTTCCCAATTTTATCAGTTGGTGCCCATTTTAGACCGTTGAAATTTATTGTCTGCATTTGGTGGTTCTAGTTTATATTTTAGAGACAATGTTTGCGACTTGGAGCTTATGTCCAATTTTAAGGTAGTCCCTGTATAAAATTACGCCGCGGCATTTCATTCCAGATCTTCGCGTCGTTTTCACATTGCCTTCGTGAAATTGCATGCCGTGGAATATATTCTCCGTGAACTCATCCGGTATGTAACGATCAATTTCCATCACCCATCACGGGTTTGAGTTTTTCATTGTCAACAATACGAATTGAGCAGATGTTTATGAATAGCGTCAAAAGCATTGTTCAGGTTTCCAGTACGTGATGCCGACTCCGGTCATAACCCTTCACTCAGATAAAAAAGGAAAAGGAAGAAAGAGCAACTTTATTAGCGGATACAGGAAGAATTTTATTGTAGATACGTTAATGGAACTAAAATAAGAGAGTAGAAACAGCTAGATGATGGGAACATAAGAAATGACAAAGTTGAAAATATTGAGAATAGCATTGAGAATTGGCATGGTAAAGAAGCTACAGATGATTTAAAAAATATTGTGAGATAGAGGAAATAAGTGCAACAAACATCAACCCCCATTCAGTATGAAAAATATATAAGATATAAAATAAAATCTTCGTCAGTAAACTGATAAGACGATGGAATTGTGGTGAAAATACATAACGACGAAATGCAATAGCTGCATAAATAGAGGTGGACAGATGCGCTATACGGTAAGATGAAAATATTATCGGGTGTTAAAGAAGGAAAACGACGCCCAAAATTGAAGATAATACCAGAAAGATCACAAATAAACCTTAATATTAACACCAGATACGTGAAGAGAGAAAAATGAGGTACTAAAACGTTTTAAGTCCATAAAATGCCTCGGGACGCGGGAGATCAAAATGATGAAGCATGGGACAGAGTATTTTTGTTTACCTTTGCATAAGAGGTTTAATTATTTTTTGCATTTAAGATACTTTTATTAAATAATAAAACATATCCACGTCCTATTTCATATCCTACTGATATGCAAAATAACGTTCCAGCGTAAGTGCAGTGTAAATATTTGAAATTCGAATGCTAACTGTAAAGTAACCCTCGGGAATGGGAAACGTAAACTAATCCAATCCAAGGTTGTCAACTCAAACACCCATTGACAGCAACCAAAATAAACTTGAAAATTCATGAAGCATGAAAAACTATAGCTCATATGAATTAAGAGGAACCTGAAATAGTTTGTGCGTGTCAAAAATGCACCAGTATTTCCACGTTCTCCCACCTGGGGCGCGATCAAGATTTTACAAAACGCGTGCGCTTTGTTCTTCAATTGCACTCATGAGAGTGAAAATGAGGTCACAGTTTTTCATATTTTCTCAAGTGCTTTAAATCACTAGTAGCAACTGATGGAGTGTGATCTTAGGACAGTGACCGTGCGTATTGACCTTCCAGCGTGGTATGCGTCTCGAATGACGATAACGACAACGCGAAAGAAGGAACCACGAACTCACCCCTGGTTGGTCAGTAATACCAAATTGGTAATGCAAAAGGCAATGGAATCAATACTCATAACGACTACTCTACGTCTATAGCTCTACAAAACTCTAACTAAAGGTCTAGATCATTTCAAGATGATACCAATAAACCGATTGTGATAAATAAGAGAAAATTAATTACGGTGGGCTAGAATCTCTGGGGAATGTCTGTTCGATTTCGAAGTCTCACTAAATTGATCCCTGTTCTCCAAAGTCAATTTTCCGATTAATGAGGAGGAGTTTCCGATTAATGAGGAGTAGGATATTGAATGTTTCCACTAAACCATAAAACATGCGCCAGGAAATGCGTGGAAGAAAAGTTTTAGGTCACTCTCAATACTTTTGAACGCACGTGAATGTGAAATTACTATGAGCTACTTTTGGTTCGGCTTAGCTTTTTACCATAGTAATCCATTACAAGGATAAGGATTATTGCTGCGATCACCTGATTACTAGAGTAATATACTCTATCAATCAGGTGTTCGCATCACTTATCCTTAAAATGGATCACCAGGGTATAAAGCTAGCAATGCGAACAGGGTGCTCAAATCACATTTTTTCTGTGTTTAGCTCGTGCCCTTTAGTTAAGTTACTTCCAGTTTCCCTTGTAAATATACTGCTCCCTATCAGTCGCATATGTCTTTTTTATGTATACTCAGATGATTCCTTAGAACCCACACGCAGAAAATAAATCTTGCAGTTACCATTCCTACGCTGTCACAGCGAAACTCGTTTGTCAAAGTAGTGACAGCAGAACTGGTTTCTGGTTGAACAAAAGGCATTCATCTAAAATATTCAGTACTTTTATGCACGTAAGTTAGTACTTTTAAAAAGGCATTTGAACTTTTTCTGCAGCTCTCCATGTATCGAAACTGTTTTTTACTCACAACAATATTTACTAAACGTGAAATTTGAACAATCGAGAAAATCTGAGCAAGCAATTGTTTTTTTTTATAAGGATAACAAAAGCACTTCTTTTCGTGTAAGTTATTCAATAATCAGTACCTACTTCAATCAAAATACATGTTTTTTTCTTCAAATTCTTACTCCTACTCATAATATCGTTCATATTATTCCATTACCTCCTAACTGTTGCGCTTTCATTATCATACTATTTAGCTTTCCTGAACTGCGTAATTATGCTTGTTCTTTCACATTCTCTTGTCAGCTTAATTTGGATACTCCCATTAGCACGTGTCAGAAATTTCTCCTAATTTTCTATTAATTTATTCTTTTTCTTTTATCCATTTGGCTCTTAATCTATCACCATATTGCATTCTAAATTAATTTTGGTCCGAGTTTCAATCGGGTACCGCGACCGAAATCATTATTAGAAAATATATTAAAAATTACTAATCAACCGTCCAATATGACGGGTTTAATACTCAAGTATGCAAATATTATTAGTATATATTTTATTTATTATGATTTGTCGGTTATTTCTCTGTCATTAGTCTAATATGTGGAGGACGTTCCAAAATAAAACATCTGTGCAATGTTGTTAAAAAAAACATTGCTTGGTTACTATGAAAATTTAACATGGGGCTTATATGTTTGAGTTAAGGCTTGTCTATTTTTTTCAATTTCAGATTAATCTGAATCAAAAATTGAAATCGGGAATTTTTCCGGATATATGTGATGCTGTTCGAAAAAATGACACGAAAACCAAATAAATCGATTCAGCCGTTTTCCCATTCATTACATATCCGCCTCCCACCCCCGGAAATTTGGTTTTATTGGTGTAGATATTAAAAAACCATACGTTTTCAATTGTCCTCAAGGCTGACAAGAGTGCGGGGAGATTTTACATTTTTAGATTATGAAATACAAGGAAATGATTTTTATTTTTATTTTATTTTAATTTATTTATTTATTTATATGATAAATATAATTCAATCAAATCAAGGGCCGATAAATTACGTAAGCAATATTTACAACACAGTAAAATATGCTGGGATTCTTAAAGCAAGGAGTAATAATTTTACGTTTCCCGAGCCATTAAGGTAGTCAAAATGAGACAACGGGTTCGGTTCATGTTGGATAAATGTTGTAAATTTGGTAAAACTGCACCATGGACCTTCCGTATTAACCTATTATCGATCATTCGAACATCTCTTAATCTTGTAGCCAGCCATAGATGCCTGAAGCGGAACGATTCAGGGATTGCATATGACTCAATTGTATGGGGAACAGCTGGGAGATTACAATTAATGATGTGGCAGGGATGGAGCTGTCGGAAGGACTATTCTTCCGTCCTAATACTTCCATTTATTGGTTATCCCGTCGGGACATTGAACTGCGATCAATATGACGATCATCAGTTCAATAGTGAGGTTTGACCTGGCGACCTTTGGACCGGAACTTCTGCCGTCTGTTCAAAGAAACCGTAACGGTCTTTTGGGTTCATATCGCGTCCTCAGCTTTATCTCTTTCAAAACTGTGTGAACACTACCGGCGGGATGAAGATTGAGGCCAGAACCCACTTTCTGCCGATATTGCCTGTGGGATCATGGCATCCGGAGATTAGTACGGAGATAACCTCACAGGAAATGAACAACATAAGACTAGCATTACCCTCTTCATCCCTCCCAATTGACAATTTTAATGCGAAATATTTGATTTAGAGCAAATTTCTAGTTGAAAATGGGGAGCTACTTTCAGAAATGGAATTGGTGCAATGGGTCCAGATTCTGCCGTTGAGAAAACAAAATCTGTACAAAATAGAAAAGGTAATGGTATTAAATGAGACGTAGTGAAAACCAGACATGAAATGAATTGAAAGTTGCCATTTTTCTTGGAATTTCTATTTTTTACTTATTAAGGGTAGGCACGAGGCGTTTCTGCTAATAAGCTATTATCACGCACAGGCAGGTACAGATAAAAATGGTTTGGAGACACGGATTGCCAGAAATACAATTTACTTTCAGTGAATATGTTTTGTGTATATAAAAACAAGTATTAACATATTGAGAGCTAAAGAAAAATTTCATATGCCTTTTTTAAAGCACAGAAGTAGTACATTATAACACGGCATATTTTGGATGAAAGTGCATTTGACTATGCTAGTGATATCAATTCATCGGAAAAGTATCCTCCGGATATATAAGGTAAAATGCAAGAATAAAGCGATAGAAAGAGAAAAACTAAGAAAACCTTGTACCTTGCGGCTGTTGAACAATGAAAGGCCATTGCATTCTATAGAATCCCTTAGTATTTTAAGTCCTTTTAATTATTAATAGTTGAATAGTGCATGAAGCACCCTTTTCTTTGAAGTAAATTTGAATCCTTTGTGGCCAATGAGCTGGTAGTACATACACACACACACACACACATGAATTCTCAACAGGGGCAAAATTGCTCCGTTGTGTGCGTAAATTATATTGTTGGGGGAATATAAATCATAGAATTACTATCAGGTATCCCTCTAGATTGGGTGCCTAGGTGCTATCAAGAGGTGACATTAAATTGGGTATTTTCCAAAATTTTAAATCTACGTTTACGGATCTTTATATGTTACGTTAACTCGAACAAGCTTGCGGAGTGAAAGTAGTTTTAAAATTGATTCAATATTAATTGAGATATTTAAGATTAAAATAGTCGAAATTTCAAATTTTTTACGCCGCTGCGAAACGAAATCTGATTGGCTTGACGTCATTTTCGCTGAGCGATTGACGGATGTGAGGGAGAAAGTGAGTAACTGTAGAAGATCTACCGTATATTTAAAGATTTTTCATTGAAAACAAAGACTATGGCGTGCAATGGTTTTATTAAAACCACATAAGATAATTTACCCAAAGTGGATATGTGTATGGTAGGCGTTTTAATGAAGAAGGACGTGATTTAATGCTGCGGAAATTCGTTGAGCTTAAGTCCAAAAAATGTAAGCCTAAAGTTTGCTATTAAATCGTCATTACTGTTTTATATCATTTTTGATACATATAATTATGTACTTGGTGTATGAACTTTATTAACTGTTTTTCCAATACACTCATAATCATTATGATACTCTTTCTTTATCGAAGTCCATATCAGTCCATGCAGCAGTAAACAAACAGTATCTTAGTAACATATCAACATAACACAGTACTTGCCAAATGTTTGTGCTGCCAATACTCGACACACCTAAAACGTTAATTTTTTATTTGCTAATTAGTGATTGTTTGTAGAGGAGGTTTCTAGAAGTGGCTTATCTGCTGTAGAAATGCCTAAAAATAGATTCTCATCTCCTAAATGTCTATTCAAAGTTTAATTTAAGCGTTGTTATATTATAAAGCTTCTCGTGAGAGTTATGATGATAATGCTATAGGATACGTCCAAGTGAAGAGAGATGGACCACTGTGAACAGTCATTGCAAGAATATGTCCAGAACACAAAGTGCGGAGTAAAGCATACATTTTTACGGGTGGATATTGAGGAATTCAAGGAAGAAATTTCAATCATTCAATGTCGTGATTGCGTGAATAAATTTCTTGTTCGGTGTTTCAACCGATGTATTTGTACTATCACTTTCAAAAGTCGGTCCACGCGGTGAGCGCGGCCAACTTCGCATGTCGCTGAATTCGAATTTCGGGTATTGCCTATGCATTCAGCGACTACCATGGGCCAACTTGACTCATTTCCACTCAACTATGGAGACCCTCGTATGACCTTCTCCTGCTATAGCTGACCAGCCAACTCCCCCGACTCCAAGTGGTAGGCAACGGCAGGCGGAGAATTCAAAAGGAAAAGGCGTTAGGTGTTTTTCACTCTTACGAGTAGCGGGCTTAATTGTATTCTTGATAAATCGAGGAAATGGATCGGTGAACTGACTGCCACAAAGCAATTTTTTTAGGATAATTCTCGACTTTGCGTTTTACCCTGACAGCTAACACCCCGGACCTTTCTCCTATTGAGAATGCGTAGGGTAGCATTATGAATGAGTGGCATTACGACGGAGAAAGAACCGAGTAAAACTTTATAAGTCTACAAACGGGATGTTTGGAATTCTTTAAGTCAACGTCCCCGTGCAATAGAACATTTGGTTGGGTTTATGCAGTCACGATTACGATCTTCAACTGAAAATTATGGCGATATTACGAAATATTTAAGTTGTTCTCTGATGAATGAACATTTTGTTTTAGATTTCTGTTACAATAGGTAATATTCTACAAATGACTATCCCAAATTATGTAGTACACTTTTATTCCCAACCTTATAAAATATTGGCCTATTCTCATTAATTTTCTCTGCAAAATGAACGACAACTTTAAGTTTAAACCACAACTTCTATTTCGTTCAAATCTATTCTAAATAACGAGAAAATTTTTCACGTTGCTTATTTAAAAATCTTATCTTTTATATATGAGCAGTTTTTCATTGTAGTAATTTTTAAATGGAGTGTATATCTTCTCTGAGAGCAATAAATCAATTAAGTTATATCTCCACTGAAGGATAACTCATTCAAAAATGACCGCATTCGTTTCTGATAAATTACAATCCACTTTTTGTAGCTTCATTCACCATAGTTTTGCATTAATTTTATCCTAATTAGGGTTTTATCCTTTTTTAGATAATATCGTAAAGTATTATTTTCAGTAATGATATGTTGGATGAAATAGGTATGACTTCGCTTTGCGTATTTAGAAATCAGCTTCGAGCGGCGTTACACCGAAGGCGTTTCAATGTTAATTTTGCTCTGTAGTCTGTAATTCGTCATACATTGTTTTTGTTGGTCTGTTAAATGCACTGCGACTGTGTTTAGGAAGTTAATACAAAACAAAAAGATTCATTCACTCCATTCACTCAAGTATATCCATTACTCAGCTCTCCGTTCCTGAACGAACCTCTAATTTATAGAAGCTATGTTCACTATGGTGGCAATATATTCTGGAGATGTCGTAAAACTCCACTGAACTCTCTGACTATGGAATCTATCAGTCACGCAATGGGGGATGCTAGCTAAAGAATTTTTTGTGAAATCCAAGGTATCAAACGCACGACGTCATTTTAATTAGGTAGCTATTTTAATGCTCCTTTGGACGAGATTGTTTTACTGCACAGCGCAAAACCTACACTTTCACGCGCACTGACGAAAAATGAGCTGCTGAGGAGATATCAGGGATTCTAAACTGTTTAAATCTGTCAATAGTTAAGCATAAATAGATTGGTTTGATAAATCAATATATCCAATTGCAAGGCAATCAATTAATAAATTCAGTTTGAATACATTCTCGTAAAAGCAATGCCATACTGTGAAAAACATTGTGTGCCTCATTGTGAGAGTACTTAAAAGCTCTATGCCAAATTCAGTGCACTTGACATCGGTCACAAAAAAGTTATGATATTTTTGTGGCACAAATAGGTTTAGAGTTAACGTTTCCAGGCTTGGATTGTTTCATTTCATTTTGCCCTTATTATGTTCAAAATTAATTAAGTAGTGACCGATCACTAGTCATTACCTTGAGGGAAATTCGGAGTGAATATTGAATAAATCTCAAATCCCGATTGCAAGAGAATGATCGGACTCCCATCAGTTACTCATCCCAGGTGAATACTCGGCGTTAATTTTTCCCTTATTGGTGTTTATAAAATTCTCAACGGTCTGTGTATCCAAGCAATATATTTTGCTACAGTTCAAAAATGGAAAATCGTTGCATCAGTAATTAATGTGTGTGCTGGAGGCTTTCCAAAACCTCCAAATTTTCGTTCCGATACACTAATTAATAATATAAGTTTGGAGACTATATCAGTTGTTATGTTCTTAAACTTTACTCAAAGGTGTCGTTTTAATTTACTGCGCAATATCGTTTTAATTTTACTTTGCAATTATGGAGATATTGTTGCACATTTATCATCACCACGTGTGCTTCACTAATATAGATCTTTGCCGTCGTCCCTTTCCCATCGTTGAGTCATCCCATCTATAGCACCTTAGGCAACACCACGTTTTATTTGTGCTGTCTCTCGCATATCTCCTTTCGACTTTTCTTTTATTTTTCTCTCCATCCTACTTGAAAACAGCGAAATTCACATTCAAACACAATTCTTTAAATCCTCTGTAACACCAATCTCCATACATTAATTTATCCTTTACTGAATGACGTATTTATACTTCCCGGAAAGGTAACCCGTTTCCACAGCTCAGGATTTTCCTCATTTTCCTTAATTTTGTGCTATTACTACTTTATAAACTTTATTACCTGCGCTTTATATGATTAATTCACATTTCACATATCACGCACCTTTTCACCTGCGAAATAGATATCGAGTCCCGTGGCTAACTGGCTAAATAAATCTTGGCCATCTGCAAATCTACCAAAATTAACAGCTAACCTGCTGCTTTCCTTCCCAATTTTATCCCTTTCCATACATTTATTACCTAATTGTCAGTGAACAATCGAAAATCAATGGTAATAAGAAATGGCCCGGCCTGAATCCTCTTCCAACATATACCCATTTCAATTCGTCATTCATTACCCGTATACCGCTTCATCCCCGTGAGGTTTTATAATTATGTGGCTAAACTTCCAGTGTACTCCCTATTTCTGCAGTAATATATATTATTTTCGTCCAATGTACTCTGTCAAAAGTCTTCCAGCAGTCTAAGAAGCAAATAGAGGCATAGTGGCTATTATCTATAAATAAATGTTAGAATACTCATCACCAGAAATGCGTTTCGCATCCCGCTCTCTTTCCTTAACCCATACTGGTCTTCACCGAGTAAGTCTTCCGCCCTTTCCCCGATTTCATTTTAACAGCTATCTCAGCTATTTTTATTAAGTGCGAAATAAAAATTCTTATCTCTTAACATTATCTTTATTTTCTCATTGTCGGGAAAGGTTTCCGAGCTGATTTTGCAACAGTGGATTTTGGCAACGTATTTACTATAACTTTATAATTTACTAGTTTTCCTGTACGCAAACGAGGCTACTATCTGTCCCCTTTGCGCAGGACAAATGATTCTTGCCATGACGACCCATGTCATAAGGAGAGTACAGGAAATTATTGACTTTTTCTTCCCACAAGAAATACCGGCCGAAGTCCTCCCACAAGAAAGTCCCAGCCAAAACACTTCACGGGTTCTTCGGCTGGCGAATTCTTATGGGAGTGGGGGTTGCGATTGTTTTGGCTATTCGTTGTCGGAGGGAGAAGGTCACGCGAGGTCTCTTAGCGATTAAAAAATAAACTCAAGTTGTGCCTGTCGTAGCAGTAAAATTGGCCCCCAGAAGTCATGGAACGCGTATGCTATACGTGAAGCTCGATTTCAACAGAACACGGAGAAGGTCACGCTCACCGTGTGGACCGACTTTTGAAAGTGATAGTACATTGTGGCGCAAAACACCATCTATATCCCTTACTTAGATGCCTTTAAAGGCATATCTAGAAACGCGAAAACGTCAGAAACTAATTTCGCCGCATTTGTTTCCACCGTAAGCATAAGGAAACGCCTGGGTCTAAATGTAAACAGCGAAAATGACGTCACAGGCCATTCGGTTGTTTTCGGAGTGTGCTCGGGAGCATTCGTAATCTTCTACTTTCTTTAGCTTTTAAAACCGAAATTCATACAATTTGATAAGAAAAAACCCAATTATATTTAATGGCATCAAGCTGAGCACTGAACTTCTAGATAAGAGGCATAGGGCACAAGGATATCCCATCGGAGAAAGAGAGTAAGTATAATACATTTCTTAACTGAAACGCTATGGAGGGATTAGAACAAATGTTGTTTAAAAACTCTTAAAGGGTTTAAGAAAAGTTTCCAGAAATATTTCCTTTATTTCATATTACCTCCTCTTTTATCTGTATCTTTGCCCGCCAGACGTGCCCATTAAGCAGTATAATTAATTCCGGTCAGCCGATACGGTGACTGTGGTCCAGGAACTTATCCAACACAGTTACGTAATGGTTGCAATGGAGTTGAAAAGGAAATGCAGTTCAAGGAACGGGAAGCGAGTAGCTTTTGTTTAATTCATCTTCAGCAGAGATGGTGCCTAGAACATTTTCCCTTTCAAATCCTGGGCGTTGGCAGCGATACTATCCGGAAAACGTGAACTACGTGAATCGATCTCCAATCGGGACTTCAATTAGAATTCCCATGAATTATCAGTAACGTCTGTTATTGCAAAGCAAGTTCCCGGAGAAAAAGGAAGAACGGTTTAAAAACCAGTGTCTTCCGATGCTGATAGCTCTTCCTGCTTACGGATACCGCCATCTCACCTCCATCCCCTATAACCTCATATCTCAGCACATCCGCTCATATTCTACGGAAAGATTTTGGATTTGGGATGACTGTAACCCTCATTGTCAACTACAAATTTTTAAACGTGAGACATGTAAAAAGAAGACATGAATGCAGAAAGCTTTTGATGATGTTTCGTTGTAGTTCCATGCAGTGCAGAAAAGACGCTTTGTACTTTAAGAAACTTCAAGGGACACCCCCATTCTGTCTGTTGACATAGCCATGAAAGAAGATAAATGGGGTGACAATTACGCCAAACTATGAATGCTTAAATACTTATGCATTTCAGTCAGGGTAAAATAGCGAAGGCTATAACATGTTGTTTAAAGGTTTGTTCGTGTATCTCAGAATTTTCCATAACTTGTATGGTGTCTGTTGGCTTGACTGACAATAAATGCGCCGTAAAGTCTATAAATGAAACGATTTTCCATCAAGATAGCATTGAGGAAACTTCTAAAAATGCTGTGAACATATAAGACCTATATTTTCTAAGCTGCCATGGCCACAGTGGTGGATGCTCATGCTCATATATCACTCCGTGCCAAGGTAAGTAATGTATTTGCAGCCATTATTGCTGAGAAAGACAGCAATGAACACGTCTAGAATGTTTTTATACATAAGTTCTAGCTGTGAATAAGAAGAAAAAGTCACATTGTACTACTTATAACTATTATTATAAACTATTACAAGAGTAAGATAGAAAGTCATCATCAGATGCTGCTCTTTTATGTTCTTTCAAATTCTGCCTATTTTGGACATCTTGACCTGAAAATATTTCAGATTATTTTCGAAACGTTCCAGTCATACGGATTAACCTCATAACATTCTTAAATGCCTAATTATTCGTATTTTCTTTCCTATGTTCACCAGGTAAATCAATATAAGAGAGAAACAGAAAACTAAAACAAATTTATATCTGAGAATATAAAGCCGAAGTCGCAGAGAAATCAGAATCTGGAATTGAACATGACTAATCATTTTCACAAAAAAATCAACATATCAATTGATTGATCATATTCAATTGATTCAATTGATCAATATCCTAGATGTGAGTCATACGAGACACATAAAGTAATATCTAGTACAGCATAAGGACTGTATAGTTTTTTTGCTATGCTCGTCACTGGTAGCTGTTACTGTCATCACACGAAATAGGCAAAGCTGAATCAATGTACACACTGAATCCATAGAATCACCAGAATTGGATACTCAATATTGGAAGTTACGAAATTGTTGAAATTTCCTAGAAAACCTAAAATAATCCATCCTAAAGGTTAGAGATTAGAACATCTGGCATTATAGCTTTAGAAAACTATACACTTTAATAACATTAACTTGAGGCATGATCCTATCAAGCCAATGGGCGCATGAAATTTAATTTGATTAGATAGGTACATAGAAGTGTAGAGAGGAGTTGGGCAACTCAGAAAATTGGATTGGGAGAACTAAATTGGGGCAACACGCCTTGATTTGCATAAGATTCTACGAATAAATAATAAGAATTAAAAACAAATAAAGATACCTACTAATGGGCGTAACAAAAAGAGGCGCCATGATACAAAGGGGTTATTAGTCCATGGGGTTGAATTAAATGCTCCAGTAAGTCACTCATTAGAAAAGATATGGACTGAATAAGAATATAAGAAATATTATACACGAGTTATTAGGTAAGAACACATGGCCATTATTATTTATCAATAGCAACTTGTAGTTCATATGTTCAACGGCATCTAACCAATCGATAATGGTAATGAAAACTAGTCAAAATGATGCTATTAATGAATTATCGAAGTATGTTGAAGTTTATTAAAATTTAAAATGCTAAATACTTGTCAAATGACTCTTCAAAGAAAATTTAGAGTATAAATACCATGAATTGTAAACGCAGAAATATGATTTCCTCTTCGTTATTTGCTAGGCTGCGGAATAATAAGGTCATACGGGAAACTCAGTAAAGCCAACTCGCCTGGCAACGTTCTGAGGCAGATAAGTAATCATCATTCAACACTGACACACCGATGGCCGTTCATCGTGTCGTGAGGACATAAACATGTGCATTAAAACTACGCTAATGCCTGGAATACTGTGGGATACAGAGTGGATTGACCGTAGTGTGAACCTCCAGGCCCAGGCAAAAGGCCTGGTTTCCTCAAACGAGAACAGTTAGCCGTTGGTGGCATGGCAAATGATTGGAAGTAGGCGCATAAAAAAAGATTCTTTACAAGCCAGTAACGTATGAGTGGGGTCTTTTCACTGAAGTTCCTGGGTTTAATGAGGAACTGTACATTCGTGAGATAAAAATACCGTATTGAAAAAAATGAAATAACAGTGATAAAATAGAACAGGGTGACTAAATTACTCCAATTATAAATTGACTATAACTACTGACTAAATACCAATGCGTTCAATGAATTAAAATAGTTTAACAACAGTTAATAATGTATACTTCTATTTTTTAGCCAAAATTCTTCACAAAAATTATTGTTAAAACTGCAGAATTTATATGATCACTTCAGCAGCATAAACATTCCTTTGCTTCTTCTATAAAATGTTTCCCTGAATGAAAAGGAAAAAACGTTTTCTTAGAAGGCTTCCAAAAGTAAATTAGAATGTCTTCGTCCATTGCAATAACTCAGGAACTAATTTGGCTTTTCTGTGCACTGGCAGATGTGATCAGTATACAACGAAAACCAACCAAGGGTATTAAGATTCGTGAACTAGTGCCGGAACGCTGCAGATGATTCCCAACTGTATTCAGATCAGGGGGGATGACTCAGTCGACAAACTTGTCACAGTAAAAAATCGATGAAGGCATATTAAAAGTCCAACAAGCCAAACTTTATGTCATGTTCTTGTGTTTAATGTCAACCACTCCCTCTTAGTGGGTCACTGGCAAGCCACGTCGGGAATAAATGGGTCGAGGCGACCCCAATACACGATGAGCTAAATAGGTCAACTTGCGGGAGGCATAACTTAGTTCGTATATTTTGCTCGCGTGGATTCTCTCAACATTGAGGGCGGCCGTCTCCTTGCATTTCAGCCGCGGAGTAAGTCCAAAAACATATAACTTGCTTTTAAGGTGTGCAGACGCAGAAACCCGCCGGCACATGGTTTGGGTGCCCGACGATGTGGCCGCCGCGCATGCTTGACTGATAAAAACCAAACAGGTGCACATCAGACCAGGCTGGATCCCGCATCTAGCACCAACCACCGACATGACTGATTTAAACTCTAACGATTGCTTTTATCCGCAGGGGTTTGCTCCAGCTATACCTGGTCATGTTATAGACATGTTGCTAATCTCAAACTCAGTTTCGTCATCTTCACCATTAATAGACAACAATCCGAAGACTGGCTTGCTACATCTTTCTAGAACTTCCTCTCATTTTACGGTTTAATTCGACCGTAGGTGTTCATTTTATATCCATCACAATTTGCCTGATATACATGTATTCCAGCATTGGTTATCCACGATAATTCTTCTTGTGCATTTCTTCTTCCAGTTCTATTTTCAAGAGGCAGTTATGTGGCCAAATGCGTCCAACTGATTTTTAATATATTATTCTCAGTTTATTTTTGCACTTTTTCCCCGTGAATCTGCGTAGGACTTCTTTATTGGTGAATCATTACGTTAATTTGATATTCATCATTCTTCGAAAAAACCACATTTCCATTACTTCCAACCTTTGTTCCGCTACAGTTACCATCTTACCAAGTGACATGTAAGAACGGGCACAAAATATGTATTTTAATGAAGTGCTTCCTGGCTTAAAAGCACCTCATATTCGTAAACGAGGGGTTTTAATTCTTACTGTGGAATTATGCATATCGATTGAGGCTCTAGATAAAATAAAAATTGGCTACCAGCTACTCTTCGGGAGTATAATGACGAAGTTTCGGGTGGCATTCCCCATCACCGCCGTTTAGGTAAATACCGTCACCACACCTGCAGCTTATTGAGTGTTGCAGCACCAACCCAAGCTTTATTCATCTTCACTCATAGAAAGGAGAGATGCTACTCCCTCATTTGGGTTGGTGATGGCGTAACCTTTTGTATTTCAACGTCATATTACGAAAGAATTATTCCATATACCCTCTGAATACTATCGCTTTGATTCCATTACTGTTTATTCGTCAAGTTAACTCTATTATTTCAACGCTAACCTCTTTACCTTGACGTCAACCATTCGCAACCCGATGGATGCGCTAAGTATCTAAAAGCATAACCAACTTAACTAAACATGTGAATACAGCATATTTGTTGATGGCAATGAAGCTTGGAAAGTCAAAATCGAGCAGAGAAATTTGGAAGCCATAGAAATGTGTCGATATGGAAGAATGCTCATGAGAGAATAAACGGAGAGAATCAGCAATGTAAAAATACTATGTAGAGCAAGAACAAATATTAATAACTCCAAGAAGAATAATAAACAAGAATGATGGATACTTTCTTAAACATAAGAGCCTCCTAAAATTATACATCAGAGAGAACTGCAAATTCAAAACTACTGAGGAAGACCAAGAAGAGATACGCTAAAAACATGAAGGAGATCAAATTTAGAAGTTATTAAGGAATAGAGCCATTGATTTCCATTAGAAAGGAGAGGTTAGTAGCAGCAAAACAAGGTTCGGAATTATGACTGTTGGTGACGATGATCAAAGGCTCAGCATCACCATTTGTCATTCAATCCTAAGATTGGTCTACTGCAACCCTCCGTTTTACCCTGTACTATGCTAACTCTTTTATGCCCTTGTAGTTCTTTGGTTTCATATCCCGTTTTAGTTTGATTATGTATTTGTCCCTCGGTCTTCCTCGTGGGGTATTACTTCGATTTTACCATCTATTACTTCCTTAAATCTATCGCTGCGTCTTAAATGGGTCTAATACATCTACGCGCTGCCTTCTTTAATATTACATTCCATATGGTTTTCGCCTCTACTATCATTCTGTACACTTCCTCGTCTCTGATTCTATCCGTCTATTGCACATTCAGCATCGGTCTCTGGCGCCATGTTTTGAAAGGCTTTAGTCTTTAGTCAGTTAGTCTTAGTCCATAGTCTTTTTCAGCTTTCCCTCCGAAAGACTTAGTGTTTTAGCTACTTCTTCACTAGCAGTTTTAACTCCTTAACTTTCAAGCAGATATGTATATTTAATGTTCAACTTCCTTTTTTACATGTTTGTTTTTATTTTAATTCTAATGATTTTTTATTCTAAATGTGAAATCCCGTTAAAGATATGCCAAAGTTCGAACAAACGCAGAATATTTAGGCCGACTAAAACAGAAAGCAGTAGTTGACGGGACTTCTCCTAGCTTGATCGAAATTACTCGCACTTCCCTCATTAACAAATCTAAAGTGACTTGTGACAGCATTGACCTTTCTTGAAAACAACGAATGCGAAACGTTTCATATCACTCATACAATCGAGTGGAGTCACCTTTATATCCTGTTTTCGATTCTGTTTATAAGTAAAATCAGCGTAAAAGCATATTATGAACATCCAGGTCCGTGCAGTGAAATGGAACTCGCTAAGCATTATGCCTTGCGCTGTCGGCGTAATAATAGAATTCGCATAGAATTAAAAATATTTAGCTAAACTCTAAACCCAGCTTTCTAGTTAATTGCTAATGATGAAATTTCAAATGTAAATTGTGCAAAATAGGTTTAAGTAGCTCACCTTCCTTTCAGAAGCGAGACACTCTTTTCATCTTAGCCCAAGCGCAGTCAGCAGGTAGGTATCGCGTTTACGACCTGAATGAGTATTTCACTGGCTTGTAGAACTCAAAACCCATGCATGCACAAGATTATCGCAATCACTTTTCACGCAATCACTATTACTCGTCAATGATGTAAATCACGCTGATTGAGTAGCTGCGAATCAAAATTGTGATTTGAATCATACGTGAAAACCTTCATTAAATTCCGCACAATTCCTTAAAGCGACGCTAACAGCAGAGATCCAAGCGAAACTAATTAAGTCTATTAATTAAAACTTGGTAGAAAGAACCCTTATGCTGAAAATGTTTTTAAACGCGAATGGCAACGTAAAAATTGGAATTAAGAGAGTATTTTTCATTTTTAAACATTTTGTTTCAAATGTTTCATCCCTCGTTGCATAATTTAAAAAAATATACAAATGGGACTCACCAACTATAATAATCGGAAATCATGTTATCCAGTGGACACCTCCATGTCGAAGGGTTTACCTAGAAATACATACAAATAGAGTGTGCATTAACAAAAATGTGGTAAAACATTGGTATTCTAGGCTTAACATTACACATATCCAATTTTACAAATTTGATGCAAAATAAATGACTCTGGTAGTACAAATATGTCTCACTACTCTTTAGTTAATAAAAATATTTTGAAAATATTGAATTTAATTGACTTAGACGGGGAGTTGTTCATATAGGGATGAAAGTACAAACGGAAATGTCCAACAGTGACTCATTAATTATGAAGAGAGTCGAAAGAGGATCTCGAATGCGATGAAGGTACATCAACTCTCAGCCATTATTCCCCTTCCCCAACTACTATTCCTGCTACCATTACATTATCTCCAATATTTTGCTATCCTTCGCGCCATTCTTGAACGTATTTACATTTCTACATTTATTAGTCAAAACTTGAGCATCAATAATTATTTATAACAAGTTAAAGCAAAATGGTTGAATAGTTTCTTGTAGCTATATTCCTAATGTGTCTTTTCTTAGCCTACAATATCTTTCATAACATAAGATAATACCACTTTCATCATTTTTCATCCTTCATCGTCACCCATAAAGTTACTATTATAGTATGAATGTGTCTGTGAGGTTCACTCCAAAAATATTTTAAAAACTTCAAAGTCATGTATAATGCCATGCAGCGACAATTACTTTCTAAATAAAATTTGGCATATTTCAACTATTTTGGCTAACATTACCACTCATCAAAGAATTATTTTATGGGTATAACGCGGGACAGTGATGAACGAGTAGATTCTACCATTAAATTTGTAGTCCTCGACCTATTTCTGCAGGAGTTGATATAACGTGGGCTGAGGCTATAGGAAATATAGATCTTGGTAGAAGGGAGATGAAGCCGTAAACTCTTATTTCGTTTGAATTTGTCCAAATACTTGATCCAAATGCTAAAATCAAAAGGGCCTTATTTTATTTTGAGATATATTGAAAATAGAACATATATTTATTTAAATTAGGCTGCAAAAACAAAAAAAATATCTCCTTTCCATACCAAACAAAACACTACCGGGACAGAGAATAATATTTTCTGATGCGTAGTGGAGATGAAAGTTCTAAAAAAAAACGTCTTTTACCCTCCTTCTTTTCAACACCAATTTGAAACGTTCATCGACCAGGAGGTGGTACATCACAGTTGGTCTCACCACAGACGACGGAGGATTTTCCGCAAGTCCCTGCCAAGAGCAAGAAGACCGAATTGGGGCGTGAAATGTAGGCCAGGCAGAGGATATTCGTTTAATATTTGGATGGCTTCTGAAAGGGGAGAATCATGAAAGGGGCGAATTTTGACTAGGTCAGAGCTTACAGAGGGGTGATAGGGTGTGATCAAGTGGTTCTGATCGCTCAAAATCACAGCAGGTGCGGAAGATCTGGATCAGGTCCACAGGAGACTCAAGCGCTCTACCAGGCATCTCCCGCAGCGAGATGCACATACGCTTTGCCCAATACTGGATTGGAGGTGGGCAAAAGGGATTATGCATATCAAAACCCAACGGGAAAATTCCTACTTGTCCGTCTGAATTTTAACGAAAAACACCGCATAACATTTGGAAGGAACTATAGCACTAGAGCCTCTAATACCGGTAAGACTGTGTAGTACCTAAAATATACGGGAAAGATAAAATTGTGTGTAAAACTACTGACAACATTGAAGTGAGATACAGAACCATGTTAAACAGTGGTTTTTTGGCAACGCAATGAAGCAAGAAAAATAATTGAAAAATTTGCTCTGATATGTTCCATAAAGAATTTGAAAAGAATGGAATACTTAAAAAAACATAAAAGTTGCACCTTGCAATTGTAACACCAGTATTCCGAGGAACAAACTAAAGAGGAGCACAGTAAATGAAACGAGGGTAAAATCTCACATATCAGCAGAGGGGATGGGTGTTTCTTGAAATGTATCACCTGTGGATAGCCAAAAGGATATAATGCCAAGGCAACACGATACATAAGTTCATTGGTAGTGGCTGAAAAATCTTCAATCTAGATTAAAATCTGTAACCCCTTGTCTGTAGCCAAATGCTCTGGTCACAGAGTTTCGATATCGTCAGTAAGACAGTTCAATTAAGGTGCTAAATCACATTGCCATTAGAAATCTGTAAAATGGTTTCCTTTATTGCCCATATTTGGGTATTTTCCACGTATTTCTAACTATCGATATTCTGATTCTGTTACTTGAACTTATTGCATTGACTAAAAGTTTTCTTATCAAATTGTATGAATTTCGATTTCAAGAGCTAAAGAAAGTTGAAGGTTACGAATGCTCCCGAGCACACTCCAAAAACAATCGAATGACCTATGACGTCATTTTCGATGGCCCAGGCGTTTTCTTATGCTTACGGTGGAAACAAGTGACGCGAAATTAGTTTCGGACGTTTTCCTGTTTCTTGATGTGCCTTTAAATGGGATCTATAGATGGTGTTTTGTGCCAAAATGTACAAATACATTGGTGAAAACTCCGCACAAGAAATTTATTCTGCTTCCAAATGACGAAAGGAGAAAGAAACTCTGGTTTCGAGCGGCACGCCGGGATTTCGTCCGGAGCAAAACAAAATTTTACTGTTGTGAAGACCATTTTAATATATATACCAACTTATTAGGTATATATATTGATCGCATGTAGGTAAATACAATTTTTAAAGTAAATTTATTACTGTGTTAAATTGATATGTTACTAAGATACAGTTTGTTTTCAGTTGTATGGACTAGTATGGACTTTAAGAAAGAAAGATGTATCATAATGATTAGGAGTGTACTGGAAAAACAATTAATAAAATTCATATTAATAACCAAAAGTGGTTTAATTTAAAAAAGATAGCAACTTTCAACATAGATTTCATCATAGTGAACCATACAGCCTAAAGTTTAAAAATATTGAATTCGCTAGTTATAGTAAATGTTAATTTTGGTTTAATGTGATTGCCGACAATTCTTACGGACATCAACTTTAGAAATACCATTATTCACGACGGCTAAATTTACCGTGACTATTACTTAAAATATGGTATGTTTTATTTGGACTTTAGCTCCACGAATTTCGGTAGCATTTAATCGGTCGTCTTTCTCCATAAAAACGCCTACTATAAACATATCCGCTTTGGGTAAATTATCTGATGTGGCTTTAATAAAACTATTGCACGCCATAGTCTTTTTTTAATGAAAACTCTTTAAATATACAGTCTCATCTACAGTTCTTCACATTTTCCCTCTATCGCTCTATGCATCTGTCTATCGCTCAGCGAAAATGACGTCAAGCCAATAAGATTTCGTTTCGCAGCCGCTTTAAAAAATTTGAAATTTTGACTATTTTAATCATAAATATCTCAATTAATATTGAATCGATTTTAAAACTATTTTCGCTCCGTAAGCTTCATCTACATCATCTACATCTACATACTACCCCGCAAGCCGCTTATATAGGCGTGTGGCGGGGGGTGTTAGGACACCAGCTTGTGCGAGTTAAAGTAACATATAAAGAACCGTATACTGAATTTTAAAATTTTGGAAAATATCCCATTGTTCGGCTGGTTAGTTATGTGTTATGAGCCTCAACTACCTTTTTGATGTAGAAACGTCTTCTGTAGAAGCCTCTGTAGGACCTCAGGTAGCTTCATCATGGTTTGGTTTTCCCCTTCTCTTACCCAAACATATTTAGCTCTGAGACTTTTAGCATCCTCTTCTCTTGTTTCCCCCATCGGTATTGCCCTGACCTTTTCCTTCATCCTTCTTTGTTGCTGACTTTAGGTATTAGTTGGTGTGTACTTATTTCTTCATTCCAGCTTCCTTGAACCTTGATCACCATCTCAGTCCAGTCCTTTTTGAACTTAATGACCAACTTGGTTCCCGTCTTTTCTCTCGTCCTTTCCCTTATCTCCCATAACACCTGGCCAATCTGTCCGTATTAAATATCCAGCGAATCTTTCCCTTCTGGTTCTAGTTTTCTCCGATTTCGTCACATTATCACCTTCTCATTTTGGTCCCAGAATCCTAGGGTTTTCCTATATTCTTTACGCGATTGTTCTGCCTCATATCTTCATACAGTTATCTACTTGTTAGCATATTGGTGGATACATTTTTGAAGAGACCGCACCATGGCGGAGTTTTAAGTAAAATGTGGCAGAGTACAGGTAATTGTCGATGACGTATCGTCGAGTATATTCATTCTCGACCGAACGAATCAGCAGTCCCATCTCCTTCTTGCAGATGTGAAGGCGTTAGCAATTTGGATTTGGATTCTATGACCTTTACATTTCCCGATGGATATTTTATGTTACATATTAGAGCTGTGCAGGCAGAAGCCAAGTATAGAAAGTTATTATATTTCATAAACATTCGGAAAACGAGAAGGGTAACAATAATGTTAGCGCACTAACGTGTTAGCTTTAAGATAAGAATACTACAATTAAACATTGATACATATCATTTCCTTATCCAATTTTGCTAGATTAAATTCAAGGCTTTACCTAGTATAGGGATAACAGAGACCATGGTCTTAACTACTCTAATTTTCGTTAGATACTAGTACATACTTGCAAGTACTGTAAGTCGATATTAATATTTTTTAAACATATATCACACAAAATGAAAATCAATTCACGTGAACTATAGCCATGTCAATTAATTTCTAGTTCAATGAACTTAAGAACTTGAAAAAAATATGGACTCCATATTGAGAATCAGAAAACTGCCAGTTTTTTCATTTACAAGTCCAAGTTTATAAGTGGTTTGCTCAACACTCGTTTGGGAGGAGCGAAGAATCTGAGTTATTGGAAAATGTGCCGGAAGAGATTTCATCAAACGGAGGAAGTCATGGCAGACGTTTTTCTTAGCCACTGTTCCGTAAATTTCTCGTCGGTAATTACCTATCTGTCACGACGACTTCGCGGTTACATTAAGAACACCTTAACCGTTAAACAATAATCCAAGGTTATGAATGAAAAGGAAAATTCCATGACTGCAATATTAGTAGTAAACATACAATTATAGAGATGTTTAGTCAGTAATGATCATAGTGATAATTTAAATATCATTGTAACTGAGTAAGTAAAACTGAAAACTGTAAATCAGACATTAATTTGGCCCCGATAAAGCTTTTCTTTAGAGCAGTTCTTTACTATAGCAGTATCTTGTAGACTACAATTGGAAAGTAGTAAAACCTGTAATTTATAGCAGCCATTGCATGGAAATTGTAATCTCTCTCCACTCCTTCACCGCAGATTACATTCAGGAACAAGATAAAATTAGTCGCTGTTTTATTAATCATTTTTGGAGAAAATGAATTTTCGATTTCATCAAAAAACAATAGGCAACCACAGTAACCTTCTTCCAAATTTTAAAGTTATCACCTGCATTAACGTTTGGTCAAATCTTTTTCTATTTAGGACAAAGTGCTAGTACGTATCGATTACTCGCTCTTAACCTCTCCTTAAACTTAAACTTTTACCATTTCCTCTTTTCCTCATGGCATCAGTCTGAACACTGTCTGCCACTGATAATAAAATAGATATCAGGAATGCAATCCACTTCTTAGTAAAATCAGGAGTATCATTTTCACAATATAAGAGATAAAACATTTAGGAAACATAATTTTCGACGGTTATTTCAAGGCATAATTATGTTGTTGAGCGGAACGTATACTGAGTTTGCTGAAAATTGCCTACATGATATCACCTCGTTCCTAAAAAACCGGAAATTAAAGGCGTGCTGCTTATTTTATGAGCCATCGGTCGCAAAGGTTATGTTGCAATAAGATCATCCTATTTAATGGCATAAAATCCACATGAGAAGGCATAAAATAAAATAGTTCCTTTAATAAACATTTAAAAGCGTTTTTTAAAAGCTCTTCATTTCCCTGGGAAGTAAAAGCGGTAGATCTGCATAAACACGATCAGGGAAATTTGTGAACACCAACGGATTTCCTTTTTCTGGCATACGCCTCGACGGAAGGGAATGATGTTGCGCACATTTCCTATTAAGCAGACCTCAGGGTATATTTGCAAAGATGCAATTCAATCTCTCAATTTCAAAGTCAGTATGGTTCAACAAAAATCACTTGGTCATTACCCCCATGAAAAAACGATTTTCCCCTCTTTTCCATTGGAGCTTACGCTGGAGGAATCACCATAGCAATGTGGAGATGAGTTAAAATCGCTGAGATATGCTCTTAACTCACACCACATCGGCGAAAATTTTCCGTATATATTTTCAAGCGAACACTACTGTTGGAAGTGAACGGATGTGATTAGAGTAGCTTCATCAGGTGAATCGTGGACTGATGGAGGGAAAGCAACTATGTACCATGAACTTAAGGGTTACTCAGTTAACCTCCTATAATTCCTTTTTCTTGAAGACTTCTCCAGTATGCATGATGCGCTTCACCAGTTTGAAGAATGAAAAGCCGTAGAGACTGTGGCTTTGGAAGACTAGGTAATGAAATTATCACCTAAGGCACATTAGAGAGATATTTCGCCAATTCGTTTTATTTGACACTCTTAAAAGTTATTTAATATTAAAGCGTGCAATTCGTCATTTTGTGAGGTACAGGTTAACCACATTCATTCCTCAAACAGAGTGAAGCCCTAGGCCTCTTTCTCACGAACGAAAGGATCATGCAGTCATAATAAGAGAAATATACATTACGGTACATTATATTCATGTTCTTTTCCCCACAGCAAAACAAAAACATAACAGTATCAACCAAAATAGTTTAAGAAGATAACAAGATTTAATCCCGTTTGGTATTATATGTAATTCCTTCACGCAGTCCTTGCCTTCCCCCTGGGTATGCAATTCCTTCACACAGAAAGAAAATAAAGATTTGGGTCCTAAAACGACCAATAGTAAGCCCGACGAAAATGCTTACCAGGTGGAGAGAATTCAAAGACTTTTTAATAAAATTTTAATTACAGGCTTATATAGGAAAGAAATACGTGGAAGCCAAACCAAATACCTTGTGCTAATCTAAAAACATCACCTTACTAAAAGGTAAAATCCAATTATAATATAAATATACGCTTTCTTATATCGTGCATGTACTAATGTAAAATAGACTGGTTGTATCAGGTGGAACTTGCTTAACATAGTGAAATGAGTGCTGCGACCTAGTAATTTCACAGAAAACTGACTGCAGTTTTGTTACGCATATACCTGAATATGACTTCATAAGTCGGAACCTGGGTCGTAAATAAAGTTCATGTGGAATTACTAAGTCACAGCTTTCATTTCACTAATGTAAATTAGTTTCCATTAACTATCTCCCTGCTCTCATTGAAGAGAAAATTATCTATGAATCCAGTGTCTTGTTTAGTCATATACCATTGCGTGCAAAGTATAATTCTCAAATTGATTGCTAATTTGTAATTATCTATGCTTGATAAAGCTTTGGAGTCTGGCAAGCTTTGGAGAGTTAGCGGCTATACAAAAGCACAACTAGTAATGGGCATTGCGGTCAGTGGGAATTTGGTTTGGGGCATTGTCCAAGGTCGCAGTAACTATCCTTTTCGCGAAGATTCCCTTTTTAGCATTTTCAGAAAATATTACTCGGCTGCACGCTTTTAATCAAGTTTTCTTTTAAAACGAATATTGTTCATTGTTTCTTTCATATTATTTTATATTATACATTCTTTTATAAATTCAAAGATTGAGTATGTTAAAAATACAACTTTCACTTATACTTGAATGCAAATTATATACATAAAATGAGTGAATGGTTTAATAATAAATAACACAAATGACGAAATTTTGTTCGTAAGCTTTACGCGATTCAACACTTACCACCTTTTCATTCATTAAGAGGCCTTTTGGCATAATGCATAAAATTAACGTATAGGCTAGAGTAAATTTTGTACAATGATCTACCTATCCTAAATAGGAAGGGAGCTGAGGCATTCACGCTTTTTAAGTCCATCGGCTGTCAATGAAGGCTATTCGCTTTTGTCCTCGACGGCATTTATTACGATGCCGGCACAACGGCCAAAGCCATGGGAGCTCCCAAAGCCAATCAAACTACATAGGAAAAGGCAGTTCCCCATTCTTCATCCAAGTATCAGCGGAGAAGAGCTGCATCGGATCAATTTCCTGAACATACGAGCATAATTGAAACTGCCACCGTTTTGCATGCCAAGACGGGAGATCGAGGGGAGAGAGAAATTTTAAAGTTTGCTCCCTTAAAGAATAAATGATTAAGCTCGATAAAATTCAACCTAAGAAGGTGATAGATCAAATATAAAGTGTTAATCAACATTTATAATGTATCGGTATGATCACTTGTTAAGAACTATTGACTCTGAATAAACACGTGCGTAAAGGAGACATAAAACGGTGCTACGGAAGAGTCAGGAATTGACAACGCGCCAAATCACATGATGCTATTAATAATTACATAAAATAAACCTCTCCTAGGTCTATTGTAAGAGAGTAAAATAATTTTCTCTCATTTGAAATGTTTCTAACAAATATAAAACGACAACGTTCATTTTTAAATTCTAATTTAATATTTATTTCAAAAGGCTTCCAGAGTGTAACGTAATTATAACTTCGATAGTTTTGTACATGGCTTCCATAGTTTAAACACTTGATTACAGGAATCACACTATCAAACCTCATTTGACAAAAAGATGTTACTAAGATTATTAAAATCATTATTAACATCATCATCGTCATTAGCAGTCATCATCGTCTGAAGATTGAATTACTGCAGCTCTCTACATTACTCTCCTATCAGCTAACCGCTTCATTCCTGCGTAGTTTTTCCCTCCCCCCCCTCCCCTACTCCCCCCTAACAACAACACGCTAGGAGTGAAAGTAAGTTACCATCCGCTGTCAGCCCATTAGCCCATCCTCTTGAGGAAATAAAGTCGGTAGGCCTTCTGCAGTCTGCACTCGTGAAAGGGTTTTCGAGATTAGGATGACTCCCATTAGGACTGCTCTTAACTACTCCAGGGGCTCACCCGATTGCGAGTCCTTAGGGTCCCGGATCGCTGGGCTTGAGAAGACGGTGGACAAGCTCCAGGCCCAGGTGGAGCATTTGGAGGCAGGTCCTGGAACGTCACGGCGGAATGGGGAGGGCCCTAAGCGCTCCAAATGCATCAAGACCATGGGAAGCCCAGGCTCGGTCGCGGGATGGAGAGTGGAGGACCTTTCTCGGACTTCCGTGCCTCCGGTGGCATCTCCCTCCGTTGCTTCGGGTATATGGAGAGTGGTCTCGAGGCGTAACCACGGGGTCACCCTCCGAAAACGAGGATTGGGAGGGGCGGAGGCTGAGTCAATCCCCGTCAGCAATAGGTTCAACGTGCTGGCGGAGGCTGAGCCATCGGAACTAGACCTGGGAGGCGGGTCGCCGTGTGGGAGTGGAGAGGGAAAGAATTTTAGTAATAGCTGCGTGGAAAGGCCCGACGGGAAGGAGGAGAACCACGGGTCACCTCCTTGTGTATACCGGGAGGAAAGGGACCACAGGTGACGAAGACGATGAAGTCGGCGGACAGGGGCGCGAACTGCACTAAGTTGCATTTGATTGCATATGTTGGGACCAATGATGCTGTGAATATTGGATCAGAGGAGATTTTAGGCTCTGTGAGAGACCTATGCTCCGAGTTCCGCGTATTCGCGGAGGATCTGGTACCAATTTGAGGCTTAACATATGCAGCTTGGTACCTACGACGGATCGATGGTTTGAAGCCGAGTGGAAGGGATAAACCAGAGAGTCAGTGAAGTCCGTGGGAGCGAGGGAGAAGAGTTCTTGGACCTCAGGCCGGTGCTGGATTCGTGTCGGGTGCCTATAAATCGCTCGGTTGTCCACTATACGTACGAGGCATCGCAGGAGGGTGCGCGCAGGATACTTGACCATACTCATCGAGTTTAACATAGACGGTAGGCTACAGGGTAGGTCAATTAGTGGGACTAATAATTATGTGTTGCCAGTTAGTAATTTAGCAAAGAGTATTCTGAGTATAGGGCCCAAGAATAGCTTAATTGGAGACAGCAATCTTGAAATGTCCCCGAAACTCATAAACAATAATTATGAAGCAGTAGTCGTTGCAGTAATTTTCTGCCATAGTATAAAAAATAAGATTCCAGAATTTCACCACCTTATTCATAACATGGAGTGTAACGTCATTATTGGCACAGAAAGTTGGCTGACGGACGATATTTCTCTTAGTGAAATTTGCAAAAAAGTGCAATTTTTCCTAAATCATTCAACGTTTAAAGAAAATATAGGTCCAACCGAACCGGAGGCGGATATCTGTAAAGAATACCATTGTCAGCCAAGCGGAAATCGTCCCTAACACCAGCCTAGAATCTGTGTGTTTCTCTATTAGATGCCCTAAATCAAAAACAATATTCGTGTGCGTATACTACAGGCCACCTAACACCGACGTCACCTCAATGTTAGAACTCAAAACACAAATAAAGAACATCACAACCAAGAACACCGGGAGAAATCTAATCATAGGTGGAGATTTCAATATGCCCTCTATAGATTGGAGGACTTACAGTTACATACCAGGGGGAAGAGACAAAGATATATGCGAGTCCCTGCTGTACACGTTCTCATCAAATGCCCTACATCAGATAGCTACGATGCCTAACAGGGGGGACAACATTCTTGATTTTTTGGAAACAAATATACCGCAAAAAGTAATTAAGGTGAACACTGTTGAGGGCATTAGTGACCATAGAGTAGTTACCGCAAAGTTCTCTTTGAATATCATTAACATTTTTAAACAGAGAAGAAAATTCTACATTTAAAAAAAAGCCGTTTTCAATGCGTTCAAGAGTCATCTAAAAAATTGTATTCCCAACTTCAAAGAATCAAGCGTAAAGTTAGACACAGAGGGTAGTTGGAAAGCTTTTCTTTCATTCGTACATTCCGGGATCAGAAAATATAATCCAAGTAAAGTAAAAAAAGAGAGCAGCGAATCAAGATGGTACAATGCAGAAGTGAGAAAATCGTTTTGACGTCAGAGAGTATGCCACGCCAAGATGAAAAAACTCCGTAGAGATTTGTCCACTGGTGATCAAAGTTTGAAAAATAAAAGTGAAAAATACAAATTGTCTAAAGCCACTACAAAGGAAGAATTTCGGATTGCTTTCATGGATTTTAAAAGAAAAACATTAGTAGAAAAGTTGCAGGATAACCCAAAAGCATTTTGGTCATATGTAATGGAAGCTCAAGGCAATAGATCAACAGTTATTCCACTAAAAAACGAAAAGGGCGAATTATTAACAAGCAGTTCGGACAAAGCCAACTTATTCCTACTTTCAAAGTGTGTTCACCAAGTCATCACAGATTACATCCGTAAAGGTAAATGATCACTTCCAGCAAAAAATGCCGCCTATTGATATATGCTCTCACGGAAGAGAGAACTTGTTAAATGCCTTAAGTCCAAGTAAATCCCCAGGTCCTGAAGAAATTCCTGCCCGCGTGTATAGAGAATTAGCTTTTGAAATAGCACCCTATTTGCAGAATATATTTAGTAAATCCATCAACGAACACAAAGTACCCATGGACTGGAAAATTGCAAACGTCACTCCAATATTCAAAAGCGGTGATTAGGAACAGCCATCGAACTACAGACCGATATGTCTCACATATATCTCTCGCAAAATCCTTGAACATGTAATTTTATGTTCAGTTATGAGACACCTCGATATGCAGAACTTGTTAACAAAAACGCAATACGGAATGAGAAAGTGAAGATCTTGCGCTAATCAATTAGCTCTTTTTGACCACGATATTTTATCTCGGGTGGACATAATGTTCCAGTTGATGCAATTTTTCTTGACTTTAAAAAGGCATTTGATAAAGTTTCCCACAGTAAGCTACTCATGAAATTAAAATCCTATGGGTTAGACGACGACGTAATTTCCTGGATTAGAGAATTCTTAATCAATCGCGTGCAAATGGTTGTATTAGATGGCTCTATCTCTAACAAAGTAAAAGTCACATCGGGTGTCCCACAGGGAAGTGTCATAGGCACACTTCTGTTCCCTTTGTACATAAACGACATCGGTGAAACAGTTGACAGTAAGCTTAGATTATTTGCAGACGACGCAGTGGTGTATAGAGAAATCCGTAGCCTTAATGATAAGCAAGCGCTAACTAAAGACCTCGAGGCAATACAGGAGTGGTGCGATGCGTGGCAGCTAGAATTAAACCTGAAAAAATACGTTGTTATGAATTTTTGGAAACGGAAAAACGCTCCTTGTAACAGATATTGCATAAAAAACAGCAAATTAGAGACTGTAGAATCGGTTAAACACTCGGAGTTAAACTGACTAATGATCTCTCATGGAGTTAATATATTCGAGAAAGTACCGGTCAAGCTAATCGTAAATTGGGATTTGTTAAAAGAGTATTTGGCAAGTGCGACGATAATGTTAGGGAAATCATCTACTTCTACCTCGTTAGACCCCACTAGGAATATGCTGCCAGTATATGGGATCCTTATGAGATAGGCTTGGAAACTAAGTTAGAACGCGTGCAGCGAAGATCGGCAAGATAAGTTTAAGGCCGTTATGATAAGCTCGTTAGTGTACTTGACCTTTTGCAGCAACTGGGATGGGAAGCGTTTTCAGACCGTATATTAAAATTTAGACTCAATCTATTATGTAAGTTCCAAACCGGTCTATTCTCTGACGAAGTTGATAATATTTTACGAAATCCGACATACTACGATAGATTAGATCATGAGAATAAAATTAGGGAACTAGACTGCAGAACGGACAAATTTAAAATGTCATTTTTTCCACGAACGATAAGGGACCATAACAGCTGCCAATGAAACTTTTATCTGGGTTTGTCGATAGGTAGTGTAGCTCTTAGTAGTAGTAGTACTCCCTAATACTTGAAAACTTATCTTTTACCTAGTACTAACAGCACGCCGTGCATGTTTTCTACATAATTCTTGAGTCAGTGTCCATTTGTGTAGTTGCAAAATACATATATACTAACGGTCCCGCTCCATTATGAGCATATTTGTAGTGTAGTGCATGCTTATGAGGCTTCGCCTCGTGACGAGTATTAGTGATTAATGCTAATGCATAATTAGTCGTAGTTACACTAACTTTAGGGTATAGTGTAATGCATGTTGGTGAATACTCATCCCATGCCACACACCCCTGAGGTGGCTTGCAGGGCATTTTTTAGATGAAGATGTAGTTTTCCACTTTGACGTCCTCCATGCCTGATGTATTCCATTTTTGGTCTTCCTCTCTAATTCATCCCATTCATTTTTTCTACCATTACTGTTTTTAATAGGCTATTGTGTTTAAAAATGTGCCCAATAAGCTGGTCTCTTTTTCTTCTCAGAGCCTTCATCATTGAAAAAACACTTTATTGAATTCAAAATCTAGAAGATATTTTAGTGAAGATGTTTTCATAGTATTCGTTTTCTTAAGGTGGATCAAGGAAGATATCATATCACATAAAAATCAAAGAACTAGGTTTCATTTTAGTGAAAAAATATTTTCTCTCGCATGACACCAAATTATCATCCAGTAAGCGCATTGCTATCAAAGGTATTTTCCATAAAATTGAAGACCTTCTTCAATTGCATATAATAAGGTCTTGCGCTCCAGAGATAAATTATTAGTGAGAAATACTGTGGAAGTAAGAAAGCACACATATATATATATATATATATATATATATATATATATATATATATATATAATTAATGTATAAACTGGATGATAATTTGGTGTCATTAGAGAGAAGATATTTTTTTCACTAAAACGAGACCATGGTCTTTGATTTTTATGTGACATGATACCTTGCTCGATCCACCTGAAGAACACGAATAATATGAAAGCATGTTTGGAAGCCTTAAAATATCTTCTAGGTGTTGAATTCAATGAAATGCTTTTTCAATCGCAAAACATCTTATATCAGACAGCCTACTAAAATACCAGTTATAGGAGCTAGAAAACGCTTTTGAATTCCCGAAAAGCTTGATGAGACGAGTGACAGTATCTCGAGAGATTTATGAGCGAAATTAAAAAAATGAGAATTCACTTAATGGATGAGCTGGGGGTATGTAATTCGATAACTGGGAGACGGAGATGACTGAACTCTCGTCACACCTAAGGCGAAGCTGGAAAAGTTTCCATCAATCGAACGGGAAACGTGATGTTTACCGGGCGCCCATAAGTGAGGCGAGGTTGCTGAAAGAAAGCGGTACTTAACTCCCGTTTCGCATTTAGACCGTCACCTGTTTAACTTTCAACCGTATGTTATCTTCCCCAGCGGGGGAGAGGGAAATTTTGCCTCCACCTTACTTCGGAGGCTTAATTTGAGGCTGCAAGTCCTTCGTCTTCCCCCAGGAGATTTATGCTAATTTGATACGTTCACCATTAATATACTCTCAGGAGAGGATTGATTAAAGAGGGAAAGAAGTCAGAGTATTTGTAACTAAAACATGAGTCATTAATAGCTACTCACAAAAATGAAAATAAGAATATCAACATTCCAAAAACGTCTTTTACAAATGCCTCTAAAATGTGAAAGCTATTTATTATTGACTGCCATATTTGATATATGACAGTGATATTACTGCAAAGAAAATCGTGGATGTGTGTAAAAAAGTAATTTTAAAAATAATCAAAATTTATCACAATGCGGAAGTCTCACATATGAACGATTCATTTAGTAAAAAATAAAATTGGATTAGAGTTAACAGAATATAGATTAGCCACGTGAATGTAAAATGTAAACTTAATTGAATATGATGTTCATATTCCCAAGCAAAATAATTCTGAAAAATATTTTATACATTTTTATTTCATTCCATTGTTTTTTTATTCCATTCCATTTGACTACGCCTAGATCGAAAAATATTTATTTATAAGTTATTTGAACGATCAGGCTTAGTCCATTATAACATTATATTTTCCTATACTGCGGCACTTTCTGCAAATTCAGATTTTTGAAGGATGAAAAATACACAAAACAGGTTATAAAATAAGTACACTGATCTAGGGCAGACCTCGAAATGAATCAAGTATCATATATTTCATATTATAACCAATTAGATTATTCTATGAATCATGCTAGAGATAGGAGCCTTGCACGGCTGGGAATTATATCTGGGATGGCACGATCACAATTCGACTTGTACACAGATTAAGCTTTTTTACATGTCTTAGAAACCATGAGGACTAAAACACTCCTCAGGTGAGCAATAAGTAATTTCTAGATACGCGACAAATAAATTGATATTCAATTACATGGGATACATTTATAAGATTCAATTACGAGGATGTCTCCTTTTTTCTGCGGCGACATCAGAAAATTTATGAGAAAATCTTTTCATCAGTGTCACCATTAATTTATGAAAATGTCATTAGTTTTTGCCAACAATGTATTTGCACAAAAATTTGAAGGATAAAAATCTTCTGGAAAATTTCACTGAAAAAAATGACGGCGTGATTCTTACATCAGATGTAGTGATACGTTTTACTGTTCAGAATGCTAGGGTAGTATGAGAATAAAAATCCTCTAAAATAGAATCATATACATTCGGGGCCAAGAAACATACTACGCCATGAATGAAGATAAAGTTCATCGGCCTGCATGGCAGATCGGTTAAAACCACGTTTTAATAGAAAAATTATGTTCACATGAGGCAAACTGCTTCAAATTCTAAATTTCGTCAAGTTTGCAAGCTACTCTCATACATAACCAAAGAATAAAGCTGGAATACTTGAACAAGTTAGGATTTACATGATTCAAATATGTTTAATATTTGTCCATGAACCTATGATGCTGTTTCATTTATCGTTTTTTTTCTAATATTTTATCACTATTTGCTATGGCAGTAAAATTCTCAAGGTATTTAAGAGACGATAGGCGATTAGAGGAAATGCAGCGTAAATGTCCTCATTATTTTGGGTTTCGTCGGATGAGTTAAATATTTGGATTCTAGGCGTAACTCCTCCTGATAGAACAAGATTTCCTATCTGTACACGAAATCATCAACAATAAAATATTGCAGGAAGGTTTTTTTTCACCAAAAGCATTCGTAAGGCTATGACATTCACAGTCTATGATAGCAAATGTGAATTATTCAAATGGTGCAAATGTGTTTGCACAACTAGGAAGTCAGGATTGGAACCCACCCAAAATGGAAATACCGAATTACTCAAAAGGTTCTCGGCAACCACAGTTATTCAGCATTAATTCCATAATCGCCCGTTCTGTAATGCACCATCATTTTCCTTCCATGACATTCTGGTTCTCAGAGAGTAATTTGCGATAAGATCTTGAACTCCAACGAATGTCTGAGAGCCATGTAGGTCTGATTAATATGCTGATACACCAAATGCTCTTTCGTTTGGTATTACTCTTCAATTAGAACAAAATATCCCTAGTACGCGTAATATTCATATTAATGTAAGATTTAAGGCTTTCCGGGAATACTTGTGATGTAGATTTCTTCGGTTTCCATCCAGGTGATGTTGATGAATTACACCGACGTTTCGACAGCGTAGTCTGTCATCGTCCACAGGGTGAATGGGGATGCTGGCAGACTACGCCGTCGAAACGTCAGTGCAACTCACCAACATCACCCGGATGAAAACCCGAGAAATCTGTCTTAAGCTTAAGAAATGTGGACTCAGCGTAATGAGTCGTAAAGCGCATGTCCATTTCAAACCAAACGGGTTTCCTTCAATGTATGCTCCGAATATTTTCCCCTTAAGCCCCAGTGTAACATGTTTGACGACATCGAGGGAAAAACATAGCCAAGGAAGCCACGCACATTCTCTGGAAATGGATAAACGGAATACAAGTGAGTCGGAACCGCCAAATTTATTCGTTTTGAAATCAGCTGGAAGCCCGTTTGATTGCCGGACGCGAATGAAGCTGCTACTATATCCCATTTGGACTACAATCATCTCTTCTCCGTTCAAAAGGTTGCAAGCCGACCGAATACGCGGGGAGCTTCCATTCCTTATCTTCTCTATCGGGAACCATTCACATGCCGCCCATGGGGGGAGGGGCAAATTCCCAAAATACAGCCCCGCTTCAAGTATGAGATCTAAATCGGCGTAGAATGGTCACTGGGTCTAATACAAAGGGGTCTAAATGACACTAAAGAGACACCTAATGTCCTAACAGTCACTAAGCATTGCATTACATTCGGAGTTAATTTACATTTGACGAAAATAAAAAGCGACCTCCGGAAACGTGAGCCAGAGCAAGACCAGGACGGTGCCCACTATAATTTTGAAAATTACTCCTAGAATCGAGAATAATTTTGCCTCCATTTTTTTACCTCTTTGGTCCCATACAAAGGCAGCAGCTGCCGAAAATAACAAAAACATAGGGACAATAAGGCGTTTCACATTTGGCTGACAGTACGAGCCCTTTGGAGGACGGTGTTGCCAAACTTAAGCTCCATATAATCACATCCACGGTAATACTTCTCCAAAGTAGTTCCTGTGACCAAAATAAGCCTGTTATTCGCATAACGTCATCCGGATGACACGTACAGAAGATGACTCGATAATTAGCTAATAGAAATAATGGATAAAACCAGCGATTATTTATATTTAACAACGACATATTGGATTCAAGTAGGTATTACTTGTACTTACGTACTTGATTGGTTATATTCAGTAAATGAGTAAAATAAGATCTGAAACTTTCCCGGCGTATGCAATTAACAAATTTGATGTGGGTATACGCCGGGCACATTCTTCCAATACTGCCAACGTTTCTACAAATGTCTCATTCATCATCTTAAGGGCTAAGTGTCGAGAAAGGAAAAATGGCTAGTTTGCATAGTCGGAGTGGTCGGTTTATATAGCACAATTAGTTAGGTTAGGTGTCCTCTAATTGTTCCGTG
Source organism: Pyrrhosoma nymphula (assembly GCA_963573305.1). Classification (NCBI taxonomy): domain Eukaryota; kingdom Metazoa; phylum Arthropoda; class Insecta; order Odonata; family Coenagrionidae; genus Pyrrhosoma; species Pyrrhosoma nymphula. The sequence goes on along the minus strand of OY754337.1, from coordinate 45,425,597 downwards.
GACTCTCGCCTTTTTTTGGAAACCCGAATTGAAAAGCATTTGAGAGCCAAGAAAAAGGAGAGAGTCTGTGGACTAATCAGAACCAACCGAACCCAACAGCAGGTTCTTTATGTATAAACCGGCCACTCCGATTATATAAACTGGTTATTTTTTACTTTCTCGACAAAGCCCTTAAAATGATGAACATTAGCAGTAATGGAAACCACGAATCACAATGGTTCATCGAAACATTAGCAGTAATGGAAAAATGTACCTATTGGAATACCCGAATAAACTTTCTTTCAAGTAAATCGGTGTTTGTCAAGTTCTGGTGGTTCGGCCCCTGAAAAACCTGAAGACAAGCCAATGGCTTATAGGGATTTCAGGGGGATACGGACCACCAGAATCGTCGGGGAGCAAAAAATAAAAGGTAGTTTGAGAATACAATCTTGTTTACAGCTGAAATAACCTTGGCAATAGTTTATTTACACATGAAAGTTGAAACTCATTTGTTTTCATTAAAGTTGTCTGCCAGACCTACATAAGCTTCCTTGTCTGACAAAAACTGAGTGTGTATTCGGCTGATGAGTGAAGGAGAGCACATGGTAGGCAGCGTTGCCAACATAACTGCATTTAACTGTAGAAAGCGGGAATGCGACGGCAACACGTTTCGCAACAATTCGTGCGAACCACAAAAAACCTGGAGCAATATACGCTGTTATTATTCGCAACCCATAGCACAAGTCCAAATAAACAATCCGATGAATCGGTGATTTGAACGAGATTTTTTCCTAGTCATAATAGACACCATATTCTGATTCCATTGTTAATTTCCGCCACTGTAAGAAGCATACAGGAAATTTGGGATATTTATGGCGAAAAATCATTGTTGAATCGTCAGAAATTGTCAGTAGTTAACTAAAAATGCATACATATGTGTTTAACTTGACTTATTTTTTCACGCTGTACGGTGATAACGCCTTCAAACTCAAAGATTTCATCACGATTCTGCAATAATAACTGGGGTAAATAAATGATGTATTTTTCAAAATAGTTGAGAGTTGATAAGAAATACACACTGAAAATTTTTGACGAGATTTAAGCGTTATAAATTCCTCATTTTGTTAATTAAATCTGTCTGGAGTGCATATCCGTACCATGTCCCATAGAAAATTGCCGGTGTTTTTTTATCAAATATCTCAAAAAGCGGTACGGCAAGTGACGGATATTTCAGTATCTTTGGGAAGGTGAAATATTTTTCTGCATGACAAAGTCAAACTCATTGAATTTAATGGGAAATGATATCTTCCTCAAACTAGTTTAAGATTCATAGAGGCAAGAAAGAAGATACGAATCACAAATTGAACATTTTGAAGTTGACGTTGAAGGTTTGCAACCTTGGGAACCCTGGTGGTCAAACGTGGAGACTACCTTACTCCCCAGTGCGGAGCCAGTTCGGAGGGAATGGAATTTTCCACTGAAAAGAGAATTCAACGCAAATGCTACGATATTTCGCTGCCACTGCACACAGGAAACGAATCGCCATAGGAGCCAATATTTTCAAATAAATGTGGAGCGCCCAGTGGTTCTGGAACGTGGGAAGGTATTTTCCTGTTTTCGATGCCGCCCGGAATCTCGCTCTGCACGTGTGGAAAGATCCAAGGACGAATCGGGTGGGCAAACTGAATCACCCGTGAGGCCGGTCGCCGTGCTATCGGTCCCGTTACCCGCAGGCGTTCTTCTGGAGGCCGAAAGAGGTACGTATTTGAAATCAACGGTCGGTCACCGTACAGCACACGAAAAAATTATAAGAGAGACCGATCATTTCTCACATTTCATTGATGTAATGATACTTAAAAATGGCATTTGGTTTTTGCGCACAGTGCATGCAAAACTTTGGCAGAATACGTATTGGGACTTAACATAATGATTGCTTGCAATAATAAAAAAACGTAATATTCGAAATTACAACATAAATACGATACGAAGAATAATTGTAAAAAGTATGCTCACTCGTATTCCTACCTGATATCTTTTTAAGTTTTTCTAGAAAGCGGTATTTTTATCTGCATTTCATAGAAAATATTATGGAGGAAATTAAATTTAAGAGTGTGACTTACGTAGTTATTCATTTTTATAATAAGCTATTAACACACCTTCAACGATATATATAATGCACTCCAATCTTACGTTTAGTTCTTCTGTATTTAAATACATAGATTACTTTGAATATATGGATAGTATTCCAATTCCTTTTGATTCGGGGATTGTCATTACGAGGAACGATTGTCATTACAATGAACCCAAAGTAAGTGCTTCTTATTTTTCCAAAATTTGAACATTGCAAGTCGTATAGACAAGAAAAAGGTACAGTTCCTTCGTATTATCATATATTTCATCCCAAATGATCGGTGTACAGCATAAAATGTCACCTTGATGTCCTTCCCATGCATAATAATAGCATCAGTGGCACATGCTGACCAACGTTGATAAAAATATACATTTAAGTAAAAGGCAGAGAAACACTGCGTTTGCATTTTGTGCCAGAGAGTAATTTTATGATCCATACGTCCTAGTGATGGGCAGTTTCGTTCCTTTCTCGGACTCGTTCCTTTCCATCTCGTTCACTAAATGGAACAAGTTTAAAGATTCGTTCCTTTTCATGTTGCACCAGGGAATTCAGGCATTAGGGTACATGTCAATGATATGATTCAATATGATTCGTGCTATTTGCTCTCGTCAATTAGTCGTTTCTACAAATCATTTAAATAATATACGAATATGACACTTTCAAAAGAAATGCTGAGGTGATACTTACTTAACCACGGCCCACAAAGTATCCCATTATGGGTTAGAATCACGCTACCTACCGAAGATAATGAAGGTAAATCTGGCTTTTCGTCACTCCAGCAAATATATTTTTTTCTGAAAAACTCCCGTTAATGGTGAAAATGACAATGTAACCCAGTGAAAGTGCAAGGAATGCGCATTTAATAAATGTAAGAAACATACCCGTGTGTAGGGTAGTTATAGAGACTCGCTTTGCTCGCTAAGGGGGCTGCGCCCCCAACGTCAGTGGAGGCGTGAGAGAAAGAAACATGCGAGATTTTCACTTTGGCACCATGTTACCGGAGAATTACGCGGGAGTACTGGTTTTTGCTACTTATCCGTAAAGTTTATGTTAATGCGCACGCGCCTGTCGAGTTTCAAGGTAATATGGTGAAGGCGTGAGGGAAAGATACATTCGAAAGATTCACGAAAAGCCGAATTTGGCATCATGTTGCCAGAGAACTACGAGAAATGAAGAAAATTAATAGCAGAAAGTTGTAGGCCTGAATGAGATATAGAAAAAACCGCCCAACAGATTCGTGATCGAAATTCTAGTTTAGAAACGACAGTCGAAAATCCGACTTTTGCACCATGTTTCCAGCTAACTTTAAGTGTTAGATTAAGAATAGGCATAAATTTGTAGGCTTTGTTGAGATCTAGGTAAAACCACCCAACAGATTTGAAATACGACTTCTAGTTTAGAGGCTATAGTCGAAAACAACGACTTTCACGAAAAGCCGACTTTGACTCCATTTTACCATAGAACTAAAAGGAATAGAAAAAACAGAATAGAATAAAGTTGTAGGCCTGAATGAGATCTAAAAAAACCGCCCAACAGATTCGAGATCCGACTTCTAGTTTAGAAGATACAGTCGAAAAACAGTAGGTTTCACAAAAAATCCAATTTTGGCGCCATGTAACCAGCCTACTATTAGTGTTTGAGAAAAAGTAATGGCATACAGTTGTGAACTCGATGACATCTAAAAAAAACAGTCAATAATTTTAGATCCGACTTCAAGTTTGGAAGGTACAGTGGAAAACTGGGTAATGGAAACTAAATTTCATGTTTGAAGACCTCTGGTGGGACAATTAATCATCAAAGAATAACAGGGTTGGTCAAATCATATAGAATATTTAATCTTCAAATATAATATGTCGTCAGATTACAGATCCGACTTACCGTTCAAAAGATATGAAGCAAGAACAGAGTCTTGTTTTAGAAATGCCACAAACAAATCCGCCATTTTTAATTTTATAGTCGGTTTAACGATAAATAATCTTGGTTTTTACTCATTATTGGTGAAAAGCATGTCAAGGCGCATGCGCCTGTCATGTTTCAAGGTCGTATCCCCACTAGTTGAGGCGTGAATGAAAGAAACATTTGACAGTTTCACCAAAATTCGACTTTGGCACCATGCTACCAGAGTACTATAAGAGTTAGAAAAAACAAAAACACATAGTTGTAGGGAACGATGAGATCGGAATATCTAAGAAAAAATAGTTTTCAAATCAAAATCATAGTTTAAGAGCTATAGTAAAAAAACCGCAAAAAATGGAAATTCTTCACTAAATGTTGTGTTTGAGGACCTACGATATATTTATTCTATGAGCCTACGTTTATTTTATAATATTTAGCCGTTCGATGTATAAATATTAACATACGTCATTTCATCCTCGTTATCAAAGTACCTGGCCTGTCATCTCTGCGAATTGGTTGAGTCCTCTCTTTCCTTTGATTATTTTAGTTCACATTGCATTCCATATTTGATTACTTTCGGTCCTTCGAATCCTTTCGGTCCTTCGTTCCTATGAATCCTTTCCTTGATTTGATTCCTTTTAGTCCTTCGAATCCTTTCGGTCCTTCGTTCCGATGAATCCTTTCCTTTATTTGATTCCTTTCAGTCCTTCGAATCCTTTCGGTCCATTCGTTCCTTTCGGTCCTTTGGAACGAGAATATTTCCACAACCGGATTCGTTACTTCTCGTTCCATCAGTGGATTCGTTCCCAAGGAACGAATCGTTCCGAAATGGCCCATCAATAATATGTCTTAAAAAGCATACCAGAGACATTTTTATCCTCAGTAATTCCTCCACGTCTGCTATCCTTTCAGGTTTATTTAATATCTCGCTAACGATAACCTCGGTTGGAAGGAATTACGTCATGTGACGAGCGTGAAAACGCTTAACATAGTCTCAAATAATTACCAAGTGAATTGTAATTTCTTACATTCATAATCAACAATAACCTCATAAAATTATCACCAATATAACTGAAACATTTTGCAGAAAAATCACATTATCGGCCTAATCGAAAGTCAAGTTATTGGCTTAATTCTCCGAGCATTTAGCGGTGATTTTTGGAAATAAAATTTAGCAATCCATCCGTTCCTATTAAACAATTAATTCAATTATATATTTGATTCAATGGATTCATTGATTGTTTAATTGATTCCACGGTATTGATATTACCATATATTTATCTAACTGCAGTATGAAAATGATTATATACGTTCATTATCCTTGAAAACACAAATTTATCTTCTTCTAGCTACAAATCCGCATGACGAACGTATGTTTCAAGATATGCAAACATATAAGGCCTATTTGCTTTTCCTATTCAGCTCGCTTTAGAATACTTAGCAGAAAGGACAATTTTCGCATCGCTAATATTTCCCTAGATGCCTAGATCGTATGCTACGTAGTGTGGAAGAATGTTCAGCTGGCCAGAAAACGTATAATTTTACGAACAACTCGAAAGTGTCACAGGAGAGGGACGACAAGGATGCATGCCGGTAAATTTCAGGGTATTGTAGTCCACCGTTTTCATGTTTTGCGAAGAACCAAATATTTTTCAGTTTTATTACAACCTTAGCATCATTAACTCACTAGTAATATTTCAATTAACCTGCCACATTAATTATCATAGTCAGATAAATATATTAGTCATTGTTTGCGTGTATAACAGGCTATGTTTATCTTAATAAACCACTTCCATAATCATAAAATATGATCTTTTACCCAAGTGTACAACAATACCAATTCTTATAAAAACAATTTTATTTCAATTAGATGAAATAGATCAGGAAATAAGCTACTTAAAGCGGGCAGTTCTAAAGAGATAGTACAAAATATTGGTATGTTCCCGTTTTAATTTCTGCAGTAAAAATACTTACGCTAAGTCTTCGCAAAGAATGAAACCAAACCCCTCTAGTCACGGTAAGAGTCGTCATTGCTAAGCCGGACATGTAAATTTAGATTCCTTTCAATTCCACTTGATAGGTTAAATGCAGAGGAAGTAGAGACATGAGAGAAAAAATACCGCCCCATGAGTGTAGTTAATGTCTGAAGCTAAAGATTGTCTCCTCTGGAAACTGTTACCATTCGTCTTTGTCAGAATAAATTTCGTGGCATATTACCCAGAATTTAACGCAGAAAAGGAAATATTTAAAATTCTATGAGACTGGCAAGTGAAAGGACAAACTGTGACGGAAGAAATAAATTTATGGAGAAGGCGAGCAAGAATGAGGTATAAACTTCCTAAATATATACGAATTAAGATGCATCTACAAATCACGGTATAAATCCTTTAAAACGAATAACTCTTCTAACTTCATATTTTTTTCATGCAATAATTATATGAAAGTTTTCCGCCTATGAACGTTCTTACTTGTCAGCTGAAAAAAGTTGAATGATTAAAGGCTATTAACACCATATTTGACTCCAAATGGAAAAGCATGGCCAGAAGTTAACTCCAAGCCCACGATGTATGTTTGCATGTACTTTGAATCTATCCTTCAACATTCCCACTGCTAACGTACTGCCTTTTCAATGCTGTATTTACTATCTACAGGTATCAAGCTCTATTGCAATGAAGTAAGATATACTCGGCCATAAACGCCTCTTTTATTTGTTCTTTATAGCTTTAAATCACTAAAAATATTTGAAAAATGAGGAAGTAATAAAATTCTTTTGTTCTTAAATTAGTTTAAAGGAAAAGGTGTGGTTATCCTCGGGAAAAGAAATATTTCGAAGAACATATATAAAAATGAGCTCCCAGTAAAAATATAGTGAAGAGAATGGTAGACGTGCAAACTATTGTACACTTCATTGATAGCTGTGGCAAAATGTATACGGAATGCCCTCGTAATTTATACATAAGTAAGCAGTATGCATCGCTTGTATTACATTTTTACGAGAAATATTTCATAAGTTGTTACGTTTAAATAAACTCAGGTAGAGATAAAAAGATATCCGTAAAGTTTGCAAATATAACATGTAAATGATCTTCATTAACGTTTATTCGAAAACTGTGAGGATGCAATTCACAAATACCTACTTCACGCGTCCTCCTGTGATGAGATTTTATCTCCGTGGTCGAGTGAAAGCTTTCGTTTTTACGGTGGCTGGCCTTGTTTTCATGTTTACTGTCACGGCATGAAACAGTGGAGTCACGAACAGGCGGTTGGCCACATGCTTATGTCCCAAGGCAAACCGCCTCTGAAATTCCATTCGTTATCTTTGCCTTTGGGGACTTAAAGCATTCTGCGTGAGGGGTCATCCTTCCCTCATGTCTTCTGCCTCTCAGGGGACAAACTCCCGACCTCTTCCCCAGACTCCCCCTCGCCCAACTGGCCTCCAAGCAAAACAACCAGCTGAAGCGTTTCCGGACGTGTTATGAGTGCGAATTCGTGCTCGAGAGCTTTTTTCCAAAAATACCATTTCTCTGCAAAGTGTATTTCTATTTACAATTGTGAAGTTTATTTCTCTGCAAAGTAGTTTCACCGAATCCCGGACATTTAGAGTAACCCTTGACGATGGCCCTGATGAGATGAAAATATATCAAGCAAAGGAGCAGCAGCAGGAATGATTACAAGCATCGACGAGTTGGTACTTATGGAAATAGGTATACTTTAAAGCTTCGCTCTGAAAAATAAAAATGGTGGCATAATCAAAATGTACCTACTCCAAAATCTAGGGAACTTGAGCTCTACGCCCTCTTAAAGTGACAAGTTATAAAATTCTCCAATGGGAGTAATAAATTGGCACCACTCGTCAAAATTACAACCGCAATTGCTGTATTGGTTTGCGGGAATAAAGAGAAATTCCACACCAGTGACCAACCATAACCTCTCGTCCAGAAAATCCCTGTGGTAGTTTACGGGAATGTTACTTCCTCGCCAGTGACAACCACAGACACACTCACACTCAACCCAAATAGGGTTCCTTCACTAGGGCTAATGGGACCCCGCTAAGGATGCCTGGGATAAGAAACACAAACACACTCACAAGCACTCAAGAAAACACTCACTCGCACTATCAAACGGGCCCAACTTCTGGGAGAAACTAGCTCAAATGAGCGTAGTCAAAAAACGGCTCAAAAGCAAGAAAAGACGAGGGTGTGCGACGGATACGCATTTTTCGGCCACAAGGTGGCCCTCTTCAGCGAACTGAAGGGAGTAGTCACTTGCAACGCAAGGTTTTAAGTGCCCTCTTTCCTTTAACCTTTTTTCCCGCAAACCAACACAGCAATTGTGGTGTAATTTTGACGAGTGGTGCCAATTTATTGCGGCCATTGGAGAATTTTATAACTTGTTACCTACACCAAAGTTTATTTATTAATTATTATTATATATATATATATATATATATATATATATATATATATATATATATATATATATAGATTCTTCCTATACCTTTCGCTGAAGAAGGTGGCGGCGATCCACCGAAAAATTTACAACCCGTGTGAGTGTCTTTTTTATGTGTTTTCATTTTAGTCACACTTGTGACAAAGTTTATATATATATATATATATATATATATATATATATATATATATATATATATATATATATATATATATATATATATATATATATATACACTCATCCATTCGTAAATCAGACGCTCAAAGGCGCGAATAAATTCATACAATCATAGGAAATGAAAAGGGATAGGTATACATAAAAGGACGAACACAGGGTTTGGTGGGGAAGATGAAAATGTGTCGAATCCAGACAGAAAAAATTTCACCTTGCCCATCCTGGGTCCCACCAATATTCCACCGAAAATATTATATTGAGCCTTTCACATCGGGGATATCAACATGTAACAAAGAAGGAGTACACACAAAAAGGCCTTGAGTTTTGAAATATTTAACCAGGTGGGACTCAAACCCGCGATCCTAGAATTATCAAGTTAGTATAAATGAAATAATATATCGACAAGGATAAAACAAGAGTTATTGTGAGAGGGATATTAATATCCACAAGAAGTTCCGAAATAAGGCATTGTGCTTTAGTTCAAGTATGGGTGTAAACTGTCATCAACTTATCAGACAGTATATATATTTCATATCGAAGTCTCTCCCTTGAATTACTTATCCGAGATTAGGACTAACCTTTCATTGGAAGAGGCAAGTGAGAGACACACCTGAGCAACACCTGATAGAAAAAAAGTAAACTAGGACAAGCACGAAATGATTTAAATAACCTGTGAGCTAATCATGAAAGCTCTAATTCGTTTTCCCACTAGATAAGAGTAAAATGAGTGATCAAGCTTCTTTACACGAATAACAGTGTAAATTCTTAAAGGAGCTACATATATTACGGTTAAGATAACAATCGAAATATAACTATCATGCTATGATGCTGATGATGGCAAAATAGAACTACAAGTACAAATAACAGCGAAAATGTTTTAAGTTTTTTCTTTTCTAAGTTTCTAAGTTCTCAGTTTTAAGTTCTAAGTCTTTTCAGCGACGTTTTCTCTGGCTTTATCGTAATGTAAATTAAATAACTCCAATATAATTGAGATACGGGAATGATGAAAGGATGACTCAATCAGTGATTCAACCCGAAGCTTGGTTTGGATAGTTGAGGGTAGAGCTCAACCCGGACTAAGCCACAGGCGTGTGAACTTCACACATTCAGGGTAGGGGGGCAGTTCCTTTCCCTGAGCCACCTCGCACGCCGAGAATTTTTATTTTGTTAGAGGGCGTCCACCCGGATTTGATCCCGGGACCCTTCGATTAGTAGCCAGCCGAGCGCTCTACCAACTAGGCCACCACGCTCCCCCGATGAAAAGATATTAATTGAAATAGTAAAGATAGCGATGATTGTTTCACGAATATGCAAATACGGAAAGGCGATGAAATATACGGACGGAGAGAAAGATTCAATAAAGTGTATGATTCATCGGTGAAGAGATCATTCTAAAATAAGTGTTGTTAAGCTATGTATGAGATCAGACTTTGTATGACCATCAACTTAATGATGGATGCACAAGCGAACGTTTTCTTATTTGCCGCAATTTTAATTTTGCTGTCATATGTGGAGCAAAAAATATCACATTGAGAGTAATATCGAATTTAATAGGTATCCAGATATTTATAAGGGTATTATTCCGTTTTACGTGCTCTGATGGCCAACATCATCTCTCACTTATTGTATGCCATTTTCAGAAAGAGGAAACAGTAATCAGATGAATAGGAGGATCACGCCTCCGAATAACAGCCAATTGTTACGACGCACAACCTCGGTGACTGAGCGGAAACCGACGTTTCTAGTGTGGCAGGCCATTTCTCCACTACATTTGTTTTTGTCAAAAGATTTACTTTTACTCTTATGCAGATTTTTTGTTGTTGTATGTAGATGTATTTATTTGCTCAATAGCTCGTCAAATCATCTACGTTTGATCTTCATACAGTCAAAAATACATTTTCTTGTCAAGTCGTAAGTAACCAAACATTCTGTTTTATCACAGTTGCAAACTTTCAATTAGTCATTCCTCATTTACTTATACTCATCCATTAAATCCTTCATCCTTATCGAAATTTACCCGGGAGGGATTCCCTTCACTTTGTGTTCAATCTTCTACATCGAAGTTGACGCACTCAATGTAAGACTGTTGATGGATCTCTGTGGAAGCATACACAACGAGGGAAGCTAGTTTAAAAATGATCTACCTAAAATATTATATGCATCAATAACACTCCCTAGCAGGTGTAAGAACAGTACCAACACAATGTTGGAATAATGATCTTAATAGGTTCGAAAAAGTTGGGGATTAACAATAAAAATAGGATTCGAAAAAAGTGCTAGGCCACTGGCAGTTAAAGGCTTTGAGTGAAGTTTTTCGAGCACGCCTAAAGCCGCTTCTGCGAATGACAGCAAATCGGTTATAACGCTAACCCCAGTGACCGAAAGGATAACACTGATTCGAGCTAAATGAGATACGTCCAGTTAAAGTCCTGGCTTTCATTAATGACTGTAGATGGATCATCGCGGACGAAACCGGGTCACGTCACAACACGAGAGACTGGGTAGGGAGGTATGAGAATAGCCATTTGAAGGTCGACCATTATCAAAACATATTGATCAGACCCATTCGTTTGTCCCTCAGAGGTTATCTGTGGGCAGTCTTTCTCCTATGGCACGGCACACTACGGGACTGGGTCCTTCACTAATAACCAAACGCGCAAAAGAAAATGTTTTACATGTTTATTTAAATAAGACGGGAAGAAACGTCTTCACCTACCATTAGCACAGAAAATACTTCAGGCGGAGTATGGAGGGTTTTGCATCAGATTAACTTTAAGTGGTAGGAGCGATTTTATTTATAACAGAGCTGCATGAAACTTTGAATTCGTGTCCTTATTAGCAATATCTATAAATAAGATTGAAAAAAATGGTATGTTACCGATTTGGTTTCTAGCCAATTTAATACTATTTTAATTCGCAGTGTTTTGGTACATGACATATATTACGTAATAATTCGATTACATATATATACAGATTTTCTCCTAAACGCCAATTAATACGTTTTGGTTTATTATAATGGTTGCTAACAAATATCAAGGTATCACACTGAGTAAAAAAACGCATATAGATATAATTTTCCCTTAATCTTCGAATTCCGCCCAGAAAACGCAAGTCATAACAACGCTTTCATTCAAGTGAATATTTTAAAATATAATCCTTGCACCATTTATATTGTTGCATGCTTGATAATTTCCACCGTAGGTATACAAAGATGTACTTAAGGGAAATGTGGTCTTAAAAATTCCACATACTTGAAAACTTATTTAAATGTGCATTCAGTGACTCACGATTACCACTCCAACCACCCATATATTACCAGCGAGTGTTTAAACACACGGTGAATATGCTGACATTTAGAAAATTTATCTGGTCACTCATGAGATGTAAACCTTTTCGAATTACTTTGACTCATTCTTTGAAATGTCTCAAGGCTCATCTCTTGTAGTATAGCCTACTGTCTACAGGCTGGCCACCATTGAAAATATTAATCACTGCATGTGTGAATTTAAAGCCATACTGTTCATTCTTCCTTTTCATGAGCTTCATTACAGTAGATAAGAAACTAAAACTTTTCTCGTCTTTATACATTCTAATGTTGAGGAAATATGGTGATCGTAAAGTATTTCCCGTGCAGGTAATTGAAATAGTTCAATGAATGAGTAAACTTTGTGTGTGTTTAAATACACGGTGGGATAAACCGCTCCTCTTTCCATAGCCTATTATGGTGTTGCCTACATTGGTGAACTGCTTCCAAATGTCGCAGAGGAGGCATTAATTTTGTCAATTTTAGTATTCACAATGTATTTTAAACTCTGTTTAACTTGATTCCAGAAGAAATGATGAAGGTGAAGATATCTCATTTAACAGATGATATCTTATTTGAACTCCACAACCTAAAGGAAGACGATGAACGAGGGAGAGAAATTGACGGAGCTAATATGGCTGATGTTGTCATCCTTCTCGCTAGAGATGGTAACTGCTCTGATTTCACCTGAAGTATGTATGGCAAAGAAAAAGTAAGTAACACCAGAGTGCATGAAGGAATTAGGGAAAGGTGCCCTAGCCCAATTAGATGTGGTACGTCTTGACACTATCCAAGGAAAAATTGATTTACCACTATTTTCTAATGACTGTCCCTCAATAAGCTCTAATAAGAATGAGGTTGGATCAAATTCTGATATCTCTCATGAAGTGAATGGGCAACATTATCCTTACAAGAGAAGGAAAGTAACTAACAGCTCAATTAATATTACCACGACCAACACTCACGAAGAACCTGGCTAATTAGACTCGGGTAGTCACCATAAGAAAGACAGATCACAGAAAGAATTAACTCTGAAAACAAAGTACACGCCACCTTCATAGCCTGTTCCAATGTTATTAAATTAGGGTTTGGGATGAGTATTTTGTGAATATATGTGTAGAAACAAACAAGTATGCTGCTCAGAAAAGGGCTCTCAATTGTCAAATTTTCTGTGGACGACTTGTACAAATACCTTGATGTATCGTTACTTTCTGGCTTCTGTGATGTTCCATTCAGACGTGTGTATTGGGAAACAAAGCAATAGACTTTCCATTCTCTAGTTGCTGGATAAATGAGGCATTTTTGTTTGATTTGATTCACAAATACCTTTATTTTAATGATAACACCCAGTTAAATGATTCTGATAGGATTTACAAAGTTAGACTTGTAGGAGATCACGTGAATCAAATATTTACTGAGATGATAATATGCTTCGGTAGCGAGCTTACTCTGGATGAGGGCATGGATCGATACTTTGGGCGTCAATCAATGAAGCAATTCATTAGAGGAATGCCCATCCGTTTTGGTTACAAAATATAGTGTGTTACCACTTCAATAAGTTACCTTTTTAAATTTAGAGTTTACATAGGAAAAACAAACAGACCCAAAGGCGTCTCTTTCGGTGCCCAAGTGACAGAATCACTGTGTGAAGATTTCTTCCCTAGTAGTTCAAACCTATATGAAGACAAATTTTTTACCACGCTTTCATTGCTAGAAAAGCTGAAAGAAAATAATATAAACTGCATTGGAACAATAGGAAAAGACCACATTGAAGGAACTCCTGTTGTAGATGTGAGCAAGGTGGAACGAGGTGCATTCTCCGCAGTCACTGATAAGAACAGAGCCATTTCACTCATTCGCTGGCATGACAATGAACAAGTTACTATTGCCACAAACATGGATTCAAAAACTGTTTCGCTTTTAGCTCATGCACCCACTGGAATTCAAAGTTTAAAAAGAAAGAGACATTATGCAAGCCACAATTTGTAAAAATGTATAACCTGGGAGGGGTAGATTTATTTTATCAACAACGTGCAGTGTAGAGTGTGAAAAAAAGGTCAACCAAGAAGTACTGGCATTGTTAATTTTTGGCACATTTTCCAAATTAACAATCAAAAAAACAATCAAATTGATTTTTTAGAGAGATTGTTAATTCTACTGTCAAGTGATACTCTGCCTAAATTAAGGGACCATAACAGCTACCAATGAGAATTTTATCTAGGTTTGTCGTTAGGTAGTGTAGCTCTTAGTAGTGGCAGTACTCCTAATACTTGAATCCTTATCTGTTACTAGTACTAACAGCACGCCGTGCATGTTTTCTACATAAGTCTTGAGTCTCTGTCCATTTGTGTAGTTGCAAAATCTATATATATTAATGGTCCCTCTCCATTGTGATAATATCTGTAGTGTAGTAGTGCATGTTGTGAGGCTTCACAACTTGACAAGCATTAGCGATTTATGCTAATGCATAATTAATCGTAGTTACACTAACTTTAGGGTATAGTGTAATGCATGTTGATGAATACTCAACCCCTGCCACGCACCCCTGAGGTGGCTTGCAGGGTATTTTGTAGATGTAGATGTTTAATTAGTAAAACTGAGAACAATGAGACAAGCTCTACCAGATGGGAGATACGATGGCTATAATCACTGGATAAGTAAAATTAAAACCCATCAGCGGTGTGGTCACTGAGGTAAAAGTTCTAATTTTATTTGTGAAAAGTGCGACGTGGGCGTGCACCCTGATTTTTTCCTCATAGAGTATCATGAAAAATATCAATATAATTAGTATAACGTCACAAAGAAATTTCTTAAGATAGAATGCAAAATTTGGTTGCTTATTTATATTTTTTTAAATAAAAAGTAAAGAAATGCCTAGAAAGGTGTCATGTGTGTAAGTTTTTATTGAGTATGACAATTTATGTTTGCAATTAATCAAGGCTTAAAAACAAATGCTCTCATATAATATGAAAGAAACACAATGTCTTATTATTTGTTACTGAAATAAATTTGTGTAAAGAACTCACGCATTTTTTATTATGTATGCTACCCGTTACATTCATCACCGGAAGTCTGATCTAGGTTTTATCCCACCGTGTGTTTAAACACACGGCCTCTCCCAGCAAATGTACGAAGTTCCAATTTTTAAAACTATTTTTCCCATAACTAGTAGTGCAAATAGAGCAACATATCAAAACATCAAGTATAAAAACGGTAAAAATGTGTTCCAGGAAAATATGAGTTAACGCTGTCTCATAAATCAGCGTCACTTGAGATCAAACGGTCAAATATTTTGAAGCGAAATGACAATTCTGCCTCTGGCAGGCATTTTAAAAATTTCATGCTCCTGTCCTATTTCCCTTTATCCTAGTTCCTTTACCTCTTTACATCAACTAGTAAATGGAAATAACTTGGACGGCCGTAATTTGACTTAAGTTCTTTCAAGTTCAAGTCCGGTTAATGAAACCGGCGCCTTTTTGCTGCTACACTCATACATTTTCCCTAAATGCTGTTGATTTTTACCCCTGGATATATATCTACAAAGTAATCACAACCAAAATGCAACAAATCAAACTAAACAATGCACGTTCCAGCGGCAGACAAATATACGTGTATATTTCTATCAACAAATATGAACAGATGGAAAAGGTTGATTGACGCCCAACTAAACGATTCTAGTAAGAATCCTAATACCCCAATAAGATACTCAAAATATCTTTGTCCGGGCAGGAATTTATAGGTGGAGAAATGGAGTGGTGACGAAAGCTTGGAATTCAGTGAGCAGAGCGGAAAAGGTAATACAGGTAAGAAGGATGAGGGGAAGAGATAGGAGCGGAATTATAAAAGAATGAGGAAAGAAATGCAGGCACACAGATGGACGGGAAGAGGAACCAGACCTAATCGACCAGTTTGGTCGATGACTCCCAACTTGAAGGTCTCCTGGGAGTCGGACCGGTCGAAGGAGGAGGACTCAAACCTCTGCGCTTGGTCAGGCGGACTTGCCTATCTCACGTCCACTCCTCCCATCCAACTACCACCCCATTCCCCTCCCGAGCACTGAAAACTTCGCGATCACTCGTCTTGAGAGGAGGACTGGTGTTTTTGCCTGGGTGGTGGGCTTATGACGCGGTAACGTTCTTGCCTGCTAAATCGGAGGTTGTGGGTGTAAGCTAGGCCTACAGCCTGAGTAAGTTTTTCTCCACACAGGGTACAGATGCTTATGAGTTGTAAAATTAATTAAATGTAAAAGAAAATGACAGATAAAGTTACCTATAAGTGCGAAAACTATACAGGGGAAAAATATTCCGCCTTGACGGGGACTCTAACCCGGATCCCTCGACTTTACTGACATTTTCCTCCTTTAGAACCATAAAACGCAGATGGGAGAGGGACATCTCCATAGTTTAACTGACTAAAGCACGCAGAGCGATATCGAAAGATACAGGTTTGAGTACCGGTCAATGCGGATGATGTTTCCTCTCTGAAATTTACGCACTTACGTGCACTTGCACGTGACGCCATAAAATATAACACGGTAGCTAGTAATCGCTTACCAGAAAAAATTGTAGTCATATTTGAATTATAAAAATTTTAACGATATTTCACGAAAAGGGACGAATAAAAATAATAAGCCACGAGTTTAATTGGCACTAAACCATTAAAACATACTACATTGGTCGCTGACCCACTGTCGGTGGAGCAAATAAGGCTTGCCTAGGGTATCAATCACACCAGAACGATGCGGGGCGCTTCAATTTGTCTTCAAAGGCATATTTTGGGATCGATAAAAACGAATTGAAAAGACGTGACTTCAGAGTCCGGCTGGTGAAAAAAGAATACGTTTTTGACACCTTTTAAATGGATTTGGGAATTCCGCAAAACCAGTTTTTCCGAAAAGAAATCGAAGTGTATATAAAGATCACACCAGTTTTATGACTCGCAGGGCTCCTCTCTTCGACATAAAGGTTTTTATCGTTAGAATATAGTATACAGATAACTAAAAAAATTATATCTCAACAGAGACTTCATGGTTTTGAGTGCACGTTCGTGTGCCTTCTTCTTTAACTATTTTATCACACAAATCGACTTCTTCACTCTACCTCCCTTACCTAAATATTCTTTAAAATTTGAAGAATATCAGAAAATCTTGGCAGTTGGTGAGTTATTGCATTTGCTCGGTGAGTCTGCAATTAGATTACCAGTCAGGATTAATTCAAATCAAGGAGAAAATTGATATTCTGAATCGTCTTTACGACAAAATGTTTTATATCTAACCAGATTTTTGAAGAAACACTGAGCATAGGATCTGTAATTCCCATCAGGATAAGACGCATGTCCTGCTGGTCTGCCAAGTCAATAATTTGGGACTACATTCTGCCATTGAATGGGAAAAATCGATTTGACACGTAGCATCCGCAGCAATCGACCCCGTTTGCGTGAAAAATTGCTATGGAGGTACTTCTCGTCAGTTAGATTGGACAGTAAATTGGCAGATTGGCGCAGATTGGCAATCAATTACGAAACACGATCCGTTCGTTATGACGAAGGATGAGGATGCAATCAGCCATCCAGGGGCGTCTAATTGGCCTTACTTCTCCTTCCCTCACCCTCTTACCTCAAGGCAATAGGACTCAAAGATATATCAATATGATATCGGCATTTTTGTTCGAAGTTTTCGATATAAAAATTCGAATGGAAAAATAATACTTATAGAATAAGGAATGCCGGTAAATCTCGTATCCATGTATGATAATTATCTAGTCTATGATATGCCGGTAGTTGTCAACAATCATACTAATATATAAAAATTGAATGGTGTCTGTCGTCTGTCTGTTGCTCAATCACGCAAACACTACTGAACCAATTGAGCTGAAATTTTGTATGTTGTTAGAAAATGTACCGGGATGAAACATAGGCTATATTAAAAATCTGTCAGGGCCCCCAAAGGCCCCCCCTGGGGGTCCCTTGTGGTCCATTCTAAGCATTGGGTTTGGTGCAGTGGTTTTATTTTTTGCTTTTATAAATTACTTTCACTCAAGATAGAGGGCTGGAATTTTTTTTATCGGATGGCTGAATAAATGTAGTTTCTAATTCTTTCATACGATTTTCTTTTACGCTTCGTAATTATCTGAATATCAGATTTTTTGCTGAAAAATCTGACATTTTTCTCTTTAATCAACAATAGCATATTTCCTTGACAACCAGAGATTTGAATTTCAAAGGATATACACGCATCTGACATTTAAGTTTTCCTGCCGGCCCATGATAGCACGTAGAAAGAAAATTTGTATAAGAAGGGCCCAGAGTCCCAAGGTCCCCATGATAGATTGTTTCGGGGGGTAATCGTTGAATTCAATGCATATTTACAGGTATACTCTTCAATGTCTATTCTCAAAGTAGCACTCATATGGGAACTGCATACGAGAGATGAAACACTTATGTATAAAACGATACACATAAAGGAATTAAACGTGGAAGAATATTTACGTGCAGCGAATAATAATGTTAATAATGCCTCTCTTGCTACAACAAATACGGTGTCGTTTATTATAGTTTAATACTCAGATGAATTACACGTAGTGGAACCGTCTGCCTCTCATTACGATTGCGAACTGTTTTTTAGACCAATTCCCACATAAACTTTACGAGTTATTTATATATACTTAAACGTGTTAAAATGCAGTTTACTCACATTGAGTCAATCAT
Source organism: Pyrrhosoma nymphula (assembly GCA_963573305.1). NCBI lineage: Eukaryota > Metazoa > Arthropoda > Insecta > Odonata > Coenagrionidae > Pyrrhosoma > Pyrrhosoma nymphula. The sequence continues at coordinate 45,406,959 of OY754337.1, read as the reverse complement.
CGAGTTGTCTATTCGAGTCTCTCACTTGCTTCTGTGTTTCCCCTGCTTGGACTTAAAAATGTATTCATAAACATACCTAATAGAATAAAGGGTAACATTTTGAAAAAATCTTCTAAAGCATGAGAAATGTCTTCTTTGCGAGAAAATGAGTCCTTGCATGAAAAACGACTAAGGTTAGCCTTGAAAGCTCAAAGACATGCCTACCAGCAATCTCATGATAATCTCCCCGTGGTGTTTCTCGGATTACGCTAAGAACCGCACAAATTTCATCCTAATAAAACCTACTGACGGGTAACCAGTTAAAAATCTGGTTTAAATATTGAGCCATTTGTTTCGAAACTTCAATCTGTTTTAAGATGGCGGAAATTATAATTGCGTCACTACAGGCTTCTTACCCATAACGGATATTCTGCGCAATGGACATCATCGGTGCATGAACATTGGCAAGTGCACTAAGAATGATCACCATAGATTTTTAATTTTGTAACCAATGATTATGATTTAGGAAACAATGATTATAGCCACCCTTTATGTCAAAGGCATAGTCCGGGTATTGAAGGATTCATAGGACAAATAAACATCGCTGCGATTGAAAATGCTCCTTTTGACGTTGTCAACCGCTGGATTATACTCTACTCTCCTATCCTGATTAAGATACTCAACGCACATATCAACAATGAATGGCGGAACTCAATTAAGTCATTGAATGCAAATATATTTATGTACACAAGGGAAGTGCTCAAGCTTTTATTCACTCAGAAGACGGCTCAAGAGAACTTGAGGGACGAGGTCACAATCTATCAACCTAGGTGCTATTTGTTAAGTAGTAATGATTCTTCGTGGCCCATTATTGGGTTTCCCGTGCATGAAAGAGGACAAAAAATAACTCAACTCTCCGTGCACGAAATGGAAAATGAACGAGTTACAACGATCACAACAAACAAGATAGGATACGAACACCTCAAATGATCACGCTGACAGTATTCTTCAGGTTTTGTGTTTTTCTTATAAAATAAGTTCAATGTTTTTCACACCCGTTGAAGTTCAACGGGTACCTTCAGCTAGTATTTTATAAAATGAGAATATTATAGAAATTATCGACCTACGTATCCCCTTGTATCTTCTCCCCTTAGTACTTTCCTCCCAACTAACATACTCTTGTTTCTCAGTCATTCATGATTATGCAAGACAACAAAGGTTGGAGTTGAGTGACAAGGTGGGGAGGAGAGTGAACCATAACGACTTTGATTCGTTGACTTCCACCCTTTTTAAAATCCCCAATTATCTGCATCCCACGCAACACGGTCCTGGGAGAAAATTAACGAATAATGGAGGCGGGCGTAGGTATATGAAGAAAGCTGAGCGCTTAAAAGGTCATGGTTAAGGCACAACTCTTTCCCAACCCTGAATAAAGGAAAGGGGTCTTTAATTAGGACCCTTTACAAACCACTGACTGCCCCCTATCGCCCTTATCAAATCCTTCTTCCAATACAGCGGTGAGTGTGCGTGAGTTTGCTAGGGTATAATTTCTTGATTACCTCCTCCGGCGACCATGCGCGTGGCACAGCTAAGGTGTGATTTGAGCAAGGTAATATGGTATAGTTACCCTTAATAATACAAATACAGATATACTGATGCCTAGTCAATAATACTACTTATAAATGATACTGATTCAATTTTCTCTTCTCTGTCTACTCTCATACAATATTTCGAGTTCCCATGGTTGAAATAAATTGAAAATGTATATACATTTGTAAGGAAGTTGCATTAGAGTTTGGAAAATCGCGGTAAAAACAAAGATAAAATTTATAAGAGAGGTATCTTACTTTATATATACTTATTATAATTTATTATATTGAGGAGTATCCAAGAAGATAGGAAAAGGTGGGAAGCAGCGCTAAATTAAAGCGAAAACATCATCATAAGTTCTCAGTCGCATAGCACACGAGCATGCAGTCAGTCCACACGCCTTAATAACCGAAAGCAACACCACCTTAAGGTCAATCACAGCGGTGAAATCATACCGCAGCAGTGGTGATTAATTCCGGATTTGGGCTGGAAGTAGTGTGGTAAGGAGGAATTGGTGTGGAAGGGTGGGCAACCATCCTCCCTACAACAAAATACCTCCCCTATCCTCCCGGCCGGATCGCCGAATGATCGGTCGGGGTGGAGAAATGAATAATTCAATGAGCAGGAGGATAATGGACGTAATCGCGGCCTTAGGCTCTGAAGGCATATAGATCAAGTGTTTTGAAAGAGGAGAAAAGGAATTGATGGAGCCAGAAGGAAATGGAACACAAAACCTCAGTTACGACTCTGACAGGGGCTGCAGCTAAGGTTTATTCGGTTGAAATAGAAGTTGAAGTACACCAGTCTAGTAATATCTGCGTCATAATAAAACGGCATTAACATTGGTAACGAACTTGCAGCTAGGCTCGTATTTGCACTATGCCGGAGCGAACAAGTAAAAGCTTATGGCAAACTATAGTCTATTCGTACTCATGGTGGCTAAAAGTAGTTTTATTATAGTAGAACTTAAGCTAAACGTTGGATTACAAAGGTGTTTGTTTTCATCATACTCCTTAACGTATCCATGCAGAGTATCTTATCTTCAGTGTAAAGGCACAAAGATACCATTTCATCGCAATTCGTTATATATACGCGCATTTAGAGGAGGAAAACAAGTATAGTACTTTCTCATTTATGGTTTAATTTTGGAATACAGATATCTACAAGTAGAATTATTCATTTTAAGTGTTGTTTGTAAGCATCCCAATGCAATTTTTTGCAGAGCATAGCGGCGCGTTAATTATATTTGCTAGCTGATAGTGGCGCTGTCAACAAATGCTGCTATTTAGCGACTGTGTTATACTAGAATTGGGAATACGTATCGAACTTCAATCAAAGTAAAGATTTTATGAGAGGTAGGATCGGTAATTAACTCGAATGACCGTTCCTACATTCATAAACAATGGTACATTTTAAGAAACTCGTAATGATTTGTTACGTTGTCCACATGGAATCGAATAGGGAGTGTAGATACAAAACATGTAACGTATGAACTTTCCTCTGCCTCGCTCTTTAGTCCGGATCTCCATAGTCATTGAAGTATTTAATCGTTTTATCGGTCATCGGTCATGGTCATCGAAGTAATTTAATGAATCGTAAATACATCGCCAGCTGCAATTGTTTGCAACCAGCGTGAGAACCCGAGACGAGTCCATTCATCTGGAAAGGTGGGAAGCATATTTCACGTTAAATTATATAAAATCGAACAAAATTCATGGGTTAAAAAATACAAGAGGCTCAAATTTGCGAAACCCCTCCGTTTACAGGAGCAAACGTTTTAAAATACTTTAGAGAGAGCCAACACCGGCCGAAGATAATCATGTAACCAAGTTAGCGTCCTCGTGGAACTCATTGAATTATATGCGAAGCCACCTGGCAAGGTTTCTCAGTCAAGGAACACAAGGTGGCAGTGGTAGTTTGTCAAAAATTCTGCTCCTAACCCCATCATTGATTATTCCACATTTTCCGTAGGGCAAGTGGTTACGGCCCTATAATTAAAATTATATTCTAGGTCATTGCGTTCCCGCATTTGCCTTTCCCGAAATTCATTGAAATTTATTCGGTTGGGAATTCGAAGAGGCAACTTCTTGCACCTAGTAATTTTCAAGGAAAGTTTTCCTGGGGCCTTATTTAGGAAGGACTCGACACGGTTGAACGTCATAAAATCCGTGGGTACCAGCCCCCCGACAGAATTTGTTTTTTAAATGGCCCTATTTGAAAATTTTGAGGCTATGACGTCAAAATGTCGTCACTTTCGAGGCTCAGAAACTCCGAAGTCATATCGAATAGGGCACGTGATTCCAATTTGTAACACGAGTTATTGCTTAGGTTAACGATTACTGTGCCGCTCAATGAGCTGGTGGGAACATTTAGGAAGAATGGAAAACTCGGCTAGCTAGAGTAAAAACAAAAGAGTTATTCTACGGCTTCATAAACGCCATTTAACAAATTTTGCTATTGCTGGATGCATGGATAATCTATCAACAGTTAGGAAAAAGCTCAGTTTAATCCAAGGATACCTTTTTAGTAGTAAATTAATTCAGCCCAAGATGCCGATTTGCTCATGAGAAAACCCATGTTGCCGTTAATAATAGCAATAAATTGCTAAATGCTCAAAAACTAAGAGTTATAAGTGATATTATATTATAAATATCACAATGCATGAAACCATAGCAAAGGAAGTGCCTCCAAAAGTATGTCTCACCAAAACTAATCATGGAATTTTAAGTATTGATTAAATGGCATCAAGTTGACTAAATTATTCTTCGTGGTCTATGCGATGGGAATCTTCAAGTGGGCAGTTGAGCAAAGTATTTTGCCAATTATCCTGCTTAATGGACACAAACCGCTTAAAACGAATCTGTACGAGTTTTCACTGATGTTTAATTTTAGGATCATAACATACGTGAATGAAGAATTAAAAGAAAAATTTAATCTGCAAGAAGTCAACCATTCGTAGCGATATGTCAACGTTCCACACTGAAATCTCCGAGACCCTTTTACGTAGGCTGGTTTACTATGCGTGATTTTTATACTAACTCATTGAATTCATTCAACGCAGCCTGATACTACCACACCGATAGGATGAATGTTGCAGGAAAAGAGGTTTTCAGGGTTTCTGTGTTGGATCCACATAGTCGTTAAAGTTTTGTACAATAATACGAAAAATGACCAAATATGCTATTTACAACTAAATTTATGCTTCCTAGGTATAAACGAAACATTCTCCATCATGAATTTATCATTCGTGATACTACGATTCCTTTTCATTGCATGCATAATTTAAAACCATTATCATTCCGGTAACTTTAAACAATTTATTTGTCATGCATCGATCGTTTTATAGCATTTTCATTGCACAATATCGAATATTAAACTTACTGTTTCGTTGATTTTTGCGTAGTTAAAATTAATCACCAGATAAAACATCATCCGTTATTGATTGGAGACACCGATGTTTATAAATTTCTATACTGAAAACATCGGCATCAATACTTCTGGTAACCGTGTGAAAGTATAAATCCACCTCGAGGCCACAAATACTAAAGTAAATATAACGTTCTTAAAGTCCGAATTTCCGGAACGCGGTTCCCAAAAATTATTAATAAAGCATTCCATATAGCTTTTAAATGCTGGTAACATTTTTCAGTACGGATATTACTGCTGCTGTATACCACATAAATTCGTAGTGAATAACACAAAAGAGTCAATCTCAGATCCACGGATTCGAGGCAAGTTCTTTAAAAAAAAGACGACACCCATGCAGCCTTGAAACCTATGACATTCTAAATATTAAAGAGGAATTTGTCAAAGAAAAATCATTACTTTCACGTGGGCTACTCCCGCTATAGTTGTTTTTAATGATTGTCCTGCAGTCTTTCAGGTTCGTCAATATAAAATCGGACTTTAAAATTTTCACGTGTCGTGAAGGTATCTTCACCTTATATTCCTATGCACATGACGTCAACAATATCAACATCAACTACGTGGCGTCTTCAGTGTAGGTAAAGTTGATTTTCAAAATGATCCCAAGCAATCCAAGAATGAGACCTGTTACTTTCCACAAATACCGCTGAACTGACAGTCCGATAGACTCTAGGACAGAAGAACATTCAGAAATGTGCATAAGGGGAAAAATGTTCAAATCATAAAATTGATATGCAAAATTTAGCTCCTAAAATAAAAGCCCATGGAATTCATTAATCCTACGAACAATGTAAATCTTGACGTTTTTATAAAATATGTTTTTTTATATTTTCTATGTAATTCATACAATATACTTAATACAATGCATATTGTATGTATTTATTTATGCCGTTTATTTAATTATTGAACCAAAGTTTCATGAATCATTGTTGCCATGTTTGCCATTGATACACATCATAGTAAAGGAAATTTTCACATTATTAAATTAACCTTGTGCACCCTTTGCTTACAGAAAGATCGACATTCAGGGTGGGCACGCTCCCGGCTTGTAATATAAATGTATACTAAATGTGGGACACGTACTAATGTCGGTAGCGAACCGTTACACTAAAAGGAGAAAACGACTATTCACGACGTTTCCCTCGCAATCGCCATCATATTCTAGAAATTTGAGATTCCATCGGCTATAACCTTCACGAGACCGGCTAGTAATGCTAAAAATCTTCGTTAACCCACAAACAGATCTCAACGGCCTCATTTGCGTCTGATTCGGGATATTTTTTTCCAGAAGAGCAAAAAAATTACAAAAATGCCAAAGTTCCGAATGATTTTTGTTACCCTCACCGCTATTGGTCTCATTTTTTTCACCGGGATGGCCTGCTGCCTTTTCAGGTAAAACCTGTTCTTCACCACACCCGTCTCAAATCTGCGAAGGCCACAGAGGAAGCGCTGGCGGCAGGGAAGAATATTAACGGTATTGACGCGCGAATATATTTAGGCTTCGGGGAAGAATTGGTAGTCCTAGTGGTCCACTGAAAGACGAAAGAAAGGAGAGACTGATGTGCCGAAGGGGAAGGCCATTTGGAAGCTGGCAGTAGCCGGAAGCAATTGAGTTATGGCCACCCTGACCTATTCCCACAACCGATAATGGAGCCAATCTATCCAGTCCGGCCGTATGTTGACTTTTGCAGTGCACACCATTGGAGTTTTCCAGGTTACGTTACGAAGGATCTGCCACATAACACTCGTATAGAAGGTAAATTCGGCTGGTTTGAAAGAGATATTTCAAGTCTATTATCTAAATACTAATTTTCCAATAACTGCGGTTGGACAAATGACGTGGCACGCAGTCCCTCGCAGGGGTGCATAGATAGAGAGATCAAAGAGGGTGAAATTCGCCATGAAAAAAATAATTAGCTTCCCCTGAATTTCGCCTTGAATTAAGATGGACCATGGTATGGATGGATTTTGACGGGGTTTGGATTGGTGACCCTCCTCCAAACCTCAACCGTGGTGCTCTTGTTCCCTGTCTGCAAGTGGCAAGCAGGTTAAATGTGGGACGGCACAATGGACCCAAAGAGGTCTGAATGCCAGTAAGGCTCCAGAAGACCCTCGCCCACCAATTCAATTTATTTCATTATTTAAGATGGACCAAATTCTAGCTACGCAAGAAAACTTCTATCATTGCATAGAAGCAAATTGAGAACAATCATGGCCCCCTCTAATACAGCCGACACATGGAATTTTGTCAACGCTGTGTGTTAGTCCTATCGTTGCTGTTTGGAAGCATGGCGTCTTACGGCAGAAGTGTGTCCGTGTGATTAAAAACGTATGAATTCACTAGTTAAAAAGGCAGAGCTGGACTAATTTTTTGTATATTGTGTTGGCTAAAGGTACGTACATTCGTTTTAAGATAATTTCTGTGAGTTTAAGGTGGAAAATTGCGATTATTTCTTCAAAAGCATTGCGATCACTTGCCGGCCGGCCATTATTGGAATGATATTGAGAGAACATAAATGCTGGATTAAAAGGCAGAGCAGGGCTTATTTTTTTGTGTATTTTTTTGGCTAAAGGTAAGTAAAATAGTGTTAAGATATTATCTGTGAGTTGAGGGTGGAAAATTACGATTATTTCTTCTAAAGTATTGCGACTACTTGCCGGCCGGCCATTGCGGAGGCAAATCGAGAGTACACAAATGCGACGTAGATTATATTTAGGGAATTTAGCAGCTATTCTGTTTTCTAATATTATTATTATTGGGTTAACAGTGATTGTTATTTTTTGTGGGTATTATGAATTACCATGGTGTAGTTGTGTCTACATGAATGTCGTTTATTATTGGAGAAACAACGGCTACTCCATGAGTCTATTGATAAGTCTAAGAATTGATGCTACTCAGTTTTTCTAAAAACAATTACAAATGTACTACACTTCGCTGTGATTAGCAAAACGATGTTTATTCCTACAACTTCTCTTTTTTTAAATTAAAGATGATCCGGCGTTGTTGTGTGCCAGGCTGCAAAAGCAACTACCTCTCCACCAAGAATGAGGGGTATGTGACTGTGTACCGATTCCCCAAAGACGAACGCAGTAGAAAGCAGTGGCTGAAGAATAATCCTAGGAAGGACTGGAATCCTTCTTTAAACGCAGTAGTTTGCATCAAGCATTTTTCTGAGCGGGATATCCTCCACTGTTCAACTTTCACGGATAAGAGCGGTGAAGTGCAAAGTTACCAGTTAGATCGCCCAAAGTTGTCCCCTGGTGCTGCTCTTACTTTGTTCAATGTTACTACTTCGTGTTCACCTCCCTCAGTACATGGCCCCATATCCCATGTTTGTGAAAATGAAGTGAAATATAATTAAGTGAAGTGCTGTTCTTTGCTTTGTGAAGTGCAACATGCAATGTAAGTAGTTAGTAGCTTCTAAGGCTGTGATAGTGAATGACAGTGAATTGGTAAAATAGTTTCATTGTGTATTTTTAATTGTCCAACCTCACAGACATTACAAACAACACTGATACATTAGTATTACAGCTAACAATGCTCTTCAGCTTCCACCATTTTCACGGCTGAATATCCATTCCATTACAACTATCTACCTCAAGTAAACACTCTCAACGTAAATGTTTGCATTTTTAGTAGTTTATCATTTTCCAAAAAAACTCCTTTTTTTCAACTCTCCCAGCCACAGCGAATTTCAACCGTTACATGTATTGCCCACAAACGCGTGACACCGCATTACCCACTAGACTGAGAAATTTCATTGGCCTGTTTGTAATATTCTTGTGGTTATTTGCAATAATACCACCTGAAAATCACAAAAATTCCACATTCTCGTTTTCTTGTATTACTTACTTTTATTTCCAAACCGGTAAACACTGCTTAGCTGATTCCTATTTCAATATTGCTTTCTACTTCGCCTACACATTCTGTTAGTTTTTTATGTGAAAAACAAATTTTGTTGAGCTTACATATTCACATTTTCCTCTAAAACTTTATTTTTTTTCAAAATGGTGAACACAATACCACAGGTATCTGTGCTGTTACTTCTCTCCACCTCAGATTCACACCCTCAACGGAAAATATTTTACATTCTTAGCAGTTTATTATTTACAAAAAAATGACTAATTTTTAACTCTCCCACCAACACTTTTAAAGCTGTGGAATTTCAATCGTTTGACGAATGGCTTTCAAATTACACACAAACGTGTAACACTGCATTTTCCACTAAACTTAGAAAGTTTATCGGCCTGCGTGTAATGTCCTCAAATAGTTATTAGCCATCACATCCCCTGATTCTCACAGATAACTACACATTCTAAGTTCCTTATAAAACATTCATTGTTTTTAAACCGGTGAACGCTGTACAGCTGATACTTATTTCACAGTATACAATTGTTTAGACTGTACCTGTTCCAATACTACTTTCTACTTCCCCTACATATTTTAGTGTTAAACTTTATTATTTCAAAACAATTATCTTTTAAGCTTACATTTGAATATATGTTCCTTTTACACTTGATTTGTTTAAAAAGAGTGAATGCTACACCACAGATATTTTTGCCTTTGGTAGTCTTGTAAAACTCGTTGTAAACGATTTCTGTAAATCATTTATCGGTGAATTTTATTACTCAAGGATGTGTCGTGACTCGTGACTGCTTCTGATTGAAATTCAAGTGTATTACTTACAGCAGCTTTTAGTTATTCCATATTCAGTAGATTTATTTACGCTTTTGATGGTCGTTTGTCCTGTGAAATTTGAGAGTGATGTTATTTGATTTACGAACTTGCTTCTTGTAAGTTTATTTACTCAAGATGGATTGATTACGTGAAAGAATGTATTTTATGTCTTTTTCTTTTGAAATAAATGTTGTAAAGTTTTGAAACGTTGAATTGTTTCATTAATGAAATAATCCTAGTGATAGCTGCAAGAAGATAATCGAAAACCTTAAGGTTATTTTGTTAGCTTTCTCACTATACGGGACGGATGTTCATCCAGGGAGGTGTTAACACGGTCTTGTCTTTTCACAGCCGTTTAATGAGATACCTTTGTGATGATTGCAATATTTAAGTTAAGCTTCCCCTTTGAAGTTAAAGCCGAATGCATATTTCAACAACATCGTACCTTGGAGTAGCCCTGTCAGCTGTCGCGACTATATATTTCTAAATTAATACTTCAGGACAGCCATTCAATTACATAACTTTAGGTACTTAACTAACCTAAAATTCCTTCCTGGACTGCAAAACGTGTTTTTAATCGAAAATGCTGTGAGATTAAATCGCCCAAGTTCATCACTCATCTCACTTGCCATTATCAATTCTCACATATACCTACAACAAAATGGTATTAAAATACGAAATAGGTATTAGAACTACTCAAATGATGCAACCCTATGTTATACATTAGCATAACTGATGTCCGTCGTGGTAGTCACATCAGTCCCATCCCTACTCGCAACGATGACAGCTGGCAGAATATCAACAGGACCACGGGCGATGCAGTAGGACCACTGACGTCATGCAAAGCGCTGTTGACAAATTGCATGTTCCGGCCAGTATTAGAGGGGGCCATGGAACAATGCTTGGACTGTTAACAGGCCTCAATCGAACGAAGAAGCACCTCCACAACATGGGAATTGAGCATACGCCCAGTAGCAGATGGTCTGAAGAGGATAAGGAAACTACATCATATTTATGGTGCGAATGCCTAGCAATTGCAAAAACTTATAATCGATACCCGGGCACTCCCTTTCCGGAACTCAGGGACATCAGAGATTTGCCCATTATTAGGGACATCCTGGCCTTTGGCAAGGCCATAGGACTCCAAGCGTAAATTATTATCAAGATGGCTGGCACATTGGAAAAATGGGTCTAAGTGCCTTAGGGTCCACAGGGAACTCCATCCAATGCCAATACAATACAATTAAAATGGCTTTGTGGTGTAACTGGATAACGCAACCAACCGGCAATTGGGGAATCCGAGTTTGAGTCCCGGTAAAGACAAGTGAATTTTTTCATGGCAAATTTCACACTCTTTGGTGTGTATCCACACACTACTCTTTGAGCCCTCACAGAGGCGTGTGACGGGATATAAGGACACCGTCTGTGTAAAGGGGAGGGAATAGATAAAAGGAAAATGAAGGAGATGAGGAGACAATGGAAGTGAATACATCGCCGCACGAGAGACAAAATGGACACAAAAATCAACCAAGACTAAAGTTGACCAACTCACTTTAAAATATTAGACTCAAATATTTATTTTATCTTCAATGCTTTTTCTAGCAAAATGTGAATAGAACAATGTATTAAACTTTTTAATTCAAATTTTCTAGGCTTTTTTCAATTTCCCATTTATTTCTATGGTTATTTGTCCATCTACAAATTAAGCCTCTATGGTTCCGCCAGTAAGTTATATTCTCCCTTCTACAGCATAGACTAAAACGCAGGGTTGCAAAAGAAAAAGAACTTGGAAAATATAGCTGCCATTTTTGAGGGGCACCTTCTTTTTTATTCAAAACAAAAATAAATAAAAGGCACCTTTTTTTCATAGCCCCCGTACCATTCTGTCTTTCACTGCACTAGCGGAACTGACGATTTTACCCCAACAGCGTAATATATTTGGGTAATTCCACGCCACTTTGGGCAGGAGTTTACCCTTGACCCCTCAGACTTGATATAAATTTGGAGAAAATGTTTGTCTCACCAAATAATAAATATCAATTCGAGCGTTTAGCGAAAATAAAGAAAAACAACTGAGTAACGGCGATTTTTCAAAATGCCTGCTTTCACTTTCATGATACTTTTGTTATCAAATATCTCAGAAAATAATGAAAGTGAAACTAATTTAATGGCTTCTTTATAATTTAAATTCTTTGTTAAATAATCTATAATGTACACAAAAATAGGACAAAAAATTTTATTTGTTTAAACTACTCAATGTTATACATTTAGAAGTTAAAAATTTTAAAGGATTTCATTTTTTCTGGGCTCATTTTTTTATCTGTTATACTTCGTGTTGTTGCATGTATTAATATAGTAATTTATAGAGGGTGTTTTCCATTTAAGAGAGAAAAATATTTTCAAATTTCCCCAACAGCGGCCACTTAGTTTTAGTTCCGGAATGTATTCTTAAAATTAGGACGTAATGAATGATCCATTCAAATGGAGTTAATACATTATGATTTTGATGAATGGAGATAGTGATCACGTCATTCGAATAATAATTCGACTCACTGCAGATATGTATCCTTGATGACGAAGAACGATTTCGAAGTCGAAAAATTGGAAGAAATGGAACCTTTGATCCTACCGAAGACAAAGAAATATTGCATTCAGCACGTGAATTTACTAAAATCACAGACTAATCTCTCCGTAAACAGTAATATGAACCAAACGCCCTCGTAATTCTCGTTCGTTATGACCTTTTTCCCCACAATCGTTCGTTTGCAAAGCACTAGTTAATTGCTCAGATCTCCGTACCTTTCTTCAACCTTTATGTCGAGAAAATCTGCATTTTGTTATTCATTATTCCGCACTGAAAACATTTTCCGGTTACTCTTTCAGCATTCTGAAACCAATAAAGACGCCATCCATTTACTTTTCCACATTATTCGCATATTCAAACCTATTTTCTCCCAATAAATACATTCCTTGCAGGTCTCTGTGCCCATTAAATTTTCACCATAGGGATAGGATAGGGGTGGTAGGTAGGCAGGGTGAATAGAACTCCACAAATCCAGGGCCCGGGCTTGAATCCCTGCAGTGGCGGACATTTTTCTTCTTTTTGTGGTGCTGTTTGGAAAGCACTTAAGGCTTGAATGCTATACTTTGGAACCCTTTGCCTCATTCATATAAAGAATGGTTTCACCGACGATCAATTTCTTTCCACTCATTTATTATTGTTCATTATTCTGCTCTGTAAAAAGCTGTATTCCTGTTCTGTAGTTCTTCATTCCCCAATTTATCCTCCGACGACGTTGGAACCACCTATTGTTGATTACATAAGCTGCCACTTGCATTTAAAAGTAACCGAGAAATTTATTTATATCCACTCATCATTTTTGATCTTATCCTCCAGACTACACTTTGTTTCTTTCAAAATGTTACGGAAGTATTTTGAGACACACTCATTCAGTTCTTACTCATATTTTTGCCCTTAACCAAAGTCTAAGTAGTGACTTCCGTTCTGATTCAAAAGCCTTTTGCTGGCAGTACGATTGTCAGCTAGATGTATTTGCTGTATTTTAAATAATACTCCCACGATAAGTTTACCGTTATAACAATCAGACACGCATACTCTAATCAGCGTCCACATAAGAGGAAATTTAAATGACAAAGATGTACAAGTCGTACAAAGTGATGGTGGCCCGTCAAAAACCCTCTTAATTTAGGCAAAAGGAAAACGTCAGCATCTTCCTTTCAATTCTCCTCTCTTCCTCTCTCAATCCTCACAGTCATCAATCCAATGATTGGTTTGCTGCAGCTCTAAACTCCACTCTCCTATCCGTTTGACTTTTTCTTAAATCTTCAGTTTAACTCTCCTTATAGTAGCCATTATGTATTCCATTCTCAATCACCCTCGGCAATTAAAAAATTTGTTTTAAACAAAATACTTGTTCAGTTGATGAGAGAATTGCAGCTAAACATCATCTGCCACAGTATTCAATACGACATTAGCTATTTCAGTAAGTAATATTAGAAGTATATGACAGGGAACTTAGGTACAATTGGACACACGTCGTTCCAACACACTCAGTCATTATCCCATCAATTTCACCGCTTACCACACTCGAAACTTTATGAGTAATTTATTCAACAGCCAATATTTTAAAACAAGGCACAGTAAAAATTACTGCTAATTATTTTCGACAGCAAAAATAAACAAAACGTAAAGAACTTTACAAAAAGAAATGAACTTGATTCGCGGACATAAATACTAAAATTTGCTCGACAAGTCTTTGGTGGGAATAATGAGGTAGTTATTTCTGGCTGATACCCAAAATATTCCAAGTACGTCTAGATAAAATGAACGAAGGGTTCTGATATCGTGCCTGCGCTCGGAGTTTTCGTGTTCATACCACAATTAGAAAGAAAATTGTATTGATTAATCTAAGTTTCCATAAAGGATACTTCGGAGTTAGTAATAACGGTAGGTACATAGAGGACAATTCTTTTCGAAGTTTACGAAGTCATCTTTTCATTAAGTTGATTCCCCTTTAACCGGTCTTGAATTTACCGGAATTCAGATTAACTGAGTTGAACCCGACGACAAAGCCACATTGCTGATATGCCATGGACCTATTATTGAAAGATCAGTTACCTCAGCATCAATAGCATTCAGCATAAAAACGTAGTCGACAACGAATGCCAATATTCGGACAAAACAATCAAGGTTTTAGCATCGAAAAATTTATGGAACTAACTTTTGTAACCAAAATATACTATATTAACAACTTTCATTAGTTTTTCCATAATTTTCGTAAATGGCTTCTGACATTTTTCAACTTTTTTAATTTTATATGAACTCTCCCGTCGCAAAAACAGACAAAATAAAAAATGAAACAAGCTGGTCTGATTTAAAGTAAAATTCCTAGAAATATTAGTCGCCCATGAGACGACGTCTTAAATTACGCAACTTAGCAATCAAACTGAATTATAAATGGCTTTTTGATTGGATAATCTTCATGAACGTCAACAAAAACTATTATAAAAATTTTTGGCAAACGCACGCCTGATAAACTAGGCATCGGGGCTGACATAGTTGTAAAAGGAGGTTTTTGTTCCTACACCCACCTATAAAAACATAAATTACAATTTGATATTTAATATCAATTATTAATAGGTCATCTACCGATAAAGGGAGGTTTAAATGGAAGTAAATAAAAATCCTTTATATTATTATAGTTCAGGGTCCTATTTACCGATAATATTTCTCTCTTCATTTCAACATAAGTCCTACCTTTCTTTATCCCGTCCGTAGAACCTATTCCATTCTGTCTTCTTCCCTGCATACCCTACATCTTCCCCTCTATTACGGTCTTGAGCAACCCATCACCTCCACCATGCACCAACTTTGCCTCTTCCTAACCTCATTCAGAAGATTCCTTTCCTCATCCACTATGCCACGCACTACCTCATTTGTTTTCATTCCCGCTCGCCGCATCTTCTCCATCCTCCTCAGACACCATATCTTGAACGCCTGTAGCCTATTCTTGCTTTCTTTCTCATAGTCAGCGTTACTGCCCTATAAAACGCTATACACCGAATCAAGGCTTCATCTGCCAATTGTTTATGCATTTACCCAAATTCTCCGTTATCAGCTCCCTTATAATATTCAACAGTTTTTTTGTCGGCACTATTCTCCTTCTAATGACTTTGCTATTATGCCCAATTTCATCTAGCGTACTTCCTATGTAACTAAATTGTTCTACTTTTTCCAGTTTGTGCCCTCCCACTTTTATGACCAGTCTCGCTTTCTTTGACCCGTAAAATAAAAACTGTTATTACTAAAAAGCATAGCAGCATTATGAAAAAAGCTTTATTTGTCAGTAATAAGTTCAGAAATATGTAATCCTAATCGCTAACTGACCCCTGCACTACTAGTAACCTGATCATCATCCGACTAAATCAGAGCTCATCAATTCTTGTCAATTTTGAGAGGATTGTTCAAATACTTAACTGGAAAATCGAAGAACCTAAACCTCATTGATATTTTATAATAACGAGTCCTCTAATCTCACTCTAGTTCATCAACAGTAACCTTTCAAATAAATACTACATGCATGCATAGCTCGGTTTCTTTACATCAGCATAAAATACCTAACCAAATTCCTAATTCAAGAGCGACTATGTCTTCTTTAAATTAAAGCAAAAATGTTTCATGAGCACGAGATATAAACTGTTCTGACCAAATTCCCAAAGAATTCATAAGCCAATGCAAGCAATCTCCTGAATTTGCACGTCCTAAGGATATATGACCGCCGTTTGAATTTCTCTACTAAGATATAACCCACTCGAGTTAACATTCACTTTCAGCCCACATCAGAAAAAAAAGTCAGCCTTTAAGAAAACAATTTACGTATATTTACGAGAAATGAAGCCCCAAGTGTCACGGTAGAAGGATGAACTCATTTTCCAAATGAGGGTCATCCATTCCAGGCTGAGAACACATCCATACGCATATATAAATAATATATCAGTCTTAGATACCTGGATGGCTGAATGAATATCTCAACTTTTAGCTTGCAACATGATATAGGTGACTCATGAAAATGAATTCATGCAGTTCGTGCGGAAGAATATTTTTCAGAAAATGTGACCACTATTCTCCTCGGCAGAACGAAAATATGTCGTTTCGCCGGCATCTCCTCCAGCCGGGAGTCAAGAGAAATTTTACGACATAGCATCGTGAGTGGCAAGGAAACAAGGTGTGCGCGGCCAGATGAAGGAAAATATTTTTTTCCTCGGAAGTCTTTGAAGACTAACATAAGACGGACTGCACAAGACTCAGAGTAATGGAGGTAGAGGGTGGTAAGGCGGGGTATTATTGCGTCCGTGGTGAAGAGGGGCGCTTCACTCACATGCTCATAGAAAGCAAGATACATATTTCACTTTAGGTTCAGTTTTAACTTAGTTATGTTACAACTATCAACAGCTGATGTTTATTGGAAATCTTATGCGGCACCCTGAAAGGATACCTACTCATATCAGTGCATTTTACACGCAATTTAGGGCGAAATCAAGTTATATCTGTGAATTACCTGTAATGAATTTCATTTTTGCATAAAATATTTCAAATTTCTGAAAATAAAAAATTTCAGTCACCTAATGTACTTCTTTTGAGATATCTACCAAAAACAAAAAAATGTCATGGAATAAACGCCATGGCACTACACAGAGACGTTATTGACAAAGAGAAATTCCAATGCACAAGTCGTGTAAAAAATGTAACTGTGTACTAAACACGTTTTCTTAAGTATGAATAAAAATAATTATCATTCACCACAATGCTTTTTATAAAATTGCAGAAACTCCAAAGTTTGTGACGGCAATTTCAGCATACGGCTTGAAAAAAATAAGTTAGAACCCCAAATATATGTTTAGTAAATTGCCAAGAACTTCAGACGTGAAAACAAAGTTTTTCGTCATTAATCTTCTCTTTATTTACTTGCTACTTCTTTTGACTAAGCAAATCTTAAAACTAATGTCGAATATATTCTCTACTATGACTAGTGAACCTCCCTAAAAAAACTTTCAAACTTGACAAGGATTACCCTCGCCGATCACACCAATCTACGTTAAAGACTGGGGGGATCAGGTCACAAAGGCCAAGAATAATGTTTCTTTAATCCGTATCATTTTTTACGATAAAAGTTTTACTCTCAAACAAAAATAAAATGTTAGCTTCAGATCTGTCTAAATGAAGATGACATCAATTTAAACGTAGGGTATAAGTGTCCTCTGGATCAATTGATACAGCAATAATTCTGCATTAAAGTTGCTTACGCCTATTAACCCCTGACTTATCGCAACGGGGAAGTTTTTCATTGAAGCATACATTCCCATAAGTATGACGAGTCAAAAAAATAATTAAAGCATTTACTGCAAGGAAAAACCTTAATTACGTTTTTGGGTACCACTGAATAGGAATACTACTACTTTATCTACCCAAAAATAGCATATTTATACACATCGAACCCACATGGGGCTTAAATTTCGGTTAGCAACAGCTGTTTGAGAAATTATGACAGAAATTACCACAGAAAATTAAGTGTTTCAGTAAAAAAGCATTGTAATTGTCGAGGATTGGTCATAAATAAAATTAGCTCTTTACCAACTTACGTTTTTTAATTAATTTTGTGAGGTAATTTTAAATTATCCTCAGGTCTACAAAGATATATATCATAAGCATTACCTGTTAAATGAAACACTCTATTATATGTTATGGAGAAATATGGTAATGCAATGAAATATGTAATTTTTAGCTCTGAAGATGATTTAAAATTTAAAAACATTTGTAAATAATATTAATAATTGATTTAACTTATGACTAAATCCTCAGCAGTTACAATGTTGTCAACAACAGAAGTGAATGACCATTTAATTTTTAATTGGTAGGTCATATTTTTTATTATTATTAAGTAGTCTACCGGTTAAAGTAGCTAATGAAATTAAGTATAATTCCTCAGGAAATTTGCATGAGAAGATCATTACCTACCAATTATCTATAGAGCACATCCACCTATCTTCCTTCACCTTGGAGTACGTCCAACCCTCCATCATCCCGTTCAATAAAACAATTCCCTTTCTTCCCCTTCCCCGCTTACCAAACATCCTCCCCTCTAATACAGAGCTAATATTTATATGAATGAAAATCAATACAGCATGGCATGCACGTGACAAAATTCCCGCAATGAATATTAAATCCCCATCAGTTTATATCACCGCTCAATCGGATTTAGAGCTGAATCCGAAAATGGCGATGCAGAATCGATAGATAATTGTATTATCGCAGTTGGTTTTCACCTCATTCTCCTTAGGGCTAGTCTGCGCAGCGATATATCAAGATCAATTTCCGCGCTGGAAATGTGTGCGTCGAGTCGTTAGAACGGCCCCCATTCTCCCATTACGTACGCGTTTTTTTAGGCATGCGGGCGGTGCGGTGTGGAGGTCGTCCGGCCAATCATGGTAAGGGATTCACACCGCACCGCTCACTTGAGTCGAAGTCTCTTTCACTGAACGGCTTCCGCATCACATCGCCCACTAGTATAAAAACAAGCACTGCGTGAAATCGAGTACCAGCATGCAACAATAATCTAAAATTATTGGAAAGTGCGATGCGTGAACACTGCAGAGAGCAAGAGTTGTCGAGGGAGCAACCTGAAACAGAGCCTTTCCCGAGACGAAAGTAAAACGGGCCACGTTATTCAACTCTGCGATCCGTATCCAAGTCCGTGTGTCCGAAAAAAACACCTCATCGCACGTATAATCAGCCGCTCCTCGTCTTGTAGTGACTTAAATATTTGCGCTAAAGTATTACTTGTTGTAGACATTCAGCCAGCTGATTGCAGTCGTTGGGCGCATCAAATAATCTATGCTGGAAATACGGGATGGAAATTTATCATAGGAAAACCTTAGCAATGAGATTTTATAGTGAAAATAAAGTGAGACTGAACCTTAAACAATAAGGACGTGGACTAGAATCACTTTAAACAGATAAAATATTTCTCCAATGGCCGTAAAATATATGCACCACTCGTCAAAAAAATGAAATACTTATTGTGTTGGTTTGCGGGAATGAGGACTCCACAACAGGGACCAACCACAGCCTCTCCACCAGAATACCCTCCTGTGGTAGTTTACGGGAAAATAATTTCCTCGCCAGGGACTACCACAGACACACACACACAACCCAATTGGAATCCTTTGTGGGCTAATGAGACCCAGCTAAGGATTCCTGGGTTATAACCTGGGATCCTTCGGAGAGCTGTAGTGACTCTACTAAGGGTGCCAAGTTATTAACACAACCACACACGCAATCACACAAAACACTCACTCACACACACAGCAGGGCCCCAGATTTCTAGGAGAACAGCTCAAAAAGAGCGTTGTCAAATAGAAAAACAACAAACAGGGAACGAGGGTGAAAATCGTATACGCGTATTTCGACCACAAAGTGGTCCTCTTCAGCGAGCTGAAGGGAAAAAATATTTTACGGCCATTGGAGAAATATTTTATCTGTTTAATCTATAGAGGCCGTAGAGCTCATCTACCTTGATTTAGAATCACTTTAAAATTTAATTATTTACGCGGGAAAAGGGGATAAGTGGGCGTAATGACCAGGGCTTCATGGTGATTATTCATTCAGACAAGGAATTTGTTTACTGTACACTACTATGGGGGAATTGATAGCATGTCAGAATGTAAATAAAATGTTTGCTAAAAGATTGACGAGTGGTAAATCATATTTTTTTAAGTGCGGGTAGAAAACGTGGCCACGGAGTGAAAGGAATGAGAAGAGTATAGAAATAGGAGAAGTGGGGCGATGGATGGAAGGGGAAGCGAAAAAATAAGCAAGTGCTCAGCGCGTAGGATGAGGGTAAATTTACCTCATAAACTGAAGTCAAAATGCTCTAATTCGTTATAAATGGCGCTGCAGTGCCCCTGTGATGAAAAGTTTCTTCATTAAAACATAAATATTTATCAAATGATTAGCGCATTTCGTATTTTTATAGTGTTTTATAATAGCATATGTTTTAAATTTCTGATAAGTAGCATTTTTAAGCAATAAAACACAAAAAGGCAGAATCCAATATTTATTGTGACTCACTTAATAGCGAATAAACTTGACAGTGGCAGACTTAACTTCGTAGAAATTCTTTATTTTGGTATTCATGATTAATTAAAGTTCTTATTAATTTTCTACAAATTTTTATTTGTATAAAATTTTATTTGTAGAAAAGAAATGACCCTTATAGTTCAAAGTATTTTAATTAACCATGAATACTAGCACTTAGTAGCGGTTAAAGCTCCCTCGCCTCCGCACAAATGTCCTTAAGATGATGCTTTGAGCTCAGCCTACAGGCACCGGTCGCTCTTCAACGCTCATGGACGAAATTTCACGACTTATTCCGCCCTTAATCTTCCCTCCCACTGGGTCGAAAATTCCACTGTGACTACGCAAATGATTAATAACTTATAGTAGAATTTACTTTTTCCCCAATGTCCAAAACTCTGTCCCTTTAGTGCGCATGCCTCTCCTGCACGCATCAACGCTTCTATCTGAGAGGATAGGCCGACGGAGAGGAACGATAAGTACGGTCGGAAGGAGTAAGTGAAACCCTAAAATGGTAATCGACAACTTCTTACAAAAGACAGAGAGGGGACCATTATTTAAAGCCCTATCTGATGGCGAGATAACAGTAAGTTAACATGTATTAAGTTTTTGACTTTAATTAAATGGATTCAGTCGCAGTCATTGGATCACCAAATAAAAGTTCCTCCCAGCGGCAAGACTGGGGCTCACACCGCGGATACCCAATAATTTCTCCTCCCAGGATATATGTGGAAAATTTGATGAAAATCGTTCTCCCTGAAATCATATTCCTACGCTTGAGTAAACGTTAAAAGCAATAAGTTTATAGTAAAATGTAACTACGTTTAAATTCAAATCCTAATTTAAAATAGCCGATACAGTGAAAAATATATAAACAAAATGACTTACGTAGATTCAAATTTAAAAAACTTTGAGCGAAATATTTCTCCAGTCATAATAAAAAAACATAATAGAATTTTATTATAAAACTTAAGAAGTTGGTAGACCCATTATGCATATATAGTAATATTATTAATGATGAAACTCCTCTTCTGGATAAAATACCTCTTAACTTCCAACTTATTAGCTAAATATACATATCTGAGGATTTATCATCACTTATTAGTCTCTCTCCATGTGCGAAAAACAACTTTTTAGCCATAGTCATTTTTTCAATTTTATGAAAAATATTAAGGTGAGTAAGAAAATTATTTTAACAAAAAATTTAAAAAAAACATACGAACACAGTTACATTTCTGCCGTGATCTCTGCCTCAGAACTTCCTTATGTTATCAATAATCTTTCTTGAACTCACAGAGATACATACCAAATCCTGTAGAAAACGGCTTCTAGCTTTTGTCAAATGCCTCTAAAGGTAAATTTCTTGAAATATGAGTTCTTGATCTTTAAAACTAAACTTTATTCAATGAATTTCCTCTGTAATTATATCTCTTTTAAACCACCTTAAATTCCAGGGCATTATTTTTTGAGTTTCCTGTCTTTTGCTGACTAGTATAGACTCCTGGGGGTTATTCGGTATGACTTAGGAGTTCCCGAGCAACGATAGTGACGAAATTATGACCTCACTGCCTCGATAATTTCAAAAAGGGCCATTCAAAGATTGTATTTTCAGGGGGCTATGGTATACAGCAAAACCCGTAAGTACCCCAACCATTTCATTTTATCGACCAAATCAGATATGATATGGATTGTGGATAATAATAAAACGCATTTATAGGAGGTGGAGGTAGAGCGCTTCCTCCCTCCGCTCCGCGTCGCGTCAGCCTCCAGAAAGAGCCATTTCCAAAGCTCTGTTTCATTGGACTTTTACTGCCCCTCGTTCCCATTTCCCTACATTGTAGTGATTTCATCATGGCTTCCCGCTCTTATGAATGGAGCCACATTCACGCACGCCCAATGTAGACGACAACACCAATAGCCAATCCGTCGAGACTACTTCTGTACGCTCGCCACCGGCAGGAATATACCCGAGTAAAATAAACACAAAAGTATTGGAAAAAAATAAAACATTTGATACGCAATGAGACCAACTAAATCACTCATCTAAAAAGTGTGAAATATTGGGAAGATCATCATACAAAATTATTGACAAACACCGGTAGAAAAAGACATGAACTTGAGACTAAGCATAGAAATAATTTTTGATGCCAAATAATAGGACAGTGGAAGACGTGGAATAGAATGTGAAAAACGTGAAAAATGAAAGGTCCTCTGGTCCAGGAAACAGAAAAATAGAATTAGTTAAATATGGGGGGAAACAAATTATCACACGCCTTGCAGGCTTAATGACTAAATGCTGCAATTCATTCAAAATACCCACTGAAGGGAAAATATCATGTATAACATCAGCCTTTAAAAAATGAAACAGAAGAGATGTTAATATTTACAAAGACTAATTATTAACAAGTAATATCAGTCAATTGTTTGGAAAAATACTACAAACAAGTTCAGAATGAACATAGGAGGCAAAATAAGCGAAGATCAAAATGCATTCATTCCTGGGAGATTATGCGTAGAAAAATGTTTTACAATACAAAAATTAACATAGAAGACTGTAAGAAAAGTAAATGAAGTACATGGCTTTCATAGATCTAGAAAGAGAATATGACACCGTCCCACGGCAGAAATAATGGAAAGCTCTTCATCTCTTGAGTAGGTACAGATGATCAGTTAATAAAGGTTATTGAAGAATTCTACAGAAATAATGTGTCATAAATTAAATATGGAGAACGACTGGCGAGTCCCATTGCAACAGCTAAAGGCTTTTTGGCTGTAGTTCATCACCCTTACTTTTGAACGCCTACGTAGAAATTCTATTATAAAAATGGAATGAATCTTGCATAAGCATGAGTTTCCCAGAGACTTATCACTATTTACTGACTCTTAACTTTGCTGACGACTAGGTAGTGCTGGCTCAGGATACATTTGAATTTGGGTTTATGATAAAAAGATTAAACTCTGAATGTGAAAAATGGGGATAATTGAGAATGGCAATAATTAATAAAGATAATCAAGGAGAGAGAGAAATAAACATAGGATTCAAGAAAGTAAACAAATTATCGGCAGCTTAAATTCCTTAAGGTGGGATAAAAATATATCAACGAAAAATAAGGGACAATTTGGTCAAAGATTTGTAGAATCCGTGATGTGTTATGACTGTGAAGCCTGGGTGATCACTAAAGACCTAGAAAGAAGATTGAAAGCTGTTGAAATGGAATACCTTTGCTATGTGCTATGTGCTGAGTATGTTGCTATGTGCTAATGGAAGTGCTAGGATATCGCGCATACAAAGAGTTACTAATGAGGGTATCTACAATCGTATGGGAACGATAGAGACGGTAATCGACAGAATTGAGAAGAAAAAATTGCGATGGTTTACTCATTTGTTAATAATGCCAGAAAATCGATGGCTTAAACAAATCTTCCAGTAGACTTCTGATCGAAACAAA
Source organism: Pyrrhosoma nymphula (assembly GCA_963573305.1). Classification (NCBI taxonomy): domain Eukaryota; kingdom Metazoa; phylum Arthropoda; class Insecta; order Odonata; family Coenagrionidae; genus Pyrrhosoma; species Pyrrhosoma nymphula. Next base: position 45,383,183 of record OY754337.1, on the reverse strand, counting down.
TGAGGTCGACCTAGACAGCCGTGGATGGAAGGAATAAGAAGAACTATGGAAAATAGAGAGCTAGAGGAAGAAACAGCCCAGGATAGAGAGGTTCGCAGGAGGAGATTGGACAGATACCAGGACAAGAGTCCAGCTGTATAATATGTTACACGTGTGTGTTATGGAACATAGACACTACGTACTATCAAGTCCGAATAAAAAAATGTAAAATGACGCTCTGAGCAGCGAGACCAATGAAAGCTGAAAGTCAACTCCATGTACACATACTATGAAAACAGCGAAAAACAATGATCGAAGCTCCAAATTTGTCGATTAATCAAAAGTAACCATCAAGTAACTGTATTATTTACAATAGCCATCCAAGGCCCTTAAATGCTCATAAAAACTGTGATACTTAGGTCTACAGTACTAAACTATATAGAACGTAAATCAACATGGTTCTTGACTTTGAGGGTCAAGGGTAAGCCAAGAATTTTAACAGAAAAAGGTCTCTGAAGATGTCTTCGTGAGCCTGCAAGCTTGCTGAATTAGCGTGATGGCTCTCATGGGTCTGAAACAGAACGGATCAACTTCTCCGATCCCACGTCTGCCTCAAATGAACCTCATGATTGTAACACCCCACCAATATGACGTCACGACGTGGTGGTACGAAAACTGTAACTCCGGCGTCTGATTGGTAGATACGCATTTACCTGGGAAATCGGCCAAGGGTACGCGACTTGGATTGCACATCAAGGGATTCTAAGGGTTTTGCTAATACCATCGTTAAATTATAAAAAAAATGTTTGTCTTCCAATGCCTAAGGATTAAAGTTAACAACTCATAACATTATGGATAAATGAAAAAAAGGAATTAACTCCACAGTGAATTTTATTGAGACGACCTAGGTTTCGACACGTTGTGTCATCTTCACCCAATGACTAACCTTCCAAACACAAGCCCTCAAAACCCTTCCCCACCTTCCCCTTACTCATTCCCCCTCCCCTCCAATATTTTGTGTATATAAGTGAACTTGAAGTGTATAAGTTACCAGAAGATGACACAACGTGTTGAAACCTAGGTCGTCTCAATAAAATTCACTGTGGAGTTCATTTTTTCATTTATCCATAATGGAAAACTCTTACCACATCTCGCCGGAATTCATAAACTCATAACATGTCCTTAATGGTTAAAAGGTATTGGAACTGGAAAGGTATTGTTTTAAATTACTTGTACACGCGGAAATAACAAAAAATATATAAGTAAGGCGAAGCCAGAATAAACAGCGTTATTAATTTCAAATATATATTATTATATTATATAAAGAGCATGCACAACCAAGTATAAACACAGGGGCATTAATGACGACTTACGTCCGTAAGCAAAGAATCCTTAGCGTTTATATTTGGAAATATATTGGCCATAGTTTTAAACTTCTTTCACTGACCCAAAACAGGTGACGAAATTATTAGAACAATATGCAATCGTTTCCTATGTGAATTAATTGCTATCCCTCAATTAATAGCTATCATAAAGTGGAACAGACCTAACATCATGATACATTCATATTAAATCCGATAATGAGAGATAATAATATTCAATCAAGTTAGAAAGATCGGTCAACCTCTTCAAAGAACCCTGATAATTAGCGTAATGTATTTCAAAGACAATCAAGAGTTTCATTGAGAATAATTCTTCAGCGTCACACTTGATATCAATCGGCGCCCAGTTCTTCACTTTTAGATATGTATATCCAAACAATTATTTGCATACAACTCAAGATAGCCAGATTAAGGACTAAAGCTTGACATAAGAGTAGGCGAATTTTATTTCTTATCGCCCACAAACTAGACTGATGTAACTAGAACGACCTAAATAGTCAGCAATGAATAAAGCAGATATCACTTTTCCTTCGGCCGAGACCAGTCGCATGATCCTACGGAAGGGTGGAAGAGATAGGAGTTTTGGGAGATCATGGATGAAATTTTGCGTCGCCCATCACTGTCCAGCTGTAGACTTTGAGTCACCTCTCCGGCTGTAGTTACTGCACCAAGTCAGCGTATTTAGCTCGGAAAAACGCTGGTCTTTGGGTATTATAGTTTCACCTTCGTCATCATTATGGTATAAACTAAACACCCGTGCTGCCATATGCTACAGGAAATATCGAGCTTTTCGTGGAGAACGATAAAGGCGCAATTATGCGGAATTACTCCTTTTCCACCTCGAGACAGTTGGAGGTGACCAATCCTGATATCGTTCTCCTCAACTACCTCACTCGCTCCATGCTCGTGATTGAGTTTTCGACTCCAGCTGAAATGAACATGGATGCAAAAGATATGAAAAAACCGGCTAAACACCAACGCCTGCTTTTTTAACTACGACTAGTGGACCCCGGACACCCTGTGAAGTTATTTTCATCATTTCTGAGCTCGGTGGAGTTAAGGGCTTGCTACTAAATAGTATCAAGTGCATTCCTGCATGAGTGGCACAGGCGGAATCACTAAAAGCACACATAGATAAAGCCGTTACCCTGGGGTCACTCCGTTTCCTCCATGCACAAGACCCGAATGCAGGGTAGCCACCTATCCGATGGGCGTCGGACGTGGCTGCGAAAACTTCCCAACCCCTCCTGAGTCTCCGGCTTCTATGACGGCAATGTAACCTGATGCTTGCCAGGGACTCGGAGGGGCAACTTGCAACGGTAAACAATACAAATAATGATAAATGTCGAGACATGCAAAATATAAAAACAAACGTATACTAGTTTAGGGAAAGTGATACACTGACACCTTAATCTGAAAGCATGCGTAGTATTGGAAACAGTATTGAAACACCATTAGAACGATTACTCTCTCCAAGATGGCAGTGACAGTCTATACTAACAATAAGTTAGGTAATTGTTTTGCATCTTCCAAACTCCCTACTAATTTCACGGTAGCCTTGTCCTGTTAACAGATGAATAATGGTATCGTACTACAATAAGTTCTAAACTAAGTAATTCATTAGGGAAAAGCCAATCAGTTATGGTTTCGGAAAAAAACTGATTTGGTGTTTTCTAGGGTCCTGTCAGCGCCCCACCCCAGTATCTGCGATTTAATACCATAATACTCTTCCCAATTATTAATGCACAAAGGGACCACGGTGCGCAAAACCCTGGTTTAGGAATATTATAAAACCACCTAGGGAGCCCACTTTAGGGCTCTTGCGTCCTTTCATACATAGTCTATGTTGTTCTACGGTAAAAGTTTATAATAATCGTACTATTTATAATCTGTTAGCGTGAGAAGCGTGCGTGAGCGAGTGCACGATTGGACCGTCGCGTAAATTGTCCCCTAGGCAAATCTGCTAGGTGAGTGAGTGAGCTTGTACGTATGTGTGTGTTCTTCTGTTTTTAGTTTACATTTACTATATTTACCCCGTTGGCGTCCTCAATAACTATCCAACAGCCTATCCATCCCTCTACCTCCCCCACCTTTTTCTCGCCCAGTAAAGAGTACGGCCTTGGTGAATTTAATTTATTTTCTATCAACTGTTCAACGGCCGTAGAACTTTCAATTATCTATATTCAGAGGTTATCAAATTTTCTAATTTAAAAATAGTTTTTAATATTTCCAATTTTTAATGTTGCATTTGCTTTGATTAAAAGCTGTCCTTACCGCCGCGCTGGTCACTTGAACTTGTTTTCCTATTTACGGCCCTATGATTTCGCAATGGTATTTTGAATTGGATATCCAACAACCTCGGGAAATTTATGGATAAAATATTAAGTATGTTAGAGTGCGCACCTAATTCCTGAACATCGCATAATCCTCTTTCAAAGTCACTGAGACAAAAATACACGCTCCAATTAGCACCGCTCCTCAACGCAGGGACTTACTGCCGGTCCTCCCTCAACCACTGATCCTTAGGAGTTCACCGCGTGCCACTATGGGCTCGAGAGGAAAACTATCAGAATCGGATTTTTCACAGAACCATTCCTAATGCCCGCTACAAAACTCCATTTCGTAAGTTGCTTGAATATTAAAACAATATGTATTCCTATTTCAACGATAACAAACAAGGATGTTTTGAAGCATGATTACTTTATTCTGCGGAAGAAGCAGGCCAATGACAACCCAATTTGTACCAGATTCTATACCTGCACATTATATATAAATTCGATACGTTCGGACGATTAAATTAGCAAAACAATTACTACTTTCTTTTGTTAACTCAATGTGCTGGGACTGATTGCAGATAAATACATTAAAATGGCACATTTTGGGTTGTCAGCAATTTAAGAGTGAATTGCGATTATATATGTGTCCAAAATATATGTTTATATCAAACACATCAATAATATAGGATTATCTTGTAAATCATTGTAATATATGCTCGCAATTAGCGAAAATTTGTAGATTTTCTTCCATTTTCCAGGTTGGTGTTCTAACTAGGTAACACGGTAAAAAAATATGACTCTTCCGATAAGGCTTAGTTGGAAAATAGTAATCATTTTAATAGTCCAGATATGCATATGACCAAATCCTATCAATTATTAAAGCATATTTTGGAAAACATTTATTAGCATTTTCAATGGAAAACTATCTAACGAAAGGTTATTGGTGCTGACAATGGATTATACGCATAAGAACTGTAAAATATAGCTGTTTCCAAGCATTCAACCATGACAATTTTTAGAGAGACAATTAATATCACGTAAGAAATACATTTTTGGAGGAAAAGTCACATAAGCCTTCACTTTTCTCTCACAGCTAAGACTCGACGTTTTGAAGGGTCAATTTTCAGCGTTAATTAACCCACGAAAAATTCATAGCAATGAATTATCGGAAAATATCAAATTCCGTCAAATCTACCAGCCTAAAACTTGGGAATGTGGGAATTGTAGGTGACTGACTCGCCCGAAATTTGTTCGTGGATTGCGTAGTTGATTGCATTGACGTCGGTGTTTTTTGATGCCAAAATAGCACGTTCGAAAAAGCATTGGTGATTTTGTAACTGGTATTAATTTATGAAAATATTTCTGAATTAATTGTTCGATCGATGGAACAATGACACAAAAGTTTAATAGAATTCAAATATATTTTGTGTCGACATCAACTGATACGTTTGCATTACCAATTTCGAATAGCTGTTTTGAAAATATGGTTGACATTACTGTTCTTACTTGGCGCAAGCATGGAAGGTGATTTTCTGAGACCGCTGGTGATAGGAAATGCTGAAAATCCAAGGTGCTTCAAAGGAGTGAGTAAATATAAACTTATTCATAAAAATAAAAAATTGTCAGAGACAAAATATGAGTCTAATAATGTTCAGCAAGTCATCCCATAGCCCACATTAACTCGAACGGGTTCCATGATCGGCATTAAAGTCAAATGACATCTTTCGGAAAATCTCGCATATAATAATGCCTATTCAAAGTGTTTCAAATTATCGCGGGCTGTAGGTACGTTTCCTTCATTATTTCAAAATAAGTATACATTCATTGGCCAACCCCCATGGCTGAGTTATTTTTAACAGCACCCAGAGCCGTTTTTCAGCTCAGAAAGAAATTAAAATACAAACAATTTTTTTAACAGGCACTGAAATTGGACCACCATTGGCCAGAAACCTTTTGAACTATTAACCATAATTCCTTCCTTGTCTAATTCACCAATCGAAATCTAAAGCACTTATTTATTTCCCTTACAATCTCTACTCCGGTAACACCATCCAACCTATTATGGAATTCATTATCCCATTATCGCTCACTGCCTTCTCCGTCCGACTACACGGGCGCCGCAATTTTAGCGAAGACCTCTCTCCTTAGTCTATCACAATGTCAGACGCCTTTTTTTCTCTTTTTTCTCGGAAGTACTTTCTCCGTATGAACGGGAGGGTTTCTGTATCAATGCCCTAAGAGTACAGATTACATACCTAGACCATTTGAGCGTGAGGAATTTTGTAGTACTAAAAGAGTTCACGAAAAGCACTTGGTTCTACTTATCCTCGTGATTACCAATTGTAAATAATTTGTCCGGCCGCAATATGAATATACACCGAGTGAAAAAATATTTCTGACATCCTGGGAAGTGCAAATAAACGCTATAGGGAAATGGAAAAAATACTGTTACGAAAACAAAGTCAGCACTAGCACCATGCGAGAAGGGGTGTCCTATATTGCTAGCAAACTCTCCGTAGCTCTTCTATTGTGAGAATTTGAGGGCAAACTTCATGTTGGAATAGCATTTTTAAATTTCCAGCAGTCTTCTCCAGCGGCTATTAATAGGATTAAATACCGTGAGCAGAGAAAAGGATTTCACTAATTACTTTCCTTCCCGTTGTGTACGAATGGTCTGATGCTTTCCCGCAGTATACTGGTAGTGAATTCTGCTTGGGTTCTTAACTGAGTCAAACTCTGGATTTTTGCTGATTTTTTCATGGTCCATCACCTTAGGGGCTGAAAGAGTTAGGATTTTCATCGTCTTAAGGGTATTTAGCTCTGACTACGATGGAAGACTCATCCATCGAAACGTAAGGATAAATGAAGAGTTTGACCCCGTAGAGAACCCGAACAGGCCTCACAAACTTCCTTCCCTCTCTTAGATTGAATGGTATGGGCTGTTGAATGGTATGGGTCGCCGCCGGGATAGTAAAATAGGCTTAGGTCAAGAGTCACACAACGACGTTACAGTGACGACTCACCTGTGGTATGCTGAGAACGCAGCTGATGATCCAGACGACGCCGATGTACCTGTTGCACCTCTTGGCCGTCAGGGACCTCATGGGGTAGCGCACGGCAATGAATCTGTCAAAGGCGATCAGGACTAGCACAAACGTGGACAGATACAGGCTGAACATCTGCATGAACTTGAACACCTTGCAGCCCACGTTGCCGGCCGTCCACTCCACGGTGCAGATCCAGCCGGCCTCGCCTGCGATGCAGAACACGGTGACGAAGAGGTCGGATACTGAGAGGTGCAGTATGAGCGTGTACACGGTACTCCAGCTGTGCTTGCGGCTCCTCTCTATCGACGCGATAGTGGCCGCGTTTCCCAAGAGTGACAGCACTGCCAGCACCCCTAGCACTGAGGCGCGAACCAGCGACGAGCGCGTGAACACTGGTGCGTGGTCCAAACACGTCACATTGACGTATGGGGCGAGGGCCGTGGAGAGGATCTCGGGTGCCGAAGGCAAAGCGACCTCCGAGTCCGATGACTCCACTGCTGCCATTGTGTTATTAGAAAACTGCCTCATCAGCCACTGACACTCTTCCACAGGGAGGATCCAGGAGTTTCCGGACCACTGGAAGTCACCGCCGGACAAGAACCACGTCAAGTTCTCTGAAGAAAACAACACATCATTCAGTGAGGACATTTTGGATTTTTTTCGCACTTCTTGTTCGTTCAAAACCTGGGGAATATTCAATACATGAGATGTCCTAACACAGTAATTCTGAGGTCGTATTATTTCAATTGTATAGAATTCAGAGACCAATAAACACAAGCAAATAGAGGAGAACACTAAGACTTCCTTATTTCGAAGCACTATAATCCACCTTTACTCTCCAACAATGATTTGCGGGCGTGAATTTTTCCAGCGGTTTTGTAGCATTCACTCTTCATTCCGCTTAGGGTCATATGATATTTCGCCGAGTTTCACAAGAAGTTACATAGGTAATAGTGATAATGCTTATCCGTATAACCCGTCATAACTTGCATATCAATCAGTCCATTTAATATAAATTGGTGACTGTGCAAGCACAACCGCAAGTTCTACAACGTTTGAAATGCACCCATCCGGAGGAAATACCTACGAGCCAAAATCGATCAATGAAAAACTTCAATCGCCTTATATTGCACGCCTTTTATAATTGCCCCCATTTCTACGAAACCCACCACGGAGGCCATCTACTCCATGGGCCCAACTAAGGATATGGACAGCTGCGTATTTCGCCGAAAAAATGACTCGCAGTCGATCAGCCTGTATAACTTCGTGCTGAGTGGAAGATAATGGGCCGCGGGTAAAATGCCGCTTGTATGTCAACCACAATTCAATGGAAAAAATTCACGCATGTAACATCTAGAACGCACGGTTGCTATAACTTCATTCGACCGACGAGTGGTCCACGTGGTCTCGATCAGGCGCTTTCTCGGAAGTGTTCACCGCGGAGCAGTCTTCTTTCGACTGTCGCTGTCGGGAGGCGATTGCCGCCGGTCGGCAGAGGAAGGGATGGAGGGGTGGGACAGAACCTTCCCCTCCGCCGAAAACCAACTCGGAATCGCAAAGAGGGGAGGGAAGAGATGTGAAATTGAGGTGGAGGAGGAGCATGCATTAGGGAGAGGCGAGAGGAGGGTATACACATTATTCCACTGGGGGTATTCGGTTTGAGGAGGCTCGAAGGAGAGCTACATATTACCCGTGTTCTTCAGCTTACATTGTCCATACAGACCTTAAAGCCTATAAAACACCGCCAAAATATTTTTATAAAATATTATATTAATTAAAGTATGCATTTGCAGCATTCCAGTGAAGCCTTCACTAAAACAGCTGATGAGCAAAAGATATTGGGAGCAATGGAGATGTGGTGTAACAAAAGAATGTTGAAGATCAAATAGACAGATATAATCGCCAACGAGGAAGACCAAGGAAGCTCTAAATAGAAAAATAATAACTAAAATATAGAAGGGACAAATTTACTGGGCTTTTTTTGCTTAACAATAATGTATTGAATACAATAATGGAAGGAAAAATGAATGGGAAGAGTGACAGAAGAAGAACGAAAACGGAATGCATCATGAAAATTATGGACGTCAAAGGGAAAAATTTCGTTAAAATGAAACGGTTGGCTGAGATGAGTGTGCCGTGGAGAGCTACCGCTAACCAATTCTCAAATCGATAAGGGCTGATGACGATGATGATTTGACCAAACGGGTTTGATTATCGCTTGACAGGCAGGATTTGAACAGAATGAAATTTTACAAAGACTGCATTTAAATATTTGAGAAAACATAACTTCATAAAATAAGATTGACACGGTCCTTATTTTATTCGAATAGCCAATTACAGAGAACACAGTGTGGATATAACATAAAATGGTGACTCATTAATTGGAGTTCATAGAGGAGAGAAATCGCTAGCATGTTAAAACGGGTCACATAATAGCACTAATGGCAATGGATAGTGACTAAAAACCCTTACGAGAAGGCCTGGCTAACTGACTTCGCATGATATTCGAAAGAAGTCCGAACAACGGGTACAAGCATAGCAAAGTTTATTGGCACTTAATAGTGGAGAGTCTGATGACGGTGAGGGCGAGTCAAGCATTAGTGAGCAGGCAGGGGCACCGAAGGATTTCTCTAAGGACCTCCTTCGGGTCCCTCAGTCACAATGTCCCTTCTCCCTCACATTCTTTCATATCTCCGATGTCATGCTCTTCGCAAGTGAGTGCCACGAAATTTTGCTATACCTATACGTGGCGCATCGGAGGGCTGACTTGCAGCGGAGATACAGGACGGGACTCGAGTTTTACGCTTTGATATACAATATCTTGTACGTTCGGTAATCCAGCCTCGTACTCAACCAAATAATTCTGCCATAAACTTACTCCCTTTCAATATATTTCCTCTTTGATCACACTGGTAAACACTGGTTTTGGCACCGGGGTTTTTTATTCTTATTGTAGGTGTAATTGACCTCCTAAATCCAAATTCGGCATTATGTTTCGCGTAACAGCTCTAGTTTTTGAGATAAAAAAACTTGGTTATTTACCTTACGAATGTTAAAGGTGTCAATTAGATAGGAATAAAAATTCACTCATTGTTAGTACTTTTTTATTTTATCGAGAAATTGAAGAAAGAAATGCCACATAAAACATATTAGGAGCACTTATTTACAACTTAAATTCACTTGAAGAAAAAAACAATGAAAAAGAGACATTTGCCACTTCTGAAGCTTCTTTTCCGAGAAATTCTAGAATGACTTTGAGCAGAATAGTCTCTCAGAAGGTTCCAGCAGTAATCTGCCATCATGTGCGTATCCCATCTTCCTTGGTAGCGGTCCTCCATAGTTTTCATATCCTGATAAAATCTCTCACCTTGTTCTTCGCTTGTGTCTCCTAAATTCTCTGGGAAACGGTCCAAGTGGCTAAGTAAATAGTGAACCTTAATACTCATATTGCATCCAAGGTTTCTAAATTTTTTTAGCAACTCATCTGCTAGTTCTATATAATTATCTGCTTTGTAATTTCCCAGGAAATTTGTCACAACATCAACAAACGTCCTCCAAGCATTTTGCTCAGCCTCATTCATAAATTTCACGAACACGGGATCTCTAATTAGCTGCCTAATTTGTGGGCCATTAAAAATTCCAGCCTTAAGTTTCTCTGAACTGATTTGTGGCATTTTTCTTCCCATATATGCAAAACACTGCCCATTTTTATCAAGAGCCTTCACAAACTGCTTCACAAGGCCTAGTTTTATGTGCAGAGGAGGTAAAATGATTTCATCTCGTTTAACTAAAGGATTGTACTTGTATACGACGTTTTTCTCTCCAACAATCATGGTTTCTCTCTCAGGCCACTCCTTTCTCATCCAGTTGTTTTCTCTGTCCCTGCTATTCCAAAGACATAAGAAACAAGGGTATTTTGTACAGCCACTTTGTTGTCCAAGGAGAAATTTAACCATTTTTAAATCCACACAAATCATTCATTGATGTTCTCGATATTTTATCTTCTCCATGACCAAAGAAATGGTGATGTATTCTTCTTTCATTTTTGTTGAATTTGCAATTGGTATTGAGCCTAACTTGTTGCAATTGTGAATGAGGACGCATTTCCTACTCCACTTAGAACCGTCAATAAATAGACGCCAATCATCCGGAATATATTTACGAAGACACATTTTCTTCAGGAGTCCTTTAACATCCTGACAGAATACAAGATTGTCTTCTTGAGAGAAGAAGGGAAGCAAATATTTTTCCTTTGTACTATAAAAATTAATTTTTGTTCCTTGTTCCAGTAAAGTCTTAGCATTCAACCTAGAAGCAAGTAATTCAGATCCTGTTTTTGAAAGGTTGAGATCTCTTACGAGGTCATTTAGCTCATCTTGGTTGAAATGCATAGGACTTGATGACGATCCCTCATAATCACTGCCGCCATTACCATTTGTATCAGAAGAAGTTTCCCATGTATTCACTTCATCCTCACAGAGCTCTGGGAGCTGGCAAAACTTTGTAATAGGTACTTCATCAGTGTGGAACTGGGCATCTTGCATAGGCTATATTAGGATATGTCCACTTGTTATTATCATTCCGATTTATTCCTTTTATTTTCACCATGCATGAATAACAATCCTCAACGTGGTTCAAAGGTTCCCTCCAAACCATAGGCACACCAAATTTAAGACATTTCCTTTTACCAGTAGCCCACTGTCGTAAATGTTCCACACATATCTTGCACACAATATGCGGTGCCCAAATTTAATCTTAATCACCGAGTTGAACCTCAAAATATCCAAGATATTCCCTTTTTACAAAGTCAGTAATAGTATTTCTGTTTTCTTTAAACGTGTATTCCCCACAAACGACGCAGAACACATCAGGATGATTGATACAGCTATGTCGACTTGAATTTTTTTTCGCTTATCACTCTAACACAGAAGTGCACTAACGGTGATTCAAAAAATGTTGGAAAAAGAGAGAGGTTATCGCCCTGTCATTTAATAAATTATTAAAAAGAATAGAAATTACCTTACACTAATTAAAATGTACATACCTTAAAAACGAGGAATCTTGTAGCGATTAATAGTCTCCATATCACCAGGAGTTGTAGAGGATATTTTGGGAGATCCAATTCTGACACAAGCACAAATGAAATCCGAGCGGAAGTTTCAAAAAAGTAACTGCTCCTCAACACTGCAGAAATGAGACTGAATGCTTAAGTGTATTTTTTTTTGGAGGCTAAAAAGCATTCTCCAAAAAATATCGGCAAATGACCGCGTAAAGGGCCCCGTGATGCCATAAAACGACCCCACGCCCAATCTCACGGTGGTGGGTGAAGGAGTTGCATCCGTGGGACCTCAGCTTTGGGCTGGTAGCCTCGAAAATCACCCAAAGGTGTCTTTAAGGTAGTTTGAGGGAGATAGTTCCCTAGTCATAAAGGAGACCATATTAAAATTTTACTTTTTGATTTCAGCGTCTGTAAGTAGTATGAAATAAATATTGTAATATTAATGGCGTAGAGATATAGTTAAATACGACCAAAATTCTCAGTAATTAGATAAATAAAGCTACATAAGTCTCTAACTTGACTCATTTTTTCCCGGCGTACGGCTGAAAACTCTTCAAAACAGCAGGTGTTCTGCGATTCTGTAAAAATTACTGTGGCGAGTAATAGATTATTTTTTATAAATAGTTGAGAAAACATGCAATCTACACACTGTTAGTTTTTTGACGAAATCTAGGTGCTAGAAATTCATGATTTTTTCAATATTCTCCCTCTGGAGTGGACAACCATAATCTATCCCATGTAATACAGCTTATATTTTTATGCAAATTGCTCAAAAAGTAGTTCGGCAAGGGGTTGGTGCTTTGATATAACTGGAAATATGAGAGTTTTTTTTCTTTTAATTGAGGCCAAATTCATCAAATTCTAGGTGAAGTGATTTTTCGCTCAAACTACCTTAAGTATATCCTAAATTTCCATCATGCGTGATAAAATGTGATATTTTTCCAAGATTTCTCCAAAGTATACAATATGCAAATTATTTTCACTTTATGTGACTGAAAAATCATCTTAGCGGAGTGGTTGCGGCAACAATTCATTCCACACACTTGCCGCACCACCAAACCTCGCGTTGACGGCCGGTTGCACCAGTTTTCATTGCGCGATTGAAAAACTGATGCGAAATTCGGAGTCGCCAAAAGTGGCAGAATATCTCACCTGATTTAAACAGTCGAAGCTTTGTAAAGACTCCCATTATAAGTTGCTTTGTGATGCCCAGCGATGCGATCAACTATTAAACTACTTACATGAAGAAATGCTAGCACGCCATGCAATAAAAACTTAATACCTTATTTGTTTTTGTTAATTTGGTTTATAAAAAATTATTTTATGTTAGGTAAAGGTTTCTCTGGTAATAATATAATAGACATAAAGGGAAAGTAAACAGGAATCAATGATAAAATAATTTAATTATTATATGTAAGTGGGCGTTCATGCTAACAATTCCTAAATATCTATAAAATGAATTTGATTTACGGATGAAAATGCTATATCTACAAAAGTAGAGCTTATAGAAGAAAACTGATTTCATATTTATATTTAGCGTCCAAAATTTAGTTAAAATCAGTTAAAACATATTGACACAAAAAAAAGATTGTTTGTAGATCTGTTTTATCACTCTGCTGTTGCAAAAAAAACACCTCCTTGCCACCTCTTTATTAGTTCCACTGTTGTTCGCTCAGCCACTGTCGTATTCCTTGCGTAGAAACATTATCAAGGCAAGGCTTATTTGAGGGCGTGCTGTAGGCATGGAAGCGTGCATGAAGGGTGGCACTGCATAAGAGTCCACCACAATTAACAATTAAAATGTGCGCCTGGAGTATCATTGTCTGAGAGGGAATAAAATTATTTTTTCTAATGTTTTTGCGATATTTTGGTACACTCTCGGAATGACGTAAAGAAAAAATGACGGGATTCGTGATGATTGAAAAAGTGGTCACACGACTGGGTCTGGTGGGTCTCCTCACCGACAAAACATCATCATTCAATGCAACCGCGATTTAACGACAGAGCTGCAGCAGTGACCGTAATACTGTTTCAAGTATCTTTTACGAAAGTCTGAGAAAGGCATAGTTATAAAATTTTAAAAATATTCCATTTTGCACATAAACTATTTTCCTCAGTATCCTCGAATGAACATAATCATGCCAAAAGTTGAATGAAGACACTGAATGAAAACAAAGGGAACCATTTTCTATTAAAATGGAAACTAAACTACCATGAAAGTTTCCAATAATTTTAGCTGTTTCACTATTAAAACTTTTTTTTACAAATAAGTATTGGAGAAACGTCAACTTTGAGTATTTTCGCTAGACAGTTTTAAGTAAGTTTGTCACGAAAAGAGTACCAATGAAGTAGAGAAAATTATTAGGGATATAGCAGGAGTTCATATTGCCTTCAGTCTCTTACTCACCTGTCCTTTTCAATTCTCTCTCCGCTGCTGGAAAAATATCACATTTACCTGTCTCCCCTTTCTTCGCTCAAGCGAGGTCCGTTCATCCGCTACCACATACCTTGCGTAAACAAAACGGCCGTCGTCAAAATAAACAGGCGGGGGGAGCCTGAGAGACACGATGGCTAACGCCCTTAACGCATCCCTTTGACTTACCGAGTCTGTCTGTCTCTCTCTCTTTATGGGTGCTTGCGAAAAGATAGTGACCTCGCAACTTAACCATACAGCTTTCGTGCCCATCTTTTTTCCTTACTTATAGTTCAGATTCTACATCACAGTTGAATTATCTCAAGATTTAATTCACGAAGTAAATCAAACAAACACAGAGAAAAGGCGCATGTTTCGTCAAAAACTACAGTGCGAACAGATAGGGTTGCACATCTGATGAAAGTACTAGGCTGAGAGCCGTTAAGAGACTCGGAGGCTAAAGCTGAGCATACATTACCGGAAAAATTCTGAATAGGCGATTTTCAGTCAGATACCGGGGATATATGTTTGGCCCCGCTATATATCTCTAGAATTGTTAGTAGTTCCAGCAGGGTTAAATAGAGGGGAGTACCTATTAGGACACCCGTATGGAAAAAGGTAGAGACTATAGAAAAAGAATTGAGATAGGGAAAGGGTGGAAATAAATCGTATGCTAATGAATTGTCTTAGTGTATCGCTCCATTTTTTTAGTAGTCTTTTAGGTACAGTGCAAGAAAGAAGGAATAGTCTTACCTATCAGTTTCAGCGTTTCTCTTACTTTCATTTCTTCTATTAGCTCCAGAGTTGCAGCATTGCTAGGAATAATTCAACTTTTAACAACATTGGAATTCTCACTTAAACCAGGGCTAATTGTAAGTAAAACCTTCTTAACCTGGGTTAAACTAGGCATCCATGAATGGAACACTGGAACTACTGTAAGAGTTTTGAGTATCTTACCGAAGTTGACAATTTTTGCTTCAAGTGTAAACTCCTTGGCATTCTTATATTTTAAACATCATAAAATACAGTATCTCCCCAAAACCCATGCTTAAGCAAGAATGCAACTGTTCTACGAAGGTGTATGAATACCTTACTATCAGTTTAGTGCTTTTTATCATGGCGGTCATGGTGAATACGATCCTTATAATGCATCTTCTGTCGCTTTCTTCCCCTATTCGCGAGAGAGGATCTCTCACATAAGATGGGCGATGCCTTAATGAAAAAAAATAATAAACATGCAATTTTTTACAGCCACTGGCTTTTGTCTCCTTGCTTGATTTCATTCTTTATCTCGGTATACATCCAAACTCATTTCATCATCACATCCATAAAACTCTTTCTTTCTCCTCCCCGCTTACCAAACATCTTCCCCTCTATCTCAACCTTAAGCAACCCTTCGCTCTTCATTACTGTTCCAATCACATGGTCTGCCTCCTCAGAATCTCCACCCAGAAGTTGCCTCTCCTCACCCACCATATTAAGCTCTTCTTCTTTCGTATTCTTTTCCGTCCATCGCACTTTCTCCATTCTCCTTCGCACCCGCATCCCAAAATCCTGCAGTCTATTTTCATCCTCCGTCTTCATAATCCACGTTGCTGCATCATACAAATCTACATCGCCAATATTTTCTTTACATTTCTCTACGAGGCCCACGTAATCAATTTCCTCCTCTCATTGTGAGCACTTACTCCACCAACTCCAAACATCTTCACTAAAATGCCTATTTTATTTCAACGAACTATCCTTGTGGTTAAAATTCTCCACCGGATCCAGTTTGTGTCCTCCTACTTTCATGGCTAGCCTCGCTTTCTTTCACCAATAAATTCTTAATAATTTTGATTTCTTATGGTGTATCATCACTCTGTACTTCCCGCATTGATTTTCTAATGCATCTCCCTATTCTTACAATTGATTGCTAACTAACCAACGCCAGGTTGAAATCAAAACAAATCGACTTCATCAGCTCTCCTTCTACTTTTATTCCTACATCTACCTCCTTCCATTCCTCTTTTACTGTTTCCTCAGATAGGCATTAAAGAGCATGGGTAACATTGGGCGACCTTATCTTACCGCGCGACCAATCTGTCTACCCTGATTCTCCGGCAGCCACCTGCACCTCTGCCACTTGGAAAATACACAATTTTCTCTCCAATCTAATCCTGTTTCATTAAGTTTCTCTCAATTTACTCCGCCGCACGCGTTTTCTAAATCAACGAAATAAGTGAATATATCTTTTTTATATTCTAGATTTATCTCTATTAGGCTTCTAACCACCGCATCGCATCTCGGACTGCCTTCTTATTCCTAAATCCGAACTGGTCATAAACCATGTACTTGTACATACTCCAATGCTCTGGTCTTCAGCCTTTTGTTTATAGTTCTAAGTGCAAATTTTTCTGCGACATGAAATCAAACTAATTGTTCTATAGTCATCGCTTTCTAACGCTTTCTTCCTTTTCAGGATGAAAATCAAAACTGTTCCCGGGAAGACCTTCACCGATAATCCCTCTTCCACAGTCTTTTCTGGTCGTCCTCCATGATTTACCCAATTGTTCTTTAATACTAAGGGGATGCTATCTACTCCCTCAGATTTACTTTAACCTCATTTCTTGTATTACGCTGTGTAGTATCTCTTAGCCCATATGGTCGAGGTTATCCTTCCATACTAAGATTTTCTTCTCCACAGCTAAGTCCACTGGCTAACTGTCTGAGTTAGTACTTACAATGTTCTTCCACGTATTTTTTTCTCTTTTTGAAAAATCACTTTAATGCTCAAAAATAACATTTGGGACATATCATAAATGATTATGTTTCCTTTGGCTGTGAAAGTCTTAAGTCTTGTACGCTCGGCGAAAGGTAACCAAATATTTCGGGTTTAAATCCTTCCACAGGATGTTGTGATTGTCATCAAAATAGTAACTTACGCAATGTAACATACCTAACCTTAGCCGGTGAAGCTACTCCGCAAACACTAAAGATGTTTTCGTAAATGTTGTATTGTTAACTTTTTTCCAAAATAGAATACTTCCGAATGTAAACTCACTTGTTGGTTCGGTCACAAGAGAAAGGATATCGGCTATCGGATGTAAAGACGATCGGACTCAATTTTGGATTGTCAGCTATGACACGAGAAATCTATTTCCAGGATAAGAAATGTTATGGCAGACGACGTCTTAAGTAGTGGTAAAACATGTTAGAAGTCAGTCCTTACGCATTGACATGATGTCAATGACATTATGTAGAGGATTCCTTTCATGACCTCTTATTTTTATAATTTATTTTCTTCTTTTTTCAGGAGACATATATCTCCTAAATGACAATTAAATTATAAATGACGCTATTTATTCGAGGAAATCGCTGTTTCCTCAGTTACAGGAGTCTAGGTTGACAATAGTTTCTGGGTTTCTTTTGTTTGTTCTCACTAAGATTAAAAAAAATTTAATTGTTGCAAGTGCCAGGTTACTTTAAAATTTATGATTTAACCTGTGCCGTGATATCACAAGTCTATTAAATCATCTGCAGAGTAATTTGAAAACGCGAATTTCGTTGGACGACTTGTTAACAACGTTAAAAAAGATTTTTTCAGGAAAAATATGTATAGGGAGTTCAATGACCTAGGTTTGTTCATTTATGGTGTTATAAAATAGACATTTTCCGAGATGGAAAATAAAGGTTAGTTTGGTGTGAGTCATACATTATCCCGTTAAAATAAGAACAGCGGAACTGGTGGCGATTTAATGGCCAATATTCCTCGAGAAACTTTGTTATATGTAGCAAATCGTCTTTTTTATGTCCTTCCATTCATTAAAGTGACACCGACACCATTACTATGTGCAAGTAAATATTTATTTTCACCTCATTCAGGCCAGAAAAAAATCCTCGACTCGCATCGTATTCCATATATTCGTCAATGTCTCTCTTTTAGTCGAGGAAAAATGAAAGGGATCCATACCTATTTTAATGGTCCATTTACTGGCTGAGATTCTTCAACAAATAGGAAGTTATTCACAAAGGGCATTATTTCATTGCACTTTTAAACTAATTTTTTTCAGATTTTAGTTATTTGCTCTATAAAAAGGGTTTTTAATCGTGTATTCATGAAAATATTCATTTCTCAACCTTTGTTGCATTCTAATAGCAATTCTGTAAACCAAATTTTGCCAATTTCCATCTAGTTTTTTCCTAATTAACCGTTGACCTTTGATAATCACCGAAACAGTTGCTGCTGCTTTTTCTTTAAAATACTGCATGAATGATAGTAATTACCGGCAGAGCTCATGTCAATGATAAATATAATGATTAATGGAATGACGAAGGTAACGTAGATGGTATGCGATTTCGTTAGCTCGGTAAAAAATGTGTATAGAGCTTTTAAAGAATAACAGCATTATGGTTCATTCATTCACGTTAAGAAAAAAAAATGTTAGTATTCCGAAGGCTTTGGTTTTACATACATGCTATTCGCTCAGCTGACTAGGGACAAAGGAGCTCAACGCTATTTTCCATTTATAGGGACACCAAACAACAGCCAGAGCCATAGATGGTGTTACTTGTTGCACCACAGTAACATCGCGTATTTCAAACACAACCTTCAATTAATTGCGTGTTTAGATTGCATTTTTACTATTTAAAAGCTTTCTATAAATGAAAATTATTTTTTTAAATGACGACGCATAGCGCAAGAAAGCTGAAAGTAGCTTCTGATTAATAATAAATGAGAATAAATGTCCCGATGTCCCGAAGAAAATGAAACTTTCCAACTATTAAAACCGTAAATGCATACCCTGAAAAACATAGAGTTGGGTTTTAACATTTCCAAATAGTATCTTCAAAACTAATGGCAAACTAAAACAAACTTCAAAAGTTAATGGCAAAAATCTAACTATACCTGAGAAATGAACAATGGTAGGAAAACCGTATGCGTACCCTAAAATTCAAAGTTTTTTCTTCTCTTCTCCAACAAGCTTCAAACGTTAATGCATAGTTAAATTTTTTGAAACGCGAAATTGAAACTGTACTTTATAGATGCATTCGGCCATTAAATAAAAATGAAGAGAAAAGGTCACCCTTTAGAAATTTTCGTCTCCACGGCGCACTTTCCCAAAAACCGGGGGCGCAAGTGTGCCATAAAAAGCCCAGTTATCTACAGAGGGACTACTCAAGTATATAAAGTCGTGTCGTCACTTTTCGCCATTTTCTGTCTATCGCCGGCCGAATTCTCCATTGCGCTTACATCGGGGAGCAGTGATTTTGCAAGAAATACGAGGTGAACTTCAATTACTGGAAATTAAAATGGGACGGAGGAGTACACCAAATTTCTCTAGTAGCTCCAGCAAATGTTTGCGGATGTTCGTTTTCTCGAGGAACATTGAAAGAAGAGCGAAATTGCTTCAGGCGTTAGCAGCCATTATAATAACATGAAATATATTACTCCACACTTAGAAGGAAACCTGTACATATTTAATTTAACTAGAATGATATATATCTCCATATTCTTGAAATAGTATTGAATTACCTAAACATCCAATTGGTAAAAGGCTTAGAACCCAATCAACGTTTTTATCTTACGTTGTTATAATCACATGTACAAACATCACTCCCAGTGTAACTGTATCACCAATTATCTGAAAACAATTACACATCGAATCTGCACACCGTATTAAAATTTCAGCATGAGCCTTGCTAAATATTTATAAAGACAGTGCATCATCCAAGCAAATCGGAATGATAACTTGACATCGATATGATGTATCATTCACAACAGAAAGAGTTATTTTGAATGTGATTTCATGAGAAATTTTCCAATCCATTCCAGTATATGGTCATATTGTAGACATATTTCATAGGGTAATGCCATGTTCATAGCAGAGAATCATGCGTTAAAACTGGCACCGCATTAGAGCCAAGCTAAAACCACCATTCTCAACAACCAAATTTAAAATTACAATTAGAGCTGCGTCGTTCGAGAGGAAATGAAATTAACATTTAATGCGGTTACCTCTTTTGATTCCACGTTAGGAACGGGCTAAAGAAAAATTTACTGGATGTTTTATGGTTGAAAATGCTGTTAGACGAAATTCCGATTATCTCCTAGGTTTAACTCACCGAAAAACGCTATCATGCGACCACCGAAAAACACATGAGGCCGAGAGTCAATGCCATAACTGTAGCAGTCACCGTAATATTATTTCGAATATTTTTTTACTACATTGAGGAATTTATCACATGCAATTTTCCAAAATAGTTTATTTGGAACATAAATATTGTTCCTTAACACCATCGGATAAACATTCTGATGCAAAACGTGGAATATGAGCGGGATGTACATAAACACAAATATAGTAATTTACTATTAAATAAAAACATAGACACAATAAATTAGGACATTTTACTAAATAAAATCTTTTTTGTCATTACAATCTTAAACTTATGTATGTATACATTATTGCTGTATGTATATTACGTAGTGACACTTTATCTAAGTCTCCAATATTATATAGTGACATTTAAACGAGAAATACTAAGAATTGTTTTTGCAGAAACCATGAAAGCAACAGCGAGCCAAAACTGTCTCAACCAGTATATTTAACCTATGTTCATAGGATTTAAATAAATTTTCACTAAAAACATCCAAACCAAACATCACCTGTCACAAATTTATAGCTGACTTTTGATCGTTCAATAAATTTCCAGGCATCAAAAGCGGCGAATAACAGAGTATTTCAAAAGTTATACTTTCAAATCTTAAGATCTACAAGTCCCTAGTGATAGCAACATATTTTTAAAATTGGAGTACGATTTTGATCTACAAAAGGAAGTTTTTTTCAATAACAGTAATATGTATTTCAAGCGCAATGTTAATCTTTGTGAACTACAGAAGTAAGTTCGGATAATTAAAGCAGATCAAGTTAAAACCGTAGTTGAATAAATATTTAACAGGAAAATAGAAGCTTTAAAATGGATTAGAGTGTTTACAACATCATAATTTTTTTAACGGACTCATGAACCCTCATACCGCGTGTATATTTAACTGAAAATATATCTGCGGGATACGCTACCTTTTTTCATTCTATTTCAGCATTGCCGATATTTAAGATAAAACTACATACACTTTTTTTTCAAAAAATCACCTAAAAGGGAGTTAAGTGAATACTAGCGTCCATTTCAAAATGTTTTTTTTTCCATTTCGTAGTTTACTTCCGAAGCAAAATGCCACAGAGGGTGCCGCGTGATGACTAAATAAAACATTTTCTGCCGTTAAAACTAAGATATTTCCATCAAAATAAGTACAAGATATTTCATAGCAGTCAAAAATGATTGATGGAAAAATCTCAGCTACATACTTTTAATTTGAGAGGCAACAGTTTTCCAGTGTGAAGTGTCTTAAGTATTACTTTACGCTTAAGTTCATATATGAATATTAGAAATAAGTGAACCAGAAATTCTTAAAAATAACAGCTGACGCAGTAGAAATCTCTATTATTTCAGTGGCATCTATAATAAACAGTTACAATTGTAATAAATTCCATAACGTTTCATTAACCAAGTTGGATAAACCTCTTCTTCTTCGTCCTCCTTTCCATGTTTCGGCAATTTGCCTGTTCCGGCTTCACCATCGCAATCTCGGTCTCCCAACACTACTTCTCCCTAAAGGCTTATATTCTAAAACCTTTCTGGGAATTTTTTCTAGAGGCATGTGCTCAACATGTTCTTTCCATCTTTCTATATAACTTGTTGCTACTTCTGTTATTGGTTGTACTTCCAACACTTGCCTAATGTCTTCATTTTTTATATGGTCCAGGCGTGTACAGCATTTCACAGATCTAAGGAATTTCATTTCTGACGTTTCAATTTTTTTTTAATTCGGAAAGTTAGATAAACAAATTGATATATTTCATCCTTCTATGACTAAGCTTGGAACTTAACATGAACACCGAAAAAATCACATTTACACATCGAATTTGCGGCAGTAGATATTAGTAAACGGACATGAATCACCACTATTTTTATTACACAAACAAATCTCTACAATCGTTACCGTAATACAACCGAGATATTTTTAACAATATATTAGTTTCAGTCGCATAAGCAATGCGAGATCAGAATTGCTCTTTGAAAGCAATAATTAAATTAAAATTTCCGTTATTTTTCCACTCGTTTATGCTTTTCATGTGGGTTAGGAATATCGGCACTGTTGGCTTTGAGCAATTCGCACTATAGGAGAGATATTTACTTGGTCAAAATTCGGTTGTCGTCGGTTGATACATTTTTGACCTCACACTTAATTAAAGGTAAAATTCGAAACACGGAGGAGGCGAAGTTTTAAGTTCGGGCATCGCCGAGCCCTGGAGAGACAGAGCGTTGCACTCTCAGAGTACCCGCCGTCCTTACAAAATGCAAGGTCGTCGCCTTCATTGGTGCCCGCCCACCAATTCCACGGTTCACGTCTCATGTTCATGGGTCGATATATCCCAGTGTGGTAAGGGTGAACATCTGTTGCGTTCGGCTTGCTTGCCGTTCCCTGCGGAGAATATCCACTCTCCTGGCTAGTGCCTTCTTTAACACCCTTCCATTCCTCCCCCTAGGCCCTCCTACTCGTGTCCAAGCAATTATAAACGTGTACGGTTTAGCAAACTTCTTCAACGTTCGTCATATTCGAGGATTCAAACGATATTTCACATATTGAGAACGACTTATAGAAAAAGTTTACATTTATGTTTTAATAAGAACTCATTATTACGAATTTTCAAACGGTAAGCTCAAGTAACAACAACACTTTCAGTTAAACAGAAAAAGCACCCAAGACGGTTTTTTCATCGACCATAATGACGATTAAATTAAGAAGGGGACCATCTCAAAAGTAGCGTTATGTGTAACTGATTTTCTGGAAATAAATAATGATACAAATTTAGACAGTTTTGTGCATAGTTCTTTAGAGAATTTCTGCATGAGAATACATCCCATTATATATATTAAGAAAATAAAGTCGATTTTTTCTCTAGTACCAAAAGGTAGAAGCAATATCACGAAAGAATGTTTAAAGAACAGGGATAAAGAAGGAAAGCCTTAATTTCAGACATAACGCAACCTTTTTTGGAAAAAGTCTCATTATTTCATATTCATTCCACGCATGAATGCGTCACAATAATGGATGTTCTCTTTACATAAGATGCCGAATTACAGGGAAACCCGTAATTTTGTCCCCATCATTAGTAATTGTGGAGAAAAAGACAATAATTAAGTGGTCAGAGTGACCCATGGAAAGTGCCGCTGTCTTCATTAAGTCTCATTGTCATGACAGTTTATCATTGAAGGTACCCTACTGATCAGGGCTGCAAGCTCCCAAACTCCTCTTTAGTTCTCTCTTACGGAACATTATTCCATCATTGACTTTAAAATTCCAGAACTTCTTATCACCTCCTCCGTTCACAGTTCTCTATCACAAACAACATTTCTGCGATCACATTTTCCCTTACGTACCTACTATGCCTAACAACGTGATATAAACTCGTTGAGGTGATTTAGATATTAAAAAACTATACATACAACCGATAATATGAGGAGTCTAGAAGCCACGGGGTACAAGTGACATTTTTAGTTTTTTTCGAGCTAAGTGCAGAAATGTGTGAAAAGTATGAGAAATTGTTGTGGCCAAGAGGTATAAGTGAATGACTGATGGGTGCTTATATCTACTTCAAGAAACAAATTACAAATTTTTTTCACAAATTGCAAAAAAAAAGTCGGTTACTTCTTATAGAACATGTGTGTAGCCTACAAAGTTACAAATATTTCGACCATTAATGAGAAGAATGGCCCAAGTCTTAAAATATGCTAGTTTCAAGGGCACAAATTGCAGTTGATAAAATACATTGCATTGATTTGGCTATAATTGATAATCCCCAAAGAAATGTTAGGAAACATATTGGCCTGCTTTGTATCTATCATGATCCAAATTTCACTTAACTCACAGCTGGTACAATCAAGGTTCAATGATAATTTTTTGTGGTTTTATAGTTATTTTAGCCGCCACTAGAAAATCTAATTACATAACATATTAACGGTTGTTGACTCTTAAGTACAACCTTTAGTTCTAAATTAGGGAAAAAAGAGGCACTACTTAATGTTTTTCTTAATTTTGACTAAACCTTATCACTCCTAAAGCATACACAGGCCCCCATTATCAATTTTGTGAACAATTTTAGATACTGTGTAGCTGAGTTAATGTAAATTTAACTTCTGATAATTTATAATGAATGGATTAATGGGATTTAGACGTTGCATCCGATAAAACAACACAATTACAGGAGCACACGGTATTTAAAACTTCAGACACGGCACTCCGACGTGATTTTATAATAAATGGCTGTACCGTGTGATGACCTCTTAGGATTATAAATGTTAAGAGTACATGAGTTCGTCAGCCCATTCTATTATTGAAAACGGAGACAGAACACTGTAACTACTCTTAACATTTTACGCTAAGTTGAACCAAGTTTTCGGGATTTTAAATATTGATATTTTTGACATGATGAGTCATGTAACATGACCTTTCTTCCACCTACAATTTTATTAATTGTTTGATTTTTACATAAAGAGCACATAAATTACACACAACGTTATTCTAAATAGGGAATTAAGCAACAAAATCCTTAAGTAGCTGGTATAAAATGTTAATTGAAGTAAAAAAGTACTTTCTGAAGCGAAAAATAAGAAACTTCATAAAGAGATTTTTTAAAAATTAAATCAACTTGATAAGGTACTTCGTATACAGATGCTACAGTGTAGTAGACCCAGTTTGAACAATACAAATCTGTTCAGTGGAATCACAAATTTTTACATTGAAGTGAATTTTGAATCGTCTTCAATCAGACTACCTACGTTTGAAGAAATAAGTTTAGGTTATCAAATGTTTTATCCGATTAGATTTAGTTGAAAGGAATTTTTCATACAATTTCGGGCTTTTTGTAGCCGCAATGGCAGGCAGAGATATTTTATAAACAGTTATTATCTAACATACGGTTAGTTAGCACTTACGTTAGTGAATTAACTGTTTGAAAGCCGTCTTCTATGAATTATCGTAATTAAAAAACTCATTCTATTTATTTGTTCCAAAGCTATTTCTATAAGATACTTTGTTAGTTCATTCACATGCAATTAGATTCTGCACGGCTCTCCGGAAGTAAATCAAAGTCCGTAAAATGCTGTCATTGAAGAAATTCAGCGACAACCCTAACGCATGCAAAGATGGCTGAGAAGTGGTAACTTCTAAAGGAAATTAGGAGCAGGCGTGTTGCAGCAGGTAGTGAAAGGCGAAGGGATGCTGAAAGTCGTAGTATAGGGATGTATGTTGGGTAAGAGGAAGTAGGTTAGAAAAATAATAGGCATTATGGATGGGATAAAGTGTGGTAGGACATAAGCCGTGCAAAATAAATGCATAAAAGTATAACACTTTCATTGTTTTGGACGACAATTGACGTATTTCCAGAACTTTCAAAAACTGCGGACGACGTTCATATACTTTCTTCCTGTTTGTATTAGTTTTTTACGAAGCAAAGCGTCAAAATACGTGTCTGAACTTTCTCGCATGCCTAGCTTAGTCCATATAGTTAACTCAAGATCCGATTAATAGTAAAATAATCCATTATTACTGGGGTCCTGCTGTTGAGTCTTACACCAAGCTGCTCAAGTGGTCACACCACTGCACTGGGTGACCTCAGCAAGATGGGATCTCACTATTTGACACCGATTGATAACCTAACCAAAAAGTAACCAATAATATTCGTTTTCCAGAAAGGAAAAATAGAAGTTTATCGATCTTTTCATTTCTTATGAGGTAAAATATGTTAAAAATAGCATTTTGGTTGAGATACTTTTCAGCAAGTTATAAAATTTATTTTTGTTTTTTGAACGCATACTAGGGCAAGGAAAAATCTATTTCGTAGTACTTATTTAATTTTATTTATCTTTACTAATAAAATCAACTCACAGACTCATATAATCATCCTAATATATAGAAATTGAACGGTGCCTGTCTGTCTGTTGCCCAATCACGCAAAAACTACTGAACCGATTAAGTTGAAATTTGGCATGTATTAAGAAAATGTATCTAGATGTAACATAGGTTATAATAAAATCCCTCAGGGCCCTCAAAGGCCCCCCCTGGTGGTCCATGCTAAGCATTGGGTTCAGTGCAGTGGTTTCATTTTTTGCTTTTTAAAATTACTTTCACTTGAGATAGAGGGCTGGAATATTTTTTAACGGATGGCTGAATAAATGAAGTTTCTAAATTATTCAATCGATTTTCTTTTACGCTTCGTAGTTGTTCAAAAATCATGGTTTTTGCTGAAAAATCTCACATTTTTCTCTGAAATCAACAATAGCATATTTCCTTGACAACCAGAGATTTGATTTTCAAAGGATATTCACGCCTCTAGCATTTAAGTTTTCCTGTAGGCTCATGATAGCACGTAGATAGAAAACCTGTATCAAAAGGGCCCAGAGTCCCAAGGACCCCATGATAAATAGCTTCGGAGGGTAATCGATAAATTCAATGCATATTTACAACAAGTATACTCTTTAATGTCTATTCTCAAAGTAGCTCTCATAGGAGCATCACATATGAGAGAACACTTACGCAGTAAACAATACACATAAAGGAATTAAACGTGGAAGAATATTTACGTAGCAATGGTAATAATTCTTTTGTTGCTACAACAAACACGGCGTTGTTTATTATTGTTTAATACTCAGATGTATTACACATAGTGGAACCATCTGCCTCTCATTTAGATTGCGAACTGTTTTTAGACCAATTCCCACATCATACGAACGAACTAAGGAACGTCATCGAATACCATACTAGGTTAAGAGCTCCTCAAATGACTACACGGACAGTATTCTTCAGGATTTGTGGTTTTATTATAAAATACGATTTTTACGATTGCGAACAGTTTTTAGACCAATTCCCACATCATAAACGTGACAAGTTATTTAAATATGTTTAAAAGTATTAAAGTGCAGTTGACTTGCATTCACTCAATCATCGCGTTGCCTTTTTAAGACTCTCACTCACCGCTGTGTTCCCCTCCTTGGGCTAAAAAATATATCCATCAACATGCCTAATAGAAAAAAGAGCAACCTTTCGAATCAATCTACGAAAGCAAGAGGAATGTCTTCTTTGCGAGAAAATGAGCCTTTGCAAGAAGAACGATAAAGGTTTGACTCGGATGCTCCAAGACGCCCACCAGCGATCTCATGATCATCTTCCCGCGGTGTTTCTCGGGTTACGCTAAGAACAGTACAAATTTCATCCAAACCCAACCTACGGGCGGGTAACCAGCTATAAATCTAGTTCAAATATAGACCCATCTGTTCCAAAATTTCAATATGTATTTAGATGGCGGAAATTATAATGCCGTCACCACATGCTTCTTACCCGAAAGAAGAACGGAAATTCTGCGCAATGAACGACATCCGTTCATGAAAATCGGCAAGTGAACTAAGAATCACCATAGATTTTTTATTTAGCAATCGAAACCAATAATTATGGTTACCCTTTATGTCGAAGGCGCAGTCTGGGTCATGGAAAATTCATAGATGAAATAAACATGGCTGCTGATACTGCAAATGCTCCTTTTGACGCTGTTAACCGCTGGATTGTACCTCTCTCTCCGATCTCTGATCCTGATTAAGATACTCAACGCACATATCGATGTTGAATTGCGCAACTCAACTGTGTCATTGAATGCAAATATATTTATGAACACAAGGGAAGCCATCAAGATGTTATTCACTCAGTTGACGGCTCAAGAGAACTTGAGGGACGAGGTGACCAATGTTTTTCACACCCGTTTAATTTCAACGGGTACTTCCCGCTAGTAAGTTGTATAATTCGAATCACTAACACATCTTGTAAGTGTCTGGTTTTTGTGAGAATTACAATTGTTACTAAACAAACTTACCCTCCTAGACAACTCTAATTATCTTCAAATATTAATTTATATTAACATTTTTACAACTAATTTAGTACTTCAACAGTACCAATATATTAAAAATTGGAACAGTATATTTAAGAAAAAAAAATAATCTATCTATCAGTACATGAAGTAGGCGTGTATGTGTGATAGAAACTCCATAGTAAATTATTGAAAAAGACCAAATATGGCCAGCAGTCCTGGGAGAGCATACATTTAAATGACCAGCAGTGAAAGCGATAAAGACCAGGGCCCACAGCTATTAATTAATTTTTGAGGTATTATCACTTCCATTGAAGCCTTCTTTCATCGGTATTTCACCTATAATAGACCTCCCAGAATAAATAAGGCGTTGGCATTGATAAGTTGAGCATGATAGACAAAAACGCTTAATACAATTCCACACTTGTTTATTTCCCTGATTGATTTCGACGTCCTACATTCCTATTCGATACATGCAAAAGTACTGGAAAATGTATCACATTATACCATTCACCTTGAAGAAATTAACATCAATTGTAACTCAAGGTATCACAAAAAAGTAGTTTATATCTGAGTGGTTTATTAACAACTGATCTGACCATTTATTGGCTGAACCCTTCGCCGTATTATTGGCGTGGAAACCAAACAGGGAAAAATGTCAATGTCAGCAGAAAAAGCGTAGGATGTTGCAAAAGAGGGGGCCGTAAATTATGAGATGAGAGACGAACAGACACAGAATGGTGAAAGATATCGCAAAATGAGGGAAAGAAACGAAAAAAATAATATGGGTGCGATGAATATGCATAAAATTGTGAGTAAAGTGAGAGTTTCTGAGAAGATCAGAGAGTTAATGAAGCATTGACTGGGGTTGAAATTTAAGGTCAGTAGATTCAACCGCAGCCACGCCAGAAATCGAGGACTAAGCGATTTAATGGAAGATAAGTAGCGTTTTTTTGGCATCATGATATACCTTAACGGAACGTTGGCTGGTGCAGTAGAGTAGTGATTGAAGGATAATTGCTTTTCTTCGGAGAACTATCTCATCAGAGAACCTTCCTACTAGTCACTTGATTGATCCTAGTTTATTTAAAGATGCGCAGCTACTTGCATCAACAAAATTTTAAATCTACAATACGTTGCTTTAGGAAATATTATCACTCCCACCGCTGCTACAGTTTAGTATTGGTATCTTCTTAACTCTTAGAAATATACCTCATGGCCTAATATGCTGTAGTTGATTTTCCAATTAAAATGATTAAATAGATTCTAATAATAATAGTAAGTGTTTTCTTATACCTATGTACACTACGAATTAAAGGAGTCAGCTATTTACTGCTGTTAACTTTCAATTATCTTATGATCATATTAATAAATGGTTGGTTGAAGCAACCCAAAAAATTGGATGTTTCCTTTTTAATCGATTCTGAGGAACCATCCAAATAGCTGAGCGTGGCAGCCATTTTTTCATGTATATGTAGGAGTTGGATGTCATGTCCAACTGAAGTGAATAGCATTTCGAAGGAAGAAAACGTAGCCAGAGATCGGAAATATTGGAAATAATGAAAAGCAAAAACTCACCAACCTCCAGTGGCCCTGAAAACTGCACCTCCGTAGCTGAACATGAATGTACTACAGCAGCAGCTCCTGTATAAACAATGTCAAATATTAGCCCTAAAGTAAGAAGTAAAATTATATTCATGTAATAAGTATTTAGAATAGTTACTTCAATTACTGCACAAAATTCTGCCTCAAAGTACTCTCATTATTTTTCAATGTTTTGCTTGATGATGCCCATAATTTGATAAAATTCAATTTTTAATGAGTCCAATTTATTTAGCTGAAAAAAATATGAAACTCTAATCTGGGTCTTCCACCGATAGTCCTCTTCCCGAAAAGCAACAAACGAGTTGGCGGTCTGATCCAACTCTAGACTCTTCATGAGTATTGTAACAACCAATGTTGAGAAATGTTGACTATTTTGCGAACATATACTTAAAATAGACGTTGCTGCCCAGCGCCTTCAGGTAATGCATCGATTAGATCTGATATTCAGATCAAGTTTTTAGAAAGTAAGAATAATAAGTTGGTAATGCCAATGATTTTAACTACTTTTTTGTGGAAGCAGAACTCAATTCAAATATTAATGAATTCTATAACAAATGTTACCATAAATCAGTTGAGAAATTATTATTCATTTAAACCCAACAATGGAAAATGTGGAACAAAAACTGTTACAGAACCCTCAGGAAACATTGTTTTAGAATTTTCTTCGATCATATTTCCTCGACAGGAGCAACATTAATAAGGAAATGGGAACAGTTGAGGAGAGATAGAGGGAGATAAAAACTGAAATAATGAGAGTGATAGAGAAAAGAGTTGGATCAATTGAAAAGAGAATTATTAATAAGCCATGTATCAGCCATTAAATTAACAGTAAATCAGAAGAGAGAAGGACGTGACAAAACGTCAACACTGAACTAGGCAGGAGGAATTTTAACGATAAAACAAAATACAGTGTGGTAATTTCCGTGTTTATGTTCTTTCATTCCTCCTATGAAAGATTTCCATATCGTTAAGCCAGAGGATGCCAAATAAACTGTTAACTCCGACTAGAAACCTATGTAGCGAAAGAAAAGCGGTGTACAGAGAACGCGATGAAATAGAAAAATGAATGGATGCAGTATAAGCAAAAAATAGTTTGCTTTCGGGTGGAACGATTGGGCTATTGATGCCAATAATTTATAACTAGGCGTGGAAGATGCCGAACCAAAGAGATTCAGGAAAGTTGGAAGAAATACGTGGAGAAACTAACAACCATATGGAAGAAAACAAGGGAAAGTGGACTTACGTATGATGAATGAAAGCAGATTAGAGAATGATGGCCTCGGACTGAATTCATTTACATCATATTTCCAATGGGAAACAAGGTGGAAAATAAAAACATTTTTTTAAAGTGAAGTTGAAGGCCGTGACAGAAGGAAGGTTGTTTGGTAAGCGGGGAAAGGGAAAAAAGAGAATTGGCCTTTGGATGGAATGATAAGAGGTAGAACGCACGCCAAGCTGAAGGACTGATATTTTTGTAGACATAAGGACCTACGGCTGTGAAAGACTGGTGACTTTTCATCTGTTGCTTTTTTTGACACATGAGGCACCGACAAGAAAATTTCTGTTCCCAACATGCTGCAACGCTCACAACTTTTTATTCTTCCACTATATTCCATCCCTCCTCTTCCAATTAATCCCCATCACCTTTAATAAAATTCGCATCAATTTCCACAATTCTCCTCAGATATATTACCGTGTATGCCTTACAAACCCACAGTTCCTCTCAATAAATTTACTGCTACACAGAAAAGATCATAATTTTTTCCTTTCACTTCTTACGCATTTTAAAGTACAATAACATATGTTACCGGAGGTCTCTTAAGGGTATTTTTTCAAAAATTCAATGTCACTGCCAACGGGAGAATATCTCGCTTGATATTTTGATCGGAATATCTTTCCCGAATAATACCACCATTTTTCGTTCTCGGATCCCGAGAAACGTAGGTCGAGTGTTTTAGAAAATTGTTCCCAGAAATCAAGTATTTATAATATCAATGGCTTTGAACTGAGTTCAGAGTTGCTGGTTAAGTTACAGTTACTCATGATTATGAAGATTTTAAATTAAATGAAAACGATGGTATCTGAAATTCCCGGAAATCCACGGGAAACGCAATATTCCGTTGCAGATTCCGGTAGGTTTCAAATATCGGGAAATTCGCAAACTGTATCTCTCATGCTCATTGCAAACGGCTGAGAATAAATAACTGAGGTGTAATACAGTCTAGCGTGTCATTGTGATGACTGATTAGGAATTAAGTGGTATCAACATGGTTATTTAGAAGATTATCTTAACTACATTATAAGGTAAAAGAACTAATATTGATAGCAGCGTTCGATGACAATGCGTAGTAGTGCAGAGAGTATTCGCCTTAGCGGCAGTGAAAGTAACAAGTACAATAATTCAAGTTTTACCTGTAAGTTTTCCTTTGATAAATAATTATATTAAAACTTATCTATCAGCTATTTCCCCACTTTTGTTCCTTCCCAGTCATATTTAGCACCTCTTCGTTTGCCCTACTCTCCACCCAGTTTACCTCCTCCATTCCTCAGCTCAAGCATACGATATAATTAATCTATCCCGATCCTTATTCCACAAAACCAAAATCTGTAACCTTACATGACTACTTTACCCATTAGCTATTTCCCACTTTTTTTAATCACAGTCCCTGCCACACCTTGCAGCTACGCAATTATTAGTAAGTACTACGACAGTATCGTGCCAACGAGGAAATATTATATGATCATCCCCAATATCTCCCTTCCTATGAATTAAAATCTGTAGCTGTTAATCTCTCCATTTTTTTCTTTTTAACGTTCTCCTCTTATATTGCCCAGCGTGCATTTTCTTATCCTCCTTTCCACCTTCTCGCTCCTCATTTTCCCTTTCACATAATTTCTTATCACTATGCAAGCATATATAAGTTCTATTATTTTCTTCGTGTTTTACTTTTGTAACACAGGGGCGCGGTCACAGTCCTCCAATACGTGTGCGCTCACCATATCGTATTTTTTCAATCGTGTACACGAGAGCTAAAAAGTGATCGTCATTCATCTAATGTTGTATAATGCTTTCAATCATTAGTTCGAATTGATGAAGTGCGTTCTTTTGACGTTAATTAGGAACATTTCCCGTCTAGGAAAGCATTAGTTTTGTGTAACAATAACGACAACTCGAAAGAAGGAACTGTGATCCTACTCCAGGTCCACGGTATTCCAAGTCTGATAGGCTGATCATTGCAACTTTCATGGGAATGAAACTGGAGGTGGTTACAAGCTGCCCCTCGGAATAAAGGATTAGCTCTTTCTGAACCATATTTTTTAAAGGGAAAGCTTTTCCCTCCTTATAATTACAGAATCGAGGTTACAGAGAAAAATAGCATTACTGTTTGGAATTCTTTTTCTGGAAAATATTTATAATTTTTATTGTACCAAATTCAGTCCATTGGAGATTAGTAAGTGAACTCAGATGACTCCAGAGGTGTGTCATAGAACTAATTAGACTAGTTTGATAAAATTGTTACATCAAAAATATATACAGCTACACGTTTAACTCCTTGAAGTATTACTCTCAAGTATCGATACAGCTATTCCAGCCGATCTTCCAATTGTCCAAAATCTTGTAAGTCCTCTTCCGGAATCGCCGTTAGGGCAGTCGTCACGGTTAGTTGGTTCCGTAGGTTTTGTCTGACGAACAAAAGGAATTCCTTCTGGAAATTATTCGTGAACGCTCAAATTCTCATATGACCGGGCCACAATGAACCGATTGATAACTGACGATGAATTTAAGTATTATAGAGCGACCATACGACCAAAAAATAGAGTTATAAGTGGCACAAAACCCAATTCTCTCCCCCAAAAACACCCGAATGAGCAAGTCAAAAGTAAAAACAATTCCCATTGTCTTTTTTCCTCGAAGGAAATTGTTCATAGGGACATTTTACTTTCCGGAACGACCGTCAATGTTCTATTTCTCCCCATATAGCCCAGAACTGTCACCACCGGACTTCTTTTTGCTCCAAAAAATCAATTCTGACATAAAAGGAAACATTTGGGGTCCATTCTCTGGATTCAAGCCACCGGGCCATGAAGGCGACCAGCCTCAGTACTTTTGGGACACGCCTTGTGTTTGCCAAATTTGGTACACCCGACGTTAAACAAGGGTTAAACGTGACACAATCAACAGAGTGGTCACATCACTGGGGTCCGATGGCTTCATTGCAGCAATCTCCTCAATACTAGATACCAACAGAGTAAACTTTTGACTGCCATAGTTGCAGTTCTTAAGAGTCATATATACAGCCTAGTTATTTCATTTTATAAAATTTTGGACGAAAGCGTGATATTTTAATAAACTACCATTTGTTAATTATATTATCATTATTGTTTTACGGAGTCAGAAAACGATATTTAATAATTATTTTTTTCATTTCTTAAGTACATATCTTAGTACACAATATTGCCAAAATGGAAGTTTTCAGAAACTAATGAATCCATTATAAGAGGAAAGTAATTAAAGAGTGCTTGATAATTACTGATAAGTACACCTTCCGCTAAGGTTCCTGTCGCAGGCCTGCGCGACATTGAGGGGAGGTAAAAGTGGAGGGGGTGAAGGGAAAGGACGAAGGGGATGAGAGAGAGGTAACGAGAGAGAGAGAGAGAGAGAGAGATAGGGGATCCTAACTCCTTAGCGAAAAAGGCACGACGAACACACACGCAATGAAAATGCTTAAAACCACCCATCGCTGTGACTTTACGTGAGACGAGTCGAAATCGGATAGCTGGTAGTGGAGAGTCATCCTAATTCTTGAAGCGCTTGTGTTGGCAGCTATTAGAAAGGTTTTCTGACTGACCCTCTACACTAAACAACCTTCATCCCCCGTTTCGCAAGGTTTTGAAAGATCCGTAGCCCATGTCTCAAAATCGTCAAGTGCGCACGGCACGGAACTCATGCTGTAACTATAAACTTCTTAGTTTTTGCCAGTAAATAATGTGATGATCCTCTCCCCTCGGCAGTCGTACAAAAAAAGGCCAAAGGAAAAGGCAATTTTTTGTGCCGTTTCATTAACCTAAACCTAAAGCCCTCACGTTCCAAACTCTATCTTTTTCGAACTCCTTCCACAGATCCAGACTTCCAGCGATCCCTACCTCCACCTTCAACCTTTTGTCTCGTAAATCTTAAGTCAGGGCTCGGAGGCCGAATTTTGTGGATTAACTTGCCGCGTCAACCTTAATACAGAATAAAGGTACGTGGTGGACACTGCATTAGATTAATGTATTAAGTTACATCTAGTAGTAAAGCAATTTTAGTGAAGTAAGGAGCGTGAATGCAAGGCTCGGAGGCTTCGTCTTTCCTATACGAAGATGTGCATAGAAAATGAGTTGTCGAGCATTGGGTGTGTGAAGGGTAAACTGGGCCACGAGGATGACTTTTGAGGAAGTGTTTCCTTAGAAAAATTACACCCAAACACTGATTCATAACTGGCCAGCAGCTGATTAGTTTTTTAAACACTTACCGGTTACTGGTGATAAATTCCATCAGTTACTGGTGAGGTAAGTCAACAGTTACTGTTGAGAAAATTGTATAAGTTTATTGAAACACCTATCAGTAATTGGTGAGAAAATGCACATTTTACTTGTGAAGAGCCACCAGTTACTGACTAAAATGTTCACTGGTGAGGTAAATAACTAGTTACCGGTGAGAAAATCTAATCAGTGTTTTGAAAAATTTCTCAGTTACTGGTGAAAATTGACAAGTAACTGATGGATTTTACCAATACCTGCTTTTTCTTAAGTTAGATATGGTAACGGAGGGTAGGAAATTGGTGGTGGGGATAGGAAGTAGGTAACATAAGTGGATAGAGAAAGTATTCAGAGGGAACGGAATGCAATAAGGAGATAATAGAGGGGAGAAGTATTGGAAAGGGCAGGAATACGATCTACGACTTCTGATATGACATGAATAGACGCTAGCGTTCGGAAAAATTGGTGATTGTAATGCAGTGGAGCATATTACGTTTACAATGCTGTCAACGGACGATGGGCGAAAATTGTAATGGTCAAGATTTTTCGTACCACTGCGTCAACTGCAGCCAATCGCAGACAAGATTATTTTTTTTCAAATCTCTATCTAAAAATATTAACTTCTGTTTGTTTGAACGCTATTGAATTCCAAACCCCTTGACAGATTCAACCTTTGGCATATATGTTCTTTAGGACCTATAAACATTAATAAGATATATAAGAAAGGTCTAAAGATCCCAAGGGTCCCTGTGTGAACCCTTTTTAATAAATATTTACTTCCATTAAAAATGCATTGCATTAGGTGCAGGGGTTAATTCTTCGCTTTTAAAAAATTACTATCATTCGTGGTGTAGGCTTGAAATATTTATAATCGGATGACTGAAAGAATTACGTTCTATTCTTGCCTTCGATTTTTGTTTGGCTCCGTTTTTTTCTAAAGCTTGAGTTTTTGTTGCCAAATCGTCCTTAGCTGCAATCTGAAGGGATGGATGAAGGATGTTTTGAAAGGCGAGGTCATGTTGAAGAGAGTGCTCGAGGGAAGACGCTGGGGAAGCGTGGAAGAGGAAGGAAAGGATAGGAATTCCGGACGAAATAAGAAGAGATAGACGAATGAAGAACTATACAGAAATGATGATAAATGAAATGTGATAGTGTAACGGTTCAAGCCGTTACGCTTTTGTTTTACTTCCAACCACTCCTTTTCCTTTCGATCACGAACCAAGTCAAAATGTTCAGGTGAAATAAATACAGCAGAAAATGCATTTTTTGTGATAGAAGCGTATTTGGATATGACTTTTTATTAGATTATCACAATAATTTAACGTGCCAATAACTTTAAAAACTTCAAGAAAATCATTCTCAGAATTATATTTGTAAGTATTCTTATTGTACTTCATAGTTTAGGTTCCACTGATTTAATTCGAAATGTGTCTATTGCGTTGAGCACGTATACAATAGATGGCGCGTGAACTATACTAACAATGTACTGATAGTGCAGCCAGACCAGCTGGAATATGTGACGTCACACACAGTGACCAAATGATATGTTTTATATCATTGAGGTAGATTGAGGCGGCATGACGTCACGAAGCTGTAACCTGGCGAGAGAAAATCCGCCATATTGGTTCCCCTGCTCTTACTTTTTCACCTTTGGATTGTACTGCCTTGTAGACACATTGGCGAATATCAAGCTATTATACCTGTCTTCTGTTGAAAATTTGAGTTTAGTCTTACATTTTAGTTGTATAAGCAAACAACTACTGAATGTTGCCATGACTTTTCGCAAGGAATATGAATTCATATTAATTAATTTGTTCTCAGATGATGTTTTGGCCTGTATTCGGGTACCGTACTCTCTGCAATCACATCAAACCTGAAGTCTCCGTTCATAGACTTGAGACTTCTTATTTATGTAGACAGCATAATTATAATATTTGCCTATTTTCACTTGCATAGCACAATTTTCCACGTGATCACGTAAATGAACATGTTCTTTTATGGCGCTAAATGGGTTATGTCCTCAACTTTCTTGATTTAGCGTTTTATAGAGCTCAAAACCACAGATCTGGATGAACTATATAGGCTTTCAAAGTAATAGGATATATAATCCGGGTGAAAGTGAATCCAAACTTGGCCAAACTCAGCTATAACTTATTTTATCCATTGAAGTCGGACTTTCTCCAGCTAATGGAAGGTGCTCCTTAATTCTCCATCCGCACTATTTTTTACTCATCCCTGCTAGGACTTCGCTGCATTATTCAAGCAACTCTATCACGGACTTTGTGGTTGAGGAGTCGCCGTCGACCTCTGACCTTGCTCGAGCCTCAGTCCAATTTCCCTTCTGTCCTCCTTGCCCTTCTAATATTTTTCCTACGCTGTTGTTGGATCCTCACTCATTTCCTTTTTTCATTATATCTTCCCCAATCCTCTCATATTCCGTCCTCAAGACCCTCATAAATTTCAGCTAAACCAAAATCTAATTTCCATCACGAAGTTGATGAAGTGTTGACCATCAAGATGGAAAAACACGCGAAGTAGTGAAAGACGTGATAAGTCAGTCGCAAGAACACCGGAAGTTTATCGTTCTCGCAAGAAAGAAATAACGACGGTCGGTCACCCTGTTATACAGGTAAGAATAACATGTCCATTTTAAATAAAACAAAGATAGTAAATTTCCACACAGTATATTATCAACCACAGTATATTAACAAACACCGACCAAGGTTTCGGCACGTAATGCCATTCTCAAGGTACATATTTCTCAAATGCTCCACATTATATACCCCGGGATGGAGGCCGGGGGGGGGGGGGGTGGGAGGTATTAAGTCACAGAGGGGGGGGGGAATACAAGAGGAAAAGGGAGGGGGGTGGTTTAAAACAGAAAAGCCGTTGGTGGTGAAGGTCAGGAGGCATGGTCATCATATTGTCGGACGGGAGGGAGAACAAGGTTTAACAAAGGCGATCGATCATTAAAAACAACATCATTACATAACTTAGCCGGGCTATGAGTGATTTCATATTGTTCAAAGAAATCCAGCTTAGCCCCTTTGTCAAAATGGTGTAAAACTTCCGTGTCAAAATTACTAAAATGATTAAAATCACACAAGTGTTTAGCAAGACAGGATTTATCGTCACAATTAATAAAACAAGATCTATGCTCCTTCACTCTGTCCTTAAATCTTCTGCCTGTTTGGCCAATATAACAAATATCACAGTCATTACACTTTAATTTATAAACACCACTTCTGTCTACAGGGTCATACCGGTCTTTTGAGTTGAATAAAATTCTTCCTATTGTCACAGGGTTATAAAATGATACATTAGAACATTCATTAAGCACAGTTTTCTGCAATCTGTAAGATAATTTTCCCACAAATGGAAGTTTTACCCAGCGATTTGGGAGGGAACTATTACCAGGTAGTGATGTAAGTAACTGTATAGATTTTCTTTGGCTACAACGGTGTAGTAACCTGTATATACATTTTTCTTCAAACCCATTCAGACATGCCAAGGCCTTTATTGTGTTCAACTCCTTACTGAATTTTTCCACGGATAGAGGTATATTAACTAATCTGTGCATCATGGATCTAAAAGCAGCAAGTTTATGAGTGTGGTGGTGAAATGAGTCAAATGATATTAAAACATCCGTAAAAGTTGATTTTCTAAAAATGTTAAAATCATGACGTCCACTAGAAATTGAAATATTTAAATCTAAAAAGTTTATGGAATCACCACCGTATTCTAAAGTAAAATTTATATTATCATGTAACGAATTTAAAAAGGTTTTAAAAAGATCCAATTGACGTGTTGTCCCAGTCCATAAACATAAAATATCATCAACATACCTAAACCAGTAAAATACGTTCCTCAGAAGAGAGTGTTTAGAATTAAAAAGGTTATACTCCAAGTTATTCATAAATATTTCGGATAAAATAGGTGAAAGGGGGGAGCCTATGGCTAATCCGGACCTCTGTTGGTAGCAGTCATTGTTAAAAATAAAATAATTTTGTGCCAGGCACAAAGTCAGTAAGTTTTTAATGTCTTTTTGAATTCCCTCATCACAATTCGAATTTTTAAGTAGCTCGAGCGCTAATAATGAACTTTCGGACGCTGGAACAGAAGGGAATAAATTCGTCACGTCAAATGATACCAACTTTGCCGAAGAAGGTGGGGTTATCTTTGATAGTTTCTCCGCCAGTTCCACGGAGTTTTTAATGCTATACATAGGTTTACATTCTGAATATTGCCTAATCCATTGATTTAACCTTCTAGCCAGACGGTGGCATGGAGCTGTGACATGGGCAAAGTTGGTATCATTTGACGTGACGAATTTATTCCCTTCTGTTCCAGCGTCCGAAAGTTCATTATTAGCGCTCGAGCTACTTAAAAATTCGAATTGTGATGAGGGAATTCAAAAAGACATTAAAAACTTACTGACTTTGTGCCTGGCACAAAATTATTTTATTTTTAACAATGACTGCTACCAACAGAGGTCCGGATTAGCCATAGGCTCCCCCCTTTCACCTATTTTATCCGAAATATTTATGAATAACTTGGAGTATAACCTTTTTAATTCTAAACACTCTCTTCTGAGGAACGTATTTTACTGGTTTAGGTATGTTGATGATATTTTATGTTTATGGACTGGGACAACACGTCAATTGGATCTTTTTAAAACCTTTTTAAATTCGTTACATGATAATATAAATTTTACTTTAGAATACGGTGGTGATTCCATAAACTTTTTAGATTTAAATATTTCGATTTCTAGTGGACGTCATGATTTTAACATTTTTAGAAAATCAACTTTTACGGATGTTTTAATATCATTTGACTCATTTCACCACCACACTCATAAACTTGCTGCTTTTAGATCCATGATGCACAGATTAGTTAATATACCTCTATCCGTGGAAAAATTCAGTAAGGAGTTGAACACAATAAAGGCCTTGGCATGTCTGAATGGGTTTGAAGAAAAATGTATATACAGGTTACTACACCGTTGTAGCCAAAGAAAATCTATACAGTTACTTACATCACTACCTGGTAATAGTTCCCTCCCAAATCGCTGGGTAAAACTTCCATTTGTGGGAAAATTATCTTACAGATTGCAGAAAACTGTGCTTAATGAATGTTCTAATGTATCATTTTATAACCCTGTGACAATAGGAAGAATTTTATTCAACTCAAAAGACCGGTATGACCCTGTAGACAGAAGTGGTGTTTATAAATTAAAGTGTAATGACTGTGATATTTGTTATATTGGCCAAACAGGCAGAAGATTTAAGGACAGAGTGAAGGAGCATAGATCTTGTTTTATTAATTGTGACGATAAATCCTGTCTTGCTAAACACTTGTGTGATTTTAATCATTTTAGTAATTTTGACACGGAAGTTTTACACCATTTTGACAAAGGGGCTAAGCTGGATTTCTTTGAACAATATGAAATCACTCATAGCCCGGCTAAGTTATGTAATGATGTTGTTTTTAATGATCGATCGCCTTTGTTAAACCTTGTTCTCCCTCCCGTCCGACAATATGATGACCATGCCTCCTGACCTTCACCACCAACGGCTTTTCTGTTTTAAACCACCCCCCTCCCTTTTCCTCTTGTATTCCCCCCCCCCTCTGTGACTTAATACCTCCCACCCCCCCCCCCTGGCCTCCATCCCGGGGTATATAATGTGGAGCATTTGAGAAATATGTACCTTGAGAATGGCATTACGTGCCGAAACCTTGGTCGGTGTTTGTTAATATACTGTGGTTGATAATATACTGTGTGGAAATTTACTATCTTTGTTTTATTTTAAATGGACATTTCATATTTCCACAATGTCAAGCCTGATACGCTTCTATATGAAGAATAACATGCTTGAGAAGATGCTTGGATTACAGCATATACATGTAGAGAGGTTATGAAACTATTGCGGAAACTACGCTCGCCCATTGCAAAGCTCACCGGAAGAAACGCCGTAAATTTGCACGACAGTGGATATAATCACCAAAAACGTGTGAAAGGAATAGATGCTGAGTAATTTCTCCTTCGCCCTGGCAAATGTCTGAATATACGAATGCTTCACGGTGATTAAAAAAGTGAGAGCGACCCCTAACTACAATGCATACTTCCACAAAGCATGGAATAGCAGAATCACGAAGGAATACGTGTACCACATGGAAACATATACAATGGCTGAGTTTGATTTGTTTTGGTACCACAAAGGCATAATAATATATTATGTACACTAGAGGAGGAGACAGTGCGGAAAATACAACTGAAATCGTAAACGGCAAGGAAAATAATAATGAAGATGATGATGACGAAGAGGACACGAAAGCCGGCGATGGAGGTGAGGGACGACCTGTA
This sequence comes from Pyrrhosoma nymphula, assembly GCA_963573305.1. Lineage (NCBI taxonomy): Eukaryota > Metazoa > Arthropoda > Insecta > Odonata > Coenagrionidae > Pyrrhosoma > Pyrrhosoma nymphula. Next base: position 45,341,583 of record OY754337.1, on the reverse strand, counting down.
AAACATATATGGAAAGGGTACCACATGCGCAGAGGGAAAGGGGTCCAAGGTAGCCACCTATTATGACATGAATAAATGAATAAATAAAAATAGGAGGTGACGGAAAACCTTAAGTAGATACTGCACATAATAATAGTTATTAAAAAATTTTTAAGTGTTCCTATCCCTCGTTTACACAATATTTTCAATCAATAAATGAATAAGGCTCCTTAATCGGTCTATGACTACTCTCCCGATTACCTGTACTTGGCAACTGCTAAACCTGAGTAGGCATTGTGTAGAAACAGCGTTTCAGTTAATGGCTCTAATACTACTCACAATGCTGTTTAGTCATTCTCTGGAGTAGTCGAATTGCGGGTCACAGTGCCGTACTTAAACCTCAAAATTATCATTTTACAGAAATTTCAGTCAGCTTATGCGCATAGCAAATATTTTGAAGAGACAATTCACTTATTGAGGCAAACCTAAATTCAACGCTACCTAACATTTGAATTTTCTGGTATTTTCCCAGCGTATAATTGAAGTAAATTCTTCACAGGATTTCCACCGTGTCAGATTTTTGACTGCTGACGACGTTTCAATGGCTGACACTACCATCATGTTCAGGGCGTTGATGCCGGCAACAATTTCGTGGTCGCTTTACATATTCTTAGAGGCCGCCTCATATACCCTTCGCTCATGGTCACGTTATTCATGATTGGTTCCTTCCTCCCTCTTTCTGCCATTACTGCGCGTGGTGCGGACTTCCACGTTTGACTTAGCTCGAACACTGCGACACGGTGGAAATTGTCACTGTGTGTGTCACATAGCTGGATTTAGATGATAGCAGTTTCAGCCATTGAAACGTTGGCAGCAGCCAGAACCCTGATACGGTGGAAATCCCAAGAAGAATTAACTAATATTTTCCTATCTTTTGTTTACGGTGGGGTATATGAAGCAACATCAAAATCAAACGATAAATATTATTTAATCTTCACAATCTATTTTCTTCCTCACAAATAGCTCAACAACCAAGATAAAAATTTACCAGTTATACCAGATGCTAACAGCTTTTCCAATTAATGATTAATACTCACAGAATCAGAGGCAGATCTAATTGAAGTATATATTGCATCAACCTGACGACACTCATCAAAAGAGACAAGAATACAATTTGTAAGGAAATTTAGTTAGTGTTGATAGTCCAGGATTAAACCCATGCTGTTCGTCAAAAGATAAATTTTTCAACAAAGTCCTTCAAAGTCCAAAGAACTACACCGTCAAACACCTCAGGTGAATATGATTGTATACATATAGGTATATAATTCTGAATAACAGATTTATCACCAGATTTATAAACTGTTAAAATGTGACGTAATTTCAAAGATTTAGGAAAAATACCCCTGGAAAATGATTCATTAAAAAATTCAGTAAGAGGCAAGGAAATAAAATCACGACAACTCTTTGACACCGATGGTGGAATACCATCTGACCCTGGTCCCCTATTATTTTCCAATGAATTTAGTTTTTCATATACATCCCTAACAGCTACATTCAGAGAGGATGATGAAAGTAAATTATCATTAATATCATCTTGTACTGGACTATAAGGTATATAAATACTTGAAAAATGCTTAGCTAAAAGATAAACTACATCTTTAGGAATAGTTGCCCATTCATGACTACATTTCATTATAATACTGTTAAACATTTATTCTCTCTTTGAGAGTAAACATAATTCCAAAAAAACATGAGTATTAGTAGAAATGGAAGTTTTACTCTACATACATCTATCATAAATTCCCTAAAATTCACTCATACACTGTCTTAGAGCTATGCTAGTGATCCTTGCTGCCTTGCAGCTTTTTATCAGAGATTGCTTTTTTTTTTACTTAAAGCTTTTGCTCTGTGTCCTGCTTCTATTTCTACCATTTGTAGAGGCTACCCTTGCCCCTAGTTTTCCAACACCCTTTCGGGTCTTTTGTGTTTGTCTGTTTCTAGTATTTTATTTTTGCCCAGGTGGTTTAATTTTTTTAAGCTACTTTCATGTAGCTTATTGTAATATGTTTTTGCCAGCTGATGGATAATCGATTTTATATTTTCGATTCCTGATTTTGTATACAGCGTATCATTTCCTTTATAGTATGGGGTGTGGAATATTGATCGTAGTATTTTCCTTTCTGTCACTTCTAATTTTTTCTGTGCTCCCTTGTTTAGCATTCCTGCCCAGGCTGGTGTGGCATATAAGAACTTAGGTCTAATGAACGTTTCATATATCATTTTTTTTATTTTTTCTGGGGTGGCGTTATTGTTAATTATGGGCGATAGGGAGGATCTTGATCCTATTGCCTGTCCAATTACATTTTGCACCTGCTTGTTGAAGTTTAATTTGCAATCAAGTGTAATTCCTAAATATTTTGCTGTGTCTCGCCAGCCGATCGGTTGTTGTTTTATTCGGATGCATGGGCACATCGGTGTCTCTATCTTTGGCCTGGTGAATTTGATGGCTTGTGTCTTGTTTGTGTTAATTTTTAATCTCCATTTACTGTACCAATCGACTACTTCATCTAGGTAAATTTGGGCGTATTCAGCAGCAAGCTCTATATTTTTGCTTTTCGCTAGTATAGCCGCGTCATCTGCATAGAGAACTATTCTCGTGTGCCAGTTGTCGTTGTCTATAGGGAAATCTGCAGTGTCTATATTAAATAACAGTGGCCCAAATATTGATCCTTGTGGTACACCTGCCGTGAGCTTTCGTTCAATGCTTTTTTCATGGCCCCACTTGACAAAAAAGTTTCTTTCGCTCAGATATGAGTTTGTCCATTTGATCATCCATTTAGGTATACCCATTTCGTCCATTTTATAAAATAAGCCGTCATGCCATACTTTGTCAAAAGCTTTGGATATGTCTAGGAAGACTCCTATTGTCATTTCCTTTTTATTAAAACCGTCAGTGATAAATTCGACTACTCGATGAACTTGATGTGTAGTCGAATGTTCTTTGCGGAATCCAAATTGTTCTTCCGGCAAAATACCGCTCGTCTCAATGTATTCCGTCACATAGGGTACCACGACTCTTTCTAGGAGTTTGCCTAGGTTTGAAAGCATTGACAGTGGCCTCATGTCATCCGGTTTTAAAGTATTACCTACTTTTTTCGGAATGCATTTAATCATGGATTTTTTCCATCTATTAGGGAAGAGTCCAGTATGTAGAGATTTATTAATTAATTTCAGCAGGTATTGTCCTGCTTCGACTGGAATTCTCTTAATTGCCTCGTTTGGTATGCCATCTTCACCAGGTGCCTTCCTATCTGGTAAATTTTTGATAATTTCTGTTAATTGTTTCAGTGAGATGATGGGAATTTTATCTTTCTCACTGGTATCATCCCAGGCGGATTTATTTATTTTTATTTTAGGGGTAAATATACTAGGCTTATTCGTGCTGAAAACTTTTTCCAAGTTTTCTGCCATGATTTCCGCTTTTTCTCTGGCGCGGAAGATTTTCTCTTTTCCGTTTACAAGGGCCGGGTCGCGGGGTGGGATTTTTTTTTAGAGATCTAGCAATTTTCCATATGGAGCCATCTTTTACATTCATGCTTGAAAGCTGATCGGTCCACCTTTCCTCCCTCAGCTTTTTGACAGCCATTTTTATTTCTTTATTTATGGCTCGGACTTTGTTTTTAATATGATTAGTGCCTATTTGTTTATATCTCTTTCTCAGATAATTTCGTTCAGTTATTTTGATCTTAATATCATCATTAATTTTTATTTCGTCTGCAGTTTTCCTGTTCTTTTTAGGTATTGCTGTTTGCATTCCTTGGATTATTGATTTTTCGATGACTTCTGCCATTTTGTCGATATCTTTTTCATCGCCTTTATTTTCCTCGATATAATCTGCGATGGTCTTCCTGTATAACTTCCAGTCGGCGAGTCCATAGCAATATCTTTTCTCCTGATCTGGAAGTGTTATAGGGGCCGTTCCGATGTAGATAAGTACCGGGAAGTGGTCACTACTCAAGTCATTGGTAGTGTGTGCTTTTGCCGGTCTCCTGAGTCCCTTAGTCAATGCCATGTCAATAACACTATTCCCAAGCATTCGAGTTGGTTCGTTCGGCGCTAATATCTTCAATTTATTAATTTGTGTCCAATTATACAATTTTCGTCCATTTGCATTTTCTCGTGGGCAGTTCCATTGCACGTGTTTGGAGTTAAAATCTCCGCCAATCACAGTTGGAGTGTTGTCATTAATTAAAACCTCGAACTCCTCCTCTTCGAATTTTCTGCTTGGCGGTAGATAGCAGGAATATATATTTACTTCCCCTATTTCTGTTATAATTTTCACGCCAACTGCTTCCAGGTTCGTCATAATGTCAATTAGCAAGTCATCTGATCTTATGTTGTCCTTTGTTAAAACTGCAACGCCACCCCTAGCTCTTTGTCCAGCAGCTATTGCTTTGTCCTTTCTCTTGACCTTGTATCCTGGTACTTCCCAATTACCAGGATACAAGATCATGTTCAGGGCGTTGATGCCGGCAACAATTTCGTGGTCGCTTTACATATTCTTAGAGGCCGCCTCATATACCCTTCGCTCATGGTCACGTTATTCATGATTGGTTCCTTCCTCCCTCTTTCTGCCATTACTGCGCGTGGTGCGGACTTCCACGTTTGACTTAGCTCGAACACTGCGACACGGTGGAAATTGTCACTGTGTGTGTCACATAGCTGGATTTAGATGATAGCAGTTTCAGCCATTGAAACGTTGGCAGCAGCCAGAACCCTGATACGGTGGAAATCCCAAGAAGAATTAACTAATATTTTCCTATCTTTTGTTTACGGTGGGGTATATGAAGCAACATCAAAATCAAACGATAAATATTATTTAATCTTCACAATCTATTTTCTTCCTCACAAATAGCTCAACAACCAAGATAAAAATTTACCAGTTATACCAGATGCTAACAGCTTTTCCAATTAATGATTAATACTCACAGAATCAGAGGCAGATCTAATTGAAGTATATATTGCATCAACCTGACGACACTCATCAAAAGAGACAAGAATACAGTTTGTAAGGAAATTTAGTTAGTGTTGATAGTCCAGGATTAAACCCATGCTGTTCGTCAAAAGATAAATTTTTCAACAAAGTCCTTCAAAGTCCAAAGAACTACACCGTCAAACACCTCAGGTGAATATGATTGTATACATATAGGTATATAATTCTGAATAACAGATTTATCACCAGATTTATAAACTGTTAAAATGTGACGTAATTTCAAAGATTTAGGAAAAATACCCCTGGAAAATGATTCATTAAAAAATTCAGTAAGAGGCAAGGAAATAAAATCACGACAACTCTTTGACACCGATGGTGGAATACCATCTGACCCTGGTCCCCTATTATTTTCCAATGAATTTAGTTTTTCATATACATCCCTAACAGCTACATTCAGAGAGGATGATGAAAGTAAATTATCATTAATATCATCTTGTACTGGACTATAAGGTATATAAATACTTGAAAAATGCTTAGCTAAAAGATAAACTACATCTTTAGGAATAGTTGCCCATTCATGACTACATTTCATTATAATACTGTTAAACATTTATTCTCTCTTTGAGAGTAAACATAATTCCAAAAAAACATGAGTATTAGTAGAAATGGAAGTTTTACTCTACATACATCTATCATAAATTCCCTAAAATTCACTCATACACTGTCTTAGAGCTATGCAAAATTCATCATGAATTTATTGTAAAATAAAAACTTCTTATATTGATAATGCAGTCTCCATTTTCGCGCGGTCTTATCAGAGATGGATGAAACCAGCAAGGGAAACTAAACTTACCCAACCTCTTGAAATGAGTGGATTGTCGTATTGCATCATTTGCAATGCTTAGCGTACATTAAAGACCCACCAACCCTAGTGGATGTGTAGCCTAAGAGTCGACAGTGTGAATCAATGGATTCTCCTCCCCAAGTCAGGTAATTAACGTAGTCACCGCGCTCTACGGTCAACTCAGAGCTCAAGTTAACTTCAAGTGTCTTACCGCACCCAGTGCTACAAGGAACTTCACCCTCTTCTCACAAGGAGACATCGCGTGAGTGATGTTAAGGATCCAAATGACGCAATTATTTTCTGAAACTATAGAGAAAATGCGGGAAAAGTGTCACGGCTTTCTTCCATTAGGGCCTTAGTTCGAGGAAAAAACGCAACTAAATAGATATAATATCCGCGAAGAATCTGTTTTTTGCGGAAATTGATTCTCAATAGCCATGAGAAATGCATAGATGGCTACTTAGGCTAGTTTCGCTTGGTTCCACAGCCACTATCTATTTATTTAATTCTTCAGATTACTCCGTGGAAGACCACCGAAAGGACGCGACTGTTATTTTAGCAGACGATTAAAAAAAAGGAACATACTGTTACTTTTAATTTTCGAGAAAACCCACTTAAGCCATAATTTCTGATATCTTTATGTATAATAAAATTTTTATAAATGTTTAAAAATTGGATTAACTAGACTAAATGTCCATTAAATTGAAAAATAATTAATATATATAGTATATCAAGAAATTCTCGGTCCCCCGGTACTCCTCCTTAAGTAGTCCTACTTCCGAAGCAGCCTATCAAAGGAGAAGCATGTCCTAATAACCATCTCAGAAAACATCATCCGAAAAAATTTTCTAGGCACATTTTCAAATTAAAACTACGTACCTGAATCAGTAATTAATATTTAGCAAGAAAGTAAATCTTTTAAAATCAAATTTCGAGCACCTTGAGTGGAACTTATGTAGTAAAAAAAGCTTTATATTTTTACCTAAAGGTACGAAAAACTTATTGGCATACACATACTTAGCTAAATATAAGTTACGTATCGTTCAAATAGGAAATTTGTTAGCTAGCCTTCGCAAAGAGCTTATATATATTTATGCGATGAACCTCATTTTTAATCATGATATTGAGAAATACTGTAGCCATATATGAAGTAACTGGGTCACTTATATGTCCAACGGCGTGCCTAGCAATAGGTATTTTTATTTTTTAAGTCCATAGAGTCATTACAATTCCTTATTAAAGCATAAATTAGGTAAATAATTTATCTTAGACATTGAATATATCCTTACTTCTGTTGCTATTTTTTCAGTATCCACCTACAGGCTTGGATGAATAAATCCAAAGATATCACTTAAATGCAATTTTTCATTGCCTAGTCATATATTCTACGTACAGCATAAAGATAGGATGGAATATTTCTACCATTCAAAGTGACTAATGCGTTCATTAGAATGCAAAGGATTACGATAACATAGTTATGCTTTATCCGAATATACCCGGAATTATTACTAGATATTATAGACAAAGCACTCCCTGCAGCTTCGAGGGGCAATGAAATAGGGACCGATTTCCTACAATAATGTATGTGTCTTTAGCTGGCAACGCCTCTTTTGAGAATTAAATATAAACCCATATAACGACGTGGATATATCGGGTGAGAATAGTTTTGCAATGACAAAAGGAAAGTAAACCAAGTAGACCTCTGCAATATATGTATTGAGACCTCAGAAATATACACAACGAGCATTCCATGACAAGTTATTGGTCTTTGGGGGGGTGGGGTGTTCTTTTGTCAGGCCAGGGAAATCGGACTGCTTAATCCTTCCGATTTCCCTGACCTTCCAAATGAGCACTCCCACCCCCCCTCTTCCTTCCCCAAGAACGACTCCTCCCTCCGTCTTCAGATTCCGTATATTTGGACTACCTCCCAAAAAAACACCATTATTATGGTACATAGTGCCAAAACCATGGTCGGTTTTGAGTAACGTAAAAGTGTGGAATCGAACGAAGTGTCCTATTTAGCAATGTTTAACACAAGGTATGGCTGCAATAATCAAATGAGAAAAGATAAGCAAATGTTATTGGGCAGGAAAAGATAAAATATTATTAGCTGGAGTAAAAATAATCCACACATTTTGTGACAAGCCTTTATGGTTATTGTTTCAGAATCCATTAATCAACCAGAATCCAATGTTGGTACTCTTCTGATCGATCAACAAATTGAACGATGCAATAGTAAAATAAATTCGACGACTATTTTTTCCACGACTCAGCTTCCTCTTTAAAATTCTAAAACCCGTCAAAGTGAATGGTCAATTCGTTGAGAATAGATATTCCTGCTCGCGCTTCATTAAAATAAAATCAGCTTTAACAAAAGAAAGAACATTAAAATCATGAAACACACTGAAAAGCTAAAATCAAAACTAAATGTTTTATTTTTTCACCAGCAGCCGCTTGAAGGAGCATGGTTATCAGCTTATTACAGGCCAAACTCTCGGAACGCAAGCGTCGCAGTTACATTGATAAATCTTAACTTACATTGAGAGGGACATCACCTTTGTATGCGTCCATGAACAGTACTTTGAACAGAGAGCTTTGAAAATCCCCCTCAAAATGGCTCAACCCACGTTTTATCCGGGAAGTAAATAGAACTCGGCGGAGCTGGCTAATATAATGGCGTCGTCAGCGATGTGAACACCGTTGTGGTAGCGCTAAAAACGACGCCACCTAGCTACATTTATTAACCACTAGAAGATAATCCTAAATAAAACCTCGTTGTTGTTCTTTCTATTCCTTATTTTACATGAGTCATCAGTGCCACGGGCATAAGTAAGTTCCCATTCCAAGACTTGGCTGCAGATTCCAAGTAAATAAATTCAATATTTTAATAAGAGCAAAAATTGAAGTTGTGGAGCCATAAAACGCAAATTTTACGCAAAATAAAAGCATACACAAAAATCGCATGCAAGAATTAAAAACTTGTTTCTTTCAATAATCCGATAATAAAAACTCCATAACTATATCATGAGTGCAAGTAGTATGAAGTGGAAAAATAAACCTCTGCATCGAATCCAATGCTTTTCTTCTGGAAGTAACATTTGGTTGAAAAGGGCTCACAATGGGACCCCTGTTACCCACAGCTATTTCTAATATAACCTTCTCATCCATTTTGGTACTAAGGAATTTGTGTGCCAAATTTTGTAATGATCCCTCAAGGAAGTCTATAGCGTTTAAAGAAAAAGAATTTGTATTTTATAGTATAATATATATATACTTAGATTTATTATAGCTGGCTCTACCCGGAGCGACAAACGGACCACTCTGTAGCTCGCTACGAACTCCCCGAAGCATTTGGAGCGCCAACTGGACCGTGATCTGAGAAGACGACCCATGCCCCTCGAGTCCATTGCCACTCTTTTCCTCCAGATGGCGCTTAAAGCCATCTCGCGTCCATTTTGTGAAAGCCCCGTCGATAAAGTGCGTAGGCGGTCTTTTCCAGACCAAGGGGAGGCGTTTCAGAGGAGAAAAGGTCTTTTGTGGTTGGACGGAGCCGTCAAAATGGACACTCCAACCCCTCCGGCCTCATGCGAACTCACTAGATTATGCAAAAGGTGATGCTATCCTCTCAGAATTTTTCACAATTCATTTTTTGGACGGAAATCGAAGCAAAATTCACTGACGGGAGGATTTCTAAGTTCAGTGAACGAGGAAACACTAATGGACCACTGAATACCAACGAGTTAACTTCCGAATACGAACTCGTATCACAAATGGAACGGAGAGAACCGGAAAAATACTTACTCCTTTCATGAGCTAAGAGGCAAGTCAAAGTTAAGAAATTCGTTAAAATTAACCGTGTATGTCCATCCTCATCACTTCTCTCGAACTGCCACAGATTCATGTAACCATACACACGCATTACACACTATTTTATCCATTTATTATCTAGACTGATACAAAGAAACACCAGATTATACGAATATCAAAGACCCAAGAAACTGCTTCTCACTCGTGTGTTTCTTCTACACACGGTATCCTAAATAAAATGTGTTTTCTTTCGTTTCTAATGTATTTATAGGCTGCTGAGGAAGAAAAAAGTGCAGTGTATAAATGTGTACCACACCCACTTTATTGCATGTAAGTGAAACTTGGATATGCCAGGATAAAAAAAAGTGTAGTCCAAATTCAGTGGGTATTCATAATTATCGGAGGAGTGTTTGCGGTGAAATTTGAATGGGTATGGTTAGGAATGGGTGGGTTATGAAAGAATTTAAAATGGATGCTCCGACAATGGAGGCATTAGAAAAGAACGTGCTTTGCTGGTTTGGTCATGTTGTGAGAATTGAGTCGAAATGATAACAGAGTGAATGGTTTGAGAGGTCCGGGTAGACCGTTTGAGAGGGGTAGACCGACACGTTGAGTGCGGGTGTCACCCATGAGAGACGCACACAGCACAAGAGGCTGGCGGGTGTCTCACATGAGTGACGGCAATTAGTTATATAAATACCTGCATTGAAAACTTTAGGAATTGGGATATGACGACAATATGTTACACGCACTCAATGTGTTAAAAGTCATGGGCGAAAGTGATGGAAGAGACTCTTAAGAGGAGGAATATTAGAAGCAGAGGAAGTTTGCTGGGATAGAGCAAAACGGAGGAAAGTATCACAGAGCCAGTTTTCTTTGTCTAACGCCGTGAATTAAGCAATTTTGACTACCCCTTCCCGAAAAGGATACGGCGTAATAGATATTGATTTTACAAGCTGTTTTGTTATTTCGACTATAAATATACGTACGCTAACATAAGATTATTCCGTTTGATAATATCCACATTTTACTTTGATAATACTTACACTATTTACTACCTTCCCATATAACGGATAGACGATAGACATACATCCCATTCCTCACCATGCCGAAATTGAATATACACACTTTTTAATAATAGTCCATGATACCCCACAATTTTTCCCACTTTTTCCTCGATGTCCACCATTTAAATTATTATTCTCTTAGGTTTATGAAAGAACTTCACAAATTCTAGGAAAGACAAGGATGTGCTATAGGAATTTTCCTAATGCTTACTCAGTGACCTATAGCTTCTTAATTCTCCTTGTTTCCATTGATCCTTTTTTTCTCTGCCTTTCTTACAATTCCTGTTTTTATACTCTCCCATTATTCCTCAATCTTTCCGATTATTTCCTCACATTATTACTTTCCCTACAACGACCACTACAAAAGTCTCCACTATTACCTCATTTCATCTCGCACAGCCCCAAAACATCTTTTTCACTTTATGCAGTTCCTGCTTCTATATTGCTTCGTACTTTCTAGCGTCCCTACCTCCATGTTACATTATGCATTAAACAACTTCCTAGGAGACGAAGGGCAAGGAAATAATTAATATCCAGTAAAATAGTTCATAACATGCATGCATACAAGTGACATTAGTGCATTTAGCTTAGGTCGACGGTGAAACTAATAAAAGGAACGAAAAGACCGAAATAAACGAATCTTTAATGTTCCATTGAATTAAAGAGAAGGATCGGAACGATCCCAATGAAGCAGAAAGATGGCCTAACACTGTACTCACGTAGTGATTAGAACTCCTCTGAAAATCCTCGCCTTTATCGGGATTTGTGCCCAGCCCATCATGACGTAAATAAGATACTGTAAAAATAACACTAACCCGAACCTCACATTATTTGTCATTTAAAGACATTGATAGAGGGAATAATCGTGGGATAACTTTCCAGAGAAGAAGAGAGTTAGTTAAAGGAGACGCAAAGGAAATGACAAAGGTGGCTTACTTAGGATTAATGCCATAAATAGGCAAAGAAGGTAATGTAAAGTTTAGCGAAGACCTACATTACTAAAACTCTTGGAGTAATGAAGTAGGGCAATATTACTATGGGTTAACATCGTAAATACGGCATAAAACCGACTTGAAATGGTGCAATACATTACAGGAGAGCACACGTGTAAGGAATTAGAATCATCTACGGTACCCACGGATCTTTCCCGGCAGCCGCACTCAAATCCTCTATTTAACGCTCTAATTCCTATTAAGGACGCTGTAAATCATTCAGTTACATTCAGGCTCCCCTTCCCGCTACGCTCTGGGGCTCCTCAATAGAACCGCTTGGTCTCTACGGGAACGATTTAAGCGACTACTCCTTACCGTCCCAACCTCGCTCTCCCACCCGTCTCCGCCTGATGACTAAACCGAATCCTTCTGACCGAGTTTGCGCCGCGATAAAACTGTATCCCTCGCACACTAAACCCTTTATCTTCTCCGAAATAAATATTTCAAAAGGACTCATCCGTTATAACTGGATTGGACAAGGTTCGGAAGCATGGTGCCCTCTCCTTCGCACTTTAAGATCCAGATTTTCTGCCAAATATTTTATTTTCCTGTAACTCCTTTTCGTTGAGGTTGCTTCTTGCGTGAATCAAAAGGGACAATCCATGTCAGAACCCCGGAATTGAAAAAAATGTTTTTGTAATTTTGGAAGAGAACGAAATGCGAAGAAATATTTGGCCCTGTAAATGCAGGTGGACGAGAAATTGAAAAGTACCTATACCCGGAGCCCCAAAAACAAGAAATTTGGAAATCACGGCTACTTTCCGTTGTTATATGCTTCTTTCAATACAAAATTAAAATAGTTACTTAGGCGCAGGGTCATGTACCATTTTGTAAAAACACTAAAATACCTCCTGGAAGAAATTATATGAATGAACCTTTAAAGGGCTAGCGTATATTTAAATGTACACTTGGATGTGGGGTCATACGGCCGTGCGCGCAATATATTGTACGCTGGATGTGGTATTTAAACCCCTAAGAGTTTCTACTGATTGTGAGCGTTGAAAACGAAATCCGGCCGGCAACGTCCGAAGCGGTAACTTTTATCCGTACGATAAAGGTTTATAATAAGTTGTTATTAAATTTGTAGTTGCATTCAAGCAGAGAATACTTTTACCGTTTCCTCACTAACATTTATATAAGCCTTCTTGGGAGCATGACGCAACTGAGCCAATTTATTTATTAAGAAAACCCCCTGTTGCCGGATTGCTTAGCTCATGGCTGTTTCTGGAGGCGACCGACAAATCACATAGGTATGACGGGAATAATTTGTGGAAGAGGGGATGGGTGGTTTTTATTCTTTGGAACTGTTGCCATCGAAAAGGTGCAGACCCTGTTGACGCTGAAAACAATAATGCCTCCATAATATTTCTTTTGAAATATCCAGGTGACATTCATCCCCATTTTACCCGAACACTTGTATTTTCATACCGCCCGGAACAGCTGAAATGTTGACAGCCGTAAACCACAAGAGTGGATCTCAGATTGTAGAGCCTTAAAGCCGGCATCACCCGGGGATTTTTTTCCTGGAATAATCTAAGCGTTCACAACAGCAGAAACTGTGGGAACTTGATCCATGCTGCACTCAGATTTAACTGCGTTACATAATACATTCTCCCATGAGGGCAGGCATTCTATTGTTTAAAACACGAATAGTATTTTATTGTTGAAATGGTTACTGACCACTTATTTTATGCATGCGTTAAATTATAGAGAGTTGGTCATGTGTTTTTTGAAAATCTCAACTTTTATTTTTTTGTCAACGTTTCGCCATTAAATTAAAGCATCATCAGCGCTTAGTGGTTAAAGATTAAAGTTGATCTCACCTATGAGCCCTGATGATGCTTTAATTAAAAGGCGAAACGTTGTAAAAAAAGAAGTTGAGATTTAAAAAAACACATGACCAACTCTCTATAATTTAACGCATGCAATAGTAGATATTTTAATAATTGTGGTTGGAGTCTATTTGAAATAATCGCTTTACGGCAGCATGTGATTTGTTTTTTGACGGCTGTATTATACAACTTAAAGAAATGAAATTTTAAGAAGTCATCGTCATGGCCCACGGTCCAACATTATGAAACATACGCCAACTACAGTTTATAGTTCCCATATTACGTCATAAATATTACGAGAAATGTAAAGGGACTTTCCTCCTCGATTACCACGACACCAGGAAAATTCGCACCGGTTATGATAAATTCAGGGTATGATATAACACGCACAAGAGATGCTAAGTTGGTGCGCTAGGAGCGATGCAAAAGGAGGGACGCAACGGGTAAAATTCACGTGTGTTGCTTAGTTAGGGTGGCCTTAGTGGTAATCGTGGGTCATTAAGTGCACAATTTAATATTTTGTTAAGTAAGTTGAAAAAAAATTCTGGGACCAAGTTTCATCTGAGTATACACATGTTTATGCTGTTGAATTTGCCACACGTGTAGCAATGTAAATGATACAAGATTAATATTTTACATAAGTATTTTTGCCTTATTTTAATAATTACTTTAATTTTTGACATGAATTTCGTCACGGTATTCAAACTTTGGGCGAAAGTTATAGTTAAATATGTACTTTCAAATCTTAGACTCAGTGTGACACCTTGATGTTTGTTAGCCACTATTACAATAATTTTAAATGTATTATTTAAAATTTAGAAGAACATCTGCGCAAATGTGATTGAAATATGTTTCATAGGCCGTTAGGTTACGTGTTAAAATAGCATTGAATTGCCAACAAACCCAATCGGTGAAATGCGATTTTTTTCACTTTTGACTACAAATGTCACAAATCACAACACGAGTGCAAGTTTCACGTATAGGTATCTGTAAATGAACAAAAATCACCTTAACCACCTTAACAGAGAACACCGTTCGTCTTAAAATCAGCGGTACACGAATTACAACTTCGCAATCTTTTTTGTCTGGTCGTTATCCTGCAAGCTACCACAAGGGTGTGTGGCATGGGGTGATTCCACACCAGGGATGCACTAACCGTGAAACACGCAGTCATACCGTTAGGAGCTTTGTTACTTAATCTATTTTCATATTTAATTAAGCAACATACGCAGAAGGGATATCACATGCGAAACGGCTTGTCTATCACGGAACCATCACTTCACTCATACGGGATACAAAATGCGCTCTTACATTACTGGGACCATTTCTTAAAGTGCCGTTGTGCTGATAAGCAAAATTCCAGATAAAGAACGTAAAATAAATTAACATGACATGTAGAAAATGAAAAATATATAAAGCAAAAGAACAAAAACAACGCTTCTAATCGTTACCATTAAAATAATCAGCGGTACCGATCCTGGCTTATGCAGTTCCTAATCGTGCGTGGAAAACCCTCTGTTCTTTCAAACGAACTGCAGGCACATTAAAAAATATAAATTGCGGATGTGGTGGAGGATAAAAAACTGAGTTTGTGTGGCGTAAAGAGGGCTCACTTCCTTCCCAAGCGCCGGGTTTGAATTTATGGAGAGGTAGAGATTTCTAATCAGCGTCCAGCGCTGCTAAAGACAATGAGGCTACACGATCGACTAAGGTTACTTTAAAAGTTCAAATCAAACGGATTTTAGGATTTTTTAGGACACGGGTGATTTCAATCCTGCTATATATAAACCGTTGGGAGTAAAAGTAGTATAACTCAATTTTGTGCGATTCCTTTATGTAGTATGTGCGATGAAGTATTCCTTTACCTGATTACAGGTTTTGCATGAATAATACGAGTATATTATCATTGTTTTTCCTCGATAGACCATGAACTCATTATTTAATTAGACATTTATTTTATTTTAAGCCTCATTTCTCGAAATTCCGAAACAGCACATATCTCTAGAAATGATAGAAGCGCCAAAATAAGAGAGGTACTACATTGCCGAACTAATAAGTACAAAAATTTCAACTTTCCACCCACCTCTACGAGATACAGCATAAACAGAGCACAGAACTAAGAATTTCCGTTAGAATAAAATTCCAGTTCGTCCTTCCACTTTTCCGTTTCCTTATTTCTTCGTATTCCCTACCTATTCAATGCCTGTTGTGTTAACGCCCTCACCACACGCCCGTTTGGCGGCTCGCTAGGTGAACGGCAGATGTAAATATAGACAATATCCAACAGCATGTGCCCAACGTTATTCACAGGAATCATGCATTCCTGAATTTTTAATGAGTTTTCTTAATACACCTGTCGTATCCTTATCGCGTTTTATTCCAAGAGTAGCAGCCCATATGAGACGCAAATTCACAGAGAATATTCCCTCCAAGTAATGGCGCGCCATACAGCATACCTTCGACTGCACGCAATTTCCAACGATACCGCGATTTTTCGCAAGACTTAGTGAAGAGAAACGAGATGTACTGGAAAGTACGTGAGAGGAAATGTGGTTTACATTCCATTATGGTACTTAGCGACCCCCTCGGCATCCCAAGAATACCAATCAACGCGAGTCGATATAGTGAGTGCGGTGAAAACGAGGAGAAGGGGGATGGCTTGCAAGGAAGATTCATTGCGCGCATCTCCAAAGACAGAAAACCCATAGTATCTCTGGAGAGTCTCTCCATTGGGCGTGGTGGTGAGATCACGCATTCCCAGGTGACAGTTGAATTTTGTCTGTACATCACATTGACGTAGAGGGCATTCCATGTCAAGTGATCCAATGAGGGTTGCCTGGATATCTTTTTGAGAAAATTCAATTTGGTACGCTCGTGCCTACATGTACTGGGAATTGAATGCAATGCATTTAAACATTCGTTTTCTCGCGGCCGCAATTTTTCCAACATGACACATGCGAAAACTTTCGATAATTTTGATGTTCACGCAATTAACAACATCTCAAGAAGTAATTATGACATAGGAGGGTTATTGATAACTTACTAATTTATACGTTATTGAAAACATTTCGGTTAATTTTTCTTGCATTATTTTAAATTTTTATATTGATAAAATTGACCTAGAACTCATCATTGTTTTCTACAAAAAAGTTTTTGACTCGAGAAAACTGTACGGAGGAATGTCTTTGAAGAGAGTTTTTGTACCATTAAAGTATTAGATCAATATTGCTACGTTTTTATGAATATGGCACTAGCCCATATTCTTTTAGAAGATAACGAAAATGGCTTCGCGCTCAAAATCAGCCATTTTAAAAATGTCATATTCTCCGTTGGGGAAAATATTAAAAATGTGTGGCATACAATATATAAAGACATTCAAAAGTATAACACATGTGTATTTAGAACTTTAAGTATGAACTGTATTTATTTATAAGTTTGAGAATCTGCTCGTAAAATATTTTTGGCAGTTCTAAACTAGTAAGAAATCGAATAAAAGTTTATGATTTACCAACCCATTTTTTATTGTTACCAGGAGAATCCTATTGCTAAGGGAACAATGAAAAACGGAATTTGTCCAAAACGTCATCACGGATAATAGCATAGCTAATTAGGATGTAGGAAATTTAAAAAAATGAGAAGCTTTTCTTTGCACATGTAAGAATCACATTCACATTATCATAAGCGCATAAGCATGGCTCAGAGAAAATTATTTCCGTCGTGAAAAAGCCTTTTCCGTTTGCAGCCCAATGGTTTCAATCATTTAAACACGTTATTCCTTGTTTGTGGAATAATAAGAGGATTTCTCATGCCTCAAATGCGAATTGCTTCAATCAGCCCAAATGCACTTGGGCGTAGTGAATGATTCCACAGGCTTCATTTCAGATCACAGAGAAAGGAGAAGCACTTGAGTCCCAAGCCGACTAAACCGGCTAAATTGAAATGAATAATTGAATTTTCAATTAGAAGCCGGCATTTAGCGACCTATTACTCGAGTCCGCGAGCTTTTCCGAAGTTACTTCATCCTTACTGGTCACTGCATTTCCATTTTTAGCCCTTCTCAGGGATTTTTTACCGTACGTCTCAGAATCTAATAAAAATACAGGTCAATTAGGAAACGGTATGCTGAATACACCCAAGTGCCATCTTGTAAATTCTGCCATCGACGATCAAAAAGATTCTGAAAAGATATCTGTATTTTACTTCTCTTTTCCTTGACGTCACTTTCCTCATATAATTTCATCCAGTCTCTAAGTATTTTTCCTCCTTTATTTGCCTCATCTTAATAATTATATTTATCATTTGCCTTTCCTGTTTGCTTTCTATTTTCAGTTAATGCCTTGAATACACCTTTACCTCAAATTTCCCCGTTTACAGTGTTAAATGTACATCATGATTTCCTTCTGCAACATCATAGTTTTTTCATTCGAATTAAATGCCTTAGCATTTCCTATCTTGCCAGTTCATCGCAGTTACATCGTCCTCCATTGGATCCGTGTCACAAAGTTTCAACTGTTTTAAGGCTGCAAAAGTTATCAAAAAGGAGATCTATGTGTAAACCATCCACTTAATACCAAAAAAGCAAGACAAAGCGCTCTTTTAAACCCTATAAAATATTTAATGATAAATAATTACTGACTTTATTCTCCCATATTAGGTCACTTGTATACCTGCTAACTACGTCTTTCAACCCAATCTTAATTCATAATTTCTTATTCTCTTATGATTTATGAACTTCCATGATTTCTGCCTGATTCCTTAACTTGCATATCACCTATGCATAGCACATTTAGGTACTATCTTCTAGTTTTCAGCCCTAAGATGGTTATTTCATACTAGAATTCTTCCTTAATGATGTTTGTTCATCGAGATAAAAATAAGGGATTTTCCTTACCTTCTGTTGACTCAATTCAATCGATAATACCAGTCCTCCAGTAATGGAATGAAACAGTGAGTGCTTGATGTCAATTAAGTTTGACTCCTATAAATTTGTGTGAAGAGACGTCAAGTGCCCGCAAAATAGGACCAACATTTATTCAGTTCTAGGGCACTTCACGAGGGAAGTGTTAAATGCTGGGGTGAAATTTTGGTTGCCCCTTGACTCCGGTCCATTCTGCTCATGTTTTATCCCCATGTACGGCTGCGCATCTCTCCTTTGCGCTAAAGGCAGCAATTAACAGCTCTTCATCACATCACGTGGTTGGGGCCGGTGGAATTAATTCATCGCAATTAGAGCTGGTTACGTCCAGTGGACGCTAAAACGTGCTCTGGAGCACCTACAAAGTAAATTGTGTTCGCTATTATCTCTACTAATAGGGTTACGATTACGGGATCGCTTTCAACCTACAGGTGTGACAGCCACTTTTTAAAGAATGGAGTATATGTGCTTGAGGAGACTAACGACATCTAAGGTCATTTGCGCATTGTAGAGTGTTACGGTTAGGTTGATAAAGGAAAAAGCGATTCATAATTGAAAATAAAAACACTTAGTAAGACCACAAAAAATACTTAAATGACTAACGGTTCATCAACAGACCTGAAGATGACGCTAAGTGTAGACTCTACAGCTAAATGATCCTTTCGACCGATGAATTACTACACTTGAAGTACTCTTCTTATGGAAACAAAATAGATACCTCTGAACATTTTCGGCAGCCATCAGGATTAGAACCCGGGTCCTCGGAGAGGAGTGCACCAAGTAACCCAACCAGAACCTTCTGAACGTCTTTCACAACAAAACTTCAATCTGGAAAATAATCTAATTCAATGCTTTCAAGTTCAAG
This sequence comes from Pyrrhosoma nymphula, assembly GCA_963573305.1. Lineage (NCBI taxonomy): Eukaryota > Metazoa > Arthropoda > Insecta > Odonata > Coenagrionidae > Pyrrhosoma > Pyrrhosoma nymphula. Next base: position 45,322,289 of record OY754337.1, on the reverse strand, counting down.
CTTTACAGCTTGGACGTATGAAATAATAGAAAATCCTAAGTAGGCAATATAACCTCATATTAGGAATAACTTATCAAGAGAGAGCGCGATATAAAAAATAATTGAATGTAGGCATCTGTTAAAAGGAATATAAACTTAAATATTGCATTATGATACACTATCAAAACCTAGACGAGATCAGTACTTGAATCAATAATTTTTATTTTACACACAAAGAGTTTAATTCGCCATTAAAAACTCGTTTAAGCTGACCAGAAATAAAATCCAAATCTCCCAATTGCCGGTAGAGTATGTTAGTCAGTTACACCACCAAGCTATCTTAATTCAAGGCGAAATTTTGCATATACCCCGCAATCAACTTCCATCCCCTTGGTGTAGGCATATCTTTGCACACGTGAGCGTGATTGCGTACCATATCATTTCGCAATGATTGGGGTTTTATTGGTTTAGACCAGCCGGGAACCAGTAAAACGTAAAAATTGTTTTAGCATAATTACTTCTGCATTCTTCTATGCAATAATAATGAATGAAGCAATAATAAACCAATTTACTTTTAAATAGCAAATCAATTTAAGGTTATGTATGGCAATAGTATTTCCCGACTTTAGCAAGAATATCAGCGGAAGGTAATAACCTATTTCATCTTATCTGGCATCAAATATCATTAAATATAAGAAATATACATGCAAGTATCTAGTTTTTGTCACCCCATTTGTATTACTCGTCAATGAAATATCATTCATAATTTTTTAGGTTACTGGTATGTATCACTATTACAGATAGCAGTGAATACTCTCATGACAAGTTAGTTTAGTTTGGTAAAAGTATAAAGGGAACAATAAAAAATTAACATGTCTTAAGGTATTTGCTGACAATTACAATTCTGAATAACATTCGCAGAAGACTGTAGCTCAATAATAAGGTAAAGAAAGTAGCATTATAAAAAAAGAAGGCATTCTCTTCCAAATCCAGGAAATATTTCCCCAATATTTTTCCAACATAAAATATCAGAAACTTTTGATGAATTATTCCGACTACCTCATCTGGCAAATGAGACTAATGCCCTATTCACAAGAATGCAACCTGATAAGCACAAAGTGGAAAGCATTTATCGATCCTCATGGTGCCTGGCGGACTTTTCATTGAAGTACTAGTAAAAAATATTTATTAAAAAAGTGTTTGCCAGGTTCGTTCTCATTCAAACTTAGTGAATACTCTCCAGATAATCTTTGCATTTTTATCACAACAGCGTGCCGGCTGCAGGCCATGCAAATCCACTCCGCTGTACACTGAAGTATCAACGTATTAAAGGGGATATGATGTGATCCATCCGCGCCAACAATTGGAATATGAGGGCCTCACGTAGAGGAAGTCGCACCGCACTTCATAGGAAAACTAAAAGATAATCATATAACTGTCACCTGGGCCACATGTAGTGTTTAAAACAGTGTCCGTACGGCTAGAGCTAGTTATGGTCAAAGCTCTCTGATTAAATCCAACTCAATCAAGAATACTAGAACATACTTGTCTCTGAAATGAAAAGGAAAAATTCCTAAGGCACAAAAATAAGTGATCAATAAAATCCACTCTCAAAATCACTCAATCGCTCGGGGGTGTAGTGCAAAAGTGACCTTCGTGAATCTCACTCACGCACACTCAGGGTATACGGATTTTGCGCCAACGCTAGTGATCCAACAATTACACAAATAGAAAATGAATATAAAATACACTCTCACAACCACCTAAATACTCATGTGTGTCGGGAAACAGACACACGTGAATCTTGTAGCTCTCAATTTCGTGAGGGCCACTGTTTCACAACGCACCCGAGTGACTGAGTGATTGTGAGAGCGCATTTCGTCGTTCACTTTCTGTTTTTATTTTGAATTTGCGTAATTAATGGGTCACTGGCATAGAAAAAAACCTTTCTAAATCCTAAGAGTGCGTGTGAGTGAGATTCATGAGGTTAACAGTTTCAGGAAACACCTATTTTAACCAGCATTCTTCAATTCTCGTGCCCTATTAAGATTACGGCCTTGGGAATTTTTCCTTCCTTTTCTTATAGGCCGTAGATACATGCATCTATGATGAAAGTATTCTCTAATTACGAGACGTATTTATATTTAACTTTAAAAAAAACTGACCCTCGGATTGATAGCAAAATTTACGACGTGAATTACGCAATGGAATAAAGTGGATTCAGATAAATATATTCGCCGAGTAGCGATATGAATCGCGCATTCTCAAGTACTTTTAGATACTCAAATATCCATCATAAATTCCTGTAGAAGTTAGAGTAACTAATTTTATATACACTTCAGTAACCACAATCGCAAAATTAAGTAACCGTTATCAATTCAATGAGCTCACAGCAAGCAGCTAACATTGAGTTATGAACATATACATTATCATTTATACCACACCATTCTAAATGACAAGATTGAGGATGTTTTATACTTGAGGACGGTGTCATTGTTTTAAAAAGAAATAGGAAAATAATTATTCGTGACTAAAAATAATAAATGAACGAATAAAACCAAAAGGTAAAAAAATAATTCAAGTATTTTGATCATGCGTAAACAAATATCTCAATGTATCCATTCCTTATAAAAATTTCCGTAAAGAATAATAAAGTCGAATAACGAAATTTGCTTTGCTTCTGCACATGACACATTTTCAGCTGCAGTAAAAAGTTATAGGAAGATTTAGAAAATAAATTTCTGGGATATATTTTATGTTCTTGGCACACTAATACTCAAATTTAATATACAAATTAAACGCAGCCTCAAAATGGTGGTTCTTTTGTGCTCTTTTTAAAATATAAATTCACCATTTATAGAGAATAATAGAGCAGAAAGTTGGCTCATTAGCTCGAAGAGCTACTCAGTTCCTGAAAAATTACGAGAGAGAATACAGCTTTCAGATTCCCTCGTCAATTATGTCCGAGCCATTTATATCCAAAGCTATGGAATTTAATAAGCGAGCTCAGAAAACAAAATTAGCTACGAAAATAGATTTCGTTTGCCAGAAAACCGTATGCTGATTTTTTCCCATTTTCCCAAAAAACTCTTCTTAAACTCGAGAAATTAGTTCAAGAAATCAGGAAACCTTTCATTATTTGATTATTACTGTTCAAAAAGAAATAAAATTTGTAAGTTCCACCCTCAACGTGATACCCAGATACAGCTGTTTAATTTACTTCCCCAGTAGTTGCTCAGAGTTTCTCCCTGACTTGCTCGTGAAAAACGGACTAACTCAATGAAGCATCACAAATTTTAATTTTTCTTTGAATTATTTGGGCTGTTTTGACATCAACTGATCCATATTTACGACAAAATAAACGTTCATTAAACAGCAACAAAATATAAGTTAGAAACAAATTCATTTTATGGTCCGTTAATTATAATAGCGCAATTAACATAAATGCAGGCTATAACAGTAACACATACAAATACGGCTATGGAAGCGAATCGCGTGACCAAAGAATCCAAGTTGGTGGTCTTTAAACTTGGCAGTGGCTAGTGGCAGGAAGTTGATTATGTTTGTATTAGTGATTAATTAAAATATTTGGTACCTACCGTTCTAACAATTTTGTAGAAAAGTACTAAGTATTTTAAATTGTCATGAATACAAACATAGTGGTCTTTGTTTATATTACATGATCTTAAAAACATTGCATATTTTTCATTTCTTTGCAAAATCGGAAGATTCCATGAAGTTATAATATTAAAAATACGGTTTAGTGCCGTCGTGAGTATTCAGACGCATTTTTGCCGACATGATAATTTATAGGATTTAAATTTAATATGTTGATGTTCAGTTCAAAATGGTTGAACTGGGATTTGAACTCCTCTCTGCTGATTTCCGTACAAGTTTTAATTAGCTCGTTCTATTCTGTGCTTTCTTGTGGAACCTTTCACGTGTATTACTTGATCTAGCGTGATTTTCACTGTTTGTTGTTTATTCCTATTTAACACGCTTATTTTAACTTTTTCTGTTTGTTTGTTGTTTGTCTGGATGGAATCTTGTAATCGAAATCCAACCCACTTTTCATTGGTCAAGCGAGCTGAAATTTGGCACACTTACTTAATTTCGATGACAATACATGAATCAGTCATTAAACACAATAAGTATCAAGATAATCTACAAAAATTAAATAGTTTACATTTTATACTTCTTTAACCTGAAATGACGCAAACCGTATCACACTGTCCACTCGCAGTAACAATCCTTTTAGCATTTATAGTGAGAAGAAACGCTAATAATTTCAATTTCAAAGAGCCGATGAATAATTAATATAAAGACTAAAAAGTACAAAGGATTTCAAGATTAGTTTAAGACTAAAAAGCGTTTTTACTTTTTAGTACAATAAAATACATGCGAGGTTTAAAAAAAGTATTTTTGTTATATATAAATTATTAGTTTCTAAAGTAGTAACATCAAGTCTTTCTAAGAAATTATTTTAGTAGCATGCTTGATTGTCTTGTGAATTGAGTTTACAACGACAATATAATACATTTAGTTAATTTAACATTGCTTGACAATGATTTTCTTTTTTGTGCTTAAACATAGGAACTGGATAATACTTCGTACGATAAAAAATAAGCTTGTAGTGAGAGAATACCCTGCGTTTTAAATCGTTGAAGAAAACTGACGGAACATTCCAGTGTTTAATTTACGCTGTAGTAGCCCACAAAAGTTGCCTAAAAGCGTTTATTTACCGAAGTACCCTCTGAAGGTGGGGGTGATGGTTGCCTTCGATTGTAATCTCTTTGGTTGTGTTTAGGGCAGTAACCGTGGATTAAAAAGCTTTTTAAGTAAATAAGCGTTCGCATAAACCTCCTTTTATTACACCTGCGACATTCATTTCTGATTGCATAGACATGAAGATGATAACTGCAACTGTCCCATTTGAGCTTTTTCATTATCAATGTATTAAAAGTATTATTCAGGTTTCTGGTTCTGCGATTAAATTATTTTATATTATGCAACAGTTTCGCCGTGCTATGCTGCAGGCTTCGCCGGGTTTTTAAGAACAACAATGGTCTTTTTTCAAAAAGTAAATAAACAATTCCAGCAGTTGATGATTTTGAGATGTAAAAAAAAAACTTAATTTCGAAAAAGTCTCTTCCAGGTATAAGGGAGTTTATAAATATCCTCTCTATTGATGTTATTTGGTCTTTTTTCTATTTCAATCGCCTCCCTTATGAGCCGTGGAAAGTAACTGCTTTCTTTGTGTAGTACTCTTGCCGTCTCGATGTCAATGGCGTGACCTTCCTCTAACGTAGTGTGCTCAGCCACGGCAGAGTGATACCAGTCTTTCTTCCGGATTGCACGTTCATGTTCCTTTAATCGGCATCCAATTGCTCTCTTGGTTTGCCCCACATATGATCTCCCACAACTGCAGAGAAGTTCGTACACACCCTCATGCATTGTGGGTGGTAAAGGATCTTTAGCCCCTCGTAGATGATCTCGTACTCTGGAGGTAGTGCTGTATCCTGTGATAATGTTATACTTTTTCATTATTCTACCTATGCGATCGGTCGTACCCGCAATGTAAGGTAGGATAACATACCCCAGAGGTTTAGGAGTCTCCTTCTCTGTAGGTTTTTTTGATGTCACTCTTTCAATTAATTGGTTACTAAACCCATTATTGGTTAATGCCTTCTTCAAATGGTGTATTTCTTGTGTCATGGAATCAAGATCGGAAACTTTTCTGGCGCGATCAAACAGGGTCTTGATAACAGAAGCCTTCTGTTGTGGATGGTGGTGTGAGCGTGCGTGAAGATATCGATCGATATGAGTTTTCTTTCTGTACACACTATGTCCAAGTGTACCATCTTTTCTTTTGACTAGGACATCCAGGAATGGTAGCTGTCCGTCTTTTTCGATTTCCATCGTGAACTGGATCGAAGGATGCTGACTATTCAGATGTAATAGGAACTCCTCGAGTATCTTTGTTCACCTGCAGCATAGTACGGCGAAACTGTCGCATAATATAAAATAATTTAATCGCAGAACCAGAAACCTGAATAATATAAACATGAGCTGCGAAAATCTTTAAAAAAAATGTATTAAAAGTAATTCAGATTTATCTTTTTCACCTTCGTAATATGTACTTATCTCCCATAAGGTGATTACCATAATGCCAAGAAATTTGAGTGACATATTCCATGAATTAAAGTTATAATATCAACGACTTTTATCACTCTCAGAGTTCTTTTTCAATAAAATGAGCATATTTGATGTAGTGATAAATCGTTTAAGAAATTATGACGACTCTGAACTTCCTGGTTAACAATCGTTATTTAAGTTAACATCGTTAATGTCATTGAGTCAAAAAGTAGGCTGCTAACAATTTGCATATGGTTGATGGTAAGATAGGAACGCATAGCCACATAGAAAGTATTGCAAATGTCTCCTTTACAATGAAATTCTCTCGGGCTTCCCACTGGGTTAGGTTCACCATCTGCAGCGACGTTTTGATCGAAGACTTTTTCAGCGTTGATGGAGAATGGACGATGAAACAGTCTTTCATCGAAGCGTCGGTGGAGATGGAGATGACCCGGTGGGAAGCCTGAGAGAATTTCACTGGAATAATTCGCCGGGAAAGCATTGAATCCTACGTCTCTTTTATAATATTAACGTTGGAAATTACTTTCAAATGCACTATAATTCCAGAGCAGAAAACTACCGATGTGGTGACTATACTGATGGGAGAATCTTTTAATTAAAAATCCTGCCGCGTGTGATAAATCTAAAAAGGCCTAGTAAGTTCATGCAATCTTTTCTATCAATTTAAAAGTATGGTAGTGCGTCACTGGTAATACTATTTTTATACTTTTCACTCAGGTAATATTATCGCATTAATGTTATGCAGAAGGCTAAAGATGAATAATTTCAGAAGCATTATTTTAAAATTGGCAAGCATTATTCGCGAAAAAAAACCACTTCTGATAATAGACTAGATGAATCTTAATCATTCCGTTCTTTTTTCCTTTTCTTCATGAAATAAACCCTATATACGTAAGATTATGTTGATAAATGGATTACGAGTTACTTAGTTATCCTCTTAGACATCACAATCAGTGTAATTACTGTATACGAGCATACATTCTTCTATGTATACACTCAGTCTCATCTAAATGTCCCTTGTTCAGCAGCTCGTCTATTTGTCGTTTAGCCCACTTTGAGTGCAATCATTCGTTTATTCAAAATGGCGCTGTATAAGAAAGCAGAGACCATATAAATAAATTTGAATAGATCCACGGATGACAAAGGGTGAAAGGCAAGGCAGAAAAACTAAATAATAAAAGCAGTTGATGCAGCAAAAGATAAGCACAAAATGTGAATTTATATGAGACAGCGAATAAATTAAAAAATCTCATTAATCCTTAGAAAGAGTTCTAACTCAGATTTTAAAGTTAAAGCAGTCTTTTCTCGCGTCTTTCATCTGCACTTCTCGTCTAAGGAAAAATGAAGAGGGTAAGTATCTGGATGGACCTTTCACATTTCAACACAATAGGTGCTCAAGTTTACTCAAAACCGAAATTGCTATTTTATTCACGAAATCGTTAGATGGAAACAAAAAATGAATTTTAGTGGAAAAAAACAACTTTCTAACCGTAGCCATTCACTCATTAACTGAAAATTATAATACGCAAAAGGTGACGCCCATCGAAAGAGCTGCGCTGAGACCTTCTACGTCATCCACCTCCCCTAATTGGCTGTTTTGGGGAGAGGAGTGGGGGGAGTTGGGAAAGGGAGGTCTGCATACACAGCAACTGGCGCAGTAGATTTTGATTGAAGGGATGACGCAAGAAGCCTCAACACGCCCATTCCAGCGAAAGGAAAAGAAGATCAGTTTTTCGTCGCTTATAACTCGAGAACTAGGTGACGGATAGAAAAACGGAAAAATATGGGTCTTTTCATTTTTAAAACTCTATCAGATTCGCCAGTAATAAAAAAATAAAATGAAAGACGCGAGAGAGGAAAAAGTCTAGTTACCTTGTTATGGCATTCAATGCTTTGGAACTCAAATAACGACTTCTGCGTTCTTCCCTGATGATTCATGCTTCCTCTGCTCTCCCTTTCATTGAACTAGTTCCCTTTCAGCCAATTCCACCTCTGTGGCTCGCAGAGGTGCATTAAAATGGTAACAAGTAAGGACATTTGGGACGAAACAACACTCATTTACTGCAGAATAGGGATATCTCGAATAAAAACCATATCAAGATCTAAAAATGATAATATTTTCTTATAAACAGCCATCACCCTAGAGAAAGAAAAAAAGAATCAACGCAGAGAAAAATCCGCCGTACCAAGGGGAAGAGCATGTAGGCAAGGAAAATACCTTGAAAAGGGTCACTCGTCTAAAAAAGAGCTCTCTTTCGATGTGAGTTGAAGTGGATTTGTATGGAACCCCTTGTGCTAATCGAATGAAACACTTCATTGCATTCCACGGTTCTTACAGGCTATTTGCGGAAAAATTTGTTCATTATTTAATTTCTGGAAATTCCTCTTGAAATATATCAGTGTTACTAGGTAAGGAAAAGTACATAGTGTTTGAAATGAATGAAATAAGGTTGCCTCGAGAATTACTTGACCATTTTAAGAGTTTCTTGGACAGACCTCGTTAATTCTTTAGTAGCCAAAAAAATAGTACGGAAATAGAAAAACCTGATTAAATAAAAAATCTTAAACTAGAATATCTCGGGCAGATAAAAAACAGCCAAAGCTACGAATCATTACAGCTGATTTAACATGGAAAGGAGGAGGCAACATAAGGGGACCATGAAGCTGCAGACTTGAAGTCTTCCAATTTTTCAATATTCTAACTGCCGTTACCACCTCATTCTCGCTTATTTGCTTTTCCATACTGACATTATCGCAAGCCAAGTCGCAAAACTCATCCTCATTGCCAGCACCATTATTGAACAGTACTTCAAAATACTCCATACAACAGTCCCTGATTTTGCTTTCATCTCAAATGATCTCGCCATTTTTGTTCTTTATTGCGAACAATAAAGATGTAAACAATAAATACATACAAAAATAAAACGCTCATCTACGTGGTGTTGCTCTGAATTATAATTAATTTACAGAACGCTTAAAGACATTACTGTTTATTAATCAGCAGTTGGTATGTGTAACATTCTGAGAGAAGATACGCATCTAAAAATAAAATTAAGATGTTATTCATATCGGAAAAAATAGAGAGGAATATTATTTTACCAAATAAAACCATTTTGCCATTATTTTTCCTGCACCGTTGTTTTTAACTCAGTTCCAATATTTTGGGTTGAATAAGGAAATCTGTCGTAAGGACAACGATCGAGATAATAGATGAACCACAACATCATTAGGCTTTAAAATATAAAATTTATTTCTTCCAATCTAGCTCTGAAATCATCAAACGAATACTACTATGTATTCATTTAGTTCTTTCCGTTAACCGTATCATTGAACATTTCCATTCAATTTAATTAATTATTTTTTTTGCCCCTGAAAAGTAGATATAAAAGCCATTTCTATCGTGGGCATCCGAGAGGATGATTGACCATGGAGAATTCATAAGCCCCTTCTCGTCACGCCGAAATGAAGTCGGCAATCAATCAGCCAATATTTTAAAAAAATCAGTTCCTTCTCCTTCCTATTTTTCCTCTTCAAAAATATTCATTCCTACCTCCCACACCCAATTCAGTCTCCTTGATTACAAGCACAATGGTTTTGTAGGCATCCCCTGATCCTCTTCATTAAAGGGTAGTCGGAATTCTTCTTGACTCTTTCTGTTCTCACTGGATGCGCCGGAAGAAACGCGGCAATATGGGTCTAAGAATGACGCATTTTTCTCAAAAGATACCTACTTAGCAAGCAAAAACTTTGATATCATTTCTAATCACTTCCTTATCACCAAGTATATTACGTTGACGTTACTGAGTATGCATGAGAAAGTTTTTGCCAATGTACTTGTAATATATATTGATTGAGCCAGTGAACCTGTTTTGTATGCCTTTTTTATGAGAAACGTATCGCTGGTGTGAATATAAATTATTATTTTCCTTCCCTCTCGTCACCCCCTCATATTTCGTGCCTGTTAGGAGTCGAGTTAAAGCCGAGGAGAGTTAAAGCCGAGGACAAATTCATGAATACATATCCCCCAGAGAAGAAGTATTTTAAGATATCAAGGAATCCCAACGAGTTGGGGAAGAATTATTTCCTTAAATTTGGTTCAATTAGATTTAACTTGATTGTTAAAAAAACTACCAATGATCATAAAATTGTAGTAAGATCTACCAATATATCTGTAGGATATGAGACACCTGGTATTGAAATTCGCAAATTTACCAACTTCATTTTCTTCACCATCTGCATTGTAGAGCATGTACTAAAGGTATACCATAGGTGTGACGGTTTAAGTTACTGAAAGAGCACCAATTATTGATCAAAATTGTTCAACAATGGCCTTGAATAATGCCTCGAGCAGGAATATGGGATGAAATGCCAAAATAAATGATCATAACACCAATGCTGTGAGAGAATGAATAGATAAGCGAATGTGCCAGAGCAGATTTACAAATAATATTAAACATTATAAATTTCCACTCATCTGACATATAAGTTTCTTAAGATAAGAAAAAATATATTTAGACTTTCTACAAGCCTGAATCTTTATTTACTGAGTCTGAATTTTTATTTAATATACTTGCATGAAATAATTCAAATATGCATAATAAGAAAAACTCATTATTTTTCTTCTTAAACTGCCACTTCGAAATTAAAACATTTTATGTAGGATGATTTTTTCGGGCAACTCTGCGTTTTGTTCATTTTTTGTAAAACTCAGCGTTTCACTTCTCGTACTCGAAGCGTCAATTAAAATATCATACTAATGATACGAAAAAAGCTGCGAAACCTTCGAACAAAAATATAGCAATTTAATCAAACAACATATTTGCCAGTTTTCCTCATAAAACCAAATCTTTACTAGTGTAAAATCAAGCAAAAAATCACTTTCCGTGTTTCATTGAGGGTGCAAAGGCTTTGTAGTACCAATATTGATCAACCTGTAATACCAAGATTGATTGAGGAAAACCCAGTATCATATGAACTCATCCTCATCTCTCTCTTAATCTCTCAAGTCATTGAAAGATGTTCCCTAAGCAAAGGAGTTTCTCATGTGCGCTGGGCTCCCTCTGTTTCCCGATGATATGATTTTCATCGTCATCCCAATCTGCTTTGCTTGAGAATGAAATTCGTATCATACCGACGACAGTATTTCCGACTCGTCACCAACCTCAAACCTCGTTTGTCCTTGTCATCCTGCTCCACAACACCTCGCGTCCTGTCTGGCGCACAAAATAAAGCATCCACCCTAACATCAAACCCCGGGGCGCTCCTATACCACACCGCCAAACCACTCGCACTTCTCATCACAGTCAGGTTCGGACTGATTGTGCCGTGATAGGAGTGACCCTGGAAGCCAACAACGCAGGAAAACGCCCACGTCTAACGCGAGTGATATCTGTTAGATGCGTACTCTGCGAATCTCGTGGTGCATTACTGTCGACTCTAAACGTTCACCTGCATTTGTGAAGCCAGTTTATTTTCTCCTTATCTCATTTTCCCTTTGTTTTGTTTACTTTCGAAAAGCTTCAAATTTGGTGCTCACTAAACGTATGTACCTAATTTTCTTACGTGAAACACGAAAAAAAGACTTGTTCCCTCATGCGGTCAGACGTCAGTATTTATTATCAACTTATTTTACGAAGCTACATTACTTGATGCGTCGGATATATTATTTATAAAGTGAGGTTGGTTGCCACTGGCATAATTAACAATATCAGCAAACCAGCTCTCGTAACCATAAACCATATTTTCAGTTAACTGATTTTATTATGTTAAGAATGAACAGGTATTGCCTGCTGTAAATCTTTCTTTCTACCACCGCTATTTAAACTGAGGTTACTGCTCCTGCCAAAACAAAGACAATAAATTATGGTTGGCATGAGAAGATTTAGTAAAACTATGGATTTCTCAATTTGCATTTCTAACTGCAATGCAAAAATTAACTTTAAATACATTCGGTCTACGATAATACTACTTGGTGTTATGAAATAAAAATCTGGAAAGAACTTAACTTTTATTTCCCAAAAAATCTATATCTCTACCATATCATTCCGCTGAGAATTGCTATTCTTTTTACAGATTTTGAAGCATAGAAATATATGTGCTAAAAAGTTATTTTTTGCTTAATGCTTTGCTGTTATGAATATTTGCAGGTACATTTTCTGTACATCCTCAAAATAATCGCTACCGAAAAAATTACTCAAACCAAAGGATAAGACGACTGCTTCCCCCAACATAAATATTATTTAGGGGAAATCGGGATGGATTGGGACAGCGGGGTACATAAAAAAAAAACATTATTTTATTTCTTTAATGGTAACGAATGAATGGTAACGGACGAATGGTAACGAAACCTAATTAGTTTAGCAAGTCGGAAAGTATCCGAGGCAGCCATGTTATTCAGTTTGGAAGGTGATTTCAAAGCGACTGAGCGCAGCCTCACATCCATCATTGCGAAATGGCAAAGCACGCAAAACGTAACAATGCAAACATTCTTGCATATAAAAAACTTTCCACCTAGAACGAAGTCACTTGTCTCACAGGTACAGAAAGAATGCATAAAGTGGGAGTTTGCGGGATTTTGTCGCGCTAGCATTCATTTAGTACACGCGAAATACGTATTTCGGGAACATTTGGGTAGCATCTCGTATTTTGACACAATTTACTCGCAATTTGGTGGGATTGAACCAAGGAGCTCACCAACTAAACCCGATGTGCTCTTGTGCCTTAACAATCGCGGCCACGACGTGAATATATAAAAGTGAGATTTATATCGGTTAGAACAATGATTATTTTTTTCAATATATGAACTAAATTAAGGACCAGGGAAGTGAGCGATTGGTTCATTTATAACAATGTAATTTTGAGCGACGCTCCAGAAATAAGTTTCCTCAGCGTCTGTGATTTCTTCATAAATGTTTTTAAAGAAAAGTCACAATGGACGATCGGTTTCCAGATATTATATTTTACATTAAATGCCATCTACACCTTGTGTAAAAATGATTCGACAATAATGTTTGGAAAACTGTTCCTGTTTACAATCTTGTAAAAATTTCTTACCTAAATAGTATTCATGGAACAGAACGGGATACTATCCCATTCCGAGATATTTATTCGGCGTCAAACTAAGGATTGGCGACGTTCTTTTGTCGTTTCAAGCTGGTCTACAATAATGCCGCCGTTAACTGAGAAATTGACGTAACAATCTTCGTATGTGAACGCAGTAAATAGGTTTTAGGTTTTCAAGACGACTTTTGCAACTTTCCGCAGGTATTTTCCGTTAACATATATCTATCCCTTTCTGCCCTGTACATTGGTGGGGATGGAAAAAATGATATGGCATTTTTAAGTTTTAAAACAAAATAAGCGCTATTTTAAATTCTTAGCGCAATATATCAATTTAACATAGCAATGAAATGAAATATACTTTTCGTTGTTGGCTTAAAATGAATATTTACTTTCCAAAATAATTTACTCATGAAATAATTTTATGAACCACTCAGGTTCTCCTACTTGAAAGTTTTCTCTTATTCTGCCATACAAACTTTCAACTCCAGGTAAAACCATCAAAAACGTATACATTTCCGACTTATTACTCAATATTCTATTATAATCATCAATTTGAACCCTTATCACTCCGCAGACTCTGAACATATCTTTATAGGTATTCTTTTTCTACCACTGAATTTCCAAGAATAGCTTCCTTTCTTCCACAATTTTATTTTTAGATACGCGAATTTTTGTTTGTATCCATCAAGCTTCTTTCACAAATTCTTCCCACCAAAGATAGAAAGTATTTTTTTAAACTTTACTCTCTTGATTAGTTGTTTTTTTTCCAAAGCCCTGACTTTCAGGAGGAATAGGTGTTCCCAAGTACCAAGCAGAAGACGAAATCATTTCCTGTAAAGTTCTTTCTCGTTTTTTCCTGGGGTCTGGGTCGTTTCTAACTTACTCAGAACCAATATTTGGGAATAAAATTATCGAAAATATATGCGTTTCTTCAACTAATGCAACAATATATTTTATGAGTAATGATTTGAATAAATTGTACAACTGCGTAGCCAGTAGTTATAATACATATGGTCGGATTTATTTGGTGGCTTACTTATTGACTTCCTATTCCAAGTACCCGGGCCCGAATCCCGTCAGCGGGAAATTTTTTTTGGAATCCCGATAATTGCTTTTGTGCAAAAACTCAAATGTCTCAATTAGGCATTAGCAAAGGATAATTTTTGCCACCTCTGGGATTCAAACACGGGACCATATTGAGAAAAGCATAAAATTGAACCACCATGATAATGTGACTCCGCGAACATTCATGCTACATTATCTGCTGTTATAGGTTCATTAGGTTATGTTTATCAGAAAATGACATACGCCTAGGGCACGTAGTTATGGACAGCCTGCAAATCATTCATTCCCTTTCTCTTCCGGAAAAAAAACCTTTGAATGTGGAGAGAGAAAGAGGAACATTGTGATTTATTTCCCTTCTCGATTGCTGGCGTAACACTGCAAGATCTCTCTCCTATTCCCCACATATTGGCCTTTCATTTCATCCTACACCCTCCAGGCATAGAACCTCCAAGGGATATATAAATAAACATTTATATATACAATGAAAAGCATAAAAAGAGGAGGAACGACGTAAAACAATTGATATATGTGAGAAGACATTTGACTTCAAAGGAAGTTCTCACACCGATTGGAAGAGAAAATAAGAGGGATGGTTTTTGAAAGAAGTTTCTCTATATGGAGCTGTGCGTAGACAAGTGGAAATATCTACCGGAGATGGAAGGGTAAAGGCGGGATTAAAGGGCCAAAGCACGGAAGCATGGTTTCACGAAAAATACTCGAAATGCGTCGGCAAAGGCTACGGTTACAAATCAATGAGGCAAACTGCGATGAAAGAGACTTCCTCTGATGTAGCTTGTTGTGCTTCCTCTCTATCTACTAAAATAATATCCCTACCCTTGTAAATTGAATCAAAATATTCGCTTTCGATTCTTCATATAAGTGGTACGTATTGCGGTAACTATTATTAATGATCTATTACGATACTTTAAAATAATGTCCACTAAAATATACTGAATCCACCACGCAGTATTTTACTGGATTCATTCAAACCACAGTTTAAATATTGCCTCATTCCTGAAAACAAGCTGAAGAACAGATTTGCTTAGGGATTATTTCTTTCATGCATCAAAATTGTCCTCAGTAAAAACAAAATATAAGGGTTACATGTTAAATTAATTTCATTTTGCATAATTTTCCTTCTTATCATTCTACCTACTCCTTCCTTACAGCTTCCTTCGTTGCATTATTTTAAATTCTGCTTTCAAATTCACATGAATTGCCTAAGGTGGCAATTTACCAAGCCGGAACTACATATTACACCGCTTTAAACAATGATTCTCAATTATACAAATCGAGAACAATACTGAATGTGCTCCATATTTCATGCCATTGACAAGAACCGGAGTATTTTATGCTTAAAATTGGTGTAAATAAAATAGTAACAAGGATTTTTATTTAAAATATTTAGCAAAGTTAATTTTCAAGAAAAAATGTCAGACCAACTTTATCTTACAGCTGTTAACGTATATTTCTAATACTGGTATCTGAAGCAACACAATTACGCCATATTTTTTTTCTTTATCAATCACAATTGGGCCTTAACTTTCTCTGGTGTTATATAAACTGTAAAAAAGAGAACTTCAATGCACCTCTTTTTTTCCACTGCATAAAAGTTCATTTCGTATTCGCAAATTTAATGTCTATGCGTCATGAGCTAAGCACATAGCGCATCAATTCATAAGCTAAATGAAAGAAAAGTTCATGTATATATTCGAGCATAAAAATCAATGGCTAAATTAAAATACATCAAAGTTTGTACTCACGTAGTCGCATCTAATCCACTTGGATTTGCATGGTTTTGATGGAGTACAAAAGATGAAACGAATGTCGTTTTAAATTAAAACATGGCTCGAGACTCTCCATTTCCGCAAATCCGACACAGGCAGACATGAACCGCCGGATTTTAATGAAGGCTTTAAAAGGCACGAATCTGCTCGGCATTTTGACTTATGCATGTCAACTTTCCGTGACGTTATCCACGTGGAGCATGCACGAAGTGACGGACTCGCGAGCCAAAACCCGACCGCTAATTGGTTGCCATGAAAGACCTTCTCCACTACAGCTTCCACACTGGAAGTTGAGGTAATTTAAGAAGCTTGGCAACTAGCACCCGGTGTTAACTGAATGCATTATTGCGTCTACCTGACTCGGCTGCTCATCGCTCACACGAATCATGAAACATGAGGATATCACGTGATAGAAAGGACCACTTACGACACTACACCATAAATATCTCGGAAAAGCAAAACATAATCGGTGCAAAATATCAAGTGATTACATGCATGCATACATACCCTTCACGCCATTCTCTTTCGTGGAGGGCAATGTCAAGTAACTTAGATACATTTATCAGGCCTAGAAAACTAGCTCACTTTTTTTAATAAAACCCATATCTGGCATATCTTTTTCGCTTCTCTTACACTCAAGCATTGCTTCATACACGTTCTCCTATTCTTAATATTTAAGAAAATATTCATGAGGCCTTTGTATAAAATGTCTCTCTATTTAAAATTTTACTGCGTTTTCTCGATAATGCTTTAAATTTTAATTAACTAACTGTCTATAGTAAATAAAATGTCTATTGTACATAAATTGCATGCAGACTTAATTTGGTGCCTTGTAATGCATAACACCTTCTCTTACCATAAAACCTCCTCGTACAACACTTCTGCAATTTATAATAAGTCACGCACTCTGGCAGACTTGTTGCAGGGCAATATCACGTTCCATGACCATAAGTGTGGCCCCTTCAAAACAGAATTTTAAAATGTCCATTTTATACCTAGCACTTTCGCAACAACGTTTAATCTCTTTGTATGGATAGTACGGTACGCGTGTCTGAAATTTAGCTCGCCGGCATTTAATTTTCACACGTTTGCATTTCATTTGAATTCAAAATATATTTTATTAACTAAAAATCAGATAAATTCCTCTCCTCCCCACAGAGCGTGAATATTATTTTAGGTTAGCAAGTAGATATTAAATTTAATGGGTGTCAGGGGCTTGCGTTCATCATTTGTTTTTATTATCTCCGCTCTTCATTTTACACTATCAACTGGTTACTGATACTAATGAGAGTAGTGCAGCAATGAAAAATTATATTCACAGATAATCTTTATTGGATTATGAGATGAGAAAGTTATGCCAAACGTAAAAGAAGAAACTGAATTTTACCACTGCTATAGTATAGGTGCAACATGTTGGTCTTATTTTTAATACTAGATTCTTTTTGCTACTGTACAGTGATATAGTTTGATATGATTCGAGGGTAAATATTAAATTCCAGAACCTTTGTAAACATGTTTTGGCGATAACCTATCTCCGAGGGACTAGGTATTTATTATAAGCATGTAAAAATATAACTTGTAGATAAATTGGATTAAGCAGACAGCATGTAGTGTCAAAAAGATGAGAGAAAATGTAAATCGTTTACTCTGAAATAGCCGAATAAGTCACATAAGTTATCTCACTATCAATTGTCTGAATTTCCGGATTGAAAATATAATGATGCCAAAATTTAACAACCCGTCTTAGTTAAGAGAAGTGCTTTCTGTTGGTAAAGCAAGTAAGTAAAATGTGACTGCTTCAAACTAATTGAATTCCTGAACACTTCAGTTCGGTTTCCCGATTCTTAGTGCTACGCACGAAGCCAAAACATGGCGAAGAAATAAAGTTGGCCACCAAACTCAACACAAAGTACATATCTTAGACACATGTTCCCAATCATTGCCTGCCCAAGGTATGGAGAACGCGGGTAAATGTCAGCAGCGCCGATCGAAGAGGTGGTCACTGGCTAGTATGCGACTTATTAATGAATGTGAAAAGGGGATAGAAAGTTAAAAAATTAGGTAAATGTTACAAACATTTTTCATGTAATTGTACCCAGAATGACCATATTTAATATAACGTAAGAGTGACAGGCACTCAAATAACTAACATCAGCAAAGATCACAATGAAACCTATGGACTACCAATATCCTTCGTTAGCATTCCCGTTGCCAACCCATTGAAAGGATATGTCGATGAAATTGCAATACAGTTTACGATTGAAATCACACCCAGCTTCAAAAAGTAGGTTTCATGTAAATAATCCCCATAAATACTTTTCCTCGTAAAACTCGAAGCTTGTAGCGAACTTACTACAAAATGGAGCTCCTTGAGGGAAAGAAAACGACAAAGTTTACAGAGGATATGGTTCAGATGCCCAAGAATAAGGTGCCTTAAATTAACGCGTCGTTTCAGAAATCACCATTGGTCAATGTAATCTTTGTTAGGGGAGGCCAAATAAACGTTTACACTCGCTTTGAGAATAACTTGGGCCAGAAATACTTCTATTTTATTCAGTTATTAATATATCTCCATCATTTAATTTAAACAAGCACTTACTGCCCAATAACACACGCAAGATATAATTCTCCTCATAGATATTCCTTTTTCTTCAATAGTAATCTTGGCATTTTTGACATCCTCAAAAAACTTTGATTACCTTTATAAAGGCAACTAAATTCTAGTGTAAGATTTGTATTTGATCTAAGAAGGGATGCTCATGTGTCACATATAGTTATTTTAGGCTGGCTTAAACTTTGTGACTACAGTGAATACTTATTAGGGAACTTTTTCTTTCATATTTTTTGGAAATATATCCCAAATTACCTGGCGGGCATGTTCTAAGTCAGGTCAAAAATTACGAAGAAGATATCTCGTAACAAACGCAATTTTTAATTTGCTCCAATTTCCCGAGCTAATATTTATTAAAAGTGGTTTGTAGTCACTGCCTCGAAATTTTGGAATTCTCTTCCCTAAAACTTAAAGCACAAGCGTTCCATTAAAAAAGCACAAGAGTTCCATTTCAGCACATTACATAATACATTACACATGATTCTACTCAACGCAGAGTAATATACAGCGCAGGTAAATGTTTTTATATCCAGTCATTGTATCCATATTTTCTGCATCCATATAAAATCGTTTTCCTGAGCTAAATTCAACTTTGTTGTATGCATTTGCTCCAAGGACGATTCCGAAATCTTAACAAATATACACTATATTCTGCTTGTGTTGAAGAGTAACCCCTTGTTTTTGGGATTGCATACATTTTGTACAATAAAGTCACTCTAGGGGCTCTTTCGAGGGTGCGTGTGAATTCCATTCCCCATTCCACATCCGTCCCCGCCACGTGTCTCCATCCAAGCACTTCCCTATCTTCCCAGCCGCTCCGATAATCATTCCACTCGCTGGATCGCATCTCTCCCTTCCCGCAGCATCCATCAATCTTGCGAAAATTTCCGATCAAGAGAGTCAGGGTGATGCAGAGGGTGTGGAGAGACAGGTGATGTAGAACGTCGCAAATACGATGCGCCGGCTGCCTCAGAAAAACTCGATCTTGAGTCATCTTTTTTTATTTTTTTTTTCAACATCCCCGAAAACAGCACGAACGGCCTTTTACATCGGGTGTACTCACATGTAACAATGGACGAACATAAACACCCATGTCCTGAATGGTGAAAAATCCACTCAGGAGGAACTCGAACCCGCGACCCTCAGTTTAGCAGGCGAGGACTTTACCCCGTCGCCACCGGGGCCGACAATCTAACGACGATAGTCTGTGGAGAGGTATATTTTTTGCTTAATTATCTGCCACTTTTTGGGAATAGGTAAATTTACCTCCACTAGAGCAGAAATACTAATGCCAACAAGAATTCAAAAATTAAAAAGAATTGAACAAAAAATATATAAACAAATATTTCCATTTAATTCTATGCCTACAAAACATGTTATTCGCTGAACGTCAAAATATTTCGTCAATATTCCTCGAAGTTCTATGAGGAAGTATGGAAATCTCTTAAAATATTTCACCCTCGGTATTTCATTGAATTCAGAATCGTAGAAGATATGTAAAATTTCGTTCATCACCACAGTTTTTTTGTGGAATCTTCAACGATGGTACACTAGCGATACCATAAATCCTGAATTATACGTGGCATGATTCTCACTCACATACAGGACTCAACGCCTAGGGTAAGTGGACTTAAAGATAGCATAGATCATTTTTCGGACTAATTAAAGCAAGGCTGCGATAAGAGAGTCAACACACGGTTTTAATGTTCTTTAAATATCGTAGCTCACGGATAGAACATGCAGAAATTAACGCAAATATTTGTTTCTAAACTATGCAATAAAATTTGCATAACTTTTAAAACGATTTCGGTTAGATCTAAAAATAAGCCTTACTTTATATAGGTATGTTTATGAAAGCACCGCCAAATTTTACTTCAATGCAATTATTGTCTTCATCATTCATTTAGTGGTATCACCCCTGATTCTCACAATTATGAAAAGTGTACAAAAATATCCACTTCCTTTCCATTCTGAACGAACATCTCATGGTAATTTGCACATTAAATGTAATCAATGAGTTTTAGAAAATAAACCTACCCTTGAGTGCCCTCCATTGAAAAATTAACTGACTAATCCCTTTTTTATAAATTATTTTGGTGTACCCGTGAATACTAAGTTATAACAAATAGAATTACATTTAACGAAAAATATTTAGTCAATAAATAAAATTCTTACCAGCTCAATTTTCTTAAATCAACACAAATGTATATTTTTACAGTTAATTCATCACTGTACTACTAATAAAAAACATTTCGTATTGCTAGATAAATCTTAGTATGAAACATGGAAGGTAGAGGGTAAGCATATAAAGCAAATTGAAAACGGAAAGCCAACATTTTTATTTTTTCTTACACAGTTTTAGGGTTTCTACTAATCGCACACAATAAAATATCGTAGCATTCATATCTCCGCAGAAGAATGAAAAAACTGAGAGGTCTTTACCAGATTCTAATATTGAACCTCAGTGGCAGTCCGTGTTGTTTAAAGCCATTGACTCAGAAAGCTAACTTCCGAGATGAACACTGTTTGGGTGATCGATATTAGTTATATAGGCATAAGGAACAGCAAATATTCCAACTGTATACTGTTCCAACAAAGAAACATGCGAAGAATTTCTGGGATCCATTGGAAATTCAGTAAAGAGAGTAATCTGGATAGCGCTCGTCTTAGTCCTAGATGAGGCTATCCAGGGGGTCTATGCTCGAAATTTTAGCCGTACGCGACTTCGCAGTCGTGTGCGAGTCACGTGGTACGGAGCCGAGCGCTCCGGCCATTTGGTATGCTCGAGCTCCGTGGAACCGAATGCGACGGTCCCGTGTGCGACTCCAGCCGAACGCGGGCGGTCGAGTGGTGGAGACCCCTCGAGTTACCCTTCGTGTTTATGCCGAGTGGTTCGTGCTCATCATAATGGCGGACGAGTTGCTGCATGTCCTCGCAATTGGAGAGCTAGAAGAGGCGGAAAATGAGGTGCTTAGAATTCCTCGAGTTCTCCGGTTTAGGAAAAACCCATTTGAATTAGAAGACAAGAAGTTCGTGCGATTATACCGGCTGAACAAACAACTTACAGCGGACTTAATCGACAGCTTACGGGGTTTTGTGCGGGAATCGCCAAGATCTTCGGCATTGACGTTGGAAACTAAGGTAAGTGCTCGTAGAAGATAGTCTAAATACCCTTAGCTATAACTTTGATGTGATAATTTTATTCTCCTACGAGGAATTTAATTGATTAACACACTATTTCTGAGTTTTGGTCAGCATAATTCCAATGTCTTTTAACGCCACAGGTTTTTACGACCCTTCGTTTTTATGCTGGAGGACCTTACCAGTCATTCGTTGGACAGGATGAATACACTACTATGGATCAATCTACGGTTAGCAGATGCATTACCGAAGTAACTCATGCCATTAACGCGCATTTAATGGATCGGTGGGTTACTTTCAACCTGAGTCTACAGTCTATGGCATCGCTACGGCAGAGGTAAGTGAATACATTTTAATTGGGAAATAGTCTATCTAAATTCAATCACCGTAAAGGACAGAGTGAATTTCATTCAGCAAAGCAAAGGTCTATAAATTAATGCCTTTAAGGAGGCATCTTCACGAAATTCACGACAATGTTTAGCAAATCCCTCAATCAGCCATTATCCCTCAGTTCCAAAAGAAATTTTTCTATTTTAAATTCAGAAATGATTAGATTTTGTGGTTTTCAGATTATCATCCTTCTGATTTCCAAGTTTTCCAAATATGTTTACTTAATTTTAATGTAATAACGTCTTCAGTTTTAAAACTTATAAATGTAATTAAACCTATTTTGCCTAGGTTTTTTGAGAAGTATGGCCTCCCTGGCACTATCGGAGCCATTGACTGTACACATGTGGCCATTATTGCTCCACCTGTGGACCATCCAGTGTACAGAGAACGGGATTACTTTAACCATAAGCGTTATCATTCTATAAATGTGCAACTGGTGAGATATTTTTTCATAATTTTTTTACATGCCCAACTATACTAAGAGTAATTTTAACATATATTTATCTTTTTTGTAGATCTGTGATGCTGACATGAAAATTCTCAATATAAACGCTCGCTACCCCGGTGCCACCCATGATGCATATATATATGCTAATTCAGTCATTCGCCAGTCATTACAGGAAACATATGGAAATAACCACACCACTAACTGGTTAATTGGTAAGGCATTCCCATGAAAATCTGTCGACTATTATCGTATACCGTGAAATATTTCCGGTTAATCATTTAGAAATAAGCGGTGTTCTTAATATTTGAACTTTCATTGAAATAAAAAATTATATTTAAGCTATATTTTCTGTGAAAATTGTATATAGGACATAAAATATTTTTGATAACAAGGCTATGGTTACTCGAGCAAAATATCATTACACTTTATGCTGCACCATTTTGAGGATTTTTCAATAATTTATTTATAACACCATAAATAACATTGATGATTGAATTTAGGCTCAGGTTTTGCACTATGAGTAGTAATTAAAATTTGAACGTTTTGCAGGAGACAGCGGCTATCCTCTAGAGCCTTGGCTACTTACTCCCGTTGCTGGAAACATAGCACATAACTCGCCAGAGGAGAGATATAACACCAGTCTCTGCAGTGCAAGAAGCATAATAGAACAATGTAATGGTTTGCTAAAATCACGATTTAGGTGCCTAAGCAAACATCGTGTTCTCCATTACATGCCTGAAAAGGCAAGCAAAATAATAAATGCGTGCGTAGTTTTACATAATATGTGCCTGAGTGTCAATGATGCAGCCCTTGTTGAGGATCTTGGCCCAATAGAAGAACCAGATTTGGCTAACGACCATAATGAAGAGCATATTCCCAATCAAAGGGCAGGGCGATTGGTTAGAGAGAGAGTGATAAGGCAGTATTTTTCTTAGCTTTTTTTATTTTTTCATTAAATAATTTGAAACATAAATTCAAAGCAAGAAATGTAAAGACTTCATTTGGTTAAATTATTGGCAATTTTTTGTAGAGCAATTAATTGTTTATTCAGTATTAAATTTTTTTCTGATTTTAATTCTAGTAACCTTTTATTGAATTTAATGGTTTCTTCTAGTGCCTTCTTTCTTAGCTCCAACTCCTTTTCTAGCAAAGAGGACCTTCTTTCCTGCCCTTGCCTGAAGGCATCTGTTGCCTTAGTTGCTTCAGTTAATCTCGATTCACCTTTAAAAGAGGGATACAGGGTTAAATATTTGTCTAAAATCAGCGAAAGGATACATACATAGTTTCACATTACAATCTAATAATAATAATAACTAGTTTCTATTAACGGTGCAAATGTGTACAAGGTGTTCCATTCAATACTCAAGTCTAAAAGTACAAATAGAAGAAACCATTATATTTGTGCTGAAATTCATATGCCATGGCCTCACTTATTTTTAGTAAAAGGAAATTTTGAAGAAAAAGAATCATTATATATTACAAAGTGAATGCTAGTTTACTTAAGCAAATAAACTGTTAAAGTTAAAACTACCTTTGTCATAAATATGTGAATATTTATTGTAAGATGCTGACTGCTATTGAAGTATATTATAATTATAGCTCACATTTGAGAACTGTGGCAATGTGGTCAATTAGCACTTTTTTCGTGCTAGGTATTTACACTTTTATATAGCATGCGCGTACATTAACACTAAATGCATTAACAAAATTTTGCAATTGCAGCTGTAAGCAAATTCACAATAGTTGTATGTTGTTTTAAATGTTAAATGTGCGTTTGTAAAATAAGCTTGTCTTCCATTCGCAAATTGTAACTTTTTTTTAAATGGCAAATAATGAACATAAGGAAGCATTACGTGTGTTTTAAACAGCAAATTAATCTATTATAAGTACACACATGGATTATGCAAACAACTAATTCATCATTGTATCAACCTAAAAAGATACATTTTAATAATTGCATACCTTTCAAATTCTTTCCCTTGCGCTTGTAAATTTTTGGAGCGTCCACATCTGCTACAAAATTATTTTGAGGTGCTGACGGCAACGGATTGGGAATAGAAGATGTTGGTGTAGAAGTAGAAGGTGTGGGTTCAGGGGTGGTCGGTTTTAATTCATGGTATGAAGGTAAAGAATTTTGGGTGAGTGGGGATGAATCAGGGGTGAAGGTATGAGCTGACTTAGAAAGTAATTCATCGGGAAGTAGCACTGGATCCAAAATATTTGAGATTGGAACATCATCACTCTGCAATGGAAAGGGAAATAAATTATTTTATATAGGGTTATTTTGATTGAATGTCAAATAATTATCCACATTTTAGTTAGATTGGTAATTCACGAATGGTATAATGAAATCTTAGGAAAAGGGAGATGAAGTACAATAGATATAACGAGAGCAGTTAATCTGTTTCACAGGTAGATATTTAATCTCATTTTAGTTTTGAATTAATTTACATTCGCCAATTTTGCAAGTTATGGATTTTGAGTGTTACAAAAATGAGGATCATAAAAATAATTGTTACTCCGACAAGTGAATTGGTATATAAATAAGATTATTTATATGCATAGCGGTATAAAAACAAACATTACCTCAAACTGTAGTTGCACAGAAGATTCCCGAGTTTGAGGATGGCCCATCGCCGCATTTTCACCTATAATTTTAAAAACTCGTTCCTGGAAACGTGACAATTCCTCCGCGACTGGTGGCCCTCCTCCAGTTCTCTGCATGTCTGTATGCAATGCTCCAATTTTGCTTTTAATTCCCGATTTGATATCTTGCCATGACTGTGAATTTAATCAAATATTAACTTAGACAATTCACCTTCAACTACTACGTAAACTTTACCAATGGTTATGAATTTATGGGATATAAGCTTCGCACTGACTTGTCATTGTTACAGCGTTTTTAATCAGGAATAGGGGCTAAATCACAGCAGGATGCGATTAGGAAAGGTCGACTTTGAGTGACGTATAGAATTTAAGACATAATTTATGAATTTAACTTCATCTTCTTGAATTTTTCTACAAAGAAATTTAATATTTTTTTAATAATATCACAGATGAACTTCCAAAAATAAGGGAGCGGGAAAACTCGTATTCGTCCTTTGACCCTCCAAATCACTGCTGCTGTGGGATCATATAGATTCATAAATATGCTTTAAAGAAGAAATGAGTTTCGGCTTCAATATTATGGCTGTATTTCAATAGGTATGCTTAAATTATGTCAGCTAAAGGTAACAAATACCTTCGACAACATCAAAAATTGCAAATAATTTAGAGGCGTGGAGAAATAATGTCAAAAATGAAATAAACTGGAGAAAAGCTAAAATATTCCAAAGCGAAAAATCCATGCGTCACACATCATTCATGCCCGGAGTAAACATACCTTCCTCCACCCTTTCCAAGATTTTTTTGCCCCGGAACAGCCATTGAGACGCAAAGTAACCTTCTCCCATAATTTTGCGGAATCTTTAGCCGTGAATTTCGGCGTAAATTTTCCCTTAGCAACGTTTTCATTTTCTGAAAAAAAACAATACCCTTTTAAGCACGGTTTTTCTACCAATATATTAATGTGCAAATGTATTGAAGCTGATGATAATTGCTTACCTTCAATAAATTCAAGTAGAATATTCTTCTGATCTTCGGACAGTCTCGTCATTGTATAGGCCCTTGGTCTTCAGTGGTCGAGAATAGAGTAACTACATCCACTCGGTGACTTTTATACCGGCCTTCCTTGAAACACTACACGCACTCATTCTCATGATTAGTTACATAGCATTTATGAGACAATGTTGACGAATAAGAAAATTCCAGACACTCAGCCGTCAAGAAATGTGCATACAAAGTAATAGTGCTTCGAATCGAATGACGTGATGGTACCAATGATACTGTCTTTCGGAATGAAACATTCCTACTAATCCTACCAGCGAGGTCATGTGTCACTTTGTAGAACTGACCGTAGAGACGCTGTTTGAAATTAGCGGTAGTCTCCGTCTCGAGCGCACGTTTCTGCGACGTTGCCACTCTCTCTTCGTCTCACTCGAACGACCTATGTCGCACGCGGCCGACTTTGTCTCAAACATACCGTTCTCCGCTCGACTCGGGTTACCATTCGACATCATCACTCGGTTCGTTTCAGAGCGCTCGGACAAGTCGAGCGGTTTCGAGCATAGACCCCCAGAACTGTAATTAAAAGATAAATCTCTAGAGGAAACTCAAATATAAACAGATCAAGTAAAATGAAGAAGAAGAAAGAAAGAAGAAGTCGAAGTAAGAAATGAGTACTTGAATCCCTAAGGATACTCTAAAATGCAGGCAATAAATCTTCGGCTGGATATATACATGAATAATTGCGTAGGGATGAGAAGAGGTTTAATTCTGCAGCATACGTATAGATACCTTCAGGAAATTTTCAATTTAATAAGCTGAATATCACATCTATGCCAAAAGTTAGCGATCCTTAAATATAGTTTAAGTCGTAATTGTCAATCTTAATATGCGAAATATATTTTAGTTGTATGATCTTCTCAGGCCTCCGAATATCTAAATTCATCATTTTGGCCGACATTTCGTCAACATACTTTCCCATTGTAGGAATAGAGAAGTCTTTTTATGACACGCCGCCCGGAATAAAAGCCTAACCTGTAGGGAATCCATTGAGCAGTTTATGAAAAGTCTTCTGTAAAACGTAAAAGCGTTCAACTGATTTTTAGCTTTCAAAGCAATGCAAGTACATACATCGCATGTAAACGTAAAGCATTTTAGGAGGAAAAATTTCTCTATCTATAAGGAATGGATTTATAGTGGGAGACCCTAGGCTCATCATCACAATGTGCTTCTTTTTCAATACCCTTTTGACCCATTTTACTCAAAAGCTTCCACGATGGCATTCTGTGATGTCTTCTGTCAGTTTTTTCTCAACTTGACAGTCCCTGACAGCTTGA
The DNA here is from genome assembly GCA_963573305.1 of Pyrrhosoma nymphula. Lineage (NCBI taxonomy): Eukaryota > Metazoa > Arthropoda > Insecta > Odonata > Coenagrionidae > Pyrrhosoma > Pyrrhosoma nymphula. Next base: position 45,294,710 of record OY754337.1, on the reverse strand, counting down.
TCAAATGTTGCGTGTACTCCTCAGATATATCATGATCTAAATCATACCTACATATTGTTGGACGGTACTTGATTAAAAACTATATGTATATATAATGTTTTCATGCTCATTAACGTAGCACCCTCCCAGTTTCTAGCTTGACTGCTCAATGTTCTCCTGACTGCTTTTTGGTCTGCGCCTAGCGGCCAGGAGAACGTGCGAGGTCCCAATTTGTGCTGGGAGGAGTTCTGCATACCTGGTGTGGAATCACCCCGTGCCACACTCCCTAGTGTGGCACGGGGTACTTCGTAGATATATATGTAGATCATATCTAGCACAGGAAAACCTTTTGCAGTGATGAATAGGAGTGATTGCCTTATGAAGGATGAGATGATAGACACTCATCCAAATTATATAGACCAAGATACAAGAGTTCAGCATTGAGGTGAATAAGACTAGCTGTTAGGTAAACACACATTAGTGAAGGCAATTGACATAGATAATAATATATCACTTTTACTTTCTTGAATCCAAACAATTCTTCAACGTCACCCAGCGTACATCATCATTGGTACTATATCAATATTAGTAAGCTCTAGAGTTTCTGCAAGGATTGACATTCAAAAATTAATAATGTAATTTAACAAATCTTGTCATGAAATACTATGAAGTACATATGCCCAGAGATATCCAATGGCGGAGCAGAATATCCATATATAACTATTAAAAAAGTTGGCTACAGATGAAGACAGCACATACGCACCTAGCTCCTGTATTAGCCATTGTGGGTCTATACTTTGCGTTAATAAGAAATGGACAGGTAAAAACTTAATGAAATATGTATATAGATGCTTCTGGCTCACTTAGATCACTAAATTAGAAAATTTAGGACAAAGTAAATTAAAGTACCCATCGATGACTCTTGGCTTGTGCACCTGGGCGAATAAAAGGAACCCAAGTGGATGAAATCTGTGTCGGTTCAGCAAAATTTTCCTTTGCCAAGAAAATATTTGATTAAATTATAGCTTCCTGGTCGTTCTCTGAGGCGGTAAAATCATCCAGTCAAAGATAATGCGAAACGTTCCCGGAAATCAGAAATACTCTGCGAACCTCATTTATCTTAACTTGAAGTGGAAGTGTTGAAGAGCTGGTACTCACGCATTACCCACCATTCATCACCTTCCAATGAGAAGAGCAAGAACAATCAATTAAGAGAGAGAGAGATAGCAGAATGTCAGTTGTGAGATTAACATATGAGAGACAATAAACGAATTTGATTCATTGATACATCACGTACGATCTCTTTATATATCTCTATCTGAAAAATATTTCATTGAATATGGTTATATAGGATGAGTTTAGAGGAGAAAACATGAGTAGACTCCTAATGAATTCCCAGAATCGTAGTGCATTATTATGAACATAAATAAGATTATGGGAAATTTAGAATTTACCTTTTCTATGCATAACAAGGAGGATCGTGGTGGCCTAGTGGGTAGAGCACTTGGCCACTGATCGAAGGGTCCCGGTTTCAACTCCGGGTGAAGCCTTTTGACGCCGCCGAACAAAAAATCCTCAGAGTACGAGGTGGCCCAGGGAACGGAACTGGCCCCCCTACCCTGAATGTGTGAAATTCACACGCCTGTGGCTTAGTCCGGGGTGAGCTCTACCCTCATTTGAGGGTACACCCAAACTAACCTTCGGGGTGAACCACTGAGTGATATAGAGAGTATCACAGTTTTCTTATTAGTCTTTGGCGAAAATGAAAAAAGAACGATGAACCAAGCTCAGACTATAAATGCTAAAGAAATTATTAATTGTCACAGGGAAATATATAGAGTGATAATATATCTGCTAGACCGCCTCCGTGGGAAAAGATAAGCGCAGGTTGATGACATGAGAAATGGGAATAGTGTAAAAGCAAAAAATTCCATAAAGGGAGGAAACTTAACGAGGAAATGAGAAAACGGGGGAAAATCTAAGAGAAATGAATGTTGAGGTCCTGCGGGTACTTGGAGACCGTTAAAGGAAGAGAACAATTTAGAGGCAGGAATTAAGGAAAAATTAAATTGAAGCAGTTTGAAAACTGAGAACCTCCTTCAACAGGCATGCTATTATAAACCTTTAATATTAAGAGCAAATACCTGAATAACACTAGAATGAGTAACAGGAGAGCGGCGCGGCAAAGATAATGTAAATTAGACTCCTTAGATAACAAAGGTGCTCAGCTGGTAGCTGCCACGCAAGGATACACAGAATGCATAACTCGCCCTTCGCCCACCTACACGTGATTATTAAGACAGTTCTCCCGCCAATTGGTGATCCGTCTCCAAGCCAGCAAGCGAACCGAGGGAATAAAAGACACTGAATGTGAGAGTAGCAGTGATTATTTTCTTCACTATTCTTTCAAATACCATATATGATAAAATAGTGAATCGGGTTGGTGACTTTCTAACTGATCGCAAACAAGAAGTAATAATCGACGAAATGAGTTCCGAATTGGTTAGGGTGACATCCGGCGTAGAACAAACTTAAGATAGCGCGCTTACAGCAGACCTATCCGTCTACTCGTCAATACTGAAAAAGGCTACTACATATCATCAACGAGTTTGGTATTTTAACTTGACACAAAACCTTAACCTAAGGGTATGAATTACATTTTTTAATCGGTTTGAAACCGGCATGGATATTTTTTGTACTTAGTATCATATTTTATCAAAAGTGGTGGTAAATAGTTTATAAAGTTTCTTCAATAAGCGTTTGCCTTTCTAAGGTAATTGAAGTCATTTCATTATATCAAAAAAGGGCTCAAGTAAAAGTGACCTTTTCCTAATATGAACAAAAATTTAAATTAAGGAGTAAACTGCATTTTCACTATCTTACATTTTAAAATACCGATACGGGCAATCCATAACTTAACATGAATCCATAAGGGCCATAACTTATAATTGCATTGGTAGTTTTACAGATAAATATGTGTTAATAGTACAGTTAAATTCAATATTAGTGTGTTTGACCGAAATATGTAAATGCGACGAATGTATCTCTAAGCCAAATAAGATTAAATGTTTGATTCATTCGTGAAATCACAAATTGAATGTTTTTTTAATATTATAGAAAACATATTACAGAGAATAAAATATTTATAGATTGCAATATTCATAATTTAAATATTCATACTTAAGATCTTCGAAAGATGAACGTTACCTACTTCTGGATCATATTAGAAGAATACCAAGATATAATCCAAATACGATCCAAATTGAATTGAAGTTAAATGAGGCGATGTGAAGATAAAGATTTAAAATACTGGAGCATGGATGTATTGGATATAACGGAAATGTTTTCTCGCAAGATAATGCTAGAATGTATGAAACCAAACGTAAGTCAGACAATGCATCAAGGAGGAAGCAGATCGGAAATTATTGAGAAAGCCAGCAAAAGAATGAGAGAAGAATTCACAATGAGACTTGATCTGCGGGAATAAGAAATTTATGTTGCCTCGAGGGTCGGATTTGGGGCACCAAAAAAACACCGAAATCAATGATAACAGAAGTTGAGCGGGAAGCGATATTGTGGAGAAAAGCAAGGTCGGCTTGTTTGAGAAAAAAAACGGAAGAGAAAAACCTTGATCTAAGGGTTGTCGGTAGTTCCATTCATTTGTGAAGTGTACGGATAGTCAGCTAGATACTTCAAGCTGTTTGCTCAAAAGCTCGGAATGGAGTTCAGAAAAAAATTGAAAACAAATTGAGTTTTACCAACAAAAATTCAGAGAGAAAAAAAATTTAAAAAACTGAGGATGGAGGCCATTAATATAATACTATTAATATTATGATAAAACGAGCCTCTAATTTTTCAGATCCAATGTACTGGCTCACCGAAGATGATGAGAAAAAATGCGAATTTTTCTTACCAAAGAAAAGACAGGCACACACGAACAATAAAGCACATCAATGGCGCAATATCCCATACTCAAGTGTTAATTAACAACACCAAGAACACCCTTTTTTCTTTATATCCGGGGAAAAACTCTTTACGTAGAAACTTGTGGAATAAGAGAGAATATTGAAATGCACTAAATAAAAACATACTTCAGTCTCAGATGGGACATAATTCTGAACCACTTTTAAAGAAACTTTTTAAAGCTACGGAGGCAAGTCCCTCGTAGAATTTCATAACCTCCCAAAAAAATCACACATTAGACCACTAATGCATAAGTAAATGTTAACTTTCCAGTTTCTGCAGTAGGATTCACTTATAAGGTTTTCCAATTTCTCAATCACAGTCTCAAAAGTTGTATCTGTAAGCCTAATTCTGGAATACAATCAAAGACACGCCACAGTTGTAAAAAGAGAAACTTGATACAGTAGTGAAAATGGAAACAGTAATGATTAGGAATTTAGAGGATATCAGGACTATCCACGGTATTAACTTTACGGAGTCACCCGCAAAAGCACACAATTGCGAAATTCCACAGAGGAAAAATTATTCGCATTGACCGGTACTCGAACCCGGATGCATAGAAGTTGCGCCAAACATTTACAGGGAAGAAGAATGTCTCTGCAGTTTAACTTTCTAGAGCACCAGGTGCGATATCGAGGTACCCGGGTTCAAATCCCGGTCAATGTGAATTATATAACCTCTGTGGAATTTCGCACTGGATTTAATGATTACATGATCACATAAGCAGCGCTCAACAATCATTTTTCTGACACAAGTGAGGTGAGAGACACTAGCACCAAATACGAATAAAGAGGTAAAGGGATTGTGGGTACTTTTCAAAAATACAAATGGACATTCACCAAGAAGCAAAAGAATTATGCAAAGTAGTATAAAGGTGGAGGAGTAAAAATAAGTCGGGCGGTCTGTGGAACCCCATCGGGAAAACGGCGTACAGTGGTCCGGATCCAGAAAATGGCTGACAAATGCTAATTTTTTTACTTTGTTGTAGCTTAATTTGAACGTACTCTTTTTTTGTATTATGTCTGGTTCATCCCGCAGGGTACTTAATTTTGCGTTTAATACACTATTTATCTCTGTACGTATGTAAGCGTTATACTTCATGAAAAGCTCTTTATAATATTTTCAAAACATGCATTTACATTTACATTTTTTCACTATCTTCTTTTGCATATACAAATTCAGCCTGCGCATGTTAATGTTCGCAAAACTCGAAAATTTGTCGGTCGATGGTGATGACACTTTAGTGAGTTGTTGTGCGTGCGCCCAAAAATTTTTATTAATTATAAACATTGCAAATTTTGGGGTTGTTTTTACCCCATTGTTGTTAACATTTACTCCCATAAGAAAAGCATTGAATTCGGTGTAGGCATTTATTTGCTTTTTTAAATGACTTCCACTCAAGAAATTGGATGGACATTTTTATTACAGAACCCATAAAAGAATGCAGTATTGAATTATTTCATTCAATTTTCTTATACGCTTCGTTTTTGTCCAAGTACTGCGTTTTTATCTATAAATTCATCATTTTTTCTTCCTTTTCAACAATAGAAATTTCCTTGGCAACCAGGCGTGAATGTCTATTTAATAGCGTGAATGGCTATTCACGCCTGCAGCATTTAAAGGCCAATGTCAGTTAATTTCATAGTTGTAGTCAAACGAATAGAATTCCCCTTTCGCCTTGCCTTCTCAAACAAGGTCAATCGCTTCAAGTGTGTGGATTAAATCTGGAAAATCCATGCTTTTCATATGGTCAATTATATGTTGCATACTCACGAGTGGGACAGCCTAAAAGTTCACTTGTTTTTGCAGAGACCAAAAATATTATATATCCCAAATCATTTGAAATTATGTTTTCAAATTTAATTTAATACGCAAAATCATTTTCTTTCGTTTATTTTGTACATGTAAATGTATTTGCTTTGTATATGTGTGCCTACCTACCTGGAAAGAAAAGGAGGCAGTGCAACCCATGCCGGGCACAGTGCGAGAGTTGTTAAAAGACCCAATTACTGGCGATGATGGTTATCTACTATATCGACGAATAAGTACGGAAGGCAATGGAATAGCAGTTGCTTTGAAAGTGAGAGGAAAAGACATTGAAGTCGATAATCGTTGGGTTGTTCCATGTTCTCCTCTTTTATCGAAAACTTTCAAATCACACATCAACGCTGAGTATTGTAATTCTGTGAAATTCATAAAATAAATTTGTAAATACGTCAAAAAAGGCAGCGATATGGCCGTGCTTGGAGTTTCAACAAGAAGTAATTTAGATGAAATCTCGCAATATCAAATCGGCAGATATATCAGCAGCAATGAAGCTGTGTGGCGTATTTTAGGACTTCCAATCCGCGAGCGGGATCCAACTGTCGCTCATCTTGCTGTCCAACTTGTAAATGGACAAACAGTGTATTTCACGGAACAAAACATACAGGACATAGCAAAAAATCCACCGAACACAACATTAACAGCGTTTTTTTTCTGTTGTGTCAAACAGATGATTTTGCAGGAACTTTGATGTATGCAGACATTCCGACTCTATCCATTTCAAATACGTAAGCTGTTCGCAATTATTTTATCTGCATGTTCCCTGTTACAACCAGTACGATTGTGGGTGAAATGCAGACTAGAAGCCGAAGATAGTCTGCACATAATGCGTCAAGAAACACAAAATCATGGCATTGATTTCACAGAAGAAATATACAATGAAGCGCTAATCTTCACAAAGGATCTTTGTCTTGCAATTTGCGGCAAGTTGTAGGCACAATTGGTAATGACAGCACCAAATCGGTCCATCAATTCGACAGAGAACTGCTCAGAGAGCGATCATACAACAGAAATGACTTCCAGATGTTCGTCCAAGAAAATATTTGACGAAACTCCTTCCATAGCAAAAGATATAATTTGATACCATCATACAAGCTGTAGCCAACAAATCCGGTGGATTGCACTTTTTGGACGCTCCAGGTGGAACTGTAAAAACGTTTTTAATTTCCTTCATCCTGGATAAAATTCGTTCAAACGCCATATTTCGTTAGCTCTTGCTTCTTCAGGCATTACTGTCACGTTAATGCAGCGGTTCCCAAACTGGGGGTCGCGACCCCCAGGGGGGTCGCGGGCCGTTCGGAAAGGGGTCACGAGATGAGGATTGTAATTACTTCAAAAACAATATCATTTGAATGTACACATTGTTTGTTATTTTTAGAGGGTCGCGGCTAAAACGTATGGGCTAAAATGGGTCGCGGAAAGAAAAAGTTTGGGAACCGCTGCGTTAATGGAAGGAGGGAGAAAAGCGCATTCAGCTCTCATTTGGGGTTGTTTTTACCCCCATATTGTTAATATTTACTTTCATAAGAAAAGCATCGAATGTGGTGCAGGTTTTTTTTTATTAGCATTTTTTAATTACTTGCGCTCAATATATTGGGTGGAAATTAGTATCATAGAACGCATAAAAGAATGCAGTATTTAATTATTTCATTCAATTTTTATATACACGTTGTTTTTGTCCAAGAATTGCGTTTCTGTCTCGACATTCATCAATTTTTCTTCCATTTCAACAAAACAAAATTTCCTTGGCAACCAGGCGTGAATATCCATTTAATTGCGATTAAATGAATGGTTATTCACGCCTGCCGCAGGTTCTGATACTAATTTGACAGTTGTAGTCAAACGATTGCAGTTATTCGGTCGCATTGCCTTCTCAATGACCATCAGCAAGGTAAAAGGTCAATCGCTTCAAGTGTGTGGATTAAATCTGGAAAATCCATGCTTTTCATAACATACGAGTGGGACAACCGAAAAATTTATTTGTTTTTTCAGAGGGCGGTAAGGCCAAAAAATAATGTATATCACAAAGCATTTGAATACATTTTTTCAACTTTAATTTAATACACAAAACTCATTGTCTTTCATTTATTTTGTACATGTAAATGTGTCTGATTTGCAAATATGTGCCTACATAGAAAGAAAAAGAACATTGGAACCCATGCCGGGGAAACTTAAGTGAGTTGTGCGCGCGCCTTCGAAGGTTTCTGAATTATTAAATCAACTGCAAAATGGGTGGAGCGCGAATAGTTTCAACAAATGAGTGTTGGCATGCGAGCTTCTCAAACAAGCGAGGAACAAAAAGCAAGCCACGAAGCAGATAGTTTACGAGTTGCTCAATCACCTGCATCAGAATCGTATCAGTGGGACAGAATTTGTGTTAAAAGTAACGTAATTAATTTGTACGTAGAATAAGATTTGGTGCAGTGGTCTCCTTGCTTGCTTTTGGATATTAAATTTGAATCATAATATCACTTAAGGAACAAGGTTTATAGTTCTTGAATTCGATTTATCGTATATGTATCCTTTTCCGTAAAATTGGATTTTTGAGGTCGAAAATCTAAAATTTTTGCAATACTTTTCAACATTAGAATATTTTATTTGCTTATAAACCGCAGCATAGACAATCAATAGAAACTTATGCCATCATTTGTGCGTTATCAATTCCTGCGTAGGTACGAGGAATTCATTGAACTAGGTTTTAAATTATTTTAGGGACCGATTTTGAACCCTTAAAAGGTTTAAGGTCCAAGCCATGAATAGCATGGAAAGGAATGGGGAATTCAATATAGAGCATTTAATTTTGCGAATAGACAAAAAAATCACTGTCCATAATTTATTTGTACATTTCTGCTTTGTATATAAGTGCCTACTAAGAAAGTAAAAGTGGCATTGCAACACATGCCGGGCACAGCTAGTCGCTTATTAAAAACTGGCAAAATGACTATGGACATTACGCTAACGGTAGATATGGGTTTAAATATTCCAGTGTTTGTGGTTTTCGTTGACGGAGCTCGTGAAGAGTTGCCAAAATTACGAACAATTGCTCAATTACGTAAAAGTGACGCCGAGAGACAAGAATATTTTTATGAGGTATAGTGAACTACATTAAGGTGATTTTATTCCAGAAATAATCTGCCTATATTCACCGAAACGCAATTGGCGATGGCTTTAGTGACTCTCTGCAACGTGAGCGTCGGCACGGAATAGTAACTATGGAAATATGTTTCAAAATATGACGTTTGCAATGTATCATTGATTTGGACTATAATACTGAAGATTTACACTCTTCCCTATACTAAACATTCAATTATCCGAACTTATTTTAGAAAGATTGAGAGAGAAAAAAACAGCCTTCGATGCTTAGCGGAACGGTGTCTTCCAACTCTTCGCATACTCTTCCATTTCAGGTAAATTCAATTGGTCGTATAACATTCATCCGGAAAAACCCACCACTGGCCATTCCCTTTTCATTAAAGTCGAAGTGACAGGGTTCCCAACATACGCAGACGCGCCAGACCCACGCGAAGTGGGAAAGTGGTCGGAAGCGGTATATTTTACTACTTTTACATGGATTACCACTCAAACTTGCTTTAAATTCCTATTGGCGATGGCTTGGACTTGCAATTGAAGTTTCACGCAGAGAGTGATGTTTTTGGACAGCGGTCAATGTTTGCTCGTAATACCTTACGTACGCTTCCTCGTAAGACGGGTTTTATTACAGGGCTACCGCTGGTATGCATTTTCGCACAAAATCCAGGCACTTAATTTTTCTCCGTTGTATTTGGTCAACCTAAAACCCTCCTGCTTATCCTCGGGGGAGGATCCCCGGGTTTTCAGGTTTGGCGATCACCCCAATTCTCCACCTCCTCCATATGCCTCAGTCGATACATGAAGAATTCTCCCTCTCAGTTTCTTCTTTTCCATCGATGTACATTCACGCAAATCGTTAGTCACCATGTCCGTCAGTTTACAGTAGAATTCGTGTCCGAAAGAGTTTTCATAAATGAGCATTGGTGTCGTGAAAACTCTAAATTGGGTGATACATTCATTTATCAGTGCCCAGCCGTCACAGTGATTAGGACACTAATGCTGTTTGAACAATTTTCTTCTGCCATTCTTCGATATATCATTTGTTGCCAAAGCAAAAGTTACTATCCACAGAAATAACTGGTGATTATCCATTTCATTTACTTATGTCTTCTGATTGATCCCAAAAATAACGGTCTCAAAACAAACATATACGAAAATTTCTTATGCATCACTCTCAAATAATTTCAAAGTTACATATCAAGAAATACTGATTTTTACCTCTTGTTTATTAATCAGTGCATTATGTCTTGCATTAGCGTCATTCATAAATATGCCTCAAGATGTCTCAAGAGATTCGTGGACTCCCCGGATTCAGCCGTTGAACACAAGGAGTGAGATTCAAAAGAATCTCACGCGGAACTCTGGTAATTCACATTTGAAATAAGTTCTTTAAGTTTCGTTACAAAACAAATAAATAAATTTGCATTAAAATGCCATTTTAGTGTTTTTAACAGCGAGTTTGTTATCAGTTTCAGCATAAAACTGTCTTAACTCACTCAAGGTACATTCAGTGTTCACATTAATTCATTTAACCCTTCACCTGTTTTTTAAATATTTTTCTAAGTTATAAGAGCCTTATAATGCAAATTGGTGGCATTTTCAGTATGCTTCTTAATAATTAGTTTTATCACCAAGTCCAACTTACTGAGAGTTTGGAGAATTTTTCTGTACCTTGATGTCTCCTAAAATAATTAATTTTAGCAGTTAATTAAGCAAAATTAAAATAGCGTGTCAATAAAACCTCTATGGTACATTTTTAATTCCAATTGGACAAACATGTGATTTTTACTCCTCATTTTTTCAATCCGGACCACTATAAGGAGGAACCTCACAAGAATAAACCTATAACCTTCTCCTCGGATCTCACGATTACAAATATACTGTGAAACCTTTTTCCTCGAGAAATGAATATAATCAAATGTGAAAAACCATTGCATAGAGTACGCGTTAGTTGACTTTCGTATCCCTCCACATTACCTTTTAACATTACTATTTCGTTGATAATGGCCTACGTTTAGCAAATTTCGCGACTTTTTCATCCGATAAAATAAGCACGAAGAATACAATCAAACGTTGATGCATGTTTTAACCACCAATTGATGAAAACGGGATTTTCCATCTACTATCACGCAGCAGTGGCAATGATACAGAACTTTAGTTTTAAACTGAACTAACCCCCATCAATTGTATCGGAAAACATTTGAAACAAAATCAATCCCCTATTTCTGTTTTCCACAACAGGACTGCTTCACATTAATAACTCCGGACATAAGAAAGATGAAGGAAAATGCTCCCAAAAGTTAGTTTTACGTACATCAAAACAGGTTCATCATCTTATATTTACATCATTGATTATAGCGTTCTAGCCGTGGTAATATAAATTATTTACAGAAAGACACCAATAATTTACCTAAGTTCTAGTAATAGAAAATGTCCCCTTCAACGTTGGAGCATTTCCATTCATCCTCAAGAGTAAAGATGGGCAAATATTTTTATAAAGAGAATCAAAGATCATTCAAGCGACAATCAAAATTGGTCACTCTGGGGCCAAGGAATGAGAGCAAAGAACACGGAGCCGTAAAGGCGGAGATATCGCTCTTTAGATAGGACTTTGCGCTGTCGAATCGGTGTAGAAGATCATTCGTAAAAGGATAAAGGCTTTCATAAGACTGAAATAAACGTACACTGTTGTCAGTCAATAAGTCGAATATTGTGTTTAAGTTTATTCGTTCCCATAACAATGGGACACCACAAAATTTTGGTGAGTTGTAAAAGTAACTTTTAAGCTCACGAGAGGGAAAGGATATTTTTCTGAATTGAGAGAGGGAAAGATTGAAAAATAAAACATTCATCACGCGGGAAACTGCAATATGAAATAGGCTTTAATACAAGGAAGTAGCACCACTATAACTAAAAAAAAAACTATTTCCAAATTATCATGCGCGAGAACGATCAAATAAAAACTTTAACTTAACTTCCAAGCTAGAAATTTTTCCTATTCTTGGAATTAAATTTGGCCTAAGTTGATAACACGTCAAAGCTGCATACCATTGTTCCCTGTAATCAACTTTCCACCTCCTACGTGCTTTATCAAGTACTTACTTTCAATAAACTCTTGCCAGGGATGTTGAGAGCACTTGAATAATTGAGCGATAAAGTATCTATATTTAAAAAGCGTTTTCGAAAAAAACTGATGTTTTCGTGTTAGCTTACAAAATAGTGAAAGAGAAAAGTTATCATAAAATGATTTCAAAAAGCACCAATTGAATTTTCTGTAGCCTTAAAAATAATATTACAAAAATTAAGTATGCCTATTTAGTAAAACTGGCCCAAATCGAATACATACAATTTTACGAATTAGCTCTTTATTCTTATGTAACTCTTATTGCTTATGAACCAACTCGAATATAATTCATAAACGTTTTACTGGTTAGGCTAATAGGCTCAAAATCTGGCATTCGGTGAGTCAACATATTACTTGGGTTGGAGTAGTTGTATTTCGCTATTTCCACCAATCAATATGTATCGTTGCATTTTAGTACAAAAAATACTAATCCTTTGTACATAACAAACATAATTTCCACTTAAATTCTAGTATAATCATTTCTCCCTTGAAATTGCATGAAAATGCCTGGAATTAATGCAGTTGCACCTCGGCTTGAAGATATTCTTGACATCTTTGATATTTTTCAAACTATAACAAGAATACGTCCAGGACTCCTATACCGCTGCCAGAACCAATGGGTTCCCCTTCAAAATTCATAATGGCATCTAGATACAAGGCATCCAAATTTAGTTTTAGCTCTCAGCAGGGTAGAAACCTGAAGTCCCTTAATAATGACTTTGGGCGGAAGTGAGTGGAGGTCTTAGGTGTAAGGGTAGCCAGTGTGCTACCGAAAACAATTCACCGGGATGTATAACACGTGAGGAGAGAGTCATTTGCAAGAGAGGTATGGGTTATGGGAGGACAAGGGAAAGACAACCACTTTAGCCTTCCGTATGTCGTCACTCGATGCTCTATCAGATACACGGGGATGCCTTGTCTTAACTCCGCCAAGCGAAAGGAGATGGGAACCGTGTCTCGCTGTTTCCCCTCATGATCAAAGCGACTTCCGAGAGTGAAGCATGTCGTGATATACTTCCCCATCACACCCTAGACATCCCTTAGAGCAACCGCAGAGACCAGTTTGTGGGAGACATATTGGATCCTCGTGAAATGTGAGCTTACTGAACAGTTTCGTAAAGAAATACCCGTTGTTTACGCGACTTCTATTATTTTTGTGAACATAATTAATTCTCACCACGTGGCGTTGAAAAATACAGGTTGAATCATTTACGTAAGTTCTAGGCAGACTATTTTTCGGAGGGCGTTCAATATATTTTGCTAAAGCCCATGTATTGCGGAAGAAACGATCACAAGCATAAGATTAAGAGGATATACCGCGAGACGGAGAGCTTTATAATTTCCACGGAGAGAAAAGAACCATAACTGCTGCGGTAGATCTCTGCTTTGTTATTTCAGCCCTCGCTCAGAAGACTAGAGTTTGTACATCATGCTTTATACCTTTGTAATAATTTATATATTTAGTATTCATGAATTAGTGATATTAGATATAAAATTCTGTGTTAGTATCGAAACCGGCGTATTGTAAGTTTTTTTTAAACTCCCATTAGTTTTGTGTGAGAGGTTTGCGGGATTTCTACCACGTGTGTCCATTGTGTAGACAACAGTTTCTCCCAACATGCAGTGGGCTTTTTCAGGCCGAAGTGTGTTATGGAGATTTTTACCGTCTATTTATACACTGCCTTGTCATCTTTGATACGTTCTGATTGGTCTTTATATCGAGCGTTGTCATTGGCTGATTTTTGGAAGAAGCACTTACAAGTGTTTGAGAGCGTGTAACAAGGATCCCATTAGTTTTGTTGAATTCGCTCCAACTGGTTACCAGAAGTTATTAATACTTCAATGATATACCGTCAGATGACGCCGGAGTATATTGAATTGACAGCCATTTTGAGCAAACTTTGCAGTCTGACTCATGACGTACTAGTACCTCGGCAGATGGTACCTAGCAACCGAGTTACTAGAGCCGGGCATGACCAAATAATCTCATGGCTTGTATTTGATTCGTCAATCGAAGATCTTCCCGCCAATGTCACTAAGGAAAAAAAGGTTTCCACAGTGGGTACAAGAGAACGCTTTAATCCTACTCTAGAATGTGAGGATCGAGATTTTAGATGCATATTCTGCTGGTTTGTTATGGAAACGCTTACTTTCGGGAATCATTTCTGAGTGCTGATTTCACATCTGAATAATTTCCAATGAGAACCATTTCAAAGGGATAACATATGCTCACTACAGCTGGAAATAATCCCATAGGGATTTAATTTCATCTTTCCCACGCATTCAGCGCTTTTTTAGGTTCAAGGTTTTAGGTTCCGCGCTCAAGGTTTATTGCACCGTCAAAAATATTTCCTCAAACTAAACGTATTAAATGACTAACGCCATAAAAGATATATGAATGAATAAGCCGAATAATCGAATGAGGGAAGTAAAAACGTTTATTAAGGCTTTGGGGAAAAACAGAAAAGTTCATTTTGGGAAGCATTTTAAAAATCCCATTAAATCACATTTTCAGGGCAAGCGATGAAATCAAATGTAATTGACAGACGAGAGAGGAAAAGGAATTAAAAGGAAAATTTTGACGGGGACGGAAGAGGTGGGCGCTGAGGAGTAGAAATTCATCAGAGGAAAGGACAAGGAAGCCGAGGAAAGGCGGAAGGAAATAATGTGAGGGTTCGGGATATTTGGCTCAATACGAGTGGCGTAATGAACAGCGGCATCGAAATTCAATGCATAACTCCATTGAAAACGATTATAGAGAATGTAGACAATAAAACAACACGGGGTGAAAAGTGAGGAGAATTACTACAGGCAAATCGAGGAGAAAACAAATCATTTGAAAACGCTAAAAATGAATGGTCTGTAGATGCAGGTAAAATTATTACTTCCCAAAAACTTCCTCCCGATAAAACGAGTGGCCTTCTTTCTGAAAGCAGAAATGCCAGCCAAATGAATCCACTTCGCAAGAAACAATTTTTTCCAACTTTTGACTATTTTAAATTTCCAAAGGATAAACCTTCCTACATTTCCGCAGTACCACGCAAGGCACCTCCATGTTGAGTGGGACGGGGTGATTCCACACCTGGCATGCAACTCTTGACTATTTTCTCTGTAGAATGCGGCATGACACCATCCCCGACCGCTGAGTGCGGCCCATAGAGCAGCCCGTAAAACAATGTATGGCTAAACCAGAAAAACAAATGATGGTGCTACGACTGCTACGTAGACGAAAATACTAACATGCAAAATGCGGGCTAATATACTATTGCTGATTAGTGTGTCTGATAGTAGTACTGATCCATGGATACTATGAAATACTAATTCATTCAGAAAACCAAATAATGACGGACACTTCAAGCGGTTAGAGGCGTTGGCAAAATTCAGCTGAGTTGTTGGTTATTTCAGTTACGTTAAGTTGTTAAACAAAAGTCCTATCTACCTAGCAAGATTAAGAATTTCATAAAAGAAATTATTGCAAATACCTATTTCGAGATTTTTGCAAGCTAAAAACGTTTTCTACAAGCCAATGATGACTTTCTCTAATCAAGTTCACTGAATTAAATTGTAAATATTGATAACTAACTCAAATTTACCAAATAATTATAACAACGTCACCGAGACAGAAAAAATGTATATTTACAAACCTTTTTTTGTATTTTATATAGTTATAAAATTTTGCAAAGGTAACAAGACGTAATCAAGCTTGAAATTATACGCCAGTGGTCCTCAACCTTTTTTGCTCAGTCCCCCTCTTTCAACATGGTTTATAATGTCATTTCCCCTTCCTGTATAAATTATTAAATACTAATTTCATGCCTCATATGAAAATCATTCATATGTTTAAAAATACCTTTTAATTTGTGACATTTAATATACTTTAATGAACCCCACATAATTAATTAAAACGGTAAAATTTTAAAGATTTTATGTAATCTACAATACAACATTTTTCTGAATGGTGGTCCCCATTATCCGTTAAACCCTCCTGAATTCTCCCCCGGGGAGGAATTCCCAAATAGTTGAGAAACCCTGATATACGCAGAAAATGTCGTTGAAAAACTTAGGTTTGAATAGAGGCTAGTGACACATGGAATGAGGTGGGGTAGAGAAGCAAAGGATGATAAGAAAGATTATCAGGCGGCATTCAACGAAAATCACATGAATTCATGTTTTATAAACATACTTTGCAATTATTCACACTGTAATCTAGGTGCATCAACACACGTTTTGACACAGTGCTGAGTATTTTGAATTTTATGAGTAAAAAATGTGTCGAAACGATAGTCGGCTTCCAATCATTTTACAAGTTTAATTTATAACAAATTTAGACCTTTTTTACACCTCTACTAATTTTAAGAGAAGCAGTTAATATCATATTCTCAGCGCAGAATGTGTGTGATTAATAAAAACTTTCTAATGGATACGCTCCTTATGTATTTAAAAAAAAGTACTAATTACTGGAAAAATTTACATCACATATGAAATACCATGGCAAATTCAAATCCAATACCGGGTTAAAAACCGCCTCAAGCATAAATACTTTGGTTCTCCTGGGATTAAGGGCTAGACATAACGTTGTAGCGCAAGATAATGAGGAACTTTTAATAGAATTTGCGTCTCAAGGGAAACTCAAATTAATACTGAAAAAATATACAAATTCATTTATTATTCCGTATTCATACTTCATAACTTCGCAAATCTAGATACGTGCAAAATCCACCTGTTGTACTCACAACTGTGGCCATAATATGAATACAATTATATTTTTTGTCTTACAGTGGAACCAACTTAAGTATGATTTATTTTTAAGGTAAGATAAGACATTCTTGCACAGTGCAAATAGCGGTAAATATTGGTCAAAAGTAGGCAGTAGTTTCTTACTTTGGATCGGATCGGTTCGGTCTTGAAGAGTGTCCCACCCTGTGGAGAGCGACCCGGATTCACCGGATAATTGACGCTCGATGTCAAGGAGCCAAGAGGGTTGCCAAGCAACGGACGGAGGAACTGGGAATTCGGAGGCATTTAATACAGATAAATGAATTTAAGCCACGAACGTCAACGAATGTCCAAAATTCTCGCTAAAAAAATCATGAGCATCCACTTCAGGTCGAAGAAAATTAAATTATGAACGCCAACCTTCTGCCGGAAAGCCCAACCGTTAAAGTGACTTTCTTAATCAATAATGATCAAACGGCCTATCATTTCAACTGAAATTTATGATTCGACTAAAGATGGTGAGGAGGACCATGGTAGATTAGAATGGATGACGTTCAGTCGAAAAGGCGAAAAAGGAGCTCAACTACAAATATGTTTCTCGGCCTTTTTAAGGTGGCTGGAGTGGTAATCATCGGTCATTGAGTACACATTTTAATATTTTTTTTAGTACGTCTAAACATATTCTTGAATCACATTTTACTTTTGCGGGTCTTTTTTAGCATTATAATTCACCATTCACGCAGTAAGTAGTGGAAGATATAAAATAATTATACTTAAACTTTTTTTCTTTGCTTTTATGAATACATTTTTCGGCATTCAAAATTTAGACGAAGATACATTGAAACATGTTGTTTTCGAATGTTTGACTCCACGTCACTCCTAAGTTAGATATCTGTTAGCAACCATTATAATAATATGAAATAAATTATTTCGCACATGGAAGAAAATCTGTACGTATGCAATGAATTATTACGAAATATATGTCATATCCCATAAGGTTACGTGTTAAAATAGCATTGAATTACCGAGAAACCATATCGGTGTGACGCATTTTTTCCCGTTTTAACTATAGATATCACTAATAAGAACACGTATGCAAATTTGTACGGAAATCTCTGCTTAAACTAAAACCACTCTAACCACCATACTAGGCAAGTAGAGTGTAGCAGAAAGAGAAGTTATGATAGGAAGGCGTAGGAGATTTCTATTTCTGCAGCAGGACGAACTTCATGCCTGGGAATAATTTGAGATGAAAAGGGGAAACGGCGGAGTTTGGATTCACTTAGGCGCAATGAAAAACCAAGTTCACAATTGATAAGGGGCAATGCAGGTGGAAATGTCTATGATAAACAATGTGAATCGAACAATTCAGGCGGAATACTTCATTATGCATTTGGAAACTGTTTGTAGACTATTTTCAAACCAAAATAGAGTTTTTGAGAGGAATAAAAGTCCATACACATTTGGACAGGAACTAATTTTGGTTAACTTAACGCTTGAGTCAGAAGTGGTCAAAGAGCAACGTCCCCAGATATTAATAAGCATACGATGCTCTAAGTTTTGCACCCACAAAAAATAAACATCTTACGATAGAACAGTGACCTTCTGTATTTTGTGAACCTACGGGGATTTTACGAAGCGCATTGAATATTTTACCAAACGTTCAAAAACCAAGCAGCCAGAGATATTTTCAGGTACTTAGTTATGCATCAAATGGTTTCCGTGAATATATTTTTCTCACTTAGTATATCGTCAAATTATACCATTGTATCATTGAGACCTTTTGGTGGAATTGCTTGCTAAATGATAAACTGAGCCGCTAAAGAATTTATTTGCTAGTTACTAATGCGGCCCTTTACCAAACATACTGGCGAGCATTCATCCAGTACAAGTCTAGAGGAAAGACAGTTTCTCGTTTGGGAAAGGCAAATTCCATGGCCAAAGCACTACGAGGATGCGAGTAGAGCCTTAATTCACAAACGGAAGAGAAGATAAGTTTCAAAGGATATGCAGGTCTTCAGTCTCAGAATGAACCAGCCGACCAGAATGACCATCAGAAATGCCTTGCAGTTTAAACAGGATCGTTAATCGTCTCGGCGACATCGTCTGGGACGGCGAGATCAACGCGTTATAGCCTAGCGTTAAAAGCCTAGCGTTATATTAAATCAAAAAATTTACTGCTCACTACACACAACGGGTTTTGGTTCTCTTGGATTAAAATATCTACATGTATGTAGTACACTACCATCCACCTGTTGAGAGTGCGACAGGGTGAGAGTTTTTACTTGCAGGCACTACACTATTTCCTACAACAGTTAATGAAACTACCACCATTAATGTGGTACTAAAATCCTGTAATTATGTATCTGGAGGTGAAAGTTCTCCAACATGCAAAACACCTTACGCTACTAATATTTCAGAACTTTGAAATTTAAATTTGAGTATTAATGCATTTTTCAGTAAAATAAACTCACAGAGATACGAGAGTTTTACAGACAGCATTGGAGATGTGCTATAAGAACTACGTAGAAAACTTAGACAAAAGTATAAGAGTTCAAATCAAATAAATTCCTATACTACCTATCGATTAACATAATTATAAAGTCTCAGTGGCAGCTATTATGGTATCTTATTATTCACGGCAATAATGACCTTTCAAGCCTGCTCGTTACGCTATTTTCAATTTTAATCTCATTATATAATTTATCTTAGAACGTCGAGTTTCATACAAAATTTTTGAAGACGTCAAGAATATACATCAGTTAGAGACTTAATTAAAGGTTTAAATGTAAATTTTAATTAGCGATTTGATAGAAGTTCCCTTCCTAGTTGTTGCAGTAGGATTTTAGCTCAAATTGAATAACATTAGCGCAACCAAATATCTCCAAAGAAATTATGCGGTGGAAAGACTAGAAGAATTCCTTCCTCTTTGGCTAATATTGCATAGGAGAAGAAAAACTGGAATTACGCGCATTTGAAACTAATAAGTTAGTGAGACATATTAAAATGGTCATTACGTAAGTTACGGATAATGGCGCCAGGCTTAAAAAAACAAAGTTAACCAAAAACATTGTTACTGATCACAATAGTAAGAAAAAAATGAGAATATTTTTAAAATAAGTATACAATAACTTTAAAATGGCAGAATTATGACATTTTTCATGCATTCTTTTCACGCCACACTTTTCCACGGTTGGAACAGAAGAATTAGAAAGTAGATGTTTGTCAAAGGCCCAATACGTAATGAAATAACTTTAAATAGAGAAACAATTTTATTCAAAAGAAAATAATATATCATTCATAGGTTATAAATTTTGCTATTTGAGTCTTCACTTCGTAGAAGTTGCTCACTGTAGCTATTCACTTAATGTTCGTATTCATAATAATGTGAAATACTTAAAGAAAATACTAAAATACTTTCTGTATCTGAGGATGCTGTAAATCGGCGACACGCGTCGTACTATTCAAATATTGTAGAAAAGTAGTAAGCATTTTACTTTATTATGAATATAAACATCCTGAGGGAAGTTAAACGCAGGCTTAGAATCAGAAAAATTGTTTTCTCGAGCATTCATTCAGTCAAATGGAAGATTAATTACGTCAATCAATTAAGGACTAATCCGTCTTTTGGGACTACCCGCGACTGGATTATAAATGACAATGTTACTTCTTTGCCGGAGACTTCCTCTGCACTGCTGTTGCCTTTATTGTGCATCCGATTATATATTCTCATGTATGTGAGAGGGGAGGGGCTAAGGGTGGGTGTAGAACGTCCTCGATGTCATTCTTTCTTCTTGAAAGTACTGGTTGCCACGATTCACTAATATTTTGCTCCTTTTGTCCTCTTTCTCCATATACGTTATTGTAATCTTTTTTTAAATTTACTAGGCCTCCATAAAGATTCTTGTCTTAAATAGTTCATCTCTCGCGATGATTGGAGGATTTTTTATTTCAATTCATGGTGGCCCATTTCAATTGCGGCACATTACTCATTGATCCTCCTCTTAATTGTCCGTTCCGTTTCTCGTATGCATAATTTATCATATGTTTTTCAAGATAGCTGGTACACTTCCTCCGTAGCCTTTCTTTCTTTTTCTTTTACATTTTTAATTATTTCCTTTATTTGCCTCCGTGGTTTGAATAAAGTTTTTAAGCCGTTGTTAGGAAATATCCTGGATATCTTGTTCTTAGCTCCTTTAATACCTGGCAGGCATGCTTTTCTACTGCCGTCCGTCTTTTCCTCTTCCGGTGACTGTGGTGGTCATCTTAATTTTTGGGAGATGGCCTTTCGTATTTATCTTTACTTGAAGTAATTCTTTATGAGGCGTATAAGCATACCTGCCGTAACAATAACTTCAATAGAGACTAGAGAAAAAGCATTAGTAAATTGTGGCTACCAGTACGTTTGAGAAGAAAAACTAGCACCCTGAACATTCTACACCCACTCTCACCCCCACCCCTCTCACCTGCATGAGAATATATATTTGAATGCGCAATAAAGTCAGCATTCATGACCCCTGAGGAGACTTCCGGGGATGGAGAAGAAACGTAGGAATTTTGAAATTCAGATTCGGGTAATCTCAAAAGACGAAACAGCCTTTTACGAATACGCACCGCGAAAGTGCAACAATCAATGCTCAAAAGGGAGATATAGTCGCATAAATGGCTTACTCTGAATTTATGAGCATAAAAAAGTAATTCATCATGGAATGTATGGTATGAACATCGAAACTATTATTTGATAACCAGTGACAAATTTAATGCAATGTCTAAATGTGTGAACTAGTCTTCATAATATGGAATTCACTCTTGCGCTCGTACATGTAGTTCAAGTCTTCTTGTTTCACTTGTGATGCACAACTAACCCTAGCATGCATATTTTTATATACCAGACGTCATCGAAGCTTTCGTAATGTGCCCATATCTTACTTGTTTGCTTCGCCACCGCTGAATATATGGGTCGAAATGGATTTCAAAGAATTACGAGGCAGTCGGGCGTCATCAGGGCAACTATTATGAAGGCACTTCAGGATGACGCCGCAGATACTTAATGCGGGGGGCGTTAAGGAACCTCAGGAAGATCCACCATTCCATTGGAAATGAAGATTTGGAAGAGGACAACTCAATAAACTCTCCAAAGGTGTGCAAAAACAGGCAATGCGACTGGAGTTATCGTTAAGGGAGTGGTCGTAATAGAGTCATACATATCAAGGAATATGATGGGAAATAACGACGTCGAAAAAAAGGGGAAAGAGTAGGAATGGCTTTCACACCCGTTCTCCGCTATAAATAACACGAAATTCTCGTAGATAGTCCATTAAGCTCAACCCTTCACAAAACACTCCATAGGCAATAAAAATGTGATAACTTTTTTCCCTTCTTTGATCCTAAACATTACGAAATGCCTAAAGAACCTTGATACCAAGTTAGTTCCAAGAAGTTGAACCAAATGTGGGTTTCAGTTGTCTATATGAAAAGAATTAGTCAATTCCCAGTTCCTCAACCGACCTACCGACAAGAGATAAGCCAATATCATCACGGGAATGTACGTCTCTATGTGGGTAACCCGCAATTTCTAAAGTCTTTGCCCAACGGTAAATTGTTTTCGTTAATTTATTCATGAATATGCACGCCCCGATGTCACACGAGCAGCTAAAGTTCATAAATTTGGCAATGCCCGGCAAACGGTCTGAACCAGAATTATTTGCTTTTAAGATATCTAATGAAAATCATCGGTACGAAAAGAATAAATAGTGAAGACTTTTCCACAGAATCTACCAGCCGAAGTAAAGTAAATGCAAGGAAATAATTATAGCCTCAAGTATCAACTGAAATAATTGAATAAATAGACAAAGAAATACCTACGTAGCAGTTCCCCAAATGATTATGCGTGATTCTATTGATTAAACTACAAAAAATCATTTAACACCATATGTTTGATCAAAATAATTCTGCTAACAAATTTGTTACTGCTATTCATCTATTTAAGAAGGCCCTTGTCACGCAATCACTGACTCAGGAACGCTGTAAGATGGGGCCACAGTCACTTAAGTTTTAAAATTTCGTTATTAGATGGAGCCACAGTCACTTAAATTTTGAAATGCCATTATTCAATTGCTTGCAAGAAATTTCATAAATCGCTCCCTTTTATATTTCGACGACGAAAATTTCCAGCAATTCCGGCATTTGCCATTAAAATCGACAAGTCGCAGGGTCAGTCGTTTGACCACGCTGGACTTCAACTCCAAACAGCAGTATTCTCACACGGACAACTGTACTTTTGCTCTCACTCGCAAATAAACGGAAATAATGTATTTTTTTAGTGTCCACGGGAGCCTTTTAAAACCTAGTGAAATAATATAAACAATTCGCTTAAATATAACATTTTTTATCAGATTAACCTCTTTACTTAATTTTAACTGATGGTAAAGATAACGTACGTCAATAACGTTTTCGTCTCAAGCAATCGAAGTAGTCTCTAGCAAGGGTATGGTCGAAGTGCATGCGCGCAGAAAAACCAATCATTATTCGTTTTTCGTTAAGAATTTATAGATTTACCTAATTTACAGAAATTCATAGAATTTTGTCACGCGCATGATCAGCCCGATTCTGAGAGTTAATATGAATATTCTTGAATTAATTCACGAAAACATTACCGTGGGATACCGGATTTTTGTTTTAAACTTCATGTGGTAAAAGCTGTTTTTGAAAAAAGAATACTATGCATTTTCTCACTAAATTTTATTGGCCGACCACGGATTTGAAGCTATAGCGCCATTTTCATGACAAAAACCCGCGGTCAACCAAAGAAATATCGTGTGGAAATACCAAATATTTTGTCACTAAAGTAAAAAACACAATGTATATGTCCACCAATATTTATTAAGATACAGCTAGTTCCGACGAATCAGCGTCATCATCAGCATTAATTCCTATCGCGTATAAATTCTTATCGCTAATGTCGATTGCGTATATACCCATGCATCGACAGTAGGGGGTAACGGCGCCACCTCGATTACCCCCTCCTATCAAACCCCAATTGGTGGCCATACACTGGTGAACATATACATTGCGATTTTTACTTCAGCAAAAATGTATTATTACATGGTTAAGCCTAAAAAACATTGAACACATCAAGTATTATATTATTTTCAAAAATTCGGAAATTTCTTTCTGTAGCCTGAAATTTTGAATACATGATAAGTGCGATGAGGAGATGAAATTTCCAGAGAAGATTGAGAGGAGGCAATGAGGTAAGAAGAGGTAATGCTAGGTGGTCAGAAGAGGTAATGAGGGGTGACTGGATGATAAAGACTGTCACAGGTGGTAGATCTGGGATGGGGACGAAAGAAAATTGATTTTATGCACGGGATGAAGAAATATGAGCCATACTTTGAATTAAGGAAGAAGTCGTGTAAGCGGATAAGGACTATGACATTAAAAATCTTGAGGATATCTGATTTCTCATCAGTTTAACTTTCCATTCTAAAAATAAAATAGCTCAAAATGTTTTTCGCCTGATGTCCTCGCAGTCCCTGCTATACGCTGCACCATGGAGACGTCTTCTAATGCTGAACATATATGAATGTGAAGATATTCAAACACAGTTCTCTTAAAATAGTTTCACTCACATTTTTAAATCGCTTCTGTGGCATGATAGTCAAAAAATATTAACATTTCCATATCGTATTCACAATGGTACGGAACTGATTAATAGTGACAAAAGGTATATAATAAATTGCAATTTTTGATGAAAAATCCAATTATTCTGAAATTTACAAAGTAGCCGATGTTATGCACGCAATTTATCCCTATAGTGGTCGCCTTACAAGTTTTACGAACAGCCGGTAGAGAGATAGTGACTAGTTTCACGTCTAAAATATACCCTTATCCCTCCTACCAACAAGGTTACTGGTCTGTGGAGTAAAACAGAGGTGCTAGGATAGGACTGTAAGCGGCCCCGTAATGGCCATTTCCAGTAGTGAAAATGGCATTTTTTAGATGAAAAAGTGCAAACATCTATTTTCACGGAAACGAAAAAGTATACACTGCTCATTCTGCGTGTCTAAAAAGGTTGACAATGCAATTTTAAATGAAAAATGAGAAATTCTGAAGGCGTTTTATATGGAAAATGCAGGGTGGTTTGTATTGGTTGATAAGGAGATTACAGAGAAAATTATGATACTAAATGTGCCATTTTGCTGTACAAATGACGTGGTAGCATAGCATGGGCGATGTTGCAGCGTATTTATTAAAGAAATAAATCCCTATAGTGGGATGGTGATTTGAGGGGGAAATATTTGTAGCGTATTTTTTTAAGGAATGAAGTCCCCGGAGTAGGTTGGTGATTGGAGACATTGTATACGTTAGAGTGGAGCACTGCTATAGCGTGGGAGATGTTGTAGCGTATTTTTTAAGGATTGAAATTTCTAAGTTGGGCAGGTTATTGGAGGGGGCATTTTCCCCGGAAATTCCCTACTCCGGAGATGACGCAGGTGTTAGAATTGCAACAATGCAGGTTGGGCTGAATTCGGTTAGTAAGTATAGTTTGAAGGGGAGATGATGATGGTGATTCGCAGAACTTGAATTATTCCAAAGTACGTGAAAAAGTAGCATCTTTGTCGATGGGGTGTTATCGCTTTGTGTAGTTGGGATATAATGATTGTAATAGCCTGCAATTTAATTGCTTAAAAGTCACCCAATATTCCCTCTCCGATGAGAGTTGAGGGTTTAATTAGGAGGGTATCAATAGGCAGGTGGCACACATCATTTCTCGCCTTGACTGTGTCTTGTGTGGTCGCCATTACTTTTCGAATCTTGTTCTCACACGTACAATAAAAAACAACAAAACTCACAAGTACTTGCAATACAGACTTTCGTTTCATCGAAGTCAGGCTTGCAGTATCTTGAAAGGTACGGATGTTTGTTTCTCAGTGATGGGCACGTGTATCCTCCTTGCGGTGACCCGCTAGTGTTTTCCGAAGAAAGGCATGTTTGGCGATGTTGCGGTCAACTCTGAGACCCGGAGACGGAAAAGTCTGTTCGCTATGGGTTTTCCTCCTCGCGGAACAATGGTAAGTGTGGAAAACGTTGACGAGGTTGTAAATTAAATGGGTAGTTATAGGTATTTCACATGTTACACAGTATTTACACTTCCTCTGACTATAATTGAGCATTGTCGCCAGCAGCTATCCGATTAAAAATTGTTTTCACAGTAGGATGACAATTGTATAACTATCATCTGAAGATTTCGATGGTAAAAAGTCTAAATCTAAACCAATATTGAGTTTTTGAGAGGAATTAACACATACGACATAGCATTAGCAGTACTTTTACGCCCTCAACGGTTTAAGAATACACTGATATTGCTAAAAATAATGGTGGAATTAAAATTTGAATAGCATTAAAACATTTGTAGTAACCTTTTACTCATATCAGAGGTACGACTTTTTGTAATATTTAATGGCTTTCGTAATGGTTTAGATAGATTAATTAACATCCCCATGTCCAAAACCAACTTCGAATGTGAACTCAAAACCATCAAGCATACTGCCAGGATGAATAGTTACAGTGAATGTCTCATCGGCACCTTACTTCAGAAAAAATAATTGAAACGTGCCGTAAAAATCAACTCTTCCCTAGTGCAAGACCCCGTAAATAGTGCAAAATCTCTTTCGTAAATTCCCTATTCTATCGAATACCCAATTCCTTCCTAAAGGACAAGTTCCGAGTCTCGTTTTATATCCCCTAGACTTTGTCAAAAGCTCTCTGCTTGAACAAAGACATCATAGAAAAATTTAAGCGATCCAGTTTGTACGAAATAACCTGTTAATGCCTAGCAAGTTATGTTGGGCAGATCGGTCGGAATTTTTCTACTCACATTCAAGAACAGAAAAAGTGCTACTTAGCTGGAAATAACTCTTCTTTTTTTGCCCAATACCTGTTAGATTTGAATCACACCTGGGTCATTCCATGTGAAATCACGGACGAGATACCCTTACTATATAAGATTTTCACGAAATTTTTTGTGTGTTATCCTTATGAGGCCATTAGTTTGTATAAAAAATTTGAATGAAAAATATTGAGTTTTTGCGGAGATACGTGGGTATGAAAATTTTGGCATTTGTAAAAAAAGTCCCAGAGTTTTCCCATTTTTTCTGATCTAAAGAAAGCTAAAAAAAAACAGTAAGAATCATTTTGTACAAAAACATTAATGCATCATATTCAACAGTCAAATTTGAAAATTTATATTTTTTTAAACTAAAAAAAATATTTGAAAGTTTAAAATTAAATATTCAAAATGTACCCCAACTTTGATCCATCTCAAATTTTAGAATCAAGTAGTCCTTTGTATTGGTAAACAGGCTGCAAAGTTCCGTTATTGCAATATTTCATATAAGAGAGACAAATATTTTTGTTTTTGGCACGCACTTCACCGTGTCCACTCCCATCTGGTTGAGTAGCAGTTAGGCCGTTCGTTACTTGCCAATGGAGTGAGAAATGAACATTAATATACTTTTGACGCAAGGTAGAAGTGTTACTTAAAAACAGGGTCACTTTACATCATGAATATTGCTTAAAACAGTTACTTCACAGTTGGGTTTATATAACGGCGGTGCAACTGCCTAAATCTGGCGGCTGATGTGGGTGAATCTGCACGGGAGGTCGCACGTTGACTCGGAGCTTGATGCGATTTAATTTTGATTACACTTGTCTGAATGATATCAGATGACTGATAACTAGTAAGTGATAATAGCTAACTTTGAGATGCTGATAACAGTACAGTTTTTTCAGAATTTTCTTTCTTGAACTGGGAGTATATCTCTCACAAATTACATAATAATAGCTTTTTTGCTTTTGATTTGTGATCTTACTACCATTTTCGTATACATTTTTCCAATTTTTTTTCCTGGCATTTCCCGACCTATGTCAGGCTCTCGTTAAAATGATTTTACTTTTTCCTCTACATCAACTAGTGGGGTCCTTCCGTGCTTAAATATACCTTTCTCAGCTACACTTTGATTTACTTTCCTCGCAATGAGTTCTATAGTCGAGAACTCTCTGCATTACTGCAACGGTTCACGACTGGGGAAGAACGGACAGGATCAGCACTCTTTCAATTACAGTTTCTGCAGCTTTGAATTTATCTTTCAATTGTTGTTTTATCTCCCTCCCTGCTTTTTCAAACCAATGAGAAGTTTTTAAATCACTTGATGGTGGGCTTTCCTCAATTTGGGGTTGCACATTTGAAAGTTCCATTGAATTTTTCATCTCTTTTCACTTTTTCTTGGCTGTATTTCTTCGAGCAGTACAACATCTTCAGAGTCACTGGAGACTCACCAAGAGCTTCTAAGGTAACGTTAATCTGGTCTAATTGAAGCTATTTTGGGGAGTAAGCACTTCCGCTGCTCTCTACTGCCTCTTCCACATCTGTATTAGATTCCTGACTGAGCTCTTCAGGCTCATCAGGGTTTACCTGAGAAACTTCACCGACGTAAATCTCCGCGACAGGGGCCTTGGCGACCTGGATGTCCTCCGAAACGAGGACGGGCTGTGCGGATGTCCCCGGTCTTTCTTCATCAACGGTGGCAGCAGCTTATTGCTGTGACAAATCACTAGGCAATCCAGAAAGTGCAGGTTCTTGGAGCAACTTTGACACACCAATAGAGCAATGAATACAAAGTTGTTCACCTTGAATCTCTCCTAAAACGCCCCAACAACGGTTGTATAAGGCCGCAGTGTCAGAATGAAGATTTTGAGACCTTATGTTTTTTGCAAATTCAGCAGATTACAACAGTGCTTTTGTTTTTCACTGAAAGCACAGGCACTAGAGCTCTGGCAGTCGGTAATGTATACAGTTGTAATTAAATCTACTCTTAAAAACCATCTGGTAACAATCATTTACATAACACCGGTCTGCATTTTGAAATTTTTTGTCAGATAATTTTCTTTAAATAGGTATTCTTGAATCAATTTTTTATTCTAAAAATAACTTCTATTTTTTTATCACGTCAGGTTTTTACACAAAATAAGAATTATTGTTAATGGCAATTTTTGTAATAAAAATGAATGAAGTATGAATAACACTTCCAAGGTTACACTACAATAGTAGTAGTTGTATCATCCTAAGACTCATTAGCTTGGGCCAACTTAGCTTGTATTGAGAAATATCCCTCGCACAAAATTTACACTGGCACATATAATGCACTTATCAATAAATCTTAAAAATGAAATTAGAACCATTCTGAAAACACTGTACGTGATAGAATAAAACTAATAACAGTTCTGGAATCAGCATCTCAAAGTTAGCTATTATCACTTACTAGTTTTCAGTCATCTGATATCATTCAGACTAGTGTAATAAAAATGAAATAGTTGATTCGCATCAAGCTCCGGGCCAACGTGCGACCTCCCGTGCAGGTTTAGGCAGTTGTACCGCCGCTATATAAACCCAACAGTGAAGTAACTGTTTTAAAAAATATTCATGATGTAAAGTGACCCTGTTTTGAAGTAACACTTCTACCTTGCGTCGAAAGTATATTATAGTGCATTTCTCACTCTATTGGCAAGTAACGAAAGGCCTAACTGCTACTCAACCAGATGTGAGTGGACAAGGTGAAGTGCATGCCATAAACAAAAATGTGTCTCCCTTATATGAAATATTGCAATGACGAAACTTTGCAGCCTGTTTACCAATAAAAAGGAATACAAGATTCCAATGCTGAAATTTTCATACCCCCGTATCTCCGCAAAAACTCAACTATTTCATAAAAATTGTTTATACAAACTAATGGCCTAAGGATAACACAAAAAATATTTCGTGCAAATCTGAGATAGTGAGGGCAATTTTTTAATTTTTGACGGTGCTTTGGCATGGAATGAGCTCCGTCAAGTTAGCGCCGCCATTTTCGGCACGAATTCTGGGACCCATACAGCCATTTGGTGCTCAATTCGTGCCGTCGAATGACACCACTCCCAGAATTCGTGCTGCATTTTCAAGGCCTCCAGGGGCCCGTAAACATTTTGGGGCTAACTTGACGCCAGCGCCGCCATTTTGAGCACGAATTCTGGGACCCGTCCAGCCATTTAGTGCTCAATTCATGCCGTCGAATGACACCACTCCCAGAATTCGTGCTGCATTTTCAAGGCCTCCAGGGTCCCCTAAACATAATGGGGCTAACTTGACGCCAGCGCCGCCATTTTGAGCACGAATTCTGGGACCCGTTCAGCCATTTAGTGCTCAATTCGTGCCGTTGAATGACACCACTCCCAGAATTCGTGCTGCATTTTCAAGGCCTCCAGGGGCCCCTAAACATAATTGGACCGTCAAGTTAGCGCCGCCATTTTGAGCACGAAATCTGAGACCCATACAGCCATTTAGTGCTCAATTCGTGCCGACGAATTACACCACTCCCAGAATTCGTGCTGTATTTTCAAGGCCTCCAGGGGCCCGTAAACATGTTGGGGCTAACTTGACGCCAGCGCCGCCATTTTGAGCACGAATTCTGGGACCCGTCCAGCCATTTAGTGCTCAATTCGTGCCGTCGATTGACACCACTCCCAGAATTCGTGCTGCATTTCCAAGGACAATAGGGGCCCCTAAACATAATGGGACCGTCAAGTTAGCGCCGCCATTTTGAGCACGAAATCTGAGACCCATGCAGCCATTTAGTGCTCAATTCGTGCCGTCGAATGACACCACTCCCAGAATTCGTGCTGCATTTTCAAGGCCTCCAGGGGCCCGTAAACATGTTGGGGCTAACTTGACGCCTGCGCCGCCATTTTGAGCACGGATTCTGGGACCCGTCCAGCCATTTAGTGCTCAATTCGTGCCGTCGAATGACACCACTCCCAGAATTCGTGCTGCATTTTCAAGGCTTCCAGGGGCCCGTAAACATAATGCGATCGTCAAGTCAGCGCCGCCATTTTGAGCACGAAATCTGAGACCCATACAGCCATTTAGTGCCTTCGAATGACACCACTCGACCTGTCATTCGACGGCACGAATTGAGCACTAAATGGCTGGATGGGTCCCAGAATTTGTGCTCAAAATGGCGGCGCCGGCGTCAAGTTAGCCCCATTATGTTTAGGGGCCCCTGGAGGCTTTGAAAATGTAGCACGAATTCTGGGAGTGGTGTTATTCGACGGCACGAATTGAGCACTAAATGGCTGTATGGGTTTCATATTTCGTGCTCAAAATGGCGGCGCTAACATACGGTCCCATTATGTTTAGGGGCCCCTGGAGGCCTTGAAAATGCAGCACGAATTCTGGGAGTGGTGTCATTCGACGGCACGAATTGAGCACTAAATGGCTGTATGGGTCTCAGATTTCGTGCTCAAAATGGCGGCGCTAACTTGACGGTCCCATTACGTTTAGGGGCCCCTGGAGGCCTTGAAAATGCAGCACGAATTCTGGGAGTGGTGTCATTCGAAGGCACGAATTGAGCACTAAATGGCTGTATGGGTCTCAGAATTCGTGCTCAAAATGGCGGCGCTGGCGTCAAGTTAGCCACAACATGTTTAGGGGCCCCTGGAGGCCTTGAAAATGCAGCACGAATTCTGGGAGTGGTGTCATTCGACGGCACGAATTGAGCACTAAATGGCTGTATGGGTCCCAGAATTCGTGCCGAAAATGGCGGCGCTAACTTGACGGGGCTCATGGAATGACCCACCTGTGATTTTCAGTTTAAAGTTTTGCTCTCACTCAACAAAGTTATCTGTGTCTGCAAGCAAATGTTTCCAACAGAACATTGATGATTACCGTTAAATGAAAATTACCGTGCGTAATACATGTTTATCACCTTCTTGGGTGACGATCAGTAGCCCTTAAGCTGTTCACAATAGTACTGGTTGTATAATAGATGAATTCTAGATGCATATATGGCATCCATCCATATCATCTCTTAATCGCAAGCTACACTTCAACCGTCCGTATCAGCCAGTGCCGAGCCCAACATCCTTACATTATAAGGTTCTTGGCCGAGCCGTAGCCGGGGTAAAATTAAAATGGCGGCCGAAGGTAACCTGTCGCTACTTTTTAAATAGAGGGCTTTAGCAACTGGTTGATCGATGCGCCATCTACGGTGAAGGTGGTAAAACATTTTTTCCGAGAAGGTGGAAAGGAATAAATTCACTTCTCACGTTGGACACGTTGCAATTAATTTGTGATTTTTCCTTGAAAATGACGCAATAAGTTATTAAATTTATCGGTAAAATAAATAACCTAAGTGGAATAGTGCAAAGTAATTTCTAATTATCATGCCTAACGTTGCATAATTCCGCAAAGTTTCGCCTGCCTCCATCAGTTTAATAAGAGACACAACTCTAGCATTCCCCAAAAAAATAACTCACTGTACAATTAGCGGCAACAAAGGGAGAGTAAACCAGGAAAGACTGGTACATCAGATGAAAATTAGGTGACTGCGGTATTTCGCATTGAGAGGAAGAGGTCAACGAATTCACTGAACGGATCTTTTCTATGCGAAGGGACAAGTAACGTAATTAAATTTGGAAAACAATGAATGTCAGACTTTCTCTTTTCATGTATTTTCCGAATAACGGACACCGGAAGAGTTCATTGAAACATTCTAATTGGACTTGATTTTTAAAAAAAGAGCAAAATTTTATTGCTGAATATTTGCACTCAGTTTGCCATCCGCACCCAAAAGCATCCATAACAACTACATTAATTGCATTTGGGTAACTCAGCAAAAAAAAGTTTAAGAGTAATCAATGCATTCACACGCAACAAGGGTGGCAGCAAACAGGAAAATGCATCAATTGGAAAACTCATTTTTTTTTGTTTCTGCGCAATGGCTACCATTAACAAAAAATATAAAGTTGAGTGAAAATCAAAGTAAACCCATGAAATGAAATATATATTTACGCAATTTAAACAGAAGTGCAGTAGCATCATTATATTACAATTATTAAATGTACTTTTTATACCCCGCCAATGCATAGGTAAGCAAATTCCGTCAAACTATTACGATATTCCCTCGGAACCAACATTTAAACTAAAAATTACCTATAAAAAGGATTACCAAAATTTATCAAGAAAAGACTGAAATGTTGTGTTTATATGACACGCTCTGACTCTCCAACAACCACTTACTCCATTTAACCAGATTTAACAACAATACTATGAGAAAAATATAAATGAATTCCAAAAAGATTTTTCACTATTCAAAATTCTGTTAGTAAAATATTAAAAAAAAAAAAAAAAAAAGGACATGATACCACTGAAGATTGAGCTAAAATACAAAAAAGTAAAAAAAAACTGCTATGGCAGATCAGTGAGATATCTCTAGTTTTCACGAATTTCGAGTAACACAAATGTAGAATATTAGCGCATTCTTTCATCACTTTCAGCTGAACTTAGCACATGCTGGATACAGCTGTTAAGTCAGGGACATATTCTCTGCTTTCCTCGAGTGCCATTTCACTGTCATTCGAAGTCGTTATCTACCAGAATATTCGGATCGGTTTGACATCGGCTCTTTACAATGTTATCTTTTTACTGACTGACAGTATGTGAAAATTTCAATTTTTTACCTGATGATACGTACGTCAATGGCAAAAAATAAAGGTTATTATTCGAAATTCTTTCGAGGTAATCACTTTGGAGGACTGTGGTTATGATTTTAAAAGCGTACTCTAAATGCGTTTAAGCGTACTCAATCCCGTCAAGAATAACTCAATGCATAGTTTTGACGTGTTATCTTCCCACTGAGATTCATCTGCCCACCTCAATGCATGGAAAGAAACCCCATGTATATTCTTTTCTCGTACGGCGAACACGCTTTGGTTTCAATTAGCGGCAAAGCAATGTGTACTAATATCGCGTTCCCACAGCATCCCGCCGGTTAGGCAAAAATTAGCATGCAAGGACAGGGAGACATGCGCCGGAGACCAAGAGAGAAGCACAGATTACCGCGAATTCGTGACGAGAAAACTGATGGCAACTTTCTCCTTTGAGGACACTTGGGATCGTCAACGGGTATTTTATGTCCATATGCGATTATTTTTAGATTGAGGTGCTTCACCGTCCCGTTTTTTATAACCGGTAGTAAATCTACGCGTGGAACTCATATAAGTTGCTATTAAATCTTAGGACTTAAATGGCGGGCATTAATCATGATATTAAGGAAATGTAGAAAAAAGTATTTATTTGCAAATTTTGAACACCGCAATATTGATCTCTTAATCTTCGCCAATTATTTTAGGTGTATTAACAGAGCAAATGTAAACATAGAAGTGAGAACCTTTATGCGTCAGGGAGAACTGCAATATTAAATTCCACCTTAAAAGTTTATTTTTTATTTGGATTTAGACTGGCATTGTAAATAAATTGCATGTGATATGGAGGCATTGTTACAGCAAACATGATCTCGTAAGAATTTCTTGTAATATCTCGTATCTAAGTGCCTTCGGCAACGTCAATATATTGCTCCTGTAAATCATTCCAGCAAGGTCTTCGTAAACATGTTTTAAGATGTACACAAGTCAACATTTTACCGTAAATTTAAGAGGAACATGTTGTAGCAATCCATGGAAAAGTAAGAGACTAGTTTTAGAGCAATGTACTGCTCTGGCACATTTTCAATTGCTTGATGACGCTTCATTTACAGTGTAGGGTACATTTTCAGATAAAATTCATAGTCACCACAAATCCTACAGAACCAACAAAATATTAATACAGATTTTCCGGGAATTTATAGCCAATTTGAAATGGTACATTGCTCAATCATTTGACAAAACAGTCGACGCTCGGGTTGGTATCCCTCCGCTCGACGTCGCAAATGAAGCACCATTCTTCTCAGAGAAATCCATCTAACAAGCACCCATAAGATATGCATGAGGTAATAAATATCATAATCAATAAATTATTGCTGCAATAAGGGCTCGACCAATTTTCTTCGTCGCTGGCTATTATAAAACTTTCATCAGACTGGAGTCGAATTTGAAGGACAATGGGAGAGATCGTGGTGTGTAGTGACCTTAGGTCACAGCGCTTTACTACGCGGTGAAACCACGCCAAGGATTAGAACAATATATGATCGCTCTGATGAGTATTATAGAGTAATCATAAAACAGAGCGCTTACCGCATATCCAAAATCTGCTCCATGCTTTAAACAATCATATTTGTATTCAAATATAACTTTTATAAGGCATTGTAACTCCACTTCTCTTACACAGTACGTTCATTTTTAAATTGAGGTGTATCGTTACTGTCGACATTGCAAATTGAATTGCAAATGCTAGTCATTCCGTTGAGATTCACTATGAAGTATTCGATCTAATTTACTGTGTATATGATTGTATAACTACTTGTGCTGTAAAAATGTTAACGAGGGCAATGCCTTCTTATTATTAAATGTCAGCTGCTAATTTGTGCGTACAATAGAAAGATATGACAAAATACATCATACCTTTGAATTTACTTCGTCATTACATTAGGACTAATCTTAGGAAATTCTACGCATCATAGAATTCGCGACAATAGACTCAACCTCACAACTACATGAAAACGTACACATATAAGCAGTTCAAGCGCAAGGATGTCGATATATACAAAAAATTACTTTTAGCATACAATTATTCACCATTAAAGAGGCAAAGGGGAATATTTTTTTATTCATATTATGCTTTATGCTATGATTTATAACGTTTTTTTCACTTTCAATAGATTAGGCTCACTCTGACTAACGCTCATAACGCTCACTGCATCAACCAGTCAACCACAGAGAGAGAACAATTGCAATCTACGTTTGTAACACTTCTAGACATCTATATGACCATGCGTTTTCACATAAAGCATTTTTGTAATTTGTAATAAACAGTAGTTGGGCTGGAAGAGAAACAAAAAAATGAATAACCACGTGTACTCACTTAATCCTTGCGGTGTGGAAACTGCATAATTCTCGTTACTGCCTCGGCGTGTCTGGAATATATCCATGCCCTGAAAGAAAAGCGAGTTCCATTTCATTAAACAATAACTCTTTAAAACTTAATTTCACAGTACATATATTTCATACCTATCTTCGTATACTAATACGTTGATTCTGGACATCAACAGATGACCGCAAAAGCGAATAATTTAGCGCTCAATGGTGCCAAGGTAAGGTAAGGCTCGTTTAACTATTCATGACCAAGATTCAGTTCATTGATATAACCACGTATCCGTAGACCACCGCCTAACATCCCATAAACTCGCATTTGGGGGATTATCATTCAAAAGCCTTATCGATATTACCGTTGAAATCAAATTTGCATACGTTTTCATATAGATTTATGGAGTTGCCTCAAAACTTTAAGGCCTACTAACCAAATAACTAATCGTAGAAAGTTGCATTTTTTTCTGTTTCCACAAAATAATCTCTAACGTTATTCCATCCATCGATTAAAGGCCCGTAGTTCGATTCCCGGTGAAGAAGATATTTTTTCAAAGTATTTTCTACGTATGAGTCTTTTCTATATTCTTATTATTATATAGTCTATTTCTATATTCCACGTCAATTCGACCACAAAATCGGCAAAAATGACCCTTAGGGTAACTGATTTTGACCAAATTTGGCATATCGTCCTCATTTGATAGCATATTGAAAAACCCGACGCCGTTTTGTAATACATGTAACCGTTTACGAGTTATTGCAACGTCGCAAAATTTGAAATTTACAAAATTGTCTGCACATTTCACGGCATATCTCCGAGGATATTGAAGTTAAAAATGCAGAAAAGAGCTTCTTTTAAAGATCATGAAATATTAAAGTATAATGAAGGATTATATTTTAAAATGTAAACAATTTAATTAAGTTTATAACAATTTTAAAATTTCAAATCGATTTTTCATGGTGTACCAGGACCTTCGATATCGCTCATTTTTTTATACCTTGTAGATACAACCCTCCTGTACAAATTGAAAAAGTTTGATAGGGGTAATATTTCATTTAAGAAAGAAAAAAAAATCAGTGTAGGCGTAACTCTGCGCTGGCCGCTCGCCGCGGCATCCGGCTCGCGCGCCGTCCGTACAGTACTCAGGTTCTCCAGATCTCAGCACACTTTCTCTTTCATCTTCTTCTCACCCGTTTAAGTGTATACCAACCCTTAAATCCCTTTGCCCGTGCCATTCGCTACTTGCTTCTCGCAGATATGACCGCCGCCTCCCACGAGGAGTGGCACCAGGCCTTACAGCGGTCGACCTCGGAGAAAAATAGATAAACCTCATCCCGTCTTAGGCTTCCAATGCTACTTTCCTCTCAGCCCCTTTTACTCGCATAACTTTTTAGCATGTTCTCCAAAACCTCTTCTATATTTCTCATTTCAAACAAATTGTGCCGCAGTCATCTCCCACCCCCACCCATTCACATCTTCTTTGGGAAAACAACGGGAAAGGCAGAGCGCCACCCACTACAACTCAACGGAAATTTTGTTTCTCTTCCCAACTGTAGCCTTTCAGGCCTCCTGTCATCCCCTTCTTTTACACTTTTACCCATCATTTAAATCGGTAACCTCTTTTTAACTGTCAAAATAGTTATGTATGTAGTGTACGTAAACATTTCCCCAACATGAGTTCACACATATTAATTATGTAAGTCTTCGTAATCAGTTGCAAAATAAAGTATGATAAGCAAGGCAATAGAATATGTTTATCATTTAGTATTAAGATATGTTGTGAATATTTTTTTTATGCGTTGCTACTAATTTTACCCTTATTTTACAGTCCACATGAGCAGTATTCGAAATTAAACATGAAATTGATGACAGAATATATTGAAGCGAATTAATGTACAATTTGTGTCAGTACTCCATAGTGTGCTGGTTGCAAATAATTACAATATTAATTAAAAAGGCATTATTCGAAGGGAAATGAAAAAATCAATTTCTCCTGCGTTTTCTCTATTGACTTACTGCTGTGCCGACAGATATGATTACAGAGGTTGGTTGCCTCCTTGCTGCAGAGCTCAAATATGGAAGTCGAGCATAGACGTGTAAAAGAATATTTTCCTAAACAATCGTGTATCGGAAATACACTCACCTTTTTACTGGTCCTTCAAAAAATCCATATTTTTCTCCACAGGCTCCAAATTTGCACCACCAAAGTGGAAATTTGTTCCTTCGGGTGCTTTGAAAAGGCTTTCCAACAAGCCTTCATTCGATTGGGCTATAGCTGCATGGCAGGAACGGATACCCTCCAAGGCAGGTGCCTCCCAGAATCTTCTCACCAGCCTCTTCTTTTACTCATTCACCTGCTCGTCAGCAGCATACTGGAAGTCCCCTTTTCACGTTCGATTTGGCCCAATTGCAAAGTTCCTCAGGAGTCTGAATTTGTTCCTCATACAAGCGCTGCAGACTGGCACGTGTGGCTAATCGCTTCAGCGTCCCTATATGTCCATCACTTGTTCCCTTTCCGTGAGATGTGGCAAAAAAAATACCATTCAGCATCAACTCCGAAGTCTTCTTGGTGATGCAACAAATTCTAAATATTGTAGTTGTTCTTGTATAGAGCCACCGCACCGTCGGAAAAGTAAACTATTTTTCCGAGGTCAGGTACCCTTTTTAGAAGGAAGGCTTCCTTTGAAAGGTGTGAAATGCAGTGACGTTGTGCTTCATACAGTCTAAAATAATAACCAGACTGAGAGGCATGACTTGATCGCTCGTATTTCTGTGGTTACATAAAAACGGATGTACTGTAGTCTGGCAGGTACTCCAGTGCACAC
Organism: Pyrrhosoma nymphula; assembly: GCA_963573305.1. NCBI lineage: Eukaryota > Metazoa > Arthropoda > Insecta > Odonata > Coenagrionidae > Pyrrhosoma > Pyrrhosoma nymphula. The sequence goes on along the minus strand of OY754337.1, from coordinate 45,256,294 downwards.
CTTGTACTGAATCTTGGTACAGAAACAAAATATTCTCCGAGAAATCGAACACAACCACAACATGACATGATGTCAGATTGTTTCTGACTTTCAAGAAATATGCAGTTTGCATACGAGCAATGTAGTCATGCCTCCATACTACAATAATATTATCAGCGAAGACCTCACAGAAAATATCTAAATCCTTAATTTGAGTTGTTAAGGTACAGCAATTTTCCTGAGACCATTGTTTGAAACGTACCACATCGGCTCAATTTTTCCTAAGTACGATGAAGTAATCTATCCTTTTTAATAATCTAATTAATCATTTTTATTTTATCTATACCCGCACATTTTCCAACGATGTCATCGCCGTTTTCGTTATCTCCCTCTAGCAGTTTTTCTGAGCACTCACCCAGGAAGCACATTTCTGACGGAGGGCTACAGAGTGAGAATTCCAGGTACTCCCGTATTGAACACTGGTTTTTCGTTCTCCGACTTTATTTGTTCAAATCCAGCACCGAGGTACTGCAGCTTTAAATTCTTGTGGATCATACAAACGCATATGGTGTGTGTCAGGTGCACCAGCCAAAACACACTCAGGAGGCCTCAAATCTGCAAATTTGGAGAAACCAATTCTTAATCGGGATTTTTCACTTTGAAAGCTTCGTAGGCTTCCTTCAGATTCCTCTTTTACGCTCTTCCACTCTTTTTTCCGGCCATTTCTCTACTAATATCTAGTTCACAGTAGAACTCGATGACTTTCAGGCTGGTTTCCTACGATAGGTATTTGCCTAGTTTTCCGTTAGAAAAGCAGAGAACTCCTTGCTGAAATACATATTGCGTCATCTTTTTCACCAAATATGTCCATGATTGAAATTCCTGCTGTATCTTCGAAATACTCCACGATTTAGGTAAGACAGATAAAATTAAAAAATGTTCGTCATTTTTGTGGCGTTGGCAAACTTATACTTCAGCTGCATAATCATCTCTCTACCCGCCTGGTCCAAGTTAACTTCCTGTTCTTCAGATGCTTTCTTGAATTTATACCTCTTTACCAGTCACCTTCTGAAGAGATAATCGCAAAGCAGTGGTAACTGTTTTAAATTTTTTTACCTGATATTTACTTGATATATGCGGCGGTCTGCGTGCTAGCCGGTCGGCGCACGAGGCGGACGCCAAGGCGAGCGGCCAGCGCAGCGTTACGCCTACACTGAATTTTTTTTTCTTTCTTAAATTAAACATAACCCCCACCAAACTTTTTCAATTTGTAAAGGAGGCTTGTATCTACAAGATATAAAAAAATGAGTGAGATCGAAGGTCCTGGTATACCATCAAAATCGATTTGAAATTGTTATAAAATTAATGAACTTATTTATATTTTAAAATATAATCTGTTATTATACTTTCCTATTTCATGACCTATAAAATAAGCTCTTTTGTGTATTTTTAGCTTCAATATTATTCGAAATATGCCGTGAAATGTGGAGACAATTTTGGAAAATTCAAATTTTTCGACGTTGCAATATCTTGTAAACGGTTGCATTTATTACAAAACGGCGTCAGGTTTTTCAATATGCTATCAAATAAGGACGATATGCCAAATTTGGTCAAAATCTATTACCCTAAGGTCAATCACCTGGTCGAGTTGAGATGGAATGACCCATATTTATTCTATTGCACTTCTGGCATAAGTGGACATCTTTACAAAAGCCTTTTTAAGGCATCTTTTCGTATCGGGAAGAAGAGGGAAGAAGCGATGGATCAAATAACGTCACGGCCGTCATGGGAAAGTTGCCCGTTCATTCAACTTTAGACTCCTATATCTCTGGCAATTTTTGGAATCTTTAAGAAATGATTTCCAAATGATCATTTGTCATGGTCCCCTGCACGATAAAGTAAAAAGCAATGATCGTGATAAACCCCCGACTAATCCAACAAGAAAATAAACGAGGAAGGCAAGATTTTTCGTAAAAATTAATTTTTTACTCAATTAATGCGTACCAGAATATTATCTCTCATTAACATTTCTGCCAGGGCAGCATGTTTTCCATGTCACCGGATATATTAACATGCAACATCATCAGGGGCACAATGGCATCTCTGAGCAGTAGATATTCGGAATGCGCTCGCAAATAATTGATATAGCCCGCTTAATTTATCACGTTGGCGACTGATGAAGTTCACCATCCTCGAAAATTAAATAAAGTAACCACCGATAAATCGGTGATGGTTTATTCCAAATGAAAAATAAATGTCATTGCAATCTGATTATTTTGTGTATAAATAAACGATTAAGCTCGATAAATCACATTTTAAAGAGGTCAAGTTTGCTTGGATTAGACGTTAGTAGTGGGGACGATAAACGTGCAACTACTTTCAATAGTCAATTAAGGACAAAAAATGTGACAACCTATTCCTCAATACCCAAAAGGTATCTAAAAAAGGACTTTGCAGCACAAATTCCACGCCAATTATTAGATAAGTGGCTTTAAAACTAAGGCTAACGGGCTGGCATAAAACCAATTACTACATTAAATTCGAAATTGAATCTTAAGGGGCAAAATATTATTCGCCCACGTTTCTGCCGATTTAGGAATTAAATTGAACGCCCATGTGAGGTTAGCTTTACTTTTGGGTCATTCGTGCATTGAAAAAAATTCTCTTATGTTCTATCAAAAAAAATTCAAATTGTCAAATATAACAAGAGTGCTAAGGTTAGAATGAAATGAAATACGCATAAAACGTAGGCGTGGACCATGTTCTTCTGAGTCAGTCCAACTGAGGTGACAAAGTGTACCGGTTTGGCCGGGATAGTACCAATAGTATCATTGTAGCAATAGAATAAACAAAAATACAAATTTGTACCGGTTTTCAAATAATTTATTTCCAATAAATGAAATCCTATTGAATTTCAACTAAAATGTCGTATCATTTATATATTAATGGATATACTCTTTTACTATAACATTCTATTTATTTTATTCTTATATTGATTTAGTAAATGATGGAAATATATTCCTAATATTTATATTAGACATACTAATGCCTGAAAGAAGTTGCATCAGTTGAGGTTCTGAAAAAGTGAGCCGTATAGAAAGAGTGATAATTTTTCCAACTGATAGACTGATATATAGATAACTGATAGACCAACTAGTATGTAATACTGCCAGCGTCCAAGGAAAAACGAAGGTTTGCCCCGGATGTTAGATGGATCAGACATCTGGTCATAAATGCTTAAAAGCATCAATCGACAAATTAGAAATATATTTCCCCTTCTTATCAAGGTGCGTGTTATAAATCAGAAACAAAGGAAGGGTTGAGATTAGGAATGGGCACAAATACCGGTATTATTCTGTACCACTGGGTGCAATTTTTTATTTTATCCATGCAATTACAAGTATGCCGATATTTTTTCGTCACTACGATTGGAATATGACTTCTTCACGAATGAATAATTTTAGAGCATTTCCTAATACTTATTACTATTTCGATGGTACTGACTAAAAATACCGGCATACTAGCATTTACATGTTTGATAATATGCATTTATTCATTATAAACTAGCGCACATATAATCTTATCATTCTGGTATTTATGAGGATGGTAACTGCTTATTGTATCCTTATATCGTATTTTAGCAAAACTTCTGGTGCTTTTTAAAAATGCACGGAACATGCCTAGTTGAAATGTCCCCGTGTTTGGGAAGGAATCAGCATGCTTATGTCACAGGGGTGAATGCTTTGGAGAGGTGAGCTGTTGGTGACACGTGGGAGTGATTACCGATTCGAGGAGGTCACGACATGTTTGAAGGGATGGATGCCTAATGATGGGTTCCCTTCAAGGGTTGCTGATCTCCAATGGATCCCAAAAGGCGGGGACCCAAGGTAATGGGGACAGAATTCGCCAGAGGTCAGAGGCAAGACAAGCACTTGATTTTTTTTCCGCATCCATGAAAAGAGAAATAAATCGAGCCGGTCAGGGAAAAGTCTGGCCGAATCAATTATCTCCTTTACTTACGATTTATAATCATTGCGTACCATATTTGACATTGAGGAGATATAACCGTAGCATTATATTCATTTCTCTTTCACATTCGCGTTGCTTCGTAGGAGTATTTCTTCCAATCACATATCTCTCAATAAATTCTATTTTTCAGACTGTTTTTCCACACATCTCACATAAAATTATGCATGCTGGAAAAACTGCGATCACAAAGAAAAACGGCGCTTGATATAGTAAAAAATAAACCTATATTTTGCATCGCTGCAACAAGTAATTTTTGCAAAAACATGGATTTCCTGAAGTGAAATGCGTGACGCTCCCAATTATGTCTATGACAAAAGGGATCAGGGAAGACTGGAGAAAGTGAATTCTGTTGGAGGAGAGTCGAGCAAAGAAGTGCAATAGGAAGAGAGAAACAGAATAACTCGAAAAGCGTAGCAGCCAAGGTTGCATGGGATATGAGAATAAGAATAAATAATTTCATGGTATACCGGTCAAAAAATAACTCTAGAGATGAAATCCATTCTTTGGTAAAGGTAGGTGATGCATATTTTTCGGAGCATCAGCTTAAGTCATCAAGGCATTTTTACTTATCGCCCTTAATTCGGAATGTTTAGGTAGGTTTTGATGGACAGAAACCAAAAATCTTGCCCCAGGACTCTCCAGCATAGGGATTGGAAATTAACATCCAGAATCGGTTTTCGATTAATCGACTTTCGGTTTTTGTTTTTAAAATCGATTTTCTAAAAATTAGATTTTTTTGTCCAAAATAATCGAAAAATCGAAATCGATATTTTAAAATAGTAAAGTATTTGTCTGCTGAAATACGGATGTGCTCTTCTAACAAAATGCAAAATATGGGTTAGTGGAAGCACTAGGGATAAGAACTGAATACGGTTAATTTATTAATACAATATATTATTTTAAAGATATTAATAAGGTATGCAGGGAAGTAATAATCCATACCAGATAATTACATATAGTATAGTAGCAATAAAAATTGCACCTATATTGAAAAGTGGGCATACCTACCACAAAATGAAAATCAGAATTTTATTTATTTCTTGTTTGCAAAGCCGTGGAACCAGTGTTCCTCAGGGATGGACCTTAAAAAAACTAACTTATTTATATGTTTTCCGGATAATCGATTTTGCACCTGTGCTGCAATTAACCCGGTGTGAGAAAATAGTCGCTCACACGGGACGGTAGAGGCAACTATAGATAAAATTCTACTGGCTATTTTGCATACGTGGGGAGATTCTCCCTTAATCTTCTTTCAGGCTTGTAGTGGATTAGAGTAGGACTTGCGGTCGACTGGAGAGCGGTTTACGAACTGGCGCAGCTCGATTGGCAAAATTAAAATGCTGTAGCAAGCTAAAAATCGAAAATCGATCGGCTAGAATCGATTTTGAACGATTATTCAAAACAAAAAGTCGACTTCGATTAAATCGAAAATCGGAGTGTGATAATCGATTTTCGATTAAAATCGAAATCGATTTTCCAATCCCTACTCCAGCAAACCCTTGCCTTCAACGATTTACTCCTTTTGTTCCCCTTTTTTTCTATTTATCATTACGAAATCAAAAAAGTTTATAGCATCCCTTGCTCATCAAGCTTCCAGCTCATCCAAAATTCTCCTATCAAACACGGCTTTCAACGTCAATCTTACTCACTCACCTGCACTACTCATCTACATAAAATAGGTATATCACTCTATGATATTTTATTTATTTGCTCTACACTTCACGGCCTGCATTGCACTCCCATCCTCCTAATCTACCCTCCATTATCTTCCGTTTAAAAATGCCCTGAAAAAATTCCCTTTCTTCCCTCAAATGTTGAATTTTTTAGTTTTCCGCGTCCTCAAAAGTTTATACGCCTTTTAATAAAAGTAAAAAACATTAATTACCTTAGGTCCTCATTTTATCTATGCTAATAAATGGTTCCTCCGTCAGTGGTACATGTACCATTGAACGCAATAAAACAATAATATTTGTATCAACAAATTTATTAAATTCTTTTTTATTCAATTAAGTTTAGAAATTGTTTAGTTAATTTCTCAAAAAATATATAATTGCATAAAACGTTTTAACATAGCAGTTCATTTATCTTTATGACAGCATATTTTGTTGAAAGAGTCGGTCGCCATTTGATTTTGACTAACTTAATTTAAAATAACTGGTCCATAATATCGCCAAAATTTTCATTTAAACTGTGTAAGAATTAAGATTTTTAGAGAGCATCTGGTTAAAACGTAATGTTTAAAGTTACGGACATACCATAAATAGGTCAAGTATGACATATTGCAGCAGAAAGCAAAGGAAAATGTAGGAAAATAGACATTAAAATTCATGGAGTTACTTTGGATAGGAAGGGCAATCAACTCAGCTGGTTATAGATTCATTCAACGACAGGCTACGACTGATTTATTGGAGAGACACGAGTGAGCCCGCCCAATTCGATTCAACCAACACTCATCGAATCATTGAACTCGGTGCTATAGCTCACTGGGTCGATGACTAACTGCCAGACGTCATACCCCAACCACACCGTATCATTCCTCAAACGAAAAAGGGAGATCAAAATTTGGACTTTCGAACTTTTTCCAGAACATATCTATTATTCTGGTATCCTTCGCTTCACGCTATGATTGATCCGTTCATATTCATTGCTCCGGAATCATTAAATATCAATAAAATACGAATTTTTGTTTCGTGAAATATGAAATACCGAGTCCCAACAACATCCAATTAAAAATAATGCAGGTGACATGAGACTTGAAATTCTTGCATTGAACTAAAATATATCTCAAGAAATTATGCTCTTTTTTGCGTCAACAGTCCAATGGGCTGAATAGGTTTCAATAGTTTTTCTATCAAGGCTACCAATTGATATTGGTTAAATACAACACGGTTTGAAATTTTGTGGTTAATGTTTATCTCTTGGATTACACATACATCATATTTCAAAATTATTACAGATATAGCATACTTAGCAGATAATTGGGGAGTAACTAGCGACATTCCTGGAGTTGGGCACTAGCCAATATTTGGGCATATGCTACGGAACTTTCTAAGTTCTGCGAAACAGGGGAAGAAGAATTTTTAATGAGAAGGGTCAGTCAGAAAAACTTTCTATTCGCTGTCAATGCAAGCGTTTAGAGAAGTGGGGTGACTCACCTTCGGCCCGTCCCGTTTCGAATAGTATTACAATGAGGCCTCAATATAGGGTAATTGTTAAGTCACAGCGATGGATGATTTAAACCACCTACCTGGGTGATGGGTTTACGTGACTCATGCTTTTTCGCGAAGTAGTTTGGTTCCCCTGCCTCACTCCCTCTCTCATCTCGTTGCTTCAATCTCTTCCCCTCCGTCCCTATACTTCACCCCATCTCCTTCTACCTCCCTTCCTATATTATAATACCCTGCTTGTATAGCACTGCTTGCATTTTTACAAACTCAAGCATGCTCATGGCTCGACCATATTCGATTCTCACTATTTTTGGCACAGAAGAAGACTATGATACCAAAAAATGTTGTGGAAATTATTTGCCCTCAGTATTTATAAATATTCAAGTTAGGGAGCTTCAAATATCTCAACATAGGGCTAAAAGCGCGCCGCAGTTCTGGCTGTGACTCCAGAAAGTTCGATATAACGGTCGTATTTAAAATAAAATCACATTTTTTATTATTAGAAGGCAATAATCTCATACATCCACGTCCTGGAATTGGCTGGCATGACTTTACCTTACCACCAGCGAATTTTGCACGTGCCAGCTCAGGGATGTATTTATAACATATTAGATAAAAATGCAATTTGCATAAAAATTATACTAATATTATTAAATTGACCAAAATTAAGCAAAGATCAGTGATTCAGACTCTAAAATATGTTATGTACTATCACTTTCAAAAGTCGGTCCACACGGTGAGCGCGACCGTCTCCGTGTTCTGTTGAAATCGAGCTTCACGTATTGCATACGCGTTCCATGACTTCTGGGGGCCAATTTTACTGCTACGACAGGCACAACTTGAGTTTGTTTTTTACTCGCTAGGAGACCTCGCGTGCCCTTCTCCCTCCGACAACGAATAGCCAAAACAATCTTAACCCCCACTCCCATAAACATTCGCCAGCCGAAGAACCCGTGAAGTGTTTTCGGCTGGGACTTTTTTGTGGGAGGTTTTCGGACGGTATTTCTTGTGGGAGAAAGAAGGCGATAATTTCCCGTAATCTCCTTATGACATGCACTCCATTTAAAAATGCTAACGATGAACAACTGCTCATATATATAACATAAAATTTTCAAATAAGCAACATGAAAAATGTTCTCGTTATTTAGAATAGATTCGAACGAAATGGAAGTTGTTATTTAAACTTAAAGTTGGCGTTCATTTTGCAGCGAAAATTAATGGGATTGAGTCAATATTTGATAAGGTTAGGAAGAAAAGTGTACTAGATAATTTGGGATAGTAATTTTTAGTATATTACTTATGGAAACAGAAATCTAAAACAAAATGTTCATTCATCAGAGAACAACGTTAATATTTTGTAATATCGCCATTATTTTCAGTTGCACATCGTAATCGTGACTGTATAGACCCAACCAAATGTTCTATTACACGGGGACGTTGGCTTAAAGAATTCCAAACATCCCGTATGTAGACTTATATAGTTTTACCCGGTTCTTTCTCCGTCGTAATGCCACTCATTCACAATGTTACCCTACGCATTCTCAATAGGAGAAAGGTCTGGGGAGTTAGCTGTCCAGGGTAAAACGCAAAGTCAAGAATTATCCTCAAAATTTGTTTTGTGGTGGTCGGTTCGTCGATCTATTTCCTCGATTTATCAAGAAAACAATTAAGCCCGCTACTGGTAAGAGTGAAAAACACCTAACGCCTTTCCCTTTTGCATTCTCAGCCTACCGTTGCCTACCACTTGGAGTCAGGGGAGTTGGCTAGTCAGCGATAGCGGGAGAAGGTCATACGAGGGTCTCCATAGTTGAGTGGAAATGAGTCAAGTGGGCCCTTAGTAGTCGCTGAATGCATAGGCAATACCCGAAGTTCGAATTCAGCGAAATGCGAAGTTGGCCGCACTCACCGCGTGGACCGACTTTTGAAAGTGATAGTACAGTGTGCTCAAGACGCTGAAAGCCAATTTATGTTACTTCGATAGAGGTATCCGTGATATTTATGGCATAACATGTTACAAGGTCTTCTTTAAATTTTTGTCCAACTCCTTAGAGGGTAGTTATAAAGCAACTGAAAACAATACAAGGTGATTTGAGATACCTCTTATAGGAAAGCGTGATACAGTGGAGACACTTTAATCTGTGTGATGTTTAAAACTACTAGTTTGAATATCCCATTTGTGCTTATTGTCGGACTAATAAAGGAAGGGATGCTATCTCGTAAAAGAAGAACACTGGTCTTCCTTTCCCCCTAAGGAATCCTTCCCTCTGAAATTGGAGTTTGTTTCTCTTCCTTAAAGAATTTTAATAAAGAATGCCTATGGTTTCTTCCCCTTTGACTTCGGAGAGCTTCGGGGGATCACCCGTCCTCATCCTCTTCCTCCTTATACTTCGCCGTTCATTCACATGTCCCCCTTAACCCCACTCTGACGAAATTCTCGACTTCAAAATGAAGCATCCGCTCCTCATCCAGTTACCTCTGCTGCCATTTTTATAAGTATACTTTTTATCTAACTAACGATTGCGACATTCCACAGAATAAAATCATTCAAGGATTTATCCTTTGTGGAATATCCCACTTAAGTGCACTTGCGGGTGACTACGTAAAGGTTAATACCGTGGCTAGTCCCAGTATCCTCAACATTGGTTAATTAACGTAAGCGTTCACATCGAGCGATACTTTTATCTCATACTGAAAATGGGATTAACAAATTTACTTAATGTGAGACAAGTGTTGAGGTACGGATGAAATAGCCGCAGGACAAATTTAATTTAAAAAGAAAGAGAAAATAGATTAAGGGAACAATATTGAGATAATTAATTCAAGAATATCTCAACTGTTGATAGTGGAATATTCTATAAAATCCTAGGAAGAAGACAACATTGCACGAAAGTAGTGGAAATTCAAGATGATGATGGGACGTAAACTCTGGGATGCATTCACTCAAATCACGTTTTATACACTTAATTTTTTAGTGTATTAATCCCACTGTTTTCATACTGAGAATAATATATCGATATACAATCAAGAGATCAGAGTCAATTTTGCTATTTGCTCAATTAGAGATGGTATCTTTTATTTTTTAAACTAGATGATCATGTTAGCATGTATATGTGTAATCTGAATCATGGCATTTTTCTCAGTCGTTAACAAGGATATATATTCCCACAAATTCCCACCCTATTGGATTTTATCCCCTAGCTTCACTATCTATGGCAAGCAAAACCGAGGGAAAGCCCCGTGAAAGGACTGAGGAGACGTTTAACCCACAAAAATTACTGGTCGGACTTTGATGGAATCGTCACGCAAATATCTTTCCAGAAACACTGCATATTAATTAATAAAACTGGGGGATAAAAAACTAAAACAGCCACATATCTCCTTTTCCCAGTTTCCCTCCGTTTCCATATTCTTATCAAGGAGATACCCCGGGACTGGACATCAATAAATAAAAATAATATATTGTCAAGTTTTTTTCCTATTTTAAATCACTGTGAGGCGCATTTACGTCAAAACTTTAAACCCAAGACTTACCAATATGAACATAAACCGGTATGCGGCAGGCTCTCGAATAAAACTGACCTTTAGTCCCCATTCTTCAAGTATGGGAGATTTGTATTATTTGAATCGGTCATAACATTTCCCATTTTCCGGCCGCGACATTCTATGTGTTCGATGCTAAGTTTCTATGGAGTTTTCCATTTAAGATACTTTTATTTATGCCATTTAACAATTTAAAAGAAGAAAATCTTGTAACAAATGTATTAAGAAATTTATTTAAATCCTCAACCACGTTAGCCAAACTTTCTTACAGCTAAAAGAAAGAAAGAAAGAAATGAAATTTATTTCTCCAGTAGTATTATGCAATACGATAACATATAGATAAGTTAACATATATAACCGTCGGCAATATAAACTTTCATTTCAACACGTCTTAAAAAAAATATCTTCCGTAATGTCGGTAAAATAAATAACTCGTTTATCATGTGTAATGTAGATATTATGACAATTGAATGTCAGAAGAGTAGCAGGGAAACGTGTAGATAGTTATTGTATTCACATACTTCATTAAAAGTAAAAAAAATCTCATTGATTGCCATATTAATAACGTAAACAGACAACCGAAGAAGATCTGGAATGTTACTTGAGAACTGACTAACAGTTTTCTGATTTTGATAAAATGCTCTTCTTGCCATTTAGGAGGTCAAAATCAGAAGTTTGGGGCATTGATGAATGCTATCGTGTGCCGATCAACGCTAAATTTTATGAATGCGCATGCAAGCCTATTCATGTTAGCCTATATCATTTCTATGAAATTATTATCTTCTAGCCGGTACTAGATAAGCCGTGGAGTGGATTTAACTAGATTATAATGTGTAGACTGATGGTTTGGAGAAAGAAGGGGAAATGCAGATAGAGCCGTTAAGAGGAAAGCATCTTCATTGTTGGTAAAGGAGGACAGTGGGGGAGGACCTGGTAAACGCACTGGCATCAATGGCAAAGCTGCGGAGACAATTCCTCCGAATCAATATCTCCCTATTGAAAACCACTGTAGGACATTGGCTGGCGGTCGATGTGTTAATTACGTTCCGAAGCAACGACCTAAGCGGGCTTTTCTTTGATTGAAACTTCCACCCATCCCCAGTTCAAAGGCCACCAAAAAGTTCTTTCGGATTTTATGTCGCGTTATCGACTTAAGTTCCTTGATGATGGTTCCTTGAAACTACCTTGGGGAATTGTGGCAGTCGCTAGTTCCGTCTTCCTATCGACCAAGGATACACGTGAAAAGACGGGAAAAGATGGCTCCCCGGGTTGAAAAGAGGTTTTAGAATGCTTCTTTAGTATATAAGAAACATTTTCTTCTAGTCATCTCCTTCAGTTAACAATTTTGAATCAGCAAGCCCATTGCTCTTAACATTGCAATTTATAATAATTCATAACGAGAATTTTTTAAAGATTTCTTACGTTTAAAGCACGCAAGCACAATTAACTGCTATATATTTGTCATATGTGTGGAATGAACGGCCTTGATCATAAAACTAACCCATGCTTGTGAAAAATGCGGTAGATTACTGCATTACCTTGGATCTTAATGATAACGGATATTATTAGACGAAAAGACAAGGATGATAGAAAAGAAGAGGAATAATAATAATATTAATAACGAATGCTGGGATAATGAGAAAATTTGGCATGCTTCTGAAATTCCGGAACCTCTGATAAAGACGGGAGAATATTGTTGTTGGGCTTAACTAACTAATGCAATAACGGTAATAGTTGATCAGAGTTCTAATCCATACACATAACAGTTAAAGTTCAAAACAACATCATATATTTGTGTATAGATTTAAAGATGATTACCAATAAATAAAAAGAAACCTTTGTTTTTATGGGGTCACCGGTTGACTAAAATGGGGATAAGAGTTAATCCTGATTCGACAAAAAAATTTTCATTCCCATAACAAACGGCGAGCTCTTAAATTATTTCTCGATTCTGCAGTATGTCAACTGCAATCGCTTGATTTCTGTGGTGGCACGTATTGATAAAAAAGTCAGAAAGCGAGACATCGGGTGCATGCAATACATTATAGCTAGGAGGTCATTCAGTTCAGGTCTACTTGCTCCTATCTTCCCTTCTCCTTCATTAAAACGGCGATGATTAAATAGAGCCAAGACAAACTAATGAAAAAGTTTAAAATGGGGTCGGCGGTAAGACTAGCAAGTTCAGTAGGGACAAATAGGTCAGCTAAGGAAGAGGCTGGTGAGGTTAACAGCTGTAAGAACTAGATTGCTCCCCAAGATACGAATGACCAGATACATGGAGCGAGACAATGGGACCAACATATTGAAAAAAGAGCAAATATTTCTCTAATATACCCTCTATACTGTTAATTTAGTTCCTATTTCATTCATAACAATGATTATTTTTACTCGTACGGTTCCATTATCATAATCAACGGTCAGCAATACATTCGCTCATTCCCGCTACTCACTTCATTTTATTATAAGGAAGCCATGCTATCCCTTCTTAGTTCCCAACTTAAATATATCTCACGTGATAAGCTTAGTGCTTTTATTCTCCTTCCTGACTTACCTACCCTTGAAAATGACTTAATAAGCGAAACAGTCGTCGGAAAGTAAAAAGGAAAAGTGTATTGTGGACTAATCAAAGTTTAAGCCATTTTAGATGCGCCTACTGATATCCCTTCTTATTAACCATTAGTAAAATAATACCTAATCCATAAGAAGATTTATCACATGGTTTAAGGAAAAGTGTGGATTTTCTATTAACTGCCCTCCCGCATTTTTCGATTATTTGCCAAATGACTCCGTAGTTTCCTATTTCTACCGAAACAGAGCACTTAAAGCCTAACTTCACTCTTTTTGTCCCACCCATCTCAAGTTTCATGGGCAAAACTCATCTTCAGTTCATTGTTAAACCATCGGGTTAAAAAAAAACCATTAATAAGCACGTATAATATAGGTATAGTGTAATGCATGTTGGTGACTACTCACCCCCTGCCACACACCCTTGAGGTGGCTTGCAGGGTATTTTGTAGATGTATATGTATGTTCAGAGTCCAAATATTTATGGCCCGGTAATATGTATAATAGAAGCATTATATTTTATGTTTTATTTTCCGAGATATAAAGAATTTCAAAAATCTTTCGTTTCAGCTTGTTATTCAATATAACTATCCCATAGGTGATTTAATTACGATACTGACAAGGGGAGTTCCATGGTTTCGAACTGAAGTTAGCAGGCAGGTGAATAGAATGGTGAATTATTTTTCACCCCCCATTCGGGGTTAACAACCGGAAATTTTAAACTGAAAACGAGGTTCAATATTTAACTAGGTTTAATATACTTCAATGTTAAAAATACTTTTTCATTGAGCCATTATAAAAGACAGAACTATGTACCAGTATCCATTAACAAGCCCAGGTTAAGGAGTAGTGCGATGGTACTAGGTTTTAATCCCGTGACAGGATGCTAGTTTCTTCATTCGCCGTTTTGTCATTTGACCTACGCGAACGGTAATATATTGCCAAATGATGTTGTATCAGGGTGTGTCTGTGGTGGAACTTGTTCATCGTGAATTAAATAATTCTTGCACTTTTCCACTTTCTTTTTTAATCAGCTTTAAAATGCGACCGGTTCCAATGCAATTAACACGTCAAGCTTGACAATAAATAAAATTAATTGATACCCGTCGCATTAAAAAAACAGATTTAAACAAGTGGTAAACTGCAAATATTCTTCTATTCACGATTAACAAATGGTTTATCCGAAATACATGAATAAATAGTTATGTCCCAATATCCATTTTTTGTGCCTTCGATAGTAACTGCTTCCATTTCCTACGAGATAATCACTAAGACTCGGATAGTTTATACCATTATATAACTTGCAACGTCGAAATACGACTCTTGCCAAGGGTAATTTTCCGAGATTACTTAATATGAAATTGAGAGCGTCAGGTTATTATATCAACTGTCATAAGATCATTTTAGAAAAAAATCCAGAATGAAGGAATCATAGGTCCTGGCGGTGCCAGAGATTGAAGAACAGCTTAATGCAGACAGGGGCCCCAAAGTTGGCCATAATAAAAGCAAAAGAAGCAGTGCAAAGATATTTTTTTATATTTTTAAATTACTTTTAATCAAGTTATAGGGCTCGAATTTTCAGTATCGGATGACTGAAACAAGCAAGCATTTAACTTTTTTCTATATTCTGTATTGCACTTGATTTTTGCTTTAAATAACGTTTTAAATTCCAAATTTATAAATTTTTCTACGATTTCAACCAAAGCATATTTCTTTGGCAACCTGAGCAATGGCTAAGAGCAGAAAATTTCACCCGGGCCTCTGATAGCTTACAAATTACATGATCAATATAAGCAAATTTCAGTGAGATTTCAGTTTGGGTATTTTGTTAACGTTAATCTCTCTGAGAGCGCTTAACAGCTTTTACATAGTATATGCATTAAGCTCGTCACATTGATTCATATATTTAAAATAAATGTATTCCAAGTGTAACATATGAAATAACAATTATCATGAGAGGGTACATAGAAAATTATGCATGAAGTATCACGATAATGATCTGCTAACAGCCTCTGGTAGTATTTCACACTCACCAAAACATTATTAAAACACTTCACAGGGCAATACACCATGAATAGCATCTTATAGAAATAAAATCACTTTCTCTACGGTTAAGAATGGTCTTCTTTAAGCACCAACAAATGCCTAATCACTCTTGTAAATACTGTTTAGTCCGTTGCACAAGTAAAAACGGCAAAAAACGTTAGAAAAGCACGGAAAGCCACGGGAAGATAATCCAGGAAGGCCGTGAGGGCAATACAGGGCAGGCAGGTAATCAAGCGATGTCGATACAGGGGAAAAGTCCATAGTATATAACTAACTTTTCCACCACTAGGAACACTGTTTGAACGCCGAACGGCGACCCATACCTGTTCTATCTAATGTTGTATTTCATTTGAAAAAAATACGCTCAAAGAGATCTTTTAGACTTTCCCATTTGTTATCTTTCCTATTTGTTGGGATGTATAAAATTGAATAGAATTTTATCAAGGTAGCCAACAAGAGTAGTTAGAGCAATATATTTTTTTTAATAGAATTAATGAAAGAAATACTTCAATATTTTATCAACCGTCCAATGATGATCATTTCTGGTACTATATTCTTCATTCGTAGCGCACCAACTTTTCACGTAGGCAAGAACTCGTTTTCTATGTATTCTACGCACTTTCTTTGATTATTTGTGTTCATTTAAACTACATAATCTATCGGTCATTTGTAGAAAAACTTCCAGCCAATGTTGTTAAAATTCACTTTCCACCTCGATCAGATACTTTAAGTAATGTACAAAATATAATACCCATACCATCTTCAAACGTATATCCAGTATACGCTTGTAGATGGCATGGGTAACCTAAATTATCCCTTCGATCAACTTGCGAGCAAACGCTTGGAGACATGTGGGATATTTTTCAAGAGTCCTATTCGGTTTCTGTTCCTCATTTCGAGATGATGTAGACTTGCATAATGACTTCACTAATGACTGGCGTAATATGGGATCAGATTGTATTGACCAAAGGGTGAACTTGGTTTTCCCATCACACAAACCTTATTTCCTGAATTAGTGGCTTCAACTATTCTACAACTTGGAGAATATTATAAAAACGCGGATAAGCCAACGATTGCCAATTAGTGTGATAGCCCATCACTTCTCCGTTGGCCATTGTTTTTTTCCATCGCACCCTATCCAACCATCTCAATATCCACATCTAAACGTCTTCAAATAATCTCAGCCGTTCTCCATAAGAAACAAGGGTCGAAATCATGCAACATTAAGGTCGTATCAGACAACATCCGCCTTTTCTAGAACCCTTGCCTTAATTTTCTGTTAAGATTACATCGAACCAGTTAACGCCTCGTTCGCAGGCATAATTTTCCTTTCCGGAGCAGAAAATAGTGCCTATTATGTTAACTCAATCACGGTCGGGTTCACTAAGGTTAGCGTCAACTTGCGGCAAACGTTTTATAGCGGAAAGCTAGTCGCCAAAATTGGGCACGCGTAAACACGGTCGTAACATCCTTTTCGGTGAGCAAGGCAGGTTAATCGCTGAAAAATCGGTTTAGGTAGAGCAAGTTTGCTAAGCCGTCAACCACGAGGATTCCTTCCTCGCCAAATTACTCCCGGAAGATAATTCGCTTTTGGCCAAAATGTAGCACCCAGTGATAATTAATCATAAAATTTTCCATAGTTCGTTATCCTCACGACACAGGTGGCGGTTATTCAGTGCGTCACTCTCAAGCCGCGCCTGGAATAAATGGGTCATGGTGACCTCAACCGAAGGAAAATGGGTCAACTCGCTTGTGAGCATACATTTCTGCCTATTTCTCCCGGGTGGTCCCGCAAAAAAATTCGAGCAGACCTCTCTCTCCTTGTTACCCAGATGTGGATTCAGTTCACCCGAAATAAAAAAGTCAAAATAATACAACGTGCACGTACGAGCATACCCACGCGGACGTGAGTCGGAGCCCGAAAAAGGCACTGCCGCACAGGAGGGGGGGGGGGGCGAAAATACCTTCGAAAATCTGGCCAAAATTAAAAAAATTAAGTTTCTGTCTGGGGTATTTGAAATATTGGTTTGGGTAAACAGTGTTGAAAGGTAACGTTGGAAAGGTGAAAAACTTTCTATCCTGCACTCGTAACCAACGTAAAAAAATACCTTCGATCGAAGAAAAGCAGTCCACGCGCGCAACAAGCAACAGATGACAACTTTGGAAAGTTGTAAAAATTAGTTCAATTTAAAGTTCAATTATAAATCCGTAAAATAGAATTATAAGATGGGCATGAGCATAGTGAAGGTTTTTTATAAGTACGGATAAGTTAACTTTCAAAAAATTATTTACAGCTTACTACAGCAAACTATTTATACAGCTTACTACAGCAAATTATTTATACTTAGGAAAAATTAATTATAACGTCGAAGTAAAATGAAGGCACTTTTTTAGATTAAAAAAGTATGAAATGGTATAATTGTGGTATAAAGTGGTATAATTGAGTGGAAAAATTTATTTTAGACGGTGTTTCACAAAATACATCAGTTAAAAATTATTTTTTAAACCGCCCAAGGCCAAATAGTTGGCGGAAATAGGAGTCCCCAGAGGCTCAGACTGAGCGTGGGCCCTGCATCTTACATCGGGGATTAGCGGCTGCGTTTATCGCTCGTCACTGAAGTTTGCTCTTCATAGCACTAATTGCCATTAACCTCGAGACCTCTTCAACATAAAGGTAGTTTGAGCGATATTATTCTCGGGTCATAATGGAGAATATATTCGAAATGTATTTTTAACATTGCCATATGAATATGCAGTCACAAGAATCGTGAAATATATTGAGTGATGTTAATGACACAAAATCTTTGTTCATTATGACTTAAATTGCTCAAATAGTTCCTCATGTAATAGTAATTGTTGATTCAACGAGTTAACTCATACTTCAGGTATTCATCCCTAATTCTAACACAGCTAGGAAGTGGCAGAAAATATTCGATCTTCGATAGGTACGATGAGTTCCTTTGGAGACTAATTTTGAGAATACCGGAACTAGCCACGGTAGTTACCTTTACGGAGTCACCCGCAAGTGCACATAAGTGCGATATTCCACAGAGGAAAAATCATTCGCCTTGACCGGGATCCAGGCGAATGATTTTTCCTCTGTGGAATATCGCACTCCTTTGGAGACATTTAACTGATTTTCATAAGTTATTTACAAAATAAAACTTTTTTCAATAATATCTTCCATTTCAAAGAACATTAGTGTACATATTCCAGTTGTTAATAATTCTAATCAATGGATCGACAAACTTCTCCCATGCAATGAATTCTTTTCAATTTTTGAAATTGCTCCCACACGCAGAGTTTTAGAGGATACGTCCAAAATCTACGTAGAGAAACAAAGCATTATACCCTGGTCTCTAAATGTATCAACTTGGCGCATGGACTGCATTTACAGATACAGAACACGTGTGTATTTCCACATTTGTCTAACAGATAGATTGTTTGTAGGGGGGCCTTCGACAGGAGTCCGGGCACCTAGACCTACTTGGTCCATTGTGCCAACCCCATGCAGACAGGGGACAAGAGCGCAACGGTGAAGGTATGTATGGTCACCCTTCCAACCACCGTCCGGGCCCAACATTGGTTAACTTCGGTGATCATGGGGGAACCGGTGTGTCAATGTGGCTGGGCCCTTGCCCATAGTTGTTTAATACAATCGAAAGAAAATTCCCCACACGGGAGTAACATTATCTAGGTATAATTTCATGCATTTGTATAAGCTAAAGAGTTTAGTACTGGTGTTATAAATAGATATAATGTTTGTTTTCACTTCCATTCTATACTCTAAAAAGTTTTGAGAATACAAAGTGAGTAAAGGGAGTGAGTTATCGCAATATCCGGATGCCTTTACGGTGCTTCATACAAATGAGCAAAGGTTTTCGTAGCAACCCACACGTGTCTTGAAAAATTATTTATTATGCGAAACAATTTCAACGTCTGATGGACTAACTGCGTATAACATACAGTTTACTTAGTAAATCTTTGATTGCCAAACTACGCGTATCTTGACAAATCATTTCAAATACACAATATTATCAGCGACGAAAGAGCACACTATGCATCACATGCAGGAAAATGTTCATTTTCCACTTCTAAACATACAGAGGAATGACGACAATAAGACAAACATGGAAATAAAAACTACCGGTACCACTATTTATAAAACACGAGCACAACTTCCTCTTTGTATCCGAAATTGTATTCATTGGAACCTTTTGATAAATAAAAATCACGCTGTTACATGGAAAGAAAAACTACCCGTACCACTATTTATGATACACGAGCACAACTTCCTCTTTGTATCCGAAAATGCATTCATTGGAAGCTTTTGATAAATTAAAATCACGTTGTTACACTTACGTGTTTATCAAATAAAAATTATACATCACAGTTCTCGTTAAGCGCATTTACAAAATAATAGCAAATTCACACAACGATAATCGGATGTTTACGTGGCGCAGCACGTAACCAAGCGTGAGGCAAGGACTCTAATTCCTATATAAGCGCCCGATTCCATACTAGCGTACAGTCTTTGCTTCCTCCTGTTCTTTGGGTGAAGTTGATCCTCTAAGGTATCCACTATGCAAGAAGTGAACGGTTACCTGATTATTCTATGTCTCTTCATCGTGGGAGCTGACCTGAGCATCAATGGTAACCCGGTGGATTTTTTTATTCAATTTAGATTTTCTCCTGAACAATAGTTACTCAATATTTATTCACAGGCCTGGCTGCGTAGAAGAAAAGTAATTTATGTAAAGTAATTTATATATTTCATCATTGACAGGGAATGCAATGGCTGAAGATACTCCTTCAACGGAGACTATTCCAGAGAAGACCACGGAGACAGTCTCTACTGAAGAAAAGGAAGTAGGACTGATGGACATTTTGAAAATATTTGGTAAATATTTTTAAATTTCTATGCTTATAGTTTATTATTGTGTAATAAATAGCTCGCAGGACAATCGTTAAATTATCTACAAAGATCAAAGAGTCTGAAGAATTAAATACAAATCTACGAGATTTTAGGCTTGATCACTGTAACATATTAGGCTGTATTTTTTCTATCTTTAATTATCCGGTAGAATCTATCTTGCTGGCTTTATGATATAAGTAGCTATTATACGTATGCTTTTCCTTTGCATTAGTTCTTCTAATACGTAATGTTTTACCAAAAAGCCAACTCATACCGCTTACTCAGTGTTCCAACCCGAATGTTGGTTTTGATGGGTGAGGTTAGAGCTCACCCCGTAGTTGATTAGACTCAAGGCGTACCGTACAACATGAAATTTTTATATGCAAATTCCTCATACAAAAACTACAACGTAAGGAATGGAATTTAGGATGAAGCTCAAAGGCATTTACCACACCCAGGTATTTTTTGCTCTAATGCAGAGTTTACATAGAGAAATCCCCCACGGTAGTATTTAGGGGCATTTAGGGGGGGACTTGGGACTACTATTAAGAAACATGTGATTTTCTGTAAATTATAAAACAAATCGGTAAAATTTAAGGCATTAAATCGAATCGATTCTTAAACAAACGGATTATTTTCATTATTTAACTAAATTATCATTTAATTATTTATACTTGGAAGGGGAATGATGGCTATACCGAATTATGATGAAAGGAGGGTATTGAGCAAAAATGTTGAGAAAGAAGGGTATGCGAATGTTCCATGTTGGTATTAACAAGGCAAACATAATTCAATACTGAGAGGGCCCAACAGATCGCAGTGATGAGTAAGGAAAATATATGTCAAAGACTATGTAATTAAACATAATTCTGGAGCACCCATGTCCGAGAAAATATTCATTATATTTCAGTAAGACAGGCTATTTTTTCAGAATCTGTGAGTGGGCAATGAATTACCTTTGAAAAATCTCTCTTGCATATGATTTTAAATAAGTCAATCATATTTTTCTACCATGAAATGACTAACGGACATTCCTGCCTATCATATCTCCGATCATAGGGAGTTATTTTTCAATTTTTTCTCGTAATGAACGTTTTACATAATATTACATTTAATGTCCCTTTTAAATTCTCCATGTCTCTTGCCTCTATTTAAATACATATCAGCCCAATATACTTCCTATCTTTGTCCTACCTCTTCCACCCTTAACCAACACTCAACCTTTTATTACCCTTTCCTATATGTCGTTTAAGTGGTAGTAAAACATGGTGGCAGTTGAGCAGAAGGTGGATAAGGATCTAATCTTATCAGTGGAAGAGTCCATACTCTACCCACTGGCTCAGAACGGAGGAATAAGGTGGTTTATTTGTTTGACTACCAAGGTTCCCAAATTCGAAAACTTTCATTGCCAACTCAACTTAATATGTTATTAGCATCAACTTTCTAACTGTCTACGGCTATTAATCCAAGTTTTTATTTAGGCTTTTACGATCGGTTTCAAACAATATCAGCATATTTTAAATCTGCTTTGTTTGGATCGTAAACCTTTCCGAGAAACGCGTTGTTGACCCTTGTCAACCGCCCTCTGAAGTTAAACGCAGTTATGTTGACAACGTTGCCTATCACGTGCTGCCCTCTCCCCTCAACTTCTTAGCCGACCACTTTCACGCGAGTCTTCCCTTTCTCTGCGTGACGCTTTACGCAGGCGACTTTTTGCCACCATATTCCGCTGCAACTAAAACATTCAAAACGTCCTCCAGTCAAACTTTCCGCATCCTCATAATTTCTCCCATCAGCCCCATTTTCTCTACTACCACGTTAGCTTGTCATTTCCATTCCTGTCCAAATCTGTTTCAAAAGCCTCGAGCAGATGTCCAAGTTCCTTCCGCAGGGATCAAGTTTTTTGAACCTTGGAACACTACGCTTTGGGTCCATCCCGGATTTTCTGGAGGTCTCCCGGAGTGGTAGAATATTTTTCTAAATTCCTTGCCAACCCCTGTGAGGAGTTCTTCCACTGTTTGGAGTCCAGCTATGCTTTTCTTCCCACTACCATCGTCTGCCACTAAAATGATTTAAACATTTCGCGATTTGAATTATTATAACATGATAATAAATGATACAATCTTATCAAGACCGAAATATCTCTTTGAAGAGGAATTTCGAATTATAGAATTCATAAATTCAACTATGAAGGGCAAGATGTTTTGGAAAATCAAGCCGCACAACCTTTTTATAAAGGTACAACGCGATTCAACGTCTAGGCGGAATCACATTGGATATATTTTTTTTAACTTGTATGTATCTGGTAATGGCACCAAGGTATTGAAACGCGTTGCACCACTCAAAAGTTTTATTACACGTAGACTGCACCACAATTTATTTTATTTGTTACTTGTAGAATTTTTGCTGTTTTTTAATTCAGAAAACACATACAAATATTGTTATAGCTATGATTAATATTTTATCTTCAGGAATGTCTTATTCTTTTCACGGACTTTCCTGATATCAGCCTTTCTGATGTTGAACTATTAATGTACTCACTAAAGTATTCTGCCATCAATTTATATCGTTTAGTAAAAGTTTCCTTTGCCTACGCAATCTTTTGCCTAAAGTTCTTACGACTTATAACACTGTAATTCAGATTACTCATCCGGTATGTGAGCTATTCAAACTGCTCAAGTTTTTGCTCTCCAATCTCGATTTTCTTGCCTTCCTACTTCGAGATAACACAGCCATTGTCTTTCATGTTTTATTCTCATTCCAAACCTGTCACACTATCCCTCACAAGCTCATTCATTATAGACGGCTGTCCCTTGGCTGATAGACTAACCTGATCGTCCGCAAGCATAACTTTCTGTATCAGCCCCCATGCTTGACGAGAGGAGGGAGAAGAGGCTACCCTCTAATGCTATGTGAAATTTAATTGTGACAGCATTCAAGGATTGTCTAATCCGTAGAGTGGAAAATAAGATCGCCCCCTTCTGTTTTTAATTTTTTTACATTATAATAGGCCCTAGGAAAAAGCTTAGAATATTATGAATATTTAGCCGCATATGACAAAATGTTTTCGAGATTTTGAGATTTCACGATTCACAGCAAATGCAAACGCAAAGAATTGATCATAAGTGTCACTTATGCTTATGCCCCGTTTCCACCACGCTCTATTATACGGAAGTTAGAGAATTCTGGGAAACCGGCCTGTGTTCCAGGAGGGAAGTAGTGACCCACGTAACGAATGACCTGCTGGGGGCCGATTGTGTAACTTCCCATTCGAAACTTCCGTTGCGGAATCTCAGCACAGTCCACGTGTGAAATACGTTCGTCACTCGTTGATATATGGAGAGCTAGCGTTCCCATTACGATCCCAGACCCGCGTTACCGGCAAACTAGGGGCAGCCAACCGTGGTTATAAATTCAACCACAGTTGGCGCTAACTAGTGTTTCTATTATCAAGTGTAACCAGCGTCAGCCCCAACTGTAGTATTGGAAACGGGGTATTAGCGTCAATGGAAGCCAACTCCGCGGCAGTAATCCAATAAAGTAAGATTTTTCGACGGACAACATAGAAAAAATATGGTAGAAATTGGATCTTAGAAGTGACTGAAATCTTACGTAAGTCTGTGTCGTACCCCCTCACTCCCGGAAGTAGGAAAACGTACGATAACCTCAACTCCACTCCCCCCAAAAACGTCTAGCGTATTACTTGAATTAACCCAAAGACGCACCAGAACCAGAAAGGCATTATAGAAAACTAACACCGCTGCGAAAGCCTGCGATCTAAATTGGTATCATAAAATTAACATTCTCATAATATTTTGAAAGGGTTATTAAGGGTTATTAATGCAAATCGTTTTCAGGTGGGGAGCCAGCCGGAGATGACATCTCTGTCAGCAGCCTTTTGGCCGGCATATTTGAGCAACTCAACTCCCTTGGAGATTATATTGATCCCGCGGCCGCTTCCTCTGCCTTGGAGAAACTTAAAGAACTTCAACTCATTGAGACGAGTAATACCAAACGTTCCATCTTTGGATTCGACTACATGAAAAACCTCATAGGCTACAGCATTAAATTTCTTACTTGCTACGCCTCAAGCAGATAAATGCCATATTTAAAAAAAATTATAAGATGAGCTCATTAATAAGAGGCACTTGTAATGACCTGATAAAAATTATACAGTAAAAAATGAGTGTATCTTTTCATATAAATATAAAAAATATGATTTCCATAAAATTATTATTGTTGTGTTCCCCGCGGCGTAAAGATGAGGTAAAGAAGATCTCGCCTGTTACCGAAGTGTCACGGGCTCGAAACCTGCCTGGTTGGATTTTTCATCACCCAGAACATGGTTTTGCGTATTATAAATTACAATGCTCGCTGCAAATGGTCTTGCCGGCTGTTTTCGAGGACATCGTAAGTAAATCTACATCTACGAAATCCATGCAAGTCGCCTCCAGGATGTGTGGCACGGAGTGATTCCACGCCAAGCACGTCCCAGGTCAAATTAGAACCTCACACGCCCTCCCGGCCGCTAGGCGAGGACAAGAAAGCACTCAAGACAACATGAATGATTCCGTACAGAATATAAAATCGTGCAACACATTTATACAGAGACGAGGAAATTGAAATAGTGGTGAGTTATTGAGCCAAGTACAAAATCCTGTCTACTAAGCAACATTCAGTCTCGTCTTCCACACTTCGGGAATGTTTTTGCAAAGTGTGGATTTGTATTTTAATTGAATCTCATTTTCCGTTCTTTAGGCTGAGTTACAGGAGTTGTTATTGTATCAGCCGAAAAGGTATATTATGACGCTAATTCCATTACGTTTATTATTTTAAGAAGATAATAGAGAGAGGGAACGTATTACATTAAGCGCGTGAATTTGCTTCAACAAGTGGCATGAAAACTACATTCTTGAGTTTTCTTGTTCCCATATAAGATGACAAGCGGGATAAGTAAGTATTAAATTTCCTGAAAGTTCAACTGGTTTAAAGTCCTTCTGACTCGAAATCGTTAGTATATTTAATGGTCACGAGATAGAACTCATCGTATACGAATCATAATAGGCGTATCAGTGTCGGGTTTATAAATTTGTGGGCGACCTATTTACATGCCAAAACCTAAATAAGCCACGTGAACATTGTACCACTTCAGCAGTCTCAGTGGCGTGTGGCAGGGTGTTTATGGAACCCGGCACAGTGGATGACAATATTAATCAATGCATTGATATTAGGCATTTTTTTTAATGAATGGGTGCTTCATAATGGCAGTGCCGTCTGATGTAACATACTGTAATATTGAGCCTCTTTGACGTAATGTCCATCTCCCTAATCTCATTATGATACGAATTTCAAAAGAATATGGTTTCCAACTGTTTTACCTTTTCTTGTATCTACCCATCAAAGTATCACCTGGCCATTCCATTTTCAACACATTAACTTCGTCCACGCATGACTGATTTTTATTCATAATCTTCATGTTGCGTCTTAGTGCTGATTACGTTCTCTTGGTTTACTAACTGACCAACTCTATATCATCTATAAACTAGATGCGTTCCAATGTCATATTGTGCGTACTTAAGGAATTCTCACAGCTATAATTAGTCCGAAATAACGAATGAACCACCTATTGCAAAATATTTGGAAATACCGAAGAATATATGTACTGCCTCAACATATGACTTGCCTATACGTCTTCCCATTATATTTCAATTCTCATCCTAGTTTTAGAACTCCAAATTTTAATTTCATATAATTTAAAATGAGATAATATCTTGTTGCCAATGTGGTGGATGCATGCGAAGAAGATTCTGAAATGTCTATAAAATTAATAATAAAAGCAAAATATACATGGATATGTTAAAAATAAACGACCAAAAAATACACAATTAAAAAGAAAAATTGACCGGATGTGGTGAGATTTGCTCCACAATTGATCCGAAATTCTCCTGTTTTTCGCGGAAATCCACCTCCCGTCGTCAGGGAAAACTTTTTGGGAAGTCAGTATGGTATTATCTCGCATATAACTCGCCTAACCACCAACTTCCATCCCTAACTCCACCTCCTCTCATGCTTTCCGGATTCACGTTGAAAAAAAACAAGAAATCAACGATCGATGCAAGTAATTTGATGCCTTTTTGAGTGCTTCTCCCAGGATTTGGAACGGGTTGAACGAACATAGCATTGATTGCTTTTCCCGCGTCTCGGAGTGCAGCGAGTGTTCGCATTCTAGAGATAGGCGGATGGATTTGGAGGCGTGACGCCCGGCAAGGGTCATTAGCACCCACTCTTCCCGAATCGGGGAGAAGCGGTATGGGAAACATGGGAGCGGAGGAAAGTTGTGCTACCGCCTCCCGTTTTCTCAGCAAATTGGTCGAGGATTGGATGCCAGAGGAGAAATATTTGGGCACCAGTGCAGGTATAATAGGGTTAAGGAAAGCACAAGGGAGAAACAAGACGGGAATTTAGCCTTCTCTCGGAGTAAAGAAGAAGTTGTACAAAAAGGGAGGAATCAGGCGAGATGATGTGGAATATGAACATAATACTGCAATAGTGCATCGAAACCCGGATCGATTAAAAATGTTTATCTGTGGAAAATTGCATCGTCTTAGTTCTTATTATAAGGTAGTTATCTATTTATTAATCTAGTTGCCCAACAATTCTATCAGAAACACTGCGCTCTTAAGCACCGAGCATCATCACCGAGAACTACGGAGGTGGGGAAGGCCATGGGGAATTAGGAGAGAGTAAATGTCGGGGATGGGAATAACTAACAGCAGGGAAGGATGAAAGAAGGAAGGTAATGACTAGTGATGGGTAAAGATAATCGATTCTTCGTCATAATCGATTATTTGCTTCCGATTCTTTCGATTATTGGATCGATTATGTACACCCGATATTATGGTATAATCGATTATTTGAATGGAATCGGCGGGAGAAGAAACAAATCAAAAGTTGGCGTATTCATACACTAGGCGTTAGGGGATATACATGGTGTCTGAAAAACTATTCTAATTAGTAATGGAAAGGATTTTTAAAAAATATGAGAAAACATATATGATTAAAAGTATAATTAATGAAGACTCAGCGTGATCGGCGTCCGTTCAATTCGTTGAGGAAAGGGTTTATGAAAGACAACTTTTTGCCGACTCTGTCGACGAATATTTATGATGGCCAACAATGAACTAAATCGACTGATCAATTGCCATCCAATAATTTTTCGAACGCCGTGGATCCCGGGACATTGTTTGTGATATTTATTCGCAAATAAATATTTAGAAAAAATGTCAGATTGGTATGGCTCCATGTATTGACCGTTTGTGGAAGTATTACCATTATTATTAAGGGCACGTTTTTGCATATAGAAAACTTGGCTTGCTAAAGGGGAATTTCCCCAGAACATTATGCCATAGCTAACTACGGACTCAATATTGGCATGATAAAGGAGCATTAGAGAGTGCAGAGATAAAACTGGGACCAGTTTCCTTATTAAGTAAATCTGGTTTGCCAATTTATTTGTTAACCGATGTATATGATCGGACCAGTTTAATGTGTCATTTATATATAAACCAAGAAATTTTGTAGTTTGCAATCCTACAAGGGAGTGGTTCTTGATTCTGAGGTATGGACTACAGAAGGGTTTGAAGTGACCTAAATGAAAGTGAATAAACATGGATTTTGAGTCGTTAATGATGAGACCATTTCTATTGCACCATTCTGCCATTTCATCTACTGCTTTTCTAGAGTGGTGGATGAGGCTGGGAATAGATTCACCTTGTATTAAACATGAGGTATCGTCTGCATATAAAACTGATGTACAAGAAAGAAGCAACCCTTTGATGTAGAAGGGCCATCCATCTGCACTGATAAGACAGCTGACTTATTTGTGAATCAACCCTTAAAACTTTCCAAATAACAAAGTACACTCCAACCACACTCGCTAAAATGATTCAACTCAGTATTCAATGACCTTATCACAACATAGTATAAATCACCCAGCCTCAGTCATCTACATTAACTCACCATTCGACAAAATCTGTCACATCAATATCAAATTTTAAGAAATATTTAAAAACAGCTCTTACTAAAGAAAGCATACCTACTGAATAAATCATAGCATATAGAGCCTTGCTGAATTTGTTGATAACAACTGCTACTGCTGCAAAATGATCATTTTTGGTACTAACTTGTCCTTATGTAGAAGTAGTATGTATGTTCATACATCCTTATTATATTGATTTTCATTTTGACGATTTCTATTTTACCACTGTGACCAATAGAAGTAAAATAACTCATGTAATAATTATGATCAATCAACCCCACAAGCGTCGATTATACACAGGAGTAGACGCTCATCTCTTGACGTTTCGCACCAACCACCTTTAAAACACGATTATTTAAAGCCCTGCTATTCAGCTCAAAGAATCATACGATTATTTACTGAATCTTTTCACATATTCCATGTATTCCATGATCCACGAGCGTCGATTATTTACGAGAATCAACTCACGCCGATTTCTGTTGCGCATCCTCGACTTTCACGACACGATTATTTCAAATCATTTGATTCTGCTCAAATAATCGGCTAAAAACCGCATGCGTCATATGAATCTTTGCCGATTTTCAACTCATCACATAACCTCGTCGATTATACCGAGAATCGGTGCGCATTTTGTTCATCACCCGATTATTTAGCCCACAAAAAACTTGGATAATAATGGTATGATTTTCAAGAGCCGTATGTTTGTTCACCGATTCTCAAGAATCATACGATTATTTACATAACCGATTATTTCAACCCAATTTTTTTCCTGAATCGATTATGCCTCAATTTTAGCATACGATACGATTAATCGATTACCGAAAATTTTTGCCCAACACTAGTAATGACTAATCCACAAATACGGAAACACACAAAAATGATATGCTCTGCCCAAACACGAGCAACGTACTAACCTCAACAGACAAACCTCTGATACCATTTTGTGACCTCCCACTAGCCTTACGACGAATAGGAACGGCAGGCGAGGCCCCCGCCGCTTCAAATCGTTCAAAAACTTATAGTTCGTGCATGTTGCTCGATATACCCAAAATTCACTATTTCGAATGAAACAATGAAACAAACGCTATATCTATATGGGCAAATATAAGGGAGTGGAATGAAGTCAAATACCTGGGAATAGCCTTGACTTCGTACCAATAGTGTGAGAAACACATAAGAAACATTTGTGGCGTTGCATTCAAGAAACTAGGATTCATCAACCAAATAGTAGGAAGGTCCTCGGATGAAAAATTGAAAGGGGGATTGCTATTTTTCTCTGGTTAGGCCACATCTCGTATATGCCACGAGCATATGGGACCCAGCACAGAGAGAATTTACTCAGAAGTAAATAAAATACAAAGATGTAATATTCGTTAAAAACTGCTACGAACGAATAGAAAGTGCTACACAGTTGATAGAAGGACTAGGTTGGAAGCCATTTTAAACTCGAAGGCTGCACACAAGGCTGAAATTATTTTTGAAATTAATACCAGACGAGTATCATCACCAAACGGAGGATCTTTTGACTCCACGATATATCTCAAGAACTTGTAGAGGAAACATAGTAAGAGAGATACGCCACCAAACTTATAGGAACAAAAACTCCTTTATTCCACGCAACATAAGTGTTTATACTAAAAAAAACTTCTAGACACTAACATAAGACACATCGTTAACATACAATTCCGCTCTATCCCCTCTCCCCTCCTTTTCCACATTCCCTCCCCTTTTCATGGTTGATGTCCTAACACCCCCTGCCACACGCCTCTGCGATGGCTGGTAAGAGTAGTATGTTGATGTGCCTCATTGAACGATTTCAATCTTCAGCTCGCCATATATTTTCTCTCCCTCTCCCACCTCCCACTCCTCTCTCTCTGCCTCTACATCCAACTCATTAGGCCTATTTTCTTTCTTCTCCTTCCCGCGTACCGAGCATCCGTCACTCTATCACGGCCTTGTACTTCTGCAAAAATCTGTAACAGTATATTTTTTTAAATTTATATTCGTCTACATTCTCCCTTAAGTATCATTAATGATACTATTCAGCACCAGGGAACGTCTCATTGCCAACGATTCTCGAATTAGTCATATGTACCTTTTTGCTTTGTAAACACTTTTCATTCTAACAAGGTCTTCAACATTCTGTTATAATTTTTGGTCTTCTCCATCCATGACTTACACTAGATTTCCTATTAAACGCAATTACTTCCGGCTTCACTTCGCGGAGGAAAGATGCATATTCATATGTCTATGAGGCAACTTTTAAACTCAACCACCACCCCAAGGACTGTTTTATGCATATATTTGAGCCTATATGTCCTTCTGTCTTTGTACCTTACGATACCGTATCATGGTGATACGCGCCAAACCTGTTAAATTTCTGTGGAAAAGTACGTTTTTCCATTTAATAATATGAGCCTGATTTCCTCATTAATTTTACTTTCTCTCTGTACCTCATATTATTATATGCTTGAATTTCGTGGGGAGTTAATAGCTAAACCTGTACCATAAGATACGTCTATTTTCTGAGACTATAGATCATGGCGGCGATATCACTTAATTTATATAAGTCCCAGACATGCGTACTCTCCGATGTTGGAGCATAAAAAAATAAGAAGCGATACTGGAACTAATGTTTATCCAACCGTAGGCACCAAGAGAAATCGCATTCATGTATTTAGATAGATATTGGATTCACAATTGAGTAGCTACTTAACACGGTTAAGTACTATTTAGGAAGTTTTCTGGGGTAGTATTCTTGGCATTCGACGTTCAGGATAGCTAAATACTTTTAAAAACACTGAGGTACCCTTTACATTCGTCCAAAATAGCAATAAATAAAATTCCTTAATTCTAAAACAACTAAACTTCTTGAGCATAGTTTTTGACGCGTCGCTGCTATTGGTTGTGACAATTTTTAACGCAAAACGGCCCGGATAATTATAATATGAGGTAGTCTAAGGTATTCGACCTTGCAGCGTACGCCCGAGTATTTACCTCGAGTCGTCGACAATTCCTGCCAGGTGACCGAATTGGGGCGCGGAATGTAGTCCAGGCAGAGGATTCGTCTAACATTTGGATGCCTTTTCGAGGGAGGAAAAGCGGAAGTAGGTGAGATGGGCCAGAGTTTGCGTAGAGGCGACAGGGTGTGAACAAGTGGTTTTGGACACTCAGGCAGTCTGACGCCGAACATTTTGATCAGATCAAGCGACTTGAACGCTCACTCAGGCATCTCCTCCGGTGAGATGGTCATACGAAGGATGGCTTTCCGCTTTACCTGTGAGCAGCTAGATGAGAGACAGACGGGGTATTTGCACATCGAAACCCAACGGATGAAAACTTGTCCGTGAAAATATTCAGCTGACCATTCGTATTTTAAGCGCATACGCTGGCGATGTAAACGTTGGCCTGTTTGTTTCATTTTTTACCTTTTACCAGGAATAAAGTACGAATACAACAGTTGAAGAAAACCTTTTGACCCTTAAGAAGCCTTAGACTTCTAGGGAACAGTAAAGATGCGCGAAAAACGAAACCCTTACGCCCTGTTTCTGTAGCACTCAGAGCACGAACACAATTCTCATTGTCTCCTGGGACCCAAATATTACTTTTTTCATTGGCAATCACATGAGGTAATCATAGTGAGAGTGCAAAATTAGAAATAAGAGAATGTTTTCATTTAACTAATCGGAATCACGGTCATGCGTATCTGTTGGCATCCTCCGGTACCTACTCAGCTACATTGTAAAATTATTTTCGCTGTTATGACCAGACATTCCAATATCCTGACAACATCATTTTATTCTGCTTGATGTTGCATGAATTTAACCTATGCCTATAGATAATGCTTGCCAGACATATTTTTTTGCAATATGATAGTGCGCTTAATTTAGTTACAATGGAACACCAGAAGTCTCGATTTTCAGGGTACTCGTAATCTCTCCTCCTTGCACATCACTCCGTTTTCCTTATAAATCAATGTGAGTATATTTTTGAGACTTCTAATTGTAAAATTTTTAGAAGGTTTTTTCATTGCCGATTGAAAACATTATATTAACATGGATATATGATTAGGTACCTGAAACAATCGATCAAATAATTGCAGGGTCCTACATCCTGACACCATTTCCTTCTGTAACCCTCTGTACATCTGACCACTCTTTATCCCATTCATCCAACCCAACCCAATCTCTTTCTTCCTCTTCCCCATTTGCCCTACGCCTTCCCATTTATCATGGCTTTCAGAACCCCCTTCGGCCTTTTTACCCGCAGTCTCATGAACTGATTGACGACAGATCATTTAATAGAGTTACTACTTATCCCACTGTAGAGTTACTTCTACTTCGTGAATCATTAGATCTTCAAATCTAAATATTTCATAAAATTTAACAAAGAAAGTAGTATTAACCCAAAAATACAGAGAAATTCCACACTTCGGAAGAAGGAAGACACTTTTAGTGAGTAAATGAAGAAAATTACAAGTGATAAAATTAAGAAGAATTACAAGATATTTTTAAAAGCCATATAACCCAGAGACTTCTGGATGGTGGCAGTTTATAGGAATAAAACTGGATTTTCAAGTTATTTGGACAATGCGTATCACAAAAATATCTTCTAATGTCACCTACGTCACTTGGTTTTAGTCTTGGTAATAATTATTTTACAATAGCTAATATAGCAACAAGAAGACCAAGACAACAAACATTCTACTTCACTGCATTAAACGTAAAAATTCATATGTTTTTCAGTAACTTTTGTGACTCTATAACTCTTAAACCACTTAACTCTTAGTCATCAAAGTTATGCCATAAGTTTCTATTTATAATTGAATCTTTCAGTGAACATTAAAGCATTTTTCACTATGTCCTTTCTTAGATATTAATCATAATTACAGCCGTTTTAGTTCAAGGTGCCATGTTTGAAAAGCCATATAAAATACAAAACACAGTTTTAAGTTTTTATACTTTTCCCGAGGATATCTTAGTACAGGAGGATATCGAGGATTCCCGAGGTTTCAAGATTACTGCCTTAGAAAAACATTATAAAAGCAATGACTTCTTCCCTCAACAGAAACTCTTATGCTCAATATATGTTTTTTTTACAAAGTGAAGCACAGTAATTGATATTAATTTTAAACATTATTTCATTAATTAGCGAAAACATTTGAA
Source organism: Pyrrhosoma nymphula (assembly GCA_963573305.1). Taxonomy (NCBI): domain Eukaryota; kingdom Metazoa; phylum Arthropoda; class Insecta; order Odonata; family Coenagrionidae; genus Pyrrhosoma; species Pyrrhosoma nymphula. The sequence goes on along the minus strand of OY754337.1, from coordinate 45,222,850 downwards.
ATGCAAAAATACAGACCATATTTTTTTAAATCAATGTTTTTTTAATTGTTTTTTTATAGTCATATATAAAAAAGTTATAATGTTTAGCCAAAACACTATTTGGGTTGAAAAACACGCGCAGCGCCATTTAAAAACGGTCACAAAAAAATCTAAGGAGTTTTCTGAGTCCTAAGAATTCTTTCATATCTGGTTTTGAACTCCCTAAGTTTTTTTTAAATTTGAATGATTTCATTTGGATTGACCCCTCCTTTATTTTCCCAAGATTCCTGCCTTTCTTTCCAACGAATATTTCATATATTTCCGTCTATAATCTAACGTTGCATCCTAGAATCCAAAGAGCAGAATTACGATACGTAAACGGAAATAAACTTTTGAGTTGCAAACACGGACTCAAATGAAAAAGATACCTATATTCTGAGCTGCAACGAAGAGTCATAGCGTTAACCACTCGTCTACGGCCATAGTTTTCTCTTTACTCTCTAACTGAAAGCTCCGAGAGCACGGGTTCCTCTAAATCTTTTATCTGAAACTCGTGACTAGAATGATATTTTCTCTTACCCTTATTGTATTCTCAAACTTTTTCTCGCTATTTCCAGCCAACCCCTTCTCAATAAAAAAATCTAGGGCTTAAATTACTGCAGGTGTTATCCTTTCAGAAAGAAGGCCAATAGGGTTGTGAGTCAAATATTTTTATGCTGAAAATTAAGGTTATTACTGGAATATAGCACTTATATTCTCAGCTTCATATAACTTCAAATTCCAGATACTCTTAGCATCAGAAAAATATGGAACTTTCCAAAAACTTCCACGACCCAAAAATTGATTTTCATATTGAGTGACGTCAGCCGGAATTAACACGTCCATAATATTATTTGCATTATTAACTACAGAGCTGCAGGGATTTTCACACACGAAAATAGCAAAGTATTTTCCAATATTAATTCAAAACTGCTTCAAAATTTGTGAAAGGGGACGGTCAAAAGTGATTGAGGGTAGGGAAAGACAATTTATTTCAATACTCAAAAAGCAGAAATACAGTAGAGTAGTCCTTAAAGCAAATCAAAAGATGGAACGGTGAAGGTAGAATTTGCATTAAAAGCAATAAGTTATTAATTCTATAGTCCATACATACGTACAAAATAATGTAGAAGTAAAATGTACTTTAAGTGATACGGTATGGTGTTTACCGACTTGTTACGACAAAATCAAAGCCAACATGGCAGAGGGCCTTTTTATAGCCCAGAGTCAAAATATGTCCCTCTAAAGCATTTGAAAACTATCTTGGCATTTCAAAAATAACAAAAGATTGCCATTTGTATTTATTTTTCGACATGAACTTTCAATAGCATAAATAAAAGAAATCCAATTACACTAGTATATTATTCTCACCGGTTGTCAACAAATCACACATTTCTAGATATCACATCATCATCATCATCATTGGTGCTTCTGTCCGCAGACAGGTTTCAACGGTAGCGTTGTCTCCACAGCATTCTGTCCTGGGCCTCTCTCTGCATAACTCCTTCCTTCTTTTATATCCCTCAGTATTCCGTGCCTCCTCCTTCCTCGTCCTGTATTCCCTTCTTTTATTAATTTCTGTAGGCTGTTATTCCTTAAAATATGTCCAATCCATTTTGCCTATCTCTTTTTAATTTCTCTCAGTATACTTCTTTCTTCTCCAATCCTCCTTAGAATTTCTTGATCCGTGATCTTATCTTTCCATCCAATCTTCTCCATTCATCGCCATAGCCACATTTCAAAGCTTTCTAAATAGGTACTCTTCTTCTCTCTTCTTCAACGTCTACGTTTCGCATCCATACAACACAATACTCCATATAAAGCAATTCGCAAATCTTTTCCTAATATCCACCTTGATGTTCCTTGCTGTCACCAGTTCCTTAATCTAGCTAAATGCTATTTTTCCTTGCCCAATTCTGCTTTTAATATCTTCAGTACAGTTGCCACTCTGTTTAACTATACTTCCCAGGTACTTGAAAGAGCTTAATTGTTTTAATTTTTCTTCCTCCAGCCATATATTTAAGGGCCCTTCTGTTTTCGCTATTCTCATTACCTTAGTTTTATTGCTGTTTATTCTCATTCCGTAGTCTTCACTCTTCTTCCTAATTCTTTCCATCATTTCCTGAAGTTCTTCTTCATTCTCTGCTATTATAGCCTGGTCATCAGCATATTTGATGGATTTTATTCTCTCACCTCCCACTTTTATCCCCCGGTGTCTTCTAAAGCTTCTTCGAGCAGTTTGTCAGCATGCAAGTTAAAGAAACATGGTGACAGACAGCAACCCTGCCTGAATCCCCTTCCTATTGTGATTTCCTACATTTACTCCTTCCCAATTCTTACCGCAACTTTCTGATGGATGTACATCTGCTTTATTAATATTCTATCCTACCAGTCTATGTCTATCTCTCTCAGAAGATCTAATAAGATCTCCCATCTGACCCTATCAAATGCCTTTTCATTATCAATAAAGCATACGCATATCCCACGGTTCAACTCTAATACCCTTTCTTTTAACATCCTCATACATCCAATATCCATCTCTCGTTCCTTTGCCCTTGCGGAAACCGAACTGGTCTTCCTCTAAATTTTCTTCTATTTTCCTTCTCATTCTTTCCAATATAACTTTGGTTATAACTTTGCCCACATGTGAGATAAGGCTTAGAGTTCTGTAGTGTTTACATTCCTGTGCATTACATATCTTTGGTATCGGCATATCAAATATATCACATATGAATGATCTTATCTTACATATCTTTGATGTCACATATGAATGTAAAAAAATAAATAACCAACGCGAAGGTAGCACTGTTGAAAAACGAAATGCAGGTAGCAATATTGTTGTGATTAAGCTTCCAAAAATTAAAATTGCTCGACACTACCAGCTCCATCTTCCTTTTTGAGTTAACACGGTACGTGCACGCGAAATTCGATATGAAGCAGCATCCGTAGAAGTTAATTTACAATAATTCGCTTCCTCGATATTCACGTTGTTCAATACATATTCCTTTACGTGCTAAGCCAAATTCAAATGCTTTCCCCTTCTTTATTACATGCTCCCAATGGTACATCTCGCATTTGGTGAACAATACATTTCGCGTTTACTGATAAGCATAGAAGGGGAACTACAATACAAGTTTAAAATGATAATGCTAGTTTTCTTATGACTGAATCCTGGTGACGAGAAGATGACCCTCCCAGCTTTAATGCAATTTCTCATTCAACTTTAAGTCAGCGTCGCGAACAGTGATTAGACTTTAAAAAAATCATACTTGATAAATTCAACAAGAAAGCAATTGACACGTAAATTTAAATAAAAATTGATCCAAATTGTCAATAAAAATAAAGGAAGTTTTACTCGTATATATGCATTTTGTTCATGCAGGTGACCAAAGACCGGGAGATTTAAATCTCATAAATATGCACGTGTTTACGAGAACGTGTACAAGCACGTGTAACAACATTTAAGCTCTCAAACGTCTCTACGGTCAAGGTACTCAAATTGAGGATTGTGTGAAGTATAATTCTTTTACTTAACTCGTTTCAATTCCAAAAAGTCTATTCGCTAACTTTAATTGCATAAAACGATTGCACTAAAAATAACCAAATCTAGTGACCTTTCCAATTGCCAATTATAGCCTGTTCTAAATTGAAGTGAGGCTAATATTTTGTGACAAAGTTTATTTTGCCGGGAAATTAATACCCAACATAGTATTAATGATAGGAATATTTTTACCATTCCGTAAGCAGTTTAAAAAGGGGGACTTGAAGTAAATATAAAAAGTAAAGTAAAAATAAGTACCTCTACACAGTTCCGAAAAAAAATCATAACTCATTAGTTTGAGCTGCTAAATCCCATGCCCAATACATGCCCAATGGCACGGGCAAGGATTCCACCGAAATAAAGTTGACCGAGAAGAATTAACTGATATATCAATAGGAATTACAAATAACAAGGTGTTTTTGATTGGTACCATGGATGATGATCGCAGTGAAAACAGAGGGCACGGTTTCAGACTTCATTTTTCTGTTATTATCAACGACGGACAAATTAAAAAGAACTTTGTTAACTCCACTTTATGAATTTATTTAAACAACCCCGGTTTCCCTATTTTATAACACCTTCAGTCCTGATGCTTCGGGTACTTAAGGCCTGACGATGATATAAAGTGTCGAAACCAGGGTCGTTTCTATAAATTCACTAAGCGTAGTTTACAATTTTTGTTTAATTTTCTCAGTCAACGAGCAACAACTCCATTATTAATGAGTGAAAGACCATCCCATAAGTTTATTCAGTGTACGATGCGTTTCTATGCACTGCGATATTTTGAACGTATGATTATGCCACAGCTATCGAATAACGTTTTTCCTTTAAATGAACCCGCCGAAGAGAACTAAGTCTATCATTAATGTAATAATTGAATGATTAACACAAATTTCCGTAGACTGTTACAGATCCCCAAGATAAGCATTTTGAAAGCTCAGTTCACATGAACAAGATGCCAAAAATACAATGCATCTTCAACTTTCAATCCCCTGGTACAATAAGTTTGACGTTTCGCCCAGTTATCGACCTTCTAACAGCCCAGTTTTCACGACTTTACATTAGACGTTTTCGTATAATGAATCGGCTGAGGAATATGGATGATGCATAAGAGTCACTGACGTGTGCACATCCATACCATAGCAAAGATAGTTTCGCAAACGTTCCTTAGCGCACAATGTCGTAGGATTTCAACTGAGGCGGTTGGAGAAGTGTCAGAGACTTCAAATGAAAGATTTAATCAGGAGCAGCCCACAAGGAAATCCAGGAGGTGCCTTCTGATTTCCCTACTGTGTTAGCTCCAGACGCTAAGCCGGATTCCTCCTGGTCACACACCCTTAAGGTGGCTCGCAGGGTATTATGTAGATGTATATATATAAATATACAATTGAGAATGATTGTGATAATATTTTCATTTGGCCATCATCTTATTGAGGGTTGATCTTCCGGTATTCAGGATTTCCGCCCATTCCATCCATCTTGTGTACTATATTTCGTCGGCTTTCCTGCAGGATTTCTCAGGTCCAGTTCACAACGTGGAAACCGGAATGTGAACCTTTCAATTAAGCCCCGCGGAAACCTACATCACAATGCCATACTTTCTGGTATCTCTATCTAGGAAAAACTCAGTGATAAAGATTAGTTTTTAGTTTCATAAAGTAAGCCCTAAGTGTAAGTTTGCTAATAAAACATGGAGTTTACAAATATCACTCCATTGTTTTAGAGACTTTAAACATGTAGAAATGGCTATGTGGGGAACACGACTTAAAACATCCGCGGAAAGGTATTCTCCTATGCACAATATTGATCCGGACGGGGAGGTTGAAATTTTCATTTTTCCTTCGGAAAAAATTTGAGACCAGAACAAAATCAATGATGTATTCTGAAATGGTCAACATGAAATTCAATTACAAAAACACTGGGCAGCCACATTCATACTAATGTACAACCAAGATCCAGTTCAGACCCTTCGCTACTTCACGTCTAGTAAAATATTTAAAGAAAATATTATTAGGACAGTTTATAGCGAATACGTAAGGAATAAAACAGTAAAAACCAGCACAAAGTACGCATAGCCATTTAGTGAACTACTTATACTAGCACGAAAAACAATTTGTTAACAATCTTCGCTTCGTATTTTCTTTAAGTTATCTTATAATACTTGGCAATCATCAAGAAACAAGAGCACAACTGGTACCCCCCATTCTCATTGAAACTTTCAATGAAAATGCCAAATTGTAATGGACGTGATAGACGTTTGAAAAATAGAGCCTCAAAGTTCTTATATTGTCCTTATAAAAATATACTAGTATCATTGATTATCGTTGGTATTTTACGGCTGATGCGACTGAAAAATTGTATCTAGCGTTAGAATAAAAACTGAGTGAAAAACAAAACAGAAAAAAGAAGGCTTAAAAAATAACGCACTTTAAATATGTTTTTCCTAATGGTTTACACTGTAGACCTTTTCGATTTTCATGGAGTAATTTTGGACATAAGGAGCATTTAGAAATTTTTAACACTTTACATGTGATGTATAGATAATGAAATTCAAATTAAATCTCCCAAAGCAACAGAATTCATGACGATGTTTCTTAGATGGGCTTGTGGTGGAATAATAATGAAGTCAAATACCGCTATAGTGCATGTCTTCATTTTCAAGACTAACGAAATTTCTAAGATGAACGCTATTTTCTTTGAAGTTCCTTGGCTCCTCACAAGAATGATTGCTTACTTCTTATACCACTGCACATCGCAAATAATACTTCATTCTATCTCATCTTTCGAAAGATTATGATTTTACGGTGACAACGCGGTAACGTAGAGCATTAAGTAGAATTGTCGTCATATCTCACTAAGGTGACCGCAGGGAAAGGTTCTCTAAGCCCAGAGAATATTCCCAGCTGCATAAAATCTCTGAAACTTAACTTCTGAATGACTACACTTATTTCACCATACCTTATTTTTACGGTGGTCATATTGGTTGATCTACATTTGTATTGTAGTGCAGATATATTTACACTGAAATCTTCACGTTCCTGTGCTACATGTTCTTTTAGTCTCGTTTGATTGGCCCGATTGAGTGAGGAGGAAGTACATATCTTTAGACATAAACTATGACACATTTTTCAATCGTATTATGCTACAAGCAACCACAAAGTTCAGTTGCTAAAAAAAACGGAATTCCAGTGAACAGGCTGATTCTGCGTTCCATGATTTCCTTCGCAAATTTTGAGCAGACCGGCCGTAAATTGACAGTTACTATATTTCTTCGGTAACATATATCATTAAAACAACCAGTAGAACTGCCATTAATTCTTCACAAATAGGACTAAGCACGAAGGAATTTAAGTTCTTTAAATATAACCAACTGCCTGAAGTCCCTTAAACATAACCTCAGGAGGAATATAATAAGTTCAATATATCTTGCTTCTATGCTGGCCACATCGGTAATAGATTCTTGAACCACAACCAAGGAAACACCTTAGATGACTAAAATAATAATGGCTACACGAAAATAGCCTGAGGCAAAAAATAAACGTCTAAACTTAGGAGTTACTACTGCGTTGAAAAAGAAAGAGTCAAAAAATGATGAAACAATGATCATGACGTGAGTCTTTAAAGTGAATTTTGGCTGCAATACTTTATATTGAGATTGATATTTAGACTTAATTACGACTAGTACTCCGTAAGTCTGGCATTCGAAGGCACTCCACGAAAGGGCAAAACCTCCAATTCGAGCATTACTTTTGTTTCTCTTGATCGCAAAACGACGACATCGACCAGTTTTGATTGATCATGGCACATATTAACATACTACATAATTGCTCTGTGAAATAATTGTAGGTTTGGGGAGGTTATCGATAGCTAAGGTCCCTTGCATTCTACATTTTATCTCTAATAATATAAAGTAATTTAAAAATCTTTTATGGAATTAATATCATACATGATGGAAACTCTGGCATCAAGGTAGCTGATGAGGACATGAGTAACTATTCGTTGTATATGGGCCAGATAGCCATTAAAACTTCTCATCTCATATTCTTCCCACCACTAATATAAGGTAGGCCCCACCTTTTTCCTTATTACATTATATCCTTTAACAAAGAGGAACACTTTTGAATAGCGCTTGCTTCCATATTAAAATAGTTCCTAAGACCGGCAGTTATTCTATTTTGGCATGGAAAAGAAATATGGAAAGATGAAGGAAGAAGGTAAGATTTTACTTTTTCGCAATCATTGGTTATTTCCGGCGTTGAATGATTTAATGCTCAAATTTTTCGTTCTATGTGATAACTTGAAGTGTAAAAAGGTTTTTCATAAAAATGTTGTTATTTATTATGAGGATTGAGTGTATAAATCAACAAAATATAATAAATTACCTTCCATTCAAACACTTTCACCCAAACATCAACTTCATCTAACAAATAATTTTATGAAATGTATAGCTTTAAAATATATTATTGCGCATATGCTATACTCTACAATGCATTTTTAATATTTTCATGCACAAAAGAGAAAATAATCGACCGGTCGATATATATATATAAAAATATGAACCAAAATGCCTTCAACTTTTGGAGTATTTGCAATTTATTCGAGGATAAATGGTAATTTTTCTTTATTTGCTTTTTCTCATCCTTTCAAAATTGCAGCCGTGGGAGTTTAATTTTGGAAGAATTTCGGACACGAGAGGAAAAACGGCGTGAATAACCCCAATTCTTTGGAGGAAGTTCCACGACTAAGTTAAGATTCTGAAGGAATTTTGATGTCAGGCATATTTCCTCCACAAGAAAAAAGATAATTTTAGCACTCTTATCTGCAGCATAAAAAGGAGGAAGGAATTTCTTTCTGCCCTACTTCATAGCTCATTTCATATAATGTAAAGGCCGCATCGCTAATGTAATATCACATATGGTTTTTCAGTATGAGTATGCTATTAAAAACATTATATGCATATAATAACGCAAGTTCAAAAGTACGTCCTAACCAATTTTTGATAGAGTAATTATGCGTTCTTCATGGGTATTTCCTCTTCTGCCATTATCTTAAATTATAGATTAAAGAAGTAGGCAGGTGGCGTTTTGACGCTCGGAAGGGAAGCCAATTTTTCTTGAAAAATAATCCAATTGGCATGGCTATCGCGCATTGTTTTTCCATAAATGTTAAGACCAATACATCTTAAGTCAATACGTTACCATATGCATCTTTTGGAAATATACCATATGGTATTTTCTGCATATGCATCTTTTGTAAGTATACCATATGGTATTTTCTAGATAAATCGTTACAGTGCCGCGATGATACCGCCACTATGACTACCACGCTATCGACATATTAACCGCAAAACTTATCCATTCAATATGGCCAATCGCTCATTTAAATGAGATCATTACACCCCTGTGCTATAATATTGTATAGTTCCATTCATTTCTTCCTTAATCAATGTCCTAGGTCATACCGGACGAAGTTCTCGGATGAGTACGCTCGACAATATTTCAATTTCAACTTTGAAATAAATCCGTGTGTCCCACAGAATAATGTAGGTTAATCGGGCTAGGTAATAATATAGGTTAGGATAAAGTACTAAAATTTAGTAACAAGCAATTGCTACTATCTGGCTGTTATTGCCACTAACTTGCCATAGATATATTTATGATTTTCGTTTTCAGTACAGGTCATGTGGAGCGGCGAGTTATATCATGGAAGACCTAAAGACATAAAAGACGGACGTGAGAATTAAAACCAAACATATTTTTGTCGCCGTATATTCTCAATACCAGTCGGACGAGCCTCAATGTAACACGCTTCGTAGTATTAAGCAAGTGGCAAAGTTGGATTGGCAAGATCTCTGAGAATGCTGAACTGAATGCAAGAATGTTGGAACCACCGAATGTATTCGTTTGAAAACAGCTGTAAGGCTGAGCAATTGCCGCTCGATAATAAAGATGTCGCATCATACTGAAATACTTTATTTTTCATCCAAAGCGATGGACCACATGGGAGCGTAGCTCTATTCCATCTCCGTGTTTTTTGACAAGGCTTGGTAAGATTCAAGTTTTTTCCGTACAATCCGATTCCGATATCCGTGCACTACCGACTTGATACTTATGATACAATTATGGAGGTTACATCAGTTGAACAACATACCTACGTGAGTGAGTAGGTAAGAGTAATAATGCAAAGCAAACTTCCGGCCTAGTCCAAGGAGCCTTAAAGTGCTGGAGGGACAAAAAAACCGACCCAGGTCGGGCGACACAGCTTCAAGCAAACTTTTTTCTTCTTCCTTCAAGCTTGGACATATATGCACAACCTAAAATATAGTTTTCATGATTTATGTTCTCTCGCCTTTGTTACTTTCTAGGAATTTTTCACTCTTCTCTCTTTTGCTCTTTTCTTTTTTATTTCCGTACGTCCCTCCTTTTTATATATTTTTTTAACCCCAAAAGTAGTGAATTCTTCTTAATTAATTTTGATTTTCTATTTCTTCCTCTGCTATACTAATTTCCTTTGCCTGTCTTCACTAGCATGGTCCACGTCACTTGAGTTATGGGTTTTGATCAAAAAGACATATACTCTTTAATTCAGCCATTTCTCTTCCGTTCTCTTCGGGTGTTCATAGAGAGCTATTATTCCCTTCCTCATTTTGTATATTATTATTAAATATGTTTCTTTTCATGAATTTCTCAAAATCCAACCTCTAACAATTTTCCGTTTTATTTTTCTTTTCTTTATTTCCACTTCATCTATTTGTTTGACTGAGTTCAATGAGAGACATTCTGATCGGTTAATGTCTCCGGTATAGTCGCTGCATTGTGATTTCACCGTTTCGCGTTTATAGTTACACATTTTTTGTTACTTTTTTTTCCTAATTAGTGACACAGTTCCATTTTCTTTTTCCTTGCTTGGTTGGCCGCTCTGTGTAGTTCGTTGGGCTGGCTTATTTCTCCTTAATACTTGAATTTCGCGATCTCTTTTTGCCTACCCCGAGAGGAAACGGATGGATATGTCTCTAAGTATGTATGTTTGTACAATAGAACTCCAATTATCCGGATGAAGTGGGAGCGGACCCCATCCGAATATTTGGATAACTCACAAAAAAGGTAATTTCTTTGAAAAAGGCTATATTTACGTATAATTTATTAATTTAATGACTAGAAAAACAACGTTTTTTACATTTGCGAGTGAAAGGTCAATGACTCATCGTCTGCGTAGGAGATAGTGCTGTCGCTGCACTACATAGTTTGGCTGTAGAAAAGCCCCATTTTAGCGCACGGCTACTGAGTTTTGATTGTTGCGAAGATTGCGTCTTTTAACATCTTCACTACGAATTGACTTTAGAACACTAAAGATACGTATGAAACTTAAGTATGGGTCAGAGGGCTCAGGTGAGGGTAGCTGACGGTGAGTCAGAGTGGGCAGTTATAGGTCGCGGGGTGCGGCAAGGGTGCCCGTTGTCGCCTCTACTTTTTAACATTTATGCTGAGGAAATGGTAAGAGAGGCATGGGATGAGCTAGATGTGGGAATCAAAGCAGGAGGCCAGGGGATTAAGTCTGTTAGATTCGCGGACGACCAGGCGTTGGTCAGTCAGTCATCGAAAGGATTGCAAACTTTAGTAGATGCATTGGAAAAGCAGTGCGAGAAATACGGGATGAAGATTAATCATAAGAAAACAAAAGTAATGAAATTCTCTAGGACAAAGAAACCGAGGCTGATCATAAGAGAAGGCAGTCACAAACTCGAGCAAGTAAAACATTTTAATTATTTGGGTAGTACTCTAGAAGCAACAGGACATAGTATCAAAGACATTTGGGGAAGAATAACGCTAGCGAAGGAAGCGTTCAATAATAGAAGGGAGCTGATGACGGGAACTTTAAGTAAGGATGTAAAAAAGAGGCTGGTGATGAGCTTGATATGGAGTGTGGCGTTGTATGGAGCAGAAACGTAGACCTTGAGAAAGGAAGACGAAAATAGGCTGAAGGCCTTTGAGATGTGGGTGTGGAGGAGGATGAGGAAGGTGCGTTGAACAGAAAGGAAGACAAACGAGGAAGTGCTTGACACGGTGGGTGAGGAGAGGAAACTTGTGGATGAGATTAGAGGAAGGCAGGGTAGGTGGTTGGAAGCGGTAATGAGGGGCGATGGTTTGATTAAGGCCGTGTTAGAAGGAAGGATGTTTGGTAAGCGGGGAAGGGGAAGAAAGAGAATCGGTTTTATGGACGGGAGGAAGAAAGGTAGAACTTATGCTGAGATGAAAAAGGAAATACTAAGAGATGGATAGGGTATGGCACGTGTAAGAGTCCGTTGGATATTCTCTGACTTTCATCATGACCTACCTCTAACCTGTAGATTACTCTAATGAATGAATGAAAAAAACGTATGTACTGCAACCAATAACTGTCGAACGAAATCAATGGTATAAAAGATGCAATACAACTTTTGAATAGCCTATTTCCGTGAATGTAAAAAGTCGATTTTTGAGGATTTTATCCCCTCAAAGCGATCCGGAGAGTTGGAGTTGTTCTGTATGCATGTTTATTCTTCCTTACTTTGTAATCATATATTTTGGGGCATCTTTCATGGGCATGGGAATGTGATATATTTCAATTTTGCCAAAAGAAATTGTTGCCCTGCTTTTTGGGTCACTTTCTTCAAAATATTTATCTTTTACGTTGCACCTTCTGTTTTTGATTGCAAGATCGTCTGTACATGCTTTTTATGTCATTACTAAGCAAATAAAATTGCTTTATTTTAATCATATAAAATCTCATGCTGATCATGCAATATTTTATATTAACTACATATACAATATTTATATATAAGAGAAGACCAAAGGATATAAGGAAGGAAAAACCCTTTTCAATTAACGGCAGGCCACCACAAACAAATCACGAACAGACGAGTCACCTTTTTTACTGAGTTTCTCGGCTTTTTTTGCAACGGAGCGTTGTGGATGCTCGTCATCTCTGCTATTTAAAAATATATCAAAACGTATGCCTTAAGATACGAACTCAAATCACTCAACTGTATACATCAATCGAACTTTAGGACACACAAAGCGCAATAAATACTTTCTTGGATAAGAAATATTCGTGTAGATTATAAATTCAGAACGTAGGTAAGTACGTATATCTGGACAGGATCAATCCAGAATTCTCGCAAAGTACTTTAGCGACTTATACGACCTAGACTTCGTTTTCCACTGTCAAACTCAAAGAGCCTTTAAAAGAGCTAGATTATTAAAGTAACCACTAGATAATTAGAGGAAATAGATGCATAGTCTCCATAAAGTTCAGATCAAACGAGGGTGTCTCGGTTTATTAATTGGTTTAAGCGTCCAGCGCGAAATTGGGGGATCTGGCTTCAAATCCCGGTCCAGATAAATTCTATTATTTTTACTATGTCACGCCCGTTCGTGCATCTCCTGTAAGCAGGTGATTCCCATTGAAGCTTTAAGCACGTTTCAGAGCTGGAATGAGGAAAATCTTCAGTGTACCACAAGGTATAGCAGTAGAGGACCTACCTTAACGGGGGTCGTGTTAGACTTAAGAGAATGACTGTGTATTTGTTCTCGACGAGTTCGCTATGACTTTGCGTTCATCCTAAATTCTGGTTTCATGTCATGGATGCTCCAAATAATAACCCTCTTTTACTCTTTTGAGGTCATTCGGTTGACAATATTCATCCAGGGTTATTAAAATGCTCTAAAAATTATGACTACGATATTTATGGAGCCGGTAGGGTATTCAGGGTGTTGAATTTTAACATAGATCGGAACACATCAGCGCACAAGAACGACGATTAATAGAACAATGTGTTCAGCGGAAACATACGGTGAACCGTTTTTATGCAGTTTCTGTAAGCATAAAATAGTCACGGCCGAATGCTTAGTAAGTAGTTAACGAATCCGTTCAATTTACTTTAACGATGACCTTTTCCGACGGAGTACTAATTATAAACTTAATATTATCGATAATTAAAGCCTTTACTGAAAATAAACACAATGGTAACAATCGTGGATGCAATTGTCGGCGCTCTTGTCTTCACCAGCGCACTTCAGCGCATATCAAATATGCTACCGATCTGTTTTTAAAGTGCATTTTCTTGTTTGTAGCGTCTAAAACGAATGCAAAGCAACTGCGTTGTTGTGTTGTGAAGTAAGCAGCGCTTTAGGGGGAACAGAAGGGTCCCAAGGTCTCCGGTGCACTGCCACAGTGCCACATGCACGCACTACCCCGTGACATACCACAAGATTATGCTGGGTGGTGTTAAGACACCATCCATGAAAGAGGAGCGCACAGTGGTGGGAAAAAGGACGGACGAAAGGTATTATCCTACAGGAGAGAAACTCACGTTCAGTTGCTTTATGGCCCATAGACTTGAACTATGACGCTTCTAGAGGATGCTCTTGGAGTATGGAAGCATTACTGAAACATTATATACTTTGAGCATGCTCTTATGTGTAAATGAAGCCTGGACAATTACAATTGCAGAACAAAAGAGATTGGAAGCAATGGAGATGTGGTATTACCGAAGAATGATGAAGATCAAATGGATCTTCATCTGAATCTTCAGCGAAGAAGTTCCACGAACAGTTGGAGAGAGCAGAAGTATAATGAAAACTCTGCGAAGAGGAGAGACAAACTAATTAAATACATTTTGTTGCATGAAAGTCTACTGAAAACATAATTGGAAGGAGAAATGGATGCGGAAAATTACAGAGGAAGACCAAGAATGGATTACATCAGGAAAATTATGAACGACGTGAAAGTGAAGAATTGTTTAGGAATGAAGCGGTTTTATTAAGTTCCGGAGATAACCGCCGCTCAAGAGTCATTCGTTTTCTTCCCCTTTAGACTTTGGGGATTCCGCGGGAGGGAGTCATCCGTGCCCATCCCTTATACCACTCGCCTCTCAGGGGAAGGAACTCATAGCACTCCCTGCCTCCTCCTTATCACCTGGCCCAGACTCAGGACGTGCTAAGAGTTCTGATGCGTGCTTGAGAGTGTTTTTCTCAAAATCTACTTATTTTCGACTCCATTTTCCCTTCCATGAATTCACCCGTGCAACGACAAATCCGCTCGTGTCAAAATACTCATGAAACTCCACTCAAAATGAAAAAATATTGCGCAAAGGTGCAGGAAAAGTTAATTGATGGACTGGAAAAAACTAATCAAAAAGGCCTTCATTGTTTCCCAATCTTAGTTGGTAAGGGTATATTCAGGATAAACGCTTAGGAACTAGGGCTCTAATGAAAAAGTAATACCATACAATTTTCCACCAATTTTGTTCAGGTGCAACCAGGTATCCTAAGAATGACGGTGATGTTTAAAAACTTGTGGCAAATGGATCAATTTGTGTAAATATTGTGTGTTTTTATTTCATTATTTAACTCGGACACTTAAGGTATTTGAGAAAGCTTTCTCAATGCTAAGTTCAAATTTGACCATATTCAATAAGTTCAATAAAATTGACACCATTCCAAGATGTCAAATGATGCTCAAAGAATTAATTAGTCCAGGTTATTTAAAATCTCACATCAACTTGAATCTATACGTGTTTACCATCCATATAGCCCATAGCAATCATGCAATTCTAAAAGAGAATTACTATTTTGCTTAGTACACTCAAATGTAAATTATCCGAGCCGGACGTCATCGATGAGAAAGCGTTACAATGTTGAATGAAAAACGAAAAATGAAAAAAAAAAAAGTGAAAATTTTGGGAATTGTGTAATGTAATGTAATGTAATGAAAATGTAATTGGAAAACAACGGCCTGGATATTTCTGACTGAATAAGCTGTGTGAAGCACATTCATATAAAATATTATAGTATACTTTCTCTGGCTCCACCGCTACATTAATCCAATATTTTCACTGTTTTATATTTATATTATTCTATTGTCAAAGAATCGTAAAAACAAGGGCTCTAATTCATTTCATCTCTCATGGGAGGGACTCATAACGTCCTTGTAGCCTTCCCTACACAAAATAGACCGAGTTCTGCCCACTCAGAGACCAACGAAAACCTCTCTAGACGTGATAGAATTATCTGAATCTTTCAAGATGTATCATGCTGGTGAAATCTATTCGGGTTCTCCACCGGGTCACACTCTGCATTTCTGCCGACGTTTCGACGTCGTCATTCGTCATGAGGGCATGCCCTGTTTACGATGGACTACTCGTTCATCGAAACGTCGACAGAAATGCAGCGTGTGAACCTGGTGGAGAACTCGAATAGACTCTACCAGCACCTCCAGACGTGCTATGAGTGGGAATTAGCGCCCAAGAATGCTTGCTTCCAAAAATCTTTATTTGCAAAGACCCCTTTAAACGGACTCACTCGAGGATTCACCAAATTCACCGCTGTAGAGTACTCAATAAATCTCAGTGGAAAGGAAAAAAAATATGGAAAAATAGCAGCAACTATAATTAGTGGCATCTGAAAGGACATATCGCGAGAAAGGTATTATTTTTTTGCATTAAAAATACGTTAACGAGGTTTAATACAGCAGTATTCCACGAAAAGGCATAGTATATTTGTGAAATATGATGATGAGGCAACGTAAAATAAGTTTGAGATACAGATAATTCCACTTTGTTCAAATATAAAAATCATTTTGTTCCTCAACATCCAAACATATTTAGTTCAAAGTGCGTTTGAGACATGCCAGGTGCACCGTCATTACCATTTAAAATAAATACTGCTTCGTTTTCTATGATATCGTCACAAATAAAATATATTTTGACAATTTTAACCACGCATTTTAGTTCCTTTGAACACCGCAAACTTATTTAGTTTCCCTTTTTTACCCTTCCGAAGTCCAAATTTCTGTCTTTTCCTTGATCTACACCTAGCTTACTAGTCGCTACAGATGAAGTTGAAGCTAGTTGAAATTATGTCAATGTCGATTAGGTTTCAGAGTCAATAGCTCCCATTTGCAAGTCCCAAGTCCGATAACAATGATTTCCTAGAAATGTTTCATCAAAAATAAAAAAATGCAATATGCAATACAATGCAATAAAACAATGAAACTCGTAATTTATGCTTTTTAAATTTAAATACAGAAAAACTGCATTCAACGGAAAATACACGAAAAAGTGCATTGCCCGAAAAAGTGACATAATCAAAGTAATAAAAAAGACATGAAACCATAGATCATTTGCATTTTAAAATGAAATAACCTCTTGCACTCTGGTGATAAAGGATTTGAAAGATATTTATTTGACCAAACCTGACGCCGCTATTGCACGTGAAAGCAAATCGGTTCCAGCGCTAACTCCAGTGATGGAAAGGGATATTGACTCTAGCTCACTGAATTTCTCCCGCACAATGAGACCTGCCTTTAATTAACGAGATTATAGATGGATGAACACGGAAATGAGAGGCTCACGCTGCAGCACCGCATATGGTAGTGAACAAATGGAGAGACGTAAGAGAATACCGTTATTAAGCTTGACATTTATCATGATCCATCGATCATACCTGTTCCTTTTTCATTCAAAGGTCATCTGTACACTAACTTGTGGCATTTTCCCCCCTGTTTTTTGGGCAATTCTCCTCTTTGGACAGTTTCTCCTCTGCGGACTGTTTATCCTCCGGACTTAGCCGAAGGACTTAGCGCGCATGCCGTTCGGCATGTGCGCCAACGACGGCCAAAATGCCTACGACTACAAAATGCAGCGACTACTGCCAGCGACTTCTGCCACGACTTCTGCCACACCTTTCGCCGCACCTTTCGCCGCACCTTTCGCCGCACCTTTCGCCGCACCTTTCCCTCACCAGGTCCTGCCCCGCTTTTATAGCCAGTAAAGTGAGGAAGGATACCAAAAATGCGGTCATCCTGACCAAGGCAAAAAGGCTGTGATCCTGTATTCTGCGGCCGACGCCAGAAAACAGTTCCTGGCGCTCCAATTAAAAACTGCCACCCTATCTATCACCCATCCCATTATTTCCTCCCCTCCAAGGCTACCAATCGCCAACCTCCTGACCTTACCCATTCCACCTTCGTCCTTGTCGACAGACCCCCTCCTCAGCGGACTCGTGTCTAAGCTCGCCCTCTATTGCTTCCGAGACGCCGACCGGGTAACACCGTTGTGTGAGCCTGCTGACTAAGTCACTTTTGTACTTAGGAGAGAAGCTCAACCTCTCGTACTTGTTAAACTTAAACTATTTTCCGACTGGAAACTTTGATTACGGTCGCCTGGCACTCGACCTATGGGTAAATTATTGTAATTGGTTTGGTTCTATTTTGTGATTTGTAAAATATATTGATAAGTTAAGTTTATGATTGATAATACTTGTGTTTCGTTCGTTTTCCTCATTTTTCTCACCCGAGCTTGGAAAGAGTTTGTGTTTTCAAGAGTGTTATCGGCGAGAAATTCTGCTCCTTCTCCCGATAGCGCTACAAACTGGTAGCAGAGCGTGGTTGTTCTTTTCCTGTCTTTCCAACGCAGTTGGTGAGTGTTTTATGAGGATCTTGATCGTCATTATTTCTGGTATTTCATTTTCTTCCTTCACGGAAGTTTTGTCTCGGCCGCTAACGGCAATCTAAATAGGCAAGGGTTTTATTTTTCGTAATTTATTTCGTGTTCTTGGTTTCCATTTCGAGGCCCTAGAATAGGTCATTGTAAATTCCTGTCGGAGTTTAGTGTGTGAATTCTTGTGTGACGAAGTTTTTTCGTCTTATCTTCCGGCAATTTGAGTGGAGTTTCGTCAGTATGCCTGGTGATTCAGTCGATCAGTACGCAAGGGCTTACTTGACCACGGCCGAGGACAGGCGTGCTAGATCTAATGGGGGATCTGGGCTTACTCTTGAAAATTCTGGTGTTTCGGCGGAATCCACACCCAACGTGGTTCCCCGAGGCCAGGTGAACGAGCAGAATCCAACCCATGTCGCACCGCCAGTCCCAATGCAACCTGTTCTGCCGCTGTCTGAAGGTCTGGTCATAGTGAAGCAGCTGATCGCTGATTTCCCACCATTCGAGGTTTCCAATACAGAAAATTGGTATAATTTCATGTTGAAACTGACAGAAATTGTCTCTCTTTCGCTAGTTCCTTTGTCTACGTTGTTGTATTTAGTCATTACCAAGCTGCCAGCTAGTTCTCATCAGTTTTGGCTCTCTATGTTAAATCAGAATCTTTCGTGGGCCGAAATTACCAAACGAATTTGGGGAAGAATTGTAAGTGATCGAGAGTTTGACCGTCTTGTTACCACTAAAGTAAAGAGATTTCAGTTCCCCCGTGAAACTCCTAATGATTTCGTATGTTCTGTTCGTAACGCGATTCAAGTGTTGGCGTTAGAGTTCACCGAGTGCCAAACCGTTCGGTTAATTATTCAAGGGTTAAATCCTCTCACTAAATCCGCCATAATGTTTGCTCGCCAGCCCACGACCTTTGAGGAGTTAGACTCTGTCATAACCCAGGCGTCAAAGCAATTGATGGATTGTGCCGAGTACGCCAATACATTTCATAGTATTTCTCCTAATGTCTCCCCAGTTGCCGCAAGGCAAATAATTTGTTCGTATTGTCGTAAAATTGGGCATCATGCAAGGGAATGTCGGAAGAAAGCCCGTGAAACACGCCAACCAGCCGTGAGTTTCATGAGCGTACGTCAAAATTGTAACAGCAATTTGCCCCTTCTTCCGATAAAACTTCAGTCTGTTTCTTGCAATGCCCTCATTGATACTGGTTGTTCCGTTTCTATTTGCGACGAAAAGTTCTTTAAAACTCTTAAAATTCGCGGTGGCAAATCTCACAAGTTTTCCGACTCTATCGAGTTATTGACAGTTTCTGGTCAACCGTTTCAATTAAGGATGTCGATCCAACTTAAGGTGCAAATCGACAAATTTTCCTGGCAGCATACATTTTATGTAGCCAATATTCCATTTCCAATTCTTCTAGGCCTTGATTTTATTCGGAAATCCAATATGATTGTTCATCCGAAAGCTGTCTCTTTTGAAACGTCTCCCGCTACTAAGTTAAATTTTATCGCTTATTCAGTTGACAATTGCGCATCGAGTGCGTATCCCGAAGTGCCAAGCAGCAGTCGGTCGACAGAGTCTTGCAGCAATCCTTTTCTCATTGAAAATGAATCGAAATCTTCGGATAATTTGATAAGTGAGTTAAAATATTTGTTGTCGCAATATCCCGATGTCATGACCCACGATTTGGGGACCACATCGCTTATGACTTACGAAATAGAATTAGCTGACTGTAACCCGATTCGGAGTCATCCGTTCTCTTTATCTCCCGTTAAGGCACAGATCATGAAAAAACATGTGCAGTCGCTGCTCGACAAGGGAATTATTGAGAATTCTAACTCAAATTGGTCTTCTCCAGCCTTTTTAATTCCCAAGAAGGATGGTACGGAGAGGTTAGTTGTGGATTATCGTAAGCTTAATAAGCAAGTTCAAATAGACGGTTATCCCACTCCGTCGGTCGAACATGCATTTCAATATTTAGCTGACGCAAAATACTTTACCATACTTGATCTTAATTCTGCTTTTCACCAAATTCCTTTGTCTGAAAATTCGAAGAAATATACTGCTTTTGTCACACCGTTCGGGATATATCAATATACTCGTTTGCCATTCGGGTTTGCCAATTCTCCCCAAGTATTCACTCGCTTAATTAACGAGGTACTGGGAGATCTAAAGTATTCTTGTGTGTATCCTTATATCGATGATTTGTGTATCTATTCAAAAAATTCCAGGGATCATATTAATCACGTCGATGCTGTCCTTAAAAGACTTCGTTTGGCTGGACTTACTGTATGTGAGGAGAAGGTTAAACTTGGCACTACGTCTCTCACCTTCCTGGGCCACTTGATATCCCATGGAAAACTTCAAGTTGATCCTGATAGAGTTAAGCCAATCGAAAATTTCCCTGCTCCAAAGAGTTTGAAGGAGGTAGCGAGATTTCTGGGGTTATGTGGTTTCTATTCCAAGTTCATTCCAAGGTATTCTGAAATTTCTATTCCTTTAAATCGCCTTAAACGTAAGAATGTTCCCTTTCACTGGTCAACGGCAGAGAATGAAGCTTTTATTCAGTTAAAGCAAGCTTTGATTAAGCCCCCGGTGCTGTCTTTCCCTCGTTTCGAGGATGAATTTCACTTATTTGTTGATGCTAGTAGCCTCGCATTAGCTGCAGTGTTAAACCATAAAGTAAACGGTGATTTCATACCTGTGGCATTCGCTAGTAAAGCATTATTGGACCATGAAAGAAAGTTTTCGACTTACGAGTTGGAATGTATGGCTATATGCTGGGGGGTCGAGAAATTCAATGTGTACCTTCAAGTAAAACCTTTTCATTTGTATACTGATAATGGAGCATTGTCTTGGTTATTTTCACATCCCAAACAGCTGGGAAAGTTGGGTAGAATGGTTCTTAAACTCTCTTCTTATAAGTTCACCATCCATCATGTACGGGGAACTGCCAATAATGTAGCTGATTGCCTTTCTCGTGTCGTTCCTGTGTCTAGTGATAATGTTGCTAGTGATATTGATTCATCTAAAGTTGGTGATGATCTATTTCCACCAATGGCTTGTGTATTGAATAATGTTCCTTTATCATTTGTTAATATTAGAGACCATCAAAGGTCAGATCCTACTCTGAGGGAGGTTCTCCAGAAATTGCAGAAAGATCCCTTGTCTTGTGCAAATTATTTTGTTAATAACCAGCTGCTATGTTTTGGCAATTCAAAAACTTTTAGAGCGAAGGTTGTTTTACCTGTCGTGCTTCGACCAATGATATTCCAATATTTTCATTGCTCTAGTTTTGGTGCTCACCTGGGAATGTCCAAAACTTATGAGAAAATTAGCAGGGAATATTGGTGGAAGGATATGAAAAGGGAAATTTTTGACATGGTCAGAAATTGCCACTTATGTCAGACATGTAAACCTAGAAATTGTTCTTCGCCTGGCATGTTATCTTCTAACATCCCTTCTGATGTCTGGGAAAGAATTTATATCGATTTTGTCGGCCCATTTCCATCCACAAAGGGTAGTAATCAGTATATTTTAACACTGATTGATGGGTTCTCTAAATTTTGTATAATGGAGCCTGTACGAAAGGCTACAGCTGGTGCTGTTGTGTCTGTCCTCACTCAAAGAGTTTTCTCCAAGTTTGGTTTTCCAAAATATCTGGTCTCTGATAATGCTTCAGTTTTTAAGTCACACCTGCTTAGGGAGATGTGTTTACAACTTGGTATAAAACAAGTTTTCACATCTCCATATTACCCTTGTGCTAACCAAGTCGAAAGACTTCATCGAAATTTAAAATCTGCCTTGACAATTTTATGTAACAATGTTCACTCTACATGGGACCTTTTCCTCTATGATCTAAACTTTGCTTTCAATACTGCTGTACATGGTAGCACTGGCCAATCTCCTGCCAAAATAATGTTTGGTAGACAACTGCCACATCCTCTTACAAATCAGTGGTCAATTCCTATTGAGCTGTTCGAGGATAAAATTAAGGATGATCAGAGGAAAGCCTACTTGCAACAAGTGGTCGCCAATCTCAAAAAGGCAAGGGCAAAACATGGGGAGGCTTTTAACAAACTTCACTCTCCAGTAAATTTTGCCCCTGGGGATTTAGTTCTTTGTAAAAATCATCCTATTAGCTCAAAGGCAGACAAGAGAACAGCCAAGCTAATGCCTCTTTGGGAAGGTCCTTTCATTATTAAAAAATTTGTGTCTCCTGTAACAGTTGTTCTTGAGCTATCACATGATAAAGAAAAAATATGCCATGTCTCTCAGTTAAAAATTTATCATCGTGACTCTGTGAATTCTCACTAGCTCAATATGGTGTGACTTTTGCATTTTTCAAATTAACTCAATGACATACTATGATTCTATTTAAACACACTGTTATTTGTTGCCTTTTAGTTGATCAATATGTACTATTCTATTAATATATTATTATACTAATACTTAATAATGTGAACACAATGATCACCATACTTAATGTTGTCTTCCTCTCAAAGTGTGCAAATTGTGAAATCTGTTGGAGGACGAATGGTCTGATTGGAATGGGATGTGGGGAGAACAGCCAGGAACATTCCCGAGGTGACTCGCTTCCAGATAAGTTGCGGAGGGTCAATGGCTGTTAAGATTCATGTGTGTGACATCGACAGTGATTATATCCATTGTCCTCCCAGGGTGATTAGTGCTTTCTTTATGGTGATTAACTGTGTAATTGCAAACATTATCATTTTCTGTCTCTACCTGGCTATCTAATTTCTGTAGTCAGGTTATGTATGTTGAATATTGGATTGTTAGGTCATGTATCTGGCGTAGGGGGTGCGATCCCATCGCCCGGCAATTATAATGATTGTCGCAAACAGCACCCAGCTCTTGTATCATGCTTAGCTGGTCTGGGGTTCCAACCCCCAACAAATTTTGAATTGAATAATCCATGACGGTGGCCACTAAATTATTTTTCTATTTATTAGCTTTTTCTAACACGTTTGACTTAACCTGGCCCGAGAACTGATTGAATCTCTCATCTTACCCAAATTAATTTTCCATTTTTTGCTGTTTTTTCATGGAAAACAATTTCTTACATATGGGTAGTGACATTGGAGAGATATCAATCTAATTTGTCATTAAAATGACTCCAATCTTATCCTGAGTCATTTCTATCAACCCAAATTCCTTCATTGAGTTATCAATGCTTAACAGTACAACCCAATTGGTTGTGCGAAAAAATTTAATTAGTTTTAAGGTCCATGAAATTGATTGACCTCTCATCCTGAGTCGTTCTATCAACCCAACTTCTTCAATGACTGTGTTTATGCTTAACAGTGCAACCCAAGTGGTTGCATAAAACCATGTAATTAGTTTTTAAGGTTCATGAATATGGGGGATCCACTCACAAATTTGATATAATCATTAATATTGTTAATACTAGGGTGAACTTGGAATACAGAATTATTGTTATACTTGAATTATCATTAATATTGTTAATACTAGGGTGAACTTGGAATACAGTATGATATTGTTATACTTGAATTATCATTAATATTGTTAATACTAGGGTGAACTTGAAATACACAATGATATTGTTATACTTGAATTATCTATAATATTATTATTACTAGGGTGAGCTTTGAATATAAAATAATATTGGTATATATGTATGATTATTATAATTCTCTAAAGTATATTTAACTGATGTCACACAATTGCATACTATTACTTTCAATGAATACAAGTCTACTTTCATTGAACAATTGTATAATCCTGCCTTCAAGAATATTTGCTTTGTTTTATGCAATATTCTCTTTCTAGTTAATTTATTACACCTGACGAGTCAGATGTTTCGTCTACTCGGTGTTGGTTTTTTGTTACTTAGATTTATTTCTCATTTGTTGGAAGCTGCCAGCTGGACATCCAAATTATTTATGATAATTGATATCAAAGATGCTATCATATCATTCTACTGGTCCATGTTTGTGACAGTCAGAATATACTTTCATCATTTGTTTGAAGGCTGTTGAATACTTAAAATCTATTGTTTAATGTGTTTATCTGCAATCTTCACCTGTCGCCTGGAATCACAGCTGTGGTATACTGCTCTCATGTTTCCTGCACTTGGCAACTTTCGAGGAGTGTCTCTCCCTCTATGGTTGGCTATGGCTGTGTGAACCAGTGTCATACTGAAAGATTGTATGAATCTGAAATGTTACTAAACTGGGTTATTAACTTCAAGATGTTTATTAGTGATTATCCTTCTACACTGAATGATCAGCTGTTCCACCTTTGTGGTCCAGAAAGGAGAGGAGGTTCTTGTCTATGGGTGTGTGTGCTCAGTATCTTGGCAATATTGTTCAGTAAATTGCCTCTTAAGCCATAAACTGGCATTGTGAATTCAGTGAAAGTGTCCCTCTAGCAAGAAAAAAGGTGACATTGATTCAATCATCATTCCTCATCCGGGAGTCAATTCTGTGCCTGATTTCCCCCAGTGGATGTGGCATTTTCCCCCCTGTTTTTTGGGCAATTCTCCTCTTTGGACAGTTTCTCCTCTGCGGACTGTTTATCCTCCGGACTTAGCCGAAGGACTTAGCGCGCATGCCGTTCGGCATGTGCGCCAACGACGGCCAAAATGCCTACGACTACAAAATGCAGCGACTACTGCCAGCGACTTCTGCCACGACTTCTGCCACACCTTTCGCCGCACCTTTCGCCGCACCTTTCGCCGCACCTTTCCCTCACCAGGTCCTGCCCCGCTTTTATAGCCAGTAAAGTGAGGAAGGATACCAAAAATGCGGTCATCCTGACCAAGGCAAAAAGGCTGTGATCCTGTATTCTGCGGCCGACGCCAGAAAACAGTTCCTGGCGCTCCAATTAAAAACTGCCACCCTATCTATCACCCATCCCATTATTTCCTCCCCTCCAAGGCTACCAATCGCCAACCTCCTGACCTTACCCATTCCACCTTCGTCCTTGTCGACAGACCCCCTCCTCAGCGGACTCGTGTCTAAGCTCGCCCTCTATTGCTTCCGAGACGCCGACCGGGTAACACCGTTGTGTGAGCCTGCTGACTAAGTCACTTTTGTACTTAGGAGAGAAGCTCAACCTCTCGTACTTGTTAAACTTAAACTATTTTCCGACTGGAAACTTTGATTACGGTCGCCTGGCACTCGACCTATGGGTAAATTATTGTAATTGGTTTGGTTCTATTTTGTGATTTGTAAAATATATTGATAAGTTAAGTTTATGATTGATAATACTTGTGTTTCGTTCGTTTTCCTCATTTTTCTCACCCGAGCTTGGAAAGAGTTTGTGTTTTCAAGAGTGTTATCGGCGAGAAATTCTGCTCCTTCTCCCGATAGCGCTACAAACTCCCGGTCTCTTAAAAGCCGCCCACGTCACGTGAGAATGAGTGGATGGATAACGGGCTAATTTAATGCTACGCAAAAGGTTACCCTGATTTTTAATACGTCCGTAAAATATGTATGCACCATTTTAATGTTTTTTCATAGGTCTTGCGGGTTCATCAAGAGGTGAACTTTTTCCAAGTCACCTTGAAAAGATGTCTTAGCTGCAAATTCAGTGACTCGCGATAATGTAAGGAATGAATTCTTTGAATTTTACGATCTTTCCAGAAATGTTTTAACTATTTGTATTTATCAACCCAATGGACGGATACAATAATAAATGAAGAAGTATACAGAAGGGTAGAAGAAGGAAAAACCACATGAAAAACAACAAAGAAAAGGAAAACCTAATGGATTGGACAAACTCTGAGATGCAATGGGTTTGTGAGGAATATAGTTGAAGAAAAATGCGAGGGAAAAGTCCCAAGAGGAAGGCCAAGGGATAAATACATGGGCCAAATGAAGAGGAAAGTAAATAAGGAGAACAACTACAAAGGAAAAAGGGAACTAGCATTAGATAAGGAAGGCTCGAGGTCTGTAGACAACTAATCTTAGAAATGAACGACCGATGATGATGTAGAAGTAGTAACGCTGTTTAACGTGCTTCGACGGCTAAGGTCACTTCGCACTTACTGTCTGCCACTTGCAGACAGGGGCAACAGCACTCGGACAAATTGGAGGATCGCCCCTCCAAATTTGAGCCGACACCAAGGATGCTTAAATTTGATGACTGGCCAGGAATCGGTGTTTCCATTGCGGTAGGCCGTTACCCGATGATAATGTAAACCATCACTGACTGTGGTGCAAGAGATAAAGAGAAAGGAATATGCGAAACAGAAAAATGACATTTAAGTTAAAAGAAGGTAACAATAAAAATGAGATAGTTGTATGATAACTCGGTATTATTTTAAACATGGTTAACTAAAAATATATAATTTACTTTAAGCAAACAATACATCCGTAAGCATCAACTGATTTTTCAAAATATATAGGAGACCCTGTCTGCTAGCACAAAGAAAATGTATAAACGGTTACCATGTTGAGTGCGCGATACAATATATGATAAATATAAAACATTAATGTTTTTAAATCATTAGTAAAGCTTTTGATATAGCATGCGTGAAAGGCAAGGGAATACCTTGGGACTACCTACGGGGTCAAGGCCAACCCCACTGAAATCGAAATTCACATTCGAATTCACACATCGAAATTCATTTCACACTGGACCTACTCTCTCAATAGATCTGCTTTAGGTCCCCAAAAAACACATACGATAGTCTTCTTTGCTCCCGTATTGCAACCGGACTCATCAAAGAGAGCGAAGTGTAGTCACTTTCTTGGCGGCTTAAACGTTAGCTTGAGCACGAGTAATATCAGCGCACACACCAGTAAAAAATTATCCACGAAAAATAGTTTTACACAGCTCCTGCGGTCTTAAAACAAACAAAATAGTCAACCATTTTAATTCAATTCCAAAAATATACTGATTAAAACTCACATTTATCTTCTCTATGCAGCTCTTTCATTCAAAATGCAACTGCAAATACTGCATTCGTATGTTTTCGTAACTGAAAACTGAAGAAAATAAACAGCTATGATCAAGCATGTAGGATCGATTTCTGGTCAGCAAAACCCTTATTCGCTCGGAAATTTTCAACAGAATGTGCCAAGCATAAAATGTAAAAGAGTTCGATTATATTTTTTACCTTACTTTAAAAATATGATCGTTTCCTCATTTTGAATTGCGAAACAGATTACATGTTCGCGTGATTAGTCATACAAGAGAGAATAGATAATAGGTATCTGAGTCGCCAAAATATATTTGCTGCGATAGAAATGTGAAGAACTTTCCACCTTAATTTCATTCGGTCTAGATACTCGGATAGGGGATACTCCGTAATAACTCAATGCGGGTTCTTCCTCTTCCTTATCCTCGACTTCCACCAGTCGCTCCTGATTCCCAATACTTTCCTCTCTTTCATTTCATCTGTCCCTTCCATAATCCCGCAAAGCTTTTAGTCTCTCCATCCAATACCTACTCTCCGTTGGGGATTTGACCATTCTCCAACAACTCACAATCAATGGGGCATCGGCACAGTCTTTCCAGCTCCTAGGGGAGAGAAAGGGAGGAAGAATTGGAGGGAAAAACTTCAAACACCTTGAGCCAGGGGACGTTTCCTTCATACGGGCCTGAAACCATAGAGTCTCATCGGTACATGTGGCGAAGTATGAACGTAAACACCTAGTTTTTCACGTTGAATGGATCCGCAAACGGTCGATGCTCTCGGGATAATGGCCGTTAGTACCTATGGAAATAAAAATCTTCGCGAAATTATCGTTTTTCTTGTTTAATAACTGCCTGAAGTCCGTTTTTCCTGGGATATGTGAGTATAAATCTCCCCTAGACATTTACCCTCGTGCAATACAGGCAGCAAAATACCTACTGCCCGAAGGGTAATCAAAACAATTTACTGAAAACAATAACTTTCTATCGCTGTCAATCATAAAGCAAAATCGGGATAATAAGTTTTTCTTAGGCTTGGTAAGTATTATAATATCTGGTTAACGTTTACGGCAAGATGACGTAGCTTCTCCGTAAGCTTGACATTAACTGAGCTTTCGGATTTTGCACATCACAGCAGACTTTCGGACATTTGACATAAGCATCATCGATCGAAGTACGCGTAATTTGATTTTCAATCCGAGAAACTATTTCAACAGAGGTTATAAAAACGGGTCTTAGCCAGAAATTTAAACTAGAAATGACCATGACTTAGACAGGATTCATATCCGCGAACTCAAAGGTAAAAAGGAAAGGACTTCACCGACCGAATGTACCATGCCTACGTCACATCTTTATTTAAAGGCACATTTTATTTAAATATACATGAAAGTAGTGTGCCGCGCTGCACACGAATGTTTTTAAACAGTACATGTAAAACACTGGTGTGGAGCGTGGCACTTGATGGATCGGATAAATGTACGTTTGGTAAAGCAGACCAGAAAAGGTTAAAAGCTTTCGTAACATGGTGTTGAAGGAGGATTCTAAAGATCTAGTGGATGGATACAATATTAAATGGAGAAGTTTAAAGAAGAATAGAAGAGGAAAAGATTATATGGAACACTACACAGAAAAGTATAACCAGATGGATTGGGCACGCCCTGAGGCACAACGGGCGTGTGATAAATATAATTATAAGAAAAAGAGAGGGAGAGGTCCCAAGAGAAAGGTCAAGAGATATAATACCTGGGCTAAATAAAGAGGAAATTACGATGTATACCTTGACAATAACGCTCAGACGTTGAAATCGATCGGTAAAAATGCATCATATTGTGAAATCGTACAAAGTTTTTCTTTAAACATGTTCAGAGGAAATTACGTAAGAATGCCTACCAGCGAGCAAGGGAACTAGCATTAGATAGGGAAGGATAGAGAGTAGCAGTCAACCAATCTTGGGATTGAACGACCAATAATGATGACGACATTTAAGTAAGGATGGCTTCAACAACTGCACTTCAAACTGAAGTCAGAACCAATGAAGTGGAATATCAAAACAAAATATAACCACCAAACGCGTGAAGAGCTGAATATTAAATGGAAGACTTACAGAAACCATGGAATGAAATAAACAGGTTTTTGCCATGGTTGCTGTAATTTACCGACAGGGTAAACCATTGATACAATTTATACGGAATATTACATTCAATATAAATGGTGGGTCACCATCAACCGTTTTGCAATACATTCGATATTCTTTTTATATCCATAATATATTTTCTCGCAAACGAATTAGATGAATGCACCTGCCGGTGACCTGCGTCGTTGAAAATCATACATGACCGTTGTCAGAGGAAAGGAAACATACTCAAAGGCATTCACGACACACCAGGACCCCGGCGACGGATTATCAGCATCTTGCCGTCAAGATCACCGAATACAGGAATGAGACATCGTTCAAGGTTTCAGCTATTATTTCTAGGTAACAGGCATCACTCTCAGTATTTATACCCAGGCCAAGGTAGGAGGTGGGGGCATATGGAATTGGTGTGAGGGAAGTGGGAAGGGAAACAGTTTGGGTGAACAAATGAATGAAGGCCGATAACAGAAAGCATACATCAAGTGGAGCATGAGTGAAGGTCAGGGTTTTGACGTCATGGGGATGATTAACTTTAACAAAGGTGAGTCATTACAAAATAAAACATCATTACAAAGTCCATCCGGGCTATTGGCAATTTCGAATTTTTCCATAAAATCTAATTTAAGCCCTTTGTCAATACACTGTAAAATATCTATGTCAAAATTGCTAAAATGGTTATTCCGACATAAATGGTCAGCAAAACAAGATTTTCCGTCATTATAAATAAAACTTCTTCTGTGTTCCTTCATTCTGTCTTTAAACTTTCTACCAGTCTGGCCAACATAACACATACACAGTCCTCACACTTTAATTTATGCACTCCACTTTTGTCCATTCGATCATATTTGTCCTAAGAATTAAATAAAATCTTGTCAAGCGTCAATGGGTTGTAAAATGAAACATTGCTATTATTTTTAGGGAATACATTCTGGAGTTTATACGAAATGTTTTTAATAAAAGGTAGTTTGACCCAGCGGTTAATTTTTGTCGGGACCATACATAGAGATATCAGTAACTTTGTGGTTCTTTTGGAGCGATAGCGTTTAAGCATCTTGTCTAAGCACAAGGTATTGAAGCCATTTCTTACTGCTATGGTTTTTATAATTTTGAGTTCTTTATCGAAGTATTTGTGTGTTCTTTCAACATGGATATAGCGAACTTCCACAAAATCAAGCCTGAAACGATTTTATACGGTTATAAAATCCTATTCAGAAAACTCAAAAATGCATGCATACTACTTCCCATTCCTCTGTATATTCCGTTATCCTTATCCAAAACTCCAACGCTCATAAAGGAAAATACTGTCACAGTTCTGAGAATGCACACCATCAATTAAAACTAGTGATCAACAGCTTCTGACTAGTTTTGAAGAATGACGATCACGTTTTCGCTCTCATAAGCACGATTAAAAACAAAAAATAACGTGAGTGCACGCGTTATGGAGAACCGTGATCACACCCTTGATTACTAACATGCGTATTCAATGCACTGACAGACATAAGTAATGTTAAACGAATCAAATTACTGATTCCCGTGAATTGCATACAATTCATAGTTGCATTTTCGTAGGCTCCTTCCAGAGAAAA
Source organism: Pyrrhosoma nymphula (assembly GCA_963573305.1). Lineage (NCBI taxonomy): Eukaryota > Metazoa > Arthropoda > Insecta > Odonata > Coenagrionidae > Pyrrhosoma > Pyrrhosoma nymphula. The sequence goes on along the minus strand of OY754337.1, from coordinate 45,192,185 downwards.
ACTTCAAGTGGTGAGACTAGAGAATTCACAGTAGGAGAAACCAAAACGATAATTTGCCATTGTTCTTAATCACCTACTATCATCAGAGTAATTAAACCCTAACTTGAGTCAAACCATTCCGGTTTCATGTGGACGGCCGCCGGAGGAAGCCACTTCTGAAAATTATACCACCGCAAAGTCACGCCATCTCTCTACGGATTGTTGAGAAGTTTTCGTAGAGAGAGTTTCGGGGGGAGAGAGAGTAATGTTTTAGGCAAGGAAAGGAGAGAGAAGAAATAAGAAAAGGTTTTGCGAAAGGGACCCCAATTATATGATCCCGTCCTTGGTTCAGGGTTACGGGGGGGAAAGGGTTTCATTAAACGATACCCTTTCACTTGGCTCGCTTGTCTCATCTTCCTCCCTCTTCCTTCCAAGGATCGTTATTTTTTCCGCGAACCGGACTCCTTGGGTTGCAAGTAATTGGGGATTAAGTCCAGGGATGGAAATCGTTCTGCTTTAAATCACCACACGCCTACCCGGCACATCTCTTTCTTACCCTCCCTTCCTACGCCCTTCGTCGCCCTTGCGCCAACGGGATGAGAAGGCAGGGAAGGTTACTTGAAGAGGGGAATGGAGGGAGATTGGAGTCGTTTTGAAGGGGCAGGGCTGTGCGCTAATCTATTTTCAATACCCACTCACGTTGTATGATATAATCTAAGCGGTGACAATACATCGAGAGGAGTAATAATTATCAGTGATATCGGGAAATACCGGCCATATTAAGGACTGGTTTCTCCAACAACCATCGATGATTAACTGTCGATTATTTGTTGATTTTCCCATTGATTACATCCTCAATTCGTTAAGTGAACGATATGAGTTACTTCATAAATCCTAAAAGCTTAGTGCATTAATGTAGGAACATCATTGGTGTGTATTTCACATTTGCCGCAATTAACTTTGGCTCATATTACAACAAAGCTCTGAATGAAAATATTATATAATGGTTTTGGAGACTTTGCCTATGGGAATGCAAGAGAATGTTAAGAGTTCGAATAAAAACTAAAGATAATAGTAGTACTGTCACTTAAGTAACCAAGCTTTTTTCAGAAGTTAGACTGTGAATTTAGTTAAAATGCTCATTTTGCATCTACCAAGAGTAAATGAAAGCATCGTTATCATTATTTATTTTTTTATGATGCGCACTCGGTTTTAAGGACACACTAAAAAAACTTACAACGGTAGCAGCGAACGCAGACGTTTAAAAACGTCGAAAAGAAAACTTATTAGTAACCGGGACTAGTCACAGCATTTCCTTTATGGAGTCACTACACTATCGCAAGTCAAATGATAAGTATCCTTTTACGTTTCTTCTCTTTCTTTCCGTCACTCTCAATCAACTCATGTGCTCGATTTGCCGAAGAAAATATCACTTTGAGACAATCTAGGTGGCCACGCAAAGGATCTAAAAGCCCTATAAGGTTAATTAGAGAATGCAACACATGACATCTTAAAGCAGGTAGAATCAGGGGAGACTTAAGGTAACATCAAGGGTTGGTGGGGGATGAGAAGGGGAAGGCGCATTGGAAAAATTGTTTTCAAGCATCATCAACATCAGCTGTCATCACTCCGAAGATTGTTTTGCTGCAGCTCTCAACTCTTTACTCTCCTATCGGCCAACCACTTCATTCCAGCATAATCTTCCACTTAGACGTCCTTCATAATTTGTCTAATGCATTCTATTCTAGGTCTTCCTCTGCAATTCTTCCCATTTATTTATTCTACCAATTGAAATATGCTATTGAGGCTTTGCCTCGTGAAAAGTATTACCGATTTATGCTAATGCATCAATAGTTGTCGTAACACTAACTTTCGGGTATAGTGTAATACATGTTGGTGACTACTGACCCCCTGCCACACACCCTTGAGGTGGCTTGCAGGGAATTTTTTAAATCTAGATGTATTGTTTTCAATAAGCTACTTCGCCACAAAGTGTTCCCTATAAGCTTCCGATGAACATTTCCCGATGTTCAAATGCTTTCATGAACCAATTACACATATATTTAAAGAGTATTTCTGTGAAAAAATGTATTAAATATGATGATGTCAAGTGCATTATTTTTCATGTATTATATTGATGCCACTCTTTCGTACTCAAATATATGTATTACTATAGCAATAGTGTTTTCAAATAAACATCTATGAGAAGTGGAAATGTTATTGCAAATATTGGCAGTAAATATAAACGTCACATTCGCATCAAATCTAAACACTTCTTAACTCGGTTTCCAGCCTCAATCTATTCGCTCCCATCGCATTTGCCATTTCCACCCTCAAAAAGCTCATGCCTAACTTTAGGAAATTTTAACTGTTGATTTATAATGGCTTTGCAACGTGACATGTTCACGAATTATAACAAAAAAATTACCTACATCAGTTTATAAAAAAATTTATACTTATAAAAATTAGCACAAGAATAAGCAATATTTTCAAATCAAAGATTATATGAAAGGATTTTAGCATAAGCCAACACATTGGCACGATGAAGAGCTTTAAGACGACCTGTGCAAGTCGATATATTATCACCATAAGTGTCATAGGGTTAATATTCAAAATGCAATGCCCCAACGCGCACTGGGAGGAGCTGAAATCCATTGGGTCCAACCTCCAACGAAATATCAACCCACTCGAACGTAGTCCGTCACGCACCCCTCCAATCATCTCCCGAGGTGGAGAGAAATGAATAATTCAGAGGACAGAGGGTGAACGGACATGATTCGAGTGCGGTCTTACGGCCCAGAGGCTCATGGATCAAGTGGGGTCAAGAGAGGGAAACGGAATTAATGGAACTGAAGGAAATGAAATACATAAGATCAGAAATGTTCTTCGGGTGTGCCGCGTGATGATCAGGTTTAGCCTGACGTTTCGTGACCTCTACTGGTTACTTCTTCAAGAAGGAATTGATGTCCCCGTTGCCGGTGAGGAATATAATTAGCTCAGAAAGGTGAGTTGGATGTTAAAGATGAGTTAAAGATGAGTTTACACTTGCAAGTTACTTCCATAATTAGAAAAACTCAATTTAAAGTTCAAAAAAACAAATCAATTTAAGTACCTAGGGGTAACAATAACAAGTAACAACAAATAGGAGACCGAAATTCTCACCCAACTTGCAGCAGCTGAAACAACCTACTGGAGCCTAGTAAAACTTTTGAAAAGAAAACTCCTGTCACGAAACACAAAAATTCGTATCTATAAAACATTTTTCCAACCAGTACTACTATATGGTTCCGAAATATGGTCGCTTACAAAAAGATCACAGAAAAAACTCATAACGTTTGAAAATAAAGTGTTGAGACGAATATTCGGCCCCATTAAAGAGGGAGACACATAGATAACAAGGAAAAACAAAGAGTTGAGGGAACTTTACAAAGAACCAGATATTGTGGGTATAGTCAGAAGCAGACGACTTAAATGGCTAGGCCATGTCCACAGAAGAAGTGACAATACAATGGTAAAAATGATATGGAGAGGAAAACCGGAAGGCACCAGACCACCAGGGAGACCAAGAATGCGCTGGAGCGACGAAGTGAAGAAGGAACTGAGAAAAATGGGAGCTCAACTCGACACAGCAGAAGACAGAAAGGCATGGAGGCGTGTGGCTGGCGAGGCCAAAGACTATTTCAGTTTCCCATGGCCACAGGAGTAGTAGAGTAGTAGTAAGTTACTTCTATATGTTTCTGCAAGCGTCTTGCCGTAACTTTTAAAAGTTCAGCAAGGGCACTTACAGGGCCGTCTGCATCTGAAATTTACGCCAGAAGGTACTTTCTGCAAGAAACTTGGGCAATAAACTTGCCAGTGTATTTCACGATGTTAAATGAAGGAGCTCTTTGAGAGTCCCTTATCAAAGCCTACTCTTGCCCTCTCTCTCCCTCTTTCTCTCTTTTTCTTTCCTCCTCTTCTTTGCTCTTATGGTTTCATGATGGAATTCCGTGAATATTTCGTTACTCTTTTCATAACAGGCATTTTTATTTCACTTCCAAGAGGCAAAAGTCCAATGAATACGTTCGCAACGATGTTTCACACGAAAACTTTTTATTTCCGCATGCCATGATTATTATAAGGCGTTTCGAGGAGAGGTATCCAGCGTTAAGGTCTACTCACCGATTCTGGTATTAAAAGGTATGATGCGTATTTACATCCGGTTTCATATGAGTAAACTATGTATAACGATAACACGGAATGAAACTGGAAGCACATCAACAATATGTGTAGGGTAATGAAATCGGAAAAAGTTTGAGTTTTTAGATAATGACAAACAAACTTGCATGAAATCCCTGCTCACACATATGAAAATAATTTAACACCTGGCATCGAAGACACCTAACAATATCCCGTAAAAATAGAAATGCAGGGGTTGTTTACAGCATGTAGACGAAATTCATCTTGTACCAAAAACAATTATCATCGTGTAAACTCTACATTTAAATACCCACAGCCAGATGGCAAAAGCAATTTTTGAAATTTAAATTCCATCAACTGATGGCTACTAAATTATCGTATGGATAATACTAATTCCATAGTGAAACGATAAATAAAGTGTGTTTCAATGACTTCAGATTCTAAATACAGAACAAGGCTTTGGCAGATAGATGATAAAGGTGATATCATAAAGAGAAGCGTGGTAATTAAATAAAGAAATGTCCTCTTCTACAAAAAGAGGATGACCTAAATTTTTAAGGAATAATCATTCACCTTGGTTTCCCCTTAATGTGAATTCGAACAATTATATAGGGTTTGAAATAAACTGAATACAATAAGACTTCACACATATGTCACCCTACGATCCGCTCAGGAATCAACAAATAGTTACTTCATGGAAGTGACCAAAATATGTTTTTGTTTTATAAATAATTTGCATATTTAACTAAGAAATAATAAAATACTACAAAAGTGTTTTTATGAGCGAAAATTCAGTATAATTCCGCTTTTTCAGGATGCATGAAAGCCCTAATGGCAGGGGATATAAGGACAAGAGCAGTAGACAATGGAGGAAAAAGGTGTGGTAAAGGTGTGAAAGGAAAATATTGAGTGGGGTAAAGAGCGAATGAAAAAAATATGTTAACAGAGATTCTTGGTGTTTCACTCCTTTTTTGTTGTAGTCATTAATAGTATATGGAACGAAGAAATCTTTGTATCATTCAGTTCAACTGAGTATCTCTCTAATTTTATCGGTTCTACAGGTTCTGTAGAGTACGCCGTTAAATTATAACCCCCGTTTCCCCTTAAACTCGCGTGGACTAAATTTTTCAAGCAATCTTAGCCTATAGCGAGTAGCCTCCATTAGTGCTGTGCAGGAAACTGCTCAGCTAACATCCGAGCCAGAGTGCTCAAGGCGAGCACAGTGACCAGCCGTAAGGTATTTGGTATGCCTGATTGACATCCGAGTTTATCACCCGGAATCAAGTAGTATCCGAGTGCGATGATTTGGCAACGCCGGAACTTGAAATTTGCTATTTTCGGCGGAACTTGAAACTTGCTATTTTCGGCGGAAACTTAGGAGGAGCAATGAAGCAGTTACCAATACGACGGCACATACGGAATTTAACCATTTCTTAAGCTGCTTACGGCAGACAATTCGTAAGGAAAGTAATTTTTAAAAACCTAGATATAAATAATATTATTTCTTCCGATACTTGATTTATGTTTTTTAATTAGCCTCTGGTTTAGTTAAACTCTAAGAAAAAAACGAAAAACGAAAGACATTTTACTCTCCAGATAAAACCTTTGCATTTAAGTAGTTCCATTTCAAAATTAATGTAAAAGCATATGAGTTGTTTGGAAAATATTTGAAGATAATAAAAAATCAGCTGAAATTTGTACAATATAAATCATTCCCCTCATCATGAAAACATTTTAATGAAAATGCTTTTAATTCATATTTATGATAAAAATACATTTAGATGCAGGTATTTTAAATTAAATTCTTCAACTAGATACATAAAACTATTTTGCTGGAAACCGCTGATTCTAATAGCTAAAAAACATCGATAAATAATCTAAGATAATGACATGAACTGAGATTCGGGATGCAAAAGTAAAGGGCGGAATTGTAGACATTTACCAGCACTCCTTAGCGGTTTTCAATCTTTTGCCAATGAAATGGTAAAAAATTACCGGAAGGGCAGAGAAACGTAAAGAGCGAGTTAAAGCAATTATATTTGCGATGCCATGACTAAACCAGCCATCCAAACAGCTGTAGCGTTAGGAGGATGATACCAAAAGCAGAAAATAAAAACAATTAGAGATTAAATGAGTATTTATAGAGAGACAAATAAAAAAGTAGTATTATGTCCATATGCTGGGGCTGAACAAGATAATTACATGCTCATGAAGCCCTGTAGTGGGGTCGTCCAACATTTAGCCTCCCTCATCACTTCCCTGGACCCGAGAGCGTCTAGACGGGTGTGCGAGCCTCAGTACAGACGGCGACCCTGCCACTCACCACAGGTGGGTAATGGCACCAACTGACCAGTCGCAGCAAAGTTTATACCTTTTAAAAGTTAACAATTTATTTTAAAATTTTGTTTGTAGTGCACAAGTTACGCTGACGAAAACGGTTTTTTTGCCAGAGTTTTGCGATACATATTGACTATTTCGCCGGATTGATTTATTGACGTGACAAGCCGGCTTGATTTACGTAACCACGTAAAATAAGATGTGCAGAGGCTGCAATCGTAGAATGTGGACACTAGTTTCTAGTTCTTAGGTTAAGTAAAACAGCCTAAATATTTTTAATAATAATAATAATACATTGTTCTTTATTGTTCTGTTGGTCGTTGTTGACATAGAACATATTCAGAAACATACCCCCATTCGGACATATTTAAACCCCCTTTCAGACATAAGTCAAATAATTCAGCGTGGTTTGATGAAATTTGTTTCAAGAAATTAGGATTTGATATATGCAGAGGGGTAAATGTAGGCCAACGATAGTACCTGAGGTGAAATGAAGAATCAATCATTTTGCATGAAACCTTTGTAGGGAGAAGGGATGCATATGACATGCGCTGTAGTCGGAATGAAGTCATCTGAAATGAATGAAGTCAGACGAAGTGTAAAGGACACCAAAATGATGTACAACAATTTGATTAGAGCGATTTCACAATTTTTCTGCAGAGTAATTACATCAAATTACAGAGTAATTACAAACGCTTTCACATCAAATACTTATTTCGTTATATTTCTCAAATCGTAACAATAATTGGAATCAGGGACAATTGCAGCGATGAAAAATTGCAAAAATTATCATATGGCATAGAGTTAATTTCTGAATGAACTTAAATTACAGTAAGTTAAAACTTACTAAAGTTAAAACGAAAGTAATTCGCAAATTATAATTTTCACGGGTATGGTATTACACAACACAACTATTATCGTTCTCCCAATTTTCAAAAGTTTCTAGAAAAACTATGAATCAATAAATCAGTCATAACTTCAACTCCACAACCATATTGCCCGTATATTTATCTACGGCGTATGTAGTTTAGGTTGTTGAGGAAGAAATATATTTTAAGAAGAAAAATATTATTGAAACCAGTGACTAACCAGGCGAAACAAGCACATTAACTTTTCTGGTCCGTATGTATCGCTTTGCTTTTGAATCACTTCCATGAAAGAATTTTTCTGAGGTATAAAAATATAGTGCAAGATTGAATTTTTTCAACATTACCCCGCTTTTCTTTTAAATGAGGAAAGGTTAGCGAAATCTCATCAAAGTGTTCCATTAGAGAAATATCTTCGAGAAATATCTTGATAAAATGTTTACATAACTAACATTTTCCGCGCACATGCTTCATTTTGTGAGAATTTGCTTGTCATCACGAATTTAGTTGCATGAATAATTACCATGGATTTTCATCATTTTTACATCCATTAAGTAAGAGGATAAGTAACAGATGATACTTTCTGAGTATTTTCCTCTAGATTATTTCAATGAGCAAGGCCGGCTCAAAGTCGGCAGAAAATGTAGCTATGCATAATCCTCAAGTGGGTTGTATAGCCTGTAGCAAAAAATATTATTTTGCCTTGTCTTTTGACTAAAATTCGTCCATCATTCGTCCAGTGATAAAATGACTAAACATGTAATGATTATTGCATATATAGTGCATTATTTTACTTTTATTAGCCTTCTGAAAACATCATAACCCATTTAATTAATATACCTTTCTATTACCACATTTCTCTCGATTAGCCTAATTTGGGGTTCAATGCAAAGGTAACAGCAAATGCATTTATTTTGAACCTGGTCCAGTTCATAATTCATATACCTTGTAAATATCAATTATGAATTATAAATATTGTGTGTTGTTAAATTCTAATCCTTGCCTATTTGCTACATTACTATTTCTGTATCATGCTGTATTGTTATCACTTGTTCGATTTTTATGTACGTTTTGAGTTTTCTTTGATGAGCCATTCAATTGTAAAATGTGTTTTTTGCTCCATGGGTGATGCCCAGAGCATTAATAAATATTCTATTCTATTCTATTCTATGAATAATATGTTTCTTTTTTGCATTTGCTTCTCCTTGAGTTAGCCAGTACCACGGAATTTAATGATATGTACACATACCACACATAATAACAGGATTAGGTCTAAAATTGTACTTGCGCACCTAACAGTGAACGGACACAAAATGCAGCTATCCGCCTTTCGTGCATTGACCTGTAATGAACTCAGCAAGAAGCTCTATCGATGCTGAGTTTAATTCATTTCCAGAAGAATCACTAAGGCACAGCGCTGTAATCCATTTTTTAATTTATATTCTATGGCTCTCATTTTTTTTCAAATAATAGGCACAAATAAAAAGAACTATGGAATATTTTTTATTTTGCTATACAAAATACTTATTGCATTAAATACAGAAAATAAATTATCCAACTTTATTACGCAATAAAAAAGATGCATACGTTAAAAAGAGCACATTAAGAGTGTCAGCAAACTAGAGGAAAAATCACAATACTCTTCACGGGAAATAAAATGTGGCTTAAAAGAAAATTGGAGGGAATTCGGTGGCCCCCGCCTTCAATGTATAAAAAAACGCTTTAACCCATTACTAGCATCCACGAACGGTTACTTGGTCACAAGGAAGTCGAATCTTGTGGCAGTTTTTTATTAGATAGATGCCTTGTCTTTTGACTAAAATTCGTCCATCATTCGTCCAGTGATAAAATGACTAAACATGTAATGATTATTGCATATATAGTGCATTATTTTACTTTTATTAGCCTTGTGAAAACATCATAACCCATGCATGCAACAATAAATGTTAACAACTTTAATAGCTCCAACTAAACAAGAAGCAAATACCACGGGAAAACTCGGTAGGTACGTGAGGAGGCCTATCCCCGTATACCTTTTTGCTCCCAAGTGAAATGACCCAGGAGTATAGTGCCAAGAAAGAATTTTTTTCCGAAAATATATCGAAGCAAGAGATAAGTGGGAGTAGCAGTAAAATATGGCGAAAGATTCTCCGCAGACAAAACTTCAAGAGGATGCAAAGGAGGAGAAAAATGCGAATTCAATGCATTTAAGATTTTGGTGAAATCGCAAGCTGCTTTCCTAAGTCTAAATATGCCACGGCTATCTAATGTTACATAATATTAATGCGCATGGCTTACAGGCTAATACCATCGAGTCCAGAAACCATCAGAAGCAAAATACCAATTTAATAACATCAACTCGAGAGAAACATTTTCATGACCAACTTCAATATGACCAGCAAATAAAGAAGCTCGTACGTTTTAGAGAAGTCAACCATTGACTCTGATATAGTCAATATTACACGCTAAAATGTGGCAAAACCTGTGGCCAGTCTTGGCTAATAATTCATGATATAATATATTTGCGCAATATGTTGACTGATTCCTATGTGTGTATGCATAGCCAGTGCCGTCCCTAGGGCAGTGCGACAGGTGCCACTGCACTGGGCCCCGCGCTAATGGGGGCCCCGCCCAGGCTTGCCTCTTTCAGACGGCGCGGCGCGGGGAAACCTGTCTTTTACCCGAAAATACCTGCTACTTAGTACACATGTAAATTTCTTCAAATTAATTACTATTTTGTTGGTTATTTTCCTTCTTTCCATGAAATATGCTTAAAAGATGCTACTATACTAATAGGGGAATACAAAGTTAAGGAGGCCCCCGATTTTCGTTTGCACAGGGCCCCTCGATCCCCAGGGACGGCCCCGTGTATAGCCTACCTAAACGGCATATCTGCATAACGCAAAACCGTGACTATAAATAACGTGTGAAAGAGTGTTGGGCACTAACTATGTTGAAGTTCTAAATATCCATCTTCAAAAGAGAAAAACACTGGTACACTTCCACCCTTTCGTTTCATAATGTGCCGAAACCATGGTCGGTTGATAAATAAAAGTGTTATAATAAGTTTTTTAGGAACTACTGAGTTGACTCACATCTGGGTCGATGCATTGCAATCTCATGTGTGTTGCACATCGATTTTCCGCGTCAAAGTACAAGATTTCGGTATTCACTGATCCAATGAACAACTTTGGAGATTTATATCATTTCGCTGAATTTAAAATCTTCACCATAGTCTATAGAAATAGGAAGTTTCACTCAGGTCAAAACCAAAAGATGACATAAAGTGTCAAAACCCGGGTCGTTGAAATAAAAATCATGGAGTGGAGTGGAGTCGATGGTGAATAATTTCCTCAAAATAAAGCTCACAATATTTTTCTCTATCAACCTGTTATCCATAGTAGAACTCAATATACCTGCCATTTAAGGTACTAAACAAAATCATGTGCTCGATCATTCCTTATCTGAAAGCCATTGCTTTGTAACAATATCTAGAAAAAATGATACCGATAGTTTTAAATTCCTCAGGTAATATCTACTAACCGTCTGAAATTGCGGTTTCCGTTTTGTATTGCAAATATATATTTACTCAATTTCATCGCCTAAGTGTTTCTACTCATACACTCATTCAGTGTTTAAGAAACGTCTCACGTGGAGCATTAAAACTATATTTGCTAATTGCAATAGCAAAGGTAATACCTACCTATTTTTTATATCCACGTTACTTGCATGTGAATTAAGTACCTCCTTGCAATGTTCCTCCACCAACTGGCATGCAAAAAGAGATGAATTTTCAATGGGAATCAATAGAATTTACATAAATTTCGAGTCTCTTCTTCTCGCGCATAAGCCAATGAAGCTTTCACATCAACTGCTCAGTATCTTAATGTTAATAATAAATAGCAAAATGAGATAGGGTATTTCCACGATGAGAGCCAATGAAATTTTCGTTGTATAGACAATCGACTGAAGGAAGAAATAAACCCCTCCAGGGAATTCCCCCGCATTCATCACTGCATACTAATAAAAGAAAGATTCCAAATGATTAAAATCTTTTTTATTTAACCCAAGAGCAGTCCTCATCGGCCCCATACACATTTGCCCCGGGATGTTTTATTTTCTTACGGAACATAAAAAAGAGCCGTAACTCTGACGGTTATTCCCCCACCTCACCAATGTTTATTTTTTTATCGGGAATAGCGTTATTTATTTTCGGTGAAAACATGTTCTTCCGCGCTCTCAACTTAATTCTGCGAATCTCACAATAGAAGACCTGGGAGTTTTAAGAGAAATTAACGGTATCGACATGGATATTGGGATAACGAGGAAAAACTGCCAGTATTCATGAACCAATGGCTTGGTTGGTCGTTTCTTGAGGAGGTGACCAACAGCTGAGGTTATGCACGCCAGTAAGACCAGTACAAAGGCAGATATGGTATAAATTAAGAGAGTGCACGAAGGGTGGAGTGTGAAGGGTGGGGCTACTAAGTCATGTTATACATTTTACATGAAAACGGACTTAAATGCCATTTACATAGAATATTTTTTATCAATAATTTAAGATGATAAAATATATTCTAGCCTCAGATGAATAAAAAAATTCACATTTGCTTAAAATATACCCATCATGTTTCATAAAATATGAAAAGTTTTCTAGACACACACTATCTCAAGTTGAGTGATTCTTTCTCCAAAACCTTCAGTTTTCTCAGTTTACGAGAAATCCTTATTTCCACATGATTCTTTTCGCCATTCACCAATGGAAGGAAATGAAACCTTTTAAAATGATAAAGATGAAATGTTTTTTCAGCTTAATAAAGTGACCTTCAGTTGGGAGAAAACGAGCTGAAAAACATTTTTTATAAGGCCAGAGAAACTTCGTCCCTTTTAATGAATCTCGAGAAACAAAAATAAAATCCCATTTAAGTCAAATAAGACTTTGTAAAACAAGAGGAAAAAACAAATTGAGTTCACTAATGGGATGTGGAAATTTCCTCGAAGGAGATGTAGTAAACCTAATCTCAAAAGGCAGAATTCAAAAAAACTAACTTATATATTTAATGAAAAATAACGACAGGTAATAATGATATTCGTTCGTCTCTGGCTCTACTCTGTGGAATTCCTTGGTGCCACACAGGGGCGGATTAAGGGGTGGTGCTGGAGGGGGATGGTGGGGGTGGCCGCCATTTACATCTGCTTCTGATGAGCAATGACATTTTATTTGCGACTTCCCTCAGTCACCTAAGTTTAATGCTACTTTCCATGACAGATTTTGCCGTATAATTGCACCTTTTCCAATCATTACCCGATTCCACTTTAAAAGGAAATATGGCTTGCGTTTTTCATTCCACATCTTGAAGTCTTGAAAATCAATCATGCAAACCTACATTTTACTCATTTTAGAAAATAAATCGTTAGGTTAAAGTCATTTTTAGAGGAATTGCAAAGACTTTTCTTCCTTTTGAAAGAAATAAGGTTATGAATAATAGAATGGATAATACAATAAATAATTAAAGAAAATTTATGTGAGATATCAGTTGGTGTATTTTTACCTCAACCTCCTAATGTGCATCTAAAAGCTTTTACGGAGTATCTGCATTTAGCACGCCGCATTGATTCTTATAGTCACATAAAACGGCTTTCGTGTTTTCTCTCTCCCGTATAATCTTAACGGACACCCTCATTTTGCCCTTATTATGTGTGCATTATTTGTGACCGCTATATTTAATTACGTTACCAAATACTACATTTGATATTTTGTTGCTTCTGGAATGTTTATAGAATAAACCTTTTAAAATTCTGGGAATCAGAACTTAAAATCATGTTACGTAGGAACATTAATTTTGCCGAGAAAATCGAACGAAAAGGGGTACAACCAGAGATCACTATTTACACGATAAGTAGCCAGCTATCTATGAATTGAAGATATTCGATAAACTTTGAAGTTTGAAATGTTTACTACATTTCGTTTTTTTACTTTTACATACATCATACTTCATCATTGTACATTATTTATATACTTTTCAATACTTTTCAACATACCAACACAAGTGAATTTCAGTGAGAATTCATGAGGGGTATTTTTCACTCCGAATTCCCCACATTCTGTTAATGGCTGATTGATAATGCCTGCACTTAGCACCTCACATCGATTCTTATGATCATATGTAAGAATGACTTCTCCCGCTGAAATTCAAGGTGCACCATCATCTTTCCCTTGCTAATATTAAATAACATTATTTTTTGATGGAAGAATTCAAATAACCTAGTTAACTCCACTTGTAATATTTATTACCACGACCCAGGTTTCGACACTGTATCATCTTCAGGTTGTTGTCTAAGTTATTTTAATATTCCATCGCAGGTTTCCGCGGCGCTCAGATGAATGCTTCTCCATTTTCGGGGTTTTCACCGCATTGGTTGCTTTTTCAGACAACAGTTTCGCCCATATTCCAACACGCGTCTTCCCGTTAATAATGAGTTATTGTAATTCTTCCGTAATGGATAACTTCCACAAAATCAAGACTACAATTATTTCAATTATTTCTTGATCCAGATTGTAATTATATTACCAAATTTGTGATTTTGTGTGCCATTTTTTATTTCTCTGCTCCTGATATATCTATAGCATATTCCCTAAAAACTCACAAGAACAAACCTCGAATTTAATGTCACGTATAAACTTTTTTTGCTGAGAAAATGTTCGCTCGTCATTCATCTCAACCTTCGTCGTTCACTCGTCACGCTCATCATTAGCCTGGTTCTAGCCTGGATGTAACCGCATGGGTTGTGGCTTCTTTGATGTCCTCTGCTCCCTCATGTTGCCATCTTGGATGGACCGCAACGGCTTAACATCGAGTTCCCTTGTATCCTCCTTAATTGCCACATAAATTAGCAAGCCTGGGTAGTGTAAGGGTCAGCGCATTGGCCCCGTAAGTCAAAAGTCCGTGGTTCAACTCCCAATCCAGGCCGATTTTTTCTCGTGGCAATTTCTACGCTTGGCCTGGTTCCTTTATGCATAATCGGTGCAATCCAGGTCCCCCTGCTAGTTCATGATAAAAAAGGGACAGGATATTAATGACATATCTCCATAATTAGCGCCTTTTGCTTCGAGTACTTGATCATGGACGTCAAATGAATGAAACCGTTTAGTCAGCAATACACAAAAATAAGTCATTGATAAACCTGTCGGTAGCGAATATGTCGCTGATTATAGTGGAAGGTAAAGCTGGACTATAGTGGTAGCGAAAGCTGGCTGGACTGGAAAGCAGAAAAGTAGACCGGCCGAAGCGTGACATTAAGGAGGGGAGGGCTCGCGTGGAAGGGGTCGGTCGCTAAGAAACGGAAGGGAGAGGATGGCACATGATAGGCACCGCTACCAACATTATTTCACTTAACACGAGAAGGCGGAAAAGTCTCAGCAGAGCATTGTGTAACGATGCTCACGATCCAAACAAATCATAAACAATCATCAATCCGAAAATTGGTTTGCAACAACAGTCCATTCCACTCTCCTCTCCAACAACCGCTTCATTCCTACACAATTCTTCACTTTGACGTCCTTTATGATGTGCTTGATGAATTCCATTCTTCGTCTACCTCTATTGTTATTCCCAATTATTTCCCCTTCCAATATTTTTTTCATTGGGCTGTTGTGTCACAAAATGGATCCAATCTGATTTCTCTCCTTCTTCCCAAAGTTTTATTCTACTTCATTCACTCCAACTGCGACTCCTTCGTTGGTGACTCCCTCCGTCCATTTAAGCTGCATCATTCTTCCGTAACACCACATCTCCATTACTTCCAATCTCATTTTCTCTGCTGCTGTTATTGTCCAGGCTTCACTGCCATTTAAGAGCATGCTACAAATATATTTTTTAATAAAGTGATTCTTTAATTCCAAAATTGTGTTACCAGCTGTCAGCAGACTCTTCTTCTGGTATTCCAATTCCGAATGCCTTCTTTGCTTGAGTTATTCTGCTCACAATGTAATCCAAATGTACCCACCCACCCACCTACAATACCCACTTATAATGGCTAATGTAATGAACCCACCAACAATGTTATTACTTTCTTGCTTCTGCCATTGCTGGTGATCCTGCTTCCCATATAACAAAATTCTTCCGCATGCGCAAGTTTTTGCTATCCAAGTTTGTGTCTTCGTGATTTCTACCACAAACCATAACCTTGGTTTTCTTAGCATTAATCTTCAAATTGTATAATTTCAGAGTTTTGTCCATTAAGTTCTGCATTATCATCACAACTTCCATCTTCTCAGCAAGAATTGCTACGTCATCAGCAAAGCGTAGTATACTGGTTTTTTTCTCCATGCGCTTATAATCCTGTTTTCCATTTTTACTTATTTCATTTATGGCATTTTAATGTAGGTATATATTGAATATCATATTCAAACAAATCTGAATTAAAAAACGCTGATACTGTACGTAACTCATTGGAGAAGCCAATCTAAACTGTGGGATAAAGTGCCCTAGAGACTGATGTAAATAACATACTTGCATTTTTTTATTGGCAACGAAAATTTGCGACCTTGGGAACCCTGGTAGTTAAATGCGAAGACTCATCCTTGGGAAATAAGTTAATAAGGAATGGATTCTTTTAAAGGGCCTTACGCGCGCTGCTGCCATTTTTCACTACTACTATAAGCCCGTTTATCGTTTGACTGTACGATAATAACTTTCTTCATTTCTTAACTCGAACGGAATCAATGCGAAATCAATTCTAAGGTAAAAATTATATTCTATGATCAAAATGGTGTTCTCCGCATCACAACTGAATTTTCATGTAGTCTTTTAGCTTTATAGTAGTTAACATTGTGAGTAAATACATATTGTTATATTTCTATTGTAAAACACTGAACGTCAATAACTGGCAGAGTAAAAACTAGCGAT
The DNA here is from genome assembly GCA_963573305.1 of Pyrrhosoma nymphula. Classification (NCBI taxonomy): domain Eukaryota; kingdom Metazoa; phylum Arthropoda; class Insecta; order Odonata; family Coenagrionidae; genus Pyrrhosoma; species Pyrrhosoma nymphula. Next base: position 45,175,915 of record OY754337.1, on the reverse strand, counting down.
TACTTAATTGAAGCAAACAGCACGTAGATCCTCGTGCTAGATTATATTTAACCAACAAAAGCGTTCTTCGGATCTTACAAAAGCAACCTGATGACAATCACGTAAGAAAATTGGAAAGATTAAGGACATGACGAAAAAATATCTCTAGTATATTCCACACTAAAAATGGTTTATTACCGACCCAGGTTTCGACTTCACAGCAATCATTATCAAGGTACATATCAAAATCAAGCGAGTCAATATATAGAGAAGGTGGAGAAGATGTGAAGGTTGTCAATTACGTCAGATACGTGCGTCACGGTCAGGTTCGGTCAATGGGAGGGGGTGGGGAATGGCATAGATAATAGAAGAGAAGAGGAAGGAAAAACACATTCATTAAGGAGATTAACATTTTAGTTGGTAGCGACATTCAAAATTTCAAATTGTTCAAATAAGTCCAATTTGGCCCCTTTTCTCTCAATATGGAGCATTTCGGGCACGAAATCACTTTCGTGGTCCTCCTCGATTAAGGCATTTTGAGCATAAAATCACTTCACCAAGAATTTGATGAATTTTGCCTCATTTCAAAGAAAAAAGTCTCATCTTTCCAATGATTTCAAAATATCAATCCCTTGCCGTCAAAATATAAGCAGTTTTACATGGGATGGATTATAGCTGTGCGCACCAGAGGGAGAATATAAACAAATCAGGAACTTTCAGCACCTAGATTTCGTCAAAAAACTAACAATGTGTAGCTTGTATGTTTTATTAACTATTTATAAAATATAATCTATTACTCACCACAGTAAGTTTTACTCTAAATATAAATAATAAAAAATAATAAAAAACCTGCTGTTTTGAAGGGTTTTCAGCCGTACGACGGGAAAAAATTAGTCACGTTAGAGACTTATGTAGCTTTATTTATTTAATTACTGAGAAATTTGGTCATAAATAACTATAACTTTGCGTCATTAATATTACAATATTTATTTCATACTTCTTACAGATACTGAAATAAAAAAAATCTCCCCTCGTCTCCCGAAATCTCCCGCCTGAAGTGCTCCAGATTGAGAGAAAAGGGGCCAAATTGGACTCATATTCGTCATGTCTGTGACTTTGTTCCACAAAGTTACGCCTTCAACCATTAATATTAAACAATGAGGATTTACAACTTATTCAGAATTGACGGGTAAGCTTTATAGTAAGTTATTCCGTACTATTTTTGAAAAATCAATTAGCGACGGAACCTGAGTAAATATTACGGAATGAAATTATTCCATCATTTTGGTCATTTTAGACTGGGAGTAATCAAGATAATTTATATACGCAGCTAATACTCAAGAATTAGAAGGTGGAAGCGATGACCACATTTAATTTACAAGAGACCGTAAAACTCGGAATTTAAAATTGATAGACTCGGCGCGCGACAACCCACTGTGACAGATGACGATCTGGCGTGTGTAGGAATCCGTCGGCTAATCTCCTTCACTCCTCGTAATAGTGCATGCTAAAAAATATCTGAGAATGCCAATATCTTAAAATATAAGCTGGAGGCCGATAACTGAGGAATACATCTGTGAATCTCAGTGCGGATTCAAAGAATTTCACGGATAATGATTATTAAATCAACATTCTTCACTTAACTACCACATTCAGCTTCATTGTAGTGAAAGAAGGCCATTTTACATATTATTGCCAAGTGGATTCACTACATTCATTAATTTGTTTTCTAAATTGAAATAAGTGCATGTTAACTAAGAAAATTAAAATTAGCATATTTTAATTAATCCTGTTGTTGGTTTCAATGCTACTTATTTCTTTGGTTACCTTTCTTTTTTCTTTTTTGGTTACCTTTTTTGGTTACTTTTCTTGTTCCTTATTTCTTTGGTAGGTATGTCAAGTTAAAAACTGAGGTTATAATAATGATACTTTTCTTTCACTCAATAAATTATATATATCGAGTTTTGAGTGCTACTACCTGAAGATGGCATTTTTAATTCAAGATCTCTAACGGATAAATTTAAAAAAAAAAACAAGAAAAAACCAGAAGGGCACTTGCAGGAGAGGTCGTATAATTTATGTAGGCATTAATTCATACAATGGGCACCGGCCAGTAACTGGCCACCAGGAGTGTACCAGAATGCAGATAAACTGGAATTACCGCGACGAAAACATCCCTTTTATGAGACAGCACGATCATATATCTTTACCAAACTATAAACTTCAGCATCAAGATCATTCACCTTTAAAAAACTGTCACACGATTACTTAAAGATATAGAAAGGATTCGTACTCCTTTTATCAAACGACTTAATAAATCTGGTACCTTTTTGTCCCAAAAAAAAGTTTTTCTTATATTTCGCAGATTTACGATATTTTCAGCTCTCACCTTAGCTTATCTACTACGAAGTTGTTCCAGTATTTTTTTAGAATCAATTTGTACACTTTTTGCTTCAATTATTATAAATAATAACTTTGATACAACTACGTCACTTCAATCATTCAGAAAAGTATAGTTAGCAGCAAAATTGGTGTACCAGAGCCTAATGTCAACTATAGAACAACCTTAGTGATGTAACATATGTATACATTAATACCTGACTTGTAGTGCGAATCGAAAAATGAAAACTTGAATAAAAATTTGTATCCATTTTGGGTATACTCACTTGAATGGAATTTCACATCTTGCTGAACATCAATAAATGAGGTTAAGAAGATTTTCTCCAATCACCTGGAATTAGAAAGAACAAATGTTAAGTAGGCAATAAATACTAATTAACAGTGGGTAATATGTATTAGGAAATACGTTTTTCTGTATTATGCAATGCATAAATATATTACTACTGTTATCGACAGAATCGCAATTCAACAAAGAAAAATATTGCAAACTTATGTCATGCCAAAATCAGGAGTCTCCAAAGTTATTTCAAGACAGCGCGGGGTTAAAAGCTTAGAATGGAATACCTTAGCAAGCAATCCGTACCTAATTAAATAGACATTGTTAAAGTCTGATGGGAGAGTATCTAGTTAAGCAGTTGTGGCAATTTTTCGGTTAATGACAACCATACAGCAAACAATCTAATTTTGGTACTTACTCTAGAGTTACACCTAAAAAAGGAATAAGAGGGAACCGTTCACACTTCCTTCACAGTATGAGTTGGGAGAGAAGATTGAAGAGTATAAAAATAGGAATAGTAAGTGGGGCAGAGGCAACAATAGAATCAAGGCAAACAATATGGATTAAGAAGCCATAGGTCACAGAAGAAATTACTTGGAATATCTAGGAGAGAAAGAAGAGTAAATAAACAAAATAGACTGGATATGGATATAAATTATAAACTCAAGCAAGTAACCAATTGGGGGCAGTAAAATTATTATCGGCACAATGCGAGGAAACCGAAAATAAGCTGTAATAGAATTAAAAGGATGAGCTAAACGCTAAGCAGAATTTTTTTCACATAAATAACAGCACACGTTATGCAATAAACACTAAAGCCGCCTATACGCATTTAATAAGCTGGGACGAAAACTTACAGCAATGAGATCGCGGATCAAACCTAAATCCCCCAATCCGATGCATAAAACACGCGGTGTTTCCAGATTATTAAGTGCCGCATCCACATAAAAACGGTAATGTAGTTAAGCACTGGCAGTAACGGCATAAAGGGCATCATGGGTTCTCTGTGTCTAACAGAACAGCAGGCAGCAGAGGTCACTTTCCTAAAATGCCTTCCATGAAACATTCAACTAATGAACAGGATTATAGGTAATTTAGGCCAGAAAATTAAGCGGATCTCTCATATGAAAATCCAGATATACGGATAAATGATTTGCCAAACAAAACGGCCGGTTGCTGCGATACATAAAACGGGTCGTGTGCCTGAATCCTCTTATGTAAATTCGACCATAAAATATATATTATATTCCTATGAGCGGAATTTTGAAACACTCTTATGTGCCTCGATAGGTTCAGAAGCTTATTTATTCGATAAAATTGCCGTCAAATATTCATTAATATATTGACTGCGGTTATAAATGATGGAGCAAGTGGCATCCAATGAAAGAGTTAATAAAGCTCAGAACAGGTAAATCTATGGACCTGGTGTAATAAATTATGCACTACCGAATATAAATTCACAGAGAGTTTTCGTCCAATCCTACGTCATAAATGAATATTTACTGCCGGCGCAAAAATCATGGACTCTGAGTTAGAGGCCGAATATAGAGAGAATGCCTGGGACGATTGTAAGGAAACTAACGCCAACACGTGGCCTGTTTCATTTTCCGATGACTTGTTGTAATTGCGTTTCTATTCATTGTAGTCGGAGTGCTGTCTTTTACACGAGAATAAAAAAGAGCCCATTTTTGAGCCTTTACCAGAAATGCATGAATTTTCCGCATTGCTGAATAATTTCTCTCCGTTCAATCGCCGACATTGCCTCAACCTTTGTTAGTGTTTCCTAAAAGTCTTTCTATGTAGCGACGTGTGACTTGCTGGTGGTGAAAGTGGATTCTGCGAGTCCGCGTCGCTGGTAGGTCGCGTGTACAAGCCTTCCGAAAATGTGATATAAATAAAAACCGTTAAAAATTATTTCTATGGTTTCATGTTCACAAAAATACTATGATCGTAATACTGAATGCAATACAAAGGCAACGGTGTCACGCCAATGTCCCTACAACCCGTAAGAACGGAGATAAAGTTGTTCCGCAAACCGAACAACAGTTCTATAACATTTAAAAAAAATGGACACTTTCATTAAACACTATAAAAGATGGGGAAAATGCTGAATTAAAATCTGACCGCGATTAATTTAAGCGTAATTATGCAGTAATCCAGCAAAGTTCGGCATTTCTGATAGAGACTCAAAAAAAGGGGTCTTCTTTCATTCTCGCGCAAGGAACAGCATTTCGACTAGAATAAAATATTTTTAATTGCAACCATTGCATTAAACGGGTAACAAGTTGAATTTTTTTCATTACAATCGACTTAGCGTCCTTTTTATGTTGGGCCTCAAACTCAAAGTCTCTCATTCCATCAAAATAAATACTTTAAGGTATACTAAAAAACATGTACATATGGAAAACAAATTGTATGTATAGGGGAGTTGCCTAGATGACGATGAACAATTCGTACATCGAAACCTCGGTAGAAAGGCATAGTGTGATCCGGTGGAGAAACCGAATAGGCTTCCCCAGCATATTTTACGCATGTGCTCTATTTTGATTCATGCTAGTGAAATTTTATATTAGTGGAGGGGTATATTTTTGTATTTTATGCATACAATTTGTTATTTGAGTAGATATTATAGCCGCAAAAACAAACCAATCCTTTTATAGAAAGACAAAGGCAAATTTTGGCATAATAAGTCCAGCGCAAAGCTTAAACTTCTCCATGCCTTCTACCACTTATTGATTTATTACGAGATTAAATCAAACGTATCATCAAATGGAAATCAATTATTCAACGTCATTAATTGTAATAGTTACTTTCGATATTCATGGAGTAAATAGTTCAAGGAAATGAGTGAATACCTATCACGATCGCTGAAGTCGACCTGTATATGTTTTTCCGCATCTATATTATTGATGCAGAATTCATGCGCAAAGGTAAATGAGAAACTTTGTCCACTTTTTTATTTAATTTTACCAACCAAGGTTTCGGCTTACACAGTCATAATGCAGTTTTTGCAAGTTCCCGGAGGAGTATATGTAGGCAAGTAGTAGTAGTAAGAGATGAAAAATGGGGGGGATAAATTTTATTTAGAAATTGCATATAAATAAGTTGAAATTTGAGTTGGTAGTTACACTGAGAAAATTAAATTTGCTCATGCTCAATTGCCCGGTATCGGTTTTGAGGACTTTTCTCTTGTTAGAATTCATTGTTACAAAAACACAGTACAAAATTCCACTAATTATTTCATTGCTGTCGACCGGTTTCGACGTCTACAGCGTCATTTACAAGACAAAACGGAAGGAAATAGTACTACTGCTAGCCTAGCCAGCAATATTTCCTTCCGTTTTGTCGAGTAAATGACGCTGTAGATGCCGAAACCGGTCGACAGCAATACAATAATTAGTGAAATTTTGTACTGTTTTTTTAACAATGAATTCAAACTTCAATTTCCACAAAGTATCGCCACAATCGATTAATTGGATTGCCCTTGTTACAGAACCTTTACAGAAAGAAGTAAAAAGAAAGACAGCGCAGCCCAGAAGATACTGCGTCAGATTGGTGATGCTAAATTTTCTTCAAAGTCACTGTCTTCAATGTGATCCTCAACTATATGATAGTGGGGCTGACGGAGCGATTTAATCCGAATTAGGGCCTTCTCGCGGACTGCGCTGCTCTGGATCCTAAGAATTTTGCAGATATATAACCTGATTGTACGACATTGGAGACTTGCTGATCTGGCCAAGGTAGACGTGGGATGCGATAGAAATGAGCTTTTGACTTTCTCAAAAACCTATAATGAACTTGTGAAGGATGAGAAGAGAGAACCTGATTGTGAAGATATAGAGTTTGAGAGGTGAATGATGATGAAATATTCGAAGACGATAATCATCACCCTCAGGACCTACTCATATGTAAAAAGTGCACCAAGTGTCTGTCTTGCGCACTGAAGTTGTTCCTAAAGTACCCGTTTTAGCAATTTGCTTATCCTGAACTGTACCTTTGTTACACATTTGTGCTGACCGTCCCATGCTTCTAAGTGTCTTGTGAGCAAGTGTTCTCTGCAGTCAAGATAATAAGGTCCAGGTTGCGCAGCACTTTGCCTCAAGAAAATGTTGAGCCCTTAGTTTTTATGAGTGTTGAAAGACTGTAAGCTTTGAATGTAGACAAAAATAAAATTGTAGATAAGTTGGCACAAACACCAGAAGAACTGAAAAGACTATTGTTGTAAATTGAACTGTTTTGTTTAGATAAATAAACATGCTAACCTAAATCTGTTTTCTCATATTTTTGGGGGGGAGTTGTTTGCCTCTTGGGGCCCTTTGACCACGTCCCCACCGAGGCCCTTGGGTACCCAGTCCACCCCTGATGTAGATGTTAGGAAAATAATACAAGGAGATATCATAATGATTATATCATGACCAGGGAGAGTATTAGGAACTGAGTCAAAAACTCGCGCAGCTTTCCGTGGTCGGATCATAATTTAGTACTCATAAAATGAGATGCTTGACCCATAAAAATTGGGTCATAGTAGGAGGATAAAAAGATGGGAAGAGGAAGCTTTCAAAAGGACTGAAAAGAAATTAATACGAGGAGGTGGTGGACAGGATCATTGGGGAAGCAAAGCAAATTGGAATAATTGAAGAAGGCTCGGGGAGCGTAAAACAGGAACAGCAAGAGCGGTGGAGAAACATCAAAGAAAACTAAAAATACCAAAGGTAACCAAAAGGATTAAAAATCCATGGGCCATAAAAGAAAGATTAGTTAATTTTGAGAGAAAGAGCTGAAAAACTCCAACACCGAAGTAGATAGGAGGAGGTATATAAGGAACTAAATAATGAACTGGCGATTAACCAATGCGGCGAAGAAAAGTTGATGAATACGTGGGCATTGGAAACAAATCAAATGAAGCCTCCCAAATTGCATGATCCCGTTGAAGATTAGCATTTGTTGCTCAATAATCATCATTGAAAGGCGGTCTCGAACGGTCTTCAATGAGCTTTCAGCGTTCAAGACGTCTTGCTCAACGTTCTTTGTTCAATACTTCTCGAATTATGTGAAACGGGCTTTAATCCAATAACATTCATTAATTCACATGTCATTAACTTAAGTAAGTTATAGTTAAGTGTATGTTGGTGATAACTCACCCCCGCCATACATCATTGAGGTGGCTAGCAGGTTATTATGTAGATTCATATGGTGGAGCAGCCAAATTGTATACAAGAAGACATCGATGTAGTGAACGCGCTCTTGTGAAGTATGTGAAGTGTTGTTTTATGTACATAGCCTTCAAGGTAGCCTGATATAGAGTACAATAAAAGTGTCAAGGAGGTGGCACTTATTCGCACATAATTCTTTTCAAATATCTTAAAGGTTGAGAGGCTGGCCTAAAATTTGTGGGGGAGAGCGAAGATAAATTTTATCTTTACAGGCACATAACTATCCCAGAACCAACTGAGATTCAGTACGCGTGGCTGAAATGCGAAATTTCGCTGCCCATCCTTAATAAGTCATGACGCTCAGGCATTAAATCGTATTGTTGTAACAAAATAGAACGAGTGGGCAATACGTACAATTCGTTGTATTTATTGATATACGATGCTGTTCTACCACGTCTCTCCGACAACAGTTGAGTTTATCAAATATGTCGATTAAAATGATTATTTTCACAACTATATACTTGATAAGTATAGATAGGAGGAAATCTTTCAGGCAAGAAAGCATATATTAAGTGCGGTATATCACCAGAGTCCAAGCGAAAACACGATTGCGACATGAGTTTCACGATATATTATTTACACCCATCTCCAAATATATGTAAGTAATTTTACACCCAGTTCTGTGGTCTCTTCTGCGTACCTTATTGGAGAAGTGTTCAGATGTATGGATTTGGGGATGATTGGAAAAATTGTAGCGTGGAAACCCGTGTTATCGGCTCGGTGCTCTCGAGGGCAAACACCATCATTTATTTCGACCAATATTTTACGTGAGAGCAGAGACCGTCGGTTTAATACCGCCCATAATTTCCAATATCCTTTTTTTAATTTATCGCCAACCATTTTTTTTTACTTTTTAATTATTTTAGAGGTGTTCTACCGGTTAAGATAGGTTTACATTGAAAAAGGAATACTATGCTTAATAATCTTTTAATCACAAGCCCTTGACTTATTACACGAATGTATTAAGCTCCCATCTCAGCGTACATCGTACTTCTCTTCAACCCATCCACAAAATGTTTACAGTACACCTAAAGTATTAATCCTAATAATGAAACAGCAGAGAGAATGGGAATAGCGGCAACCACGTAACACATCAAAATAGTGGTTATTGACGAGAATAATGTGAATAATGATTGTATGATGAGGGTTAATGGTGAAATAATTGAGCAAGTAACTATTTTTATGCAGCATTGGTTGAATGCATGATAGGTCTGTGCAGGTTGGTGCAAGATGGGAGGAGAGACGAAGAGATTAAAAAGCGTGTAAAAGCTGTAAAGAAAGCCGTAGGTAGTATGTGAACTATACCAAGGAAGGCAGTCTAATGAAACCAAAATTGCAGTATCCAAAAGTGAACTCCTTCCCACTAAATCAAATGGTAACGAAGCATGGGTATGCCAGTATAAACATAAGAGTATTATAAATTTAGTCGGTTCGGGATACCTGAGAAGTGTCCAATAAAAGTAGAAGGGATAGGGTTAGGAATGAGTGGGTGACGAAAGAATCTGGAATGGATGCCCCGGTACGGGTATGGAATGAAATAAACAGGTATGAAAGGATCGTCCTTATATGATTTAGCCATATCAAGAGAAGGCATGAGAGTTAAAAAAAGAAGTAGGTTCATAGACAATAGGAAATAGAGGACCTTGAAAGTGATAGGTGAAAGTGTTGAAAGATACTCACGAGAAAAGAAACATTAGAAGGCATAAGAACAGGTTGAGCATGCATACTGTATGACTTCAACTAAAGCAAAAGAGGTATGCAAGGATATGGCAGTATGGAAGAAATCAGCAATATGGAGTAAAGTCAGCTTTACAGACCTATCATCGAGAATTATTTTTTTTCAAATGGAGGTACCCTGAAAAGGAACGGCGTGATAGGTATTTATACATACATGCATGCTTGGGAATGCCTTTGGAATATCTAATCAATGTGTTGCACAGCTAATTATCATTTTTCAAAACCTCCCAGCATAAACAACTAGAGAAGTTTTGAAAGTTAATTGGTATACCAAATGGCTACTCTATGATATAAAAAACCTATTATGAATTAAATTAGTAACTATTGGTGACTGAAAACAATTGCACCGAATGTTAACTATCCGTGAGGCAGAAAATAAACCAATTGAATGATATTTTTTAAGAGGATCAGACTTATACGTGGACTTTCACGGCGTTGGAGGCAAGATATCTTACCGCTTTCGTTTCAGCTGTCACAATATTAATATCATTGAATTAAACCTCGAATACAGTTTTGACTTTACTCATAGCGGATATCGGCTAAATAAATATCAATGACACATACTCATGGTGAAAAATGATATAACCCGTGCTATCTGCAATTATTCGTGCAGTTCCATAATTTCCGTTTACTATTCACCTGCTAAATGAAGTTCCATAATTCATGGAATTGCATCCCCAGGACTTTTGTATGGGTACCTAGACTATGGTCCTCCCAGGTAATGAAATTCCAATTCCGCCACACGACACTGAATAGCTTATGCACACAATCGCAAACGTACGGGGCCGTTTTAAGTCGTCGCCCGAAATATTCACAAGCCGCTTTTGTGGGATTCCATATCGCGGTAATGAGAGAAAAAAATCATATCATGCGCCGCAGAACGTTTTCTTTGGGCTGCACTTCTGTATTGAGACCACAGGTGGGCGGTTTTGGTCGTCGGCAGAACCAATTTCAGCCCATGAAGGCTTATAGAGCTGGATTGTGCTCAGTAGAGCCCAGAATTTCAACCACAGGCCTATTACGAGTATGTCCCTAAAAATTTATATACTCAACAGGAGAACGATTTTCTTGTCCTCTACTTTTAATTTTTGACACAGCAAATATGAAAACCATTATTATTTACCGTACGATGTCTACATGTCCATTACGGCACGAACGTCTCACATGAATATTTTAATGAGGGCATAAAATAAAGGAGTTTCGGTGCCGACATTAATTTGCGACGTCCTTTAGCATGATTTTTTTGTGAGAAATTATTTTTAAAATTCTTATACTCGCAGGCTTATGAGAACAAAATTAAATTAAAACAGATCGATACGATTTCATACAGTCTAACCCTTAAATTACGTCCCAGTTTTGTATATTTTAAGCTGCGGTGGCTACTCCGTTGATGAGTATTTCTTTTCCAGAAAGGCAACAAGGAAACGTTTACTAGTTACGGATCACCAAACCTGGGAAATCAACGATTAAAACCTCTGCATTTTTTTAATATGAAAAATTTTACATGGTTATTTTTTCATCGGTAAACATGACATCCGCTCTAGTTACTAACCATGGCTTTGAATGTCTAATGGAAGAAGTTGGTCAGTGAAATGAGACGGATTTATTAACCAATTATGTTTAATCCTTCGCTAAATAAACGGCAATTGCTACTTAAATCGATAAATAATCCCTTTTTATATAACTCATCGGAATTTGATCACTCGTAACAATTATTAATGCAACTCATTAATAAATCGACCCTTCACATCAGTCTCTTTCTTGAGGACAGCAATTTCATAACTCGCTTAAATATTTTTGCTCTATGCACCATGTTCATTACTAGTCAAGATACTGCATATCTGAAGATGGTGATGGAAAATTAAAGAATGCTTTCAGCGGGAAAGATGTGCGAATTGGTCGTTATAATTCAAATAGGTAATTGGCAACGAACAATTAAGTACGATATCCTTTTGTCAGAAAAAGCTTCGTAGTCATATAGAATTCGATGCCCTGAAAGCTTAATCGCTGCTGGATTGAATAAAAGTACTTGATAAGCAAAGACTCAATAATGATATAAAGAGTGATTCAAAACCAGCGTCAGTGAGACTCAATTACATTTTATTGAACGGAAGCAAAGCCAAGGTCATTACTTTTCGCCAGGTCGGAACACACACAGATTTATGATAATGGCGGTATTAGTTATAGAGGGCGAGTTTGGATGTTCATGCCGCCTGTTCAAATTAAGTTCGAAATCAAGAGTAACTATTAAGGTCTCGCCCATTTGAGTAGTACTAATTAAGTTTTATATCAAGTGAAAAGTGAGTCTTTCATAAAAGTGAAATATAAAAACTTAAAAAATGACAACTGTGATGCACATATTATGCTAATTAACTCCTCAAAAGTGTTATTTCGTCCATCGACAGTAAAATTACCACCATAAGAACAATTCGGGGAGACTGTTGAATTTTACGGGACTACAAGAAAATATTAATATTAAAGTTTTGATTAACTTCAATGACCTATTTATGCAGATAATCATATACATTAAAGTGCAAACAGCGATCAAAATACAACGCAAAATAACCATTCATGTCGTTGGGAGATTGCAAGCTGCTATTAATGTTGCACATTTTCATGATGACTACTGCTTTAAAAGATATTCCACAGTTTCATGATAGCTACTGTATTATAAGACCATGTTATAGTCAGGCATGGTTATGGACCAAACAGAAAGGCGCCGAGGGATTCCCATATATTTGGGGAGCCCTTTTATGCGTGATGATTTTTTATAGCCCACATTTTCGAGGAAAAAGTCACCTTTTAAGCAGTCGTTTCCTTTTTAATGTGAAGAACTGAAAATTTTAATATTCCTTCACAACGATGGTAACTTCATCACCACTCAATAGATTTTTTGCAATTTTAACGCAACAAAAAAGATCAATTCCCTAGTTAAATTACCTGAACACATTTGCCTTTAGAAATAATAAAAAGGCGTTGCTCATGGATGTAGTGCCTCAATCAAAGAAAAAATGAACTAGTAGCAGCAACTGGATTAACAATACTAATTGAGATACCATTATACATTTTTGGGGATTAGTTTACCAATAGTGAGATCTGAGATTCGGACATATATATTTAACGTTATCGAGAACGCTAATTAAGAGCTACATGGAGGAAACTTCAATCTTAGCACTCCATTTGTCATATTGTATTGCACTGCATAAAAATGATGACTGCAAGACGCAGTAAATTCCCAAATGGGACAAAAAATATCACACATTAACAATATTGCACCTGAGGATGGCTTAAAGCAATAGAGCCGAAACACGTGTTGTAAATTTAAATAAAAGTGGACAGTACTATATCGATTACTTTCATTATTGATAAAGCAGTTCCACCAGATCTCGCCGGACACTGTTTATTTCATCACACATTAAGATTGATTACTTCAATGGTTCTGCTGAAGACACAAAAGGTAGCTTTAATTAGTCATTGACAGAGAATAATGGGTGGCTTATTTCATTCCTAAATGAAGTTATTGTTGAAACTACATTTAGCTTTAAGGTAAAAAAGTTTTAAGATAACTGTATAGCCTTATTGCATCAATATTAAGTCTAGCGAGCAGTCTCAGGAGCAAGTCGCAGGAGGTGTTAGGATACAGACCATGATAAATGGAGGGCGAAAGAAAAAGGGATTGGAAGAGGGAAAAGATATATGTGGACTGTATCTAACGGTGATTCTTACAATTGGTATATCATTCTATTTTTGTCACACTCACTAATGGTGCGAGGCAAGGCGAAATTTTCCACGTCTCACTTCGGAAGTGTATGTCTTATTTTTTCGCTTCTGTCATTTCTAGAGATGCCGTAAGTGGTTGAAATGGAACTCATCATGTAATTCCTTAACGCGCGTGATTTTAAATAATCATGAAATCTATATTAGCCGATCGTGAGACCCCCCATTCTCAATTGGCTCCCAACCTCATCAGCTGTATTACTCTCTGCTCGCTTATATCAGTTATTCTATGAAGTGCTTGGATTTATTCATACTGTGTTCACTTCGTAGTCTTAACATTTCCAAGCAAGGTCTCAAATTCTCGCGCCCTACTTGAGATGTGGCCTAACTAGCACGTAGTAACATCTCTTATTTTACTTTTTCAGCCGATGTCCTCGCTTGATCAGTTCTATTCTCTTTAATGCAGCGTCGAAAATGCTTCGTATGTATCTTCACCGTGTTACGTCAGACGTTATAGTAATTATCAAGTATTTGACTTAATTTGATACATAAATATTCAGTCTTTCCATCTTAGTAATATTGCTTTACTGTGATGACATACAGCTTTAGGTTTCCATACGAATATTCTCATTAAATAGGGAACGAGGTATGTCATATCATTCCACTAATCCAGATAGATTATTGGGAAAATAACAAAATTGAAAAACGTTCCTGTAAGAGAGATTTATTCACATGTATTTCAGACCATGCTTCTTCGGTGTCGTGCTTTTCCTCGGGAGGACTGTAAAATTTGACCATTTTTTTCCGCCATTTTTACTAAATACAGTCAATAAATAAAAGTTTTCCCACGCTTGATAATTCCGATTGCCCAGGGCAGCGAAGTGAAGTGAAATACAGCGTCTCTTCCAAAATTGTATACATAATAACTCTTAATTGTAGCTCAATTTAACAAATGAATGTAGGCATTCAACACCGGAGGTAATGATGATAAGAGTAAAATCAGAGGTTGGGTAAGGGACGGGTAAAGGGGAAAAGAAAAAGAAAATACCTCGGGTTAATTACGCCCAATGGTCGCAGATTTGAAAAAAAGAAATTTTTGGACCAACGCAACGCCGGCGTTTCGCCGGAATTTTGCCGACGATGAAAAAGTGCCGATGAGCGCGCGTCCCCTCAAAGGGAAAAGAATTTCATTACTGCACACAGAGCGCATAAATCCTCTGAGCAACCCAAATCCACCTTCAGTCTCCTTTGGGAAAAAAGCCAAAGATTTTCCAATCATTGTATTGAAAAAATGTTGTGGTACGCTGTCGCACGCACAGGTGTAAAATTATACACCAATTGGATGAAATTCGTCATTAAGTATTTTCACAGCAAAAATTACACTATACATACTAAGTTGCACTCCTCTCTATATTGTACGGTAGTAAAACCGGCGTTCCAAGAAAATCATAAGGGTAGGCATAATACAGTGGACATGGGATACCCATGATGTGCTTGAAGTAAAAGCTGAAAGAATAGGATGGGGAATCAGTGAGTGTTGAGAAAATAAATAAACAGATGTTTCGGTAATACACATGTCTAAATATGTAAAGAAGAATGTTTGCTATTTGTCTACCTGTTTGGTTTTTATACAAATCTACAGTTTTACTCTGATCATGCTGGAATTTTGCAGACTAATAGTTTAAGGCAAGAGGGCCCCAAAAGGTCCCAAAAAGGCCCTTTGGTACGCTACATATTGGGTTTTGTGCAATGGTTTAATGGCTTGCTTTTTAAAATTATTTTAGCTCATGATAGACGGTAATGATTCTTCTTATCGGATGGCTGAATAAATGAAGTTTCTAATTATTTCAATCGATTTTCTTTTACGCTTCGTATTTATCTGAATATCATGTTTTTTAGCTGAAAATCTCACATTTTTTCTCTGAAATCAACAATAGCATATTTCCTTGACATCCAGAGATTTGATTTTCAAAGATATTTACACCTCTAGAAATTAAATATCACGCTTTCCTGCAGGCCCATGATAACACGTAGAAAGAAAATCTGTATAAGTAGGGTCCAGATTTCCAAGGCCCCACGATAGATTGCTTCGGGGGGTAATCGATAAATTCAATGAATATTTACAACAAGTATACTCTTCAATTTCTATTCTCAAAGTAGCTATCATAGGGGCACTATACACTAGGTGACATATACCATGTATATGAGAGAACACTTACGTAGTAAACGATACACATAAAGGATATAAATAGGCTACATACGTAATTTAATGTGCAAGAATATTTATGTTCAGCGAATAGCAATGGTAATGATTCCTATATTACTACAACAAATACAGCGTTGATTACTATCGTTTATTACTCCGATGTATTACACGTAGTGGAACCGTATGCCTCTCATTACGATTTTAACTGTTTTTTAAACCAATTCCCAGATCATAAACGTTACGAGTTATTTATCTATGTTTAAAAGTGTAAAAGTACAATTAACTTACATTCACTCATTTTTGGGTGTCCCGTGATTGAAAGAGGACCAAGAGTCACTCATCTCTCCGTGCACCTGGAAAACGGTCAGCATGTCTACTACATCGAACACAACGTAAAAGATAGGTTACGAACTCCTCAAATGACCACGCCAACAGTATTCTCAAGGCTTTGTGGTTTTCTTATAAAATAAGTTCAATTTTTTACACACCCGTTGAATTTCAACGGGTATCTTCCGCTAGTATGCAATAAACATGTTTTGTCGGTTTGGCTACGTTGAGAGAATGGATGACAATCAAATAACGAAGCAGATTTGTGATACAGAAGTGAATGGTGTGAGCGGAAGGGGTACACCGGGAAAGTCATGGGTGAATGTAGTGTAAGAGACTCTTGAGAGAAGGAATATTCGGAGTCTATCCTAATTCTCTCTGAGTAGGACTCGCTTATATTCCTTCTTTTCGTCGTTTTTCCGACCGTTTGCTTTTAGGATGGGGGCGGTTTTTTCATTAGCCAATTATGGCTTAACAAACGTGAGGTTCCTCATATTTTTTCGATTTTAATAAATCACTTGCTATTCGAGGACGAGAAATAACTGCACCGATGGAATGCCAAACTAAGACTACTTTAATAAATAGGATGGAAATCGAAGTGAGACTGCGGGTTTAAAGTTAGACTTAATCTTTTAAGTATATTCAAAGCCGATTTATTTTCTGACGGAGTCAAAAACCTTTTACGAAACCCGATTTCCTACAGTAGATATGATCATAAGTGCCAGAGCTACTAGGGAAATATATTACAGTACAAACATGTTTAAAATGCCATTTTCCTGCAAATGATTAGAGACCATAAAAGCTGCTATGACACACGATAAACGTTGTATGGAAATAAATATTTAATAATTTTAATCCAATAATAACAATAATCTGTCAATGAACATTGGAAATAATGAAAACTATGTAAATATTGAATTTATTGATGATTTCAGAATGTCATTAGAAGAACATTTTTGTGCCAGTGGTTTTTTTGAGCTTGCTTTATACTACCTAATTGCATCATCACTACTAGATTTAAAAAAATAAATATCCGCTGTGCTTTATAAAATTTTTTTTATTAAAATCTTTAATCGCACTATGTGAATGCCCAATATAATTAAAATAGACAAAAAGTAGCAGAATAGGAGAATTCACGTTCTAAGTACGCCAAATAAACATCGAGCAACGCTCGGTAACCAGTTACTAGTATATGTAACACTGATAGCATATGGCGTAGTGCTTGTAAGTGAAAATTCACCCCTTGACACGTATTTGCAGGTTTTTACTGATGTTAAAACTCACCCCATGCCACACACCCTTGAAGTGGCTTGCAGGTTACTATGTAGATATAAACAATTAACCATTCTACGAATGAACATGAAATTTACTCCTATCATACTAGTCAATATGCATTGGCTCTCTTGGTACACAGTTTTGGAGGGTTTAAAATCCGCAGATCCAGACATTGCCTTTGTAATAGATGAGGGTTATATCATGGCAATGAGCAAATCCAAACTTGAAAAAAACCTAATTCACATAGGCTGTTACTCGTTCTGTCGATTCACGTCGGACTTTCCCCACCTTACTTCTCAACTAAATCTGCACACTTTTCCAATCATCCCTTCCTGACATTTGCCCCGTAACTCGAGGGACTCTTCCACGGACTTCGTGGTCGAGTAGACCCACTCATCGCAGTCGACCTTTGACCCTACACATCCCCGTCTCCCACCCTCTCTCCTCTTCCACCCACCTAATCCTTCGCCAAAAGTGCTGGTGTTCCTCGCTCATTTCCTTTTACTTCATCCGATCTTCTCCCCTGATCCCTTCATTTATTTCTTCCATCCACATGCCCCCCAATTACTTTAACCCAGCCCAAAGTGTAATTTCAATCAAGAAGGTGATTGAGGATTGGTCATCAGAATGGAAGAGCACCCGCAGTTATGAAAGACGTGAGAACTCACCCGTAAGACCGACGGAAATTTATCCTGCCTTCCAAAAGAAAAGCTAATATCGATAGCGTGTCGTCTTCTTCGTCAGCAGCTGGTATGAACGTATTAATGGCGGAAATTACACAGCATATTTTTAATGGATTACAATTCATATTAAGGAAAGGCTGTAATCAATGAAAATAGTAGTGTAGATGTAGTTTAAAATAGTTTTCGTTTCACGATAGCTATTCCGGGACAGTGTTGATCATAATATATCATTATTTAATTAACAAATTTCATTTTTAAGACAGACAAGAGTGACTACAAAAATTAACTTTTTTTCATAAGATGCCCTGAAGGCGATGGCGGAGTTGTCAGTCGAAGCTTTGGCAAACTCTCACCTGGGGAAGACCCGATAAGGCTTCAACAACAAAAATTTTCTCGATCGCTTCAGCCGATTATTTACCTTTGACAGCTATTCTGCACTAATGGAAAATGTTTTTTTTCCATAATTTATAGAATTAAGATGAAATTTTGAAATATAGATATTCTTAAATAATTTGCCAAAACATTTTTATGTACATAAATGCTACATAGTCATTAGATATTTTTGCATAAAATGCTATGGAAATGGTTGAACACCGCTTTCAAAAGGTGGAAAAGGTGTTTATGTACTAACAACTTCCAAAGTTTTTCTTGTTCATTGCATTGAATTTGATTGCCAATTTAAAAGCCAAATTATTTTTAATGGGTATTCTTTAACTAGGTACGATGAGAAGACTGTGAAAGTAAAATTAGAGCAAGATGAAGAAGGAGCTACGAACGTGCAATGCTAGTTATCAAAGTTGAGGAACAGGGGAAGGAAAATGGACTGTAAATTGAGGGAAACGTGATAAAAATGAACGACCATTGAAGGTGGAAGAGATCGTCAGCCCAAATGGTAGATGGAATACACCAAAAACAATATTGACATGGAGAGGTGACTGGGATGAAAGAGATACGTATAAAAAGAACATAAATTAGGGAATGCCACCGTCCGGTGCATACGAGAATCGATTCTTGAACCCATTTATTAATTCGACGCTGACTATAAAAATGGCCCAGAAAATTTTGGATATCTACATTTACATATACGAAGTACCGTGCAAGCCACCACTAGGGTGTGTGGCCCGGGGTGTTTCCACACCAGGCATGCAGCACTCGTCCCAGCACAAATCAGAACCTTGCACGTTCCCCCAGCCGCTAGGCGAAGGCCAAAAAGCAGTCATGAGAACAGTGCGCAGTCCAACCAGAAACTGGGAGAGTGATACGTAAATGAACATGCAGATATGTAGAAAAATGCTATAGACACATCTAGTGGTTAATATTACTAATACTGTTAATTTATGAATGCTACGAGATGCTACTTCATGCAGAGAATAAAATAAAATAATGCCGGACATATCAAGCGGTGTGAAGTGTTAGTAATGATGTTGTGTTATTAAGCACAAGTGAAATTTCCAATAAACCTATTGAGGGAGGGATTTTCATATGACTGATCTATCGTAGCTATTATGATTCCTTAATGTGCGTGGGAAAAATGAGATTTTAAATCTATCGGTTCTGCAGTCAATTTCCTTTATCTTATTCCTGTGATCGCTTCTACCGTAATACGTTGGCTCTAGCAATATATGTTGAACGTCCGGCAAAAAACTGTCTGCTCCAAACTTGCGCAAAAGATTTAACCTGTATTTCTCCCTTCGATCAGTTAGAGATTCCCACCCTAATTCCTTCAACAATTCGGTAACACTGCTAAGTTTATCGTAACAACTTTTCCCAAATCTTGCTGCTCTCCGTTGTATTCGATATATATACGATGGAATATTCGATATACGATTCGACGATTCAATATACGATGTCAAGGTCATTACCGTCATATCAAACACATTTTCCCTAAACCTTACGGACCATGTAAATTGTTTACAGTAATTCCTAAGACCTACGGTAGCAAATATTAAATCATCACGGAACATTTGCCCTAAATTTGTGAACCTTAATCTGTTCTGATACTAAATTCATAGATATACTGTTCAGTTCTATGGTTTACGTTAATACACTAACTGGCAATAGGACGATGTAAACATATCAAACCCACACGTAGGAATACGTGAAATCGTATACGGCTTTATTCCTCATCAGTTGTCACGTTTTCTGAACGGGGACCCCATTGTTTGTCGAGTTATGTACACTACGAAGAAGAACAATGGCCATCGTGCTCATGAACCATTAAAGTATTACCCAAGACGTTTGGTGGGGGAGGTTTTATTTTTTCTTGTGTTGATTTACGTTCAGGGTCAGGGGGCTTGAGTCAATCTTCTGCAAGATTTTAGTCACTTCTGGGATATTATCATAATCACTTTTTTAAATAATTATCAGACGAAAAATCTTACTTCGTAGGATTAATACTACGGTGGTAATATTTAAATGAATTTGCATAATTACATTCACGCGTTTATCCCTAAAACTACCACCTTGACGTGGTTGAAGCACATGTGCGTATCAATGACCCCATGAGCTGGACTGGCAGGAGCAATTACTTTGGCTCCTGGTAGGGCCACCTATGCCGGATAGGTCAAAGAGTAGGAGGTAGTCAATAGGTAGTTCCATGATGATGTCACATTAAAAATATCGTGGTGTTGGGAGTCCCTCCCAACTATCAGTTACCCAGAAGATGAAAGTCATTCATAAAGATTTGAATCGTGGCATATACGGGACATCACCCACTAGGGTGGATATCGTGTCCGGGAGCGAGAAAAGCAAGGCCTCCGCGGTCATCACTCGAAATCATTGCATAACAATGTCATAAGTGGATAAAAGGAAAAGGAGAGAGAGGAAGAAGAAAAAGGGATCAGGAAATGGAGAAAGGGAAAATAGATATTTTTGGGCTGTACAAGGTGAGATGGAAGGATAGCGGGGACCATTATAGTACCTAATGGTTACTGGGTAATTTACAGTGGGAGATATAAGAGCCAACGTCGGGTAGTTATTATACTGCATGCAAAATCGGGGATGAGCGAATTAAAGGTTGAAGAGACGAGTGACAGGATACTATAGTATATAGTGATAGCAATAAAAGCATACCCCACGAATTTCGTATTGTCCAGGTGTATATGCCTAAAAGTAACCACAGGGAAGAAGAGGTGGATGGGGTGTATAAACAAGTGGAAGAGATATTGAGAGAAGTTACGGGCAAGAAAAACATGACTGTGAAGGGTGACTGGAATGCATATGAGCTAAGGACAATAAATGACTGTAGTGAGGAGGCAATAGAATTTTGTAAGATAAATAAATTGGTAGTCACTAACACATGGTTTAAACAACACCCCAAGCGTGGATACACATGGACAATGCCTATAATGAGCACATAGTAAAAAACGTAAGTATGTAAATAAGAGGCTGGTGAGGAGCTTGATATGGAGTATGGTGTTTTATAGGGCAGAAACCAAGGACTATGAGAAAAGAGGACAAAAATAGGCTGCAGGCTTTCAAGATGTGGGTGTGGAGGAGGATGGAGAAGATGCGGTGGACGGAAAGGAAGACAAATGAGGAAGTTCTTGACATGGTTGGTGAGGACTCTAATCAAGGATGTTTGTAGACAATTAGCCATCGATGCTCATACCTATCTTTCAATCTCATTTATATTGTGGAATTATTTTATAAATAGGTGTGTTTTACTAGAAAACCATGAATCATATAAAATGTAAGGCTGAATATCATAGAAAAACCAAAATGTTACCTACGTATGGAGGTACAATTTTCGCTCCATGTTGCAATTTTTCCTTTATCACGAGAAGAAAATTTTGGCAGGGAATAAAGGTAAATTGGGAACTTTTTGAATTATTTCGTCAGTCTCTTGAGTGGAAATGAACAGAGTATTATCGATATTTGTAAAGAAGAAAGTAAAAGGCTTTTCCCAAAAAGCAAGGACTGATGAAATGGTCTATCAATAAAGGTTTCACGAAAATTCCAGGGAGCGCATTTTTGTGAGACTTTGAAAGCTTAACATTAAAGAGAGTGGACGAAAATAGACCGGAGCCACTTGATGTCTCTAGAGAAATTGGAACTAAAGAAAGACAAGCGGGAGTGCTCGGTTTGGTAGGGGAGCAAAGGAAGACGCTGAAGTAAATCAAAATGATACAAAGGAGTGGAGCACGCATTAGAGGCAATTGAATGTTAAAGGTTGTAAAGGATGATAGAAGTTAAGCCTGATTCAACACGATCATTTTTTCCGTCCCTTTTCATGGATAGCTCCAATGATAGCTCAAGTGATGGCTCAAAATGAAGGTTTTCGCGATCACTTTCAGGGATAGCTGCAGTGATAGGGATCCCTGTCACTTTTTTCATCATTTGAGCGGTCCCTTTTTCCGTCCCTCGAGCCGTCCCTGACTCCGTCATTTAGCCAATCAGAGTGCACGGCAAAGAACGAGTGTTGCGCTACGTGTGGTTTGCAACCAAACTAGCGTTGCGTAAACTATATTTGCACTGAAAATCTCGGGTGCCAAAATTAAGTTCTCAGGGAGGACGCAAGTGATCGTGTGAATCAGAAAATGATAGCTTGAGTGATCACTCTCCGTATCATTTGAGCGATCGCGGAAAGCATCCCTAAAGTGTACCCTGCCGAGGGACGGAAAAAATGAACGTGGGAATCAGGCTTTAGAGTATTGGCGGAAAAATGAGGAAGAGGATAGCTAATTTGTGTGTCATGAAGAGAGGTCTGACGCATAATGAACTGAAGAATAAAGTAGAGGAGGGAATTGTGATTCTCAGTCAAATTAATGCGTCAAGAAAGCGCTGTGGTGTTATATTCATCCACACCAGTCGGTGTAATCAGAATAAGGATAAACTTTGCTCGTTAAAAAACTGTATTTATTACTTGCAACCGGTTTCAATACAGATTGCCATCCTCTGGCGCCATCTAGGCCATAAGATGATGATATACTTCAAAACCGGTCGCAAATAATTAAAACAATTGTGAAACGAGCAAATAGTATCCTTATTCTGATTTATAATGAAGGAGCTCCACTTAGTGACGCCTTCAACCACTGCATTTCGTCGGTAGATTACTCTGACAGAATTCATTGGAATTGCAGGAGTTCAAAGAAGTCTACTACTGCAGAGCATTGTGTAATACAAGGTGCATTCAGGGGCAGCGTGGGTGCTCAGGGGCCCGCGTTAAAAACGCGTTTCAGGTCGTTCAGGGCAAAAGGTTTGCAAATAATATATAAACGACATAAAAACTTTCGATGCGATAAACGACTTATTTCATTTACGTTAAAATCGGGTTTCTTCGGGCCCCGGGCGGGTATCCCCGCCTTCCCGCCCTGGCCACGCCGCCCCTGGGTGCATTCATGCATTGAAGAAGGATCTAGTACCTACTTTCCCAGCGAATAATCTGAATAAAGTTTTCTCGGACCATCAGGCGGGTGAGTGGTTCCATTTTCACCGATGACTCTAGGTCCGTCGCGTTCCTCGTCAACAGGGAAGTTGATGACGAAATTATCAACTTACCTGATGAGGAGGAACGCTACGAACCTTGAAACGTCAGAGCAAATGGAACCTCTCAACCAGCTGATACCTCGAGAAGATTCATTCATACATACTGACAGAAACGTTCAAAACCGATTTAAATTTTTATATGTTTTAGTTGGTAGGCTAGTAAAACTGATAAAGCCATAAGAAATCATTATATTTATACAGTTGTTACATAGACAGTGGTTACATAAGTCATAGACTTAACTAAGAGAAACCAGCAGAGCCAACGATAATTGATTCTGAGCAGAATTTCATCTATTTTCATACTCCACAATAAAATAAGCTCTACAATTATCATTACATTTTGTGAAGCACTTGTAAGCGGAAATTGTAAAAAAAACAACTTCGCGAGCTCGTTATTCTAATTTATGTGAACATTTTTCTTGTCACTTAATTGGAGAAAATGTTTAGATAAATCAGAGATTAATTATAATTTATTCTTAATCTGCGAATATAATTAAGAATAAATGTTACCTCAGTCAGAATTACTTATCGATCACTCACTAGAAACTTGAACATAGAAAGGAGAGATAGGTAACTACTCTGGCATACACAATCCACCAAGCTCCTGATTTCGTAAAAGCTATATAGCTGAATTCCTTGGTTTACTTTCAAATCCAACGCGTGCTCACAAATAAAAAGCAAAATAAAAAAAAATATAACTTAGAATTTTTGCGACCCCAAGAATGTCGTTCAACAAGTGGCGCTATTTTGGCACATTCGACAGAATCAACTCGTTTCTGCTTGCCTAGAAAATGATAGGATTGTTATTGTGTGACAATGGAGAGATCTAAATGGTGACATTCCGGGATAGATCTAAGAGTAAAATTAAGCGTTGACTATTTCACTTTGTGGAAATTATTCATAGTAAAAGTAAATATTCACTTCGTACGTTTTCTACACATGTTAGAAGATCGAAAATGAAGCGAAGTAAGTGAAGTGAAGAATGCAGGTATTTTGCCGTATTATATACATCATCCATTTTAGTTAGGCCCTTCAACATCTTCAAATTCATTAATATTGCATACCCTAAAAAAGGGGTGTCACCACACAATTTTATTCAATTTCCCGCTAGTTTACAACCGTCATATTTCTCTTACAAGTGGTATTTCAAACTACTAGGTTTTACCACTTTAGCGCTTTTGAATATCTCAATTTCTTTTAAGCCTAACAACCATTAAATGCTAGGATTAAAAGGATTATAGGAAGAGATTAAGAGAATAGAAGGATTTTAATAGCAGTCCGAAAGGTGAAAATTAATAATAAAATTAAAATTTATTTTGATTTCCATTTCAATTTTATTTTGACTCACGGCCCCGGGTTTCGTCGCGTCACGCCATCATAATCACCTGATGACGTCGCGACGCGAAGAAACCAGGGTCATGAGTTGAAATAAAATTTTCTGTAGAAAACAAAGTAATTAATTACCTATATTATTATGAAGGGATTCCACCGATAGGTACCATTCGTTTTGTGAAAATGACTGAGTTTCAGCGAGTAGACATTTCGAATATCGAAAATAGTGGGGAGAAATTACAAAGTGAATGTTTCCTTTTACTATACCTAAGAGACTTGAAGGGGACTGCGGAGAGAGGACCTCCATGAACTATTCGCGGAATTAAAATAATTGGTCATTTTTTACCATTATTGTGAGCAAGACTGAATCTAGGTATTTTACAATTGTGGCCAATATTTTTTTGATGACCCTAACAAAGAATTTATTAACCGATAGCGATTTTGTTAAACCACGTGTTAAATTGCCGGATAATCTAGGGTTTTATAGCTATCCTGTTAACATTGTAGTTCCATTTCCCATCATGAACTCAATTTTTAATATCTAAGTGTTCTCCAGACTTTGAATTTTACGAGTCGTTTTATTAGGGATCACTTACAATATACCTTCTTCCTGTGGGTGAGTGTAATTTCAACTGCAAATTTTAGTCTAAGTAAAGCCACAGTTCATTTTAAATTGGTTGATGGCAAATATTTTGATGAAGGAAATAAATAAACCGTAGGTTTCATTGTGATTTTCGTTGAAGTTAAAAACGACTGTCAGTATAACTTATAAAATACTAAAAAAATTGAAACAGAATGTACACATTATGGGGAAAATAAATGTACATACACTATTATTAAGTCCCAAAGTCTTTTAATAAATGTGGCGGAAACAGAATGATAGTGGTATACATAAAACGTTGAACCAATTACCAAAGGACATGTATGGTTTGAAAACATATACAGAATTTAAAAAAAACTTGCATTTGTATATAAAAAAGTATTTGTTGGAAATGTGATATCAAAAATAATTGGGAGACTGACTGTATTTGTTTGCATATACATGCATACTTACATTCTATGTAATGACACAGTAATGTGGTAAATTAAAGATTAAAAAAGAGTACCTTCTGATGAGCCTGGCAGGGCTCCGAAGGACTCATAAAATAAATTTGATAGTGTATATTTTTGGCCATTAAATGTTAAATGTTGTGTTTTCGTTATAAATTTTTTTTAAATTGTTTCCTTTGTCAATGTATTGTAATTTCTTTTGTAATTTTTCAATAGTAAAATTTTATGTCGTTTTAATTGAAAATACATTCTACACGTTGGTAAAATATTCTTATTTTTTTACAAGCATTCCGAAAATATTCCTAAAATTTCTGTCTCCTCTTCTCAATTATCGATAAGTCGCAGACTAGCCCCCAACAACGACCGGTCGCCAACAGCTTTCGCCCACATTGCCCAAGCCTTGGGCTGGCAATGATTGTGAGGATAGTCAAACATTTAGCAACTGTTTCAAATTTGATTTTGGATAACACTTTAGACTCTCCTATGGCAATTCATTATCATTTTGAATCAATTAACCCTTCTTGGGTACGGTAGCCTGAGAGGTGGGAGCCTGCAAACGTCGCAATGCGCCGAAAAATACCGTCTCGCCAACTTTAGAAGACCCTGGCATCGACAACACCTGGCACTGGCAACATCGACTCTATAACGAATTAAAAATATCCATTGATATCGATGGCGATACAGGTATTATTATGTCTTTAATTGATATTGGTACGCTTATTGAGTGGCATTCTTTTTCATTTAAATTTCCTGAATTCATCGGGAATTATTTGAATATGAATGCGAGCTCAAGAAAAAAGTATTATTTTATTATTCCAAGCCGCGCACATACAATCGTAAACTTTTCCAATTTATCTTATAACTTTTACAATTTCTCCTCATATTCTGCTCAATTCTCTTGCTTTAGTCTTTTGTATACGTACCTCAAATGATAATGATTACACAATTAAAATAAAACACTTAAACAGCAAACAATCGCATAGTTATGCATTATCTCTATTAATAATATTTTGGAAGAAATAGAAAAACCTTACTGTGTTTTTGTTGTTTAGATTCATTGCATAAAAAACATGAGGCAAACATTAACCATGTGCTTTAGATACATTTAGCAGGAGACGAGAAGTATTCATGACAAAAGTATCGGTAGAGTAACAGAAATGAAGTGTTTCCATCAGATGTCTCTCATATTTTGTGAACCCTCCATTTATTCTGGTAAGCAAGCAATTTTTATTATAAATAAATTATCATCCCATATGTATATTTACGGTCTGAGCCATAAGAAAGTGGCTTTCGTGAAGGCAGCACATGAAAGAATGCTAAATTCATGAAGAGGAAAATGTCTATTTCCAAACCCCATCAAAGGTTGGAGGAATATAATAAAAAAGACCAAGTCATGGAAGAAAGGAAATAATAAAGGTGGATTCCGCTGGATAAATATCTACCTTAAAACCGGTAAAGGAAGAGGATAAGCTAGGAGGAACTTGTCAGTTTAATCTGTTGTACTATTACCCAGCGATACAATCCTACAAATTACGATGTAAAGTACCATTTTACGGCTTAATACACCAATTGCAGCATGAAATGAGGCTAGGGATAAACGAAAATCTATTACGGTGAATTTGGCGCGAGAGCATTAGAAATTAGACACGTCTTTACATACGATGCCCACGGGTCTTACCCGGCTGCCGCACTCTAAGCAAGTATTCAACACCCTAATGCCTAATAAGAACGTAGTAAATCGTTGAATTATCTTCAGACGCCACTTTCCACTACGCTCTGAGACTCCTCGATAGAACCGCACGGCCTCAATGGGAACAATTTAATCGACGACTCCTTACCGCCCCAACCTCGCCCTTTCCGTCCATCCCCGCCTGACGACTAAACCGAATCCTCCTGCTTGAGTTAGCACCGCTATAAAACTGTAACCTTCTCATAAGAAACCCTTTGACTCCTCCTCACTAAATTTTTGAAAAGGGGTCATCCGCTGTAACTAGATTAGAGAAGAATCTGAACGTGGAGAACTCTTTCGGATTTTATAAAAGGTGATCTTCCACCGAAGATAACTTTTTTTGTTTTTCACTGGCCATTTTGAACCAAAAGGTAGCGGAGCCGCCTACAGAACATCTTGGTGTGCAAACACATTTCTTATGACCAGACGAAGAAATGAAAGCCTTAGTAGACTCTTTAATTTGCAGATAATATCACAGCTCAAAAATTTCGAAATAGCTACCGACACCATGCTCAAATCATCTATCGGTTATTGTCCCTTCCCCTGGACTACACCCATAAAGCTATGGAAGGGATTGCGCGTTCCAAAGACTCCTAGAGCTGAACTGGCATGATCAATAAATATTTCTCCTAGTAAGGCCACCCATACCAAATACGTCCAAGGGCCAGACCGTAGTTCGTGTGAAGGTGTCACACAAAATATACTGCTTGGAAGCTGGAGTGGTAAGCCCTCCAAATGATCAATTACCAAGAATATGAAAATCAATCATAGATAATTAAATCCTGGCAACAACGGAACGCCACCCACTAAGGTGGTTGTCGTGTTTGGCAGTGGGGAAGGCAAGGTCACAGAGATCATCCTCACTAGAAACTCTTGCACAACAATGTCATAAGTGGATAAAAGGAATAGGAGAGAGAGGAAGAAGAAAAAGAGAAAGAGGAGGAGGAAAGCAGAACTAAAGCAGAGTACAAATAGCAATTTGGAACGTAAGGACAATAATAAGGGTTGGGAAACCATAAAATATTAAAACAGGAAATATAGAAAGGGAAAAATAGATATTTTGGAGCTGTACGAGGTGAGATAGAAGGATAGCTGGGACCATAATATTGATGGTTACTGGGTAATCTACAGTGGGAGACATGAGAGCCAACTTCGGGTAGCTATAGTACAAAACGCAAAATCGGGGATGAGGGTAGTAAATATTTAAGAGGCAAGTGACAGGATACTAGTGGTAGAAATAAAAGCATGTCCGACGAATTTCGTATTGATTCAGGATTACATACCTACAAGTAACCATTGGGAGGAAGAGGTGGATGGCGTATGCAATCAACAAGAAAAGATAATGAGAAAAGTCCCAGGCAAGAATAACCTGATAATGACGGACGACTGGAATACAGTGGTGGGGGGAGAAAGGGATGGATTTGAAGTGGGAGGGTATGGCCTAGGGACAAGAAATGACTATGGTAAGAAGGCAGTTGTATTTTTTAGGAGAAATAAATTAGTAATAACTAGCACTTCGTTTTAACATCGCCATAGTCGTAGATGCACATGGAAAATAGGCTGCAGGCGTTCGAGATGCGGGTGTGGTGAACGGAAAGGAAGACAAATTAAAAAAAGCTTGACGGTTGATGAGGAGAGGACACTTCTGGATTAAATTAGGGGAAGGCAAGGTATGTGGCCTGAAGAGGTAATTGGGGCGGTGGGTTAAGGTATGTACATCGAAAAAAACATTTTTTTTTAATTTCGATTAGAAATTTTGGGATAAGGTGCGATTCTAGCCACAGATACACCCCTGAAGTTTTAGCTGACCAAAAATTGCCGTTTTAGGGTCAATTCTTGTGATTTTCTCCCAGATTTAAAAAAAATCATAATATGGCATTTATAGGGAACTCAATACTGCTCCGACAGTTGTTAGTCACTATTTTACTTTATTTTTCAGATAACTATAGTAATTTTGATGAAAATAACGGGGTTTTTGCTGAATTATAGTATTTTAGAGTGAAAGCCAGTCGTTCCTCTTGCACATGGAGCCGCGTGGAGACGTGAGGGGTCACAAAAACATTCTGCCCGGGAAACATATTCATTACCACATACATAAATGCAGTATATTTTTAATGTGAACTCTAGTTTACAATAACGTACCTAAAGTTTGGTTGAGAAGACGTGTACTTGGAAGTCCTTTTTTAACCTGAGAACTGGTACAGCACGTCGTGACTGTTTCACGTGAACAGCCAGCTTTCTAACTATTTTCCTCTCATCAAAAATCTTTGCTAGGAGTGCATTTTCTGGATGCCCAAAGTATGCATTTTTCTAAATGACTGGGAAACATTCGTTGGGAAAGGTCTTTGGCATGCTTTGGCAGTAATTTGGCCCAGTTAATGTGAAGACACAGATGCTTTGCACCGTCAATGCAAGTGGGATGAGTCTTCACAGCGAACCACTTTAGAACCTACAACATTCAAAATATATTTCACTAGCAATGCCAACCTTGAAGGCGTGGCAACGGGCGTGTAGAGCCGGAGAATTCGATCCGCAGTAGTTAACCATCTTGAGGTGTTACGGGACCAGGCTTTGCGTCCCAACGTCAAAGATTCCACTCTTAGAAGGTATGTCCCTAGTCGAGTCGAAACTTCTCGTAGAGGCGAAATAGAGAGCAATTATAACAAAACTAATAGCGTGAAAGTAGAAAGAAACATGGAAAGGTAGCAATAAAAATAGAGAAGCTACCTAATAAGCTAACTCACGAATAAGTATCGTCACAAAATTCCAATTAATCTAGGCATACCTTATCCATCACGTCGTTTCAAACGGGTCATACGTGAGGGTTGAGAAGGAGCTCCATGAAATGATTTTTGCGAAATTTTGAAATTTTTTAGCGAATATCTTCCTAAATCCGGAAGCAAAACTTAGAAGCTGACGTTTTAATGAAGTTGAGAATTCCAATCCAAGTCTCTTTCACCAGACATCTCGAAGGAAGAAACTGCTCGGGTATTCAAACAATCGGTGTGAAAAAGGAACAAATCTTATCGGCTAGAAGTTTCGAACTCGCAGAAGCTGATAAGACTCAAATTAGTTCCATTGCAAATAGCTTTTGCCTCCGTTTGCATTTAATTACTAGTGTGTTTCCTATTTTTCAATTACCAAGTCATTTCAGCATCCAAGGTAAGTACTTAGAAGGTAATAAAGGCAGTTTGTTTTTCAGCTCAACCTTCAGCCTTGTCATATCTGAAGTGTGATAACTTATTTTCAAATGAAGAAAACGTGGCACATACCAAATTTAACTCTGAATTCAAATGTATTATGCAACGCACCTTCACTTAATACAATAGCTGTAAATAGTTTTCATTCATAGCATAAAACAAAAAATTCATTTTGATAAAGACGTTAGCCGTACCTAAGGAAAACGTCAGATTTCAACAAGCAAAGATACAATTTTGATAGATAAGCTGTAGAATTTTGACGGCTGTTTTCCACAATAGAGGGTTTTTATGCCAACTAAAAACATCCACGTCGTCTATTTCACAGTTCCGCCAAGTAATGCCAAATGTTGCGAGTCTTAAAATATCCTACACGTCCTTACCACGGTTTCACCAGGTTTTGCTAAATGTTGCAACTCATACCTGAAACTTAGGTTAACAATGATATTTCATAAATGCGTTACTTTGATGCTTCTTCTTGCATTTTACAATGATTAAAGTTTCGTTTTTTCTTCAAAATTAGGTTATCAGTTCCAAAAGTAAAAATTTTTCTCCTATTTCAATAATATAGCATTTTCTTGGCAACATGATTAATGGCTATGAACGAGAAATTTCGCCCGGGCCTTTTATGGCTTAGATGAATAAATAATTAAAGCAAATTTCATTGAGCTTTCAGCTAGGGTATTTTAACATCAATTTCTCTATGTGCATTTACCCAACACTACATTATTTAAAAATACATGTAACATAAGACGGTACATAAAAGGAGGACATTAAAAAGACATTTCGATGAAATTTGAGTGGAAAACCCTAAGTAAATACCCTCTGTTAATACCGGAAATAAATAAACGCTTCACTGGCCTCCTTACGGAGTCAGGGTGCGGTTTTTTTTACGGCTTTTACAGAGTATCTGCATTGAGCAAGTCACATTGATTCTTATAATCCCATACATCGGCTTTCATTTGTTCTCTCTACCACTGAGTTTTTATGGGCACCCTCATCTTGCCCTTATGAGCATAATTTATAGCTGCAGTACGTAAATGCATTACCAAATGGTACATTTGGTATTTTTCTGCTTATGGAATATCTACGGAACTATAGCATTAAAATATTCTGGGAATTAAAACTTAAAATCATGTTACGTAGGAACATTTCTTTGGCCGATAAAACCGAACGAAAAGGTATATAAGTATATAATTTCATGTCACGTATAAACTTTTTTTTAGCCAAGACAATAAAAATGGTCAACATTTGCCCGGTTCCTAAATGCATAATCGGTGCAATTGATTCGCAGCTTCCCGTGCGATGCCAGGTCCCTCAGCTAGTTAGGAATTAAATAAATGAAATGGAATATGTTTAGTTCATTACGTGAAATAAAGAAATAGCAGACGACTAAAGCTAAAGTTTTTCTTGCATCATGGTTTTGTGTTGAAAATCTATTGTGGATCCCTAGTTAATTGAATTATCGCGTTAATTAAACTAAGTATTAAGTTATCTTATTCTGCGAAATTCATTTTTATCCTGAGCCCGGCACATTTTTAACCACTGCGTAAAGTGAAAGTAAGACCGTGAAAATAAATTTTAAAATATTTTCATCGCATAGGTAGGAAATAAGTCTACACTGCTCATTTTAATATACGAATTATTCCTCCCATAAGAGAAAAAGTTGTCCTATTTATTACCTTAAAAAATTAAACGTAAAGTTATCTTATTATCATGAAAAATCCACCCATTTTCTAAATGAAGACGACAAGGGATTTTCTTAAGATCCCGTACATAATGTAACGTACTCATTTACATCCACGCCAAATAAATCTTGGAAGCAAGTAACTGATTAATATAAAACTTACATTTGTTGGCTTCACTTCATAGGTCTAAATAGTATTCATAATTAAATAAAATACTTAATACTTTTCTGAAGTTTGAAATGTAAAACTGTAGAAGGGGCAGCTAAGGAGGGAAAGTTCACAAACATATGGCATTCACAATGAAAAACCAATGGAGCGGGCGTGATTCTCTTCCGTTATGGCCAGGAATGGGCAACCTGCGGAATATCTCCAATTTGTATTCTACAAGTTGATTAAGCCAGGTTATATATAGTGAGTAGGTATATATTTCAAATAGTTCCCGATTTATTTTAAATTCGCATTTTAATGCTTCTAGTCATGACAACATATTTGTCCAACTTAAAGTTCTTTTCAAGTTCCTCATATTTCTGCCTCCCCCATAGTCCAAAAAGCCTATTCTTGTCCTTCCATTTACACGCTACCCAATATTCTCCTGACAGATTGCATAGTTTTTACACCAAGCCATAATATTTGTAGAGGAAAGGCTCTCTTTAAAAACTCCAATATGGGATCGGGAACGGATTCCGCCGGAGTTGAGGCGATAACTTTGCTATAAATTCTTCCCAGGGTATCGTATTGGAAACATTTGTCCTCTTTCTACTCCAGCCAAATATATTCATAGCGCACTAGAAAACGAGAACACACACTTCAGCGTAAGGTTGTGATCGTGGACACCTTATATTACGAAATCCACACCTTAGCAGAGTCATTTTGAACCCTCTATAACTCCATGTTCTCACTTTAACCGAGGAACCTCGAATATGAGAAAAGGCCAACACACTCAACCTCTTTCATTAAACCAGAGCCATCGTTCACCGAAAAGGGAAAAAAGGTGGCTGTTCAATAAAATGAATCTTCTTAAACATAAAATTGGTGGCAGCGGTGAGACCCGAGAACTTTGAGCGTTGAGACCCGGGTTGTCATTAGTATTGACGAGTGTGCGATAAGCTATTTTTTTTATTTTTAGGAACACATGCACCCCGGTTAGAATATTAGCCTCTTGGAATACTAAGGGGATATGACAATAAACTGGAAAAAGTTTCAACGGCAATTTACTACATTTATCGATGCTATGACGCATGTTTTTTGGGGCTCTGAAGTAAGAACCAAGTAAAATTGAGATGACAGTATTTTGAACACGGAGTTCAATAAACTAACTCTTTTGCACTCATTGGTACTTTTCGCCAATTTAATTGGATTGATGGATAGTTGGACGGATTGATTTAAGGCGGAATTTGGTGTCTGCAATATCACAAAAAGTAAATCTGCTTATTGAACATTCAATAAACCACGAGCCATACGAGCAGAGTTCATACAATGCCATTCAATTGGTGATGTAACGCAATACAAGAATGATAAATTCGATAAATTTGTTGATTTGCTCTCTTCCAAGGTGCAGTGGAAGCTGATCACCCAAGAGTGTAAATATAAATGATACTTTTACACAGTTAACTCCCTATATGTAAAGGGGGTTTTCTTTACGTAAAACATGTTAATTTATTTATGTATACAAGTATGTATATGTTTTTCAGTGACTTCCATAAGAAATACACGGAAAGCTCGCTATAAGCTTTTGGTTCTGCGATTAATTATTAAATAGTATGCGCAACTGTTACAAAAACATTACGTAAATCTGATGTTTGGCTTCTTTCAGACCTTTTTTTCAATTTCAACATTTTACTATAAATAACATTCGTACGAAATCGGGGGAGGTACCAATAGAAAGAAAATTAATTATAGATTCTTATTTATATAACCGAATGTTGCTTTCCAATCGAAATTGTGAAAAAATTAATAAAATGTATCCATATTTAGCAGACGTTTGCTTTTTAGCAGACATTTAAAACAAGATTTAATAATAGTACTATTATTCAAACAGTACATTTTTAGGCATTGATTCTGACACCGGCATTTTTGCATACTGATTTTTGTAGTTAAATCTTCTGGAAGTTTGTAATAGTTTTTCCTTAGGACAAGCACATGTTGCTTCAAATGCAAATTCTCGACGTAATATTTGAGAAATATAATACTTAAGGTAAATTAATCAATAAATAGTTATAAAAAGTGTTTTTCATTCCCCAGAAATATCCACTTATTTCAATTTATTTCAGTATTACACATTACCATCAATCAACTATTTTCCCTTAGCAGTTGAAGGCTCGTACACCAGATGGCAGTTATATTTCAGTATCGGTACATTCAATACTGGTACCTCCTATAGTACCGATATCTAATAGTACCCAGTGGAACCAAAATAGAAAAAATATTACCCGAAATATTAATATATTAAATATTATTATTATCAATATAGAAAAAATATTATTATTAGTATTATTCGGTACTAATAATTAAATATATTAATTATTAGTACTGAATACCGGTATTTTTTGCCTATCCCTAGAGTAGACATCCCTACAGAAGGGAGCAATGGAAAAACCATTTCCCGCCTGATGACGTACAATCAACGCTAATGTTCCCGAAGATAGAGAGACGTGCATCCAATCAGCAGGGAAACGACCACGTCTTGAAACAAGGTCGGTACCTGAATATAAAAAAGGGATACGTGTCGGGATATAACTTAAGTCAAGGCTGTGCGCAAAGGATAGAGAGGAGTATTGAGAAGAGATACCTATGCTGCGACTTTGTGAGTCAGAACAATTAAAGACTTCCACATTGTTATATGTATTGTGTAAAATATACAGCTTTCACTGATGATATGCCTTAGATTTAGAAATAATGTTATCGCCTTTTCATGCTCCTTAATACGTTCACCCACAGAGTGGCAAGATTCTCCTACGTACCTACCTTCTTCCACAACTACACGGAATTTCGTACGCGTTTGTTAATAAATACATAGTCCAGCAGATTTAAGTCGATAGAAGGGTCGAAAAAAGTTCACGCTTTTTAAAATATATACTCACGGTAACCAAGAGCAAATCGAATGTTAATCAAAGAACAGGTTTTGTAGATGTAGCCAGAAAATGAATAAAATGGCATTTAAGTTATTTCAAAGGAGAACCATCTTAAAGGTGACGGTTTTGAGGATTTTTTTCTCTTTCTCGTACACCGATCCTGTAAAAACCCCACTTTCCGCATATTTACATGACTGCCAGGCCACTCTCCTCGTTTGACGAGGAGATTCATTTCACGTGGAGTCCGTGGAGTTTATGGTCACCTCACATGAGACGAAAACTGTACCGTCGCGCAGTTACATACACGACATGCTATTCAAACTGAGAGCGTATTTACTTTAATTTCCACCCTTGAGTTAAGGATATAAGGGAGATATTATGCAATTTTGAGGATACCGGGACTAGCCACGGTAATGACCTTTACGGAGTCACCCCCAAGTGCACATAAGTGCGATATTCCACAGAGGAAAAATCATTCGCCTTGACCGGGATTCGAAGCCGGATCCCTGGATTTCGCGTCGAGTGCTTTAACCAGTCGATCGAGGGATCCGGGTTCGAATCCCGGTCAAGGCGAATGATTTTTCCTCTTTGGAATATCGCTCGGAGATATTAAGGTTTCCTGGATATTATACCGACCTAGTAATTTTTATTACAGATGTCATTAAAAGATATTACGGTCATTCTGATGCGGTTGGTAGCACATTCATTATTTTACTATGCAGAATTTTTGCTAACATCGTTTTTCTAAATTTCGTCAAGCAAAAGTTATTCTCTGATATTTATGACATCATGTTTTTCATTGCAAATCAATGGATGTCTCCCGGTTTCAGGTTTATCAAAATAATGAGGACCAGATATACTAAAATTATCTACCAGCATACGAGCTGTAAAATAACCTTGGAATATGTAGGAAGGCATTTTCTAGAAAAGTCTCGGAGAAGTAGCATTCACGTATCAAACTGCCAGTGACCAGCCACAGGAAACATGCATTCCACTCCACAACGGGATTCTCCACTGGGCTGAAAGGAGGCCCCGTTTAGGACGCCGCGACGGAGTTATGATCACCAATCACTCTTCCTGTGATTGCTCACAGGATAGGGATTCCGCACCAGGGACAATCGCACTCCACAAACACTCAATCAGTCACAACTTCTCTTTCTTTCTTTCAACAACTTTCACGTCATGCTCTATTGTTATCATACTGTTTGTTGTATCTATTACTTTATATTCCATTATTCTTAATGCTAAATGTGTAAGCAATGCGATTGATAATCTATGTTGCCTGTTTTAATTTCTCAATCCTTAATGTGTGATCTTAAATCTATGCACTGTTACCCTAATTTTCACATGTTATTTTTTTTCTTATTCATTGATTTTTGTTGGTTTATATGTGGTGTTCCTTAATGAGATTCGTATGTGTTGCTGTCACCATTGGCCCCATTTGTTGTGGCATGTAATAATATTTAAATGTTCTAGGGGACATAAAGTTTCAGAACAATAAAGACTGTTTTCAATTCAATTCAACTTCGGGTAGGACACTCGCTCAAAAAAGAGAGAAGTCAACAAAATAGATAATATAAGTTAAAAGGGACGACAAAATAATGAGGAAAATACGAGGGTGCGTGTCGGATGCGCGTATTTTGGCCACTAGTTGGCTCTCTTTAGCAAACTGAAGGCCAACAAGCACTTGCAACACAAGGTTGTAAGTGAATCAGGAGATGGTCAACAAGCACTTTCAACACAAGGTTGTAAGTGAATCAGGAGGACAATCGTTGTTATGAATACGAAAATGGATAAGAGTGGGGGAAGGGGAGAACCAAAGACGATGGGGTGTGAGAAAGAAAGGGGGTGCTCGAGTGGGGGACAAAGACCGAAAAAACAGTTATATCGTACATTAGAATATATCGTCCTCCACCCTCCTCCGTGATTCCTTACTTTTTTGCGGAATTTTACTCTCATTTTCCTTGGCTAGTAACATAACATCCCCTACCATGTGCCATTTCGGTGACTTGCAACGCTGCATAAATATATATATATATATATATATATATATATATATATATATATATATATATATATATATATATATGCGATTGCATTTTAAGCTTTAAAAGGCATCATCATTTTAATAAAATCTCCTCCAATGGACGCGAATTTAATATTGAATAATGTTATTCCCTTTCAACAACTAAAAGGCGTCAGAAATAATGTGTATCAATACATTATTTCTGACGATTACCCGAGGATTGATTACACAGGCGAGATGTGGTGCAACAGCTTCTTCTAATGAATAGACAGCCGAAACACGCAAAGAATGTTGTCGAATAAAGTGGACAATACAATGCCAGTCAATTATTCATCAATCATGAAACATTTCTAGCACTAAAGTATACATTTAATCATCGTTAAATAAAAATAATAGCTGAGGTAAAACTTAATCTCACGGCAATCTTTCTGCTGAGAAATCATTTTTTAAAGGACTTAACGATCACGTGAGAGAGAATATACACATGCTCTCTACATTCGAAAATATAACATTTTTAGCTTCTTTCTTCAAAAAATAACATTTTAAGGTTAAATGTAATGTATAAATTGGCTTTGAATTGGTCATTATGTTGAAATGACAATGTGTAACAAAGACTAAATGAAAGAGGTATACATGAATGCGTCCACTAGGAATAATGATTAAACTGAACGGCTTAAAATTACGCGCATTGAGGGCAAATTCCCTTGCGTATAAAAGGATTTTCCAGGGCACGAAACATGAAATGGGAGAAATTTTCGATAGAACATGAGCAAGAGAATCTCTCGTTCCGTTAATCCGTAGCCGGAAGTAATAATCCGTGGGATTTCATTGAACGAAAGCTTCAAACGGCACGTGGCTGTTCACCATTTCGACTCGTGTATTTCTACTATCCGTGCCGGCAGTCACGGGGGTGCATTCACGAAGTCACAGATTCGCGAGCCAAGTCCTCCCACTAATCAGTATCCCGAGGGCACGTTCCCTTCAAACGTTTCCACCTTAGGTATTAGTATGTGTAGACAACTAGCGCTCGAGGGTCATCTGAATGCAGGAATGCAAGGATTCACGATGCTGACCCGATTTGGCTACATGTCCCTCATACGAATCATGAAATCTAGGAGTATTTATGGTCCTTATCCACAATGAAACATAAAGATCTGATATACATAGAAAACCTTTAAATAAAAAAAAATATATATTAAGAAAAAACATCAATTAACAACTCAAATAAGTATTTTTGTAAAACTTTATTAATTTCTCGTAATTATATAAATGAAATTTTTGTATCAAGTATATAACGGTAAAAAGACTACCTAGTTAGATACTTTCTAAGAGTCACGAGCTTATTTGAAAAACGTATGCTTTTCAATTCAATGTATTCGTAAATGCAACATGTGTTGCACTACCCAATAAATCATCATCAAAATTGCCAGCATTTTTCACCTTTGTAATTTGAGCATGCCTTTTGTCGATGCACGAAATATTGAAAAAGATTTTGTATCGCACATGATTTGAATGCAACTATCAAAAACTCCATTCCATACTACAACATTCTACTGACTATGGTGGCAGGTGAACAACAAGTCGATCAAAATAACAATGTGAATCCAATTTTTAAAAGTACCTTTAAATGCACGAAAAACACATTTACTCACAATAGTAACATATTCTTATGCTTAACAAAACATCTTTGGTTCTGGTATATCAATTTTATAACAGGATAGACTGGTAGCCATAAAAATGTGTTATTATAATAGAATATATATCAAAAGGATGGATGCATCAAACACAAAATTAACTATGAAAGCGCCCTCCGAAGACTTAGGGACATAATACGTCGATTAAAATACTATAAAAGAGAGGAGGGATATTCATTTGGCACATTCTGAGGTATGATTGCATCTGAAAAACAATTAAAGCGGGAGAAACTAAAGGGGAAAAACACCTAAGGGTAGCCTGAATGCTTCATGGAAACGTTAGATATATCAAAGCCAAAATTTAGGCAAGAGTTAAGTAAATATTGACACAAAGACGAACTATCAAAGACAAATGGGAAAGAATGGAGAGGTACGTCATAACAATCTTCGAATTAAAGACAAGTTATCATGATTTTGTGAAATAAATAAAATTTATGCTACTTGCTTGATGTAATTTCTTGCTGTACCCGCAATCAATCGGAGTGGGCGCCGCTAAATGTAACAATAGGAGTTGGCCTATCACTATGGATTCTATACTCCTATCATGGATTTTTTAGAATCACACACGAAAGTTGAAAATGTACAAATCGAAAATTTTTATCAAGACTTGCCACTATGATTCTTAGCTTTAAACTATTCCCCCCCCCATTTCCCCATGGGAACTTCGTCGAATTGTTACTGAGTGGACAATAGAGGAAATAAATAATGAAGGTATTCACTGTCTGATAATTTCCCATACTTAATAATACTTTTCAGCCATATCATAAACAATTATTTAATTACTTAAAGATTTAAAACTAATCCTGCCACCTCACTTCTTGATTTTGACAGCGAATCATATCCAAATAACACATACTCTGCTGAACATACATGGAAATAAATAACCAGGAAAGCGATAGCTAATTTGATTAAAAAAGCGCAATCCACTTATATTTTCTGTTACTGCCTATTAAATTACAAGACAGCATCTTAACTTAAATTTTTTCATCGAGGACATTGGTCTCTACGTGTATAATTTCTTGTAGGCTTCCATCTGTACGAGTAATAGCGAAATAAAATATACGCAAA
Source organism: Pyrrhosoma nymphula (assembly GCA_963573305.1). Lineage (NCBI taxonomy): Eukaryota > Metazoa > Arthropoda > Insecta > Odonata > Coenagrionidae > Pyrrhosoma > Pyrrhosoma nymphula. Next base: position 45,135,759 of record OY754337.1, on the reverse strand, counting down.
GGTTAGTACGACTGCACTACATGGAACATGACGGGAAGGCATCCATAGCGTCATATTTCCCTCAACATTCTGCAGGATCTGCACAATATCGGTGCCAGCAAAACATCCCAGGGGAGGAAGCAGCCGTCAAGGTTATATGTATATATAAAGGCAGATATATTCGGAACCGAATCAAAAATTCATCCTTATTTCTGATACGGCTTCACCCGGAGCTAACGTGGCAGAAGCATTGGTCATAAGGGGTGTGGATTAGGGGTGATCGTCAAAATTTGTTTTCCGAATTTCAGGGAGCTTGGGGTCAGAATCGTTGTCTTTGGGACTTAATATAACGCCTGATTTTTTTCAGATTTTTTGTCAACCGTCCTGAGTTTTCGCCAAGCGTTTTAAGTTTAAATCTTTTTGGCCATTTTGGTAAACATTTGAAATGAGCGGAAGATCGTGCCCTACCTTATTTTTTCATGAAAAATGCTTACAAACTGTCAGAAAGAGAGTAACAAAGGGTTTAGCAGCAGCTACATGAGTGCAAAACCGCAATAAGCAATGAAAAAATTATAAATAAAATTAAGGGTAGACCACCTGGCAAACACTACTTACACAACGCTTTCAGTGCCCGCGTAGCTCTTCGCTTGCTACCGTTTCCAGTAAAAACCCAGAACTCACCACGAGGAGTTAAGTAAGAACCAAGTAAAATTGAGATGACAGTATTTTGGACACGGAATTCAATAAACTAACTCTTTTGCACTCTTTGGTACTTTTTGCCAATTTAATTGGATTGATGGATAGTTGGACGGATTGATTTAAGGCGGAATTTGGTGTCTGCAACATCACAAAAACCAATACTGCTTATTGAACATTCAATAAACCACGAGCCATACGAGCAGAGTTCATACAATGCCATTCAATTGGTGATGTACCGCAATACAAGTATGATAAATTCAATAAAGTTGTTGATTTACTCTCTTCAAAGGTGCAGTGGAAGCTGATCACCTAAGAGTGTAAATATAATGATACTTTTACACAGTTAAATCTCTATATATAAAGGGGAAAGGGCGTTTATTTGTTTGTTTGTTTGGATGTTCGAAATGTTTACTCACTTCCAGGCTACGCTTTGTGTTCCACCTATGCCTAACCCAGCCTCCTGACCAAAATGGGCACTCAGTATTTAGTTTGAAACATGTACCTACTTTGTACTGACTTTTATGACGGAATTCCGACATATGCTCTCTCTCAGCAATTATCGTTTTCATAAACTAGTCTCTGTTCTCTCTTCCATAGTCTATTTCAGAGGCATCCTTCACAAGACAAATATTTCTCTCAACACTTTTCGTGTGGGCAGGAACTTTAAGGAATTTTGGCAATTCCGATACTATGAAGTTAGTTGCAATTTTTATTATGTCCTTCTCAGTTAAACTGTGTTGTTTTTTTGTTTTTGTCGATCGAGCTTGGAGTATTTTTTTGGTTGCTTGCTCGCACACTCTCTTATTTTTGTCAGTTATCATGCAGATGAGCGTATTTTCAGGATGACACCAGAGAGTACCACGTTGTATAATTGAATCAACAACTTTCAGAAGGTCTTCTCTTAAATACCTAGTGGGCAATACCTTAAATACCTATCAAACAGTTTCTTAAAATCGTTCTTAAGTTCAATTTTTTCCTCCCAAATGGGTGGATCTATCAGGTCTATAAGCTTTTAGCATTTTCATGTACGTGGCATGGTGGACTTTTATTAGATGTATAGCGCTTCTCTTTGCTCACAGTAGGGAGGCTTGCTGCTTGCCATATTAAAAGAATTTTTTCCGCGACTTCATTTAAAATATGAGGTAATGAAGGTTCCTTAAGGAACCTTCATTACCATTCATTGCCAAGATAGCTGAAATGAATGGTAATTACCATTCATTTCAGCTATCTTGGCATTTGAAAAAAAACCTGTTGTAAAACCTGATGACATCCTCAACAGTAGGAAGCTGCCATCCATCCATAGCTGGAGCAAATATTGGACACCTAAAATCTTCTCTTGTTTTTAAAACCATATTTCCGAAAACAAACTCACTGCCTCTAGAAATTGAACTCACAGAATAAATCACGAGTGAGAGAATGCGCCTCTCTTTCCATGCGGGATTGTTCGAGCCAGACTAGTAGGGAAGAACATTGTAAAAATAAAACACTTGGTAATTTTTAAAGTGTCTAAATATTTTTCCGAAACATTCTGATGGTCCATTTTAACTATCTCGGTGTTCACAAGACGGGCTTTAACGTGCTCACTGATGATTGCGACAATATTCCGGAGAAATTCATTGGGGAAAGATACATTGAACTGCAGAAAATTACAGTGTTTCATTCACAAGATGGGTAAATCCTGATGCATTCAAATTAGTCCTTTTCCACATGACCACGTGGCAAACTACTAAAATTTGTTACCGCAATCATACGCGCATCGAATTCCACGAAAGTAAGGAACGACGTGTTTATTGCAGTTGCCTATCCTTAATTCTGTTTATAGTTTTTCCTTGTTTATTGCAGTTTTGCACTCATATAGCTGCTGTTAAACCCTTTTCTACTTATTTTCTGACAGTTTGTAAGCATTCTTCATGAAAAAATAAGGTCGGGCATGATCTTCCGCTCATTTCAAATTTTTACCAAAATTGCCAAAAATATTTAAACTTCAAAGGCTTGGCGACAGCTCAGGACGATTGATAAAAAATCTGAAAGAAATCATGCGTTATATTAAGTTCCAAAGACAACTTTTCTGAATTTCTGAAAAAAAAAATTTTTGACGATCACCCCTAGTGTGGACCCTCACTTCAATCCGTTCCCCATGTTCATGCTGCAATGCAGAGTTTTTCACGCATTCTTTCGATGCTGAAACATAGCTAAAGCTCATTTTGTGGCCTCATGCTAGTAACGAGATTTGATCTAGGTACTCCAGAGTTTGGTACTAAAACAAGCTGCCGCAGCTGCAAGTAATAATTTTATTTTGTAATAGCAGTCAAAGAATAAAATAACTACATCATTCACTTAACTTTTATTTTTTTAACTTTCCGATTTCGTCCCGATTTTAGTCTCTTCAAAAATTAGGTATGTTCAGGTTTTCGACAGTGAGAATATGGTAACCCTACCTATACAACCTTATCCACCTAAGTACCAGGTCCACCTAAGTATCCACCTAAGTCTTTTGAGTGGCAAACATTTTCACTGCATATGATTTTCCGAACCTTTTCATGGTGTTTGAATGTCATTCCTCATTCCTCTTAATCCCCCTTTCGATTTCAGCAAACATTTACCTCTCCCCTTCAATAATCTTTCCACCCGCCGCATCCAAATATTTCTCTTCTCGCAACATCCATCACCCCCGGGATACAGTTCCATTAAGATAGGGATGCAGGGAAAAAGGACACTGGGGAATGTACCTCGCAGATACGACGCACCTGGTTTTCCTTAGCTCCCACATACTGGATGCAAGAAAATACGATATAAGTATACATAAAAAGTATGCGATAAATGTGGCAAGCTTATGAAGATGAAACTTGGAGTTCCTGGTACAGCAAGGAGAAGGCCGTAGGTAGTCCGTCTCTGCTTGAGGTATAATTTTATACTGCAGAGGATAAACTATAACATTGACTAAAAGCTTCGAATTGAAATGTTAAGTCATTTTATTATTACTTTCTAGTAACGGATCATTACATGTGTGCTCAAAGACTCCTCAGCATAATAATAGGTATGACAGCCACAGTGATGGCAATAATCACGGAGAACTATAGGGTTCAGTAATAATTGATAGAACAACTACTTCTCTTAAGATGACTTATTAAACTAGATTTTTCGGGAATTTGAACGACAAAAAAGAAACCAATCAAATTTGCGTCCCAAAAATCGAACGAAGTGAACTTCTGATAGTTAATATCTACTACTTACGTATGGCTAAGCTGAAATTACTGAAGTTGCAAGGGAAAGACACCAATGACACGTTCATTAATTAATATTTACGAATAGCGTCGAATATGCAATGGGCTTAAATAAAGAAGCGTACCTATATTAAATTACGCTGAGGAAATAGTAACGAGATGAACAATGAGTTGACCTTTTAAGGTTTAGATACGGATTACACTTTGGACCATAGATTCGACTCTAATAACTGAAGCCCCTTCAGGTAACAATTCTTGCTCTAATGACAACTAAGAGATCATAAAAATAGACCTCAACCATTAAATGAAAAATTTTACGGCGCATAGTGTGATCACATTTGTATTTCAGAACAAGTGTGAGTCATAACCCCTAATATAGGTGGGGACAACCCCATAACCTCAAATTTAACTGGGACAGCCCTTCCGTATTACCATGGGGTAATGAAGCATATAGATATACCGAGCATTTTTTTAGAAAACACATCCCTCACAAAACTATCACCCGTTAGATTTGACTGGTTGCTTGGGGAGGCGATCGATCGCTTCCTCTGCGCCACTTAGGATAGGCGCTTAGGACGGTTAGGGATGGGTTTCTTGGGGGAACGGAGGATGGGCGGAGAGGAGCATGGTGATAGAATTAACTGACTTTTTTTCCAAACGGACACTTTTACTCCTAACGGATCATATGGTGGTTGAAAATGTTTTCACACCATGAGTAAGGTTCAACTGAGTTTCCTTTTTTGTACATATTTTATTTCGACTAGGGGTTAAAGTCGCAATAGATGCTTTTCACAATGATGAACTAAAGCAGTAAACACTACAATTATTTATATATCGCAGGTATTTGAACCGTCAGTATATACAAATATAAAACGAAACAGGATTATTGAGGTCAAAACCGTACAAAGATATACCTACACCAAGGGGGTGAAATTTGTCATGAAAAAAAACATTTCAATCCACCAGGATTCGATCCCACATCTCCCAACTGGGCTTGGGGGTATAACTGGCTAACATACTTTACTGGCAATCGGGAGATCTGCGTTCGAATCCCAGTCAAGTCTAAAGGTTTTTTCATGGCGAATTTCATTTCCTTAGCATATATCTTATCACCCGTACACGTGACTACGTCATTTGCGCGTTCCGCAGTGACTGGAAACAAGATAAGAATATACTCCACTTTTAGAAGAAAGAGAGATATTCCGGGAGACAATGGAGTCGCCGTCACGTTTAACGATGTCGACACCCAATCCATCATTTTCGCACCACCTCCCGCGATGGTATTTTCTCCTCTTTTCCTTTCCTCTCCACTCTTGTCAAATCTGGCAACTCCGGCTTTGACGGCTTTTCCTAATATCGCGTATACGCGCCAGTGATGCCATAAAAGGATTCTCACGCCGGCATAACCTCGGCCAGCGTTTAAGGAATAATACGATGGAAACTTAGGGTTACCAAACTCTGATTCCCCAAAACCGGTACATATCAAGTTTTGAGGGGAATGAACCAGGGACAAGCGTTGTTTATAAAAAGTAAGCTAATGCTGCGCAGTAATTTTATTCCTTGAGGGAAATCACACAAGCTAAGGTAATTAATTGCAGCTTTGGGGGCTTGTTTCAGTGCCAAGCTCCGTAGTACAGTGTTTTAATACTGTTCTTGGATACGCGACTTTCTGAGTGATCGTAAGCAAAAAGTAGTTCTTGTCGGAATTAGCTCTGATGTAGTTAAAGTGACATCAGGTGTCCCACAAGGAAGCGTAATCGGCCCCCTTTTGTTCATTATATACATAAATGATCTATGCTCTCGAATTAGCAGTAAAATACGTTTATTTGCCGACGAGGCTGTCATATATCGTGAAATTAGTGATCACTCCGACTTTGAAACTCTATCATCGGATTTAAAAAACGTTCATGAGTAGAGCCAAGAGTGGGGACTCGAACTTAATCTGAGCAAATGCACGGCGGTACATTTCTTGCGGAGGTCGTCCAACTATTCCCATGTATATGCTGTGGATGGTGTTAACATAAAGGCGACAGATGAAGTGAAGAATCTAGGAGTTACGATAACTTCGGACCCATCGTGGGGAACACATATAATAAATATTTGTGGCAGAGCTCTAAAGAAGCGTATTGTGGGAAGATTTTCGGATAAAAAAGTAAAAGAGAGGTGCTATTTCGCACTCGTCCGGCCACACCTTGAATATGCAGCGAGCATATGGGATCCGGTGCAGAAAGACTTAATCCGGGAGCTTAATAAAATACAAAGGAAAGCTGCGCGATTCGTCAAAAACTGCTACGGGCGTAGCCGCTAGAGACTCGGAGGCTGCGCGCTAGGCTTAGATTGCTTGAACAATTGAGAATAGGTATCTTCCAGAGCGACACGGAGAACATCATATTAGAACCCCACTATATTTCCAGGTCCGACAGAAACGATAAATTAAGAGAGATATTTTGCCGAACGGATAGGTATGGGAATTCGTTTTTCCCTCGAACAGTAAGAGACTTCAATAAATGTTAGGCGTAATTTCATTAGAGCGTTTCCTTTTTATATGCAAACGGCTGGTGTCCTAACACCTCCCGCCACACGCCTATTGAAGCGGCTTGCGGGGTAGTATGTAGATGTAGATGAATAGTGGGGTGGATGAATCCTCCGGCCTCCGCCAATTAATGGGGGATTATTTATCGTTTTTGGTTTAGACTTTATTTTTCATAAGTCTATTAACTTATACTTTGTTCACTGGTGTGCCGTCTGCATTTCAAAACACCTCAAGTATGCCTTGGTATCAAAAACGTTGAGAACCACTTTTCGCCATAGATTTGTCGCTTCGCACATTCCATGATGTGGACAGCGGGACAACGGAGGCGTTGCGTTTCAGTGTCAACCGGGAGAAACTTTCCAAACGACGGGATACTGGGAGTAGTAGCCCTTAAAACCACGACTTTCTTGGACAAATCGGGACGTATGGTAAGCCAATGGATACCCTAAACAGCGACGAGATAATAATCTACGACAGGATCCAAGGACAGTTTAACGAATTTCGTAACATTAAAGAATAGCGGGTTGGTGAACGCAAGTCATTGTGAACGGAAAAACTAGGTGACGACATATTTTAATCATAAAACTCTCCAATTCTCCCTGAGCTACAGTGTAGGTAATTCACCGGCTGAAATAAAATACATAAGTTTTCGCATCAAAACAATGAAGAATCGTAATTAAAGATAATACTCACAAATATTTAGAAAATGGATAATTGAAAGTCAGTCATGAAAATAAATTAATATTTTTAAGTGTCGTCATGGTCGTTAATTTGAAATTTCTTGATAAGTAGATTGTGCTCTTAATTTATACCGTGAAATAAGCTTTCGACAAGAGAGGATCAAAATGGAAGAAGGAACGGGTGAGGCAATTCAATCATCAAGGAAGACAGAGGCATACAGAGCTAAAACATTTTTCGTACACGACGATGATTCTTTTCCTGAGCATTTGGGTGTAAAAAGTAACTCAAGCGAATGAAATCTGAGCGAATTTAGCAGAATTCAAGATTTCCACGAAATTGTTTCGATAAATCATAAACCTCAAGCCGTCCTTTGAGATAAAAATAAACCAGCCAGAGGGAACGCGGAAACGTTCCCGGCATTCGCAAATTCTGTAAATTCGTTTTTTGTCCGGAAACAATTTCTTCTGGACTTTCCCAAGCGTTGGCCACTAACATGCACTTAAAATAGGCAGTAAAATAAATAAATTAAGTTTCTTTGCAGTGCTCCAGAATTATTCATTCACGATTATAATTTTCCCCTGAGTCTGGGATGTATCTTAGTTTTTCCTTATCGTCCTTGCAGTTCAGCACAAGCACCAAGGAAATTGTAAAAGAGGCACGGAAAGAGTCAGATGCACCTATAACTAACTGAGAGTTGATTTGGTCAGTGAGATATGCTGATGACTACGGTTAGACAGTTAATAAAAGGTCTGCAACTACTTCCTGACATGATAGGATATCAGTGCAAGAAATACGGAAATAAGATAAGCCATAAGAAAATTTAAGTGTTGATATTTTACTGAACAAAGAAAGGAAGAATTGATTCTTTCCCGGCGACTGTGGATTTTGAGCGCTTCTTGGGCCATACACCGGTTAAGGTCCTCCATCTCCACTGACGTTTTGATGTATATACCTGAAAGCTATGAGCGAGTCGCACAACATAACGTCGGCAAAGAAGGAGGATCTTACCCGTTGCATAATCCGAGAAGAATTCACATTCAAAGAAAGGAAGGTTGACAATAAATTTGGGAGAGCACAAAATGGAGCAGAGACAAAAATTTAGCTTAGAAATAGTATAGGAGGATCGCCCCTGAATTTGAGCCGATCACAACGATGCCGGAACGGGAACCGGTGTTTCCATCGTACACACATCCTTTCCCGAGCCTCATAGGATAAAGCAAAGTACCTACTTACATTTAAAAAGGAGATGGCCAAGTCATACGACGATAGGAAATAAGTTGTACACACATTGATACAAATTTTGAGGACGGAGAATGAAGGCTTAAAAACCGATAGATCGATGACTTCCATGGGTATGACATCTGACGAGAGAACTACGAAAAATAAATATACACGCATAGAATAGACAAAGCGTCCCGGGAACAATGAGAAGCAGATCGGAAATAATTAAGGACTCCAACGAAAGAACGAGAGAAGAAGCAACAATGCGTCTCAGTCTGGGGGAAAAAAGAACTTTATAAATGGCCCGAGGTTCAGATGCGAGCTATAACAAAGGAGACACGGAAGCCAATGCTAACTGAAGTCAAGGCAGAAACGATCTGGTTGAGAAAAACAGGAATCGATTGGAAAAAACGTAGAATATCCAGAGAGGAATGATTTTAAAGCTAAGGAAAGGGGCAAGCCTAAGTAAACTTTCAAATATACAAGGGATAAGGATACGATAGGGTGGTATGTTACCTTTCAAAAATAAACATGCTCGGGACTGTCACACCTTTTTCCGACGGGGTAAATGAATGAATCATGAGACAAATTTTAATGAATGATATTACTTAAGAATACTTCTAAATGTTTTTAACTTAATTTTTCAGTATTGAATTCTATCCATTTCTTGCTTGCGGTAACCACTGGTAGTATTATTGAAAGCTTTAAAAGTAATCGCAGTGATAACCGAAGGTAATAAATCGAAATAATACTTCGATATATATATAATGCGGGTGGAAATTTCTACCGTAAGCAGAAATCTATTGACTATTTCTTATCAATTTTTAAGCAGCCCCCCACAGTTAATACAGCACTCCAATATTTTCTATTTCCTCTTCTATTCAATGCGCATAGATTCTTAGTAGTCATAAAATATTACGCCAAAAGTATATACAAACGTTCAGACTGCACGCATAGTCTATAGTGTAAAATCAATACTGATTTTGTGTCTCAAAAATCAAATGCATGTTAGTATTTCTATATATTCCAAAGAACAGATGCCAATCATTTTGCTTCCATCCCTTTCAGAGCCTTTCCTCGATTGCGGGAGCAACGACTGACGACGGGGGGCACGCCCTTCACATCACAAAACCAAATCTCTGCTAAACGTAACTATTGTCAAATGATGTCATTAAGGTAGGCTCTTCTTATCTTAACTTGATAACATCAGCCATTTAATTCGCCAAAGTTTAAAATGCATAAAACAACGAGATGTCAATCAATCCCGTTCATTTCTCTCCGTTAATCATGCACTTCCAAGTTGCGATATGCTATCCATATTAGTCAACCTATGCATAGGTAACTACAAGAATTTAATCTTATTACAATTTACTCCATAAGAAATTAACGTTTAAGTTATGGCTATGAAAACTTTCAATTTATGTATCTAATAGAAAATAATTAATTTCCTTATTGTTAGAATCGGCCGTAAATAATTGATCTAATCTTGAAAAATGGAAAATTCTAATATATGACAAAAAGAGCACGATCACCTATTATGATTGATTACCTTTTATATTTGGTAGTCAATAGTACGGAAAACATTGACTATTTTGGTAGTTTTTAGTACCTACATTGGAGAAATAAAAGTTGCCCTTGATTTTTTTTACTACTTAATAAAAATGTGATATTATTTTGACTGGAACAGAACCGATTATTCTCATGAACATAATAGCTTGGTAAAACACTTATTAATCATTAATCCAGGTTAGAGTGCTGTCATCAAGGATTTTGGTAATGTAAATTGCTAGTAATTTTCTACATGCCGTCGAGGGGTCGTTGCGGAATATTCTGTGTTGAAAACCAACAATGTCAACAGTCCCAGACGTTATATCAAAAATGGAGAACGATATTAGGTGCTACTGCTCAGGTTAATAGATATTTACAGTAACTTTACAGTATTATTGCCCAGTGTATGCAGGAGTGAAGCACAAGACCAAATAAAAAAAGGACGAAATGAACAACTTAAGCAATATAAATAAGCGCCTAGAGCTCCTTGTTTTATAATAACTGAAACAAATAACAAAAATAATACACATTTTAGGAGGCGGAGAAAGCGTTTTCGAGAGGTCGTAATATGCTTTTTAAACCTGAACCATCACAACTTAATTAAACTACTCAACAGAACGTTTTTAATTTCGGATAAAAGAATCGCTTTATAATGGGAGGGAAATATTTTTGTGAAGCACCCATAACGGGTTCGAAAAAAAACCCGCCAAGGTCTATGACAACAACGAATTTGCCAGGCGAGAAATACTTAATGGAGGTAAATACAATGAAAGCCTTTGAACGAGCAACTTCCCTCCCTGGAGTGTCTCTACTCAACACTAAAAGAAAAAAGAGGCGGTCATATAAAAATATAAAGTAACAGGCCATCCTAACGACCGTGAAAACGAAAAAATCCTGGACTCGAATGACAAGAAACAGGGGGAATAGTTGAGGCTCCCGTCAAGTTCAATAGGAAGGGATTGACTGTCTGTAATATCGGTGAAAGACGGCTTTCTTAAAAGAGGGGGCTTGTCATGAGACAAAAATAACAACCCTCTCTTGTCACTCGGCAAGGAGAATTTCGCGTCAACGTTCGTTCGTTGCCGCGAGAATGGGACACCTTCAAAGTCTCCGTTTCAGCGAGTTATAATACTAAGTTAATTCCATCGAAGGTGTAGCTGATGAGTCAATTCAAGGGAAGTTCCCGAGTACGAGGGGCGTAAAGAACAACTGATCGGGAAGGTTCGAGAACCAGAGACCTGCATAAATACCGGAAAAAGATAGCCTTCGGAGCCAGTCCGTGAGAGTCAAGCCCCAGCCGTGTATTACCCGCCTGTCTTGTGATATTAAAGCCTCTACAGTGTGAAACTGACGCGTGCCATCCCAATACAGAGGGGAAAGGATTTTTTTGGATCAGACCAGCAGAAAAAGTTTTTAAAATTCTATGGAGAAAACATTCCTACGCAATTAAGTACGGAAAAAATAGCGATAAGCGAGATTAAAAAGTGGCTATCTAATAAAAATGTACCGACGAACTTCAAAACAAGCGTACGTAAAAAACTATTAACATATCTCACTTACTTGCCATAGCTCTTGTAATTCAGTATGGATGGAGTTGATTTAAGCTCAAATACGCGCAATTTAGCCTGCTCTTGCGATGGTGAAGTCCTTGAATAGTTGATACCTCGTCATGTATGTTCAGGGAACGGGTCTTGTAATGAACTCAAGGAGGTTTAAGCAAAGTTAATCACAAAGAACTAAGAATAGGTCATGGATTTAATGATTTTAGGCAAAAGATTATCTTAGGTCTATAGTGATAAATGAAATAATAAAATAAGTTTTTCACGATTTGGTGAATATAAAAAGCTCTATCTTGCAGTTTAAAGGGAGTTATTCAAAGAAAAATATAAATATGTAAATTAATTAGTGACGTTACAAAACATTATACTTTTGTGTCAATAAACTTAAAATTAAAGCATCTCCAATATTCTGGATAGGTTAGGGCAAACATGAGAACGCAACAAATTATAAACAACCAACTTAGAGAAATTCTAAGCAGTGGTCGGAGTAATGAGTAGAGAATTTTCGTAAATATAACACGCGGAACGTAACTAATGTATAAATGCTACTGCCACAACAAACCCCTGATTCAAATGGTTCAACTCCGTTAATACTTAAGTGAAATTCTGAGTGCATGGTTTACAAAGTAATTATTCCTCTAAACATTTGTCTCAGTACCACATTGCAAGATTATTCAATAATCTTAAAGTGAGAGGAATACGTTATGGCATACGTGTTTTGATAAAAAAAAACGCAGAATTTTTTCATTTTGCAGGTTTCACAAGTCCAATTGTGGCAATTATTTGTTGTTGTTGTTGTTAACACACTTGTCCTTGACTCATGCTGACATTAGTTGTTTACTTTATTGTTGGCTATCGAAAAGGTTACACGTGCTTTGGTGTGCTCGGCGAATTTTTACTTATTGAATAATTGGATTTTGCATTATATTTTGTAATAAGTACGAAATAAGGTGCAGAACAGCATTGAAAATGTTAAATGTTGATTTTGACGAGTCGTCTATGGATAAAAAAAGTATTTACAACCCTGAGCCAAGACCGAGAAAATATTGGCTAGTTCATTGATTTTGAAGATTTTTCTCAGTTTTCTTCGATTTCAACAGCAAAGTGTACCATAAGTTCCTGCGACCAGGTCGTACGGTCAGTTGGCTTTGATATTGATTGATGATTGATAACAAGTACTATTTGGAGATTCTAAATCATTTGCAGGCAAATTGGAAGAAAAGTCCCGGATTTGTGGCGAAATAAATCATAGGAATTGCACCATTATAATGCACCTGCACACACTTCACTGCTTATTCGCGATTTTTGGCGAAAAACTACACCGTTATGTAGCTTCATCCTCCGTATCCACCGAACCTATCCCCCGGCGACTTTTTCCTATTCCCTAAAATAAAAAAAACATGACAGGACGAGGTATGGCCATTATTGTGGAGGTAATGACAGATTCGCTGAAGGAGCTAAAGGTCATATCGAAAATTTCGTTCCAGAAGTGCTTTAAGATTGGAAAAAGCGCAGCCACAAATTTATTATAGCTGATGGGGACTACTTTAAAAGTGTACAAAATTAATATTGACGAATAAATAAAGTTTTTATTTAAAAAAATCACGCGTATTTTTTATCAATAGCCGTATATAATTGAAGTACTATAACCTCTACGAAGAGTAGCTTTGTGCACTTATTTTAAAATAAAAATGTCCATCCGGCACTAAACTTCGTAAATATACTCTTCGCTAACTTTATCTGAAGTAGAGGGACGTAATTCCTAAGCTCAATTGCGCTCTAGTATTAAAAGATTGGCACAAATATCTTGAGACCTTCAATATTTATTTCAAATTCGAAGGACACAAACTGCGATTCAACTAATGACCGCTGAGCACGTTACATGATTCCCATTGGTTGCGGTAAGATAAAATCTTCATCTCTGATTGCCATAATTATGTAGTAACTGAATTTATTGTTAACTGAATTTCTTGGTAACTGAATTTAACTGCATTAATACAATTCCAAAGAGTGGCAGGAGCTATTTTAAGGATTTAATTTCTCCCATTAACATGGCTGGTTCGGAAAATTTTAAGTTATTGAGCGAACATTTTAATATTTTTTCAAGTCAAAAAAAGACGGCCCACATTTCACCTAAGTACACAGCTGTTTATGCGGAGTAACTCACCATACATGTAGTAATGTAAGTGACGCATAAATGATATTCCACATTTCTCCCTTAATTTAAGGGTGCTTTGACTAGGTTCTTCGGTGCGTTATTCGAAATGTTGGTGGAAATTATATTTGGTTACGTTTAATCGAATTATCACGAAGTATATCTCACGTTCCGTAAGGCTACGTGTTAAAGTATCATTTAATCGTTAAAAAATCTTCTCGTTAAAATCCAATTTCTGTCACTTTTATCTATAGCTATCACTAATATAATGAGATAACGTGTGCGAAGTGTCACGTATACTTGCACATATATTTTCACAAATCGTTCCATCTACCTTAAGTCAAAACCAACCTCGCGTTTGTTTTTTTTTTCATTCTCAAAATAATTTAGTATTCCCAGCAGAAAATTTGCCATTTTTAGCTGATAAATGTAAAATATGTTTTTTATCCCTGATCCACATTATAAATGAAAATGACTGGCAATTTTCCACAAGAATATATTTAAAAAACGACCGGTTTCAGTGTACAACACCATCATCAGGTGTTGTACACTGAAACCGGTCGTTTTTTAAATATATTCTTGTGGAAAATTGCCAGTCATTTTCATATATGATGTTATTCCATAAAATTAAGCCTGAAACTACAACTTTTATTACTGATCCACATTCTCCTATGATTTAAGTGAAATAAAAATATGACAAACATTTTCTTCTTTAAGTTCTTTAATTTTTCGGTTAAGGAGCATCACGCTTTCCTACAGCTCCTGTTAATCACCCGGGGCCTTCCCTGTGGTAACGTCAACTCCGTTTCAAAGTACATATTAACTGACAGCTGCACTGTGTCTTCTCAAATGGAGACGTGTTGAGGGGCGGGGCACAAAGGTTGCAGCGTCGGTTGAAGACTTCGTTTACTTTACGGCTGGGTGATTAAGTGGGCAGAAATAAAAGTGGAAATGTATATGCCTAGCTGAATGCATTAAGACTGTTTATCGTCGGATAAGGTTCGCTGCCAACCCAACCAATTTTTGTCCTAAAAATATAAAGCACAAATACTTTCGTGAAAGTTAAAAGGTAGGTCTGCGTCACTAAACAATAAGTAACCATAAAGTTTTAACGAGGCATCCCGCTAAATAACCCATAAAAAACGGTTGCACCACTTCATTCTAATTTACTGTCACCCATGACGATCCGCGGGATGAATGCGAGATTCCCACAGGGTACATAATAAGGTGAGGTATGCAGACTTTTATTTCCCTTCAGACAATTTCTTCTTTATTAAAGTAGCACAATCAAACTTTGTCAAAGACCATTACAAAAAGAAACATAACTGTAAATATATAGTTACGGGGAATTTTCACATTTTTTTAAACACTCTAAAAATGTAGAAGACCACTAGAAAATAATATCTACCAAGGGAAATTTCAATAAAAGTAGTAGTTTTTGAGATATTAAACGTCAAAGTGGAGGAGTGGGGGGTGCGAGCGAAAGTAGTAAGTTCTAGAGTTGTGACGTCATTTTTCCCCAAGCGAACTTGCCAGCGTTCGAGGGTTGCTACGTCCGTGCGGGACAGGATTGTGTCGAGTGCTGTGTAAGATGTCGAACTATAAATATTGTGCGGTGCCTCTGTGTACAAATACTTCAAGAAATTCAAGTAAAATATTCATAGGGATTCCAAACAATGAAGGGAGAAGAAATAAATGGTTTAAAGCGATGAAGAGGAAGAACGACCAATCGACGAAAACAACGGGATTTGTTTGTGAAGATCATTTTAACGTGAGTAATGAATGACAACAGCCTTAAATTTATAGCCAATATATGAATATTTACGTTATTTTTGATGTGATTCACCTCAGTATTCACTCGGATAACATTCTTAGACATCATTATCCTCTTGACGTTAATATGACTTGTATAGATAACATTACCCGTACGTAATGTGCAGCCTTGATATTCGTGAATATAAGCATTGATCGATGTTTGAATTTTAAAGCTAAAACAATTATGCTATATCCTTACAATAGATATTTACTATGCTAAACCTTATTTTCCATTTCTGCAAGCAAAAGTGAAAATTGACCGTGATAAATAGAAAAATATAAACCTTCGAAAATATTTACATATTTTTGACATTTGAAAATGGAAATCAACACTATCTTTGGTGAAAATTGTTATTATAGGATATTTAAAAATTAAATTTTCGTACTTAGGAGCACGTCTTGTGGGTAATGCTTCTATAAACTCTGCAGCTTCACAGATATAACTAATTCACAAAACACTTTTTTCTACATCAATTACAATTTTCACTTAATTAAAGCAGTTGGTGATGAGGGCTCAATAGAAAAAGCTTCATTTCATGTAGGTAGATCATTACTGGGAAGATTAAGAGAGTAATTCAAAGAATAGAAAACGTAAATTAATGTTGTGCATGGCGTTGGAGAGATGAGCAGATATTCAAAATGGAAATAAAATGTTTTATGGATAAGTAAACTTGGGAAAGACATAAATTTATTCGGCTAAAATTCACTCACAGTTCTTCAAGAAAGTCTATTTTCTTATCGATGGAAATTGGGTACTCCAGTCGCATCACTTAAATTAGCTAAAACCAGCTAACAGTCTTGAAATCACCTGCTATCAAAATATCGATAAAAAATAATTTTTTAGTATGCTCATGCAGGGGTTATGAGGCAACTTTGGCAGCCTTATGCAAATTCTATTGCAAATTTGTATCTCTTTGATGCCTGGCCATGCCTTTGACATGATCTCATGAATAAATCATTACGTAATAATAAGCTCAAAATTTTCGGAATACTAATAGGGCGTATCTATATGTTAGACGGCATTAAAATCAACTCCAACTACACGGGAATCTCCAACTACACGGTGACGCTGCTCTCGAAAATGCTTCTGGTGAGGGTTGCCTCCCTCCAAGAAGCTCAGAAGGGGGACGGAAGGATCGAGGGCTTGAAAAAAAGGTTCTTTTGCTCCTGCAGTCGGAACTCGACTATTTGGTTGGGATGGACTCAATGAGTGGGTTGTGACCCCAAGAGGCGTAAATACGATCGGTGGGCTTGCAAGTCAAAATATTATAAAAGAAAATCCAGGGCCATCACCACAAGTAAAACGAATTGTGTCTAAAGAGAACGTATATATCGCATGGCGTTTGTTTATTGATGAACGTATGCTCCGGCTTTTCAAAGTATGAAGTGAAGCAGAAGTAGTGCGCTTAGGTGAGGGAATTGTACCACTATTGATGAGGAAATTGAAGCTATTTTTGCCCTAATGTACGTCCGAGGAGTATATGGTTATGGTTCGCTAGGTTATGATATTCTATGGTCTAGTGAATGGGGGCCAGTGTTTTTCTCAAAGACAATGTGACGAAGCAGATTTTGCTTGCTTATGAATTACTTATGTTTTGATATTCGGAGCACAAGATCTCAGCGTCTCACTACAGATACATTTGCATTGATATCCGAAATATGGAATAGCTTTGTGGACAATTGCATGCATAGCTTGCTATAGTCCAAGTGAATACCTCACGGTAGACGAGAAGCTTTTTTCCACTAAGCTAGGTGTAGATTCATACAGTATATGGCAAATAAACCAGACAAATTTGGAATAAAGTTTTGGGTATTAGCAGATGTTAATTCCAAATATTTATGCAATGGGTTTCCGTATCTGGGGAAAGATGATTTGCGCCCGCCGAACGAACGTCTTCCCGAAAATATTGTTTTACGTTCACTGCGTCCGTACCTGAATTCAGGATAAAATGTCACGACAGATAATTTTTTCACGTCACTGACTTTGCCTAAAAGTTAAAGGAGAAGGGCATTAGTATTTTCCGCACAAAGAATAGAATCAGACGTGAGGTCCCTGAAGTACTTCGGGCATCAAAGGCTAAGTTGTACGATACCACAGTTCTAAAACATGAATATATTACAATGACAGTATACCAAGGTAAAAAAACAAAAAAGTACTGTTTCTGAGTACCATGCATCCCAGCATTGAATTAGATAGTACAAAAATAGATTACCAGAGTCAGTCAGTTTCTACAACTCCACAAAGTATGTAGTAGACTGGACCATCTGGACTGGACTTGCAAGGAAATACACCACGCGCGCTGGATCTCGCCGATGGCCTGTGCTAGTTACATATAATATCCTAGATTTAGCTGCCATTAACGCATGGGTGATATGCAAAGAGGTCACATCACAAAATATCAGCCACAATAAATTCATTTCAACGCTATCTGAAGAACTACGTAGTGAGTACTGAGTATATCAAGTCACAGCCAGTATATCAAGTCACACCTTCCATTTCAGGTATACAAATTAGAAAAATACGTAGTGTCAGAAACAAGCATGTAAAGGGAATAAAACTATGGTAAAGTTGCAAGATGCCAAAAATAAACTTGCGGAAAATGCACAGCAAGAAGTGAAAAACGTATTCTGTGTTATGTGTCATGAAAAATAAAGTCTGGGACGGCAGAACTGATAGCAATATACATGGTATAATTCTGTTAATTACATTATATCACCACTCCCTGATTGTAAATAACATAATTATATTTACTATGCAAAATATTTGTACTACAAACTACCAACCTCGACAACTGTATATTGCACAAATGGTGATAGATCAGTGTATTTCCAAGTTTGTGTTGAAGTTGAAAAACGAATTTGTTAATAAATCTTATTCATTACCATAAAATAATGTAAATTTGAGTTAAAAATAAAATAAAATTCCTTCAAAACAATGTATGCGTGATATTAATCATACACACCAC
This sequence comes from Pyrrhosoma nymphula, assembly GCA_963573305.1. Taxonomy (NCBI): domain Eukaryota; kingdom Metazoa; phylum Arthropoda; class Insecta; order Odonata; family Coenagrionidae; genus Pyrrhosoma; species Pyrrhosoma nymphula. The sequence goes on along the minus strand of OY754337.1, from coordinate 45,117,379 downwards.
CAAAACGAGAGAAAAAACCCACCGGTCAAAATGAACGCTGCCGGCGCTTTTAGGCACGGGGAAAATATAGCGCTTCTATAGTGTTAAAGAAGTTGAAATCGAATATTTAGAAGAATTTATTTTCATGATGAAGCCAATCACCACTGTCTTAGATTTCCTTCAAGGCCAGAAATCCTGTTATTATGGACATTTACTACCTACACTAATATCTCTGCGTAGCAGGTTGCAAAAATTGATGGAAAATAATTTTCGTCACACAGCTGGAATAGCAACAGCATTAGTGAAAACCTTGCATGATAGATTTGAATTATTTTTCAATTTATCTCCTTAAGTGAATGAGGCTTTTTTGGCTTCTTGCTTTTACCCAAGTTTCAAGTTGCGGTTGCTTCCAAACCATATTTCGGACTCTGAACGAAAACGCATTCAAAATCTCTGTATCAATTCCTTAGAGTCATACATTGCCAGTACATGTGATGATACCTGTGACACTACGAGTGGTGGAGAGGATGAAGACTTATTTTTTCTATCGAATACTAGAGAAAAAAGCAACAGTCCCACACTGAATTGGAGTTCAACAGCTATTTTCATGACGATAACAAATCTCTGTCCAATTTGCAAAACTATCCTAATATTAAGAAAATATTTATCAGATTTAGCACAAGCCTATTATCATTTTCACCAGTGGAGAGACTATTTTCACTTGCTGGCTTTATCTATTCCCTTGCGAGGGTATCTCTATTCCCTTCCCTTATGAGGGTATCCTTTGGACTGCGCACTCTTCTCCTGCCTGCTTTTTGGCCTGCGCCTAGCGGCCGGGGGAGCGTGCAAGGTTCTGATTTGTGTTGGAACGAGTGCTGCATGCCTGGTGTGGAAACACCCCGTTCCACACACCCTAGATACACTGGCTTGCACAGTACTTCTTAGATGTAGATGTATCTCTGTCTGACACACTTTTTGAAAAACAAGTATAGTTTATGTTAAATTATGCTTTTCTCATGTAATTTTTATGACTGTCCTAAATGTGCTAAAACGGGTAAGCAATTGTTTTGTTTAAAAATGTCTCTTAATTTCCTTTCAAATGTATTTTGTATTTTTTAAAGTATTTAAAATACTATTTGGTGTTTCAAATGCTCAGATAAAACTATTTTGTATTTTGTATTTCAAATACATTTGGAGCAGTATTTTGTATTTTAAATACTTCTCTGCCTGTATTTTGCCCAGCCCTAGGTTCATATGGCAATTGGAGAACACATACATCTCTTCACTCGTCCGGCCACACCTTGAATATGCAGCGAGCATATGGGATCCATTGCAGAAAGACTTAATTCGGGAACTTAATAAAATACAAAGGAAAGCTGCGCGATTCGTCAAAAACTGCTACGGGCGTGTAGACAGCGTTACACAGATGTTAAAGGAAATAGGCTGAGATCCGCTAGAGACTGGGAGGTTGCGCGCTAGGCTTAGATTACTTGAACAATTGAGAATATATATCTTTCAGAGCGACACGGAGAACATCATATTAGAACCCCACTATATTTCCAGGTCCGACAGAAACGATAAATTAAGAGAGATATTTTGCCGAACGGATAGGTATGGGAATTCGTTTTTCCCCCGAACAATAAGGGACTTTAATAAATGCAAGGCGTAATTTCATTAGAGCGTTTCCTTTTTATATGTAAATGGCTGGTGTCCTAACACCCCCCGCCACAAGCCTATTGAGGCGACTTGCGGGGTAGTATGTAGATGTAGATCACGTTCGGAAACTTATGATCTACAAGCGGTTTCTGTATTAGAAATACAAACTGAAATGAGGAAAGAGGAATGGTATAACTGAGTAGGAGAAGGGGCAAAAACGCAAAATCCTTGAAGAAAGGCAAGGTTCAAGCGTTGGAGGCAGTTTCAGAGGAGTTGAATTTTAAACCGATTCCTTTCCAAAATTATTTTCAAGAGCTGATTTTACATCCTAATAATTCCATAAGGAAAACATTTATAAGGGATCAAAGGTAGTTGCTCCAGGAAGACATAATCCTATAAGGATTAAATTTAATATGCTTCAGAAGTTCAACTTCCACAGTTTATTTTACCGATGGAATAACAGCCTCGAACGAAATGTACGAAATACCTTCTCCGATAGTTGAAAATTTCCCAACGTGCGAAAGAGATTTTTCCAAATGTTTAATCACAGTTTGGGGAGCTATAAAAATAGGTTACGATGTGAAGAATTCTAATCTGCCTAACATATTTCAAAGAAAACAATACTTTTAAATTTATAGTATGCAAGGGAATCATTAAGAAAAATTTTAACATCGCGGGATGTAGTGAGAAATGTGAATGTTTATTAGAGGCGCCTGAAACAGAAGGGAAGAGGGAATTTCAGAGCTCTGGCTTAATTTGGTCGTTGAAAGCATAAACGAGCAGCGGCAGATATATTCCTTGCACCTCTTCCATGAAACAATAAAGGTGAATGGAAACAAAACACATCGAGGAGCGCAAAGTTAAGCGGAGCCACTATAACCTTTTTTAACGATAAGGAAAATCGATAGCAAAATCCCAAAAAAGGACTTTAAATTCAAGGGAAAGCTTTTAGCACCCAACACCACAAACAATTCTCGAATGCTATGAGCGGCCATTGCACAGCACGTAGTTCAACGAAACAATACTATAAATTTATCGAAAGACATTCATTTTTTAACCTCTAAATTTTCATCACCTTTCATTTCTCTTGCGTTCGAGGCATTTGAAGTACAATTAGATGTTTGTCATGCAGCTTTTATTGGTCATTTCGAAACAGTCAAGAAATTTTTCTCCTGGCCAATCGTGGTTTCTTATCTCAAAATCATGGAATGAACTTATAAAATAAATTCCTCAAGCAAGAAAGGGATAACTAAGATATGGAGAAAAGTACAAAACTACAAACTGAGAAACGTTCATGTGCAGTGCTATTAATATTTGTATTTTGCTGACAAAAAACAATTCCTGTTAATTAATTTGTATGAGAGAAAACGGCATTAGGTATATTTATAAAAAGTCAAAAATAGGTTTCACTACAAACTTTAAGATCCAAACGAAGCTTTTTCTAAATACGCCTGGGGAACACATACTCAAAACAAATATTAATTTCAGAAAACAAACATTTTTTTACGCGTAAACACTCGCGGGTGTTGATATCATGGTCGGAAGATACGAAAGTAATAAAATTTGCCAAAATAACTAACTGGCTAACACACCTGAACGGCCATTGAGAGATGCAGGTTCGAATGCCGGAGGAGTAAAATGATTTTTGCAAAAGTTATTTTCATCTTCTTGGTGAGTAACAAATTATACATTTCTATGCCTATACCAATGAAGGTCATATTCCATTAAAGTCATTACATCATATTATATTTATCAGTACAATTATTTCATTCGAAAAGACTGATCTATAAAAAAACACGATTCATATGTACGGCTAAGGTGAGTTCTTTTAAATTGTTTACATACGCCTAAAGTGGATTTTGTGTAAGTCTAAAGATAGAGGCTTTATATGTTGATAGTAGTGTTCATTTATTCATTCATTTGGGTATTCTACCAGCTAATTAGTAGGTTTTTGAACATTCGTTATTCTAACATCCCAAATTTTGGAACACTCTCATATTCCCTCCTGTGGATGGCTCACCCTCGGATATCTCTTAAATTCCTCTCATCGTCTACCTCTTCTGATTTCGTCCGTAATTTCTATCCGATATAACCTAATAAATTAGACCCGTTAATCTAACATTATTTCCTCCATATTGAGCGTTACTACAACGAATACTGTCAAAATATCACTCTAATTTATCACTTATACAGTACTAATGCTTTTAAATACCTCTCTTGAGAGAAAAATCCGACCAAGGTATTTATTGGAGCCAAGGTGAAGGGGCTGCTACGAAGGAAATGGCACGACTGGAAAGGATGGGGTCGCCAATAAAACACCACCACGCCAAACGCAATATTTCACTTTCCTCTACAGCGAGCATCTTCCTTTCCTTTCCCACGTTAATCGCGTCCATTATGCGTCACTTCCAGAGGCGGCCGCAATGCACGGAAGAGGGAAAGGTCATGGAGGATGCTGGAAAAAATAGGTCTGTTCATCGTCCCTTTCCCCACCCCCCAAAACTACGACAAAGCTCTGCGGACTGAAGATGACAATTGCATTTATTTATTTAGTTATTTTATTTCTTTTTTGTTTTAAAAGAAATTGTTCACATACAGCAGTATTGCCATTTTCCAGTGAAATACATAACAAGACACATAATAAGAGACATATACATACAAACATCAACAAGAGCAAGGTAACAAAATGTCAACAAATAAAGTACAAAGTAAAGTAACCAAATAAAGACAGGATAGAGGGTTTCAGTTATTTTTGAGAGAAGTGAGATAGGGCTAGGTTAGTAAATGTAGTTGAGGATAATAAGAAAGGATCGATGTTGTCGGGAAGTGAATTCAATGAGGAGGAGAACCGGAAGAGGAGCGAACGTTTGTTTAGTGACAGTCTAGGAACGGGTAAATGGAGTAATGCATGAGTAGGGGTAGGTCGAGATGGAACTCTGAAGTTGAGAGAGAGCAGTTCGCGGCTGTCAGTGATGGAGTTCAGAATGTTGTAAATTAATTTTAAGTCAGTTTTAAGCCTGTTATTGTGGAGAGTGCAGATGGAGAGGGAGGAGAGAATAGCATCTGTGGATATATTGCGAAGATGGGGGACTCTATGCTTCACAATTCTACCAAAGAAATTGGTCACACTGTTAATAGCTTTAAGATTAGATGGAGCTGACATTGACCATATGGCGGAGCAATAAGAAATTAGTGGGAGGACAATTGTTGAGAAGTACGATTGCAGTGATCGGGGATCTCGGATTTCCGTGAAGCGGTAAATGAGGCCTAATAGGGACATAGCTTTACTTTTAACGGCCTGGGTATGACCAGAAAAATTCAGTTTATTGCCCGTTATTATACCAAGATCCTTAACTGAATACACACGATTGAGGTGTGGTATTAATGGAGTAGCTGAAATTGAGGGGGGATTTTTTAAAGAGAAATAACATAGCACAGCACTTATTTCAGTTTAAGGTAAGTTTACAAGTATCGCACCATTTTGATATCTTATTTAGAGCACCTTGGAGCTCATAACAATCTGTGACATTATTTATCTGCTTAAAGATCTTGCAGCCGTCAGCATAGAGCAAGGCGTGAGCTTGGGAGGAAGGAAGCAGGGAGACCAAATCATCGATGTATAAATTGAAAAGATATGGTCCGAGGACGCTGTCCTGGGGAACTCCTGATGTTACAGGTGACCAAGAGGAAGGGGAGTCCGACAGTATTACCCGCTGAGTTCTATTGCTGAGGAAGCGGGACAAGAGGTTAAGAAAATTTCCATGAATGCTGAAGCGTTGACTGAGTTTATGAAGGAGGCTGAGGTTGAGGGAGTCGAAGGCTTTTGAGAAGTCAAGAAAGATGGTATCTAGCTGTGTAGACTGTGTTATTGAACTGATAGAATGGTGTGGAAAGACAGCTGGGTTAGTCAAATCGGCCTGAGAGAAAACCATGTTGATTGTTAGAGAGAGAAGGTGAAGTGAAGAAATAGAGACGATTAAGAATGAATCTCTCGCAAACAGAAGAAAAAATGGGAAGTAGAGGAATGGGTCGGTAGTTGGAGACGTTTTTCGGTCTAGTTTTATGTATGGGAATGGCATTGGCAGTTTTCCATTGGGGGGGGGGGGGAATTACCAAGAGAAAAGCAGCGGTTTAACAGTAAGCTTAGAGGTAGTGAGAGGGAGGAAGCAATGTTACGAACGGATAACGAATATGAGGCTAAAACCATCGGGACCAGGGGAACGATGGAGGGGGATTTTACAGAGACATTCGAAAACTTCGCGGGGATCGGTTTGTATTAGGGAGAGGGAGTGGTTAGTGTCAGGAGTGAGGGAGTGATCAAGGGTGATAGGGGGATTGGATTCAGGTGTCAGGCAATCAGAGAAGAATTTGAGGAAGAGATTCGGTCTATCCGATCCCATAGCATTAGTGTTATCATATGAAACTTAATCACGAATCCGTGGACGATTGCGGCGAAAATTAACGGACCAGAATTTATTTGTCTTAGAAGTGATGCATGCAGATAAGCCGTGCGTATATTCCTCCTAATCACGACGGATAAGGGATTTAGAATAACGACGTAGTCTCTGAAAGAGCATCGAGTGTTCTCGTTCGGAAAGGACTTGTGGAGGTACCAAGCGCGGTTTTTGTTTCCGAGAATGCGAATCGTGTCCATTTTGAACCAGGATGGGGATTTTCCCTTCCTTATCCCATTATCCCATTGTTTGATTGCAAGGAAAATATTAAAATTTATGTAAATTGTATATAGTACCATTTAAAATTGAAATGTTATGTTCTTCTGCACGAATTTCTTGGTTACCCCCTCACAGGTTTAAAATCTTTGGGGTAACCTAAAGCCTCCCTATTTTCTGTTAAATTGTTTGTTTAATGTACTTTGTATCTAAGAAGGAAGCAATAAATTATATTATTATTATATATATATTGGCAAAGGAAAGCCTTTGGAAAGCATGATCCAATTGAGTACTGTCAATTAATTGGTTGATGCCAATTAATTGAAACCCATTTCGATGTCAATTAATCGACCACATTTTCAATTTTTCTTATAATTGATCGATATCGATTATTTTCGATAATCGCACAGGCCTACACGCACCTGCCAACTCGCGGCCATGTTGAATCTTGGGGCAGAGAGAGAGAAAGTGCTGCAAATCCTTTGGCTATGGATGTGAACTCAAGATTATATAGTTCAGCAGATGTGGCGTGACGAATTTCAGGTGAAACCATTGTCGAGTCCCTAGAATACTGTGTTTGCCGTATGAGATCGTCAGATGGGACGTATATATTCTAAAGATGAGTTCTGGTGAATCCTGCTCTTTAAAGTGGAATATTTGAAATACTTGAAAACGTTTCTTTTTTAATTAACTGTAAAATTTATCTTATAATTGACTGTACAATGTATCCTAATCCACAGTTCCTGCAACTCATTGAAAAAAATGCTTTATTCCCGTGCATTGTGTTTCATTTTATGTTCCATGCATTTTCGTGCACTGTTCATATAATTAATGCTGAAATTATAATATTAGTAGTACTTCCTGATCACGATGACGGTATGCTACGGCAATTCGATATCCATTGCCTTTACTTGTATATTTCTCCTTGAGATAGATTGGAGGAGAAGAAAATATATTGCCTTATTAAGTTAATAGATATCGTCCTAATTTCTTAGTAATTCGACATTTTATGTACAGCAAATATTTTCAATAAGAGCAAATTAATTTAGACTCCTAGGCATGTATTTCAGTCATCTAGGCTACCATCGACAAGGAGACTTTAAATTTCGTAAACTCCTACTCGCTTTAAACTTCCTAGGCTCGTACTCGCCCGTATTCACACTCTTTCGTAGATAGTAAACAAATCCACGGATGGTGGCACTCGGCCGGATGTAAAAATGGGCACCGAGCCGAATATTAAGTTGTCCAACGATTAACGACACATATTCCAGCTGATAGCTAATCGTAAAACGATGCCGTGAATGTGAAACCAGTTTACGGTTAACGTTTGAAGTTGACACCAATCGTAAACCGGGCATCACCCTCACTCCTCTCCAATACGAAACAGCTGCAGGGGAATGCGAGGAAGCAAGGAGAGTATGCGGCAGGGGAAGAATAAACGAGGTAGAAAGGTAAAAACCATAAAAATATAGGAAAGAGGGGCGGTGAGAATCAGAATTCTGCATCGGGCGTATTCAACGAGGATGGACTACCTCGCACACGAGGACCCGATTGTACAGGGCTTTAGGTCCGAGGCCCGTCCCGTATCTTCGCTGTGAGGACGTACGAGTCCACCCGCTTAAACACCACCCTAGTGACGAAGTTGTTTCTCATACTCTATTTCCATTACATACTACAGTTAGGCCTGATGCTGGTTACACTTGATAATGGAAACGCCAGTTAGCGCCAACTGTGGTTGAATTTCTAACCACGGTTTTCTGACCCCAGTTAGCCAGTAACGTGGGTCTGAAATCGTAATGGTAACGCTAGTTCTGAATATATCAACAAGTGACGAACGTATTTTACACTTGGACTGTGCTGAAATTCCGCTACGGAAGTAATGAATGGAAAGTTATACAATCGGCCCCCAGCAGGTCATTCCTTACGTGGGTCACTACTTCCCTCTTGGAAAGCAGGCCGATTACCCAGTATTATCTGACCTCCGTCAGTAAGAGCGTAGTGGAAACGGGGCATTACTCACCCGTTGGACCTGCGCGGACTGACATGCGCGGCTAGTAAGCCCGCGTTTCTCGAAAAGTAGTGCCAAGATTCCCTATCTCACTCCGGCGTGTGCGGGCCTGATCAATTTCATCTTGCCCGCGCAGGTCCGTCTCCGAAATAAGGGTTGCCAATGAGTGCGCACGATGTAAATGGTTGGGAGGCGCTGCTTAATATTCATATATTCAGAATTATTCAATGTGAATGTAAAAAAGCAGGATATATCAACAGTAAAAATTCCAATGAACATTAAGTGGACGTTTTGGGTGCTCTACAGCCTCGATCATGAGATTGCTTCGGAGCAAGCGAAATATCCAGAATAAAAGAGGGCTTACAAAACATTGTGCCGATGTTATGAATAAGGATTGGGAGCACAGACTCCAACTATGTACAGTTGTCCTTTGCCGCCGTGACTCGAACCCGGCTCTTCTGGTCGGGAAACAATGGCCCAGCCACCCCACCAACCTAAATCCTTGCTTTCTGTCCGTTCATTCATCTAATGTTTGGAATAAGTCCAAAATTCTTCCCGTTAAAGCAAAACTTGCAAAAAAAAGAATTCAACTCGTTATTTACAGTTCGGGGAGGGTCTCCCACGCAAACAAACAGAAAAGGTAATTATGTAGCAGAACGGCGAGTTATTTCTACGAAGGAAAATTATAAACAGTAACATTTTTTAATTTTAATGGACTACTAATTATTTACAAGTTAACTCAAACGATTCTTTAAAAAATGTATTAATTCAAATTTTGATATCTGGCGGAAGATTCAATTTGTTATTTCTCCTCAATTACTTCTGCTTGCGGGAGCAGGAAAACAACAACACGTTCCACCTACCCAGTCATGTGCATGGAAATTTCACTTGATTTATTGTTATTCACAAATATGAATGCTTATACCTATAGAATAACGGGCTGATAATTGACAGCCATACAGTATTATCACTGGTCAATTGTTATAACATACAATAAATTGCAATCAATTTTTCAATATTCAATTATAATTACAAGCGATTGATAATTTTCATAGAGTAAACGCAAACGGTATTTTGCTGTGCATCGAGTTAATTGTCAGAGACGACTGTATAGACCTAAATTTGCTGGACGAAAACGAAAATTATTATTATTAATGGTGCACGAAAAGAAGGAATTTTTCTACCAATCCGTTTGGCAGTGTCTCTTTCATTTTATCGCTTTTATCAGTGCTAGTGAAAATATCGATCCTGAGTCGTAATAAAACCCGCCTCATTTGAGATTATCAAACAATCCAAGCCTAGTAAGTAGCCTCCGAGTCTGCAACGGCTCCAAACCTAGTCCTTCTACTCGTTGCCAATAACTTGCAAACAAACCTATCGTCACCGCGAGAGTGATACTCTCACGAGGGATCGGCTGAGAGTCGTGATGTGGTGCACTGACGCAAGAGGGCACGGCTGTTTGATGCTGCTGGCGAAATATTTTATATGTTTAAGATAATTTAGGAAACTTTTCTCCGCCGTATGTGGCTTGAGGGCCCGTCGGGCAAAGAAAAGTAGGGGCCTTATTCAGAAAGGACTCGGCAAGGTCGAACGAACATCGGAAAATCCCTGGAAGCTATACCGAACAGGGACAAGAGGGGCTTTTCTGTATGGCCACGGAATTTTCGAGTCTCGATAGTGAAGACATTTTGACGACACAGCCACAAACATTTCAAATAGGGCTATTTAAATGTTGATACTTTCCGGAGGCTGTGACGTCACGTGCATGGATTTCCAATGCTCAACTTTGTCGAGGCCTTACTGAATAATGGCCCAGGAATTGAAATTCCAAAGCTGAGGGGGGAAAGCGAGAAGGGTGAGAGGAGCGAAAGAGGTCCTTAAGGAGAGCGACGAAACTTATCAAGCGAGATTGGAAACAGGCGTTATTTATTGCGTCCTATTCACCAGCGCTTTGCGTTCGAACACCAAAGAGCGCTTACTTAGCGGAGAATGAGGCTAATTAAAGAGAGCTTACTGAATTGAGTATCCAAAAACATCCTCAAAAAGCTTGCTTCTTGAGTGCCTAGCTTAAAAGGTTTTTGCACCTGGTTAAAAGGAAAATAAAAATATTAGCCTTTAAACCAAAGGAGGTTTAGGCTATAGGGAGCACTCAGTGCCATCGGTGACCATGTACCATCGAGGCTCATAATAATAATGAGTCGGCTTTATTGGGACGAGATTGAGACAGTAAATTCCCCTGTAGCATCTAATCCTTCGTCAATGTAAACATTTAAATAGCTTTATATTCACAATATAATACAACATTTTAAATACGATACAATATCACTACAAAGTTGTCTACAAAGTGTACACTGGATATGGCATGCACTCATCTGCCCCATATGCACTCTTCCAGCGCTGGAATATATTTTAAAAAAAAAACTACGTCTACATTTTTATCAGGCTTAGGAAATAATTAATAAATTTTAATTTGAGAACAATTTATGCGTAGGTATAGAAATAGTAAAACACTAAATGGGAACGTATCCTCAACAAAAGTTGTGACGCTGAAAATTTTCATTTTTGAGCTCTTATTAATAAAAAATAAATGCAAAATATGAACATAATAAGAAGATATATCGGTGAATAAGTCACACAGCGAATGACGTGCACTCATATGCACTGCATCTATTTGTAAGATGAAAATGTTCCAACCTTCACCCTGCATTTAGCGAAACTAGATAATATCACAGCTTTGTTCATCTCGGGGTCTTTTTTCCAATGCCTCTGGATCTAGAGGGATATATTGATTTCGAAGCAACATGGGTGACGACTGTCTCACCAGGACGACTCATAGAGGGGCTTATCCCGGGTCGGGGGCGGTAAGGACCATATGGATGTGTAGTGTAGAACCCATCCAAGTGAAATGGAACAGAGGAAGGGGGCAGATAAATTAACTCTCCAGAGGTGTAATAGAAGAGCTATAGGGCTGGATTTGTCACCTAAAGAGAAGTCATAATAGAAACATTGAGATGAAGAAACGCCCCTGAGAAATCCTCATCGGAGAAAAATAAAACGAAGTAACGGCCTCCACTATAATCAATGCGGAACGTCGGATGGTGGTCCGTGAAGCTGAAACGATTACATTTAGAATAAAGGTATCGATAGTGTTTTTTTATTTCTCCTCACTACGTATTTCCAAATTACGATGTGAGGAACCTTTAATTGCTCGGGCAGTTTCATCTTAGGAATCGGAAACGAGTTTCAGCTTTAATATGATATCACAAACTTGTAGACTAACATGGATTTAGCACACTTTTTACTGTTGATCATGGAATTTTAGATATCAAGTTCAATTGTCAAATATGTACAATTCAATGGCCTAATTCAATATTTGTTTTGACAAAATTTTGGTAATATTTGCCGAAGCTGACCTCGAGGTGCGTCACGTTGACGACATTGTTTAGGCCGATTCCTCTCAGAATAAGGCCCCTCATTACACCAGTCTGCATTTTGAAACTTTTTTTCAGATAATGTATGAAACATAGGTGTTAATAAATCAATTTTTTGCTGATTTTACAAGTGATTTCCATTTTTTCTATCACATCAGGTTTATACATTAAATAAGAATTATGGTTTCAAGATTTTAACTACTTTAGGCACAGGTATATTAACATTACTTCACGCTATGACAACTTTTGTAACAAACATTTTCTTTTATAGGTACTGTAAATAACTGCTCTAATAACGTTTTAACTACCTTGTAACAAAACAAAAATCAGTGTTTCATTAATTCGTATTGAGAAATATCCCTCGAACAATAACTACCCACTGGTATATATAATACACTCATCAATAAATCTTAGAAGTTAATTCATGTCAATTCTGAAGAAACTGCATGCGATAGAAGAAAACTAAGAACAGTTCTGAAATCAGCATATCATAAATTCGTTTTTATCACTTACAAGTTTTCAGTCATTGATATCATGCAGAATAGTGTTACTTATTAGATTTGTAAGACGCATCAGCGTCAAAATGAGGAAATCCTAAGCTTTTTCACGCTTCAGGCTCCATAGAAAAGTGCGTGGGCGGAAAACGTGGGATATCTCCTTTAAAGTTTTCTTATCGTTGGATGACCAAAATATCATTTTTCGTGAAGGCTTCCGCGGAGTTTTTGGCTTGGAGAGACTTGGTTTTTGAGTCTTCCTCCGCGTCTATTCATATTCTACTGGACAATATTTCGCCAGCGTTCCAGCTGGCTTCTTCAGGTCCGCTGAAGTGTCGACACTAAGACTGCATCGACACTTCAGCGGATCCAAAGAAGCCAGCTGGAACACTGGCGAAATATTGTCCAAAAGAATATGGATAAACGCGGAGGAAGATCCGAAAACCAAGTCTCTCCAAAATGTCATTTCATTAATATTCTCGCTACCGATTAAAAACTAGATTTCAACTTTTGACTCCAAGGATAATAAAACTTTCCACGCTATTGAACTTGAAAAAATAACTTGATAATTGAACTTGAAAAATTGAGTTAAAGGAGAGAATGGGTGAAAAACCAGAAAAAAATAATTTTTCTATCCCTAATACGAATGCCATCATCGCTAAAAACTGCTTCTATGAAGCAAATCTGCTTCTGTGAAGCTTCTGAATGCAAACACATTGAACTTAAAAACAAGAAAATTAACGTTTGCTAAAAGCATACAATTATTTATGGCAATCCTTCAACGATAAATATTATCTTGTGTCAACGACGTTATACCTAAAAAGAACAAGGGAATAATTAAATATCTACAGCTGCATTGAAATCGTATGGATACATTGATGTGGCAGATACAATGTGAATGAAACAAGTTACCAAGATATAATGAATTAATATAGACAACTTATCTCTGATATATGGTAAGATTTATTCACCTTGTTATGAAATGTATCTCCTCTCACAGCATCACGATGGAGATACGAGCAAGAACATGCAAAATAGATTCAGTCTTTCATTTTACGAAGCTTTCTTCAATTTTTTATGTGTATGAAAACTGAACAGTTCTGTGCTTAAAATATGACTTTACCCTCGTGAAAAGTGGAGCCATGCTCACTATTAGACTGATTCGTGGCATTGTATGTCCAGTAGTCTTGAACATCAAGTTCCTTTAAATCGCACAAAAATATACAGGGGAGAAGGACGCCACCGTAGATTAACTGTCTGAAGCACTCGGCTTGATATCGATGGATCGGGGTTTGATCTTGGATGTTTTCCCCCATTTATGAGAACTTACGATTGATGCCGAAAAGGCTATTTCAAGGTGTACTAAAAGTGAGACAAACTCATTTTGAATAACGAGCAATGCGACAGAACACCAATAAGCATAAGCACACCAATAAGTTACGAATGTTTAGTGCTATGAATATTAAGACACCTACGATTAATTACATTCACATAGGAATGAAAACCACTGACATACGTGGCATATGTCGATATCGCAAATCACTAATACAGTATTAGAACGTGCTCCAAAGTCAGCTACACGGCTTTATAATTTAATGGTCATATTGACATATTGTTAGACGAACTCATTTGGAATAACGAGCAATGCGACAGAACACCAATAAGCATAAGCACACCAATAAGTTACGAATTTTTAGTGCTATAAATGTTAAGACACCTAAGATAGATAATATGTGCATAGGAATGAAAATAACTGACATACGTGGCATATGTCAATATCGCAAATTACTAATACAGTATTAGAACGTGCTCCAAAGTCAGCTACACGGCTTTATAATTTAATGGACACATTGACATATTGTTAGAAAAAATCATTTTGAATAACGAGCAATGCAACAGAACACCAATAAGCATAAGCACACCAATAAGTTACGAATGTTTAGTGCTATAAATGTTAAGACACATAAGATAAATAATATGTGCATAGGAATGAAAACCACTGACATAAGTGGCATATATTGATATTGCAAATCACTAATACAGTATTAGAACGTGCTCTAAAGTCAGCTACACGGCTCTATAATTCCAGAGACCTTGTTCTAATTTTGGAGAATCCAACCCCTTTAAAGACTGTTGGTTTGAGATCCGTCTTAATAGAAATACGGAGATGGTGGAGCCAATTTCCTTTAATCTGCGCGACGTTTTAAACCATTCCCCTTGATCCTTCTCCACGCTCTTATTCGCAGCAATAAAAGGAGGACAGTAAGATACTGAGCGAGAGAGAAATAAGAGAAGAAGGCTGAAAGACTTCCTTTCGTCTTTATATCCCAGGAGTCCTTCCCTCCTAAAATGGCGATTTTGTGTTTGTCTTTTTCTTAAAGCCATGTAATAAAGAGTGCTTGGGATTTCTTCTTTACCTCCACCTTCTTTGGAGAGCCGTCTCCACATTCTCCCGTTCTTATTTTACTTCTTTTCGTACGATCATTCATTCACCTTTACCCTCTCCGTCCACACTCGCCTTCAATTTCAAAACAGTAAGGCCTCGTAAGAAAAGGCCATTTCTCAGTCTGTCATTTCCACATTCTCGCAAGAGGGTGTTAAAGCCGGTGGACGGGAAAGTTTAACAGCAAATTAAAGTCAGCGTCGACATACTCTGAAGTCACCATAAAATAAAAACAATGGCATTCATATATCAATTTATTATGGTACCTGTGTTGACTTAGGGACCAAATCAAAATAGGACTCATTTCATATTTGAATTAGCCGAAATTAACTTATATGCACTGTATTTTAGTAGGCAATTCGTTCCTTAATTTTTCCGTGAGTAGTTGTAGAAAGATCCTGAGAGCTCGTGGGGGTCTATCACTTATATGTATATGTATATGCGTATATGTATATATATATATATATATATATATATATATATATATATATATATATATATATATATATATATATATATATAAAACTTCTAGGAGAATCACTCGGGTGATAAATATACAATATGCCAAGAGGGTGGCCGATAAAAATATACAAACGGAAAAAAGAACACTCACAAATTAAAACTTCCGATATTTCGAAGGACAGTAGCTCTACCTAGAGAAAGATGGACGCTACTGTCCTTCGAAATATCGGAAGTTTTAATTTGTGAGTGTTCTTTTTTCCGTTTGTATATTTTTATCGGCCACCCTCTTGGCATATTGTATATATATATATATATATATATATATTTTTATTTATTTATTTATTTATTTATTTTTTTCTAAAGCTGAGGAAGGACCAACCGGTCCGAAACGTTCTGCAAGAACAAATCTTTTTTATATCTCTTTCTCTCACCTCATGTAAGTTTATTTTAATTTGTGACCAATTGGCGAAAATTTCCCAACGAATATAAATAAGATCAGTAACAAATTTAGGTATACTTTTTAACCCTAGTACCGATCTACCATATAAAGAAATTCTAAGCCACTCAACCCTGTTGAACATCAAATTAAAGCCAGCCATATACCATATCAAGTTTGTACCAGAGGTAGGTATTAATTTTCGTACCAAATTTCATGTCATATACGCGCTACCTCACCACGAAATTTCATGCCTGATAATCTGTGTCTATTTCGCCTTCCTCAATACTTGAGTGACGGTATTGCATCGCCGTGAGCGATCCAATCCTAGACGATTGATTGTCATTGTCATTTGCCTTGATGTGGGGTTTTGACTGGCAAACAATAAGAATTGGTCAAGAATTGATCTAGCAGAATTCTTCAAAGGTTTTGTTTTCGTCAAAACTTCGATGAAAAATGGCTGAAGAAGCATCGGACGTAGTTATTCTGCTCGCATTGGTCAGGCTAAATTTTCATCCTTCCCATTTTTTTTCCAGGCGATTTTTTTCGTGAAGGAAACTTTTTTCCACTTTTTTCACTATTTTCACATACAAGTCCATCGTTCATTTGAACGATAGCTTTTCAGTGATATGGAAATTTATAGCTTCATCCATAGTTTTCCCTATCAAACGGTCGCATTTTCTGTAACTGCGAGTATCACTTCCGTAATGTTTTCAATTGTCGTATGAATAAAAAAAATCACGTGCGGCGCCACATTCTATACTTGCTGCCGATGGATCTGACTAGCTGCAGTTCAATTCATGAGCGAGTTTAGGGACGAAAAGCAGGATAGTATCATATGATGGAAAAAAGGGACACAGCTCCCTATCACTTCCGCGATCCCTAAGAATGGTCACAGAGCAATAATTTTTAGCATTCAAAAACGATCGTGAGATAAAAAATCTACTTATTATTTCGTATGGCTTTAATAAATAAAAACAACACATCCAAGAGGAATATCATGCTACCAAGTTACTGGTAAAAAAAACTTAGAAGCCTACGATAAAGTATAAATATAAAATATATAAATGCTTACAACAGGCTGTGACTGATTCGGCAGCACTTGAGCTATTGAAATCCAGGATCGTCCTAGAATGTGACGTTCCAAGTTTTTTTTACCAAACCATGAAGCCGAGTAGTGGATTTGCATATCCATTATTGGGAACGAGGAATGAGACTGGGAGAGGAAAGACCGCGGCGTTAGGACGTTGGCACCAATGAGCTAGCAATCCTAAAACAATTCTTCCAAACAAATACTCCCCAGTATTGACAACCTAAGTGCGCCTAGACGGGACAATGACCTGCGATCGATATGTCCATGGACCGGAACTTCCGCCGCCTGTTTGAATGGGAGCAAAACGGTATTTTGGGTTCAAGTCGCGTTCTCGAATTCTTATCCCCATCATGATGGTGCGACAACTAACTGCCATCGGATTCGCGCCGTAAGCCCGTTCCTTGGCACTCCTGACCTAGGGATAGCGCTTGAGGAATAAAAAGCCTGCTGTCAAATCCATCACACCATTCTCCTGAATTGACGATTTCATTCTGAAACAGTAAATTTGGTCCAAAACGCTGCGTAAAATTATCTCCTCATAAAGGTGGCTGGAGCAGTAACGTGGGTCATTGAGTGTGCTTCTTTTTTAATTATTCAAGTAAACAGAAATAATACTTGGACCACATATTATTTTAGATCTGCACACTGCATATATTTATGCAATGGAGCTCAGACAGAAGTGCAACATGGAAATTATACAAGAATCGTATTTTTCATATTAACCTTAACTAAAGCATAATTTGATGTAAGATATTGATAGTTATCGGGTGGTAGCAGTAGTAATATTTTAGTTTTACGTGCTTGGATGGCTAAGTTCATATCGCACGTACTGTCAGCCATTTGCAGAGAGTACGTGCGCTTGGACGAATCGGAGGATAGTTTTCGGTGCGGTAAGAAATTTAGGCCAAAAAAATATTTTTAAATATGTTGCTTCGGAATGTTTGACTCGGAGTGACACCTTCATATTTTTTACTAACCACTTAAATAATATGAATTGTATTATTTTACGATTAGAAGAAAATCAATATATACGTAATCGAATTACTATGAAATTTATCTCATGAGCCATAAGGGTATGTGTTCAATACCATTAAATTTTTAAAAAACAGTAAAAAAGTTAACTTGTCCTAGGGTAACTTTGTAGTATGTCATGGTAATTTTTAAATAATTTAACTTTTAAAAATCCACTTCTTCACTTAATACCATACACGACCCAGGTTTCGATGAGTAATCATCATCATCAGGCGTTTTTATTTATAGTTACACAAATAAACATAAATTAAAACGCCTGATGATGATGAAGATGACTACTCATCAAAACCCGGGTTGTTTATGCTATTAAGTGAAGAAATGGTTTTGTAAAAGTTAAATTATTTTCAAATCAGTAAAATTCAATTATTTCACTTTTATCCAGAGATATCACTAATAAGAGCAGGCATGCAAAGTTTTACGCAGAGTACATCGACAAAAAATCGCTCCAGCCCCCTTAAAGAGATATATGTACACCAAAGACGGTGAAATTCGCCATGAAAAATATCATTTGACTTGACCGGGATTCGAACCCGGATCTCCCAATTGCCGGTCAGGTGTGATAGCTCGTTACACTGACTAACACACCTGACCTGCAATGCAGTGTAACTGGCTAACACACCTGACCGGAAATTAGGAGATCCGGGTTCGATTCCCGGTCAATTCAAATTAGTTTTTTAATGGCGAATTTCACCGTCTTTAGTGTATATATTCGCACCCGTGCGCGTTACGACGCACCACATCATTTGTGCCATCGCAATGACTGGAAAAATTGTCATGTTAGTCGTACTAAAAGCGACAATGTTGGGTTTATTCTCCACGACTGTGGCATATCATGCACGACCACGTCACCTGTGCTACAATGTACACTGGGGACGATAACAAATTCGTATAAACCCACCGCTGAAATTCGCCTCGAATAAATATGGCTTGGATGTGTAACTGGCTAACACACCTCATCGGAAATTGAGAGATCCGAGTTCAAATCCCAGTCAAGCCAAATGATTTTTTCATAGCGAGTTTCACCATCTTCGGTGTATATCATCGCACCCTAGCACGTGACTGCATATAATATCATTTGTGCAATCTAAATTAGTACAAAAAAAATTCACATAAAGAGTATGAGGTTCCACCAACTGTCTAATGAGTATAATCCCATACATAACAGCAATTCTCCAGTAGGTAAGCTGAAATTTATATTTCCGGCGAGTTGTAGTGAAACTTCATACTGATAAGCAATGAGTCTCAGCAGTGATTTTCTACCAGATTTAATTGATGAAATACGTGTTCCTAAGTTACCAGTCATTTTCTGTTAGAGACAGCAAGCATATTCATACTAATATATAAAAATTGAATGGTGTCTGTCTGTCTCTCTGTCTGTTGCTCAATCACGCAAAAACTACTGAACTGATTTAGCTGAAATTTGGCATGTAGAGATAAAATGTAAATGGAATGAACATAGGCTAAATCAGAAAGTCCTCAGGGCCCCCATAGGCCCACCCCGTAGGCCTCAGGGCCCCCTCTGGTGGCCCCTGGTGCTCAATGCATGCATTGGGTTCGGTGCATTGGTTAATTATTTTGCTTTTTAAAAGTACATTCACTCAAGATAGAGGGATGTGATTTTTTTATCGGACGGCTAAATAAATGAAGTTTCTAATTATTCCAATCGATTTTATTTTACGCTTCGTAATTGTCTAAATATCATTATTTTTCTGAAAAATCTCACATTTTTCTCTGAAATCAACATTAGCATATTCTTTGACAACCAGAGATTGGATTTTCAATATTCACACCTATATATCACGTTTTCCTGTAGGCCCATGATAGCACTTAGAAATCAAATCTGTATCATAAGGGTCCAGAGTTCCATAGGTCCCATGAAAGATTGCTTCAGATAGTAATCGATAAATTCAATGCATATATACAAGTATACTCTTAAATGTCTATTCTCAAAGTAGCTCTCTTAGGATAACTTTATATAAGAGAACACTTACGTAGTAAACTATACACATTAAGGAATTAAAGGTGAAAGAATGTATACGTGCAGTGAATAGTAATGGTAATAATGCCTCTCTTGCTACAACAAACACAGCGTTGTTTATTATCGTTTAATACTCAGATGTATTACATGTAATGGAACCGTCTGCCTCTCATTAAGATTGA
Organism: Pyrrhosoma nymphula; assembly: GCA_963573305.1. Lineage (NCBI taxonomy): Eukaryota > Metazoa > Arthropoda > Insecta > Odonata > Coenagrionidae > Pyrrhosoma > Pyrrhosoma nymphula. The sequence goes on along the minus strand of OY754337.1, from coordinate 45,097,515 downwards.
GAACTGTTTTTTAGACCGATTCCCACATCATAAACGTTACGAGTTATGGAGCGTTTGTATATGTTTAGATGTGTAGCGATTGCTACGCTGAATAACCAACTGCGAAGTTTCTGTAGAGGAGCGTTTATTTCAACTTTTTAGTACAGACTGCCCTTGGCAGCCGAGATAGCCTGCTTATATATTGGCAGCGAACTCTCTCGAACCCGGCGCCGGAACTACCTCGAACATTCTAGAAAACTTCTGGAGAGAGGCAGAAAAAATATCGTCCGGCGCCGGGAATCGAACGCGGGCCGTCCGATTATGAATCCAACTCCCATCCACCGGTCCAACTCCGTGTTGTGGCTAAAAATGCGCCACAGATGTGTTTAGAAGTGTTAAAGCGCAGTCAACTTACATTCACTCAATCATGAATTGATTTGGAAGTTTCCTATTTACGACTCTCACTCGCCACTGTGTTTTCCCTCCTTGAACTCAAAAATATATCCATCAACATGCCTAATAGAAAAAAAGAGTAACGTTTCGCAAAACACTGTGTTTTCCCTCCTTGAACTCAAAAATATATCCATCAACATGCCTAATAGAAAAAAGAGTAACGTTTCGCAAAAAGCTTCTAGAGCAAGAGGAAATTGTGAGGAAATGAGTCCTTGCAAGAAAAACGACTAATCTTAGACTTGGATGCTCAAAGACATGCCCACCAGCGATCTCATGAGAGTATACCCGTGGTGTTTCTCAGGTTACGCTAAGAACCGCACAAATTTCATCCTAACCCAACCTTCGGACGAGTAACCAGCTATAAATCTGGTTCAAATATAGACCCAACTGTTTCGAGACTTTAATCTGTTTTAAGATGGCAAAAATTATAATAACGTCACTACATGCTTCTTACACAAAATAAGAACGGATATTCTGCGCAATGAACAACATCCGTGCATAAAAATCGGCAAGTGCACTAAGAATCACCATAGATATTTTGTTTAGCAACCGATACCAATGATTATTGCTACCCTTTATGTCGTAGGTGATGGAGGATTCATAGGGCAAATAAACATGGCTGCTGCTGCAAATGCTCCTTTTGACGTTGTCAACCGCTGGATTATACTCTACTCTCCAATCCTAATTAAGACACTCAACGCACATATCAACGTTGAATTGCGCAACTCAATTAAGCCATTGAATGCAAATGTATGTATGAACACAAGGGAATCGATCAAGCTGTTAATCACTCAAAAGACGGCTCAAGAGAACCGGAAGGACGAGGTAACCATCTATCAACCTGGGTGACATTGAAGTAGTAATGAGTCTGCGTGGCCCATTTTTGGGTTTCCCGTGCATGAAAGAGGACCAACAGTCACTTATCTTTCCAAGCACCTGGAAAACGGTCAGCGTGTATACTACAACGAACACAACACACAAGATAGGTTACGAAATCCTCAAATGATCATACTGAGAGTATTCTTCAGTCTTCGTGGTTTTCTTATAAAATAAGTCCAATGATTTTCACGCCCGTTGAATTAGTACCTTCCGCTAGTAATACATAAACTGGCTGACCTTCCCCTCTCCAAATATAAAGTCAATGAAGAATATCAAACTACTGAATAAATGACCATAGCTTAAGGGCATACACCTGGATATTATCCATAGATACGGCTCGTAAAACATCATTCATTTTTCTTGAAGTTAACATTTATTTATTTAAAAATTATTACAAATATTAGCGATATTTTACTTAATTAGTATTTATTCTCAAGTGAATCGGTAATTATATATATATCTAATAGTATTTTACTTGAGTTTCTAAATCCACACTACACAAAACCATGAGCAAAGTGACTAATAAAGCACGTACTTCCTGATTACAGAGTTTATTTAGCGAACTATAACAAGGGAATATAAATAATATTCAACACTTAAAATACAAAACTATAATTCAATCTTCAAAGTACTAAGTAGTTAAAAACTACAACATTGTCCCCTTTTAAGTAAATTCGTACGTCAGGAACAACCACTTTAAAACCAGGCAATAATTTTTCACTGCACACATTGCTGGTAGGATAAAAAATTGTCTGAATGTCTGAATACATGAAATCTTGGTCGTGTACGAAGAATGTCTATATAAGTAATTATAATCAAGAATTTTTATTTTGTTTTGAATAGTCTGTTTAAGATTTGCATAGCCTTTTATGAGATACTGTTCAGGTGTTGTTAGTAAATCCTGGTAACAACTTTAATGGGTTTGTGACTGCAAGGGAGTGAGCCACAACAAAATATTTTATATTGAACAAAGAATCAACCATTTCAAAACGTTTTTCCTAGGATATTATTCTTGAAGTTTACTTAACTTTACAATACATTTCATAGTAGCAAACTGGCCAGTTTTTCTGAGTTGTCTGCTCAACCATAATCAACTGTGGTAAATACTTCTCTGTTTTTTCATTACAGATTCCACAAGCAATACTTTGAAGTCCTATTATAAGATGTTCTAATTTTTAAAATAGAACATGAGCAGGAGGGAACTTAGATATTTCCAAAATATTTAGCATTTTAATCAAATCATTATCATTCTGCTCCTCAAACTGAGCTTAAAGTTTTACTTTTTTCGTGTCCTTGGTTTACATTTTTTAAATAAAATACCTGAGAATTTTTCTGGAACCCTTCCAATTCTTTTGTTTTGAAAAAATCTACAATATCAAACAGATATTCATTTCAATAAAAATATCTTTAAACCAAGAGTTCCTACGTGTTTGTACTGGGCTGGGAAACAATACTGCAGGCTTGTCATTTTCATATTTAGTAGGTAGAAGCAAGAAAGTGTCAAGAGTGTATTCGCGAGAAAAGAGGCATCTTTTCCATCGGAAACTATACTACATGCATAGTAAAAAAATATTTTCCATTTTATTGCGTTTTATCAAACGATTCTGAAGGCTTTACTGCACATAGTAACTGATTCGGTAAACTATTTTAACGATTCTATCAGTATTTTCTCATTTATACGCTGCTTTTCTCGGCCATTGATCTAAAAGTGGAAAAAATACGCAAAAATCATGATAAAATGCCCAAATTCGTAGTTATCTTTGAATTCGCGCTAATCACGGAAACATTATCCCCATATAAAAATCTATCGATTAAACTTCAAGAAAAAGAGAAAAAGGCAGTCGCAAACATCACTACAATCCTGAGACACATTATTACTTACGATCGCAGGTGATGACCGTTTGCGGAAAGCTTGTCTCATCAAAAAATCAGCTCAAGAAAAAGCGTAAATCCACTGGTTGAATTAAATATTTTTTTAGTAATTGAGTAAATGGTAGAAGATAGCATAAATATCTTCTCCTACAGTCGGAAACCATTTATAATGGGCCAAACAACTTTATCTGATAAACGTCACTATTTTTTTACCGCATGGAATCTCAATGCTTTGTCGCGAGCTGGGTTCACTTTTGGATATGTATTATTTATCCAGGTTGGAAGACCATAATTGTAAATGGCTGCAGTAATCATTGATTCGGAAAATTCGGTACTTGATTAAATGGTGGGGAAATTTCCCTTGGGAAAATCAACTTTCGATCAGATTCAAATAATTAATTTCCCCTAGATTCCTCGCCTTCCTTAAAACATAGCTATTTCTTCCAGATGATAATTCGCATTTCACCAAACTGTGGTGCCAAACAATCTCTATAAACAAATTATAAACCAGGTATTTTCCAGCGACGTCGGAGGCTTTTAGTAACGATCCGAAATGGGTCACTTGCAGGCCACGTCTCGAAGAAATGGGTCGAGGCGACCCGACAAGGTATATGGGTCAACTCGCTCTGGTCATACATTATTCCGCATATTTTGCTCGCATGATGAATCCCACCCATTGATTAAAGGAGAGAAAAATGGAGCCTTACGGCACGATAACACATGGCAATATCGAAGCAATTAAAACTCGCGATCGGTCATATTGAATGGATCAGTTATGCAGTTAATTCGCCGAAAACATGAGTATTATTAGCAGCTTTTTTGCGGTAGCGTAATGATACATCTATAAAAATGAGATATAGGCATAATTTCCAAGAAAGCACTGCATTATTTTTCAAATAATGGAAATGTTTCGCGCAATAAACATGCTAGGTGATTCATATTTCGCAAAAAAACCACGCTTTACTTTCGTGCGTCAAGACACCATCAACTTGATTCTTTAAATTTTGGTTCCACCGAGATAATGGTGGATATCTCCTCTCCTCTAAGCAGCGGAATCTGCACGCTCATAGCAAACAGTTCTAATAATCTCAGACGTAGGATTCCTTTCACACGTGAGTCGGGTTCCCATCTAAGAGACTGCCTCTCAGATCAGCCAAGCAGAAGGAACTGGGAGGGCGATGTGGCTGATACCGGGGGAGGGGGAGGGGAGCTGGGTCTCACGTTGGTGATCGTCGATTAAGATGATCTCAAGGTCGTTACATATTGAACATAAGAACATTCAGTAACTTAGTATTCATTCTTCCACGACCGTCGAACCAACTAGTGAGAAAAATCTTTCCTTTCATTGTTCAATGGGTTTTTAGTCTTCCTTTCCCATGTCAAGGAATGGCTCAAATGGAGCCACGAAGCTACTTTCATTTTGGAATTCTAAACATTGCTGATTGGCTGGTTGGTTATTTGGTGAGGTGACCGACAACTGAGATAATTTTCGCCATTAAGGATGTGAGTGTGGGTTGGTAAGTTAAGGATTCGAAAGTTTCAGGTTTAACCACGTGGAAATTCGTTTTCGAAGTGTGAGAGAAAAACGTTGCATCTCTACGCTGATATTTATTTTTGCAGGTACAATGAAGAATGAGCTTAAATTCAAAGGGTTCTCTTCAGGTACAAACAAATGAAATAAATTAAAACATCGAACTTTGTACCTGAAGATGAAGCCTATGCGTTGAAACTAGTTGTACCTTGTACCTACAATAATAAATATCAGCGAAGTTTTTCTCTCTCACTCAGAAGTTAAGGATTATTGGGGAATGGAAGAAGAGTGAAAGGAAACCAGAGATGGGCGCAAGTCTGCTCTCAACGAAAGACGCCACCGGAACCGTACGGTTTAACGTCCCATCGGACAAACGGAGAACTGTACTTGATGTGCTCTTCACGTATCACCCAAGTAGAAATCAGGATTCCACAGAAAAATCTACGCTACTGCGAGAATTCGAATTCGGGATTTCGAGATTGGAAGCCATAGACGCCACACCAACAGGATCTTCAATTAAAAATGGCGTTGCATTCTGTTGCACAGATTTGGACGCAATTTAAACATCTAGGTATATATACCTACTATATAAGCGACTCCATTTTAAATGTCGCGTTTATTTCTGCAGTTCACTTTCTCGTCTCTAGCGGCGAATGCTGGCCCACATAGGTAGCTCCTGATTGGTCATCTTAAGAAATCACTCCCCTCCGACATAGGTCAATTTAAATGTAATATAATTTAAGATATAAACAAGAGCAATCATCGGAGTTATACTCTGTAGGCGCTTTGAGAATGCTCTGAAATCGACTCTCTTGCGCAAGTCCAAACGTCTTTAAAGCTACGTTTTTTTGTTATGTTCTTATGTTTAATGTGATATGGCCTTAAGTGAACGACGTTTTCTCTAGTCGTGCCTCATGATGCTATGACTTTTAAACTACGACGTACACTTGCAAATATTATTCATTATACACTCGCCGGTCTCGGAGTTAGAAATTAAAGAAGCCGCAATCACTTAGTCGGAAGGCTTACCTGAATGAACCAAAGAAGAGAAGTTCAACCGACACAAGAGAGCGCAACGCATGCAAATAAATGTTAGTTTACATGATCACAATGACAAAATCAATCTAAAAGAGGTTAATAGCTAAAGCAATGATTCTGGTAGGCTTTCACCAACTCCTCTGTAAATGCTAATAAAAATAAAATGGATAAATAACTGTGAAAAGATGTAAGAGAGAAAAAAGTGAGGACATAGTGATTTCCAAATACTATCATTTCGAATAGAGAAGAACACAGAAACCTTATACGGTCGACGCGATGTGAGGGAAAGTTGGCCTCCTTGATTGGCACGAAATGTCATGAATACATAATTTAAACTAGCTTTTTTTTCGGTCTGATCTTCATATGGGCTTTTTCAAAAATTAAGGTGACCCTATTGTTTGAGATATATGTACCCACTGACTCTCTACTATTGAAATATAATTCTAATGCATAGTTGCGCGCTTACATTTACCTCCTCATTCGTTCTCCAAATGTCATTAAGAAAATAAAAAACATGAAAATGAAATCGATGACGAATCAAAATACGACATTGGCGCTTATAAATTAAGTTACCTGATAATTGAATTGGTGAGTGGTCAGTTTTCCATTAATAAGTACAACTAACTGAAAAACAAAGAACAAAAAGTAAATAGTAATTTAAACCATGGTGTTTGTTATTTGATAGGCAAGCAGATTTTTCGAATTGCAATGTCTTCATTAAAGCAAAACTCTGAAGAATACACATAACTAGCGAATGGTGAATTTTGAGGGAAATTTGAAATTTAATCATTGCGTTTAGTAAAAATGAATACTCCGATGAAAAAAAATCATCCATTTATAAAATCCGTTATAGTACGTAGCCATAGGGAAAACTTTTAAGTTATTTAAAATTCCGGCTACTTGAATTTTCAAGCATCACTTCCGTTGGCGATGGCGAAAATGGGGATGGAGGAATTAAATGAAAAAATTCGTAGTCAGTATTGCTGCAAACGTTCGAGGATTAGCGAATTGTTTTAAAGGAGACCAACTTGGTGCACAAAATGAAGCCAGGCACAGAAGTGGCCTATAATTTGGATACCTTCTCAAAGAAGGATGAATGGCAGTAGAAGAATGCTGGTAAGGGCAAATATTGCGTAGAGATGAGAAAAAGTAGTTGTAAATACTCGAAAAGCATTCATGCTACCGAAAATATGGGACAAATGAGAATTAGATCAAACTTTCTCCCGGGAATTCTATTCGTTGAGACGGACGGAACTTAGGCTTGCCGATTCGTTGATGGACTCGTCAGGTGGGTCTAATGGACGGATAGTAAGACTGAATTAGAAATAACTAGGTAAAGTGCAGTTTATTCTCAGATAGGAAGCCTGAGAGGGAGAGAGAGGGAGGTAGGGTCAGTTTCCCAGATGGGAAGGAAGAGAGATAGTAAGAGAGGGGAGTAAGATAGACAGGTAGAAAGGCTTAGATTTTAAAAGGATGGGAAGAAGAACGTCAAACGGTCAGATAGGAAGGCTACAAGAGACAGTGCTAGGAAAATAGGAGCCAAATGCCTAGATAATAAGCCTGAGAGAGAGGGCTAGGACAGAGGTGTCATATGGAAAGACAGGAAGGCTGAAGGAGAAAGGGCAAGGGTCAGATATCCAGATAAGAAGGCTGGGAGAGAGAGGGCTACGAAAGGGGTGACAGATAGGTAGATAGAAAGTCTGGGAAAGAGATGGCTGTGAAATATAGGCCAAATGCCTATAAAGGAAGGTTAGAAGAAAGTGGGCTAGTAAGAGGAAGCAAGATGGTCAGATAGGACGTCTGGTGTATGAAAAGCTATGGAGGTCAGATGGTCAGATAGGATGCCTGAGAGAGAGGGCTAGAAAAGGGGAGTCAGATGCCCAATTAAGAAGGCAGGGAGAGAAAGGGCTAGGGAGTAGTAGAGTGGAGGGAGATGGCTTAGAGAGAGGGAGGAATAGGATCGGGGTCTTCAAGGAAGGCCAGATATGATGGCTGGGAGAGAGGGGGCTGGGAGAAAGATAATTGGAGTCAGATGGCCAGAAACGTATGGTAAAGAGTAATTGGTAAGTGCGACGATAAATGTAGGGAAATCAGCTGATTCTAGACCCCACTTGTAATACGCCGCCAGCATTTGGTATTTTTATGATTAATGGTTAAAAACCGAGTTAGAACGCGTGCAGTGAAGATCGGCAAGACACGCCAAATTCATTTATGAAATCATCGTTAGTTGCTGACATTTTACAACAACAGGGTTAGGAATCGCTTCCATACCGTTAGTTAAAATAATAATTATCAATCACTATAGGTCTTTTCGAGGTTGAAGAAGCGAATCAAATTATATGTTATGCAAATTTTTAGGAGCTCCAGTATCTAATTCCCCTCCTCCTTTAAAGCAGCTAAACAACTGGACATAATTACCTAAATACTGCGGTCGGTTTTCAGCATTAATTGAACTGCGTTGCAAATTTAAAGCTTTGAGTTTGCGGGAAACATCAAAATCCCCCAAACTGAGCCAACAACAATGTTCATTTAGATTATCATAAGCCGTATTAGCATTTGGGCGAATTGGAGCGATTATATAATGATTTAACACCAGAAGGAATGGCATTAAGAGTATCTCGCGTATTCTGCGTCAACGCTAAGCAGACTGCAGACAGGAAAAGCTTAGCATAAACAATCTGCGCGAGGCAGTCAACCAATTAAAAGGGATTATAAGGAAAATTTAGGTCATCAATATAAGCGGATTCATTTAAAGCAAAACCGGTTTAACGCAGGAGAGATTAACTTTGAAAAATGACCGGCCTCTTCCGCAGTATGCGTGCACACAAAATTTATTTCCCACGAATTTCACCCAAAAATACACACTTATTGAGGATACTTTTTTTATTTTTAGCTAGCCTTGTGTTCATTGAAAGATTCACTCTTATTAATTCAATTACTTTACCGTCGAATAATCAGGTGTATATAGGCCACCAGTCCAGCATTAAGGACTTTTATGGTCTCACATTAGAGCATTATGTATTAAGAACCAGAACTGTTTCCGCTAATTTTCTAATTAACTGATTCTCATTGCCATGATTGTATTTCGATACCAGACTTCAGATATTTTAGTATTTTTCATTGCCTTTACCCGAAAAGTTAATCACTAATCAGGACATAGATTTTTGATTCTTTATCAATTTTGTTATAATAAAGTAGTCACATGAGAGACACCTTAATACTCCTTGAAGTATTAACGTAATTCCTTGAAGTATTAACGATATCTTCAAAGATGAATACTTCCGTTAAAAAAATGTACCATCAAAATGCATTCCTACGATATTCCAAATTTATATTTAAAAACAAGGATGACAAGCAAATATTCCCCACTGGTCCTCTTTGAAAAAAGATAAGATATTTGGGAATTAAAACAATCACGCCATATGATTCCGCGCCCATGGGATTAATTTCCTTAATTTGGGTTTTACTAAAGGCCTTCTTTGAATACTGCAAACTTATATCCAATTTTCCCTGATGAAGGACGAATTAGACAGCACAACATATAACCTCAAACGATACCTGACCGTTTAACATCGTAAACAAAACAAGAACTGCAACCTTTCGCTGGGCCAGTCTTATGCTGCAGGAACTAACCGCAGCTGATGATGCCACATACGTAAATTGTGTCTCTTCTCAAAGCTAATAACGGGATATAACGTATCCATAGAATCGATATTAGGTATCATAGAACATGTTAAACTCATTTTTTGTTAGAACTCAAGGTACTATGTTTACAGTAGTCAAAAATATGTTTTTTACAATTATTTCACACTAAAAAGTATCGAAAACGGACAGCGACATTTTCATAATAGTGTTTAACTTTGATGAAAATATTCAAAATAACTTTCATATTAACATATTTGGCCCTAATAAACATGAGTTCATCATCATATTTTCTCACTCAAATGAAATCAAAGTGCCTTATTTTTCCCTTACTCTTCCAGTGTGAAAACACCCCTCCGAAAAACCCCATTGCAAAACTTCAAGGGGCTGAAAAAAAGACTTAAAATATTTGTGACTTCAAGCACTAATTTGGTCCCACCTTTGGTGCAGTCAGTATTAAACGATTGAAATATTTTCATATTTCCGTGAATGAAACTCCGGTTTTCAGCTGGGGCGTAGGGGTGGAAGTCCAGTGGATAGGGTGTTTGGTTTTCAACCATAGGGTCCCGGGTTCAAATATCTTCAACAAGTCTACCAGAGCCAGCTACTCAGCAGACGACAGAAACGTGGCGAGACGTTTCAAGAATTCGAGGCAAACATCGCGCGTCTCGACTATATGGCTTATTTTTCGGCCCCCAATGATTTCATCGAGCGATTATCTGTAGAATCCATCGTGATCGGCGTGAGTGACCTCGAACTTCAATGAACTCTTTGTTTGGCGCACCCAAAGACCTGGAACGATGTGCTAGCCCGTGCCCTAGAATTTCAGGCGGATACTGAAACTTCCAAAGTCGACGCCCGTGTCCAAATAATCGATGAAGAAGAGTCCCTGGACAAGAAGGTCGAAAGATTAGAGAAGATCGTCTTAAAACTTATGCCTTGCAAGGGAGAACAAAGAAAAAGAGAGATTCACTTCTTGAATTGCGGCGAACTTGTACACGTCCGAAGTCGCTGCCAAAATTACACAAGACAGCAGAAAAACGAAAATGGGCCAATGATGAGAGGCGAGCATTGTAGAGTGGTCCTATTGCCCCAAAGAAAATTGTTCAAATTGTTTCTCTCGTAAGTCAAGTGGACAGTCTCTTCGTTGACGAAAATATGAATGTCTTGGGTCGCTATACGCTTTTGGACAGCGGTGCCACCACAATTCTGAAGAAGGTCAACGTAATGGAAGATCTACAACCGACGAGAGTGCTTCTGAAAACCACAGCTGGTGAGACTGCTGCAAAATAATGGTAAGATCGACGTTGACATCATATTGGGAAGCAAGAAGATTAAAAAAGACATGTAATGACAAGGTTTAATGAAAATTAAAGATACTATCCCAGCAGATGAAGGAGGTTCTTCTAAAATTGAAAAAGAGGAAATTACCACGAAAAAATTAAATAAGAAACGAAATGATAAAATACGGAGGGCAACAGCTAGTGGAAGAATCCACGCAACTTTCAGAGAAAAATATGGATAAAAAATCAATACCAGCAGACCAACAACCAACGCAAAATTGCAAAAAAAAACTGTTTTCCTTAAATTCCTTGAGGTGGTTCCACCGTACAATAACATAAATATCATTTTCTTACGGGGACATATAGAAAAACATGTCCTCTATCTGATATGAACGGAAAAATGATACCTTTCCACGCTATTTTTCTCACAATTGTACTTGAAATTACATGTTCTTCAATGCGAAAATGGGAGAAACTAGGGGAAATAGGTTTTATCTTACTAATATGGGATCCGGTGCAGAAAGAATTAATTCGGGAACTTAATAAAATACAAAGGAAAGCTGCGCGATTCGTCAAAAACTGCTACAGGCGTACAGACAGCGTTACGCAGATGTTAAACGAATTAGGCTGGGAGCCGCTAGAGACTCGGAGGCTGCGCGCTAGGCTTAGATTACTTGAGCAATTGAGAATAGATATCTTTCAGAGCGACACGGAGAACATCGTATTAGAACCCCACTATATTTCCAGGTCCGACAGAAACGATAAATTAAGAGAGATATTTTGCCGAACGGATAGGTATGGGAATTCGTTTTTCCCCCGAACAATAAGGGACTTTAATAAATGCAAGGCGTAATTTCATTAGAGCGTTTGCTTTTTATATGTAAATGGCTGGTGTCCTAACACCCCCCGCCACAAGCCTATTGAGGCGGCTTGCGGGGTAGTATGTAGATGTAGATGAATATAAATGCAATTTTCCAAAAAAATATATTCTACGTGAATACTCCCGAGAAATTGAATGAAAATAAAATATACGAATCTTATCACCATATCTTTTTAGTAATAAGCTAATAACTGGGATAATTGAAGTCAAAATGCTGTAATTCTATAGAAGTGACGCTGCAGTCGGCTACGAATGCTATAATAAATCGTTCGTTAAAAATACATTCCTGGAATTAACTGCATATTTTGTACCTTAATTTTTGTTTTCAATAGCTAACGCCTGCCATGAGAAATAGTGGAATTTTTATAACCAATTAAACAAAAATTGTGAGTTCAATATTTTTTGGCTTGATACACAGTGTGAAGCATCTTATCAAGCGGTTGCTATGTATCTAGGAAGCATTATTGTGGCATTGTTGAGCCCACACTCCGTTATCGCTTACCGTTTGAATCGTTTATACCTGAATTTGTACGTGTTCCTAGGCGTACTCTGTTGTATATTTTATCACAAGTATGAAAGGGAATCTATATTCTTTTGAAATACTATGTATCTTGAGGAGGTGTCATTCTGCTGTTTGAATTGATTCCTCTAGAGACAAACCTAATTATGGCTACACTGCGAAACTTGTAGATTTGGTCGCGTTTATAACCCTCTGGAATAACCTTCGTGCATTCTTCTCAAGTCAAAAATTTTTATCACAGTGAAAAGCATAGTTTGCATGCACTCTTTTAAGTTCCAACTCCTCGGATTAATATTTTTTATGACCTGGTAATTAAAAACTGATTAAGGTGAATAGCGAGGTTTCCTGATCACACATTACCCTTGTCAATGTGAGTCGTCTGCTATATCTAAATCACAATTATCCCTCCGCTGGGCGTCAAACATGGAACTCCATTGAACTTATAGTTAGTGTTACGAGTAACATGTGCCTTCGGAAGGTGATAGTGAGTGCGGACTTCGGAAAGGAAAGTATTAAACCCGGGTCCAAAACAAAATGTTGAAAGGCACAACTGCGCAAAAATTTGTGTGCAGCAAATTTTAATTCCCGCCGGGGGTCACTCATGTTTTCCGTCATTAATGACTTTATTCCCACCCTTGAGACCCAAAAGCGTTACGGATTCGTCCCTTCTGATCGGTACCCTCTTTGGCGGAGGGTTGACACACTCACACATCGTCTCATTGGTTGCAAGGAGGGTCAGGCGGCATGGTATGCAATACGGCGGATCTTTCGTACTTGGGATTCTTTTGGGAGTGGCGTCATCCCCGACCCCAAGTTAGTATCCCTGAATTTTCGGCTCTTTCCTTTTGTTAAATCGATTACCTTATCTAGGATCATTGCACGTAATTTAGAGGCAAGGCTCCATGGGGGAAATATCGAACAGGAACTGATCTCTTATCTGAGGTCTGCTAGATTCGCTGGAGCGCCACCCACCATGCACTACTTGAACAGTTCCAGGAGTCAACATTCTACCCTGGAACTTCCTCTCTCCTGATCATACGGCTGCCAGCGCACACAAGACCGCCGGATGCAGCACCCGCCAGCGCAACCACATCGAGCGCCGCCACCCTGTCCTCGCCATCAGCTGTTTAGCGTAGGCATACTCCACGGATAACTGTTACCTTGTTCTACAATGTATCAAATTGTACGATGCAAATCAATATGTAAAATTGATCAAGAATAAACATATATTAACCGCAGTTTAACTGGTTGTAGCACTCGGCGCTAAATCGAGGGATCCGGGTTCGAATCCCGGTCAAGGCGAATGATTTTTCCTCAGTGGAATATCGCACTTGTGTGCACTTGCGGGTGACTCGGTAAAAGATAAATACCGTGGCTAGTCCCGGTATCCTCAAAATTTATCTACAGTTATTTCAGGTGATGTTAGTATTTTTTCTACGTGGAACTGATGACCATAATTAACTAGACAAAAAGATGTCCAGGTAATTATGACCTGGTAACTAGCTAACCAATTCATACGGGTTGAAATAACGAACTTTTGTATTACACTATGTCACTGGCTTTTTTTAATAACAACATGACTTTATCCGAATCTATTGGAAAATACTACAGTAAGTCAAATCATGGAATATCATGAGATAACCCAAATATTTGTCTGAGATTGAAACCACCGACAAGTTACACATTTCTCACCAATATATCAATGTTCCAAACATGTGCTGAGTATGAACATATATTTTACTTTATTATTTCAACTTAGAGAATTCTTGCACTATTTTTTCAGGAAACGTTACATGTTTTCTGAAACAATTTTCCACACATGCAATGTTGATGCACACAGTGAACTGGTGTTTTTATTTCGGAGATATTAACCTGTCAGTTTACTCATCCTTTTTAAATAAACGCGGAATGTTTTCTCTTTGTGAAAAATTCCAAGCATGTACGATCCCTTCTATTAAGTGAAAGGGATAAGGATAATTGGAAGCGCTATGCCGAGTAAATTCATATCAGATGCAATTCAAATTTCGGCCCCCGGTACACTCAAAAAAAATAATGAAACCCCTACGAGACAAGAATGTGAAAGACTACGGTAGAAAAGAAATAGCTACATTGAATAACACGTTTTCCTAATGTACCAAAATCTATTTTTGCACATTGGGTATTCTTGGGTATTCTACCAGCAGATTGGTAAAGGTAAAACGAGATGGCACAATTATTTAATCCACAAATAATGATTTTGGGTCATTCATTTATAAATTCTAATTAATTAGTTGCGATTGTCACGGATGAATCAAATAAGGTACTCAAGTATCGTTTTTAGTAAATGGTATAACGACAGGCTGGTCAGTGGTAACAAATATTGCATAGTGTTTAGAATGTCTACAGAATACCTACATCGTTGACTACATCCAACATATTCTTTCATTTAAATATCCCATTCAACATAGTTGCAGTAAATATAAGCCATCCTCAACTAAGCAAATACTACAACTGATACGAAATGACACTCCGCTTGTAAAACCAATGGGATAATATTTAATAAGAGGATCCTCCACAACATGAGGAAATGTATTAAGAAGCTAGAACTCACTCGGGATAAAACTTCTTTGGCATTAAAACCAGAAACACTTCCGTAGAGAAAACTACTCCGAAAAGGTAGAAATATCGCCCCTACTGTAGCGGCCCGGGTAGAGCATGGCGTTCAAAATTTCACATTTGGCAAGTAGCGGTACTTCCGCTGTTTCACCTAAGGTTTACCGCGGTGATTTGGCATTCAGAATATTAAATTTCTGGTACACACAAGGGACATACGCCGCTCGTCCCAGGTCATGCAATTCCGATTCCACCGGAGAAGCCGCAGAAAAGTATACCACTGAGGCAGAGGTAAAAGCGGTGAAAATAGCTGCCTGAAATATTCACCTGCTGGCACAGAGAAAGTCAATATTTGGGGAATCGTTTTGCAGTGGACTACGTAATCCTCGAAGAGACCAGAAACGGTCGGTGGTCAATGGTTAATGTGTCGATTTCAGCCGTTGAGAACTCCATTGTGCCTCCATGTTGTCTCATAGCCCCCGCCGCTCTCTAATTATTTCCATAAAACACTCATTTCCATGGAGTGAAAGAGATTTTCTCTGCCTTGGTTCATACTTCACAGACCGAAAACACGTTTCTTAAATAATCGGTACGAATTCCTAATGTGATTGAGGATGAAATATTTATAAAGTCATTGACCATTCGATCACAATCAGTGATAGTCAATCGAAACTGTTACTTGCTGCTTCTTTAATCAAAGATGCTTCATAACTCTAGTATCCTAATAAATTTTCCATGCTATGGCTTTTGAGGTAATCCTGCTTACAGACACCTGCATGCAAAATGTTTTCAGGCTTTCCGAACTTCTCAAATTAGCAGCCTTTGCTCGACGTAAGTTTCCATTTCTATATAGTGAAAATCGAAATGGTATGGGGGTAATAAACCAAGAGATAGTTCCGAAATTTTAAGAAATGTTCATTACCTAGGTATAAAATGCTATTTTTAAAACCTATTCAAATTTCGTTTCACCAAATAAAAGAAAATACTAATAATTCAAAGTATCCATCTTGAAAACTTCAATTAATAATAAATGATCCCGATAGCTCATTATCACAAAATGCATTTTATCATGCTTCAAAGAGCTGTATTTCTTGGAGGCTCGTACAACTTTATTTGGCATAAAAATAATTCTGATGATTGTTTAAGCATCTTAAGGAACGATTTACTTAAGAATCCATGAACTTCGCCGAACGATTTTCGTATTTTAATACTTGGCAAAATCTTGGCAATACTTGGCAATTCTACGCATATTTGTAAATCTATTTCCCACTATGGTGAATACGCAGTGATGATTGAACAACTTCTTCAAAATTATGAGCATCATCATATAGGTACCTACTCATTTCACGCATAGAAAAATCGACTGTAACATAGTCTCGGAACATAACTATGTATATATTATAACCGAGTAAATAAAAGATACCTGGTTGAAGAGAAACTATTCCCCCTAGAAAATTGAACAAATAGACATCATTAGAGTATGCCATTATAATATTTAACAACGAGTAAACATCACAAAAGATTAACTACACCCATAGGGGTGAAATCAAACTGTTTCTTTTATCTTGATGCCACTGGTTACGAAATTATGGTGAGCGGTATGGTGTACATAAAGAAAAACCGTGAAATAATTTGACTCACTGGGTATTTATTATAACCATATTTCGCCGTTTTTTTGGACAATTCAATTGAAATTTTATAAATCGATATATAAACAATGTAACATATTTGTCTCGTTTCCAAGAGATTCCCAGCCTAGTTCAATCAACAATTCGGTCACACCGCTAAGTTTACTGTTACAATCATTTTATAAATCTAGCTGCTCTCCGCCGTATGTACTTTTATCTGTTTCTCAGACTATTTATACTTATCTTGTTTCAGTGCAACGGGAATTATTATAAATTTTAATACCGTTTAACAGTGTATGAAGATACTCAGATGTTTGACATTTTTTCTTGAAATGAACAGCAGATAATAACAGTAACTGTTATAACTTGAAAATTAGAATTTAAACTCAAAATGAACCATGAAAATTCCATTATATTTATTATCACATGGATGCTATTGGGCAAATACGAGTCAACTGGCATACTTTAATCCTGAACATCACCCATAGCTTTGTGTTTTTTACGTATAAACATGGTGAATAAAATATACAGGGATTAAATCTTTTAAGTTCATCATCATACTAATATATAAAAATTGAATGGTGTCTGTCTGTCTGTCTGTCTGTTGCTCAATCACGCAAACACTACTGAACCGATTGTGCTGAAATTTTGTATGTAGTTATAAAATGTACCGGGATGAAACATAGGCTATATTAAAAATCTGTCAGGGCCCCCAAAGGCCCCCCCTGGGGGTCCCTTGTGGTCCATGCTAAGCATTGGGTTTGGTGCAGTGGATTCATTTTTTGTTTTTAAAAATTACTTTCACTCAAGATAGAGGGCTGGAATTTTTTTTATCGGATGGATGAATAAATGTAGTTTCTAATTCTTTCAATCGATTTTCTTTGACGCTTCGTAATTCTCTGAAAATTATGTTTATAGCTGAAAAATCTGACATTTTTCTCTGAAATCAACAATAGCATATTTCCTTGACAACCAGATATTTGAATTTCAAAGGATATTCACGCATCTGGCATTAAGTTTTCATGCCGGCCCATGATAGCACGTAGAAAGAAAATTTATATAGGAAGGGCCCAGAGTCCCAAGGGCCCCATAATAGATTGCTTCGGGGGGTAATCGATAAATTCAATGCATATTTACAGGTATACTCTTCAATGTCTATTCTCCAAGTAGCTCTCATAAGGGAACTGCATACAAGAGAACACTTATGTATAAAACGATACACATAAAGGAATTAAACGTGGAAGAATATTTACGTGCAGCGAATAATAATGTTAATAATGCCTCGGTTGCTACAACAAATACGGCGTCGTTTATTATATTTTAATACTCAGATGAATTACACGTAGTGGAACTGTCTGCCTCTCATTACGATTGCGAACTGTTTTTTAGACCAATTCCCACATAAACTTTACGAGTTATTTATATATACTTAAACGTGTTAAAATGCAGTTTACTTACATTGACTCAATCATCGAGTTGCCTATTCAAGTCTCTCACTTGCCTCTGTGTTTCCCCTCCTTGGATTTAAAAATATATCCATAAACATGCCTAATAGAATAAAGGGTAGCCTTTTGAAAAAATTTCTTAAAGCATGAGAAATGTCTTCTTTGCGAGAAAATGAGTCCTTGTATGAAAAACGACAAAGGTAAGCCTTGGATGCTCAAAGACATGCCTACCAGCAATCTCATGATAATCTCCCCGTGGTTTTTCTCGGATTACGCTAAGAACCGCACAAATTTCATCCTAACCAAACCTACTGACGGGTAACCAGCTAAAAATCTGGTTCAAATATTGAGCCATTTGTTTCGAAACTTTAATCTGTTTTAAGATGGTGGAAATTATAATTGCGTGACTACATGCTTCTTACCCATAAGAAGAACGGATATTTTGCGCAATGGACGTCATCGGTGCATGAAAATTGGCAAGTGCACTACGACTGATCACTATAGATTTTTAATTTTGTAACCAATGATTATGATTTAGGAAACAATGAATATAGCCACCCTTTATGCCAAAGGCATAGTCTGGGTATTGAAGGATTCATAGGACAAATAAACATCGCTGCTATTGAAAATGCTCCTTTTGACATTGTCAACCGCTGGATTATACTCTACTCTTTTATCCTGATTAAGATACTCAACGCACATATCAACGGTGAATGGCGGAACTCAATTAAGTCATTGAATGCACATATATTTATGTACACAAGGGAAGTGCTCAAGCTGTTATTCACTCAGAAGACGGCTCAAGAGAACTTGAGGGACGAGGTCACCATCTATCAACCTAGGTGCTATTTATTAAGGGGTAATGAGTCTTCGTGGCCCATTATTGGGTTTTCCCGTGTATTAAAGAGGACAAACAAGCACTCAACTCTCCGTGCACGAAATGTAAAACGAACGAATTACAACGATCACAACAAACAAGATAGGATACGAACACCTCAAATGATCACGCTGACAGTATTCTTCAGGTTTTGTGGTTTTCTTATAAAATAAGTTCAATGTTTTTCACATCCGTTGAAGTTCAACGGGTACCTTCAGCTAGTTTAGAGATAAAAATGAAAGCGGTGCTGGTATTAGTGATGATTAATGTCAGGTAGAAATTAAAAAATAAGTCCAACGGAAGAACTTTAAAGCGCGAAAATTAGAATCCGAAAAACAGGAGAAAACGTATTTTCAGAATGTTTCTTGTGATAGCTGCTCCAGGCATTGCGGGCTTCGGCTTTCTTCATTTTAGAGTTTTTATTTTATGACTTTGGATGTAACTGACGTTTATCTTTTGACATTGCCAGAAGAAAACAGTTCCCAATGTATCCCAGTATTACCCAATTTGGAATTATTTTGTTAAATTGACGACGTCCAAAAGAAACCCAACGCGACCTCCACTAATGACAATGAAAACTAATGATAAAATGACATGACTTTTTAGACAAACAAACTGGGAGTTGGGTCCATCCATCAATGAGAAGCTCATTGTGCTACCCATACCTCGAGATCAAGTCATAATAATGAAGACCAAATGACCAGAGCTTTTATGGCTAAAACTGTCAAAGAAGCCAGGAAATACGGAGTCTTAGCAGGAGGTACTACAAGTCTCGGGCTAAAAATTTTCATCTGAAATATCGAGGTGAAATAAGTTTCAGAAAATATTTAAGAAACTGTAATTTCCGGCTTATAAGACGCGCTATTTTACCTAAAAATCCACAAAATCACTCTGCGTTTTATGTGGCCAATTTCGAGGCCATAATTAGCCTCAAGACTACCGGCAATCAACTATCGTTTACGCGGTTCAATATTATGAATTCCGAAAATTGACCCTCGAAATTCGCGCCAATCACACTTTTAAAGATCGATCCGCAGGAATATCGTTTTAAAAATTTTCAGCGGTTGAATTTTATCGCAACACTGTTTAGATACCAAAAATCCTCTTTTTCTATTGTAAATTTCTTGAACTCCGCGTGATACTTATCGCGCAGTAAGTAAAAAAAGCGTAACGTCTCCCGGATCATGCCATGTCGTCATGTTTAACTACATTATTCTATAAAAGATCGCTTTTCAGCTTAACCATAAACCATAACGAAGGATTATTTATTTTTCCAAAAATATGTGGCCGAAAATACCCGTCTTAAAAGCCTGTTGGTCTCATCGGCTGGAAACTACTTTAGATTGACAAAATGTTAGAATGGTTGCGATATATAAAGGTGTTCATTACAAGAACTGTCCAACTACTTCGGCGGGAATGGGTGACCTTATGCGATACGACAATAGCCTGGTGTACAATAAAAACAATGAGTAGTGAACTGCACCTTTGACAATTACTATTACATTAAAGTATACTCAGCCATAGAAGTATAAAGAAAGCATGGCACTTCGTTTTCAGATTAACGATGACTGACAAAGAAGTCAAAGGCCTATATTTGATAGAGTTAGGGTATTTTGAGCTAGATTTTTCCCTAGTCATAGTAGAGACTATATTCGAATTTTGTTCTTAAATTTCAGCAGCTTTAAGAAGCATTGAGCAAATATTGTAATATTAATGGTGCAAACATATTTTATATGGCTAAAATTCTCGGTAATTGACTAAATTAATTTGCATAAATAAGTCCTAAACTTGACTCTTTTTTTCACGCCGTCACAATCACAGATTTTTTGCGACTGTAAAATTCACTGCGATAAGTAATAAATTTATTTTTAAAAATAGTTAAGAAGCATACGTACTATACACCGTTAATTTTCTGACGCGATCTATGCCTACGAAATTCCTCTTTTTTTCAAATAAAATCTCTCTGGAGCGCATACCCGTAACATTTTCCATGGAAAGCGGCTTGTACTTTTGGCAAATATCTTGAAAAGTATTTTGGTAAGTAGCTGAAGGTTTGGTATCATTGGAAAGGTGAGATATTATTCTCTGTGATGAGAACATATTAATTTAATTTCAATGCGAAATGATATATCGCTCAAACTACCTTGAACGCGCAAATTGGTTCGAAATGTACAAAAGAAAAAATACTTTCGCTCATCAAAATAATATAGAAATGCTAATGCGGGTGAAATATGGACGGTGAGCAATTCTGCCGCAGGGATATTTCTACATTCCACAGTGTGGCATGAACCAATTTTAAAACTCAGGGAAGGGATAGTCTCCCATCCATAAGAAAAATAATAGACTTCATCTCACTCATCATATCCTGTCAAAGGAACTCTCTTCTGCGGAGAAAGGTACGAGACAGAGAATGGTCCAACTGGACCCTTTCGCTCGCTGCAAGTGAGGATGAGATAATTTACTGAAACTGCTTCTGAAACTTTCCCGTTTTGACCCATTGTTAGACGAGCATCCTTAACCACCACGCTTTCGAAATTAAATCGTTCAACCTCGGTCACAAAACTGGACTATCTTCAAAGGTTCTGCAACCGCCTTGCTAGGGGCATTGCTTTGTTGCCAACAATGAGTTTGTATACTTGTCCCGCGGGTAGGACGAGAGGTCTCCGCCGTCAAAGTTGTCGGTGAAGTTGGCGAACTTTCACGACAGGAAAGGCGAATGATCAATACCATGAAACCTGGTTTCTCAGTGAGGTTTCTTAGAGACACCAAACGTGCTCAAGGTATGATGCCTCTCTGCTAAGCATAGTCTTGGATGAAAATCTATCAGTATTAACAATGACCTCCATCCGCGTTACGACTAAGGACAAAATAGAGCACTGAATCAATAAAGACATTCTTTTAGAACTGTCGGTAGATGTGGAAAACATTACATGGTGGGGAACCTAAGAAGATTTTACATCCATAATCCGCCAGGAAAGTATTAAGTCTTTCATCACAAGAAAACATTGTACGGAATCACTCCGGTACTACTTCCTATAGGTTGTACTTCATGGTTAAGCGGGCCGACTCGAACGTACTCTAGGTTTGTCGATAGATAGGTATTGTAGCTAATTAAAAGTTAAGGTAATGAATCCAATAGCCGTAAAGATGTTAACGGGCCTTTGAGTCCTTACCTCAACTTTTAAAGTTAACCGTAAAGCTCATTTATTTGTAATGGCAGCTAATTAGTTGATTTGTTTCCTAATTCTTGTTTCTTAATTTGAGACGTAGTCAAAACAGCACGTCCCGCATGCTTCCCGTATGACTTTTGTATCTCTGGGCGTTTATGTAGTTACAAAATACATACTTAGATGCAAATATTCCATCGTAGTTTCCCGCGGCATTGAAGCAAATGTTCCTCCATTTCCAGGTACTCACCGCGTAAGTTGTTTCTGTTGACAAGAGTAGCGCTCGCATCCCAACGGGCGTCTTCAGGTCGAAGTGCCGGAACTTCATTTTGGCCGCGTTAAGGTGGCTGGAGCGATTTTTGTTAAAATACAGATTTGAGTGAAACTTTGCATACGTGTCCTTATTTGTAATATCTATCGATAAAAGTGAAAAAAACTGTATGCTACCGATTTGGTTTCCTGGCAATTCAATGATATTTTAACAAGTACTCTTATGGCACACGGCATATATTGTGAAAAAAATCGATTACGTATATACAGATTATCTCTTAAATGCGAAATAAGAAGTTTCATATTATTATAATTGCTACTAAGAAATATCAAGGTATCATTCCGAGTAAAAATAGCGTATTTAGATATGATTTTCTCGTAAATTTCGAATTTCGCGCCGAAAATCCAAGTCAAAACAATACTTTAATTGAAGCAATTTTTTTAAATGTAACACTTGCATCATATTCACTACTGCATTTATGGTTATTTCCAACGTATAAACTTGTACTTGAGTGAAATGTGGTCCAAGAATATTTTTTTTTGACTTACTTGAAAAATTATTAGAATGTACCTTCAACGATTCACGATTACCGCTCCAGCCACCTTAATATAGGCCTTCTGATCTCATCCCTCCTCTATGATTGTATCTCTAGCTAAAAGAGTGCGAATCAGAGAGCACGGAAGAGAACAGCAGGCCTCCATTAATGCGGGGAAAAATTCAGTCCCGCCACTTCGACCTGAAGACGCCCGTTGAAATACTGGCGAAACTTGTCAACAAAAACTACTTACGCGGTGAACATTTTGCGAATGAATTAATAGTCGCAGTTTCACTAACTATATTAGGGTCTGGTGTAGTGCACTTTGGTAATAAATCACCCCCTGCCACACGCCCTTGAGGTGGCATGCAGGGTAATATGTAGATGCACTCACAGCGTAGGTACGGGACGGGACTCGAACTTATGCAAGGCTTTCCACTCGGCAGTCTAGCCTCGTTGTGAGCGCCCGATGCAGTAATTTGGTATCCGCCATGCGCGTATGACGAGGAAATCATTCATTCCCCGAATTCGACTTACAGCCAGTAGCTATATGGTGAATAGGAATTGAATTCCGTTTCCACGTTATCTATGCCCGCGTCATTATCGGAGGATTTAACTACTCAGACGAATAAGTGTTAGGATAGCCATGGGCGCCCATACAATATTTTTCAAGGGGGGGCCAAGACATAGGTTTAAGAAGGGGGTCCGAGGATCCCTCTGCCAGCAAGTTTAGAAAATTTGAGATTTCAAGAGTACATTTTTGGAACATCTAAGGTGAATGACAATTTTCTAAATTTGTTTCTAAAATATTAATTTAATTTTGCAAAAACAATAAATAAATTAAATTTTCCCTTCCCTTTTTTATTTTTCCCGGGAGGCTAGGGGGGCCCCCGCCCCCCCTAGCCTCCCGGGCGCCCCCCCCCCCGTGTATGGGCGCCCATGACGATAGCCTTTTCCTCTTCGGCGTACGTCTCTAAGGACTACCAAAAATCAGCCATAGAGTTAAGGTTCAAAATCACCGTTCCACTGGCATAATGGAATTTTTTACCTAAAAATTCACATCTATAAGTGAAGCAATACCAAAGAAGAACCAAACACCTGGTGCTTGAAAATAAGGTTGGAACTGCACATTTGGCACATATTTTTCATGAAATGAAATTAGAAATAAATGAAAGGAATAAATATGTAGAACAGCTGAGTTTCACGCATGTCTGAAAGTGTTTGGTATTTGGATATAATATGGCCTTAATCATAATATCTACTTATATTGAAACTGTACTCTGCTCTAATTTTAGGTTCCGGGGCTAAAATAAATATTTTCATTAACACTCCAGTCTCACTTCGTAGAAAATTTTATTGAGGTCAAAAAGCGGCCAGATTGTAGATTCTAGGTAACTTACGACAGTACAAAACGTAAAGAACAATAAATAAACAAAGGTCTTCCTTTCCCTTACTGCCATGATATTGTTGTATGATAATAAAGGAAACAAAAACGCCAAAAGACACATGAGCAGAGCAAGAAGCCGTAATAATGTGTTAGGCTTCGGGAAGGCTAGAGATTAGGCAATAGCTGGTGAGAGTTTTGGATCACTTTCGTGAACATTAAAACTTGCGAGGGGTAATGGCAGTTTACACCGCAAGGTGACCGTGAAGATACGTCTGAAATACGAGGCGAAGATATGAACGATTCAAAAAGATACGTCTTCTTTGGCAAAGTGTTTGGATCCGAAATAAAAATATCGACAAGCTTAACCGTTAAAAGGCCGCGAGCGGGAGCGTCCGGTTGCAATAGAAAACTTTGCGTGTTGTGTTGTTATCCGAGTGTCACGAATATAAAAGTTTACTATAGAGTCAGACGAAGTAATAAAAGCACCACCCAACTCTTAAAATTACTCTATCAACTCTCTCTTCATGAGATACATGGCTAAACTTTTCTTCATGATGATGATATTAATCATGAATTATTAATGCATTCTTAACCTTGCGTTACAAATGCCAGATTTCAGGAAAAATACCTAGAGATACATATAACTGAGATGTGTGACATGTGACTGCAGGAAGTAGTAGGAGAAATACAATGTCATTAAAAAAAAGGTCCAGCAGTGTATTGAAAGAGCTTGAGTGTGATCTAACATGATAGAAATATTCTTTCTATATGTTTCATTGTAGAGAGCCTCTAAAATAAAAAGTACAAATTATATCACCGTTTTTGCTAATGACCAAGTGATTCTGGATACCTATAACAAGAAGAACCCCTCCACTAAAACCAAAGTCATACACTACAATAGAGTAAACAGGAAAGAAAGTCCCAATACGATAACGAATGTATGTTCTCCATGAAATCATTAGAAATAAAAGAGATAGAGAAAAAGGAAAGATACTGAGAAAAATACTAGGATCACTGAAAACAGGGACATGAAGCGTGTTTAGACAGGAAGAATGAAGACCTCAACAAAATTGAAGAAAGCGAAAACATTTCAAACACGTTTAGGGAAAGGAGAGTTGGGTTCTTCGGCCACATAAAAAGGATGAATAATAGTCTCACAAAATGTGTTTTTAATCATGTTTAGAATAGTAAGAATGGCAACCAGTGGGTCCGAGGGACAAAGAATGACATGGAAGGGATGGGGATAGCGGAAGACGAAATGAAAAATAAAACTGCATTTAGAATATTGAAACAAAACTACAGGGGTTTCCGAAAGAAGAAAAGAAATAACACCTGGACGGAAGGAAGAGAAGTTTGGAGAGCAAGAAAATAAGTGGAAAATAAGAAACGAAAATGCCTACTTAGATTAAATAAAAGAATAAAAACATATTATGGAGAAGACTCTCACTTTACCGAGTAAGTTTTGACCTCGAAAGTGGATTTCCACTCATATAAAGGTTTGAAATATAGTGACATTATTAACACGAAAAATAAGTTGTACATCATTTTGTGTTCCCCAACTATTGCACCTAAATATGCTTCCCACGAGGAGGACAAGGAATTTTTCGTAGCAGGCAGGATAAGCAGTCTACAACCGCGTTCCACGAAACTTCATAGCTCGTATCACACGTAGTAAGCTAGCTCTACTGATTATGGAAATGCGACGCTCTTTACCCAAAAAGTAATAAATCCTCGCTACATTTACGACCGTCTTTATTCATTTCATGAAATTCCCTGCAAAAAAGTAAGAAGGTCTATCGGATGACGACCTTGCCTACGGTATTTGCTAGTTTATCTCCGGAGGCCACGGAGCGAGGGAAAGAATCTGAAAACCAATGAAATGAGAATGACCGAGCCTTTCATGCGCTACATCTCGATGTCCCCAAGGACTAGTTCACTCATATTCTCTTGGGAGATATATTTTCTTTGCTATGCCAAATAAAAAGTTTTTATGAATCCCAATAAAGGCTTATATGGCGTTCTTCATGCACTTCTTTCTCATAACGACGCCAATTATAGAATATGATTACTTTATTCCAACCTTGGATGCATTTTAATCCACCTTTTTAACAAATATCACGTTCATGCAGACAGTTATATGTTCTCTAATCTCCTTCACATAAAAAAAGAATTACATTTCAGGCAGTATATCGATTAAGGTAGGATTAGAAAAATTCTAAATTACCTCTACGTACCCTTAGGCACCAAACAACTTTCACGATTTCTTTATTTCGGCTATAGTCTCACCTATCTTTATACTATTTATCAATCTAAATCTTCTATTTCCAGATTGCCAAAGTTCCTCTGATCTATCACGGCTGTCAGCATTCCATTATTCCTTCTTGCATGCTACATTCACTTGCACTGTCTCTACCAAATTTCCGTCAGCAGATGCCCCTCCTCGTCCACCAATCCCAGAACTTCCATCTTCGCAGTCCTTTTCGTCCACCCCATCCCTCCATTCTTCTCCACACACATAGAGGATAACTCCTACGTCAGTGAGTTTCCGTCCTCTGTTTGTTTACGCTGCTGTTTTCTTCCGTGCTCTCTGATTCGCACTCTTTTCGCTAGAAATACAATGAATGAATGAATGAATGAATAGTTTATTGATGCTCTGGGAAACCCAAAAGAGCAAAAAAGAATAAATACAGAAAACCAATCACAGAGGACGGAAGAGAACGGACGAATAGGAAGAGCAGTTTTGAAATAAAAGAAGTGCACAAAGGTAGGGATGAAATGAAAGCACAAAACTACGCGTTGCGTAACTGTATGTTGCGCTGTTTCGAGTGCGATCTAATTACCATATCCATTGGTTAACGTAATACATTATATCACACTGAGAAAACAAGCAGCATGGCATTAACTGAACTAGAATAGAGGCTTAACTTTTATCATTTAAAATTGGGGAATTATAATGTACCTACTGTTGAATTATGGTACTACTGTTCAGTATCTTGATATAAAAAATTACTGAAATCTTAATACAACGGCAGCATTATACTTTTTCATAGCTACTCTTCTTAAAAAAATTATGTCATAAGTTACGTTAGATCAGGGGACGTAGCGACAGAAAAAAGATAATTTATATAACTGACCATTTAGCAATTTGTTTATAAAATACTGATTCCGAGGAGAAAACTGATACAATATAACAAACGCTCTGTTCACCAAGTTAGGTTTCGAATTATCTCATTGACATTTGAACGAGCCATAACCACGGAAATTTTGCATTTATGTAACTGAAAGTGGGCTTCGACACGAGCCCCTAGATACATCTAGGGGGCCGTGGCTTCGTTCGGTTACTAGGGTTTTGAAAAGTAGTCGCCTTATAGCTACAACGCCGACGAATCTCCTCGTCTGTTACCTGATTTAATCCAATAGTTGTTTATGATTGCTATAAAAAATTCAATTTATTTAGCGCTTTATCACCGATGGATTCGGCTTGAACTCGGTGTGGTGATTTCCTAATTCGTACTGAGTACTTATGCCTCTTTCTGAAAGAGTCAGATAGTGAGATCTTTCACTTGAAGATGTTGATGTTAGCGCAGATCGGAACACAACCCCAAGCGCATACGCACGACAACGAATGGAACAATGTGTGCAGGGAAAAAGTTTGGTAACCTGCCGGTTGGTGACATTTTGTATGCTCAATATAGTTCGAGCCGAATGTTTCGTAAATACTAAACAAATTCGTTCTAATTGCTTACTTTTATTGTAAGCTTTTTACCACAGTGCATTTTAAAACTTTACAATGTCCATATTTCAACATTTAACGCCTTTTCTGAAAATCAACAAACTGACAACAACCATAGAGAGCGTTTCATTCAAGGTGTTGTAACGTCAACCTTCAACACAATAATATCACTAACCTTTTCTTTCACTGGCTCTGCTCCGATACGGGAAATTTAAGGTTGCCCTACTAAATATAATTATACAATCGTGCTTGCTATTAAAAGATTTATTTATTTTTTTATTTCCCTGACTGCACATGTGAATACACTGTATTGTACCCCACAAACAAATTAATAAAAGATTGGGGTATATAAGGAGCAAGTCAAAACATTATTCATCCTGGATCCCATTTCTTCAAGTGTAACTGCGTGTGTCAGCGTTGAGATTACGACAGTTTTTCCTCCATTACAGTAGGCATCTTCAGGTCGAAGTGACCTAAAGACGCCTCCTGCAACGGAGGACTGTCGTCACTATTGGTGGAATAAAGTGTTGTCGGAGCGAAACGGTTGCAGCCGCAATTGTTTCGGTCAGACAACTGTTTCAAATAAATTTTGCAAACAACAGGTTAGTTTCGTGATCGTGCCGCAGCCGTTGCGATCTGTGCTGAGAAGCGGCAACTGATAGCTGAAGCTGACTGTTTCGTCTTCTATATCGTTCCAGTTGCACTGCACGTGTGGCTACGATGCGGTTATAAACTACAATTTGTTGGATTTAAATCTGTTGCAGGTGGTTGTTGGTTTATTCAGCCAACACATGTCCGCCCGCCGTTGCAAATAGAATTACAACTGTTAAGTACCTACCTTTCATGAAACCAAATGAAATTGTTTCTTAATTTAAGTGAAAGATTTCTTATTACTTAGAATACAGAACTATCAGCCATATTGTAACTGCGCAGACCTATCGCCTGTTGCTTGGTGTGCCTCTAGCTGTTGTCCGCAACAGGATGTTTCGAGGAACTGTTCCGTTTTGAAACTGTTTCGGTTTCGAAACAGTTGCGATGAAACCGTTGTGTTATTTTAGTTCCACCACTAGTCGTCGCCTAAAAGCTAACACACGCAGTTTCTCCTGAAGACGGGATCCAGCATATCAAGCCAATGCGGAAGCCTTTGCTCCAAATTATTGATCTTATTTGAAAGAAAAATGACCTCCTTTAAAAAATATTTTTAAAGAACAATATTAAGGCATTTCTATCTCGGGTCAATCTGCCACAAGTGATTATGGTTCCTATACCACACACTCGAATCTCTATTGGGATGTTAATAATTTAGTCAATAATCATATGGAATTACTAGTTTACACTGTTTAGCCCATAAGTTTCAAATTACTCAATTCCCTTCAATCCCGATATCTTTAGGATATACATTCATTGAAATAAATACATAGCATAATATGTAATAGCTGGATAAACCAAATTCAAACAAAGAGTAAAACATTCACTTTCACCAGCCAGCTACATTCAAATAAAATTTCCCTACGTAAAAAGAGGAAGATCAGAGCACTAGAACAAAATAAACTCAACTCGTTGTAAGGCCTGTCGCATCACGGATGAGCACAAACAAAATTATGTTTAAAGAGCTTGATGACTAAAGCGCAAGATTATTGAAATTAATTAACCAATTAAATAAATTTGATTCGGGAGGAACTTTGGTGGAGTATTATGAAAGAGATGGATGAGGAAGTGAGGATAAGGATACTGATGTCCCTTTATCTCTCCAACCAATATCCATTCTTTCGAACAATGGCGGCTTCCGATTGCTCCATCTAAGAGTCCTCCTTTCTTTAGCGCCCGAGCAATGTTATGCTCATAATTTGGCATTCCCAGGTAAAAACGAAATAAGTCTCATCCAGCCATCTTTAAAAGTCTCCCTTTAAAATTTCTTTCCAAATCTCAAGAGAACGTGAAATCCGACCCACTTCCTCAAGCCTAGTTATGACATTCTCCTTTCTCCAGCCAAATAGATAAACTATGGTATCAGATGCATCTTTCCTTTTTCTGACTTAAGTGATTCATGACATGCATGGAAAATTTCGGGGGTACCAATGTAAAGCCATTCATGATAGTAACCAAAGGGATTAAATAACTTAAAGCTATGTAGATTATTAACACAACGAATCCCACTTCTTCTGAGACTACTCATCGCAAGCAATCTCTAAAATTTCAGTTTTTCGGTGAATTTTAAAGGACGCTTATAAATAATACCTATAATAAATGCAGTCGGTAATACATATTCATGGATTAAAATAGAAAATATGCTTTCAATTAGCATTTGTGTATCAATCAAAGGAATCTAAGAAATCAATCAAAGGAATCATAATAATCTCAATTCTGCAATTCAGTCTTGGCAAATATGTAAATGAACTTTACTTCCAAATTAAGGAAATAATTCCAGTGTTAATTTACACCGGAATATCAATCGATAGTGATACATAGGAAAAAGAGACTCGAATGAAGATACAAGAACTATTTAATCCATACCTACGACTAAAATTCCAAAAAGCTCCTTTGTTAAAACGATGCGATATAACCTTTTCACATGCAGATACAAAAAACGTATTCCTCCTACCAGAGTCAGAGTTGGCTTTTCGCAACAGAAGATCAATTAGTTCATTGGGGCTTACATTAATCAATAAATAAAGAAGCATAATAACCGTAATTAATAACTGTTAGTTATTCAGCGCCGGATAAAACTTTTTAACGGTATTTAGTGCAATACATTTACAAAAAAGTTAAAAATTAACACTAAAGTATTCATTCTCTCAATCATTATTTGATTAAGGAACAAATACTGTGGCATCTTAATTCTATCGATACATTCAACCCACACACTTTCATGACACACTGACTTATCATGAAATATCGAATATTTTACCACAAAAAATCCTTCGGATAATAAAAGAGCAATTCGACGCACTTATTGAATTTTCGGCTCAGAGATTCATCAAGGCACTCCGGCGCGCCCATTTCCTTTCCAGTAATCCAAGAGCTTGGTTCACTGCCCTTTTTTGATATCTTCGGACGCACACCGATGTGAAATCTACACGATATTTTTCAAAGACATGGAGGCAATGGAATTTTCTACACTTTTCCGCCCAACTCTCTGCCTTCGTTTCCTCACGGATGGAACACAGAAGCCCATCAAGCTTTTATTAGATATACCCTCGATAAGCTCATCGCCGTTATGTCTTTGAGTTATTTTTTCTCTCTCACGATCTATTTATTTCCGATTTTCAGAAGGAATGATCGCAATTCCAGCCTCACTACCTTCCCAAAAGAACGTGTTACATCCTAGAGGACCAGTAACCACGTTCGATTTGTCTTCCACAGGAGTGTATTAGTTAATATTAAAATAGTAGAATGTAGAACTCTCGGATTTCCAGCCGGGTCATGTTGGTGAGGGACACCGACGTTTCGTAGTCTGACATCGTCCTCAGGGCGAATGGTTTGGGCAGAAGGATGGTAATAATCATTGGGATCAATACGGCTATGATTGGTCATCGCATTCCCGCTTTTGTTTTGTAGTATCAGGGCTTGTTTCCACACACTACTAAGCTGGAAACCTTTGTCTCGGTTCATGCTGTTTTTCTCGATCTTGATTTTCACTACCTATCCCTTTTTGATCCGATCTCAGTAGTTTTTAGCGTGTCGAAGAAGTTCGGTTTCTGAGAACGATGGGAGACAGCCTGCGAAACGTCGGTGCCAGTCATCAACATCACCCTCCAGGAAACCCTTTACATGCTAAACATTCTCCGGGAAAGCCTTATATCCCACGAAATAGTGATTTACTAGCTGGAGCCATGATTCATTTTCCATTAGTGGATCATACTCCATGTTTTAAGGAATAAACTGTCTATACAAGTGTGAAGCTACATCTGAATTAAAGCAATGATTACACTCAGTCTCATTTATCATGAAAGACGTTTTCGGGAGACATAATGTTAGCAGCACGTTAGAGGAACTGGGGTGGAGCCCACTGAAAGATAGAAGGAGAATAAAAAAGTTGTTGGGAACGATTAAATGCTATTAAAAGCACTCAGCCTGGTTGGAATTGGAGAAGAGGCTGGAATCACCAAATTTTGAGGGGGAAACTGACCACATGCTGAAACTCAAATTTAGGAGGCAAAAAACAAACGCTGCCAAATACTCTGTAAACCAATTGCAAGAAGAACTCACCGAACTATTATCAATGAATTTAAACATTTTTTTAAATGTTACACACATGAATGAAATGAGAGGAGTGCATGATGTTGTATGTAGGTGCATGTTTTTTTTTTCATTATTATTATTTCCACCTAAACTCATGTTATTTTTCCACCAGACTATTTCTAATTGCAATATAAATGTAAATAAATAAATATATATAAGTGAAACCTCAAATATGTGTATTTAGTCAATTACGAAGAATTTCAGTCATAAAAACAAAGTTTTTGCCTTCTTATATTAATACAATAATTACTAAATTTACGTTATGACTCTTTCGACTGCTTAAATTTTGAAGTAGAATTCGATAATCATCTCTGTTTTGACTAGGGTAATATCTCGCTCTAACTACAAAACTAAAAACTTGTATACCTTAAGGTAATAACAAGAGAGTATTTAAGAGGCCCCGGAACCTTCTCTAATTCCAGCTACAACAGTAATATCATCATCAAAACAGAGGACATTAATTTCTCCTCTATTCACTTTTGTTCCTTGGATTCCCATTTCATCGGTCAATTTCATTGCCTCAACCAAGTTTATGTAGGACAACACTAAAGATCGATTGACTTCGCTACTGTCTCGAATTTGATTATTATAGTCTTCAGTACCCTTCCAACTATAATGTACTATGCTAACTGGCATTACTGGTGCCTCCAATCTGCGCGAAGACGAGAAGGGAGCAGACAGGCTGCTTGGAAGGCGTAAATATAATTTCCCGCCTGAATGACGCCAGATCTACGATAATGTTTTAAAAGAGATGAAAATTGAGACCCGATCACCATCTTAACGCACGTACTGAGCCTGAATGCGAAAGAGGAGCCGAGTTACAGCCAATATAGTGGATGGGGCAATAAGATTAACATGGGGATATTATGACCAGGGGATATTTTTTTCGGGAACGTAAACAGCGTTAACCCTTACCCTCACTTATTCGCGTGACCCTACCCGTTCGACGGAGAAACTCATTCCATGCGCCTAAATACGATGTTTACGATCATCTTACGTGAAAGGGAAACTGCACTGCCGTAATATTTGGCCGCCAACTTTCACTTCCCTACCCTTACGAAATTTCAAACAGGTGAAATTAAAGTTTCACGACTAATTCCCAGGGTCCGGGGTCATTTTTTTCAGTCATCTTCAGCAGGCATGCCAGCAATTCCGTTGAGATAGATCATTTGCCTCATGCTGTGCTCAGCTATCTTTCCCGCAGCCTTGATAAATACATAAAAATCAACGCTGTTAAATTTGAGTTATGTACCACATTTACATTCCCTAAATATATGGAAACTCAATTCAAATTAAAGTTTTGAGGCAAAAAGCATATCGAAAATCACGTATATAGGTAAGGTACTCCGTAAATCCTATCGCAAGTTGAAAATGGTGTTTGAATATAACCTTTTCATAAAACTTGAGATTGCATTTTGCGGGAAAAATTGATAACTTGCAATCGCTCTGTAATGTGCTAATTAAGGTGGTTTTTACTGTATTTTTATGACAATCGCCAGCTCAAATTCACACAATTCAAAATGGACTGTCTCACTCTCATATCAAGAATTACTATTACTACCATATCCATCAGCTTTTCAATGTCACCTGGGAGCAAATACCGTGGGTATCTCCAAAGCAAGGATCCTACTTTGCTATAAATCACGGAAAAGGTGCTTCACATATTCCATTCCCCATTTTATTTGTTGCCGTGCCTAACGCTTGGGAAGAAAAAAATTAACAACCATGAATATTAGTACCTCGCAAACACTATCCCATTTTCATTTACGTAAGGGAAATTTCAAACAATTTAGCAATGGACGCAGGAAACCCTGGAATGGAGACCTAAGGAAATATGGATTAACTAAACTAAAGAGGATAAAGACGACTCACTCATGTAAGGGATATTTCAACCTATTCAGCAATAGACGCAGAAAACCTTGAAATGACCATTAAACTCAGGAGACTGCAGGAATGCAAAGTAAAAGGCTACAAGAAATATCTGATGTTTTCCCGACGTACGCTGGTAGTGAAGTCTGTTTGGGTTCTCCACCGGGTCAAACTCTGCTTTTCTGCCGACGTTTCGAAGGACCAAGAGGAGCGAACCTTTTCATCACTCCATTTTGAGCAGTTATTTTAAAAAATACAAAGACACGTATGGATTCTCGATTCACATGAACGCGGACGATCCGCGCTACGCGCGCGGAGCGTCTCGTCCTTTCACATTGGCGAGGACGACGTATGTCCGCGTGAGACTCAATCCTAGTTGTGTCGAGGTTGCCAAGCTGGAAGGACGTCATGCAACCTAGTGTAATCAAAGGAATTGGTATATGCCATCTTATGAACGAACGGAAGAAAAAATCCCGCCAAAGGCGATTTTGGGTGCACCCTATAGTGGTACAGAGATCTTTAAAAGGCACTTTCGTGACCCCATTTGAAGAATTGCGTGCCGATGAAGATAGGTTTTTAAAAATTATTTTCGTATGTCCATTCGGTCATTTGACGAACTTCTTTCCAAAGTGGAAGAGGCTTTAAAACGACAAGTCGCAGTAAGAATCTCCATCTTTCCAACAGATGCGCCGCTGGGTACACTGCACGAGATTCTTTCGGATTTTTTTACGCAGTGATTAATTAATTGCGCATTAATCTGATTTCACCAATGGGTAGCGGACACATAGTCCTTTGATCCATAAAAAAACTAGCAAAATCGAGGGGGTACGTATTTTTGCAAATCAGGTTCAAAAGTTTCAACATTTTGAAATTTAAAAAAAAATTATAAAATTTAATGTGACCCTATAATATCATTTATCAACTTTTATCAATTAAAACAAGCTTTTTTGGAGATTTTTATCTCAATTAGATCAAGAGATATAGCCCTAAAGCTAAGGGAATAATTGAAAATGTTCAAAATAAACGAAGAGCTGTAACTCGCGATATACTCGATATTTGGAAAAATGATTTTGCACACATACTAATACACAAACAGGTAACATATGTACCAATTTTTGTGTAAATCGGAGATGGTCGGGGCAAAACTTCAAGTTTTCCCGCTTTTTGACATGAGATGACCCTAATTATTAATGACCCTTATTATGTTTAGTATTTGTTTACAGGTACCTCACAAGTCGGAACACACTCACTGACCCGCACTATTCCTACCTAATAGGAATAACAACTCTGTCGGAAATTTTGAGTGAAGTGTGCGACATTATTTGGACAACAATGAAAGACGAGTGTATACCTCAGCCATCACAGAAAAAATGAAAGGATATTAGTGTTGGCTTTAACGGCTTCGCCAATTTCTCTAGTTGCATCGGAGCTTTGGATGGGAAACATATTCGCATTGAAAATCCCACAATAAGTGATTCTCTCTTCTATAACTATTAGCATTATTTTTCCACAGTTCTCATGACAATCTTTGACGCCAACTATTGTTTCACCTTTATTGATGTAGGCTCTTTTGGTGGGAACTGTGATGGTAATGCTTTTCGAAAATGTGGATTATGAACGCAAATGATAGAAGGAAATTAGTAGCGTCAGTGGAGGACACAGGATCTGCAAATATTTCACAGATTATAAACTTACTAGAAGAAGCGAAGAAGGATAAGAAACGCATGGACTTGTGGACTTAAACAAGGCTATTGAGTTTGTGCACGAGAGATTAGAGGAAAATACCAAAGTTCTACAAAAAAATTCTGCGCAAATTAGTATTTAACAACGATCGATTTGCTTCGACAAGAAAATGTATATTTAAAATCTAGAGTGAGTCAATTGGAAAAGAGGTTAGATGACCCTCGATTTGCTTAGACAAGAAAATGTATATTTAAAATCTAGAGTGAGTCAATTGGAAAAGAGGTTAGATGACCCTCGATTTGCTTAGACAAGAAAATGTATATTTAAAATCTAGAGTGAGTCAATTGGAAAAGAGGTTAGATGACCCCGAACAAGTCTCTCGCACCAATGACCTTGAAATACATGGCATTCCCGAGGCACCTAATGAGAACGTCCTAGAAGTCGTCAAAAGTGTAGGGGACGCCCTCGGCGTTGAAATAAAAGACGATATGGTGGACTCATACCACCGCATTTGAAAGAAACGAGAAGTAGGGCCACGTGGCATTGTGGTCAGATTTGTCCATTGACACACAAAAGAAGATGCTCTTCGAAAGAGGCGAGTGAAGACTACCCGGCACTTGGGCTCGGCAACGGACACCCCGATTTACGTGAATGAAAGCCTGACCCCAGGACGGAGGAGGAGACTTCGCTGCCGCGCGAGAAGTGAAAAAAGAAAAGGGATACAAATATTTATGCTTGCGACATGGGACAATTCTCATGAGGAGAAAAGAGAATGACCACCAGGTGATTACTCTCAAATCCACTGATGACCTGGAGAAACTGTAAGCACCTTATGAGTGATCAATGTATGCATAATATTTCTCTTTTACTAACAAAATGCTTAATACCGTTGATGACTCAAATTTAAATGTTAACACTTTCTATGTTTTACATCAAAATATAAGAAGTCTTAGAGCGAATTTTGATAATTTCACATGTCGTAATTTATTAGTTTTTTTCTCTCTCGAGGTTTTTTTTGTTACGCGTCGTTAATTGTATTCTTCAAATTAATTTGTTTGAAAAAATTATTAATTTCTATTTAAATGAGATTAATTTTTCCTTATTCTTAAAATGATTCGAAGTTATGAAGAATACTGTTCAATTCAAGAGGTTGATGCCTGTGGTAATATTAAGACAATACATCAAAACATAAAGAGTTTACGAGCTAATTTTGATAATTTTGTATTACAACTTGGAAATTTAAAGTACAT
The DNA here is from genome assembly GCA_963573305.1 of Pyrrhosoma nymphula. NCBI lineage: Eukaryota > Metazoa > Arthropoda > Insecta > Odonata > Coenagrionidae > Pyrrhosoma > Pyrrhosoma nymphula. Next base: position 45,060,759 of record OY754337.1, on the reverse strand, counting down.
GCCTCACATAATAATTTTGTCAGAAATATGGGTAAATGAGTATGAAGTAATGGCTTATACATTAACAGGATATTATTATTTTGTTAAATGTAAAAATAATTATAGAGCTGGAGGAGTGATTGCATGTGTACTTGAAACTTATTCCTGTCTGTCAAATACGTAATCCGAAATGTCATCTGCTGATAGCGTAAAAATAACTATTGACTTAAAATCAAATGTGTCACTAACTGTTGTAGCTATGTATAGACTTCAGTCCCAGTCAATTAATGATTTTTTTCAAGAATTGCAAAGTGTACTAGACGGCTCTAGAGTTCGTAATGTTATTGTTATTGGCGACATAAATTTGTCTTCGGAGCCAGTGTGATAATACTTATCAATATAAAACGATAATGGTGAGTTATGGCCTTGAACAATTAATATGTACTCCTACAAGGATCTCTAAATACACTGAGTCGTGTATTGACCATGCATTCTATAGGAGTAAATATAATTTTTAATGCGTAGGGAAAGCACAAGATCTAGGTATTACTGATCATCACCTAATCTTATGCGATTTAAAACTGAATGCAAGAAATGAATGTGAAAAGGTGATTGATGAGTCTCTTGTTCAAATTGATCTCCATTCCTTGTGTGAATATTTTCGTCAATGTACCTAGGATGATGGGTATAAACAAACAAATGTTACCAATGCTTATGCGGTTTTTCTAGAAATAATTGAACGAGGTATTGATTGTACCAAGTTTATTACTAAAATAATAAATAAGTATAAGAAGATAAAACCGTGGATAACAAAGGATTTATGCAACAGAATTACTAAAAGAAATATTTTACATAAAAAAATGAGGAGTCAACCTTAAAATGAGAAATTAAAAAGCTATAATAAATTTTATAAGAACAGTCTCGATTATGACATTACTAAGCACAAAGAGCCGTATTATTTGACACTTTGTTCAAATAATGGTAATGCCTCAGCAAAACAATGGAGAACTTTGAATGACATCTTAGGTAGGGATCGGACGGGAAACAATATTGAAAAGATACAATAACCTGAAAATGGTAATTTGTTGTTTCGTGCTCAAGATATAGTAAATGAATTCAACAAATATTTTAGCGAAGATGTACAGAGGCTGACTTGTGAGTCTACTAATTACGGTCATTGCATTGAAAAAGAGTATGAGCAATGGTTTCCAAGCTGTGTTATAATGCAATCGTTGTCTATGTTTCCGACAGATTTTAAAGAGGTTAGTAATATTATTAAAGAAATGAAGCCCAAAAATCAATGGGTTATGACAGAATCAGTATCAATACAATTAAAGCGGTAAATGAATTCATTGCACCAGTTTTTACATGTATAGCAAATTAAGCCTGATAACGGGTGAATTTCCAAAACAGTTAAAAACTGCTGTAATAGTTCCAATTTTCAAAAAAGCCAACAAAACAAAGGAATATTCAACGGTAAATTTACATCCTTTGCGGATGATACAGCTTTGGTGTATACATCGAGTAATATGTGTGGTCATTACTCACAAATGCATAGTGATCGTGACAAAATAAAAGTTTGGTTCAGTATGAATAAACTGGTATTAAGTGAAAAAACTAAATATGTTATCTTTAATTTAAAAAGGAAATTTTTTGAACAGCAGAGTGTTTATTATAGATGTCTCAGGTGTAATAATGAAATAAACTGATCCATATGTTTTCAAATTGATCAAGTAATTTTTATAAAATATCTTCGAATAATAATAGACGAAAACATCACCTCGAAATTACATGTAAACAAACTGTAATTGGAAATGTTATCCATGTTAAGGAAATTCTTTCTATGTTACAATATGTATGCCCATTAACAGTTGTCCGTTCTGTCTATTGTGCTCTGGTTGATTCCAGATTGCAGTATGGCATTTCTTGTTGGGGAGGAGTCTATATTACCAATATTAAGCCTCTACAGATTGCCCAAAAGAAACTTATAAGAGTGATATTCAAACAGCTAAGTACTGAGCACTCATTATACCTTTATTCAAAAATCTTGATGTACTTTTGGTATCTGATCTAAGGTATTTATTTGTCTTTAAGGTGCTCAAGATGATTTATATTCGTGGTGGAAACAGAACAAAGCCGATTGAATACTCAAGTAAGTTAAGATCAAAACAAGATATTTCTTTGTTAAGCTTAGGCATTGAAATACCTAAGCCCAGTAACGAAGCCTTTAAACAAACATACACATACTTTGCACCAAAGTTGTTCTGCTCCCTCCCTATTGAAATGTGGAGACAAAACTCCACGGCTATATTTCTGCTCAAATTAAAACAATGGCTTCTATCCAAGGAGAGTGATAAAGTGGAAAAATTATTAAAAGTTGCTGTGTGATCTTCCAGATTTTGAATCTGTACTTTCTTTTGTCTTTGTTACATGTTACTACTGTTATATTTTTACTTTTCAACTGAACAAACTATGATGAAAATTTAAAATTAAAATTACTCAACTACTAGGTAAAAAGTGCGTATGTATTAGCACCAGCCGCTGCCTTCGAATATTGATGATGGTAAACCCCAACACAGGTTATCCTCTGGGGTACCTATATTCCCCCTAAAATTGTATATATGTGTATTAACTGTACTTGTGTATTATTTAAGGTGGAATAAAATTATTATTATTGTTAAATTTAGGAATACCAGCTTCCGGAAACGAATGGGCCCACGATGCCGTACGTTATTGTTGTCTACGAAGGTTTCTCTTTAACAGATCACGTTATCCCACCTTATGCAAGGAAAAACCTAAATTACAAAAATAGGATTTTTAACTACAGATTAACAAGAGCTCGAAGGTTTTGTTGACCTTGAAAAGGCAAAATCAACTGTAAACGCATGTTGCCTTCTACATACTTTTGTTAGAGTGAGGGATGGATTTTCTTTTGAAGACACACTGTGTCACCGGTTTACAAGATGACCAGAATCATGCAGTAACACGTAGATCTGCAAACGTAATTCGAGATAAGTTAGCTGATTATTTTGCAGGCAAAGGGGCGCTGTCCTAGCAAGATTCTAAAATCTAATTTTATTGTGTTAGAAGAAGTAAATACCATCGTCTGTTAGCCCTGAGGAACTCTCATCCGTCATTGGAATACCAGTACTCGTGCTGAGGCTGTCTAGCTCACTTCTAGATTTTGACATCTCACTTTTGAGCTGCCGAATCAAATATATTTCTCTCCTTTTTGTATTTATACTTCAGGAAAATAGTGCAGCAACGGTTCCTTGCATAAAAAATAAATATGAGTTTTACTTCGTAAACTTTAATGTATCATTTTACACTAACTTCATTTTAGCTTGGAATTAAAGCCTATTACAATGTTTGCTACCGATTTACAAATAGGTGAATGGAATTATTACAGAGATAACAAGCATCATCGAGCATAATATGAATAAAATGTATAATAAAATGACTCTAAACATTTTTTTAGGCATTTACTGCATAATAAATCTGCAAGTCCGAAATAATAGCGGAGAGTATATCTAACTTGCACCGCATACGCCTCAACAATACTCCGGCGGACGGGCAGAATTCCGCTGTGTTAATAGCACACATGTAGTCGTCATGACAAGAAAAAAACATTGCTCTACTTATTAAGATTAGATATAGCACAGGAAATATCCTAAAATTAGGTAGTTAAAAGATTAATATATATACATAATTACAATTGCACAGTCAAATAATCATAAGTAAGCATCAGTAGCACATTGAAAATTACACTATCATTAAGATTTATAATAATAAATAAGAATAAATGTAAAATGTTTTTAATTGTTGAGGGTAAGTATGTGAATGTGTTCGAAAAATGCGTACTTGTTGCCTAACATCAATAATGTAATCAATTTCTACGATAAAAATAAACATTTACTCATCACATTTCTTCTTTTCATTTGGTTCCATATCCTGGACCGCGGCGTGGAGGGGCCACGCAGATGGCTCCACCGCGTGCGGACGGTCCGCGTTCGTGTGAAAGCTTCCATTATTGACAATGGAACAGTCCGCGTCCATGTGAAACGGACCTCGAAAGAGATCATCGTCGCACCCGCGATTGTTGTTCTTGCGTTAATTTTCAGTTAAAGCGTCAAACAACGATGATGTAAAGTTTTTCCAGGAACACTGTTTATACCAAGGAGGTTTTCGAACCACCTTGGTATATACACGGTTCTTGAGTTCTTCATTAATCTACGGTAAAAACCCAGCGTTTTTAACAATGTAGGTGTTTTAAAACAAATTTGATCACTATACTCAAAATATTAGGCCGTGACTATTTCGAATCCATGGCTATGCAGGCAGGTTATCGAAGGAAATTTCCAGTGTACATTGCTCCATTCATCGTCGTTCATGTGCACTAACCCGAAGAGTTTCGATCTGTGCCGACTTCAACAAGTTGAATGGATGGTCCCATAATATTCTAACATGTCTTTATTTCGTCATTCATTTCCGTAATATAGTAACACTATCTTTATATTTAAATAATTTTCTTCACCTTAATTGAATTGCTAATTCATCCATAAAACCGGTTTCCGTGTTTTACTGTTATCTGTGTTTTTCTATAATCCGTGCTCCATCATTAGCATGGATAATCGAGATTTAACTGTAATACACTATGTCAGGATAAGTATAATAGTAGGCTGTATGCCGTGGGAATGGGATACCTGACAAGTGTTTGCGGCAAAAGGGACCATCATTCGAACCCTACCCTCAGTAGGGTTCGAATGAGTGGGCCATGAACGAACGTGGGTAAAGTGCTCCAGTAATGGAAAATATGAAAAAGTGTGATCCGTTAGTGTGGCCATTACGAGCGAATGGATGAGTCGAATAACGACACTATTACATAAAAAAGGAGCGAATGGTGTGAGAGAACGGGGTAGACCACAAAATTGATGGGTGAAGAGACTATTTAGAGGAGGAAAGAGTCTTATTAAGAGCCTTATAAACAGGAGGGTGGGTATGAAGTAATGCATGAGGGTAACTGAAGCAAAAGAGGTATACAAGGATTGGGAAGTATGGAGGATATTAATTTAGCAGTCAGCTTTACAGGCCTATCACCGAGAATGAAACTTTAGCGAACGTGCCAACCCCGAAAGGCAACGGCATATATACGTCGGGTATTTATGTATTTATGTACCTGCTGAACTCATAAAGAGTGTGAAAAATATTGTTCTTTTTTCAGTAGTGATAAGGCGATTAAGGTATATGAAGAAATATCACCAACATCTATCACCAATGAGATGAGGGAGTTCCTATTCCATTGTTGCTAATTGAAACAATTTACTATTCAACCTTTAAACGTAATTGATGAAACCATTAGCGTGATCAGGTTAAAAAAATCTGCGGAAAGGACGGCTTTCATGGTTCCAGGAAGGTATGTACGTGGAGGAGTGGGCAATGTTTGACACATCAAAAACCAAAACTCCCTCCGAATGAATTACGTAGGTGGTAATGTGTAGTGTTCCAGACGAGAGGCATGGAACAACCCGATATTCATCTGCAATAATAGTCCCGTTACCTCATCTCCAACCAGTTCTGGAACTGTATATACCATCCAGGAAAATGATGCACATACGCACTATTATTGTAAAAGTTCATAAATCATGAATACTATGTACTTTTGCTTTCATTTTCTAGCCAAATTCTATCTCGCTGAGGAGAGAAAAAGATAAAGTGACACGGAAAGTGAAATATCCAATTAGAACAGCGACCCTTTCCTACTAATAGGCTATGTTACTATCACCGGAGTTGCCATTGGCAACTATGTAGTTCGAAGATATTATTCCAGAATAATAATAAAAATATAATAATAAGATTCCAGCATCATAAGAAAAGAAAAATAAGATTCCAGAATTTCACTATCTTATTCATAGCAAGGAGTTTAACATCATTATTGGCACAGAAAGTTGGCTGACGGACAATATTTCTGATAGTGAATTTTTTCCCAAATCGTTCAATATTTACAGAAAATATAAGTACAATCGAACCACAGGCAGAGTATTTGTAGCTGTAAAGAATAAAATCGTCAGCCAAGCAGAAATTGTCCCATATACCAGCCTATAATCTGTATGGTGCTCAATTAGATGCCATAAATCAAAAATGATATTCATATGCAAGAGTGTAACCACGGAAAGCTCTTTGGGGGGGGGGGGGGGGGGCGATTAGTATTTTTGCCCCTCCCCTCAGCGACTCTTACCAGTGATGATTGCCGCAATTGTTCCTGGGAAACATACCTTTAATAATGACTTTACCTACAACATGTCAAAACTGATTACGCATGCTTGATTTTCATTTATCAAAATTTGAATGTAGGATATTAAAATTGTGCTTTTTCTCCGTAGTTGGGGGGGGGCGATCGCCCTTATGCCCCCCCCTGGTTACTCCCTTGGTGTGCGCATACTACCGACGCGGCCACCTAACACCGACGTCATCTCAATTTTAGAACTGGAAGCACAAATAAAGAGCGTCAAATCCAGGAATGCCAAAATAAATTTAATCATACGTGGAGATTTCAATACCCACCCTATAGATTAGAGGACCTACAGTTACATATCAGGGGGAAGAGACAAAGACATATACGGGAAATTCAGCAAATGTACGCACTTCATGAGGAAAATAGACATGGTTAAATATACCACCCAAAGGTGGAATAAACATGCATAGCTGCAACAAGATCTTACCATGTTTGCAAGCCCTTCATTGGTGATAGAGAACATTTTCAAAGACGTTTTGGCAGCCTTTGGTCCTCCTCTTGCAGAGCCTTCTTGTTCTCCCAGTCAGCATTGAGACCCCAGGCAGTCATGCAGGCAGTGCACCTAATGGATGATCCTTGATGCCAGCTATCAACTGGGGTAGAATTGACATGCATAAACCCCACGCACTGAGTAGATGCCATATATAAGGTAAAATTTACAATAAGTGATAACATAAAGGTAAGTGTCACAATTAATACACGTTCAAGGTTATTGTGCATTGTGAGAAGTCTTTCTATAAGCACATAAATATTCAGGGTAACAGCAAACATTATGCAAGACCAAGAGGAGAGTTAATGAAAATGAAATGTGGAGTATTAAAAGAAACAAGGGAAAAATGTTACATGAAATATTTGGCCTTGAGTGTTGACATTAATATTATTGAAGTGTTCTATTGGTTAATGGTAGGTTTTCATGGAGCAGCTTTTGGGTGTTCCTCCCTGTGATGTGCATATTCGACAACAGTTTCTCCAGCCATCCTGCTGGCGTCTTCAGGTCTGAAGTGACGAAGTACTGCCAATTCAGATCTAAATATGCCAGCAAGATGGCTGGAGAAACTGTTGTCGAAAATGGGCATCACGCGGAGGAACGCCCGAAAGCTTCTCCACTGATTAAACCCCGCGGAAACCTTCGTATCAATGGTAGATTTATTGAAACCAGAGAAAATCCTACAGTTTTATATACGTTCACGACCCTATCTACTTCTAGTATTTCTTTCTTCATCTCAGCATACTTCCAAACTTTTCTTCTTCCTGCTCATATGTGGGTGAGTCGGCTGGAGATATTTCCGTGAATAAATCCTTACATTCTTAATAAAATACCGAAATTTCCCCAAAATATCATTCCATAAAATGAACTAAATAAGTCATAGTACTCATCATTCACAGATAGCGCTTAATTATACCAAATGTGATCACAAAATATACGATGCAAGAAGCAGCAATCGTCATGGAGCCAGTAGGGGGCAACGGTTGTCATGATTTTGCCATCAAACTCGGCGCAACGGCCACACATCAACTGTTGCTCCACCATTGACTTGGGCGTTTACATAATCCGATTTGAGTGTGCTAGCTGGTACATTTCTTTCTGTGAGTTCTCTCATCACTGCTATCGCATCCCGAGTCACTCCCCCCTTCCAGAACCCTAACTGGTCATCGCCCACATAATATGTTCTACTCTCCAACCTGTAATAGATTATTGTAAGTGAAAATTTTTCCACATGTGAAATTAAACTACTCTACTAGCACAAAAAAGATTATATCTGTATATTTTTAGGAAAGAAGGATACTTGCTAATCTATATATGCAAGTACAGATTAACTCTGTATTAAATCTAGATTCAAGGCCACATGAAAAAGAATAAAGTTGGACATATTTGAAAAAATTGGATATGGGATAGACGCGCACTAATATACAGAATAAATCTATATTTAATCTCAAATTTCGTTATCTCAGAGCAAGTTGTAAATGATGACTAAGCATCCGTTCCATGAAATTGTCATTACTGGGAACAAAACTTGTCTTCCGGTGGAAATCCCAGAAAAATTCACATTCTCACAACATAATACAAGAATACATCAACCACCTCCTGCTAGCATTACTCAAGGGGCTATGACCCCAGGTTATAACAATTTTATTGATGACTCAAGAGTACAGTACGAGTTGAGAGAGAAGAGAAAGTTTGAAAGAAATTGATAGTGGCACTGGCATCAAGTGAAAAAATAGGAGATGATGTGAAAACGTGAGAGGAGTGTTACCATAGGTTGAATAAGAATCACTAATTTGTGTGGCTATTCGTCAAGTGGGACTAGATGAGAAAAAGTGTTGGAATGCAGTAGGGGCAATTGCCTCCCCTAAAACCCAGTGTATTTCATTTATTTTTTCTTCATTTTACACCAAGTTTGTTATGATTTCCCGGGACAAAACCCCTAGACTCCCCATTTCCTGGGAAGTGTTCCATTCCTCCAGAGCCAGTGGTACCCCCTACCCTCCCCCCCCTGTTGCCCCCCCTCTCCAAACCTCTGGTCGGTAGCCTCCCCTGGAATGCTGTTGTACCCAGGTATGAATACCTCAAAGACCTTAATGCAGAGCACAATTCACAAACAGGAAAGTTTTGGCAAACATTTTCAGGCACGTAAATCATGAGTACCAGCAAGATATTGGTGATTGTGAATGAGTGAGAGGCCTGGCTGACCCTCAAAGAAATTCACGCAAAATATAATACATTTCATTATAAGCTAATAAAGGAGATGGTGGACATAGAGAAGACGGAAAACATGCATTCAAGTGTACATAATGAGAACACAAGCAACATTAAGGAATATGCACTCACTTGAATATAACAAAGAAGATTGGATGGTAATATAGCAGTACCCTAGTAGCAGAGGACGTTGTTGCTACGTTGCATCAACGTTCACAATGTTACATGACAACATGCATATTTCCACAACGTTGCATCAACGTCCAAGCACAACGTACCAGTTGACCTTGAGTCAACATGCGTGTAAAGTTGGTGTCAGTTATTACATTTTATTTACATTGAAAAATACATACTCCCACACTATGTATGTACATGTCAGTTAGTAGAGAATGAATAGGGTGCTGCTTGTCATTTATTGGGGCACATACCATAATAGTAAGCTAAGGAGTATCAGTCTATCAACATGAGTGCAATAGAACTGAATAGTGCAATGGTCCGTGTCCAGCGCCAAGCCAATCTTCTTCCACCTGACATTGACCTGTTTTGTAACAGTATCGATACTATCTACAGGAAACTTAATAACCCTAATCTCAACCTAGGATTATGATATTTGTAAATAAGTACCAAACTTAAACTGTTACATGTTGAATTGCGTAGCCATTGTTTACATATGCATTACTGATATACCACAAGAGCTAGTCCATTATTCAATTGCTGTCTACTATATAGTATTATTCAATCCACCTTATTGTATATTATTGCTAACTTTAGAACATTTCCATCATGAAATTAAACTTGAAATAATAATATATGAATATTTTGTATAAATGTATTTTTGTAAAACAAAGAAAAAGTATTTTCCATCAATAAATGAAATGAGTGTTATCGATGGGAAAACGTATTAACTTTGGTTTTCATAACAAAAAAATATTTTACCAGGGATTATAAAACTGGGCTCAATAATTATTTACGAATCCAAGCAGCTTTTTGAAGAGAAAGGAGCATCAGTAATTTCTTTTCAGTCACCAAATTCTACTCAAAGTTTTGGTTGATTCATCTTCCTTTTCACCTGCATGTCTTGGTCGATGAAAGACACTCACTCTTTTGACAAGGTATCTCAATAAAATAAATCCTGACATTATTTTTCTAGCGGCCAACTTTTACAGATAAATTAAAATCCAACTCTTTACTGCTTATATATATACTGATATATCCTCTTTAGATATCTTTCTGCTCTCCAGGAGAAGCTTTGATGTGTGGAATCTCTGCAGCAGGAATCTTTTTCTCGGGGCAACTTTTATCAATTCAATCACCTTCTGCATTTTTAGAACTCCTCAAATTGGGGTGCATTAAGGTTGTAACTCTTATGTATGGCTAATTGACTTCCTCCACCACAGTTCCACCTGTGATGAGGACCCACAGAGCACAAAATATTTACAAAATGTCTACAAAATAACTCCAATATCTTCTAAACTTATAATATCTAGGAAATGTCTTGCAGTAACTTGTAGACATCTTCTAGACATTTTGTAGATATCTGAATGTCCGCTTTTCCGATGTCTTCTAGATGTCTTCACGAGATATCTTCTAGATATAACTTATAAGTAATATCTACACTATGGACCTTCATCTCGAGACATCACTGATTAATCATGTATCTATAAATAAACTGGGTTTTCATAACCCAGTGGGGAATTATTTGTCCAAAAAATGTTCAAAGAACGATAAGTGAAAACTATTTAAACGTTCAAAGACCATTCAAGAAGGACATTCAATGAACGTTAAAATGGCACTCACAGATAGTGCAAAGAACATTTATTGGAATACTTCATAGAATGTTCAAAGAATGTTCACCGTAGATGAATTGCGGCTGAAATGTTTTTAAATTAATAACATAGGAACCATGAAGGAATGTTTCAAATAGTTTTCATGAAATGATTCTCGATTCATAACCTACTACATCTTCACTACCTATATAGCGTTATTAGATACTCCACAACTCTACGCGCATATTGTCGCAGCTGATTATGAACAAAAGTTGTATATTTCTCGTCACTTCCGTCAATACATGTAACTTTGAGAACTATAATTATTATATGGCGATTCTGTGATAGTTTGATGAAATGCCATCGAATCTCGATGACAGTTATTTGGCATGAATTAATTGAAATTTATATTGCCACATAATATGCATATAAATGCAATATTACTGTGAATAAACTAGATTTTGAGCTGAACTGTGTGCATATATGCGTACAATTCAGTGTTCATCTATTAAACTTAACCCTTTAAATCATTACGTACATAATGCGATATCACATGCAGGCATTAATTTTAGGAATAATATCGTACATATGGTATGCTAGAATATATAATTAATATATTATCATTTATGATAATTCAAATATGCATGGTTTAAAAATCTTCTTTAAATGTCCAACCAGGGAGAATTTTTAGTATTTCTTAGTGGACTGGAAATGAACAATCTATGAACAGTCTCAAATGAATAGTTCACACTTGAACATTCAATGAACTATCTATGAACAGTCTCAAACGAGTAGTTTACACTTGAACATTCAATGAACAATCTATGAACAGTCTCATATGAATAGTTCACACTTGAATATTCAATGAACGTTCTATGGTTGTATGCTCAGGATAATTCAGTGGTGGATTACTTTTGAATTAGTTCCTGAATGTCTTCTGCATGGTCTCTCCCCACTGGTAAAATTTACAAAATTTTCACCGAAAAGAAAACTCTCCTGGTTAAATCGCACCCATAAGTTTCAACCCTTCAATATTGCACGTCAAAACCAATGAAGTTTCCTCTTGAAAAAAATATATATTGTGGAAATTTAACAATCTTGATTACTACGAATCATGGAATGTGTCATGTATAGAAACAATTTTCAGTTCTGGGTACCATTTAAGATATTTCCTAGACATCTAGTAAACATTTAAGATATGCTGTAGATATATCTAGTAAATATTTTGTTCTATGTAAGGAGCTGGTCATTTTTTACAGTTACTTCTTCCTTTAGACTAATTACTGAGGCAATGAAGAAGAAGAAGTATCGAGAGAAAGTTGATGAGATAATGGGTGAGGAACACGGAGCTAGATCAGTGGAAGATGAATGGGGAAGTTTGAAAAATGGAATTGTAGAAGCGGCGAAAGCAACGGTAGGCGTAGTGAGTGCAACTAAAATTAGAAAACCGTGGATCACGAAGGAGATGATAAGAGAGATGGAGGAGAGAAGGAAATGGAAGTGCGTAAACTCAGAACTAGGTAAGAGAAAATACCGAGAATTTAATAACAGGCTTAGAAGAGAAACAAAGAAAGCAAGAGAGGCGTGGTGGAGAGAACAGATCGACTCGTTAGAGAAATACCAAAAAGAGGGAAGAGCAGATGCATTATATAGGAAAGTAAAGGAACTGACAGGTGGTAATAAGGGAAGGGGAATTACAACGATAACAGATGAGACGGGAAAGGTAATCGTAGAACCGAAAGAGATCCAGGAGAGGTGGAAGGAGTATGTTGAAGAGCCGTATGGTAAAGAAATAAGGCCCAATAGGTAAGATATAGAAAGGGAAGACGATATCGACAGAGATGGCATCGGACCAAGTATCCTAGATAGTGAAATCAAAAGAGCTCTACGAGACATGAAAAGGAATAAGGCGATGGGAATAGATGACATACCTGCAGAGTTTTTAAAGAGCATGGGGAAGAACGGAAGAGGAAAACTTTTTGCGCTTATTCATAGGATTTATGAGGATGGAGTGTGGCCGGAAGACTTCACGAAGACTGTACTAATTCCTATACCAAAGAAGAGTAAGGCAAAAACGTGCGAAGACCATAGGACGATAAGCTTAATATCCCACGCAGCCAAAGTAGCTCTGAGAATTATAAACAGAAGGCTAGAGAAGAAGGCAAATGAATACCTGGGTGACGACCAGTTCGGGTTTAGGAGAGGGACAGGAACGCGAGACGCTATAGCGGTGATGAGGACACTAATAGAAAGAAACCTAGAGTATGGGCAGGATGTTTTTGCATGCTTCATAGACTTCGAGAAGGCGTTTGATCGGGTGGAATGGATGAAATTAATGGGAGTGTTGAAGAAATTATGGGTCGATTGGAGGGACAGGCATCTGATTCGGAATTTGTATATGAACCAGACGGCGCAGGTTAGGGTAGCTAATGGAGAATCGGGATGGGCCACGATAGGATGGGGAGTGCGGCAAGGGTGCCCACTATCGCCGTTGCTTTTTAACGTGTATTCAGAAGAAATGGTAAGGGAGGCATGGGGGGAGGAGGAGGTTGGAATAAAGGTTGGAGGGGAGCTGATAAAATCAGTGAGATTTGCAGATGATCAAGCATTGGTTAGTCAGTCGGCCAAGGGGTTGCATTCAATGGTGAATGCATTAGAGGTGCAGTGCGAAAAGTATGGGATGAAGATCAATCACAAGAAAACGAAAGTAATGAGATTTTCTACAAATAAGAAGGCGGGGCTGAATATAAGGGTGGGAGGGCAGAAGATAGAGCAGTTCGAGCAGTTTACTTATCTGGGTAGTACTTTGGAGGAGAATGGGTTCAGTGGTAAGGACATCAGATGCAGAATTGCGCTAGCTATAGAAGCCTTTTCGAAGAGAAGGGAATTGATGAGGGTAGGTCTGAGAAGAGATGTAAAGAAGAGGCTGGTGAAAACTTTAATACGGAGCGTGGTGCTATATGGGTCGGAAACTTGGTCATTGCGAAGGGAGGATGTGCGTAGACTTGAGGCTTTTGAGATTTGGGGTTGGAGATGGATGGAGAAGGTTAGCTGGAAGGCGAGAAAGACGAACGAGGAGGTATTGGATATGGTCGGAGAGGGGAGGAAGCTTGTGGCAGAGGTTCGGAGAAGGCAGAAGAGATGGATAGAGGAGGTTTTGAGAGGAGAGGGCATGTTGAAGAGAGTGATAGAGGGGAGAACACTAGGGAAGCGTGGAAGAGGAAGGAAGAGGATAGGAATTCTGAACGAAATAAGAGGTAGAAGATATGAAGAATTGAAGAGGGATCTAATAACGGGCCATCAATAGGAGGGAAAGCGAGACAATGTCTATGAGGTTGGGATGCAGAATGGGGACTGTCCAAGAACCTACCAATCAGCTGGTAGAATACTTGAATGAAAAACTAATTACTTTACTTACCTATAGAGTTCAGTGTACACCTTTGTTTAGAGATTGCTCATTAGCTCCTATCACAATTAGGATTTTAATATTCTCATCTGTTTTCAATGCAATTGGCAGAGGAATTTGGCAAAGAAGCTGTAGCCGTATACAATTAACCTACAAAGTAAGAAATGAATAAATCAGAAGAACGAACGTAAGAGTGTAAATAAGTGAAAAGATTATCCAGAAAAATACTTTTCTTAGGATGGAGTTAGGCTACCACCGAATATGGTGATGGCAACCTAAAGAATATATATATATGATTAAAATGATCTGTAGGAACAACCAAGTTAAATGCATACCTACCCACACAGCACACATTCGTTATATATCCAATACTTTGTATCGCCAACGTAGCATTTCAGACAGAATGATTCGCATATATTTAAGATACCATATATATGCAAGTTGCATGAAACCAGTTAAATTTCTGATACGTTTCTTGGTTTCGGCCCTCTCACTCTCGAAGACCGCGCCTACCCATAAGGCAGTTCGCATCGATTCGCGCGAAGAACATGCGTAAAACAGCACTGGAGTGTATTTTGTCGGTTCTGCACCGATCGGTTTCGCTCTTCTCCACACTGACTGGCTACATTCCGTTCCGACTATGGTTTCCCGATAAGCCTCTTCCGCATATTCTGAACGCTATTCGGCGCCAAACCAGTCGGTACGGCTTCCCCTCCTACTCAAAGAGAAAAGAAGCAGAATATCCAAATATAAAGGTCACGTGACACGTATCCACCAATGGACCGCAAGTGAAGAAACATATGAACAAGGTATTGTTCATTTTCTTTTACCGCCATAACCCCAAATCAAGGTCTGGTTGTGGTATTTAGGGATCTTGCCCCAAATGACTGAAACGAACGTGTAAATAATCATAAATAATCTTTGGAAACGAGTATGATTTTAGATAGGAAACGAGGAAGGAATTGGTATGTAGTCTAGACTTGGAACAAGAATTTTTGTTTGCTTGCTGAAAGGGCGGTTGTTGCATTCCTTAATAGTTACGGTTTTATATGTTTTGTAACAATACTCTGCAGACTAACACGTGTTAATATAGCGAAGGAAAGAATGGTACAACCACGGATACTGTATATTATACAGTATTCTTGGGTACAACTCCCAAATAGAGTTTTGCATCAGCGTGAACATGTTTTGATGTTTCAATGCGTTATTTTAACTTGATGGCCATTAACATTTCTTCATAATTTGATATTGTAGGATAAGTCTGTGTTCTTCTTACTATAGAAATATATGTGGGATTTGCTCTCTAAAACTGTCTCTGTCTTTCTAAAACAAATGTTAAATTGAAAAAAACTACAGAAACTGAAAAATTGCTAAAAGTCATATTGGCAAGAAAAATTGGTAAATTGTGCTCCTTGTCGCTTGTGTAACATAGTTGAATCAACTCTTGGCTTTATCATTTCATTTTAATTACAGGTCGGTTTTCAATTTGTTGCGTCCCATGTTGTAACAGTAGTGACGGAGGTAAAGAGAGGCGGGAAATGTCGCTCTTAACATCCTTCAAAGTGATATACACCACTAAATTTGGTTCATACCTTTTGCTGCCTGAAGCATGTATCTTCAGAAGTAGCTCTGTATGTAAGTACAAACTGGAAATAACTCACTGTGTACGCACACTGTGCTCCCTTATAAGTGTGACCACGTTGTGCTGCACACTGTACGAGGGTATTAGTCTCAGTGTATATGCACTCTGTGCGCACATTGTCCTCACACTGTGTACATGGTGTCCTCACACTACCGTCTCACTGGCTATCGTGCTTTCTTCACGCTTTTGAGTCCCAATTTATGCTTTTGGCAAACTGTGGTCACACTGTAATCTAACTCTTGTCACATTCTAAGCACACTTCACGATTCTGTCACACTGTCTGTCATGGTTTATTTTCACTGGGGTATTTACGTTAGTTCTTTTTTTGTTTAAATTTTTCCTTGTCTCCCTCTCCAGTGCTGAAGTTCTCTTCCATGGTATGTACATAATTGAAGATCTAGGTAATAGTGAATATTGTTAATTAAATCAGGGTGGCGATCTTCAGGGCAAACCTGGAATTGTCAGGGAATTTCCAATTTCTGGATAAGTCAGGGGATTCCCATAAAAGTCAGGGAGAAACAGATAGGAAATTCTCGTTATTTTTCGACCATTGTGTTTATCGACCAGTCTTTCCCGCGCCTTGTATTTCCCCAAAACATTTCACCAACTAAAACTAATGTCCGTCGCTGCCGTGCATGGAATAAGCCCCATCAGTTCGTGGGACATTCAGTTATGAATCTTGGTTAAATAGTTGTAAATCAGATGTACAATGTATCCCAATCCTTTTTTGAAAGGGAGTTTTCAAGGTTGTCAAGGATGCTTCCACACGATAGAAAATCCACCCTAACGTGCAAGTCTCCGTTTGGTAACGTGAGCCACTGACTGGCTTGTGGCGGTAAAACTACCGATCAATTTTTCTACAGCCTAGTGTGTAGGCTCCCTTTGGTTTCTTCACGCCACTACTGGATCAACGGCGACGGCAGAAAAGCAGCGTCAGTAAAATTCGCCTAGTGTGTAACGGGCCTATCCCTCTTTCCCTACTCCTGCCCCGGTAGCCCTGCACTGAGCGCGTGCAAAATGAATACCGTACAGGGTCGCAGAGCTGTTTCGTGCCATCGCAGCGGGATTAAAATATGACGAACTGATATTTACGACAAAAAAGTGACTGTTAGTGACCTCTGCGGTAAAATAGTTAATTTAAGTGACCTTATTTTTAAAAATTGACAAAAGGTGACCTGGTAGCAGCCCTGACATAATGAAGCGCCCCCTATTTGTTCATCATATTTGTAATAGTTTTTGAATACTTTGTTTGCAACTAAATGAGATGGTTTGAAGATATTGATGCAATCTCTCAAGGCGTATCTCTTGAGTGGTAATTCAGGAAAGTAGCGTTGTGTTTGTTACTCCTCCAAAATGCAAAAAGGCATGTAACTTCTGGTCCAAGAGTCACTTTCCCAAGGGCTAGTGAAATTGAGGTTGAGAGGTTGATAACCCCGAATGTTTGCATTGACGTAGGTCTGAATGAGGGGATCGAGTGTGGGTTACGTTTTGTTCCTCAATGCAGAATGTTTCGCAAGTGAGCGAGTGGCATTGAGGTTGCTAACACTTAATTGGTCATATATGGGTAAAGCATTGTGGGGTAATAGTGGCCAGTATGCATTTTCAGTCAGAATGTGAGTGAAATTGAGGTCGTGAGGTTGATTACCCTATCTGTTTACATTGAGGCCAGTCGGAGGACATCAAGTGTGGGATATGTTTTTATTCCTCAATGCAGTGTATTTCCCTAGGTGAAATTGAGGTTTTTAACGCCCAGCTGGTTATACATATGTATATGGGTAGAGCATTGTGGGATTAACATGAGCAGTATGCAGTCGGAATGGGTGTTAGGTGTGGAGGTCCATAACTCCAGCTTGTAATGTTGTGACAGTGAAATTGAGGTCAAGAGGTTGATAACCTTGTATGTTATCATGGAGGTAGGTCGGTATGTATATGACTCGCAGTGTGGGTTATGATTTTCTTCCTCAATGCAGTAAATATCGCTTGGTGAAATTGAGGTTTCTAACCCCCAGCTGGTTATAAATGGGTAAAGCTTGGTGGGGTAGAAGTGACCAGTATGCAGTCGGAATTGGTGTGAGGTGGGTAGGTCTATAAGCACAGCTTGTCAAGTAGGGTCAATGAATTTTAGGGGTGGGGCATCATTTTTTTAGTGTGCAGCCGGGTGTTTGAGTTGAAGCTGCAAGTGGCAAGGCTGGCGGCTTTCATATTTACTTTCCCTCAATGGTGGGATTATGATGGTGATGGGCTTTTAGCGGTGCTCAGCGGTCCCTTAGTTGTTTCTAGACGGGTAGGTATGCTGAGGAATGAGATCCATTATCATTCTCCCCGTCTAGGGGGTGTTGGGGGCTTGAACGGATGGAAGGTTAGCTAATAGTTGAAGCCTTCTTTCAAAAAACTTTCCGTTCATTAATTTAAGTTTCCTTGGGCTGATTGAGAGAGTTTTACTTGCGGGAACGCTACGTGGCCTCAAGGGTGGTTATAGTTACGTATTAAGGGGCTGTCCATAAATGATGTCCAAGCGATTGGGGGGGGTCACCACCTTGTGACAGTGTGTGACAGGGGGGGGGGGAGGGAAGTGTAGATGTCACATGCTTCATGTGACTTCTACACTTCCACTGTATATTATGTCTTATTTTTACTCGGACTGTGGAGGAGGGGTAGAAGTTTTTTTCATTTTTGTGACATCATTAAAGGGGGGAGGACACTATTTGTGACCAACTGTGATGGGGGGGGGAGGGGGTCTAGTTTGGTCCGAAATTGTGTGACATCATTTATGGACAGCCCCTAATGTAGTCTTATGCTACTTATTTTATGGAGATTTAAGTAATTAATTTGTAATCATCGTCACCTTTCTTTCCATTATTCCAATTTTCGGTCCAGAAATGTACTGTACATGGTGGTTGAGGATACGAGAATATACTGCCATACGTGACTGACTTGTTATTTTTTTATTTTAATGATATACGGGCTAAAAGCCTTTTTACATATGGTACGGTGTACATAATAAGAAGAGATACAAAAGAAAAGTGCAACTTATGGCAAAAATACGACACAAAACTCCCTTTTAGGCAAAAAAGAAGCAAACATGTCAGAAGCTTCTTGATCATTGCACGGAAGCCTATCTTGGTAAGATACCTGAGTGGGAAACAAGTTAGATTTTTTGCACTTTTTAATAAAGACCAAAAGTGAAAAAAACATTGGTAAAAAGAGACTAATGAATATGGTCCAAATACAGCCTATAACTAGATCTTGACAATTTCATACATTTTGCTTGTTATTTCTTCAATTCTATGCAATGATGTAATAATCCAGTTTCTTTCCACCTACGAGCTGCCTTTTTATGAGAAACTGCGACTTTAAGGTCTTTATTATACCAAGTAAGATAAGATTTCCTGATTGGAACATGCTTTGAGATATCTGAGTTCAAGATATCCTAAAATTTATAAGTCATAAAATTAATATCGACTCTTGAATCCATGAAATCCCAATTTGAACTAAGCAATGGCATTAATTAATGGCAATTAATAGTGTCATGATTAGCCTTAACAAAGTCAAGCAGAATAGAATTCTTTGCCTCAATGATACTCACATTAAAATCAAGAACAAAGGTAAGTGCAAAGTGGTTAGTGATATCAGTAGGTACCAAAGGGTCACATAGTTCAGTTGAGATAAAGGATTCACTGGGACAAATCATTGAATCAAGTGAGTACCCTTTACCTGGATGAGCAGGGTAAAACTGTTGAGTGTTAAGACCAGAGTAAAGCGAACAAGGTTGGAAATTGACATCCTTATCAGCAGGTGGCAGAAAGGCAGTGTATTCTAAACCTAGCGGTTCATTAGACCATAAGGTGTTGGGCCTGTTAAAAACCACCCACAACAATGAACTAGTGGTCAGGAAATTTATCAGCAAGAGCAAGTAAGTCGTGACAGTGATTCCAATAGTGCTCATACAGGTAGCTATATGGAACATAAACACACCCTAAGACGAGTTTGACATTATCAATAACACACCTAATAAACACTTGTTCAACTTTAAAATCATTGAAACACTAATTCACCTGGATATTACACTTAACTGCCAGTAACACATCCCCTCTGCCACAGGCATGTTCACTGCTATGGAAAGAATACACAAGCCAAGTTACGGTGATTATAATGACATCTGGTGGAAAAAGACAAGTACTGGCATTGGTACGAAGGTCTAATAGATTGCCATTTAGACCCTGAACATTTTGATAAAAAACTATAAGCTGTTTGGAGTCTTTTCCTCCTCCCAAGTTTTTTGAACTAGATGTACCCGGTTGTTTAGATTTCTCATTCTTTTTAGCATTGACAATGCATGGAACATTATTCACAAACACCACCTTTTTTAAATCATCCGGATGCTGCTCATTATGTTGAGAGACTTTAGTATAAGTTCCTTGAGTTTATTTCTCTCCATCACAGTTCTATCACGAGCAATAGTGACTCCCTTAGGTAGCACCTTCTTACTATTGAAAACAACCAAGACATCAGATGGTGACTTCAATCTAATGAGGAGTGGCCTAGGCTTAGTATCCTCTCTAACCATGCCAAGGCGACGTGCCGTAATATTGTCCGAATCAATATTAATTTTATGAAGTATTTCGCCAGCTAAATCCCGATCACGGCCATTTGGAGGACACTCCCAGTTATAGAAAATTATGTTTGAGAGCTTATAAATTCTGTTTTGACATTCTGCTGTCACAGAATCTGGATCAACTGACACAACCATAAGTTTAACCTTAGCCACTTGCTCATTCAGAGGAGCAATCTCTTGTACTGCCGTTTTGAGGTTAGTTATGTCCTTACTATTTGACACAGTAATATCCATCACCGTGTTAAGCTCCTTTAAGCTCTCGTTAATTTCCTCCTTAATGGCATCTAGGGATGAATTTAAATCCGATATAAAGTCGGAGCTGCCTGCATTGGAGCATCGATGACATTGAAAAACCAATAGAGGCTTTTTCTTTAATTCCAGTGCTTTTACCTCGGGCGCTGTTAATTTAGCACACGACTCGGTAATGTGAAAGAGTTCATGGCAGCTAATGCAAGAGGTGATCTTGCTAGTTTCATTAAAGGATCTATTGCATGCTGCACAAGTGCTCATTTTCAGGCCTTGACAGCCGATATAATCTAACACTTTGAAGTAAGATAACTCCTTCCGCAGATCACTCAATATTAAACAGATAGCCCAGGAAAGAAGGGTAGATTGTCAGAAACCCAGAGAAACACTCATATGATCATGACGTAAGGAAGCTAGACGTCCCGTGGTATTTATCATTAAGTTTTGAAAAAGCAATAGCTCCTCACTTGAGTGTCACAGAGTTATGCGGTAAGCACAGAAATACACAGAAGTTAGCCATGAACACTGTGGATCACTAACATTTGGTTGTGATCACAAGAGCACACGACGCCAAAACACCACGTTGCAGGCGCAAAATACCCAGTGGGTCACGGAAACCCCAATTTTCCTTGAATTTTAGAAAATTCAGTAGAGGGAAATAAGAGCACTTCATACACACAAAATAATCAATTTAACTTAGGACTGGGCACTTTTTAACATTGAGGTTGACATTTAGGTGGGAGCACTCTTCTGACACGTCCACCCGCTTTCGTCTCTCCGCGTATTTATCGTTAAGTTTAGAAAAAGGAATAACTCCTCATTCGAGTGTCATAGAGTTGTGCGGTAAGCACAGAAATCAACAGTAGTTGGCCAAGAACACCGTGACTCACTAAAAATAGGTTGTTGTCAGAAGAGGACAGAATGCCAAAAACCACAGTGTGGGCGCTAAGCACCCAGTGGGTTACAGAAACCCCAATTTTTGTCGAATTTTAGAAAAATCAGCACAGAGGGAAACAGGAGTACTTCATGCACACAAAATAATCAAATAAACTTAAGATTGGGCACTTTTTAACAGTGAAGTTGACATTTAGTCGGGAGCACTCTTCTGACAAGTCCACCCACTTTCGTATTTCTCACTTAAGTGCGTAACTCTCCTTGTTAATGATTTTGTGGTTGCCGGCTTACTCGTGGAGGTGCATTTCCACGTGCAAGCAGGGGAGTGGAACTTGATCGCGGATGGTAGATTTAGGACTGAGGAGGAAGTGCTCACTTTTTATGCTGCTGGCACCATTTTCGGTGTGGTGGTTGTTTCACGGGTGAGACATGAGGACGTGCGGAGGCCAGTCCTTGAGATTCACTATGGGGCTTTGGATTTATTCCAGGTGGGTGAAAATAATTATGCAATAGTGCATTCAATATTCTACCCTTTTATTTATTTTTTTTCGAGATTTTTTTAAATAAAAAAAGATAATATTATTCTCTCGTTAATCTTAGAGTATAGGTTTTCATGCCCATCTTGTAGAATCAAAAATTAAGATAGATAAAAAGCATGTTTTTTTTTCATAATATTGTTTCAGTTACATATTAATATTGCATTACACTACCCAAATTTTACAATATAGTATGCATACAAATATTTGAATAAAAGTTTTTTAACATAAATACAATGGTGCTCAAAGATTTATTTTTCTTTTTTTTTTTATATTAAATAAATTATTTCCATAACAATATAGAATAAACCAACCGGTAGGTGTGATACAAATGTTTTTTATTGCATTTATTTTTTTTCGAAGCTTATGGAAGAATGAGTTTTTTTGAAAAAGGGGCATAAATTTTTATCTGTATAGACAGTGGCCATAAGTGGCATTATTTACACCATCTGACAAAATTATTCTTATATCATTATGTGCTGATAGCGAGAGCTTATTTATAGTCATGCTAAAAACTTAGTGCTTGATCACTGAACGGATAAGTTGGAATGAAAGCATCTTGTTTTTCCTTTCCATGAGGCATTTATAGTAAACATCGAAATTAACATGTATGTTTATTGTTGATCGTTTCACGCCTTTGGCCCATTTCTTTTCCTCGCCATCAATAATGAACAAATATAATTTAGGCCTTAATCCTGCAAATATGCTCATTACTTTACGATTATGCATACTTCATCTTTAAATTTTCCTAAGAATTTCTCAATCATCTCATCATAGCATGGATAGTCGGATGTGTCAAAGTGTCTCTTAGCGGTATAAGATCTGAATAGGTATCTTTGATTTAAATATCATAAATTAACGAATCCATGTCGCCAAAAATATTGCTTACGGAATTAAATTTTTTTAAATCACGCTGTAATGAAAGTTTTATGTACATACATATGAACTTTTGATATATCTAAAATGCATATTCCTAGATGTATTGGGTTTATCAAGTAGAATTTTCACTTTTTGTAATTGTACAGCAACAAAATTTTCATGGTACGTATTTCATTCTATCTTTGAAGTAACTTTAAGCTATTAATTTTTAAAATCTTTTCTCGTCTGTGACTAATTCAAATTGTTGTGTTTTTCTTACGGATTCACAACTTTTGTCGTAAATTGCGTTATTGAGGTTCTTAAAATAGTTTTAATATATTTCATTTGTTGCAGACTGCCTTTTCTGAGTATTATTAACATGTTCAACGCAGCATATATTTTGCAAACTCTTGCCGGTGACTGAATTTTTTTTTCGCTAATTCTTATGTAAAACACAAAGTTAATATGGGATACATTAATATTTTTTGTTTTTTTTTTTTCATTCAAAATATTGTGCAAAAAAGGATTTTGTGAAGGACTTCATTTGACGTCCGCCGCCATCGGATAGAACTATAAAATTATGTAATGGGTTGCGTTGCAGCCCCTTGAAACTGTAAGCATTTAATTTTTTTTCTCGTCAAGGTTTTATAACTATTTTCTTTAAATTTTAAGGATTAATCCTTGTTATTTCTTGGGGAATATACCTATTAAAATCTACTACATGCTCGTGAAATTTATCAACGTTCGCTGTTCAAGTTTCTGCATGCGAAAAATTTCTTATACACTAATATGATCATCGTTCATCGTAGTGAACTTTCTTCTCGCATCTCTTTCACATACGTAATATCTCAGTACACATACTCTATGTATCACAGTCATAAACAAACTTTCACATAAAAGTCATATGTTGAAGTGTTTTGAATCTTAATATCTTGACCGAAAATAACGAAAAACGGGGACGAAACGTGTAGCACATTATCGGAGTGAGTCTAGAAAGTCTGATATATATATATGTATATTTACTATGAATGTTTGCGTTTATATTTTGTTCCGAAGAAAATTGTGGAGGAAATCTATTTTCAGTGGAGTAGGAAATAGTATAATACAAAATGTATAAGAGCCATCTCATCTCTATACTTTGTTTTTCTCCGCGCATTACTATCAATAGTGTTCTGTAATGTCTTTCTTTACCGACCTCAACACATACTCCCAATCTCTCTCCCTAAATCTGAGGAACTTTCTTTCATTCTCCCTTGCCCCGTTGATCCCATGCACGATACTTTCTTTCTCTTGCCTACCCCACTTCCCAACCTGCGGCAACCGAAACTTACCTCTGTTTTGAAGATTTAGTATTTATTGAAAAATATACTGTTACCTGAAACGCTGCAACTTAAGCCATCCGCAATGAAAAGAATCTTTTAATTTTCCGCATCATTGAAACTATGCAACTGGAAATGAATATATTCCCTACCCCCCCCCCTCCCCCGGCCCAAAATTCCCGTGGAAGTATATCATAATTCCGACGTCATGCTTTCTTTTCTGTAACATCATATTTCGGATTCTTTTTTAAGTTAAAATAAATTGAACTCAAAATGAAACAATAAAAAAATTCAGTAATTAATACTTTCATTTTGATTTTCACTAATTTAATAAGTAAATGAATACGATTGAGTTTTTTATATTTACTACGAAGTAATATCTTTTCATAAGACGATATTTAAAGTTTTTAGACGTAATTTGACGCCTGCCAAAAAAGAGAAGGCTAGGTTATGGTTATGTATAATTTCTACCAAATTGAAATTGCACTGTTTTTTTTTAATTGTTTACTTTACAAGAGGACATATTTATATTCTGCAGAACAAATATGGTAGAATTTTCAGATAAATTTCACAGATTTGAAATTTTAGACAATAAAATCAAGTCAAAGTTACATAAATTACATTAAAATCAATTTCTATGAACAATAATGATGACCATGACAAAAGATTTAAATAAATTACATCAAAATTAACATACAATAAAGTTAAATTAAACATAAATTAGACCCTAGTTTAAAGAAATGGCAAAGAACCCTCATTTAATTTCAAGTATTCATTCTACCTTGACTACATTATCGTAATTTATCCTTCTTCATTAGCTTAATTTAACATTCTAATACATACAATTTCTTTTTGTTTAAAAAATACAAAATGCATATACATAAACAACAAAGTATCTATTTATTTACATGATATGCTCTAAAACATTTTGATAGGCAAAGATAAGGAGTTCCTTCGCAGGCAGGGTAAAAATATGTTGTGTCCTTTCGTATTCACTTGGAAGCACATTCTTCACACTTTCTCTGGCTAGCCCGTTTCTGTCCAGGCTGTTTTGGGATTGTATTAGGGAAGTTCTTTGAAAAATCTACGGTCCTGCGGAGTGGAGAGGGATTGGGAGGAAGTGAGGCTTTGTAAGATGGTATAAGAAGAGATCCAGTACGGAGCTTTCACTACTCTGGGATCTTCTCAAGTACCTATTTCCCCAACTTGGGTCGGCGCCTAGAGGGGTGATGAACCTTTTTCTCGACCACCGGGTGGAGATCTCCTCCCTTTTGTACTTGTGGTGCCCATTACGGCAATCGGTCGCGGTCAACTATTTTTTATGCAATGGTTTTTCTAAAAACATTGTTGCTGCAGGATCGATATTTATTTATACTGAAATGAATTATTTTGGTTTTACAATGCCTTTACAGCTTTTAAACGAAATTCTACCGTTAGTATTAAGCTCTCCAGCAACAAAAATCGTATAAATGGTTAAATAAATAATTTCAACATTGTATTTCGCACTCGGAAATGATTTTTACGAGTATTAACGTAAAAAATATAATAAATTTAAAATGTCCTTATTCAAGATATTGGAATCTTCAGTGCCCGAATCAAAGAATCGGTACTTAGAAATTTTCACCGTGTTAATTCATGAGATGTTCGGTCAACGGAACTCTTGTTTTTGGAAATTTATGCACAGATCACATTCATCAAGTACAGATATGTGGATTATGTAACAATTTCGTTAGGATTTCCTCACATTTGTAGCTATTTATAATAACTATGTACAAAAAAATTAAAATACTATAATAATTAGAAAAAATTGTGGACGTGTCTCGAAATTTATAATTTTCCTTCGCATAATGAACAAAATAATCAACAAAGAAAGACGCTAAATAGGAATATAAATGTTCAGAATGATATAAAATTAATACAAAGGAATATACAATTGTAATTATTCTTAAAAGAATGTTGAATGCTCACTTCAAGAGAAAATAAATCAGAAAAATAAAAATTTTACAGAAAAAATAGTATAATAGCTATCTCAGAATGGCAAAAAGGACTACAAAGCCTGGGTGCTATTTGATGGCTGAAAGGCAAGAGGGAGGCACTGAAAGATGGCTCAGCTTAACTCAAGGCCATTGAAAAAGAAGCGGAGCAAGGCTTCAATTGACGTCCTCAGCGTTGAAAGTGTTAAGCATGTAGGGGGCTAACCACTTTGACCGTTCGCTTTGAAGCACCTGGTGAACTTTTTCCAATTTGAGACTAAACTATAGCACTTGTTTAACACGTTCAACAAATATATTTTGCAAACTCTTGCCGGGGACTAAATTTTTTTTTCGCTAATTCTTATGTAAAACAGTAAGTGAACATGAGATACAAATATTTTTCGTTTATTTCATTCAAAATATTGTGCAATAAAGGATTTTATGAAGGACTTCATTTGACGTCCGCCGCCATCAGATAGAACTTTAAAATTATATTGCGGGTTGCGTTGCAGCCCCTTGAAACTGCAAGCATTTAATTTTTTTCTCATCAAGGTTAAAAACTATTTTCTTTAAATTTAAACGATTAATCCATGTTATTTATTGGGGAATATACCTATAAACATCTACTACATGCTGAAGAAATTTATCAACGTTCGCTGTTCAAGTTACTGCATGCAATAAACTTCGCATACACTAATATGATTATCGTTCATCGTAGTGGTATTTCTTCGCGCATCTCTTTTGCATACGTATTAATATCTCAGTACTCCTTGTATCACAGTCATAAACAAACTTTCACATAAAAGTCGTATGATGAAGTGTTTTGAATCTTAAAAACTTGACCGAAAATAACAAAAAACTGGGACTAAACGTGGAGCACTTTATTAGAGTGAGTATAGAAAGTCTGATATATTCAATACAAATGTGTGCGTTTATATTTTGTTCTTTAGAAGATTGTGGAGGAAATCTATTTTCTGTGGAGTTGAAAATAGTATAATAATAAATGTACAACAGCCCTCTCTATTCTTTGTCTTTCTCTGTGCTTTACTATCAATAGTGTTCTGTTATGTCTTTCTTTACCGACCTCAAAACATACTCCACATCTCTGTCCCTAAATCTGAGGAACTTTCTTTCATTCTCTCTTGCCCCGTTGATCCCATGCACGATACTTTCTTTCTCTTGCCTACCCCACTTCCCAACCTGCGGCAACAGAAACTTACCAGTTTCGAAGATCTAGTATTTTTTGAAAAATATATTGATAACTGAAACGCTGCAACTTAAGCCATCCGTAATGAAAAGAATCTTTTAATTTTCCCAATCATTGAAACTAAGCAAATGGAAATGAATATATTCCTTACCCGCCCTCCCCCGGCCCAAAATTACCGTGGAATTATATCATACTTCCAAAGTCATGCTTTCATTTCTATTACATCATATTTCGGATTCTTTTTTAAGTTAAATTAAATTGAACTTGCAATGAAACAATAAAAAAAATCAGTAATTAATACTTTCATTTTTATTTTCACTAATTTAATAAGTAAATGAATACGATTGAGTTTTTTATATTTACTGAGAGATAACATTTTTTATAAAACGATACATATTTAAATTTTTGAGGCATAAATTAACGCCTGCCAA
Source organism: Pyrrhosoma nymphula (assembly GCA_963573305.1). Lineage (NCBI taxonomy): Eukaryota > Metazoa > Arthropoda > Insecta > Odonata > Coenagrionidae > Pyrrhosoma > Pyrrhosoma nymphula. Next base: position 45,032,897 of record OY754337.1, on the reverse strand, counting down.
AAATGAGAAGGCTAGGATATGGTTATGCATAATTTCTACCAAATTGAAATTTCGCTGTTTTTTGGAAACTGATGTTTACTATACAAGAGAACAAATTTATATTCTGCAGAACATATATGGTAGAATTTTCAGATGAATTTCACTGATTTGAAATTTTAAACACAATAAAAGCAAGTGAAAGTTACATAAAATACATTAAAATTCATTTCTATGAACAATAATGATGACCTTGACATAAGATTTACATAAATTACATCACAGTTAACGTACAATAAAGTTAAATTAAACATAAATTTGACCCTAGTTTAAAGAAATGGCAAACAACCCTCATTTAATTTCAAGTATTCATTCTACCTTGACTATATTATCGTAATTTATCCTTCTTTATTAGCTTAATTTAACATTCTAATACATACAATTTCTTTTTGTGTTTAAAAAATACAAAATGTATATACATATGCAACAAAGTATCTATTTATTTACATGATATGCTCTAAAACATTTTGATAGGCAAAGATTAGGAGTTCCTTCGTAGGCAGGACAAAAATATGTTGTGCCCTTTCGTATTCCCTTGGGAGCGCATTCTCTACACTTTCTGTGGCTAGCCCGTTTCTGTCCGGGCTGTTTTGGGATTTGGGATAGGCAAGGGTGGCAACTTAACCCTACCCTTAGGGTACCCCCTCCGATTTACAGTTACAAAGAAGGACTGGGTGTGGAAACTTCGGAGGGTAGAAAATCAGGAAAATTGTGAATTTTTGAATCTTTGGTAGAAAAATGGAAATACATATTTAACCCTTTCGCGAAGGGGATGGAGAAAATTTCTTTGCTTTGCCAGTAGGGAGCTTTCACTACGCTAGGATCTTCTCAGGTACCTATCTCCCTAACTTAGGTTGGGGGCCAGAGGGGTGTTGAACCTTTTTCTCACCCACCGGGCGGAGATAATCTCCTCCCTTTTCCCCTTGGGGTGCCCATTACGGCATGCGGTCGCGGTCAACCATTTTTTTAAGAGATGGTTTTTCCTAAAAAACATTGTTGCTACAGCCTTGATATTTATTTATATCGAAATGAATTATTTTGGTTTTACAATGCCTTTACAGCTTTTAAACAAAATTCTACCGTTAATATTAAGCTCTCTAGCAACAAAAATCATATCAATGGTTAAATAAATAATTTCGTCATTGTATATTGTTCTCGGAAATGATTATGATGAGTATTAACATAAAGTATTAAAAATTTAAAATGTCCTTATTCAGGATATTGGCATCATCAGTGTGCGAATCAAAGAATCGGTACATAGAATTTTTCCCTGTGTTAATTCATGAGATGTACGGTCTACGGAACTCTTGTTTTTGGAAATTTATGCACAGATCACATTCATCACGTACGAATATATTAATTATGTATACTTTTCAGTATTTCGGTAGTGTTTACTCACATTTCTAGTTATTTATAATAACTAAGTATTAAAAAATTGAAATACTATAATAATTAGAAAAAATTGTAGAGTGTCTCGAAATTTAGAATTTTCCCTCGGATAATGAACAAAATAATCATCAAAGAAAGACGCAAAATCGGAATATATTGAAGCGCTATCGGGAGAAGGGAGTAGATTTTCTCGCCGATAACACTCGTAAAAACACAAACTCTTTCCAAGCTCGGGGGAGATAAATGAGGAAAACGAACGAAACGCAAGTATTATCAATCAATAACTTAACTTATTAATATATTTCACAAATCACAAATAGAACCAACCCAATTACAAACAATTTACCCATAGGTCAAGTGCCAGGCGACCGTAATGAGAAGTTTCCAGTCGGAAAATAATTTAAGTTTACAAGTACGAGAGGTTGAGCTTCTCTCTTAAGTACAAAATAACTAAGTCAGCAGGCTCACACAACGGTGTTACCCGGTCGCCGTCTCGGAAGCAATAGAGGGCGAGCTCAGTCATGAGTCAGCTGAGGAGGGATTCTGTCGACAAGGACGAAGGTGGAATGGGTAAGGTCAGGAGGTTGGCAATTGGTAGCCTTGGAGGGGAGGAAATAATGGGATGGGTGATAGACAGGGTGGCAGTTTTTAATTGGAGCGCCAGGAACTGTTTTCTGGCTTCGGCTGCAGAATACAGGATCACAGCCTTTGTGCCTTGGTCAGGATGACCGCATTTTTGGTATCCTTCCTCACTTTACTGGCTATAAAAACGATGCAGGACCTGGTGATGGAATGGTGCGGCAAAAGGTGTGGCAGAAGTCGCTGGCAGTAGTCGCCGCATTTTGTAGTCGTAGGCATTTTGGCCGTCGTTGGCGCACATGTCGTTAGCGCACATGTCGTTCGGGCAAGTCCTTCGGCTAAGTCCAGAGGATAAACAGTCCGCAGAGGGGAAACTGTCCAAAAGAGGGGAATTGGCCAAAAAAAAGGGAGGAAAATGCCACAATATATATTAAGAATGATATAAAGTTAAGACAAAGGAATATACAATTGTAATTATGTATTCTTAAAAGAATTTTGGATGCTCACTTCAAGAGAAAAAAAATCAGAAAAATAAATATTTTACAGAAAAAAACGTATGATAGCTATCCCAAAACGGCAAAAAGGACTACAAAGACTGGGTGCTATATGATGCCTGAAAGGCAAGAGGGAGGCACTGAGAGATGGCTCAGCGTAACCCAAGGCCATTGAATAAGAAGAGGAGCAAGACTTCAATTGACGTCCTCAGTCAGTCAATAGCATGGCGTAGGACGTCAATTGACGTCCGCAGCATTGAACGTGTTAAGGCTTTTGTAATGTAGGACATTGTGCTCTTTTTTTAATAAATGTTGCAATTAACCTTTTTGATGAGAACCAAAGGGACAGGCATTTTCGGGTAGACAAGGTAAATCAACTTGCTCATCATGCAATGAATCTGTGTACGAAATATCCACATTTAAAATGTACCCAATGTTTTCATCCGTATAGAGTACATCAAGAAGAAAAGTATCCTGTTCAACCCAGCAAAATCCGTGGTATGGTTACGGTTGTACTTGCACAAATGCGTACAAAGTATTTGTGTCAAAATATGCAATGAAGCAACTATCCTTTGCAGGATCGTAATGTTACATGTGCTTGTTACTGGCTTCCAAATACCGTTTCTTTTACTGGGTAAAACCGCCTCTCATTCCTCTTTCTAGAATGAGGACCATATCGATATCAGTTAACTGTTCCAACCGAATTTTCATATACTTTAAGGCTGCATCCCAAGATAGTCCCGGGCATATAAAGTAATGACATGGGTCTAAGTGATATGAACGTAATGTTATCCCGATAATTTTCGAAAATGTAGGTTATAAATTTTACCATATTTGCCCAGTTTTTACTCCAAAATTTTAACGTAACTTTATTTTTGAAATAATCACCAGAGTGTCTCAAAGACATCAAGCAAAACACTATCTGACCTTTATTCTGTTTTTGCCACAACTATTAACCCTATAAATTATTACATCGGCAAAAGAGGCATGGCATTTTTTAGACCAGCTGTGCAACTGCGAAGACTTAGTGAACAGGTTCTGAAGGATGTTTCGGTATGGTTCTGAAAGAACTTACACACTGTGTCAAAACTGAAGATATGTCCATACTAGAACATTTTTCGAAGATGCAAATTCTCCAGAAGAGAGCGGCCAAGGGAGGATTCAAAATGATGGACAAGCAGGTAGCTGGCATAATTATCGGCAATCTACCGGAGACGTACCAAGGGTATTTAAAGTCGTGGGAGATAGAGAGTTTTACCTCACTATAACTCTCTTGAAGTCAAAGTTGGTGATGGCGAAAATGAAACTTTGGCTCTAAGGAGACTGTGAAAAAGTCTAGCCTCTCGAACCCAGACTATGAAAAAGAAAGACTTTTAATGAGGGCAGGAAGGATAAGAGTAATCCAAGGGAGGATAATGCGGAAAACACAACCAAACCAACTGCCAACCAAGGACGGTTTTGGTGTTACGCCTGTGGGGAGGAAGGCCACATTTCACGGAATTGTACAAGGAAGCTGAAAAACCAGTAAGTCATCGGGAACAGAAGAAGGCTACGACATCAATCGTGTCTAGAGAATTTGTTTCCCTGTGTGCCAAGCGTGATGTACCAAATAGCCAGGGAGGTTGGCTATTGGATTGCGGGGCATCAGATCACATTACTTCCAGAAAAGATTTGTTCTCTTCATTTGCCCTAATGTTTGGAGAAGTGGAGGTAGGTGATGGTGCACCATTAAGAATAGAAGGACAAGGGAATGTGGTTCTGCATGTGTCCGAAGAATGCGGAGGTAAAGATGTAGAGCTGAAGGAAGTCCTTTATGTATCTGCACTCCAAGATAATTTAATATCACTCAGGCAAATAGAAGAAAAGGGATGCAGAGTTGAAGCATTCCAAGGAACAGCCAACACTTCTCTAGGGGGAAAATCGGTGCCTCAGAGCTCTCGCTCAAAAAACCCTCAGAGCTTCTCGCCTATATTATGTATCCACAGTGGGAGGTGTCAGTGTGGAAGAGATATGGAACGAATTTAAGAAATGGATCAAAAAGGTATTAAGAGTATCATTTACTACCTGTCATGGTCGAATGGGGCATCTGAACGAACAAGCAATGAAGAAAATAGGACCTCTTCAAGAGCTCAAGGTAGAAGATGACTGGAAGAAAGAGGATTGCCTTGTATCCAGGGCAAGATGAAGAGAGACAGATTTCCAAAGGGTTAGGGGAGGAAGGCTACCCAGATACTCGAAAGGCTTCATTCATGTATCATGGGCCCGATCATTCCAATTTCCTTAGGGAGGTGTAGGTTTATTGTTACCTTCATTGACGAATATTCCAGGTTCACTGTTACAGTACCCATTAAACACAGAAGTGATGCGCTCTAGGAGTTCCGTAAATACCATGAAAAAGTTGAGCTGCAGGAGAGAAAGATCAAGAAGTTTCAGAGTGATCAGGGAGGAGAATACACAGTGGAGGCATTTGAGAATTTGGTGTTTTTGTTTGAGGTGGTGCCACCTATTAGGCATAAGTGAAACTATCTATGTTTTAATTTGCATTGCCACTACTGCCGCCCAGCGGCCATATTTTGTACTTGCTGAGTGGGCATCCCATGATGCACTGTGAATAAAGAGTCTTATGTGAACCATAATGGAGTGTGGTTGTATCTCATCAAATCCCTGCCTATTATTAGAATAGATAGGGCAAAGTAAATTATTATTTTTATAGTTCTGCTAAAAGTTTTTTTGGTCACTATTTGTTTGCTATTTGGTCACTATTTCACCAAGGAAAAGTCACTATTATTCAAGTAATAGACTGGTTGCAGCCCTGCTTTATGTAGCTCTTTCAGTCTTACTCATGGCATTAGGATTATTGTCATCGGGCCCAAATTTTGATTTTCACTTGGTTAGCAAAGCCTTAACAAAATCTATGTTACTATATTAATGCTGGAAGGTCACAATTTAAATAAATACTAAGTTAACTCCAAGGTTAGTTGTCACGGAGAATTATTTACTCATAGCTCTTCACCACATTCTCACAAAACATTTGTGAGTTTAGTGATGGTGGTCTAGTCTCATGTCGTTAATAGCATTATCATCTCAAGTAGTCTCGTCTCATTTTCGAGACAAGGCCGGGGTTGAAATTCAAATCCTTAGCTACATATTGATTATTTGCTATAAAGCCCGTTTCACACTATCAAATCCATTTCAAACTCTATTCAATACACGTTGAACAAGGTTTCTCAAGTGGACAGCACGTCATTGAAATGCCATGACAGTTGAAATATTGCCTTGAAAGCTATGGACAGACTTCTTAGCAATTAAATTTCTCCTGTTTCTTGAATGGCCCTAATTTCTCTTAAACATTCTTTAGGCATATCGACCAATAGGGATGAGGTATCAGAATATCGAGCGTAAGAATGCCAACATGGGGAGTAAGTTCCGTATGGAGCATGGCAAGGGCCTATCCACGTTGAAACACCGGTTCCCGTCAGGTCACCGAAGTTAAGCAATGTTGGGCCTGGCTGGGGGTTGGATGGGTCGCCCTCCTCTACCAGGTTGAATGGAGAGGTGACACACCCTCCAGACCTATACCAGGAGGCTGGAGGGAAATATACCCAGACCGGGAAGGTTGGGGGTGTCCCCGCCTTCATACCTTTACCGTGGTGCTCTTGTCCCTTGTCTGCAAGTGGCAGGCAGGTTGGATGTGGGATGGCACAATGGACCAAGAGGTCTGAGTACCAGGAGGGCTCCATAAGGCCCTCACCCACTCTTGCAATCAATCAAACAAGTTCCGTACGTAAGCTCCTAGTTATTTGTGCTATTGCATAATAATACAATAATAATGTAAATGTGTGTAATTTAATACAATAATAATGTTGAAAGGCAGGGACCCCTGCTCAATCTCGTGAGAGAGTGCGGGAGCAGGGGCGCTTCTCTTCCAGGCGGCAAAGAGGGCAGCGGACGAAACCGGTCTCGACTTTGACCCATCATCCGACGGAAGCGACAATGACACGACCATCTTGTCATTGAAGGCAGACGTCCTCAAGCTCGAAATAAAAAAAGCAGCGTAGAAGGACTTGCTCAAGGTGCATACCAATAAGCCCATGCATGGAGATTTCTATCGAAACATCGAAAAGCATGGGCTATCGAAGGAGCTAACGTTTGCCTTCCTACGCTCCGCCGGTCTGTAGTCCAAGACCGAGGGTTTTGTCCTCGCGTGCCTGGATGGTGTCATAAATACACTCGTGTACCACCGCATTATATTCAAGGCAGAGGTTGCGGACACGAGATGTAGAGCGTGCCGGACCCAGTCGGAGACTTTGAGTCACCTTCTCTCCAGCTGTTGCTATTAATCTAAGTCAGCATATTTAGCTCGGCACAACTGTTATACTTTCATCTTCAACACCATTATGGCATCGTCGAAACGCCTGTGCTGCCCTATGCCTCTGCAGATATTGAGTCCGTCGTGGAGAACGATAAATGCACAATCTGGTGGAATTACTCCTTTTCCACCACCAGGCAGTTGGAGACAACCAAGCCTGATATCGTTCTCCTAGACCACCTCACACGCTCCATGTTCGTGATCGAGTTTTCGGCTCCAGCTGAAACTAACATGGATGCGAAAGAGGTGGAAAAACGGACGAAATATCAAGACCTGCTTTTCGAACTTCGACAGATGTATGCCGGACACTCTGTGAAACTAGTGGTCCTCATCATAGGTGTGCTCGGTGGAGTCAAGGGCTCGCTGATAAATAACATCAAGTGCATTCTGTCCTGCGTGGCACAGGCGGAATCACTAGTTGCACGCATGCTGAAGGCCGTCATCCTGGGGTCACTCCATCTACTGTGGACGCATGACCCGACCGCAGCGTAGCCACACATCCGATGGGCGTCGGACGTGGCTGCGGTCACTGCCCAACCCCTCTCGAGTCTCTGGCCATTATGATGGCAATGAAACCTGATGCTTGCCGGGGACTCGGAGGGACATGTTACAATTGTAACATATAAAATAAATGTAATGTAACTAATATGTCTCTCAACATGCAATTTCCATTTTGCTTGAAATTGAGGAATGTAAGGCCTGTTTCACATGGACATGGACAATCCGCTATGTGCGCGGAGCGTCCTGTCCTTTCATATTGGCGCGGATAACATATATCCGCGTATCCACATAGGACGCCGAGTCTTTCACCGAGCTCTCACAACAAACTACAACCTGCTTCGTCCGTGTTCATGTGTATGCACCAACCTGTCTCTGTTGCCCGTATGCGAGTGGATCAACCGCAGCAGGGAGGGGCCACACGGCTGGCTCCACCCCGTGCGGACGGTCCGCGTTCATGTGAAAGCTTCCATTACTGACAATGGAACTTAGTCCGTGCGTGAAGCGCGGATCGTCCGCATCCATGTGAAATGAGCCTAAGGTGTCCAAGGTGTATTATGGTCGAAATCAACGATAAAATATTTCTAGTGATGAAAGAAAAATAAGGATTCTTCATAGTTCTCACTTCATATTTTTTGATAATTTCTATTTGAATATTTTGGCTTACATTAATGATTTCCCCATTTTTGTAAATTGTGCTTAACCCTCCGGCAGGCGTGCCCTGTGAGTTGACACGAGCGGGTGCGAGATTCACTCAGTGCAGCGTTACTGACGCAGCAGTTTTACCTGCATATAAATGTTTTTTAACACTTTCAGGACCGCCCTGAATATGGATACCTATCCCCAGGGGCCAAAAAAAAGAAAAAATTTAATACGGCATTTAAACACACTTCTTTAAAACTCTTCAGGACGCACACGCTGCGTCCGCGGGTCCTGGCGGGCGCACGCCAGGACGCAGCGTGTGCGTCCTCGGTCCTGAACGTGTTAAGCAATGGGAAACTAATGTATGATGTTTGAACATGGCCTGGTGACTGGTATGATGGCTGGTTTTTTTGATAACCAAGAAGTACAAAGTATGCCACACAGAGTGCGGCGGCACTCCGACCGTAAGGAATGCTCCGAAACCAGACACTTGCAGTTTGAATGCTCAAATGGAACTGACAATGAGATGGTAAGCATACAACAACTGCTGCAATGTGCGCAAATATAGACGTAGTACAAATAGCTAGACTTACAGGCAGCGCACCCTACTGATTTTTTTAATAACCAAGAAATTTATTAAGTATTAAGTATGCCGTACGGAGTTTGGAGGTGCGCCCACCGAAGGGATAATATTTATGAAGCATCAATTTTTGGCACATTGAGAACTTAACAGATAAATTTCCCTGGCAGACTTTCCAGGCAAGAAGGTGATACGGTGTAAATATTTGTGAGAATTTACAATCTGTGACCTAATTTCCTCCCCATATTTGAATCCTGACTGGATATATGCAATTAATAATTGATGTTGTGTACAAATAAGAATCTCGGCAAGAATATAAAGGTATTTTTTGCAAAAAATAACTAAAACCATAGACTAACATGGAAGCCAGAGGCAAAGTCATTAGTTGTAACTTTTAAGTACAACATTCTTTTTCCTCTATTTTGTAGTTAGTTAGTCTTCCCCAGTGGGTGGTGAAATGCAGTTTTCAATGTCTATGCAGGAACTTTTTTCGTTCACTTTTTTTTAGTTTTTTTTTCTCATTTTTTAACTCTGGATATAAAATATTTACAAAAATACGTCGGAGAGTCTTACCATTAAATTATTCTTTTGTCTAGTTTCGGACTTTTTGTGGACATCAAATTTCATCACATCCGAAGTGGCTGCAGCTTTGCACTGCTGATGTGCATCGGCAGCATTTTGTGTTTACAGGGAAGCTGATGTGTGAGCTACATCATGCCAATTGACAGACAAAGGCTATGGCTATCCTTTTCATTTTGTACTCATATTAGAAATGAAATGTGTGGCCACTCCTCTGTCATTCATATTATATGTATTGGGAAATTGTACACGATCTTTTGACATTTGATGTATTACTGCAGATCCCCATCTTCAAGGCTGCATGATTGTTGCAACAAAAGTATTGTTGTCATAGGCATATGTTGATAGTGCTTCCATGCTTGACTTCTTAGATTCGTGGAGAGCTGTTTGGAACTGCACCAGGATTACCAGGTTTGTGGTTACTGTGGCTACCATCTGTTGTTGGACAGGTCACAAGAAGTGGACATGTAAAAAAATAAAAGGAATCACTCAACATGATCAGCTTAGAAACTCATTTCTGAAATCTATGAGGCAAGTTCTATTATTTAAATGACTGAAATATATTTTAATTAAATTGTAATTTAAAAGTCCCTTAACCTCTTCGATTGTGTACATGTATACAGGTTATTCATTTTCCTATAAGAGCTTCAGAGCCTTATGTCCTGTCTATACCGTAATGTCTGAGAAAATTTTCACTATACATATTTTGTATACAACAACAGCTCAATTTTTTGTGGGGGGTTACTACTCAGCATATCAATGAGTGGGATAAATTTTTAATAATGAGCTAACTTGTCTAACGATTTAAAGTTTCTGTTATTAGCACCCAAGACTATTTTATGGCCACCAAGCCTACTGTATCCTTTCGTATAAATGTTTTTGGAAGATGTAATTTCCTTGAAGGTTGTTAACAACTCCTCTAGGCACGTGGATACATACTTTCTGAAATACATACAAATATCTTTACTACGATCCATAAAATGTTATATGTACATCCCTCTCTTGCATTTAAGGCTCCATACTTGCGTACAGCGAAATATGTTAATCTTCTGTTTTCCTATAAGGCTGTGAGAAATTTTAGAAGCTGTGTGTGTGGTAAATTTGAAAGATAAAACCTTACATTTTAGTTTGCAGCGTTTCTGTTTCCCGGTTGTTGGTGATTTATTTCTGTGACATATTTATTAAAGTGCATTGGAGAAATGTACAAGGTCATGGAATTTCACGATCTGCGACTACTCTGAAATTTGGCTTGTAACTACTCTGCGATTAGAATAAATTTTAGGCATTGCCAACATAAGGCACTAGGTAACCCAAACTTTAAAGCCACTTCTTAATAATGATCCACACTAGTTTTTTTTATTGGTTTCTTCTTAATTTGTATCACATGAATGATGAATTGCTGAAAGATGTAGGGGGACTGCTTATAACTATAGTAACTAACTTTACAGGGATATAAAATCAGCCTTTTAAACTGCCAGACTACCACTTGTTAGTATTTGTCAAAATCATGTTTATTCTCAGTAATATCGCATTTATATTCGTACTATGTGGCAATATAGGTTTCAAATAATTAATGCCTGAAAACTGTTATCGTGATGTAACTGAAAAAGAAACTGGTCTATGTTGGCACTTAGACCTCTTACTTAATCACTTACAGTTTTCTGTAACTGGGCTACGAGCTCTGTTGAGGCAGGCGTGAACATTAAATGATTTATATGGAGGAAGATTCTTTAATAGCATCTTTCTCTTGAACCTGGGTTTATGTGGAAGAAAGCCGTGACACTTTTCCCACATTCTCTCTATAGATTCAGAAAATAATTGCCTCATTTGGATCCCGAACATAAGTCACGTGATATCTCCTTGTTAGCGTACTATTTTATTTTGTAACAATCATTCATGCTTATGCCACACAGTGGTAGCAGTAAAGTGAACCAATTTTGTCAGTGGAATGCTCAGAAACCAAATGACGTGTTACTTTAGTTTGAAAGTCTTATTAAGTTCGGCTATCACCAACAATGAGTAGAGTTGAAAAACATGGTATTTACTCAAATTGAGATCATCATTGATCAAGTTGAGAGTCATGCTGTCACAGGAGAGAGAAAGAGTTACGATGCTAATTTGTACGATGGATGCATGTGTCAAAAAGGCCTTCAAAAGTAACCTAAGACAATGATGACTGAGTGGCAGATGAGTGGGAACTTTGAATACACATCCTCTGGATGTCTTCAAAAGCCATCTTTGGGAATTATTACTCAGTGGATTAAGGCTTCTTGGGATGCCATCCCAGAAGAATCAATAGTGAGAGGCTTTAAAAAATGATGTACTTCAAATGCATTGGATGGCACCAAGAATGATGTTGTGTTGGAGGACTCAGATTCGGAGGATGTGGAATTGAGGCCAAGGGAAGTTCGAAGTGAGACATTTCATTTGGAAAGTGATGATGAAATAAGAGAGAAATCTGAATAGGAAAGTGGATATTAAATTTTCAATAGTGTTACAAGGGTGAAATACATTACCAATGAGAATCCAGAACTCCATATCATCCTATTATAAGTGCATTAAGTATGGTTACACTGTAAGTAAGCATATCTATCTCACTGATTGAAGCATTGCTCTCATAAATTTAGTTATAAAATGCATGAAAATCTTTGCAATGAACACTCTGAATTCTTCTTTCATCCTACATATGCATTACAATTTTTTCCCTAAAATACCAGCTCTGAAACCCGACCTGTCTTACATTCTGTGCCGTCTTATATTCAGGCCAGTACAGTAACTGGCTACTACTGAATGAAGAAGCACCTTTACACTATGAAAATTGATGAAAAACTGTGTTTTAAATGTTACAGAGTGGATTCTGTCTACTGTGTGAACACTTAGCAATCACCAGGACTCAATTTTACGGGCTCGGTATAAGAGTCCCAGGAGCCAAAAATATGAGGTATTTAAATTTATTACCCTTTGGAGACATTATGGTATTTGGCTGAGCTTATAGGTCTCCACAGTGGTGTAGCTACAGTTTGAGCCACCTGGGGCTGTCTGCCATTTTACACACCAAACCTAATTTGACTCAAATTGAAAATTAAGTTTAAAAAAAAATAGTAATTCTCTTTCATTTGCAAATTAAAATACAAAATTAAAAATTTTCCTTTCTTCATTTTAAACCAAAATCATTCATGATGCCATCGAAATCTGTTTTGTTTGTTATTAGATGTTCCATGGGTAATATAGAACGTTTCCTCAATCATTATTTGTAATTAATTGCATGTGTTCACTCTCAGGAGATTTTAGTTAAGTTTAACTCTTCTTACTATTAAAAACTGCTTAAGAATACTAGTTAAATGTATGGAAGATGATTCCCAGGCCCTAAGCCACCGAGAGCAGACTGTCCACACCTAGCTTCTCCACTGAGTCTCCAGGGGTAAAAAATAATTATGGAAGATGGCACAAAGGATAGAGATGACTAAGTATTACAGAAATTCCATCGTAGGTTTCCTTGGCGTTCAGATGAATTCTTCTGCATTTTCCGGTTTCCACTGCGTAGGTTGCTTTTTAGGACAACAGTTTAGCCCGTATTCCAACGGGTGCCTTTAAGTCGAAGTACCAGGGCATCATTTCAGCCGCGTTTATAGAGGCCTTCTGTTTCCCTCCATGCTCTGTGATTGGCCATTTTCCTCCCGCCAAATCCTCTTCCATGCACTGGATAGGGTGGTAACCATCTTCTCTGTTGAAATTATCCTTTGTTTTGTTTATTTCTATGGCTTCTCTTATCAGCCTAGGATAATATCTTGGCTCTTTGTATACCAATTTGGCCTCATCAAAATTAATGTTGAGGCCATTCATGCTCAGCAATCGCCGACAAACTGAATTGCTTGTTTCTGGTAGCCCATTCATGCTCCTTCAGGCGTGTCTTCATGGACCTGCAGGTCTCGCCTATGTATGACCTCCCGCACGAGCATGGCACCTGGTAGACTCCCTCGTAGAGTTGCTGAGGAATTTTGTCCTTTGGCCGTGGAAGTAAATTTGATACTTTGGTTAGGCAGTTGTATCTAGTGACAATGTTATGTTTTCTCAATATTCGAGATATTTTTTCACTGGTCCCTGCAATGTAAGGTAATGTTGTGGTAACATGCATGTTAATTGTCATTCAACATTATGCACGTTGATGTAACATTGTGACATTGTCCTCTGCTACTAGGGTATGTATCGGCAAGCAGCAACATTGCTTGCAAGTTGCCACAGTGTTACAAATTAACGATACAGATGGATGCCCAGTCAATGTTGTCACAACAATGATGTTACATAGTAATATTTGTTATGTCCCTACTACGTTCTGGCAACATTCTCTGCTACTTGGGTAAGAATACACAGCATGTGTACAAAATAGACATGGGCAAGCTGCAGCTTGATGACCAAATCCAGCCCACTTGATTATTACATATGGATCATGGGCTATTTTTGAGTTATCTGATAACTCTCTTTTAATTCCTTAAACATATAGGTGTATGGTTATCACTTGATTTTTATTTTAAGTACATAGTATTATTTCATCTCCTCCAAACATGTAAAAATGCAAATACATGATGCAATAATTAAAACTGTCAAAATTCCACAAAGTCAACCCTTCAACCATCTTGTACATGCAAATACATATTTGTATTTATACGATCTCAAAGAACGGTGAAAAGTTTATATTCAAAAAATATTTTACCCTAGGAAATTAAAAATAACTCAATGTGGCCACCTCTTGAAAAAGGTTGCCCATGCCTAGGCATTTTTATAATGCAATTTCTGCCCATAAATCTTCAACAATAGTTTTATAAGCAGTTTACAAAGACCCCCAACAAATGTTGAGTTATGAACGTTATACTTTAGAATTAGAGTGAAGCTTATCTCTTATCAATTTCTTAATATATATATATATGTATATATATGCCTCACAATAATTTGAATAGGAGCTAAAATGAACCACTTACGGAAGTAAGTATTGAAGGATCCATCGGGAAAAAGCCACAGGCAGTGAAAGTCACCCTCTTCTGAAGGAGTTGAGTGGAGAACAGCTCAAGCTGTAAAAATTGAGACAAATTATTTTAAGTTTCCTATTTCTCATAGGATGAAAACCAGAGCTCTAAGTATTTACTCAATGGAACTTTTATGCAACATGGATATACCGGATTAACCCCTATGTCAATAACCATTTTAACCAAGTTTATTCAATAACCGACCACCCCATCGCCTCACAAGCAACCAAAGACTGGTTTTGTTGACTGAATTCTATGAGATTAAGAACTGTGTCTTTAATAACATGAAACCAGACATGGAAGGTTTATACAGCTTAATCATGTAAGAGAAACAATTGCACTTTTCCACAAATTGCTTTAATGCATACAACGCGTTTCGGCTCACAGAGCCGTCATCAGGTACAAGACAAAGTTGTAAGAGAGTACATCACATATATATCTTTTCAGAAGAGGGGGGTAGTGGGAGGAAACTAGAGGAGGGGGGAAGGAGGAGGTAGTGATGGAAAAAACCTGGGAGAAATCAGGAAAAACCAAGGGAGGAATGGACTAAACCGTGAGGGAAAGGCCAAGAAATGGCAAAGGGGGAAAAATGTAGGGGGGGGAAGAAGGCAGGGAATAGGCATGTCATTAGAAGATAGGGAAGCAGTGCTAGGGAAAGGAGGGGGAAGAATGCACCTGAGGGTAATTGGGAAAAGGGGCATGAATGGGAAGGGATAAGGTTGGCACCACCTGGTTAAGGGTGGAGGGCCTGGGTGGGTGGATGGGAAAACCATCAAGGGGAGGGGGGAGTCGGTTGGGGGGAGGGTGAGTGGGAATCACATCTGACTATAATTTCAAGGGATTCTAAAACGTCCAATCTTGTGCCTTTATTTTCAAAGTGGAGAATTTCAGGTTGGAATCTGCAGGAATGAGAAGTTTGTATCAGGTGCTTGGCTAAATGAGATGTTTCATCACAGTTTTTCCAACACCTTTTGTGTTCATTAGTTCTGGTGTTGAAGTTTCTACCTGTCTGGCTGACGTAATATTTATCACAAGAGTCACAATTTATTTTATAAATGCCAGATTGAGGGAGGGGATCTATTTTATCTTAATTGCTGCTCAGAAATTTTCCCAGGGTGGTAGGATTATGCAAGGAAACATTGAATTTATCTTTCGGAAATTTACGAGCAAGCTTATTACCCACCCACCACCCACAAACAATAATCGACATCATTTCCTAGGCTTATCACACATGGGTGAAAGAGAGCATAGCTGTGAGATAGCTTTGGTTTTCAATTTTTTCTTTAAAATTTTTGTTACCGTGTTAACGCTGTAGCCATTAGAAACTGCAATTGATTTTATGGTGGCCAGTTCATTGTTGAAATTGGTTATTGTTAAGGGTAAATTTACAAGACGATGCAGCATTGAGTGGAAAGCCGATAGTTTCTGGGTAGTCAGGTGGCATGAGTCACTTGGGATGATCACATCACTGCAACAAGGTTTTCTGTAAACACCAAATTCATGTTTATTGTCTTTAATAGAAATAGAGAGGTCAAGAAAGTTCAACTGTAAATCAGATTCTATTTCCATGGTGAAGCTTATCTGGGGGTGTTGGGCATTTATAATATTAAAAAAAGCAGCCTAATTGTCTTTCACTCCCTGTCCAGCAGCAGATGATGTCGTCCACATAGCGGTACCAGTAGAGTATGTTGGCTATGATGGGATGTCTTGAGTTGAATAGTTGGGATTCTAAATCGTCCATAAATATTTCTGCTAATAGTGGCGAGAGGGGAGATTCCATCGCAAGGCCGTCTGTTTGGTGGTAGAACTTATTATTGAAAAGAAAATAATTTTGATTGGCACACAGTTCCATGAGCAGATGAAGTTCTTTGGCTAACACGGTGTCGATATTGGAGTTCTTCAGTAACTCTTTGGTGAGAGACGAGGTTTCTTGAATGGGCACAGAAGTGAATACATTTTTCACATCAAAAGAAATTAGCTTGGCGTTGTGCGGCACAGAGACAGCTAATCACATCAGGCGAAGATGTCATGGTTCAACTGTTGCATGTTACAGTGCCCAAAGAAGGACTGAGAAAAGAACTTTGCTGCTTACTTCCTTTTCTAAACATTGGTGACATGCAGCACTTGCTGCCTATGTTATGTACTAAAAAAACAAAATGCTCTGACGAAAAATAATCAGTGTCTTGTGTTCTTCTGTCAAGCCGGCTGTCATCTTATCTACTAGAAATTTAGGATCAGTACCGAAATCCTCAGGTGATGAGAAACTTCACTGCAATGTCAGACAGGTAAAAGCATGACGAGAACAGCACAGTTAGTGGAAAAAGCTATATGTTCATGCAATGTGTGCGTTTCTGGTGCGGAAGAGACCGAGATTAACACTCGCACTTGTTCATTAAATGCATCTCATGCTCAATGAAATGGAGATTTTTATCAGTAAATACTTATCCAGTTACATCAGTGAATGCAAAGTAAATGGTGTTTAAAATAGTATTTTCAAGCTCGTTTTGCGCGGAATAAAAATTTCTAAAGCATTTAAAATTTCATTCATTCAAAATAAATAAATATGATACATGCGTACTAGGTTAGTGATAGAGCAATCATTCAAGAATCATGAAAAATTACTTCAAAAATGTAAACAAAATAAGTTTTCAATAAAGAGAAAAATCGAAGGAAAAGAGCCAGAGTAATGGGTTTGCTGATGCACTTGAATATATTTTTGACAATTGTCAAGAGATCATTGTTCTAAAGCAACAATGTTGGGGTTATTCTCTGCAACTATGAAATATTATGTACGACAACGTCTCCTGTGCTACAACATAGACTGGGGATGTGAAAAACTTATTCATATAAACCCCCACTGAAATAAGCTTAGAATTGAGATGGCTTGGTGGTGTAACTGGCTAACACACCTGACCAGCAATTTGGAGATCCACGTTTGAATCCCAGTCAAGTCAAATGATTTTTTCATGGCAAATTTCACCTGCTGGTGTATAACTTAAATATATGTATATTGGGAGTAAGCCAAATTTTCCACTCTCAAACTGATTTTGGGGTACCCGGTTATTGACAAGGGTTAGACATACATTAAGTCTACATGCAGTGAGTATACCTATGTTATCTGCGAAATATTTGCAGTGAAAGTAGGAGGGATAGGGTTACAGGAAAGAATGAGTCATGTAAGAATATGGAATGGATCATCCGGGAATGGACACATTAAAGCAGCGTGCTTCTTTTGTTTGGCCATGTTGAGAGAAAGGATGAGATTTATGACAGACTGAATGGTTTGAGAGGAAGGGGTAGACCGAGAAAGTCATGGGTTAATATAGGGGTAGATCTCTTATAAAGAGCATTCCTTTCAGGAGGAAGGAATGGGTCTTCAGAACAGGAAAGGTTGTAGGAAGCAATTAATGAATGCAACAAGAGGTATGTAGGAACAGGAAATTATCAAAAGAGAGCCAGTGTTATATAGCATGGGAAGAACGAGAGTGGGATATCTATGGCACTGAATACAAAATTGGGGATAAGGGTAGTAAACATTGGACAAGTGACCAGCAGGATATGCTAGTGGTAGAAACAAAGGCATGCCCTCCGAATTTCATACTTGTCCAGGTATACATGTCTACAAGCAACCATAGTGAGGAAGAGGTGGACAAGCAACTAGAAGAAATGGCTAGAGAAGTCCCGGGAAAGAAAAATCTGATACAAGTGGGCAACTGGAATGCAGTGGTGGGGGAATGGAGAGACAGATTTGAAGTGGGAGGGAATGGGCTAGAAACAAAAAATGATTGCGGTGAGATGGCAGTTGAATGTTGTGGAAGAAATAAATTATTAGTAACAAACACTTGGTTTAAATATCACCCCAGGCGTGGGTACACATGGAAAATGCCAGGGGATACCGGGAGATACCAAATTAATTATATTATGGTAAGTCAGAGATTTAGGAACAGTCTAAAAAACTCGTGAAGCTATCCAAAGGGGGATATGGACTCAGATCATAACTTAGCCATGATGACACTTTGAAGTTATATTCAAAAGGCTTTGTAAAGGTAGGAAGATGAAGAGCTAGAACGTTCGTTCACCCTTCAGGCCCTAAGTTTCTTTGCCGGTCCCCCTTTGGGGGGGGGCATCATAATAAATGCACCACTGTACAAAGTACGGGAGCTACAATAAACGCACCCTATAGTTTAAACCCACTAGTTGTTCTGTCTTGTTCTTCCACTACTCAACCCAGGTATCCTCCAAACGTCCGTCACCTCAATGATCACTCGATCACGGGTACTGGGGTGGGTCGCTCTACCATGGCACCCACCTACCCCGACGTTGTGACAAACTTAAATGGTTAAGAGCTCAACTCTAGCTCAGTAGTTAAAGAAATAGCCCTAGATTTTACTATTTTCGAACATAAGTGAGCGTAAAAGTAGTTGACAACTACTTTTTTTAGAAAGTTGCTGAAACGTGGCTACAGCTATACAAAAGTTTTTCAAATTTGCCTAAACTTGCTGAAAACTCCTACCACGGCGACACTTATAGTACATACTTCTCAAAAGACGGCAAAAATTCTGGTAATTATAAGAAGTAATCATGATTACTTCTTATAATTAGTTGAATTGTGCACCATCAGCACCGTGCCAGTAATTTCGTAAAATTTTGCACAGTTCAATGGAACAAATTTCGTAAATCAGCTACTATGAAGTTTGTTTCACCGTCTCCATTTCAGCAGTTGAATTCCTCTTTGACTTATTTTAAATTAAAATCTTTGTCGTAAAGAGCGCGCAGGAATCAACTTTGAAATGGTGACAGAATTAAGTTATTAAATGATGCACATATGTCTTTGTGCACATGAATTACGGTCATCACAAGTTTTGCGGGAATTTCAAGGTTCAGAGTTACCTACCAAATTTCCTTTTCAGACATATTTTCCCCCCATCGTTCTTCTGGAGGGTGAAATGAAATGTTATTATCATTGTGGCATTAAGTAAAAGAAACTTAGTAGAGTCAACAGATAGGTACATAACAAGAAAAGTCTTTAGAAACAACCGCTTTCGTGGAATATACAAAGCCATTCAATGACATCTAATGTTATGTTATCAGTTTCATATCTGTGAAATTTACATTCTCTTTTGAAGTATTCATAAAGAGAGGTCATAATTTTCGGAGCTAGAAACTTTAAAAATTGCTATTGCGAAACAGACCAATAGTTTTACCGTGACTATGGTTTACGAATCTCCCACTCCGGGAAACGCTTCCTTGTCGGACTCAAGCTTCGGACTTCCTTGTCAAGCAGTATAAGACTCCGCCGAGACCAAAACGTGATGGAGATAAAGGAGGCGGGGAGACATTAAATTAACATCCCGAACGGTCGCCACAACCGATGAGAAACATGTGAAGGGCATCCAACGGTCACAACACCTGCATATGTAAGACGACCGTTATAGTAGGTAATAGCAACACTCGAGTGTTGTGATCACTTCGCCCCTGTAGACGCTCACTCCAACGCGAGAGAAACGTCGAGCCTAATATGATCCCGACGCGAACGCCAGTATATAATAACATTCGAAAGCCACATCAGCATCTATCAATGGCTACGAAAGTCTGCAATCCATACTTATCTATCTAAAGTAAATATGAAATAATTATGTTCACTGTTTGGACTGGTGTCAATTACAGGCCAATAAGTCACAATTTAGAAAGTCGTGGCACATTAAGAGAATAATTTGAATTTAGCTTTTTCCCAATCCTTATAGTTCATTTTTTTCGTAAGGAGAGTTTTAGCTCGTTCGGATACTAATTTCCTATGCATTTGGGAAATTACCATTTCTTACCTCCTTTTCCGATCGCTTATCCCACGTTGAATGCGCCAATGCTTGTGCCACGAGTTCTCCACTGCGTTCAGCCTTCAACCAAAGAGTTAATATGATCCGATTGATACGTTCATGGAAAAAGAAAAGGTTTAATGAGAAATGGTGGAAAAGTCAATACGACTTAAACGGAAATCATTCTAGAAACTGGCTCACCAAAGCCACAGGCATAAGCACAAAAAATAGCATTAGATAATCAATGTTTTCGATTTCATATATTTTGAATGTAACAATCAGACATTATCCGTTTCTGAGTTTATTAGTGCTCGGGACTGGGATGTGGGACCGTGAAAAATAGCATTCTGGTGTCACAAATGATAATGGAAATTAATTCGATGACTAAGAAACCAAATGGGAGCCGACCATATCGGATCTCTTAGTCTGGCTCATGTATGGGGCTGAGTCAAGTCTGTGATCGATCTCTGAAGGCCTATCTAAATGCTACAAGAATTGAGATTGGCAGCAAAATACGCGCCCTAAGTTTACATCTCTGCTGGCGAGTGGGTGCTGTGAAAGAATTTACGACACAAATATAATCAAATCAAGTATTGGAAATCGCTGCAATCGGGAATAGGTCCATAATAGAGGGGGAATCTTTGGTACAAAAGCGAAATTCCACATTTTATATACATACCCGAACGAAGTGGTGTACACCTCACAAAACTCTATTATAGTCTCTTAAGTCTATTATAGTTTGAGCGAGAAATCACTTCACATAAAGTTCAATGAATTTGGCCTCATT
This sequence comes from Pyrrhosoma nymphula, assembly GCA_963573305.1. NCBI lineage: Eukaryota > Metazoa > Arthropoda > Insecta > Odonata > Coenagrionidae > Pyrrhosoma > Pyrrhosoma nymphula. Next base: position 45,012,110 of record OY754337.1, on the reverse strand, counting down.
ATCTATCATCTTTCCAATGAGAAAAAAATATAAGCCAATTATCATTAGACTTTCCAAAATGTTTGACAAAACATGAGTCATTTTCCATGTAAATGGTACGGGAGCGAAAAAGAGTCTTTATTTTTAAAAAATTAGACATTTTTAACGCATAGATCTTGCCAAAAATTTAATAGTATGTAGTTTGTATGCTCTAGCAACTATTTTTTAAATAAATCAACTACTCACTGGTGTAAATTTTACAGAATAGCAAAAAAAAACTTCAGCTGCACAAGCGTACGGTGTGAAAAATAAGAGTCAAGTAACACCTTATACATTTTTTTCCTTTGAGTATTCTACCATCTGATTGGTAGGTTTTTGGACAGTCCTTATCCTACATCCCAATATTTGAAACATTGTCTTGTTTTCCCTCCTGAAGATGTCACGCCATTAAATCTCTCTTAAATTCCTTATATCTTCCACCTCTTCTAATTTCGTCTTGAATCCTTATCCACTTCCTTTCTCTTCCATGCTTCCCCAGTGTTCTTCCCTCTATTACCCTCTTCAACATGCCCTCTTCTCCCTAAACGTCATCCATCCATGCCTTCTCCGAACCTCCGCAGCCAGCTTTTTCTCCTCTCCAACCATATCCTATAATTCCTCGTTTGTCTTCCTTGCCACCTCGCTCGCCCTCTTCATCCTTCTCCAAACCCACATCTCAAATGCCTCTAGTCTACGAATCCCTTCGCAATGACCAAGTTTCCGACCCATACAGCGCCACGCTCCATATTAGAGTTTTCACCAGTCTTTTCTTTACGTCTCTACTCAGATCCCCCCTCATCATTTCCATTCTCTTTGAGCATGCTTCTTCAGCCAGGGAAATTCTACATCTGATGACCCAGCCACAAAATCCATTCTCCTCCAAAATACTACCCAGATACGTAAATTGCTCGACCTACTCTATTTTGTGCCCTCCCACACTTTGTTATATGTACTTATATTCAGCCCAACTGTCTTACTTCTGGAAAATCTCATCACTTTTGTCTTCTTATGATTTATCTTCATCCCATGTATTTTGCACTGCACTTGTAAAGAATTCATGAATGATTGTAACCCTTGGCTGACTGACAAACCAATGCTTGATCACTAGCAATTTTCACTGATTTTATCAGATCCCTTATTACCTTAATTTATACCTCCATCTCCCCCCATGCCTCTCCTATCATTTCTTCTGAATCCATTATTGATTGTAACCCTTGGCTGACTGACAAGCTAATGCTTGTTCATTTTCAAATTTCACTGACATTACCAGATCCCTTACTACCTTTATTTCTACCTCCGTCTCCCCTCATGCCCCCCTCTTATCATTTCTTCTGAATAAATGTTAAAAATCAGCGGTGATAGTGGGCACCCCTACCACACTCCCCGTCCTATCACGGCCTATCCCAATTCTCCATTGGTCCCAACCCAACCCTAACCTTCGTCGTCTGGTTCATATATAGATTCCGAATGAGACGAGTCTGTCCTACCTATCGACCCTTAATTCCTTCAACACTCCAAAAAATATTGTCCAATCGACCCTACCAAACGACTTCTCGAAATCTACAAAGAAGGCAAAAATCTCCTGCCCATACTCTAGGTTTCTTTCTAATAGCATCCTCATCACTCCTATAGCGTCCTGCGTTCCCGTCCATCTCCTATATCCATCCTGGTCGTCACCCAAGTATTCGTTAGCCTTCTCCTCTTGTCTTCTATTTATAATTCTCAGAACTACTTTGGCCGCGTGGGATATTAAGCGCATTGTCCTATAACCTTTGCACGTTTTTGCCTTGCTCTTCTTCGGTATCGGAATTAGTATTATCTTCACAAAGTCCTCCGGGCACACTCCATTCTCATAAATCCTACGAATAGGCGCTAAAAATTTCCCTCTTCCATTCTTCCCCATACTCTTTCATAGAGTGCAATTTTAAAAAATATTTGATGGCACCATTTATGAGACTTCAAGGTTTATCAAATAAAAACTTTTCCCAGTGATCCGAGATGCCTTCAAAGATAGCATTTTCAAAAATGACTCCGATTCGGAAATTGAAAGTTATGGAAAATATAACCATATGTGTTAAGGAAACTGGAAAAGGGGGCAAAAGTCCATCCAAGATAATAACTCAGTTGACAGTTAAAAATTCAGCCCGACAGTAAACACGTTCAATGCCGTCTGGGGGAGGCGAATCACGTGACCAAGAACCTTACAATGCTCTTGCAAGTGACCATATAATCCAAGATGGTGGCCTTTGTTTGCATCATATGATCGTGAAAAAATTGTTTACTTTTGATTACTTTCTAAGCCAAACCAGTATACGAGGTTCAAAAAGATCCCGAAAACCGTGCGCCGCGTGTGAAAGAGTCCTAATATATGACAAAACGCCGTCAGTTGCCACTTTTTACTAGTGAGCCGAGTGGAACGTGTTTATTATATGGGAGATCTTTTTCATTGTACATGTTGCTTCCATTGCGATATCATTATGACTGAAGCGAGTGCGTATGCGTTAATTTTGGCTTAAAACTAGGGAAAACTTTAGCAGAAATACATGAAATGTAGAGGAAATCATTTGGAGACAATGCTTCAGGCCGGACTCAAACCTTTATCAGAGTTGCTTAAATTTAAAAATAAAATTTGAATATGGTCTCTATTACGACTAGGGAAAAATCTCGCTGAAACTACCTTAACCGATACCGACAAGAACCTAATTAAGTCTTAATTAAATGTTGATGTAAAAGTTTCGTAATTATATTGTTTATATGCTCGATCACATTTACCCGGAAAATAGTCGTTCTCGGCCACATAATTTCCACCTGTTGGTCATGGTTAAATAAAATGGATGCATCCGTCCAACAAGGTAGGACATTTTCGTAGCATCTCATCTCGCTAATGCCTTTCCCAATATTTCCACTTTATCGAGTGAAGGCGTCGATCAAGACTGGGCGATCGAGTAAATTAATTATGCATGCGTTTTGGCGGATTACTTTCTTTGACAATGGGACGACACATAGCCACCTTACTCTTTGCTTGATTGAATATTTTATGTATTACAAGTTTTATTTTTTAATTTTTTTTTATTTTCATTCTTATCTAAATAAAAATATTTTCAGGGGTCAGTTTTAGAGTGTAAGAAGGGATATTAACTCTGGGTAATGTTCCGGTTTGAACAGAATGAAAATATTTTGGTTGCTTTCGAATTCGTTGAGAAAAACTGAAACTGAATATTCCTTTTATATAAAAATCTTCTTGTAAGAAAGTAGCGCGTCAAATCTCGCTCAGGTTCGCGGGTTCGAATCCCACCTGGGTGGAATTCTAAGAACTTGTTATATTTAATGTAAATGAACGCGTCGTCACCTGTAATTCGCAATATGTAAAATTATTACCTAATATTTATTGCTTTTTTCAGCATTATCTGATGATTGGAGGAGTATAGGACGTTTTAGGCGAAGAATATATTTTAAAAATGAATCGGAGTACGCGTTGGAGAGGATAGAGATAGAAATCCCACCGTAAAGTATTAATTGAGCTGATGTCACAATGACGAAGATAGATTGTTGAGCTCTGCATAATAGTTTCGTGAATTAAACGTAATCTATTATAGTTTTTTTCAGATGGAGGGCTTCAACTATGTAAATTCGGAATGATATAACAAGATGTTATTTCAAGTGAAACGGGAGATAATAAGCGAAGAAATTGAAAAATATTTTACATTCATTGAGTTAAATAAATCTTTGACAATTTATAAATATTTAACAAAAAGTTGTATTTTAAAATTGAAACAAAAGTAGCTTACAGGCGATCTGGAGCTAACTGCATATAAAGTGATACCTCTGTTGAATATATCGTAAGCCTGATATATTTATTAGTCAAACGATAACGTTAATTGTATAGTAAGTGTCGCGCCGGAATGTAAAATATAATAAAATGATGTGTTATGAATGTAATTTTCTAATACTATTTGTTATACATGTGATTTTCTAATACTATTTGTTATGCATGTGATTTTTTTATAAAATTATGTTTGTGAAAAGAAGTAGCCAAATCAAAATGATCCTACTGGAATGGTTATCCATACTGGTTTCCAACAAATATTACAACACCTGTCTTCCTCAGTAGTCCGCGGTGACCGGCAAAACTTAATACTCGAGTGTGAGCTTGTAGTTCTTCTTGTTTGATCTAAAAAGTTTACATCAGCTTGGTTCTATCATGTTTTACTCCCAAGTAAGCAATTTATTTCTTCAAAGGACTTGTGTGTCAGCAGGGAAAATAATACAGATCGTTTTGAATGGTATATTTAACATTTCGGCGGGAAAAAAATGGTTATGTTAGTCACCGTAGAGGACAACTGTACACGGAATCATTCATAACATAATGAAAGAGCAAATAACATCAATGAACAACATTTAATTGCGGGGAAGTTGCGGTAAATCGTGTTTCCTACCTTTTCATTTACATTTACTTGTATGGAGGTCCTTGAAATATTTTACTTTGATATATGACCGTACCTACGTGGTATCGACTTGTGCCTTCGAGACATATTCTATTTTAAACACTGTGAGATGTTATCGGTTGAGAGACTGTTGGAAAAACATTCCAGTCTTTTGGGGAAAGCTTTCTATTTTCCTACTTATTGATCAGTCACCAACGACTTTCCGGTGGTAGTGTAGTAATGGCGCTGTTGTTAATAATTTTACTGACGCAACTCCCAAATAAATCCACTACATGATTTGTAAAATGATCTAGAAAAGTTATCTCCTCCGTAATTTTAGTTTGATTAAACTTCTAAAGAAACGCTTTCATGAATAATAACTAACAATGAGAGTATTATCACTTATTCTGTAGGTAATAGATGGGTACTAAGCAATTGACGATAATAACAAATGTTAACTCGTGTTTTGCGCGCCATTTGTTATGAACAGCTCACGAATATTCTCTTGTTTCGTAAATATCCCATTTTTGCATGTTTCAATTTAATTGAGATCATTTTTTTCAATAAAAGTAACTCATACATGCATTGCAAGTTGTTATCTATGGAAAAATACTCGGCAGCTTGTGAAAGTTAAAAAAATGTCTTGTCTTCAATGCATTAAATGTTGCTACGAAAAAGTATCTAATAGGTAGGTATGTACCTACCGAACCGTTCAGCCGTAGATCATTAGCGTACGTATCACACAAAATTCGCATCGAAGGCAGGTCTTAAACTCGCGGCCTTTGATATGCAAGGTAAGATGTAGCAATTTAGACTATTGTTGTTAGATAATTCCAAAATAACTTAGTCAAAATATTACCTGATGCTTTGTCTCCCAAGATGTCCCAACATACAGCACTATGGTGGCCATCTGGATTATCGACTTACAAAATGACAACGTAACCAAAACTTCTCGATTTCGTATGATAGTATCACTTGAAACGACAGCGAAAGTTAATCCAGCGAACAGGTGAAACATCGTTTCCAAGAGCTTAATCAGAGTCGCCAGGAAGGCAAATGGTCCTGATACCGAATTCATTGCTGAGCTTGCAACGCACAGTGAATCATGCAAGGAGGCAATCCGGCGAATTCGTTGGCTCTGGGATTTGTAAGGCGATATCTCCGTGATCATCTTGTTTAATGCGATGTATCTTTCGCGAAGGAGGAGGAGTGAAGCCAGGTAGTGAATGTCCATCACGAGAGATGCCCAGGCCCAATATACTGGTACAAAAATGTCGATAAAAACACTCTCCCAGCCAACTGCCACTGCAGTAATTAATTCAGCAACCATTGGTATTATGCCAGCAACACATACAACGTTGAGGTATTTGAAGGCTCTTCTGTTAATTTCCTTCGAATCTCTGATTAAGTGATCCACTGATGGAAAGTGCTCAGATACGGTGATCATCCCCGCTCTCTTGGTAGTTTGGAAGATAATCATTTTTAAGTGGAACAAAACCATCATTAGAGGGTAAATTAAGATAAATATTGTTTCCTTAGTGGTCTTTAACTGCCAAAATATGATGTAAGTTTTGACGGATGTTAAAACAGTAACTATCGTCAAGACAAGAACTGAGTAAATTTTACCATAGTTCTGTTCCAATCTATTCTTAATACCTTGGCTATTGTCTACTGTAACTTTATATGTTCTCGGAATAATGCTATCGAAATTACATTCATGGAATGCATATAATCCGAGTATAAAGCTTAGGAGAGACACATTTCTGGTCATTTTCAAGGCAACTAGACTCGAAGAATTGAACTACTTCGCCCTTGCCGTCGTATCCGTAAATATATAGGCTCAAATATATAGGCGGTCTCCATTAGCCTCCCGAATGCAAATGGATCCAAAATTGTGAGAATAAATTATTCACGGTAACATTTCGAGACACGCTTTTGGATGAGTCTGGAGTATTGAAGATGCGATAAACAAACCGAATGGTTCGATAGTCCCAATTTGTGTCCGTTTACTTTGATATACATCACTGTCCAAATATCAATCTCGTACATACTCTCTAAACATCTACCATATTAATGGACCTCCTCAGTGTTGAATGGTGAAATTTTATTACAAAAGTGCGAAAACATTTCGATTATTATGTCAGAGCTGGCATTCGCTACATACTTTCCACAGTTCGGTGTTACCTTTGTTGCACCATGAAGGTTTTCAAAACATACCGACAATGGGTTTGTAACAATAGTATAGACACCCGAGTGGAATATAATGCATTAAAATGCACTTGAAATCTTGTTTTTTTTCTCTAAGTTTATAGATGCGCAAAATATATTTTTGTCACCATAGCTGTGCTTTTAATAAATTCTACGTATTTTTAAAAAGTTTGTGGCGCGTAAAAATTGATTGCCTATATTTGAGCACTTGGTATTGTGTTACTGTTCACCCTACTAATTTGCAATTTCCAAATAAGAAAGCAAGGTTTATTTTTAACAGTTTGCTGAAAAATTGCAGAAGTTGTAAGAAGTGTAAAACTCAGCTAACTTCAAAACGATTGGCTCCATTGAAACTTGAGTGATACCATTAGGTGCTATAAAGTTCCAGCATTACGGGTACATAGACGAAAATAGTGAAAAGTCACCAACATTTTCAATATTGATTTTAATTTGTGTTGACTTTGCGCTTAACGTACAGCTAGCTCTAGCGCTAGATAGGGCACAACAGGGAGGGAAAAGATGGGACCCGCGTGAACAAATCGTTTTAAGCAAACTGCTAAGAATAATCCGGGCTATATCACTTTAAAATTGCAAATCAATAGGGTGAAAAATACCAGAATACCGAGCGCTCATACATGGGCAATACATTTTTACTCGCCAAAAACCGTGACTTTTAGCTAAATCTATTTGAAATATTTAATGTTTTCAGTGAATCCATTCATGTAATACAATTCTAATCTATTTAATTGAATCGATTAAAACGTTTGAATTGCAAAGTCGTACAGACATGTGCCGTCGAAAAATAGTCAATTTAAAACATCAAAAGATGTTACCTAACGATTGAGTGCCCGTCGATAATACGGCGGAGAATTTATACTCAGCTACTTATTGACCAGGACTAGCATTGATATGGTACATACATTAATACTATTGCTTCCAAAACTGCTAAATAAATCCGCAAATGACTCAAATATTACACTAGCATAAGTACCTCAAACGTAAATAATTATATTTACACTTCTAAAGAAACCCTTTAATGCAGACTAATTAAGAGTATTATCCCGTAACGCGATAGTGACAGATGCTCATATATGGGCTAATGTTACATTTTGTTGAAAAATATCTTTTAACAATCGAAACGTTTAGACAAAGACCTTGAGCCTATGACAGGCACAACATTGACACCTAAAGCTAGGCTCAAACTCGCAGCCTTTGATGTACTATGTTGGATAGTAACCATTATGGCAACCATTTTTTTATATTTATAAACTATCTTATCATTAGTTTAAATATTACCTGATGCTTTGTCTCCCAAACTGTCCCAACATACAACACTATGGTGGTCATCTGGATCATTGCCCTGTAAAACGATAGTGCCACTAAAAACACCCGATTTGGTATGAACATATCGGTGTAAACGACAGCGAAATTTAAACCCAAGAACAAGTAAAACAGCGCTTCCACCAGCTTTATCCCTGTTGTCAGGAGGACGAAGGATCCAGATTCACAGTTCAAAGCAGAGCTTGCGACGCACAGTGAATCATGCAAGGAGGCAATCCGACGAACACTTTGTCTCTGGGTTTTGTAAGGCGAGATTTGTGTGATCATTCTGTTTACAGCAACGTATCTTTCGCGCAGTAGGAGGAGTGAGGCCACGTAGTGAATGTCCATCATGAAAGACGAAAAGGACCAATATACGTCTACAAAGAAGTCGTTATGCACAGTTGTCAAGCCAGATGATAAAAAAATTACTTCAGCAGCCAAGAACGCGAAGCCAGCACCACATATAAAGTTGAGATATTTGAAGGCATTCCTGTCAATTTCCTTCGAATAGCCGAGTGTGCCATCAATTGATGGCAAGTGCTCAGACACGGTGATCAGCCCCGCTCTCTTGGTTGTTTGGAATACAATCAACTTGGAGTAATATAAAACAGAGAGCAGATCGAAAAGTAAGAAAAATATTGTTGCCTCTGAATCCTTAAACTGCTGGAAAGTGTTGTATGTTTTGATGGATGTTGAAGCCGTGATTATCGTCAAGCTAACAGCGGAGTAAATTTTACCGAAGCTCTGCACCAATCTATTTTTTAAGCCTTGGCTATTGTCCCCTGCAACTGAATGAAGTCTCGGAATAATGCTATTGAAATTAGATGTATGGAATGCATATAATCCGAGTATGAAGCTTATGATAGATATACCTCTAGCCATTTTAAAGAGAACTAGGCTCTATCATTGACTTACTTATTATCCTTTGCCACCGTTTTCGTCAATTTAGAGGCACAATTTCCTGAGGCTTCCATGAGCTTTCCGAATGAAAATGGTTCCTTAAGTGAATTGAGAATAAATTATTTATGGTACGGTGCTGAGGCTGACATTTTCTGAAGAATTTTAAAGCGTTGAAATGACAATCAAGGATCACTCTGATGGCCACAATGTGTGGCCCTTTAATTCGATATTCGATTATGTGTCTTCAAATATCTATATTGTTAAAGTTGTCAAATCATCGAATGCGTTAATGGCTCTCTTCAGTATTCAATGGTAATTCTTTAATGACTAATAACAAAAATATAATTTTAACACTTCACAGTGTTTTCCACAGTTTGGTGGTACCTCGGTTTTTCAAAACAGACCGACACACAGTGATCGATTTGCGTGATTTAAGAGGGTCAATATTATATTTTTCATTATTGTTTTTATTTTTGCCAAAACGTCAGAAAGTATGCATTTTAGTATCAATAATACATAAATGTGCAACAAAATCTTATATTATTTATGAATTAAATATATTTTTACTAAAATGGCGTAACAAGTGCCCTCTTAAAAAACCAAGATACATAAATATTTTTCTTTTCACAAGAACAGTAATCAATTTGTGAGGAAATGAATGTGAAATATAAATGCATCTACATAAAATGACTGTAATGAAAAAAAGGCATGTAAACGACAAAAACGTTCATAATACAGTTTTATATTACAAAAATACATTTAGTCACTATCCATTGACTCATACATATCGTTGGACACAAATTCAGGAGTTTTAAGTAAGCTTAGCACTTCACTAGAGAGTTGACTACACTTCTTTGTTGGTAATATTCTAATATTTGATATAAAAGGGTCAGAACTCACTAGTAATTGATTCATCAAGACTTAGTTAGTGTCAATTCTTGAAGCTTTTCTTATACGATTTTCACGGTAAGTTCTCCAATCCTTATGCCTGGCCTCTAGCACGTCTTCAGACAACGGCCCAATAGGTAAAATCATGTTTTCTATCACGTTTGCTCCATGGATCAATATTTTGTGAACACTTGGGTAGGCCTGTGCGATTATTCAATTAATTGAGTCGTTGATTCAATTATTTTTACAATTGATCGATTATTTTAGCACATCGATGTCTATTGCGGTAATTGACTCGATTTTCAATTTTTTCAAGTGTCAATTGTTGTTTAACTGTCATTCAATTCCAATTATTGTCGGTAATCGGTTAATTGACGATTATTGACGATGGTGACGGCCACCACCTACCCCTCCCTCCAGAAGTTAACAAGAAGATATCTAGCTATATCCCGGCAATTGGCACTGCGTCCGAGAGGTTGTTCAGTCTCGGTGGGAACATTGTCATCGATACACGCCAGTGTCTGTCGGATGAACACGCTGAGGATATCATCTGCCTGTCTTAAAATAGCGATCTATTCCTTAAATTAATTAATAAAAGCTAACTGATTGAATTATTTTGTTGCTTTTCAAATTAGTTCTTTCATTCTTCTCATTGCCAAAGGAAATCCTTCGAAAAGCATGATCCAATTGAGTCCTGTCAATAAATTGGTTGATGTCAATTAATTGAGCAATGACAATTAATTGACACCCATTTCGATGTCAATTAATTGGCCTTTGTCAATTAATGGAATTACTTCAATTAATTGTCATTTCTTCAATGTCCGACAATTGAATCGACCACATTTCCAATTATTCTTGTAATTAATCGATATCGGTTTTTTTCGATAATCGCAAAGGCCTACACTAGGGGGCATGTAAAACCACTGGTAAAGGCTTACGTATAATTCAGCGGCATAAAAGGCATTTTTTTCTGAATTCTTCCGCGTTGAGGCGATATCCACTTGAAATTGCTTGCAAAATAACGGAAACCCGTCGAATCAATGTCTCATCTTGCTTTGTATTTTTCCCCTCGTTTTGTTCTTCTAGTCTGGAAAATGTTTCTGATGTAATCACATTATATTTATCACTCAACGAAGTAAATATTTTATTTTACTATTTTGTTACCGTACGTTTCTAGTTAGGATGTATGTGCAAGTTATTTTTTTTTATTAAGAGTTTTTTTAATTTTGCATTACTTTCATGTGGATAAAATTTTATTTGGCACATTTTTTTGAATACTTTGTTCAATTACTTTCCCTCTTCAAAGGCACGATATGTACCAGGAAACATCAGAGCCCTGCATTCTCTGCCAACTCCACAACTGGCGGCCGACTGGACCCTAAAAATCCCTTGCAATGCACGAATTGAAGACGCGCGAGTACAAGATATGTGTTCGATTCGCGCATTTTACAGATTTTCATTGCTTAGTCGGCCAGTTGGCTGCCAGTTTGCGAGTTGGCGGAGAATGCAGGACTCTAGGAAACATATACTCAAGTATGTTGGCCGATTTCAGTAAGGTTTTGGTTGTATTTGGTCAATTTTTTGTTATTATTTGGTCATTATTTGGGCAAAAATAAGTCATTTTTCCATTAAAACCAATCGGTAGGACCGCTTGCAGCCCTGCGCAACCCCATTTTTTTCTCATTTGAATTGTTACTTTTTCATGTTCGGAAAATGTTTGAGGAAATACGTCATATTGCACTTTCATCAAACGCATCACAGTATGGTCTAACAAACTTTGTAATCTAACTTCTGCTGATGTCTCTGAAACTAGGATTGAGTCCTGAATGGAGTAGCAATCTAAGTTTGCATTTAATAATAATAATAATAATAATAAAACGTCTTTATTGGGCGAGATTGGGACTAGAAAGTCCCATCTTCCATCTAACCCCTCGTCAAACATAAAATTATTGCAGTTAAATACATTGTCAAGTTGCTCTTGGAATTACATTCAACAAACAAAATTATAAGTTAGCAAAGTGTAAAAAGATGTGAGCAAACGTGGGAAAAACCTAAGGATATTGACTGTCGTCCTTATTGGAAAAAAAACCCACTGCAGGAAAACGCCCACACAAGAAGGGGGGCGTGAAAAACCTGCGAAAACCTGCTGAGAAAGAGCTAATGTAAACATGGATGTATACAAATACAAGAAAATATCACCCAGTATCTGGAAAGAAAAAGAATATTAGATGAGGCAGGAGGAGATTAGTGTTGAATCTTTCCTACTGTTCCCATGGTGTTTTATGTGTCTCGTTGTTGTTCTCGGAGAAGTTTTTCGTATAGTGCCCTTTTGAAGGATGCGAGTGATGATGATTTACGTAGCGGTAAGTCAATGTTGTTCCACTCGCGACATGCGGTCACAATGAATGATTTATTGAATCTGACTGTCCGGTGGTGAGGAATAACGAGTTTATCATTTCCCCTCGTATTTGAGTCGTGTACTCTACTAAGTGTTTGAAACTCGTCTCTTAGGTACGCTGGTGTATTTGTTTGTAAAATTTGATAGAGAAGACCAAGGATATGCAGCCGGCGTCGTGAACTAGGTTTTAACCAATTGAGATTGTTAATATAATTGGTAGTATGATCTGATATATGTAAATTAAATATGAACCTAATGCAGGCGTTGAAGGAGCGTTGAAGTTTAGTTGACAGGGCCTGAGATATGTCTTGAAAGGCAACATCGGCATGGTCAAAATGGGGAAATATTAAGGTTGAAACTAATTGCTTCTTTAAGGAGAGAGGAATAAAGTGTTTGAAACGAATTAGAGGAAATAATGACTTATTCACTGCTTTACATACCTTAGTTACATGAGATGACCAAGACAGACTTTCATCAATGACCAGTCCTAGATTAATAACTTCGTCGCAGTACTTTATAGGAGAATCAGAAATGCGTAGTTGCGGTAATTGATCCCTGTCGATTGACTTGAGTATTTTCGGATATCCAATTATAATAGCCTGCGACTTACTAGGGTTTATGCTTAGAAAATTGGATTTACTCCAATTGTTGATGTTTTCTAGGTCATTATTTAAATTACATATTCCATTGCATAGGCTTTTAACATTTGAATTTAGGTATACTTGGAGAACGTCAGCATAAAGATGATATTTGGAATGGTTAATCACTGAAGGGCAATCATTAATGTACAGGGAAAATAGCAGAGGACCGAGCAGTATGAAGGATATAACCACACATTTCTATCGCTAGCTCCTTTTTGTAGATTTACATATTGATGTTTAATTAATTTTAAATCTACCATTAATGCTAAAGCTTCATCAGGTGTATAGGCTTTAGACAAAGGACAACTAATAGAATTTTTACATGCTTTTATAATAATTTTCACTGATCTGGGACTTTTAGTTGTAGCACTTTTAATGATCTGCTACGTTTCTTTCCCCTTTTGAATTAAAACACGTTTGCGCTGCGAGAGCAAGCTCTTTCGGGCTTCGAGACTGTACAAGATTTTCAATCTTTCTTCTCTTAGTTTTTACACTGCTTGAAGTAAACAACTTTCTAGGGCGGCCAGCATGATCCTTTGAGCATATTTCGTGGGGTGATGTTGGATGTTGGTCTACAGTGAAGTTCATATGAAGCCACTCGGAGTACTTAATACGGAATTTCGCTGCACTCCTGCCCCACACTTTCCAGCGTCGCAGAAAAATTGGAGAAATGTTTGATTCGCTCTTTCAGTAAGTTTTCTGTCTTTGTCACAATTTTCTAACTTCACTGAAGTTAATATAAAATGTATTAAATGCAGAATTTCCTGCAGTGACGTTAGTTTCCCTGCAAGATCTTTTTCTGTTATAAATTCGAACAGTTCTCGCCGCGGGATGGTACGCACAGTTCCTAAAAAAACACGAAAAGCGTTATTGGGCGGGGATCGGCAGAATAACGGGTATAAAAGACCAACATAATGAATAAATGGTAATAATCGTAATAATACTCGGAAGACTGGGGTTCTATGAGAGAGAGACTGCTTTATAGTGTCAATCACAATTCTGGTACTTCTGTTTAGGCTCTGAGTAACTTTTATCAAGTGTTTAGGAAATTCTCTTTTCTCCATAATTGACCATAATATTTCTCTGCTGACACGATCAAATGCTTTTTCATGATCTATGGTGCGTTTCAAGGTTAAATTCTCTTCGTTTTTGTATAATTTGTTTTATTGTGAAAGCAAGATCTGCCTTTCTGAAGCCAGCTTGTTCTTCTAATCCTATACTATTAAACGAGCAAATCTTGTGTATATATATGTGTGTGTGTGTATATATATATATATATATATATATATATATATATATATATATATATATATATTTAAAACTTTGTCACAAGTGTGACTAAAATGAGAACACATAAAAAAGACACTCACACGGGTTGTAAATTTTTCGGTGGATCGCCGCCACCTTCTTCAGCGAAAGGTATAGGAAGAATGAAGAGGAAATGTTTGGGATGGTGAGGGGAAGAGAGCAGTGAGGAGGGGAAAGGTGAAAAGTAAAGGAGGGGTGGAATGGAGGTAAGGGAAATGGAAAAGACGAAATGGTGAAGTTGCCATGACCAAGTTAAGAGACAGAAAGATACAAAGTTGAAGGTTGGGAGGGGAGAAGATGTTACAAAATTATAAGTACAATGTTGAAGGTTGGGGGAGGGGAGGATGTTTACAAATTAATGGGACCGGTTGAGGCCAGGTGGCTGGAGAGCGTTAAAATAAAATATACAAGCTTGCTCTAATGTTCTCAAAGTAATTGGAGTGGCTGTGGGGGGTAGAGAGGCCAGAACAGCTACATTGTAGCAATTATCAAATTTAGTGGTATGGGAAGCGGCATGAGTAGGGACAGCGTGAGAGAAGTTTTGGGAGGATGGGTTGCATGAGGCACGGTGATTATTTATCCTGATATTAAGTGGTGTACTACAAAGTCCAATATAAAAGGCCGGGCATAGCTTACAAAGAAGTATATACACAATGTTAGAGGTGGTACAGGAGGATGAGGAAACGGAAGGAAGATGAGAATTTATGAATTTATTCGGGAGTCGGTTCGTGGTAAATAATAAGCATGTTTTGCATCTAGGACGGTTACAAGGGGTGGCTGGAGTTTTGGATTGAATAACTGATTTTTGAGAGGTTTCGTGGCCTTAAATAAGTTTGATAGGTTGGGGGGACGCTTATAAGTAACGGATGGACATTTAGGGAATAAATTAGTAGTTGTTGGGTTATTCGAAAGGATGGGAAATAATTCTTTAAGGAGGTGCTTTAGGGACTGTATGCCTGGGAAGAATGTGGTGCAGATGGAAAGATTTTTAGGGTTTGAATCTGATGTTAGTTTAGGTTGGTAAGACTTTCTGAGTATTTTTTTATACAAAAGGGTATCAGGATATCCTCTGCGGAGAAGAGACTGGTGTAGGTTTGATAGGAAATGGTCAAGGGACTCCGGATTATTACAAATTCGATGACCTCTGATGGAAAGAGAGTATGGGAGAGAACGCTTTGTATGAGAGGGGTGACAGCTACTAAAGTGAAGGTATTGCTGTTTATTTGTGGGTTTAATATGGACAGAGGTACTAAATTTACAGTTGGATAAAGAGATGTCGACATCTAGGAAAGTTATTTGGGTGGAGGAGATATTAGAGGTGAAAGATACAGAGGATGATGCATTGAGAGAGGAAATGAAAGAATTTAGAGAGTCAATGCCATGTGGCCAAAGTAGGAAAATATCATCTATGTATCGGAGCCAGAGGAGAGGTTTTAAAAGGTTTTGAGAGAGGAAGTTCTGTTCGAGAAGACCGAGGAAAAGGTTGGCGTAAGAGGGACTGAATCTACTGCCCATGGCACAGCCCTTGGTTTGGAGGTAATGAAGATCATTGAAAGAGAAGGCATTATGGGTAAGAATAAAGTTGGAGAGTTCTACCAGGAAATCAGTACTAGGTTCGTGAGGAGTGGGACGTTGAATTAGAAAATGGCGGACTGATTGTAGACCTTCTGAGTGGGGAATGGAAGTATAAAGTGAAGTTACGTCTATTGTGGCCATGAGAAGTGGTGTGTTATGGGGAAGTGAAATGGAATTGAGGAGGTTCAAAAAATGGTACGTATCTTTAATGTACGAGGGTAGGGTGTGCACGTGGGGCTGCAGGTAATGGTCCACAAAAGCCGATATGCGTTCTGTTGGAGAAAAGCACGAAGAAACAATAGGACGGCCAGGGATGTAAGGTTTGTGGATTTTGGGAAGGATGTAGAAATGAGGGGTTTTGGGGTGAGGAATGGAGAGGATGGAAATGTCTTTTTTTGTTAGGCCTTCTGACTGACCTTTGCTAAGGAGGAGCGAGGCTAGCTCATCTGAAAAATCATGGGTGGGATCGGAGGGGACAGGAATGTAGGAGGAGGAATCCGAAAGTTGTCTATTGACTTCATTAATATAGTCACTTGTGTTAAGCACGACCACCGTGGAATCTTTATCTGCCTGGGTAATGACTATTTCGGGATTTCGGATGAGTTGCTTAAGGGCCGACATTTCTTCTGTGGAAAGATTGGGTTTGGGTTTTAGGGAGTTAATATAGGATCGATTGGAAATTTTAGAAAGTGATTGTTTGGTGAAAATTTCGACAGGGTGATTTGAAGGAAGAGGCTTGGGTTCAAAGGATGAGGGAGGTTTGAAATTGGTAAGTGCAGGGTGAAGGGAGTTTGCACTGATTTGGGGTAAAGGTTGGGAGTTCCAGAATACTTTCCATTTTAAGTTTCGACAAAAATTAAGGGCATCAGTAAGAATATTAATGGGATTGACTTTGGGTGTAGGAGAAAAGGAGAGTCCTTTGCTCAACAAGGATAGTTCGGCCAGGCTTAGAGGCGTGGAGGAGAGGTTTGCTACCTCTTGTTGCGGTGGGGCAGATTGACTTTCAGCATTTTGGGAAGGGAGGGGGGAAGGGTCTTTGATTTGTGGGGTGCGCACTGGATACATCCGGGTCGTAGGTGGAGGTGGGGGTGAGAGACGTAAAAGGGTCGCTAAATCTGGTTTGAATAGGAAAAGTGGTGGTGGAGTTGTGGTTGGGTTCTCTAAATGCAATGGCAGGGGAAGACCTAGGCGGAAATAAGAGGCGTAAAGAGATGACAATTTTTTATAGGATTTTTGACGTCGGAAGACTAGAGTTTTGTGAGCTGATTGCAGAAATCTAATAATTTTAGGAAGGTTTTGAGGGGAGGAGAGACTTATGATGTTTATAAGGGAAAAGATATTAGATTGATATTTGTTGACTAAGGATAGAAATTGGGAGAGAACAAACTGGCAAAGAGTAAAGGATTGTTGATAAATAAATTTTTGAAAGGCTGGGTGTATGGAGGGAGGCAAGCCTGAGATGGGGAACTTTATGAGAAGTCCATTTGGAATAACGCCTATTGACAGGCAAGAGGATAGAAACTCCGAATGGCCTGTGTATTGGGCCAGTTTGAAGGCTTGTTTTTTAATGCTATGTAACCAAAAGGAGATCGGGTCAATGGCAGTCATTTCGGGAAAGAGGAGGGTTACCAGGGAATTGGTGCAAGGAAATTAGGAAATTGGAGTAGTAGGTAAATAGGTGCGATGAGGTTAAAATAAACGTGAGAAAGGCACAGTGGTGAAGGAAGGATAGGACACTGAAATAGGTGGTTGCGACTTACAACACAGGAACTGAAGAAGCCGCTTGAAGATCACGAAGAGAAAGATGTCTGCGGTGCGCAGCAATAATCATTGGAAGCTTTCACGAGCGTGAACACAATATATATATATATATATATATATATATATGTAAATTGTTTTTTCAAAAACGGCTCTAAAGATTTTGATGAAAGTTACAAATTAAATAATAGAGGGTACGAGAAAGCGATTTACCTAGGTCTTGACTCTGGGAAAACTCTTTTTCACAAGATATTGGGCAAAAAATTGCATTTTTAACATGTAAAAAGGCTACGCTACTCCATTTTTGTTCTACAGAGGTTTCTTTGTTGCTTTGTTTAATTTCTTACACTCCTGATACAAATTTAAAATGTTTCTTTTAGATAAATGAAAGAACAAATTTTTTAATTCTTGCATTCTATTTCCATATACCCATCGCATTTTCCTGGAATTTTAGTTTTTAGCTCGAAAATCTCAATCTCACTACTTCAACAATTGAATATTTTGTTTACTTGGAAACCGCAGCATAGGCATGGAATGGAAATTCATGCCTGAGACATTTACGCCTCTTTAAAAAATCTCTTTTACAGATGTACTTTGAAATTTTAGCTGGAATACATTTCTACCCAATCTCTCCATGTGTGGTTAATGGCTGCTACAGAGTAAATGGTATTGAGCACGTAATTTTGAAAGTTTACGTGAGTCCTCCAGGGGCTGAATGAAAATCTCAATGTACAAAAGTGTTCTGCTCCCAACTTTATTGTATGCCAGCAAAACGTGGGTGTGTCACGTTAAGCATAAGAGTAGACTAAATACAGTGGGAATGAGGTACTTGAAGAGTTTTTGCAGTGAAAGCGGAAGGAATAGGGTTGGGAATGAGTGGGTGATGAAATAAATATGGAATGAATCCTCCGATAATGGGTGTATGCGAAAAGAGCGTGCTTCGTTGGTTTTTCCATGTTGAGAGAATGGATGAGGGACGAATAACTAAACAGATATATGATAGTGGTGTGGATGAGAAAGTAGGGAATTAGGATTTTGAAGAATAGGAGGGCGTGTGTGAAGCAGTGCATGAATGAAGCAAATAATGAATGCAATAGAAGCGAAAGAGGTTGCTATGATGGTCGAGGAAATTATTAACAGAGAGCCAGTTTCCTGGATCTATCAGCAACAACTACGTTCTTAACATTGCCTACCCTGAATGTGAATAGCGTGTTTGATATGCATGTACGACATGCGATACTGGCTAGTGATGTCACCAAACATGGCCACTCATTTTTTTCATACGTGAATTTTTGGAAATTTCCGCAATTTTTTCCGGCGCACGAATGATAATTGATGAATGAAATTGTTCACACATTTGAAATCACGGTTATTTCTGTAGCCATACGCTAAATTTCAATTTATGGCTATAACTTCAGTCAATTTTTTTTACTGGTACTCCACTCTGATCATACCAAAATCCCCATCAAGATCGGGTCGCCTGGGTGGCGTGATGGTTTGCGCATTGGTCCGGCAAGCCAAACGTTCCCGGTCTTGGTGGGTTGTCTTATCTGACGCCCGTTTAGCTCGATACTTGGAGTGGACCTAATGCGATATCCGGTTTTTGCCCTGACGCACTCGTACCTCTGCATAGTCCACCCCGTTGTGGTTGCGTCTGTCTCCTCAGCGTGTAACACATCCTGACAGTTTGGTAAGTATTAGGTGGCACATGAAAGGTTTATTATGCCAGATAGTACTGAAAACACTGTAATGGACGACGCGGAGGTAATAAGCTAGGTGGTTACACTTTTACGAATTACAGATGTTATGAATAAAATATAATTCTACGGTGTAAATGAATTGATAGTTGTTTTGCATGTTATCCCTTTTAAAACAGCATAAACTAATATTCGAGGTACTGAATGACCTTAGGCTTTGATACACCCTAATTTTTTAATCCTACCTTCCTGCTAGCAGGTACTTGATGCGGAGGACGGATTATGATATGAGCCGTCATGGAAGGTTTCACACATTCGTTTAACTCATACTGGCTAGGAAGCGGCATTGTCATTCTTGTCGCAGTGCATGTGTACTATAATTTTAAATTAACCAATCTATGGTGGTAGGCGATCAAACCAACTGTCGAGACATTTACAGGTACATATTGTTGATTTTACCGCCAGAATATGCCTATAACTGGGTTTGCACGTTGAAGTTGACTGCCATGAGAGTCGCTCGATCACGACATATCGCTACTATCATCAACACACAGGTGTCCCAAGAGTCCCTGTAGCGACTCAAAACTCTCACTTAGTGTATACTGTACTTTCACGGCGGATAATAGTGAACTTGGCGGCTTGATTCAGCAAGAGGCGAAGGGAGTTGCTTAAGTTAGCTTAATTTAGTCTGAAATGGCTGCGTTCCTCGCACTGATATTTTTGTATGGGTCCATTCCAGAGGCATTCATGGTGTCTGTACCTCTCAATAAATTTAAATGTTTTTCCCTCCGACAACGTTATCCTTACGAGCTTTTTGTAATTGCCGGTCTCTGCCATGTTTTTGCTTGCGATGGTTGCGATACACGTGGATTCACTGCGTCCAAAATAGAAAAGATTCTACTTCGCTGATAGCTCGAATCCAGGGTCGATCTCGTTTGACCTAGTCCCCTATCGACTCTTACTCGCATCACAGTTCGTGTTCACACGAGCAAGTCGAGCTTAACAGTCAACTGTCATAGCAGTCAATTTCGACGTGTAAACCCAGCTTAACACCCGCAAAGGGGTTTAAGTGACGCTGCAGTGCACTGATTTCAAACATTGAAGATGGCGCAGCGACTGTAAAAGCTAATTTGATTGGTTGACGGCTATTATATCCTACTGGGAGCGAATAGCAAAGTAGTGCCGCGTCAGTTATGAAATTGTGTAGCTCAGCGAATATGATAGCGGTTTTACTTGTTAAACAGCATACTTCTTTAGCATAAAACGATACTGTACAGCTATAATAATAACATGCACGGCGGTACATTTCTTGCGGAGGTCGTCCAACTATCCCCATGCATATGCTGTGGATGGTGTTAACATAAAGGCGACAGATGAAGTGAAGTATCTGGGAGTTACGATAACCTCGAATCTATCGTGGGAAACACATATAAGAAATATTTGTGGCAGAGCTCTGAAAAAGCTAGGATTCGTCAAGCGTATAGTGGGAAGATTTTCAGATGAAAAAGTAAAAGAGAGGTGCTATTTCGCACTCGTCCGGCCACACCTTGAATATGCAGCGAGCATATGGGATACGGTGCAGAAAGACTTAATCTGGAAACTTAATAAAATACAAAGGAAAGCTGCGCGATTCGTCAAAAACTGCTACGGGCGTACAGACAGCATTACACAGATGTTAAACGAATTAGGCTGGGAGCCGCTAGAGACTCGGAGGCTGTGCGCTAGGCTTAGATTGCTTGAACAATTAAGAGTAGATATCTTTAAGAGCGACACGGAGAACATCATATTAGAACCCCACTATATTTCCAGGTCCGACAGAAACGATAAATTAAGAGAGATATTTTGCCGAACGGATAGGTATGGGAATTCGTTTTTCCCCCGAACAATAAGGGACTATAATAAATGCTAGGCGTAATTTCATTAGAGCGTTTTCTTTTTATATGTAAACGGCTGGTGTCCTAACACCCCCCGCCACACGCCTATTGAGGTGGCTTGCGGGGTAGTATGTAGATGGATAATGGTGAGAAACCTTAAAATTTTTGTGAATCAAAGTATTTCGTGGAACGGGCTTAATCAGTCCATGGTCGCCGAGGATAGCACCTCACTTTCAGTCGTACGAGTTTTTATTGCATGTGAGAGAAGCGGTGACAGCTCCCCCCGAGGTTGATTTGATCGAGATTATGGCATTGTCAATGGATAGGGAGTGATGGCTTCATGGTGGTGAACACGAAAGAAATCGCTCTTCGGCGTTCATTTCTGGTGGTGAGAGGGTGTGAGTCGAGATAATGAGGCAAGTTGTCATCAATCGTGTGACAGGTGTCGATTGCTATCTCGTTCATAATCTTGTTGGATTCCTTTGCGTTGACATCAGGAGTCGTTAAACACGGATTACATGTGTCTAACGGTAGTGAGAATAATCGTGGAGATGTTTCTTGATAATTTTTTCTGCGCTAATCAGTTGCGAATTGTTTTCTTCTCTCACGGTTGAATTGCGAAAGTCTTTCATAGTCAACGCTGGGAAAGATGCACAAGGTAGTTTCTGTTGTTATTTTCACGATGAGCATTTAAAACTCCCATTTTCACACTTACATTTCGCTTTTCCGACCAAGGTTTCAACTCATTAGTGTTTTTATCAAGGTGTTCGTATGTTGAAACACTAACATGTTGAAAATCTGGTTGGCAAATAAAATAAGTGTGAAAATTTTACAAAGTTGAGTAAAAAGAACAAAAATTGATCATCATGATCGATAGAAATATTTAGAAATTTGTGCCTCATGTTACCTCCTATGTCGTAGTTTGTTTCAATTCCGGGACATGTTTTGTGCCCTGTTGGTACACAAGTCGAACGTTCTTCTTTTACTTGGAAATATGAACGAGATGCTGTGCGTATTGATTGAAATAGCAATTCATACAGAACTGCAATGCAAAAGCAGGATAATCCATTATTGCCTGACATTAAAACTTACTTCTGTATGATACCAGCTGCGGTAAAAATTGCCTTCATGTTACCCGATGTTCGGCGAAACTTTGTCCGGTGGAGGTAACCGATATCGATTTTTCATCAAACCGTAATCGTTCAACCAAACTTCTAGCCAATGTCTGCTGAGGTTATAAGAATAACGCTTGAGAAAGTATGGTACATGATAGCAAATGGTTTTATTTGGTTCACAAATGTAAATGCGTAAGAGAATATTCTTATTCCAGGTTTGTGAGCATATTAATGATAGAGGACATCTCATGACGAATATGAAAAAGATCTTTTAACCTAGAGATGACTAATTTTCTTTCTCGAATGCTTGCCAATCGAAAATTAATTCTATGGGTACAAAATGAATTTTTAATCTTCACAATTTTTTTACCACTTTAGAATTATTAGTAAATCTCCGTTTTGTCCAAGTAGATATTAAAATGACGGGTGAATTTTTTTAAAAAGCTTTCTGATTAATAGAACCTATTCAATGGTGTCGATAACGTGTAGTTTTTGGTGTGACCCAATCTCTCTCTCATTGGACTATCTCTTTTACGTACACCACAATACCTTTCGCTCGGCTGTTGCATTTTACAAATTATTGTAGCTGTATCTGATAGTGACTTATTTCATAGTCTTGTATCCAAATTTTAGTGAGTACAGTGGTACATGGTTGGCTTTTCAAGGCACACAAATGAGAATAAATACCTCGTAGCAAATTTCACTGTGTTGACGAACATTGATGAAAGGTTATTTAAAGCTTAAGTAAGTCCTCCGTGGGGGTCTATATAATGGTTCGCTCCTTTTCAGCCTTCCTCATAAATATTTTTCCGCCGCGAATCCAGCGGTAGGTGTATTTTTTGTTTTCTTAGCTTCTCGTGCAGCACTGAGGACTCTACGGCGCGGCGGCCAGGACACACGGAATTCATTTATGCAATTAGGAACGTCTGAGGGTGGAATGTTGTTCCGGGTTAAATGACGCGTGGAAAAAATCCATTTTAGCCTGCGTTTTGCCATTAGAGCTTCCTTAACGTACTGACTGCTGTATTTCACATATATGCCTCCAGGCTTGCCATTTAATTTGGGCTTCAAGCGATAGCAATAATTAATATTACTTTCACTTGCCTCAAGACCTAGCTCTGCTGTCGGTAAGGTTTTCTCCCTGAGTAAAGGGAATACCGTGAGTTTCAAAATTTTTGGAAAGTATCCTATGGTCCAAGTCATCATAGAGTACTTTTTTCCTTGCCTGCTCTTCGATAATTTAATCATCAGCTCTTTTTTTTACTTTAATTGAAGTTGAATTTCTTTCTCGATTGTAGAACTGCAGATCATATTCATATTTTCATTAGAGTAAACTACCGGTTAAAGGTAGGTTACAATGAAAGCCAGAGACAATCCAGCATATTTATAAACGTGCTGGGCCCTATCTACCTCTAGTATTTCTTTCTTCATCTCAGCGTAAGCCCTACCTTTCTTTATCCCGTCCATAAAACATATTATTTTTCTTCTCTTGCCCCGCTTGCCCAATGTCCTTCCTTCCATCACGGCCTTCACGAATACCTCCTATCTCCTGGCCCCTCATTACCGCTTCCATCCACCATCCCTGCCTTCCCCTATTCTCATCCAGAAGATTCCTCCCTTACCAACTTGGTCAAGCACTTCCTTATTTGTCTTCCTTTCCGTCCACTGCACCTTCTCCATCCTCCTCTACGCCCACATCTCGAACGCCTGTAGCTTATTTTCGCCTTCCTTTCTCAGAGTCCACGTTTGTGCCCCGTACAATGCCACACTCCATATCAAGATCCTCACCAGCCTCTTCTTTACATCCTTACTTAAGGTTCCCGTCATCAGCTCCCTTCTATTATTGAACGCTTCCTTCGCTAACACTATTCTCCTCCTAATGTCTTTGCTACCATGCCCATCTTCTTCTAGCGTACTTCTACCCAAGTAATTAAATTGTTCTAATTGCTACAGATTGTGCCCTCCTACTTTTGTGACCAGACTCGTGTTCTTTGTCCATTAGAATGCCATTACTTTTGTTTTCTAATGATTTATCTTGATTTCGTATTTCCGGCACTGCTTTTCCAATTCATCTACTAAAGCTTGCAATCCCGTCTATGAATGACTAACCAATGCCTGGTCATCCACGAATCTAACCGACTCTATCAGCTAGTTTCCTAATTTTATTCCCACATCTAGCTTTTCCCATGCCTCTCTTGCAATTTCCTCAGCATGCATATTAAAATTGAAGGTGACAACGGGCACATACTCCTCGACCTATAACTGCCCATCCTGATTCACTTTCAGCTACCCTCACCTGAGCCCTCAGTCCCATATATAAGTTTCGGATGAGTCTATTATCACGCCAATCTATTCTTATTTTTCCGAGTATCTGCATTAGTTTCTCCTAGTTTACTCTGTCAAACGCCTTTTATAAATCCTCAAAAGAAGCAAAAAAATCGTGATTATACTCTTTTGTTTCTATCTATTAGTGTCCTCATTACCGCAATCGCATCCCGAGTTGCCGTCCCCTTCCTGAATCCAAACTGGTCATTGTTTAAATAATACGA
Organism: Pyrrhosoma nymphula; assembly: GCA_963573305.1. Classification (NCBI taxonomy): domain Eukaryota; kingdom Metazoa; phylum Arthropoda; class Insecta; order Odonata; family Coenagrionidae; genus Pyrrhosoma; species Pyrrhosoma nymphula. The sequence goes on along the minus strand of OY754337.1, from coordinate 44,987,434 downwards.
GAATGATACGATAATAATCTCTACACTACAACTTCTATTTAATATTCTAAGCAAAACTTTTTCCGCGTGTGAAATTAATCTAATCTTTCTCTACTCCTCGCATTCTAACGCTTTCTTCTTCTTCGGGATAGGTATTAATACTGTTTTCACGAAATCCTCTGGCCATACTCCTTCCTCGTAGATCCTGCGAATAAGTCAGAAAAAGGATCGTCACCCTTTACCACCTAGATTCTTCAGTAACTCCAAAGGTAGGTTATCGGCTTCCACTGCTTTTTTACCCTTCATCTCTCTTAATGCCCTCTATTTCGCTGGCAAGTAACTCCGGTCCGAGGTTATCCTTATCTATAATAATAATAATAATAATAATAATAATTTCTTCATAGGTAACAGTTTTCGCCAATTACTCCCTATTTATTATATACTAGCTGAAGGTTCCCGTTGAAATTCAACGGGTGTAAAAAACATTGACCGTATTTTATAATGAAACCATGAAGCCTGAAGAACACTGTCAGCATGATCATTTGAGGAGTTCGTAACCTATCTTGTACGTTGTGGTCGTTGTAATTCGTTCATTTTACAGGTGCACGGAGAGTTGAGTGACTTTTTGTCCTCTTTAGTGGACGGTAAATCCGAAAATGGGCCACGCAGACTCCTTTCTACTTAAATAGCACCCAGGTCGATAGATGGTCACCTTGTCCCTCCGGTTCTCTTTAGCCGTCTTCTGTATGATTAACAGCTTGATCACTTCCCTTGTGTACATAAATATATTTGCATTCAATGACTTAATTGAGTTCCGCAATTCAACGTTGATATGTGCGTTGAGTATCTTTATCAGGATAGGAGAGTAGAGTATAATCCAGCGGTTGACAACGTCAAAAGGAGCATTTTCAATAGCAGCCATGTTTATATGTCCTATGAATCCTTCAATACCCGGGCTATGCCTTCGGCATAAAGAATAGCTATATTCATTGGTCCCTAAATCATAATCATTGGTTTATAAAATTAAAAATCTATGATGATGAGTCTTAGTGCACTTGCCAATTTTCATGCACCGATGTCATTCATTGCGCAGAATATCCGTTCATCTTTCGGATAAGAAGTATGGGGTGACGTCATTATAATTTCCGCCATCATAAAACAGATGGGTTAATATGTGAACCAGATTTATAGCTGGTTACGCGTCAGTAGGTTTGGCTAGGATGAAATTTGTGCGGTTCTTAGCGTAATCCGAGAAACACCACGGGGAGATTCTCATGAGATCTGGTGGGCATGTCTTTGAGCATCCAAGTCTAACTTTTGTCGTTTTTCATGCAAGGACTCATTTTCTCTCAAACAAGATATTCCTCTTGCTTTATAAAATGTTTTCGAAAGGTTAGCCTTTTTTCTATTAGGGATGTTGATGGATATACTTTTAATTCCAAGGAAGGGAAACAGCGGCGAGTGAGTGTCTCGAATTGGCAACTCGATGATTGAGTGAATGTAAGTCAACTGCACTTTAACACGTTTAATTATATACAAACACGAAGAAAAAAACTTTGTTGAAGTTACATTCCCTATGCTGTTGCAGCAAAATTCGTTTGTCAACATCGTGACAGCAGAACTCATTGTCGCGCGAGCAAATGGCGATTGCTACCTTTGCTCCGTTGAGCGAGCAAAATACATTTGCTCATGGCGCGCCTACATTTGCTCGGCCAACAAACGCGATTTGCTTCGCCAGAGGTCCGATTTGTAGCGGTAGCTAAGGCCATTGTTATTCCAGCATTCAGCTGTTAGTCCAACTAAGTGATTTTGCAGCCTTTACAAAACTATTAGCAGCATCGGTATACGGTATTTCAGCAAATCATTGGTACCGATTACAAAATGTCCGCTGAGTGCATCATGGGAATTTTGGTCTAAATAATAACAATGCTGTTTTTAATATTGAAATTTAACTTTTATTGGTATCAGCATCAGGCAATGCATATCAAGTCATCGTAAAACTTTACAAATATTTTATGTTAGCATGCATTGAGATAAGTGTTGTAATTAGGTACAGATACCTTGTTAAAAACACATACTAAAACAGCATTTCTCCCTATAAACAATTGGAGAAAATAATGATCGAAGAATAACATTACAAAAAATCACAATCAATCCATTCAAGCGCGAGGTCATTTATCTTTTACAATCTTTCTACATTTACCTACGTTATTCTCAGACAGCAATATTTGTAATTATGGAGGTTATTGTATTTCTTGGTTTTATTTTCCTTAAAGCTACACTTATCAGACGCTGGGGATTTTTCGTCTCTCTCATGCGGCTGCAGATATGGTTTCGCGGTATTCCACCTTCCTTATTTCCAGAGTTCTGGGCCGTACGGTTTTTATCTTGGGTCTCCTGCCCGATTCCTTCCTGGCCTCTCTATAAATTCCTGGTTCCCCTTTCGTCACCTTTACGCCGCCTTGTATCCGTTCCCTGCCGTTTTCATTCTCCGACTTTGTCCTTTTTCCTCCTTCGCGTGCCTTTAGATCTTAACTCCTCCACTTATCTCTGCTGACTGTCCACGGTTAACCTTCTAGGCGTCTCCCGTTACTTATTGTTACCCGTTTATTGTTTTTGCGTCATCCTGGGGGGTTATTTTGTAATCTCACCTTTTTAGTGACTCTTAGTGGAGAGGCGGGAGATCCGTTTCCCTCTCTTAATGATCGGCTCACGAACGGTACGTGAATTGTCGAAGCTTCAATTACCTTATATTAAATAAAAGATGCCGAGACTAGCGAATACCCAGATTGTTCAACATCTTACGGATGATATCTTATACTGTACATACCACGAAAATCTAAATACAGTCAAAACTACAAACGACATGTAAGCGATCACTCAATATTTAAAAAAAATTAACTGCATCTAATTAGTGTTCGATTCACAAGCACGAGAAATGTCTACCAATAACGTAGATTTTAAGGCAATATTTGTTAAAAATTATGAAATTATGGTATAAACAACTAAATTCCATTCTCCATACACTGGCGGATATGCACACGAAAACAAAGGTATCAGCAATATTGTTTGGGAAATAATGATACGAAATATATACACAGATGATTCAAGCTAATAATAACATAAGCATTTCAAACAAAGCATACCTTCAAGTGCCCAATATATTGGAGTTGAAAATGCTGAAGTTCTTCACGTTTAGCAAATTACAACAATACGAATTAAAATCGTTTGTATCTTTCGCGCCCTTGTTTATTTTCTAACTCAAACTACAAGTGGAAACGATGGTGGCTCCATGTCACGTTTTTTATGACAGATGAGATGGAACTAATGGCAAGCGGAGATAATAAAACGGATCAAGAGTCGAAAGATACGGATCAGAGCGGATGAATCGTCTAAAAGACCAGCACATGACCGGCAGTTCACCGCTTGAGATCCGAAGATGGTCACGCCGCCTGGGTGGCGGAGTTGAACTACGAAAAAGTGACATTTTATGACGTATTCTCACTAAAGTGAGATTACAAAATAACCCCCCTGAACTCCCCAATGTAAATATTGATTTATGTTTGGCGTCCCTAGTTATCTATATTGTTACGTGCTGTTTTATTATGATTTATGGCTATTAATTTGAATTACGAATTTATTTTCGGATTTATTTATGGTGGTTTGGTTACAGCGTGCATCAGTATTCATTAACTCTCTTTCAACCACTTCGAACAGAAATGAACAGCAAATGGGTAGAACCGGGAGAACCGAGGGAACGGATTAGTTATAGGAGCGAAGCATCATGGTATGGCTATCAAGGGCAGCGTATTGGCCAGTACCTAATGACCGCCAAAAATGGCTGCAAAATAATGAACTCCGAATCTGAAAATACGTTGCTCACTACGTTTAATCCAGCCACAAGAGAAGCTTAAAAGATTACACCTATTCGAAGTTCTGCAAAGAAATAGCCATTTTGTCGCAACAATCATGTGAAGAGATAAATAATTTTGTAACTATGGCAAGACGATTGCTCGCTTCACTGAAGTATTTGTTGTTGTTACAAATGCAGGCCTACCGATACCGTTTGCTCCAGGCGCCAACGTCATTTTGTCAGAATAACGAATCATTTGATCTGTGGCAATTAGTTCTGTTCTTAAGGCAAATATTCAGCCAACAAATGGGTTTTTGCTCGAATAACGAAAATATTTTTTTCCGTGAATAATTCGTAACATTTATGATGTAGAAGAATTGGTCTAAAAACTGTTCGCAATCGTAACGAAATTCAACGGGTGTGAAAAATATTGAACTTATTTTATAAGAAAACCACAAAGCCTGAAGAATACTGTCAGCGTAGTCATAAGAGGAGCTCATAACCTATCTTGTATGTTGTAGTCGTTGTAGTGGATACGCTGGCCGTTTTCCAGGTGCACGGAGATATGAGTGACTGTTGGTCCTCTTTCTTGCACGGGAAACCCAAAAATGGGCCACAAAGACTCATTACTACTTAAATAGCACTTAGGTTGATAGATGGTCACCTCGTCCCTCCGATTCTCTTGAGCTGTCTTCTGAGTGATTAACAGCTTGATCGCTTCCCTTGTGTACATAAATATATTTGCAGACTGAATTTAGTTGCGCAATTCAACGTTGATATGTGCGTTGAGTATCTTAATCAGGATTGGAGAGAAGGTACAATCCAGAGGTTGACAACGTCAAAAGGAGCCTTTCCAGCCGCTGCCATGTTTATTTGACCTATAAATCCTACATCACCCGGACTGCGCCTTCGGAATAAAGGGTAGCCATAATCATTGGTTTCAGTTGTTAAATAAAACATCTATGGTGATTCTTAGTACACTTGCCGATTTTCATGCACGGATGTCGTTTATTGCGCAGAATTTCTATCCTTCTATCGGGTAAGAAGCATGTAGTGACGTCATTATAATTTCCGCCCTCTTATTACAGATTGAAGTTTCGGAACATATGGGTCTATATTTGAACCAGATTTATAGCTGGTGGGCATGTCTTTGACCATCCAAGTCTAGCCTTAGTCGTTTTTTATTCAAGGACTCATTTTATCGCAAAGATGACATTCCTCTTGCTTTAGAAGATTTATTCGAAAGGTTACAATTTTTTCTGTTAGACATGTTGATGGATAATTGTTTAAGCCATGGAACTCGATGGTTGAGTGAATGTAAGTTAACTGCAATTTAACACTTTTAAACATACCAATTGACCAAAATTGGTCCAAAAAACAGGTCACAATCGTAATGAGATCTGAGTATTAAACGATAATAAACAACGCCGTGTTTGTTGTAGCAACAGAGGCATTAATACAATTACTATTCACTGAACGTAAATACTCCTGCACCTTAAATTCCTTTATGTGTATCGTTTACTACGTAAGTGTTCTCTCATATTCATGCAGTTCCCCTATGAGAGCTACTTTGAGAATAGACATTGAAGAGTATACTTGTTGTAAATATGCATTGAATTTATCTATTACCCCCGAAGCAATCTATCATGGGGCCCTTGGGACTCTGGGCCCTTCTTATACAAATTTTCTTTCTTCGTGCTATCATGGGCCGGCAGGAAAACTTAAATGCCAGATGCGTCAATATCCTTTGAAATTCAAATCTCTGGTTGTCAAGAAAATATTTTTGTTGATTTAAGAGAAAACTGTGAGATTTTTCAGCTATAAACATGATTTTCTGTCAATTACGAAGCGTAAAAGAAAATCGATTGAAAGAATTAGAAACTTCATTTATTCAGCCATACATTTAAAAAATTCCATCCCTCTATCTTGAGTGTAAGTAACTTTAAAAAGCAAAAACTGAAACCATTGCACCGAACCCAATGCTTAGCAAGGACCACCAGGGGGGGCCTTTGGGGGCCGTGAGGGATTTTTTATATAGCCTATGTTACATCCAGATACATTTTCTTACTTCATGCCAGATTTCAGCTCAATCGGTTCTGTAGGTTTTGCGTGATTGAGCAACAGACAGACACCATTCAATTTGTATGTATTAGTATGATGGACAGCATACACAACCATGTCCTGGATGGGGAAAAACCACCCAGGCGGGACTCGAACCCGCGACATTCGGGTTGGTAGGCGAGAACGTTACCCTGCTACCACCGAGGCCGACCTTTGTCCTTTCATCGTCTATATCTAGGTTCACAGGTTTATTCTCGCTTTCATACACCTCCCCTACGTATTCTCTCCACCTATCCTGGATATTTCCTGTTCGATTAATATATTCCCTGTTTTGTGCTTAATTATTGCCCTCTTTTACCACCCGATAACATTTTCACTTTGGAGCATAAAGCTGTCACTTCCCCATCTTCCTGCAGCTTTTCCATTTTCTCGTGTTATCCCTTCCACCAGTTTTCCTTTGCCCGATTGATCACTCACCGGAGTTTATTATTTAATTCCTTGTACTTAACCTTGCCTAGGTTGGTGTTGACATTTTCCCGCACCCTTTTCTCACCCATATGCCTATAATTTCTTCCGTAAACCACTGCTTGTTTAACCTCCTAGTTTCAACTGTTCCTTTTGTTTTTCTGCCGTTCGTACTAAGCCTGTTTTTATAATATTCCATCTTCTCTCGATTGTTCTTATCCTCTTTGCTTCACCTATATTCTTTTCCACTAGCAGCTGGTATTCCCTCCTTTTCAACCCTTTCAATGCTTTCACGTTCCACTTCTTTGTCTTTCTATCTTTTCAAAGCCTCTTATAAACTAAAGATCTAACTTCACAGCTCATCATGACTAAGTTATGATATGAGTCCGCATCCGTCCCTGGATAGCTTCGCGAGTTTTTTACACTATTCTTAAGTCTCTGCCTTACCATAATGTAATCCATCCGGTATCTCCCAGTATCACCCGGCATTTCCCATGTGCACGTACGCCTGTGGTGATGTTTAAATCAAGTGTTTGTTACTACTAATTTGTTTCTTCTACAAAGTTCAACTGCCTTCTCACCACGAACATTTCATGTCCCTTGCCCTCATCACTTTTAATCCATCCCTCCCTTCCCCCACCACTGCATTCCAGTCACTCATCACTATCAGGTCTTTCTTTCCCGGGACCTCTCTAATTATTTCTTCTAGTTGCTCGTCATCCACCTATTTTTCCCTATGGTTGCTTGTAGGCATGTATACCTGAGCCAATACGAAATTCGTCGGGCGTGCCTTTATTTCAACCACTAGCATCATGTTTACTACCCTCATCCCCAATTTTGTACTTAGTACCATAGATTCCCTACGTTGACTCTCATCTCCCCCACTGTGAATTAACCTTTAACTATCGCTCGAATAGTCCCCGCTATCCTTCCATCTTACGTCGTACAGCCCCAAAGTATCTATTTTCCCTTTCTCAATTTCCTGTTTAATATTGTCAATCTCCCCGGCCCTCATTATTGTGCTAACGTTTCAAGTTCCTATTTTTACCGCTGCTTTCTTCATCTTTTTCATTTTCATCCCCCCCACTATTCCTTGTATCCTCTAATAACACATTGTTGTGCAGGGATTTCGTGTGTTTAAGACCGCGGAGGCCTTGCCGCCCCCGCTGATGGGCACGACACCCGCCCTCGTGGGCGGCGTCCCGTAGTTGCCAGGATTCAAATCTCTGTGAATGAATTTCATATTCTGGGTAATTGATAGTTGGGAGGGACCCCCATCACCGCTTTCCAACGGTATTTTTAACGTGACGCCTTCACAAAACTACCTTTCGTCTGGTTCCTAACCTTCGACCTATCTGGCATGGGTGACCCTACCAGGAGCAATGAATATTAATTGCTCCTATAAGTCCAGCTCTAGGGGTTATTGTAATGCGCAAGCCCAAGGTTGTAGTTCAAGGGAAGAGTTCATCTTCATAGAAAGGCATTTATAATTTCCTCGAATGGAGATGGAAACAAACGTCGCGTCGACCTGAGAGATAGTAGCGTTAAGCATAATCACCCGTTAAAACTTGAGAAAAATCAACCAGCATTAAATCCCAACTTTTATCATTCTTCGGTAGCGATCGATATTTTTATCGTGCCGCCTCAATATTCTCTAATCCCTTGTGTGACCACCGCATTGGAATCTGCCCATAATAAAAAAATCATACGCAATCGTTCAAACCTTCTTATCACCGCCGCAGTCCGTGTTCGAGAACCAAATCTCCATTCAAATGGTCTTGCTATTCTCTTCACAAGACATGCCCTCTGTCTTTCGTGAAGTCATTTTTAAGGAGCGTATCACTTCCTGTCTGTGCGTCCTGCTCATCACTTTTCTGGCTCCTGTTTCACCATCCTACTGGAATTTTGAATCTGGGGGAACCGGTTTCAGTAGTTGCCCTAAAGGAAACCTCTGGGTGGAAGTGAACAATACATATTTGAATACCATCGGGGTTCCTCCGAACAACAATTCGCAAGGTTACATAAAGCCATCAACGCTAGGTGCACCAGCGTGTGGTTTACTCAGTAATGTTAGACTGAGCGGTGAAGTCATCGTCCGGATTAGAATGTGGTTGAATGCTACGGGCGCAGGAAGTAACTATGTGATTTTCTCTGTTCCCAACACGGACTTTTACGCGAAATTCGGGCCAACGTCGGGCGAGTGGCTTGATCGACGCCAAACCGCGACAACACGAATAGAAGAGGGCTCGTACGAGGTGAGTGCGATGCAGAGTATTAAATAAAACGAGAGAGGAGCCAATCTCTCATCCGGTTTAAGGGTTTCATCTAATTATAATGATGTTATTTTCATCAAGCATTGACCGTCGCGTAGCGTCGGAACGCAATCAGTTCGTAAGGCTTTACTTAATAAAAGTTCACATTTTTATAAACTACTATAGAAGGTGCTCATTGAATATCAACGGGAAGGAAAAACATCAACGCCAATACATTGTAATAAACCATTAATATCTTATTTTGTGCTAAGAATCATTGAGTTAATGGATATAAACGGAATATCGACTAAAAAAATGAGTATGGTCGTTATGGGGACGACGACTCAAAAACGCTAAAATATTGCAAAAAATCATTACGTTTTAGCAAATATTTCGGAATTGCGACAGGAATACAAAATTCGATTGAAGGAATAGGAATCTGTATTTTATTTTCTTTTTAATGGTACCTTTTCCAATAACAGAAAACCACTATTTCTAATTTAATTTTGCAAATAAAAAAAGGTCTGGAGCCAAATGAAGATTCAGCTTCACGGGTATTTCTTATGTGAAAGTTACTGACGTATATATACACATCGGTGATTATTATAGCAGCTTATCTTTAACGTGGGTCTTACATTGTTGTGCTATTAGTCTTACATTCTTACGCTTTCGTTTTAGGTTATTTTCGGACCATTATTTTCTTTCTCAAGGTCTTAAGTCCTGTTACGGACCTTCAATGTGACGGTGCTCTGAAACTGCCGTATAATATTATTTCTGTATTTAATATTGGTCGCACTATTATTTAAATGATTCTGTGAAACAGCCATCTAATATTGCTTTGCTGTGGGGGGTCTGTTTATTGAGTCCCATTGTTTTACATGAGATATATAAGTAATATTTGAGATTTGGTGAAGAATGAATTATTTTAATTACAAGGCGCAATTTACCAATCAGGTTGTTCTATGTATCCACCAATGCCTCACGCACAAAAATTCAGATTCTCTCAGTTAATTCCCGGTTGCTAGTTTTTAGCCGTAAACCTTAAAATTGTTGCCTCAATGGAAATCTTGTGATACTAGGCTACAGTGAGAACATTTGACCGAGAGTCAATTAGTGCAAAGTATTTTTGTACTCCTGAATAAATATAAAGTTCATGAGCTGAACAATGAAATCACGGGCATAGACTTCACTCTCTTTTCCAGGGATTTTCGTCCAAATAATCATCGTCATTAAACTCTAGCGACTTAATATATTCAAACTTGACAAAAATCGAGTAATTTCCTCCAAAAACAGCAATTTCAGATAATTGTGAAAATGAAATATGGCTGTTCCAACCATAATATACTGTGTATCGTCAATGTCACAATCAAATGGATTAAGGTATTTTTCTGCTTCTTTAGTCATGTTTGTCCAAATATAAATTACATTAAGCTAGATGTCTGGTCACACCTTAAAAGTTCGTAATGTATTTTTTGAATAATCCATGTTCATAAGGACAGAGGCACTACAATTGCTTCATTTTTTTAAAAACAAGTCACCAATTACGTGCATATCATCTTTAAAATTAAAAATATTTCTTTTTTTTTTGTTGAGATCCTTCTTGTATTTACGCCATCCGTTAACGATATTAGATTATAGTTTTTGTAAAATAGTGTCTTAATTTGCTTGTTTCTCCATAATCCTTACTGCATTTACTCATTGGTAAATTTTTAATCAATAAATTTATTAGCACCTCAAGTTCATCATCGATTGCATCCGATGATCAGTTGAAGTCTCTCGTCAGATTGTTTGCTACAAATGTATTTTCCGGTTCGATTAGTAGTAGTATTTCTGTTTAACGTGCTTCGACGGCTAAGGTCATTTCGCACTTACTGTCTGCCGCGTGCAGTAGACAGGGGCAACAGCACTCGGACGAATCGGAGGATCACCCCTCCCAACTCGAGCCGAGCCCAACGATGCTTAACTTCGGTGACTGATCGGGAACCGGGGTTTTCATCGTGGCAGACCGTTGCCCTTTCCGGTTCGATATGTAACACTTAACCTGTATGCTTGCAAGTTAAGCAGCATGCTTTGTAATCGCGATGATAATTTGTGAAAAGGCCTATTAAATATTAAGACCAACTGTATTAAGACCAAATTTCATATCCCTAAGTATTATGGTGTGAAATAAAAAGACTGGCAATTTTCCACAGGAATATAGTTTTAATCGACCGGTTTCGGTGTACAACACCATCATCAGGTCGGTGATGATGGTTACTCCTGATGATGGTGTTGTACACCGAAACCGGTCGATTAAAACTATATTCCTGTGGAAATTCCCAGTCTTTTTATTTCATGATGTTATTCCACAAAATCAAGCCTGAAACAACAACTTTTATAAGTATTATGGTGTGTTTCCACTGTAACGTCCGGGTCACCATGAATTAATTGTTTAAAGCGCTCATATCCAAACAGAAATACCAAAAGTTATTTTTATATTTAGGTGTAGTGTAATTGTGTTTCAGTTAATGCTCACAATGCATTTAAGCTAGCGGCCTCCCCTTTGGAAAAAGTACCGCTCTCAGCCCTGTAGATGAAGCATCAACTGATAATGTAATTCATTATTCAGGGTTGAATGAAGCTGAAACTTGTGACCTAATAATTATTGTTTTTAAGAGATGCAGAATCTTAAATTAGGGGCATTCCGATTAAATTTCTTATATTCCTTCAACATATCCCTAAGAGGCCTCGATAAATCAGAATAATTATGAATGGACCTTGATAAATAGTTAAACAGACAGAGATCCTCTGAAAGGAGTTTCGATGTGTTGGTGGTTCTATTTGTTGTCATGTGTCTTCAACAAAAGTGAAGTGTCTAAAAGCTTTCAGGATTTTCACGCATGCGGTATGGTGGACCTTTACCAAATATATTTAGTAAAGGTCCACCATATTACGCCAGGGCCGTATTAGGACATGCCGGGGCCCCTGGGCACAGAAAATGTTTGGGCCCCGTTGGAAAGTAAAAAATGGGAATGACAGGAAATATATTTTCTGTTATGATATTATATCTACCTATTATGCCTATGGCGCAGTTAATCAGTTTCACAAAATAGCAAATAATACGTAGTTATTATTGTTGAAATGTTCACTGTACACTCTCTGGAAAAAATTGAAAATCTGATGGTAATTTTAGTAGGTATCAACTTGAAAACCGAAAAAATTAGCTCCTTTTTTATCTAAGCAAATATATCGTCATTTCGGGGCCCCCGTGAGGTAGGGGGCCCTGGGATCGGGCCCCTTGGGCCCTTATGGTATAGACTGATTTGTGTATAGCTCTCTTTTCTTACATTTGGGAGTCTTGCAGCTTGCCATATTATCAGTATTTGCTCAGCGGCCTCCTTTAAAATCTGAGATGGTGGAAGATCTTTCCGTTCACATCAGCTTTCTTGACATCTTGTTTTAAGATTAAGTCGTTGACAAAGATAATTACTGAGAACCCCCTTACATGTATGCTCTCGTTGATATATATATATATATATATTTATTGAAAAATGCGTACTAGAATTCAGTGCTGCCAAGCAGCATGATTTGAAAATGCGTAATTCAATTTATAAAAACGCCATAAGAATTAAAATATATTCAGTCAACTTGAGTACTACGCCGTATTTCATATTTTACCTCCAAGCAGTTTCCAACGTTGCCGCATTGTTCGCAGCATTTCGGCTGCTTGCTCGGAGAAAAACCGGAAGTATGTTTTTTAAACTTAAATGCTGACACTAAATTGCCGATGATCTAATCTGAAAAAAATATATTGTGTGACTTGATATCTTTTGCACGTTATATTAGTTTTTTAATGATTTTTTTTGGGCCAAACTTGAGATAAAAAATGTTATATGAAGGGAGGTCATCGTTCTGCCATTAAGACAATGCATTTCAACGTAAAATTCCATCATTTTCAAATCCATATATCTTCATTAAATGGCCGATGACATAGTAATATTTTTACACCAATCGATAGGAGAAATCATGGACAATAATATATGTCAAAATCAGGGCAGGTTTTCGGACATGCCTAAAATGATGGTTCCTCCTTAACTCCCTACCTCTAGAACTTGCTACCCATAGAATAAATGTCTCTCAAGCAAGATAAAGCTCCCCAATTCCCACGCGGGTTCATGTCAGATAGGGTAGTCCATTGTGTAAATAAGACACCTTGTAATTATCTCCATCGTCTCAGGCTCAAACTTATGGAAGTTCATTTCATCGTAAATGAAATGGAAAAATTTGTTATATTCCACCAATTTATTCTCAGGTACAACTAGTTTCGACGCAGCGGCGTCATCTTCAGGTACAAAATGAAGCCTCTTTGTACCTGAAGATGACGCCGCTGCGTCGAAACTAGTTGTACCTGAGAATAAATTGGTGAATATAACTAAGTTTTCCTTTTCATTTACGACACCTTGTAATGTTCAAGAGTTGAAAACATTTTTTTAAAGATTTATTTAGATGCTGCATTGTTGCGGTCATGGTATTTCACATCTAGATAGTGAATGTGGAAACCCATTGGGGAAAGTGCATTTAATTGTGGAGAATTACGAAGTGCTTTGTTTGCACGACGGTTATCGCCAAATTCCACCAAGTGAACCCTGATGCAATCAATTTCTGCGAGGGAAGGTACTCCCCTCTTTTCCACCCGTTGCACTTATGCCTTGCTCACTATGCAGAACTGGTAACGGCAAGCGGTGGACATCGAACGCCTAATCCGCGACGTGATTGCCGGGTGGCCTATCCTGAATTTCCGTTATAATATTTTCGTGTTTCTCGGGGTTCTGCTCATATGCGTCTACTTCCATGCCATTTTTCACTTACCATCTGACAATATGTAAGCGTTTCTCACCGAAGAATGAGTCTTCCGCTTCCGCACGCTCATCTGTTTATTTTAACTTGTTACCAAAATGGCATAAAATTGTGAAACTTAAACCGCGAGGCGAAACCTGAGGGCAGATGACAAAAATTTCGAAAATAATATTATTATAATATTATTATAATAATATTATAATATATTTAGCTATGAAGTCAATTTTTCTTACCTCAAGCTGACTGAAATCTGAGAAATATTTTATGACGAACACCCCTATTGTACATATTCAATTGTCATTATCGAGCATAATTTCAAACGAATAAAATCTCAGTTATTCTTTAAGTAAGTACTAATTAGTAATTCCTTATGTTACCTATCGTGTTCCATAGTTTATTTTTGTTCATCATGTAGCAACTAAATAATGCCCCCTTACAGAATTGAAATTAGATCAATGCACGAACTTCGATGCCCTACGATGGATGCGCAATACTTGCTCCTTCGCGGGCGGACCATTCTGTTCGCAAGGTCTCCTTTGCACTACATTATGAGAATAGGTACAGACACATGACATGCAAATGATTATTTACACAATTTCTAAAGCAAGTAGCGTATTTAAGTGCATTTTATGTCTAAGATTTATCTCGAGCTCTCATTCGTTGCACTAAGAATCAACGTTAATTTCAAATTAAGGGTCTTAAACTCCGATTTTGTGCTTCTTCCTCGGTAAATGACTGAATTGTCAGCAAATGGTCTAATCTGCATCCAAATCTGAAGTAAATGTCGTCGATATGAAGACGAAATAACGAGGAACCGATCACGCTTCTTAGTGGGATACCGGATGTCATCCTCATCATGTTGGAACTACGACTACTAATTCGATTATTACTTTCTTGCAACCTCCTGTGTCAAGTTTCTCATACACTATATTTTCGTTTATTTCACACAAATACTGAGTAAATATTAGCGGGTCGTGCGGAACACAGTTGATTGCTCTCTCGAATTTCAATAATATCGGGTCTCTTTGGTTTTCCTCGATTGTAGGTTAGATTCTTGAACAATCGTGCTCCCCTAATCCCCTCTGGACATGGAGATATGTTACTTTTAGTCAGGTCTAGCCGCTGGACATTCCTCAGCGATGTAAAATAATCTCGCCCAGGTGCGTTATAACGATGTGTAAGTACATACGCACTTTCATGGAAAATGTTCCAGGGTTTTCCTTTGTTAGAACTGCCGGTGGCTACTTCACTATTTTGGTCTGTCAATGACTCCGTCGCCATCCAGTTTGATGACTTCTTCAAGGGGCTTAAAATGTTTAAAGGGGAAGAAAGACGCCGAGAATTTAGAGAAAGCTAGGAAAATCCGGAAAAGTCTTAGAAATTAATTTCTTTTCTTTGGTGGACGCAAACTAGAATATTGGTCTGTATAAAAGTAATTCGTGAAAGACAAAATTAGGTAAAAAGGTATTTTATTTTTTCAGATTCAAGTAACAGGACTCGCTGTTGAAGATACTTTTTTTGTGGATGAGATTGAAGTGAACTCTGATGTGACCACGACAGAAACTGGGATCTCTTCGTCATCTGAAATCTCTACAACGTCGTACAAGACATCAACGTCAACCGAGGCGTCAACGTCAACCGAGACGTCAACGTCACTCGAGACCTTAGCGTCAACCAAGACGTCAACGTCACCCGAGATGTCAACGTCACCCGAGATGTCAACGTCACCCGAGACGTCAACTTCAACCGAGGCGTCAACGTCACCCGAGACGTCAACGTCACCCGAGACGTCAATTTCAACCGAGACGTCAACGTCATTATACGAGGTGTCAACGTCATCGGATGCGTCAATGCCACTGTCCAATGCGTCGTCATTATCCGTGACGTCGACGTCATCCGAGGCATCAGCGTCATCCGAGAGATCAACATCAACCGTATCATCGGCGTTCTCCGAGGCATCATCACCGTCTTCAGAACTTTCTCATTCGCCCACATTGAAGACAACCTTGGATGTACCTCACTCAGTTACTACTAAAAGTACAACGGTGGCCTTGGTTACAACACGTACGTCACCTCATGTGATCTTGCCCACTGATTTGGGAACAAATCTGACCAGTGCATAAAATCTAATCTCAGGCAGTGTTAAACATAGTTTTTTTTCTTTTTCTAATCCATTGAATCGTACTTTACTTGTCTGATCCTCGGATCTTTGCTCGGCGCTGAACAAAAAATCCTCATGTTTCCATGAATAATCATCCGGTTTTTTTAATTTTTCTCATCGTAGAACTTTTTCATCTCAATGTCCCAGCCCACATTTTTGGGAACAATGATACGGTCTATTCCTGTTTACCTGACTTCCAACTATAACAACCGAAAAAAGTATTTCACAATGTTTTTCCCTTTTTAAAAGTGAAAATGTCTGTTTGCTCGTACATTACATTTTTCTGTGAATTCTTTCAACGGCAAGGCAGCTATTCTTTTAATTTGTCAAGTTCATCGGTTGTATAGTGTCATAAGACTTGCTCGAATGCAAACTGTTTTGTCTCTCTTTTTGACAAACTGTTTTGTTCTGTCTATCTTTGTGTTTTTCATGAGTGTATTAGTATTTAATTTACTTATTATTAAGGCTTATTTTTTGTTGGTCAAATTCACTGTTTTCCTAAACCTTTAACTAGTAGGTAGGTTTAAACTTTTATGAGGCATCGACAGCCATCGGTGAATTAGCTAGAATGCTTTTAAATAACGCTTAATCTATTTGGATACTGAACCTGGGAAAAATCTTTTTGGTAAGATAACTTATGTAGAGTTTATATATGTAATATGTGTTGCATAGGGAAAATAAGTAAACGTTTAATACGAAAAAGTAGTCTCCCTTTCAGTATCTTAAACTTCTTTTTTTCTTCTGGAATGAAGAATCACTCGGTAATTTTCACACATTTATTTGGTCAACATTTGACCGGTTTCGATGTTTACTGCATCATTATCAGAGATATATTTACTGTACAGCGGGCGTCACAATATTTAGGAGGGCATATTGGGGGATGGGAGTGGGGGTGTTTGAAGGGGAAGGGTCTTAGGGAGGGAGAGAGGGTTGGGTTTGTTTGTAGCTCAAGGACCAGGGAAAGCATAATATGTACATCACAGATTAAAAGATACGGGGATAGGATCGGTAAAAATTGGGGAACATTTTTCGGGCACGGAGTCATTCAAATTCTTATCACCATGAATTTTAAAAGCAAAGATAATTTCAAATTTTTCTATAAAATCAAGCTTAACACCTTTTTCACAGAAATATAAAATAGAAGGATTAAAATTAAATGAGTGCTTAGACTCAAGTAGGTGTATAGCGAATACGGATTTAAAATAACACTATAAAACTTCATGAGTGTTCAGCCATTCTAGTTTTGAATTTACGGCCAGGCTGGCCAATATAAACACAATTGCACCCCGGAGTGTCACACTTGAGGGAGTAAACCCCGTTTTTTTCTAATTTTTCGCAAACATCTTTGGAATTAAAAATTAGTCTCCCAATGGTCACAGGGTTATAAAAACAAATATTAAAATTGTCCTTGGGCAGAAGTCTACTTAGTATATAACTCAAGTGTTTAATAAAAGGCAATTTGCACCATCCCCTGGGCTTGTCCGAGGAAGTGGAGGAAAGTTGAGTTGAAGTCGATATGCCTTTTTTACGTAGATGTCGGTACAGCAACTTATCTATTATTTCTTCACCAAAAACATTGCGTGAGGCAATTTTTTTAATAACCCTGAGTTCCGTGGTGAACGCATGGTCAGTCAGAGGGACGTTCGTGAGGCGATGGATGTAGCAGAGAGAGGAATGCCACGAATTATTGACTATGGCGGTGATTTGGCTCATTGGGGATGATGACGTCAGTTAAAGAGGGTTTACGAAAGATGGAGAAGAGGTTCTTATCATCCGAGATGAAAAGCGGTAAATCTAAAAAGTTTACACTCTTACCGCCCTTTTCCATCGAAAAGGAAATAGAAGGATGGAGAGAATTAAACATTGCCAGAAATAGATCCAGTTGTCATACTCCAGTCCTGCCTAGGTGACCTTTGGTAGACAACAGACTCAACTTTCCTCCACTTCCTCGGTATCGAATTTGAAATGACACTTGACGTGCCGTAAGATCATGCAGTAAAAACTTACGTACAAACACATTTAATTTATTATGCTGTTGAAACTGTAAATTTATAATGTTTATTTATTTTACAGGTGACACGTTACCGACCACCAGCTGCGGTGAAGGCTGTTCGAGCAACTCATATCCAGCCACAACTCCCTTGCCTTCATCCCGCACGCCCTACGACTTATCAGATGTGTGGACTATAATTATAGTGTCGAGCAGCGGGAGCATGCTCATCATCACTGCATTCTTCTGCCTCTTCCGTAAATGCTGCCGACGGTCTTCGAATGTTGTCAGAAGGACAGTTGCAGTGGGTCGTAGTGGCGGTTTAGTAAAAGACATAGGAGTGAAAGAAATACCACGAGCCAAGCTGAAATCGTTGAACAACCCTGCTACATTGCAGTTATGTTGGTCTAACGATGCCCTTCCGCCACCTGATAACCGTATCCACACAGGAGGTGGTGATCGGTTAATACTTGCCCTTGGAAATGTACATCAGACTGTTCTTCCAGAGTCGATGGGTGAGAGTGTTCGAAGCAGAAATTCCGTCCATGATTCAGGTTCAGTTTTAGGCTCTTCGGAGAGAAACAGTTCCACGTGGGAATATTACCCTTGAGAGGCTCCCGGAATCATGCACAGTTCAAAAGCACCCTGCGAAAGATGAAACTGGATTTCCTTACTGCATTCCATACCTGAAGGAATCTTTTTTTCGTTATGCAGTTGTCAGTTACTCCTCTTTTTTAGTACCTAGCATGACTCCTGCCATATTCATGTCGGAGTAGGTTAAAGCGGCATTGGTACATGTCTTCTATGTAATTCGCGGAGGAAAGATGTGTTATTACTTTGGACCTTATGCATACTAATCCATCTAGTAAAACGCCTTCACAGGTCTATGTGCGCGTGCATTGTAACGTTGTTACATGCTGTTTTGATGGAGTAACTCAATAATCTTGCTTGCCATGAACCAAGTCACTTAAAACTACAAATCTGCTCTCGCAAATTTTCCGTTCACTCCATATTTTGGAAGTAATTTTAAATAGGTGAAATTTCCTGCTTGGTTTTCTCAAGGTGCAATTTTGGGACCTCCATCCACTTCCTTAGACATCCAGCTCCAAGGAAAATTATAGCAGACGAAGAAGCAGCCCTTGTGTTAACCGATAAATATATGTGATAAACAGACAATTAAATAAAAATTATGAACACCTCAAATCCAAATGTTTAAACATTGATTTCTAAGTATTTCATTTGTATTTTACTATAAAAATGTTCAAATTCTTGAATAAAAGTTGAAACATTCTTGGTAACCACGTACTGTTTCGGCATATCGTCTAGGAACTTTGAGTTATGATACAGTGCTTTTTTTAAGACATTAATAATAGTGCTTTTTTTAAGACATAAATAGCTATTTTTTTCAAAATAACCGTTAATGATTTCAGGTAAAAGGAAATATACTATAAATTTAAATTATATGTACCCATTCAATTCAATGAATTTACCATATTCGATGTGTTGATAATAATATATAATGCTTACTTTAGGAAAACCCTTTTATTCGTCAGTAAGAACTCTTGCCATTAAGCCGTTAATAATGACATTCTGGACAGCACCTCCTATGGTTGTTTCAATACCAAATACCTGTGGTGGAGTAGATGAACATTATCTAAGGGTTGATAAACTTGTGGGAACAGGCTAACTGTTATACGAAGCGGGCATTTTTCCTTCTAAAAGTTTAGCTTGGAGCTAAAGGAGTTCGGCCTCAAGCTTCATGCAATACTCCCTTCAGGGTAAATTAAACGTTTCTAAGAATTTTGGATGAAATTTATTATTTGGTCTCGATGGAGGAGATGATGAAGTTAAGTCATCTAAGAAAATATCAAGCAAAGAAAGAAGTTAGGAGAGTCACTCTGGCGTTTTGATTTTTCATACAAGGTGAGGACAACATTATGACACTTTCAAAAGTAAAGGAAGCTTCCGCGGTGATTTGATGACTTTCTTTTATTCGGGTTTCTCCCGCGTTGATTTATTTTATGGACAACAGTTTCAATTGCATTGCAGCTAGCGCCGTCAGGTCCTGAAATTCCCTCCTCGCTTGAATAATTTTAAACTTTTTTTATTTAGCTCACTCCTGCTCGCTATTGAAGTTCACTTCTTTGATTATTCATGCGAGTGCATTTTCATCGTGAAATATCATGAGCGAATCTAACGTTTCCCTGACAAAATATAAACGACGTTTCCAATTCAGGACCTGATGACGCTAGCTGTAATGGAAGTGCAACTGTTGTCCGTAAAATGAATCAACGCGAGAGAAACACGAATAAAAGAAATTCACTGTCAACAGTACTCTTGAAGTCTTGAGTAATATAAAAATCCTCAGAACACGAAATCTTAACAGGAATGAAATTGACTTTTTTGTAGTGAGGTGCAGATACCCTTATTGTAGACTAGGTTAATCAAAAATCGGTGGTTGGAGCCGGAGCTGGAAAATTATACAATTTAAAGCTCCGGCTCCAGTAAAACTTTGGAGCCCCGGGTAGCTCCGTCTCCAGCTCCAAAGCCTGGAAGATTTAAAAAATGGTCTGTCACCTAACAAAATTCATCTCAGATCTCCATTTTTTGATATTTCGCCCTCAAGTTGTACCTAGTTTATAAATGCAGTGCTGTCATTTTCAGAGCCTAACCATCTAGCTACCAAGTTGGTCAGTCTCAGGCTAAAGGAGCACAACGCCGGGACATGGACGTAAAACTTAATTTCCTATGACTGAATCATGCTAGGAGGGTGGGGCATTAGACTTGAAATCCGAGATTTTGGAGTGTCCTTTTGCTGACTGGCCGTTATGAGAGGACTACGGGGAGGGGCTTCTCACAGTAAAAAAATTTAAGGTCTGTGAATGATACCGCTGAGAGAGGGGTGAAACTTTCCAAAGATTACAATAGAATTATTACTAAGAAGGAATCGAGTAATCAAGAGCTCGTAGTATCTGTTGTATAGGAAAAGGAGGCCTGATTTAAAAAATGGTATTCTTAATACATTCTATGATAAATGACCTGCCGGAGAGAAGCTCACTTATAATTTATCTGTAGCAATTTGTCTTCTTCCTCCTTTCCAGGTTTAGGCAGTTTGCCTGTTCCGGCTTCAGCATCGCAATCTCGGCCTCCCAACACTTCTTCTCCCTAAAGGCTTATTTATACTCTAAAACTTTTCTGGGAATCCTTTCTAGAGGCATGCGCTCAACATGTTCTTTCCATCTTTCTTTATAATTTGTTGCAACTTCTGATAAAAAGTGGAGGTCGCAGGGAGAAATGATAACACGTCCGTTCACTTGGCGAGCAGAAGAAAGACTGACAGATTTATTCATTCAATCATACCATGCATCGATATACAAAAAAAAGAATCACGATACCAAAACAAAACAAATGAAATTACACTGCGGAATTAAATGTGATAAACTTCAACAACTTCTGTTACTGGTTGTACTTCTAATACTTTCCTTATGTCTCCATTTTTTATATGGTCCAGGCGCGTACAGCCTTTGACAGATCTAAGGAATTTAATTTCTAACGTTTCAGTTTGTTTAAAGTCTCTTTTTCTAAGTGTCCTAGCTTCTGATCCGTTTAGTAATGTGGGGACAGCTATTATTTTGTAACATTTTATTTAAGTTACTTTTACAGTTTTTCCCTTCAGTGCTCTTCTTATAGTCCCACATATTCTTTGGTAATGAGTTGTTTTATTTAAAATGTCTCTGTCCTCTTCATATGTGATGTCGCATTCCAGATATTCAAATTGTGATTTAATAATAATAATAATAAATTAATAATAATGGTTTAATAATAAAGTAGCATTTGTTTGTCAATACATTAGGTTTGCAATAATACTTACGGTTCAGTTAGTATTTCTGTTATTTCAAGCCTCTTGTCCGACACCAATGTACGGGGACGAGAACGGGGAAGGGGGAGGGGCGGCGCAGAGCAGTGCGCGGCCCCCGGCCCAGTGCGGGCGGCGTGGGTCGCACGAGAGCTCGCGTCCCCCGGTCGGCGCGGGCCCCGTGGAAGCTAAACGCGCCAAAATATGTGAAAACGGACGAAATTTTCGTCCTACGACCCAATAAGTAATGTGTTTACAATAGAGCCGCAATGTTTTTTTCAAAAAAAAAATTTTCATAAAGTTAATATCATTTAGCATTTAGGACACTTGTGAGGCACCCCTTACACTTCAATCACGAACCACGAAAAAAAACCTCGTGTTTTACACATGCCAACGAGCACTCTCCACCTCCGAACACCTTCGATTTCGAAAAAAAGAAAAATAAACAATGGTCTAGTGGGGCATGGGAGAATTTTTACTAATTTAAGTGATTGGAATATGCGTACAGGCCAAAACTCCGTGAAGCCTTGGGAATCCGGCTGTTTCAAAAAATCCCTCCAACATTCTGTCCTACGTCATTCTTTCACTGTGCAAAATGACCAAGCTGTTGAGGCACCCTTAAATACTACTACTGCGGGAAGGAAGACGATGGGAGGAGGTGCTAAATGTTTGGGGGACGTACCTATCGTCGGAGTATGCGAAGGTCTGTTGTTCGAACTTAAGATAATCGGCGCTCTACTATACGTATACATTTAAAAGAACTGCGAGCTCCATACTTTCTTAGAACTTCTCGCACCGCTCTATCTATCGTGCTGTGATTGGTGCTTTCAAGTTCCCTGGCAGTAAATGAGGTGGCATACATTCGTTTGGACACATCTTACGCGCCACCACATTCACAATCGTTCTACCACTGCTCTCATCAACAGCCAACCAGAAGGATCGCCAATTCCTTCCCTTATGCTCTTGGTTGCCTGAATCACATTCGATTCGTGCATTCATACATTGATTATTGTTGATGAAGTTACACTTAAGGTGGTTCCACCGTAAAATGACTTAAATGTCATTTTATTCACATTCAGTCTACTTGTAGAAAAATTTGTCCTCTATATGATATGAACAACAAAATAACACCTTTCCACGCTATTTTATTATATAATCGAACTTGAAGTTACATGGTGTAATGGGGGAATGAGAGAAACACGGGGAAAATAGTATTTTTCCATAAAATACAAATGCCATTTTTGTAGAATACTGTCTCTAAGAAGGAAATAATCCAGAGAAGTTGAACAAAAATAAAATATAGGCATCTTACCACCTTATTATTTTAGTTTTGAAGAATTAATGCCGTAATTTAAGTCAAAATGCGGTAATTCGTAGGAAATGGCAGCTGGAAAAAGGTGCTCATTTAAAATACATTCGTGGAATAATCTGTATATGCTGTACCTTACTATTGGGTTTCTATTGGTAATGCATTTCATCAGCGAAAGCAGGATTTTTTTGACAAAATATAAAAAAATGTGGAATTTAGTATTTCTTTTGACTCACACAGTCGCGGCGGAACCTCCTTAAACCACATTGTACTGTACACTAACTTACAGAATAATAGAGGGGATCCATGTAGCGCTTGCTCAGTAGATTGATGCGGAACTTTGTGTTTTGTGTAACTCATTAAAAAATTTCTGAAAGATGGGTCGTCAAGTTTCTTCCGTGGAATACTTGCAGCAAAAAGAGGCCTCTTCTGAATCTGCTGTAAACTCTTTTTGCTCTGAAGAATCAAAGTAAGAGGAAAATGACTGCACTGAGGTTTTTGTGTTTCTCTTATTTTTCTGTTTGTGAGAGCTAATATTTCGATGCTGCTCTAAATGACACGTCAGTGACGAATGTGACAGTAAAGTGACAATAGTCACCGACGAGTTAACTTACATCACTTTTTTACGCAAAAATAAAAGTTTGGTGATGGTAAATGATTATTCCTATGTATGTCTCTGAAATAGGCAATATAAGCAGAAAAAGGCACAAACAGGGAAAACAGGCATTTTTAGGCAGTAACAACTTTCTTTCTTTTCATCATAAACGGCCCTAAATAAAATTTGTCCTCGTTGTATTGAAAAAAATGGCATTTTAGGCAATGTTCTCAGCTTACAATTAGTCATTAACCTTTCATAATTTGTAATGTAAGCAAATATTGGACGCAAGTGCCATCGTTTTACCGATTAATCATGGGTTCGAATCATCAAATTGAAAACCATTAGGTAGTTAACAAGCAGATATGATACTTATGCATATTATTTGTTGCTAGCAAAAGTCAAATTTAGTAAAAAAAAAAATGCCGAAATCGTTGATGTTTTTTACTATCTGCTCTTTCATTGAGTTTTTAGAAATTTACTCGTTCTTTCCCATTGAAATGGTCATTATTTTTTATCATATCAATTATAAATGAAAAGTAGAACACCTAAGTTGATCTGCGAGTATCTCCTGATGTGGGAACGAAAACTTGATTCTGACGTTCGTTGAAACATTCACTCCCCTCCCCCCCAACCTTTCTCTCAAGTTCACTGATATCGCGCCTGTCATTCATTCCACCGCATTCCGTCCATCAGCTCTGTCGCAATCCTTAGTCTAATCTTTCCCTTGGGAGCACCTCCTCCCACGCTGTAGGAGTGCGCGATGTCTTTTCCTTATCATATTGTTTCGTCGTGTCGTTTTTCAGTACTTTTCTATTCACCCTGCGTTAAAGTGCCTGAAGCTAATTTTGTCTAAGTACAGTTTTTCTGGAAACTTTGCATACGTGTTCTTATTAGAGATGTGTTCAAATAAAAGTGAAAACATTGTATTTTAGCGATTTCGTTTTTTGCAATCCAATGCCATTTTCACACGTATCCATATGGCACATGAGATATATTTCGCAATAATTCGGTTACATACCTATTTAAAAGTTTTATTCTAAACGCGGATTAATACATTTCATGCTATTATAATGGTTGCTTACAAGTATAAAGGTGTCACGTCAAGCCAAAGATTCGAAAATATATATTTAAAAATAATGTTCGCCTTAATTTCGAATACCACGCGGAAAACTCGTTTGATATGATCAAATATGCTTTAATTTAGGATAAAAACGTAAAATATAATTCTTGAATCATTTCCATGACTGCATATATGGTGATTTTCACCACATAAATGTATGTGCTCAAATAAAATGTGGTCCCAGAATTTTTTTCAACTTCCTTGAAAATTTATTAAAATTTGCACTCAACGACCCACGATTTACGCTACAGTCGCCTTAATACGAAGAAATCTGTAGTAGCTGTGTAAAAATTCACAAGAGAAATGTCACCTGACTCGAGAATATGCTACGTATTTCATTGGCGTACATCAGGGCAGGATTGAAAACAGTCATAACAGTATAGATCATTCCACAATTAGTTGTCAGTATTAGCCTTACAAAGAACGTTGTACAGTGGTTCGGTTGCGGAAAAAGACGGACAAAATTAATTTTTCTGACTTTCATGAAAATCGGTTTGAACCAGCGATTCAAGTAAGTGGTATGATGCCTGAGGCATCATGCAGAATGATTAGTTTTGCATAGAATAAATTATGATGCTCAGTACATTGCTTCAAAGTAGCACCATATTTCTTAAAAACGCGTTTTTGAATTTTTTTTCGAAAAATGTATTCTTTTAATAAAAAAAATATATTACGTATTTAAAATAGGAAAAATGACTGAATCATATTGATTTGGACGCTGCACT
Organism: Pyrrhosoma nymphula; assembly: GCA_963573305.1. Lineage (NCBI taxonomy): Eukaryota > Metazoa > Arthropoda > Insecta > Odonata > Coenagrionidae > Pyrrhosoma > Pyrrhosoma nymphula. The sequence continues at coordinate 44,962,229 of OY754337.1, read as the reverse complement.
ATCAGAAAAAGTGCGTTTCAATCTTTCAGTGATCGTGTTGTTGGCTGAAGGAGGTCGTGAAGAGCAATACATATTTCTAACAAATGTCGTTACTGTTGGATTACAAAAAAAGACGCCAAGTGACACGGTGACTTTTATGGTGGGATGAGAGGACTGTATAAGGAAAATATTAAACTATAAATAATCTGACTATTCATGGCTAAATGCGATTGACGATGACTTAACTTGCTCTGCCATGTACGTGAGCGTTGGCACGGAAGAGAACTATGGAAAGTTGGTAAATTACGCTTTTTCCAATGTATCAGTAATTAGGATTATATCATTCATGAATTATATTCTTCCTAAATCTATTCTATCCTTCTTCGAACTTACTTTAGAAAAATTGAGAGAGAGAAAGTCAGCCATCGATACTTATCGGAATGGTGGCATAATGCTGGAAGGGGGGAGGGAAATACTCTTCTAAGTACGATTCCTTACCATTTTTGGTAATCATTATTAGTAAATACGACTGGTCTTTTGCAATTCAGCTGGTAAAATCCACCAAAGGCCTCATTTCCTCATAGAAAAAGTGACAGGAGACCCGTTATTTGGACACGTGCCAGACCCACGTGACGTGGGAAAGGGTCGGAAGCGGTATGTTTTACTACCTCTACGTGGAGTACCATCACACTCGCGTTTATTGCCTATTGGTGACATTTTTGACCTGCATTTAAAGCTGCACGCGTCGTATTTTTTGAAAGCGGTCGATTCTTGCTCAAAACACCCTCTGTGCGCTTCCTTTTAAAAAATCGAAAATTAGAAGATTAATTCCACTAAAGCTTATTTTGTTGCTCAAGCGGTTTCCCTTTTTACTGCGTCGTCATATTGAATACACCGATTGGAACTGCAGGGAGATAACGTTGCCATCATGCGTTTGTATATAGAGCTAACTTATTTGATCCTCTAATACGTCTTCGCCGAAGAGAAGGTGCTATCACGCTATGATAGGCAACTCTAGGCGATTTATGACTCTCCTTCAATGGGAAAGTGAGGCTCCTGACGGCATGTAACAGCTACAGAGATGTGCGCAATAGTCTAGGTATCAGGAGAGACCCGGAACCTGTTGTGAGGGACAACCTTGATCACCGAAGCCGAGAGATTTCATTCCTACTATAGTCTGCTCTTTTTATTTTTTGTATTTTTTTAATTTTCACGACGTGTGTGTTATTTCACGCTCGTGAGTGTTGGAAATGACCCTCAGAGTCGATCTCTAACACTGTCTCTCCTACTGAGGTCGCTAAGTTAAAAGATTTATTATGGCATTAGTATGAGCATATTTAAGTATGCGTTGGCGGTAATTGAAAGAGGAGCAGGATTTCTTGTCAGTCGTTCTGTCTGAAACAATTCTTTCACTGAAGAATGAGAGCTATTTTCAAAGTTGACCCGCTTTCGAACCAAGCTGTTCAACAGAACCTCACTCCTTGAATCAAGGAGATCTTAGAGGAAAGGATTATCAGGGAATTTAGCATCTCTAAGCAATAATCTATAATTTAAAGTTCGACGCTCAGCGGATATAATGAATTCCTTAAAGATGAAGGAATTGGCGGTTATCTTTGACACCTGAGTGATTTCAAAGCCCGGCGAAGAAAGGGGGAATTGTTAAATAATTAAATTCCCTTGTTTTTTTTTATTTTAGGATCGTATAGCAGGGAAAGGTTGTTGCACTACATTTTTAAGCAATTTATAACAATTATTACTTTATAATTCTTGGCCTGAATAATTTGACAAAATTAGTGAAACCATGGTAGGCTTCTTAATACGTATCAATCCTGGCGTAAATATCACAATCCAAGAATTCGGGATTACTGTGACCACAGGTGAAATCCCTAAGTATAAAGAATCTTAGGAACTGTTAAATGCACAGAAAGATAACATGATTGCCATTCATAAATATCTACTCCTCATAATACAGTAAAAATACGTGATATATTGAGTGATCCAGTGAGTCCATACCTAGCTAGGTGATGCAAATTGTCTTTTAGCATCATTCAGCGTTGTTGATTTCTAAGCAAGTAATTCTACCGCCGGTTATTTCTTGCACACCTTATCCTCTCTATTCTCCTATACTGCTACATTTTGCATAATAAATGCATCCAGTTAATGCACATCCTCTTACCTCAATAGTCTCCGAACCCGTTGACGCCAGGCTCCACGTTTTCGGTCCAGCCACTCTCTTCTTAAAATGAAGGGTCATTGGACGGTAATAAAATACCGTGAGAGACCATGAAATGGGAGACGTCATTTCAATGATTGACAAATAAGAGTGAATTAGGAAGGATTTGGCCAAGCGTATCCATCCTAATAAATATAATGAGGCTTAGAATAGGGCAAAACCCCCTCACACTCCTTCATTTTCACCGAAAGGAAAAGGCCTTTGTGTAGTCATTGTGGTTCCCATCTCACATCGGGCTTAATCCCTGGGTGCTCTTTTCGGGATTGTGAAAATAAATACTTTCATTGTCATTCATTTTTCTATAATTCGTACAATATTTCATATAAACTGCATTTTTAGGATGAAAAGTGGTGCTTAATGTTCTTTGGCGTATCCTATGTTACCTACTGTTAAGGGCCTACCTACTTCTGGCGCATTATTATCTTCCCTTGAGCGTTTCCTGTACCATGTCATCAACTTCGATCTAAGTGATTCGAATTTTACAGAATTGAATAAAGTCTGTTAATCGTCTTTTGTAATATAATAATTGCTATTTGTTAGGGTCAATGAATTGGCTGTTTCCCATTTATAGAAGAAGAATAACTGTATGTGCCATTGCCAGATGGAGGATAACTGTATTTAACTGTATTTGAGTCTTTGACATAAAAGTACCTTATCAATTGTAGTCTTAAGTACGATTGCAGATCATCTGCATTGAAATGACTCTTAGTTTCCTCGAATGTAGATTGAATCAAACCGCGACCACAGAATAGTTACGGTTAGCAAAATCAACCGATAAAATCTTGACCAAAATCACCCAGTTTGAATTCCTTACATCCGTCATTCTTCTATAGCGATCGATATTTTATCATGCTGCCCCAATTTTCACTTGTGCCCAGTGCTAACTTTGGAATTTAAAAAAAATATCCGTCCGTTATCATTTCAATCTGCTTATCGCAGTAACCAGACTTATGTTTTCGCGAACCGAATCTCCGTTCAAATGGTCTCGCCGTTCACTTCATGGGACATGCCCGGTGTCTTTCGGGCAGTCCCTTTCAAGGAGCGTTTTACTTCAAGTCTGTGCGTCCTGCTCATCACTCTTCTGGCTCCTGTTTCATCCTATATCTTGGATTTTGAATCTAGCAGTGCTGGAACTGGTTTGGACAGTTGCTCTGGTGGAGTCTGGGTGAAAGTGGACAATGAATATTTGAATACCATTGGGGTTCCACCATATAGGAGTTCGACAGGATATATAAAGCCAAAATCGCTAGGTGTACCAGTGTGCGGATCAGTCAATGGTGCCTTCGTATCCGGTGAAATCGTCGTCAGACTTAGAATGTGGATGAATTCAACAAAGCCAAGAAGTAATTATGTTACATTCTCTATTCCTGAATTTTTATCAGGGGAAATAAATGCGACGTTCCAGTCATCAGCAGCCGAGTGGTGTGATGAAATTGTAGACACGAATACAAGTGCTCCCTCTGGCCTTTACATGGTAAGTACCGTACGGAGGAATAAATAAACTATCGAAATGGAAGCAGCCGCCTTCCCGTCTTTGGGAATTCATAAAATTAAAATGATAATATTATTTCCATCCAACCCGAGTTCGCGATGTAACAACGCCATGAGTTCTTTATCTTGCTGTTTATAAAAGTTCATCGTTCAGTTAACTACTCATTTTAACGTGGCTATTATATTATTTTGCTATTACAATTTTACAGTTTATTAGCTATTGATTCGTGAAATGTACCATCCTAAAAAATTAAATATCAATAAGAAGTTTCATGTAAAATGTAATGGATTAAATAATTTTTTGGCAGTATATTAGTCATTTTGACACGAAGTACGAATGGAAACATTATTCTTTTCTGAATGTACATTACCTCGAGTAAATTTTTCCCTCTGGCGGGAAATTTACTTCAACGCTTTTTGCTGCAATGCTCCAATGCTTTTTTCCGTTTGCATCTTTGTACTTGACACATTATTTGGTTGTGTGTGCGAAGTTGCAGTTGTTGGCATCGATTGTGATATGTTAATAATATATGACTTTTTTATGTATGTACATTTCACGGATTTCCTCAGTCAACTTCTTAATATGTATTTTTGCCGACAGTGGTTTAGCCCTACCGCTTCTTTTTATATTACCTATGCATTTGTTGCAGTGATAATAAAATACGTTGTATATCAAGTCATCAATAAGACGTGGACTTTATATTTTTTCCGGTACACATGTTAATTTGGGGAATTGTAGATGGTGACACCGTAACTCTCCTTTCACTATTGCCTAATTCAATATAGAAAGTTCTGGTGCGTTCTGAATTTCTGACGTTTGTATCTGAACGACGTAGGCGTCTGAAGACGTTTGGACTGAATGTCATTCAGCCTTGATGACGATGGACGACTCGAACATCTAAGCTTAGGCAGAAATGGAGTATGTCCCGGTGGAGAGCCCAAACAGACCTTGTATTTCAAAATACTGGGGACAGAGTACATATCACACATGCGTTCTTGTTTGTTTTCCCTGGATGAGCAGCGTCGCACTTTCACATGTAATTATTATCATGAAATGAATCTTAGATTTGGACCCTTGGACGGTCGTCTGCCTACTTCTGGTCAGGTTTGACCGCTTCGCGCCTATTTCTACTTTCATTACCCAACATTTTTATGTTTTTCTCTTTTTTATTTTATTATTATTATTATACACAAATCGTTACAAGTTGGCTATTTGCCAGGTGGTAACAGTGAAAGAATGAAAGTACATCACTAAATCAGTAATCGAAAATTTAAAATAAACATTGAAATTAGTTTTCCAAAATAATTTTTTTGCACCTATTCTTAAAAATATTCAAGTTTCTAGGAAAGGGCTGAAACAGTTCTGCAGGGAGTCTATTCCAATCATCAATCGTCCTGTTAAGATATGAAAACTTTTTTACGTTGGTCCTTTGTGACCGACATTTCATCTTGTATTGGTGATCATTCCTACCAATATAGTTGGGGTTTTCTATCTTATGTCGCAGTTCCCCCCATGCTTTTCCCCCCGCAAGTGTACGGAAGAGTGCGCAAAGCCTATTTATTTTTCTTCTCCGTGCTAGTGAGTCCCATCCCAATACTTGCAGCATTTTAGTGACACTCTCGGTCTTTCTATGAATCCCCATTACATACCTTGCTGCCTTTCTTGCTGCCTTTTAATTCTAATGATTTTTTTAAATTTGCTTGGCCAGAGACAGTGAATTGAGAATAATCTGTTGTGATCTTTATTCCCTAAAGATGGCTGACGATGGCATTTTGTCGGTGGTTGCGGACACCCATTTTTCTTACGCAGGCGGCGGGGCTGTAGTCGGTATCGGCGTAATTAAATATTTCTAAAACGTGTTATGGGCTGAAAAAGTAGTAAAATCTTATAAATGTTTTCACCAGAATTCATAAAAAGACGATTAATGCAGTTTACGATTAATAAGCGACTACGCCATGACCGTAACGATAACGATGTTCCACCATGTTGTAATTGTCTACCCACCTTTGTCTACATGTGTAAATTACGGAGTGGGAGATGAGTAGAAACACGTAAAACGACACGCTGCCCCTAAAAATAAACGCAATGATGTTTAATCATTTCGCTGTGGATGAGAAACCCGGGACTAAAATTGGACCTCTCGCGCCCATGAGAATATATGAGGCGGCAGCGATCAGATTATTCCAAGCCATGGCGTCGCCATCTTCTTATTTCAGTTGGTAATGTCAAATATTTTCGGCGAGGTGTGGGTAGAGCGCGCGGAAATAATATTCCGCTGTGCAAAACTGCTGCGTAGAGTTCCCGTGACTCGGTTGCATTTTTCGTCGTGGAAACGAATACAGGGGAAATGAAACTATAGACATTCAGAATTACTATCCTCGAAATCCTTGAGGAAAGGGGTATGAAAGATGCCAAAAATTTAGAGAAAGCTGGGAAAGCATGAATAATACAACGTCTGAGAATTTAGTTTCTCTTCTTTGGTGGACATACTGGGGTATTCATTTGTACGGAACTAATTTCTAAAAGACTAAATTCGGTAATTTAGTGTATTTTATTTTTCAGATTCAACTAGAGGCACACGCAGAAGAAGGTGTTTTGATTGTGGATGAAATTGAAGTGAATCCACGTATCACCACGACAGAATCTGGAACCTCGACGTGTTCTGTAATCTCTACAACGCCATACAAGACGTCAATGTCAACTGAGACCTCAACTTCAACCGGGACCTCAACTTCTACGGAGACCTCAACTTCAACCGAGACCGCAACTTCAACCGAGACCTCGGCTTCAACCGAATCCTCAGCTTCAACCGAGACCTCAATTTCAACCGAAAGCTCAACTACAACCGAGGCATCAGCGCCATCCGAGATTTCAACGTCATTATACGAGACGTCAACGTCATTAGACGAGACGTCAACGTCATTAGACGAGACGTCAGCGTCATTAGACGAGACATCATTATCCGATGCGTCGTCATTACCCGAGACGTCACCGTCATCCGACTCATCAACATCACCCGTATCATCGGCGTCCTCCAAAGCATCATCGCCATCTTCAGAATCTTCTCACTCAAACACACTGAAGATAACTTCAGACGTACCTCACACAGTTACCGCTAAGAGTACAACGGTGGCCTTAGGTACAACACGTACGTCACTAAATGTTATCTTGCCCACTGATTTGAGAACAGCACAGACCATTGCATGAACCTATTCTCTGACATTGTTAAATGTAGCTTTTTTTATTTTTCTCATACCTTATATCGTAACTTTACTTGTCTGATCCTAGCGTCTTTCTTCAATTTGGCAAGAAAAATTCTCGTGTTCCTTTGAAAAATACTTCGTTTTTACTATTTATATTGTCTTCGTCGAAATTTTTCCATTTGAACTCCAAACCCGTATTTTGGTGGCTTTTAAGCTGTACTATATTTGTTGACCTGCCTTCCACTGCTAACAGCCAAGCTGCAGAGTTCTCTAAACGAAGGATCTATTAAATGTTTTCCTTTTTGACGAGTTGATATGCCTGTTTGCTCGTATATTATACTTTTCATTGAAATCTTTCTTCGCATAAGTATTTTCTCTCTTTTACGCGAGTACAACTAGTCTTGTGTTAACCGGACTTACTCGAATGCAGAACTGTTTTATCACTCCTATCTTTGTGTTTCCCGTAAATGTATTGGTGTTTAAAATGCTTAAAACTAGAGCTTATGTTTTCTTGGTCACCTTCACCGGCTTTCCAAATATTTATTTGGTAGATAGGTTTAGATTTTTAGGACTCTTAGACAGCCAACTATCTGTTTTGCTTTGATGGCTCAAGATGAAGGTCTTGGTGATAACTCAACCCCAGCCACGCATCCTTGAGGTGGCTTGCAGGGTATTGTGTATACGTAGATGACATTTAATCTATCTGAAAACTAACCTTGGAAATCATCTTGTTGAGTAAGAAGACTTTTCCACAGATAAAGATTCATATCAATTTAATTCTTTCTCGCCCTCGTGTGCTATTTTCAGAGAATTATTAATGAACGGTTGTTAAGGAAACTCTCCCTTTTGCAATACATCTAAGCCAAACTTAAATAATTTGAGTCAACTTTTGTCAAATATTTTTATAACCCTAATTCATAATAACTGCTATCAAAATTATTCCATCATCTCAATATCACATATCACTACGAATCGGCATATCATTCAATCGGTATTTAAATGAATTTATATCGAGCCATTTCTCGGGTTTTGCAATGGTGAATAGTAATTGCATGAACAAGTCTATCTCTCTAAAACTGGCTAGAAGAGGCTGAATCGTATTTGAAAACCACAGTTGACTTGTCGTAAGGTCATACATTGATTTATTAAACTTATTTTTTATTTTTTTTCTATTATTTTCAGGCGACACGTTATCAACCACCAGCTGCGGCGAAGGCTGTTCGAGCAACTCATATCCAGCCACAACTCCCTTGCCTTCATCCCGCACGCCCTTCGACTTATCAGATGTGTGGACTATAATTATAGTGTCGAGCAGCGGGAGCATGCTCATCATCACTGCATTCTTCTGCCTCTTCCGTAAATGCTGCCGACGGTCTTCGAATGTTGTCAGAAGGACAGTTGCAGTGGGTCGTAGTGGCGGTTTAGTAAAAGACATAGGAGTGAAAGAAATACCACGAGCCAAGCTGAAATCGTTGAACAACCCTGCTACATTGCAGTTATGTTGGTCTAACGATGCCCTTCCGCCACCTGATAACCGTATCCACACAGGAGGTGGTGATCGGTTAATACTTGCCCTTGGAAATGTACATCAGACTGTTCTTCCAGAGTCGATGGGTGAGAGTCTTCGAAGCAGAAATTCCGTCCATGATTCAGGTTCAGTTTTAGGCTCTTCGGAGAGAAACAGTTCCACGTGGGAATATTACCCTTGAGTGGTACCCTACGTCATGCTCAGTTACTCATTAGTAAACAAGGTTCAAAATCATCCTGCGAAAGATGCAACCGAGCTTTCTTACTGGATCTCTTCCATAAAAGATGTTTTTAGTTGTGCAGTTGACAGTTACTCTCTTTTTAAGTATCCAATTGGAGTCCTCTCAATATAATTCCTGAGTGCAATGTGTCATTCGCCTTTCGACCGACATTTAATTTTCAGAAAAAGGATAACAAAGTGTTATTTCTTGTTATTGTACGTGTATTGGAAAACCCAACGTTAGAAAACAAAAAGAGGATGATTGCTTTAGCCACTCAAGAAGAATAAAAACGTTTTACCACGTTATAGCCGTGCCTTTTTACTCAAGCCATTTATGAATCCGTACCTTGGTTATTTAGACCTAATCCTGACGAAGATCAAGGCTGGCAGAACATGTTCGATGTTCAAATTCTTGACTAAAACTTAAAAATAACTGGTAATGTCAATCGATCTTGAAAATTTGCTCTCCTAGATAGTACATATTTTTTCTTTAACTAAGCCACTTGTTACCTAATGTTTGAAACTAACCATTCATATTTTTCCATTTTCACGAATGGCTGATTTTCTGATGGTTCAAAGATCCTGAAATAAGCGTATCAGCAATTATTTGAAATAATGGTGCTGTTGCCAGTGCGTAAAAGGATGGCATTTTGTACAGTCAATGACTCTATACTCTTGAGGCTTATGATAAGCATTATATGCCTTTTCAATTTCTGAAATTATTTTGTAAGGTACGGTCTATCAGGGATGGTTGTTCTCTCTGTTACTGGCATCAACACGTAAAAATGAAACGTTCTTCACAAACCTTTCGGTGTTACATCAATCAATTTATTTTTATGTGGAAACTTTAGTAAACCACAGAGGTACCCTATAAATATACCCTAATTGGTTTTTGATACGTAGCATTGTCATCACATGCATTTGAAAGATAAAGCACTTTTAAACTTGCCTTGCGAAGGCTTTCGCGGTGTGAAGACAATGACTCTTGTTTTCGGGGATGTCTTCCGCTGTAGTCCTTTCCTCTCAGTCGTTAATTTGGCCGGCGTAGCATTTAAAATTTACTGCTTCTTCAGGTCTGAAGAGACTTCTGACGTGAACAGAGAAGAATGGCGAAAAGGTGAAACATCGGGGTGGGAAATGTTTATTTACGCATGCTGACGGTGATCAGCTCTCAGATCAGAATGTTTCGGCCACATGTTATGATTTATCCTTCGTACTAGGAGTCAAAATACTTAGAATTGCTTTTTCACAAGGTGATGCTTGTTCTTGGTTCTTGGTAATGAGAATTGCATAAGCTAAAACATTGATTGTCTCTCCTCATGATTCACTATGATCTTCATTTGATGGTGCAAACTATTCAAACAGGAATAAAATTGTGAAAATGGCAAATGCTACCGACCCATTAAAATAAAATATCATTTATGTGTCATTGCCCTCAATAAACTTTGCTTTTGTATAAGGATGACTTAATCTAAAAATATCACGCTGTAGACAGCCCATAGAAATATCCAATAAGATGAGAAATAATGGCGACTCCATCGCAAGTATCTGAGATTGCTGACGATTAGTTCCCCTAAATAAAAAACGGTTTTATAATCAAAGTCAACTGTTCCTTGAATTACTTTGCTCACATCTATTATAAATACGCTTATTATTAACAAACACTCAATTAATAAATAAATAGCAGTGTTTAAAGCTTCCATGGCCGAGAAAGATAAATGAATTCGTTGATTTGAAAGAGAAAGCTTAACTTAGCGGAACTTAAAGCATTCTATCTCCCTGAAATTCCTATAAAAACAACGATAATGATATTTATATGAGAATAAAAAAATGCAGTACTTATGAATGGTGGTTTAGGTTAAGTGGCTAATGTTTCGTAAACCTTCCAAGGAAATGTAGATGAAATACCGTGCACTCAAATACATTAAACGTTAAATAAAATGAAAATATTTCATCCTAAAAGGATTTTTTTCACACGTTTTCTGTTGTTTTTGTTTTGAAATTACAATGAAATGCCACAAAGTTACACTAGATCAAGTTAACTTTGTCGTCTGAAATCTCTAAAAACTTCCAAAATGTCAACGTTATCGGATATGTCTACCTCAATCGAGACCTCAGCCTCATGCGATGCGTCAACGTCATCCGAGGCGTAAACGTCATCCAACGAGTCAACATCATCCGTACCATCGGCGTCCTCCCGAAGTATCATCACCGTCTTCAGAACCTCGAATGTACCACATTCAGCTACCACTCTAAGCACCACGGTGGTCTTTGGTACTACACGTACTTCACTCAATACGACACATGCATAAAATACTATGCATAAAATCTAATCACAGACAATGTTAATCTGAGTATTTTTTCTATTTCTTGTCTTTTCTATCGTACTTAACTTATTTTGTTCCTCAGTTCTTAGCTCAATAATGCAAAACAAATCTTCACGTTTCTTTGAAAAATACTTCGTTTTTTGTTATTGATTTTTATCTCCGTCGAGCTTCTTCCATGTAAGCTCTAAGCTCACATTTCAGTGGCTTCTAAGCTTGTCTGCTCTTTTTTACCATACGCCCACCTATAACTGCCAAATGACGGATCTTACTAAGTTTTTCCTTTTTGAATGAAAATGTGTGTTTGCTTGTATATTGCATTTTTCAGAGAATTCCTTCAATGTCAAGGAAGTTTTTCTTTCTTTAGTACATAGGCAATCCTGAGCTATCAGTCTTTCTCCCATACAGAACCTTTTTTTCTCGTGTGCTTGAGTTTCCCATTATTGGTTTACCCTTTATATTGCTTGCTTCTTGAGCTTTCGTAATATTGTTCACCTTCAACGTTTTTCCCAACATTTATCTCGTAGTCAGATTTAGATTTTTAGGATGCATCGAGAGCCAACGGTAAGCTTGCTTGGATAAATTAATAAATAATAATAAGATAGCACTTAATGTATTTTAAATATGTCCAAGGGCATGATCTTTTTGGATGAGACTACTTTTTTAGTGATTATGTCGTTAGTGTCACATAAGAAAAATGAATACGAAGTTTAATGCGCGAAAGTAGTTTCATTGTACATATCTTAATTTTCTTCTTTCCGTGTTTATCAGTTTCAAGCGTGTTTATTTTCTCCATTTAATTCTATTTCTCCCCATCTGATTGTCTCACGCCCTTTTGTGCTGTTTTCAGAAAATGTTTAATGAAAGCTCTATAAGATAAGGAAAAGTCATTATTTGGTAAATTTTCTTGAATAAGTATTAAAGAATTATACCCTAAAAGAAACCTGAACCCTTTGCAGTAAATATTAGCCAAACTTTTGAGAAAAATATCGTTCAATATTACAATCATCTTAATTCATCATCACTACTGTCAAAACTATTCCATTGATTCTCTATCACTTCTCACTCTGTATTGGTATAACATTCATAATGTAGTTATGTAAATGTGTCAATTTTCATCCAATCCACGCGCATTGGAATCTTTAATAGTAATTATACAAACAAGTCTCTCTGCGGCTGGCTAGAAGAGCCTGAATCGTATTCAAAAAGAACTAACGATGGTTGAGGTCATGCAGTGATTTCAAATTCATCTTTAACGGTTATTCCAATGCACTATTTTCACCTATTTATGAGGCGACACGTTGTTTTTAACTACTATCTGCGGTGACACATCTGGCTGTTGGGGTAACTTATTTATTCCCTCAACAATTTTACCTCATTTCCACCGTACAGTCAATCATTTCCTCGGGGATGTACCTGCTGAAGTACTCACGAGGAGACGATAGATCAACAAGAGGTTCTACCTCAGCAGTCTCCATCTGGAAGGTTTCAGAAAGTCTCTTTGTGATTGATATCCTCTGTGCTACAACGAAGTGAAGAAATACGATATCTGGATTTTCCCACCGTTCACCTTCTCTCTTCCGAATTGACTCACTTCTTGAAATTCTAGTGCGGCCATAATCAGCCAGCTGAGAACCATGTTTCGGTGAAGGAGAAATTCCTAAGACGATTTTCTTTGAATTGTTGCAGAAGCCGCATTATTAGAAAAATGGGATGTCACTTCGATAGAGAACGCGGGCTTATCTTCAGCAATTGGATCACCAACACGAAAGTCGAGCGATTATGTACGCTTTTTAAGAATTTTAAGCGCTTGACGCCGGATACTTGCGTCTATAAATTATTTTCATTGCGTCATATCAATTCTTCGCCGCTCATTGTGATTTACCTCTGACAGAACTCACACTAAGCTTTCTTATCGGCTGGTGAGCATTCAAAAAATCGTTTCCGCAATCTTGCGATGTCAGTCATTTTCTTGCTTGGGAAGGATGTCTCCACGCTCCTGTCAGTATTTATTCACATATTAAAGCTGTAACGTATGGGCCGAAGAAGACTTAGTTAACTCTAGGATGTCACCGAGAGCTTGGCCCTATCTTTAAATATGGCTGGGAAGGTTTTTGCGAGAGCTTGATTTAAAGAATATTTTTAATATGCTTATCCTATGCTCACTGCAGTGAGCACACCATGCACATTCTGCAGCATTCCCTCGGTAAATGGCTATCACTTATCTTGTATTCTCGGTGATCATTCCTTTCTGAAAATTCCGTGAAGCCACTACTATCCTCATTCTTAACGCAATCATCGGATTAATTCATTTGTGCTGTATCTGAGGACGGCTAAAAAATGTCCATTATACGAGACTAAAAGATATTCAAAGAAGTTAACAACTCTGAACATATTTAAAGTTCCTGATAAAAATTACCAGATTTACTGTAAAAGGAAAAGCACACTTTGAGACAAAATTTACATAGAGAGTTGGCATTTAATGCGCATTAATTTTTCAAGTCAGTGAGCCACCAGGTGCAATTATGTTAAGAAGAAGTTATAACATGAAGCTATATCCGAAATAACTCATGAAGGCTTACCAGCAATGACTTATTGTTGATTAGTTGGCGCCAGGTTAACTCCGTTGTCCTTTTAAACGTGACGGGGTTTGCATTATTATCACTTGCGCTATGAAACCTGTCTCTTCAACTATGGTAGGAGGGTATTCTCCAACTAATTTACCAGTAGCTTAACATTCCGTTTGATGCAATCTCACGAACAATCTGCTGTGAAAAATGATTCACACAAAATCTCTGCACAAACCGATAAATTGTGTTTATGTGCCGTATTATAGCAATCCTCCATGAAAATTGGACGGAGTTATTCCGTTAAGTACCTTTTTCTCACACAGATGTAAATATTGAAATAGGCGAGAACAGCACGGAAAAGGGATATTATTGCCTGGCGAGTCCGGCTCGATTCGAGAATCTTAAAGTAATTTGACGAAGAATAATTATCGTTGCAAGTTGTGTCGATCACTAAGACTATCGGAAGAAGCCGATAGTTTATGAAAATAGCATAAGAATGTACTCCTACTGTATTTGCCAAACTAATTGGACTGCAATTGAGGGAATGCGCCTGCTGAAGTTATGGTAATGTTGTTGGCGAGTTGCGAAGGATACCCATAGGGCGCCTCACTCGTAACCAGCTAGAGGGAGCTTGGCAGAGTTGAAAGAAAAGATACGGTTTGTTTATTGGGCAACTTATGGACTTTTATACGGAGGAATTACTGTGTTGCTTTTGTAAATGTGATTTTATGCCCCATTCCTCGTATGAAATATTCTGATGTGGTGAGCCAAGTTCTGAACGTGAGTGTGTAAAATGAACAGATTCGTGTATCAAAACTGTGAACGATTTTTTCATTTTGTGTAATTTCTTATGTTCACGTCAATTTTATTACTGTGCATTTGTATTTGTACCGATAGCAAACATTATTATTTTTATAAAATTATGTTAATTAAAATCTTTTGAGCATCTCTTTTATCACCCAGTCCTTAAATAATTTAAGTAGTTACATGATATCTGCATAGCTGTAAGCTGAGATGGGCTTATGGCAGAGGTGAGTGTGAAAAACAATGTTTTGTTCCCCTTAAAAATATTTATGCATTGGATTATTTAAGTTATATTCATCAAAAAAAGAAGGTATTGTGTTGATCAATATATTTATGCCTTTTTATTTCCGAAACTATCAGCTTCACTCAAAGTTTTAGATTGCAAGACGCTATAGCTTTTTGTCAGCTCTCGAAGAGTACCTACTAGTTTCACAAGTATTCAATTGCTGATTTTATGGTGAAACCTAATTATTCCAAGTTATCAGATCATGCAGCAAACAACGTTTGTATGTCAGATTTTCCTTAATTCCTTGGGATATTATTCGTAGTTTAGTTTATCTCAGGACAGACTCTCCGTTGGCTTTAACTGCTCTGGCGTATTTCAAAGATGGACGTTACGATCAATATTAACGACTTAAAGTTATCAATCGATCATATTATTTGCCTGGAGCTGAGTATAAGTAAAATATACGTGCTTAGAGAGCCGGAGTGAATATTCGTCGGTGATTACGAATGAACGTACGACATAAGCCCAATATTCCACAGAGGAAAAATCATTCGCCTTGACCTTATGTGCACTTGCGGGTGACTCCGTAAAGTTAAATACCGTGGCAAGTCCCGGTATTCTCAAAATTAGTGGAACGTACGACCATATTTCTAACACCACTCGGGATGACGTCACGACTCATCGCGCCGACTCTCGGTGGTTACGACTCACTCCACTACCGGGTAATGCATGACTTTCAGATTTATCTCCTCGGAACAGTATCTTCCGTTGAACATCTACCCCTCCATGACAACTCAAATAGAAATAGTCTCTTGTCTGATGTGTTGATGGTGTAACCATTTTTGAATTTCCCTTTAGTAGCACTCAAACATCCTCATAGTTCGCTAGCTTTCTCTCCGTCTGATCTACATCGCCTAGCTTTTCGAATAATTTTGATCTTAGCGTGTATACTCCTGTTGCCTCACCTTGCTTTTCTTAAACTGATTATTCTAATACCGCTACCCACTTTCTCCCCTCATATTCCTTGTCGTGAATCAAATCAATATCCATGTAAATGTTATGCGATTCTCTGCTAAGGATATGCTGACTGCCTTCAACACCGTCTATACCCAAGCGTCCCTGTGCTTATACCTTCTGCTATCTTCCAATTTAACTCATATTTCGGCTTCCTTACTCTTGGATTTTGAATCGGGTGCAACAGGTTTGAGTAAGTGTACCTCAGAGGGATACCATCCGTGGGATGAAGTGGACAACGAATATTTGCGAAGTAATGGAGTTAACCCTTACGGAAATTCAACAGGATATATATCACCAGCCCTGAATGCGACCGGACTCTCGTGTGGAATAGTCGAGGATATTGAATTGGCAGGTGAAGTCGTGGTCAAGATTAGGTGGTGGATTAAATCTCCAAATCCAGCAAGTAGCTATATGACGTTGAGTCTCGTGAATATAGGATCGAATATTATGTTCCATCCATCCACCCAGCAGCAAGGAGAGTGGCATGATAAAAGTGATAGCATGAAGAATGTTCCCTTAGGAGAGTACCAGGTGAGTTACTTTCATAACGAGAACTGAGGCGCTTATTATGCGGAAACAATTTTCTTCCCTAATTTAAAAAATACGTAGTAAATACATATTCAGAATGCATTTAAAAATGTAAAATTTCTAAGGAAAAAATTAAATGCTATTTAGGAAATGTATTCCTGTACATGAATTTTAAATGCAATGTAAAACAATGCATTTCATAAGCTTCAAAACATAATTTGGAAAAATGTCTCTTTTCAGATGCAAGTAAAATGCTTATAAAACCCTTGACAATCGTAATTGATGGACTTAACTCATGAAATGTATTTAACATTCCTTTAAATGAATTAAAGTTCTTAATTGTATATCAAATATTTATTCTAATGTGGGCATATCTTTTTTCCTGATGAAATTTAGACTTAGATCCGTTTCCATGCTGAGAAAAACCAACTTTGTAGTTTCCACACACTTTATTCCGCTGGCACGACGCGCGTTTCACCACACTGTGGCATACTCAAGTACTTTTTCTCAACATGGATATCCATAATTTCCACGATGTCAGGCCTGATATCATCAGTTTTATTTGCTCCGTTTTGCTCAAGGATATTATTTATTTTCGTCATTTTGTCAATATTTGGTACGAGTTCTGCTGAAAAAGTATTTTTAAAGAAATTAAAACCCTATGATACTAGTTCAAGAAAGGATCTATCCAATTGCTCTGGATCATAACTTTAGCCACCCTAACTCCCATAGATTACTCCTTTAAATGGACCACAATAAGGTTGCGATTCTTTATGAACCTTTTTTTTTCTTGCGTACGTAATTTTTCTAGATTATTACGAATTATTTGCTTTTTAAAGGAAGCTGAAACTTTTGTCAGAATATTTATAATCATATTTCAGTATAGAAACGGTCACGCTAGACATGATAACATTAGTTATTCGAATACAATTTTATTTTAACGTCGCTTCTTAGTAGTATATGATTTTGGAGTGTTAGTCAAATTAAATTCAATTTTTTTTACCGTGAACGTTTCGCCACAATTATTGGCAGCCTCAGGGCTAAGAAATTAACTGAACATATACACCAATTACATGAAACCGTCTGCAATGGACGTTCCATGCAATTGGAATGCATGTTCAGTTAATTTCATAGCCCTGAGGCTGCCAATAATTGTGGCGAAACGTTGACGGTAAAAAAATTGAATTTTATTTGACCAACACTGAAAAATTATGCTATAATTATAAAAAGAAAAGTCTCTAGTTGCTTCTTAGGTTTTCGTGGCGTAGATCTTCTCTCAATTACTTCGGGGTTTTCATCGCGTGTGTTAGCAGTCACCATTCATGCACCTCCTCAGTCTTTTCAAAGAGCATCATCCTGTCTAAATTCAACTACAGAATGCTCAATTTAGCGATCACATTGAGCTTACCTTTATGCAATCTTACCTCATGTCCCTCACCACTCGAAACTAATGCAGGCTGAATTTAGTCCACAACCACTTCACCTTTATACTACTCAACTATTGCATCTTTGATACCTTCCCAGACCACTGCAACACCCATGCTATCTGAGATCTACAAATCTTTATTGCTATGAAAAACCTCTTCATCTTTCATATCACCTGAAACAACCCGTACCTCATCACTATTCAAAATCTCTTCATCTTCCATTCCAAATCAAACCATCAATCATATATCATATTTAAAAAAAAAGCAAACTCCCCCTGATATTCCTATTATTGAAACCATCCCGTAATATCAGTTCAGTCTCGGCAGCCGAGCAGTGAAGACGAACGTCGTTACGAGTGCTCCGTCTAAACGTTTCTCAAAGTCGCGCGTGTACAGCGTCCAAATTAAACGGGTTCCGGTTAGTTTTCAAGCAGTACTTATTATTTAAATTGTAAGAATGTCGTCGACCAGTGGCGTGTGCAACTCTGAGATTACCAACATCAAATCAACGGAAGTGATTAACTGCAGTGGCGAGTGTAGACGCTGTTTTCATGCTAATTGCGTGAAAGAAGGCATTGAAGACAAGAAGACCCGCTCCGGAAAGTTGCGGAAATGCGAAGATTGTCGTGCAGTTTCTCCGTATCGGGGAAGTTTTAGTTCTTTGGATACAGCATTTACGAAAGATTTTATGGTAAAAGTGTTAGATAGTTTTAAAAGTGAAGTTTTCGAAGAGCCTAAGCAATTCCGTGGTGAGGTTATGGAGCTAACCAAATCCCTGCAGTTTCTTTCCAACTAAGTAGATACTGCAAACTCTCTAATGGAGGAGTTAAAGAAGGATATCAAATCAGTGAAGAAGGAAAACGAAGATATTTGGGCCATAAATGAATCACTAAGCTCTGCCGTGGCAGGTTTGCAGGATCGTGTCCGTACAATTGATCAGTACACACTTAGAAGTAATATAGAGATCAGCGGTATCCCTGAAACCTCAAAAGAAGACGTAATGAACATAGTGAAGGATGTGGGTGCAGTGATAGGTGTTGCAGTGGAGGAGTCGCAGATCAACGCGCCTCACGGAGTCCCGAGCTACCGCAAGGAACCTCCCTGGTGATCCAATTTAACTCGAAACAAGAGAGGGATACCTGGATTGAGAAATGTAGGGAAAATTTGGGAACTGCAGACTGCAGACATTTACCTTGTCTGCAGTCTGCAACTGCAGACAAGGTAAATGCTTCCTTTCCTATAAACAAATTTTGTGTAACGAACACCTCTCGCCGACAAACGAACTTTTCCTTGCAAAGCTAAAGAAAAAATGTCAAGAGATTGGCTATACTTACGTGTGGTGTCGCGATGGCAAGTTTTTCGTGAGGAAAGCCAATTGGGAGATATTTCGTAGAATCGACATTGATGCAAAGGTTGACCGACTTAAGTAAACTTATGTTGAACTCCGAGAAGATCTTATTATTTAATAATGTGCTAGTCAAATTAAATTTAGCTTTTTGGTTTGTTAGCTAAAACAACTATTCGCAATGAATGAAAATAATGTATTTAAAGAGGTATTTATGATATGAAAATAATGCATCGTAGATTGAACTTCTTCCGTAAAAACACGAAAACACCGTATGTAGACCCAGGCGGCTAATGCAAACAATCCACGCGGTGAAAGCGGCACCACGAACGTTAAGCTGTTGTCCACTGGACGTTAAGTGGAGAATGACATAGGCGTGTTGCGGCCGGGTGCTTATATAATACCTGCCCGACCTCCGACACCGGGGCTTTGCGCACTTCTGAGAAAATATAAATAAATGGTCTGGAGTTTGTAGACCGGATCTGCCTTTGAGCAGATGCAAATGTTCTTGCGACAGAAAACAAATTGGCTTGGTGCAGAAATATTCTTTGCTTTATATGTTTTTACGATGAATATCATCCGAAAGTAAGCAATTCCACGCCATGAATGAAAAGTTAAATTCCTTCAATTAAAATAAACATGATGTGGGAAAAGAAATACTGTTATCATTACGTGATATTTTTTGTGCTGGAATCTTATATCTTCCTCTCCCCCACGATACAGGCTTCCCTTCAATATAATATGTTGCTCCGCAGAAAGGTCATAGCAACTATTTTTTACATAACCTCGGCAACAGTTACGATCTCTTTTCTACTTATATCATGTTCACTAGGGTGACTCGTTTTGCCACTTTTTTCTAGGAGCGAATCGTAATACCCGGAAAAAGTTGCGTACCCGGATGGATATTACAGATATGATTTTTATCCAAATCGAATATTATCTTCTGCTCGCAATTTTGCCTTAAAGTTTCGATTATTTCGACGAAAAACGCTAAAATTGTCAATAATTTAAATTTGGTTTGAGCGAGCACACTTTTTTGGTATTGAGATAAAACTTAGGACTGTAATTGACATTTAAGCGCAAATGCGTCAACTATATTGCACTTAGTTATCGAGCAGATGACCTTTTATGGTGCCCCCCGAAAGCGCGGTTGCGATGTAGGCAACCCGCAACGCACTACCGCATTTTACGCGCTGCCTGCAAAAAATGACGCGAGGAAGGCATTTTTTTCAGTCAACGATGTGGAAATCATGTCTGGAATTGTCAAGGGTAGTCACCAAAATGGGAATGACGCTATGTTATGCCATCGCCGCCTATAGTCACTTTATTTTCGGGTAAGAAGATGTCAATTGAACTTGAACTGGAAACTAACATTCGGGACTCAATATTCCGGTTATGTGAAATTCGAAGGTCAAAGATGCCTCCTCTGCGGCCGGAAAAGTGTGAAATATACTATGATCAAGCAAATGTGGAGCTCCTCGCTCACCTGGCTAGCGACACTGTCCAAGCGACCCAGAGCCCACCACGTGGAGGTGGCTGCACCTTGGGCTCCTCCGCCTGCCCTACCCAACCAACCAACCATAGTAATGTAGAGTTTATCTAATCTGAATCGTTACCGTCCGGAAATATTGTCAAAAATTGAGATTTCGATTGAAATTTTGGCAGAACTTGTCTTGAAACTAAAGTAGATCTGATGACGCCATCCCTGGCGTCACTACCGCATACACTGGAGGCGGCTTCGGTGACTAACTTCACTGTCCGTTCCACTGCGACCGTGTGGCACGGATATACGGTGAATGACCATTTTGGCGAAGTGTTGTCAGGAATTGAAAGTTTATTAACGAGTTCTTCATTTGATATAGTCCTCACAACTGGTGGCACGGTAACAGACACATCAGTGCTTTCCCAATGAATCATTTCTTCGTAATTCATGGCCTAAAAATTCAGCTGGGGAACAATGTTGTATCTAATACAGTGACGTAAATTGCCTGCTTCTTCTTCTCGAGCACTGAGAATTTTATTTAGTGCTTCTTTGCGGATAGTAAGTCGATGATCAGTCATCATCGCAAGAAGAATATTTTCTGGGAGTGCGAAGAACGCATTTGTTTGGATGGACGAATGAACTACTGCTTAGTATTTCCTTGGTAAATATCTACATCTGCGAATGGTCTCAAAGACGTGACGAACACCATCGGCAATAGAAGATTGTGTCTTGATCCTGTATTGCATCACAACATAGACTTTTAATATGAATGTCACTATTGCGATGAATTTTTGGTAGGTTTTTTTGTTGAAATATATAACCTAAGAATTCTGTTAGCTGTGGTCAACCAACGGGCTTTGTTTAGTTTTCCAGGCATCATAGTGGCTAACCCTTCCGGACATGTTCCAGAGGCAATGGCTTGGGATATCTTCAGTAAGTACTTCAGGTCCTTATTAAGGTTCGACATTTCTTCCGGACTGTGGTTTGGCAAGTCAAAATTAATGGGATGAAATGACACCACTGGAAGCTTTTCACATTCTGGCAGTTTTGAACCAATGGCACCTGTGTATGAATACGAGCTTGAACAAGCGCCGTCAATGTGAGTGAAGAGAGCTCGGAACGGCAGCTCGATGAAATGCAAAAGGCAAATAGCCCATTGCTTAGGTTTTCCCGTCGTTTCTTCTAATTTTCGCAGGACGCCGCCCTTCCAACCAGTATTGATGTTCGTCCCGTCACAGCCAAGAACATCAATCTCATCGAATCCACCATTGAGTTGGCTGATGATGAACTCGAAAATAGCCGTAGCCTCATCATGTGCAGAGCCGGAAGATGACGCGACATGACCGACGTATTGAGCATTAGGTTCGGCCACAAGTGATAAATGCTCTTCCCTATTGATGCCTGTGGGTGTTTTCGTTTCATCAATTCGGCCATCAAAGTAGAGGCTTTTGATCAGATCATTATCCGTAGAACTGCGTTTCAAATTTTGAAAAACTTTTTTTGATTGAAAAAGTTTTGCACGCCTAATTTTGCACTTGTCTACAACCAAAGCAGACGTTATGTCATTAGATTGCTCTGGAGATATAATTCCAGCTTTCAAAGCTGCGTGAATCACAGTGGATGTGATGTGTGCAGCAGCCCTCTCGCTTACGTTATATCTCTGAGAAATTATGACAGTCTCAGTTAAGTCAAGTTTGACCTTGGAATTTCTGTCCCTGGGTTTGGTGAATGCCACATCCTTAGCGGAACAGTCCTTAGGATTTTCCTCATCACCATGAGTATCCTCAAAATTTTGACTGTTATTTAAAAACGACAATGAGGAAATAGTTGATTTAGATGGCTCAGTAATGGAATTCTCAAGTTTAAGCCTCTTACTTATAGGTTTACGTTCAGCCCTTTCACGCAATTTTTTGTCGCAGATACGTCAACAGTTCCAATACGGCCAATTCTTGGACCTCTCTGATCTAGGAGAAACTGGTGCTCAAGAACAGGAACCTTTTTTTCCTTGGGACAGGCACATGTGGAAAAGTCAGCACATTTGCAGAAGGCTATGTCAAAAAGTTTCGTTGCCTCATCAGTAAAATTATTCAATTGAACATCTTTCGTTTTTTTAAGTACATTTTTAGCGCTTAGGATTTTCTTTATCCTAATGTATTGATCATGGCAGAATGAGATAAGTTGAATTACTCTGCTTTGTGTAACTGCTGGAATAGACGCTTTATCCCAAATGACACATACCTTGATAGAAACTTTTCGAGCAATAGAAAAAAGGGTGGCTCCTTGTTACTTCGTGACGCTATTCCAATTTTCCGCCGAACTTCTTGATAACAAAGTAGAACATCCTTCTTAGTGGGGAGTTTAGTTTCATCAAAATCCTTGGGGTACTCATTAAAAATTGGACAAACGTTTGCAACACGAAGAACGAACTTCGAAAGAGACATGCTGCAGACTGAATGAAAATTAGCGCAAAACCTGAGCACACAAGACGGAAATTCAGTAAAATATTTGGAAATAAAGATCGGTGAGAAGTAAAAGATCAAGTAGAGGGACACCAGAACATCCACTAAAACAGGTAAACTGAAGAAGCGAAATGAGTTGCAAATGACTTCTAGTGATAAACGTAGTGGTAAATCAAGAAAGTCAATCGTCCGGCTCGTCTCCTTATGCAAGGCTGACTATGGAAGAATCAAGAAAAATATGGAAATCAAGAAAGTCAATCGTCCGGCTCGTCTCCTTATGCAAGGCTGACTATGGAAGAATGGGGGAGGACGCTACTTGCAGTGTGCAGGCGGATGATTAAGGGGTCGGTAAACATTCGATACAATATTGTTGTGAGCTTAAAATAATGTTCCGTTCCTGTTACGACCCACCAGGCGAAGGAAAAGAAAATGGAAATAGCTACAAAACAATTATACTGAATTGACCACTTTTGCTGCCCCCTAGGAGACAATTTATGACATAATAAAGGGATCTCCTATCATTGTGATTAACCTAGATAATTCCAAACATGATTTCCAAATCGTTGACTGAAAAAAATGCCTTCCTCGCGTCATTTTTTGCAGGCAGCGCGTAAAATGCGGTAGTGCGTTGCGGGTTGCCTACCTCGAAACCGCGCTTTCGGGGGCACCATAAAAGGTCATCTGCTCGATAACTAAGTGCAATATAGTTGACGTATTTGCGCTTAAATGTCAATTACAGTCCTAAGTTTTATCTCAGTACCAAAAAAGTGTGCTCGCTCAAACCAAATTTAAATTATTGACAATTTTAGCGTTTTTCGTCGAAATAATCGAAACTTTAAGGCAAAATTGCGAGCAGAAGATAATATTCGATTTGGAAAAAAAATCATATCTGTAATATCCATCCGATTACGCAACTTTTGTCGAGTATTACGATTCGCTCCTAGAAAAAAGTGGCAAAACGAGGCACCCTAATGTTCACTAATGAACGAAAAATTGAGTCAAAAAAGTCATTATTCGGACGCAGTTCCTGGAAAATTTGAAGTTCATGCATCTCTGTATATTAAAAAGTAATAATCCGTTCATTGTTTACCGCCTTGAGAATGAACTACGACCAATCGACGCCCATCCTATTCACGGAAGTATCCTTGTATTTTCAAAATCTAAAAAT
The DNA here is from genome assembly GCA_963573305.1 of Pyrrhosoma nymphula. Lineage (NCBI taxonomy): Eukaryota > Metazoa > Arthropoda > Insecta > Odonata > Coenagrionidae > Pyrrhosoma > Pyrrhosoma nymphula. The sequence continues at coordinate 44,938,224 of OY754337.1, read as the reverse complement.
ATTAGGCCTGTTGGCATGTGAAACCTCTTTTCGGCCGAACAAGAATCCCAAAATTAGCTTCGAAAGTCTCCCAAGGGGGTTAATTGAAAATCCAGAAAATAGGCTGAAAATTAAGAAAAATATTGTTGTTACTGCCATAGATGTATGGGATAGGGCAATGTACAGTGACTCCGTAAAATATTAGAAAGAAAGAAAACTGGGATTCGAACCCGCGCCACATTACGGGAATTACAGGTCCAGCGCCTCTAACCGCTCGGCCACGGCTTCTGTTGGTGGGCGAGTGTATTGCAAAGGATTTATATGGAGGGAAATTCTTTAGTTGCGTTTTTATCTCGAACTCGGGCCCAAATGGAAGAAAGCCGTGACACTTTTCCCACATTCACTCTATAGTTTCAGAAAATAATTGCGTCATTTGGATCCCGAACATCAGTCACGCGACGTCTCCTTGTAAGTGCAGAACGACAGAGGCGTGTTGCGCCATCTTTTCCGGGCGACACGGCGCTACTTTGGAATTTCCACGTCTGCGTTCAACGTTCGTGGGAGAATTTCCTATAAGATGAAGATTCCCTAGGTAGGTCATACCGCTAAGTAGTGAATGACAGAGGCGTGTTGCGCAAGGGTGTTTTTTTAATACCTGCCCGACCCGGAAACCGGGGCTTTGTACGATTTTGGCGGCGGGAGAGACCGCCCAGTTGAAATACCCTCGCGTCAATGTCACTCCCTGATGCTATAGAAATGTCATACCGCTAAGTGGAGAATGACAGGCGTTTTGCACCAGTGTTTTTTTTAAATGCATTCCCGACCCGGTCACCGGTGCTTTGTACACCTTTGGGGGCGGGTGAGACCGCCCAGACGAAATACCCTTGCGTCAATGCTTTTCCCTGATGCTATAGGAAGTTCCTACCGCTAAGTGGAGAATGACAGGCGTGTTGCGAATCTTTTCCGGGCGACACGGCTCCACATTGGAATTTCCACGCCTGCGTTCAACGATCGTGGGAGTAATTCTTAGCATTAACTACTATAAGATGGAGATGATATAGGAAGGTCATACCACTAAGTGGAGAATGACAGATGCATGTTGCACCAGAGTGCTTTTTTTTACCTGCCCGACCCAGACACCGGGGCTTTGTACGCTTTTGGCGGCGGGTGAGACCGCCCAGCCGAAATACCCTCGCTTCAAAGCTTTTCCCGGGCACTTTCCGAATAAGTTGACCTACCCAGGTCAATTAGTGCACCGTGTATTGCAACTATAAGCGGAAAGAGAAGCTTCAAATTACAATCCATTAAGCAAACTGATTCTAATCAGTCTCACCAGGGCAGGGTTGGCGACTGGGTTGACGACAGACGCTCAGGGAGAGGGGGCGGCGCCCGTAGGGAGGGACGCCAATACTTCTTCTATGCACCGTGATTCTCCCTTGCAGTTATTCTAGAGCTGACGAGGCTAGAGAGCGCACACATTTTTCACTCTCCAGCACTGCGACTATATCATGAGCCCCAAAGGACGGCTATTCCACGATAAGGAGGAACACGAAATGAACCACACGGTAGTTAATACAGTAATATTATTACTTCAATACTTTTACTCGTTTATGTAAACTTAATATTAAAAATAATTACATTTCTTATACATATTGACAGCTCCCCGGTCATACCCTCTGCCAGACGGCGAAGAGGAGTATAGGAAGCCAAGCAGGATTCATTGACGCAGCCACACTCTCCACTTTGCAGCACCTCCTCGGAGTTCGCTTGTTCGACGCCCAGGAAAGACTTTTCAACAAGTGACCCATTTCTCCCAAATTTGGCCAGCCCCCTGAAGGATGCTACATTTTCCGATTAATTTTGGGATCCGATAATAAACATTGACTTATTGTTAGTGAGAGAATTCGAACTCTTGGCCGGTGAATCTTTCGGCAACAGACACAGTGGATCCTGGATCCTCGAACATGGGAAAGTGAGAGTGTCTCGGAACTATTTAATCGTGACAAGTGGGAGGATGATGCAAATAAGGACATTTGTGTGTGTAATTCGTCCATGGCGAATATTCCATGTGGAAAACATGCATGGTTTACACAATTACTTTTCACTGTATGAATTTCCAATAATAAATAGGTAGTCATACGTACAAAGTTTATCTCGTTTGACATTTTCATTTAATCATCCCTTCGAAGTGGCATAAGTTTAGTAAATTGACGATGGTAATAACTTACGTACGAGTATTTTACGACGTGCTACACCTGCTGATTTAATTATCAGTAAACATTCCGATTTTAATACAACTCAGAAGCTTCAAATGACAAACTATTAAGGAAACAAGTTCTAACCTGCCTCAGAAGGACTGGGTTGGCGATAGGGCTGACGATAGACGCTATGGGGGATGGGGAGAGGCGCCATCTTAAAATTGTGCCCAAAAGTCCCCCGAGGTTGGAAATTACGTCACCATATATAACATATGTGCCCCGAACACCCCCAGAGGAGCAAATTACGTCATCATTTATAATATATGTGCCCTAAACACCCCCGAGGATAGAGGTCATTGACCCTGCAGTCATTAACTCATCATATAATATATATGTGCCCTATAGTCCCCCGAGAAGCGAGTTACGTCATTAAAAATAATATTTGTCCAAAAAAATAGTCCCCCGATAGTAGTACCGAGCCCTATAGTCCCCCGATGAGTAGTACCGAGTTATATATTTCCTCTGAACAAGCTAACAGTAATCAATAAATTAAATCCTTTATGACAAAGCTACATTTTACTGTATTCCGTGATGTAAATGTTATGAATGTTTATTCGAAGGTATAATTAATTATCCTGTTTTGAGTTCCAAGTGGAACGAAGCGACCACCTCTGTCTGTGTACAATCGAAACCTCAGCTTTTTCATTAGTCACATTGGAATTATTGTATAAGAATATGGACGAAATAATTAGTTTTCTGTGTTGAAACAGTTAAAGGCGTACGGGAGGGGTGTTGCATATTAATTTTTTATTTTTTTTATTTTCAGGTAGAAATAACGGGACTCTCCTTTTCTGGTGTAATGATTGTCGACGCAATAGAAATTGATAGTGAAGCCACTACTACCACGGTTTCCGAAATGTCAACATCACCAGAACCCTCGACGACGACCGAGACCTCTTCATCGTCAGAGACTTCTTCATCGCCAGAAACCTCGACTTCACCGGAAACTTCGACTTCACCGGAAACTTCGACTTCACCGGAAACCTTGAATTCAACGGAAACCTCGATTTCCACGGAAACCTCGAATTCACCAGAAACCTCGACTTCACCGGAAACCTCGAATTCACCGGAATCCTCGACTTTACTGGAAACCTCGACTTCACGGGAAACCTCGACTTCACCAGAAACCTCGAATTCACCAGAAACCTCGACTTCACCGGAAACCTCGACTTCACCGGAAACCTCGACTTCACCGGAAACCTTGACTTCAACGGAAACCTCGACTTCACCGGAAACCTCGAATTCACCAGAAACCTCGACTTCACGGGAAACCTCGACTTCACCAGAAACCTCGAATTCACCAGAAACCTCGACTTCACCGGAAACCTCGACTTCACCGGAAACCTCGACTTCACCGGAAACCTTGACTTCAACGGAAACTTCGACTTCACCGGAATCCTCGAATTCACCGGAAACCTCGACTTCACCGGAAGCCTCGAACTCACCGGAATCCTCGAATTCACCGGAAACCTCTACCACATCGGAAACCTCGAATACATCGGAATCCTCAACTTCACCGGAAATCTCGAATTCACGGGAAACCTCGACATATTCAGAAATATCCTCATCCCACGAACGATCTACCCAAGAAACATTGCCAGAGACCTCACCATCGTCTGAAAGATCTTCGTCATCTTGGGAAACTTCCTACGCTTCTCAAGCTTCGACATCAAAAGAAACGTCACGTAAGTATCGAAATGTAATACCGTAGTATGGAACTATAATGTAGTAATAAGAGTAGTACCTATAATGCAGATGACGTTGCGAATCGTACGATCTCTGATCTGCCGATCACTTTTAATGGCAATAGTGGTGCTAGAATATCTCGGCCGTAAAGGTGAAAAAAAGAATTAAATATTTTCTTGCAATATTAGTGTCTGTGATCTATTTTGGCAGTGTTTAGGAGGGTGGATACCACGCATGAAAAATTCATTTTCAGGTAGTTTGCTTTTACATCGCCAAGGTGTCATGCTATTGGATAAAAAAATTGTTTTCACCGTTTGACCCTTGAAATATGTAGCTTATTTGTTTTAGCTATTGCTTTATGCTTACCACATGGGAGAAAAAAACTTGCCTAGCATTTTTGCTGTAATGGCACTCGGCTATAGGAAGCGATATGGAAACTACCTTGAAAATAAGTCCTAGCTGCATCCTTTATCTTTGAATCCAGATATTCTCAAGCTGGTAAGTTTCATACAATTTCTGCAATCATTCAAAGCGAGGAGGATGTCCAGCGCTCTCCTCAGAAGGCCGTCGCGCAGTGCGCAGGCGGGAAGCTGCTGTCTCATTGAGCGGGAAATCCCCCGGGTTCAGTGCCGCACATGTTGGAACTAGCATGAACTGTCTAGCCTGACTATCCGAAAAGTATCCTATCCCCTTAATACTGTCACTGCGAAGGTATGGAATCGCGGTAGAAATTGAATTTCTTTCGGGCACTTTATGGCCACTAAGAGACGATTCTCTAAGTCTTCATTTTTGTAGCATTTGATTAGCATGGATTCCCTGTGTAAGACCATTTACAGGAGAGCATTACAATCACCTGATGATAGATAGTTACACCTCAGAGAAACAAAGGAGAAGCGGCTAGTATATACGAGTAAGGACCATTCTGGTCGCCAGCGTCATAGGCGACAGACAACAATGGCCTCCCGAACATGTCTCGACGTTAGCTCCAGCATGCCTGCACAAATACGTCCGCTGAAAAGTATGCGATTTTGGCCATCAAGTTCTTGGGTACGTCATGTGTTAAGAGATATAGGTTTATTCACATTTCTGCTACATCCGTAGCAGTGGAGTTACTGTGTTCGCCCTTGTCATCTGTGTACGCCTCGGGATGAATTTTCTAATTCTCAGTTTCAATAAATACGAAATGATGAATTATCAGCCTCGGAACAACTCGATTATCGCTTTAAAAATTCCAGATTGAAACTGACATCACGATCTCGATAATATCGAGGTTCGTCAATGTCTAGGATTAGTGCGGTCCCGATGACTACTTTGTAAAGTTTCGGGATACTGAGCATTCGGGCACGAATAATGCTGGCGACTGAAAAGAAATTGGAAGAAACCGAGTATTGATGAATAAAACGTGATTAAGTCCATTCTGGATTATACATATTGGTAATTTCAAGGTTGTTAATTGGTTAGATATAAGGGGTTTGCTACACCGCTTGGATTATCAAACACATGTAGCTAGTTTAGTTAGATAGATCTGTGCTGATTAAACCGACCTGAAATCAATTGGCCAGCTTGCTGCATTTAATACGATCAGACGCTTCTCAACCATTGCCCAGCATCATAGCCTAATGCTCTAAATCTAGGCAACTAAATCTTAGTGTGCCTGTGGAAACCCTCGCTTCTATGTAGTTACGGTGCCGGTTTCAGAGAAGGAAATGCCAAAACCAAGGAGCAGTCGAGGTAAAAAAACTGTTAGTGGATTCTATGATACCATTGTGGCTATAAGATTAAGATAGGCCCCAAGGAAATGTAATCCTAAGGAATTCCTAATTGCGACCCTTAGAAATTCCCCAGGGAGGGCTTACATAGTTAATATTACATTCATCGAGAAAGTTGCACAAATCATGTTGCGCTGTTATGCGCTGGGGTTCAAGATGTAAGACTCAAATGTTTAAACTTGCCGTGAGAAAATCATTTCACATGACCGAGATTCGAACGTGGATCTTCTGTTGCCAGTCTGGTGTGTTCAACCCGTCCGGCAACTGGGAAATAGTAAATACACTTTATAGTGTCTCCCTTACGTTTTCAGTAAGAGTACCGCTTAAATTATTATCAAAGTAGAGAACTTGTTGCCACTGCCTCAAAAAATCTCCATCTCAGTACAAACCCATAAATTGGGTATTCTCAAGACTACAAAGCCACAATATCATTGCTAGTACGAGTAAAAACTTCAAGTCTACTGAAAATGCGGTTGTTAATTATTTTTATTGCAAAAAAAGATGATAGCAGCCTAAAAGTTGACAGAAAATTAATGCCAAGATGAATTAAGGGATTCTCGATGCAATGTGTCATTCCGAAGTAGTTTAAAAGAAGAGTTCATTAATGTGAGAGTCATATTAAATCGTATTAGCAAAAATCAACTTAGATGGAGTTAAAATGAGACGAAGCTGAGAAAAGGCGTTCGACAGGGATGTTCTCTTTCACTAATTTTATTCAACGTGTACGATAAGGATAGTAAAGAGACAACGAAGGAGAAAACAGGAGAACTGAAGGTCAATGGAACAAGCTTTCATAGCATTTCATGCAGAGATGCATATTGCTTTGCGATACTGGAGACTTAAATGAATGAATAAAATGTCAAATATCTCATGTGCTAAGAACACATGTGAGCGAAAGTAGACAATGACTTAATTCCCATGTGACCGACTGACGTTGTTTCCTATACATTGGCCTAGTTCAGTTTTGTCTATCTGATATGAATTAACCTGTTATGTGAGTGTTCATTAGGTGGTTGCTAACTATTGTTGTTTTTTATGTGGCAAATCAGAATGAAAGCTAATGGAAATATCTTTGAACGGAAGAAGAGGACACCCATGACTGTTATCACCCCATTAAAACGTGTACCTAATTATAAATTAATTTACAATCTTTTAGTCGTTTTGACGTAGAAAATGGCTTTTCCTTAACCTCGGAGAAATTGCTAAAAGTTACCTCATTCTAATTCTTAATAATTTACGAATAATCCTGCTTGACTTGGCTTGTTATGTTTGATTTCTAACAACGATAAATGAGTTGTTTCCTGCTAAGTAGAGTCGTTTTAAATTAGTTTTTGCTTCATGTTTTCAGAATGACTCCAGGCTTGCGAGTCAAATATTTTCCAATGACGGCTAATAGTGGAGACAAAATCCTCAGTATAAAAGATTTTATGCATAATTAACTTCATTTTATTCGCTTCGCAATATTAATTGGACTATGTGTTTTTTCTTTCCCCAGCTCAAACTATTTTTCCGACTGCCTATGATAGCAGCTCTTCAATGGACCCTTATTCTTCCACGACCCCACTTACGCCTTCTGGTTTCATCAAAACTTCCAATATCTGGATTTTTATCCTAGCATCAAGCTCTGGGACCATTCTGCTCCTCTCTGCATGCTTCTGCATCATCCAAAGATGTTGTGTAAGGTATTCGACAATGGACAAAAGAAATGATATGACGGATGATAATGGTGACTTAATTAAGGAGACGATGGCTAGTGATCCAAGCCATAGATCACCCCAAGCGGGACTGCATTCTTCAAATTATGGTACTCAATGGCTGGGCAATAGGCTAAATGGAGCTCCTCCACCATATATTTACCATTGGAACAGTGCCAGTGGGAGATGGATGCGCCATACTCTCAGTGGTCGTCAATCCAATGCCCCTGAACATCCGACGGAAAATGACGTGCGAAGCAGGAGCGTCTCTCGCCCTCATAGCCGAGGTCGATCAGTTAGGAACCCAGAAGATGGGATTAGCTCCACCTGGGAATACTATCCTTGAAAGGAACGTGGAGCCAAGTACAGTTCCTCCAGTGGAAATTTTATTGCTCAACTTTTTTTCTGAGCTAGTGGGAATCTTGCATATCCGACCATCTTCCATAACTGCAAGGTCTTTTATTGTTTGTATTTAGTAGTCACTGACTACTACTCAGTTCACATTTTAATTCACCCAATGCCTGGATACCTTACCAATTTAAATCCCTAGGCTTTTGGGGCTGTACTTTTCAATCATCTTAATTTTACGAATTGATAACCCATAAACTTCATATGAAAAGTTTACATGATTTACAGATGATTTACATGTTTATCCAGAACTCCCCCTGCATCGATAACTACTTGGTTGGCTCAGTGGGTAAAATTACAATGGTTTACTGAACACCTATCTACCCGTACTATAATTGTCAACTTGATCCTGTATCTATTTTTAGATCCATGAACTGGATAAGATTAAGAAATTATTTGAAGTTGATAACTAACTTGTTATATGAAATATCTTTTCGGAAGAGGGAAATCAACCGGTCGCTTTTTGAAAGAAAGGATTCCAGGCACTAGTGTGTTTCCTCTTTTGTTTTCTCAGAAGCTATGATATTTAAATGTAATATAATGTCCGGCTATATATGCTGAAGTGTTTGCTGGTACATTTTTGTAGTGGCTTATAATTTATGAAATTAAGTATATAATTGTAAATAATATTTAAATATTTTAATTTATTGATCTATTATAATGATATAGCTTCACCTTAGATTTTAATTTCTTTCTGTATGTTATCAAATTCTGTATTATTCTCCCTGAAGAAATAAAAATCTGAAATGCATAAATTGATGTTGTAATAACATGTAACCCATAAGTACACTTAGAAAATTTACAAGTATTATTACTCTCACTCTCACTATGCTTGGAAATGCGGCCACCCACCTTCATTTTGAGAACTTTTTAGAGCAAATTTAAAATATTAGTTCTCTTGCCTTGATTTTTTAATTACCTGATTTATCGCTAGATAATACACTTCCAGATATATTTCGTCCACTTAAAAAGTGTGAAGAGTATAGCAGATCTTGTGTGTTTTGTATCGGGGTTGACTGATGTTGCGCCAAAAGGAGTCGATGATTTCATAGACTAAAATAAGTTGCTTGTTCCTCCAGGACGGTGGATTTTATTATTTTCAGTTGCCGCACGATTGCCGCAACCCATTGCGTATATTAAGACGTCATTCATTGTTATACTTTACCAAACTATTATTCTGAGGACAATCCGTCAACGTGATTTAATACTCTGATTTCTTAGATAAAAATTTAAAATCCAGGTTTATATGATCATTTTATGTCATGCAGCGGTAATATTGATGCAAACTTTTAAGTTCTGGTAAAGTGACTGGATATATAATTCCCGCACGAGACGGTATACTTTTGAACACTTATGTCGTGTTTTATAGCCTCGGATGATCCAGTGCAAGTTCCAATACCCGTGAGAAAAAAGGTTGCAATCACTAGATATCTAGCTCTAGCTTCTTGCGACGAGTTATGAGTGTGGCCATCCAATTTGGATTAGTCAAAGGCACTGCTTAAAAATTGTTTTGGGTGCATATAAAAGCTATAAATACTAGCTATATATTAATAATTGATGGAGAGAAAGATATATCTGCCTTCTTCTGAGGACTCGCTGATATTAGCTGCACTATTAGGGAAAGTTCTATCTTCCACAATTCACCGATACCATAGACGGCACTCACAAACCGGTCCTGTAACCGAAAGAAAGATCCTGAAAAATCTGCAAAGATTTTATTAATCGAAAAGGTTGACCATCAGGCCAACCAAACTTCCGTTTTGAACTATTCTATTGAAAATTAGTAAATTAATTTTTTTCTTACTTTTGAGAAACATAAACTCAACATATGTGATGATAATTACCAATTCCTCTGTATCAAAAACTGTCGGAAATCTGGATTAGTGCGTGGCGCTAAGGCTGTTCAAGTATGCATCTATTACGTGATGGCTTCTCGGGTTTGACACCGTGTGAGATCATTGGTGACGAGGAAAACAAGATATCGTGTTAAATTTTACTGCTATTCCTTCTCGTAACAAAATGGCTCAAAGAAACGTTTCGCAAGCAATACATGGAGCTCCAGCAATGTTTTTACTTCCAAGCAGCATAAAACCCTTTAATGCGTTGCGACCTATGGAATGGCCAAGATAGGTAACATTATTCAATTTCAATTTTACGGTGATGCGAATATCTGATCCGGAAGTGAAAAGAGCACATTTTTTCACACTATGCGGAGAGGATCTCTACAACTTGGCATGCAATGTTTTACATCCTCACCAAGTAAGTGAAGTTCCTTACGATAAAACCCCGACAGCTTTGTCAAATCATTTTAGACCTCAAATTAACGAAGTAGCGGCATATTACCGATTCCATCACAGCATACAAAAAGTTGAACAAAGTACATCGAAATTTGTTGCAGAGCTTCGACGTCTGGCTTCGGATTGTAGGTTCGGCAATACACTCAATAACATGATCCGGAACCAGCTTGTTTTTGGCATGCGAGATGGCAATATGAGGACTCGCTTATTACAGAGATCCGATTTAACTTTACAGATTTCCATCGAGACTGCTTCTAGAGCGGAAACGGCGCATCTTCATATTTAAGAGATGTCTGCCGGTAGAGGTGTAGTTCATCAATTGGGAGTGACAATTTCGAACGAGATACCGAATCTCCATCATTCAGACAATAATCCGCGAATGGACTCAACTACGCTGAGTCTAACTACAAATGTACAAAGAAAGGATACGTGTTACAGGTTCGCCGGCAATCATCGTGTCCCTCCATGTTCGATGGATCCAGCATCTTTAATATGCACCGAGTGTAAGAAGACTGGGCATGTCGCGAAAGTTTTCCAGTTCACACAGCGCAAAAATAAATTCAAGAAACCGTGGAACAAAAATAAAAATCAAGTACAGAAGTCGGATTCAACGGAAACTCCAGATTCATCGACCGTGATGGCTACTTCACATCAGGTTACGGCAGTTCAGGAACCAGATACAATGGCTTAAAGGGGACATTCGTCCGGTCAAAATACTGATGTTGCTGAATTATTACCGTGTGTTGGATTTGGACTGTTTCAAATTTCACCGGAAGATTGCGATTGCAGTTCAGATATAATGAATAATCAAGCGATCGTGGCTCCACCAGCAGTGGCGTAGCCAGGTTTTGGGTCTAGGGGGGGCAGAACATTTTTAGGAGGTGCAGGAAATTTATACGGGGCGCTGACTCATAAATTAACCAGTTTACTAAACTTAACATTTTTTGATGATGCAATAGGCGGATGGGTTTGTACTACATAATATCACAAGTGAAAACGTATTATACACATTTATTTATACGTATTTGGGACTTAAGAGTTGAAAATATACAGACTTAGGTGAGCCAGAATACGGGGCGGAGGGGGGGGGGCATTCACCACCCCTGCCCCCCCTGGATACGCTACTGTCCACCAGCAATCACAATTCCCTTCTACGTTGATGATAATTTGCTAAGGATGGAAGTGGACTCCGGTGCTGCTGTAACGGTTATGCGCGTTTTTCTTTCATAATATATTGGGGACTGAATTGCGTCTTGACTCCGTTGAAAGAATTGATATTGGATGCTTACAGCGATACAAAAGTAAGATTTTGGGAACCGAACAAGTCAAAGTTGCTTTTTGTGATCGTGTTGCAACCTTACCTTTGGTGATCGTGAATGGCTGCAAGGATCATTGTCTTGTAGGCCGCAATTGGTTCGATGATCTAGGATTGTCTGTTCAAGGGCAGAATTCAATACGTGCAAGTAAGTCAGATAATATTCCTAAATTAACACCAGAATTTTTTCGCCCGGCTTTTGCATTCGATGACAGGACACTAGGAGAATTCAAGGGCCCTCCTATTATACTTGACTTCGACAAGTCGGCTTCACCAAGGTACATGAGAAGTCGTTCAGTTCCTTACGCAATTCATGGCCAGGTTTTTGAAGAGATTGATCGGTTACAAAAATCCGGAGTAACCAGTTCCTTACTCTACATGGGCTACTCCGGTTGCTGTGGTTCCGAAACAAGATGGCAGCATTCAGTTATGTGGCGATAACAAAGCTACGGTTAACCAAGTTCTTCGTCCAAATCGTTATCCACTTCCTACAGTTGAAGACTTGTTTTTCAAAGTTTCCGGTTATACCATATTTTCAAAGTTGGATTTTTATCAAGCATTATAACTTTTAGTGAATAAAGAAGCTTCTCTACTCCTGATAATCAACACCATCAAGGGGTTATTTGCTGTCCAACCTTTATCTTTTGGTATTTCAGGGGCTCCCGGAATTTTTCAACGATTGATGGATGGTCTTCTGGCAGAAATCTGAGGGGTTGCAGTGTTAATGGGCGATATTATTGTCGCCGGTAAAACGATATGCTATATTCTGTTAATGCTTTATTCTGCTCTTTATTTTCCATGGCTACGGATTGTTTATCAACAAATCTATCTGACATTCTTAAAAAGCCAGGATTGTCTTTTCATTTGACTCCTGCTAAATAATTCGGAACACTTTATTTAAATCTTACAGTGTCAAACCCGAGAAACCTTCGCGTATATAATTCGTCCAAAAAACCTTAAATCATTTATATGCATCTATTAATAAATTCTGCGATACAATACTGAATTCTGGTGAATAGGTAATATCTCGACGCTACTGAAGTTTCTCTCCTGATGTTGGGTGATTTAACTTATCCTCGATTGCCATGGCTGCTACAAGGAATCCCTTAAAATCTACCGCTCACTGACACCCTGACTCTGCTGGGAACAAGATTTGATCCAGGAACGGTGACACTATTCCACCACATTCTAACCTCCAGCTATAGCTTGAGGTTAGAATATGGTGGAATAGTTTCAGTACGACGGGTGTCCCTACGAGTAAACGGACTGAGTTTCCATGGGATCACAGCTGTCACCGGTCATTGCTAATTATTTCATGAAAGATTTGGAGGAACACGCTCCAAGTTCTTCTTCCGAAACGTTGATGGTACTTTCATCAACGCCAATGGCCAACGATGGCCAAGGACACTAGGGCGGATCGGAAAAATCGATTTTTCGCGGGGAAACTTGGCCCTCTACAATAAGTTGTCAAAGTGACTCCAAATGAGGCCATAAAAATTTGGGACCTCTAGGCCAACCCTAGACCCTCGCGCCGTGGCCATTTATGGGGAGGGGAGTCGGAAATGGAAAAAGTCATGTAGTCATAGCGGTCCCCCATGGATTTTTGCCGAGTTGCGTCCCTACTGAACAAAAATTTCCTCTATTTGGACGTATCTGTAACCGTTATGCCACAAATAGTCTATTTTGAGTGCGCGGCCGCGTGTAACTATGCAACGCCCACGCAGCGTCGCAGCGCAACGGTCAGCAAGCCGCACGCTCCTCCTGCCGGCTCGCGTCCCCTGCCCGCTCGCGTCACCTGCCCGCTCGCCGCGAACGCAGCAAAACTCATCATGCATGCGTCTTCCGTCGTTAGTCTAACTAATATTAGATAATTAAAGAATTTCTACGGAAGAGCAATTACGGAAGAATTATTTGAAATTAATAAATACACCTTCATCATTCAGGGAGTAGAGAAAAACTTCCTTATTGTGCAGAATTTAGCCTACTTTTACAATTCTTCTCAACACAGAGAAAGAATGCAAAAATAGTTAACCAGAGCTCACCACGTGGAGCAACCCTAACTACTCCGCCCACCCACCCACTCATAAATAAAACTGAGGAACACATTTCCGTTATCAGATTAGATGCTATCTTAAAAATAAGCAAGTGCTTATTTTGTAGAACCAATCGGTTTTTCTCTGAGTGAGTACATATTTTTCTTTAAAAATTATTTTCAAAAATACTAAAGGTCATTATCGATTCATTTATTTTTTAAGTCAAGCAGATAAATTTTGCCGGCCTCGGAGGCGGTGGGGTAACGTCCTAGCCTGCTTACCCAGAGGTCGCGGGTTCGACTCCCGCCTGAGGAGGATTTTTCACTTCCCAGGGCATGGTTGTTTGTGCTTGTCCATTGTTGAATGTTATTACCCCGATATAAAGGCCAACGAGTGCTGTTTTCGGAGGTAAATAAATAAATCACCCTATCACAGCATGAACTGAGACTTGGTTTCCAAGGTCGGCATTTTGGTTCTGCTTTCTAGTATTTTCAGTATGTATTTCTAATTGTCTCTCCTCGTCTGTTGCGGAGGTCAATGAAGCTTGGGTTACCTCTTTCACAAATCTTTCCACTGCTTGCGTGTGGCATGGAAAATTGAGCTCCAAATTTGAGCATTGCTCAAGTAATTCTCGAATTTTTTCAGCCGTGAGATGCGATAGAGCAGGGGGGTCCGTGTTCTTGTCCCATTTGATCCGCAGCGCGTAGTCTTCTGCATCAAAATTAAAATCTGGTAATTCAAAAGTTTTTGGATTTTCGGTCGCACGCGTATTTCTTCGTGCCTCTAAGATTTTTCCACGCATCTCTTCGCACTTCCTCTCGATGGTCAGCAATCATTGAGAGGATTAAATTTTCTTGGTGCCCGAAAACCCCGTTTCTCTGAATAACAGGACAAATGACTTTTTTAAGATCTTCCGGTAGATATCTCGACCAATTTATTAGTTTCCATAAATTTACTGCACCTTCGTGTATACAATGGTTTTGCTTCACTAAAAACCAGATAGGTGCGTATACGTTTTGAATGAATGACACTGGATTTTGTAAATTAGCGCTTACATTTTCAGTGGACACGTATAGCCTCAGTAGTCAGTTGGCCGTAGTGATCCAGCGAGAATGAGCCACTTTTCTTGAAGTTTTTCAGGCCAAATTTTCCGAGCAATATCCTTTCGACACAGCATTGGAAATTTCCCAAAGATACTGCTGGTTAGTGCTCAGCAATGTCAAGTCATCTTCGTGGGACAATTTTGCTGAAATTTGCTCGAATCGTATGATGTCAAGAGTGAGTCAGTCTTGATGGGTGGAGCCAATAGGTCCTGCAAACCAATTTGGACTCTTAGTTTGCCCGTCTAATTTTTCTACAAAATGCCGCAGCGTTAAGTCAATCAAGTGTAATTGGCAAATAGAGCACTGTAAGGGGCGTCGGAGCTGTACTTCCAGTAAACGGATGATGCCTCCTTTCTGACCAGTATTCACTTTGGTGCCGTCGCACAGTGGGCTGAAATTGAATAAAGCTGGACAAAATTCCGAAATAGATTTTTTGGAGATAGAATCATGAAACTTGGTACAAAAACTCACAATTGATTGGCAACCAAGGAATCTTATGTCATTGGCCATGTCCTTTCGCCGTTTCCGAGATACAGGGGCTCAAACAACCAAAACTCCAAAATTACTCCCAACTTCAGTTTTCTACGAAAATCTTCCTATTTAAGTTGAGGGTTACGCTGTGGGAGGAATTTGGTGGGATAAAAAACTGCTAGGTCTGTTAAAAACACTCTTTTAATTTACTGTGCTTAACTTTGGGAGTTTTTTTCCAAAATATAGGTGATATTACGTTACAAAATGGCGGACGCTATTTTCACGCAAAATGTCATATTAAGTAGTAAATATCTAGCGATTTGCGAAAGTACCTGTCAAGTGACTCATATTAAATCAGTTATTGAAGCTTTCTAAAGGTAGATCTAAAACAAAATTGAAAATTTGTTTGCGACGCCGAAAATTACATTTGATTTTTTGTACGCGCGTCCGGAGCCTGAGACGCGCGCCGGGAGCTGAAAATGCCGTGACCCGAGTAAGATTTTTCAAGCCATAAGGAACATAATGCTTCTTGTTCGTCTTTTTAATATGCATGCATTACTATCGATATCAACAGGCTCTACACGTATAAAACCGCATATATATACACACAGGCAGGAAACAAATATCGAAAATAGGCAGGGAAATATTGAGGCACACCCAAATAAATACTGTTCGTCAAAACTCTTATCTTACATTATTTTTACTCACTTCCTAGCTGTTTTGTTTGATTGAGAGAATTGTAGTGAACGCAAAGCTAAGTAGAAGTTTCTTTGCATTCATTTTATGTTCGGGCTACATCCTTGTCGTGTACAGCGCGGCAAGGGGAACAATAGCCACCCGCTCCGGCCGCCGACCCAAGGGTTCTTCCCTGCCTTGGCGGTACCCTTTTGATCTCCGCCTCGAAAGGCCGTTTTGCAAGGTGCAAAAGTTTTGTACAAACGAATGTATGAAACTGAACAAAACTGTGTGTTTGTCTGAATTGAATTAGAACAGGTTCTATTTTCCGTTTAGTCATTCATACGATCGTACAAGCGTTCGCACAATTTGCGTTTTATACGGTACAATTTCCTGATACAAGCGTTCACGCAATATATTGTGCAAATAAATGTATGTACCATGTAAAACGGCCTTAACAAAGGGGCCTTCCGCATTTTCCTTAAGGCGATGGAGTTCTTTGGCGTCGTCGGCCAAGTGTGCAGTGACCCTTTTCTCCGGGCCTGGTTCCGTAGCGTGGGTGGCGCCTGGGTTTTGTAGTAGTAGTTTGTCAACTGCGAGAGTGTTTGGTGGTAGCATTTGGTGCGTCTCGTCCACTGGCGATTTGATTTCAATCCCTTTATTGCATACATAACTCTCATGGCAAGTTTGAATCCTACCATTTTTCGTGTGACTGTGTAATACCCTCCTCATCATCTTCACATCGCATTGGCGTCACTGATTTGGCGGTAATTGAAAATCTTTTACGCGTCAATTCCTCAGTTCTATAGAGGTATACTCTTTCTCATTATTTTATTACCTTCAATTATTTTTTTCTATAAAGCTATCTTTAAATATTATAACTAGAGTGTATGTTATAGTTTTTTGTGTGATAATTGTTCAGCCCAAGTACCTTCATCCTTTACCTCACTGTTTTCGTATTTATTTGCCAAAATCAGATTTAATCATCGTTTTCTTAACCGTTCTGAAATTATGCACAGGTTTTTAGTGTCACTTTCTGAAAATATCTCGATGTAAAACATTTCGAATTAAGCTCCATGAGCAAGTAATCGAGGTGAGGACTACGTCTGTGACTGATAAGAAAGAGTTCTTGTACAATTATTTATGCAGAAGGTTGAATATAGAATCAAATGCCGATGTCAAAAAAAGCTGTCCAGGATTATAGGCGCAAGGGTTTGGGGGTCATTCTGTAACTCCAAATCGATCGGTGCGTTAGGATTTTCGTCGGGTGGGACGTCACACCGACGAAGAGAGAGCAGCCGTGCGATTCTGTACGCACCCGATCGGTGCCCCGGCGAGCTCCAGTCGGTGGATCCCACCGACACGCAAAAGCTGTCGGTGCGGCGGGGAATCAGTCGGTTTGCTTGAGAAACACCGAAGCAAATGGATAATGAATTTGGATTTTTAGTCTGAAATGGGATAATTTGATACTTGTAATAATGAATAAACATATATTAATGATTATAATAGCAACGTAATTTGTTCTTAAGAGAGGTGATGCAAAAGTCGATGAAGTTAAGGTCATAAAGGTGATGATCTATAAGAGAAACTTCTACACAACTAGAACTCCGTAGTATTGCATTGTATTCTCTTAGCTGTTTTAAACGTTTTACTATTTGTCACTAACAAGTATGTAAATAGCACCATATTCAGGCTATTCAGCATACTCGATCACCGGAATATTTTTCATAATAAATGCCAAAAATCGTCCGCGGTGAATGCCTATTATTGCGGTGTAGTTATTCTTAAATGTTTGTTTGCTTTCAGCCTTTATTTTCGTAGTTGAGCAGATATATTTTAAGGATATTTTTCATTGGACTGTCAATAATCACTCTATCCTAATAAAATTCGGATTAATCATCAAATAATGCCGAAACAATGTGCTGGAGAACACCATGGTGTGGTGACAATTATTACTGTGTTAACACTACTAGCAAGTAGGTACACGTACAATAACCATGAATACTAATAGCAAATTTACTTATTTCACCACTCAACTTGAATTTCTTTCACCATATGTATTTATTTTTCACTCATTAAATTCATTTTTCATTCAACTTTGCTCCACGAAATTATATGATAAATGTTTCATGACAAGATGGCACAGCAATTTCACTGTCCTAAAACCACGAATATAGAATAATATACCTTCAAGAATATTTCAATACCATACCTACAATATAAAATACATACACGGATATTCTATTTTCGAGATCACGCCACTGTTCAATTTATTCCAACGCAAAATTCTAGCAAAGTTTGGAAGATGAAATACTATATACGTACACGTAATTCCTTTTCTACAACTAGAAATTCCAAATGCAAAACGCTGTTTAATGTCGGATCTCAATCACACGAGTTAATACATATAATCAATCAATATACAGGTGAGATTGAAAATTTGAAGGTTATTTCTATATTCAAGCGATCACAACTGATTCATTCTCACTTCGTACACTTCATTTAATCTCGTAGCATTCAACATATTTTATGAACACTTCATATTCTCACGGACGCTACTAGATATGTGCATTTAATATAAAGCACTTATTTTAATTATTAAATAGCAAATAAGCTAATAGTATTTATAATAGCAATAGTAGTAATAGTAAAGCTAATAGTATAATAATAGCAAAAAATAAAAAGTATTTTCATATTAATTGTCACAGATTTTTAGCTTAAATAAAAGTTAATCCTCCTGGAAACTTTAGTGGGGCTCAATGTTAAATTTCTCTGCAAACATCCATTTAACAGAACAAATAACAATTGTTGTTAATATGTATAGTTTATAATATATTTTTATCTCATATAGCCAGGACATTGAGCAATTAGGACATTTTTAGGCTTGCATCGCGTCTGCTGCATGTATTCCAAATGGGGGAGCCGACGGGCCGCGCGAGAGAAAATTGTAAATGTTTAAATATTTATAAAAAACGCATTTATGAATTTAAACTAAATTTTAACTAATTTATGAATTTAAATTTTGCAATAGTTAGCTGGGTATGTTTAGATTACGGAAAAAAGTTTCGGCCGATTCTGAGATGGAGCATTGGAGAAAAGTTTATTGACAATGTTTTAAACATTATTAATTAACAACAATAGGGTATAGAAGAAAATAATTTTTATTGATATATTTGCATTTAATAAAGATTTAGCTTTAATGAGAGCTATTAATTATTGCTGTATGACAATTAATAGCGGAGAATAAGTGATAATATGATTTAAGGCTCGGATTTTTCCTAAAAATGCGAAAAAATTGAAATATGCATTAGCATAGTTCGCTCAAATTTTTTTTTCTCAAAATGGTTTGGGGGTATTCAGTTTGAGTTGATATTGTACCCATACACCAATTTTTATAAAAATCTGAGACCCTAAGGGACAAACATTTGTTGAATAGAGATGGAATGACCCATGTATTAAAGTGGGGTGAGTAAATCTAGATTCTGAAATCTTGATTTAACATGGATTTTAGAGAGATTTCGAAATCTAGATTGTATGCAGTAAAAAATCCCAAAAAATCTAGATTTAATCCTTCCTTGGTTTGCTGGGACATTCATCAATCCCTTTATTATAATGTACTGATGGGTTACAGACCTCCTGTGGAGCCTTCGATGCGTAGCATGATTCTCATAGTCATCAATTCGGTATGAGGCAAACCTTTTTCAAAGGGATAAGCGATATTTGCTTTAAGGATCCCGCTCATAAGCTAAGTATAGACCAATAACTTGTTCAAAAACACCGCGACGTATCCACATTAGCGCTGTGGTGCGTAGCAGTGACAAAGCTAAATAACAAAAGGTTATCGTTATGCGTAGCAACCAGAGTCAAACAAAATCAACAGAATGTAGGGAGCAGACGACGATGGGTTATTCTATTTTTTAATCAATTGAGTATGTTTTTGAAATGAAAATTTGCGCATGTGATTCTGTTTATGTTTTTGATGAAAAGGTAAAAATGTTGATTGAATGAAGTATTGTATTAGTGGAGAAGCTCTAACCACGACATTGTAAGTCCCAAGTGTGATAATTGACTTTTGAATTTGTTTCAGGTGTGTTGTTTTGTGACGTGATAGTGACATTAAATGACATGGGACGTATAAAAATACCAGTTTTCCTGAAATCCTTATTTGTTGGGGTCCCAATAGGGGTCACTTTCTTTGATACTGTGGGGTATGTTGCCCGTGTCGATGGAATATCCATGCAACCAGCTCTCAACCCGGATGCTATGGAACAAGATTACGTGTTTTTAAACAGATGGGCAGTAAGATTTTATCAACTATCCCGAGGTGAAGTCATATCCTTAACTTCACCCAAGGATCCAGATCAAATGATCATTAAACGCCTCGTTGGGATGGAAGGGGATGTCATAAGGACTTTAGGATACAAAAAAAAGTATGTCAAGGTACCACAAGGACATTGCTGGGTAGAAGGTGACAATACTGGCCACACTTTGGATTCTAACTCATTTGGACCAATCGCTTTAGGGCTGGTTACTGCAAAAGCTTCCTGTATTGTATGGCCACCCAGTAGATGGCAAAAACTTAACAGTGAGCTACCAGTGACAAGAGAACCAGTAAACGTTAAACAAACTAGTAAACTTAGGGCGGAACGTTGATAAGTATATATTTTGTAATGGGAGCTGACTAGCTATTTCCCCAAACTTGAAAAATATATTTTTATATTGTCAAGTTAAAGATGTTTATAGTACAATATTCCCGTTTCTTACAGCACACGAGCAAATATTATGTATTGCAATTATGTTTCCAAGATTGTCAAAAGTTGGCTGGGATCCACATTTTATTAGCAGGGAAGTAGTGTTGACATGTCATTTAAAGTGGCCAGGTGTAATTATTTGTATATGTGATTGGATATTTATCATTCATGGTGATATCCTTTGTTGTCAGCTTGACCCGCACTGTTGAAATAAAGCGAGTTCTTATTCAATTGTAAAATTCTTTTAATCTTCATTCTGTTTTAGTGAGATCAATATTTGTGTTCTTATGTAACAAGATTGTTACATAAGTACAACTCTGGAGAAGAATGTTACATAATATTACTAATGACTCTTTGCACTAAAATTATTGAACTAATTTGCTGCCAAGTGAAGTGTGGTATTTGCTTTATGTCACATTGTGGAGATATGGCTTTCTTGTTTAACCTGCCGGAATGATGCATCGGTAAGGTGCTTGTATATTTAAGTATTTTCAGTTACAATACACTGGTTCCAAATTGAAAGGCTTTGTTTCTCCAGAGATATAGGGCCTATAGGCCTATAGTATCATTAGAGGCTTTTTAAGCCTCCGTTTTATTATTGTACTTTAATAAAACTGCAGTAGTTACACTCTCCACTTAAATTTTAATGTAAAATAGTATACAACACGTGTTTCAACACTTAGGGCGTCATCATCATGTCTACCTGATGATGATGTCCTAAGCGTCGAAACATGTGTTGTGTAATATTTTAGATTAAAATTTAAGTGGACAGTACAACTACTGCAGTTTTATTCAGTACTAAAATGCTGTTCCACCATGTAACGTCGGATACTGTCGAATTCTGTTTTATTATTCTTAAGTTATGCATAATGTGGGGTTTATCAAAATCTCTTGCTATGTAGCTTTTCATTCTATCATATCTCAATTCAAGAAATACTATGCAAATCACCTCCAGAGTGTACAACACACAGTGATTCCACACTAGGCATGCTATTCTCATCCCAGGTGAAGGTCCACATGCTCCCCTGGCCGCTGGGCAAAGACCAAGCAGTCAGGAGAATTGCACTCGGCCAAGCACTGGTTAGGATACTACTACAAATTAGTATTACTAAAACTATTAATGCATGAATACTATGGCATACCAGTTCATGCAGGAAACAAAATCATGTGAGGCATTTCAAACAAGATGAGGCGACAATAATTGCATTAATTTGTTAAACATGTAAAAAATCTAGTCTACCTAGCAACATTCAGACTAATCTTCATGTTGTCATGCAAAAATTATTACAAAATTTCAGACAGGTAAAGTTATATAGTGTTCCATGCAGACATTAAAAGCTGAAAAATAAAAGAGCTAAATATAAAAATAAAGCTACCTATCCTTATTGCTGACATTATCAAGGGCTTTGATCACAGATATTGTGGTCCTTAATCATCATCATCATCATTATTGGCGCTACAGCCCATGTAGGGCTCTGGCCTTCAGAATTATCTGCCCCCATTCTTCTTTATCCTCTGCAACACGCCTCCATCTCTTGACTCCCAGTTTTCTCAGGTCTGTCTCTATATCGTCAAGCCACCGCTTTCGTGGTCTTCCTCTTCTTCTCCTCCCTCCTGGAGTGCCATTGAAGACCTTTTTGGCTGCCCTGCTTTCCTCCATGCGTTGCACATGGCCAGCCCAACGAAGTCTTCCTTGTTTTATAACTGATATGATGTCTGGTTCACCGTATTGTTCATAGACTTCAGCATTTGTTCTTATTCTCCATATTCCTGCATCTATCACAGCACCGTATATTCTTCTGAGAATCTTTCTTTCCCATCTTCTGATTATATCTTCTTGTGTAACTGTTAGTGTCCATGTTTCAGAGGCATAGAGGACAACAGGTCTTAGCACTGTCTTGTATATGATTGTTTTGGTGTTTCTTGAAATATTTCTTGACCTGAAAATAGGCTGCAGTGCATAATAGCATTTATTACCTATGTGTAACCTGTCTTGAATTTCAAGGGAAATCTGATTTTTTGCTGTTAGCAAGGATCCCAGATATCTGAAGCTTTCCACTCTTTGAAAATGTTTATTGTTGATTTTTATTGTTGGTTCTCTAGTTTTTTCTTGATTTCTTTCCATTTTCAAATATTTTGTTTTGTCTTCATTAATTTTTAATCCCAGTGTTTCTGATGCGGCTTCAATAGAAATAAAAATCTCTTCCATTGAGTGTTTGTTTCTTGAGACTACAGCCAGGTCATCAGCATAGGCAACACATTGGGTTTGTCGGTTCATTATTGTTCCTCCAGGATTTATTGGGAGCTGTCTTATTGCTTTCTCCAAAGCCAATATGAATAACATTGATGATAATGCATCTCCTTGTTTGACTCCTCTTTTGACTTCAAACTGAGATGATAGTTCTCCATTCACTTTAACTTTGCTTTTAGTATTGTCTAGTGTCATTTTAATGAGTTTTATTAATTTAGAGGGGATGTTAAATTCTTCCATGACGTCATATAGTGCACTCCTTTTGACAGAATCAAAAGCCTGCTTGTAATCTATAAATAGGCTATGTACTTCTATGTTGTGTTCATAACACTTCTCGTATATTTGTCTCATAATAAAAATCTGATCAGTGGTAGAACGATTCTTCCGAAAACCACATTGATAATCTCCAACTTTTTGTTCAATGAACGGTTCGAGTCTTGAAGCTAGAATATTGCTAAAAATTTTGTATGCTATACTAAGTAGTGTTATTGGCCTGTAGTTCTCACATTTAGATTTATCACCTTTCTTGTGGACAGGATGTATGATTCCCATGTTCCAGTCTTCAGGCATTTTCTCTTCTTTCCATATAATTTTAATAATCTCATGCATATGTTGTTCTACAGCTGATCCGCCATTTTTGACCATTTCAGCAGTTATACTATCCTCCCCTGGAGCCTTGTTATTTTTCAGTTTTTTAATTGCTTTTATGACTTCCTCCATACTTGGGCTCCGGGTAATTTCACTTTTCTCATAGTCTTCTTCTAAGTCCGCAATTCCTTTTTCATTTACATTCACTTGTGTTAATACATCGCTTTCATTCCTGTTTAACTGCTGTTCAAAATGGTCTCGCCATCTGGCTAATATGTTCTTTTTGTCTCCTATGAGATTTCCATCTAAGTCTTTGCAGAAAACAGAGTTAGGCTCAAAACCCTTTTTTGTTTCTTTCACTCTCTGATAAAATTTCCTTATTTCTCTTTTATCTCTCATATTTTCTAGTTCTGTGATTTTTTGTTTCTCGAATATTCTTTTCTTCCTTCTGCATTCTCTAGATGCAATCCTCCTTTTTTGCCTGTAGTCATTGACTGTTTGTCTTGTTCTTTTTTGTAGCATTTTCTTTCTGGCTAGGTTTCGTTCTTCAATTGCTAATGCACAATCGTTGTCATACCACTCTTCCCTTTTTTTTCTTTGAATGTAACCAACTACTTCCTTAGCTGTTTTTCTTATCGCTTTTTTCATAACATTCCATTTTCCTTCTAGATCACTTCCTTCCCACTCTTTCTTGTTTTCCTGAAGACTAGTGGCTATTTTTATTTGGTACTCTTCTTTCTTATCTTCATCTTTGATTAATTTTTCAACATCATATCTCTCATTCATGGTTCTCTTGTTTGTTCTAGCTACATCAATCTTTTGCCTATACTTTATTCTTACTAAGTAGTGGTCTGAGTCCCAGTCGGCACCTCTGCAACTGCTCACTTCAAGTATGTCCGTTGCGTGTCTTTTCTCTATGAGTACGTGGTCAATCTGGTTGCATGTTTTGCCATCTGGCGAGCACCATGTGGCTTTATTAATATCTTTTCTCTGCAGCCAAGTACTCCTAACTACCATGTTATTGCTTGTGGCAAAGTCGATCACACGCCATCCATTATTGTTGCTTTGTAGATGAAGACTTTCTTTCCCTATTGTTTCTCTGAATTGCTCTTCCCTGCCAATCTTGGCATTTAAGTCTCCACAAATTATTTTGACATCATGATTAGATACTTTTCCATATTCCTCCTCTAGTTTACTATAAAATTCATCTTTAACATCCTCCTCAGTGTCATCTGTAGGTGCATATACAGAAAATATTGTTATGTTGAAAAACCTAGCTTTTAATCGAAGGGAGCAAATTCGATCGTTAACAGGATTGAATTTTAAGATGGTAGGTTTAATACAGTTTTCTATGATGAAACCTGTTCCATTCCTTCCATTGTTTCCTCCACTGTATAAGACGATGTGATCCCCCGATTGCATTATTCCATTTCCTGACCATCTCATTTCCTGCAAAGCTGCAATTTTTATTCTGTATTTTACTAGTTCGTTTTTCAACTGTCTTAATGCACCTGGCTTTCTCATAGTTTGTACATTCCATGTGGCTAGATATATGTTTCCTTTAACCTTACTCAGTCCGTTCGTTCGCCGGGTCTGTTCCTTAATTCCAGTCCTATTCCGAGGCATATATTCTGAATCCGTAACATGGTTGTTTTCTAAGATAGGGTTGTTAACCCTATGCTAAACCCCCAACCTGGAGGACCGGGTACTTTGATTTCGGAGTTTTCTTCTCCTAGACAGGCTGTCTTTGCCATGACTTGGAGCCCTGTCTGCCCCCACAGTTCATCTGCCGTACTGCTGCCCTTCAGCTCCGCCAGATGATGTCTGGCCATGGGCCCTACCGACTCATACCATCTTCGGCCCCATGCCAGTACTGGTGGCTGCTGTTGTCCACCACCAGGGATGTTTATCGACTTCCCAGTCTAGATCCGCCGTGTTCTGTATGAGCAGGGCCACCTCGTGCAGGACGTGGCTCATCGCCACGCTGCAGTGTTGTCTCTCACTCAGCACTGCATCACGGACGGTCTTGAGATAGCATCCTCAAGGTGGCTCGTCGGCCACCTCTCTGCTAAACCCCTAGTGGTGTGTGGGGACCAGTGTCAGGTTAAACCTGTACTAAAGGTACTACCCCTCCACACCACCTTGACCCCGTGGTCCTTAATCACGCAAGGAAAAAATGTCATTTAAAACCTGTCGGTTCTGCCTTGTGTGTGTCTAATTTTATGGTCCTAACTCTTTATTCCTAAATATTTTGAGTGGTAAACTGCGTATGGCTCCGGCATGAAATGCAAATATGGCACATAAGTAATAGCTGATGGATGACTGCCTCTATTCTGGAATCAAGCCATTTTCTCTTTAGTATTCTTTTCATTGTCAACTCCTAAAGGGCTTTGGCCATGGTACTTGGATTGCCTTATTAAGGAGTGACTGCTCTTTATAGATTGTTATTTTTTGGGACTTTTCGAAAATGGACCATCTTCTCTTCTTCCAGTTGTGATTTTTATCTTATTGAAAGGGTATTGATTGCAGTGGCAGATCAGGGGGGGAGGGGGGTCCCCCCTTTCACCTCTCTCCCCCCTCTGATAATTCCTGGGAAAATATGAAAAATGGTGGTAAAAAGTTATTTTGTACCCCCCAGACCCCTGGAAAGGGGCAATCCACGCCCCAAAACAATGACCTTAATCCACCCCTGATTGATTGATAGCTGGAAGGGATTAGTGGGACCCTTGGCAATCGAGAGGTGCATTCCTTCCCTGGTTCAGTCTTTCCATTGTGTGACCCTCCATGATTCCTCTTGGGCTTGCCTAAGCCTTTTTAACGTATCCGGCCATTTTTACCCAGTTTAATGCAACATTTAACTGCATAACGCAGCTCCAAATTCTGCTCCATCATTTTTTCGATGAGACTATGGTGACACACTTTGCGCTAAGTACGTTCTTCACATAACCACTGACCGCAGGCGACTGTGGACAGTGGCATTCTCTAGCCAAGACCCCCATCACTTTTTCTCCCGGAGCCGCACTGTGCAAGCTTACGTAGCCGGCTGTGGAAATACATTACTGGAACTTTTGGGACTCACCCTGTATGTAAACAGTTTAAGTACTGATAATTTAAACAATCAGCGGTGGTCACAAGATCAAGACTCAACCTCAGCATACTGGCTTGACGACGGGAGATGTGAGCGTTTAAATCCCTCAAGATCAAAAAATTTCCAATGATACATTTTACGCAATGAGAACCCACAATATTGCCTGGCATATTTTCACTATCGCCTAATTGTGCATACGTACACAGCCATCATCCCATTCCCTTTCGGGGCCGGCAAAGTCAAATAATTAAGTTATTACCACTAGCCCTAAAAAATTGCCTCTCTTTTACTAATTTCCTCCATAATGGGGAAGAGTAAAAATTGTGTTACTTGGGCTTAGGACCCTCCTCCAAGTATCATTCCAACTTATGAAGCATCCAGTTGTTTTTCTTACTCGGATGTTTGATCTTCCAGCATCTCCCATGATCCTTTATCTGAAGTCCTCAGATTTTTGTGCGGGGTGGTCATCCCTGTTTTCTTTGAAATGTGTGACCTTTCCGTAATATTTGTATCTTCCTTGTTCCAGGCAGTGCCGGATTACCAATTAGGCAAAGGAGGCAGTTGTCTATGGGCCTTGAGGCTTTTTTCCCCTTTCTTCTCTTGCAACTTGTGTATTAACGTGGGCCCCATTGCTTGTACTGCCTACAGGCCCCCAAGTGTGTTAATCCGGCACTGGTTCCAGGTTTCAATCTTTTAAAGATGAGATGAAACTTTGGGGGAAATTGGTTTTTTGCTTTCTTGTCAATTCTCTGAAAATATGCCCAAGTTCTGCTCCTTCATGTTTGGGCAGTAGGGTTATAATATACCCAAGAATTTGTATTTTATGATATCCAATTTGTTCTTCTCAGGGGTCAGCATTAGCTGAGCTCTATGCTGCTGCTACTATGATACATGAATGTATGTCAGTGAGGATTACAGCAACTTTGTCACTATAGTAACAAAGTCACTGTTTTTATTTTATCAGCATTTTCATTTCTCCTGAAATTCAGATAATCTGCTTGACTGAGTTGTTACATTTACTGATAATTGAGGGATATGTTTTTGCGAATTACCGTATATCTCAGTATTCTTTATTTATTCTCATAATGCAATACAGGGCGCAATAAGACCGATCACTCCAAAAGTGGGTGAAATTAAGTTGGATAAGGGAATACAATGTTTACAATTTCTCCATCTTAAATCACTGTGATACCAAAATATATACTATTCCTCTTCTTCCACATCCATTGTTAAATAAAAGAATCACGTAAAAAGTACCCCAAGTTAACTTCGTCACAGAGTAATTCAGTACATGCCAGTAATTGTATGAAGACAAAAACTTCCAGTCACCCTCATGATCTATAAGTCAGTCAAATACTTTCACTGAGAATGATTAAAATATAGGGAACTTGTGCTCTACAGCCTCTTAATATAACAAGTTTTTAAAAATCTCCGATGGCCATATTAAATTGGCACCACTTGTCAAAAGTATGCAACATTCCTCATCTTTTCCTTTCTTTTTGTCGTTCTTTGACTATGCTCATTTTGAGCTAGATTCCCCCACAAGTTGGGCCCATTTGAGTGTGTGAGTGATTTTCTGAGTGAATGGTTTGTAGTCATAATTAGAGCGCGGAAAAAAAGTCCTCAATTTTCCAGAAAAAGTCGCGAATATTTTTGAAAAAAATTTCTCAAAAGTCTGAGATATTTTCGTGAGAAAGTTGCTAAATTTAATTTAATTATTGGAAGAGCCCAGAGATGTGGGTTCATGGATTTTCGAGTTGTTATATGGACTTTAAAAAAGGAAAAACCACAATTTACAAAATATTTTTTAAAAATTATGAATAACACTTTGTTTGATGACCAGAAATTGTAGAAGAAAAATGTTAATCCCTATTATTTTTATAGCTGATAAATATCTATCTTTGGAAATATATGATAGATATTTTGGGAAGGGAAAATTAAAGTTAAAATACAAGTTTTAGATAACAGATTTTAGTTTTTTACTGTATCATATAAAACATAGGAAAAATATTTACCTACTTTCATTCACTTTCAGTTTCATTGCCTCGATGACGTGTCATAAAGTAGTGGCAGACAAGATATTTTTCCATGTTTTTCATAGTGAACGTTGTGCGACGGTCGCTCAAAATAAGTTTGTTCATCGAAAATGATCGCTCAACTTCACAGGTTGTCATAGAGGCATAGCGTAGCCACTTCACTTACAGAGAGGTTTTGAAAAATGTTAGATGTCTACCCCTTGAACTCTCCATTGAGAATCTGAGCTACATCACTCATCAACACGAAGTCTTCGTCTTTTCTCAAAACATTACACAATTTCGTACAGTCACTTATGGCTTGTTCACCCTTTGCATATGCAAGTTTCTTCTTTACATCCATAATTGACGACACTGAATCAGGCTCAGGATGGAAGATCTGAGATGTTTGATTTTTTCAACCAAAAACCCAAAGGGTGCTGAAATGCATTTCAAGTCCAGTGGAAGTGTGCTATGTTCTAGGAGTGCTCGAGCATTCTCTACACATTCTGCATCATCTTCAAGGTCAATATTCTGTTTAACCCGAATTAAAAAATTAAAATAAAGTTTTCCTCTTAATTTTGAGCGTGCAGTTGTAGTTAAACTTAAGTGAGCAATACTGGCAGGAATTCTATCACACATAATGGAATTGATTCACCAGTCACAAATATAACTACAGATAGTCATTTACATTCTTAATGTCTTCGAAGTCCTGGGAATCGAACACACAAGCTTCCAGCCATGTTCCAAATATCGTGAGAACTGGGTCCGGAGGCAATGGCAGATCATAGCAAAATGTTTTATATATTTCCTCTTATTCCTCATTATTTACTGTCAAGTTGCTTGGATCCCACGCAGGTTCAGGTCAACGAATTCAGGTAAAAATTTTTTACGCCCATCTGTACGCCACTGGCTCTGTTGCTCTTGCTAGGTCACGGTTTCCTTTAATTTCACTTGAGATTGATACGATGTGCTGTCAATGTGCTGTTTCACATGTGACTTTTTGTCAGATGATATCTTGGAAAAAAATGAGAAATATCATTTATTATCAGAATTACTCTCAAAAGTAGTAATTTAGAATTGCTTGAATTAGGTCTGTATATTTTTATGAGAAATCATCATTTAAAAACACATGTAATTTATAGTTAAAAATGTATGTAATAATATGGACACATTCAGGAATGTCAAACAATGCTTAAGGTTAAGATTAAATTATTATTATTAATAAATTCGTCAGATTCATAATCTGTGTTGATACTCACGGTTTTTTCACAAGCATTGCATTAATACTGTTGCTCAGTACTTTAAGATACTTGCATAGTGAAGCATGCGCAGTCAGCTTGGCTCCTGAAGACACCTGTCCTTTCACCTTGATACCTCAGCAAATGACTGAGACTTTACGTGGCTTACTCGAATATAAAAGAGAATTGTGTTCCTACAATGTGCATACATTCACCGGTCCCTGTTAAGCCTTCATTTTTCCTCTTCGCTCGAGTGCTAAGGGTGCATTGCTTCTCGCGCTACAATGTAGGCTCAGTTAATGATCATCTGCACACAATGCAACGCATGCACCTCATCGGAAATCCTAGATGGTCTTTCATATAGTTGTATCATTTTTCCTCTAATGTTCTAAACAAAAGCGGAATGTTAGCAGAAAGTGTAGAGCTGTCGGCTTGTCAGCAGACCACCCGAGTTCAAATAAGCTGGTTCATAATTAGATCAATGTAATGTTTCTTTCAGATCAATGCATCCCGGGTGAAGTCTTTGGACACCCCCACCAAAAAAGTTCAAAGTGTGAGGTGGCCAAGAGAAAGGAACTGGCCCCTCTACCATGAATATGTAAAATTCACATATTCATGGTGAAATTCGCCTATGGCTTAGTCAGGAGTACTTATCGCCTTTTCGACCTATCCAAACCAACCTTCAGGTTGAAGCACTGAGTGAGTGAGATTCTTTCATGAACGGTGGAGCAATAGAAAGAATTAATTGCACTTGCCGGAGCTATTAATAAAATTTCACATTAACAATTGTCAGGAGCTTACATTTTTGCAGTACATCTCTGCTTCGTGGATAACCACATGAAAAACTCAGATGTGTCCAATACCCAGTTGAACAAAAGTGATTACAACAGCCAAATATTAACTTAGGCATGTGGTTTTAATAAAAAGGCCCAGAAAAGTGTTGAATCAGAAAAAGTCCCGCCACACCAAAAAAGTCCCAAAAAGTCTCTAAACAAGTCATTAAAAAATGTTTTATTAAATGAGATTGGTGAAGATTTGTATTTAAAACCACTTAAGTCCCACTTTTACAAAAAGTTAAAAGACTTTTTTTCCGCGCTCTAGTCATAACCCAGGCATCTTTAGGGGGGTCCCATTAGCCCTAGTGAAAGATCCCAATTTGGGTTGAGTGTGTGTCTGTGGATGTGTCACTGGCGAGGAAGTAACATTCCATTATCCCACCACAGGAGTGTTTTCTGGTTGAGAGGTTGTGGTTGGTCACTGCCGTGGAATTGACCTTTTTCCCCGCAAACCAACAGCAATTGTTGTGTACTTTTGATGAGTTGTGCCAATTTATTACGGCCATTGGAGATTTTTTAAAAACTTGTTAGGAAAATGATTACTTGGGTACACTATATGCATGGCTTATTGCATAGCCCATGCCTTCCCTTAATTTTTTTTCAATTCAAATTGAGCAAATATTATGAACAAATAACTTGAGCTTCAGTTCTCCAAGCCCTCTCTCTCTCTCTCTCTAGTGAGCTCTTTGCTATCAACTATTTATTTTTGGAACTTCATGCATTCCCTTCTATCTGGGAAGCTGCTCTGTTAGCATGGTTAGCAGCAGCTAGTAGTACCAAATTTCCTAGCGGAGGACAGTCTTCCAGTTATTTCCCTTTTACCCATTTCGGTTTTATCAAAAAATAACCGAGTAGGTACTCAAATTATAACCTATGTCGAAAATAACCGGTTTATTCCTGGTTATACAAAGGGTAAAATCGGTTATGGATATAACCGACTATTTTTCCCATCCGTCGTACCTTAATGGGATAGCGAGATGTAGAGACCCCTGAGACAACAAAATCTTCCAGAGAGTGTAGCTTAGTTTTTTCTAATTTGCTTGTGAACGCATTATTATTTTAACGATTTTCACATTTATCATTATGTAATACATTTGATTGATTTAAACGAATTGACCGACGTTTGTCGAGCTCGAAAAATGGTTTGGGATCTCTAGGATACAGGGGCACGGAGCATCGACGGAAGGCGAGGGGGTTCGGACACTGCAGTGTAATACCAGCACATAATACCATCACGCCATGGCGTGATGGTATTATGCACCCTTCGCAGCTTTGGTTGCCACGGCAACGATGTTTACGTTAGCGAGATAGAACAGCTGTCCAGGATTTCTGCTTTTACTATTCACAAGATCTTTAATGAGAGCAGGAGTGTAATGAATGGAATGCGCAGGAGTAAGCATCATGTTTCAAGACC
Organism: Pyrrhosoma nymphula; assembly: GCA_963573305.1. Lineage (NCBI taxonomy): Eukaryota > Metazoa > Arthropoda > Insecta > Odonata > Coenagrionidae > Pyrrhosoma > Pyrrhosoma nymphula. The sequence continues at coordinate 44,906,355 of OY754337.1, read as the reverse complement.
TCTGGATTATCTTTATGGTAAGTTATCGGAAGTTACAGCGAGGACGAAACAGTTACATGAACCTGAATCGGTAATGTCGTTGACTTCTTTCTTATTACAGACCCTAACTTTCACGTGTCTGATGCTCGTGATCATCAGAAAGCAGCGTTGGAGTCATTCAGCCGAATTGCTGAATTCGTGAGTTCCTATTGATATAGCAAGCACCTATATATTTTCTCATAGCCAATCTCGTCCACTTATGATCTTTTATATTTCAATCATTGGGAAAGTCATATCATCCGAAGTAGAAATCATGGTGTTTATAGGTCCAAGAAAAATTTAGAATGTGCATGAAATTTATTTAGGTAAAGGTGAGCTTTCGTCCCGCCAGCGTTTTCGAGAATTTCACCCACTTACAATAGAGATATCGGAACCAAATTCACATCACTTATAAAGAAAACCTTGCGCATTTGTAAAATACTTTCAACACAACAATGCATCTACTACTTTAGGAATGGGAAACTTTCAAACCTGAGAAGTGCGTTTTTTCCTCTCCGCCATCTTGTGAAAAAATGCCGTTTCCTCTTATCCACTGTACGTGGCGCAGCGATCGAGCAGTTGGTTCTCTAGCATATGCACACTTCTCCTACACTATTTCTTCCCGCCTTCCACTCAAACTCGCACCGCAACAGCCATTTACTACAATGCAATTCCATTCATTCCACCGCAGTAAACATTGCACATTTCACTTCAAATGAAGGATTTACACTTCCTTTTCACTCGCATTCATTCCACTGCACTAATAACATTTCACGTATCACTTTAAATGGAGGATTGCGAGTTCCCGCAGCGAAAAAACACCCGTGCCTTTCGAGGAATTCCAAGTCTGACTCAGGCGAAACGAAAGTCTGGATCGCAGACATTGGTGTGTGCGTACACGATTGACAACTCATGGCGACCGTACACCACGCATGCAAGAAAATGATTAACGCCAACAAGCTTCTCAACTCTCGTTGGCGAATGAATACCGGTTGACTTTTCAACAATCAACTTCCAATTATTGACAGTTAATTTCCCCCTTCCACACTACCCGAGAGAACTGCGTCAACAATACTATTTACTTAGCCTCTAACAAAAGCCCACTTATAATAACCTTGTCATCTGACGAATTTTATACCAGAAACAATACGCAGAATAACAATTTAGCCTTCTACCAATGCCCACGAATTTTTACCAATAAGCGTGAGGGATTCCATTCTTAAAATAATACGCAGAATAACATTTTAGCCTTCTACTAATGCCCACGAATAATCACCAATGAACGAGAGGGATTCTATTCTTAAAATAATACGCAGAATAACATTTTAGCCTTCTATCTATGCGCACCGAAAATCACCAATAAGCGTGAGGGATTCTATTCATAAAATAATACGCAGAATAACATTTTAGCCTTCTACCAATGCCCACCAATAATCACCAATGAGCGAGAGGGATTCTATTCTTAAAATAATACGCCCCCCAAGTGTATTGGAGGGGTGGGTTCAGGGCAAAGGAATGGAAGGGAAATTCGTTTTTCGGTTTAACAAAAGACGGAAATGCAGTACAAATCAGCATTTTGAAATTTCCTCCACTCCCAGAAATGCCCATTTCCACTTTACCATTCCCGCGAAAACTGCGTTTTTCGCTGTATTAATTCACGAAAATGCGTTTTTCACTTTTGAAAATGCCCAAATCGGGCCCGCGTACCGTCCCACCCCAGCACCCCTGTTTCACTCCATAGACCCGTAAGCTTGTTGGGGGGGTGGGGTAAAGGAATATAGTAGAAGTGAAATTAGTCTTATCCCTCTACCGGTTGTTCGTGAAAACCTCCAAACATGGCGTCGAAAACGGACGAAAAAGTCGAAAAATTGGTCATTTTCAAACGTCTATATCTCAAAAACTACTGGTCACACGGGTATGGTTCCCACATTTTTACAAATGCGCAACCTTCCTCTACTCATAGGTATCACATTCAATATCGTAAGGTTCCTAGGTTTTCCAAAAAAAAATGTTGACCGTGCGGGACGAAAGCTCACCTTTACCTTTATTTATAATGGAATACTGCATGAGCGTCATCAGTTTTATAAAAGGGAAGAAAAATGTAATCCAGAATTTTTTATGCAGCGCTTTTAAAAGTCCATTGAGATAGTTCTTTGATACGAAGATGAATCATCTTTACCGTCACTGACACCGCTCGTGATAAATAGACCTGAGGATTGTATAAAATATTATATTTTTTAGTATCCGTGAAGGTTGCGGTCTTTGTGCCCATTTGAACCTGGCGTTTTGAGTGTTTGCGTAGAGGTGTGAGAGAGATGCGCATTTGTTATGTCAATTTTTCTCCGAAATTCAAACAGAAGTTCTACCTGATGCGATGAACATCATGCTGTATCAAAGTTCAAGTATGGGAAGTGTGCAAAGATTTTACAGACTTGTATTTAAACGATGATCCTCGTTTATTTTTGGCAGCAATTTCTGCAATGAGTCTTGCATATCGACATGCATTCCTTTGAGCCAATGGGATGCATAGAGGCATGTCATTTAGATGTTGCAAGTGTTTTTTATGCTGGGTTGCTAGCGATTATTTACAGAATACCTTTTAAGGAATCCATTTGAGAAGGCTTTTCCCATCAATTCGAATGCTTGACGCATTTATATAATGTACTCTTTTTATTTATAAATTCTGAAAGATTGACGAAATTCCTTTTTATTGAATATTTTTGTGCCTACATTTAACAAGTGCTCTTTTTTCTTGCAGCAAATATGCCCAAAATTTTCTACGATGTTTAGTGATTCAAGGAATTATCCTCCGGCGTGTATGAAAGTGAAATGCCTGGACAGAGTGCCTCCTTGTGTGGATAGATCGTGGAAGGGAGTTGAAGAGAAGTCACAGGTTCGAATGGTTGATGTCAGCGGATCTCATCGCCATCTTTTTTATCGCAGGTAGAAAATTTACTGCTTAAAAGTAGACCACCAGCAATACATGATTAAAATTTGAGACATTAGAAATACCGGGAATGCCAATCAAACCAGGCCCTCTTGAGTGCGGTCTTCCCTAAGTATAGGGCATGGAAATAAGCCATTGACACATTAGGGATTGGGTTGGTGTGGCGGTTCATTGTTTCAGCTTCCTATCCTGTGGGCTCAGGTTCAAACAGTGGTGGAGATTTTTCAGTGGAATCCCTTTCGCTACTTAATGGATGCTGCACGGAGAGCACTTCAATCATTCTCCACCTGTTGGATGGGATGCTAAACTGCGTGGACCCCTCAATACATTTTGTTTGGGTTAAGCTAATGCTGATGCTTGGTTTCTGTCCACTCTTACTCCATTCCTCTTTAAAATATTTTCCTTACCAACTTACCCACTGATCCTTGCACATACGTATCTATAATACCATTTACTTTCAGGGTAGGCACAATCAAAAAAGTTTAATTCTTGGTGATAGGCCTGTAAAGTCGACTCTGCTCTTATAATTTCCTCCATACTGCCGTATCCTTGTAAGATCTGGTGCTTTCCTGGCGTACTTGATGTATGAATTCTTCTTGGGTTCTCTACCAGGTCAGGCTCTCCATATTGGCCGATGTTTTGATGCATATGAGTCTGGCATTTGAACGTCGGCCAGTATGAGAGCCTAATTTGGTGGAGAACCCAAGAAAAATTCATACTACCGTATCCTTACATACCTATAGAACAAAGGATTTTTGAAAAAGGACAAATTTGATACCATTAAACACTGTTTAGTCCGCAGTAAACCTTTTTTTCCAACCTAGGTTTCAAGTATCATTCCCCGCAAAGCAGTGAACCTCTGTTGACTCCGATCTTGAAAGTGGTTACATGATAAGAGAAACTCAGTTTGGAAAAAGTAGTGAGGGCTGTACGAAGAGTTAATATTTAGCCTCTTACTCATTGGAGCAAGGTGGAGACAACCCTTGGAGGTTTGCCGCTGTATACTCAGCTGATCCGTCTTCCCCGTCGTTGCCTGCAGTATGTGTTTTTACATTGTACTGAAACTGTTTCACGTGTTGGCAAGCCCTGCCCTGCAAGCCGCCTCAAAGGTGTGTAGTTGGGGGTGAGTAGTCACCAACATGCAGTTCACTAAGCCCTAAACAAGTGTAACTACAACTATTGATGCATTAGCATAAATGGCTAAAGCTTGTCACGAGGCGAAGCCTCACAAGCATTCAAAGCACTATAGAAATGCTACCATTCAGCAGCATACCTTATGAGCGTACTTCTGAAATTCGACAAGAAAATGGGTATTGTTGTGCGTATAAAGAAAATAAACTGGGATCAGCAAGTGTATATGTGCCATATACACTTGCTGATCAGTTTATTTACTTTATCGTAGGTATTAACGACACACTAGCATACTACACATCAGTTTAGGATACGAACATCGTTATGAATCAGTTTGTACGGTACTTACTGGAATCCGGATCGCAGTCGGTGACTACTGTCACCGTCTACAGTCACAGCCTACTCCCTATGACACAGTTTGACCTTATCAGGCTGCCTTTCTGCAAGCAGCTACGGTAGGGGGCTACGAAGACCGGCAACGGGACTCCAAAACTCGAGGCGTACGTACCTGTAGGCCCACCGCAGAACAGAATGTGGGGCCAGAGACTTAACAGAGACAGCATTTAATGGAGTGGCTATAGTTTGTGCAATTTCTTTTTCTGCCTGAACCAAGCTTCACCACTTTCCCTGCTTTCAACCCTTCCTTTCCATAGCAATCCATCAATAATTCTTTCCTTAAATGTCAACATATCTATATTTTTTTTGTTTTCATTGAATTTTTTGTACACTACCCACGAATTGACCACACACGTGCTCAAGAGAAGTTCCAATCTACCTTGTACTATTTCAGCGACCTGCAAACAGGTATATACTATGTAGCATGCTGACATCTGATCAGAATCATCAACCCCTTTCTTAGCACTGTTATACACTAATATGCACTGAGGCATGCTGGGATTTAGCTGTTCCCCTCTTTCTTGAAAATGAAGGAACTAAAATGTTTTTATGATCTGGATTTGAATTTACCATGATGACTGGCCGTTTATCATGCCACTATATTACTCTCATTCCCTTTTCATTTTCTTTCATGAACAAATTGCCTTTTTTTGTTTTTGCTTTGCACACATCTCTGGGGTTGATTTTCTGGTTAGGTCTCAATGTTCCACTTAAGTGAGTGTGCTCCAGCAGAAGATCTCCCTCAAGAGAAGCATTGGTGTAATAGTTGTCCTCATACAAAATCCTTTGCTCTTGAAGAAGTTTCTCAGTCAATTGGAGAGTGACTTGATGAGCATGCCCAATACCACATAACCCTATAGTGTCATTTTTAATAGAGTAAACCTTCAGATTATAGGTGTAAGCTTTAGTCGAGTACACAGCTTGTAGCACTTCATGCCATACTTGTGTGATTTTCCTGGGAGATACTGCCGAAAAATTAGTCTCCCTCTTCAGGTAATAATTGGCTCAGCTATCACAACACATTCACCAGGAGTCAGCGTGGTTCTGAAATTGGTGCCCAGTAAGTCTAATATTGACCTGATTTTGGACTCTGTTTCCCGTTACTTCTTCGTTATTATTGAAATTCTATTTGGCTAATAGATGTTGAGAATCCTACATAGGCATTTATTAATGAATATATACTTGCAGTTTATTGTTGATTGCTATTTGTAACCTTCCATGTTTGACAACCATAGAATAACACTGATTCGACGTTACTTTTAAATATTTTGAGTTTAGTTTTTCTTCTTATTTGCTGGCTTCTCATGATCAGTCCAAACTGTCCAAAAGCGCCTCTGGCCTTGTTTATCCTCTGCCGAACATCTTCATCAGACCCTCCCATTTTTGTGATGAGGCTCCCAAGTTATTGAAATTGCTCTTCTTGTTAAATTTGTTCTTCCCCCAACTGTCAACCGCTCATTATTTCTATTGTTTATTCTCATTTCCTTAGTTTTTGTCTTGTTAATTTTCAATTCAACTTTCTCAACTTCTTCATTGAGATCTTCCAATTTCTCACTCATATCTGTGAATTCCTGTGCCAGTAGACACACTAGTCATCAGCTAAGTCTATATCCTCCAGTCTCTTGGTCAACCCCCATGGCAGACCCCTGGGTCTCCTTGTGGTTTTCCTCATCACACCATCCAGTACCATCAAAAAGATAATTGGTGATAGTAGGCATCCCTGCCGTACCCCTGTTCTGACCTCAAATGGTTCTGTCATTTTACCCCCATGGCAGTTTTATGCCTCATAAAAGGCTTTGTCAAGTCTAATGATTTTCTCAGGGACTCCAAACTTTTTAAGAGCTTTCCCCATTGATTCCCTGCTTATGGAGTCGAAAGCCTTTTCAAAATCAATGAAAGTCGTATATAGTGGGGTCTGATACTCAGCACTCTGCTCTACCACTATCGTAAGGGTATTTATCATGTCTACAAATGAGGATTCCCTTCTAAAGGCCATTTTACTCGAGGCACTTTATTGCACAATCTGATGTTTATATGGATGTGCATTGAAAATTGCATTGTGTAAAGCGGTGAATTGCAAGAATGCATGTGCAAATACATAAACGAGAGATGAGAAAATAGCTCCTGCTCTAATTCCATGCTCGCATTCTTGCAATTTCTGTACATTAAATTGCACAATTAAGTGCTTCGTGTAAGTTGGCCTTAAATTCGGCTTGTTCTTTCCTAAGTTTGTCGTCCACAATGTCCTTGATCCTATTCAGTTTGACACGAAGTAGGATATTGCTTAGCACAGAGAGCAAGGTAATACCCCTCCAATTATTACATTGTGAGATCACCCTTTTTTGTTATTGTTACCAATATTCCTTTGCTCCAATCTTCAGGGATATTTTCTTCATTCTCAAATCTACTTTAACAGATTATACAATAAGTCAGCCATTACTACAGGGTGAGCCCATTCTTTGGCTCTTTGATTGCTGTGAGTATTTTGGCCTTGGATGGCACTAAGATACTTATTCAAGGGTCTTCCTCTTCTTCATATAGGTCGTGTCCCTCTTCGTTGTCAAGGCTACTCACCTCTTTGTTGAATAGTTCCTGGAAGTGCTATCTCCACCTCTCCATTTGCTTTTCTTCATTCACTAGCAGGTTTCCCTGTTTATCCTTCACTGGTTTGGATGTGGTAGACTTTTTATTTCTTTGTTTTTTGGTTATGTTATACACTTCCTTAGCATCGCCTACTTCTTCTGCACGTTACCCTGCTGCAGCCAAATTTTTCTTCCAAGCTGTTTTGTCCTTTCTGCAGCATCTTTTAACCTGTCTGTGGACGCAATTTTATTCTTCAATAGCCAGCCTCAGTTTTCGTTCTTCCTTTGTCTGGTCTCTTATTAGTTAGTCTTTTCCTCTCTATTTTATTCCATGTTTCCTCCGTTTTCCAATGCTTCCTACTATTTTTCCTATGCCCGAGTACTTCCTTACTAGTTTCTTCTAGTACCTGCTTTATGCTTTGCCAGTTTTCTTCAATGCTCCTATCTTCTGTGTTCAGGGCCTCAAATCTATTTTTAATTTGGATGCTAAACTGCCTGCAAGTTTCATTATTCTTGAACTTTTCTGTATTGTAGCTCTTGAACCTCTCTTCGAACTTGCTCTTAATGACATGAATTTGTAGCCTAATATCAGTTGCAACCAGATTGTGATCAATTCCGTAGTCTTCACCTCTTCTACTTCTGGTATCTAAGAGAGACCTTCTCCATGTCTTGCTAATGGCAACATGATCAATTTGGTTTCTTATTTTCCCATTCGGGGATACCCATGTTGTCTTGTGACATTCGTTGTGGGGAAATATGGGACCCCCAATGACTAGGTCATTATTGGCACAAAAATCAACAAATCTACTGCCATTGTCATTCATGGTTCCTGCACCATGTCTTCCCATTATCCTCTCCATGCCAGTGTTGCTAGTACCAACTTGGGCAACATCACCGATGAGCAGCTTAATGTCTTGTTTTTTCACTTCCTGCATACAGGTATTAAGCTGATCATAGAAACTATCCTTTTCCTCTTCTGTAGCTTCTTCAGTTGGTGCATAGCAGTTTATTATCGTTATATTTCTCGCTCTACAATGGAACCTGGCTATAATAATTCTCTCTGATATGGGTTTCCAGTCAATCAGGCATTTCCTAGCTTTAGCAGTCATGCATACCTCCACGCCGGCTCTTTTAGGTCTTTCTTCTTCCCCTTCTGAGTAGATTAAGTTATAAGTTTGTTCAAGAAGAAGCAGGTTAACCCTCTCTCTCCTAACTCAGCCGAAACCGGCCGTAGGGCATCCTCTGGCTGCTTGGCAAATTTAAATGCCCCGTATCCACAGTTTTCAACCTATTAATTTGCAAGTGAGACCAGCCGTGTTCGTAAGTTTCCTTTTTTAAATTTAACCCTCAAATTGTGAAACAGTTTTGGTAAAATCATAAAATATTTTTATAATAAATAGTTTTTATCAACTATTTGACCTACCTCCAGGTTTATAGCTCATCTTCGTGAATAGCCTCCAAATCTGCAAAGACTTATTTGTGGTACTCGAAGAAACACCCAACTTTACACAATGGTCATGGCATTTCCAAGAGGTTTCTACACTCCTTCCAGCAGTCGTTTTCCTTTTTTGGGAACTACAGCAGGCACACTCTTTTTCTTCTGTCAATTTTCACGAGATGGTGGGGGTTCACTGGAAAACTTACGGCACCAGCGTAATGTCTTTTGCGACCTAATATCTTGCGGGAGTAGTAGTTCCCTATCATCTGTCTGTATAGAGCTAGGCAAAAGTATTATTGTGTTGTCCCATGCTTCGAGGTTAAGGGAGAATTTGTTTCTTTGTAAAGTATGTAACTACATATTTACAATGGCTGTGTTCATTATAAACACGAAAATATATATTTCCACCATTTCTTGGTCTTCCTTCCGAAATCATACTAAGACCTGTTCTGATCAGCTCTATCAACTCCACCCATAAATCTGATGTATCTTACTATTAATTCTGGGTACAGAATCAGAATTTGTTTATTATCCATCCCCGTTTTCTTGGGAGTATCAAACTCACTTTTGGATCGCAGTTTGTTGATAGAACACAAATGTCTCGTCTGTCATGCCAGACAGTGGCCGTCACTTCTACTAATTGTAAAATTTTACTTTCACCTCGTTAACTTATAGGCTCTTGGGATGTTTAAATTCAACTGGCCATTCTTTACGTGTTGGTTGAGTAGGAGTGCAAGAATAAGTTTTATTTTTTATAAAGTACATACTTTCATAAGAGAAACGCTTGAAAAAAAACTGTCGAAATAAACGTGATGGTTCTTACCAAGATGCTTTTAAAGTAAATTCATCACAACTTGGCTTTCTCACAGCATTACTTTATTTCTACTCTCTTTTTTGCCTAAATATAGGTACTTTCCCTTCTAAAACATAACCGCTCGGACTCGCCAATACCCAAATTTTAAAACCCCATTTTGTTGGCTTTGATTTGACGTACTGTTTTATATGGTGGCATTATTTAAATGCCGCCATCAGTTTGTCGACAGCTAAATCATGACCAGGCTAGTACTTTTCATGGAAAGTATCTAAAATGTTTAGTACTAGTCTCACCTTTTGAAGGGTATCAAAACCAACATCACTTTCTTTTTTCTCTTTTCTGATATCACGTGCATGAAAATATTTTGTTATGTCCCTAAATCTACTGTAAGTCATACATTTACGAATCAGAGGGCAGTCTATATCCTCACTTCTCCAGTAGTCTTCACTTTCAGGCAGTTCAAACACCCCCATTTATACCAAGACACCTAAATACACTCTGATTTCCTCATAGGTAACGTCAACCCAATGGCTATCATTCTTTTCTGAACATCGGTGGAGATATTCTGCATATATATTTAATTTTCTACTATTCTGTGAAAAAACTCCTCACCACTTAACGTGCACATTAAATAATCTAATTCACTCGATCCAACGGGCAAGTCATGCTTTGGTCCCTTTCCTCCATCAAAACCACAAGGAACTTTATAAAGTAATGAATATTCCCATTTAGAGGGGAGTGCACTTTCACCTGTCGCATCACTGACACTGGGAATATAATCCTCTTCTATGTCACTATCACCTGAACTGGCACTTTCAAGCAATTCCTCCGCTTCATCCGCAGAACTCGAACACCCTATATTTTAAAGGGAATGGTCTCTGTCCATTTCTCTCGCTATAGCATCCTCACTCAAAGAAGCCATGGTTAGAACTGGGGGGCATTTGGGAAGATATTTTTTTCACTAGGGCTGTGCTTATCTCATTACGAAGCATATGAGTTAGTGATGATGGTCACCCAAGAAGAAAATTCAGCATGTAGATATGAGAGTCACTCCTAAACAAGCTAAGGCAGGTGTGGTGTTTTCATCCTCTTTTTTCATCCCATAAAGTGTCCCTTACAACCTACTCGTGAAATCATGTCTCATCTGCTCTCTATGAACAAGGCCTCTTCTACAAGGACTTTCATGATGACTCGAAAATATTCTCTCATCACTTCGCTGGTGATAATACGCTAGCCCAAACACCCAAATGGATTTCGGGCTCTTTTGGGTTTAGTGGTAGAGACAATGGGCTCTGTTTCAACTGATAGGAGTTAATGAAAAGGCAGATGCTTGCGTAGGTAACGATAAGCATTCTTAAGATGAAACAGATGCCTATAAGGCTCAAAAGAGTGCCCTTGGCAAGGCAAAACACAAGCAGAGCAACCCGGGTGGTTACTGCCAAGTTAGGAGGGAGAGAGAAAAATCTACGGCCGGTTTCAGCCGACTTAAGAGGGAGCGAGTCTTTGGGCATATAAACTTCAGAAGGGAAAGGGTTATTAGCCTACCTCTCCTGATCCTACTGGTGGGGCTGCCACCTCGGGGTACTACCATCTGGAGCCAGATGGACCCAGGTTTTTTAACAAGTTTGTTACTCCTCTGACTCGTTCTCCCCATCGCTTGTAGATGGGTCCTGGGCTTGCCACCGACTTGGCGGAGTTACCCATAGCAATGAGTAGGCCCAAATAGATTTTCATCTCCTCTTTATTGGTGTCACTCCATTTATTCAACGTTGAGTGCTTTCAAAGAGTTAGTGGTGCTAATAACAGCTCTGCATACCTATCAGTTTCCGTCACTAAGATGTTCATTACCTCCTCATTCATGAGATTTAACTCTCACCTGCTCTGAAACATCAACGCCCACTTTCAACCCCTCATTTCTGGGGAAAATAAATTATCGGGTGGTATCACTGCAGACTGTCCACACAGCAAGGATGTCTTACCAATGTGTCAGCATCCTCTTCATAAAACAATATTTCTTCTGCCTTATTCTCAGAATAAAAAGAATCACTGTCTTCATCCAAATCTGGAGGTTCGTAGGTACCATCAGTATCTGAAAAACCAGACATAATAGCTGATCAGGTGAGAATGAAATGAACTCTTCAGATGGAGCATACCAAATGGATTCAGGAATGATTTGCAGTTTCACTCACGTGAGAACTGAATGGAGAATGACTGCGAAAAGAAAAAAATCTTCAAACGCTAAACTTAATTAGTCATACATAGTATTGGAAGGAATGCTAAACTATCAGGATTGCTACAGACCTGGAAAACCTGGAGAACCTGGAAAAGTCAGGGAAATTGAAAATGGTTCTGGAAAACCTTGAATAGTCAGGGAAAATAAGATCTTTCCTGGAAATTTGCTTTCCCGAGTCCAAACTCTTTGTTTTCAATAAGTGAGCAGTACCATTTTAGGCACTCTCTGTGTGTGTGTTGGTTTAGTGCTTTTAGCACCTTCCCTAAATGAGGCATTGGAGCTCTTATTTGATCTTTATCAATTAATTATGTGCACCTAAAATAGAATTTCAGGCCATATTTTATGCAATCATTCTGAGGATGATGGAATATTTGTTTCTCCTCAAATTGTGTGCGTACAGGTAAGTAATTCCATGCTCGTCACTCCCAAGTCATAATGACCTCCAGCATGAGTAAGTAAAATCAAAAGGAACGATCAACAGAATTTCTGGTACATTGAGTGCCTTTATTTCCCTTTTTGTTAGAGTATTAGGTCTCGAATGTCTGAGGAAACATGATTTTACCTTCGAAAGTGTAACTTCACATAGTGAAGAAATTTCTTCATTGAGAGGTCAAGGAACACAGGAAATGTAGGAATTGTATAAATGGAGGTTGTAGGACTCAAAATGTTTTAGTAAATACCTCAGAATATGCATCATTCTTTATGAAATATCTATTCTGAATGTGCTCTTATACGAACTGGCTTACTTCCCTTTAAATCACAATCATGCCTTTGTCATCATCATCATTGCTGGTCATCAACCCTTAGGTTGGTTTCACATGGCTTTCCACTCTATGCTTCTATGAGCTAGCCTCTTCTACATATTTCTTTGTTTCCTCATCATTAATTATTTGCTCCATGTATCTCAGCTGAGGTCTTACTGTGCTTCTGGCTGTCTTCATAAGGCACTTGTATCTTAAAATATGCTGAAGTAGGTTGTCTCTCCTTTTCTTTCGAGTTCTTATGAGGTTTCAATCATCTCCCACTCCTCTCAGTGCCTCTTTGTTAACCGGTAGATCAACCCACTTGTAAGTCCAGTTGTATATCCTTCCATGCATAAATTCCTTGTGGATTATTTTTTAAACAGCTGCTATTAATTTGTTTGAAATTCTAAGAGCGGTTCTCCTCATTAATTATATGGTCCTAATCCGTGTTTACCCTTAGTTCTTCCTTCTTGGCTTTGTGTGACAATGGCATACCATTCATTCATTAGAGTAATCTACCGGTTGTCCAAGCATTATTCTTCTTTCACATTTTTTTTATTCCAAGATATTTTTCACAGACTACTAAGATTTCTTCATAGGCATGTAGACTTGTACAGCTATTGTGTCTGTCAGCTTAGTTGCTATCTTAACAATGACTATCCTTTTCTTACACTGAAGGAAAGTTTTCACATGCATTCTAGTGCCCTTAAGCATGATTCCTACCCCTGCATGTTTAATGATCCAGTGTGTATGATCCTGTTGCTTCTAGGAGGTTCCATTAGCTCGTTGGTGTATAAAAGATTTAAAAGAAAGTGATGATTACTGGCAGCTCCTTGGGATTTTAAAGTGGTGGTTTCTCCTTGACTTCCGCATGTCAAAGCAACAAAGTTACAGTTAAGGTAACATTTACTTTGTTTAGGTAAATGTTACCACACCTATAGTGAAGTGAGTGTTGCTGTACTGTCCACTGTGGTGTCCACATTCACTCGTGAGGAAGGGTCGCCACCCTTTTTACCACGCTTATTTTAACTTGCCCTGTTTGTTTGGATGGAATCTTGTAATCGAAATCTAACCAACTCCCCAATGTTCAATCGAGCTGAAATTTGGAGCACTTACTTAATATCGATGACATTATATGAATCAGTCATTAACGTTACTAATTACGTAGTTAATCTATTAAAATTAAATGGTTTACATTTTATATTTCTTTATCCTAACCTGACGCAACCCGCATCACATTGTCTACTCTTTATTGTTAGTCAGAGCTGTTGCTGGTGCTGTCGAAATCTAACAAACTTCCCAACGTTTAATCGAGCCGAAATTTGGCACAGTTACTAACTCTCGATGAAAATATATGAATCAGTTATTAACTTCACTAATTACCTAGTAATTTACTTTTTAGTACCCTTGAATATAAGTGTGGTTTTTAAAAAAAAGTATTTTTTTCATATTTATTTCTGCTTATTCCTCATAACATGTGTGATGAGTATAGATGATTATTTCGCAACTCACCTGAAGGCTGCCCTACCATACGTCTCGCGGTGGACTCCCTTAAGCATAGCCCCGAGTGTGCCTTCATTTTGATGTGAATGTTGTGTACGAAATAGAATTTGGTATTATACAGTCGCATTGCAATGGTGATACATTGAAACTAAAGTGATATTGAATTAAACCCTCGAGCATGTCTTATTTGCAAGTATTTTATCTATATATCGAGTTTTGTTTCCTAATATTGAAGATTTCGTGCATACGTTGACTGGAATATTTTTAATACCCTAGTGGCTCTTTGAAATTATTCCAATAACATTGTTGTTATTATTAACATTCAAAAAACTACCTACTAAAAAAGCTACCATCCTTGAAGTAGAAAATATGAGTATAAAAAAACTGCTGACTTAATGAAATAATCACTTCTTTCTACCATATGGTTCAGAAACTTGGTCACTCTGTACCTTAGTGGAAAAAGATTTTTTAGATATTCCTGAAATACGAACGCGACCGAAAAAAATTTGTTTTTACGATACTAAATTTGTGGCCTCTATAATTTAAGAAAATTTCATGTGCTGTACGGAAGAAAACATTAGTACAATTAACGGTCCTCAAAAAGGGAGCTATGTGAAGTAAAATACGTGAAACAACATGAGAAAAAATCCTCCTGTTCCACCTAAGTCCAAGCATGCACCAGTGGTATAGTTAGCCGATAAGATTGGAAGTTGTTCCCCGGTCGCACAGACTTTGAAATACAATCGAGTACATAATGTCCATGGACATCATAAATGAAGCATTTTTTGCATAATCTTCAAATATCTATTTATTCATGTTGTACATAAAAATGACATGAAATTCTGTTAAGAAACATCAACTTTCACGATTTATACATAAACAATGTTGTTCGTTAGTTTATCTAGTCATTAGAAACCACAACTGCGATGATTTTTACATCATGGGCATAAAGGTAAAGGAGATGCTTTTGTTGAAGGGCATCTTTTTTATCTCGCCTTCAAGTTTCGGTCTCAGCTAGAGAGAGCATGCGGAAACACGCTCTCCTTGAATTGTTGCCACTTCTGCAATTGATAGGTATGTTGGAGGCCGTGGTGTGGCACTAGTGGTCATAACCCATAAGCATGTTAGATTAGGATTTATGCTTAATAAAAGGTTCAAAACCAACCTGTTTTTCATGTATTTCACTATAATACATATTGTTATCTCTACATGGTGTGCATACTGTAATATAATTCCCCATATTTTTAACCTTTTTCTTTTAATCTTCCTTTTCTGGATCACATCTGCTGCAGGGATTAGTAGGTAGCCCTTCTAGTTACAATTATAACACTCAAGCTTGCTTCTAAAGATCTATTTATTTTGTTTGCCCTGGCTGCACATGCGAATGCAATGTATTCTATCCCACAAACAAATTGGTTAACAAACACTTGACTCAAATAATATATATATATATATATATATATATATATATATATATACTCTTCAAAAAAATATCCTTGCGTCTGCTGTTCACATACATATGAATTTGTCACTTGCCCAACGTAGACACATAAAAAACTCTCCAATATGGGCATAACACAGACTTGGATCATTTCATTACAATAGTGGGACAATTGGTCCTTTCAAAATACCTCACATTAGGTGTCGTAAGTTGGTGGGTGTCATCTATCTTCCAGCACCATGCCCCAACGTTTGTTTTGTTCCTCTCCCACGTCTGCCTAGCAGTGATTCACTCGGCTGCTCCAGGCTAACACGCCTGGCTGCTATTGGTTGAAGTCAATGCTCGCCCCTCCAGATCTCACAATGCACGTTGCACAATTTTATTAATTCACTTCGCCTTTTGTTTTGCGCACCCTGTGTAAAGTAAACTTCTTCTTTAGTGGTGTGGCCTAGTTGAGACGACGTTCGGTCATGCTGTATCCTATTTATATGAAGCCACTCTCAGGCATTATGACGTGCAGCACTCAGGATTTTTCAAACAGTCTCGACTGAGCGCTTGCATTCCCTTATATACCTAATAGCTGTTGCATTGTCGTCCTTCTAGAGGTTTCGCTAAATGACGTACTTCCATTTATCCAGAATGTCCTAATATTCCACGTGGTTCTGGTTCTGGAAACTTCTATCTATTGTTATAATTTCCACATGGTCGTTAAATTCCGGCCACGTGGCGTTCAATATGGAGGAATGCGCAATATTGTAATTCTTTTGAATATAAATAAATAGGTGTGAAATTGAAATATCAGTATTCTAATAATGCAAAATTAATATAGCGGATTAATCTACGTCACCTCCTGTCTACTTGGGCTGCCGGGGTTTCAAAAATATGTTTATATGAATGTTTTTATACGTCGGAGTTTGCTTATATTTGAATACGTTACAATACGTTAATGTGTTTTTCTTTTATTTTTGCACTTTCTTTAAAATACCCGCTTACGATAGAATGGATATTTTAACCTGGAAAAATGAAAATTCTGGAAAACCTGGGAAAGTAAGTACTGGAAATCCATAATTTCTGGTATGTAGCAACCCTGACTATCATAAAGAAAAATACATTTTATTCCAAAAGCAAGTGATAAAGGCTACAACGTAGCAGAAGCCACGTCTGAGGTGTTGTTGAAGGCACTCTTTCAAAGCATGGGTGTAAATCATGGGAAAGTATAGCATGTAATTTAAATATGAAGCCACGGTTGAATAGGTGTCACATGCCTAAATATTCTTATGAAAAATTGTGTGAATTACAATAATTTAGCAGTATTACTATTATTGTAATTTTACTACAATATTCATCCAATCAAATAATTTCAAGAAAAGTAGGCACTAACATTTGATCTTAAGTATTTTATCATTAGCGAAAAATTGAAAATACTAATTTAAATTTGGGATGAAACTCGTATTGTGGGGTTGCATAAGTCTGGGGATTAAAAAAAAAAAACAATACCTAGACTTAATGTAGAAATATTTTGTAAATAAAACTAATTTCCACCCACATTATGTCCCAATTTGCAATTTTTAATGAAAAATTGAAAAAGTATTCTTAAAAAATTGTACCTACGCTTCTCAGTGTGGTAAAATTGGCATCCGTTGCGGGTGTTTTAACCAATGTTGAAAGTACTGACCATATGGGTCAGAATTTACACCTTTAATTACGATTCACACTTCTGAAGTGCTGAAAAACCACGCAATTCTCCCAAAAGGGAATACAATGGCAGGTGAATCCTCCTCTCAAAACTTCCCATTTTGCCAGTGCCTTTGAGAGTTTACTCACTCTAAAGACATTCTTGGCCTTTGTAATTACTTTTTGACGAAGTAATTTTTTTAAATATCCAATGTTGTTTCACCTCTGGCTAACATCACCATTCCAACACTGGGCCAACATCATTCCGACCCCAGACTGACATAATTTCAACACCAGACCAACATAATTTCGACACTGGAGCAACATCATTTCAACACTGGACCGATATCATCTGGATACTGGACCGACATCATCCCAACACTGAACCAACATCATCCTGACACTAGCCGACATCATTGCAATGCCAGGCCAACGTTTGAAGCCAATGTCATTTTATGACCTACAAATGTTATCATTCTAATGCTGGTCCAAAGTTGGGCCAACACATGACCAACGGTAACCGGTGTTGGCCTGACATCGGGCTGGCATCAAAATGCTGCCTGGGTAGCTGGTTGAGTAGGAGCCTTATGGTTTGATATGGACTTAGGTCTGAGAGAGTGAGTTTATTCATTTCATGGTGGATATTATGTCTTTGATAGTGGTGTTCTGGGTTGTTTTAATGTAAATAAGTAGGGATAAATTTTGGCATATTTTTGTTTTTGCTGGGTATTATAATTGTGTCAAATCACCAGCAGTCATCAATCCGAAGACTGGTTTGCCACAGCTCTCCACACCCCTCTCTTACCAGTCAACCACTTCATTCCAACATAAATATTCACTTTGACGCCCTTAATAATTTTCCTCATGTATTCCATTTTTGGTCTTTCTCTCTAATTCTTTCCATTCACTTCTTCCTTCATTACTGTTTTCAATCGTCTGTTATTATGTTGCAAAATTTGCCCAACCATTCATGTTGTATGGTGTATGCAGTATTTGTGTAATATATGGTGATAAGTGTGTGGTCAGTCTGAGCTCAGCTCTCGTGAGATACGGTTCGTTCGCTATTCTCTCTCTTATGCAATGCCCAACTGCGCTGTTTGGGTCCAAAACGTCAGGCGAGACCAAACCTCACTATTGTGTAGAGCATGTCACAAAGTGTACCATATAATAAGTGTTGGAATAACGGAAGAAGAAGCCAAAGTGTTCGCCGAGCTTCAGAGTCCCTGGATATGCGAAAAGTGTCTTACCGTGGCCCGTTCATCACGCTGTGATGACACCCCAATCAAAACGCGTGAGGAGGTGTGCTCAGGTGAATATCTCACTGGTATGCTGCAAGAACTATCTTTAACAGTCAAGGAGAAAAAAGAGGAGCAATCTGTGATTAAGAACTCACTAACAGGTTTGCAGGATACGGTTGGTAGTTTTGCTAAGTCCTTGGAAGCAATTACCTCCTCACTATCCAAATTAACTGACACCTTAAACCATCTTGCAAGTGAAAACGAGTGCATGAAGATAAAACTTGGTGAAATAGAACTTCGCCTGAATCGTGTGGAACAGGAAAAGCTACTTAATGTCATCGGGGTACGTGGCATTCCCATTTCAGCGGAGGAGAATGATTAGCAACTTGTTTGCAAAGTTAGTGCTGCCCTTGGGATGCAGGTTGATGTCAGTGACATTGACTATTCTTTTCGAGTTAGACCTATTCAATCATCTGATCAGTCTCAGGCTTCAAAACCTACCCCTATTGTGGCTCGCTTTGTAAGGGCCAGTACTGCTACTGGTCTCATTCAAGCCACGTGTTCTAAGTCCAATCTAACCCTCGGAGACTTAAATGCTGAATTGGGACCGAGCAATCAAATTTTTTTTTTAGTGAGTCCTTATCCCCATTATACCGAAAGCTCTATGCAGCAGCTAGAGTCTTAAAGAAGGACGGCAAAGTTAAACTAAACCTGTGGGTACGTAATGGACGTGTATTTGTCCGAGTCCAGGACAGCAGTGAACGTATCCTCGTCGACTCGGAAGAAGAATTACGTAAATTAAATTAACACGAGGCTCCCCCGTTACTTCCCAAAATTAAGGTATCCGAGAGGGAAGTTAAAATCTGTCTTGTAAATTGGCAATCACTTATGTGCTATGTTGATGAATTCTGATTACACTTTACCTCCAACCCCATAAACATTATCTGTATGACTGAATCATGGCTGAAGCCGACTATCTCCGATGCCATGGTTCACCTGGATGACTATCTTTTGATTCGGCACTATAGAGTGGGAAAAGTCGGCAGTGGAGTCGGAGCCTTCGTTCACCATCGCCTACAACCAACTGTACTAGCAACTTCACCTCTGACCTATGAGAAATGGCCTGAATTCCTGGTCATCGAAATAGCGGGGGTAAATCTTTCAAAACTTTTATTATTCATTGTCTACCAACCACCAAAAGTTGAGCATATGTCAGATATTGAAAATGTATTTACGAAATTTAGCCCAACGTTTAAAAATATTGTAATTGTTGGCGATTTCAATGCAGATTTGTTCTGAGATCACTATTACAGCAGATTCTTGCTTAATTTTATATATTCCAATGACCTTCACCTTCTTCCTTTGAATGCAACTCATCATACTGAGAATAGCCATACGCTCCTTGATTTATGCATTGTTGATTCGCAAGAAAAAGTTTCTTCTTTTCATCAATCTCCTGCCACATTTCTCTCAGCCCATGGTAAAATTGTATTAACTTATAAATTTAATGTAACCAAAACATCTCAGCCTCCTATAGTTGTTAGAAATAACAAGTGTTTTGATGTTGAAGGCTTCGGGAGTGAGTTGTTTAGCTTTGATTGGAAAAATGTGTTCAACTCCTTGAATGTTGATACAATGCTGCATAGCTTCAACTCTGTTTTCCTTGACTGCCTTGATAGTTATGCCCCTGAACGACTTATACATCCTAGGCGTCCTCCAGCTCCATGGTTTACCCCAGCCGTAAATTAAATCAAAGAAAGAAATAGGCTTAGACGTGCCTTTGTTCGGACGAAGAATAAAGCCCTTTACCAATTATTCGTGAGACAAGTTAACCTCGTAAAACACTCAGTTATGAACTCTAAACGACTGTACTATACAAATGTTCTTTCTTAGCCTGCCAATCCTAATGACCTTTGGAAAAAGCTCAAAAATCTGGGGCTTATTAGACAGACAATTCAATCGTAAATGGGCTGTCACTAAATGAATTAAATACTTATTTTTCTACCAGCAGTATATCTTCTTCCAGTCCAACCAATGACCACCTGATAAATATTCCTTCTGTTGTTGCTATAGTGCCGTATAATGATAGAAATTTTTACTTTCATTATGTCACGCCAGACGCTCTGCGAAAGGTACTCATTGGGGCGAAATCAAATTCAGTTGGAATAGACGACATCTCTGTTAGATACTTGAAAGTGGTATTTAATGCTGTGACTCCTGCTCTACTTGAAATATTCAACTCTTCGCTGATGTCTGGCATTTACCCTACACTTTGGAACTTGTCCCTAAATCGCCCTATTAAGAAAGTTAGAAATCCCTCTTCTCATGGTAATTACAGTCCTATATCTATACTTTGTGCCACTTCTAAATATCTAGAAAAGATAGTTTTTCAACAAACTCTTGATTATCTCACTGCAAATAAATTATTTTACCCATTTCAGTCAGTCTTTCGCAAAATTTTTTCTACTGAATCCGCCTTAATTAAGGTTTCCGATGATATAAGATATGCCATTGACAAAAGGTTGTTGACTATACTGGTGTTGATTGATTTTAGCAAAGCCTTTAACTGTGTAAACCATTCATTGCT
This sequence comes from Pyrrhosoma nymphula, assembly GCA_963573305.1. Classification (NCBI taxonomy): domain Eukaryota; kingdom Metazoa; phylum Arthropoda; class Insecta; order Odonata; family Coenagrionidae; genus Pyrrhosoma; species Pyrrhosoma nymphula. The sequence continues at coordinate 44,885,610 of OY754337.1, read as the reverse complement.
CTTACAAAAAATGAGAAACCTTAATTTCTCCTGTTCCCCATTAAACTGGTTTTATTCATACCTAAATGGATGACGCCAATCTGTAAAAGACCCCAATGGCAACTTGTCTGAGTGGGCTTCTATCTCTTGCAGTGTACCTCAAGGGTCAGTCCTTGGGCCATTGCTGTTTTCGTTGTACGTGGGAGACCTTTCAGCATGTATTACCAGGTGTAAATATATGATGTATGCTGATGATCTCCAAATTTATATGCTCTGTCACCCATGTGATTTCCCTGAAACCATTAGACAAGTAAATGATGACGTATCTGCCATTGTCTCATGGGCACGAGACAACTTTCTAAAAATAAGTAATAAAACCAAATCCATGATAATTAGTAACTCCAGGGTCATGTCTAGACTTATTATGGGAGAACTGCCTATGATTGAGGTCCAGGGAAATTGTATTCCTTATTCCAAGATGGCCAAAAACTTAGGGGTCATCTTCAGCAATACTCTTGCATCTTCATCTTGGAAAAATCACATTTTGTATGTTTCAAATAAAGTTAATGCTACTTTACATCAATTGAAAATTCATAAAAAATTGCTGCCTATCCATGTAGGGAATAAACTTGTCTCCACCTTAATTTTTCCTAATTTTGATTACTGCTGTCTTGTATTTTATAATCTCACAGCATAAACTTAATACTAAGCTTCAGCGCCTAATGAATTCCTCTGTCAGATTCATTTATGACTAGCGGAAAGATGAGCATATTACCCCATATTTTAACAAGCTCTCCTGGATGGACATAAAAGCAAGAAGGAAATTCAAATTCTCCTGCTTCATATATTCCTGACTCAAACACGATGACCCACCGTACATAATTGACTTTTATCCAAAGAGAACCATATTGCCAAATATAGTTACTAGAGCTGACCCTATAGGGTATAGTTATAACTACCTACATGTCTCACATTATCGGTCCTCTACATTTCAGAAATCATTTACCGTTGCCGCCTCTCAAACGTAGAACTACCTACCTAAATCAATTAAAGATTCATCAACGCTGCCCCAATTCAAAAAGAAATTATATTCTTACCTAGCTTTGCCCACATAAGCTGTATTTATTCATGTCAATGCTTTAATCATGTATGGGCTGTACTATTGTGGTTTATTTTCCATTGTTATTTATTTCAAATTATTATACCAAACTATTTAATCCTGTTTATATTTAATTCATTGTGTGAACTTGCTTCATATCCCATATTTTATATTGTGTTTTGTTTATGATGTTTATTATCCATTCATTTGGCATGTTGTTTTTTTTGTTGATCGCTAAATTGTAATAATTTTTTCTTAAATTGGTGCTTTGTATACTAAATTTAAATGTATTTTGAGCTCTAATGTGATTCATGAAAATTGTTCATATCGGATGTAAATCTGTGAACAATAAACTATATTATTATTATTATGCAGTTAAATATATTGTAACCTGCAGTTTAGAATGAACCTATTACAAGAGTAATAAATTTGAAGCTGGTTATATTGTATTTTCATAGGCCAAATGTTTCATCTTTGACTCTGGTGGCTGTGCAGCCTGAAGATAAAAAAGAAACCGAAGAAGAAAAGTTAAATGAAGTTAAATCTGAGAAAACTGACCTGGAAAATCCCAGGAGTCGCACCTTTGGGATCCAAACTGACTACAGGGAATCGGAAACCCAGACAATTCCATTTTCTCCTGATGTTGTGATTCAGAATCATACTGAGGAACCTCCTGTGGTACTGTCCTTGAAGAATCTCAAATGGGGTAAGGTGGTAATGGCAGGTTCAAATGAATAAAAGCTCTCAATTTACAGCTATTGGTACCCACTTGATTGCATTTTTGGGATATGTTAAGGTTTCATCCTCTACAACATCACAAAGATACTGCTTGCACGATAAAATGCTACTAAGAAGATACATCTCTTGCAAAGGCAAACCATACTCGGGCAATTTCCTTCTCATACATTTCTTTAGTTTTGGAAAGAATTTCTGATAGGCAATGAAACTTGTATCTGAGGCAGTCATAGGTTATGACCTGCTCGACTTAATCTTCCTTCTGATAGTACAATATGACAATACTTATTTTTTGGCCCAAATCCTGTCTTTTGCTTTGTTCAAAATGGTCATGTTACAGAATTAACAAAATAATATGTCACAACTACTCAGGATCTATCCTGGAGTAAACACATTCTGGAAATATCAAGTCAAGCTAACATAAAGCTATAGGATTTATTAAAAGAATACTAGGGAAATTCCTCGAGAATGTTAAAGAGAGCTGTTATTTGTCACTATAGTTAGGTCTCACCTGGAATATGTTTGCTAGTTTTGGGATCTTTCAGATGCAGGCTTGATATTGGAATTACATTGACTACAGTAAAGAGCATCTTGGATTGTAAAGAGATGTTATGATTAGTCGAGCAACGTGTGTCGTGGCTATGAAAACAATTGGGATGGGAATCGCTCACTCAGCATATATTATAGAATATACTTATTCTCTTCAACAAAGTTGAAGCTGTGTAATTCCTTTTCAGAAGATGTTAAGAACTTAAGGAACTCATTACTACTATGGGGTTAGATCACATGCATAAAATAACTACATATTATGGATAGATTGCAAGGAAGAAAATGACATTTTTCCATGCACGATTAGGAACCACAATAGCTGAGATCAAAGCCACCAATAATGTTAATGAACGATAGGTAGCATCGTTTTTTAATATTTCTTTTGAAGTGCCAAAATTCCACTGAGGAAAAATTATTCGCCTTGACCGAGACTCAAAGCAGGACCCTTCAATATCACCTGGAGTATTTTAAAACACCTGTACATATCTTAGAGTCATGTATCTGTGTGAAATCAATTGTCTGATCCATACAAATTTGGCATGCTGTGGCATCCAATAGATGTTAAATCACCTACACTTCAAATTTTGCTACTATGCCAAATCAGGGTATGTCCATAAGCAAGGTGGAGCTCCTTGTTTGGCTGCTAAGGCTAAAGCACTCAGTGCGATGTCAAGGGATCCGGGTTCGAGCCCTAGTCAAGGTGAATGATTTTTACTCTGAAATGTTTGCACTAGTGTGCACTTGCAGGCATAGGTGTACTTTATTTACGACCTAGGTTTCGACTTTTGAGGTCATCATCAGGTACATGCATAAGAAATCTGCTCAGATATGTATATACATATATAGAAGCATCTGAAGGGGGGGGGGGGTCACCACCCTCCTTCAGATGCTTCTATATACACCTATGAAGGGGGGTATGGAATATACAGAGGGGGAATGGGGGGGGGAATGGGGTGTATGGAATACCATCCATGTAAAATGGGGGGGTCTGGGAATTTTGAAAAATATATGTCTTAAAATGATGTTTTGAAGGTGTTCTTTTCTGTTATGGAAGGTGATCTATAGGTGTACTATTAGCATGTGCTAAACACATCATTTTTACATTTTTATCAGGGGGGTTCAACAACCCTCTCCCTGGGTACACCTATGCTTGGAGGTGACTCTGTAAAGGTGATGCAGTGACTAGCCCTTGTATCCTCTAAATTTGTACTATGTACATATTTTTTTTTTTCATTTGGGTGTGATATGCCAATTTAATTATTTATGCTTTATGTGCCAGTAATTTCTAATTGTTTTGCATTTTAGTATGACTGAACTTATAGGCCTCCATTAATAATACGCCTATGCTTGGAGGTGACTCTGTAAAGGTGATTCAGTGACTAGCCCTTGTATCCTCTAAATTTGTACTATGTACATATTTTTTTTTTCTTCATTTGGGTGTGATATGCCAATTTAATTATTTATGCTTTATGTGCCAGTAATTTCTAATTGTTTTGCATTTTAGTATGACTGAACTTATAGGCCCCCATTAATAACGAGTGCAGTATTCATCTGGCATGAGTGAAGTGATAGTTAGAGGTCATACTGCATGTGGAGTCTCTTTACTAATGTATTATTTTACACTTTAATTAGTAAAATAGATAATAATATTATGACAGTGTGTTAATGGTTAGGTCATGGCTGGCGTGGAGTCACCACTTAAGGTGGCTTGCAGGGTAGCGTGTAGATTTAGAAAAAAATATTGGACAATCAATGTGTAGACCCATTACAACATGTTTGTTCTCATATATGTTTGTCATGTACATACTATATTACCAAGCCCATTGGATGCACATGAGACGGTAGGATTTTTCGGTTTAGATTTTAAAAGAAAAAAATAGTACCTAATCAAGATTTGTTAATGCTAAAATGTCATAGGAAGTTAATGGGATTGTAAATTTCCGAAAACAGCTACTGTAATGAAGTTATTTGTCGTGGTAATTCAGAAACAAATGAATGGTGGAGAATGGACCTATTATAGCTCTATGCCGCAACATAGTCTCAAGGTGGAAGTAGAGAGATAGGCACCTCTGATGGCAGGGCAAAATCAGATACATGATAATGTGGCTTTACTATTTGTAACTGCAGTGGTGCTCCTAACTGGTGCCAGGACTGGCCTCCTCCAGAGGTGCCATTATGCGGGGGGTGGCATGGAAAGGTGATTTTTTTCCTTCCGTAGATAGAATTATGTTGAAGTAAACAATCTCATCTGCGTATACAATTAGAAAAATGTGGAGAAAATAAAAAGAACAAAAAGAGGATAATGGAAAATTCTTTTAAATGGTAAATGAAGTGACGGTAGGGGAAATTTTGTTTTCCATGGCATACTTACTCAAGCAGCCCTGCACCCCTCCCCTGGTTATAGTGCCAAGAAAAATTGAATTTGATCATCATAAAGTTTCTTATGTGAAAAATAAATTTGTTGCCAAATCCTTCTCTAAATAGAAAAAATTTATGTTATCTTTGGTTAAAAAAGAAGCATTAATTGATAATGACAAGCAAGTGTGGGAAGGATAATGAGTCTTCCATCAAAAATGTGGGGGAGAGGAGGAACCACACCTTCTGTTTTGCCAGGGGCGCCAGAAATACTAGGTACACCACTGTGTAGTTGTAGTGTGACCCATATTAGATGATGGCCGATTTTAGAATGCATTTTCGAAAAAAAGGGTAATATGGTAAATTGCATTTCGCACTAGCAACCAATTTTGTGCTGCTTGAGGTTTTTTTTAATTTTCAGGTACTTATGTACCTATAATTGTCCATGATTAATGAGGGTGATGAATATTGATGAAATGCTTTTTGGTTGCTTGTTTTCCAGTTGATAATGTTATGCTTGTTTTCTAATTTTTAATGGAATTGTATAAATAACATGTATTGCTTGCTATGAAAAATAATTATCAAGAATAATATTTAAATACTGACGTAACATTTCCAAGACGAAAACTAATTGAGATTATTCCTGAAGGCAAAGGACTTCCTCCAGGACTTAAGGAAATAGAAAATATTGAATGGGAGATAAATCATAGGGAAGTAAAAGCATTCTTACTGGATCCAAATAACATCCCAGAAAGTAAGCGACCAGCCATTCTCGAGTACATCCACAGAGAGGAGTGGCTGCATCGTGAAAAGGTACTTCACCTCGCCACTAAAGGTGCTTCAACTCAAATGAAAGCTGCATTCTGTGGTTGGGACATAGTAGGGCAAGTTGTGGATTTTTTGAGCATCACTCTGATTTTTTCTTATTGGCACTGCCTAGATGTGATTGAGGCTGGTATGTCTCATCTTAAATTTAGAGTATCTGACTATAGGCAGTATTAAAATTTTTACCGGGATTTATTTTTTTAATCACAACTTTCTCGTATACCCTGATAACTTAATGAGGTGGATGATTCGTGAATAAATGCTCATTGCCATGTTTCTGAATCACTTCTCTTATGCCTAAATGCCATTATAGAATTTGAAAAAAAGAAAGGTGTCCAGAAAAGAGTTTTCACTACCCTGCTTGATTCATGAATCTATTGGGATTGCAAAATGGCCCAATATATACTTCTAACTCTGACGATGGCTTTTACCTATCCTACGCCTACCTATCCTAATTCAAGCCGGAATATAAATTTAAATATAGTGGAGCAAATTAAGTTTCTTGGAATATATGTTGACTCCAATCTTAAGTGGGACTCACACATTATGTACCTTAATAAAAAATTGAATTCAGTATTCTACCTAGTCTCTGTGCTGAAATACAGCATAAGCTCAAGAGTTCTGTTAACTTTGTATAATGGCTTGTTTTACTCAAGGCTTACCTACGGTATTGTTATCTGGGGATCAACTTCCCTATTGAAAGATGTATTTATAATACAAAAGAAGGTAGTACGAACAATATGCAATGTAAAATATCATGCCCATTGTCGCCCACTATTTAAAAGTCTAGAAATGTTAACTGTACCGTGTGTGTATATATTTTATTGTGTTGTTTATGTAAAAAAACATGGTGAAAGTTTCACACGGAATGACACTTTCCACCCTTATGAAACCAGGAGAAGCAGAGACATTCATGTGGAATCTAGAAACTTAGCCCTTATATCAAAAGGTCCACACTCCATGTGCACGAAACTGTTCAATAACTTACCTGCCACTATAAAGAGTATTGAAAAATTGACAGTCTTTAAAAAGGCTGTCTCATTATACCTTGTGCAAAAGTGTTTTTATAGTGTCAAGGAATATTTATGTGATTTGTAACTTCTTTTTTTTTCTTTTTTGACGTGCCTTATACACTTGCTAAGTGATTGTATCCTGTGTCAATTGGGCAAATAAAATATATTATATTATTATTATTATATTATACACCTGGAAATTCCTCCTGGCTGGGTAATATGACACACAGGACTCCATAGAGAGCAGCAGGGAAAAAAATAAAGGAGGCAGCAGTATGCCCAATGATCATGAGAAATCTCCAATGGTAACAGCACTCAATGGCCAGAACATATGACTATGAAACTTGCAGCAAAACTCATTTTGCTTCTGAAGACACTCTCTGCAATGCAAGTGAAATGTTGAGCTAAATATGTTCCAAGTGCAACAAAACTTGAAAGTCGCTTTAGTACCTTTGTACTGCTTTCATCGCAAACTCCCCTGTTCTGTAAAGTTCAAATTTATCTGATTCACCATGAAAATAGGGTATTCTTTGTATTGGGAATCACAATTACCTTACCTTCCGAGTCTTTCACTGTAGGAAATACAAGGAATCCATGACCTGCGAATGGATTTGGCAGAAAAATTGATGCACAAACGAGGTGAAGATTTATCTGATCGACTGCAGGAAGTTATTAAGAGGAGATACAAGATCAAACTTGAAGAGAACAGGAAAAAAGTGAAGAAAATCAGAGAAACTCACCAAAGAGGTCAGTATAGGGTTTAACTTTTGCTATAATAATTTAAGCAAAAAAGTAGTTAATAATAAACATCCCAACTTCTATCATGTGGCCCCTAAATCTCTTATAATGGCATGGCCCACCAGAGCTTTTCTAAGATATTTAAGTTTTTAAATTGTTGATTATGGTACCTAACATTACTGCCAGTGAAACTGGACAATTTAGAATGTGGTAGCTTGAGGTACAATTTGTGCAATGAAGATGAACTCTAAGCATTTCTTTTGGTTCCATCCATTTCATCAATTAACCTGTAAACTCAAGTGATGACTTGACCTCTTCATCCTTTTTCTTATTTCAACATGTTATTGTTTTCATATTTGTTTTCCAATTCTTGCTCCAGAATACTTTTTGCATCCTTTATCAGGTTTTTTGCATCTCTTCCTGGTCTTTGTGACTGGCCTCAAAGTGGTTTTGGCTCACTTGCTTAAAAAAAAATTGTCATTCATATTTTATGATAAACATCTTAATGCCAATCTTGTAGATCCTTCTTAAGAGACAAATTTGTTTTTTATCTCATGTTTTGTTGAGTCATTAATCTTTTGCTTGACTATCCGGCTTAGGACAAAATTTTAACCCGGGATTGAGAGTATTCCGGCGCCCCCTCCACCTGCTTATCAAACCTATTCACGAGTTAAACATTGTGGTAAAAAAATATTGTTTCACAATAATGGCACCTCTTCCTTTGCGGCACCCCGGGCAGTCGCCTGTATCGCCCAGGCCTTTAGCCGGGCCTGCTTACAGTGGCAGGCCTTTTATGTATTTTGCTAGAGTATTATCTTGTATTGGTGACTGCCCTCTTAAGGCCTCTCAACTGCCCCACTGAGTCAGTCGAGTTTAGGTACAAATGTTTTGAAGACTAGATGATCTGCAAGCAGGTCCTAGGCATTTTTCAAGTGTAAGCAAACTATAATTTTGCCCCCCCCTTATTTTTATGTCTTCTAATAATCTTAGGGCTATAAGATACGAGGCAGTTTTTGTTGAGTTGACAAAAACCTCCTGTGCTGCGTGTTTAAACATAATGAATCACAGAAATGGCAATTTTCCACTAGATAAGGTTTATTATGACCATGGTTTCGATGCACTGCATCATCATCAGGTACATACACAAAAACAGATCGGGTATATAAACACATTTTGCAGACGAGGAGGTGGGGTAGGGAGGAGAAAGGGGGCGTGAGGGTAGGTGTGAGGTGGGAGGTGGTTGTGGAGAAGGAGAAGGTTAGCCATGTGAAGTAAGGGAGGGAGAGGGATATGGGGAAGGCAAGCAAAGGAAGGTTATGGGGAAGGGGGAGAAGGGGAGGAGTAATAGGGAAAACACTCCAAAAGGTTGAAAGGAAGCATTAAAAAAACAAGTCACCATTAAGCATACAAGAAAGACCAAAAAAACAAGATGTTTAACACAGGTTGGGCGTAGACTGGTGTCATTAGGGATTTAAGGCGTAGTCACAGATATCGTTGTGGAAGGGTTAGCTTGGAATAAAGGGGTGGGGGGGGGTTCCACTTATCCTCGGACACCTAGAAAACTGGAGGGAGCGCCCAAATGATGCACACCGGAGGGTGGAGGGAAAGGATTGCGAGGGAAAATTTTTCATGGAGCACTGGTCACTGGGAAAAACACACTAGGGGAAAGTGATGGACAGAAGAGGGGAGGGGGAGGAGAGAAACTGCATATCATTGAGGAGGTCCATATTGACAGATAGTTTTTGAAAATATCAATTTTTTGCTCTAGTGTGTACTTTTTCTTCTTATGGACATGTACATTTGTGCCACATTTTCTCCTTCCCTTATCTTCCCCTAAATCAAGCATCCTTATGGTAAGGGTTGAAGTTTAATTTTTGGAAATTCAGGCAAAATTTATTACATCCAATATCAAAATTCATCATCGTATATGAGAATAAAAATAATTAAACTACATAGTTTACCTCTATGATAACAGATACATATGTGTATTGAATATTCTCTACCATGTGGCAGGAATATTTAAAAAATTCAAATTACATGTTTGTTTTTCCATCTTGCAGTAAATATTAGAGTGCTTAGAAGACTTAATGCATGGGGTCTCTCCTTCTGCACTGGGACCATGCCGGAAGTCTATGAACATTAGTATGATGTTTTCATTGCATGTTTTTTGCTACTATCTTAATCCTTCCCTAGAACTTCGAAAATTGATTAACAAGCAGAAAGGAATATCAATGAAATATAAGCGCCCTGACCCAATCACAGAGCAGGCTGACTATTCGTCTGAATTGTATGGACCGCTGATGAGACATGGAGTTGATCCTAGGCGTCGCCACGAGGTGCCTCTTAGTTTGCGTTCCAAGTTCCTTCATGACTACCAGGGTCTAGGAATTTTGGAGCAATCATCTAAGTGAGTTTATTAACATTTTATTCTCTTAATTATATTTTATTCATGTCTCCTTATTTTGTGATTGACTTCCTGATTTACCCTGAGGTGTCTCCTTACACAAAGGTAATTAGTTCTTCATTGGAACTGTTTTTTTGTGATTGAGTTCCTAATTTTACTCTGAGGTGACTTTTTGCATGAAGGTAATTAGTTCTTAATTGGCTCTGTTTACAGCTAATAAACTTAACATTATTTCATTGATTTCTGGAGCAATTACATATTTTATCTCACATTTTAATAAAGATTTTCCTCTTTGGGTGTGTATGCATAACAATTACAATAATGCATGCACAAAAAGGAAGGAGTTGAGTTGTAATCTACTTGTATAAAAAGATTTTTGTTATATTGATTTGTGTAAAAAAGTGACTATTTCTAGAGGACTACGGCAATTATATCACCATGATTGACGTGCCAGTTTGGCCAAAAATTAAAAATAACAGCTGATTAACTGACTAGTGATATTTTGCAGTCACCATACCAGTTTGTTAATAGGCTACAATTCAGTTTAGTAATTTCTTGTGTAAAACTTTTCATTTGAAAGCTACAAAGTTGTTTCTATTAGCTATAGCTAATTAATAGCTTAAATTAGCTATAGCTAATCTTTTTAATTGCACGTGCATATTTAGCATCCTATAGAATAGATATATCTTCACAGGTGGATGAAAACTCCAGAGTTGGTTCCTCTGAAAGAAAAACCTGTTCGTAATGAGTTGTGTACTCGTGGCACAAGATGGTCTGATGAGCAACTTGATTTGCTTCGGAAATATTTTAAAGGTAAGTATTAATGGTGATTTTTCTGATATTTATTGAAGTTAACATGATGTACATATTGGCACACTGTGACGGTGCCTTCCTCCTGGCTATGCGGATGTGCTCGGAGGAGAAAGGGGGGAGGGGAATGTGACGAAGCACCTTGCGCCGTGAGCGCTAGCCGTCCACCGGCCATCAGAGAGGGGGAAAGGGGGGAATTGGGAGGGAGAGTTTGGTAGAGGATTGCAAAGGGAGTGCTGGGTGCCAATTGTGTCGTCCACAGGGGTGGGGCAACGCGATAGAGAGGTGTGATTGTGCCTACGTTCCTGGAACGGGGGGGGGGTGGGGGGGTGGGAAGAGGGGGAATTGCACTGATTGGGTCGTCAGGGTTGAACACGAGGTTATCCCAGATTTTGGGTGAATTTTGACTAATTTTTGATTCTGGCTCTGGCATTAATGTAATATGAATGTTAATTTTAAGATGCTTTTAGACAATTCGTGACTACATGAATAACTCTTCTGATCTGGAGTTTTGGTCCAAAATAGTCTCCGAATTTCATTGCCAATGTTTTGCTAAGTTTGTAAGTATCATCAGGACTTTGAAAAATGTGGATAGTTGGTATCTCATTGATCATATTGGAATATTTTAATTTCCCAACCATTGTAATGATGTTGCAGCGAAGGTTTCTACAGGGCTTGAATGAAGGTTTGTCCATTTTTTGGGTTCGCACCATGTTCATTGTTGCAATTTGACAACAGTTTTGCTTGGTTTCCTCTGAGCGTCTTCGACCTGGAGACGCTCAGCAAAAACCAGGTGAAACTGTTGTACAATTGCAACAATGAATGCAAGCCTTCATTGTAATAATAATAATATAATAAATAAGTATTGCAAAACCAATAAACAAACTTCCACATTTAATAAAATCCAAAAAAATAACTTCCACCATTAAGTTGTTCCTGCATTGCAGTATGGCTGTGAAAGTTATTTTATTGGGTTTTTCAAATATACCAACCATCATTACAATGGTTAGGCTATTGACTATATTTCACCATGATCAATGAGATACCATCAACATTTTTGGAAGCCCTAATGATGTTAATGAACTTCAGCAAAACATTGGCAATGGGATTCAGAGACTTAATTTTGGAAAAAAACCCAGATCGAAAGAAGAGTTACTTATAAGGATTAATAAGATTTAAATTAATGGAGCAATACATATGTCAATATGACTATGCATAGTCATTGTGGAGTACCTTCATAATTTCTTAAAACTCTGTGCTGTTTTCTCTTTTATGAGTCATGCGTTAATGTTTCATACTTTTTATCTAGTGTTGTCTCTTACTGTACTCTTGCATGTTTGCTGTCTCAAGGGGTAGAACCCATATCTGAACAAATGCACATTCAATATAGACCATTTTATTCATTGTGAAGGGTTGATGAGTGAATTGGAGGGGACAGAGTCTAAGTCATTACCAAAACTAATGGTACCAGTGCCAAAACCATCTCCAAGGCCTATAACACCAGCAATGGATGATGCTGTACCTGAAAGTGAAGAAAAATTGTATCAAGCTGCAGTGTTCATGCAAAAAATGATCCGTGGAAGAGCCATCCAAATGCTGGTGAGATTTTAAACTTGAAGTACTTCCTAATAATTTACCATATCTACACAAAATCCTTGCACATGTTCATGACTAATTTACTCTGATTAATTTGGTACCATACTACATAAGTTCTTGAATTTTAGCCATAATATTATATGCATACATATGTCTAATGGCTAAAACAAGCTTTAGGGTCTTAAACCTCATCAGAGGTACCCAATCCCTTCCCTTATTCCCCTGGAATGAATGATCCTATTCCAGAGCAATATGAAACAGTGTGAAAATTGAGGGCATGAGAGTCAAAGTAATACAAGTGACATCAACACAAAAAACGATATGAGTGCATATGTTTTTAGTTGGTACTGTCGGGTACCATCAGCTAGCTATGGAAAAAGGAATACAAGTGTACGAACGTATGGTTCTGCGATCTAGCCACCGAACACTTAAGCTACTTTGCTTTTTGTCATTTCGTACTGGAGTAAAGTGATACAGGTGACACTGAACGATATTTGTCACTTGTATTACTTTGACTCTCAGGCCCTCAATTCATGTGATAACATTTTTCGGGTTGCGTCCGCATATGTTGCTTGGAATCAACAGTATTGCCAGCCTTTGTTTAATGTCTAATAAATATATCTATCTATCAACGCCGCAGAAACCTGCAAACGAAAAGTGACAATTTATAACTTTCTTGGAAAAGCGAGGCTATAGAATTAGGGGAGGGACTATGATAGAAAATAAGGCAACAGTGGAGCATAAGAGAATATTTTCCCTGCTGGTACCCTAGCATCTGTATTTGTTTTTAAATCAATCATGACTTTGTGTTATCCATGCCCTTGTGACATTTCTGAAAAATTCCTTTCCTAGATGTTCAAAGGAAAGGAGAAATCTCAAGACTTGATAAATGAACTGCAAACCACCCACTCTATGCTGAGTGAAGGACAAAATGCACTTGATGAAGAGAAAATCAGGACATTGCGAGAATATCAGAATGAGCTTGAAGAGAAGAGGAGTGTGAGTATATATTCATAGTGCAATTGAAATGTTTACTGATTGACATGCTTTTTTATTGTCAGTTCTGCTGTTCATCTACATACATATTTCCTTCAGTTAAAGCTTGTTCTTTATTAAATTTCATTATGTGAGTGACTTCATGATTTGTCTTGTACATACCTGTTCATGGATGGACTCTTCATTAGTATGCAAGCTATGTGTATGATTTACAAATCTGCTTCCTCTTAACTCTTTCATTACACACATTTTGTTGGGTGCTGGTGACTATGTCAAGTTTTCTACTTCCCTGAGAAATGAAAGAATCATATAAAAGTATCCTTTATGAAGTTGATCATTATTTTTGCTCTTTGCAATTGCATATATTTGATGTCATTTGGCTGTGATGGAATATGAGAGAAAAAATAGACTCAATTTAGAATTTTCTCTAATTGGTTGTATTGAAATTGAAGTCACTGTTTACAGTGATTTAATTTTCATCTGAAAATCCATGTTTTATATCCACTTATCAGTAATTTCATTGTTTAAATACAGGAAGAATCTTATGAGAATATGTTATCAATGCTTGTTGGGGACACAGTTGGTGCCATGTTGGACTTCTTGGCTAAGGAATTGGTGCGGCTCAAGGATGAGAGGTGCATTCATGCATTGTTACTCTTGGCTCAAAGGGAACGCCACAGGAGGGAGGCTGAGGAGGCTGGTCGCAGGCAAGCAGAGGAAAGAAGGAGGCGTGAGCATGATGAGGTTTTCAAGCAGGTAGGTTTGCCAAAAACCATTCTTATTATGAATTGAAGTTCCCTTCTCTAGGTACATATGTTCATTCATAAAAAAATGGATCAATGTATGCTATGCTGTTGAGTTCTTGAAATATTCTGTTTGCCAAGTTTTCATTTTATGCTCTATAACTTTAACACCTTGAGTGTGGGTGTCACTCATCAGTGGCATACCCAGCGCAAGCAGCTGGCATGTATCTCACATAATTGATGACAATAAGTAATTATAATTGCTAAATTGAAGACTTTAGGAGATGGAGAATTGCCCCAAAAATTTACACTCACGGCTTTTTAGCTTGTGTTCACCTCCTGTTAAGGTTTAGTAAATTTTATTGTGAAACTGAAATTGCTGCTCTTTAATTTCTGTTTTCAAGCTAATTAATTACATACTTATAAGAGTTTGAGGGAAAAAATAGCACTAGTTATAGGTTCGTAGACTTAATGAGAAAATATAAAAATGGATATGGATTTTTGAACATATGAATTAGTAATGAAAAGGAACTAGGATTCTTTATTAGGTGAAAACAGGATTTGGATTCAAGATTAAAAATTTGATAGGCAACAGATTTCTATTTGATGAATTTTGGAATTGCCCCCTCACACTAGTATTTCCCAATCCCTGCAATACGTGCAGTGATATGTAGTTAAGTATTTCAATAATATCCCCCCATGGTTGCTCTTATGCTCAGCTGAAAAAATGAACAACATTGATGACCTAGGAGGAGAATTTCTTAATTGAGTTGTATGGTGAGCAGTTAACCTACTCACTTCATAGGTATCACACGCAATCACTCTATCATATTGTGCCATCTCTAATGACGTGCATATTTCATGCGGTTTAATATTCTCAGTGTGAGGTGCTTTTGTACATGTAATTCATAAACTTTTATTGCTTAATGTCTGCCTTTTTGAGTGCTTCACTTAGAATGGTTGATTATTTTGTTAATTTTTTTGTAGGCTGTTAAAGTTCATCAAGAAACAGTGGATGTATACCTTGAGGATATTGTCCTGAAGGCAATGGAATGGGTTGCTACTGCTGAATCCAGAAGCTACATAAAGGAGTTGGCAAAAAATATAGACCAAAAAACTAAAGATATAGAGGACAGGTAAAATCTTTAATTTACCAGTTATGATTAGTGATTTTTTTACCAGTGATTTTTTTAAACAATTTTATTATTTCATATGAACTATATGCAATATGCAATTTGGGTACTTGAGCACTAGACTGGAGTTTATATATAAGTAGTTTACATATACATATATGTATGTAGTACATATATAGTTTAATGGTTGACTAAATGCAGGGGCAGTCGGGCATCATCGGGGGCCCTCAACTGGAAACGAATTTGGAGCCCCTTATTTTATAGGTGAATGGTAAGGCCGTAGCTAGAAAAATGTTTGGGTGGGTACATTTGGGGGATCTGTTGTTGCAAGAAAGGAAGAGCTGTTATCCATGCTATTTGGACACCAGAAGAACTCTCAAACAAAATATGTTTGTTTCATTTAGTATGAGAAAATACCATACATTCATGATATTAGTTCTCTGACGTTAATTAATTGAAACCTATGTTGCCACACAGGATGAATATAAAGTCAATATTGCACTCGAAACCATGCAATATAGAGATAAGACAACTGGACCAAATGCAACACGCTGCACACACCATGCTTATTTCAGGATCCCATACAATAAAACTAACTCCAGAAGTCAAAGGCCGGCAATACAAGTCAAAATAAATCTATGAAAAAGTTTCGTCACTAACATTTGAGTTTTGTGTAAACTAAACACCACGAATATTCCAATAATGTAGAATGAAATTTGTCGTTAGACAATTCAAATATACCTGGTTTAAAGATGTTCTTTAAATGTTCATCCAGAAAGCATTATTGAGTAAAACCTTGTGGACAGAAAACGAACGATCAATAAACATTCTCAAATGAATAGTTCACACTTGAACACACAATAAACGTTCTAAGGTTGCATGCTCAGGTTAAGTCTGTCGTGGACTATTTATAAATTAGTTCATCAATGTCTTCTGCATGCACACAAAAACAAAGCATATATATATCATGAACCCATTCCTTTAATGCTAGATTCTCAATATTATATTCTTAGGTCACCAATGCACCTCAATAATTTAATTTCCATGAGTAGTAAGACTAAACTGCTTTCGTTTTTAACGACCCTCAATGCAATGTACTATCATACACTTTACGCCTTCCACTTGCAAACTGCAAACACCCATTTACTAGTATATATATATATATATATATATAAGATAAAACTTACAGGAGGTAGGAGAAAGAGATAAAGAATTTGTTCTTACGGAACGTTTCGGACTTCTAAAGCTGACGAAGGACCAACCGGCCCGAAACGTTCCATAAGAACAAATTCTTTATCTCTTTCTCCTACCTCCTGTAAGTTTTATTTTATATATTTGTGGCCAATTGGCGGAAATTTCAAAAGAATATATATATATATATATATACTAGTAAATGGGTGCTTGCAGTTTGCAAGCGGAAGGCGAAGAGCGTATGGTAGCACGTTGTAAATCATTAAAAACGAATGCAATAAGGTCTTACTTCTTATGGAAATGATTTTAGCTGGGTCCATTTCTGACCTAAGAATATAATAATGAGGAAATAGCATAAAACAAATGGATCCATGACATATGTACTTTGTTCTTCTTAGTAATTGCTATATTTTTCCTTTTAATTTCATGCCGTTGATCAATTTTCAAGTAAAATATTTGTAATTAAACATGATTATAATTATTTGGAAATTTGAAATTCAATCAATATCAGCCTAACTAAATATCTAATACATTTTCACATTTCATTTTATTTTTTCTGATCTCAATTATTATAATTTACATATTAAACACATGGTGTAGTACTTGAATTCATAATTACAAAATCCAAGAGATAATGCAGCAGAGAACATTATCATTTTACATGGTTTTGACTTGTAGAATGGCATTTCAAGGTACATTTCAGAAAGGAGGTGCAAAAATTAATGTTTCCTTGAAAAACAGATAGAGGGAAACCCGCAATAAGGTGTAAAGATTGTGTCAGAAGTAAAATGGAGGAATCTGGTGCGATCCTAACGGATTCCATAGACATGAGTAAATGGAGAAGTGTCAAAGCTACGAAACAGTTTATATAGATCATTATAAAACATTGTAAATCGCAAGGGTTGAAGGCATAATATCGTTAAAAGCTGTTGAAAGACGCTCCAAGAAAGTTGAATTCCCTTAAATTCAGCCTTTATAGCCAGTATAAGCGTACTGGAAGTCTCGGGAACAATGTAAAAATTGCTTAGCAACGAAAATGAAAAAAGATCGAAGTTTGCATTAATTTTGCGTTAAAACTTCATATATTTCAGTTTATCGATCGATAGAGAAAATTCGGTTGCAAGAATTAAACTTTTTGATGTATTGGCCTCATTTCAGTTAAAGAATGAAACTTGTATCTCTATTATTTCATATTTTAATGAATGAAAGAAAATTACTCTACACGTAAATAATTCGTTGTTCCCATTTAAACCCGTTAAAAAACAAACTCCTATCTGGACTCGAAACCAATGAAAAATATTGGAGTTTTCGATTTTTTCCTGACTCGACACCAAATTCAAACCCTTCCCTGAAAATTTCAACCTTTTAGCTCAATTAGAAATGCCCAGGAATTCGTATCAATGAGTGAGTGAGTCAGTCAGTTTTGTAGCTTTATATATTACTAATGTATGTATATATATAAAATACACTGGACAGAGGGTGGGGAAAGAAAAGGTAACGAAGGGCTTACATGCCCAAAACGTTCCCTGTAAGTCTTCTCTTTTTACTTTTCTTTCCCCACCCCCTGTCCAGTGTATTTTTTATTGTTATGGCCTATTGGCGGAAATTTCCCTGTGTGTGTGTGTGTGTATATATATATATATATATCCAATAGTGAGCCTAGACAATCCCATTGCCACCAAGCAATATATGGGATTCCTGCTCCTCAATCGTGACGTCTTACATAAAAGTACATATAGTTACATTTTCATAATTGACTACGTAATTTTGTGTCTATTCCTTATAAATTGATTTCATCCCTCTGGGGAACGTTCTTTTATTACTACTGCTTCCATATAATGCCACTGAAAAAACGATTTTATTTTTAAAATTTCCCATTTTTGCGATTTATGAAAAAACCAGACGTTATACGGACTTTAGAATGTTTATTTTTAAATACGCTGAAAGTACCTATTCTAATTCATACCTACTTTATTTAAAAAACATAAGAAATAAAATTTTTCATGCATTGCTAGTATACCTCGCACTCATTCTCTGCATTTGAGCATGTAGAAAACCTTGACACAATCCTTTTTGCAAATATACATACATATTTTTTTAACTGTTTAGCTTTACTGGTATATAAAAAATCTAAAATTATGTCCTTGTAGAGAACATTTTTACCCGCTATAAAGATTTCACTTATGCAATAACATTAAAAAATTGCCTTTTCTAATTTTCACGTTTTCGTGATTTGTGGAAAAACTGGAGGTAATATCGGAATTTGAAGGTAATTTTTGGAATCCACAGAACAGTACACCTCTTCATTTAAAACAAAAAAATCTTGCATATTGGTTATAGTCACTGATTTTCCTAGCGCTCTGTACCCATTCCAAAATTTTTCATCACTTTCCAGTAAAAACAGAAATTGCAATTTCTTTAACCGTTAATGTTACATAAAAATGGATAGTGTAGACCACAAGTAGATTTATTTATTTTTAAAATTAGTAATTTTAACTATATTGGGGGCTTGCAGTGAAATTTTTATGAGGAGCATAGCAATCCAAGTACGATAAACTTTACTTTTCAACTACTCATGCTTGGTATAGTCTGGTTGGAGGGCAATTAGCTGTCTACTGAGTCAGCTGTCGTGGGCGTGATGTTAGTCTAACTTCTGTCCTTGCTAATATTGTTGACACCCCCTGTCGGGGCCCCCCTAAGCCTGCCGATCACCGACCTGCCGACTTAGCCAGACCGCCCCTGACTGAATGGAATGAATATGATGTTGTGTACACGTATACCCTTGCAGCACACAAACGTCTTATATGAGTTCCTTATCTCTCTGCCCTTCCCAAAAGTCCTAAGAGTAGCTGGGCCCATTGAAGCTCAGCATGAGTCAGTAGCGGGAGTGTATTGTTTGTTTGGTTGCCGTTCAAGGCCATCACTAGTTTCCACCCCTTCCCCCCGATCCTATGCTCTCGAAAACACCCATTCATCAGTATTAGCCCAGTTTTGAAAAAAAGCTTGAGAAATGTTATACAGATATCTAAAAGTTTTAACTTGAAGGGGGGGCCTAATAGATGATAAATACATACCAAGGTACTGTCAGATTTGCCCTGTTTTTTATAAACATCGACCATAGTCATGAAATTCAATATTCTGCCTGCAGACGTTTTCAACTATGTTTTAAGGAAAACTTGAGTTAGTGAAAGTTGTAGGTATTTAAGAGACGTTTAATTTGATTTTTTATGTATCAAAATTGATGAATGATTTAATGAGATAATTGCAAAAACCTCTCTTTTTTGCTCTATTTTTTAAATATTAATAACTTTTGTAATAAAGGCCATAAATGACATAAAACCTCATTACTAAGGCCATTATGAGTCTTATTAAGTGTGCAAAATTTCAGCCAGATTGGTGTAATAAGTTATGAGAAATTCATTTGTTTATCCCAGAGACAAAATTTTTAAATGATTTTAGTTGACCAACTTATGTTTCTAAAGATATTTAACAAATGTGGATGGATTCTTCAAAGATTGAACTGCAAGGGAAGTTAAAAAATAACCTATTTATTCTAAAATTGTTGTTAAATATACCGTTTAAAAAATTGAGTTTTTTTATTATAAACAAGTAGAATAACTTTGTTATTTATTCTGATTCATGCTTGTAGTTAGGTGGACTAAAAAGCTGATTGCAAAACCTTAATTAAAAAAAAAGAACCCTCAAAATCAATGGCTGCCAAGTGATAGTAACTTTTTTTTAAATATAACTCCGCTAGCAGATATCTAAAGATATCATTCGGTAGATATGTATTTCCTATGCTGCCAAATTGACAATAATATATATCTAATAAATATCTATGGTAGACACACATTAGATATTTATTTCACAATATCTATTGTATATCTACCATAGATATCTTTTATATATCTTTTGGTAAGATATCTATTTCATAAGCTGCCAAATGGACAATAATATATCTAATAGTTATCTATGGTAGATATACATTAGATATCTACACATCTATTTCACAATATCTAATGTGCATCTAATAGATATCTATTTTCTGTGTGGGTTGTTTATTAACAGTAAGAGTCGAAATTTTTACAGATTTCAAACGAGGACCTATATTTTATAATTCAAATAGGAGCGGTGATACATTTTTAAGATCGGGACTTCAAATTGGAGAGTGCAGCAAAAGTTTACAATATTTCGGCTTCTAGACAAAGTAGGATCTTCTTTTTAATCAGGGGTAACTCGACAAAATATTAACAACTGGCGCATTTATTTTATCCTGGAAAATTGAGAAATGCCGGAAAAATCAACATGTTTTACTATGAATAACATTTTTAATGCTAATACTAAAATTTTGCAATGAATATTTTACTTATGCATGCATTTTCTTTTAAAAATTCTAAATTTGGCAATTTAAATGTTTAAAAAATTAATTATGCAGCAGATTGTTTGTAAATAACAAAATATTTTGAGTTATACGCAAAAATGATTGAAAATTTTTTCTTTTCGATTTATATTGATTTTTTTATTTTAATTTGTAATAATCATTAACATTACTCAGCATATAGTCGAAAAAGTCTGATCGATGTTTTCAAAAAACAGGGCAAATCTAACTGTACCTCAGTATGTATTAATCATCTATTAGTTAAACAGGTCAATTTTTGATACGCAGACTGGGCTATATGTGCATCGTGTTCGCTTCATACGTGCGTGTTTTCCGGAGGCTACATTGTTAATTTTGGAGTTTCCTTTGAAATTCGGGATATATCTCTGTGTCGTTTTTAAAAGGAATAAGTGCAAAAAGTTGCAGTCTTTTAAGGCAAGTGAAAAACTAAAAGTGATTATAAAGACTCATTAGAAATAAGAAATTGCACTGCTGGATGAAAGTACGATTTTCCGGAATCGTGCATAAAGAATTGAAGAAAGAACATGGTTGCACTACTCCATAGATTGTTAGATTGTTGTTGGGGCGGCTTTCGTCAGGAGCCCGGGCACTTAGAACTTTCTTGGTCCATTGTGCCAACCCCATGCCTGTCTGCCACTTGCAGACAGGGGACAAGAGTACCTCGGTAGAGGTATGGAGGATTGGCCTCCCCCTGCCTCACCCCAGTACCAGGTATAGACAATGTCCTCCCTCCAACCGACCCGGTCTGAGTCTCCCTCCGGGCCTCCCGGTATAGGTATGGAGGGAGTATCATCTCTCCATCCATGCCTGGTCGAGGTATGGAGGAGGGTCACCCATCCAACCACTGTCTGGGCCTAACGTTGCTTAACTTCGGTGTTCTGATGGGAACCGGTGTTTCAACGTGGCTAGGCCCTTGCCTGCACTACTCCATACTAATTTATTTATTAAGACAAAAATTTACACGCAGCCCCTCTAGCCTTTAATATTGTTAGCACTTGAGCTGTAGCCATATATCCCAAATCCAATGTAGTGGCCCAGTCGCGCCAGTTACCCTGTAACTCTGGAGAGTGGGGAGGACCGGTGGCAAAGGTCGTGAAGAGAGAAAGCCCGCATAGTCCAATGCCGCCAGCCCACTGCAAGACAGGGAAGCGGAGCCCAAGTGTTTATAAATAGCTAGAGTCGAGAGGGTTTTTAGAATTGCCGTGCATCCTGGAGGGTCGCACTTGACGCATCAGCACCCCTGGAACCTAAGGTGAACACACCCTTGCTCCTGTCCCCTGCCCTCTTATTCCCAGTGCCAAGGCAGTGGTGGCAGTTCTCTTACAAAAGGTCAAGGGGCATTTGGCTCCAGTAGCCTTCGCTAGCCGAAAAAAAAAAATACACGACATACGAAGCGGAGTGCCTTGGGGGTGGTGTTTGGAGTCGAACAATTTGACCAGTACCTGCATGATAGTAGTAGCGTAGCCAGGGGGGAGCAGCACCCCGCCCCTTGTTCTGGTATCCCTAAGTCTTTGAATGTTTCCACTGGTGATGAGTATACCGTAAAATGGGGTGACTTCGGCCATTTTTGACAGTTTTTTTGTTATTTCTTCGACTGTACTGGCTCCTTCTTCTGACAAAAATTAAATTGGTAACATGGAAACCTTAGGATTTCAAATCATTTCTAAATATTTGTAACAAATCAAACATAACTTAGAAAAAAAATTATTTACCGCGGCCGAAGTCAGAAGATTAGATGGGGTAACTTCGGCCAACACAAATTTTCAATAACATCGTATTTTTATTAAATTTATTCTTAGTTTCTTAACTTACCTCTCGCAGATATAAGTTTTATACACCTTGAATTTATAAAAATAAAAAATTAAAATATCAAGTTATGAAGATTCATTATTTTAAATCATTCCATGTATAAGTTTCCAATGTTTGTTTCATAGTATTTCACCTCTTTTGCAAACAAAATTTTGCTTTATTCTTAACGTATCATTAAGACGTATCATCATCCAATGCGTGCTGAAGACTATTTTCGTCATAACGCAGGTATGGACGCCCACCGCGGGCTTTCTGGTAGTTCCTGGGCATGGCCGAAGTCACCCCACAGTATTTTGATTATTACCCTAAAAAGTAATATTATTCCAAGTTAAATCTGAAAAAAGTAACTAGACTTACATTCTGATAGTCAACAACATAATGAAATAATAAGGCAATTTTCATTTACCTGATGTTATTGATGATAATCCTAGGCTGAGGTTTTTACGGCTTCTCAACAGAACACACGAATTTCGTCTGACCCTCCAAGTATGATGGTATCGTAAGAACTGAGTAAAGTAAGCGTGGACTGCTTGTAATCTCCTCCAACAATGTTAGACAAGTCGAGAACGAAATGCTGGTTCGTACATTTTAATGCATTGCGTTACAAAGTTTCAATTTGTGAAGCGGTGCGCGCGTGGCCGAAGTCACCCAATATGGCCGAAGTCACCCCATTCTACGGTACCCTGCAAGCCGCCACATATATGTGGTGGCTTGCAGGGTATACCCATCATCAGAAATGCATTTCGTGTCCCGTTCCCTTTTCTTAACCCATACTGGTCTTCACCCTAGGAAGTCTTCTGCCCTTTCCCCGATTTCATTTTAACAGCTATCTCAGCTATTTTTATTACAAGCGAAATAAAAATTCTGATCTCATAACATTATCTGTCTTCTTTCAATGTTGGGAAAATTTTCCGAGCTGATTTTGAAACAGTGGATTTTGACAACGTATTTTCTATTACTTTATAAATTACTAGTTTTCCTGCAAGCAAATGAGGCTACTATTTGTCCCCTTTGCATAGGACTAATGATTTTTGCTACGATGACCCATGTCATGAGGAGAGTACGGAATATTCTCCCCTTCTTCCTCATACAAGAAATACTGATCCGAATCAACCAAATCCCAACCCAAAGCTGAAAACACTTCACGGGTTCTTTGGCAGCCAAATTCTTTTGGGAGTGTGGGTTGGGATTTTTTGGCTCTTTGTTGTCGGAGGGAAAAGGTCACGGGAGGCTCTCTTAGCATATACAAAATGAATTCAAGTTATGCTAGTGGTAGCAGTAAAATTGGCCCCCAAAGGTCATGGAACGTGTATGCAATATGCGAAGTTCCATTTCAGCAGAACACGGGGATGGTCGCGCTCACCATGTGGACCAACCTTTGAAAGTGATGGTACATTATCCATGGTTTGGAAAATGACTTTATTTCATCACATCCAAAGCGTGACTGACAAATTGTATATACTCTTCTCTCAAATACGTACATATCATGTTGATTACACTATCAACCTAATCGATAACCATTCGATATCAATAGATTACACCCACCTTTCTGGTGAGCCACTATTTCATTCACTTAAGTGTCATATTTGCTATATGCTTGTATGTACTTCCCCTGATCCAGTAACGTAGCTGTGGGGGAGGGGGCAAACTCTTAAGTCCCAAAAACGTGTAAGTGAATGTGTATAATATGTTGTCAATTGTCATATTTTGTACAAACCCATCTGCCTATTGCATCACCAAAATTTGTTATGTTCAGTAAACTGGTTAGTTTATGAGTCGGCACCACCTAAAAGCTGCATTAATGCGTGAACCTTTCCAATGCTCTAGCCATAACGCAGATCTTTAAAATTGAAAAATAAACAGTTTTTTACTGTCCCACTAAGTCATTTGTGTAGTAGATTTTTTAGAGAGATGTTATTTTTGTTGAATTTCAGAGACACATCCACAGTTTTTTTTTCTTGTCAATGGCTCTTGATTTTTTATTATTTACTCTCTACTTAAGGAAAAACATTTGGGAGTGCAAGGAGCTTGTCACTGACATTGTGTATGACTACATGCTTCCCGAGGTTTATAAGGAACTATTAGACCAGGACCGAGAAAAGGAGCAGAAAATGTATCTTCGAACCATACAGGATGAAGTGTTCCAGACACTGGCTGATCCAGAGAGGGAAGACCTACGGGCACTGGATCAGCAAATTGAAGAAGAAGAACAAGGGGATGTGGTGGTGTATGGACATGCAGGAGAAGAGGATGAAAGTGTACAAGTAAGTGTTCTGTCTTTTATTGGCAATGGCCTGTCACAATAAAAAATCTGATATTTGCTCAATCACTGAAATCAGCAGCTCGAAAATGGATTGATGATCATCCAGTTCATCCCAGGTGCTGTTACCCCTTTCTGCCTGTGGTAGAGTGTTACATAGTGCAAAATTATCTTAGTTACCAAAGCATATTTAATGGAGGGGATTGGGTTAGTGTGGTGGCTAGAGTACTGGCTTTTATTTGCCAGGATTCAATCCTGGACTGTTGGCCCAGAATCAAATCCTAGCTGTGGAGGATATTCTGTGAAATTCCTATCCCTGCTTGGTTGTCTTGCTGAGGATACTTGAAGTGTCCTCAGCTCCATCCGTCAGACGATACGTTAAACTGTGGACCCCTGGGCACCTTTTGTTTAGAGTAGGCTATAATGTCGAATATTTTAACTCTCAATTCTGCTCCTCTTCTTCCCCAACAGGCAGTTTCTTGTTTATCCTAATATTTGAAACTGTCCCAATTCTTTCTTTCTGCTGCCCACCAATCCATCTGAAGTCATAAGTACCATCAAAACCTTTCAAAATACCTCTGTGAGACCTGATGGTATTCCTTCATCTGTAATAATAATCTCTTCAATCTGGATTGCCACTCCTCTTACTGATATTATAATTACCAGTCGCTTTCTTCAGGTATTTTTCCCTCGATTTTGAAATAGGCTAGAGTTATACCCATTCCCAAAAAGGGTGCTCCTTCTGAATCGTATTATTCCGGACCTATTTTATACTGTCCATTTTTTCAAAAATTCTAGAGAAGCTTTTTCCTTTAACACGTTGAGTGCGGATGTCACTCATGAGTGACGCAACGGGCGCAAGAGACTGGCGTGTGTCTCACATGAGTGACGGCCGTCCACTTTCGCTTTACGGGCGCTACGAGCGACCAGGAGCTTGCCTGCACCTTTCTATCTTTGCCAGCCTCTCACCTACGTTTCATATTATTACCCAGCATCGTCCGTTTTTAAAAACTTTTTTTTGTTTCTTTGACTTTATTAACAATATTGACAAGTTGTGAATCCCATTATTTCCTTTGTAGGTGTCTTCTTGTGCATTTCTTTTTCTTTTTGTACTGAATTAGGTACATATTATGTGCTTTATACGGATTTAAACTTGTTTTTTGTTCATTATTTAAAACAAATCACATTTTTTGTTAAATTGTTGGTTATACACCTTCAGGTTTTCATGCTTTTTATTTATCACTGACATTTTATTTATTCCTTTCGGCGTCATTATTCATTTCAGGATTAATATTTCCTGATATGTTTTAATATTGTGCATCTGAAAAAGTTATTCAACTTTTTTTATATTTCTTTTTTTAGTCTGCCTTGAATGAATTATAAAAATGGTTTATGTTTATGTGGATTTTTCTCTTTTATGTTATCATTTTAACATATATGGTGTTTGATCGACAAATATTGCGATTATATTTCACAAGTAAAATTTAAATTATAACATAGCTATTGGTAACATACTATCTATAACATTGAATGTTTACGAATTTTTCAAATACAACACAGAAAAATATTTCCAACCACGCTTCTGGCTAAATATGCTAGAAGTGAAAATGCCAACACATTTTTCAGTTTGTTAATTTTGGGTCCAAAAATAATATTTCCTTAGTTTTAGTTCAAATTATTACATTAATATTTATATCACTTTATGCCTAGAAAAGTAACTGTACGGGTTTTTGACGAGTTTTCAACTTTTTGGTCTGAACCTTTGCAGGAGGCTCCTATTCTCCCTGTGTTAAATAATCCTCACAATACCGTTAGGGACAACATTCAATTGGAAAAATGCCGTTGCTATCATCGAGGGAGGGAGGACCAGAGGTGAACAAAGAAACAGAGAAGTTATAAAAAGAGTCGTTTCAGGCGTTATATGGTGGAATAACATAATTAAATAGGTTTGGCAATTTTCCACAAAGAAATCTTTACTTCGACCGGTTTCGATGTGATACATCATCATCAGGTGACCAAATCTCAACAAAGTCCAGCATATATACAAATGAGGGGAGGGACTGGGGAAAAAACAAGGAGTGAGGGGAAGAGGGCCTAAACCAAGGGTGACAACGGAAAAATGGGGGAGAGGAGGGAGAAATGATGCTAGGGGTGGGAGTTGGAAAAACCACACATAAACTGGGAAAACCTGGCCGTTGAGGAATACCAAGGCAGAACTTACACCTTCAAGTTCAAGAGAGGCCATATGTGGGGGGGGGGGGGAGGAAAGGGGCGCCGTCCTGCGGGATGAGAGGCCACCGTCTTTCGGCCTTGCCCGACGAAGGCACAGTGGCAGTGTGTTAATCCCCCCCACCCACTATGCCCCTACTGTATGAATGTAAACCCCTACCTGAGACGGTGCAGCAGGGTTCTTGCTCACGAGGCCGCTTTCTTTGGGGCTCGAGGGTAACCCCAGCGCGGGCGGCCGCTCTTTTCCACGACACTTGGGATTCCTTTGGAGGTACAATTATCCACTTTTCATGGAATATCTTGTGTGTAGCTCTAGTCATAAAAGGGTTCAACGTCCCTGGGTTTTTCCACCTGGTATTCCCCCTAACTTGACGAGCTGTCCGCTATGCACCACACTGGGTGACAAGTGCAAGGAGAGGAACGCAGTTGTTGTTGGCCAAGCTTGGAGTTCAGACGTGACATCATCCGCTGCAGACTTCGTGCATAAATCTAAGATAGATTTTGCTCTCGACTTGTCGTTTGTTCGACTGAACCACTTGCGTCGCTGCCGCACGTTCTAGTCTCATCACTTGGTACACAAGAGTAAACCAGTCATATCTTCGTGTGTTTTTCTTTCATTCGGGCATTACATTTGGATAAAATTTTTTTACCATTTTCTCCTGAATGGAAGAGAGTACTATAGGGGAAAAAAGTTTCCCAACAAACGGAGCGTCGCCACTAGCGCTCTGGAGAAAAATAGGCCTTCTCTCTTATGGCATACTATTCCAAGGCAACGACGAGGTAAATTCGAACACAGTAATGTGATGGACTCATCGTCGAAGCCAGTGACAGATTACTGGCCGCTTGCCTTCCCTGAGTGTTATTCGCGCTGACTTCCAAATTGAGGCGCATTAGACAGCCACGTATGCATTTCAAACGTATCATTGAACCCATTGAACGCTCTCGTTATCGTCATAGCTTCCTCTGCATTCTTTATCTTTCCTCTCCTTTTCTTCTTGGCTTCGCTCCAATGCTCGCACTGTAGCAAGGTCCTGGGATTCACTGAAAATTGTACTGTATTATATAATGCTATTCTTATATCTATGAATTTATGGAATGTAAATAAACACATATGCATATGTATTTAAAATTCATATTTTTTTCTCTCCATCGTAAATAAAACTTCGAGTACCTCTCAACATTAAACGAAGTAAGTTCTTTTAGAGGATCTGGCAGCAATGAATTTACCATCCACCCCCTGATATTTGTAAGGACAAGGAATGGGTCACGCGCAGGTAGAGGGGAACGGGAGGGATTAGAGGAGGGTCGTCCTCTTGTCTTGTCTTGAGTTGCACGTGTCTATTATAGTGCTCTGCTGCTATCCGCTTCTCATGTTTCTTCCATAATGCGAGGCATATGGTATTTAGTTTTCCATACAGTCCCACTACTATTCAAAACATACCTCTTCCTAAAGCTTTCTTTTCTGCAAACTGGTCAACAAGAGGGAAAGGAAATGGATACAGCTTTGAGAACCTGACCTGCAGCCGAGTATACAATAATGATGCCATCACCCGATGCGAAAGGGGTACGCATTTGGTCAGGGACTGTATAAAGGAGTAATGGCTTTGAGGAGAACAAGTCGATGAATTTTTTGTGACGACTTCACCATCTATGAAGAGGATAATTATAGCAGGAGCATTCCATTCAGTCAGTTCAATGACAGAAAATAAATTAATCCAATAAGGTATGTGCTCTGAAAGAAAAACGAACCACATATTAGCGGAATATATATTTTCAGAAGATAGGGCCTAGATGTGAGACGGAAAATACTTCTCTCGGGGAAGCCTTGAAGAATTTAATTTAACGTGGGTAAAAATATGTTGTGCAGGTTGCATTCACGTTGGCATAACGCAGTGGCGTGTGACTCTCATGAGTGACGAAAAAAAAATATTCTGTAAACAATAAACAATAGTTGTATTTTAATTTTTTCAACAATATTTGAGAAAATAACTCTATTCAAGACTGAAAATCGGATAAATAGATATCAGGAACTGGGAAGGTACATCTATGTTTCAATACGCACTCAACGTGTTAATGGCTGTGCCAGTATTTTAAATCTTTTAATTTGATTACTGATTTTCCAATCATTGTAATTGCACCAATGATATGGTATGCAGCCATGCCCAAGAGTTTGAAGAAATATACCAAAGAGGGTGAAATTTGCCATGAAAATATCATTGGACTTGTCTGAGATTCGAACCCAGATCTTACGATTGCCGTTCAGGTGTGTTAGCCAGTTACACCAACAAGCCATCTTAATTCAAGGTAAATTTCAGCGGGGATTCATATGAACAAGTTGTTCTCGTCCCCAGTCTACATTGTAGCACCAGGTAGAGATAGGAAAATTACCGTAATTTACATCTGAGGTAAATTACCACTGTAAATTATGGTAATTTTCAAAAATCTTGAGCCTATTTCACTATATCTCGACGGTGCCCTTAAACAATGGAAAAGACAATGCGCAAACATGGGCTTGTCTGTAGGAGACAATACCATATACACATTACATTATGCAGATGACCAGGTAATTCTAGCGCAAGACAGAGATGATATTAACTTTATGTTTAGAAAGCTAAAAGAAGCGTATGGTGCATGGGGATTGGATATCAACATGCGCAAAACTAAGTATACCTATGTGTATTGGAGGAAAAAATGAAGACATTGTGCTAGAGGATAGCAATGAAATAGTAGAAGCCTGTGATTCATATGACTATTTAGGCATAAAAATACACAGCAGTGGAAAGAGCGCAGAAACGATTAAAGATAGGATTAATAAAGGTAGAACAACCATTAATATGTTAAATTCAATACTATGGAGCAAAGATATATCAAATAGAAATAAAAGATACATATACAACACCATATTTAAAGGCATACTTACATATGGGAGTGAAATATGGCAAATGAATGTGAGTGACGAAAAGAAACTTTTAGCTACAGAAATGGACTTCCTCAGAAGGGCAGCCGGAAAATCCAGGCTTGATAGAGTAAGAAATGAGAGAATTCGAGAAATTATGAAAATGACAACAACCATTCTGGACGAAATCAAGTCAAAACAACTGCTGTGGTACGGACATGTTCAGAGGATGCTCAAAGAAAGACTGCCCCGCACCATCATGGAGTGGAAACCCTATGAAAGGAGAAAGAGAGGAAGGCCACCTAACTCATGGAGGAGCGGAATAACCAAAGCCATGGCGGAGAGAAAGCTGCAAGAAGGAGATTGGGAAAACAGAGAGGCCTGGAAATTGGATGCCGTAAAGCGCAAGCAAGCACTCTAAAGACGGACATATATATATTCAAAAATCACCGTAATTTTCCTGTATTTTTTAGTTTTAAGTATTAAACAGTAAATGTATGGTTAAATAGTGAAGCCAATAGCATTAGGAAGGGAATAACCATGTAAAAATCATACCTATTACAACATTAATCTATTAGAAATTTTTAAAATTTTAAAAAGAACTACGACAGCAACACGCAATCTGGCTTTCTTTTGTCAAAGTATGTGAAATTTTCCAGAAAGCTTTTTTTTTTTTTTTCATTCTATAGCTTTAATCTTATAATGTTATAATTTAAGTAAAATATTCCAAAAATGAGATGTACATGCCTCAATTTATTATTAAACACGTAGGAAATGTTAACTTGGCTCATAAAAACATGTTGGGAATTTATCTGTATGGAATATTATCTCAAACATCGGTGAATTATCTAGAAAATTACGGTAATTTACAAGGGATGCGGTAAATTACGAAAAATACCGTGGTAATTTATGAAAATTACTGAGGTAATTTTCAGAGTGGCCCATCTCTAAGCACAGGAGACATTGTCGTGCATGATATGCCACAGTCACAGAGAATAAACCCAACATTGTCGCTTTAGAACGACTAACTTGACAATTTTCAATTTATTGCAATTGCACAAATGATATGGTGCACAGTCATATGCATGGGTGCAAGGATTCTTTCCTTCCTTCACAATATAACTCAATTTGTTTGATATACCCATTGTTCTCCTGCTGGCCAGGTTTGATATACTGGTATAGTTCAAGCTGTCTTTAAGCCTCTTACAATTACAATTGAAATCTGCATTCCTCAAGGGTCCATCCTTTGTCTGCTCCTGTTTTTAATTTTTGTCAATAACCGTCCTCAACATTTTACTAGGAGTACTTATATAATGTGTGCAGACGACACCACAAACTTTGTCACCTCCACAACTTTATCGGATTTACATGAGAAAGCTTAGCTGACGACTGACAATATGCTACAATGGTGTAGTCTGAATAAATAATACATATTGTTTTAAATGATTCCAAGACTACTTATACAAATTTTCTCCTCAGGAACCCTCAAACTGCTCTAAATTTTTCCAATCAGTTCCCCATGTCATCTTCAATGAAATTTATTGGTATATGTCTTTCAAATAATCTTCACTGGTAATTTTGTGTTTCTGAACTTGTGAAGAAACTATCAGTTGGTATCTTCATGAATCGAAAACTCTCTTAAGTTGCTTCTATTGATCTACTGAAACAATTACATTATGCTAAAGTTCATTCCTATATGTATGTCTAATGGTATCATGTTTTGGGGAAATACAACTCACTCATTGAAGGCTTTTTCATTACAAAAGCAAGCCATTAAGGCTATATCTCAGAGACTCCATCAGGACTCCTGGCAGACTATTATTTACCTCTCTCCAAATCCTTGCATTGCCATCCATCTAAAAATTCACCTGTGCACTTTTGTAAAGAACCATTCACATATATTCCTCTTCAATTCTCATTTTCACAGTCACCAAATTCACTCCAAAAACAACATTAATGTGATTTTTGGACTGTGAATTCACAGCCTTCAATACTCATGCAGCTTACAGCTTAGAGGCTCCTACTATTCTATAGCCTCAGTATATACTGAGGCTATAGAATGGTGTACTATAAGATCCTCAAGAATACCTATACACTCCATCCCTGCAGTAACATTTTTAAATTTAAAAACTTGCTCCTATGTAAAAGTTACTATACTATTAATGAATTTCTTACTTATGCCTCCTCTAATCCAGATTAAATTGTAAATTGTGAGATTAACCCTTTTTCTTCAGAAACAATCAAAAATGGCTTTGTGATCAAAATCAGCCATTTTTGGAATACATTTTTATTAAAAATAACCACTAGTTTTATTAGGGTAAGGGAGAACGCAATAAACCACTCGGATCTACGGTTAGAGATGTACTGTATTTATTCAAACGACGAGACGAGATAGTTACATCTCCCTCCGCAGAGGGCAGCACTTGGCGGTACACACAATTTCCGCACCAATGCAAATTTCGTCACTTTAGCAATTTTCTCTGTTGGTGGAGCTATTAAAAGTATATGGCTTGCAGAAAATAAAGATATGCAAAAGTACAATATAAAGCTAAAACTTGGAGTTTGAGATTCTATTCGTAAGAGAAATGTGGTCATTACTAGATAGCTTGGTGATCAAAATCAGCCTTTATTGGACCTCATTTTCTATGTTGGGGAGGTATTAAATATGTGTGAATTACAGAATTCAAAGATATGTTCAAGTACAAAAAATAATTAAAACTTTGACAGGGCCAGATGACAGAGGCTGGATGCATTTGAGCAGATGGAAATTTTGAAAAGTGTCCATTTTGCAATGAAAGGGCCCTTTCATTTTGCAATGAAAGGGTTAACTAATTTTTGTACTCTTCCCACTCCCCCCATCTGGGCCTCCCTTCATTCCACACTTAAGGCTCCCTATGGGGGGTTATTTCCGCACCTGGCCTTATCTCTCCCTCCCACCTTGGAGTTCAGTGTTGTCCTTTCCCCCTACTTAACTTTTTCATCATCTCCAAGACTTCCTCACTCCCACCCCCAAAACTGCACATCACAGACCATTGAGCTCCCCCTCCCCCCGTCTCAACTCCCAAACACCCAACTCCTCCCTCCCCACCCCTTCCTCCCCCTTTTTTTGAGTGACTACATATTCTTCATCTTCTCCTAGCAATGTACCTGAAGATGACGAGCTTCGTCGGAACCTAGGTCGTATTTGAATAAATTTATGTGGAAAAACTAAATTATTTATCATTTTACTGGATGATGGTTCTTCCGATTTCTGGGATTTCCACCGCATGGTTCCATCATAGGGACAATATTTCGCTGGCTATCTTGCAGGCTTCCTCAGGTCCAAGTGAACATCTGAGTTGGGACTCAAAGGGTGAGAGAATACCCTTCCCAAATACTTAGGTAGCGGTCACTTTCCCACCCCTCATGAAAGCTATAGCTGACATCTGTTCTTTAGCATATGGACATCCCCAACTGCTATAGCTCTGATGCTCAGTGTGAAAAGGTTAAGGAGAAAATTATATATTTCTTTAACTGGGAATGTTAATTTAATTTATTCCTTATTTTGAATGTCTTTTTCAATTAATCTGCTTGTAATTAATTAAACGTAATCAGCTAGTACACTGCAGTTGCAATTGGACTCTGAATTGCCTACTCAGCTTGGACCCCTCCCAGAAAGAAATCCCTGCTATGTCACTGCATGAATTAAAATGCCAAAAGGCTTTACACCTCGTGACTTCTCACATTACCAGTAAATCCTATATAGTATGCATGAGACTGTGATTTTGTTTGTTTTTGCATTGAAATGCTTTATTTGGGAATTGATCTAATAGGAAACTCTGAACAATGAAGGAGAAAAAGAGGAGCAGTACCTCCAAACTACATTGGATGAAAGGAAAGAAATCCTGGCTGATCCAATGAAGGATGACTGGCAACCACCCAATGCGGAATCTGGGAATGAGCAACTTGGAGAAGAAGAGAATGAGCTCACCGAAGAGGAAGGAAGCAGTCTTCATGTAAGTTTGGTTAACTTTGCGGGATATGTCTGCTTGGGCATGGTTAACCCATTCGCATCCATCCCCTGGGATTTAAATCGACCCCAAACACCATGTATAATAAGTTTGCAAGTAAGAAAAAGAATTTTCTAAGGTGATTTACAATGGAAAACATTTTCTAAATAGCCACCAGATGGCAGCTACAAACAGGTACACTCTCAGGCCAAAAAGTTACACAAAAAAACTCGTAAGATAGCAGCAGGATCAACTGACAAATAACACTACGCATTCTGCGTACCAGTATGCTTGGGGTGTTTGTGGCCAGCTTGAGGCCACGTACCAGTACGCTTATGGATGCGAATGGGTTAAGGTCTAATTCAGAATTGAAAATCATACTCTATGATTCTCTACTCATTACTGCCACCAAGTAACACGGAGAAGCCATCCCATATATACTGGTAATGATAGGCATTATAATATGGAATGGAGTACGGGTGGAGAGAAACCCAACAACAGTATCATCTAACTCTTATCAAATGGAACTAAGGGATTCTCAGTTTTTGTCCCCTCGTATGAACTGACAGTGAGTGCTGCACTCCAAGTGCTCTCCTCATGGCACTCAAGCAAGGATTGGTATTTCTTAAAAGAATTAAATCCCGAGCCATGGAAGGCAGTACTCTATCCCTTCCTGCATTTTGTAGGACCTAGCCATTGTTACATCTCGTGAGATATAACCTACTGAAGTCATGTGTGTGACAAGCTGTCTCATACTAGACAGTATCACCTGCCACAATGAACAGGAAAGAATGAGATGGATATTTCCAGAAGAAAAAGATTTTGCGGACTGGCAATTTAACTACTGATCTTCGACCTTATTGGTCAATGTGCAAACCAGAGTATCATTGACTACCAATTCCTGAGGCTATTTTTGGAGGATCTATGGCTATTGTGTGCACGAAACCCAAAGGCCTTCATAATGGCCTCAGGGAATCTTAGATAAGTTCTTATTCCTATTTTCTATGAAGGCTTATGTAATGACTCATGCCAGAGTGCAAATCAGGTGACACATGTGCTACCTATTGTCCCACACATTTGGGGCCAGTTGTAGTAAATTAGTATAGTCATTAATCAAGAGACATGAATTATTTTAAAGATAGGTGGTTATAACACCTGTACATCTGCAGATAAGTGGCTTTTTTTAGAAATGTGAAAATATGCAATTCTCTAAGTTATTCTAATTGTATACTTTTTTTTCACTGTGCTGTAAGCCAGCATTATTTCATTGCATTACATGAGCACTAGCCTGCATACATTTTTTTATAGGAAGGAAAACAGTCTGAAGCATCGGATTCAGGTGCCGCTGATGAGTCTTCATTGGGTGAAGATGGAGAAGTAATGTAAATATGTACAGGAAAATACATCCCGTGAGTTGAAAGACTGCAGTATTTTTGTAAGATATGAAAATAAGAATATTCCTACTAATATAACTTCACTCAAAGTAGTGATTCATTAATTACATCCAAATTAGACTTAGAATTTTTCAATGACCTTTGCATTTATATAGAAGTGATGAATTATGAAAAATCCTTTGAATTTTTAGTCATTTATTTTAAAATATCAAAAACAAAGTGTGACAACAGAGGAATAAATAAAGTCTGACCAATTTCAATCACTAATCATTAATAACCTACAAAAAAATCAAATATATATGCAATTATCTCCACATAATATTTACAAGTAATTAATAAAGACAGCCATAAATCCTTGATCACAAAATTCTTAGAATAAAGAAAAATATCACAAATTCAAAAATTAATAAGTTAAGGCTTTAATTGCTTCTCCGAAGGACCAGGGAAATCATTCGGTGCTTTACGTTTGGATGCACTGTTTCTAGTTGACTGGTCATCTTCTGCAATCACTCCACTGTTATTAGTCTTTTCAACCTCTCTAGATAATGGAAGAGAGTCGTCAAGCACGTTTTCTTGTTTATTTTCTGATTTGGAGTCCTCTGTTTCTAATGGCACTGACAAGGCTGCATGGTTGTCACTGGCAGGCAGAGCTAATTCTGGAGTGACACTAATACCCCTTGCCTGAGTTAGCTCAGAAGACAGTGCAGCAAATTTTCGATCGTACTCCTCAATGTGCTTACGTAAGTCAGCCAACTGTGCCGTGTGGTCACTTAACTTAGCCTCCTGCTCCCTCAGTTTGGTCATTTGTTTAAGAATCTGGACATTTTGTTTCTTAATCTGTGAGGGAAAAAAAAGTTACATTATCAAAGAATGTTCAATTACTAAAACCATTAGAAGCTTTAGAATAAAATAAAGATTGAGTCATTTGTGAGTGATAATGTGCATCAGTGGAACAGCCATAATGATAAGATTTAACGCTTTCCCGGCGAATTGCAGTGATGAACTCTTCTCGGGCTCTACACCGGGTGAGTAATTTGAATGTTGCCGACGTTTCGGGTAGCAACTCGTTACCCATCTTCAAGGCAAATGTCACGTAACGAAACTGTCCGTTGGTTTTATACGGACCATCAGCTCAGTTTTATACTCAGTCTGGACCATCGCATTAAATGGGACGATACGAGAGTTCTCTGGCACTCGGAAAAATTTTGGGATCGCTTGACAAAGGAAGTGATAGAGATTAAAATGGAAAGGAGGAACGTAAACCGGGATTCGGGCTATACCATCAGCAGCTCGTGGAATAGGATCCTAAAAATAATACAGGTTGACAGAGCGAGGCCAACGGTCAACGGCCAAATTTCAACGGTCAACGGTTCTCCAGCTCAACAATCGGGGATCGACCAATCCCCCACCGCCACCGTCCGTATAAAACCAACGGACAGTTTCGTTACGTGACATTTGCCTTGAAGATGGGTAACGAGTCGCTACTCGAAAGTTCGGCAACATTCAAATTACTCACCCAGTGTAGAGCCCGAGAAGAGTTCATCACAGCCATAATGATGGATTCCATTTCTTGATTATGTACCAAAGGTCTCAAAGATAAAATGATACTATTGGTCTCAAAGATAAAATGATAAATCATTTATTGTTTCTGATCATGTTTTAGATACTGTTTCAGGCTCAACAATTAATTACAGAATTTTACTTTACTGCTTCAGGCTTCACCTTGTAGTTCTTTGTACATACTAGTGTACTTTTCAACAAATTAGTGGAAAGTTAAATTTATTTTATTTCAATTATGAACACAGAATTTTAATAGAAAATTGATGATCAAAGCGATGGTGTATGGTTTAATTTTCTGAGGTAATAGCAGCCATAATAGAAATGTTCTTCTCTTAAAAAAAGAGCAGTTAGATTTATGGAAATTGCCAAGAGGATCACCGCAAACCACTATTCAATAAATTAGGTATTTCGCCACTGCCAAGCTTGTATATATAGAAAAACTTGCAATGATTGCAAAAAAATATATGCTGGCACAAGGCGTAAAACCAATGTACAAATGCCACAGTCGCATCAATGTACATCTTGAGGGCCCATACAAAATGGTCTTGAAATGTTATAGCTAACGTCCAGAGAATATAAAATGCCTAGATAACTTAAACCAATTTCAGAATAAAGTGCATTCATTGTTGATGAAGGAATGCTATTGTGAAGTAAATGAATTTATAACAGCATCCTTGCAATTGCTAGTGTTAAGGAATATGGTAATGAGTACCTATGAATATGACATTGGAAGTTGGTGTAACAATATGTTTTTAAGATCAATGTATGTATTATGGAACAAAAGATTGAATTACAGATGTTTGAAGCTCAAAATTGTTTGGATTTATAATATCTTGCATTGTATTATTGCTGTTTAATACTGCATGCTAATTGTATACCCATGTACTTACTTGACTTGCCCTTAATCTACTTTAGTAGATCTGTGGGGTTAAAAATATATAAATCATACCGGTAAAACACCAATATGCTGAAATTTGCTGTGAAAAAAATTATTTGACTTGATTTTTTCACAATAAATTTCAATACCTAGGTGTTATAACACGTATAAGCTATAAGCTACCAACATAACACGTATAAGCTACCAACAAACAAGGCATGCATTTCAAATATACCAATACCATTCAAATTACGACCAAACATTGCAATTCATCACACACAGATAAAAAAAAATAAAAAAATATCAACACCTATGGGTCCATTCCATGCCAAGTGGTCTGATTTCAGAGAAGTGCCCTGCTTGACCATCACGGATTTCAATGAAATTTTATATGGACATTCACATATACCTGCAATGAACATTTGTAAATTTTTACATTCGCTGATGGTAAACTTGCTGAGATATGGTACTTTGTTTGACCCTGTGCCGCAACCTCCTTCAGTATGACTATGACATTTCGGTAACTTTGACGCTTAGTATCTCGGGGGATATTTTGATGAGAGAAACAAACATTGGTTATCTTGCACAATTTTTGCACTCTATTAAACAGAAAAAAAAGTAACTGTAAG
The DNA here is from genome assembly GCA_963573305.1 of Pyrrhosoma nymphula. Lineage (NCBI taxonomy): Eukaryota > Metazoa > Arthropoda > Insecta > Odonata > Coenagrionidae > Pyrrhosoma > Pyrrhosoma nymphula. The sequence continues at coordinate 44,847,402 of OY754337.1, read as the reverse complement.
AGCGACCTCCTTGCAGAAAATTCAGGGCGAAACTGGCCAGAAAAATTCCGGATCGAAACAAAAATTAAAATTTTGGCTTTTTATATTTCAGGAAGTAAAGGTACTATCAACGTGAAACTTTTTGCGTGATAACATATTAATACATGGTTTATGGATACAAAATTTCATCTTCCTAGTGCTTTCCATTTGAAAAAAAATTGAGTCAAAATTTGGCAATTTTTGTAAAAACGTCAGAAATAGGGTATTTTCACCCCGCTTTTACAAAAAATCACCCTCTGGAATTTCTTTTGGATCATTTTCATTGGAAAAAGAATGCTTTCAAACCTCTAAAAAAGTTCCTTGTCCAAAAATACATTGAGAATGTTGCTATGGTGGTGTCACATGCATTCTGTTGTGCATAGTCCTGTTTGTTTTATGTAGGTATTTGTAGTATACAGGCAGTCCCCGAGTTACGTAAGCCTCGACTTATGAAAATCCATAATTACGTAAGTGGCAACCTTACCCAAAGAAATACAAGAATTATGAAAGTTACGGATTTGGAAGGATGGTTGACTACTTTCAAGGAACACATGTGCCGTAATGTTAGTGAGAGCTGGCCTTCCCCGTATTTCTCCGAATCAACCGTAATCTTGAGAGCACGGACTTAATTATGGAGTAATTTTGGACTCCTTTCTTTTTGACTTCTGTAAATTTCGACTTACGCCACTGGTATCGGTACGCATCCATTACGTAACTCGGGAGCTGCCTATATTGCGTTGGTGACACTGTCACCAACGCAATACAGGCTACCATGGTGACACTGGTGGTCTACTGCGATGGTCCATGGTGACACTGGTGGTCTACTGCCATGGTCCATGGTGACACTGTCACTACCAGTTCAGGCATTGGAACCAGTAACCTCATCGCCGTAGGGGTCACGCCTGATAGCTGTGCAATACCAGCCGTGGGTGGGTTTCTTGGTTGAGGACCCCAAGCTTGCATTTTGGTTCATTCGAAAAGGTTCCAAATCCTTGAGTGGGTATTTGTCTGGTTCCCAAGCCAAAGGTTGGGCAGCTTATCCTAGGTTCCCAAGCCAAAGGTTGGGCAGCTTATCCTAGGTTCCCAAGCCGAAGCTCGTATGGTTCTCATGGACTGCCAAATTCCATCGATTGCTTATTTATTACCTATTGAATTCATAATCCGCATTCTTTAGCGTCGCTTTTGGAAATAGATACTGCCGACCTTTTGAAAGTTAATCTAGCCTTGTTCCCTGTTCGTCAAGGTTGAGAGAATTATTAAGAGGGTGGTCTGGGTAGCAAGGACAACAAATGAGGACATGCTGAACACTCTGGGAGAGGTAAGGAGGTTGGTGGTGGATATTCACAGCAGACATTAAAGATGGATGGGGGCATACTGAATAGGGTAATAAAGAGGAGAATGCTGTGGAAGTGTTGGAGAGGATAGGGATTTTGGACAACATAAGGATATGGGAGGGGTGGAGGGTTATCGACATCAAACATAAACAAATAAAAATGATATATTTATCCAAGCCATTGCAAATTATCATTATCGCTGTCAATAACAGACTTAACCAAATTCATAATATCCTAATAGGGTGGGTAGTTTGAAGAGTAAGTTAAAATGCACAATTAGAAGATACCATTAAAATTAACAAACATCAATGATCTTGTTAATTATTACCTACTTATTAGAAAAACATTTATGATGAATACCACAGAATATTATTTTTGTATGGCCATTGAAAATAATGAAATGAATGAAAAATCTTAAACCATGTAAGAAGTTGATATAACAAAGAATTAGGAGTATAAAATTGAATTTAAAAAATTATGAATGCAGTCAATAAAGCTTTAATATAAAGGTCAGGAAAGCATCAATCATGAGCTACCAGTGGTGCATGGGGATATTTCCAGTAGTTTGGGATTGATAGTGAAGGAATCCAATGAGTATATCAAACAACTTGCATTCTATCTTTGGCAGTTCACCACTTTTTGATATTTATAGATTACCTCTTTGGATCAGCAAGCTGCATTTACATAAACATAGGAACATACTAGAGATAAAAAAGAATATTTAATAAAATACTTTAAATTTTACCTTAGACTTGAGATAAGTGATCGAATTTTTAAGATTCACAACGACTGCTTGATTTTTCCTAGAAGACATAAGCATACGTTGATGGTCCAAATGTAATTTTCCTTGAGCCAAAATACGATGAGATGCTGTTGTTGTAATAAAATCAGAATGGCCACCTGTCAAAATTAAAAAAATGAAGTTTAAAAAAATGGTCAATAGCTTTTGTTAAAGGTAGACTGCATAAATATTTTAAAATAAAAAACTCTTTACTGACAGTAAGACCTTCTAAGTACAGATGGTTTATTCAGAGGATATTGATTTTGATATGCGACGCCAAATTCGTACGTGACCTAATTTTCTTTAGACAAGAACCATAGGAAAAGCCAACCAGAAAAGAAGACTTCAAAACAATGCATAGCAGAAAATTAAATGGATCACTGGAAATGAAAGGTAAACTGCATAAATATTTTAAAATAAAAAACTCTTTACTGACAGTAAGACCTTCTAAGTACAGATGGTTTGTTCAGAGGATATTGATTTTGATATGCGACGCCAAATTCGTATGTGACCTAATTGACTTTAGACAAGAACCATAGGAAAAGCCAACCAGAAAAGAAGGCTTCAAAACAATGCATAGCAGAAAATTAAATGGATCACTGGAAATGAAGATTTAGTGGTTGAGCAGAGCAGTAAAGGCCAGCAGTATGCAGAAAGGAACCATTGAAAAGACATTGAACCTTATTTACATGCATGGGAACACATGAGAGAAATTATTGCAGATGACTACAAGGGGCATAACTAATAAGGAAATAACCCTATTTATTTACCTGACAAATATAAAAAAACAGAAATGTCCAATGTAAGTTTCACAAATGGAAATAATTAAATTAAAAGGTTGGTAGTTTGCAGTAGCAATAAGACAAAACTTTAGTGTGCTTGGATTGACATTGAATAAACTCCACTGCATCTAGTCATTGTCTCGTGAGCCTATGATATTGTCTCATGCTAGGAAGAGTGGGAGAGTACATATATGACACCCTTCTTATATAAGATAGGCACACTGAGACTTAATTGCTGTTACTGTAGTATGAAAATGGCTAATTAATTTTCACTTCCAATTCCTCATCCTTATCTGCATAAAAAGCGCACGTTTAAGCCGTGTTTACACGATGCATTTACCCGCGCGGGCCGAGGCTTTATTTCTACGTTCTAATCATCTTAATTATTAAGTAAGCAACCACACAAGGAAGCTACGCTCACCAATACTAGCCTCTTGCCTCAATTGCAGGGATAAGTAAATATAAAATATCACACCTGTAAAGCTATAACTACAGCTCCCCGGTGTTGTATTCCTCAGAGAGTGGAGTCCGAGGGATTGTTTAAGACCTGGCACAATCATTTCGTCGAAATGCTCGATGGCCATCGATGAAATGTCTCGCAACTCTTGTAGAATGTCATGGGCCCGTGGTAAATTTTTCGACTTTTGCACAAACCAGAGGACTCTATATATTTCATCGATCACCTGTAGTTAAACAAAACGATTTGTCGAATTATAATGCATTAGGCCAATTGGCATAGACTGGTGCGATTATTACCATACCTTCCCGGGAATGAAGCAGCATAAACCTATTTCTACATATTTCATGAACGTCATAGCTAGCATTGAGAGTCTGGTTTCAATGGCAGTCAAGATGTCACAGTGTCTCGAAAGTGCATGATTTCTCCGCTCCGATTCTCTCCTAGGAAGCTGCGCTTTGACAGTTTTCAAGCAATGAGAATGGTACTTTTCAACATTAAGAAAGCCTTTTGTCAGTAGATTTCTGCATATTGCCTCAACCCTCTTGCACACCTGGAAAATTTTAAGAGTAGTGTATTACTGTAGATCATGTCACGCCGGAAAAATTAGATGCACATATACAAATTCTTACGAGGCGACATCGAGCTATTTCGTCATAGCTCAAATATAGGAATATCTTCTCCAAAGTGATGAGTGGGAGATTCACAAATTCAACCATTGTAAATAAAAGTGTCTGTCGTACTACGCAGCCGTGCCGCCGTTCGCACTACGACTTTGTTTTGTTTGTTCATATATCCCGGCATCGGTCTGCCATCTAGCGGCAGTTGATTCCTCACCGCAGCCGTGTCCGTCTCAACGTTAATTTCGATGTTACAAATTCGGCGACGCCGCGCCCCTTTTCCAGTGACGGCAAAGAGATGAACTAAACTCGCGGCAAATTTAAATAGGTGGCTTATTTTCTCCCGTGGCTTCCTATTGTAACGTCTTGATAATAAGTCAACGTTTACTAATCCTCTCATCGAGAAGAAGGAACATGCAACCTCCTACCTCTTCACCATTGTTCTCCATGCTAGGCGCAAACTAGTCAAACTCCACACAGCACACAGGCAAACACGTTTGTAGGATCACAAGGTATAATTCTCGCGTCGAAAACTTTCGAGCATCGAAAAATGGCTGCGATGGCTGCTATTCGCGGAAGAGGCGCATGCGCACTACGATTTAATCAGTGGCGCTCCTTTTCCAGCGACGGCAGCCTCGTAAGAAAACCTTACGTCGCCCCCCTATGCCAGTTACAGCCGGCTGCCTCACCGGCCTCACCGGCTTCTTGAGTTAGTCTCGTCGGTCTCGTCATGGCGTACAACGGGGAAGGTCCGATGATGAAGCGTCCGAAGACAGATGTTGATTCTCCTCTCCATAAAGTGAGTTAATTTCATTATGACTTTAAATGTTTATAATTTTGTACATATTAATGGTTTCGGGCTTGTTGATCAGACGGAAAATGCGGGGCATAACTGATTGTCAGTTTTCTCTAGCAATGGCGTCGGGTGTATTTTTCACGCGCTAAAGTGACGCCATTGCTAGGAGCACATTTTTTAATATAAATTCTGTCTACCAGGACATTGCATTGATATAGTAGTCTTATGCATGGGATGTAATTATTATCATTTTATTGCAAATGTGAACTAGGTTATAAAATGCAGGTTTACTTGCAGTTAATTTGATATTACATGAGATGGCGGTACTTCCTCGTGCGTTGTTTGTTCAATGTAATTTGTTGTCATTAAGTTGCTTTCCCTCTAGATGTTAGTGAATGACCCGAATATGTGAGGAAGTAATAGTTTTGTTGTTTCATTTTGTTTTCTTCGAGAGCATGTAGGTTAAAATATGCAGTGTACACAAATTTATGAAATGGTGTGTGGACGATGCTCAGAGTTGGTGATAGTTCTTCTTCGTCAGTGACTTTTGAGAGATTTTGAAATGATAATCGTTGTTTATTAATGGATACCTTTTAGGATTTGTCTTGTTTCACTAATCTTCGATTGAGAAGTGGCCTGACGCTGACTAATTACCAGTGATTGAGGGTTACAAGTGCCAACGTTAGATCCTACAAGCATGTTTTATTGCTTAAAACGGACCCGCAGGACGTCTAACCAAACTTGGGATGCGTGTGCCTACGCATGGATGGATGGCTTGTCCTTGGCCTTTGTGCGCGCAGGTGGTGATGGCGGTATCGTTTCCCGCCTGCTCTTCGTAACAAGCAAGTTTTTTTTCCGTGCCAGAATATAGTTTTCATTGGACGGTCAGTTCACCGTCTGGTGCCGACTCCGTAGTGCTCAGTTTACATTACTAGGTGCTAGAGCTATGCCTAAACAAGATTAAGCCTATTTGGTGTTTACCAAGTTGTTTATTCGTATGCCATTTGGATAAATGTCTTTCCTCACGGCTTTGGGGGAAGCCTGCATCTTCTTCAGTCCTTCTAATAGCTCTTTTCTCAATGTTTCTTTGCCTGCGTTTGAAACCCAACAGAGAACCTTAAATATTTTCTCATATTTACAAACAGTACACCATAACTACATAATATATGTTCACTAATCACATGGTTTCGAATGCTTGTTGGGTGGCGCGTTTTCGGGCGTATTTGAATTGCTAGGTATGTACATGGGTATCGCACCACCCGGCACTTAACATCTTATATACACCTACTTATTCCATGCGGGGAGTGAGGAAGATTATCTTGAGAACAAGGCCCATTGTGTCGAATATACTCTTCCTATCACGCATTGTCCTGGTTAATTGGAAACCAACATTCATTTTGTGTTGAACGCACGTGTTAGTAAGCCGACACGTTTGGGAGTGAAAATAATTTCCGATTAGTGAGTTTTTGGACACAATAATTGTGGCATAGATTTTTCGAACGCCGTTTTGTGTTGAACGTTAAAATGTCCTGTAGGCTAGCCTTTTGGAGTTATTGTAGCCACGCTCATCAGCCCCTTCGTAGCAATGTGATCTTATATTCAAGCTTTTGGTTTTAACACAGTGGATTTTGTTATGCAATTTTTTCTATTTTCTCCGAGTGTTAGTTGCTACGCGTTCTTTCCTAAGACTTTAGTATATTTTTCACATCTCATCCCGCTAATTTGGCCATGGAAAGTGACTGACAAAATATCGTCTTGTGCCCTTTAAGTGGAAGTAGAATAAGACACAGACCGATGGGCTAATGTATTATCTGTTATTTTTTAGTCGGCAGACGTGGACATCGTCAGTGTGTTTCGGACATGCTAGTATGCAAAACGACGGCTTCAGTAAAGCATTCACTTTTTGGTATCCATCAATTACTAACCGCTGCTTTATTTACATTTTATGCTACGTTGCTTCTGGAGTAGTTAATTTAGAAAATCTTCATGAGTGGCCTGAGTTGGCAATTTTTCGCTGTCAATTCATCACTCTTTTGATTCAGCATGGCTTTTAGGTGTGTGCATTTCTTGTGATTATTGTAGGCGTAATACTATGTGCTGCTTAATTCTTTCTTATTAATTAAAACGTTCCCCGGGGATTCCTTTGTCGAGGCCTTTGAGGAAGTTAGGAACTTTCAGTTTTTTTCTAAAATGAAGTAGCCTTCTCTTGCTTACTTTGCATTATATAGTTGAGTATGCACTCGAGATGCTTTTGTTCACCCAGGCCTGCGTACATGATTGCCTATGGTAAATGCATGTCCGAGATGTGTTCCTTTGTATTACTTGAATAGTTAGCGATTCAACCCCGGCTTGTGGGCCATAACGCCGGGATGAAACAGCGTTGGCGGGGTTCGGTCTTGCGGCTGCGGGTTAGCGGATGAGGTTATTGAGGCGGGCTTCTCGTTACGTTGATGCAAGTAGCCTTTTGAATTGGTATTTAAGTCGTGGTGCCGAATTTCCCACTTTTAAATTATTAGTACCCCAAAAAAATAACAGCATCTTACGCACTGTTCACCTGATGCATTAGAAACACCCATGCTTTGGCGGTGGAAAACCCACATGGACAGGGCTCGAACTCGCCTCAGGATTAGTTGGCAGATGAGACCTTCATAATACCTTGAAATCCTCCTCAAGGGTGTTAGGTAGGGGGTAAGCCGTCATCTACATGCTTTACACTACTCCTCGCCGTCACCTAGGCCGGCAATAGGGTGCTATTTATCGTAATGATGGTTTGCTACAGTAGCCGGACATAAAAGTACTTCGTTGAAGGCATCCCCGACTATCCATGGGTAGGTGGATATAATATTAATAGGTGGATTCCATATAATATTATCACAACATGAAAGAGTTCGCCAGGCTATTCGTCACCTTTATTTGCATGGGTTGTCAATATCGTTTGAGGCATCTAACGCTTACCGCATGCCTTAGTATTGCAGTGATCGCGTAGCGCAAGTTATCATCTGTTTGATCGGCCCATCACTTTCTCGTGACTCCTCTGTATCCCTGTGCTTGCCCTCTGCGCGTTTGTACGGTCCTCGAGAAAAGCGGGTTGTCCTGACGATTCTCCTCGGGCGCTTGCTGTTGACTTTCTCGTGGCCTTATGATGCCGAAATATTTAGAATTATCACCTTTTTATGTTTTGCGTATTTTCCGTGCACAAGTTATACCTATAATCCAGTCTGTATCCTAGGTCCTCCTTTGTCACTCAACATTCCACAATTACACCTTCGTTGTCAACGAACCGTGAAGGAACAGAAGTTTATTGCCGCTTAGCTTCTGAAATTGTGGAAATGACGCATTCCATTAAATATTATGTTTTAGTGAAAGTAAATAGTGATGCATTTTTTGTTACATCTACATCTACAAAATACCCTGCAAGCCACCTCAGGGGTGTGTGGCAGGGGGTGAGTAATCACCAACATAAATTACACTAATTGCATAATGACTAATTATGCATCAGCATAAATCGCTAATGCTTGTCATGAGGCGAAGCCTCACAAGCATGCAACACTACACTACAGATGTCATCAAAATGGAGAGTGACCTCAATATACATGCATTCTACAACTACACAGATGGACAGGGACTCAAGACCCATGTAGAAAACATGCTAGGCGTGCTGTTAGTATGTACTAGGTAACAGAAAAAAGATTCAAGTATTAGGAGTACTACCACTACTAAGAGCTACACTACCTAACGACAAACCTAGATAAAAGTCTCATGGCAGCTATTATGGTCCCTTATCGTTCGTGGGAAAAATGACATCTTAAATCTATCCGTTCTGCAGTCTAGTTCCCTAATTTTACTCTCATGATCTGATCTACCGTAGTATGTCGGATTTCGTAAAATAGTATCAACGTCGTCAGAGAATAGACCGGTTTGAAACTTACATAATAGATTTAGTCTAAATTTTAATCGACGGCCTGAAAGCTTTTCCCATCCCAGTTGCTGCAAAAGGTCAGTAACACTAACGAGATTATCATAACGGCCTTTAACATATCTTGACGATCTTCGCTGCACGCGTTCTAACTCAGTTTCCAAGCCTATCTCATAAGGATCCCAAATACTGGCGGCATATTCTAAGTGGGGTCTAACGAGGGAGAAGTAGCCGATTTCCCTAACTTTATCGTAATGTTATACGCGTGCTGGATTATTTGCAGTGCTTTAGTCCTTCATTGCAGCCTTTTGCTGTCTTGGCGTGGCTTGGATATGAAATAATGTTAGTATAACTCATCATGATTTGCCTCCTACTCGTAGGTCAGTTGGGATAGAGTTAGCTACCTACAGCGTTTAGTTGTGTCGTGGAAACACGCTTTGGTGGAAATAGCAGCGGGTGATGGGGAGATGACGCCGCCCCTTACCGCGAAAAGTATGCGTCGCCTGTCCTGCGAGAGACAGAGCTCATTGGCAGTCGCTTTGGGCTCTTGGAATAATTTTACGGCGGCAGTTTCCCAGATGTACTGCGGATAATTTTATGTGAAGGTAGAATGAATACATCCAATCATTGCCACGCTTCGTACACACATTTCATACTTGGGTTGGAGCTAAGTTACACTTTCATAAGTTTGTGTTCAGCTACCTCTTCCCTGAATATGTGTAGCGTGGAAGTAGCACTCTGTTGCGGAAGTTTTGTTTTAGTATTTAACATTTTAAATTTTTAAATGTGCAAACGCTTTTAATGTACAACCGATAGAATAATTTCAGGTTAGGGTTTTTTTGGGAGAAATTTAGTTACTTTAATTTTCTTGACACTGTCTGATTTGTCATGTTGAAAAAGGGTGGTTTTTGCTAAGGCCAACAATGCGAAAGTTTCACTTGGAAATTATTCTTGTTAGTCTTGTACGTATTCTTCGTGAACGTTTTCCAAACAAGAATAATGTTGTCGGTGAGAATGATCTTTGAATTTAAAAATTAGTATGTCTCTGCGAATTGTTTGTCATTCCTCCAATTTCTCAGTATTAAGTACTTCTCAACTATTTGGACGATCATATAAGTCACCTATATTTCATAAGGTGTTGGATTTTCCAATGTCTTGAATTATCGGCTGTATCGTCAACGGCCGATATGCCTCGGGGAAACCATACAATAAATATACTAAAGGAATGGGTCAGGTCGTGGCCCTAACCAATAGAGTATCTCTACTTACCATGAGCCCTATTGCAATTGTATTTCCATTTACGTAGGCACGACCCACTTAACAATTGTAATGAGGCCGGTGTCCTTTTGCCTCGGACATACGCTCTGGTGGCGTCTTGCTACATATAACGTTGAAGCTAGTGCGATTTTTTGCATGTGGTAACTTAAGGGATTGTAGAAAGAAAATCCGGCGTATAAGGCGGGATGACTTATTTCAGGGTTGAATCGAGAGGGCAAAACCCGTTGAAATTATTAAGTTATGGAGCAAGATAAAGCGTGCGGGTTTTTCTGGGGTGACACGCGGAGGCAATTTACCATCCGTCGTGAGATGCTATGCCATTTTTCAATTTAAAAAATCCCATTCAGTGAATTGGTAACTTTTTTTGTATGGCCAAATATTTTATCAGGGAATTCAAACCAGGCTTTGGAGTGATTTTCATCTGATATGGGCTGCAAGAGACAATATGCAAAATGTGATATCTGCATATTTGTTTAGTGTTCTCGGTTGCCCAAGCGTTACATATAAAAATTCGTATTTCATCTGCTACGTGATGTCGGTTGTTGTGTTTACTACCGTTGCAGCGTAATTGCCGTCAGATGGAAATTGGTGTTCCTGATTGTTGAGAATTCGCTATGCGTCTCTAAGTCACTGTTCACACGTTCCTTTCCATTCCAGACGCCTGAAGATGACGCCAAAATCAATGAATCGGAAAGTCGCGTTTACACAGTATATTTTCCGTTCCATTCCAGAGCAAGAAAAAAGTGACAATAAGGCAGCAAATGCCGCCTTTTCAAATGTCAATGAATAAAAGACATTTATACTAACTATATATGACGAGGGATCATAGTTTTCTCATGAAATCAGCTGTGATAATATTCTTAAATGTAAAAATGAAGTGGGCATATGAGCAATATTTGAGTAGAGGTTTCATTTTTTATAAAGTTTAACAGTCATGCAAAAATGAAGTACACACAAACAAGATCGTATTTCTTTGAGAAGGGATTCTTTATATTTGATAAAGTTTACTGTCATTCTCCATAGCCAAGTATGGATTAAATATACAATGGTGCGTAATATAAGAATCAGTTGTTCAAACGAAATAAACTACAAATGTTGATATGGAAATGGACTGTATATCTTACCGCCAACCAATTTATCCAGTTAGTTGAGTCCCTGCATTAACACGATCGACACCATTACCTGGACATGATCACGATCACCATAAACAAACCGACTATTTTCGAATTCGCGTGATAGATGGCAGAATGATTTCAACTTTCAGCCAATCAGTGCTTTCCAGTCCGCAGCGGAATAGTACGCCAGCCTATTCCTTTCAAGTAGGCGCGCCGGCCTGCTAACACAAATGCGCATGAGTAGAACGCGTCACAGGACAGGAATTGAAAGGAAAAAGGAACGTTTGAACAGTGACTTGTGTCCAATTCTCGCTTGAAGCTGGGTGGTTTTCTTGCCATGGTCGACAATTATTATTTTGTGCCTTTTTAAATCGACAAATGAAAAACGTAGTGAACTCCACCGTTAATTTTATTTAGACGACCTAGGTTTCGACACGTTGTGTCATCTTCAGACCTGAAGATGACTACGTTTTTCATTTGTCCATAATGGAAAACTTCCACCATATCTCGCCGGAATTCATATCCCCTTTTTATATCGTTATTTGTAATTTTTTGGCCGAATAGTATATTATTACTTTTCATGAAGGTGTATTGATACTGTTTTTATTTTTTGGGATGGCCTATTGTTCATATAAAATAATTAAAATTTACTGTAAAATTATTTTCCAGTATGATTAATTAAATAAATTTTATCTGCTCCTGCTTATTTCTTCTCTTTTTTTCCCTTCTTGGGTTACTCTTTACCCTAATCCCTGCAGCTAGTCATTGTTGTTAACGTCTAACTTGATCTAATTTTAGCTGCATATCCATTTCTATTATTTCCTACAGTTCTGTCTCCTATTAGTGATTTGGGACAACCATTCCTCAGATTAGCTCCCTCGTTCGTTGAAAGCGGAAGCATATAAAGGCATACATTTGGGAATTGTTATACAAAAAACTATTTACATTCTTCACGTACGAACGTCATCTTCCGGTTTTTGCCGGCCATACAACTGTGGCGCGACACCCAGCCTTCATTTGGCGTTGAAAAAATATCCTTAGTGGAGACAGGTCAGCATCAAGATTATTGCCATCAGTCTCAATCTATTCCGTAATTTCTTTTTTATTTTAGGGATTTTTTTTATTCTCCAACTTGGTGACTTCCTTCTTTCGAATTTTCCCGGCCCGGGAAAACTGTACTCGAAATTTCTACTGCGTTGAAATTACAGGAATTCATTTTAACACTTGTTCTTTTATCCTTTTTATCTGTTAACTTGATCAGATTTTTTTCTCTTATGCTCACATTTAAGTATCTCGAATTCTTGTTACGTTATAATTCTTGTCAGAGTTCCCTAACGGCAGCCATGTACAGGTATTGCAAAGCCAGGTAAGGTTGCTACGTAACGGTTTGGACTTCTCCCGATTTGGTTTGGAACGGCTAAGTCTTTGGTAAAAAGCGACTATATGACGGTGATTACAAGTCGGAAGTTACTTAAGGAAGCGGCACGGTAATTTGCTACTATCTTAGGAAAAAGGATCGTTCTTCGCCATCATCCACAGTAATCGGTGGACGTCTAGTGAGATTTTAGGTTCTCCCAGTGCCTGTTAGGTTCTGTTTTGCCCGTATGTTTTGGATACATGAGAATCTTCGATGTCTTTGGATACATTTCGCGGAGGCCTTAGTGAATTGCATCTGGCATTGGTTTGATTGAGATGTGCAGTAGGAAACTCTGGTGTCATATTTTTTTATCTGTGGAAGTGTGGCTGGAAGGCTTCTCGTGTCCTTGCCGAGGCCGAGAAATTTGCTATTGTTGTAATTACATTTGGAATGGAGATATGTGGTCGTTGAAAATCCATTTATCCCCAAAATGGTATCGGTGGGGTAAGCTGGAGGAAACTTAAAAAATATTTTGAGATAAATTGAAGTCTTGGAGAAATTCATATCTTGCTGAACATTTTTCAGGAAAGATTTTCACTAAGTTCAACTCTCACATGTTAATTATGGTTTAAAAATTTGCCAGCGCTAGCCCAGGTACAAGTGTCTTGTGTAGTTTTTTGATGGCAGAAAGTTGTCTTGGCGTATATCATTGGAAAGTTTAACGCACGTGTATTGAGTTCGGTTCCTTCAAACCCTAGAAAGCCCTGATACTTAAAATTCGAATGAGTGCTTTTTTGTTTATTCTTCTGAATTCCTTTCGTACATAGGAATTGGATTGTATGTTGTCGGAAGGTTCCAGAAGCATCCCAAAGTGACTAGCTTTCTTTGTAAAGTTTCATTTGTTGGCGTCTCGGAAAAATGCCTCGGCCCTGCTCTCCCCCAGGGGTTTCGGCGTGATTTTCCACTTCCCGGGGGCCATCTCCGACTCGACGTTGGTCGAACTGTTGAAGACCTAAGGGGGTTTTTACAGTATTTGTGGTGATAAATAATATTTGAAATTTGATAGCGTTTTTTAGGCCTATTCGGCGTTCAAGTCTTAACTTTTACTTATTCCATTTATCGTATTTGTTTATTCTGCCTTTTCCGGTTTACCCATCGATTCCTAATGTTCAATCGTCCAGACCAAAAATATCTTCATTTTCGTGTTCCCGCGTTGTGCGTATCTAAAACTCTTGTTTCAGGGGGATGGGGGGCTCGAAAATGCAGAGTTCTTCCCATAATTTCTTTGGTTATAATGCCAACGGAAGTGATATACGGGGTGTCCGCAAATGTAAAATCTTAAGTACTGAGGCGTAGCGACGGGTGACTAGGGAAGATTGTTGACGGTTGGGGAGGAAAGGCTGGTGGCGAGGATGTGGAGAGGACAGCGGAAGTGGAGTATGCATTAATGAAAATTTTAGGGATGATGTTGGGGAAAATGTTGGGTGGGTACGGTAGAGGAGGGACTTTTAAGATGACATGCTGTGAGGCAGAAGGTCTGATTGTGAGTAGAGAAAGCAATGGTGGGAAGTAGATGTGTTGGAAAGTTAAGAGATATCTTCGAGCTTCGAGAGCTAACGTAATGAAGGTGGTTTGAGCGAGATAGTTCCTTAGTGATAATTGAGAGCACATTAAAATTTTATTTTTTTATTTCAGCGTCTGTAAGAAGTATGAAATAAATATTGTAATATTAATGGCGCAAATATATAGTTATATATGACCAAAATGATCAGTAATTGAAAAAATAAAGCTACATAAGTCTCTAACTTGACTCATTTTTTCCCGCCGTACGGCTGAAATTCCTTCTTAAACAGCAAGGTGTTTTGCGATTCTGTAAACATTAATGTTGTGAGTAATATATTATTTTTTATAAATAGTTAAGAAAACATGCAATCTACGCACCGTTAGTTTCTTGACGAAATCTAGGTGCTAGAAGATCCTAATTTGTTAATATTCTCCCTCTGGAACGCGCAGCCGTAATCTATCCCATGAAAAAAAGGAGATTTATCCCTTGTATTTTCAGGGAAATTGCTCGAAAATTAGTTTGGCAAGGAGTTGATATTTTGATGTCATTGGAAAGAGGAGTTTTTTCTTTTCAATGAGGCCAAATTCTAGGGGAAGTGATTTTTAGCTTAAACTACCTTAATGGCCATGAAAGATGGTATGTATATGGATAGGATATTCTCCGTAGAATCTAATCAATTGGTAGAGGACCAAAAGGAGGCCAAGCAAATCTGTTGAATACCGTTTTAAGTTTGCCGTGTCGGTATGGAAAAGATAAAATATACTCACTAAGCGACTTCCGCTAGCGATTTAAAACGGCGGTGTGAGGGGTGGGGGAGTCGGGACTTGGAGCGAATGGTCCCGGGGTTGGACCGGAAGAGAGCGAGCGGGTCGTGCCCTGCGCTTCGTTCGGGGGATGGATATCGTAGATGCGGCCCAGGGTCGTGGGCGGGCGGGCCAGGGGTTTCGCACGTGGATGGATGGCAGGAGCGCTTTTGAGAGACGTCCCCGGGCAGCTCCAGCTCCCCTGGCCCCTTTATACCGTTCCCCAGTCTCCTCCGTGTCTTTGCATCGGGGTGTGTGGTGGTGGCTGCCGACCTCCCCGATCCCCGCCACCCACCTGCGCAGATCCGCCGGCTTTTGCGGAGGGGCAGTTATCGATCGTGGCGGCGTGTGGGGCTCCTTTCGCGCGCTCTCTCTCTCTCTTCGTAACCAACCAGCCAACCGGCATCCCTCCCCCCTTCGTCCTCTTCCTTTCTCTCTTCGTCGTGTACCGCGCGCTGGCCCCCGGCCTTCCGCCTCGTGACTTATTGGATTTGCCGCCTTTCGTCTTCGGGCATCCCCCATCCTTTCCTTTTCTCGTACTAGGGCCCGCCTACGCTTAATCTCTGGACCCTCCCCGCCCGCTCGCTCCCATTGCTCCTTGTGGGTTGGGATGCTAGCTTGGGTGCTGGTTCCTCGTATCCGTGGCTGGCCCGTGTTCGCGGGACATTTAACCATAAACGGTGCGTCTCTTACTAAGTTAGGTTTTACCCTACCCCGCTGCGCTCTTGGATGGTAGCGGCATTGGGGGTTGTGTCGGCAAAGCCATTTTTACGGAACTTTTTCGTTGTTGTCGCATCGTCGGCCTCCAGTTTATGTTTTGGTGTGTTTTGGGTTTGCAGAAACAAACATGAGAAGTTCGCTTATGGGGTTGTGCCACCGAATAAGCGCCACTTATGAGCATTGCATCCAAGATTTGATCATATCTATACTAGTGGCTAGGATTTTACGGTCACGAAATTCGGTTTATTTTATGTTACAGTCGATTTTGTGGCTCTCGGGAAGTTTCATGTAGGATAAGTATGACACTTGAGTAGCATATGAATGTAACAGTCATGGTCTGCTTTTTTACATTGTTATAAATCAGTTCGGATTTTTGCTCCGATATTTTTCGTACTTAATACATGTAGTAGCGGAAAATTCAAAAGTCGAGAGTTGCCGCATTAATATTCAATATTTTCCTCTTTTGTGTCCTAATCGGTTGTGACTCTTGGTTCAATGTAGAGTTAATTGCGTGTTGGGCCCAATTTTCACGCAGTGAATGTTAAGCGTCCCTTAACGTTTTAGGCCTGGGGTTTGTTTCTTTTAGACTAGGAATTTTTGCAAATTCATTATCGTCCGCGTTCTCTACTTGCGACGGGCTATTATTTTTCTGGAATCCCATTCCTGATAAATGGCGCAGATAAAGAATAAATGCGGGAAGATGAGGTTTTGGCTTTTAGGAGGTGGTGGCGGATCTGCGTCCCTGTCCCCGGGGGCTCGGTTCTTCTGGATATGTTGCGCGACCTCATCTTGGTAAATTTTATGATCCCTCTGGCAAGGCGGGCGTAGACTGATCTGTTATGATGTAAAGGGAAGTGGAAGGACTGGATGCAAGGTATTTTATCCACCCCTGGTTTTAAGTGCTCTCTCCTTTCTGTGTCGCCTATGGTCCCATTAGATTTCTCCCTTCTGCGGAAGACCTCTGTTTATTCTCGTTGGGTGTAGTGGTTGACAGTTCTTAATGAGAAGAACAGAAGTAGTTCTCATCCGATGGAAGATTTGTATGGAATATAAAGATCGGTGTGCTACCAAAGACAATGACTTTCAATAACAAGGATTTTCTGAATTGTAAACTAGTAAATTGTGCATTAAATTTAGTCGCATCCGCGAAAAATCCCACATGACGATTATATTCTGGGTTAATGATTGCTTTCTTCAACTTTAATTCAAGGAAGCTATTAACTGATATGCAACCATATGCTTTGCACCCATAAATTTGGCTCTGTAGTGAGCTTCCTGTTTATTGAAGTGGACTTTCGTCCTGTCATTAGATCGCGTACCGGGATGCATTAGGTTAAAAAACAGAATGGGAATAGCTTGTATCTCAGATGTAACATCATTTGGAGAAAGGTTGAGGTGCTTTCGTTGCAATCCAAATTTTTCCAAGTCTTTGAATAATCTTTCAAATGAAGGCTGTGAATATAACTTTTACGGCGAGGAATATCCAGGGATACGAGAAGATGACGTCACGAGCTGTATGAGTGCTGCCATATTGACAGCTATATTTTAGCAGCCCTAACCAACGCAAATGGCACCCAGATAAAGTTATAGGTAGTACATCTTTTCGTGTTCTGGACATCTTGTAGTGTTAGCTATTGTTAGGAAATATCACCCAAACACCCCATTGTTGAACGTGCTGGTGAAAACGGCACCACTCTCACCTCGTAGGTGTTCCTTCCAGGAATTCAGACCGTAGAAGGTAACGGAAAGGTTGAATTACTGGAAGCTAGGAGGTTCCTGCTTCCAGCGGTCCAGAAGTCTGCATTGGGCCCGCAATTGCACTCCCTGTGCCACGTGCAAGGGAATGCTCAGTAGATGCCCCTTCTAATCAAAGGCCGCGAAGCCTCTAATTGTTTTCCGGCCTCCAGGGACTGCGATTGTCGTCGAAGTGTGTCCTGTCGGATGCACCGTTATGGATCATCGTCTCTACCTCCCAATTGCCCCTGCTTACTCCCGATTGCTTCCTATTTTCAGTCCCTATTTTCCTGTTTGATTGTTTCTTGGCGTTGAATGAGGAGGAAAAACCTTGTAGGGGGGTCTGAGAAGAGACTTAAAAAAAAGACTGGTGAAAACCCTAATATGGAGCGTGGCGCTGTATGGGTTGGAAACTTGGTCATTGCGAAGGGAGGTTGCACGTAGACTTGAGGCGTTTGGAGAAGGATGGAGAGGGTGAGGTGGGTGGCGAGGAAGACGGAACAAGGAGGCATTGGATATGGTTGGAGAGGAGAGGAAGCTTGTGGCAGTGGTTCGGAGAATGTAGAAGAGATGGATGGAGGAGGTTTTGAGAGAAGAGGGCATGCTGAAGAGGGTGACAGAGGAGAGAACACAGGGGAAGCTGGAAGAGGATAGGAATTCTGGACGAGTAAAGAGGTGGAGGATATGAGTAATTTAAGAGGGATCTAATTGCGGGGCATCCTTAGGAGGGAAAGTGAGACAATGTCTATGAAATTGGGATGCAGAATGGGGACTGTCCAAGAACCTACCAATCGGCTGGTAGAATACATAAATATAAAAGAAATACTTATTAATCGTTTGTGATAACTATTAATCTAATTAATAACTATTAATCACCGAGTAAAAACTGCAACTATGAGAAGCTATTTTAAAATGTCATTTTACTACCGTGAATTATCAAAAAATGCGTAATTTTTCTAAGAATAGCTGTATATCCGGAACCGAAACTATTTTTTTGCTAAATGTAAGGAAGTGACTAGATTCTGAGCGTAAAAGTATATTTAATTTCCAACACACAACAGGTACTCTTCTGCGTCTGAATCTGATCCTTGTGAACTTGTCGTAGGTTATTTTCGCCGGAGATTTCATTTTACTTGGCTTGAAAATTAAATGTATGGGAAAGTCGAAAATCGTAGGTACAGTCTCTTTTTAGCCAGTGGCCACTTCTCTCTGTCGAAGCACTCTACGAAATGCTTGCTGAAAATCTTAGTTGCCTTTCTGAGAATAAACTTTTCTTTCATTTTTTTAGCCATGAATTTTTTCTTCATTCGTGGAAACCTGTGGAAATGTTACAAAGTTGTAAATATTAAGGCTTCGGGTGAGAATATTTATCGGTAGAGATTTTTTGATGACTTGTTTTCGTCAAATTACAAACTTTATCGTATTTCGAGGTGAAGGGTAGGTCCCAGGGTGTCCAGCACTCAGGAAAAACGGGAATTCTCAGGGAATTTTATTTTCACTGGAAATATAACGGAAATCTCTGGGATATATGTAATTGACTGGAATTTTCGGTGGTGTCAAATATAAAATAGCAACGGAAATGGTGTGACTTTTTCGGCAAGTTGCTTAGTCAAATTTCCCTTGCATTGTCGCATTTTGCATTACTGCAATAACCGTGAGTACGAAGTATTCTATATACATTGCGTTCTTAGTGGTCATACCATTTCTCGCCGAAGCGCACGTGTAGACGCTGTGGTCTGCACACGATAAATTGTGCATTTAAAGCTGGTATGAAGGAAACTGGATGGGATATTGTTCCATCGTGCACTGTTCAATTTATTTTCCTCTTCTCCAATCCGTAGAGCTGACTTAAAACAAATCACTCATTGTGACCGTCTTCCAATGAAGTTTTGTGCAGTTACGTCGTTAGAAAGTGAAAAGTTCGTCGATATATTTTTCCTGCCTTACGAATTTTGTCAATAATATAAGTAAAAAAATAAGTAAACTCAAGGGTGGGATTAAATTTGAAGTTAAAGGAATGATTCCATGTGTTGGCCAAACCTGTAGGCTTATACAATGGCAAGAATACCCTCCGGAGGAAAGCACACACTCACGATAGGTGGTTGAAATACCTAAAATATATTGTTATGGAAATGTTTGTTAAATGTTTCACTTCAGAACAAAAATGAGATTTAACTGGGAAAAGGGAAGGGGATTGTATTCTGTGCAATCGCTCAGTGTATAGAAAAAGCGAAAATCACAAAAGAATTGATGAATTGAATTTGACGACTTGGATTGGTTGGTTCTAGCTGAGCGCATGAATATGCTGCGGCTTATAATATTTTTGGTGATTTGTTCCTAGTTGCAGTGACCGGGGGCGGTTGACACGTTGCCCGTGCTCTTGTCGATTGTGTTGCTGAAGAGGAAAGCGTCACACAGGGTTCCCGGACAAGCTTGCGCCGCGCTCTGTACTCCGCCCCTGTCCCCTATTTGCATCGCACGTTCTTCCTTTCCAATCTTTCCCCGAGCGTGTAACGTGAGAATTTCACCGTTCCAACTCGAGGAATTTCTCCTCGTTTCCCGCGATGCCGGGGGCATTTTCGGTACGGCGAACCCCTCTCTCAGGGGCACTCCAATGTTTTGGTCATTTTCTCATTTATTTCGTTTGTCATGGCCGTTTCTTTCGTTCCATGCATGTATTTTCAACCTGGGATTGTCTAAAATTATTTCAGCTTCCGAGAAAGAAGACGAGGGCCGCATATCTTGTTTTGTCGTAACGACTGACTTGATAAGATAAAATAATACAAATACGGTGGAAAGAATATTGCCATAATTTTACGGCTGTATAAAATCGTCTGTACCGTGTTTTTAAGTTATTATGGGTTTCTACAGAGTGGAAGGAGTTTCCGACTATTCCCTGCATTTCTCTCCATTACCTTTAATTTTCCCCGGTGATCATGCGAATTTTAATGCCGAATTTTAGAAAGGCACGATAAAACTCATTGGTTATTATTAAGCTGAGGACATTTAGGCACTAAAAATGAAGACATAGGCAGCCTAAATAGGCACTAAAATTTCAAAATAGGCGCTTAAAATATTTTTTAATGAAAGATATGAAAAAAATATATAAAAGAACGATAAATCGACGAAAGTTCAATTATTTACTTCGCCCCCAAAGAGTTGGTCGATACCAGTAACAGCTGTCACTATTCTAGAAGCACCTCTAGTGGAATAACGGATTCATTAAGGTGAAATTTGAAGGATCCTTGAAATGAATACATAGGCCACACGGCCACGACTTAACCCAAATTTCTAGTATAGTCTCCTTACCCAAGTCTCAAAATAAAAACAAACGAGCTTCGGTTTGGGAACCCAGGATAAGCTGTCTAACCTTTGGCTTTGGAACCAGATATATACCCACACAAGGATTTGGAACCTTGTCGAAGAAACCAACTTGCAGGCTTGGGACCCTCAACCAAGAAACCAACCCGTGACTGGTATTGCACGGCAATTGAGCGTGACCCGTACGGCGATGGGGTTACTGGTTTAAGTTCACCATGGACCAACGCAATATACTAAGAATTTCTACATAAAACAAACAGGACGACAAACAACAGATGGCATTTGACGCCACCATAGCAACGTTGTTCATATTTTTAGGGCCGTATGTGCTCGCGATGAAAAACCAAGTCTACCTTTTTAAGAGGTTTGAATCATGCTCTTTCAAATGAAAATGATTCAAAAGAGTATCGAGAAGGTCTTTCTTTTGTAAGAGCGGGCAGAAAATAACCTATTTTTGTCGTTTTTACAAATGTCATCCTCAACGTTGTCCTCATTTTTAGTGTCTTCTATGCCTGCGATGACCATATATACTTTTTAGAGGGTTGAAACCATTCTCTTTATAATGAAAGTGATCCAAAAGAAATTCCAGGGGGTCTTTTTTTGTAAAAGCGGGGAGAAAATACCCTATTTTTGGCGTTTTTACAAAGTGTCAAATTTTGACTCGATTTTTAAAATAATGGAAAGCACTTGGAAGATGAAATTTTATATTCATAAAACATGTATTAATATGTTATCATGCAAAACGTTTCACGTTGAATATACCTTTACTTCCTGAAATATAAAAATCCAAAATTTTAATTTTTTTTCGATCCGAAATTTTTCGGGCCAATTTCGCCCTGAATTTTTTAGAAGGAAGTCGCTTTTACAGTTATTTTTATTATATTGTTTAATAGAGCTTAAAACGTTGTACAAGTTAGCCAATATTTGTTTTTCTCGTCAGAATATCCCCTGAGATACTATGCCTCAAATTTACCGAAATCTCATAGTCATACTGAAAAGGCTGCGGCACGGGGTCAAAAAAATACTATATATCAGCAAGTATACCATCGGCGAACGTAAAACTTTACAAATGTTTATTGGGAATATGTGTAAATGTCCATACTAAATTTCATTGAAATCAGTGATGGTCGAGCCCACCAGACCACTTGGCATGGAATGACCAAATAGTGTACCTTTAAGTGGGTGAAAAAGATGTTTGAACTGATATAGGAGGCGCACATTATTCCTGTCACATACCTCACGTATGTCAATAATTTTATCTGCAGAGCATAATGCAGCATTTAGGCATATTCCCCATACTATCAATACTGGCTGTGAAGACAGATCAACTTCAGGCATACTGCCTGAAGTTGATCTGCCTTTAAACTCAGCTATACTGAGTGGTACCTTCTAAAACAAGTTTTTGGCAATTGAAACCATCGCATGTACGCATCACGTAAACTTACCATAGTTGTTTTTCTACTCTTTATATAATAATGCTTTGGATTATTTTTCTTATGTATGTTTAACGACATTATTTCACCATTGATAGATTAAAAACGAAACTGAAATAACTGACTAGGTCTACACAAAAGAGAAGCTTGGTGACGTTGAGAAGAATATTGCTTTTTTAGGCCCTCAAATAGGCGATATCAGCAGAAAAAGGCATGAATAGGTAAAATAGGCATTTTTAGGCAGTAAAAAAGCGCTTTTATTTCACCATAAATAATCCTAAATGAGCTTATAACTTCATAAAATTGGTTTCCTGAGTAAAGAAAAAATAGGCATTTTAGGCAATGTCCTCAGCTTAGTTATTATCGACGAATCCATTGCTTAGGAATGTTGCATAATGTTTTCTATGGAAATCGATGGTTAATTTATTAATGTTGTCCTTTTCACTTTTATTGAGGTTACGATTGTTTCATTTTCGAATGTTAAGGCAACATATTTAACGTCCACCGACCATGTCGTATAACGTACAATTTCCTCTGGGGAACTTCCATCAGGGATGAAGCTCCAACATTTGAGAGTGCTATCATTGGAATGTCATCCACGTTGTGAGGTGGATTTTTAAGGAAAATTTGTGAATAGGTATTCGTAAGTAAAATCTAGTTGTAGTATGAGTGGTGAATTATATTGTGCAGTGCCAATTATTTAATTTTCCTCCTTTTTTAATTTGGCGCTGACAAGTGTTAAGAGCTGGCACATAGTTCGGGCAATACGTATGGTGTCCTTAGGGTATTTCTCACTGTAGCTCACACAACATGAGAAATTCCTACTTTCGTTTCCTCTTTTTTTAGAAAATAATAAGCGGAGCATTTAAGGAATTTTGAAGTGTTTATCGAAGCTTTACTGGCTCAAGTTGTGACTATTCAAGCTTTGCTTATTGAGCATTTTCCGCGCACATAGTGTTGTTTCCCTTCTTTTTCTTAACATCTTTAAAATCTTGCAACAGGATCTTGAATATGTGCACTGCAATGCCAGACTGTTGGATGTGTCTTCCATGTAGTTAAGTACTCAAGTCGATTGGTGAAGCGTATGTGTAGGCATCGTTTTGCTCGTCTGCTTTGACATAACGACTGAGGTTGGAACTTGACCCTGGGAAAGGATATCGCGAGTACATTCATTTTTTCCCTCGTGCTGGCAGCCGTCACCTCCAAAAGCCACTAAGCCACGGAAACGTCGTAAACTTTCTGCAGCCTTGTGACCTGACTTCAGGGTTTAGTGGCGGGCGGGATATGTTTGGCGGAACGCCGGAGACGACCGGAGACTTGCCTGCTTGCAATATCTATTGTGGTTTTGCATTTCTTTTCGGAAGTAAGAAAACATTATCTTCTGTGGGTGGGCTTTTCACAGGTGTAGGTCTATTAAGGCTACGTCATTGAATGTTGTTAGTTGAGTATTTTGGTGTCGGTGAAGTTAGATGCCATGGTGTTCTTGAAGACTTGTCTACGCGTTTTGGACTTCGTTAATGGCCAAATTGCTTCGCTTCAATGGATTTTGGGCTAATTCCGCACTTTATGAATAATTTTCGAATTCTTTACGTATAATTTTCGTGTAATTAATATTTAATTGGTTGTAGAATATTCCGCGTGTTATTGGGTATAAAAGTTCTCTTAGCATCTGTCCTGCGTTATTGAGTATGATTATTTAGTGTTCTTAGTTCTTTTATGTATTACAGCGGACTTCCGCATTTCTATTCCCCCTTCCGGGTTGGTTTGTCTGCCTTCGGGGTGGTGTGTTTGTTGGGATATTTTCATTTTTTTTTGTTGTGTAAAGGAAATTATGGCATTTGATTCTTTACTGCCAAATCACTTAATCAAAGTCGGCCTATCTAGTCGCCTGTTCTGCTATTGTTCACGAGGGTTATGATCTCGTTGTAGCTTTATTGCCATTTTTTTAAGACGGGCGCGGTTTGCAATTGACATTTTGTTCCTCATTATCCGGTGAGTTATTCATGAATGCGTACCCTTTATGGGGGTTTCGCCCTCAAGCTTCTATGTCGTATGTCTATTTAATGTTATGAAGTAATTGGTCAATATGATCTATTCTCGTGCGTGCAGCGCTTAGTTGTAAAATTGGTTTAGCTGTCTTTCCCATTGCTATGTAAAATGAGAGTATGAGGTTGTACCATTATGCCAGGAGTGATCAGAATATCAGCTTAAGTTAATTACATGCCCGCGCCATAGCTCTTGTCGAATTGCGTACTGGGCCTAAGTCATTGTTCATCGTTCAGTGACTCGAAGCCTGGCCTCTTATTGCCTGTCTGGGGTATTGTTTCCTTCATTCTAGGTGATATTAGAATGAATTGGTCGGTGCAAGGGCATTTCGTGCCCAACTCTTAAGTCTTCAGATTCCTTGTTTCAAACCGGAAGGTTAACGATTTCGATAGTTCAGATTGATTCGATTTTTGTTTTCGAACGTCAACACACCTGAATTTCTCAGGAGTTATTGTACTACAACCCTTTTCACCGAAAAGTCGATGGTATCAAGTGGTTGTCGATTGTTCGTTGAAACCGGTCTCATACTTCTCGCTAAATGTACAAAGTTGTCATTCGATGCTCACAGCTTAGTAAAGAGATACGAGGAAAGCGTTTTGTGCCAGTTTCTAGTGTGTTGGAGAATTTTTTCTCTTTTACCGTAATACCCTTCCCCTCTGACGTTACTTAATGACCTTAAAATCATCATTCTCTGCCTAGCCGTGTATCATTGTCTGGCCTGCTAGGTATGTTCGCGAATTCCAATTGTTATATTTTTTCTTCACTATTATCTCCGGTTTTTTGTATATCCTTGGCCCGGTTTTTCGAATATATAAAAACGATAAATTGAAATGTCTGGTTTGTGTGACTTTTCAATTATCGTACCCCATCAGCGGTCCCGAGGGATTCCCAGCGCCTGTGCAACTAGGACTTCGCGGAGACATCGCGCGGTGCAGTCTATGCTGACGATAAGACTAATGATCATTTGATTCGCCTGACGTCGGGTCAGAAACTTGTGACCGCGATCTCCCGGGGTGACTATATCGTCGTCTTCTTCTTCATCTGACCCCCACCCTTTCTCCCCTTCCCCCACTTTCCTTACTGCCAAGAAGGATCGATCGAATCCCCTACCGCCGCCCGAATGTCCTCTTACCACTCTTTGTCTCCGACACACCACTTTTGTCTCCCGACACAACCACTCGCTCCTCATCCTCATTTTGTCGTTCGTCTGCTCCCTTCCCTCCTCTCTGCCCGGGTTATGCGGCGGCTTAGTCTCTCTTTTACCTCTCACGCCCCCTCTCCACCCACTGCTCCGGTGTTGCTCCATCAAATCGCTAAGTCACTCCATTTTAGCGACTCGAATGTTCACCTCATCAACTCTTTTCCGAGTATCTGTCGAACTGATTTTATGGCGTCGAGTCTTAAAATTTTTCCCGCATTGTCGTGACGACTGACGTTAGATGATTGTGGGATGATTGTTTTGCATTCCTGGGATCTTCTTTTCTGATATTGTTCGTGGTTCGGAAAGTCGCGCTGCAAACTCTCCGAGCTTTGTCAATAGTTTTATTGGATTATAATTCTGCTTAACTTTGCTATCCTGATCTTCTTTTGGTCTCTTCGACTTGGCCAAACAACGAGGTTTGTGACCTCTTTGAGAGGCAATGTTGTAGGGATATTCAATTACAATTTTTGGACTTGAGAAAATGCCGAAATAATATCGGATTATTGGTTACAATGCGATTAATTATTTAGTGAACTTCTATTAAGTTGGTCGTTTCCTGGTGGTATTTTTTTGTATACTGACATTTTTATGAGAGGCCTGGTTCGCGTTCGTTCGTTCATGATGTCGTGTGTTTTGGGTTCATCTACGATGTCATAGGTATATTTGCTTATGCGTAATGTTTAATTTCTCAGGCGAATAGTCGGTAGATTTCTTCCGTATATTACATTTAATCCACGTGAAAAGCTATCGTGGCTGCTATTACTTGGTGTGTTGTCATCCTTCCGCGTATTAAAAATACATTTGCGTTACGCCATGTATAGTAAATAAGATCAGTGAAGCATAAAAGTGTACCACTCTTATCGGTTCATTACTACCAGTGATTTCGGTAGTGGTTTTTGCCTTTGTTTCATATCGGATTCAAGCTTTCCCCCAAAATTTTCATGTTCACTAGTTTGGTGAATGTATTAATTCTTAGAAATGTATTTAGGCTCTTATGTTTTTTATTGGTGAGCTATATTCCGTGCGAGTTGGCGTCAGGAGCTAGTGTTAAGCTAGTATTATCAATTTACTTAGGAATTACAAATGAGTGATGCTTTCTTTTTGGGTTGAAGTGGTCAAGGAAATACCTATTATTTTACTTCGATTATTGGGAATACCAAACCAGTGACTCGGTTCGCAGTTTAGTTTCTTGGCTTAACTCGCCTGGATAAGGCATGTATTTTTATAAAGTCTACAGTTACGAATGAATGATCGACTATAGAATACTGGTACCCAGTTTTTGGGTACCATTGTCCTGCCGTCTCCTTAAACTTGGTCCTGGGGCAGGTTTGGGACTGTCGTCTTCTAGACCGGATTGAAATTCTGGGTTGACCCTGACGCATGTAGCCCAAACTCGTTTTTCCTGTGGGTGGGTGTGATATGACCATACGTGGATCCGCTGACCCTCCCGTTATATTCTTGGCCCCTTAAGTATTTTTTGTGCTCCTATACCCGGCATCGATTGTCCTGTTTTACCTTTTCTCGTTTTCTTTTTCATTTTGATGTTGGCAGCAATGCATACGGCGTCGGTTGATTAGTACGCAGGTAAGGACTTCGGAGTGGGGGGATCGTGTGCTCTCCCGAAGGACGTTGAACCTTTAGTAACTGACTAAGCGCTAAGGAGGCTTCGGTGCTTCGTCGAGTTGTGACTTTTGTCACACGCGGACATGATTTTTGCCTCCCACGCCGGAAATGGAAGTTGATTGCCCTCTGTTGCGCAGAATCCTTTATTTTCGTAGAAATTATCCCTTGTCTGTATAGCTTTGCAACAACTTCATCGCTATTGCATTCGAGTATGCCTTGCTACGTAACTGGGCCCTCTTACAAAGGAAACTTTAAGTTTTTAGGGTACTTTTCTTGTCCTAACCCCTTATACCGAGTACAGGAGTGATATTTTCAGGAGATTGTCACAAAGCGTTGCATACATCAGTGTTATGTCATATAGGACTATTATTATCCTTGATGATTCGTAGGAATATTATTTTATATCGGTAAATATTACAGCGTAATAAAATAAGTTGAAATATGGAATTAAAATACACCAGTCATTATGCCGTGACAGGTGGATGATCGCTTAGAACAAAATGGAATTGATTACTCATGCGCTACTGCAGTAGTAGTAATAGTTTCCATTAAATGCAATTTTCCATTCCCTAACTTCTGTTCGATTTTCTGCCAGTTAATCGTTAACAGGCTGGGTCTTGTGGTGGTTGGAGCGAGTTTTGGTTATGTACAGATTTACGTGAAACTTAGCTTGCGTGTCCTTGTTAGTAATATCTATTAATTAAAGTGAAAAAATTGCATGTTACCGATTAAGTGTCTTGGCAATTCAATATTATTTGAACTCTTAGCCTTATGGCACATGGCATATTTCGAAATAATTCGATTACTATAGTGCAAATTTTCTCATAAGCGTGAAATAATAAGTTTCATATTATTATAATGGTTGCTTCCAATTGTTAAGGTATCATGCCTAGTAAGCAAACGTATTTCGATAGTTTTAGCTTAATTTTCGAACTCCGCGCCGAAGACCTAAGTCATAACTCTGCTTCAATTAACATTAAAAATATAATTCATACGTCATCTCCTTTACTGCACGTTGGGTTATTTCCACCGTATTAAGAATTTTCTTAAGTGAAATGCTGTCCAAGGATATTTTTCGACTTTATAATTTATTAAGATGCGCACTCAATGACTCACGAATGCCGCTACAGTTACCTTCAGTGAGCCTATAATTTGTGAACTCAATGATCGTTCAACTTGGTCCCACCTTTACTGGATAGTGTGTACCTACCGGTCCTTGGCTTACCAAAACGCATACGTTAGTATATTCTCGCTCAGTTTTCAAATTAATGCTTTAATAAGTGAACATGGTAAACTGTTGTAAACCACTGATTCTTAAGAATGGCTTTTACCGTGCCGGTAACTGTTTTAGTATCCCGCCGTGAAACATGGAACGTGTTTGACTCAAGGTCTACTAGGTTTCTACGATGAATAGTTACCGAGAACGTAAATCGGAAGAGGACACGCAAGTTAAGTTAAATGCCCTATGAAGCATGGAGAAGTGTCAAGATAGATTTCGATGATCCGTTACCTTGGTCACGTCCTCCACCGCAGATTCTTCCATTTATAATGCATGCGGCTTCTGTTTGTCGTTGATACGGTCCTTCGAATAGACATCTTGTCATTCTCCAGTTTCTCATTGATTCCTTCTGCTCATGCCCTATGAAGCACGGGTTGTCGTATTTTACTTTTCCTTTTTTAAGTTCTACTGCGGTATTGGCCTTTCCGTCGCTGACTCCTACTCAGAAGGCGCTGATTCCTTGTGATCTTTGCTATTTTTTGCTGTCTTCAATTTTTTCGCAGTATAATTATCACCGCGTGACAATTAATCCGGAAATAATGCTTTCGTAGTTATTTTGAGAAGAATCTTTTCGTTGTGTTAATTATTTTATTTGCTTGGGTGTCTGTCTGGGAATTAATGTCTTCAGTGATTGCTTCCTATCCTCTTTTTACGTTTGATGTATGTAGATGAAGATGACGTATTTGTGTCGGTGTCGTTACTTCATTGAAATTCACATTCTCTGCGGGTGCAAGATACGTGAGCGGTGCGTAGTGTTTTCCACGGAATCTGCAATTGGTGGACATCTTTTGTCTAAATGGATTTAATGAGCTCCTACGTTGATTTGTGTTGTGTTATTCTGCCTCTGTTGTAAGAAGTACCCCCTGGTACCCCGTTGCGTGTCTCGTTGTCAGCGACCTATTCGATTATTAAAGGGTTGAAATACAGCTTCGAGTATTTATTTGGTTGCCTTTCTTATCTTTATAGTCAATTTTTTTGTCGGGTTATTTTTCTCCTTTTATTTCTTATTAAGTGTTGCGGCATTGTTGGTGCATGCATTTTAGTACCGTGTCTACCATATCACACTTCCGTGAATGTATTGATTCGGCGATTATTTGAGGTTTTTTCTCACTTTTATTTCCAGTCAGAGAGACATATCTTAAATTTTGTGGTAGCATGACAATGCATGTCGTTGTTTGCTGATTGCGCTTATTTCGCTCGAGTAGTTCTGCGATTCATATAATTGTGCTGCGTGATTGAATACACTTGGAAATAAACTTGGAAGTACAGCAGAGCTTAAATTTCTCACTATTTTTTCTTATCGTGCCTTTTACATTATTAGCGATTTCACTCTGGTGTGGGTTGAATTCGTGTCTAATATTCAATAATTTAATTTTGCATTTTTTAGTTACGTTTTAGTCTCTCAGCATGGATGTCACGGTTGCTCCTTTATAATTGTTACAAGAAGTTGAAATACCCTGCTTCGTATAAAGCAATTCTCTCGTTGCTTACTTTTGGTAATTCTCTCGTTCCTACGGCTGACCTTATTTGGGAATGTTGTTTTCAATATTCTCATTTTGTGTGGTTATTGACGCCTCCTGAAAATTTTCCGAGCTTCTTGAGAGTGTGCTCACTTGATGCCCATAAGGCGTCCGCTGGCACCTTGCCATCTTGTGCGCCCTGCCTGCAGATCCTAGCATCTCGGCTCAGCTCATTTCTATGTCCGTCTACTAGAAATAAACTGGATTGCACACTCAAAGATGGCGTGCACTTAGTTGCCATTCAAACAAACGTAAACATAAGTTTTGGTCCGGGTCTATTAATTCCTCCCATTTATTCATGGGGACTGCTTTTGATACCCTGGTAGTGTTTTCTCCTTTGAAGTTACCGAAAGCTGTTTAAGTCTGCATGTTATTGTTATAAAATACAACTTCCACAGCGCTGCCTCTTATTTGTCAAGGTGCTTGTGAAGTTTAGAACAAGGTGAGGTTTTTGAAAAAGGTTAATAATTTCCTTGTATCGTTTTATGCAATACAGATAAGTCGTATTTCAATTGTCATTTCAAAGTTTTCCGTTGCCGATGGTGAATAATGGAACCTTCCAGGTTATGCAATTCTTGGAGCGTGTCTCACACGCGACCCGAATTCCTTGGGTGAATAAATTTTTAATGGAACTTTTAAAGTACAGTTGGCTTTATAGGTGAGCGTAATTTGTGAGAACTAATGACTGTGTCCTTATCTGGCATGGCCCTTCTATGTCCTTAATTGCCTCTCTTCTTATTTGCGAATACTTCGCCCTTTCGTGATTTAACCGGCGTTTGTTTTACTAGGCCTCGTGCCATTCGCGGGGAAATTAAATATCTCAGACATTGTTATGTATCCGAGTCTTGCATCTTTACGCGAAAGGTCGGATGCAAGGATCTGGCTGGGGGTTCACTCTGCTGGGAGTCGTTCTGACGTCGTCGTTCTTCTCGTCCAATGCGTTGACATTTTGACAATTTTTCTGGGACTGATTCAATTACTGTCATCAGCTGACAAGGAAAATGTAATCTCTGGCAAATTTGTGAAGACATTCCTCTTGTCGACTCCTCTGCGTATATTTTTGGAAATTCAATGGCATGCTATTTTTTAAGTTCCGTATTAGATTTTTTCGACTTCCGCCTTTAATCCGATTGAGGGATAAGCACCCTAAGGTACGAATGTAAGCGGGAAATGTTTGTTGATTGATGGCCATGGTACATTATGCTGCCGCTTTGTGCATTCTAACTGGGGGTGAGAAATACAGGCTTCATTGATGACATTATTGTGGCTATTTTATAAAACTTGTGTATAATCTCTTTTTTTGATTGGGTATTAGTCATATTCAATCAATAGACGGACCGGAGGATTGTGTTTCTTGTGATGTTGTGTAGGTGAATAAGGAAGGGTCGTATGGTATCACTTTTTTGGAACAGTATCGTTTGTAATGTTTCCGATGTGATGAATGGTTTATCATCAACTCGCTCGTCTTACTCATGGTAAGAGGCGTACTAGCTTGTGAAAAAATTATGTAACAGAGAGGGTAAACCGGCTGGATCAAGTCGGCGCATGTTATTCTTTGTGGGACTAGGGCCGTGATTCTATTTCGAATACATATGAGAATGTTGTGAGGAAGTGAAGTGGCATAAGTAGTTTATCGATGCCTGGGATCGTGGATAAGTTTCTATTTAGCATGTAATCTACGTGGGAGAACTTACTATTCTTCATTATGCGATAGTAGAGGATAAACTTAACTTTAGTTTCTCAATTGCCTGGAAAATTATAGAGAAAGCACTACTTCCCTAGGATTTCTTCCAAAATTTGATCGGGCTCTAAGTCGGAAGTAATTTAAAGTAATTGTTCCTCTGACCATATTTTACCGAGATATTTTCCTCATGCATTGTGAGTTGATTTCGCAGTACACATGGCATTCTTCACGCTCCAACATCGAGTGCCCTTTGAATATCCAGAAGAATCTTGTTCTCCGTCTCACCTGGGTGGTTGTAGGACGTGGGGAAGTTTTCCGTCGGAAGCGGTCTTCGTGTAGGCAGCACTCGGCGAGCGTGTGGGGGCAAGTCCTTGAAGGCGTGCCTTGCCCCCATCTGCTGTCCTTGGGCCGCGGGTAAAGGGCTGGCCGCCGCGACCGCGTCCCGAGTCCTTTCCCCCTTGCAGCGCCCTCCGCCTCCGCTTCTTCCCACGTCCTACGCTTCCCGTGAGCGCTTTGCGGCTTGCATATATGTCGGGCGCGATGTGCATAGCGTGCCGGCAATTGACTCGGGGCCTCTCTGCCTAGGGATGGCTCCCAAGACACTCACGCATATTGGGGAGTGCCGTGCTTCATGGCGTCTGTACCCACGGGTGTAATTCTTTGAGCACGGCAATAAAAATCAGGTGGTCGCCTAACACTTGTTCGGGTGTCGCAGGGCTTGCCCACCATTTATATGGCCACGTACGTGGGTTTTACGTTCGGGAAGGACAATATGCCAAAAATTATTCTATATTCAAGTCGTGATATTTTTTGTGTACCCAAGATTAACAATCCTCTTCTAGTGTTTAGTAAGTTGTTGACCTCGCAGTGTTTTGTTCGATCTGATTAGGGGCCTTTGACGACATTTTACAATAAGTCGTTGTTTTTGAAATTTTCCACTCTGCGTGGTTGGCGATTTCACTCTTCTTATCATTAAGTATTTTTTATCATTTTAAATGCCAAAAATGCCGCCCTAGAAAAGTTTGCGGCGGCCTCCTACCTGCTTTCCTGTTGTGGTTGTCAAACTTGTTTCTTAGTCAGAGTTGCGAATGACGGTCTACATCAGGGTTGTCCAGTTGGCGGCCCCCGGTGCCAATTGTTGTGGCACGCGAAAGTTACTAGACAAAAAATTATTTTTATTTTTATGTCTTTCATTTTTTCTTATTGTTACTTAAAAAATAATTATTTAATATTATATGTCGCGCAACCATATTATAGGTGGAGTTGTTGCCCTTGAGGCCTAGGAAGTTGGACAACCCTGGTCTAGTTGATAGTGGTTGACGTACGGAACTGTGGCATCGATCCATCTGGGATGGAAGTGAATGCTACTATTTCGATTGTATTTAATTACTTAACTTATTTATGACCTAGGTTTCAACATTAGGGGTCTTATTCCTTATGCCTGGCGATGGCCAAGTGTTGTCACTTCAGTCGTTATATAAAATGTTAATGTGGAAATTTCATCGTTATGTTCATTTCCCTATTCGGTGGATGACGTAGTTTGTTTTTTTTTGCCTTGCGATATCATTTGTTTTTCTCGCTTTTTAATGCCAGTTTGGAAAAACTTAATGTATTTTAAACTAAAAAAGAATCTGTATCCTGTGATTCCCCAATCTTTGTGGTCCGACCCCCTTCTCTGTCCCATCTGTTAAGCTCATTGACTCACAATCAGCTATGCGTAGAAATGTGAAATATGTGATATTGGTATGTTGCTTCATATTTGCTCATGGAAAATCTTGTCCTTTTCAGAACCACTCCGACCAATATGGAGGCTACCAGGACGAGCCAAGGCGGAAGAGGTAAGCTGAGTCTGCTGGTATTCAATTGGAGAGCAATTTTTGGCTTGGAAAGCTGTCGGCCTCGGTGCCCAGCCATGTTCAAAGTGCTGGGGCCCCGGCCTTCGCGTGTCCTGATCTACAGTTCACGAGGACGCGCTGTGCATTTTAGGGGAGTCCTTTCAGGGGGGCGGCCTTGGGATGTGTAAAATTCTCGTCCCCCCAATGAAGAGAGGTTCCGCTTGATGTTTACAAGTTTAGGTCGCTCTTAGTTTGACTGGCTTTATACGGCTCTCTTGCCCGAATCCTCTCTTTCTTTCGGACATTCTAGGTATCCACAGCATTTCAACCCGGTTGTGCAAATTGCGCGACATTCGTTTTGCTACTTGTTCTTTTTTAGTGTAGAGCAGTTCCCTTTCGGTGATTTTCCAAGGTCGTTTCCTAGAAATTAGATCGAAGAGATAGCTTTGAACGTGAGAAATAGGGCCATGGAGTTCGGTGGGATTATCATGTGTGCCCATCAAAGTAAGGGCTCCTCTTCTAGGAATCTAAATGCCGTGATTTGGGAGAGCGCCAAAGTAGATAGATTTCTGTTCGGACCCCGGGAAATACCTCATTTTGATTAAATGTTTATCCACCATTCGTGTTTCATTTCCAAGTCGCTTTTGCTGACAGCTTTAGCCAATGGTTCCTCTGACCATGGTTTTCAGTATTTCCGGTAAGGAAAACAGGTTATGGCAGCTTGTGTTTTCCCGTTTTCTCGTCTTGCACATAACGTTCAACATTAGTGACGGGTTTCCTGTCTGTCCTTAGTATTAACGTGAAGACCTAACTGGTGTATGTTCGATTCAACCTTACGGCTACAAAACAGAAGTGCTAGCGGTGATGCGGTGTGTAGGAGTAACAATGGGACCCACTATTATATTTGTTTTCGTTCTCCTGTCTTCATATTTTGGGCATTACCCCATTAATCCACGTGGTGGCCGTTTACTTAATAATAGCAATCTTTGCTGAGGTCCCGTAGTAAGATCTTTTGTTCTACTGTTGTTTCTTTTCGCTCATGTCGTTTATTGTATATATAGTTATTGCTCATGTTTAATGCTTGAATCTAGTTAGGCAATTTGGTAATTATGAGTTATTTCCAAATCCCTTTATGGCATTTGTATGGCATATGTTTATGGCATTCTTTGCCCAACTTTTTCTCCCGAAGACAACAAACGCCATGGTTTATAACAAGTGTTTTACATACCGAGAGTTCTCATGCTCGGAATATACTGTCGCAATCACATGCTCTAGTTTCGATGTCACCGTTCTTATGTTTTAAGTCAATGTTTGCCGGATGTGATTTATTCATTGCCAGAATTTGCATTGCACCATTGAGGTAAACTCAATGATCTTGGTCGTTCCTTGCGTTATGAACATCCTCAGTGCGGTGCATGCCAACTTATGAGAGCTTCCATGCCCTCTGGTTGGGAGACAATTCCCAGTTCATGTGTTTTCAATCGAGTACCGCTGTGTACCAAATGTTTACTACTGGATGGGGTGAAGAGGTATGTTGATAGGAAGAATGACATTGCGTAAGCAGAAAAAAGCCTGTGCCTGTGTATGCTACTAGTGGTAGCCCTTTTCCGTGTAAACTTACATTAACCGATAAATCGCCTCTTATAGTAATGATTGTTTAACATCTCATTCTGGTTACGATGCAGTATTGTTGTCGTATTGCTTTTCTTTTGTTTTTGACCCTCACTTATGTTTCAATTTTGATATTTCGTCGTTCAACAGTAAAGTCTTCTAAAGAAAGGAGGTTTAGCGGTTTCCGTTTGACTTCAGATATATAATTCCTATCCTTTGCATAAGTCTCAATTCGCCATCCCTGTTAAACCTTGCGTAATGTGATTTATTTTCCCTCTTTGCTGGAGGCGCTTGTGCGTGTTTGCGCTCTTGAGGTGCGTTCGAGCCCCTTCCGAACCGGCGGTAGTATGTGAAAATCCGTGACTATATGGCGGAGAGTGCCGTGTAGGGATGGCGTGTGGGGATAAACAAATGAGCGTGTTGTCGTTACTTGATGTCCACGTGTATTTTAGGGCGTTCCAAGTATCCTCGGGCTATGGGCTTCGCAGATAGTGTTGTGTTCCCTCTTGCCTTGTTTTCGTTGTCTCGCTCCGTCGAGTGGAGAAATACGAGTTTCCGCGAACCCAGTCAGTCGGTGGGGAAGTGCGGCTGGATTATGTCTCCTTGCTCCATTGTTGTGCTCCGCCTGTTCCCCTTCAACTCTTCATCCTCCCCCTCCGACATCTTAGAGCTCTCTTCACTTGACGTGACCATGAGTGAGTCAGAACCCTTGAGAAATCCCTTATTTTTATTTGTGCCGTATAAATAGCTCTGCTCTCGCTGATAATATGCTGTTGAAAAATATTGGCAAAAGACATGCTGCTGCTCTTTCAGTGATTATATTTTGTATGTCATTGCGTTTGGCCAAAAGAGGCGCTTACGCGGCAAAACATCCTGGCAATTATTTCGGTACATCGATGATGGCTATGAAACAAAAGCAGGCATTTTTATCGCTTTTAAACGAACGTATTCGTATCAGTTTACGACACAGTTTCAGGCAATACTTTGTGGAAGTCAATCATACTGGGAGTAAAGGATTGAACACTGCAGCTTCCACTTAGATATTTATTAAACACGACCATGGTTTCGTAGCAGTGCTACATCATCAGGTGAACATAAAGTCTAGCATAAGTGGTATATATAGTACAAAACCGTTGGGAAAAGTGGGGGGGGGTTGAAAGGAAGAGGTTAAAGGAGGAGAAGGGGAGGAGGGAGGTGGGGTGGGGGTGGAAGCTGCAGTGTTCAATCCTTTACTCCCCTCTTATCAGTTTGTTTCGTAGTGAGTTGTTGCGGTGGCATGAATATCCTTAATGTTACATGTATCCCCTCCCGTATGCCTGTGTGATTTATAAGAGGGGGCACTATTTTTTCCACATGGTAATGCGATGACCTGGTCCGGCTCAAGTTTAGAGTTCCTATCACATTTGATGCCGTGACGCTCTGATCCTGTTGGCTCCGTGCTCCACTTTCCGTCTTCCCCGCTTCTGTCATCGGAGGCCTTCCCTTTCATCGCCTCACGCTTTCGGTCTACCAAACCAACAATTGATGTGCACTAATTTCGTACCCTGTGGTGATGCACTCTTTTTCGGGACTAGGTCAAAGCTTTGGGATCTGGCCGGAGCCCACCCACGCGTTCGCTCGGCTTTTGGATGATGTGTGGCTGTTCCTCTTCGTGATCAGATTTGGTTGTTTAGAATTAGCTTCCATTTGGTACTTCGAAGCGACGGGGTTCGGTTTGCCTCCTAACACCGTGCGTCGTTTCATGGTGTCATTGCCCTTATAATTTCTGGCTATCCCCATCTTGTACTTCCACTTTTCTCTCGTGGCTGGGTTACTGGTGTTTCTATCCTTTTGTTGGCGCATATTATTTTCTGCTGAGTTATTTCTTGTAATTAACTTAAATACTAAAAAGTTAAATACTTCGCATTCTGTTTTTAAGTATGCATTTTCCCACAATTGTAGCATACTGAGAGACAGGTCTTTATGAATTTTCTTTATGGTAGAGATATGCATGTTTTAACTTCGAGCATTGGTAAGGTATGGAGCTTGCTAACTTAAATACTAAAAAGTAAACTTAAATACTTCGCATTCTGTTTTTAAGTATGCATTTTCCCACAATTGTAACATACTGAGAGACAGGTCTTTATGAATTTTATTTATGGTAGAGATATGCATGTTTTAACTTCGCGCATTGGTAAGGTATGGAGCTAGCTAATGGGTTTCCAACTGGCTGATAAGTGTTGAACCGACGCACAGTGGGGCCAAACCCCACTTTAGAAGGACTAAAGTCCAAACATTTTACAATCAACTCTAAATTAGGCATGTGTATGTTTTTGAGATTTCTTAAATCAAAGCTGATTTCAAATTTGCAATATTTTTGTATTTTATGATTTTTTTTGCAAATTTTATTATTTTTCCAATTTATGACAATACAATTACTTTTCAGTAAAATAATCTGAACGAATCAAATATAAAATGCTCACGTAAATTGAGATGGTCGTCGAAAATGAAACTGCTATAAAATTTACAAAATTATTTTTGTAATCACCTTTGCAAAATATTTTAATGTTTCATAGAAAAAATTGTACTATTTGCACAGAAGTTTCACAGGGCTGAGATTTCAAAAATCTGAGCCCAGGTGTAACAAACATCACCACTTGTACCTAAGAGTGGACATAACACATATAGCATCCAAATTTTACTTATTGCAAACTAGTAATAACTTCATAAACAGATATTATTTACGGTACTTGCATTTCCATGATTGAAATTGTTTATTTTATAGTTTACCCGTTGCCATGCGGCCATAACGGCCGGATGAATTTCCTATCCGCCTCTCGTGCATAATAACTTTTATATCGTTACAGTCCTTTTGCAACTCAATGGCAGTTGATTTCTTTTACAATTTCTAGCTCATACTTAAATGAATAATATATCTAAAAGTTACGGTACGATTCCGTCCGAGTATATAAATTTTCTCTAAATTACTAAATCTTTTCATTGTGAAAAATCAATAAATTTTCATTCGTGATAATTAATTACTCCACGCGTATTTTCTTAAAATAAAATAAATTTTAAAGTCATATTCACACTCTACTTGCTTATTTCAATCGATTGAAAGTTTAAAAATAGAAATAGAGGACACAAGTATGCTGTACTAATAGTTTCAAATCGACTGTCCAATTCGGCGTCTGCGTCCGTGGGACTAGTGCTCCGCTCTTCTCTCGATTTGACACTCATTTCTACGCGCAGGTGCATACTTACTAACCTTTGAAATACACCGTTACGTAGTTCAAACATCAGGTTACCCAACCTACTATTTCAGAAACCCTAATTCAAACTTTCATTTTTGGACTTTTGTCCGCCTAGTGGGATTTTGCCCCACTGTGCGGCGTTTCGATCACGTAGTCTGCCATCGTCTTCATGGTGAATTTCGTCGGTGACGCTCATGGTAATTTTATGGAAATGACCGTTTAAAACGAATTCTTTCACATGAGACCATGTTGCCAGTTAATGTTTGTCGTAAAATATCAGGTTTAAAAAATTATTGCCCGGCTCTTGGTCAATTTGACAGTGCTGCGTTTGGGGCTGTTTGAATTAATATTTTAATTGCTGTAGACGTTTTTAGCGTGCTAGGTTGGCTAGCTTCTTAGGAGCCGAACGCGTCAGTATGGGTCGCGTCTCTTTGTGCTGTCTGTTTAAAGTAATTGGTTAGCTAATGTCTGTTTTTGTGTTCCTAGTGATCCGTATAGTGGTGAACGCAAGAGTTATGGATCTAGCCTCAGCTCTACTGTCATAGTTTGAAGCTGACTGATTGGTCTACACTATTCGAAGTCAATTAGCCTCTTTTCCGCCGTATGGTAAATTTCCTGCCATTTTATCTGTTAATTGGGTGGCGTTGAAAGGTGTGGACCATGCAGGAATATCTCGGGAAATAGTTTTTTTCCTCTGATTTATACTGAGATGCTTGGAAGTACAGAAGTTCAATTTTCGTAAATTATACGTAATGCATAAGGCGGTACCCTCGGGGGAAGTTGCACGTTGGTTATTATATTTCTCTCTAGATCCTTTATTGCATTCTGTTTTATACGTAGGAAATGTAACTGACGATACGGTTTTGAGTTCTTGTGGTTCCAATAATGCCGCTCGTGTATAAGTTTATTCTTCGGTTCTTTAAAACATGGTGGGCAGCCTAAATATGCCCCTTTCCGCTGAGAGATGCTTGTAACTCGCACAGTGTAGAATCGCGAGAGTTTTGTCCTCAGTTGCTTATCTTCTTTTCTTCCCCTCCCTCTCGAGTCAGGCCAGGTACACTCCGAATGTTGTTTTGGTGTTCCTTTGAGATCTTGGACAGGGGGGGTTGACGGAATGAGTGGGAGGGTCCGTCCCCACGGCGGCTGCAGAGAGGGACGGCCTCGCAGCAGCGGCGAGGTGTCGAGAGGGAGAGGTGGCTCTGAGGAGTGTGGAGCAGGACATGGGAGGGGGGTTAGGAGTGCGGAGATCTTCCGTAAATGTTCCCGAAATAGAGGCGAAGTGTCCGGACGGTAGATTCATCAACGTCGGAGCCGGTCCCTGGCTAAATTAGATGTTTACGGGCTTTGATCGAGGGGAGCGGTGGGAATGCTCATTCTCTCGGGGGTCAGGGGGGGATGCGATCCTCCACCCGATGCCCCCTTTCGTGCCATACCCCCCATCCGCTTCCAGTTCCAAGGCTCAACTTTAGTGGAGTCTCGGTTTGCTAGCCGTGGCAGGCCATTAGTCTTACTTGCCATTATAATGACACCTTCTTAACGAGACGGTGTACATTGAGTATATATAATTTTTCCGCTTATTTTTCACGATCTATTGATCGAAGACTTGTCCTCTATCGTCATTTGTTTTTTGATTTTGTACGTTACTCTTTGACGTGACGGACGATTTGGAAGTTATGTCCTGGGGGAAGTACTAATGAATACAAGTGGTAATGTATGTGTTCGTCCCTGAATGTGGAGCTTACTAAGGGTTGAGATAGGGTGTGTACCCCCTCACTAGTATTATCTTTAAATTATATTTTATTTACTTAATTGGCGCTTTTTCCAGCTTAACAACTCCAGTATTATGAAAATAACGGAGTTTACAATCGCTAGTCTTAGTTAGGCAAGTAAGTTCCAAGTGTTCCTGAGTTATCTACGTCTTGAGTTATTTCTGACTGAACTTCTTATGTATTACGACTTTTTTCATTTTTAGTGACTAAAACATCCCAATATCTCTGGAAATTTATCGTAAGCATTTCTTATTAATTTTATCCGTTATAACGAGGTATAGAAATGAGAATATTCTGGTCATATTTAGTAGTTGGTTGGAAGTATTCGCCATTTCAGGCAAGATTCACTTGCTCTATCTATGGACTTCTCCGTCTGTTAGATTATTATCTCGATAACTTAATGAAGAAATTAATCCACTTGTCATGAGAGTCACAGGGGCGAGTTGTGTGCGTGTCAATGCATAGTTGTTCACCCGGTACACTTGAATGTAACGATCGTCCGTTGTTTCAGAAATCGATCAATTAGCTGAGTACGTTTGCTGCTTTATCTTGGTGTGTTTTTGTTTCTTTTCCTTGATTCCCAGCCCAGATCGTTTTTATAAAGTACCGTTTTGGCATGAAAGTTCTATCTTGTAATTTATTTCGTTGTGTGTGCCCTCCATTCTTTGTCTTTTTTCTAGGGGGCATGGCAAAAATTTTCGGAGAAGCATGTCTGGGTTTTCCGATAATTTCACCTTCAGAGAGTGTCATTGTTTTCCTGCACTTAGTTGCAAGAGTGATTGTCGGAAAGGCACCCTTACTAGCCGATCCTTTGTCAATAGTTTGGATTAATTAGGCGAGAATTTCACTTGATATTTATTCCTTATGATCATCGACGGTTTTATTATGATGAATATCAATTGCTTTTGCCGGGGTACAGTTAATCCAGTGTTTATTTTGATTTAAACGCCTTTATAAAAATGGTTTTGTACCTAGTGTTCCGGGAATAGGACATAGAGAATTTCTGTTGGTAGCTGGTGCGTTTGAATAGTTCAGAAACCAATAAGATCCATGCGTGCTCGTGAAAAAAATTCTTCCCTCTAGAGGGGCATGGTCGATTTCCATGATATCGAATGAAATATTCAAAGCTCTGAATGAACTATTTGCATCGAAGGTTCTGTTTGCTTCCTGTGCTATCGTCATTATTTGGTTTAGTTGTCGCCTGTTATAAGATAATTGACCGAACTTGGTTGTTAATGTACTGCCAGAGGATCATCCTCGCCCGAAGCCGCCTTATATGTCATTGTTGCTACAGTGCCCTCAACTCGCGTTCAGTTGCAGGATACGGACGTTTGCATTCTCATTCCGTGTCGATTCTCCGTAGTTATCGTTTTCTTATGGCGATACTTCGTATCATTGGACTCTATCTGCACATTTGTATTTATAGTTTCTCCTACCGTTTCTATTTCGTGGCGGTGAAAGTGGAAATGAAAAATCGCCAGGCCTTGCGTCGTTGTAACTATCGCTATCAACAAATATTCCAGCGTATGTTCGTTCGCACAGCCATATTTTTCTAACTCTACACCTCCCCTGCTTTTCTTGCTGAAATGATAAAGGCTTAGTGTTAAGGTGGTTTAAGTGAGATAGTTCCCTAGTCATAGTGGAGACCATATTCAAATTTATTCTTTGATTTCAACGTCTGTAAGAAGTACGAAATAAATATTGTTATATTAATGGCGCTAAGATATAGTTATATATGCCCAAACATCTCAGTAATTAAATAAATAAAGCTACATAAATGTCTAACTTGACTCATTTTTCCCGCCGAACGGCTGAAAACTCTTTAAAACAGCAGTTTTTTTTGCGATTCTGTAGAAGTTACTGGGGTGAGTAATAGATAATTTTTTTATAAATAGATGAGATAACATGCTATCTATACACCGTTAGTTTTTTTTACGAAATCTAGGTGTTATAAATTCATATTTCCTTCGACATTCTCCCTCTGGAGCCCTCAGCCATAATCTATCCCTTGTAAAACAGCTTATATTTACAGGCAAATTGCTCGAAAAGTAGTTTGGCAATATTCTGATAGCGTTGGAAAGATGAGTTGTTTCTTTAAAATGAGGCCAAATTCATCAAATTCTAGGTGAAGTGAATTTTCGCTAGAACTACCTTAAGTGAATGGGTGAGCATTTCAATCGCTTTATATATTTGGTAGCATTATAATTTTATATTTTCCCTTGAATGTATTCCCTATCACTTATTCGTATGGTCCTGTTTTGGAATCATTTCCTTTTTCTACGTGGTTTTTTTTTCTTCTGAGCCTCTGCCTTCTCTTACGCTGTGTAATAGAAGAAGCAGTATATGAGTGATTTAAAAAAAGATCTTGCATTCATCCATGCCAGCAAA
The DNA here is from genome assembly GCA_963573305.1 of Pyrrhosoma nymphula. NCBI lineage: Eukaryota > Metazoa > Arthropoda > Insecta > Odonata > Coenagrionidae > Pyrrhosoma > Pyrrhosoma nymphula. The sequence goes on along the minus strand of OY754337.1, from coordinate 44,805,184 downwards.
CCGTGAATAAGCCGTGACTTTGAAAACCTTGAAAATACAGTGAATTATCTGCGAGTTTCGTGTTTAATTCTTCATTATGGGTACTTGTGGGCTCTCTATCGTTCTATCAATTTTTGAGGTGGTATTAAGTCAGTTTTATTTCGTCCAGGTAACGAGTCAGGGACACGCCTATTGTGAGTGTTACACAATGTGCAGTTTCTAACCCTTTAATTGTCTTGTCGACTTCACATCGTATATCCTGAGCGGTGATAAAATCGCGAATTCTGGATGTCAAAAACGCCTCTTGGAAAGGATGTTGGTGCGGCATATGAAGCAGTCATTACAGTTTATAATGTTTTAATTTCTGCCTTGTGGATGTCATTGTACTTCGGTTTTGTTGAGAGCGTGAAGCTCACTTCCTGAAGGAAAATGCTCATCCCTTCACGTTTTCCTTCAATTGATAGTAAAAACGTAATGCAAAATTTCTTTTCTATCCCTTTCTATCCTTTATCCCTTTCTATCCTTTATCCCTAATTTAATTGAAGTATAAACCATTAAGGCACCCTTATTTAACTAAAATAAGGGTGTATATTTTCTAGTATTTCGCGTAGATAAAATATTTTGATATTCCTTGTTTTGGTTTTTTACTTAAGTTAAGAGAATGTACTTATTTTAACTAAAATGAGGGTGCCTTATTGGTGTATACTTCAATTAAATTTAGAACCGTCATACCTTGCACGAAATGTTTTTGAACGGCTCTACATTTTACCTAAAGACGTAATGGAGGCATTCGACCATATAAAAGTCGTAAATAACCGTGAATTTGTCTTCGTTGAACGAGTGGCCACTTAGGTATATGTTTGTATAAAAATTAATTGTATAAATGCCACCGTTTGCTGGTTAAACGGATTCTTTTTTGGGGATAATTAACCATTGAGACGGGAATGTTATTCCTTGATTTTTTGTGCTCCTTTCAAGGACTGATTTCTCCGTTTATATTGCACAAGTGGAAGGGTTTCAGCGCGTTTGACCCAGGTAGGGGGGGGGGGGTGCCACCACATTCCTTATATCCTCTCGACTTCCCTTGCCTTCCAAGGGCACATTCTTAGACGGACGGCTCGCTCCCTCCGGCCCTAGCTGCTTCTCATCGGCTTTCACCGGTCCCTTCCCATCGAATCAGCCACCCCTTCCGACCCAGCGCCAGCTAGCATTTCCTTTCGCGTCGGTATTCGACGTTTGGCATTTCGACCTGAGTACCCGGACTGAAAATAACCGTGAACCAGAGCGTGTGGCCGTGTCCTTTTTTTCTCTTGTGGATACTTCGATCGCAATTGTGGTTTAGAGTTATGCCGCTCTTTCTCTCTCGCCTCTCCACGTTTGGCGCTTTCCGGGGGTAATTAAGGGTCGAGGGAGTATATTTAATTATAAGAAATCGACCGCGGGATGGCGCTGAAGTGCCGTTATCATCAACAAGGTCGTCAATTTAGTAAACAGCGTTGGGGGAACGTGATCATGCTCGTAGTGGCCATCCAGTGGTTTTATTTTTCTGGTATTTCGCGTAGATAAGATATTTTGATATTCCTTTTTTTGATTTTTTACTTAAGTTAAGAGAAGGTACAAATGCACAGGATAGTCTTATCGCGAGTCTTGTGCAATATGTTATCGTTAGGGGCCTGTATTTTAATTTTAATGTCATTGCGTTGAATGAGAGTTGTTTGGTTGCAATTTTGGGTGATAATAACTTGCGTTTCATGCGTGAATTTCTGAACTCATCTGATTTTAAAGTTTCATTTTAGCGACGTGGTTAAAATTAGGGGTGAATGTGTTCGTTTTTGTGATGCTTTTGGGTTGAGCGATGAAAAAGTGAGTCTTGGATGGACAAGACACGCGCTATATAGTGGGGGAGCTCTCGGGGGAACTTTGGAGGCGGGTGGAGCAAACAAAGGAGATATTCAGTGGCAGTGAGCTATTGAAGTGTGCGAGACGGAAGAATGTTGGCGAAGGGCGAAAGGGAGGTGATGAGAGTATCTCTTGGCGGAAGGTGGGAATTCTCAGGGGCTTTAGGGTGTAGAGGAGTAAAGGGAAATAGTTTTTAGTTTTGAATTCTTCCGTGACCTGTCGAAATGTTTTCCGCAGAGGAAAACAGTGTGTCTATCGTCTTTTGAGTTAACTACAAAAATGGCTATCAGGTTTCTATAAGGATGGTGTGGTTTAATCAATGCGATCTATTTTTCTCACTATACTCATATCGTGGAAGTCTTTGATTCTTGTTTTATTTTTCATATTCCAGTTGCATATTTTGTTACAAATTTGACCATTAAGAAACGGGCTCTTTACGGCGAGCTTCTTGCCTCTACTTAGTCACCTTTCTCTCATTTCAGTCTCCATCTGTTTCTCTTTGAACAAGTAGGTACTCGTCTTTCTTGTTATCTCCTCGCGGTTACTCGAGCGTTTCCGGAGCGTCCGTGACTCAAAATACGTGACCTATTAGTTCTTCGTACCCGTCTACTGACGGTATTTTTTATCGCCCACGTGCGTACAAGTGCATTAGTCACTTCCGCGGAAGATGTCGCACGACGTTAGAAATATTGCCTGGGTGGGGTGGTTATTTTGTTGCGGATTCAAGTACGTGGTCCCACCCCCCAAAGGTTAAGCGTAACTGCTTCTATCGTATGTATTCCTTTTACTTTAATCTGTTTTCTCCCACTCCACGTCATTTTGAACGAATAATTGGATGTTAGATCCTGTTCTATGAAGTTTTGCATGGGCTGAGCCTGGAGTCCAGTCCAGGTTGGAGTAGTCCTATAGTGCTGCCACGGACGCGAGCCCTCCACAGCTATTTAGTATGATTAAAGAATTTGTATTGACAAGAGAGAGGAAAATTTATGTTGGGGGTATGATGAGGGGCGTTGGAGCTGGAGTGGTGACTGGTGGATAGGCAAAGGGATTGCGACAACAAATTAACTTAAGGATGACACTTAATTAAAATCGAATAACTATGGTTGAATGGTAAACAGTATTTTGTAGTAATCTGGCATTGCTTTTTTTATTTTTTATTCCTTTATTATTAATCTTTTCTTTATTTTTTATCATTATGTATATTTTTTCCATTCTATTCACTTGGTATAATTCATTATTTATTTTTTGTATGAATATATTTTTGTTTTTTTTATTTTATTTTTGTATTATTCTTTTATTATTTTATTCTTTTTTTTGACATTGCAATCTACGTATACGTACGACTTCGCTAGCCGCCACTATGGCTAGTGGTAGGGAGTGCTTGGAGAACAATCCATGAAAAGAATTCAGATTAGAGGAAGGACAGATGCGCGGTGTTAATTTGACACATTAGTCTCTTTCTGTTGTTATCATTTTCAGTTCCCGGGAAGGTGGAATTCTTAAAACAGTCTTTTCCAATACTAATACTTTTTTTCAAGTGAAACAATTGGTGATTCCATTTTCTAGCTTTTTTTTACCTCCCCAAATATAAATTGTGGAGGAAAAATGATATCCGCCGAGACGACCTGAATCTCGTACTTTTGATAGTTTGGTGTAATGTGGGTATGTCTGCGTTTGAACTGCCCACGCCTCGGTTCCTGGGTTCGACTCTGCCAGGTGTAACCGGGGGACCTCGTGACTCCCTCTCTTGCTTCTTGAAGTGTCCTCGAGGAGAGGCGTGCGGGATGATTCATTAGCACTTCTTCTCGCCGACTCGCTCGCTCCATACAGTTTCCGTCCGATTGTTCAAGCATTGGCCGTCCACTCGCCGCGGTTTGCTTGTTGGCTGGTGGAATATTTTGGTAAGCCGACGTCACCATTTCAAAGCCGCCCGCGGGGGTTCCGATGAGAAGGCAGATGTCTATAGGCGAGTAGTAGCCGCCTTGCCATTCATCTTACTTCGGCTGCGATTGCGACGTTGAGGTGGACATTTGTAGTTATTCGGTTATTGATTGATGGGGTGAGGTCTTAAACTCATTCTCTCGAGTATCTGTAATTCTATTCTCTAATCCTGCCTTTTTTCTGCGTAAAGTTTTGTTCCATTGCCCCGTAATGCCGTCTGCCAGCATAAGCTGTGTTCGATCAGATCTACATCCGAAAAGCGTTCACCCTACTGTACTTCTCTTTAGCTAATATTTGCATAGAAAATTTTTAATGCATTTTAAGTATATAGGGTAGCAGAGTAGTTCAACTTCTTAGTTGACCTAAGATTCTGAAATTCGAACGAGCTTCATGTCACTTGCATTTATCTGATGGAATAGGAATGGCGCTCAGATAGTGACCACCGTATTTACTTGATTTGGGAAATTGCAGGAGTTTTTGACGTTTTCTTATGTATGTAAACTATTTAAGTTGAATGCTGTGTATGCTATATTTTTTTATGTCCCAGGCTCTTATATTTATTTGGCAGAAATTGAGGTGTATAACACTATTAATTTTTTTTTTCAACTCTTTCTTCAGTGTACGTCCGTATCCTGATTTTTCACAGAACTTGAGGAGAAGGGATGATGCCGAGTTAAATACATGGTAGGTATAAAGGGTATATGTTTTCTCGGCCTCTAGGCTTATTTCTGGCTAGGGGTTTTTTAACTGTGGTGAGCGAAAAATATTGCTGCCCTGGCTTCCGGAACTTGTTTATTTTCAATAAGGGGTTGATTAATTAAGGGAGACTAGAGTGTCGAGTGTCAGCCAGCTATCTCCTTCGATCTCCTCTCTTCTTCTGGATGTTAACGACTTATTTTTAAATTAGCCTCGTCTACATTGGTGGCGTTAACCTCCTTCCTTTACGATTCACGCTTTTTCCAATCTCATCTTGAGACGGTTGACGCTCGCGTCTATCACGCTTCTTGGTTGTAGTTTCCTGTACCTTTGATCCCTCTTAATTTTTATGGGAAAAGCCATTAGTGTCCATTTTTTCTAGCTTTGGCTTTTGGTATATCTTAGTCACAGTATGCGCGGCTTTGTGGCACAGTTGGTGCTGCTTCTCAATAGTTTCATCAGTGGAGAAGTTGTAGTCTGATTTATATGTACTCGTCACGCAACTTGTGGTCGTTTTCCTCAAACATTTATATGTATTAGCGATCCTGACTTCGTCTTAAAATTGGTAGCGATAAAATTGATAAAAATAAAGGGAATAAGATATATTGGGAAAAGTGCGTAAAATTTTCCTTATTTTTAGTAGTTTGTTTTGCAAAAGTAGGCAATTTTTCCGCACGATTCATTTTGTCATTTTGACATCAGTTTTGCCTTTCCCTTATTTTGTGACACACATTTTTTCTTGATAACGCAAATGAGTTACAACTGCGGTCGACTAGATAGAACAACCTTTTAAAAGTTTAATGATTTAGCAATAGAAAAATAAATTACGTGAACGAAAATCGTGAGAACATTAAATACTTTCGCGATCTAAATTCTACGGCTTCAATATGACGGAATTGATCCCATTCTCCAGTCCCATTATAGAATTGAATGCGACGCCCGTAGTTGAATAAGTTCCGTGCCAGCTTCTATCCCCGGTCTGCGCGTGGACAGTTCTAGTCGCCGAAGCAAATACAATGGGGGAGTTTGCGGCCGAGGGAGTTTTATAGGCGTTTGTGGTGTATTTATATCCCACCTGGGCGAACTCTCTCGAACTCACTCCACTCCCGAACAGTCTCTGCTTCCCCATCATATCCGCCCTCGCAGTGTCTTCACTTCGGAAGGTTTCAAAATCGAATTTCGCAAAATGACCGTTTGTTGTTTCTCCCCCTCGCCCTGCGTGTCCGGCTCGTCCCGTCGAACGTAAACACACCGCTCGGCTGTCGGGTCTCTTTTGTTTTCCCGTTGGTTCCAGGTCGTCCTTTTTGTTTCCCCTTGCCCACACCGCGGCGCTTTTAAAGCGTTTCGGGGGTGCTTTAAGTCTTTCTATCAAAAACCCCCTCCTCTTCCTCTTCCCGCGCCACCGCCCATTAACGGTTCACATGACTCCTCGGAAAATACTTTTCGCCAGCCTGCGACACTTATTCTCTTCCGTTGTCTCTCTCTGGCCCCCTCCACGCGCTTGCCGTGTGATGGACTGGCGGCCAGGGGAGCCTCAATCGCTGAGGCCCCCTCTTGCTTGTCCCTTCCGCCCGCCCCTCGTACCCCTCTTGTCGCCCCTCACCCTGGCGTTATTTCGATCCCACTCCCTCGGCCCCCGGGCAGATAACTCTCCCCCTTGCCAGCCCATTGCCGGACTTCCCTCTCCACCGGCCTCCTTAAGTCCACTCCCGCGTGCTAGGGGTTGCGCCGTGTTTCAATGTATCGTCCAAGCGATATGGCGTGGTGGTTATGCGGTGTGGTAATGCGGTATACCGGGGGACCTCGGCGTCTTTAGTACTCATTATTTACCAATTATTTTCCTGTTTAATTGTTGTATAACCTATTGTTTAACCCGTATACTAAACCTGTACGACAGACAAAAACGAAAAAATTACTATGCACGGTCTAACAGATATTTAAAATTCTCTCCCTGGGTCAGGAAAAGGATGTGACAAGTCCGCTATGAAAAAACCGGACTTAAAATTCCTTTCTCTGTTACTTGTTCTTTCCTCCCCAATCGGTGGTATCCTATCGCCCCCGAGTTGACACTCAGTGGTTATCCCGTGTTATAGATCGCCTTTTGTTTTACTAAGTCGTCTTCGGGACAAAAAAACAAACAAGATAATCAACTCCGAACGTTGTTCAGCCGCTGAATGTGGGCCGAGATATGACACCTCGGGGACGTACTAAATTCTCCCTGCCATGTTAACGCATTATTAAATGGGCATAACGATGTTGACCCAGTTGATTGACTAACGTATATTACCCTTCCATGGTGCATTCCTCGTGTGAGAGATTGTGCCGTGTCGACGAGTCTCCCGCGCGACATCGTTTTGGTGTCATGCCTCGTTGGTAGTGAGTTATGTTGTGGCTTTTAACGATTTTTAGCTCTCAATCCTTATTTAACAACTATAAAGTCATACTTTAAAACATCCAGTAAAGGTATTCTGCCCAAAATAATCTTATGCCCACTTTAGTGGGTGGATGTGAAAGATTTTACGGACTCTAGAGCTGTTTGGTCAATTCTCTTTCGGTATTCGTATTCGGAGCTATTGGAGACGGTGACTCTCGTTTTGTTAGTATTGACGGGAAGAGGGTTAAGTTTGGATGAATTGATTCATATTGACAATACTGTCAATATAGCTACGTTTATACAGGGTGTTTCAGGAGGAAGTGGCAATACTTCTGGAGGAGGTTGGGGACGTGATTTTTAGCATTTTTTGTCCTATGAACATAAGGTCGCAACTCCTTAGTTACCGAGCTATGGGAACGCAAACATTTTGACACAAGCATTCTGCAGTTACCATGAAAACCCCCAAAAGCAATGGCATCCAGCAATACTTACACAAATAAAAACTGGTCTAAATTGTACTTGAGGTTTGTATCTTTCTTTTTCTGCCAAAATTTACGCATGTTGCTCACATATTCTGAAGTGGTAACTGAAATTGTCAGTATTTTTCTTCTTCAAAAAATTATTTTTTGTAGCTGAATAACTTTTTTATTTTGAGATATACGCAAGGGTTAATAGAGTCATAAAAATTGAAAAATTTAATTTAATTTCCATGGCTGGTAAAATTATTTTCATAACTTAATTTTTAGCGAAGATATGGCATTTTAAACGGTACCGTTAAACAATGAATCTCAGCGCCAGTGATCGACAATTAATCCATGGAGATAATCTCCACTTGAGATCTTTGTTGCCGCTTGATTGTTTACTTCATTTGGTTCACAAAAACACCTAAATTTGGGTTTCATTGGTTGGTTATTCTTTTCACAACGCTTAAAAATAAGTACTCCAGCTTAGATTGGTGAAGGTAATTGTCTTTATCGGTAAATCAATATCAGTTCCATGCATGGAAGAGAGCCGTCGAAAAATGTGCTCATGTAACGGTACCGTTTAAAATGCCATATCTTCGCTAAAAATTAAGTTATGAAAATAATTTTACCAGTTATGGAAATTAAATTAAAATTTTCAATTTTTATGACTCTATTAACCCCTGCGTATATCTCAAAATAAAAAAGTTATTCAGCTACAAAAAATAATTTTTTGAAGAAGAAAAATACTGACAATTTCAGTTACCACTTCAGAATATGTGAGCAACATGCGTAAATTTTGGCAGAAAAAGAAAGATACAAACCTCAAGTACAATTTAGACCAGTTTTTATTTGTAAGTATTGCTGGATGCCACTGCTTTTGGGGGTTTTCATGGCAACTGCAGAATGCTTGTGTCAAAATGTTTGCGTTGCCATAGCTCGGTAACTAAGGAGTTGCGACCTTATGTTCATAGGACAAAAAATGCTAAAAATCACGTCCCCAACCTCCTCCAGAAGTATTGCCACTCCTGAAACACCCTGTATAAGGAGATCTGTGGCAATATTTCCGTCTGAGTAAAAGTGCGAAATTGTTGTTGCAGATCAGGCTTTATAATAATGCGATGCAGAATAGACGCAGGAAATTCCCTCACCATTGGGGTTACAAATTACTGTACACAATAAAACTAATTCAACCCAACAGTAATTAATCCAGCCCAATTAGTGAAATCCCTATGATGCGGGACTTTCCGGACACCCTGTAGTTGGTTTCGTTGAATGTACATATATTGCCCTGGACTTGAATAAAGATCGTAACTTTTCGTCTAGCATGGTGAAGGAAATTGGAAGGGTTGGAAGCCTGCATGAACTGCATGAATAATGTGCGTGAACTTCCACTCTTCAAAACAACCTTCGTTCTCGGTAACTCTTCATGATATTTGAGGGATCTTTGTTGTTAAGACCTACCTTTCAATTGGTGAAGGCATTTTTTTTTTAAGTTTCCAGAAAGAATGGCGACTCTTCAGCAATTTCGACTTGGTCTCTTCCCAGTGTTTTTCTAAAAAAATCAGGAATTGTCAAATTAATGAGTTAGTTATAATGTTAAAAATGAAATCGGAATATGCTCTCCAATATGACTACGGAAATATCTCGCTCTAACTAACTTTTAGCTGGCCATGAGGCGGGTTGACAATGCCGAAAGTATGGGGTTGATGTTCGCCCTGAGATGCTTGAGAGCGTGGACGCCCCGTCGATGCTGCTCCGGCGTCGTCGGAGGAGACAAGAGGGGATGGTGCGCTCGCACCGTCGGATACCACCACGCGTTCCCTCCCCTTATGCGTAATATCCCTCACTCCCTTCCCACTGCCTCCCTGCACACATGTACGCGCATTCCCCCGCATTGGGTGGAAGTTCCTCTCGTGTGTCAATTGTGTGTGCGGCGGATGCCGGATGAGAGACTCGCTGTCGTGAGATATTTTTTTTGTGTCGCGTTCTCCGTCCGACTCGACGACTGCATCTAAAAAAAAACGGCGGCGAGATCGATCGTGTTCGCTGGTTCCCCGACGAGGGGCGCCTCCGTCGCCGAGCAGGCGTTCATTCGAACGTCTTTGTCGATCTCTTCCCCCTCTTGGGGTTGACTCTCTTGGGTTTTTTATTTCGTAATTTTCTCTTCCCGGGGAGCGACCCGGGATTTTTTGGCGGGGCCATTCCTCGACGCAGACTCGCGGGCTCATCGCTGTGACCTCCTCGTGCCTCTCCGCCCCCCTCGGCCCCACCGCGAATTCCCTCTGCCCACCGGAGCAAACTTTTCCGCTCCCCGGGTTCCTTCGTGCCAGGGCAGGGATGGCGCGTGAACGCTATGACCATCATGTGTATGGATGAGGGGAAACTTTTTCGAATTCCGGCCGTCGTTGGTCGTCTTTTCGGAATTCCGGCGTCCCCGCAAGTGCCTTGCCTTAAGAATCTAATATTAAACTACGCATTAGAGGTTGATGAATAAAGAAGTATCGGATTTTCCAATTAGATAATTTAATATCAGGGCTTATTTTTACTTGCTTGAGAGTGATTTAGTGGGTAAATTAAAGCCATTAAATTATTATTGAAGTGGAAAACTGCTCTTTATTCAATTGTTTTATCTGCAGCTTCTTCGTACCATAATTGACTCCATTTGTTCCAGATATTTTATTTGCTTAGTACATCTCAGAAAGTTGCGCTTGTTCGTCTCAAGTTCTTTGCCTTTGTGGGAGGGACTACTTGTGTGAAAGTCAATAGTCACACAGTTCAATCCGGAGATAGTTAACACTGTCCTCCTCCGCGAAAAAGTAAATGACGAAATATATACCAGTGTAACTTCTTAATTTGGCGTTGATGATAATTTTAAAAAATCAGCTATTCAATGAACATTACATATTTGTATTCTTCTGTTTCTTATTAAGATTCAAGTTGTCATGTTTTCATTGAACACTCTTGCGCGTGTTTCGCCCGATAACAAATACAATTTGCCTCTGGTATTTTTTCTCTTGAAAAATTAAAGACAATGGAATATGCATTGGCTGGTTTTTAAAAAATAAGATGTGTTTTACGATTGAGGAAACGAGAGGCATTTTTATGCCGTAACGGATTGGCTCTTGCGCATTCGTATGTGCCTGAACGACCGATCCGGGGACTGAATTGTGCCGATTTCGTTGCGAATTGACGAATACCCTTTCCCCGAGAAGCCGAAGGAATGGGACCGGAAAGCAGGGAGATGGGTGGATTTGGGGGCCAGACTTGGTCCCGGAAGTGCTCGCTTTGTTCCCTGCCGACCCTAGGGTCTTTTCTTGTGACCACTGCCCTCCGATGGCGCAGAATCTCAGGTTATCTTGAAAGGTTTTGTCGGGCGCACCCCAGGCATTGTGACCCCTTTTTCCGTATCTTGTAAGGCTGTCATTCTCGCCTTGCCCGAGTCGGTAGAATTGGTTTTTGTGGATCTTGCTATAGAAATTTTGTAATCTCGTAAGAGACGCCCCGCAGGCATTTTCCCTCGTGAGAGCCTGCGTCGCATGTGAGGTCCCCGATATGAAGTTCTGCGGATTGAATGGATTTTCCCTGGCGAATTTCTGTGGCTGCTCCTCACTCGGTGGGAAAAGGGAGAATGGCCCAAGTGCGTTTCGTGACGTGTACATAGTTTGAATAGTATTACTAATGCATACACTATTGGATCGGGTTTATCATTCGCTCGTATTATTTTGATGACTTTGCCTATTTTAATTTTTTCAACATTAATTTTCCAATGTTTAATGAAACAACACGTGTACAAATTTTGTCACATTTCTACTGCTAACCTGATGATTAGTTTTTTCCTACTCATTATTACTGCTACTATCATAATACTTGATGAAATGCTTTTACGCCGGTTTACATTTCAGTTGCCACGACTAAGGGCTGGTAATTTAGAGCATGGCGTGCTAGTGATTAGTGAATCGAAATTAAGGCCAATTGAATTGCATATTATATCATATTTTTGAGATTTTGCATAGAGCGTCCATTATTGTGAAAAAATTGTCTATTTCCGTAATCATCAATAGTTTTTCCTGTCTTCTTGTTCATTCCGGTGTAATCCTGTCATGAATTCATTGGTATAATCTATGAAATGTTTTGAAATTACAGCATTGTGTTACACTTGGTGATGAATACTTTGACGGTCATTTCTGCAGTGGGTCCCGCATCTTTATGAATGCCATGACTTTGTTTTCCACTAAAAGTGACAAACCTGCGGCAGTGGTGAATAGCCGTTAAATGATTTTCACTTAGTTACATTATATTTTGCTTCATACGTGGATTTCTCTGTAAGAACAAATGAAGATAACTATTATTTTTGGCATAATGGGATCCGAGGGTTCCACGATTCCAACCACAAAGGATACGGCCAATTTATAGCGGCCAGCCGTGTTATAAGTATAGCTACGTCACACTACGGCAAAGTGGCAGTTTTCAGTCTCTTGGTTTCTGCTATTTCAAGGAAGACTTAAGTCGTGAATGTTACGTCGGATACTCCCTTTCCTAATGGTCTAAAAGAATCCATTTAAAGGAGCGTAATTATAGATGGAATTCCGGCAATTTCAACGGGTTTCGTGCGGGGGAACAAGTAAAGTTCTGCCTTTCGGTCACTTTCATTGTGTTCTAATTGGCGGTGCATTTACGTATTCAGTGTCATCATACTTTGAGCTTATTATTTTTTTACGAATTTATCTCCCCTGGCTGTCTCCTTAATATTTTTGCATGCTGTGGTATAGGTTTAATAGTATAATGAAAGCGCGTACATTTGAGCATGCCGTTGAGTTTTTTTCTTTCTTGTCAAGTCGCAATGGGTGCTTATCTAATGACATGAGTTCGAATTACAACCGAAAGTGTGCTACTTTGAAACTGCTTAGTACGTACGTATTATCTGCCATGACGCATGTTGAGGTCTTGTTTCGTTTTCCGTGAAAGTGGCAGTGTGAATATTTATCATTCCATACAGTCATCTACAATTCCAATATCAACGCATTAATTATTACGTTACATTCAAATATTTCTAGTAACAAGGCTTACTTCGGGGATTATATTGCGAATGTATTTTTTACTCCTTTGTAACGCTTAGTGGAGTCTTGTTTCAATATTATAGCGTGCAAATACCGTATGAACGTTAATTATTACCTTTTACGAACGTATGAAACATTACCTTTTAAGGCATTGGAAATATACAAGCTTAAATTATTGGGGAATTATTTATTTATGGAATAGCTCATTACAATTTGGCAATTGGCCTCGTGGCACTAATGACTTCTGCACACAAACTCTTGGTATCCACCCTGGAGTAATTTCACTCTTACTTCCTTTCTAAATTTCTTAAGTGTTAGGAAAGGTCTTAAAAATATCTTCAGGCAACTCATTCCATTCTTTAATTCCGCAGTTTAGGAAGGAATTCTTTAGTATATCCGATTTCTGTGGCCTGTATTTTATTTTGAAACTGTGGTCCTTCCTATCAATATAGTTGGGTTTGTCTAGCCTTTTAGTGAAATCCCCCCAAGCATTTTCTTCCTTTATCGACTTGTAGATCCCACACAATATATTTACCTTCCTCCTCAATTGGAGTGATTCCCACCCCAGTAACCCTAACATTGCTGTAACAATCCGTCCTCTTGTTATTCCCTAAGGCATACCTGGCTACTTTCCTCTGGACATTCTCAAGCTTTTTAATATGCACCTTTTACTTTGGATCCCATACCGTTGTAGCATAATCCATTGTAGGGTGGACAATAGATTAGTAGGCTAAATCTTCAGTGGTCTTGGAACTCCCCTTTAGATTCCTCATTACCCAGTGCAGGGTTTTAAATACCTTCCCCGGCACCTTGACAATTGATTAGTAGGCTAAATCTTCAGTGGTCTTGGAACTCCCCTTTAGATTCCTCATTACCCAGTGCAGGGTTTTAAATACCTTCCCCGGCACCTTGACAATATGGCAGCCCCAATCTAAATTGTGGGTGAGATTTACACCTTGATAAGAGCAGCTTGCACTTCTTAAAAAATAATTCCCTAGTACTTAAAATATAATTCCCTATTAGATGATCTTCTCTATATTCTTTGGTACTTTTCCTCGTGATCGTTATTAATTTACATTTCTTTGTGTTGACATCCTTTTTGTTTTTTATAATCCAGGCAGTTTATTTGTCTAGGTCGTTTTGAAAGATGTCCCTGTCCGTATTATTATTATAATCCAGGCAGTTTATTTGTCTAGGTCGTTTTGTAAGATGTCCCTGTCCGTATTATTATTTATTCTCCTGTAAATAATGCAGTCGTTTGCAAATAACTGAACTATCGATTCCACTTCTATGCTAATGTTATTAATGAAGACTAAGAACAGCACGGGGCCCAGGACACTACCTTGGGGAACACCCGACTTGACATGGGTTTCTTTGGAGAATTCTTCTCCTATCTTGACCCTCTGAGATCTCCCTGTAAGGAAATCGTTTATCCATGATGTAACCCTTCTGTCTGTTTAATTTGACCACTTTGTCAATCAATCCGTCGTGTGGGACCGTGTCGAAAGCTTTTTTTAAGGCCGTTGTAACCCCGTCTATTTCGCCTCCTTCATTTAAGACCTCTGCGATGTCTTGACATAGCCCTACTAGTTGTCTCGCAGGAGTAACCTTTTCTAAACCCGTGTTGGTTAATAATTAACCAATTATATTTAATCCAAAAGTCACGCATATCACGGGCAATTTATATTAATTTGCACACTACGGACGTTAGGCTGATGGGCCTAAAGTTTTCCACTTTGTTTTCTTGCCCCCTTTGAATATGGGTATGAAGGTTACTTTTTTCCAATTCGATGGAGGTTTGCTGTTGTTTACTGTAATGTAAACGAGGGTTCTGATGTAAGGAACAAGAGCCTCTGAACCAAGCTTTAACACATGTATTGATTTATTGTTTGGCCCCATTGATTTGTTTTTCCGTTGATTTTTTATAAGTTTATATATTTCCTTATCTGACTCTTAAATGTCCTCCGGGATATTAGCCTCATAGTTTGTTGATTCCCCTTGTCCATCGATTACGGTCTCAGTCCTCTCCGCTTCCAACGCCTTCTTTGTAAACGCTGGCGTACCAGTTGTTTAGTTTGTTTGCTTTACCCATGTCATCTACGATAACTTCTCCATTTCCTTTGACAATCATGTCTGTCTTCCCTATTGTCCTTTTTACTTGTGATGTGTTTGAAGAATTTATTTGTATTACTGTTGCCAAAAATATTTTCAAGATAGTTTTCGAGGGCCGTACTTTTTTCAAATTTTAAATTCCTAGTTAGATTTTTGTACTTTTCTTAATGACCGGGACTTTTATTTCTGAGTTTAAATGCACTCCACACTTTTCTTTTCAACCTCTTTATTTTAGTGTTATAGAATTGGGGATCGCAATTATGTTTTAGTCTTTTCCGTGGAACAAACTTTCAAGTCCCCCCCTTAACATAACTTTAAATTAATTCCATATATCGTCGAGGTTTGCTCCTTGACCTGCCCATTTTGGAAAATTATCTCTCAGCATATTCTGGAACCCGTCCACATTACTCTTTTCCAGCAAAACGTATCAGCTATTTTCTTCAAAATGGTTGGAGACCAATTAAACTGAATTGATACCCCGGAGTGGTCACTAAGTCCCGGTAATGTCTGTTAGCTAAGGACTCCTTTATACAGTCTTAAATGAAAGACGTCCAGAATATTATTTCCTCTCGTAGGCTCATGTATCAGCTGATTAAATCCCTCTTCCACAATTAGTCTTTATAAGTGACTGGGCCCTACCACTCCCCGTCGATATTCCTTCCCATTGCACCCCTGGTAGTTTTAGGTCACCTGCTATTTAAGTCCAGCTATCTGGTTTTTCCGTGCATATATCCGCTAAGGCCTCAAGAATACCCATATCATCGTCCGGTTTTCTATAAACTCCTGTTATGTTTAAGGGCTTTTTACTTTTCTGACTGTAGACATCCACGCTGAGCATTTCAAGATCGTCTCTTACCCAACGCAGATTGCTCAATAGCTCTGTCTTAACGCATACGAATAAGTCCCCACCTCTTTCCTTCCTATCCCTCCTATACACGTTAAATTCCTCTGGGAATATTTACCGCGAGTGTATATCGTCATTTAACCAAGATTCGGTGCCAAGAATATAGGTTTACATACCTCGGTTAATGTCTGAAACGCAACCCTTTTGTTTCTTATGCTACGGCAGTTTGCCTGAAGATTTTTTAAGACCTTACCTTTTTGTTCGTTGGTGCTAAAAGCCCCTTCCTTGTCTGGAGCAGAGTTAATCAACTGAGTGCTCGTCCCACTGATGCACGCGTCCGATGACCTCAGAATCATATGAAGATTCCTTTGTATCTGCACCGTTTGCCCTCCCGTTCACAGTATAGTTTACCATTGCTTCTTCTAGGATAGGGAATAAGACATCGAATTAAGAAGTTTTGGGTTTATGTGTAAAATGATTATTTCGCAAACCCTTGCTCTCTGCTTTATAAGTAATAAATCCAAATAATTCCTGGTGCCTTACATAATTTGATAATATTATAAATTATTTACAAATACATTGCCAATGAAATACTATTACTTATGGTATGTGTATAGGAAACTTAAGATTTAATCTCGGGGCACTGTTTAGCGAAGACTCGTATGGCGAAGGCGTCTTACGTGTTACTACCTTCCCAAAACTGTGTAGCTTTTACCATTTAGGAGGAATGCTTGTGGAATTGATTTAGTTTTGTAGGATTGCGAGTTCCATGTCTTACACATTTATGTAATCATTATGTATTCTTTCCTGAGTATTCAATGTAGTTTTTCCCCTGAGTTTTCCAGTCTGTTGTTTGGCAGAATGTACTTAAACTTAGTTGCTTGTGTACGATATCTCATTTTTTTACAGCTGTGGGGTCTAAATACCTCTGTAGTTAAGCAAGTTCTGGATTACTTATTGCAATGAATTAACGTTCGTGAAAACGAAATTTTAAAATTCTCTCTTCTCTAAGTCTAATCCCCTACCCATAGTCAATTTTTACCGAAGATGTTTTTCAAGTGGTTAAATAAGAATGCGATTCATTAATTCGGGAATCCTCTATTTTGTATGTAGCCCTTATTGCTTCGTGTCCCTTACTGTCGTATTTAAATGTAAATAATGGCCATCGTCCAAAGCCTCGATTTTGAAAGATTCAGATGAAAACACGCAGAGCTTACATTGGAATGCATTTGTAGTGATCACTTGGGCGACAGAGCTCTCTTCTGCATCATGTAGTGCTCATTCCCTTTAAAACGCTGTGCCGATTTTCCTTCAAACGCCTACCCCTAATTCTCAGACATTGTTCCTTGGCTTTCGGTATCTCTACAGTTGAATGGTTGACCGCTATTCAAGGGATGGTTCCAGGTAATTATCATCCCTCGTACCTCCACCTCTTTGCCGACACTTATTTTTGCCCGCTCATTCCACTCGAGTTCCTAGATTTGCGATAGTGAAGTGAGATCATCCATACTAATGGGATTTGGTGGACCTTAAATTCTTTTGAGAATCGTCCTCTGTCGGGATTTCCGCTCCCAGCGCTCGTTATTCACACCATCGAGTCGCATTTTGGGTTTGAACAATTTTTTTCCCCCTTTGAGTGTGACCGCTTTTGTGAGCGTTCGGGTGAAAGACTATGAATATTGAAGGTTGGTCTCTCCGGAATCAAGGGCATTAGTTACAGCTTTGTCACTTACGGCTGTCTTTCGTTCTGCTTGATTGAATAATGGTAGCGTTGAGAAGTGTTCTATATTTTATTCAGTCTAGGCATTTTCCTTGGCAATGCCCCATTTATGAGCCTGAATCAATGTCACGCGGCAGGATTCAATGAATCGTGTACTCTCATCAGCGTCATATATTCCAGTTTCTGTTAATGCCAATGTTTGATTAATTTATAGTCTTAGGTTATCATGGCCAATTTATCATCAGTAGTCATCATTTTGACGATTGCTTCTCTCCACACCATTCTCCTTTATTCTATCTAATTTGACCCTTCAGAAGTCAGTAGTTTGGCATCCCTCTTGATTTGCGCTATCTGCTCGCATCCTTCTTTCTTGGCAGTTTTTCTCATTTATATCTCTTATTATTTTGGGGGCTATCACGTCTCAGAAATGTTTACGATTCCGACATATGCAAGATAATGATATTGCCGCTCCGACGTTTTGTAAAATATATTACACTAGTTAGGAAAGTCGTTAAGGAAAAAATTATTCTACTCGACCGGTTTGCTAGGACAAACTTCCCTCTTTTCTCATTGTTTTTTGTTTGCCAATTGCCCACCAAACCGTCTTCATTGAGGGTGGATTTCCGCGGGGGCGATAAGAAGATCCGGAATCTCGTCCCGGTCGAAGTTCGTACCTTTTTCTTGGAGAATATCCTCACTTTTGTGTCTTATCTCGCTGACGTCAGTGCGGTCGCATTTATTGTGTATTTGCCAATTTTCAGTGAGTAAATGTTGAATTTCATAAATCATGATTGTCCATCTCAGAGTAGTCTTTGCCTGTCTAGAATAAAAATTATTAGATGTTGTACGCTGGTTAATTTTCTTTCTTAACGATGCCGGATTCTGTTATTGATACATATTATTTTCATCGGTAAGTGTGGCATGTGATGCGCCATTCTTTATTCCAGGATACAAAGACAAGCATATCATACCCTTCAGTTTATGAGGGCGTGAAATCCAAATGCCACGCTTTTTTTAGAGTCCCTTGTATGTTTTTCTTTCACTCTTCTTGGCGAGAGTGGTATGTCATAATACGCATTTTCGGGGGGCATAGGCTGGAGAGACGTGAGGCCGAATGCGTTTCTTCTCCTCGATCGCTCGCTCTCAAATGATAGTCCAATCAATAGGTATTTTTTCTTACTCTAATTCTAGAGTGGATGAAATGTGCTCAGGGGTGTGGAGGCGGCCATGAAATGACCCCCCATGTGCGTTCGACTCGAGATTATGGGCGGTTGCTAAATAGTGATTGTTTATGGGGCGCCGACATTACTTTTTTGTTTTTATTTCAATAAATAGAAGGTATTACAATTAAACAATATATTCAATGACTATAGTGAAGGTCTTTCAATCATACCTCATGTTTAATATGAGGAAAATATAAACATATATGATAAATGTATTGAAAATGTCTTGGAGGAGAGTAATGACATATTTCAATCTTATATCAAAAGTGTCTGCATAAATAAATTATTATTATGTAATGAAAAATGTGTGTAGGTTTCTTTCATTTTAATAAACATAAGCTTGTATTAAATAGTTATTAGAAAGTAATTATTGTAACTGTGCTGAGTGTCACGGTAATAATAAAACTGAATAATTACAATTGAATATACAATTATATCTTTAAGCTGATAGCGTAGTTAATTATTTTCCCAGGTGCCCCAAATTAAAAAAAATATGCGTCGGGATTGGTTGATAAGTAGCGGAGATAGAGCGAATTTGTTCCCGCTCCACCGTTTGAAGTTTTCAATTCAGTTTTTCAGGCGCGCGGCAGCTCTGTGATTCGCCGCCGCTCTCTACACCCGCCACACGTCTCAATGTTGGTTGCCGCGTCTGCCGTGAATACGCTCCACTTAGTGCAACGAATTTTATAATAAAAGATAAAAAAAGTAATTGCAATTAGCAAATATAAGCCTTTGTCTGTGTAACACCGGTAAAATGGTTTCTTAACTTTTATAATTAAAGCCTCTGCGATTTAAAGAAAAAAATCCTATCTCGGCTCCTATTGGTCGTAAGGGCTTCATTTTCCATGGATCTGCGCAATTAAATCAGCTTTCAGAATATCCTAGTTAGAAACTCTTGCGACCTACAGCCGACGCCGTAGCTCTATTTGTTTATAAAAAACGCGTCTGAAAAAGTATGCTTTTTAAATGTTTATTTCTATGATTTTTTAAATGATTTTTCCAATTGGTTTTAATACTACATGTAATACGTCTTAAAGAGTAGAATCCCGTTGGATTTGACTCAATAATTCCTCGAAAAGATAGCAATTATTAACTTTAAAAAACTGCCTCTGGATAAACAATAGACTATATCTCAGTAAATAATTCAACAATCTCCTAATAAAAATATCATTGTATTCAGAATCACAAGCACTTTACTTCAAAGCAATAAAAATATTGAAAAAATAATTTTTGCAACACATTTAACTAACCAAAAACGCGCAATTTCACCGGTTGTTTGGCTTTTTTGCAAGAAATAATTCATCGATTTCGACGTACGACTCAGATTAAAGTTTTTTCGATCACCCGCAACTTTTTGTAAAAACATTTTTTTTGTAAATTCATTATTTATTGAAATAATAACAAAAAAGTCATTTCGGCACCCTATAAACAATCCCTATATAGTAACCGCCCATAATCTCGAGTCGAACGCACATGGGGGGTCATTCCATGCCCACCTCCACACCCCTGAGCACATTTGATCCACCCTAGAATTTGAGTAAAACTAACATTGGGTTTATACCTATTGATTGGACTATGAGCCGGCAGCGGCAGATGCTCGCAACTTCCAAGGCAGGCAGGGCTCTCCGCCAGCGATGGTCGCGCCTCTGTCGGCGGCGTCCTCACCTAGCGACGGCCGGGGAGCATGTCTGGCCATTCATGCAGCGTGCGTGCTTTGGAACGACGACCAGGGTCAACGCTTCTCTCACTCTTCCCTTCCCCCCTCATTCCACGTTCATGCGTAATCCTGGAAACGCTCTTTCTGCGAATTGGAGTAATGAAATCGGCTTTCATCCGTGGAGTTGTGCTAGGAGTCGGAAATGCCCGTGTTTCGACGTGCCTTCACCGTCATGTAGGATGTGCGTGATATGTTCTGCGTGGTCTGGATATCTACTTAGTTCTCACTAATGCACTGAAACGTCATCAGCTATCACTAATCCGCTGATTAGTTAGACGCAGCACTCCACTCCGTAGCTTTTTCAGCTGTTTCATTTATTCTATTTGGTCATGCTTGCTTTTTTGGCATTTCTCATGTTTATGTTGATGTATTCTATCTTTTTCGACCATTCTTCCCATCCGTTTTTTGCTGCATTTGAAGGCTTTAATGCCGTAGGTCGCTACCAAGACGTACGCAGTAAAAGTTAATGTAGTTCTGGCGGGGTCCCTAGGATGACATGGTTTGCTTCAAATCTACCTAGAATACACGGGTCCCGTGCCCAGTGGTTTTTTTTGTGAGCGGTGGCAGAGATCTCTTCGTTCGCCATGATGAGGAAAACATCAAGTACCTACCCTACTGTGTCTGAAGATTGAGCGCTTTTGAGATACAATTCTCGTGTGCCACCTGCGGTATCTCTTGCCATACTGACTTAAAGGCCGTTTTACACGAAAGATTTTGTACAAACGTATGTACGTGAGATTGTACGTTTGTCTCAACGAAATGAGAACGGGTACTATTTCCCGTGCAGGCATTGAGACATTCGCACAAGCGTTCATACAATTTGCCGCTTTACACGATACATTTTGCCTCATGCAAGAGTTCACGGAAGAGTTTGTACAAACAAATGTACCGTGTAAAACGGCCTTAAGAAACAAAGCCCGCGTTTAGCTGTGAGGGACGGGATGCAGCTATTCGTTGAGTTACCTACGTGTGACTTAAAATGTTTGCCAAAGAAAGACGTCAATGACTTTTTAATGGCTCTATAGTTAAATGTAACTTCCGCATGAGACTGAGCGCCGTAATCTTCGTATGATAAGTTAAAAATATTTCGAACATTCTTAGCTTCTTTAATCTGAAATAGTTGGATATTTCTCTCTTTTTTGTGAGTGACTGTAAGACTCCTGATCTAATATAATAAAACTGGCATTGAACATATTAATCGAAAATGTACGTATGAAAAAATATATAATATAAAATGCATTAGAAATACGGCTAATGTCCTGTTAGTGTTAATTTTGCTGGTGAAAATGTTTTAATTAATCGATGGTGTTTATGCAGTTGAAGTTACGATAGAGGACCTTGCAGCGGCAGTTTTTAGAGATACTAGATTCAATCTATTAGAAATAATGTATCTCACCTTTTAATTTTTATGTTAACTGTTCACGGGAGTGCAAGACATATTTCATTGAAACCCTAATCCTGCTGCAGTCATAGGGCGGAGGTATTATTCTAACTTGGTTCCCTTGTGTGATATGTTTTTCCTATTTTTACACGTGGAGGCTTGACTCACCATTAGTCGTCAGAGCCTGAGAAACATTTACCCATGACTCATACACACATCTTCCGCTCTGGAACAGAATTCTTATATTTGAGATGCGTATGTTGTTGGACGGGATAGCAGGTTTCATGAACGATTTTGGCTTATCTTCAGTTAAAATCGTTTAAAAATTTTGGTTCAAGGCCTCTTAACATCAATTTTTGTTTTCCAATACACGATTTTGCTTGAGTTTTCGCTTTCTTGCAGCATAAGTATTTTGTTATTTTGTTTTTACCCTGCAAGTATCGTGAAATGTCTCTCTTCCTACCGTCAGAAATGAATTTTTCGGTAAGATTCCGTCAGGAATTAGTCGATTATACGGATTGCGACTCGAATAAATGTACAAAAATGGTGAACTTGAGTCCCTTGGCTTTTTTCTGCCTTATTCTCCTAATCACGTGTCGTTCATGCTGCTTTTGTGACATGACAACGATAATTTGCAGTCTTATAATATCTAATAGAATCTAATCCGATAAGGAGCACTGGCTAAATATAAGATACCGAATCATTCGGTTACGTTGCAGACAAGCAATCTCTTGTCGTGGACATAATGGTTAAGGCAGTTGAAAAGAGGACGTGAAGAATTGGTCGAGCGAATTTAGTTCACTCCCCATATCAAATCCACGATTGCCTGGTCGTGTGTATATATTTATTCATTCAGTGATACTGCGCGAATTTCCATCTACGTGGAACCGTGATGCTGAGCAGAGGACGTACGCACGGTGTAACCCCACGCCTCTTTTGTCCTCGCGTTGCCCGCCTTCATTCAGCCCTGTCGCCGTGTTGCCATTAGAGACGCCCTTCCGCTTGCAAATGATTTCTGGTTGGTATTGTTATTCTTCGTCACCGAGTATTCCATTGTCTTCCAATGCGTGAGGACAAAAGGCGTGCGTCCTAATGTCTTTGATTTGTGCTGAAGGAATCGCTTTCCAATGGAGCAGCGACCTTGTTCGCCTTGATCACGCCGAAAGAATTAGTTTCGCGTCGTTTAGCAGACCATACACCAGCTTTCGGGCGTTATGAATGACGTATTCTTGTCATGAGCTTCATATACCGTGCTGCTTTGAAGATTTAAGCTGCATTTCTTAACTTCGTCCGGCAAACAGTTTCGCCGCCTCTTCGAACTTCGAAGTAATTTCCGCCTGTCACCCGTCGGGTGCGCTTTTAAGCTCTCCTCTCCTCTTGTTTCGTCGGCTAAATTAGATATGTGCACTGGCACGACCTTTGCGTGCACTTGGTTGAGTTAGACATAAATAGGGATTTTAGGACGTGTGCAGAGCGCTTAACTAGGATGTGTCAATTGATCTCAGAAATTCTATTTATGTACTTAGCCTACATTTTCATTACTTCCTCAAATAACGATATTACATGCTGATGCATTGCTGTTCTTGAAGTGAACATTTGCGTTGTGTTCAGAGTAATTAATGGATTTGATTGCTCTGTACATCCTAGGTGGTGACTCAAGCCATTTAATGGTGTATTGCTAATTAAGTCCTTTTGTCATCGGTATCCGCTCCGCTGCTCTTTTTGGGGTATACTGTCTCATTGTAGTTTCTCTATTGGGGATGTTGTCAATGGGAAACCGTAACTAAAATTTGATTGTCCGTTAGCTTATTTATCTCCATCCCATTTTCATCCTTAAGAGTCCTTTTTATGTTTCTGGTTATTCAGTGTTGCAAGAGTATTATTTATTTCAAAATTTCTGTTTTAAAAAGTTGAAATGAAGCTTAAATTTGTTGTACCTGTCGGTAAATTAGTGTGAAAGTAGTGGATAAGCGCATATATTTTGAAAATCCTTATACTGCCCTTCCACGAAGTAAATCTTGATTCCTCGTACCTCATTATAGTATCTATCTTGGTGTTGCTATCTTGAAATCCATCTTTTGAGGATCGCCCAGTTATGTACATGCAGAGAGATCAAGCGCAGTCTGGTAGCCATTAATCTGCTTACAAATAAATCACGAAAAATTTCCCGGGTGGCAATAGTGGCGATATCGTATATTCGGGAAAAAAGAAAAAGACAATTTGACATCAGTCGGAGTGCTTACTCGTTCAAGTGGTCGCGAATCGCCAAAGCCCCTGTCAAATCCGTGTGAAGTATTTTTGATTCCCACGGAGTGGGGAGCTGACGCAGCTGTGTCGCCCTCGTTGGGCGGCGATCTTCCCGCGCGCTAATTTTTCCCGCGGGACCCTTTCGGGCGATTCCGTACGGCTTTTATGGATTATGCCACGCGTCCCCGTCCCCCTCCCCACGTCACTTCATAACTCCCGCTCAATCCAACACTCGATTCTCCTCACTCCCTCTCTATGCGGCTACCGTCATAAGGCGTCTTCCCTTCCTTCGTCTTCTTCACGGGCGAGTCGGCGCGACATCTGTGACCTTCGGTTATGAAGGAGGGAGAGAGAGGGTGGAATTCTTTTCCGCCGGCTGTGTGTCAACTGTTCACCCCAATTTCCATTTCGAGCTACGATCCCTCCCTCCCACCCGCCCCTTTTCGGGGAAGGGGCGTGTGTGGCGTTTTCTTCAATCTGGAAATTCAAGCCTCCGGATTCTCTCTCGGTTTGCGCCCGGCCTCTCCAGGGTTTCTGTTAGGGCCATCTGTTGTGCGATTTCCTCGGCACTCCATATCTCACAGTCTCTCCCTTCGCCACCCCTACTCCTCCTTGCCGCCTGCCCTCGCACACACTTCACGCGGCTCGCTTTTCCTCTAATCCTCTGTTTGCCTTGCCTATCGCTCCGCGGCATGCATGTCCGTAGTCCTTCCTCGCGCCATTCCATCTCGTCTCCCTTCCCACTCCGCTCTCGCTATCCCTCCGTATATTGGGAAGAGATGCTTTGGCCTCTTTTGATTTTTCTCGTGATTTCCCTCGAGCCGTGCCGGTTCCATGCATTTTCAACGCGTTGAGGAGGCGTGTTTTTTATTTTCATAGGGCTCCTCCTCCTACCTGTTCCCGGCGCGAAATATTGACTTCACCCCCCGCCCTATTTCTCAGTCCAAGATAATTGTTTTCCATTACAGGGACGGTGTGCCGCCGTCTCTGTACACCTGCTGGACTGCGCATTTCATTGCCTTAATTCTATATGCACTGTGGCTGCAACTTCTCCACTGTGCTGCTGCCTTGCTCCATATGCCATAGTGTACACCATTCCGATTCCGTCTCGGTCTTAGGTCAAGCTCAGAATTATTAGTTCAGTAGTGATTCCGTGTTTAACATACCCGTTTCTGGCAACCGTACATGTATTGTGTATATAATTTGTGTAGTTCTTTGATGGGAGTGTCTCGTGTATTGCTTTACTGACCTTGGGGTAGTGTGGTGTGTAGTTGCAGGTTTCTTTGGCCAATTAGTGGTGGGATATTTTTAAGCTAATACGTTTTTTAAGGAAATTCATGCATTTCCTCCTCGGTGGAGCGGGTGTGAGAGGCACTAAAACAGCAGGGTTGGTGTCAGCATCTCGTTCTGCTTAGTTTTTTGCTACCCCCTCTGATCTTCTTGTGTTGAACTCTTACTGGGTATTTATCACTGCATTATGGCGCGGAAAGAGATTTTTTGTTTTGTCCCTTACAGAGCTAGTTTTCGTAAACCCACGCAATTTTCTCGTACTCTACTCGTGCCCTTTGTGTGATGTGGCGAAAACACTGAAGTTGGCAAGCGAAACTCATAAGAAAGGATACATTTAGTTTTGTTTGTATGTTGCTATCCTTACAACGGGCTATCTCAATTGACCCTATTGATAATGCACAATGTACATACCTTCCCTACACTTAGGCTTACTTGTTAATTACCTGTACTATTTTTTAATCCACTGAGGTTGTTTATCGCTGACATTTCACTGGTATCATTGTAGCTGTGGTAGTGTTTGAAGCGTATGGATGTCTGGGATGTGTATAGATTTGCTATAATGAGTATGTCACGTATTCTTGTGCAAACCTTTTCCCGGAAACGGACCTTCTAGCCATCTGCATTTTCTACGGGTAATTTTTATTTACCGGGAAAGAATCTCTGAATGTCTTTTATAGAGTGCGTTTGAAAGTATTCATTTCGTTTGAATGTTTTGTGTATTCCTGGTTTGATTTCTGAGTATATTAATTCACATCTACCCACTGACGGTAGTAAAACCTAATATCGTGTTTTTTTCGCGGTGGCCTCCCCGCGGAGACAATATTTTTTCGTGTTCGACAGATTGATACAAAATTTCCTGGTCATTAATGGCGAAGGAATGTTATCTCTCCTTTGTGAGTTGTCATGTTTAGTGTTTGTTTGTGTGCATTTGCGATGTCATTTGATTCTTGAACGTATTGTGGTCTCGCGCTCGCCATTTTCGAGATAATCGTCATTTCGATGATTGGCGCCTTGATTCCAAGTCGTAATGATAGCCCTACTCGCTGTTGCAATTTTTGAGGCTAAAGTAATCGGCACTTGGCGAAGTCCCTTTAATAGTCGTCACTGTTATGGTGTGCTGCATGCAAATTTTGAAAAAGTGCTTGAGGTATATGCAAGAACGAAACATTCATTTAAATAATAAATTGTTTTTACGATAATTCAAAAGTTCATTAGTTGTGAATGCCATGCTCGAAGGTTGAGCGTTAATTTCTAAATCTGCCTTATCATTAGCCAATCAATCTTAATATTGGTATACTGCCTTTCTCCATTATACTCTGTCCTCTGCTTACTTATACATGTCTTTAAAGCCCTTTTGATTCCCATCCTGTTGTAGCTGGTTCATGCATTCTTCCCTTGATCTTTCTCGTGGGGCTTTTCCTTCTATGGTCTTTACAGGTTCGTGGTGTGTCAAATGGTAGCCTATCCATCTATACGTTGTCTTCCTGATATGCATATTCTTCTTTCATCTTAGACTGTCGTTTCTGACTCAATTTGTTGACTAGAGTTTTTATTAGCTTCCGGTATAGTTTCTACCTACCTGGAGGGTCATGACAGTTGGGTTTTATGGAAGACGATGAGGACTCTCTTCGATGAGCTGCACGCACGGATATTTCAACGTTCACGGAAGATGTTGATATATTCCTCAGCGTATTCTGGCCGAAAAGCCTATCTTATCTGTGTGATTACACTCAAGTGGCAACAGGAAGCCGCTTTCACTGTTTATTGAGTTATCTTGATTAAGATCACGATTCCTAGTTTCCTCGCGTGGATGTAATTTTATCTCAAGACGGCCTTGATCAATTTGGATCAATTTCTTCCTAAATTACTGGGAATTTCAATTAGTGCAGCGCTCCAACTCCACAGAGAGGAAAACTTCGCCGAAAGAACAATGGCGACATTAGAATTTTGACCCCCAGTAATTGTTATTAATCCCGGTACTATTTAAAAAAAATGGCAGTTTTGCTTGAAGCTTCCGCCGTTACTTAATTTTCTCACATTATACCATGACTATTTATCAATCAGGTCAACTGATTAACATGGTTTCGACCTTGTAATGTACGTTCAATGAGAAATATTGTTCCGTTCGATGTTGTCTATGAATCATTCTTTTAACCACATTTTTTGGAGGTTTTCTTGCGACCGCTTGTGAAAACAAATGGAGTTTCCAACAGTTATTCATTCTTCATAAAAACTGTTATCGTAGATAGCATGCCTGAACTATCGAGTAGTTACATTTAGGTGCTGAATGTGTAGATAAGTCCACGTATTAATCTCCAACGATCACACTTTTTTTAAAGTGCCAGTCATATGCTCACAGAGACATGCGTTAATCTCACGATCACACTGTATTGTAAACTGAAAATCGAGCTGAGAGAACACATGTGCTCCTTAACTCGATTAATACTGTTTGAAAATTAACTCTTGCGGTTGTATTCATAACTATTTCGAAACAGGTCTGAGGAAGTTCGTCTTGTCTTTACGTGAAAATTGTTGTCATTGTTTTATCCCCGAATACAGTTATTCCGGTTAGAGTTGGTTGAGAAAAAGTTATCGATAAATATGGCATACTGAGGCAATGTTAAAAGTTATAACTTGCAGCTAAGCCATGTATGTCCGAGCCTTTAAGGAATCCTTTGGTAACAACTTAGGAACAGGTCTTAAATATATTTTTAACTTGAAAACTATAAATAAAGCTGTTAGGTATGAAAAGAATCTCTGTCGTAGAGTTGACTTCGTGAATTGCTCTCTTGATCTGTTTGTCATTGGGAAACTGTTTGGCGTTGTGGCCAGAAAAATGCATTCCCATATCGATGACCATAGTTCAAGTCTCGGCGGTGGTGGAGCTTTTTAGTGGAAATCCCTTCCCTATTTGAGCTCTCTATGGAAAGATCTTGGTCAAGTAGTCTAGTAATTATAGGTGTTGCACGTACTTCCATCGGGTGGGTCGTAGGACAGTGGGCTTTTTCCGACGACTGGTTTCTCTCCACCCTTTCCTCTAGTCCTCAAATTATCCTTTCCTTGTTAACATGCCCGCCTATCTTGGATGCTGCTATTGGCCTCTGCTTTTCGAAAGGATCAAACGAACCGTACGGTTGTAACAGAACCGTCGGGTGGGACATTAAATCGTGTACCCCTTGTCACCTCTCGATAAGGAGAAGAATAATTCTGACGCTGGGTTTCTCTCCACCCTTTCTCCATTCCCCCAAATCATCCTATCTGAACCAACATATAGGGTATCCTAAAATGTGCAAGTTACCTCAGCTGTTGGGCACATCCATAAAGAAGTAACCCCTAACGATTGCCTCAGAGTGACACGCAGTATAGGCAGTGAATGTTTATTACCAACCTTTCCCGTGTGTGCGTGCGTTCCGATTCCTTGCCTCTGCCTTCATCGTCACTCCTCATTTTCTCGGCGCCGCGCGAGAGGAACATCCCTTGGCTGGCTCTCGGAGCAAAATCGAGATTAGCCCCTCGAGGGTCAACAGCGCGTAAGGCTCATTCGTTAATACCTTCGGTCGTAAGGCTCCCGGGTCGTGCGATGCGTTTAGCTTTACCTTAGTCTCTCGAGCCGTCTTCTCTCCGACCCGGATCCCTCCCCGTTCAATATCCTCGCTTAATCTAACCTCCCAACCGCCTCTTGCGCCCCCCTGCCCCCGCCCCTTTCAATTTCCTCCACTAATCTGGCCCTGCCATCGCTCACGCGCCGCTCTTGTGCACCATTTTCCTCGAAGCCCCGACACCCCCTTTTTGGCGCCCCGGGCGAGGTTGGCTCTCTCTTTTCTGCTCCTCCTTTGCATCGCCCCTTATCCCTCCCAACACTTCAGTTCGCCCAGGTTTTATTATTATCGGGCCCCTCTCCTGCTCGAGGCGGCACGGTAGACGTGCGTAGCTCTCCGTAAACATTTTTGTGCGCGTCATGCAAGAATGACGCTGATACGGGCGATGTCACGATACGTGTTGGGCGTTGGTGTTGCAAAGGGTTTTCTCTCGCCCCCGCTCGAGGGGCCTGTCCCGGCGTCTTACCCTCGGGCTTGGTTCTTCCAGAGCGTTTCTCTCTTTTCTGCTGGCTCGAGAGGGGCTGTAGGTAGCGTTTTTGTTACGGAGCCATGTTTTGGAGTCCTTTCTCTCCTCGCTCCGTATCTATTGTTGGAGCATTGTTCCTTAATTTCCTGTGTGGTGATCGTGCTTTCAAAATTTGGGATTTTTGTTGAATATAGTTCTTTTGGGTGCTTCCTCCTCAAATCAATTTGTTTGATTCAGTTTTCAATTCGTCTGCATGGTGAACTAATTGAGAGTTTATAGAAATCGTAGGTTTTTTTTGTACTTCTGGAGAAAGGAGAATCATTTTTTTACGTGTTCGTCGAAACCCGGGGAAATTTACTGAAACGTCCCAACCATGCTTCCCAAGCCATGCTTGAACGCCGTCCGTATTCGCCTCAATATTCCAATTCCCAATATGTTATTCTTGTTGCGACTTTTTGGCAAGGGCTGATAGCGATTCTGATGCAAACCTTGTTAATTAGGGTATGAAGGGGTTTGAAGATAACTTTTTCCTTTTTCATTATATTCACCAATGCTTGGCGTATAAAGGAAAAATAATCTAAATAAACTTATTTTTGGGAGTTACATTTTCCTGCTTTCTGGTGCCAACTTTCTGTGCCGATTTCAGTCGTATTCCTCTACATATGTGAGAGAAAGTTCATAACCTGGTATTTTCATAATTTGCGATTAATTAATTTTTATTTTGTAATTCAGTCTTTGTGTGCCATCCCGCGTCATTAAATGATGCTCACTTAATGGAGGGAGGTTAGGGAGTTTCCAAGGAAATGAAACACAAGTGTGGATCAGGAAAGGCTGTAATGACAGGAAACATTACGAATCATCGTTATGTGTCAGGAGAAAACGTCGTCGTATTCCATGAATCGGTTTTTATTGTTGTTTCTCAATGTTTTCGATTTTTCAGTGTGCCTTCAGGGAAAAAGACTCACATGGCTTACTACTTACAATGTCATGGTTTGTATTCTGCCTGGTATGATTTGATCCTTCTAATTGTGTACAAGACCTGGCTTCCTAAAGCCTCTGTTCCCGTTGAGGAAGCTAGGGAACTCGGATTCACTGCCATGCGTGTTTTTTTTACTAAGAACGCGCGGTTTTGCTGGAATTTCTAAACTTTTCCGTAAATGTATTCGTTGTAGATTGTGTCGCGTGATTAAAAAGGAGAAAAAAGAAACTCCTTTGAAAGCATCGAAATGATCGGGTGATAACCATCACAATCCGCAGGTGTTCGTCGATATTGACGCCCCCGGTTCGTGCTGGAGTTGGACCGTGTAAGATTTTTGTTTCTTGAAAATTGGCCTATTTGTGCTTGTCTCGTATTTTTCGTGCTGGGCACGTTTACATTGTTTTATCACTTCCATATTGGGGTAGGTTTGCACCGATGTGATCGAATCCATCTGATTTGGTCCGCTTCGACATTCCCGAATTAATCCGACGAGTAGCGTTTCTACGAGTCGCTCTCTTCTCTTTGATCCTTGCCGCTGGTGGAGCTCTCTTAACACATTGCGACGGGGCACGGTAATGGTTTTCCGGTATTGTTTTTCGAGTCCTTTAATAATTATATTCTGCTGTACAATCTCATTTTTACAGTCAGTTTTTCAGTCAGAGTGGGTCCCTTAAAAAATGCAAGCGCAATATAGTAAGTTATCATTTTTTTCTTTAAGGTTAAGTTTTTTACTCATCGCCACTACAATGTTTGCGGCTCTCTTGAAAATCTCCTTTTGTTATCTGGGTGCGTTGGAAAACAAGCGCGGGATATATTCCTTTTAAGCTACTATTGCTTATCATTGGGAAAAACTTCACCCAACACCGCTTGCATGCTGTAGCGGTCTCTTGTTTTTTCGCGTGTGTGAAGTTTATTTCGGGATCTCTCCCCGCCCCCCGCGTAAAGCACAAATACCTATGTTCTGTTCGCTTATTCATGCGAAGCTGTTGTGTGCTTATTCTGTGCTTTGCTTTCTTATGGTGTGGGTATCCAAAGAGTTTGTTATCCTGTATTTTTGGGCCGCTCGTTATAATAAATGATCGTTGCAAGTTCATGCTGTTTAAATTGTTCGTATTCAACCTCCAGCAGCTCATAGTATTATTGCGCGGTACATTCGCGGATTAAAAAAAGAGCTCTTCGTTTATGTGGCTTATTCACAGTTTACTTCATTAATAAATGAAGGGCTAATATATGGAGTCTCGTTTGTTTATAAGTGGATGCTTGGGTCATGAGGTGCATAGGTAACGTCAAAGAATAACTTTGTTCATATTTCAGTGCATTCTCAAAATGTAATAACCACATTTATCCAGTAAGTCGGGGGTTATTTTTCGAATTATTGTGATATAAGGCTGGCTAAACAATTCACGGAGATCCAATAAAACAGTTAACGGAGATACGTTTGCCTGTCATTGGTTTCCCCATCCTGGAATGGTTGTTTGAATGATTATTATTGATTCACCATAAATCATAATATACATGATAGTCATTGAGACTTAATTATATTTAATGGGATGAAATTCTTGGAAAGCTACGTAGCAATGTGGTTCGTAGTGATAGATATCTTGGTTTTAGGGTATAATATGGGAGAGACGAATGCGGTTTAATCCAGTTTATTGTATCCGTCTCTCCGAACGTGACCACTTGAAACTTCCAGAATTTCGAAAGGGGAGCGTGATTAAAATCCAACGCGTTGTTGTCGCCCATCGTCCATTTGTTTATTATGTTGTGAATATGGCTCTGGGATCCTTGTTTATTTATCCTAAAATAGGTTAATTGTGTGTTTACATCCTTATAGTGGGTCACAAGAAGGTTTATTTCATCCCACGTAATGCGTCGTTTTTAATACTAGTGATGAGAATTGTTGTGACATCGTTGAAGTATACATGCACTTAATGCCTAGAATAATGCTTTCGTAATATTGGTTCTTAGACTTCGCGACTATCATTATTTTGGCTGATAGGAGCTTCTCACCCCTGACACCTTTTCCTGTCAAGCGGTCGTCTTTTATATGTGACTGAGGAATATTAAAGGCATTACAGGCTTCCCTTGCCAGCCCCTTAGCGAGGTGACCGGAGATTTTATTTTTTGGGAAAAGTAAATATATTTCACCCCCTCGTGTATTGCACCCAATCCACACACCATTCACTCGAGTCGTTTAATTGGCACTATCTCGCAAGTCTCTTTTCCTTGCTCCCTTCTTCTTTCCCCCTCTCCTCCGTTACTGCACACTTCAATCCCTCCCTTACCTCCTCATGTGCTTCCAACTCTTCTTAGCAAGGAGTGGTGGACCGTGGGATACGGAATTCCGAGCGGTGCCGCCAGTAATAGTGTTTTGTGTTGTGGTGTTTGTCTCTATTAATTCGTCACCGTATGCGGATACTATCGTAGATTGTGATCACTGAAGTAAGAACACAATTATGGAAATACACTGCTTTTGTGATAATGGATTTACACATCCTGAAATCATAGAATATATGTTGATTGTGGTGTTGAGTGCGTATTGGGGGAATCATTTAGCAGTTAATGTGTTTCTGTGTATGTTCCCAGTGCCCATACTTATTATATTCACTCCTAAGGCATGTGTTGTCAAAATCTTTTTATTTCTAGTAATTGCAAGAATTAAAATTTTCGGTAAATTTAACCGGTAGTTCTTAAAGCTCTATGATTGTTTGTGATTTATTTATATTTCTGTTGCGTCCATTACCTTATTACATCATGAAAACCTGTACTAGTGTTGAAGTGAAAAGGATGAAATGAACTTGCTGCCGGGGTATCCAGCAGCAGAGCGCGGTTTTTTTTAAATTTTCGCAGTTTAGCAGCTTCATTTTGACGCATAGTTGCGTTTGCGATGCTGAGTTTTGCAGCGCCGGTGTGAAGGAGAATTTTTGTCTCAGGTTCCGGCCTCGTCACTCCCACGCATTTTTCACTGCCTCTTCCCGCCCACCTCTCCGTTCCACGGAAGCTTCTCTAGTCTGCCGCTGTTAATTCCATAGATAACCAGGTGCGCCCAGATCTGACGGAGTGGGAAATTGCGTTAGGTCAGTTAATGTTTACTGGCCCATTTTCCCGGAAGGGCGGAGGGTGTTGTTTTTTTTGTTCGAGTTCCGAGAGGAAGGTGTCAGTAGGCACGAACGGAATGAATCTCACTCACCATTTGGAAGGTTTTTTTTCTGTGGACGGGAAGGTAATCCGGGACATCATTCCACGACACGGATTTCCACCTCGGAAACGGAGTAAAAAAATTTGGCGCATGTCGTAAGTTCACATCCTCCTTGAAGTGTGGAGCATCTAGGACCGTTGTGATTCTTTTTGTGAAAATTAAGTACGAGCACTAATTTTTTCTATGTGGTTTCATTCTGTTGTCCGGACGCATGTTAGCACTGCTTGGGATTAGGGGAGGTATGGGTTGTGATGAAATAGGGCCACGGGACGGTGGAACGCTAATCCGTGGACGTCACCTTTGTTCCGGGAGCGGTGGTGATAGGGTTGGGAACTTCTTTTATTGAATAATGGAGTTGCGTCAACCCATTCGGTTCTTTTCCTTTAAAATCGTTATTTTATTGGGCATTGTCGAATAGATGAGCTATCTTAAGAGGACACGGGGATAGTTTTGGGTTCTCTGTGGGCATCGTGATGTCCAGCATTTTTTATAGTGCAACATGCGAAGTTCGGATTATGACGCTCCGCATGGAAAATCTTATGTTATAGGCCAGAGTATTGGTATCCGTTTCACAGTCTCACTATTTTTGTCGGACGGTAACTATCCCAGTTTATACAACAATACACGCATTGGCACTTTCCACCATTAGTTCGACTGTCCCTCGCGGGGATCGTTGAAGAGCTAGTAGCTCTTGCAATATCTATTCAACGTGGAATTTTGATAGGCGAGTCCTCATTTTAAGTACCTCATTAGTATTATTTTTCAAAATGTTAATTCCAGCTGGTTTCTTAACTAACATAACATAGCGGGTTATCCTAATCATGTTTGGTACCACACCGAGCAAATGTGCGAACGGAAGGGAAGGCACCCATTCCACTCATGCCTCTAATTGAAGTCTGGGATATCCTATCCCGCTTTCTGTGAATAACTAACCTGTCTCGAAAACGTGGGATGTTCTGGGAAGTCGGTGTGTCGGGAGCGTTTTCGTGGGTAACCGACCTTGTGAATCTCTTTGGTAGATGCTACGTTTGTTGATGACGTACATCGACATTCGGGGTGAATTTTTATAGCACCCATTGCATATTTGTGATTATAATAGTGAGCAGTTACTGTCGGCAAACTCATCAGAATTACAAGAGATTAAATAATTTGCATGACACTAAGGAAATATGTATCTCACCATCATATATTTCTGTGATGCGTTAGCAGTAGCTGCTATGTACTCTACGAATCTATATTCTTACCATCGTTTTATAATCGAATTATGAAAAGCGTACTTTCCGGTTTCATTCGAAGAATCATATAATTTTGAATGGAAATATCATTCTGGCGCATTCACAATTGTACATGAATCGCGTTACCTAGTTATTAAATGCTCAAATTTAATTAATTTTACGAGTTGTGTTTGTTGTGATTTGGATTAATGAATCCATCTTGGATGCTATGTTTTGCGGGTAATGTATCCTGCTTTATTGACTGATACCCTCCAGAGAGGCAGCCATTCGTGAAAAATTATTTTTTGCGTACCACGTGCTTCTTACTCGATTTTTTCATTTCACGGCCGTTGCCCGACGGGTATTCCCGCGTACCCACGTGCGTATCTAAATTTGTGGTTTCTGTGACGCTAATTTGAGGTGAGTTATCATCGCCATGGATAGCAGCTGTCTCCCCTCTCACTGCCTGTACTCCCCTCACGCGGCACTTACTGAAAGTTTTTGTTTCCCCGTTCATTCGTCCTGAATATTTAATCTCACTTTTTCCTGCATGCTTGGTCTATGGAACCATTTCCTTAGGTTCTCTAACGTAAGGAATTATGGAGTGGTTTTCAGTTGACAGATTTTTTTTGGCGTGGGCGATGTTGCTTTGCGTATATATGCGTTATTGAGTCTGGTTAAATGGCTCAAGCAGCTTTGTTTTTAGCCTTCGTTATTTGGTGTATTTTGTTTTATTATTTATTATTGATTTCGACATATAATCCTCACTTTTCACATTGTGTCATGTCTTAGTTCGCTTACAAAGAATGACTGAGCGGGACCTGTGAATGTGATGTGGTTGGTGATTTTTGTTTTTGCTCTTAAAGTTGTTAGTATCTTATGTTAAGTTAAATATTGG
This sequence comes from Pyrrhosoma nymphula, assembly GCA_963573305.1. Classification (NCBI taxonomy): domain Eukaryota; kingdom Metazoa; phylum Arthropoda; class Insecta; order Odonata; family Coenagrionidae; genus Pyrrhosoma; species Pyrrhosoma nymphula. The sequence goes on along the minus strand of OY754337.1, from coordinate 44,769,885 downwards.
GTGTGGCCGTTAATAATATGGCATGCTTTTATGAGGCCAATGTTTATCATCGCCAAGGTTTTTCTTCTCATCGTCCTCGGCTCGATTCGCCCTCTTATCGGCCTAACGCGTTGGAAAGAAAAACTTGTCCTCTACGGTGTTTTGTTCTTCCCGGGGTGTAATTAATCTGTTAAGTTTCGTCCGGGAAATGAAATGAGTACTAGGATTACTCGTTCGCCCGCGCATATTTTTTGGCCTCGTCTCGACGGCCTGCTTTTTTTGAACGCGTCATTCTTCTTTTTCAAGCTGTAGGTATGGTCCACCCATTCTATTTTTTGCGCAAGTACAAATTGTGTGCTAGAACAGCCATTGAGCATTCTTGTGGAGGAGAATGGGATTTATATTGTCTTTCTTAGCGCGTCGGTGTAGACGTGTGGGTGCATATTGGGTGGTTTGGTGCCCTCATTCCATGTTATAAATGAAATTATTTAGTCTGTATGCGTTTAATGATTTTCCGCGTTTTTAACCCGAGTAGAGGGAATGTTTCTTATGCTGAAGTTCATAGGCTTAAAATACTTGATTTTTATTAATGGTAGTGCTAACGTGTAGTACTTTTCACCTTTTTGCGACTCATGTTTTCCTTTGTTTTATTCTCAGATAACTATGATCAAAATCCTGTTTAATGTTGAAATGAAAAGCACGTTAAATGCCTGGGCCACTTCGGTTTGGAGAGTTTAAGTAACGTTTTCTTTTGTTAAATCCTGTTATGGTAGTTCGGTAGGCGTGTTACTGCCGAGGCAATAAGTGATATGTAGCACTGATGAGGGTGCGGGACAGATTAGCGCTCATTAAGAAGTGGAAGGTTCGTGACAAACAAGGCGTCATCGTAGTGTTTAAAGGTATTCATAACTATTCTCTACTCCTAGCTCTTCTAAATCTAATTTTAGTCACCAGGGTCAGAAAACATAGTCTCCCAGCCATTGCTTTTGTCTTCATTGAGGAGGGAAACAATGCGGATCTTTTAATGTTTTTTGACGGTAAATAATATTTTTATTATGTGAAAATCTTGAAGCGAGATGTTTTAATTCTTTTTTAATAACAAGTCATTTTAGAAATATCAGGTTCTGTAGACGTAGTTAACCCTTGTAACCTGTCAGTGCCCCAGTTGTGAAGAGCGTTGTGGCGCGATGACGCTTCGTAAAACTTAGCAGGATCTCCACTGACGACGAGGGTCGTAGACTTCATGCCGCGGATGTTTGAAATGGATTTCTCGGTCTTCATTCCTCTGCGACAAAACATCTACGAATCAAGAGCAAAACGTCGTCCCCTTCCCAGCTTGTTGTGAAAATATACTGCAGGAAGCGCCGCCTTCGCTTTAATAGGACGCTACTACGTTAACGTCCCTGTTTTTGCACTGGAACGGTGAATCTTCTTGCGCAGTTTAGTTTATCGCCACGTACTCCTCCAGTTTTATTTTCTTTTAATTTTACGACGGACTTGGTCTGACAGTCGGTATTGCCTTTGGCCCAAGGTCCAGTGATTGCAGTGCACCAGTTCTATCTGCCTATAAACGTGACAACCCTATTCGTTTGGCGACAGTGACCTAATTTTGCAGTCTATAAATGGTCTTGGGAAAGAGGAAATTAGTCTGTGGATCACCTTGCGATGATTGCGTTGAATAAGGTTTCTTGTTAAATTTTGTGGACATCATTTTAAAGTATAACCCTCCTTTTTAGTACGCTTGTTCGCTCATACGCGAGTCATGGGTTTATTTAGCTCCCTTAATACTTTCATAAGTTTATTTATAAACTAGCGAGCCGTAATTGGTGTAATATTTGTCATATTTGTCTGGTTGAAGTAATCGGCTAATTTAGTCTGCTTAGCTAAAAATCCTATTTTCCATCGTATTGTCACCTTGGTTGGAAAATATTGTACATGAATATATTTGATCCCTTTACTCCAATTCGAGAGTATTTTGTTATTGTTTAGGCAGATATTTTAGGAGAGCTTTGCTTTTGGGGTTTGCCTTATAGATTTTCTTGGCGTATCATTGTGTTATCCTTTTTTTTGGGAACTGACGTTGAGGACTATTTGGGGAATTTTAACTAGTACTTCCTCGTAGATTTAAGCGGAAAGATCCGTCTTTAGGTCCAAAATAATTAGTCTTTTCGTTTAATTACCCCCTCCCGCGGACCTTTTTCTGAGAATAGTTAAAAATAGTGAGGTGTATCTCCATGGTACTCCTTTATTCGCTCGTTCCGGAGTCTAATTATATTCCATCTATCAGGATCTTGCTATTTTACTAGCACTAAGGATACACATGGGATAATGGAAGCTACTAATTGTAAGAAGAGATGGGGGAGGTGCTTCAGAGTCATAGTCGCGTTTTCAGGCCAAGGGTTCCTTATTGCCAGATACCTTCACAATATGTTTTTGGATGCTCGTCATTTGCTGTTCGTGGATGGTAACGTTTCGTTCAGGAACTTCGGGACCATTTAAACTCAAGCTGACTTGCGTCGATACCAGTATTCTCCGTGAACTCTCTTTTGTGATATATTTTATGCGTGTAACTGCGTGTTTTTGTGTGTCAAAGTTGATGGATATGAAAGATTACTGGAACCTCGCTTCATAGTTTTCTTGTGTTCTACTTAAGTGGTGGTGAATACCTATTGTTGTACTTTCATGAAATGACTCGTCTACGTATTGGTAAAATTGGTATGAGTGAACTTCGGCTGTGAAACTTTAAGCAATGCTGTTGGACAAAGTTTAGAAAATATTGACTACTGGCTAATTTAAAGAGGGCTTAGATTCTTAACAACGCCCTTCTCGTTCTCGTGAGATGCATCACATTTTTTCCACCTCGGTTTTGTTTAGAATCTCGTTAATTTTTGGGTATTTGTCTTGGAGTTTTGAGTCTGAATCGATCACATTGTACACGTTTTTGCGTATACTTGTATGATGAATTTATTAGTCTTTTCCTGGTGACACATCCTTTCCCCTAATGGAGAAATATATTTCTAAGTATATTATTTAAGGCATTTCTTGTCTTTTATCTTAATCCCGTATAGTACTAATTAATCTTTTGCTCTGTTTATTTTTATATTAGTTAACTTAAAATCCTTTATCAGAAGTACTAACAGTATTTTTTTTTTCTTTCAGGTAAGTCGCATTCGTGGTGAGATTTGATTCCCCTGTTGGTGAGTTTGAAAATCTATCACTTTTCGTGAGCATTCATTTTTCCGGTTCGATCTCACAATCATTGCTGCATTTGGGAACCGTAGATGCACTGAAATCCGGTCATTTATGCAATGTTTGTAGCACAATCATTTATTAATCCGCTCTTGCATTTGATCCATCATTGTGACATTAGCCAGTTAATGATTTGCTGTGTAACTCGAAGCTACTATGTGTGATTTTACATATAATCAATGAAATAAGAGACTTATGGAAGTAAATTTTAATGGTTGCTGGGTTTTTTATATCATCGTGTATAAATCCCACTCAATTTCGCGAGAATCCTAGGATTTCATTTGACATTAAGGCGTTGGACAGAAAATGGTTCATCGGAAACTGAAGATTCTTCGTGGGGTTCCGGATTTGCAACGTTGACTCTCTGCTGGATGAATACTTGATGAGTACTATTGGCCCACGTTCTAGAGCAACATCCACTGAAATTGTCGAAGGGCGGTGAGATTTAACGACATTTGTGTTATATCCCCTTTGGATTCGTGTTTGAATCCCAATTTGTTATGCCTTTTCGTATCTTATTCATGCTTTTCGTTGAATTTCTTGCGAATGGTAAATATTGGTTCGTTATTACTGAACTTTCTTCTTTGGTACCCAGAAAATTCCTCTCAAGGAAAACAATCTTCTGTCCAGTGATGTTTTTTCTGTACAATACCTGAACTCTTGAATCTTCATTCTGATATATTTTTTCTGGCCACCAATTCGATTCATAGTTCTGCTCATAGCCCAATAGTAGTTTCAATGCATATCATTCGGTAAATTAGTATTTAACGTTTAAATTTTAGCGCCCGTAGGTGTTGTAGTATGTTCGCCGAGGAATTCAAGAAGGGAGCAGTTAAAAAGTAAATTTAAATAAAAGATTGATCCAGATTGTGAATAAAAGCAGAGAAATTTTCAGTCAAAAATCCTCTACTTTTATTGGTAACTTGCATTTATTTGAAAATTCCCCGAGGAAAATTATAGATCGTACTTGGAAGCGCAAAGTGAGATAAATTGATGGGAGTCGAAATTGCTGCGTGGTCCTGTCTGGAGACGGAATAATGATGCCCTTCATTCAAGGATATTTCGCTCACCCCTTCTCCGCTGTCTACTCATCTATGACTTTCCTGTTCAAGCTCCACAAACCCTTCTCTTTTTTCCCGGTGCAGCCGCGTACTGCCCTCTCCCCACCAACTCTCCCACCCCCTCCCTTCGCAGCTCCGTGCCCCCGCCTCTTCTTCCTCTATTTCCGTCCCCTCCGTGCTCTGCGGACGAAGGGGAGGGTTGTGGGGGGGGGGGGGTTATCCATTCATCCGTAACCCTCTCCGATGCATAGAGTGGACTTCCGAATCGAATCATTTCGGCTGGCCGCATCGAATCGGTATCGGGGCCGATTGGAATGCGGTGTAGCAATGCGTCAGCCCTTGGCGGAAATGACGAAACGCGAGCGGAGTTCATAAAATTCCTCGATGGAAAATTCATTGCAGGAGTTAAATAATTTCCGAGAAAATTGCTTGATGAGAAGTAGGAAACATTGAATACAATGTTCACCATGCATGTGACTAATAATAATAAAATCAAGAAACTAACTTTGAGTGCTTGCTAAGGAGGGAAATCCATTAAAACTGAGTGTCTTAATTGATAATTCTTTTTCTTTGGTGGCCAGTGTGAAGTGTGTCCGCCATTAGGTTAGTATAATAGATATTTTAGATAGCGTTTAGAAAATTTATGGTGCCAATGGGATATTCCTTAAGCTGTTGTAATCTTGGAGCTTTGACTTCCAGCATAAAGCCTAGGTATTCGAAGTTCAAAGGTGTGCAGAGTAAGAGGATGTAACTATAGCCATAATCGTATCCTTGATTCGATGTAATTTTTTTCACTGAGAGTTTACTATTTTCTTGACAATTGTATAACTCGTATCCTCTCAGACGGCGATTTAGATGTCAACATCTTTTTAGTTTAAAAAGATGACTCCTTAAAATTATATGCGGACTAATTTTTATGGGCAGTGGTACCGTGTTCGTCTCCCAATCCAAGAGACGCAGGTTCGAGACCAATTAACGGTGGAAAAATAATAAAATGGAATAATTACAATTATCCTGGCACGAGACATCGAGAATTTTCTACATTCAACCCAAACTACCCGGCCCCATAGTTGACCAGCAAAAGTCTCAGTGGAAGGCATTGATGGCACAGATCAAGAAGATCGGAACGGTATCAACTGTCACAGCTTCGGACGAGGGTGAGAAGTGCACCCAATCGACCGGAGTGCTGTAATGCGGAAGGCAGCGGGAAACCACATTAGTCTCTGCAATTTAATATGCAGCCATGCATGTATATGAAGTGAAATTTTTATGTGAAATTAGCATATTCCCTCAAGTTCCCATGGTACTGTATGTTATACTTTAGGTTATTACAGCCGACTTTACCTGATCACAATCTAATTTTAATGTATAACGGTTCAAATTCAATTTTAATGTAGCTCATAATGTGGTGCTCTCGAGTGAACAATTCGAGATGCAATAATGTTCGAGATATAGCACGGTTGAAGAAGGCTCTTTACTGGCGATTGACTCATCATTGGTGCCATTACTTCGTCATGTGTACGTTTTCAAATTCTAGTTCACTAGATATATTGAAGTGTTGTCTCTCGTGGGATGTTTGTACATTGTTGGGTGTCGAGAAGTATCTCGAGTGTGTTGATAAGAAGGAATGGCTCGGGTTTAGTATGGAATGAGGCGAGGAAGTTGTTTTACGGAGGACTCTCAGGCAAAATGTGTATTGGTTTTCTTGTGCACTTGAAAATTCGTAGTCCTTATCGAGTCCGAGTGTTTCTTCTCGATGAAGGAAAGGCGCTTGATTAATGACAGCGTTTCTTAGAAAATAGTCTGCTCCTACACATCCCTCTGTGCTCCAGACCCGGTTAGCCCAGTGATTTCTCAAGTATTCCTAAGAGCCTTCCGAAGAGGATATCTATCTCGTTTGTATTTTTAAATCTTCCATCACTGGGACCTCTGTGCTGTTCTCACTTCTTTCGAATGTGAATCGTAGTAATGAATGATAGCTTGCACTTCATAAATGGGTTTTGATTATAAATTAAGTGAATTTGTTACCGTTGCTCAGGATTACAACAGCGTTCTACTCCGCCGCGAATTGCTTAATTTGACTTTAGTGAGTTGGTATTAAAACACATGACCAACTAATATAAAACGCATACCTTAATTTGACTGGCATTGAAAATAAATCACGCATGCATTTTATGAACTTTTGATGAGTTATTTTTCCATGGTGGTTAGGATCAATTTGGCGGCGTTGTTTCCCTTCGAGGTAATGTGATGTAGCGTAGCTTATTTGCGTGATGGATTGTTGTGTGTTACAGTTTTCTTTTACTTGGGCTTAATGCCGTGATGCTCGATTTATTTTTAGTTTAAACCTAAGTAGTGAGGTAGGGTAAACAGCGGTATGGTGGTAAAACTATGTTGGATTACCTAGCTAAAGTAATTTGCCTTGCTTTTTGTATAGAAAGTTTCATTGAGGCATTCTCGATGGTATTTTACGAAATCCGTGCGAGGATTTTAAATTCCCGTCGGTATAGAGGTATTGTGTTTATGGCGACACGTAATCCATGCATTTTTCTCTACCTCGTCGACGCGGAGTGTCGAGAATGCGTACGCGCCGGCATTCCCCGATAATCGCGTCGGATTAACCCCTCATCCGTTTATTCAATGGGCACTGGCAGTGGCGAGTTAATAGGTTTCCCGCAATCGATTGTGCGAGGTGATGTTGGGCGGCCAAGATCCCCGCGCCCGCCCGCGGATTTCCTGCGGCCCCGTACTCCGGCCGCGTGGCGGTGGCGTCGGTAGGCCCAATCTGAACCGCGCCAACCATCTGGGGAATTTCTATGAGCAGCCCCCCCGCTCGCTCCATCGAACCTGTCTCTTTTTTTCCTCTCGCACCTCCTCCCGGACGGACGCCGCCCCCTCCCGCCTCCTCTGAGCTTTATAATTGGAAATGTGGTCGCTGCGATCGGGGGCCGAGCGGCGCCACACGACGCGTGTGGGAGGCTTTAAGCCTCCAGTCGATCGCCGCCACCTCCGCGGAGATATTTCATTAAAAGTATCGCCTAACACTCAGACCCCCCAACTCTTCCACAGATATATGTGCTTTCGTAATTTTCGTCTCGTTTTAGATTCCAGACCCCCTCTCCTTACGGGTGCTTTGTTTCTATCGCTGGTCTTCGTCCATAATATTTTTACTCCCTCGTGTTGGACTTTTTTCTAGTGTATCCGTCGACCCAGTGTAGCTCTTGAGCGAGTTCTGATAGGTGGTAAAAAAATCTCTTCGTCTTTCGTTCTAATTAGGTTTTTTTTACTCGAGAGCTTGCTTCCCGTGATTGACGGCACTCGTCGCGAGGCTTTGGAGAATGATCTTTGCCGGATTGTTTTGGCAGTGATCGAACGTTGACGTGGGCGCTCGAGGAGGGGATTGCTTTAGCCCATGCCACCGCCCTCTCTTCTTCGATCGTGTCCGCATTTGCATTTTAAATCAGCTGAATTGCGTGGAGTGAATTTTTTTCCTGCTCACCGCCTCGGGTGGCGCCCGTCAGATGTGTTCCGACCTTGCGATGGTGTCAAGTCGTGGGGGATACCCGCAATTGTTACTCACCGGGTCCTCTGCGTAATAAACGTGTTACCTATGAGTTAGTAAGACCGGTGGTGGATGATATGTCGTATGAGTCGAAATCTGCTGGATATTGACTAGTGGTCTACCTTTAGGTTAATGTGGAAACTAGTTTACTCTTAGACGGAAAGCACGAAATTTCGTTATACCAGAATTGCAAATTTTGTTCGTAACGGGTTCTAGAATTCATAATGCATATAAATTGTCTTGTGTTTAAGGCGACTGAAGAATCATGGTACACATTTTGGTTACTACAAAATATATTGCTGGATCCTCGACTTTTGGAGTTAACCTATTTCCAATCTGACGATAGGTTGTTCTTTAGAATTCGAAGGATAATCGGTTTCGTTCTATTTTTTTTGCGAGAGTGTAAATTGGTTTTCACGTTTCCTTACCACGTATGCTCTCTCGATATTATTGACAATCAATGGAATATCAGACGCAAGTGAAACGCTTGTGAAATTTGTTTTCAGTGTTAAGCCGATCGATATTTAAGTGCGTTATTTTGTTGTTTGACTCGTTTCCCTGACCGGTGTTTTGGTGCTTTAAGCGATGCCGCGGTATAAACATCATGTACGGGGAAGAGAAGCGAAGATCTCTGCCATATATAGGCGTAACGTGGCCTGCTCCCTTAGGTAATTCATCATACCCAGAAGCCTGCTGACATTAAAAAGGCGTAACCATCCCAGTCTTGAAAGGGCCTTGAGTCAGTGTACTTACTAATTAGGATGCAGGTGAGGTAAATCATGCCGTAGCAGGAAGCCCTTATGTTTCGTAGTATTCATAAAGGCCGGCGCGGTCGCTTCAGGTCTTTCTGATTTCATTTTCTCCTCCTCTATTTGAGTTTACAGGAGATGGTGCCGCTAAGACAATTAATATTCTCTTACCTTCCCTATCTGAATTATCAAGTGCGCCATGCGCCAAGTGATAGGGCGCTGATAACGGAACTGATTGTATAGCGAAATTGAATCTAAAGTTACTGGGTTTGCGGGGACACTTGAAATTTTTTCATGTGAAATATGAAGGAAATTACTCGGGTGTTCGCGAGTAGCCGTGGTACTGGGTGTGGGCTACGTATGCCGAGTATTGTCGATCCTATTTAAATTCCCTTTGTTGCTGTAATTGATTGCTTTTAGGTGTATTTTTCCTCGAAGGTAATTGCGGTAGGGAGTTTTTTCGGCAACCTTGAGCTGTTGGTCGCATTAATCATACCCTCCAAGGTTTCCCTTTTATCACATTGATTGAAGCCCATGTATCGTCAGGGCTGTATCCATAGCGTACCTTAAGAAAAATTGTATTATGCTGTCTCTTTACCAAGGTAGGGGATATAATTTCCTCGGGACGTAAGTTTTTGCTCCATTAATTGTTATCTCTTGAGTTGATGGTGTCTGTCCAATCTTTTTGCTGGTAAAGCCAGTCGATTGCACTATTTGTAAAAGAAAGCGAAGTTTAAGGGTAAATTCTCTTGGACATTAACAATTTGGAACAACGCTAATGCTAACAAAATATGCTACCCTTCAGTATTTCTCAACTTCCCAAAAAAGTCTCTTCTGCCTGTCTCACTGACTTGGATATTCAGAAATGGTTAGTCTCAACTTTTTTCCTTATCACTCGACCTTGTTTCTTGCACATTCAGTATGTTCGTATCTAGTTTCTCCCTCGTTTTTAACATACAAAGTTTTCGATGTATTTTTCATTAAGCAAAATAACGTTCTCGGCTTAACCGAATCTCTTCATTGCAATTTACTCAACAAAAAATCTCCTTTTGACGTGTGGGCACGATGACTATTTCTTGGAAATGCAAAAATTGAGTAAAGTGCAGTCCTCCACTGCTGCAGGTATCTCCTCGTCCTTCGTTAGTTATTCATCGTACGCAATGGGTCTGGATCGCACTGTATTGAGTTCGCCGTGACTACCGGGAAGTTGCGCTACGGCATTCTCAATCCATTGTCCGAGGCAATTCGACGCGACCCAATTCCAAGCTGCGGGCAGGCTTATTGGTTTCATTTCCTTGAGTGACCTTCCGCGTTTACCTTTCGGTTCTGCCTTTTTGCCTTGGGGTCGGTCAGGGGCAAAGTTAGAAATCTGTCTTTTGCTCGTGGCGGAGATTGAAAGGGAAGTGGGAGTTTGAGATTGCGTTTCCGGGTCATATCTAGCGTTACCGCCTTAAGCCGATGCTTTGCTTCCGATTTCTTTCGTTAACGTGCTTCCGCGTAACGTGCTAACGCGTAACTGAGCATCCTCTTGCTGTCGCAGTCGTGGCTATACATTGGCTTCTCGTTTCTCCTTCGTATTGAACGTACTTGGGGAGGGGGCAGTATAGAGCTACAGGTGTAGGCTGAAGAAATAACAATTTTATCGGTACTGATAGCCGACACTTAAAATGTACTTTTTTGTAGCCTTAGTAAATGCGATGAGTAAGAGAGAAGCTCTGTCAATTTGTTCCTGCACAGGATAGAAGCGAGCTAAAATGGTACATATGAAAATTTTGCGTAATTATTTATACCCATCTTACGGACATTAACAAGCATAGTATAGAGGTTGGTATGCAGTTTCCCACTTATATGAGATGTAATTTTGCTGCTATTTTCGATGCTTAATTTTTTTTCGAGTGAAGCCTAGCGGGATTTGTAAACGATGTTTTGTATTGAAGTTAGTCGTGAAATAAAAACTCATTTAAGGGGAAAACTGCCTCCTCTTTCTACGTTCAGGATATTAAGTTCAATCCATTGTGTGCCTAATAGGGCGTTAGTTGGGTGTGGGTACCTACTAGTGAGGCGTACACTAGGACAAGGTCATTCCAGAGTTATGGCGGCAGCACATTCCTAGAGCTTTCTTGCCGCTCTGCTTCTACCCGTTGTATTTGTCAGCACATTGCATAGTCCTTCGGCTGACGTGGACTTCATGTGCTTCAGGTCTCGGGAAATGCTCATTGTAAGCTCATTTCAAGTCAAAAATCACGACTGTGCAGTTGAAGCTTGTAATTGATGTCACATTTCTTCCAAGTATTCTCCGTTGATCCTCGGTTTTGATGGCCTGGTAAATATAATGCTGACATTCCGGAAATAGCTTGCTACCTGCCACTTTTGTTTTGTTACTGCCCAATATTATTCATAAAAGGATTAACTATTTATAACGTACTGTTTGTATTTCTTTAGATCGCTCTTTGACTTCCCAGTTAAAGCTATGCACAGAGTAACTATGGTTGTTTTCAGGAACGGCCGTCGCATTGCCCTTGTCCAGGTTGGTTGGAAAACAATTTGCACCTTTTTATTGCGTAGTGTGAGAAAATGAGACGTAAAATAATTGTACATTGCTTCATGGGTGATGTAGTGGTGGAGTTAGGGTATATTAAGAAACTGTCCAATAATGTACTTTGCCACATTTTTGCCTTTCATTGAGGTTGAAACGCTTTGTGACGGAAATGAAGAGACTGGTTAGTATGAAGGCATTCTTCCGCTCTCAGAACGTTGTGTAGTTCAGTAGATTTGGGAATCCTGTTTTGTCGATTTCCGTGTTACGCTACCATAAATCATTTTACATTGCTTTCACGCAATGGTATTTATAATTTTCCCATTATTTTGAATAATTTGGAGCTATAGTATACAGTAGTTGGTGAACATTTCGCCGAAAACGTGGGAATTTCGCTGTGAAGCGCCGACTTCATATCCACAATTTACTGCCGCTCATTGTGTATTTCATCATTGATCGTTTGATGGCTTGTGATAATGTTGTAACCCTTGCCGTTAGGGGACAATAATACATCAGCGATGCATGGAAGGAAAAATTCAAAATGCAAGTGTCTCAGCGCACACTTGGCTATAAGTCGATGGAATTTCGAGCTAGGATTCAGTTAAGAGTAGAGATAAAATTTTTGTTTCTTTACTCAAAACGAATTTTATTTTTTAGTTTCCTGCGGCCGCATTTACGTTAAAGTTTTCCCAGCGAAACTTTTCTCGGGAACGTGACGGAGATGAATGCAGAACCTTCAGAAACCCTGCTACGTGCCCGTAACGGCGTGAAGGAGTGTTTCGCGGGCTCTCTGGGTGGCATTTTGGTTTGGGTGGTGGGGGCTCGTGGGGCCAGCCTCCTCCCCCGGTTCCTTGCGGCGCCCCTGTTCCTCGCCGCCCTCAATTGAAATGACAGACCATCAGTCAATCCATCGCTCTTCCAGCATTTGTCTTCTTCACAGGCCACATCTTCCTTCCATTCTCTCTTCTTTCATCTTCCCTACCCTCTACGCCTCCCCTTGACCTACTTGCGCTTCCCCCTTTCCAACACTCAAACATTTCCCCAAATGTGCTCCACAACATGTGCTTCCTGCTCTTTGCAGTGGTAAGAGCAGTCTTAACAACATCGTTGACTCAGTCGTCGAAGTTATTTACTTCGCTTCCACAACTTTTCTCTAAGCTATGGGAGAAATGTTGGTAGTGAAGAGTATGCGTAGCATAATTAAGCGTATTGTTGTTAGTACTTCTTATCTAAGTTCACTGTCATTAATATGAAAATATGCTTCAGGTGAAGAATAGCCAACGAACGTATGCTTCTTTAATGGAAAAATACCATAAGGAAAAACTAATAAATATTCAAATAGTGCAATGGGTACAATGTGTTGGTTGGGTCCCCCGTGCACATGGTGCGCTTGGGCATTGCCCAAGTGAGAACATGCGTTAAGAAGGCATTGGGTTTATGCGTCAGTTCCCGTGAATAATAATTTCCCGTATGAAATAATCACCCCGTTAATGACATCATCTCCCTTTCGCCTCACGTAATTGCTTGCGCGTATCTCGTGACGTGGAACCGCGAAGTATGCGACCCCGCCCCCTTTCTCTAGGCGCTATAATATTTCATAAAAGGGTGGGAGAATGTGTGGTTGGTTGAAATTTGGTTGGATACAGGCGCGAACATACAGTGAAGGGAGCTATTGAAAGCGCGCACGCGGGGGCGCTATAAATAATTCATTCTATCTTCCGCAGCGGCGTCTTACGTCACTTTTCTCTCCTGTCTCTCCCTACCATTCCTTCCAGTTTACGCATCTCCTCACATAAAGGGTTTTCCCCCCCTCCTCGCGGAAAAGGGTTGTACCGCCTTGGCATGCTACTTCTGACGGAAGGCCGGCCCCTCCAGGCCCACCCACCCCATAGCGTTAATCCGGGACCTCTTCCTTTGCTCTTTCCTGCTATCACTCACCCTCTAGCTGTAGAAATTAGGGCCTTACCATTACGGTATGCTTCTTCGCCTGCCTCCGAGGTAATTTCTGTTTGTAGGCGTTTATCCTGACCCCATCATCAACTTCCCCTGTTCGGTAAATATATTTGCTCCGCGGAGATAAACTCTGACGGATATCTTCATATAGTCCGCGTATAAAATCTTGTAGCATTTCCCTCCTAAGCTGAGCTATATTCTCTCTCCTCCCCTGAATCGTTGTGCATTTCAACGCACGGGTTCGCTTTGCTTTGGTACGCCCGCATGTTTTTCGCGACGTTGTCTTGGTTGGCGTAGGTTAAGGGACATTCCAGCGACGTAGATTTTCGCGCTGCGTTGGCGGGGCGGAGTCTTTGGGCTGGGAGCCACGCCGGTGTCTTTTGGGCTCGCTGAATGTTTCATCCATTTGGTTTGTGTAGACGAAAGCGCGAAGTTTCATCCCCCTCCAAGATAAATGAAAACATAAGTGGCCATGAAACTTTTCTCCTACTGGGTTTGTAAGTGCGGGGCAGGTCTGGAAATTCTTTGAGTGATTCAGGTTACCCGTTTTTCTGGTGATTCATTTAGCCTTCTGTGTTCCCAGTCCTCTTATTTTTCCTCTGCTCATTCTCGACTTGCGTTTGTTGTTTGGGGTGCGTGTTACCCGTTTCAAAAAGATTTAAATGCTTATGCGTCGGTCTTTTATTACATTTTTCCTTTTCCATCTCGTGAGCGAGAGATTATCTTTGTCAGGATGCGTTCTTAATTTAAATTTTTGTGTCAATTTTACTGTAAATGCGATGGTAATACATTCATCGGTCACTTTTAATAGCAGAATGTAGCACCATACGATTCATAGCGGAGTGAAACTCCTCCCTTCAGAAGAGAAAATTCTCCTAAGCAATGTACTTCACCGGCCACTTTTTTAAAATATTTTTTTTTACTCCTTGGCACTTCTTTCTGGTCTTATTCCGTTCTGTGACGCTGTTAACTCTTCTTGACAATTGTTTTCACTTTGATGAAACTTCTAATTGTTGTTACAATTGTTCTTCTAAATGTTTGTGCCTAATTTATATAGCACAATTGCTCAAGTGGTGTACGCTTTTACGTACATTCCGATTTCATTGGTTGTTCTCATTGAATTGGTGTCTACGGTTTGCCACGGCTTACGATGCATTGCCTATGTCTAGCTTAATAAAATTTATGTTGTTTCCATTCAAGTGAATTTTGATTTGCCGAAATTTCTTGTTCGATCAGTCTTAGTGGATAGGTTTAATCTACAGAAAACTGTTGGACACGGGTTATTTCATATTGTATATGGTTCGCAATGAGGTGATATTTAAACGAATGGCATTGCAATGGGTTGTATGCTCGTCTCTCGCATCCCAACTGTCCGATGTGGCTAGACCCTTACACTCCCTGACGTAGTCGTGCCGGCGACGGCCTTGCGAAACACCTCGCAAAATAGTCATGACCCGCATGCGCTGTCTTGCGTGCGCGCGTAATGGATTGCAGCAATCGCTGAACCAATTGCCTGGTTAGCATTGAGCCTCCATCTCTTGCCGATGCCTTCCTCGTCCTCTCCCCGACCAATTCTCCTCCAGTCTTTCTATTCTTCTCCCCTATTGTGATCTCTCCGGGCCTCCCAACTCCACCTCTCTCTTTTCATCTCCCCGGCTAATATAGACCTCAACCGTTTGCTCGAAGTCCCCCTTGAACTCGTCTCATTCCTTTCCACTCCCAGCCGGTCTTAAAAAACCTCGCGACGCCCCCATCTAGGAATTCCTAGACCCCTCCCAAACCTCATTCCCCCCTCCTTGGCATGACATTCACTTTCGTTTGAATCGACCATATCTTATCGATTTAATGGATCCCTTTCTCTTTCTCTCAAGCTATGCTGGCCCCATTAAGCTTTTTTATTTCTTGGTCCCCTTAAAATTCCGTTCGAACGTGTGGAAACCCTTTATATCCCTTCCCCTTTCCCGTCGTCGTTCACCGGCAAAGGTCCTCTGGTTGTGGAGGGGAGTGCTGAAGGCATTCGGGTCTATTCGTGAGTGACACCTGAAGAGCGAAAATACGGACTCCATCACTCACTTGTCCGTGTACGCTGGCCCCGCTCTCTCTAGCCTAAGAAGCGAAAAAACGGGCGAGGGCGGGCAAGAAGAGGTTCCTCTAATTATAATACTATTCTCTACCCGAGACTATTCCTGTTCTCTTTTTCACTCGGTCCAAAAGTTCTCTCTTGCCCTCTCTCCTTGCGCGGGCGGTATTTGACGGAGGGATGCTGGCGGCGGTGCCTCTTGTGCCTCGCTCAAGTACCCTCGTCTCTCGCGTTCCATCCAGCATTCGGATTTAGGTTAAAAGTCGACGGGAGTGAGTGCTCTCGCTGTTTGGCCGTGTTACATTTTTATTCCCATGTCTTTTCTCCCCTGACCGGCGTAGGAGCCGTACGCGTCTGGAGTATGGAGTATTAACGGTTTAGGGAAGTCCCATTTACCGAGTTGCGGTTACCGAAGCCTGCTCTGCGGCTCTGGGTGGTTAATTCGGTGGGAGGCTGGGCTGCCTCGTATTGGGTTTTGGAAATGAAGGCACCGTAGTTGATTCGCCCCTGGTGGGTGAATCAAGGTATCGATTACGTCCACATGCGACCGCTCATTATTTCTTTTTTATTTTCATTTCTGTTTTTTAAGCAATATTTCTCCCGCGAATACTCTTTTACGGCCCAAGTTTTCGAAGATTTATTACCCACCTTCGCGATAGTTTTTGCCAGTTCCCGCGGTCTTTCTGTGCAAACTTTCTTCTTTTGATACCAAGCATGATTTAGTGTGACTGTGTATACTGTCGTTAGGAATTTGACCTTTTTACGGCGTGAGCAATCATTTTGCGGTGTTTTTAGGAGCTTTTAAGAGAGTCAGGACCGCTTTCAAGTTTTGATGGTCCGCTACTTAGAATGCCGCCGCGGGTGAACATTACGTCACGAGTCCCTTTCCTGTTCAGTTCCCTGACGGTCATTTAAGTGTTTGTCAACTAAACTATCGCATTGCGGTTCTGAGATTTATCAGGATGGGGGAGTTGGTTTTCTATTTAATAATGACGTGGAAAGCGCCTTCGCGTATCAACGTAACTATCCCGGTATTTTTGTTGGCCGCGGCGATGAGTTCGAGCCGTGAAAAAATTATTGCGTTTCCTCGGGTTTTTAGGCGGTTGTCTCTTTAATGGAGGCCTTTAACGGAAGCGATACATAACTCTCTGCGCTTTCAACTGCCACGCTCGCGAGTTTTAGGGGTTGGGGAAGCAATTAAATCTTAACGGCCGTTGCAGTTATTCCGCCATTTTTGCTTGACGTTAATTAACTGCCGCCTCGTCTGGGTGATGTCCGTGCGGATCGGCGGCCAGCGACTAGATGTAGAGAGAGCCCCCTCGGACCAGCCGTGTGACACATCCTCTCTCTCTGCGCGTCCATACCCCGGGCGCGCGTTCCGTACGCTAATTTCCGATCCCATACAACGGCCTGGGCTCTCGAAGATGGACTAAAAATAATTCCCGGGAGTGGAGCCAGAGGGAGGCACTGGGGCTCCTTCCCTCGCCTTAACTTTTCTCTCTCATCCCCTTCATCCTCTTTATTCTCCACCCTCTCTTGTCTTTCCTCCCTCCTCGGCTATAATCCCCCTCCCCCGCTCTCATATACTGTGCTCATTAATGGGATTCGACCGGCTGTAAATTTTATCCGGTGGCGCTCCGCCCCTCTGACGGGGTACTAGTCTTCTCCCACGACGCGTCTTTCAGCCGTCGCGGCTAGGGCCCTCCAGGGCTTCCACTGACTCACTTTTCTCACTTTTACTCGCTTATTCGGAAACGGGTCACTTTTCTCACTATTTTGAAAAAAATGCTCATATTTCGGGCAAATCTAGCCTAAAACGAGCCTATCCTACAACAAAATCCATCCTTTTCATGGAAAGCAGTCCCCTTTGCGCAATTTGCGGGCTAATTTGGACATTGAAGTGTGTCCAATCAAGCTTCGCAGCTGCATCCTGTGGCGACATCGTGGACTCTGGACACCTTCACAGGAATATTCGGGGAAGGTCACGTACCGAAGGGGATGTCTATAGGAAGGACAATAGTGGCTTATTTGTGGACTGAAGCCCTCGGCCCTTCCGGGATCTAATACTAGAAGATGCTCAAAATGCTGTTGGTTTTACTATTTTTTATGACGAGACAATGAATGAGAAACGCTTTAAGGAACTGCAGGTTGGCATCAGGTTCTACTCTAAAAAGAAAAAAAGGTAGTTTTTCATCACTTACAGATTTCATTCATCATGAGAGCCACTGCTGAAATATTGTTTCAGTTAATTTGTTCTGCTGCTGAAAATGGTTCACTTTACTTTGGGAAAATACTCATGTCTCATGTGACGGCCCCAATGTAAATAAAGCTGTTATTAGGCTTTTTTCTCAGAAACTCAAATCTGATTTTGACAGAGGACGTCTTGACATTGGTTTCTGCAACCTGCACATCCTCCATACATCATTTCAGAAAGGGCTTGAAATTTTTGGAATGGAGGTATCTGAGGTAATTATTCTTGGATATGACTTTCTAGACTATCCAAGTCATTTTGAGATGCTTGAAAAATCTCAGAGAAGAAAGTGCCTATGTATGAGTTTCTGAAGCATGTTGTTTCTCGGTGGCTCACCTTGTCCCCAGCAGCAGAGAGACTTCAAGAGCAATTGGCAGCTCTCAAACACAAGTTTTTGTGTGTTACCATGTCAGAAAGGCAAATACGTTGAAAAGCTCCTTGCATCCAAGTGCTAACAGGCTATTGGCTATTAGTAACGCCTTTAAGGATAAAACTTTCCCTGCAGAGATACCCTTTGTCCTGTATAGTGATGAAGTATTTAAAAGATTTTCAAAACTTTTTCAACATGATCAGCCTATGATCCATGTTTTTTATGAAGAGGTTGAGAGTATATATTTCCCATTGCTAAGTAGGTTCTGCAAGCTAGAGCTGCTCACAAGCAAGCAAGAATGCATGCAAGAAGCCTTCTTTCTCAATACCAACAATATTATGGAAATAAGCTAAATTGACATTGGTAAGGATGCCAATCGGCTTTTTGTCGAACAGGAATGCTCGCCTCTCCAGAGGTTGAAGTTTTATCAAGAAGCTTTATAACATTATCAGGCGGCTGCGAGCCAACTCCAGAAATCAGTACTGGCGAAGGGAATAGAGGCTTTTATCACCTGAAATGTTTGAGGCCTCACAACATCATGGAAAGCTCCTCGCAGAACATTGTATCCGGTTACAAGATGCTGCAGACGCCGATGGAAGTGGTCGAAGGTGACCTTTGAGACGAGTGGAGATTGTTGCAGTTGGAAACCTTTCAGCCGTATGAACCTGGAACTAAGATTGACGATTACTGGACCCAGATATTTACCAATTCGGATGTTGCCAGTGATCCCAAGTATCCACTGGTAAGCAAAGTGGTGGAAGCTGCCTTCTATTTGGCCCATGGCAGTTCCGATGTCGAGCAAGGAATTTCTCTTTCCAGAAATCAGCTCCCTGCTGACAGGTCAGCTATGCTGGAGCGTACTGTTAATGCCAGGATCAACATCAGGGATGGGCTTCAAGACTACAATGACATCCCTGAAAATGTGCCTATGATGTCGCAGCTGCACAAGCACGCAACAGCGGCACGCAGAAAGTATGAAAAGTACCTTGAGGCTCAGCGGAAAGTAAGAGAATTCTGAAAACATAGTAAAAAGAGAACGCTTTCCGGGAGAGGCGAGAGGCCACCCAGTTAAGGGAAAGACAGGCGTTGGGCAAGCTGCAGGATGACCTTCATGCGACAAGTAAGGAGGAGATTGAAAAGCGCAAGGCTTCTGATCAACTAGTCAACGAGGCAAAAAAGAAGCTGGAGGAGGCTATTGCCAAAAAAGATATGACAAAAGTTAAGATCGCCCAAGGTATGTTGGAGGGGGCACAAGCACTGTGGTCACGGGCAGATGACTTTCTGCAGAAAAAGGAGCCTTTGCAAAAGAAAGTAGAGAAGAGGACATCATCTCTAGTAGAGCAGCTTTTTCAGAATCACAAAAAGTGGCGGGGTGATTATCCCGAGGCGTAGTTGGGCCCTGCCTAGATTAAAATTATTATTCTTTGTGATAATTACTTTTAACATTTGATATCCTAATGTACGGTACATTATGTACCTCATTCTTATCTATTTTGTACCTTTCATCTCTAGTCGAGATTTAATTTTTTTTATTATTTATGCTTTCTAGAGTCTGAAATACAAGTTTTCATTGTCCAATTCTTTGTATTGTAATTTTTATGTTGCTACTGCTTTAAAAGCGAATTCCAGCTTAAAATATTGCAAAATGTAGGGTTATAGTCTTTGCCAGAAGTACAACATGGGGTAAAAATCACCAATTTTCTCAATATTTTCTCACTTTTTCCACATTTTCCCCTCACTTTTTAGCAAAAATCACCCTTTCTCACTTTTATGTATCAAAAAGTGAGTGGAAGCTCTCGGGTCCCCTCTTCTCTCCGGGTACGCGCCTAGCGGTTTCTCCCCATGTTGG
Source organism: Pyrrhosoma nymphula (assembly GCA_963573305.1). NCBI lineage: Eukaryota > Metazoa > Arthropoda > Insecta > Odonata > Coenagrionidae > Pyrrhosoma > Pyrrhosoma nymphula. Next base: position 44,750,246 of record OY754337.1, on the reverse strand, counting down.
AGGCCCTCGACTCTGCGCTCGGGGCTTCCCCTCACGGTCTTGTCGCACCGTTCGTCCGGCGTGCGCGATTCGACGTGTCCTTCGCCCGTTGGGAAACCTCTTGTCATCCCCGCGTTCCTAATCCGCTTAAACCTCTTAGCGTTGATCCCGGCGGCTGGCAAGCCGTCAGGGTATTCCGCTGTATGAAGTGGTCCCTGTATTTTTGATGGAGAAAATCCGCAAATTCCTCGAAAGCTCTGGGACGACGTGGTGTTTTAGTGGTTTGAGGGCGTTCGGCTGCTGACAGAAGGGTTCCGGGCTCATACACAGGCGATTTCTTGTCTCATTTCGGGACAAACTGCGATTAGTTAGGTTTGCGAAATTCTTTGCGTCAGAACTGTTATTGAAATCGCTGTTTACTCTAGGCCCTGGACCTCACTCCAAACCCCTTTGGTGTGAACTTCACGTGTATTAAATTTAAAAGACCTTTGCCCAGGACATGTTATGCCCTGTTTGGTGTTTATGAGAGATTTTTGTATTGTTTGTAAATTGGCAGTCTTTGTGTAAGCTTGCGAATCATTACTTTCTGCCCTTTCCTCTTATGGGTATCTTTCGGTTGAAGGCCGTTTTTAATGTACGATACATCTTCAACAAATTGGCTATCGCTCCTAATGTACGATGTATGTTTTATGAAGTCCTTCATTATGATCTCGTCGAGTGCCTACATTGTTAGAATAAACTACAGGAAATGTGTTCGTAGTGATCGACCTGTGGTAATAGCGGAAAATCGAATTCGGCTGTCAATTAGTAAATCTCAATAATGTTTAATTCCCTCCTATCCCCTAATTTTTGTTGTATTACATTTTCAAGTTCCTTTGTTCGTCGGGATCAGGAAATTAAGGTTCTCAATGTTCCAGGTATTAATGCGTCTCACGATGTAGGGCCTTTTTTGTGTTGGGGAATCTTAGGAATTCATCGAAGATCACCTCTAAGAAAGAAAACATAATTTTCGACCCTGTAAAATCAACAACCAGCCTATAAGTATTGAAAGCACATAGCTCGATTTCCAGTTGTTCCGGTGGATTTGGGGAGAGGACTAAAAGGACATACGAGGAAGTCACAAACTTCAAGCTTAGCGGGAGTTCACGTTAGTTTGATTTTCCTGGGCGTATAGTTTGGGCCTCGGGCATTTTCATTGAGTTGCGAATGCATCGTAGGCCACAGTGGTTGCATGGATGTCACGATGGTTGCCGCCACTTCGGGGACAGCTCGCGCGTGTTGCCTACTCATCGGGCGTGAATTGGTCGGTGCTTCGGATATTAATGTTTTAGGAATTTGGGTTTCAGCTTCAGATCTTAACCTCCATTGATATACAGTAAAACTTCGATTATCCGAACTCGCCAACTATCCGGATCGCCAATTGTCCGGATCGCTTTTAGGGGAAAAAAATCTTCGAAAATCGGCTTTTTACAGTTACGGCAGTAGGCTATTCGAAACGTCTATTGTATTTTTTGTACCGTTGATTTTGTTTGACAGTTATTCGTTACAGTACATACGTTTCTGTAGCGTTCTTAGATAAATTCAAAGCGAATACATTAAGAAGGTTCCAAAGAAATTGACTTTTCTGTGAGTTATCCATTTATCCGTATATGTGAATATCCGGATGGGGTCCGGTCCCAATTGATCCGGATAATTGGAGTTCTACTGAACAATTGGTACTTTGGTTAATGCTTTTAATAGTATAGTTAGGAGTCATCAAGTGCATTGTGCTCTGTGTTTTCTCATGGCGTCGAAGCTGTAATTTAATGCCAAAATATTAGAAATAAAAAATATTTCCACCTTCAATGCGTAACTCTGAAGATTTATCGTATTCTCGTAAGACTTGAAACGTATTGCAAGTTCCATGGATTCATCCAAAGAGTGGTGTGGTGTAGCTTCAGCGTTCCTAAGAAATTCTTATTATTTGCGTATAACGCAATCAAGCGCCTGAAATGATTTGGAAGAAGGTTTTCAGAGTTTAGGTGTATTAATAATTATCTTCTAAAAAATGCCGGCTAAGAATATTTTCGTTCGATATTTTTTTTCTCGTTCTCCTGAGCAGGAACACTGAATATATTATTCCTTTGACAGTCTGGGTGGAGCGTTTGGCAGCAGAGAGATTTATGAAATATATGGCATATAATATTCTTAAAAAAAGTTGAGCTTCAATCATAATACTTTGAAAGATAATTGAAACTTGTATTCCAACGTTGATGCTTCTCGGCTTGAATTGATTTATATAGCCTAGTCTATCTTGTTTAATTTTTCACTTGGGGATTTGGATTAACCGAAAAACACGAGGTGGTGCACTAGTTGGTTAGTTTTTGTACTCATAGTTGTTCTGGCTGCGCTTCCCGATGAATCATATCACAGGACATATATATTCCTTGGAATTAATGCGAGCCTCATCCTCTGTCTTTTTCCGCAGTAAATTATATTCAGCCGCATGAATCACAAAACGTAGGTTTGGTGGATGTTCGTTTGTCGCCATGACGATTACCTGCACGGTTTAACGACTCCTTTCCTCTCCCTAGCTGTGCCGGCGTCTTCGCAGACAACATAACTTACCTAGTGCAGTTCATCTCCGTCCCGGATGCTGTATTTCTGGAATATTTTTAAGGGTTTCGGGCGAGTCTGCATCTCCACCACGCTGACCCCAAACTCTCGTTTGCCAAACCAATTTTTCAGCGTCTCTAGCCGGGAACAGTCTCTCTTCTTGTTTTCTTTTCGCATTTTTTTCATGAAGTGTGGGCAAAGAGTCTGCTCTTGCGTGCTGTGCGGATGCATTTGCTTTATTTTTAAGGACATTATTTACCCGGCTTGAACCTCAAATTCCAGCGCTCCTCGATGCAGACTGTTTACATCGGCTTTTGCCTCCTTGCTTTAGTTGAGAGGGTGTACACAAACTTATAGAATGGAAATGCACTGCAGGTTTTGGGTAGGTTTTCGTCCTTGAATAAATGCCTGAGATTTAGAGGAGACATAATGTTAGTGATTTTAAGTTTATCTGGGTGTATTAGTCAGGTTTTTTGTTTTAACCATATTTTACGTTATAGATGTTGTGGTATCCAGTATGATTTTCTAAGTGCGTTTATTTATGCATTACAGTTAAAAAGCCATTGTTGATTATGTCGTAAAATAATACTATACTGTTGGATATCTCTGTTCCGGCTGTGGCCCTAAGGTATTGTGGAATGGAGACAATTAAGAATCTGTTGGTCGCACTCTCTGTTGCCGCCCATCAAAATTTTGATTAAATAAATAGCGGTTTGTCCTCAAGTTATTTTAGTGAATAAAGCTTAGCTAGTAAAGCCTGCTTCAGCCATTAGCCGGAGGATTTCCTTGGGAATGATTAAATAGAAGATGCTTAAACTCATTCGTCGGTTGAATTCTCCTTAGGTGTCTCGCGTTCCCTCCGATGTCTTGACTCACTCGCCTCGCTATAAACGTTTTCCCGCTCATTTTCGACCTGGGAAACGCTTCCGCCATGCTTGACACCACGACCCCTTCTCTTCCCTTGGTAGGGGTACCCGCAGATCCCGGGAATGCGAGACGACCCAATTGGGGACTCGGAATAAGTTCCCGCTTTAATGTAGATAACAGGATTACGAAGGGCTTTTGTGGCCTGGATACGATGAGCCGACCGGACTGTTAGAGAGCGCCTGTCTGACCAACATCATTGCATAGGGGCTGAGGTTCAAAAATGCGAAAAACCTTCCCTAAATAGTTTTCGTTGAAAATAAAAAAGGATTATTGAGACTAAGAAATGGAAATTAACGTCTTCATCGATTTCACATATTTGTCGGGAATCACATCGGGCCTGAGATAAGGTTCATTTTTTCAAATAATTAAATTGGACGTCAGTCTTTTCCTTGAAAATTATGCACCATATTGAAACCCATTAAGGTTGGAAAATTTTAATTAAAAATATTTAAGAGGTAGGTACTAACCAAAGTAAATTGCAAGCCGTAAATATTCCACAAAAATTACTATGGCTACAAAATTTCGTTCTGGATTAAAGGTTTAGAATGGGCTGGCAGTATGGTAAAGGAGGGTAAGAGTACGCCCCTAGTGGATTATGGTTTGTATCTTATGGTTAAATAAATATATCAACTCAGAATTTCTGAACAGCAATCTTTAATAATTTTATATAACCCACACAGTTTGATAAGTTTACATCAAAAGGTTTTTTGCTATGAAAAATATAAAAAAATAGTCATTTGCGTACTCTTGTGATCCATGGTGTTTTGAGTACGCATTCAGTCGGCTAAGAGTACGCACCAGAAAGTCTTAGCAATTGTCACAAACGAATGGTCCGTTGCCTTCATATGCGGAGGAGGCCTCATGCCACCATTCTTTACAAATTCCTCACTGGATCCTATTGTCATTAAACGATTGTCCACATCCTGGGCATAGTTTCTTCTTCATTTTCTTCAAGAGGTACATTGATAGTTTGGTTAGAGCTCGTAGACGGCTGAGGATTGTTAACGTCAAATTTAGTTTTGCTTTTGCCTTTAGATTTTTATTTTTTTTTGTTATTTTCATTTTCTTTAAGCGTTTTCTTTTGAGCTCTCTCCACCATCCTTGCAGCCTTTGCTATATATTTTTCCTTCTTTTCTAGTTTTTTTTTCTTCCAACATTTTTTTGTAAGGTGAAGATGTAACAATTTCTAATTTCTGTGAAGGTCTTTTTCCTTTTTTGTTCTCTTATCCCAACCTTTGGAAGTGGTAAAACGGAATTAATACCAACAATAGATTGTTTTGGATTGGATTCATATCCGAGGTTTCATTTGATTCTTTCAATGCCCCAGTTTCATTATCTTCCGCGGTTCCAGCTGAGAGTCCTCTAACTTGAACGGTCATTGTATTATTTTCCCCCGGCTCGGCTGGAGCATCATTTTGTTGGTCAGCAGGTGGACATGGAGCTTCCATTAGTTCTTTCTGTGTTACTGTCGAATGCACATATAGTTTGGGTTTTATATCCGGATCAAACGGTTCAATCCCCGTCACTCTAAACGCATTTTCTGCGAGATTAATTTTTGCCGTAGCAGAGCACTTGAAATACTTATAATACATTTTTGGAATCAATAGTCAGGTCTGATTGCACTAAGGGCTTACTCAAATTCATTGCATCCATGTGTTACTCTGAAATATCTTACGGGAGAATGTCAGGTACTCAAGCCAGTGAGATGTTTTCTTGTTCTTTGATACGCAGAGGATTAGTTGTTCAATTTTTTCCGTTTCTTTCTGGTGGCTTTACCTGTGGAGGCAAGTAGCTGTAGGTATGGCTATTTCCCTTGTTTTTTTTAGACTACGACCAGTGTGATAGAAAGGAAGAATTATTCCATCTGTGCCTTCATGTAACGATACATATTGTAATTAAAATGCCAAAAAGACTTATGAATTTTTAAAATCAGGTTAACATTAATCAACCGGCTCCTATTAAAAATTTGATTAGCGTGCGAGTGATTTGGTATCTTTATTGGATTTCTTTCGGTGAATCTGGTGTCTTAATTCCCGATATCAATCATTACGTGCGGAATCCCTCATTGACAGGTCTTGGACGAGGTTAGGTCTGACTAATGCCTAGTAATTTATTTCCTTTGGCTTTAGAATTTTTTCCCGAGATCCCTTAAGTGGGAGGAATGGGGAGGGGGGTGGGAATCCGATGTGCCTGTCGCGGCCTCTCCAACTTGCCGCCCACATCCTGTCCGCTTCCTCCGTCGAAATTATTTTTTCCCCTTCTAATTCCCTCACCGTCGTGTGACAACTCGAGGCGATTGGGTGGATGAATTGCTCGGGCGCCCCGGGCAGTAACGCCCGCTCCACCCTCCTCCGCCCCACTTCATGTTCGGGCGGGACACGTTCTTCGGAGGGGACGGGGAAGAAATGTTCACTTTTTCTATTTCTGGTGTGTTTGATCGACTTCGTTGCCTCTTCTCGCTGTCCCTCTAATGAATTGGTTTTCCTGGCGCCCGTCCGCGATTTCAGCCCGTGAATTGATGGGCAGGCATCGTGTTTTTGCATCTACACCCGTTGTGTCGTTTTTATTTGCAGCACATTTTTGCGTTGACAGTGTGTCCCCATGCTTTTTTAACTGTCCAATTTGATGGAATCCGCCGTAATTTTCGTCATTACTGGTGTGATTCTTTTCTGAACTGTACTTTATTTTTAGTGTCTCTTGTTTATTAATACTGGAAACTCTGTTTACGATGTGACTCTCATAATTAACATAGTTTATTTATGAATGCCCTAGAGCAGCAACATCGTTCCATATCAAAGAAAAAAGGTCAAAGCGTTTGAAATTCTTTCACATAAATTCAAACAAATATACGAAGTTCTTTCGTGGTTGCTCATATTTTGACCAAATGTTTTTGCTGTTATCAATGACAGTGAAAGATATATTCCCTCGGGCTGTTTACCCGGAACAATTTAACGTGCTGAGCAGAGACATTGGGATTGAAACTTCGTGGATGTTCGTTGCTTAGTATAGGTTATTTACAAATGAAAAAATGGGTTCCTCAATGGAATTTATCTAAGTTCGTATGCAAATTATGGTTTTTAGTTGATCCTAGTTATTTTTGGCTAAAAACAGTTCTTTTCCGTTGGTATTGATTGTACAATTTCTACGGAGGAATTTCACTTTTTTTGGGCATTCAGCTACATTCACACCAGTTGAGTGCTATTTCGACTTGGCTACCCAAAGACCGGAAATTTTGGGCCCAACTCCTAGAGAGTGAACAAAGGCGCGAGTGCTTTCTTTAGAAGCATTGCATTGGAATGCTAACGAGGTCCGTAATAGCATCCACTTGGCGATTTCCCTTATCTCTTTCGCTGCGCGTCGACTTTGTCGCGCCGATGCATCTAAATCTTTTTGGGGACGGCACAAAGGGGGTACGGAGAGAGGACATTAATTCCGCCGATTCAAAGGCTTTTTTGAAGGGAGCTAGCCGTATCTCTCTTTCTCTGTCCCTATATTCCCATCCTCTCGTCGGGGCGGGCTTCTATCACTTGTCGTTTTTCGTCGGCTCATGCCGGGTACGCCCTGGGTTTCAAAAGCCTTCGCGTTCGCGGGCTCCGTCGCCTTGCCGCGTAATCGTCGTTCTCGACTCTGTGGAAATCGCCGGGCTCGCCCACGCGGCGTCACGGCCGCTCGCTCCGTGACTCAGCCGGTCAGGTGCAGCGTGGGCACCCCTTTGGCGAGTGGACCGCGTTGGAAGCGGGCGACGGGCCCGCGAAGGGAAGGGATGGAAGCATCACCTCAATCTCGCCACGCACCCCGCGGAGGCATGCGTGATTTTGCTCCCGGCCGCAGGCAAGCGAGCACGGTCGAGGAGCGGGCGACCCCCATCCTCTCCTCCCGCGCGCGGCGGCGGGCCATGGGTGGCCCGGGGCCAAGTCCCGCCGGACGGAAATAGAGCCCCCCGCGACGAACGGTTGTCACTTAAACCCGCTGCCGCCGCGGCGTGTTTCTGTGGGTGAGTGGTGGGCTCTCTCCAGCGGGTGTGGGAAATGTATGGCGGCCATCCCTGGCAGGGCCTGCCGGTGGCCACGTGCGCGACCATCGGGTGTCAACCACTGAAATGAATTTGGAATCGACCTCCATTTATCAGTTATGTTCCGAGTGCGGTTGTTATTCTCGGTAAAATGTTTAGTGGAATATCATCGCTTGTTTTCGTAATATTTTATTGGAAAATTACTAAGGAAATGTTCTGCTCTCTTACGTAAAACGTATTATATGTACAATAACTAGGTTCCACGGAATGTTAGTCGTGTGAGCATGAAGTTTAATATAAAGATAGTAGCTTTTAAACTAAATGTCATGAAACGTTTTTCAGAGCATGTGACCATGTTCAGTTGTAATCACCGTGGTACTGTAAAAATTTCTTTCTCTGATGACGGAATTTATGGGAAGTTATCATGCTATAATTATTGAAACTCCGCTCAGTTAGTGTTTGTGGGTTGTAATGAGGTGGAGTGGAAAAAAGGCTGCATGTTTTTTTTTTAGGTTTTTTTACCGAAATAATAATGCTTATCTATTTGAATTATTTTGTCCTCATTACATACTTTTGTTTGTTACTAATAGGTTTGACTTTTCGGGTCATGCCTAAAATTTCATGAAATGGCTTTTAGTTACTTTTTGTTGTCAACTAATGCGCTTTTTATTTTTAGCTATCAATGATATAACTGCACCTTCGTGAATTCACTATCTTTATTACTCGTGCATTATTATTTTAAAAAATTAAGAATTATCGGGCGACGTAACCTATATTTTACTTATTATGGCTGTTGAAATTCCTCCTACCAGAACTTGCCTTAAATGTATCAATTATTTTGTGCTCTTTGCTGTCGTTACCAGTATTTTAATCAGGAGCTGTATCAACCTGGCATTTAACCTTGCCGATGAGTTACTCGTAAAACCTTGTCAAATCACCGGCGTTTGCAGTCATAAAGCTCTTAGGCAGTTAATGTGTAGCCCTTTGTATTCTTAACCCGAAGGATATTTATTCCTCTCTGAAGCTGATTTGGTGCCGCGGCTGCTGGTGTATCACCGCGGGTGATTTTAAATATGTCGGCTAGAGGCGCCAAGCCGAATTATTCCCCGATTTTGGCAGAGGTTATCGTCATCTGTTGAGGGTCCGGAGGGGGTGAAGAGGGTCGGAGGGAGATGGAAGGAAGCGCGGGCTCTCTCGGGTATTTGGGCCGACTGGGACGATAAACATCGCGTTTTGCTCGATCTGCCGAATTTACCCGAATTTCCGTCACTGACCTTTCCCTTCGAAATTTCGGTTTCCGTGAGTATCGTCGAGATTGCATTCCACAGTGGATTACTTAGATTAATAGAACCATTAGATGAACTAGGCATAAGTGACCAACTTCCTCTCATCTTGTTCTTTCGAGCGACTTGCCCCCCCAATGGAAGAGCAGATGACCTTCGTACCAAACGTACTGGCTTATCTTAAGGTTCCTCATGCCCTTATCGCGAGAGCTTGAAACATCAAGGTTTTAGCGAGGTTTTCATTTTTATGAAAATTATCACTGCTGTATGACGAGAATACTCTAATACTGGTGTTATGTATGCTGTCATCTATTCTAGATGATCTCGCGTGAGCTCTGAAGCTTGTCCTCCGTTTTACGTAAAATATATTGCGTGCACCCGTGCGTTTTTATCTAAGTTCTTATTATGAAGAGTATTAGTTTTTGCGAAAGTCAGTAAACAAATCGGTACTAATTGAATTCTAAGGTCACGGAAGTAATCAACTGATAGTTTGTTGCATTTATCGACTGAAAATGCGGCTCCAAATTTTGTATCCAAATGCGGCTCTTGCGACGGCAGGTAAGGTTTTTGACTTGTGACTTAAGTTTTTTTTATACTCGCTCTTTCAATTCCGATGTGCATTGGGAAATATTTTAAAATCTGTCGTTCAAATGTCTTGTAATCCTCGTTTTTTGATTCGCAGAGCGTGGTTCTCGTCTGTCAGTAACTTTTTCCGATCCTCCATTGATGGTACGGTGGCTTCATTGATGCGCAGGGGCTTATTCACTCTGGTAATACTTGGCAGCTTTCTCCGTGCGTTCGCTTTATGCTCGTGGGACCGGAGTTCGACTCGTCATCTGTGGCGAGGAGGTATTTTTTTGCTTTGGTTTGCTCACTTCTTTGTCGGCGCGCAGCTCTTCCCGCTTCCCACGTGGTCCTATTGGGGCGCGTGCATTGCGTGGCTCGTGGGATCTTCTTTCCCACCCTCCCAGCGCCCCCTTGCGTGCTCTCTCGCAGGATTTGTTGGCTTAAAAGTGTTTGACGTGTGTCTGAGTAAGCGCTGTCGCCGCGTGGGGTGTCGGCCTGCGCCAAAGCCGGGAAGAGAGGGGAAGGATTCTCTTGTGTGTGGAGCTGTCTTGCGATGCATGCTATCTGATTTGTTTGTGGTCATCAGAGGCAAACATTAAAGCTGTCCCCATGCAAACGGCGGTCTACACATACGCTAAAACCTTTCGTAAATTGAAAGCCGATTTATTCGCTCGTCCGGGAATGGGAGTATTAGCGTGATGGGACAATTGATCAATGAATTGAAAAAGATTTGGGATTTTTTTCCTCCCTTTATTCGTGTGTTCGGGTATTGACGACATGAATAAATTTCGCAGCCTATTCTGTTTTGAGACTGTTCTAGCAATGCATTAGCTGGAACGAGGCTCAATAAATAGAGACCTGTCACATGAGAGAAAGTACGATCAAGGGTGCCTTGGCCTTCTAGAAGGGAGCTGCCTTGTTTTACCCTGCTACGTTTAAGGAATGGAATAAAAGGAAAGAGGGTATCATTGGGGAGAGGCTGAGAGAGAAAGGGGAAATGGAAACAAGAACGATGGCGTTACTCAGCATCTGTAAATAAGGCCGTTAAGTCAATCTCCTACGTTATGGGTCCGTAACTGAGGGTTACTGGAAACTTAAGTAACTCAGTAAAGAGGAACGATAAATTTCAGTGCTGTGTAAATACATTAATCTGTATTCGCGTTGTCCTAAGGCGTGTAAGGTTCGTAGACGTTGCGTTGTTTTCAAAGCGAGAATGGTCTTTGTTGTGGTTTTCCACGAGGAGTTCTTGATGAGCTTCATCATTGATTTCTGCCTCGTTGGTGGTGTGTGTATGCGCCCTTTATTTCGCACTGGGGCTTCTTTGTTATCCACTGGAAGCCTTATTTGTTTTAAGAATAAAATAGTAGTAGCCCCCTCCGTTTACATGCGCTTATCAGGGACTTGAGGAGCGACTGCTGCTGATAAATTTCTGATCTTTATATCTTCAAAAAAAATTTTCTCCGATTCCTTAATTTCCAAATTATTATTTTCTGGAATATATCAGCACTCAATGACCTAAGCATCTAAAGATTGGAATATGACAATAGCGGGGGTTTTCAGTGTACTTATCACAGTGTATCTATGCGCATTCTTCATACAAAGAAATGCTCAGGTATAATGTTTATTGAAATATCTTTATTTAACTTTAACTCCATTTATTGTTTACTAATTCCTAATTTTATTTCTTTCAGGTAAGTTGCATTCATGCAGTGGGTTGATACCTCCAAATTGAAGCACTGGGTGGTGTGTCCAAAACATATATCACCTTTTACGGAACAGGAATTCAGATGAGTTTTTTCACTTTATATATCTTTTTACTTGTACCTTGACATTTCCTGTTTTTTAGCCGTTGGTGAAGTCACTATGGGGAATGCGTTACTCCTTCCGACGCGTCGCCAGGAGCTAGCTAAGTTCTGTCATTTTTTTGCCTTAGATATTTCATTTCTGTTTTCATCAAGGCAGCGATGATTTCTTCGTCTTTGATGCTTGGGACTAAATTCTGCGTCGAAGCCAAAGACCTCATTAGTGACTAGTAATATTGCCTTCTTTCGAAAAGAATGGTTTAGGGAGTGGGTCAGATCTGGTGAAAGCTCTGGTGTTGTTTTATCCAGGAGACACTTTAATGTGTTTTAGAAACCTTTGATATTTGAGCAGTTTAGTTGTCCACAGCAGTTGACGTAATATTAGAAACTCAGAAGGGGTTCTTTTGTGGATGTCGGCGTGTTATAGCGGCCTGGAAGGTTATATGGCTTGCTTTTAAAAGATGCGTCGCAATACTGGCGTGAATACTAGAGCTCTTGCCATGATTTTGATCGCTCTGCGACGTCAACTCCTCCTTCGTCGATGAATAATTATTCATGATGGACTCCGGATGGGGCCCTTAAGGTACGAAAATACGTCAGTTTCAACTCATATTCCTCAGTAGTTAAGTGCACCGGGATAGTCTCATTCTCGCACTCTCTTGATGCCTCGTACCGATTACGAACACCAGAGCGGTGATTTTTTATTAGGTCTGTGCGCGGGAAGTAATGACTCGGTAAGGGTAAATTGCGGCCGTGTAAGCCGGGTTTTCGCCTGGTGGCCGTAAATTGGACAGTCCTGGATTCACTGGCACTCCCAAGCTGGGGTCGCAGGATCTTCGTCGCGTTTTCCGCTTTTAACGAATGTTTATCTCCGCGGGCAGTTTCCAGGACACTACCAGCTTTGCCCCTGTTACCGAGGAGTGACTCGTTGTCTGCGTTTGGTGAGTGGTGGATCCACCATTGTGCATGAGTCACCGCTCCGGGCGAAACAAAGGTGAACTCCATTGCCTCGCCCATTGTTTCCTCTTTTCTCTTTTTCTCTCTTACCTCTTTCACGCATTATTCCACTGAATTGCCTTGACGATGTTGTTCTCAGGACAGTATATATGGCGATGTCGTCAGTGGGAACCACGTACGACATCGCAATATATAGTGGTAGAGAACCGCGCTGCCGGTTGGGAATTGGTGGGAATCATGAAATCCATAAAGTTCCTTTTCAGACTGTCACTCCCTACATTTCTGCAATAAATTGTGCAGTTTTTTAAAATGCTTATTCCGGTACCTCTTTCCGTAGACTTCGTGTGAGACTTATGTGGTTCCGCCTACACTTTTGCGATCCATTTTTAAAGACAGGATTGCCTCGATTTTATGAATTAATTCATTGTGGTTTCACATTTCTTCTGCTATGTGTTTAATCAGTATACTAGGAAAGAGTTTTTGTAGCACAATTCGCCCAGTGGATTAAGTACGCAGCAATTCAATTACTATTATCTTTTTTTTTAGTTTTACCTCGGTTACTAACGAAAATAGAGAAGTGTTAAGGTAGAATCTAATCTCTGATTGGTGGAGGGGAATGCCTATTTAGTTCCGGTTGGAACTACGGAAACCTTTCACCCATCCGGACAAAGTTCCAAAAATAGATTCTTTCGGAAGGCCCATTGGGCACATGATGTAGGGCATTCGTTATGCATTGGCGTACCAATGAGGTCGCAAAATTGATGCCGTCGTCAGGAAATTGGGCAAGGAGCCCCGAAACATCTGAATTCCCGTGTGCTTTTCGCGGCCCTCAGCCCTCGCCAGTGACGTGTCCAGGATTTTGGTTTGGGGGGGGCTTAATATGAAGCCTGGGTGTCCTCTTTTGGTACAATTTCATGCGTTATTTCAGTTTATTTATGGCTACTTTTTTATGGAAAACGGCTTTGTTATTACCTTTTTCCCCTCTCGATCCCTTGAATTTTTCATCCAATATTATAAATGGTAGAGCTAAACCAACAATATGATTTGAAATTCCACGGGGGGGGGCTGAAGCCCCTCAAGCCCTCCCCCCCTGGCTACGTGCCTGGCCCTCGCCCGCACCCTCCCATTCTTCTCCACTGCTCCCGAGATTGGCTAGTGTGCGGGGCTGGCCTTTTGTCCGGCCGTGCACTGCGGCTCTTCATTGTCGCCCGGGTTCATTGCATGCCCCGGAGCCAAGCTGTCCGCTTGGCGGGAGGTACGGTAATGCTTTTCCGCGGTTTCCTCGAATCTTTCTCCGCGGTCCTTTTCAATCCTGCACCCTCGCTCGTACACTTCACCCACACCGTATGAACCGCTCGTCGACAGGCATTTCCGGCCGGTCCTCTGCGTATGTACGCCTTGTTTCATCGTCGAAAAACGTGATACCCTTTTGGCGAGGCCCTCGTGCGCTTGGGTTACGAATAACATATGAAATCGGTTGAACGAATTCGGACGGGTAGTAAACTGGTAGGGAGGTCGGTTTTCAATTGATGAGAGTTTGTAGTTGGTTTCTATTCCCGTGAGATGTGACGCGCTCGGTTGAGTTAGGCTTATGTGACTTGTAAAATACATTTCCACCGACCCTTTGAGCACATGCGATGTGTTGGAGCATCAAACGTTCCTATTTTAGGTTGTACGGTATCATTTTCCCGTGTTGCCATTGGGGAAGTGTCACTGTTGCCTACTTAGTTCTTTTCGTTGTGGGGATTAGGTAACGTTAGGAAAATATTAGTGTTATTAAAACAGGAATTTGCATTTGTTTACCCTACTCTGATTTTCTTTATTTTTCTTTCTTCTTTCATGTTACCCTCTTGTTTTCTAGGAAAAGAAACACGGTTTTTCTTATTCCGATATTTATTCATAAACCCAATACTATTCCTAATGTAGCCATGTGTCAAGTTTAGCTTAATTCCATTTAAATGTTAGTTTTTGAAAACTTAGACCGGGGAGTCAGCTTGAAATCGGCGTGAATGTTCATTGTGACGCCAAATTGTTGTTGAAAGAATCTCTGTAGGTTTTTACAGGTTAGGTACTCGCGTTATAGGTGAAAGAATTTCTTGCGATATAGGTACTGAGTTTTTCCTCGTTTCATTTCTCATTTGAGTACCAGGTTATGTTCTAGTTTCCATGCACGTGTGTTATGATGATGCTCCCTTTTTAGAAAAGATTGTGCGTTTCCCAGTAATGGATCTCGATCTCTTTCCTGTGGATGTCTCCTTAGTTTTTATTTGAGAAGATTTAAGAGTGGAATAAATTGGCTCTGAATAGATATTTCCGTAGTCAGTGATGAGCTATTCCCTGTCATGCCCCAGCGTTTAAAATAAATTTTTGGAGAACAATAGATGGCGTTACGAGAAGGAAGAAGTGTGCCCATACATAAGCGCGCGGCAGAAAAGCGGTGCATTTGGCGGTGGGATTTATGGTATAAGGCTAAAGGGGGGAGGGGGTCCTGAACGATATCGCTCCAGGAAGTAGTGATGTTCTAAGGTCGTAAGGAATCAGAGTGGGTTGGGCTGGGCGTAACGGCACATCTTTTTTGGGGCCCAGCCACAGTGTATATGAGCGTGATTTCTTTTTTGCTGGCCTGTGAAAACTGCTGAGTCCTTTATTTTACCTCCAGGCGACGTTTTAACTCCTTCAGCACTTAATAGCCCGATGGGATCCAAATGGCGTCAATAAGTGGCCGGAGTTTCTCAGAGGAATTTTGTTTTCGGGATCTTTGATAGCTAGACCTATAACTTGGAAAGAATGTGTCCTCCAATCTGGGTCTACGGAACATTGCGTTAGAGGTGTGATCAGATAAGGAATGGTTTTATTGAAGGATTTATTAATTTTCGCTTGGCGATCTAGTTTCCGCTGTGAAAGTATCCGTATTTAAAATAGATTGTTTGTCACAGAAGTACCCTGACAATTGCCGTATTATCATACAACTGCGCTAATGGGTTGAAGAATGTTTTACCCATGTATTTAGTTGAATTTTTCCGAAACGATTTTAAAAAATTGCTGCTTACGGGTGCCTACAAAGCTGATTCTTGCGAAATAAGTAACGATACCAACTTATTTTGTCATTGGTATTGCCTAGGCCTCTCATATCTAATGTGTTATTTTCAGTTTCATGATTCAATATGAAGAAAATATTCATCGAATCCACTCAAACAAACATTTGTTTCGAGTGCCAAAAAGCTCCATGGAATTTCGTTTTGTGTCGTTTCGCTTACCAGCTGATCGGATGGGACCTCCTTTAATCTTAAATTCCTCCAAATAGGAAATGTTGATTTAGCTTACGCTTGCGTGTAATGAAATCTGCTCAAAAAATTAAAAATTAAACCGGGTCAAATGTAATCACGTCACCCAATTCGGATAAGCGGGGACGCTTTCCTCTCGCGTTGAGTAAATGGAAACAACTTTGAGGGATTCTGGGTAAACAACATTTCAATTTTTTTCCAATTCTGTTTCCTCGTTGTAGTCCCACCGCCAATCCACTTATCTCTCCCCGTACTGCTTCAAAAGCTGGCGATCCCCGTTTGCTCTGTGAAGCGTGGTGTCACCTTTACCCGTGAATGGGAATGCCTACTCTTAAGGCCACATCGCTTCGCGCCGGTACGGATACATTTTCCCCGTGATAAAGATCACATTACTGGGTAAAACGTCCATCGCAAGTACTCGGAAAAAACCCTTATTTATTTTAAGGCTTGGGCTTAATGTCGGACAATACCATACGCCAATGACTGTGTAACTTTAAACGCCATGTAACATACGATTTTCTGGATTTTGGAGAGTTCACTTTAGTCGTTTTCTAAATTTCCGTGGCATGACGAGGCAGAAGTTGGTTGACTGCCTTATTTCAGCGTCCAACCATCGCGCGTTCCTGGTGGCACGGTGCACCTCAGTGAGTTTCATGTTAGGAAGGTTTTTGCGATAGAATAGACGTAAACAAAGCACCAATCTGAAATCTCCTAGATTCCGTTTCGTCGTCATTCATCATTGTTCAGGTGATAGTTTTAAGATGATTTTTTTGCATTCCAAAATTATAATATAAATAAAACACTTCAAGTCGGCCGATTGTGGAATGACATTTTAAAAACTGTTTACAAACATCTTTATATGATTCAAAAACTTGTTCCCTGCGAAAGTAGAGTTTTGAATTGAGTGTGGAGATGGATGGTAAGATTTGAGTGGGTAGAGATGTTTAAGAAATTATATTGAGCACGGTGGGAGAGGAGGCTGACGGTAGAAATTCGGAGAAGTTAGCAAAAGTGTATGGAGGAGATACTTAGGAGGTAACGACATGTTTAACGGAATATTAGTAGGAAGAATTTTGGGAAAGCGCAGGAGAGGGAGAAGAGCGACAAGTTCTGGGCGGTTTGAAGGGTGGAAAAAGATACTAAGAGTTAAAGAGGGATTAAGCATTAGTGTAGTGAAATTTTACTGAGCGAATTCTATTTTATGGAAGTATTCAAGACTCCCGTGTTCCAAGGTTTTATAATCAGGACTGTCCTATGACCTACATTTTATTTCCTAGTTACATTTGCTAGAACAATAATGAAGTGTGTATACTGCATGGTTTGGACGTGAAATCCACTGAGATATTGTCTGCCGCATCTGAGATTTTGGGTGTCAGACTGATTCTCAATAACATAGTTGTTGCTTCCCCTGGTTCTCCCAATCATTCCCTGGAATCTGAATTCTCTCCTATAATAATATTTGTTTTCCCAATACTCCAGTTAGCAGAACTGACACCTTCAGCTGCATGAGAGAGGAATTTGCCCAAGATGCGGTGGCGGCTTTGCCAACATTTTCAAATTCTCTGGAAGTATCATATGTGAACGTAGCAGCGCTGATCCTGTCTGTCGTGAGCAACCAAGAGGGGGACGTTGACGGAAGCCCACGCCGTCCTCGCGACACTTCGTTGTTGCTTTCAATCCCTCCTTGCGTTGGGGTTTTCAGGGGACCGTCCTTGGGAAACTTTCTCCCCATTTCTCTTCGGCTGCGTATGTGTAGGTGCTGTGTGGGTTGTGGAGAAGCATTCCAAGACGTGCCCATTGGGGAGTTGGTTGAAAGGAAATAAGGCATGAATAGCGAATGAAGTTTATTTCACGTAGTATTTTGTATGTGACGTAAGTCAGTGAAAACATTTTATGCACGCCCCTCCATAAAAAGCGCTGCATTTCTTCCCTGTATCGCCACGTTCACCTTCAATAATTTTGAATACCTGCAATCAACATTTGATGAGTTAATGCTATGAAAAGTTAAAATTATGTCCGGGAAAATAATTTTCAGTGAACTTCTTTGTATTTCTCCTTTGTGCGGAGCGGTATCACGGACATCTCAATAGATGATCTCCTTTTCTAATGTCAAATGCCGTATCAAACCAGTTCTTTTCAAATTCAAAAATCTCAATTTTTTAAAACATGAAACGTTTTAGTTGAGGCTCTCAGTAGTATCCTTTGTTGTGAGAGTAAAGCAGTCACTCTGGCATGTACCCAAAACGTTTGTGAATGTTTCCATACATTTTATTAAAACTGCCATGCATGCTTGGAAAACGGGTATTCCAATATGGAATTACTGGATAAAATGCATTTATGCCTAATGTGAATTTCATTCGATTATGCTCGACTACTTTCATTCGTTATCATGGTGTCGTTTGAGAATGACGTCTTGTTTAGTATAATTTTATTCGTTATCTGATTGGCGAAATTCATGTATAATCTTCATATTATTTTAATTTTTTTCGAGGCGTCATTGGAGTCCCTATCCTTTACCTTGGATTTTTGTATTCATTTGTGCCACTATGGACTACGCTCGATGTTTATTTCCTTCCTTCCATTTTATTTGGATAATTTTATGCAATTTTCTGTTATGGCTATGCGTCCTTCTGGTCTTGTTTGTGTGAAATAATATCAATGCCAACGTAGAGTCGTGTGATAGTTTACCCTTGTTTATATCTCGAATTTAGTGGATGTCGGTATTCATTCGAAGCTAACAGGAGATATCCCTTTGGCCACTGCGGTATTGGTTGTATTGCGTCCCACCTTTCACATTTCAGAAGCTGTCGATGCTTCATTCACCTGACATATTTTAGCTGTCGAGTGGGATAAGGGTGGATCACTCCGCATTTGCGAGCCCCTCCATTGTCCTCCATCGCTCGGGACCCTTTCTGCCGCCCGGGCGAACCACGATGGGTTCGGGGACGTCTTCGAGCCTTGTAACGAAAAGGAAAAATAAAAAGTTTTCGGAGTCCCCTCTCGTCCTTGTCCCTGTGCGGTATTGGTGAGTTTTCTTTCCCTCCCTTTGTCCCGCATCTCCCTCCCCTTTCGGTTTCATCTCCACCTCGCCAGTCTCCACCCGCTCTCTCCAATTCTTCCGCGTCTTTCGAGGTGTCCCGGCTCGTATCTCCGCCTCCCCTTGATATCCTCGCACGCACAATGCTCCATATATCCCCTTCTTCCCATGTTCCTTTCGCTCTCGTTCACTTCCGTCCCCGCGTGTGCCCACGGGGGAGACCACTTCTATCCCGGGATCGTCGCTTCCCGCCTCCCGAACTCCTTTTCACTTCTCCCCTTAGGGGGAATAGATGTCTCTCCCGGCTCGATATTCGCCTTTCCCTTCGGCACCGATGGGAAACGACGGAGAGCGGTTTTTTTTGTGGACAACAAAGGGGTCGGTTCGGGCCTGCTCTTGCAAATGCCTCCCTTTTTTCGGAAGGAACACCACCCGAGAATAAGGATAGGGACGTCATTTCTTTTTCCCTCCCTCTTTCTCTGTCTCCTCAGCGGTCCTCTTGGAAACATTGAAGCCTCGTAAAGGATATCTCCATCGCGAAGATGCCAAAGATCAGTCGAATTTATTGGTCCCCGGGGCATTGTTAAAGTAAACGAAGGACGTCGGTGAGGTGACGCATTCTTTCAACGTGGCACTGGCGTGATTTATCGTGAAAACATTCTTCGGTTCTATTTCGGATTTTTTCCCCATCAAATAAGTTCGCCGCTTGGACGACTCTAGTCACCTTTCCCTATAGGTTGAGAAAAAATTGTGTGTGGCATTCAGTTGTTATACGTCATCGCCGGGAATAATATATTTCCAGTGGGGCAGCATTCGAGTTCGATATTTTTCCGACCCCGCCCCGCGTTCTTCGGATTTTTTTCCGTGCCGAAATATTTCCTCTCGCCTATCCGCCGCGTATTGTCGCGTGTTGGGCGCCTGGATCTTCTTTCTATTTACGGAATTCGGCCCTTCGGTGTTCCCTGTTCCGAAGAGGATTTTTATCTGCGCGTGAGAATCTCGCTCGAAAACAGGGTCGCCTTGGATTCCCACTGTTGACAGTAGGTACTCTCTGTCCCCCCTACCCCCACCCTCACCGCGGTGTGTATAAGTTTCCACATTTTCAACCCGGTTACCCTTCTGGGAATACTGTAAAAAATGCTTTTAATCGAGCCCTTTCCTCGAGTCACGTTTTTGCATTGGTACTGTTTCAAATGTGAGAAGTAAGCGACAAGCTTATTCCGGCTGGTGAAATGCTCGTCACGCGTGGGGAAAGATTCGTTGCAGTTCTTCACTACGTGATAAATTGCCTCTGGATGCGAAGCGGCGAAACCCCGAGGCCTGAAGGACGTGCCGGCTATTTAATTTCCTTTCTAGAGCCCATTTATCGAATTAACCCCCTAGATTCTCATAGCCTAGGCGTTGGGAGCGTGCTCCTATAAATATTTTCCTTTTATGAAATTATTGGTGGCGGCCGATACTTTGTGGAATTCCATTATACTTCCATAACTGAAGTCCTGATGATGCTGCAGTGCAGTGAAACATGTTGGCTCAATAAATAATACTCTTCAGTGGAATAAGTGCAAAGTAATTTATCCTTTTCCCATTTTCCTTTTAACAGAATTACCTACTCCAGAAGTGGGACATGTAAAAAAATCACTCGTCCAGCCTTTGCCCGTGACAAGGTCCTCAGTATTCGTAATCAAATTATGAGTACGATAAATTTAATGCCGTGTAGGTTTATGAAATGAGATTAATTACTGTGATGAATCATCCTTCCATTCATCTCCTATTCCTCATATTTCGGGGTAGCTAATTCGGCAAGAAACAGTTGAGTAGTGTCAGCACATGTCATTTAGATGATGGCCTGATGTGTTTCGTATCCGTGCTCAGTTGCATTCGCTAATTTCCCGATAAGGAATTATAGCAGTAATTTTCAAGGATGATTATTTTATTACGAGAGGTTTTGGGTGAGAAATTGGTTAATATAGTTTTTGGTAGCACTAGAACGCATGCACTTTTGCGGTCATGGGGTACTGAATATATCGGCCAAGATTATAAAATAGTATCGTTATTTATGCGTTAGTCATACTTTATAATTTCAAGAGTACGAGTAATTTTTAGGATAAACATCTATCTCTTGTGGTCATATAAGTTGTCATTCTGCAAAGTAACACGTTTTTCCACACACGTTTACTCGTCCTGTTCTGTTGTTTTCTACCTGCTTACCAAGGCACGGTGTTGTTTCTTGTATTTTTTAAATATTTAGCGCAGGATGCGACCGCTGACTCTGGTGACCATTATCTTTAGGTCTGGCTCTATATTCTACCCCCAACCTGTCTCCATTCAGAGGTAATCTTTCTCCCTCAGGGCTTCTGGTTTGCATAGGGCTCGCTCACCCTCCAGGGCAAGTCCATCTTTCGAGGGCAATTCTTCTCGAGCGGTACCCTCTTCTTCACTACATCACCTATTCGATTCGCACGTGAGAAGGCTCACCATTTCGGATCGGTAGTATTAAGAGCGTCTTCCGTCCCTTTTTAGCGACCTTATCGCACCTCTCTTGCACCCTCCTCCCTAACCCAGCGGCAGCGGGGGATAACCAAATGTTGAGATACTGTAGCGGACCTCCGAGAGAGCAGAGGTGCTGGGTATGTTGTGGTCAGCCAGGGGGGTTTGGGTCTGGGAAGAGGGAGGGGGGATTTGTTTGTCCACTCGGTCGCATGTGTTAAGGGGGTCCCGTCCCGCGATGGCTTCATTGTGGCCCGCGTCCGGTGATATATGGGTGACGTCCATGGGCGCCTCTTTCGTGCGAAGGTGGGTGCCCCCCCCTCCCCCGTGGGGTAATTTGCAAGCGACGGCCGTGATGGTGGAAGGGATAAAAGGGTTTCGTAATGCATTGCCGGCCTCGGGAAATTGAGCCGGTGGGAAATGGAGTGAAATTTGAAGGCAATTTGGCCGGCCCCTCATCGCATCCTATCTCTGCCCTCGGGTCGATTTCCGATAAGATGGGGAAGAAAATTAATAGGCGGGATAAATAGTTTCGGAATGGGGTGCAGCGGGTCGGTCTGGGTTTTCGGGGCCGGGGGGGTAATTTGCAGGCCTTATTCGGGTGCTCGCTACACATGTTCGCTAACCGGAACATGGTACGGCTGACGGTGGTAGTTCTCCCTCACCCCGCCTGCCGTTTCACCTTAAACGTGGCGAAACCGGAGGCATGGTTTTTGATGGTAAGAGCTCGCTAGGGCTACTGTGTAGATCTTACGATCTCGTCTTATCCAAGCACCTTCACGTGTGTAATATCTTCGTAGGCATGAGAAACAGGATTTTCTTCCGTCGAAAACGGGAGAAAACGCAGAATCGATTCCTCAGTACCTACTTGCAGCTTATCATTAAGCTTTTCCAAAAAAGCTACACCAAATACCACTAACTACTCGCTGCGGTGATGTGCTCGCTCGACTACGGGGAAGACATTCACCAAGTATTTTCCACTGTCAGTTATCGTGCCCTCCGAGGCACAGTATATAATACATTCCTTCCTATAGTAATTATTATCATACTATACATTTATTTTTCCTGTAGATCACTGGCTTCATATTGACTCAATGCATTCATGCTCTCGTATTTATTTATTTCCTAGGAGCTGGGGCTTGTGACATGGCGGTGGTCGTTATTTTGAAACCTCGTCTTTCTACGTTTCAAGTACATGACATCCTTTAAAGCTGCTTTAAATATCTTGCTTCCAACACATGGCGTTAATTCGCGTGTCAATTTGTTTTTGCAACGCGAAAAGCCAATATTGGTTCTCACGCGTCAAAAAAATTTCCATTCGTCAAGGAGGAGCTTAAATGGTTTTTATCCGAGAAAAACCGCGCGGCAGTTCATCTCCGTAGAATAATAAAAGGAAATAAAAGTTGTTAATCTGCTTTGGAAAACTAAAACATTTCCGTGTTTGAACGTGAAAAATATTCTATAAATTTACTGCGCTAGGGTGTATCACCTCGTTCCTCAAGGCGGAAGCTACGTCGTTAGAGGAGTTCTGCTTTAGGCCGTAAAGATCGGGGAACGGAGGAATAAACATGAACTGGAAACAAAATACACATCACTTATGCGACCCGTGTTCTCGCCACCCGATAAAACTCATCTTCTCCTTTGCCGCGACTCACTCGGCGTGGGCACCAAATTTTCGAAGTGCAGTGGAAATCACCTCCGGAAAAAAGTGTGTATGTTAAAAAAAAAGGGCGCGGAGGGCGAAAGGGTGAGTGCTCGGTGGGGGCAAGTGAGTAAAAACCTTTTTCTGCCCTTTCGCTCGCCGGGGCGAGAAGGGGAAGTGTGGGTTGGGTGGTGTGCTGAGAAGAGACAGCATTCTCGGTATAAGTTTTCGAAACGTACACTCAGCTGCTTTTGAAGTGCTTTTGTAGGAGGCGGGGGAGAAGGATGGGGCAACGGCGAGGGGAATGCTCGCTCGTATGGGGGAGGTGTGGAGGTTAGGCGGGGCTGCCAACCGCCAACCAATATTTTTTAATTATATTATTTCACATTTCCAAGTACGAAACTGGAGAAGTTGCCTCCACAATGTTTTTGATGACCTGCGATTCCTTTTCGTGTCCCTCCCTTCTTGTTTTTGATTTGCCCGTGCCACTGCTACGAATTGTGGAGAAAGATAAGTAAGAGTAGCTCTTGGAACGATCTCTGCTCATGTTGGAAAAATGAGGAAAGTTGCCGGGGTAACTTCGAGTCGTCTATTTTTCCAAGCTGCTGTCGTCGATAAAAGTTGTGAAAATGTGCCGCAAGCACCTATTACCCCATCAGCTTAAGGATTTCAGGGAAGCGGGGAAGGATGTTTATTCCTACATTCTTCGATCTTACCAGATATACACCACCTGATAGTGTTCGTACGTTCTTTCTTGACCTTGCAATATCTCTTTAAACTATAAAAATCTGTTCTTTCTTTCAATCAGTTATCTGGATAAATGGGCAATGGTAAAACTAAGCTTCAGAATTATTCTTGCTTATGAAAATTATTATTATGGAAGAGCCCGGCTTGTTCTATCATTATTATTCGGGTTCATTAAGTACTTGATTCATTATAAGGAAGCTATTAAAATTAAATGCAGCTACGGGAAATACTAGGATTGATGATCCGTTCAAGCCGGAGAGTTAATTTAGTTTAAGCAATATTTGTGTTAATACTGTGTATTTTTATTTAATATCTTTGATCTTGTTTAGTCAATTTGCTGAATGTTTCAATCGAGTTATTACTTTTGATTTGGCTGGGCTCGGTGCGCTAGTCTGCAGTAACTTCGGAGTAACCGTGCCATGCTATCAGTGGTGTACCTTAATTCCTTTCCGACGCACTAAGAGTATATTATGCCAGTGTAACCTGGAGAGGAGGAATAATACTGGAAATGCTGGGTGGCGTGAGGGAAGGTCTGATAGCTTAAGAGGAGCGTGAAGGCAGGAGCGGGCGTTTGAAGATAGCTACGTTAGATAATAGTTGACGTAGAATTAACACACTCTCTAGCTATCTATTGGTTGAATACCACGTGGTGAACGTTATTCGTTAGGTCCATATTTTACGTATTGTGTACTCCTATTTTTATATTTTTCGTTAAATTGCCGGAGATTGTGGGGATACAAATTTAGTGTAAGAGGATCATATCGTTTTTGGATGGAAGTACGGTAGTGTTGCAGCTGCCGATCTAAGTTTTAAGGAAAAATCTTCGCTTTTTATTTTATACGTGGTCTGAAAGGACGGGTGGTTGGCAGCGCTGCTGGGGGGGGGGGGGGGAGTGGTGGGAATGTGGGGTAGGGCGGTGTGTTGTGTGAGATGGCTTTTGAGTGACATCGCTCTTAAAGTCCCCCCTTGTCTCTCTCTCACGCCTCCCCGCCCCTTTCTTTCCACAGCTTCCTCCGCGGCTAAAGATTTCGAAACATTCGACAAATGTGCGCGGGTGCGAAGCTTCCCGCCCTTTTTACCCATCCACCCGCTCTCCGACGAAATGAATACATTATTGGGTGCCGACGCGGCCGCTTCCGTAAAGCGCAAGCGACAGGCATTAATGAACGCGTGCTGAATCTCTGCTTGTAAAAGATAAGATGGTCCTAGGGAATGGGGGATCCTGTTTTTCCCCCCGCGGTTGGCTTTTTAATTCCGTTGACTCGAGGAAGGTTTTCTGGGGTTGTGGCGTCATAGTGGGCGGGGGATGATGGTGGGGGCAAGGGGCGCACTTGTGCGCCCTGAGAGGACATATACCAGAGACGGGCGTGGAATTAGGCGCTCTCTTGTGAAACCAGTGGCCCTTGTAATGGATTCCTTCCTTCCATTCCCTGCGGCTCGCGATATGCAGTAAGTGGCAAGGTCTTCTCGTTTTCGGGGTGAGTGTGGGGCACTATCAATCCCCGCCACGCAAATGTCAGAACGATCGATATAGTTTTATCAACGTATCGAGAGGCACAATACAATAATGTAGTATCCTTGAAACAATTATATCGATATAGAAATGTATCCAATCAAGTTATTAGATGCATGTGCATGACAATCATCGTGCCAAGGCCGGATTGATGCTTCGCAAACTGCTCGGTCTGCTTGATATTGAATTGCGAGCCGTCATACTTGGTGTTGACTCTTTCCGAATGACAATGTATTTTATTATTCGCTTTATTGCCTTGTTTTCCATGATTTTATTGGTATCAATTAATTACAATTATTAGAGCATCTGAAATTTGGTGAGATAAAAGTAATGCATATTCTGGTTTGCTCTCAGTCTATAGACTCTATACGATGGACTCTCTAACTGGATTATTTAATTCCTACCAATTTGACGAGATTTAGTTATCACTTGTGGTTTTTTAGTTGTACTGTATCTAAGGCTTTCTTTAAAGATCAAATATTGTTATCTAATCCCAAATCGTAATAACATTATTATTTTTCTTGAAAATAGGGAAAAGCACAATACGATATGTATGGTATTGTTGATCCATTAATGATTACCGAACGAGAAATATCGATATAGGGTCTCACGTGGAATGCACATCGCTCATTACTGCCTTCTCTTCTCAACCCCGTGCGCATGAGCTGGTTGCGCTGGCAGGCATGCGCTACTGTTTTCCGAAAATAATCGCGCGGAGAAAGAAGGAAGCCATTCTAATTACTCGCTGCGCTCTCGGCCTCGCCTACCGCTGAAGGATGGGTCAATATGGCGGCGAAATGTTTCCCTTCCAGTGTCGCAGGAATGGCGTTTTATAAAGTGTGAAACACGCACTCAGGTGTCGCTTTTAAAGTGGATACGCTCTTCCCCGGCAGGGGTGTGCTGGCTGGGGGAAGTGGGGAGAGAGACACCACGCGGTCGCCATGTGTTTCGCCTCAGTAGCTCGCCCATGGCACTGAGTCAACCGAGCTATCGGATTGTGAACTGAACGACAAAGGCGGTAGCGAAACAGAGATTAAAATGACGGGACAGCAAACAACCGATTGGGCCTTGCGACAGATTCAAGCTCTACTTGACGATAGGAATAATATTTAAATGCTTTTCTCTAATGCCGCTGCGTTTCTTCCTTAGATGTCCTCTTTCGCATGCACCAACGTTACATTATGGGTTTAGAAACCTTTTTTTCTCGTCGGACGGGAAAAGTCTAGCAATGCATTTCGTAGAACAGTTCCGACTATAATAGCATTGGTTTATGAAAGGGGAGACTCATTTACTTTTTGCAAATTGTTAATGATTGATCAAAATTGGTATGTGGATGGAAAGAAGGGAGTATGGTAGAGAAATGTGAAAACAGCTGTCAGAATATGGTGTTAGAAATTTGATCAAGAAAGAAAATACACAAGGTATTTAAATACGGTGGTCAAATAACGTGACTTTTACCGTATAGTTTATAGATATTCAGTATTAAAATGTACTAATATAGATTACATTGTATAGTACTACTGTAGATGTTTACTAAATATATGAAGGGATAAAAAAAAGATAAAATGGTGTTTCTTTGAGGAGTTCGATCGCAAAAAAAAAAATAATTGTTCACAGGGGAGTTGTTTTCAAGGTGGAAAGTGAGCTGCGTTCAAGGTGGAAAGACAGAATTATTCTCTTTCTCGCGTTACATTTTTCCATGGCGTCATTTCCGCTCTTGTACCAGGTACGTGGTGTGACATTCGGTGCCAATGCTTAGCAGGTATACTGTGGAATCTTGTATTTTCCGAATAAGTTAGCATTGCGGAATGGTGTGAATGTACTGAGCACATATTTCAATACCGACGGTGAGATTCTACATCCATGATTTGGTACACGTAGTTCGTAGTTGCATCTGGTAACATGATTTCCTTAATTCGACGGTTTTTTTCGCAGTACATAGTCAAGTGGAGTATTTGAGCTTGTAATCCGTATAATGTTAAACAATAATTGCTGGAGAAGTAATACTTTTTTGAGACGAGGAAGTTCTTGATTACTTGATGGTGCGTTTTTTTCATTGGAAATTCTTGGATGTTGCTGATTGTGGTCGATTGGTTGGCATTTAGAGTGCAGCTATACATTTATGCCTATTAGATAATTACCTAGGCTTGCCGACGTAAATGCTGCGTGCTCTTGCGTGAGTCATGACCCATAAAAATCAGCTTGGGCGGTCGCGATGTAAGATAATGTCTCGAATCATGAGGAATTTTTGGCATAGACTCACTCCATGGGTTATGCTATTGTGGGTTTTTGTTCCATCTAGCTTGCAATTCATTTTTTGTACTGTTCGTTTGCGTTATTATATATCCACTTAGGTATCAGTTTTTTTATTTGTCTCTTTTTTCCCTGGTGTTAGTTAATCGTTCGTAATATAGTTAGAAGAAATTTTTAGTTGTAATAAATCTGCTCGATGTGTAATTATTTTGTAGCCGGTACTGTTTGCTTTTCCCTGCATTTTCCACTTTTAATTTTACTCCTTTGCATCGTCGCGAGGAATAATTTTCCGTTGGGAAGGTAATGTTTTCCGCAGTAATACTGTATGTGGAATAGTAGATCATGGCGTAGCGAGAGTAATAATTTTCAAGGACGGCTCGTGCCATGGTTCTTCGAGGCGTTGCAGTAGGTTTATAAAAGTGGTCTGTTTTCATCTTTTCACCATGTAGAAAGTAAGAACTTTCTTTCTTGGTTTGATATTGCATCAGAAAGCAAAAACGTTTTCCCTTTTTAAGCCACGGCAGTACCGTCCTGTCTTTTGTGGCGTGGGAAAGGTTGCTGAATAGGATTCGTGGCCATTTCCTGGACTAGTTTGCCTCCCTCCGCTCAAAAGTTTCGAACGTATTTCAATGTGAGAACGTGCTGGCTCCGTTGCGACTGACGTTGGATTGCCGCGCTTTTAATGCCTCTTTCCGCAGAGCCACTTCTACGTGCCTTTCCTTCCCATGGTACCTTCCCGCGCCTCCCATTTGCATGCATTTTGAGCACACTTTCGGGTAAATAGTTCGAGAGTTTGATCGCCCTATCCGTGGCTGCGATGAGCCACGAGTGTTTTATTTTTAATCGTGGTGCAAGCTGAGGGAATTGAAGAGGGGATGGAATAAATAAATCCTCGTGAGGGATGTCGGCTATATTGCTTTCAGTTTTCGGGGAGAGCCTTGCCCGAACTTATAAAAAATCGTGTGATTTTTTTCCCCTGCCCTTTTTTTCCCGCGGTTTGCGCCGGAAGGTAGTCAAATCGTTAGATTGGTTGCTCTATCCGAGCTTAATCGTTCGTTGCTCCGACCAAGGACGCTGAGTGAATGGAATTGCTCCCAAAAATCATTTTTATTCTTCTTCCTCCCCCTCACCAGTTCTCGCTCCTCATTCTCCTCGCAGATATTGGGTAGCCTCGGCCTTAACCGTTGGGAATAACTAGCGTTGTGTCTTTCTGGGCTCAATCGAAAAGTTTGTGGTCTCCGACCGCAGAAGTTTTCCCTGGCGTTTGCCGGGAACTATTCGCGTGCGCAGAACTTGGTGAATTTTTAATGGACTTCTCGTTTTTTCTCTCCCGTTCCCGCTCCAATCGCCTTGGGGATGAATTTTTCATCGTTTAATTCACTTTTAATTGGTCTGTGTGTGGCTGCAGGAATGCGAGTAAATGGTGCGCGAAAATAGATGCCGTGCCGGGGGATCGGGGGGAAAAGGTGCGGAATGGACTAGCACTGGTGCGGATTCGGACGGGATTAAAATAAACCATTTTGCCGGGAAATGAGATCCGTTCGACTGCGCGAGCCGTGTTTGAGTGTCCCCACCCCCACTCCGATCACCCCCGCACCTGCGCTTTCGGATCTGGCTGAAGGAATTTCGGCCCAACGCAGCCCGTCGCGAGCGCCCGAATTAATAATGTCGCCCTTGGTTATTGTGGTCCATTTTGTCCTCGTTTCGTCGATGGCGCCCGCCAGTCGTCCTGGCTTGGCATTCACCGCCTGGTCTCATTGTAGCCTAAAACTGACGCAAATTCCGTCCAGGCTGTGTAATAGGTTGGGTGGCAGTTATTTCCCCAAGTAGAAAGTGGCAACCCACTGCGTGATGGGAACGTGGCCGCTTCGGGACTGCCGTGGAGTAGCTATTGGGTGGTGCGGGTGGGGAATTGTCGAGATCGCTTGGGGAGTCGCGGTTGGAATGGGCGAAAAATATGTTAGGGACATGAGCGAAGATAAAACAATATTTTTTTTGTCATGTGTGCACTCGTCTTTGTATGGGAAACTTTCGCCTACTTAAGAGCGTGTTAGGCGTAATATTTCTTCTCGCCGCATAGTTCCAATGTTTCTATTTTATTCTATGATAATTGCTATAATTAAAATCGAATTGGTGAGAATAATGTCCATTTATCACTTCATGAAAATGTGAAATCCTGCGAGGAAGGGAAATTGAAATATTTTTAAGTTGTAGTCTGATATTTAAGGTATTGATTAGCATTTGATAGGGAGGAGAATGGCCTGTGGTTCTCCTCTAAACGAAGTGTTGTGATTCTATACGCTACTAAAGTCAGTAAGTTGAGATTGTGACCGCCGTGTTATTTCTATGACCTCACGGAGGTAGGGCGTGATGATGCCTGGTAGATTTCGGAATTCTTTTCTTTTTGTGTGGTCATTATTAATCATAAATCGTTTGAAAGAACTAGTGGACAAATCGAGCAGCTATTCCAGAACTATTCATGAAATGTATGTTTCCTTTATAAAAACGTCATCTTTATGGATAAATTCAACCATTCCCGGTATGACAACTCCAAAGTTACTAATTACTAGTACATTTTCCAATATTCTGCTCTCCTATGTAGTTAATTAATTGGACGGAAATTCTGAATCGTGTATCTTGTTCCGTTGCTGGTATTATCTGCCTACATAGATCATTACATTGTGAGATGATTGCGTTGGCATCCCTATTATTCATTCGTGAGCTATCAATTCCTCACTCATCCTCTTTATGTTTTTGACCTTGTAAATTTTCAGGCATCCCATACCCATGAAATTCAACCAGCTGTCGTGTTCGTTCTGGCGTTCCCAAATTTCACTGTTAATCACTCAAAATGTTCTTAATACACCCGCTGAATTCATTAAGAACGTAGAGATTTCGCATCGAGAGCGAACGACCCTATTCTCGATTGACTTCAAGTGGTCCCCATCGGCACGACCCACCGGGGATGAGTGAGCCGCGTATCTTTTAAAGTTCCGGCACTCCCGACAGTTTGCTTCCCATTTTGAGCGGCTGCTTATATCTTTCCACTCACCCTGAATTTCCCTGCCGTTCCCCGTGTATGAGCGAGACTGAAAGTGACGAAGGCGTCCCCACCACCTTGCCTATCGTGGGAGGTGGAGAGTACCCTCCTAGAGCGACCGATTAACATTTTTCCCCACACCGTATCTATCTCGTAAGCAACGCCTGCTCATGCGGGTTGACGTCGACAAATCAGAGACGAGGCACCGTAAGTCTTGAAAGAGTAGAGGGGTCGTCCCCTTAGCGTCAACGGCGTCATCCGGGCGGCAGGGGTATCAGGAAAATGTGACAGGGTGCCGCCGCCGATCGCTTCGGCGTACGTGTCATTAATCCAGACCACCTCCACCCCTTCCACCTCTACATCTCCCCTACCGAACGCAATCCCCGCCGCCTGATTAACCATCCGGGCAAATGTTCCAGTTCCGGCACTCCCGTAAAGCCGATTTGTTTTAGACCTCTGGATGTGAACCCAACGGGGTGACACTTTTTTTTGCGGCGCCTCTTTTAATCTCCCTGACCGGTAGGGCCATACTATGAGGGTTACATGTCGATGTCAAATCGATATCTTTTCTGTGCACCGATGAATCATTTCTCGAAACGTTCTGTTTATTATTGCACGCAAAATTAAGAGAATATCAATGCATGATTTCGTAGAAGTAGCGCTTGCCACTCCGCATAAGCATGAGATTCACTCTTACCATCGCCAACGGTCAGCAATTTTCGTATCCTGTAATTAGTTGAAAACCATACCAAAGCCACGAGGATGTGTAAATAATAGCGAAGAAATACTTAATTTTGTGAACAAAGTTCTCGATAAGCTTGAAGAATTATATACAAACCGTAATCAGTAACGCAGCTTCTCAAGTATCATTATTTATTATCGTCAACATTTTAGATTCCCTTCTTGATTATCGTAGTGTCCTCTTTGGTTCGGTACTCATTGTTACGTCCAAGTATTATTTATATCTGGATTCTTTTTATTCATGAATGTCCGACGTATTAAATGAAGTATCGTTTAGCTACTGTTCCTGGGGAAACAGGTCGCACCGCGTTCCTCTGGCTCAGTCCATGAGTGGTTTAGTTTTTTTCCGGTTGTGGGAATTGGCCGTTCGGCTGGGTCGTGTCCATTTGCTCCCGAGTTCCCACGCAGATGTAATGAGATTTCAGGGGAAAGGGTTTCGTGAGAGTGCCGTGGAGAGAGAGGGCATCAGGGTTGGTTCTGCCCCCTCCCACGGACTTTCCCAGCCCCTCTGCCGGTTCCAATCCAACACACGACCCATACAAGCGTCCAAGGGGGTCCAGAGGTGGCGCCAGACCCCGGCGGCGGGGGGCGCGCGTGTATGCGGGGGGCGGAGGGGGGGAGTTGGTTGCGGTGCCTCGCCTCTGTCCCTCTCTCCCAGATCTGCCCCCTTCCTCCAGATCTGCCCCCTTCTCCATCCCTCCTCTTCCCGGGGCGACCTCAGGGATGCTGCAGTACCGTCGTTCCATGCGTCTGTTGGGATATCACCCTTTTCCCGCTGCCATCGACCGGGACCTCCCACTACCCTGCCGTCGTGTTCATCCCTCTCTTCCCCCGGTCTCGTCCAGGAGAATCAACCCCCCCCCACCACCCTCGCCCAGCCGCCCGTTCCCATTCCTTCATCTTCCGCCTGGCTCGGGACGTGGCGCCTAGGGCTTAAAGTGTGGGTTGGGGGACTGTTCGTCGGATCCATAGCTGCGTCGGTCCTTGAGTGTGGGTCGTCCTCTCTTTTGCTCGGAGGATTAAGGGGAGGATGGGGGAGAGGGAGTCTTCTTTGGGAAAGATGTTGTGCGGGAGTGTGGCCGGGGTTGATCCTCCTCCGCCCCTTCCTAATCCCCCATTTCTCCTTTTGTCTTCGGGTTTGCTCTGGGGGCGTCTCTCGGGGCGGGTTCGAACCCGTGAGCAATCTGATGGTCTTATCCCTCCCTCTGGGAACGTCAGCTTTTCTCCCCTAGTGCCGTTTCCCTCGACTTATTTTTGTTCCTTCCCGCTGTCCGCCGGACTAGGATGTTCTGGGCTTGTCCCGAAATTTATTGGAAGTTCGTGGAACACTTGGGAAGTCGTTTAGATGAGTATTGATGCTAATGTCCTGAGGTATTTTTTGTGCCCGCTCTTGTCTTATTTCGCCCTGCTGCTTCCATAGGGCGGGTAGTACTTGGCCTAATTTTTACTAAGTTAA
Source organism: Pyrrhosoma nymphula (assembly GCA_963573305.1). NCBI lineage: Eukaryota > Metazoa > Arthropoda > Insecta > Odonata > Coenagrionidae > Pyrrhosoma > Pyrrhosoma nymphula. The sequence goes on along the minus strand of OY754337.1, from coordinate 44,717,924 downwards.
TTTTTATTATTCTATCATTGGGTTAAGTTTTGATGAATCGGCAACGCACCATATTAATTGGAATTGTAATAATTGGTGGAGTTTCCACTGCTCTTCCAAATTTTGGCGAACTGCATCTTTTATTTCTTAATTTTTATCGTTCTCAAGTAATCTTGGTAGAGGATATATTTGACTGGATACCTCGTATCTTTTTTCATCATTATTCTTTCTTTTTTCTTAATGATATTGCACCGATTTCCAAAACGTGAGCTCTGCATTTTTATGGCTGTATTTTATTTTGAAATTTCGACTATTCTCGACTCGGCTCTTCTCGGCTCGACAATTTCTGCCTCATGGGAAAATTGGTGGTTTTACCTATGTTTCCGCTTTCCACTTACGATTTGAGGAATTGAACCTTTCAGTTGAGGTTGTCATAGCTGGGGTTTGCGTAGGCTCTCAATTTAGTTGACGGTTTTTATTATATTATCTCTCCTTTTGTTTTGCTCCATTAACTCGCTTCCCAGTGGTTACCGGCTCAGTTCACGGCCGGTGTTATTCCTCCATTAGGGAGCTTTAGTTTGTAGATTAAAATAACGAGTTTTTTTTACGCAATCCACCAGTTTACAATAAAACAATCGGTGCTCTTTACAAAATGTTAATTTCTCGATTTAATTGACGTATTTTCATAAGTTTCATAAAAGTGCATGTGACCGTGAATGGGGGAATGTCCTCAATTACACTTTTGTATTTCTGCGTTGTACTTTTGTTCATCGCAGTGATCCTCCTTGCAATGTAGTTTGCCGAGATAAGATTCTTGTGAAGAAAATAGCTGTTAAATCTGTAGTGTGTCATACATAATTGAAGTGATGTAATTCATTATGTATGTAGTGCCTTTTATTCTTAGAACCCCAGGTTGCTGGTAGCTTTTGTGCTGCATGTGGGGAAAGCATTTCCTTCTTGTGGAGAGACCTTATGAAGAATTCGCGCCGTAAAATTGTCTTGTGTTGCATCGGGCGCAAATGTTCAGCGCTCGTCCCAATAATAAAAGGTTTTCTTCGAGTCCCTTTCGTGTACGGGCGTACATGTTTCATTCACAAATGCCGGTCGCCAAGTGGGATGAAGAGATGGTCTCCGCGCGAAATTTCACCCGTCCCCGCATTTTTTTTGAACGGCCCTCGGGGCGGCCATGAGCGTGTCTGAGTCGACCCGGTCACTGGCCGGGCTTGAGGACGGCGCGCTCGGGAGAAGGGCGATGCGAGAGAGTAAAATATGCATCCCTGTCCCATTCGGAAGCGTTTTGTAGCCCGCATTGTTCCCGGGGCTCGTGGACAGTCGTTCTCGCCCGCTGTGTTCTCTGGAGAAGTGGTAAGCGTGGGAAATACAGCTAGGCAACGGGGAGGAGGAGGTTGAATCCTAGTCTGGGCCTGAACTAAAACTACTATTTTCCGACTTCTACCTATTTTGCATGATTCCGTACACTGTTATTCCCCACGAACGATCAATATTTTCAGTGAGAAAAAAATAGTTTTCCTAAACTGCTGAATTCCAGTGCAGATATTGTCAGCGTCAATTTCGCAAATTCATGTGTGTCCTCGACTACTGGCTCTGGTAGAGTAAAAATAGTCTTGGCGGTTCCCGCAAAGATTTAAAATCGTTATTACATTCGTCCAACGACTGAAAAGTTTTTTTTTGCGGCTTGCGTTTATAAATATGAAGGCATTATTTTTCATTTAATTCAAATTAAATATCAGGAGAGCTCAAGAGTCTCAAATTACTCTTTATCTTACCTTACGTTTACCATTGTATTTACAGCATGAAGCAATAATTAACAGTTGAGCATGTTTGAAGGGTATACATTAAATTTGAGCATATGCGGAATACAGGAAATGGGGATTCTTAGAGATATGTATTAGAGAAAATTCTTGAAACAGTTTATTTTGTTGTACTAACTCCTAAGCTCTTTGGACAGTGCCTACCGTGAAAGGGAACGGCGTAATGAGCATGTATTTATCTAGGTATTTATTAATATTTTTATTCCCGATTATCCTTCAGATTTAGATTCTTTCCAACCGGCTCTGATTCGCGTGTGCCCCTTGTTGGTTCCTACATCGCTCAGTCAAATAATATAGATAACATTTCACAGTGGATTATTGTGGAATTTTTTGATTTTTGTCTAAAGTGTGGAACGGTCATAGTAAACAATCGTTAACTGTAATGTTTTTCGCATATTTTCATGAGCTCAGTCGGCCTGTTTCCATGTTTGAATTTGCTTTCCCCGGAATGTGGGGTAGGGGGAAGGCGCTCTCTCTCCCGCCCCTGGCGCCGACGACATAAATCGACTCGTTGGAGAGGAGTCGGTGGTGGTGGCGCAGCGGCTCGTGGGCTGCTCGCCCGCCGGCCCATTTCTATGACTTCATTTGCTGCAATTGAAATGCGCCGCATTCTTCGAATGGCTTTCACGTCGATGGCGCGCGCTAAGTGTCTTCGGCTAGATTTTCTTCCGTAGATCCCCGGTGATGAAAGGGAAGCGAGCGCGTTCGGGAAATTAGGATGCATGTAGTTACCGCCCTGCTAGTAGTCAGGGACTCAAGGATAGCTTGTGAAGAGCTCGTGAGTCCAGTGATGTCGATTGCTGGAGTAATTATAGACTGCGCACGGAATGAAGATCGTCCTTAGTTCAAGGGGCTCATCCGAAGCTTCTCGAGCTTTTGTGGTACACTTTTCTTTTTACTTCTACATGCATGCGATTTACTTTTCGGGATGAACTTCCGTCGGTTCGAGCATTTGATTAAATAATGTCTCGTCATTGAGCTGTAATGTAGCTCAGCTTGGAAGAAATATCGTTGACCTGAATATATATGTTTTGGCGATATATTTTCATCTTCATTGGAGTAAAATCCTGGCGAAATTTTATTTTATTATGTAACATGAGGCAGGACTAGTTCGTTGTTTATTTCTCAGCCCTGCAAAAGAAATTGGATCGGGAATGACGAGGCCAAGTAAAAGAATAAATGACCCATTTGCGAAACGTGGTGCAGCTTTTTTTTTTAAAGTAAAGAGTATCGTGAAACAAACGTGGGTTTGTACAGAAGCCGCCCTATAGCGTGATATGAAACGCTCTGTTTATTATGAATTAGTTAAGGTCTAAATATACATTGAAATTACCATGGTGTCGCTCCCAATTCCTTTGATCAGAACCCTGATTCTGTCGTAGTAACTGCTTTATAATCGATCCAGTTTGGCTGATGTTGTATTTATAATTCATTCCTTGATCCATTGTTCATAACACTGCGTTTAGTACTTATTATTAAATCAAGGGTTAGTGCTGTCGGTGGAATAATAGTGTTGCGTGAATGAATAGACTCCTGTAAGGCGCACGTTGCTTCGCACTGGACAGTGTTTGATTTTTCTCATCTTGGGATGCTATTCAGAACTCGATCGTCGCAGAATGCAGATTCCGGGATTTTGTTGTCGTTTCTCTCGGTGGCCATTTAAAATTGAAATCGAAAATGACTCAGGTGGGTGTTATCCCTTTGAAGCTTGCCATTGTTCAATGTTGCCTTATCTCGGGAGAGCACTGGGGAATAGCGCCAAGTGCTCGGCTTTTCTCCCATGAGCCCTTGGAGTAGGTGGTGTTCGATACATGGCCTTCACGAGTGACGGCACTGATGTCAAACATGAGCCAATCCATTCCCCTCCCTCGTGCTTAAGGCCTCCCTACTCTCTTCACTCCTGAGTCACCGCCGGTGAACGAGTGCCGGGCCCCACTAAAGTGCGGCGCGACGTACCGCGGACTGGATTTTTTTTGCGAATGGCGTACGTGCTTTCGACTCGACACGCTGAATGCCGGACGAGTTGAAAACAGTCGACCGCAACGGCAATCAGCTTAAAGCGCCGACGTCAGCACGGTGGAAGTATCCGTTGAAATCATTAACGTAGAGAACGGAAGTCGTAGTAAACTGAGCTTCTCCTCATTCATGTTCGATAGCTTTCCGCGAAGCGATAGTTGGTTTTTTCATAATTATCCTTCCCGGTAATTACACCTTCCTTGAAAGCCGGGAAACCATTTTAGATACGGCTGCCTCCTACGAGCGTTTGAACAAAATTTATGAATGTTATCCGATGTTTCCTGAATTCTCTTTAAGGACTGTAATAATGACAGAGTTTTTCGGTTCCACTCTGTTGGACTTTAATGTTCTGGAATTAATCGTTCCGTTAAATTTTTAACTGGCTTTTTTTATTCCTTTATTATTTTTAACTTTTAATTTGATATTTTACCTTTTGTTTGCCCCATGGCATCGCTGGTATTTTTAGACTAAAAAAGCCACTAACATTTATAAGCCTCAACAAGATGTAAAGCTGTCGTCGTAAATTATTATAAAGACTGATTTCATGAAGTAAGACAACGCAGAGCTTCCTTTCTCTCGTTAATGTGTGTACCTACACTATGTTGAACTTATGGAAACGGAAAACCATGCTCAGTAATTTTTAGGGAATTTTTTTATTTGAAAATAATTTACGCCTGTTAGCAACTTACCCTGTGCAACAAGAACTACAAATTATTGAAAATGGTGCTTTTTGCTCATCGATAATCTGGAATACTTCGTGCTTTGGGGATGGAAATCAAGTGGCCACCCATTAGGTCTAGCGTTTCGATTGAACGCTAAACTTAACTGAATAAATATTTCCCATTTTACAATTCTCACCAGAAATTGTTGCTATACTGTTTGCTTTCTTTTTCGTTACGTGCGTGAAGTTCTGCACGCACGTCGTCCCAGCTTAGTAGCAAGTTAGGAGGGGCATCTAATGACGTCATCTCAATTTCCCTGAGGAGCGGTCTGAGTATGTATCGTGGTGAGCCTGTAATAAGATTTCATTGCCGGTTAAACGTCTTAGGCGAGTGTATTGAGTTCGCTAATCGGATAGCGTACATGAGGAGGTGAACGGCCACAATTTAGCGCATACAGCCACTCTTTGGACTGGTCTGCTTCGCTGCGTGCCATGCCCATTGTGTTAGCATGCAATTTCTTCCTGCGGCAGTGAAAATATTTTTTTAATAGGAAAGTGTTGTCGCAGTGCCAAAAGAACGACTGAACTGGGGCCAAGAAATAACAAAGGGATGAGGAATTCCGATATGCAGTTAAAGCTCACTTTACGCACATTTCCGTCCCTTCGCCCCAGTTCAAGAAAGTAAACGTGCTGTAGGTTTTAGGTAGGTAAGTTAGCCTTACTCATTTTAAAGTCCCCAGTAAAGTGAAATTTGTCAATCACTTCTTAGTATTCACAATTTGAACGTGTTCTTTATTTTTCGCTTGCCGCTGAAGCTTAAATGTGCATCTATAACAGAACTAAATAAACCCTTAACTAACTTGCCGACGCGACGTTTCGATTTAATTTTATGCCATATTCACGATTATAAATACATCTTAATTTCTATTCTGTATCTTTTATAGCCCCGAGGATGATTTACAAATTTCATAGAAGCGTAGGCTAGGTGGTAAAGGGTTGGTTTATGACCAAATATTTAAAAAGTACGATGATCCTATAATAAACGCTCGTGTATCATTTCGATAATGCTGGAGAAATAATTGTGTAGTTGAAGTCATTTTTCCCCACAAACGTAACCCATTCTTATGTGGTGAGGCATATTTTTCAGCCTGGTGTAAACATAAATTTATTAAATTTATGAGGATTTTTTTTTGCGCATAAGCTTAGTACGTTTTGTGACGCTTGCTATCCTCGTTTACGAAGATGAATGTGCTGGCTGATTCGTAATTTCAAACTCGATTGAGAAATGGTTGGCCTCTCCTAGCTGTAATTTTCCACTGTTTTTGATCTTGCGCATATGTTTCAAGGCTCACCCTTGCCCGTTTCGTCCTGGCTGCTGTTAATTATGTTGCTGCGTGTGAACGTTATTTGCTGAGTTGCCCAGGTCATTTCTTCCACCCACCCATATGTGAAATTGAAGTGTATGCGCGACGTTTTTGGTTTACAGTAATTTTTGAAATTGACCTCACTGTGGCAAGGTCAGCTTTTCCGGCTATTGATATTTAGAGGGATCTTGTAGGCGAGCATGAGCTTTCCCTGGAAGGAAAAATTGTAACGTTAAAAGTTAACTTTCGGTGTCCTTGGTGGTGTAGTAGGACTCTTGGTCTGAGATTCCGTTAGTTCCGTGTGCAGTTTACGAGGATTACTGTTCAGGAAGCTAATTTTTTTCGCAAATGGGCTTCAGCTGGGAGGTCAATCATAGTTGGAATTTAAGTCTGATGGCTTGACTTGGTGGTTTTATTAGGTAGTACTAACAATAAGAAGGAAATTGTTTTCGGTCGCACGACGTTATTGAGCCCACAACGGGTCGAGTCCCCCCTCTTCGATTCCTTTCGGTTTAGTCTTACTGCGGCGTAGGCCGTTTTAGGCCTTTAATGTTGTAGTTGCATTGATAGCGACTTAAGAGTATTGTTTGCGGTGTGGCTAAAATCAATTATCTTGATAGGGTGATGAATATATTTTGGAGAGTTAGGTGTTTTTTTGCCCTGAATTGAAGTGTTTATGCGTTCAGATTTCTAGGTTTCCTGTTTATGATATGTGATATGTGTATTTTTATGGTCAAATGGTTTTATAATCAAAGGTCTAATATTATCTTTTTTAGCTTAAGTTGATATGGCATCGCCATAGTAATTAACGAAGACATACTACATCATACTGCACAAGCACTATATCAATTTTTAAAACAAAATAAGCGCTTTGCATACAAATAATGCCCATAGATAAAAAAATCATGAGAGGTACGTGCATTGTACCATGCGGGATGAATGGGGAGAATATGAAGAATGAAGAGAATAGAAAACGTAAAACTTCCCCCAAGGCCTTCGGGCTTTGTGGTGTGGCCAAGATGTACGGCGTACCTTTGCTGGGGTATGAGCGCGCTACTCTTGTGGCTGCCTCTTTTACCTGTATTGACTCTTTTCGTCGCGTCGTCCGTAATGCGATTTCGAAGTTGTCGGCCGCTATGCTGCTTGCACGGGTGTCTCACCACGATAGGCCTAGTGGCACTGAGAATGAATGGCATCTGCGGGCACTCGAATCAAGGTCGAGCACGTAGGATTCAGTCGCCAGACATACCATGATTGTCATACGGTGGCATTAGTTTTCAACATTGCTTTAGAGAACACATTTTCATGCTATGTAAATATATCTTTTCAACCAATGTCTCTACGTATCTAAATATACAAATTATCCTACGCGCCACCTCAAGGGTGTGTGGCAGGGGAGGAGTCGTAATGACACATGTCATGTAGGCTAATGCGTTTATCCTAAATATCATCATGAATAATGAATAACACTAAAAGTGGGTGTGTGATGGTTTCATCGCTGAAATAATGTTTCAGCATGCAGTTTAATTATGTAATATTTTACACCTCTTGGCGTTCATGTGGGAGTTTTTGAGTTTCGGCGATTGATTGGAAATTGAAATTGTCAAAATTTTGGCGATTGATTGATTGTCCGCGCGTATTGTATATTCCATTTGCCTTGCTTTCGAAAGGGCAAATTGACTTTAAATGCAGTGAGCATAAAATTGTTATAATTGAAATCTTTATTTCTTCCCCGAGGTAAATATGTAATTATATAGTCTTTGACGCAGATGTTAACGTCAAATTATTAATCAGTGGCCCGCATAATGTTATTCTCTCTAGTGCGGCGCACTAAAATGATGCCATTAAATCACACGCAACCGCTCTCTGGTTTACGTTTTTATACGCTTATTGATGTGTGATGGTTGTGGTATTGTTCGTTCGTGCGAAGTATTCCATAATAATGTGTATCTTGTGGTTTTTGCAATTGCCCACGCACTCTTGTGGTCCAGTAATGTTCGAATATTGTTGTTTGTGAAAAAATTTATAAAAAAGCCACCTTTCGGAATGTACTTAAATGTTAATCAGCTTATTTATACATTATTTTTGAGAAATTTAATTTTTAATAACTTAAAAAATATTTAATCGTATTGTTTGAGATTAGCACCAAATTATTCTTTGAATTGGGGGTGCAAACCTTCGCTATGCAGTTCATCAATCCAACGTCACTCCAGCCAGAATATTGAGTCTAGTCGCGGTGGTACTCGTGTATCGATTTACTCTTCTCGTTTGCCACTTTCTACTCGTTCATGCCTAGTGCTCCGAGTCGTGGATTTGACGAAAAGGTGCTCATTGCATTCAATCTGAATCCATTTGGGAGCACGCTTGTACTTTCGTTCCCAAGTTAGTCATTATTTCCCTTTTTATCGAGGGCCATTCAATGCACACTTTCGTCGAATCAAGTGGACGCAATGCACGGAACCCGTCCGCGGACGAGAGCTGAGTGATGTGAAAAATGCTCCCTCGCCCAGCTCAGTCGTTCGTAATTTACACGAGAGCATATTCATCTCTTGGTTACCGTATTAAGAAAGTAACGGGGTGAGGACATTACGCAGGTAGGTACGCATTTATCCCCGAGTGATCGCATTCAAAAAGTTACGGCGTGTGAGAACATCGTCATAAAGGCTTTCGTAAGTATTGGGTAGGGTCGGGATTTTGCATGAAATGCAGCGAATGAAACCCTCTACCCCAAAGCCCCCCCAACCCCTCCCCCCGTCTGCCTGGCGGCGAGGGCGTCATTTTCCCGGGCACTGCCGTCCGGGGCCTAGGCTTGTTTACAATCAGACCCTCGCATGTGCTCTCTCGATTTGTCCGCGGACTGCCGGGCGGGATGCGGAACTGTGTAACTCACGCGAACCTCGGCGTACAGAGGCTCCGATCTCGCTTATGAAGCTCGCTAAGGGAGTGGCTTCGATCGAAAACCGTAATGGAAGGTCATGTTGGTTCTTGCTGTGTGCCGCATCGAGAAGGTGGTCTGCATGAGGTGATATGTCACCTTGCGTCCAATCTTATGCGTATCTTTTGCCGCATTCCGCTAACGATTTTCGCATCAACGTTTTATTTGGAATACTTATATAACCTTGCGTTAATTTAAATTTATATTTATCTCAAACTAAATATTACTTGTGCATTTAATCTGTATTATTAAAAGTAGACTTGGTTTCGATCCTGTGCTATTTTCGAGGGATTGAAACCAGGGTCGTTTATTGACGAAATAATCATTTTTGTAGACAATTTTTTTAGATGAATGTCACTCAAAAGTTACACTAACAATAAATACTATTTCTCAAATAACATTACGTTTGAATTTCCGTACTCGTTTGTTTTTATGCCATATAATGAAACATTTGCTGAGAGAATTAGTTCAAATTTACAACGATGGCATTTTCCTTTCTACGGTACTGTTTATGTTTGCTTCGTGTGATCGTCGCTTTTGATTCACTTAGACAATTATTGTTACATACAACGCTACGGTGTAAGTTATTGTTAAGCTCCTATTCATCGTGCATTCAGTGTTTGTATTATTCAACTCTGCTGCCTTTGAATATTATCTTATTAATTATAAGAAAGCGTTGATTAAGAATGACCGGATGTGTTAGGTGTTTATAGGTGGTCTTAAATGCCATATGGTGGTATATATGGTAGCAAGATATATATTGTGGTGGCCTGTCCTTAGTGTTGTTGTCTGGTTTTAGTTTTCAGGTACGAGATTTTTGTAATTTAATCTTTAAGTATATTTAGTTATGTTAAATTGATATTTGATGCATATGATTTGCGAATTTCGAGGTTTTGGTTGTGAGTAGCGTTTTGATATCCATGCATGGTAATTATTCAAATTGTATTAACGTCACGCTAAGCTGAGCTACATAGGCCGAAAGTGAAAAACCTGAAGAGAAATAGGCGATATTGTTTAGGGTTTTTAGAACAATTAAGGTTTGATATCTGTAGATGGGGTGAATTAATGGTAAGTGCACGTTAAGCATTATTTTTTTTTGTCGACGGAGCTGTTTTGTAATGTCTTTTCAGAGTACCTCCCGCAGTAATCTAACGCCTGTGCGTTGTCAGTAGTCTCGGCTCTGTTTTTCGTCCAGGTTTATCATTGCGGAAGAACATAATTTAGTGTATTGTCTCGGCTGGTAATTTTTATTGGGGTATGGATAGCCTATGGCTAGGAAGAAAAAAGGACCTTAGTTGATGGCTTATGGTTTTATTGACAAAGCGAGAGGAAAGTTGTATCACCATAATCTAAATTCATGATTCAAGGAAGGACTTTACGCCTGTCGTCGTTTCAGTTATGTCAGAAATTATTTTGTTGATGAAAAATGACTTTTTTTACTATCACAATAAGACGAATTTGTTGAGTGACATTACTTCAATGGTGCACATTAATTTTAATTATTACTAAATTATGACTTATCCCTTAGTAGTGAATGGTCTCAAGTCATGTGAAGTGTTATAAAAACTTCTATTATATTGTTTCAACATACAAGGGTGTTAAATGTAGAAAAATTATCTCTCTTGGAAAGTCACCATAATAGTTAACAAATAATTCGTGAGGAGGCAACCCCGAAATACAAAACAAAAAAATAAAGTTTCCTAGTTTATCTTGTTGATTTAATATGATAATCACTTTGCATTGGTAGGATTTGAGTAATTTGTATGGAAATTTTTTTATCCTTTTATCTTGAAAAGTGGAACATTTTAATGCTAGTACTCTGTGGTGCGGAAACCCTTTCTTCTGAAGTTTTCTAATTTGCTTCCGTTGTAGGATGACATACTGTCGGGGAATGCGTGACTTAAGTATTTTTCCTACCTCATAAAGTTTTTTCCTGAAATTTTATTAGCGTCACGTGGTTTATTTCGGAAAGGGGTGGAATTTCCTCGGATGACGCGGCCCATTCCCGCAATCAGTTTCAAACTTCAAGAGCCCCTCACGCCGAAGTTGGCCGTTCAATTTGTGTGGAGCCAATTGAAGAGATCGAGTCATTGGCGTCGACGCGTGGTAACGCCCCCGCCCTGCCTCGGTTAACTTCCTCCACATTCCGCATTCTTCGCCCTTTGAGTGGCGGCCTTTTAGTGAGCGGCTTCGCCCGGGGCGGGGGCGAAGCGTGCGATGAAATAAACGTCCGATTCTGAATCCATCTCCATGAATTATAAAGCTTTCTGCGTGGGACAAGAGTTTTCGATGGCTAAAATTAGCCCCCCCCCCCGCCCCCCCTCGCCCCCCTAAGGAGAGAATAGCACGGTGAGGAAGAAAGTAGAATGAGAAGAGTTGCATGGTTGGGAGAGACGGAAGGAGGGGGCAGCGGTGGCTTTCGTGCCGGTCGCATGGCCGTTCCACCCCGGTGACTTTTCTCTCTGCACTCAGCTACTCTTTGCAGGAACGACTCCCACGTTCAACCCTTCTCGAAGCCAAATAATCGTCCCAGGTATCCCCCTGTGACACACAGGCATGGCTCTCCTCTGTCGAAATCATGAAATTCTACGAATAGTTCAGGGGTATTCTTGAGAGTATTCTAGTAAGTTCGTATAAGAATTCATGTCAGCATTGATTCAAGTCTTAAGGAAACGCTGGCAGTAGATGGCTAATGAATTGACATACTATTATATCAGAAAATCTATACTATTTTTTGCAATTTTAAACAGACGATAGTAACTGAATTTGAATCTGAGTTTTGGCAATAATTGTATTGTTGGACGTGGTGTGATTTTCAAACTTTGTACTTATAAAGAATAGTCAGCATTTCTAATGGCGATTGAAAACGTGTATTTGAAATGCATCCAATCAAGTAATAATAGGCCAATGGGAACTTTATTAGTCAAAAGCCGAAATTGATCTGAATTAATTTATTTCCTTGGAAAATATTTTTCGTTGGATTTTCAATTTTTGTTGGTTTTATCAGTCAGTATGAGATGAAAAAAAAATATTTTAACCGTATTATGTAATAGTCGTGATGTCATTCCCTTTATTGGTTATCATGTTAAGTTCATTTTGAATAATATGTAAAGGGCGGCGATAGCAATGATAGAGTAATTAGAAATATTTTCGCGCTATTTTAAATTGAGGGCTCTCTAAGTAAAATTGTGAACCATACTTAAACGAAACGCAAAAGCAAGTGAATGATAAACTTGTTAGGATTGGAGGTGAAGTGTTTCGGAAGTTTTCAATTTTCAACCTTAAACTGGGAGACTTACTGAACCTAATAGTTTAAACCAAGAAGAGTCGCTACGCCTTGCTCCTAGCTCCATCGCTGTACATTGCCCCGTATCGTGGTAATTATTCTAATTCTCGTGTTTCAGGGATGATTTTAACGTCGGCTGTTTCGTGATGCTAATTTCTCCCGGAATATTTAGGACCTCGTAATAACAAAGGATTTGTTTTATTAAAATTTTGCCCTCCCGCTTTGTAATAAATTACCGCCGTGCGTGCGCTCGTCATGCAAGTCCTTACGAGTTTATTTTATGTTTATTTCTTGTCAAGGAATGCTTGTGTGCTGCACTTAAAATTATGCGAGCCAGGGGCAGTGACCTGCCACATATCAGGAGACTGAATCGATTGGTGCACCTTAAGTTTTGGGATCACCGTGGCATTTTCATTCCTGTCCAAATTTAGTTACATATTTGAAATTTTTGTTACATTTGATAAAATCGGAATTCCTTTCGATTCCTATTATCATGTATCCAACATTTTATAAATATGTAGTAGAAATATTTAATATGGGAAAGAATCATTTTGGAGTTAATTTGCTCTTGACTGCTATCGAACCTCGGAATGCACGAGTTTTTCCTTTAAATTGCTATGAATTGAGATAACCTAGAACTCGATGGTTTGGGCTGAAGTGGTCACGTACGCTTCTTTTTCCTTCGAGCTGTTCGAAGAATACATTCGAATTACAATTCTGATAAAAAAAATCGTACCGTCGAAAATTTTTAAGTCCCTAGTTTTCGACGATGTGACAACGTGGCCGAACCACGCCTCCCCGAGAGGGGAGCAATAAGCAAGCGGCCATTCCTCCCCGTTGCTGACTAGGGCGAGTTGAACCACCCACGGAAGGAAAATGTTTACCTGCGAAAAGGATTATTTCCGAGGGGAGGGGTAGTGTTTCTTTTCTTGTGATGTGTAAGAAGAAAAGGGAGATCTGCGAAGTTAAGACGCGCCGAGATCCCTCGCAGACGACAGATGCAAGCAGCCCCGGAAAACCTCCACCTGAGGGACGATTTTGACCTGCTAAGGGATTTCTGAGGAGATGGGTTGGATTTCGGACTCCTGTTTGGTTATGCGTGAGAGAAAATGAGTAGATGAACGATCGGTCTGTCGGCCAAAGTCACCCGATCTCTCTCGTAATAGAAAGCTACCATGTAGAAGTCAGGACTCAAATATCCATTGAAAGTCTCCATCAGCGTACGGGGAATAATCCCGCTGCAAATGACATATCTTCCATTATTTTTTCTCTAGAAAAGGCAATTACCGCGAATCGTCGCTCGAAAAGATCGAATCGTGTCGAAGAGAAATAATGAATTATTTCATTTAGATTTATTCATATAATTCTATTTCTTGAAAAACTCATGACTTTCTTTTTATTTCTGCTTCTTTCGAGATGCTGTTATAAGTTATAAGCTACATCAATGACCCATAAGACGGATTTATAAAATATAAAACTTATGATGCAGCGGAAAGCATTTTGAAGGCATAAGTTTTTTTGCTTCACAGGAGCTAATTTATTGAAAGAGATTGAATTATCACTGTAGCGAAATTAGATCTATAAATATGTTCCCTCATAATGTCAACATTTTCGTGCCTACGACATTTATTTTATGCCATTTATTGCTACATTTTTCAACGCCTAGCTTTAGTGAAATGTTGTGAAATTAATGCTTTTAATATCGCGGCTTAATTATTTTCGTTTGTCTGATTCGTCCATGTAAAGGACCCTGGCATGTATTGAATGATATGGCTCAGGGTTTAGATTTTGGAAGGGCGTTGAAACTTCGTTCTTACAGCGAATACTTTCGTGAGAATGCGGGGCTCAGGAAATCGGAGGGACGTGCGGATGGAAATAATGCAGTTTCTTACTGATACTATCGTTTTTGTGACAGTGACCGTTATGTTATTCAATTTTGAGCTTCAATTAAGAGCGAGTATAATCCGTGAACCAAAGCTGTCATATAATATAGTATGAAGATCATTAAGCAGGCTGATATCTCGATTGTGCCCACCTTCCATTCTGGAATCTTATGAGCGCGGCCTTTTTTTTACTCATTTCCTTTGTGTAAAATTCATTACGGGGACGGTTCCTAAACAGAAAATGTTTGAAGAGGAGATAGAGGTTTGTTCGGCTATCGCAATATTTTTTTTCACGCAAGGGAGCTGAATAATACCTAATGAATTGACGAATCCAAAATAAAGATCACTTTGCTCAATAACATCGATATCTCATTAGGCTTGCTTTATCCCTTTATATACCGAGGAAAACACCTCATATCTTGACTTAAAGTATGTTTAGTCGATATCTCTGATTGACTGAGTTTTGTCTCAGAGTTCCGAATAATTTCAAACGCCTCTTACCTACGGAGATCGTATAAGGCCCCGTATCGTATAAGGTTTGTCTCCCTTTTGCTTCACCGCCATTACTGAATTTCTTAATTCCCCTTAAGCCATATTTGATCATGCGCCGTGCACAATTAATTGAAAGAAAAACATTCGTAAAAGCATCTCCTACGATGTGCATTGTGGATTTTCTCCAAACTTAATTCCAAAAAAAGTAAATGATTGCAAGGAAAAAACTGAACCAATATAGAATAAAATGACAAGAATTAATTATGGCACCTTGGAAATGATTTGGACTAGTATTTATTATTATTTAAATTTTCAAACGTATTCATTAATGTTAAGAATTATCGCAATTTCGAGTTATTTTTTTTGTCTCGTATTTTTTTGGCAGTGGCAATCCCTTTTATATTTGAGCTCCCGCGAATTGTTTTTAGTAGAAGCCATAAAATATCTGCTGCTTAGGTAATTAAGTTAGGCAAAAGCCACAAAACGCATTATAGAACGTGCTATTACGAATGTTTTTCTATAGATCTCGCATGAGAAAAATCATACCTATGGCGAATTGAAAATGCAGTAATGACGGTGACGCAAGAGAGTGACCACTTGAACATGATACAACCACTAATCTAAGATCAGCCAGCTCAAGTCATTCATATACGATATAACATCATTAGTGAACACATAATATAATCGTATTTGAAGTTCTGCATTTGATAATAAAACGATCGAATTCACAAGAAGGATGAGATGAGTGTGAAAGGTGCATTTTGCAATTTGCCCGTCCTTCTTTCTGAGCCTCAAATTATCACGAAATTCTTTGCTAAAAGAAAGTGAAATTCGAAGCTCTTCATTTTAAAATTAAACAATTGTTTGCGCAGAAATATATCGCCCATAGAAAATTTTTCCCAAAAGGCTTTGCGAGGACAGTTGTGCGCTCAAATTCGAGCCTGACATTATCGGTTACTTCCGAGCGAAATTGAGTGATCTAGTTTCGATCCAGAATATATTACACGATTTCCAATATAATATAGATTGCGATATCACAAGGAATTCCAGAAAACGAAAATACGTCAAAATTTGAAAAAAATTAAGTTAATGAATACGTGTATAAATTAAGATACACCTAAGAAACGAAAGCAACTCAGAGGATTGAGACCTAAGATAGGCTTTTGTTTTCCGTGGCTGCTTGCATCCGTCGTGTGCGAGGGATCTCGGCGCGTCTGAACTTCGTAGATCACCCTTTTCTTCTTACACATCTCAAGAAAAGAAACCCTACCCCTCCCCTCAGAAATAATCCTTTTCGCAGGTAAACATTTTCCTTCCTTGCGAGGTTCGGCCACGTCACATCGTCGAAAACTCGGGACTTCAACATTTTCGGCGGTACGATTTTTTTAACAGAACTGTACATTGCTGGGAAAGAGCTTGCTAATTACTTAATTATTACACGTATCTGTGTTACGCTATGATATTTCTTTTTTGTGTATTCCTGATGCTTTTTATTTCCAGAGCAATATTAATTACGACAACAGGAGTCGAAACTTTTTCTCATTCCAAGATTTGAAAGGTGACAATGTTGGTCGAACAGTTGACTCAGTTCCGGACTGCCCTTATCCTTGGCCTCGTAAATCGTGTATGTTCTCGTGTATCAAGAGGAAACGTGAACTGTCAAACGGTATGTCAGCCTGATAAGCACGCTGAAGTGTGTTGAGATTCTCCCTGGAGGCTCTCCGAGGCTCTCTCTTTCAACTGTGGATCGACGGGCGGATGTGAGAGGTGGTCGAAAGTCCTGTGGCTTCGTGGATGTCTCTATCCGCCTTTCAGCTACTCTCTGCACATCAGCAAAATCCATCTTCGCCGCCGCGTCCGTTGCCGGCTTCTATTACTGTTGCTCTTCCGTTCCGAGCTTCGCGCGTGAAATGAATAGAATTTCCAAGAAAGGCGGTGGACTGTTACTCTTACCCATTAGATGTGGGTTGAGCTGAACGCATTTTTTTTGCCCCTTTTTCGGGAGATAGGAGAGCCTGAATTTTGTGCTAGCGTTGAGATTTCCCGTCCTTTGCTGTTGAAAATTTCCTCTCCGTCGAAATTTCTTCCGTTTTGATATTCCTCCTCGCGCTCTTTTCCCTTCGTCGATACAAGTCTGATGAATTTGTAATCGTGTAACAATTATCATCGATGACCGATGCGTGTAATAGTAAATATATCCTAGATTAGATGCGTTATATCTTGGAATATATAGCATTTACTTCATGGTACCACCGCAGCATTAGTTTTAAGTAATGGTATACTTTGGGGCAGTGTGAATTTTAACTTAATTTTGTTAATTATTGTTAATAAATAATTTGTTAATATTTCCAGCTCTCTTAAGGCACCAGAAGTGCGCCTGTAAGTTTTACTAATCTATATTTGTAGAACAGACAAAAGAGAGTAAGTAAGGAAGACACTTGGGAAGTGTATAAATCCCTTCCTATACTCTCTCATGTTTACAACTGAAACAGCGAGGCATTAATCAGTCAAAGCTGTACTCAATTTTCGTAAATTCTTCGTTAATTTTTCTTTTTCTATTTATCTTTTTCATGCCTTAGTGGCGGCTGGATACATTGTGGTGTACAATATGGCTGGTAGTGCTACTTGTAACGAGTGGGTAGAGTTGTAATAAAAACTTTTACGTGTGTTAAGCATTGCAAGCTTGAGGATAGTTGGTAGTTGTGCGAGCAAGGCATCGGATTTCGTTTTTTTCCTTTCCTCCTCGCGGTCACCCACGTCTCAACTCATCACGGAAGAGCGAGGAAGTGCCCGGCCCTTCATGGGAAGGTGCACCTTAGGCTCGAGTTTCAACACCCCGTAGCTCCTTCCTTGAGCTGATGCTGCGCTGCCTAAGCACCCGGGCGAGCCCCTTCCTCCTTTGACCCTCTTCCCCCTCCTCCCCTTTCGCCAGTCACTTGCTTCATTCGCGCTGCAGGTAGGTCGGAGGCGTGTCAGGGCGGCGTCTTCTCATTACCGCCTTGTTACAAGGCATGCATGCATCCTCTCGGCCCACTCTTTCTCTCAGGAGTTTTTTCTCAAAGTTCTTTCTTCTTTCCCTTCGGTTTGCTCGCTGCCATGGGAACGTGTTTGCGCTCGCCCCCAGCTTCATGGAATTATGCTCTCCGTGTCACCGCTCGAGCCCTTGCCGAACATGAGATTCTTAATCCCTTAATTCTTGTGGTGCATGCTCCTCTCATTACAGAAAAAATCACCCGTTTCTTATACGAATCTCCGCCGTCTTGTGATAAATGAGCGTCGTCCTATGCTTAGAAATACATACTTGTTAAGAATGGTATTAGGATTTAGGTCAGATGGGGTCTTCTCAACGCTCACACGCATGGTGTATTTTTATTTTTTTCACACTGAAATGTTATCCACTTTTCCAGCATTGTTCTCCGCCTAAATTAGAGATTTATGATAGTTGTTCTTTATTTTTCTAGTCAAATTTGTTACTACCATGAATTTGAAGTAGGATCTTCTGGAATAAGTCGTGAATGCTCTTTTACCTTCATATGACAATTAGTCGTCAAAGTCTGAGTGCGTACATGTAAAATTAGATACTTCTGTTATTTCTTTAATCAGCCAGCTTCAGTAAAAAGTCTCGAAGAAATGATGTTTCCGTCTAAATATTCACTTTTTCAAGTAGACATTCCTCTTGTCCTGTTCAACATCCAAGGGATGATTACATTTGCTATAACTGTTTGTAAAAGTCTGTCAAGGGACATCGGGCCAGCGGTTCGTAATATTTATCTATTTTCGTACCCCTTGTTTACCTGTTTCTAAATATCGTTATCCATATTTTATAAAATGAATTATTATATTTATTTTTACTGCTATTGCAGCCTTAAATCGGCCATTTTTTCAAAGATTTTTTGCGTACCTTATAACCGCCAAACACGTTCCCATAACGGTACGCGTATTCTGCGACCTAGGCGACGCTGTGCATGTCCATTTTTCGTCTCTCGTCCACCGTACGTTTGCTTATGTCGCATATCTCGTTTGCGAGCTACACAGACTATTTAGTTTGTGATGAAGTACTCTTATTCAGGATGAGGGAGTATGACAGTCACATCATTGCCAGCCACTAACTGAGGAATTTTAGGTACATGGCTATGAATTCCATGGAAGAGCCAGCTATCGTAAACGAGCCCCCTGACACTGTCGCCTTGAAGCGTTGTCATCAACAGGAGTCTCCCCAATTGAATCTGTGCCAAGTATTCGTCTCGCATAAGAAACGTCCCGCGTTTATGGGTCCATTGTGCATTAGTTCGTTTCCATAAAGTCTACGGGTGCTCGGGGCGGGCAGAAACTAATTAGCGCCTTTCCGCTCCAGTTGTGGGGGCACGGAGACTGCTCATTTATGCCCAGACATGGAGCCGGTAGTTCGATTGGCGTCTTGAGCCGGGGATATTCCGTGGAATACAGATTCGTTCATTAATACGGGATGTGATTGGCGTATATTCTTCACCGTTGTCACCGGTGGTGTTGTGAAGGCCCCTTAAAAATTGATTGCTTCATTAAAAGGTACGGTAGACGTAGCTCACTTCTCCGGGCCTCCCCCGTGTAATGGTAATTTATCTTTTTTCTCGGAGCCCTGTTATCACACTGATTTATTAATCTCCCAATCCTCCGATCCGGGTAAATAATTCGGATGGGGGAGCGCGGAATTTTGACAGCATCGCGAGCTCCGGAAGGCCTTGTCGTTAAATCGATAATTATTTTCGAGGATTCCTGCATTTCTCTTGCGATTAGGTATTTTTTTGTTTTAATCCTCGTGTTATACCGTCATCTTTTTCCCTTAGTGTATATTTAAAAACATTCATATCCACCCTATGGATTCCAACGTCGCTGGCTTGATTTAATCGTTGTCAAGGATGGATGACGGGTGCGTCAACTTGGCTTCCCGCGCCCTTCGTCATCGGCCGCACGCGAAGCGCGGTGCTTTTGTTTTTGGCTGGGAAGCCGTGAGACGGACGTTGGTGGGATTCGTCGGCGATTGCAGTTGACCCCTCTTTCCCGTCTGCTTTTGATGTCCATGGTGCCAACCTGGAAAACATAGAAAACTCGGAAAGGTCGTGGAATATCGTCGAGTGTGGACAAGTAAGGAATTTGTACGGTTTTCAGTCATGGAATGGGGACTGTTTTATGTTAAATCTACTTTCCATAAAGACTCATCTGAATACGAACATTTAAAAGCCTTAAACTTTAAGGCGTAATGCTTGTAAACTTTTGCCAATTTTGATTTTAAAAGTATGACTTAATTTCCAACAAAAAATTGAATTCCTTTTCAGAGCTATTTTTGAAATAGTTAAATTATAATCGTACGAGGATCCAAGCAAAGGGCTTAGAATAGGGAGAGTCAGCATGTTAAGGTGAATTAAGAGGAACGTGTGATATAAAATAATGGGAAAAGAAAGTCGGTTCTAAGAATGAGACAACCTATTTTGAGAAACAGAAGATGAAACAGAAGCGGATAGGCGAGCGAAACGATAATATTCCACGCTTTGAACATCAGTAACCATTACTAATTTAGCTAACTAATTTTCAAAGGTACCCTTATAAATGCTTATTTTAATAATTAGTTTGGAACATCTAAATCTTCTCGGTTACGTCATGCCTACTAACTTAGGAGGGAAATTTTATATATGAGCAAGATGCCTTTGGTCAACTGAAAGAAATTCTGGTCAACTGAATGCGTGATTTAACGTGGACGTTGCGACTATGGAGTTACTTCACTATTAGGCTGCCGTGGACTTGAGCGTTACGTTATGAAGTACTCTCTCCTCACTATGGTTCTCATTCCGCTGGAAAGTTAAACAAAAAATTACGAAGTGGTGTAAAGTCAATTTCATTACGTTAGTTGAGTTTTAGGTATTTATGTATACCGGGAAATTACCACAGGAAAAATATTCCCACGGGAATTAGGAAGCCTGGGTAGCATACTGGTCAGTTCATTTGCTCAAAGTCTGTGGTTCGATCCCCGGTCCTGGCCGATTTTTTCCTTGACAATTTCTATGTATTTCATTGCCGTATATGCGGCAGTCATGAATATATTCATTAATGTATACATTAGGTATTTCAGGTGCTCTATGCACTTTAAATTTATTTATGTGTAATACAAATAATAAACACGTTTAAAAAGAGCGTATCACCAGCCCAAGTCCTAGTTAATGTGAAATTAACGGAATTCAATTTTTTTTATTTACAGCTTGCTGCCTGTTTTTAGGGAGCTTTTCTGTTCAGGCCTAAATTTATACGTTTTAAGTGTCCTTATCGCAGCTCTGGTTCGTTTCAGCGTCTGCAATTAATGTCAGACCTGGAAAGTTTTTAATTCCGTCCGGGGGAACCTTGGCAAAAGTTTTTGAATCAAAAATTTTCAATCCGGCGGACACATCATGATATTTGAAAGGGTCGAAAGTGTTGAGGGGGGAGGAAGACGTGTCACATTCGTCTCCGAGTGGAGCGGCGTGTGGTGGGAGGAAAGAGGGTGGCGGTTGTGCGCCCGTTTTTGAAGGGGGAAGGGGATGTGCTATTCCTCCCTGTGCGTGTTCCGGGCCAGGCGGGGGAATTCAGTGGGTGGTGGGGGCGGCAGGTGAGCCCTGGGGGCTGGCGTGCGAGGGGGTGGTGGTAGGAAGAGGTCGCCCCGGAAGGTGGTGTGGGACGAGGCAGGTGAGTGGTGCCTCTCGGAACACCCCGAGTCTGCTAACGACCTCTATCGATCTTCGCTTTGCACCAGCCGCCGCCACCCTCGGACACTATTTTCCATAGAGCTCTCTTTCTCTTCCACGGATTTTATGCACACTGCCTACATATGGTTCGGAAACTTAAATATAAACGTGACTGCGGGCCCAGGAGTCGAATGGCTTGCAGAAATCTTACCCTCGTCCTTTATGCCATATTCTATTCGGTTTCCCGTAACTTATGATCACGTTTTTGTTTATAAGTATGACGCTTCGCGGAAGACGTAGGTCATGGGCTCGTAAAAATTGTCGTAAGTTGAGAATTGAATGTGGAAACGGCCCCTGGTGAGGTCACGGTGGCTGACGTGGAAAGCTGTGTAAGAACTGTTCAATTTATGATATTCCTTCGAGCATTGGTCAAGTTATGGAATTGTGAGGAGTAAATATTATAAAAACAAGGGAAATATAAAATTAACGAAGCTCATCCGCCCTAGATGAAGTCCTACTGTATATTGTCTGTTCAGTGTGGAAGTTCAGTTATTTAGTCTTAGAAAAAATGTCATGACCCATTTTACGCTTGTTGTAATGGTTTACGTTCACTGATCTTCGTTGTCCGTCGTTGTGAGCTGTCTCTATTTCCAAGGCGGTTGTCTTCAATCATCACGTTTAACGGTTGAATTTATTGAAATAAATACTTAAGAAAGTCTTTCCTCATTGTCTTGAAAGGTTGATTATGACTGACTTCGATGCTCGGAAGAGACTTTGGATTTGGAAATATCTTCGAGTTGAAAAAATATTTTGAGTATTCGAAAACTTATTGACAGTCTGTTAACATGAGAAGTACCGATTTAATTAAAATTTATTTTGCCTTGTCGAAAATTCGACCCATCCAATGTTTGAGTTCAAACTTTTCTGCTGTATCTGAATGAAATTTCAACCATCGGTAAAATATGGAGGTAAGCGACTGGGAATTCACAAAAAAAGTAGTGCAATGGAAAATGTTTTGACCCGAAATAATCCGTAAGGTCATGGAATGTAAAACTTTCTGTGCGGTAGACATAGAGGAAGCTGTGTCGTTGTTAAACGCTCACCGGTCGTTTTTGTCTCCAGATTACCGCGCGGTCTTCTCGTGACCCTAATCTTCCGGCAACCCATTTTCCACCGCATCTGTTTGGCAACGTAGTACAGTCTATACTGCGTATGTGACGAACAAAGGCTTTTCTTGGCGTGGTGATGCAATCCTTATAGCGGACTTGGAGCCGGAAACATCCTAGAAAAAGGTAGAAATCGCGGAAAAATATTGCCCCTCATTGTCGAACCCATGGCTTTCCGAATTCCTTTCTGTCTCAAGTGCATGCATGTTTGCTTTTAGCGGTTCTTTTTTGTTTCTCCCGTCGCTTCAGAATCGTTCGCAGCCCTTTTCCCTCGTTAGTCGAAAAACGGGGAAGCTATTATTTTGGCGAGTGGGCTGCGCGGTGGGACCATGGGAGCGTTTGGTGGATTATTTCGTTGCTTGATTACAACTTTTCATGGCGTATGCATCAGTCGACGATTGGTTTCCGTGAGTCGTTAAGCTTTCCCGGTGCTCCCTAGATACGTTTGCTTAGTAGATGAATGGTTTGGATGAACTGGGATCCTCAATCTTTCCGTTGGACTGGAATGAAAGATGAGGACAGGTTGGAGATGTGTACCTCGACCATCAATTACAGGTTTTTAATCAACAGTCAGGCCTCCAATCTTTCAATGAAAGGTAAGCCCAAGAAATGTAAGGTGACGTTGTAACTAGTGCGGTCAGTTGATGGTTTATTCTTACCCCTTTTCGAAATACATCATGCTTTCATCTGAAAATCCGTGGATAAATTCAGTTGCATATATCGTTAAGTCCTTGGAGATGACGTAGCTCGTCGTCGCGGGAGATAGTGAAATGGACGCACGCGGTGGTCATGGTAAGGCTTCAGAGATATTTCTCTTTCCTAGCCCTGTTTACTGATGGTAAATGTTTCTATCACAATTTTTACATGCGTAACACATGGAGAAATGATTTGACAAACCTTTGTTCATTTAAGTGATGCGATGTGTCATGTACACATTCATTCGCATGTTCCTGCTGTAATGTGGAAGCTTGGGTAAGGTGAAGGCACCCGTATTTTTTTAATAACTGTTACATAAGTGTGATCTCAGCTCGCCCTAGGTCCTACTTCTTCATCTCGATGTGACGTTTTTCTGTACCGGTAGTCAACTTCATTCAAACAATGTTATATTTTTTCCGAGTGCAAATTTCTGATGTGGTCAGACTGCTGGGTAGTTCGGCTTATTTGAAGAAGGCTCTAATCTGGTTTATCATTATGTATTCCAGAGTTTTCTGGAAATATATTGGCTCTGTGAAACGATTTTGTGGTTCTACGTTGAAGTTCTGAGTTTCACATGGCTTAAGGTTTTTGTTAGTGTGTATTTATCGAATCCTTTCCTCTGAAACCAACCATGGGGCTCGGTTTATACTTCGGTGCTCTGCAATTTCCCTGATTCACATAGTAATTATGCTGTCTTTAGTTTCGCTTCATTGGCGTAAATCCTCTTTGTATTGGCTATTTTAATTCCTTAGGTGGAATGGTTTTATTTTTTTTTAATTGCTATTTTTCGTCTGGCCAAATTCCTTAGGGTGTTGTGATGTTTCATTTACGAGACGCGTTGCATGCGGTTGTCGCTCGCCAAGGCTTAATCTTTCCCTCCTTGCTTACTCTGCACGAACGTGACGTGGTCCGCCCGGTAGTACACGCGTGCCCGTGTTCT
Source organism: Pyrrhosoma nymphula (assembly GCA_963573305.1). NCBI lineage: Eukaryota > Metazoa > Arthropoda > Insecta > Odonata > Coenagrionidae > Pyrrhosoma > Pyrrhosoma nymphula. The sequence goes on along the minus strand of OY754337.1, from coordinate 44,693,985 downwards.
CGCTTTGATGCCTGTCTCACGTCGGTAGTTGTGCTCGAGCGTGCGCGAGGCGTTCCCAGCTGTCTCTCTGGAAGTCAAGCAATAGGCCTTGTGTGCTGGAGGCCTCTAAGCCTCGTGTTGGTGTTAAAAAAGGTTGTGAGGGAATGAAATTGATTTGGGATGGAGTCGTGTGCATTGCCTGAATGTATCAGTATCGGATTTTCGTCTCTGCAGATGTTTCGGATCTCCCCTTAGCAGATGTGCGCCTTGCGCTATCGAGAAATTGATTATTGATGCGTGGGACCCTCGGGGATATTCTGTTGCGGCGGTAGAGGTGTATTTTGTGCTGATGTGTGCTATCAAGTAATTGAATCGCTTGAAGTGAGTTTATTTGTGAAGTAGGGAGTAGGTTGGCCCGAGGAATTCTGAAAACTGGATGAAAGGCGACTTTGCAGGGTTGTAGTTTTACACAGTTCTCACCATGCGAGCGCTTTTTCCCCGGTTCATAGTCATTTCAGTGTGCAATGATTTTTATTTGCTTTGTAGAAATGTCTTCATATTGGATAATTTAGCTTCATTGAAACATATTTCACTTCTTCACATATTCACTTCTTTTTTACGTCCATTTCTCGAGAGTATTTTGGAGTGTCTTTTTTATTTTAAGTCGTGGCTCCACTCCTAGACAATTTTTTGTTTTGTTTGATCTTTTCCATCTTTCACATTCGTTCTTCATGGATGACGAAGCATCCATTATTTTAGGTCGTGAGTGGTCATTAATCCGATGAGTCGAAAAAGTTCCCTGCGACCCATAACGCCGTATTTTCATCAGAAAATCGCTTAATTCCTCGTTTTGGCATCCTTCATAATTTTATTGATGAATTCCATTCTTGCTTTCTTTGGTTATTCTAAAAATTCGTTGCTCGGGTCATTTGTTTTTTAGGAGGCAGTCATGTGACAGTGTACAACAAGTTAATTTAGGCATTTATTAGAAAATATTGCTTTCGTCTGTAGTATTCTTGTTAAATATCTACTCTGCGTGCTTAGGAAAAAATTCACTTATCATCACTTCTTGTATGCTATTCTGATATTCATTAGCCCGATTCATGATTTTGTTTCTCGTCAGTGGCAGGTTTTCACTTTGCCAATGTTGTTAGTATTATATTGTAAAACAGTTTGGGGCATAATGTATCTTATCAGAGTTATACTGCGTATGAGGCTTAAAAATATTCAGTACATGCCAGACGGTAGGCTGTAAAGATTTTTGTCGTGTTAACTTTAAGTACACGTTAGCAGCAAGATATTTATTGTATGACCGATATTGAAGGAAGGTTTCACTCCATGGTAGTTTTTATGTGAAACTTTCTGAAAATGCTGTCGTAGTTCATTGCCGGGTCACATTAGCTGTGTTGATAAGGCGATTTTGTTTGTACATAATTGGTTATTTTCCATCGAAATTGAATTTACTCTCGTAATTAGGGTATTTTCATGTTTTTGGACGCATGGGAGACTGGTTTCGCGGAATTAACAGTAAAACTGCCGTAGTCGTCTCCCAAGGAATGTCCGTGAACCAATTCTCTGTGTTGAATTATTGACAGTGCTGTCTCCACCTCGGAGGTTCTTGCCATCCCCCTCCTCTCCTCCAATCCCCGGTCACCGTGGCTGGGTGTCTGGCGAACCACATCTACAGAGTACATTCGCGGCCGCAATTATGCGTCCCATCTACTTCGCACTTGGCGAGTCGCGAGCGACCGAGCGACTGGGGTATGTGGTGTGTAGCGCCACTGCTGCTCGAATCGTGCCCTCTCCCCCGCCGAAAGGTAGGTGTTCAGTGGGCGTGTGTCGCGGCGGAGCAGATTGGTCCGCAATGGAGGATCTCAAGTGTCGCAGCAAATTGAGACGGATGGGGTGGGGACGTATGTATGTTTGCATTTTGCAAATTGGATGTGAAATGGAAAAAGACGTCGGGAGACGAGTCCTCCATTCGATAATGTTCGCGCATTTCAGTCATATAAATTCTCGAGGCGCGGGTCGTTCGCCTCTCCGTTGCGGTCAATATGAATACTGAGGGAATGGCTTATAAGGATGATTTCGTATTTTGATTCTCGTCACGGGGTGCTAGGGGAATGCGGGGCTCTTTCTTTCATTTACCATTCTTGAGGGTTAATGGCCTTATGGCCTTAATGGCCTTAATTATTTCCAGTAGGATATGAATTTTTTTGAAGGCCAGGTTTAGCGATTATATTCACTCCGCAATTCACTTACGGGAATTCGTTCCATCTGGATGAGGATATTGTGCTAGTTCTCCTTACTGTTATGTTCGGAGTCTCTAATACCGGAATAAACTTAATGTAATGCGTTAAGTGATTGGAATTTGGAATTGTAATTTGTTTTCCGGTTAAGTTGCCTGGTGAGTGGGAAATGTCTGTACTTAAATACATTATATACAGTAGGTAATAATGATAAATAAAACGTATTTCTGGGCTCTTTTCTCTTGCCGAGTTTTTTTTCACCGTGAAGAGTGAAGTGCTGATTTTGAAAAATTTATCCAATGAAGGTTGATTGGTGCTAACTCTGAATCCCTCCCATATTGGAAGTTATCCCCTGCTGAGTGTCATTTGGTTACGCAAACTTCTTCAAACGCTCGTGTAGTTAGATTCTCGCTTCCTCTCTACGCGTAAAATGTGATGATCACCGCGATCCAGAAGACACGGATCAGATCTCAATATGGTAATGGAACGAACAGAAATTACCGGCACGAGATGATGCGGCGAATTTTATCCGTCGTTCCTTGACTTTCGACGCGGTCCTCCCTTTGATATGGGTTCCCTCAAGTCACCTCATTTGAATGTCGCGGCTAAGTCCTTTTTTCCGGGAACCGCGAGATAATGCCTCGAATCGAGTGCGTGGCGATAACTGCCTGCGATTTGCTCCTTTCTCATCGTCTCCCAACCCTGCAGCTCCCGAGTCCTCTCTCCTTTTCCCTTCCGCTCTGGAGGCGATACGTGGGGTAGATTCCCGCCTCCACGGGCGGGTGACACGGGTGTAAGATTTCAGCTAGATCAATAACCTCTCAAGGATTGGATTACCGCTGTGGGAGACTGAGGAGTGGGAAGCGGGCGGGCAGGAGGGGGGAACTGAGTGCCTGGGGAGGCGATGTAGGTGACTGCCGAGGACCCTGGCGCTCTCGCAGATATATACCACATCCCCATTCCCCCCTTTCTTATCGTCGGGTCCTCCGACCCCAGGCGCGTATTCCTTCGTAATCGAAACCCCGTCCCGAACTAAGGTTTCTCGCGATAGCACAAGTCTCTCGCGGTCTCGGGGACAATTACGGGTGCCTTCCGAAGGGAAAGTTTTCCCTCTTACCCCTCGAGTCCAACCCCCTCTCGAATGTGTGCAAGCCGCCTGCTTGCATTCGTTGTAACGCGCTGGCGAGGAAGGGTTGGCCTCGGAATGGCTGACCTCCGAAATGGGGGTTTTGCTCGGGAGTTGTCTTCGTTCTTGGGGCGATTTTATCGCGGTCTGTTTGAATTCGTTGGAAGTTGGTATCTGCGATTCCTCTCCGGCTGCGGGAACTCGAGTTGGTGTTTTATCTTAATTGCAGGCTTTCTTAATCCCCGCTCTCGCTTGGACTGTGAAGGGGGATGTGCGTTCATTTGCCAGAGACTTTAAAACCACGAGAGCATATTCATTCTCTTGATTTGACATTCGTTCCTCGGGTATCTGGGTCTTTGCATCTTTCTCTTCGCGCCTTTGGTTTCTGTCATATTCTTCGCAATTCTCTGGAAAGTTATTCCTTCTACGTCCTAACCATACCGGAGATTTGAGCACTTGATGAGCACATAGCACAATGAAGCATTATTCGTGAAGAGTAGAGGACTAGTCCATCCCCATCTACAAGGTTATGTGGCAGAAAGAAATTGACGTTGGCCCTTGTAGTGGTCGTCAAGTTTCATTTTGTAGAAATGTCCTCATCTATCCCTTCAGTCATTGAGCACGCCTGGCTTTTGGATGAACATCTTCAGAAATCATTAATGGAGTTCTGGGTCTATGGCGTTGTGCTCGTCTATCTATAATGGTCGGACTTACTTGCAAGGGATCATTAGAGAAAATGGGCGCATTGCAAGGTTGAGCTCTCGTGACTAATTGGTCAAGATGACATCGTTGGTGATTTCGGGTTAAGGGTCGTGTTAGCAATCCTAGAGGATTTCTCTTTTTTTAATCTCAAAGTTTTCTTTTCTCAGGTTTGATAGGCCTTAAAATCCGAAAATTTGAAGCGTTGGCTTGATAATCATTTTGCGTTCCGAGAGGGATATGCAAGGCGGTTTGCTGCTTTTATGCTTATACTTAAGCTGTTCTTCGCTTGATTCGCCAAGGAATTCTACTGAATTTTGTATCACATCGCTTAATCTATTTCAAATTAATCAGCGTGCGATGTCCTATGTATTTGTTTGTGATCTCGAAAAGTTCTTCGCCAAATTATGGTTTATTGCATATTTTGCGGTGAGTTTTTTACAGGGAGTATTCCGGGACATGCTTTGGTTTATATGTTTCAATTCTCTACTTCTTTTAGTCGTCACTGCGATGCCTTGTTATCCTTGTTTTTGTGTTCGAGGAGCTGTGGAGCTGATGGCGATAATTTGCTTCGTTTATTGCGTACACCGTTGAGAGATCCAGTTCAGGGGGTACGTAAAACTTCGTGTAGAGCTGAGTGAAACAGCTTAGTTGTTGCTGATGTCATAGCTTGAAATAAAGTTAAACGTTAAAAAAGAAATAAGAAATATGACCCTTGTGCCCTCACGGGGCATTTCTGTGTTAACAATTTATTTTTAACTTTCGTACTGGAGCATTGGAAGTCATCGTAATATAATTGGAAACCATTAAAAACGAAATTCCATTGGAAGCTCGGACTGATTTTTTTCTCCAATATTGATTCTTTTCGTCGCTGTGCTTGAATTATTTTTGGCTCTAAGGGCGTAGGGTTATGCCTTTTATTCCTACTTCAAAGGAATGAGTCACTGCAGGAAGAGTGGAAAAAGTAGTCTTCCATAAATTAACCCGCGACCTTTAAAGAGAGCGTGCTGTGACAATCGAGGCTTGGCTTCCCCGCGGCCGACAATGGACAACGGACAACGAATGGTCGTCATTAAAGTCTTTTTAATTGCTGCCAGTGTCCCGCTCCCTTGAAAAAAAGGTTGCCTTTAGCGAGAACGAAGTTCACGAAATATTAATGGTGGGCTTTCGTATTACAACTCGACCCTTAAGCCCGTATACCTCGGTCAAATTTCGAAACAAATTTTTTCATATTAATTTAGTTCGACAGATGGGAACCGCGTGACAGGAGTTTTATCAAGATGGGTTATGGGCCAAGGTGATATTTCGTTCTGTTAGTTGTCATCGGATTATACATAAATAAGAAATCTAGACTTCATACGCCATCGATAATGGTTTTCGTCGATAGACGTCATTATTCAACGATGATTGAAATTGACTGACTTCAATGAGTTAAGGAAGTAATCCTATGTTAATATTTGTTGACTGGAATATTTGTAATCATTAAGAATTCGACATTATGCAATGGGTTTCATAGAGGTTTGTCTGTGATTTTAAAATGATGAAAGGATTTCTTGTTATTTTTTTGACCCTTTTTAGCACTTCTTCTCTACGAAGGCACTGTAGTAATGGAATGGATGATGAGTTGGTCTAGTTGGTAACGTACGGGAATTTGGAGCCGAAGGTAGCTAGCTCGAGTCTCTCGGGCGATAGATTTCTCTTTCATATTTAGCCACTCTTGGTGGCGGCGTGGTAAAGTCCTCGCCTGCCAACCCTAAGTTCGCGGGTTCAAGTCCCGCCTGGATGAATTTCTCACCTCCCAGGGCATGGCTGTGTGCTCGTCCGTTGTTGATTGTTAAATACCCCTATTCAAAGACCGTAAAGTGCTGTTATCGATGGTCATGGAACATAAATAAATGACGCATATATTGCTTTATGTTACCTAAAATAAATCTGATATAGAATACCAAGAGCATAATTTGTTCGTGTACGCATTCACTTGGTTATTTCTGTTTTGCCTTGTGTTATCGTTTTCAACTTCATCCTTTCCAATGGATTGGTATATTGAGTTGGGTATACAATCTTCATTTTGGTCAATACCAAAATTTACCAAACGTCAATGCCAGAAGTCTTTATGTCAGTATATTTCATGATCAATGTTTGCGAAATGCTTGCAGATTGGCATGTTATTTTTTTCCAAGTCGTACTTCCGTCAAGTGTTAGACCACATATGATGATATCCGGTTAAATCGCGGTTTTTCTGTGACTTATATTGCTTAGGCGGATGCTTCCTAAGCGGCAGGTTACGAGTTTGGCATATGCCAGTGTTACGTCCCTTAAGGCATGCTTTTTTATCCTCCTCGTCATTTGGTTATTTCGTTTTGAGAATGTTTCCGGTTCAAGGCGACGAAGTTGTGATGCATAATAAGTTTGTGTTGGTATCATAGCGGTAATTCCCTCGGCAATATCGATCTTTTGGAGTTGAGTTCGCTCTTCGCAGGGTCTTTGCCCGCATCTCCGCGGGGAGGCATGGGGTTCCTTGTTGAGCTCCTCATTCCGTCTTTTCGATTTTGAGTCGGACGTAATTAAGTTCGGATCGTGGAAATCGGTGAAAGGCGGCGAAAGACAAAAGTTTAAGTGAAGAATGGCGTGCATTGTTTCTGCGTCAATCCTCTATTATGTGACGTAGTGAATATCGAGAAATCATAGGATAATATGTCTCACAGAGTCGCCTGAAGATATTATGAGTTGAAAGCGTCAGTGGTCTTCAATGTTTTCAAGCCGCCATGACAGCACGTTCCATAAATGGATATTCTCCTCACTGTGAAACGAGTATTTGAAATTTTTGGTCATTTTGGATATTTTATATTCATATTCAGCCCATCTCATTTTTTGTTATGTTGGCTTAGTCTATCAACGCGGCCAGCAATGAATTATTTTAGAACCAAGTTTTACTTATACACTCATTTATTCGTAGCTTTATTCCTTCTCCGCTCACGCATAAACGAAGTTGACCGTTATCAATTGTGTATTAAGGCCGTTTTACACGGTGCTTTTTTTGTACAAACTCTTCCGTGAACTCTTGCATGAGGCAAAATGTATCGCGTAAAGCGGCAAATTGAATGAACGCTCTTGCGAATGTCTCAATGCCTGAACGGAAAATAGAGCCTGTTCTAATTTCGTTGAGACAAACGTACAATCTCACCTACATTCGTCAGTAAAAAATCTTTCATCGTGTAAAACGGCCTTTAGAATGGCCGTTCTCGTTCTTGAGGCAAGTATGTGGACTATGACCGCACCAATTTGTATTTTTTCCAGGAAGTGTGATAACGTTTACATCTACATCTACAAAATACCCTGCAAGCCACCTCAGGGGTGTGTGGCAGGGGGTGAGTAATCACCAACATAAATTACACTATATCCTAAAGTTAGTGTAACTACGACTAATTATGCTTCAGCATAAAGCGCTAATGCTTGTCACGAGGCGAAGCTTCACAAGCATGCAACACTACACTACAGATGTCATCAAAATGGAGAGTGACCTCAATATACATGCATTCTACAACTACACAGATGGACAGGGACTCAAGACCCATGTAGAAAACATGCTAGGCGTGCTGTTAGTATGTACTAGGTAACAGATAAGGATTCAAGTATTAGGAGTACTACCACTACTAAGAGCTACACTACCTAACACCTAGATAAAAGTCACATGGCAGCTATTATGGTCCCTTATCGTTCGTGGGAAAAATGACATCTTAAATCTATCCGTTCTGCAGTCTAGTTCACTAATTTTACTCTCATGATCTGATCTACCGTAGTATGTCCGTACCGTACCGTAGTTTACTTATGATATGCAGCTTGCTCATTACACGATCTACATCTCTCGAACCAGACGCCGCTTGGGTGTGTGGCAGCGGGTGTTACTGCACCTGCCATGAAAGTGGAGGGAATGGGGAAATGAAGAGTGGATGGACAGAATTTGAATTGTCTTAGCGACTTGTTCTGATTTTGTTGTTGTCATCAATGATACGTGAGAAGTTTTAGAGTTTTCGTTCCCATCAGTTCGGTGGTCTCTCTCGCTCTTCTTCGGTAGTTTCTACCTGTTCTATGCTATACTAGCTAGAATCTTCTAATTAATGCAAGGTGAACACCTCGTGTGACGTAGGCTTCATTAGTAGTTTATAGCGAGTAGAGGCCCTTCCTTAATTAGTCAAATGGTTTTGAAGGCGTCATTTGATAAAATGTTTAATCTCCTCGCCAGAGGAGGAGGCCGTGTGAGGCTAGCTGTTTACCCTTCGCGATCGCTTTGGGAGCTGTCCCTACGCGTCTGTCTGGACGCGTGTGTTTGTGCCCCCGTGCTTGTTTGTGTGTCCTGCGCTGGGAAATGGGGTTGTTGGAGGCGTCCTTCCTCTCCTCCCCCGTCCTTTTTGCCTGTCCATCTCATCTTCGTGGGGCGACCGGTGGGTTCTCCTCCTACCTCCTCTCCCCCTGTCTTTGGTCTACACCTTTTGCCCCCTTCTCCCGGCCTACCCGTCCGGCGCCACTGCCTCCTCCCTCCCTTTGCTTCCTAATTCCTAGGCTGGAGGTACCCCGTGGGAGGGGGTGGTTTTCGCTGGCTTGTGTGGGCCTTTCATCCCAAAAGGATCGGGTGGTTCAATTTCCCGAGGTGTAGAAATATTCATCTTTCTGCTTAACCCTGTTCTTCCCCGCATTTACGCATCGCCGTGTTGTGCGAGGGTTTTCCCCACACCCCCAGCGTTACGTTCCTCTTGATCCCCTCGACTAAACTTCCCAAACTAGAGGTCCAGGGAGTGGATATGTTTCCTCGCCCTGTGTGTGTGCGTGTGGATTTTTTCTGGTGGACCTCTATTCCGGTATTCCGGCTTCATTATTTTTCTGGTGTGCTCCCCTTGCTCTTCCTGTCTCCATTGCCTAATACTGTTATTCCACATGTTTCCTTAGCAACTAATTCTTGCTCTTGTTGTTTACATCATAAGGCTGCCTGAATCGTTTTATTTGCTCGTGGATCTCCGGTGATTAAAATACAGTTGATAGCCCGTGTATCTTGCGCGAACACAGTGATTCGATTTGAATACGAATTTTCCCCTTTCTCCGGAGACCCGCTTGCGTAGCTATGTTTAGTCGTCCTTCCGAGTTATCACACGTGACATGTTTTTTACCATTTAGTTCCTTGTCGGCCCTATCCTTCGGTGCGTTGTCGGGCTAAGTAATATAGCTGAATGGTCCCCCGTAAATTCCATTGTGGTCGCTGGGCTGTCTTTAGGCTTCTTCAGTTCTTCCATTTATGGTGTGGTAATTGCGTTTACGGACGCAAAATCACTTGCAAAGCGTATTATTTCTCTTCATTTCGCTATAAATATGTTCATTTAATGTTGCTGTTGATCAAGATGACAAGATTCAGGCTTGATGTGGTCAAAGTAATGGAGAATATAAAGAAATACGATGGTGGAGCACACCCAAACCATGGTGAAATCGAATTTGTTAAACCAGTGGAAAATTGCATTTTTGATTTTTCATTACGTCGTCGCCGTTGACGTTTTTCTTTTGCCTATTTTCTCGTCGACTTCCGTGATAGCGTGGCAATGTTTACATTTTCCCACGGTATCTCACTATCAATTCTCAATGCTTATTTATTTTTCAAGTTCTCGCCGTTGGCGGAATCAGAATGCCGAGCATTGGAGCCAAGAGGCGTGGATGTATCATTTCAAGCCCTTCCTGACCTTGCTCTTTCTCGTAATCTCACTGCAATACGCAAATACTTCAATATTCAACCGCCACGCGCTTGGATCTCGCTTTTTTCGGGCTAATATTTAATACGTGGTTATTTTTATCCCCCACCCCCCTCTCTCGACATTTGTTTGGCTTTCGTGCTCGAAGAAGAATGATTTCCCCGCGGCTCGAAAGTGGTCTTCGACTCCCAATTTTTCGCCTCGGCCATCTATTAATAGGCGATGAATTATTTCCCCATTCCGCCGACCTGGCAGGTATTTAATGTAGCCGTGTATCCCTTTAAAGTGGGGCATTGTTCATTATACAGATCACTTGCTCTAGAGTTAGATAGTTGTTGTTGCAGTTTGCTAATAGTTTCTCCACCCGCTGAAAAAACATCTGGCCCGAATTCAGTGAAATAATTGCTTCGCTACCCGAAATATCCACCGTGTCAGGAGATAAATAAGGCCATGGCGGTGGCGTCTTCGGCTTGGAAGAGAGGGGAGGATTCTCGAGAGTGGAGAACGTGGGGAGGTGACTGCCGGCTTTCGAAGGCTAATCAAGAATCTTCATTGTTCGAATCCTTTTCTCGTCCCTGGACCGGTTCCAAGTTAACGTAAACACAGCGATGATAATATTTCCCTTCTTATTATGCCATAAAGTCGTGGATCAGGGTGAAAGAGGGGTGGGGTGCTCGTTCTGTTGTGGTCCAGCCTGCCGATGGGGCATGTGAGGTTCGGGGGAAACTGTGCCGCACATATTTTGGTTTCTTTGTCACCTCCCCGCCGCCTCTCTTATCCCATGTTTCCCTTTACATTCCTCTGGAAGCACCCTCGTGTGTTGCATCCTACACAATCTGTTGATACGTACATACATTTATTCTTGCCCGGATATCAATTTCCTGGAATTCGGCGAGCATGTTCGGAATTCGTGATCTTTGTTCTTTGTTGTCGTTTGCCCGATGTTTAATTATGAAGTATGGGAGCTGACGAAACGTGAACGGCAATTAATTTGAAAATAACGTAAGTAGAAATCTATAAATAGATTAAGGAATGGAAAAGTGAATTTGTTACAACATTGAGATCGTCGAATTCTGGAAATAGTTCGATGAATGAATGAATGATGAAATTATATAAATAGTTCGACTATGGGTAATACTTGTTTGCATATTCAGTCGTGCTTACGAAGAGGATTGCAGGCATTCTTAATGAATGCTTGCAAATCCACTTCAAGATTGTTAGGAGAAGTTACTAGATAGTCGAAAACAATGCATCCTGTGGCACGTCATACGCTTTCAGAAATGTTTTAAGGGAGGAAGTGAAATATTACCGACTAGTACTCATGAAATTCTGATATGAAAGTTGAAGACACAATGTTATCCAGATCCATTCTAGCCACGACTCAGCGGTTTTACCGCTGAAATGAATTTCTTTTCAGTACTTGGTTTAGTTCTAATTGTGCTGCATTTACTGATAACAAGCTATTTCTCCTAAGCGAATTAATTTATTTTTATGCTCTACTTTGATATCCTCTTGAGTTTTTGAGAGAAGTCCTCTCACTGCGCATGTTTTTTTAATGGAATTTGTCTCATACAGGAGTTGCCTTTGTTATTTTTGGGTTGTTGGACCGGCAACATCGGTTGGAGACCTTGTTAGACGGTTGTATATTCAATGGAAGAACTCCGTTTACTCTCTTGTATTAACCGTGTACGCCTATTTGCTATTACCGTTGAAGCAACTTTCATGGTACGTTTGCTAGTGATAATATTTACTTTTGATGAATTCTCTCATTTTATGCTATTCGCGGGGAAATACCGTATGTTTTTTTACTGGGGTAGCCCGCATGTATTTCAAGCCTAAATCCCGTGTGTTTTAAGTGTTCAAGTTTTGTTACTTTCGTTTTGTCCTAAGGAGTCCTTGGCAGGTGGGAGTTTTTTTTACCTGAAAGACTTTGAAATTTGTTGTCAAAGACAAAGTAATTTTTGGCGCGTAGAGCTACCAGAATATTTTACGCGTTTCTCTGTGTGAGAGAGCTCGGTGCGCGATTGCTTGGGAGTTGTTGCCCCTTACCCTTCCTGGAAAGAGTGTGATGGCAATGATCGGGAGAAATCTCACTTATTTATTTCGACTTATTTTGACTGGTTGCTTTTTCTTTTTTTTTTAACTCGGCGCAATATGTATTATAGGTCGAATTAGAGCTTCGACCGACCTCTTGTGTGTTTCTGTTTGCTTCCAATTGCTCCCGCTACGCTCAGACCGCCGAATGAATTGTTTGTTAAGTTAATTATATCAATTGGTCGTCATCGTGCCGAGGTATTTTTGGATCCGTTTTACGAGAGGCGCTGGAGGCACATAATTATTATATTTTTCATCTGTTGAAAAATGATGGGAGGCCTCCCAGATAGGTCTCGGACGCTGTTTAGAGGAGTAGTGGACGTTGAAAGACGCCCTAGCCGTTTTCCCCTTCCCTCTGGGTCTGAGTCCCAGCAGTCTTCCTTGATTTTCCCTCCTTTTATCTTTCCTCTGTCCCCCTTTCCCTCTCCTCCGTCTTTGGATCGCGTTGTACCGTGCGCGGCCGTGAGAGGTCACCCATCTTCGGGTGTCGTCAGTCTACTTAACGCGCCGCGAACCCGGAAGCCGACCAACCCCAACCGCATGACTCAAGTTCATTATTCTTTCGCCACTTGCCCAGCCTGTGCGACATTCTTCTTTATTTGTCCAAAATACCCCGTGAGGTCATCGTCATATTTTCTTGGCTTGTCGTGTGGGGTGTTTTAGTGTGACTTTACCTTCCGTGTCGTCCTTGATTTTATCGCGAAATCTTATTTGAATATGATATTTGAAGACGAAGAAGTTTTGTAATGAGTTACTGGATAATGACTGGTAAAGCTCTCGCGAAAGCTTACGGCGTCAGGATGCGCGGCGTTTGTGTTGTTCGCGTCATTCAAATTCCATTTTTTTTTAATGCACTCATGCATGACACAAGTGCCATGCCTTCGCTTTCCCATACGTCCCTTTTCCTACCCTTTCCACCAAACTTTACCCCTCCACGCCTTCTTCTGCACATCCGAACGCCATAAGCTTTCGCGAGAGCTGTACCGGCCTGATCCCCCAGTCGTTGGTGGGTTTCGCGCTGTCCTTCTGGCAGCTGTAGATCTCCTGGAAGTAATTAATCACTTCTGTGTAGATTTGTGTTATGGGATCAAGTTTTGAGGTAATATTACCTTGGGCAGCATTTTTTAGAAAATAGAAATGAGTTATCTGGTGACAGCCACCCTAGGTTTTTTCCCCAAGATTAGCGGCATTAATTAGCTAAGCTGTTTTTTCATGATGTACATTGAACATGGAAGGCACTTTTCTTTGAATCAGCTATGTAAATGGTTGTTGTTTGAGTGGTGAAATTGCCACGTAACAATTTTAATTGCAGTCTCAAGGACGATTTCAATGCCTAATTTTAATGCCAGAGGTTTATTTTCGAATATACGTTTTCAGAAGCACGCATTATTAATCAGTTATGTTTAACCCTCCTGTGTAAAGTTAACATTACCAAAGTGATGTCTCGGATGTAGAAACTTGTGAAATCGTCGAAGGGTTTATTTTCCTGGAATTTGGCAGATGCCGTACTACTGTCGTAGTAATGCCTTGTCACTCCCGAGGCCCGAAAGAGCAAACATGTTGGGACAGCGGTTACAGTTCAGTCCGAATCAAGTTCCTCCCCCTCCCCCCTATCCTTCCTCCTCTGTTCGCTCACTCTTCTTCCTCATTTCATTCGCGTGCGTCCACTTTTCCAATTTTTTTGCTTTTGGATGCGGGGACGTGGGCTGGGGCCGACCCGCTGCCCCGCCCCCCGATGTCGTCCCGAGTGATGTCGTTTGTCTGTCCGTTCCTCCATCTCTTCATCTTTCTTCTCCGTCTCCCCCACTGGTGGGTTCTTTTGACTGCCCCCTCCCCTCTTGCCCCCGTCCCATCCCACTCCCCCACCACCACCGTCTTTAAATTTGGAATGGCCACGTAACGCGGGGACGCCCGCCCGCCCGCGAGGGAGGAGAAGCGGTCGTCTCCGGGGTGTTTGTGCCGCTCGCGTGGTCGGGCGGGTTGGCGGGCGCAGGAGCGTGTCCACTTCACCCAGTGGACCCCGGCTCTCTCTCATGCACGTTTCTATTCCGGGTGCGGCCCCCCGGCATTGCACGCGCGCTGTCCCTCCCCAGTCCTCGCCTCTCCGGTTCCACAGGGTTTCCGCTCGTTCCAGCGGGGCTGGTTCTTAAATCTATCTCGCCGGTGGTGTGCGGTCAAGCTTTTTCCATCTCATTTCGTGACCCTTGAACGCTATACGGGTGCAGATAAAGTTGGTATATTAGCCGCCAGACTCGGTTTTTTTAGGTGCTCGAGCTACTGAGACTATGTTGTGGAGTATAAAAACACTTGGTCACGATAGATATGTTGAGCGAAGCAATGCGACATTGATGGGCATGACTTACGTTACGAAAAAAGAGAAGCGTCAGGCGTTATGTGGTAGAATTACAATGAGTCCATGATGTCCAGCATCTTTCTCATCTGTATCTCAAGTTGTTCCCTATTCCTCGATATCATAATGCTACTGTATATGCTTGCCTTATGTTTTCTTTATTGTTTTAGTCCTTTATTGCTGCTCATTAGTATTCTTCCTCTTCACTAGTTTATCAAGGTCGCGACGACCCTCAATTCTGCTCCTTGGTCTGTATATAATATTTACAAAAGATTTTTTCTTACGTGGCATCTTACTTATTTGTGTATGACACAAGTAAAGGTGTAAATGTTAGCGCTATGGACTAATGCTACTCGGCAATAAGATAACTACGAGGAAAAATTTACTTTAAAGTAATGGAACCAACTCTTAGCTTTTATCCTCTCCACGTCACAAAGACGCTCTCATTCCTACGCCTGTACTTGTACCCTACCCCGGCGAGGAACGTTGGACCCTGCGTGTGGGAGAAGTGAAAATGATAGGTTTAGGTAATGGCGAGGACAGCGGAGGCGTGTAACGGCCCTTCATATCATCCACCCATTTCATAGCGGCGTCAGGATCCTTGAGAAAAATGAGCAAGAGGACCATTACCTGAAATGATTGAAACGGCAAGGATGCATCGTCCAAGATTCCTTGTCGTCTTTATTAAATGGTAGCTCGTATTTTCCGGCTTGCCTTTATGAAACTGAATTTAATTTAAACGGCCATTTTTTTCTTGCTTCGTCTACTCAGGAGGCGCCCATCGTTAATACGTCTCTCCTAGGTTATAATATTATAAAAGTAATGTTACTTTATTCTTCATCATTTGGGAAGAGAAGTCACTGACTTACCCGCCAAGTTTGCAAGCACAGCAAACTTCACTAGGGACCATGGTTTCTACCTATCCCGTTCTGAAGATGGCGGGAAATAGTAACTAACCTGAAAAACAGTATATTAACTCGATAACCTCGATACCCGGCATTAACGGCCCTGAGAGCGATGGGAAAGTCTACCATCGAAACGGCGGAGGTGGAGAACATGTCCCGGCCGGAAGCCCAAGAGAATTTCACTGGAATAATTCGCCGGGAAAGCATCATATTCTACACTTTCTGTTATAATGTTTTCTCTTAAGTAGAAACTGGAGGTGGCGAACATATCTTGTGTATCCATTTCATTTTCGTGCTTCGTGGTATCACACGCTGAGGAAATGCTCGATTGTTCGATGTTTACAGTGGAAAATTAGTTCAGGCAAATAGCTTTCGGGAGTGATTGGGAATTGTTTATTTTCGTGTATATCGATTGTAGATGGATATAAGCTTACGATAAATTCATGGTTCTTTTACAAATTAATTACAAATAATCATTGAGGACATCGTTCGAGGCCATAATATCATAATACGAGAGTTCTACTGCTAAGCTTTTTCTATAGTTACCCTGTTCTGAATTCACACTATTTAGCTCTAAAGGACCATTTTCGTGAGTACATTTTTCGTTCACTCTCAAGCTTAATTATCCCTAACTGTGGGGGAATTGAAGCCTTGGTCGTGTAGCAATTATTTGTGCCGTTGCGTGTGCGGTTGAAGGGTTTAAAATTTTGAGTAACGCCTCGTTTCGTCGTTTTTTGGTTGACCGTGGTGTAGAAGTGCCTCGGGGCATGATGAATGAAGTTGGTTGTTGAGTTGGGAGCCGCGGAATTAAGTAATCTCCGGTTCGTCCACGCGACGAGTATTCCTTAGCTAGCACTCACGTTGGCGTTCTGAGAACTGCTCCTGTGCGTGCGAAGCGGAACAAAGCTTGGGTTAGGGGTTGGATTTATTTCCCACGGACTCTTTCCTTGATGTCCTCAGGTGTAAATGCGATGTTGTAGGTGATGTTGAAATGTATCTACCCTCCCTTTGAGAAGTGCCAGTGATACATGGTTTTTGTTTTTCGGCTCAAAATAGTCGCACGTTGGGAGACGCAAGACTTCAAAAGTTTGCGTCTTTTTACTTTTCAGCAATGTCTAGTCGTTCGTTAAAGTAAATTAGCCGTTCTTGGCGTCTGAAAACTGGTCCTGAGACTACTGGTCTTCTTCAGTGGCTGGGTTAAGCCTGTGTGTTACTTTGCAGCTGTTGGTGATGATATACATAGTTTGTCCTGTATTTCATTCGTTTTGTTTCAGTATTACGCATTATGCCGCTGTTTTTATATTAAATTGCTCTGTGTGTTTCGGAGTTAATTTTTATTGGGTCCTCGTTTTTGTTAAATACGCTGTTTTTAAGAATGTCTTATGTTATTTTCTTCGCCTCATGAAATGAATTACGATACTAAACGGGCTTGCTGTCCTGAATGAGACTGCGCCAGTCGCTAATGCCTTCCCATATCCCTTCGCAATGGAATTCTCGTCTCACTTTTCCTTAGGGCCCATTTCTTCGACACTCTGGGTATTGCTGATTCATTACACCCGGGCATTTAATAAATGGAATGCTCCCCTCAGGACAATTTTATTCGTGGATTTGAATTTCATAACGGAGTGTCTTGTTAGTCTTAACCGAGATGCATGGGACGATTGAAGGATTTACGCTTTTGGCATCCGGTGGTGGCAGTAAGTTAAAACGCCGGTGCTATGTCCGGCTGGGCTCTCCGTCGATTCCGTCCGAAGAAATAAATTTGCGTCCTATTTTGGGAACCCCTGCATGCGTATTATGTTGTTTGAGCCTTGCATGACTCGTTGAGATACTGCTATCGGTCCAGCATTAATCGCATTCGCTGTCTTTTGAATTGGCAGAAGAGGACCAATGGAAAGTTCTCATATAATTATAGGCCTCACCTGGCGTAGACGTATCCCCTGCTTGTCATCAGTCGTGTTGCATTCGTTATGCCGCGGAAGGCTCGTCAAAACTGGCAAGCGGCCCTCCGTGTGAGTCCTTTTTACAGGGCGCGCTGAGCCCCACTTGGCACCTTTTCGGGGATAATTTTTGACACTGCGAGGCGACCCGGCAACGGCTTCCATTCATCTAATTGCTCCTAAACGAACCGCAAATAGTTACCGTAAATTTCCGATCCGGCTCATAAATTCCGCGCGTGATTTCCTATTTCCGCCCGTTTTGCCGGAATGCGGGCGGTTTCGTGCGCGTGGCGACCATGACGCTCCCGTGTTGCAGTCAGGTATACGCGCCCTCATTGAGTTTTTCTCGTGTCTGTGAAGGCTTAATGCTTTGTTTACGTCCAAGAGCTCAGAATTCTGGTCTTCGCCCGGTGAACTTCGTGAGGCGGAAGGTGCAGGCATTATGGAAGGCTAATCCATTACGAGGACGGATTCCTGGGTCGAGAGTATTCGAACTCTGGGAAACCCTCCATTCTCGTACGTGAGTGCTCAAGTCACGCTCGCTTAAAATATTGTCTCCCTAGTTTTTGCCACGCTGTTTTAGGTGGATTATTTCTGCTTGCATTTGAATATTGCGTGTGTAAATACTTTGATCAACATAATTATAGCTTTTCTTTAGCGTGAATGAAATCGTTATAAAATACGGGATACGATCTTATTGAATGTTTTTGACAGTGAAGGGTTATTCTCAATTTACAAATTTGGAAAATTCTGTTATTGATGGCACCATTACACTCTGTCGACTCTAGGTCATTCTTGTACCTTTTTCCACCAGCTTTGATTCGTATTTTGGGTTTATCCGAAGGATCTAGCTGTAATCGGGTATTGATTTGAATTTAAAACTGGATGCTTTCATGGTTAATCCGTCAAGAATTCATCATTTATATTTCTTGCTTGTAAGCTCTTGGATGATTGCCCTTTTGCGATTTGGTGTCCATACCACTGGGCTCTCATTAGTGATTACGATCCTGTTCTCGTATTACAGCTCGGTGCTGTTCCATTATCTCGAAATGGTGGACAAGGGTTTATGTGACTGCCGTTATGCCACTGTGAAAATTGGACTAACAAAACCAGATGAGGGTGCTTAGTGTTGGCTTCGTGAGGGAAGTTACCCTCGCCGGAAAGCGATAGTTTTTTTCGCAAGGGGGGTGGGATGCGAAGTCATTGGCGCGATAAATCTGCTACCTTTCGGCTGATTTATTATTTGCGTCCAAGCTCACGGAATGGCCCTCGTAAAAATGGCGACATCATCCGGTTGGATGGCCGTGTGCGGATCGTAACTCCTCCCTCGGGATGGTCTCGGCAACGACGCAATAATTTGCATTGTTTTTTTATCTGGAAAAGGGGGGGGCGCGCAAAATTTACGATTTTTGTGGGAAAATTATTTCATATCTTACGATTGGGTGATATATGCTTTTATTCTTAATCGGAAGCGGCTGATGTGTCTCGTGCTTCGACTTGGTTGCATACTGCACTATCACTGTCCGATTTTTAATAACCTTGGAAGTAACCACCGCAGTTTAAATATATCCAAGCAAATTGGTAATTTTCTTACATTGTCTGAATTTACCTTTGCATGTATGCATCACCGATCGTTATCGCGTTGTTCACCAACCCAGTCCTGTTTATTGACACTTATGGATGATGCCAGTGACCTATTGAATGGAAAAGACGCGTCTATTTGTATTAATACGTACCGAAATTCATAATTCCTTTATCGAAGGTTTTGTGAATGTAATCAAGGCTATATTTTTCAAACGATCGATTTATTTTCACTTGACTCCTGTTGGTTTTGTATGTCATCTTTAAGTACCTCTTGATTCTTCGAACGTTCTGAAATTCTGCTTGTTCAGTGAACTTTTTGTAATGAAATTTTTATTGCTTTCCATATTTTATCCCCATTGAAAATGCTGAGTTGTGTACCTACAATGCCTTGGGGAGCTGTATTCATTTGTTGCGTGTTTGACCTGCGAAAAAAAAATCGAAAGTGAAAGCAGGCCAATGGTTTTGGAACGTCAAGAACACCGGGATATGGAAGGTGGATTGTGTAGCTACACTCTATTGAGGTAATGTTTCGCCGACCGAGAGCGATTTCATTGACGGCTTATAACAGAACAATGGTAGCTGTCTCCGAACACTCATACTGAAAGTTTTATTCGAACGAAACAATTGTTTCGCGCTTAGCTGGTGCTCTTGTGTTGGTTGTTGTTCTCTCTCCCATTCCCTCCCGATATCCATCGCACGTTGCCTTTGCCCGCTTCCCCCATTTGCCACTCAAGAATCATCCCGCGTTGTCGTAAATATTTCGCAGTGTGTGACGTTCAGAGTGCGAGAGTTATCGCTTCGTGAGTTTGGTTTCATTTTTATACCCTCGGTGCTCATCCCCGTCCACCTTTGGGAGTTGTCCGGGGGTGGTGGAAGCATCTGTCCCCCCTTAGCCCTCCGCCAGGGCCCTGGTTTCTCCCTCGCGCACCCCCTCGTCTTTCGCGCCCTCTCTAGCTGACACCCTCGCGTCCCTCCAAAACCCCCTTTCTCACTCAACCCCCGGCAATTTATCACCGACCAACCTCTCCCCCCGTGCCCCTCCCCGTGTTTTCGGCCCTCCCACGCTTCCCAGTCCAGTCCTCGTTCTCTTTTATCCCTTCCCGCGTCCCGACGCTTATGTTTCCGTTATTGAGCCAAATCTCTTTTGCTTTGTTTCAGGACAGACAATGACAAAGTGAACCACGTCCTCCTCTTCACAATCCTGAATCCGGTCTACCCAATCACAGTGGTGAGTACTATGAGTAAGCCGCGCTCTGGCCCCGCGGACCAGGACGACGCAATGATGAAAACTTTTTCGTTTCGCTGGCTGCGTTTCTCATTTCTCCTTTGTTTCTTTTTAAAATATGTTTTTATGGATGTGCGTGCGTGCTTGAGTGAACTTACGTGTGTCCCTTGCTTTTTCTTTGGTGTAAGTTAGTTTCGGCTTTAAAATTAGTTACTCCTTTAACGGTACCTATTGGCCATTTTTGGCAAATGCTTAGTTTTAGCAAGCCTTATCCTTTCTCGTCAATTTTTATTTCTATTATAATTTGTTCTGTCTATAACATAGTCATATATGCCTTGTAAATTCTTTGTGATGATTTTTCAGCTGCCCAGCTATCTAGTCCCGCCTGGGTGTATTTTCTCCTCTCAGGACATGGGTGTTAATGTGTGGCGTGTGGGTAAAAATATAAGAAATGACTACTCAGTCATACTTTTGCTCAAATGTAAAATCGTCATAATTATTATTATGTTCATTTTAATCCAAAAGGCTCACCTAGTACAATTCCCCACATGTCTAATTGACCTATCTGTTTACACGCATTTAGTGTCATTCTATAAGCTTTTTGCATAATAGGGAATTCAAAAACAGTTGTTGATACCGTTGTACATAGAGATGGCGCTATTGCCGTCAAATTTGTTCTAATTAATAAGTATAGTATTATACATTTCTCTTGCAGTAATGTTAAATCAAATAATTCAATACAAAGATTAAGATGATTTTCTCAGTGTTCAATTGGTTAAAGTCACAGGACATTACAGTACAAAATTCATTTAAGTAACATGAGGGATCCACAGAACCCAGCCTGCAGCACTTATTTAAAGTTTAGGTGCATAGTGCAAGGGCATGTGTTTTACTTGCTTATTAATATTCGAATATTTTAGACACAAGAGTAACATCTAGGAAATGTGCCATAACTTGTAAAGGAAAAAAATCAGCGGTGAATTTCGTGGCATCTTATTGGCACAGACCGATATGGGCACGACCCTAGCCAACCTAATGAGGAATGGGGCGCAATGATGAAAACATTTTTCCTCAAAATCCAATCGCTGTGTACAAGGAAATAATATCTCGATGAATGCGTGTGTGGGAGCATACTTCGTTACTTTCATCTGATTAGGTTTTATGGTACTGCCGTATTGCCCCTCCGGGATTGCAGTTAAATAAGAGTTTATTTTTCCGCAATGGAGAGATGCCTCCGCGGATAGGTCAGGGTAATTCAGTTAATTGAGAATTGTTAGCGGAAATTTAGTCATTCCACTCGTTAGATTATGATGCGCGCGGTGTCAGGTTTTAATGTCCTGAGTTTCCCGTAAATTCGGGGATGGAAATCTGACTTCCCCAAATGATAACGTACTATAATGTCTCCATTTTCCTTCCCAAAGATGCTCGTTTCTGTAGGCAAGTGATGCTACTGCCTCCCGCGTGTGTTCGAGTGAATTCAGGAAGGTGTATTTTTTCACGGAAGCGATAATATTTCACGCGGCGGCGGCGTATTTGTTGCTTTTAATGGTCCCGCCCATTTTTTGTGTGCCGGGGAAGGAAACTGATAGCATCTTTAGGAAGTCCTATTACGCTGCCCCGCCTCCCGGCGCAGGCAGAATTCCGCCCCTAGCCCCCACCGCCTCTTTCCTGCGGCCCCATTCATTCCGTGTGATAAACGCGCGGGGGGAGACTTTCCTCCGCTCTTTTCGCTGGCTGCCGAGGGTAAACAGCTTCCCGTGGAAACGCATCATCTCTGAAATTACGGCCGCCCGCTCTTGCAGTTTCCTCCCCTGGTTCCCGGGATAGGAGGGTGCCACCCCCCCCTTTCCCTGTGTCAGGCGCGATTCGGACTGTCTCCATGACGACCTCATGGAAGTCATTCAAGCGTCAGCGTTGTTCGTAGTGCGTTATCTTCCTCTACCGCGTCCCTTGTGATTTTTTTACTTTGCTTCGGCGGGGTTTTTACGGGCTCGTGGTGGTTGAATCACCCTCATGTGCTTAATTGGACCCGTAACGATTGGTGAAACCGGAGCTGTTCGATAGCCGAACGGAACGTATTGAAAAGGAAATAGTGTCGGCCCTTATTTAACACTTTTTGTTAGTTGCATACGCGGTGTTGCCGTCTCACATTGGCATTTGAGCCTGCAATAATAATTTTATCATATGCATTCCGTGTAGACGCATCTAATTAATTGCTATCAGGTTAACTAAAGAAGTTGTGTTACGGAACTTCGCGTTGAAGTCTGTGACCTCAAAAAGGATGAGGATGTTATTGGAGTTCATTTGGTGATGTAAGGTCGCACAGGTAGCACACGACTGTTTTGTCATCCAGGATGAGAGGAAGCTGGAAGAAATTTAATTTAGGCTCCGATAGAACTTTAGATTATCAGACGCTATGGAATTTTAAAAGCTCTGATAAAGGGAGAATTTTGCGAGTGCGGAATAGGAGGGAGGGGGAGGTCATGTGGAAATAAATTAGGTAAAGACGGTGTGGAATAGTAGGATGAAACAGCCCATAGGACGCACCACAAATTCATGGGTGAGGAACCGCGTGGTGTAGAATATTTGAAAATTTTTCTGAAATAATCTGTAGGAAGCAAAATAGTGGAAATGAAACTTCCTTTCCACCTGTTGCGAAGAAGCGATAATTTTTGTTGGAGTAAAGTAATTTTTTTGGTGTATTGCCCGTATACTATCAAAGTCAGTGTAATGGACTGCGAAAATAACAATTTTTCCGATGCTCAAATGACAATGAACTTCGATCTGGTTATTGCGTTTTAGGGCCAGTGTGGAATATTCTGCTCAGCTTAACATAGGATAATAATATTGAAAATTTCCTTTAGCCAAATCCTATTATAACTTTATTTATGATATTCACCATGGCGATGAAAGGTATTTTTTATGAGACCTTTTTTTTTCTCATATTAAGTTTATTGAATAATGCGTTCAGTCGAAAGAGAATTCTGGAGTGGCATCGAGCAGTCTCGCGGGTCGTCGTGGATCACCGTCGACCTCTCATATTCTCTGATTGTCCGTTATCTCTCCGAGTGCATTCTCTCTCCCGGGGCAAATGGAATGCTCTCATTATTTGAAATGGAGCGATCGGAACTTCTCAGCTCAGTGAGGGCGGAATCATTTTTACGTAGCTCTCCGGGGGGATATTGCAGCTCTATCTGCATCTCGTGCCCTTTTTAATTGGAATTTAATTAGACTTCCTAGAAGTTGGAACATCGTCCGCTTTTATTCTTACCCGTCCTGAGTTTCCCTGGCCTTAAACTTCGAGAGTGTCAGGGAGGCTGTGCATTTTGACGCGGGTGGGAAAAATTTCTTCTCGAATTGCAAAAGCTCTCTTTGTGTGGGTTTCGTTGGTAGGTGTCAGTTGTATCGTTCCGTGAAGAGATGACTGACCCTCTGCTAATTAAGTTTTGCTTCAGAATCCTCCCACTGCTTTGGAATAAGTTTCCTACTGTTATGGAATAAGTTTCGTGTCTGTTTTGCTTCTTAACTGGCAGACTGGCTAATTCGTTGTGAGACTTTTTGTTAATCTCTCAGGCTAATTCGTTGTGAGACCTTTTTGTTAATCTCTCACAATGGTATCTTGTTGTTGGGGAAACTCGCTTTTAATAAATGCCCCTTAGCCTGCGACGTTCTTAACACGGGTGTAATTAAGTTTTGGTTGACTTAGGTTTGCCGCAGGACTAGCGCTGTTTCGGGGTGTGGGCTGGTGGTTTATTTTATGGGTGCACCCAGTTTGTTGGGCCTTTCCTGTCATGTCATTTGATATCCGGGGTTTCGCTGTGCGACAAGTTTCTCACTCCGAAGTTGATTGCTTAGAATGACTCGTGCGCCGGCTTTTTCAGCGGCTCGTGACATGAATAATGTGTGCGAAAACTTTGTCTAATTTTAAATGCTAGTTTTAGCTCTTGATTTAAAAATAATGAATCATCGAATAAGATAAAGGAAAATACCTTAAAATCCTGAGGTTCTTGGTAAGAAATATAAACATGTATGGTTATTTGATATTTGACTGCTAGTGTGTGTCACTGATGATCTTCGAAGTATGGAATAAATCCATATCACTTTACAACTGAAGTTGCAGTGAACATAAGTCACTACATTCATGGCATCAAGCGTAAGCTTGTTAGTGCTTCTCGGCATTAATACATACAATAACGTCACTTCTATGGTTGCACCGATAAGCTAAATGGCCGATACCGATAAATCGGCCGATTATTAAATACAAGACCAGCAAGAGATGGCACCACGGCCGATAAGATATTACTTATAGCTAATTTTTACCATTTTTTCCTGTAATGCTATTTTAAATTACCCGTGAAATTGTTAAAAAAAAGAAAATTGGGAATTGAATTGAAGGTAAAAGTTGTTACAGTAAAAATAATTAAATATTTTAGAAAAATTGAATAGTTCTTAACAATTAAGGAGAGATAAAGAAGTACATTAAGATGCCAAAATTAAGCAATGATACCCCGAGTATCCAAGGAGCCTACAGTGCCTCTGGATGAGCCAGAGCCTTGATAAAAGCAGGAAAGTCTTCTGCCGAAACGTGGGCGATCATAGAGAGTCTAACCCGTTGGGAAACCCGAGGAGAACTTATCAAGAAAGAGCTGTTTTGCGACTCGTTTCTTGTGAAGGTTCTCATACAGATACTCGAATTAGTGAAGAGATAGATAGTATAACTTGATCAAGTGCAAGATATTTTTAGTACTTAGAGATTCTGCGGCAAATATGATAGCTGGAATCAGAAATTTCTACCTGGAATCATCGTTATGTTTTATGCATACTCTCCAGCTAAAGCTAAACGAATGTATCTTTTCACAAGAATGTGTCAAAACAATAATGACTGTGAACAGAAATATTGTTACTCATTTTAACCATTCACCTTTAACTGTAAGGAAAATGCGGATTTTGCTGTCCGATGGAATGGAAAATTTTCGGCACGTATGTAGAGGCTGTCGCGGTCGCATTGCCTGCTCTTTTTCTCTCGCTGAAATGGCTATAACTTCCACATTCACAATAGTGCCTCTGCCTGATTTTCGTTGCAAATGTTCGCATTTCCCTCTCGTCGCCCCGTCCTTAGCTGTCACCGCGTGCCACGTTCACGTGCTCCAATTCGCATATTCGTATGCGCGCACCACCGTCAGCCGGCCCCGTGGACTATGCCGACCCAGCCCTCCTCGCTGCCGTCTGTCGTCGATCACTCTTCCATTTTCGGGATACCTCTCCCAAATTCCTGTGGCGAATCTCCTCTTGCCCACACTTTATCTTCTTAGAATCCAATCTAATTTTGAATTATACTTGATTACAGTGCCGATCGGCAATGGGGAGAGCAAAATATAGTGTAGTAATAGTACGTTCGTTCACGGAGTTTTTTTTTAATAACATGTTTGAGACTTGTATAAGTTGCGACCGTAAATATATTTTCATTCTTTTGGGTTTCATTTATGCTTCCATTTCCAGGCTTCATTATCTTGGAACGTGACGTCTCGTTTCCTGTGATTTAGAGCGATCATAGAGAAGTGAAGAAGTGGTTTAACGTAGCGTAAAGTAGGAAAAACCCGGTCGCAACTCAATAAAATGACAATACAAAATATTTGTTAATTGTGAAATAAAAATGTTGGAAATATATTTTCATTGACGTTTTGGTTTCCTCTGCCCCCGCTGCTCACTTTTGGGCGTAAAAGTCTTTACGTAATTGCAATTCACGGCAGAGTTTGCATCTAGTATATGCATGCAAAGAGAGATGTTGGCGTTCTACTAATTAGAGTCGAAGAATACCTTCGGGGAAATTATCGCGCTTGTAATTTTAGGTCGGAAATTTCCGCGTTTTTGGCCCAAAACGACCAGGAAAATTAAGGAATCCTTGATACCGAGTTCAGCGTTACTATTTTAAATTGTTTTTCCTGCAGTTATAAGTCCAAAAAAACGCAAATACTGCTTTTATCTGAGAAACAATTCAATCGTTATACTTCTGCGATGCGCTGGAAGGTCTTGACTGCGGATTAATTCGCTTTAAATGCGGCGATTGGCATAGCGTGTTTCAATTTAAACCCGGGATCGTTCATTCAACTCAGTTCGTTGCCGAGGGAATCCCATTATTGTTCAGCTTCACCTCCGCTGTGATCCCCATGGGATTACCCTCTATACTCTTCCGACGCTGCGGTTCCCCTTGTTCCTTGGGCTGTGATAGGCCAATTCTTTCCCTCTAGAGAACAACATTGTTTTTCCGGAATCCCACTCTTTCCTTTGGATTTAAAATGAGCACGGCCCTTTTAGGGAAGCATTGTGGTCAAAAATTTGATCTTTGAATACGGATATTCGGCCTAATTCGGATATTTAAGCTTATTTTCCTAGTTCAATATTATGCTGTCGTAAAGAGGTAATTTAGTTAATGAAAAAGAGCTGCTTTGCGTTACCGGGTATATTTCATGTTAGCTTTGGGTGAAGTATTTATATTCCTAAGAAGTTAACGGGACAGATAAGGGTGCTATTGTTTTCACCAAAATAAATTTTCTAATTGAAACCATGGCAAAGCGTATTCTATGAACCGAAATGGTTGAAACTTCTTTATAACTTAATGAAATCAATGATTTACTCATTCTGTCGTATTTCTCTGTTGTCCATCTGATAAGCCAACAAATGACCTGCATAATAAAAAAATTTTCAGAAACCCATGTTATGATTATTTTGAGGTCCGTTTCTGTTTATGCAAATTTCTCGGAATGATTGGCGGGGAATTGAACGAATCTTTTTTCAATTTTATCTTAATGTCGATAAAATCATTCATAATCTGGTGGCTTCTTGTAGATGTTATGCCGTGTGCCGGCGCGTTATACGTGGGCTATTAGGTAGTAGCTGTATGACCTTATGCAACTGTCCGCTACTTCTTCCGATCTTCCGAGTAAACGCAATGGGAGTGATCTTGGCGTATAATGAAAAACCGGAAAGTCTAGAAAGTGGCAATGTAGGCTATCGGCTATAGTCACCATATTTTCTTGTTATCAGTGAAGACTTTTTTCCCGGAATGGTGTTTGGTAATAAATTTGGTATAATGGTATTTGAAGAATAATGAGCTCCGATTTCTCAGTATCACTTCGAAAAACGGCGGTCTCCATTGAAGTCAGATAAATTATGGAAAATGAATACATTTATTTTTGGCCTAAATTTCGACTTGCTCGTTATCACCGACCGTGGTTTCGACACGGTGTGTCACTATCAAGATTATGACGATTTTAGCGTAAACCTTCGCTTTTATTACATTTGAAAGATTTCCTCCAAATTGCGTTTGATACTGTTTCTTTAAATACGCTCGTTTTTGGTCACGTCTACTGCTTTAATCATGCGTAGCGGCTGCAAAGGGTTGTGGCATGGTGTTAGGACGCGAGCGATATATAGGGAAATAATGGGAAAGAGGAACTGGGGAAGGAGATTTAAAAAACTGGCTGGTTGTCGTTTCGCTATTTCCCTTCCGGTCGTGAATTTTGTGTGGGAAGAAGGAATTCTCATACCTGTGTATCACTATTATGTGTACCACTGTGTATGACTTAAATTTGGCGCTTTCGTCGGTTCCACAAATGTGGTTGGGGATGAAGTAAAATGATCGATCTATCGCAGCGCGTTCAGTTCTCGCAGTGTGGGTGTGCTTCGGATATCAAGGGGTGGATTGGATATTTTGGTGAAAGAAGGTAATTGTGCGAAAGCAGGGTACCTTGTCGCTCCACTGCCTCGTTATCGCTTATGTCCATCTGCCCATCCACTCTCGCATCCCCGATGAATGCTTCTTGTTTTGTTAATCCGCAAAAGGGGGAGGGATTCCCTCCCTGCTGATCTGCGGTCTTGGGGTCGGAGCCGGGCCTCTTCTTACTCTTTCTTATTCTTCTTCTGTCTCCCCCCGATCTCACCCCTGCCCATTGTCTCTCCTTTCCTGCCCCCGCACCTCCCCCTTCCCGCCCCTGCACCTTCCCCTTCCCCCTCTAAGCACCCCGAAATCCCTTGAATTCGTCCTCCACACGGTCCCCTCACCGCCGTCGTCTTCTCTGGCCTCTTGAGGAGGCTTGCGGCTCGCTCGCCCGACCACTTGAGGGCGTCGGTAAGGCTCTTTTCCCGCTCTCCTGCCGACTCTTGCCTTCTCTTCCCCTCTCTTTCCACTCCTGCTCCCCCGATTCCATCTCCCCCTTCCCCCCGCAGTCTTTTGTGTCGGGCAGTCGGGGGAGAGAAAGGACATGGCGGGAGATTTCTGTAGCACCAGGAAAGTCGCGTTTTCCCATCACGGGCCCCTCCACTGGGTACCCTCCAAGTTGGTCTTTTTATACTTTTTTAGTGGGGGATTTCCTGGCGAAATTGAGGTGGGCGGCGGTTGATGTTCACGGGGGGTCGATTCTATGTTCTGTTATTGTGTCTACCGTGTACGTGGCGCGGCTGGACAAAGCATCGGAGTTAGAGAAATGAGTTCTTTTGATGGTGGCGCGTTTGAGTCGCTGATACTAGCTGCCAAATTTCTTGTTCGGCAGCTGGGTTCATATTGATATATTGTGTTGCTGATAATGTAGTCCTCGTCAACGGCAAGAAACTGGAATTATGTGCAGCAGAGGATTACTCGTTTTATTGAAGGATACTTCATCAGCAACGCTTCACTTTCATTCCCAAATTGAGTTATGGAATTGACTATACCTACGGATACATGTGGATATTGTTGAATTTTTATTTCCCATGGTTTTATATAACTTATTGAGAATCTTGAATGTATGTGGCATTTCTGTCGAAGACTGATTGTGTTTCGGCAGACCAAGCGAAAACCGATAATCTGTGAGCCCCTTTGTGAGAAGTATGAAGTAAATATAGTTATTTTATTGGCACAAAAACTTAGACCGTTTTTATTGACAGAACTTCTCAGCAACCAGCTAAATAGGGGTTACACATGTTTGAGGCTTAAACTCATTCGTTCCATGCAGTACACTGAAAACGCCTACCCCTCCGATGGTTTTTTGAAATTCTATTAAAAGTATTACGGCGATGAATAAATTGAACTTGAAAAGATATCGGGAAAAACATCGAACACCATTAAATTTCTGCAGCGATATATTTTATTTTATTTTTTATTTATTTCATCAACCTGAATACAGCCTCGAGGGCCATTTTACACCAGGCGTTATAACGATAACAAAGGACAACACACACAACCATGTCCAGGGAGGAGAAAAATCCTCCACCGGCGGGATTCGAACCCACGACCTTTGGGTTGGCAGGCGAGGACGTCGACCCAAAGGTCGCGGGTTCGAATCCCGCCGGTGGAGGATTTTTCTCCTCCCTGGACATGGTTGTGTGTGTTGTCCTTTGTTATCGTTATAACGCCTGGTGTAAAATGGCCCTCGAGGCTGTATTCAGGTTGATGAAATAAATAAAAAATGAAATAAAATATATCGCTGCAGAAATTTAATGGTGTTTAATATGCTTCAGAACTTCATTTTCTCAAAAAAATGTTTATCTGAAGCATGCAATTGTACCACTAGACAACGGGTTCTATTTTTACAAGTAAATATCTCAGAAAAGTAATGCAGCACTTAGCTGATACATTGGTATTAGTTTAAAGATGGTATTTTTCTTTGTAATGAGGCCAAATTCACGGAATTTTATGTAAATTGTATCTTTATGTAATTCAATCTGTCCTTCAAGAAACATCTTGGGCTTCCTTTCCCGACCTTTTAGGTTGGGACTTCATAAGGTGTGAGCGTCAATGGGGATTCTTGCATCCTTTAAAAATTATATCGAGGGTGTGTCTCGTGTAAAGGCGACATCCTTCTTGAAATTCATATCTTTGCTCATCGCGGGGAGTGGCGTCGGTATGCATTGACGTCATCGACCTCGTGCTGTAGGGTAGCACAATTAGTGGTTGCATCACGTGCCATTTCCGCAGTGATGGAATGTATGCCTGGCATTCATGATTCGTGCAAGTTATCATCACAGAAAACTATAAGGGTCCGTCGTTATAAAACTGTCTTTCTCGATATAATCTCTGCTCTAAAGGGCGAGTTGAATATGTAAGCGTCAAGGGAGGCATGTGTACTCTTTATTCTTCCCTTGGGACAAAAATCTGTTCAATAGATTACCTTTCTTTTATTGCGGGAAATTGACCTATACGAAGGTAGGGTGCTTCATGAAACTTTGCGAAGATGTAGTAGTTATATTGTAATGCTGTTTATGGGTTAGTGCCTTAGCTCTTCTGCGGCGATAACCCACGTATTTCCCTAATATATTTTAAATACCTATTAGTAATTAGAATGTGACTGCACAAATCACGCAGTTGCTCATTAGTGGTTTTTTGCGGCGACTTAAGACAATTGGTACAAATTGCTACAATTCATGACAAACTTCATATTGTCGGTGTGTTAAATTGAGTGAAAATGAGTCTTAAAGGTTATTGTATTAATTTAATTCACTTTTTTTCTTCTCTCACTTTTAGTTCATACATTTAATGAATTTCTATTACTCTTTAAGTTAATTATGATTCATTCTGAAATAAACAATATTTTTCAGTTGAAATTGAGTTATTTTTGGCATGTATCGAAGTACTCATTGGAATTATCCTTAAACCTCAGGATGTGGTTTTGTAACGCCGCGGCGCGCCGGTGGAATATACTGCTTTTTTGGCAATTTCGAGAGTAAGAACTGTTTCCGTGTAATATCTACGGTGATAGCACGAAACAGCCATCGTCCTGGCGTGCAGAGCTCACTACATCCGGTCATTTAATATTACCTTGTTATAAAAAGCATTCAATGAGCATATAAAATGGAGAGGGAGAAGTTGTCTATTACTATTCAATTTCTATTATGGTTTACATTTTTTGCATTTTGTATGTATACTTTTTTTCCTATTTTATAGTATTTTTCTTTTTTATACGACCACTGCACCGCCAAAAATATGGAACATTGTTCAGTTTGAAGAAAAGTACAAGAAAGGAAAACTATAAAGCTAGGAAGAGAACTGAAAGACTGGAGCGAAACGTCGGTTTTTAATGGGAATTGGAGCGCGGAGGATAAACCCAAGCCCTGGGTCTTAGCGCTCGCTCCAATCCCCTTACTCCCGGTGTAGTTTTCGAAAGGACCCGCAAGTATTTTGTCTCGTGTATTTTTTTTCCATCTCCGTTGGTTACCGGGAATCCGTCGTCTGCCCGTTGTTTGGGTGAGCGCGTGTCACAACGTCGCCCGCTGTCGAGCAAGGGAAGGAATAAGCGTCTTGTTGACTCTCTCGTTCCCCGTCGCGGGAAAGCCATTGGCTGGCAGTGGAGCGGGGGAGTCTTTTTCTATCGCAGGAGTACGACGGCGGCGTGTTTTATGCGTCCCGCGTCTGCTCTCGTGCCTTGTGCCCACGTGCTTGCACGTCTATGCGCGTTAAAAATGGCTTTATGTGGGATACGTTTTTCCAAAAGCTGTAGCATCCTCTCGCTAATGGATGCTGAAATTGAAGAAGAGCGTTTCGAGGCATTCCCTTCCGAAGGTCTTTTGTGCTGCGAAATTAGGTAGGGTACTTCTTCTTACGGAGAACAGTAAGGCGGGTGGTAAATATTTGTTTTTAATATCCGGGGACGGATATTTTTTAGACGTCTTAACTACTCGCTTCAAGGCGTTTTCCTTTAATTTTGATCCCAAGCGTTTCAAGTATGTTGATGTCGAATGTGAGTAAGAAATTTTTAAATCCAGTTTTTCTCGTTTCGATGGTTATTTCCAAGTTCTGAAAGGTAGACTGTCATTGTTGGTATCATGATATCTGTGATGTGGGTATCATGACTGTGGGTATCATGATGTCATATGATTATAGTTTTACTTGTGATTTAATCCTATCTAGTATCTTCCGTGCTGTTGTTCGAAGCTATGCTTCCGCAGTCTCGATTTTGGATTTCGCGATTCACAAAAAATGTATTCTTTGGAATGCTTTTGCTCTTTTGACCACGAATTCACCTTAGTCCACTAATGTTAAATCTGGCATTATATGATAACGTTATGAGCAGTGACGCTGCGGTCATTCCTTGCAAGTGATTTCTTTCTTTCATGTTCATTCTATGGTCTATGCCGGGGGTGGTCAACCCGCGGGTCGCATGTGTTGCCGCCTTTAACATTTTTCCGGCCCGCGAGATTTCTCAAACTTTTACAATGTGCGTTTAGTATCGTTATTATTACATTATCTATGTTTACGTGTAAGAATAATAGCAAACACAATAATAGTAACTCATTGTTTCAATTTTTCACTCCAAATTAATGTATTTAATGGGTCAAAATCTAATATGGGGATATCATTTTATATACGGCCCGCGGAGTTATGATACATTTCCAAAGTGGCCCGCAAGATCATTTGAGTTGGCCACCCCTAGTCTATGCGAACGAATATCCTAGAAATTTATTAAGGTGCTGATAAATTACTGCAAATTTGACTAGTTATTGGATATTAATTGACTGAGGAAGCATAATATATAAACCTCGTCGTTAAATTATTGAAGATGGCGGTTTTAGCTGGTAATTATTTGAGAGTAGCTACAGCGGGGATGTCTTACCTGCCTAATGGATTGTTTGTGTTCATTCATTTTATTACCTTTTTGTCCACATTAATGTACCTCGTCCTGTGTGTGAATGCCATTTGCACGGTAATTTGACTCAATCAAGAAGTGTTTAGCTGAATTGTAATGGGTGGGATATGCAGGAGAAATATTACTGCGGAACTCTGGTGGCTTCCAGTGTGAAATATTGAGCTGAGTCAGAGGCCCGAAAAGCGAAACGTGGGTCTGGGAGAGAAACCGGTTGGAATCAGCGAGCCAAGTAATAAATTACATAAACGATGCATAACATTTTTTGGATTTTTTTGTTACTATTCCTGAAGTCTAAGGATTCCTCAATATTTTCATGTCCATTCATATTGTGCTGGAAGTGACTAGTGACAATTCCAGCAATATTTAGTGTTAATCCAGCATTTCGCGGTGAGCTTCCTTGCGTCATTACTTTAAATTTATGGGTTTCGTTGGTCTCACACCTGTCAACACCAGTATCAGACAGCTGTTCGTGTTTTTTCTTCGTTGTTTAGGGAAGCAGCGAAGAAATTATTCTCATAACATTCCAGACCGGTGGCCTCGAAAATTATCCAACGGCCTAGTTACATTTTTTTGAGCGTTTTTTAGTACGTCACATGATTAAGTAGGTAGATTTTTGAGAGGAGTCACTAAAGTGAATTATGGAAGGTTGACTTATCAAAAGGAATCTCGTATGTTTTCGGCCTAAGCAAAGTTATTGAATACGCATTATAAGTTATGTTCCCGGTATTTACATTAAATATAATTATGGTATGGAAGACTCGTCCAAAGATGGTGTCGATCCACAATTCGTATTCGATATATCTGTAGCGTTGTTGGCCGTCTCGTAAGACGGGGTCAGATGAAATGTAGTCACTGCACTGTCTGGCTACGCGGAAGCATATTTATAAGTAACGTGGCCGAATGAAGTGCGTATTCCGAAGCATTACATTCAAAGGCTTGACTGACTAATGAAGCATTCGTGGTGACAAGTACAATAATTTTTCATTGATAACGTGGAACCAGTTTGGAGGTTTAACATATCGGCCCTTGAAGTAAGGTTTAGTCACCTCCCCGAAAATCCCGACGGGGGTGGAGCTTTCGTTTCCCTTGGTCATTCGTCCATTCAAGTAAATACGTGTGCTTAGCGCCGTTTGTGCGCGTGTTATGTATTATCTTTGTCAGTAAATCATCCACTGTGATTTATTGTTACTGGTTGGTGCGCAATCTCTCCACCGTGAAAGAAAGCTTGAAGTCCTCGTATCTGTCTAAAATGCGCTTCCAGTTAGTAAAAGCTCATTAATATCGTGGTATTGTCTTTGTGTTGTCGCAATTTATAGCTTGGGAACGGGAGGGGGGCGGAGGTCACAGGGATCGCATATTTTGACGTAAATTGTGCATAATATCTGTAATTAGGTGTTGCACGTGTTCTGACTGTCGTATTCTATTGACTCCTGCGTTGCTATTAGTTCCGGTTTCTCTAAACCCAGGGCTGCCAGTGGACTCACTATTCTCACTGTTCTCACTTTTTGAGACTTATTTTTTGTTGTTTCTGAACGTTAAAACTGTATGTGAGAAATGTGTTAGACTCGTCTAAGCGATACTTTAAGCATGCGTAAGTGCTTTAGGATGGCAAGATAGAGGTCCTTGCCGGTGGGGTTTGTTTTCACAGTGCAATGCGATGGCATACCTATTTCAAACACACAATATAAGGCTTATTATGTGTGCATCTTATTATCGTTTTGTACTTACGTTCGCTCAATTTATAAACTCATAGGTTTATGCACAGATTTCGGTTCTGCTCTTCTGTAATGGCACTTAACTTTTTCCTATGACTTGCCGACTACGTTCCCCGGCATGCTTATGCGTCATGCATGCATCCTGTTAGTTATTATGAAGTCATATATAGTCAAACAAAGTTTTCTTCTACTGGTCGCTCCATGTCTCGCGTCTCGACTTGCTCTTGCCTGCTGCTACTGCTGTGCAGAAAGCAAACAAGGGGTTCGGCTAGAGGAAAGTCAGCCAGTGTCAATAGTCTCCTGCACTATCGATGTGTCAATACTATCTCGTACTAGCCATGCTGTCGCAAAGTACTGAAGTGTCCCGTGATTATTTTCTTTCTGTATCTGTGATGTGGTCTATTATCGTTCTAGTCGAGTAGATAGTATATGAAACATACTTTTACGTCTCCCTCTAGGACGCTTAATGGCGCCAAAGAGCTCAACAAGTGAGGCTAGGCTGAAAAAGTAAGACTCCCTGGGCTAGAAAATTGGTGATTAAGCGTCTTTCATCCAACAAACCATAGTCTATGGTCGGGTTGGCGAATGCAACATCAGCGTTGAACGGAAGGGGTCGCAGGCGCTCGGCCAACACGTCAAAACGGCAAAGCACAAGAGTTGCATCGTATTCTAGCTAAATCCATGTCAACTGGTTCTCACTAAAGGACCCCCTTTACTACCGATGACATCCACGGACTCCGGGGAAAGCTCGTCAGCAGTCGTGAATACTGTCTTCCCTGCTGTTCCAGTGTTGCAGATTGCAACACGGAAGGGTAGCGCTTGTAGGGTGGAACTGCTATGGTCTATGAAGTGTATTCAGGGTTTTTATTCTGCCTATTCTTGCGATGGTGTGGTAGATCTGTTCAGATGTATGTTTGGAGGCGAAAACGTGCCACAGGACGTTAATTAACGTCGCAAGAAAGAGGGAGAAGAAGCAAATCAGAGGAAGGATAGGAAGAACTTAGGATAGCTGCAGGAAGATCAGAGGGCTGCGAAAGCGGCTGAAGATAGCGAACGACAAACGGCTGACAAATTAACTGACGAAGCAAACCAAAAATTAAAGAATGCTCATAAGATCAAAGGATTTTGAAAGAGCCAGAGTTGCCCAAGGTATATTAGAGGGTGTAATGGGTGTCCGTGCACGTGCGCGAGATATGCACATTAAGAAAGCAGAACCCTTAAGGAAGAATGTTGAGAAGTGCACTTCCTCCCTTTTGGCAAAGCTATTACAGAATCATGGAAAAAGGCAGTGGGACGACATGGAGGAGGCAGATGATCCTGATCCAGCTGAAGAGACATTATCTGTCAGCTGAATTGTTAAGTGACTAGTCTTTGTCTGTGCTTTATTTCAGTCCTTGATTGTAACATACGTACATTTAATATTTTCAGTTAGTTTTATTTATTGATGAATCGCGAAAATCTTTTGTTTCCCGTCAATTGAGTCAGTGTGTTTATTAGTACAGAAAACTCTATGTGCTACTGTTGATGTCAAAATTTATGGTCATCACCCGTTAGTTGAATTCTTTAATGACTTAATTTGTATTTTCTTTGTGTATGCTTTATTTCCGTCCTGATTCGCGACATTACCTTTATGTTACTAGTTTACATCTTATATATTATTGATTCAAGAAAATCTTTTGTTCCTTGTCAATTGAGTAAGTCTTTGTTTATACGTAGCTGAATTTGATCTCAATATTTAGAGATGTTGCCCGTTAGTTAAATTCTTTGATGACATAAGTGGTCTTTGTCTTTGCTTTATTACCTTTTTTACATCCTGATTTATAACATAAATTCATTTTATGTTACCAGTCTACATTCTATTTGTTGATGACTCAAGAAAAAAGTTTGCTCCTGTCTTTGTTTTTCAGTAAATAATACTTGTCCTTTACGTGCTATACTCTATTTCAATATTCACTGCGTTGTTTCTGCATTCCGCTCATTGAAACGTCTTCGTGTTGACGTAAAAATTGCCAAATCACGCGATTATACTTGCAGTATGAAGTTTGTACGTAGAATACGTTCATTAACGGCTCCAAACTCAAAATATAGCTGATATTCTTACGTTATATCCCTCAATACGTCACTTTTTACTCACTTTATCCATGTAAATCTCACTTTTTGCTCACTTTTCTTGGAGAAAACTCTCTCACTTTTCTCACTCAATTTTGGAATCTACTCGCTGGCAGTCCTGACTAAACCGGGTTTGGGTGGAAATAAAAATATCAGGTAAGACGTGGTGGAACAGCACACTGGTGATAAGAAAAAATAATTCCGTCCACTGGTAACATGTGATTAGAAGTGGAAGATTCAGTGCCGAAACGCGTTTTACCCCTAATAAAAGCCCAATAACCCCAGACCTATTATCTGTGGACTGTAGGGAAGTTCTTCCTCCGTAATTTCCGGGTTTTGGTAGCACTTTTGGCTTGTTTTCCTTAGACATTTTTTGTGAACGATCGTCCTTAAATCCTCATTTTTTAACTCCGGGGAAGTTTTGGAAGCGGCGTGATCCGACCGTGACCTACCCTTTCTCGTGAATTACCTCGGAGACGATTTTTTCTCGGGTCAAAATTCTTCGACGTAGTCGCATCCTCGGTCGAAATCGGCCGTGGCCGTTCCCCTGCGCGCTGTCACTGGCCTCGTCTCCCACGCCTCCGTCGCCCACCGGCCTATTTATACCCCCTTGCCTGCGTGCCCTTGCCCTTCGCCGAAGGAGATGCATCTCCACGCTTTAAACTTATTATGATTAAGGGAAATACGTGGTGGGTCGAACTGTGAGAATTTTTCAACTTCTTCCGCGATAATTTTCGGGAATGAGGTTTCCCTTGATACATTTTATCAGGTAGGACTCGCGATTTTACTACGAATTCGCTGAAGATATGTTCATTTAGAATTTTTTCCTATCTTCCGTCGTCGTGAATGGTTTCTTTTTATCTCACTCTTAGATAATTCGGCGTAATCTTTTACGGCTAATTGTCAGCACCTATGGTACATTTTTGCCTGAATCATAAGCTTCGCTACTAAAAAAGTAAAATGTTTTGATAAAAACTTCGGATGTAAGTTCGTATGTATGCGGACAGCAGCAAAGACAAGTTTTTCCTGACTAGAGTGATTTATGTTATTAAACTCGTTTGAGCTATTTATATCTCCCGTTGTGCAGTTCTGCGGTGAATCGCTCCTGGGTCTGGCCCGAGATGTCAATCTTCGTTAACATTCCTGTGCACTCAGCTGATGTGGTCTAGTCTCTAAATGTGTTCGAGGTTCTGCTGCGTTGAAGCCGCGAAAATGCCGAAGCCGAGCCAAATAGCTGCCGCAGAAAAGATGGAAGGGGATTACAATGGTTGTTGATGACGTGATGGATTTTCCCCCTAATTATCCCGCGTGCCCTCAACGCTGGTAGCGTAGGCAGTCGGCTGTTTGCGTGTGGCTCCCTAATTGGTTTAGAATGTATTGAACTCACGTTAGTATGATACAACGTGTAAGCTCTGCGGGCGTCCAATTTTTTTCATTAAGTGCTCTCTCATAGTCATGTTTGATCGTGTGAAACCATGCTTTACAGTATTATCAAGCGTACCCTGGGATTTCATCCGTTTGATTCATGGCACTTAAATTCCCCTGCAAAATTTACGAACCACACGGATGTGTTGTCGGGAAAATTAATTCAGAGTGATTCGTGTGTAATTCACATGTTTACTTGGGGAAATGGCACATTCTCCTGATCTTATGTAAGTTGCCGTGCGCCTGTTATTTCGAAATCACTTGGGAATAACGACCTAACCAGAGTTAAACGCGGCTCTCTTGGTACTAATTGTTTTATTATTATTTTTTATGGTTCACAATACCAAATCGAATGCTTCAAAGATAGATATTATAAAGAAATTTTATATTAGCCTTATCATTTCATTTAATATCATTTTTTTGCCGATTGAATTCTTACGTAGCAAAATCGTCTATCCAATTCGTTGCGTCAACTTCCTTTCGCCTAAAGCTCACGCTCGTACTAATAGACTCCTATGTACTCCAGACTAGAGGTTCGGGGGGGCGCACCAGCGGCTATTGGGGGTATGGAATACCCCCCAGGAAAAGAGTATTCCATTCCCGGAAATTCGTAACAAACTGTGCAAAATGGCGCGTTATAAGTGGTTAGGAAGCAAAAGTTTGCCTATAAGAAGAGCATGTTTTTACTAAATGCATATTTCCCTTTTAGTTTACCACCAAGTTTCGACTAATTCCAAAATTATTTTGTTTTACACTCGCATTTAGCTTGTGGCTTTAAAAACAGTTTTAGTTTGTATAAAATGTAAGTATAAATCACCAAAAGCCTAGCAAAAAAAAACAAAATATTTTTATGCTTTTAATTTAAGGTCTATGACGAAGAAACACGCCGGGTTTTGGGGGAGGGGGAGCAATATTGCCCTTTGGAGCTGCCAATAACTGCATGCTACCTGAATGTATGAATGCGATGTCTAAGTAAGCAGTCAATGGATTATATGTAAGATTCGAGATTCATATTTTCATTGCATTCAGTATTGCATTGGTCTTGCTGGGGAAACTCGTTAATTTTAAAAGTCCTTTTCAAGTGAAGAGAGTTTGAACCGTGGTCGTTATGCGTCAAATATTTCCGAATACTCTCTGCGAGCTTGCCAAGCGCTGATGATGCAGAGGCAAACTAGTGGCATGCTAGCGTGTCTTTTGAGAGGGGTTTCTTGCGGCTGTCAAAAATTCCAGTCTTTAACTTTTGACTTTCGAGTGCTCACGAATGTGGGCCGTAGGTTAATAAATTACCTTCCCGCATTACTCTTCGCGGTTACCCTCGTTCATCGCTGCTTGGTATAATTAGGCCAAGAGACCATATTCCACGAGCTGGTTAGAGATGGTTTGGTAAATATCATCAAGGTTCTTAAGCAGTCGTAATTACCGAGGCAATCCTTCGTATGAATCTGCAGAACATGTTGTGTATCTTCTCTCGGCAGTGTATTATTCATTCTGATCTCATGGACTCGGCGTTCGAGGTAGCGCGCGGTGAAAATCCTCGATACGAACCACTAAACAGGTAAGAGATGGGGTAAAAAGTTTATGTCCTAGCCACGTGAATGGAGAATTCCTTATTTTCAGGTTGGGTGCCCGGAAAATCCATATTGTGTCGTTTTCGAGCAAATGACAAGCTAACCTTCCATCTGCTAAATGGTCAGATTTCCAATTTGAAAAAAAAAATCGACTTTCATTTTATCTACTCGTGCGTCATTTCCATGCATGAATTTTCATTTTGCTTTTAGTCTCACCCAAAGTCCAATTTTC
This sequence comes from Pyrrhosoma nymphula, assembly GCA_963573305.1. Classification (NCBI taxonomy): domain Eukaryota; kingdom Metazoa; phylum Arthropoda; class Insecta; order Odonata; family Coenagrionidae; genus Pyrrhosoma; species Pyrrhosoma nymphula. The sequence goes on along the minus strand of OY754337.1, from coordinate 44,654,436 downwards.
ATTTTTAAGCTCACAAACGTAGCTAGAAGTTTCGCGCCGAAATGATGCGTCGTAAACGTACCGTCGCCATGTTGTGACGTAACGGCTCTGATGATGTTCGCAGCTGTGTAGGTGCTGTATGTATCAGCCTGAACTGATACGTTTTCCGTGGATGATTTAAGTTTGGCTCCGCAGCCAATGAATTGTAAATTCTTTGCAAGAATACATCGACGAATGCGCCACACACGGTTTTCGTTTGTCCCGAATAACAAAAAAAAGAAGGAAAGCATAAATAAAAGCTGTCCGCCGAGATGAACGCCAAGGAAAAATCAGTGCTAAAAGTTTTTAATCAGTTTTTGTCTGTGAAGACCATATACAAGATATTTATCTCTGGAAAACAATCAAAATCTGAATTTGGCTCATCAAGGCTAACTTAAAACCTACCTTAATGTGCGGCTTGCACATAATGAGTTTTCTCACTTCTGTTTATATTAAATCTGCCACACACCCTTGAGGTGGCTTGCAGGGTATTTTGTAGATGTAAATGTGCGCCGCTTACCCTAGAGAAACCTCTAATGGAAACATTATTTGGATATGCTGAAAGTCGTCATATGCCATGAAGTGTGACTTTCGCTGGTAGTAAAGCTTTTAAGAAATATTTAGAATACAATAATGATGATGTTTTGTCATCATAAGTATTTTATAAACATCAGTGTAAAGTTAAGAAAATAAGGCATGTAATATAATGAAAAGCATTCCTAAAAAAACCTGCCATATCATAGTTATTTTTAAAACTAATATATATCGACATTATTGCATTACCTTTTTAAAGTCTGTGACTAATTTCATAATTGAATAGTACTAAATGTTTTCCGTGATTCAAGTATGTAATATTTTAAAGTCCAAAATAAAATCGTGTTGTAAGTCTTGATTTTTTTTATTCACCCATGAGATTTTTCATTTTATCGGAAACGTATTGACCTTTCTAATGTTTAGTAAACTTGAAGGAGCAGTAAAGTTTCCATGGCGAGTTTCGTAGACAATATGCTTGATGTTATTTGTTTGTGTCATTCTATGTTGGAGTACCTTAATAGAGTGGTAGGAAATGAATCATTCAAGGCATCATGTGATGGTGGAGCACCCTCACGGATATAGTTAGGGTCTCGGCGGAAAATGGACCACTGCTCTCGCTCTCTCTTCCTGTCAAGTGCGTCGGGAGCTTCCTTTCGCCTCCTTGTGCCAGTCGCGTCTCTTTTCTGGAGGCAGTGGGTGAGCAAGGGCGTCGCTTGACCGAATAATTGCCCCCTAAGGACGCCCTCCCTCAGTGCTCTGCAGGAGCATACGACGGCCTACTCGCCCTCGGAAACCCTCTCGTCGCGACTGACTTCCAAGGAGGTTCCCGCTCCCTCTCTCCCTCGCCCCGAAATTCTCTCCTCCCTGCCTTGATGCCATCTCCCTTGGGCATTATTCCCCGTGGTGCGTTCAGTAATCGTGAGGCGATTGTTTTGACGCGGGCAGTGGGGAGGAATGGGGGTGGGTGAATGTTGGTTCTCGGGCAGGAGGCCCTCCTTTCTCCGATAGTGTAATGGCCGCCACTGCGTTTGTGTGCATGTGCCCACGGAGCAGTGCCTCGTTATTATGCGGTTTTGATTCGGCGGCTGTGGTTTAGGGGGCGACCCTTCGCTGCTGCTCTATGCCCGCGGGCCGTGTAAATCACCGGCCGCGCGTGTGGGTAGGCCGTATTCCCGTATACAAGCTCTGATCCTCTCCATTCACCCCTTCGCTGTTTGCTCTCTTGCATGCTGCGTGAAGGTAGGGGGCGGCCAAGGGCTCTTCGCATCCCCTTTACCGCATCTGGTCTCTCTATCTTCCCCTGGGACATTTTTTCGTCCGTTTTGCTTAACGTTCCGTCCATTTGGGAATGGCTGGACATGGTGTCCACCCTCATAGAAACACCATGAAAAAAGTTAATGAAATTTAGTTCAGCATGGGAAGGTTGGGAGTACTCGGCCGTTTTTGTGACTCGCCCGAACAGGATACAATCAAAGTTCCCCGATGACTTTCCCTTTGACACATTTTTCCTCTCAATTTGCAAAAATTCTAGTTCCTTTTGGTGGATGGTGGACGTCTTTCCTTCTGGAAAATATCGATAAACCATGGAATTGCACATACCGGAGTGGATGGATAATGGAGAAGCCCCAAAGAGGTAATTATCGCGTAATGCGTTGGTAATGCAAAAGAAGTTTGTCTGCTCACTCGGACGTTTATCGCTAATCTGGAAGCATATAACTCTATCGTAACCGAAAATTATGTCGATTGAGTACGATAGTACTATGATATGCAATCACGGATCGCGCGATTTTTAAATGACGTGATTGATTTTGAATTCAATTCCTGATTCAATTGTACGGTTTTGTGGTCATTGTTCCTCGTATCTTTTGCACAAGCTTTGAGCCAATTCAATCAGTCATCCGCAGTGTTTTCAGGACAGGTAAACAGGAAGAATAATCCCATCAAGCTGATGGACAGATGATTATTCTGCTACAATAAACGTCGGAATTTTCACGTAGAGCCTTAACTTTTTACACACAATGATGCCTCTTGTGATTCTATGGAGTATTTGCGTGGTATAGTTTTTCTAGCAATGCCGCAAGTCCTTTCTCGCGACAGTAGAAATGTATTTCGCCTTCGTCTTGTGAATTGGACACCCATTTAATTTAGTACTCATCTATTCTTCTTGCTTTGGTGAATGAAGGGCTTGAAGGTTGATTAGGACGTGCCCCAAGAGATTCGAAGGCCATTTTTTCTCGGGGGTAGTTTCCTGGATGGATGGGTGGTGGGAGCACGGGATTTCCCCTCTTTTTCTCGTCCATACCGCCCCGCGTGCTTTTTCCGGGGGGATCACCCACGCTTCCATGCGTGCAGCTCCGCTCACTCCCTGGAAGGGTCCCGGATTCCTCCCGTTTACGATTTCACAACAGTTATTGGATTTTTACGATCCCTTCCTTCCTTTGCCTTCCCCGACCCGGTCGGGCGCGTTTTAAATGATTCTCTTCCCCGTCCCGTCCCTCGCCGCGATAATGAAGCCGTTCCCCCGTTTCGTCTCTCGTGGATTGTTTTCGTTCCGCCCTTTTAATTTTGTCGAAGGGTTAATTCCGAGTGTTTTATATGCGTGTATTTTTGTTTTCTGGGGCGTGATATTATTTTCTCCGAGCGTAAAAAAATCCTCGGCCAAGGTTTGTGGATGGGAATGCGGTCGTTTACTTTGAAAATGGATAGGGTAAATAAAAAATGAAGAGTTCATGGTTGGGAATAATAGGCCTGGCGTCGTCGCCTGCATACGTAAGGGGGTCTATGAATATCTCATATTTAGTATCTTAACAGGACGTGGGAGTATAACTCGCGGTTTTATTATTCCTATGGGCGTCGTAACTAATATTTTGGCCGCATTGTAGGAAAGTCTGGAGACACATTTAGACTACTACCTCCTATTGTGTTGATGATCTTTCGTATTCCTCTTCAATTTCTGTGGCGAGAGAGCCGGGATATCAGAAAATTCTCTGTCGAATTTAAAGCGAGGAAGTAATTTGTGAGAATAAACGAAAAATCGCATGATTCCTTTTGAAAGGAAATTAGCCTCGAAAGTTATAATGGAGCGCTGACCGATATTTTGGTGTCCCATTCATTATTCATAATTAATTACTTTTGGAAAAGATACAGATTCACTTATTCGGAGAATAGTGATGTGCCGCCGAGACCAAACACATTATCGCCTACTTAAAACCCGTGTTTTCCAGTAGCATTAAGTTTCGTTGCGGAGTCAGGTTGTTCGTTGCCAAACCTGTAGCTTATACAGTCATAACTGATTAACTCTCTTACGAAAACTTAGCCGATTTCATTTGTATCCCGTAAGTAAAACGAACCCACGTTATCAAATAATTATTTTTTACAAGGAAACGCCAATATATTATTATTTTGCGAAAATCACGAAAGACCTACAATCTAGCCAAGCTATAATGTTTATTTTTCAATTGAATATTTGATACGCTAAGGATTTAGAGAAATAACTTTGTCGAACGTAAAAAACCCTTTGAATGTCATGAGGATCTCTGGAAAGTTGACTTTCCGTAGCCTGTAACCACAGTGCAAAATTTTCCAATAACAGTTGGAGAGACGGTAGTCGTATTTTTCGTGAAATCGATCGAATATGCTTCCGCGAGTAAACGAACCGCGCGGAAATCTCGCTGTCTGTGGAGATTTCTGATGGCGAATTCCTCCGTGCGAAGTCTCGGCCGTGCTGTGCCACCGTTCGCTTACGTGTCTGTCGTATCTATTTCCGCTGAGTTCGTATGCGCTCGAGTGCTAACCTAGTTTCTCTAGTGCGCTATTTCTTTTATCCCTCCTCGCCGAATCCACTCCCTCGCCCGCTGCATTTGCATCCGACTCTTGCATGTGCCTGTGCGATCAACCCATTCTTTGGTAAGCGCGCGGCCCGCTCCAATAATCGTAAGATGTCAATTCCGATGATTGGTCGCCGTTTTTGCTCTCCTTTTTTCTTTCTTCCTCTCCCCCCCCAAACCCTTCTCCCTTCGTCTCTCTCTGCATTCGAGCAGCGCTCTTCGAGAGCGCTCGAATGGTCTCTAGATATCTCTCGGTTCGGCGGCGGCGGCCCGCCGTTGCAAGTCTCGGCGTCGCTCCGTGGAGAGCTGACGGCTCCTCGTTTGTTTCGTCGAGAGCTGACGGCTCCTCGTTTGTTTCGTCGAGAGCACTATTCCCATGGGGTGCTGGAATTCGTCTGCAATCAGGCCCGTCATGACCCGGCAGAATTCGACAGCTCATATACAATTCGTTGAGTGCGAAATGTTTTTGGTGCGAAAGGGCGGAATGGTGTTGGAATTTCGTTAAAGCTCTCTTGTAATGTTTTTGTCATAAGGCCAGTCAATAGTGATTTTTCAACCCGCAAACCAACTGCGCCAGGTTTTATAGGGAAATCCTTAGATGAAAACTTAAAATGATTTTAACTCTTGAGCGTTGTTTATTCATTGTTTAAACAATAAAAAAGTGTAAATTGGGTTAAACCCCCTTTGCTTTTTGCTTCTACAATGAAAGGTATTTATGCTAATGAAAAATATTCAACGGGAAATTGGTAAAGAATTTTTGAAAAAAATTAAAGAAAGCCCTTGTAGAGCTAGTTCAAAAGTTAATAGTTAAAAGTTCAAAAAAGTTAAAAGTTCAAAAGTGCCAATCATGCGCGCTGTAATGGCAGTAGATGGGAGAGTGCTGGCATAAATCCTTAGCAATATTCCTGCTGCGGGAGTGGGGTTAAAGATCATGAAGAGTTTGAAAGACCATGCATACTAATGTATCGTTGATAAGAGGCTGTTAAAATGCGCCAAAGTTTCTGGCAAGAGACTCCGTGCATAAAGGAAGTACTTGTTCACGTTTAGTATCACTCTTGAGGGATCAATAGCGCGCATCCGGAGTTGAGAACTACCCCTGCATAGACGGGCAGAACTTAAGGTAGTTCGAGCGACAAATCACTTCACCTAGAATTTGATGAATTTAGCCTAATTTTAAAGAAAAAACTCATCTTTCCAATGATATCAAAATATTAACCCCTTACCTAACTACTTTTCGAGCAATTTGCCTGAAAATACATGCTGTTTTACATGGGATAGATTACGGCTGTGCGTTCGAGAGAGAACATATTGAAAAAATTAAGAATCTCTATAACACCTAGATTTTCTCGAAAAACCGTGTGTAGTTCGTATGTTTTCTCAACTATTTATAAAAATTAATCTACTCTCCGCAGTAATTTTTACAGAATCACAAAAAAGCCTGCCGTGTTGAAGGCTTTTTAGCCGTACGCCTTGAAAAATTGTGTCAAGTTAGAGACTTATGTTGATATGTATTTATTACTGAGAATTTTGGTAATGTATAGCATTATTTTTGCGCCATTAATGTTACAATATTTATTTCACACTTTATACCGACGGTGAAACTAAAAAATAAAATTCGAATATTGACTCCAATATGGTCTAGGGAAATATCTCGCTCAAACTACCTTAAAGAATACCGTATGAAATTCTAGTAGCAAACTGGCATGAATCTTTTGCATGCATGAATGAAAATATACGAAAAATGCATGAATCTTTTGAAAGTTCGTTCAGTATGAATTCTTGTCGAACGCCCTCGGCTGATCTGTTGTGGAGTTCTCATTATTGGAGCTTGCAATCGTCTTCGTAACTGAGGCGATTGTGTTGCGTAATGCTTGTTTTATTTCGGAACTAAAAGATTATTTTTATCATATCTATCTTGATGTATATTGATGTAAGTAATTTAATAAAAGGGAAATATTTGTTTTTTGTTATCCTGAATATTACGTCTAGTGATAAGGTAAACCTTCTCTGGTATATGTTTTGTAGCCCTGGAGATTATGTAGAATTAAATCGAAATGTTGGCAAGGTGGCTAAGGATTAATTTTATTGATGATCATATTTCATTGATGGGAATACCGTTTTGTGTTCATGTCATTAGTTTGAGCCACGGGTTATTGAAAGATAATTATGATTTCATAATGTGAAATGCCCTTTTGGCTCAATGTAATAGGAATGTGTGGTTTATTGTAGTGGCGTATAGAACAATTTCCTTGGATCTTACTATAATACGGGTGGTTGAAGTATGATGTTATTAACTAAGTACATACTTTTCTCTTTAGTAAACTGTCTGGTGGTTTTCTATAAAAACGTTTTTTATGTTGGAAATTAAACAGTAATTGTTGGTGGAAACATCGCAGTAATTACCAGTTTTGATATTTTGGCTCGTTAAGCGCGCTGCATGTTATTATATTCAATCCATCGATATTATTATCCAATGAAGAACTTATGTTTTATTTCATCGTCTGAAGTCATCAATGAGAAGATTGGTTTGCAGCTGCTCTCCATTCCTCTCTCCCAACAGCTTCATTCATACCTAATTATTCACTTAGACGTCTATGATATGCTTGATGCACTTCTTTTTTTGTCTTCCTGTATAATTCATCCCATTTATTTCTTCCTCCAAAACTTCTCATTAGGCTGTTATATCGCAAAATGTGTCCAATAAGTTGATCTCTCCTTCTTCGCTGTTTTCATTATGCTTCTCTTCTCCTCAACTCTTCGTAGGACTTTTTTGTTGGCAATTCTCCCAGTTCCGCAAGTTTTTGCTGCCTTAACGGTGAATTGTCTTCTTGATTTATTCCACTAGCCATAACGTTAGTTTTCTCAACGTTAATCTTCAGGTTGCATTTATTCAGAGTTTTGCCATACAGTTCAGCATCCTCGTCAGATCTTCTTTCTTCTCAGTAAGATTTGCTATGTCATAAGCAAAGCATCGCATCCCTGTCGTACTCATTTCATCACTTCTGCTTCCTCTCAATTTCTGCCACATTTAATGCCTGTCAGCTGTTCCCAATATGGTATCCATATTGCTTTTCTGTCATTAAATGACTCCTATGCTCTTCAGTGTTTTCAGCATTCTAATCCAGTCCCTATTGTCAAATGCTTTCTCTTTATGTCGATGAGGCAAACATACGTTGGGTGCTTCTTTTCAATCCTCTATGATAAGTCTCAGGACTCAAGTACGTTCTCTTTTTCCCCTACTTTTCCTGAATCCGAATCTGTCCACATCTAGGAATTCTTCCATCTTTTGTTCCATTCATCTCAAGATGATTCTGGTCAGATTTTTGTAATGCATGTGCTGTAAGGCTAATTGGTCTGATGTCTTTGCATCTCTCGGCAATTTTCATCTTAGGGGATATGAATGATAACATTCTTTTCCGTGTCCGTGGGCATTTGCCCACTTGAGTAAATGTCACATATCAATCTGTGTAGCTTATTTAGGGTCCTCACTCCTATGAACTCGAAAAAAAGTCTCTAAATGCCATTGCCCTCGTGACATCATGCTAGGTCATTTTTCACAGGTCCCGATCAGGTTTCTTTCAAGTTGAAGTGGTCGTTGCGAACTCGAAAATCCAGTCGCGCAACGAGAGTGCAATTAATGACTGCTGTGTCCCGTGCTCGGTCGAGTTTCGCCTTCACCATTCGTTCTCGAGTCCCTCGTTCAGGTGGCGCGGAGGAATTATCTCCTCGAAATGAGGAAGAAGAGTGCTTCAGTTAGGGGGAGAGACACGTCTTTCCCGCAATTCTTCAGTGTTCCGCTGCACGGTTTGAAAGACTTTAAATTATGTTAAGTGCTCGGTACTCGCCCGAGTTTGAAAGTCCGAAATAAGGCGGGGAAGTTATTGGGCTCGACAGATTATGAATACGCAAAGAATCTCGAAGGCGAACTTGGTGGTGTGGCATCGCGCGCTTTTAGTGGTTTCGCGTCCCCCAAGTGTGGAGGGGCGGGGAGGAGCCGGAGGGGAGACTCCGAACGCTGGGGAAAAGGGATTTCGGCGTGGATCATTGGATTTCCGAACTTTTTTATGTCACTTATCCGCTACAGTCGTCTCCTGAAAACTTTTCTGTGCTTAAAGCCCGAGCGACTTCCCGCGGACATTTCGGTTTTTATTTCCGTATGCATTTTAAAGTTGGGAATGGCCGTTCTTGTGGTAATTTATTTGAGTTTCCGCGTGATTTACGGGATTCTTAGCGTTCGGCCTTGGGATTTATTTTACCGTGATGGCGCATTAAGGAAGAGAGTAAAGTTGGGGAAGATAAGTTTTATTTTTCCTATTTCATCACTTGCCGCTTTGAGATTTTATTCCAGCGGATCATACCGAGAACCCTCGTCGAAATGGCTTATTCATCTTTTCGTGTTTGACTGTAATCTAGTTACGAAATACTTATCATTATTTCGATGACTTTTAGCATTCGTTGGTATACTTTTCCCAAATGCTTATCCATTTTTGGATTTTTTATCGGTTGTAAATAGTGTGATGAGGCAAGTACTCTTTCTTCATTTAAAAATGTGATTTATGATGGATGTCGCTCCTAATTATTCATATTTCTATAGCTTTTCTTATCAAAGAATTCGAAAGAAGGTAATCGAATGTGTATTTTGCACATTCGCTCGTCATTCATTTTGTTACTTTTTTTTTCCCCGTATGCCAGTGCAATGAAATATTCGTTGTTTGCTGCGAGAATCTCTCTGGAAATAACAGAGCTCCCAGATGGTACAAAATAGGCGCTATTGAATGCTGGTGATATACTGGAGTTAATATTTGATAAAAGAAGCTGTCCGTCTGTGAATCTAGTCCATTGCTGATTGATATCCATTTTGTGAGGCATAGTTGATTTATCGGGAAAAATATTCCTGATCCATTCTATTCATAAAGGAAAGGTGCAGGAACTCCTACTTCTACGATAAGTTGCTGGGATGATTGTTCCGCCATATGTAAAACAGAATTTGCTCAGCGTAATTTTCTATCGTATTTGCATTATTTTCTTTGGTTACACAACAGACAAGGAAGTCAGTCTTATGTATCATAACGCATGAGTCGCCGTTAAAGGAGTCGTAATTACAATGTAAGCAGCTTTTTAGGTAAATTGTGCGGCCGGTACTGCTGATTCATAAATTCAGAAATTTGCCTACATATCCCATGCTACAGAATATCTTCAGCATTTTAATATCGTGCTTTGAATTAATTGTCTAGCAAATGAGTGTAGGTTATGACATCAGTTATTTAATGCCTTATTAGGCTTGGTAGACTATAGGAGCTCTTCGTCAAACTCTGATAGTAATGAAGCCGGTGGAGTTGTAGTTACGAAGTTCTTTATTTAATATATCGAGATATAACCTTGTGATTTCCTCTTATATATTCCGTTTTGAATGAAAATTTAACGAGTTGAGTCGATGGAGTGGCCTTATTGTTTGGTATTAACTTAACGTAAATGCCTGCAAGTAATCTGTTTTTAGGATTTGTCTTCCCTTTTGTAAGATTCCTTTTCCATTATCTGCCTTTTTATCGCTCGCAGTGGTCGTAACCGATCCTGCCGATCAGGCTTTCAGATACTCTCGTCACATGGCTTTTCTCGTTTTTTTTCATTTCATTGGTTTTTCCGTCGGTGCTTCATAGCTCGATCGTTTTCCTTTGGCATTACAGCCACATCAGTTGCAGCCTCCTCTCCGCAGCCGATATCTCCCGCGCCGCTCAGCCGGGACGAGGAGCGATCCTCTGAATGCTTTACTTATCGAAAAAGATTCACGTTCGATATTTTATTACAGCCGTTTAATTGCGGGGAAGAAGTCTTTAATAGCGCCTGGTTTGTTTACATCTTGATTTTCTTTGTGCTAGGAGGTTGACAGGCTGATGTTTTTTAAAACTGGCTAGTATAAATGTTATTACTCTTCTTTCAGTGCAGATTACCCTTACCTGCCCTGCTCTTTGACCCGTTTCTGTTGCAAATGGAGGTTGACTTGACGTCGTAAAGAAACGAATTGGATCATATCTGATGGGTTGTGTTTTCATGATAAAGTTATCAAAAAATGAAGGCTTATCGTAAATTGGATCAGGAGAAAGCAAGATCAAGATTAAAAATGTTATTGCAATCTATAAAATCAAGATGCCATTGGAAATAAATTCTTCCTCCCGTAATCATTCAACGTTGCGTCCCAACGGTGGATGAAAGCCTTTGTTTAGAAAGTTTTGGAATGGCTGTAGATTGGTCTTCTGTTACAAATTTGGTTTTGGCCATCATACTTAACCATTTAATTCTGCGGATTTCATGGACATGTGACATGAATTCAGACCCACATGCTGCCTACTTGCTTTGTTTTTTGTTTATAGTATACAATGTCGACACATTACTATGTATTACATGATCACTGAGTACAGTACGTTGCAGTAGATCGTAACTAGTAGGAAATTTTCTTCCTTAGGTGAATTGACTTATTTGCATCCATTAAATCGTTCAATTTTCTTATTTATTGAATTCATTCCCGAATAGTGTTACTCGTATTAAAAATAAGACTTCATATACAATGTGTTGCCCATTTTTATCCCTTTCGTGTAATGATTAATATTTGAATGATATAGGGAACGTTGAATCATTTTCCTACGTACTGTTTTATTATTTCTTTTTTTTTTCATTACGTGCTAGTTAATTATCCGGTTTAATAGTTTGTTGTAACTAGTTTTATCATTTGTTATGCATGTGCAGATAATACGAGGTACTATGTGGATGGCCGAAATTTTATCGTCCCGTTCGGGTATTTTGAGAGAAACCATTTACCTTTGAGTGAATCGGACTGATGGTCCCCAAACGTGAGCTGTTAACCGCCACGAAGGTCGAGCCCGGATTCTGACTTCTCCACGTGTCTCATACTCGAGAACGAAGCCCATAACCTCTCCTCCCCCACGGTATTCCCCTGCTGCAGGTGTGGCGCCATGCGGCATACATTTTTGAGCGCGTCTGATGCCGTTGGGGTGGTGGTGGGGGGGGGGGGTATTCCGGGAGGCGAGAGCTCCTTATCAATTAATCAGCGGCCGCGGTTTCTGTCCGAGGAGCGCCTTCCACATCAATCCCCTCCTCCGACCCCACCGGAACATCTCCTTTTCTCCCGACCCGGCGCTCCGGTGTGTGTTTCGGGTCCGCGGTTTGCTCTGTGGTTTCCCGCGCGGCATCCAGGCACCTTTCCGAGCTGGGGAGGGTCGGCCGGGGGTATGCCAGGGGTACCGGGGTAGGCGTTGGGGGAGTCGAACTTCTCTCCCCATGGGGAGGGAATCCCCTAGGAGGTTGGCGGCGGTGAGGCGCGGAGGATCACGGGAAGGTTTCGGAGAAGGTCCCGGCACTTACACTGGATCGATTCCGTTGCGCCGATAAATAGACTGGGGGTTTTTTGGGTGGGCGAAGGAAGAGTCAGGGTGGGGGAAGACTGGCGAATGGAAGCAGGGTTCTAATTCCGTGTCACCTCCTGCCACGCGGTGGCACAGAATTTCCTCCTTACCCTCCCTTGCGCACGCCACCAATCCGCTACCCAATAGGTCTCCTTATCGGGATGATGACCCATTCCCTCCGTGGGTATCGCAGGGCTGTCGCTGGTCCTCGCCAGCGTAGAGCTTGAGGTCAGGGGAGGGTGACACAGGCGTGATGGGGCAGGGACATTGAATGTCTCCTGCGGGGACCTGGTGTGGTTCATTAAACCATTTTCACCCACCACCCACGCAAACTTTCCTTAACCTAATATTTCCTACTAGTAGTTCTGTGACACCTTTACTAGCATTCCACGCTCGTAGTGTCGTAAAACATACAACGCTTGATAGTTAGCCTTGTAAACGCTTAAAATTTTATATTAAAAATGGAGACGGGCCAATGAAAGAAAACAAATACCCGGAGGAATCGACGGGGGCTCCGCTGGATTTATACGCCCGTGGGGTCATTCTGTAATAAAAGTAATAAATGTTTAACAAGCCATTTTCAACGGCTAGTCTTTAGCAACCGCTGTATTTTCCATTTGCACAGAATTAGTCAAGCTCAAATCTGTAAATATTTGAGTTCGTTGGAGAATTTCTTAGGTGGAGCTACCTAGATACCGTCCAAGATCATAGTGAAGTTGAAATGTACTGATTTGCCTTAGAAATAAATCGATCACCATCGTATGATAAGGCCACCATCATGGATTCTTCGGTCACGTGATTACCTTCCCCAAACGGCATTGGGCGCGTTTACAAATTGGCTGCATTTCTGTCAACTGCGCTATTGTCTTGGATTCACTTTACCATTGACTTTTGTCTTTGGCCAACTAAATACTGCCGGTAAATTATCAGAACTAATCACCATTTAACTATCTTCATTTGATACAATTGGAGTGATATCCACAGTTAACACCAAGCGTAGATAAAATGTCATTCGGAATTCTTCCTCACCTTTTGGAGATACAGTCATTGGCGGTTACGTCATCAGTAAAATTCTCCTTCAAGCACATGAAAAAGTATTGCTAGTTTTTAATCTGAATCAAACGGCATTAAAATATTTATGAATGTGTAGTCAACCGGGAGCTATTCCTGGGTATTTAAGTTTAGAGTTTCTAGTTAAAGATTCGTTCAGTTGAACAAGGCATCAACTCGTGGTACCTTAAGGTTTACTTTAATATACGTAATATATTTCTTGGAATTACACTTAATATATTTACAGCTACTCCCTTTTTCAGGAGTAATTTTCACGTCTAGTGAACGTTTCGTGTAAAATGGATGGAAATTAATTATTCTCCTGGACTAGGGTACGAACCCGTATTTCTCACAATAGAGCCGGTTGCGTAAACCAATAGCGTGTTCATCCTCTTTGAATCCAGGCATATAATTTTGCAATTGTGAATTTCACACGTTCAGCTGGTGGATCAGGTATATGTTGGAATGCTTTTTATTCCTCTTTGTGATTGGTCATTTTATATTTATACATCCACTGATTATTATTCACCATCGCATAGTGGTATTTGTGGGTACCGTGTGCCATTATATGACCCTTTAGTTTGAGGGGATGTGGATCGGTGACTTCCCGACCCTTGGAATATTTGAGCTTGTACATCTTTGTCCGGGGATTGGTGTTTTTTGTTTCACTCGCTCCGTTACTCGCCCCGCTAACCCTTCTCATCTCGCCCTTCCGTCCTCGTCCCTTTCATTTCGCCCTTCATCGGAGTTCTCGTCTCGGGGGGAGGTCTCGCTCCCGCTTCAGCCTCCGGAGTCGTCCCCTTCAGCCCCCCTGGAACGAAAGCCCCCTTCTTTTTAATGGCAGCCGTGCGAGGAGAGTCGCAGAAAACCCTGCGGTAATCACCAATCGATAAAATCTCGCCCGTTTTCCCTCCAGCATGATTTTTTTCCTCCGGAATGCTGTGAAATCTTGGGAACCCTGTGGCCTCATGGCGGGTGCGCGGGCGGGCGAAGCGTGAAAGTTACGTGCGTGTCCGCGGGAGGCTTTCGGCGTAGCTTTTGAAAAATTGCTCCCTCTTCCCTTTCTATCTGGCTATTCCGGGTAGGTTTCCTTAGAAACAGAACAACTCATCGATTTCCTTCGAATGTTGCAGTGCACTTGATGTTTTCGGAGACGAAGGTCCTTATTTATTGCTCTGAGTTCGTTTCTCGTCTGTCGTTCATCATGCTCCGCCCCGTTCCGTTGTTGCTTTTTACGACCGGTTGTTTTTTACTTACATCTCGAGTTTTATTGTGAATATCTGTGGTATCTCTTGCGTGCTAGACCCTTGCGTATGTAACCATCGGAGTGTTGTTAATTCTGTGGAGAAATTAGTTTAGAAACTTGGTCTTCCTTCCGTTACGGGTTTCCATGCTCTTTAAGGGCTTTAGAATCTTTTTGTGATAAACCTTTCAGTATGAATAGTTTATGAATAAACATTTTCTCTTAGTGGAAATGAGATTTCCATCGTCGCTGTGAGTTCAGTTAATATTAATGTTTTTATTGATGGATCGCACGTATCACTTTAATTCTTTTTAGGAACGAAGTAAGACTTCATGAGGCAGTTGGAGAGAAACGTCAGCCTGAATTGATTCATTTGAGTCATCGTGAACATTTTCTTTCGAAACGTTAACTAATTAGTACGAGAAATATTGTTGCATTTGAGTATGTTTCGCATCAAGCTGCGAAGCACGGCTTCTATTTATTTTCGCATGCCTTGCGGTTCCATGTTTTACCGCTTTGTTTTTTCTTCCTTTTATTTTGCTTTACTCGGAAACGACCAAATGGGTTTTGATTCTCCATGGCTCTAGCTCTATTGGTTTTGATATTCCCCGGAAAAGATTTGACCTTGGTTTAGTTGACTCTCTTTAGCGTCGTAAATAGCTTGGACTTAGCTGCATCATGGTTCACTTTTTTAATTAGTCCAATGAATATTTTTGCTAAATGCAGTTTATATTCAAAGTTGAAGGAACGTAGAAAATATTGCATTTTATGTGGGCTGAAATTATTGCTGAATTTGGCACATTCTGGGAGTCTTAGAAATCTTAGTTTTCAGCAAGAAACACTATGTATAAAATTACGTTATGTTAACATTTATGAGTGCTTCGCGGTGGCTCTTGTTTTGGTTATTTTGCTAGGAGAAAAGGACTCCTGGAAGCCGGGGTCCAAATCCATTTGTTAATCTGACTGGTCAAAGCTGTCATTGTATTGAGGGAACGCAAGCTATCTCGTCAGAAGTATACTGGCGTCCCCAGAGCCTTTCTAGATGACTAGTGGCTTAATATCGCGTGTTGGATGTGACTGCGATCCTTGAAACACGGGTTGTGAGTTTATAGGGTGTGCCGACGACATAATCATTCCGGCATAGGTGCTGTTGTTTTCGGTTGTCATTATGACAAGCGAAAACAACAGCACAGCTTCAAGCGCCTTGCCAAGTCCCAAGGTCCAGTACTACTTACACTTCATACGAAAGCTGCTTCATTTTCTTTGAAAATTATCTTTAAAACATATGATGATAACGCGGTTTAATGCAATGGGATCCATCCTAGGTTACCTCTGATCGCTGATGTGCAACTCTTTGCATCCGATAATTCCCTTACATTACACTTTTCTATCTGGTGAATCCTTTTGTAGCTTGTTTAATACCTTTAGCAATCTTAGTTATTTTATGGTCATAGTTAACGTTTGATGCTTAATTTTTGCCAGAATTAAGTGTTAATGAGCAGTCTTTAGCCCTAAACTTGGTTAATTTTGTATCCTTTTCATATCGCCTAAGCTTCCTATTCCTTACAAATACTTGATTCAGTCGCTTTATTTGTCTCCTTTGAATTTGAAAGAAAGTAAATGTTAACTTTGTAAATTTCACAGTGGTTTATTCACAACGGTAAAATTTGTTTCACGCTTGAGGGCATCATAAGGTACAACGTGTATCTGATTATGTCTTTACGGGTGAAACCGGTTGTACGTACCGTTGAGAGTAAACCATTGTGGAATTTTACAAAGTTAATACTTTCTTTCAATATGAAAGAGTTCCACCTAATTACTTAGAGTAACATTAATTTTATTTTTTTTAATTTTTTATACCGGCTTTCTTTCCTCAGAATAAATCCCATCAAGCAACTCATTCTATGTGTCCCGAATACTTGCTGCTTATTCTGAGAGCGAGCTCTCTGTGCGAGCGAGAGCATCTCTGTGCTTGCTTTTTGTTTAATAGAGGAAAACAGCTAAGTTCGACACTTTAAATTTTGGCCTACCGATTTTAATGTTGTCGTATCATCATTAGGGCTAAAATTCTCTTTTCCCCTGGTGGCTGTGAACCGTGATGATTATATGATAAACAAATGTGGCTGTGAACAAAAAAATAGCGTGTGAAATACTTCTAGGCGTTTTCCTCTTTGTCTGAATTTCTCAAAGATGCCTCTTCTTACTGCCAAGTTCATGTTTTGTTTTTTCTCCCCGCGTGAGTTTCTCCGTATGGAGTGGGTTGAGCATGTTGCGATTGTTTCGTCCGCGTACCCCGTCGCCCCCCTCTGCTCCGCGGCGATGACCGTCGCGTCGACCGGTCGAGCCTAGTGGCGGCGGAGGTGTCGGGTGGGGTGCCCCCCCCCCCCAATTTTGTCTTTGGCCGCCCCTTTACAACTCCACACGTTCTTTTTTTCTCTTCCCTCTATCCCCTTTTGTCTGTCCCATTCTCCCCCGACCGCCCCTCCCACTGCTCAGCTCCCCTTTGTGCCTCGCTGCGCAGTCTGAGTTCCGCGCAGCTCGTTTCATTTTTTTTCTTTATTTCGCTCTCTCTCTGTGGCGGTCGCTGGCCCTATCCGGGACTCGGGCTGTTTCTCTCCCTTTCCTCTCGTTTTTTCCCCATTCTCCCCCCTCCCCCCTCTTTACCACTTCTCTCTCTTCTCCCCCTCCCTTTCCCCCCTGCCCTCCGGCCCGCGGCGTATTATTTTTGCCGCTCCCATGTCTCATCCAGATCGTAAAAAAGTCTCGTGTGTGTTGGCATCCTTGCCCCTCTGGTAGTAAATAAATTCCATCGCCCCGTCCACATCCCTCCCTCTCCTAGGCTATGGGCGACGCTCTGGCCCCAACGGTCGGCGTAAGGGGCGTGCGCTATTGGAAATTCAGTCTCGCTTTGCGATGCACATTTTATGTCGTCAAAGATGCAGTATCGTACATCACTATTCTACATTATCACAATCATCATGGTACCCAATATTGCAATCAAATCGCGAATTTTGTTCTAATTTTACATTTTAACGTTAAGTGTAGCGTAATGTTAGATAATGTTGCCTGTTTGCCTATTTCATTTCTAGCTTGCTCCCATATATCCCCTGAATTTTTATACACGTTTGTTTTCATGTTTATGTCCGTTGACTCCCAATCGAGCGCTGGGCATCCACAAGAAAATTCAGTCGTGCAGAGAATTGGGTGGAATTCCAAAACCAAGATGTGGTCGTTGAGTGACTACTCTAAAATGCATTTCCATTCTTTCAATTTTAGCCAAATTGTGTTTTGCATCTCACCGTATTGCAATAAACCTTAGATTTTAATTCAAAATCTTAAATGTCTTATTACAATCGCAAAATGCATTACTTTTTTATCATATTCTTACGCGGTTTCGAACATCACATATTGCGTATTCGTGTTACTTAATATAATTAGTGCGATATCTCTTGGAACACATCGCACACGATGCGTCGCAGTGTTGCACATGTTCTATCGCGCAAGTTCTGCGGTGAAGGGAAGGACCCTGGAAGGGCGTAGGTTCAGGACTCTGTTTTATCTCTACCATTCGGGTGTTGAGGCTAATTAAAGGGCTAGTGGTGGCCCCAGTGGTGTTAGGCCTCGCGATTTGTCGTTGGGGATCGCGGTGGGGAGGATGGCCTGGGGAACGGAGGGGCAGACGCCGGGGAAATGGCGCTCTGGAGACCCGATGGTTGATTTGCCCGCGGTCGTCGTATAGGGCGAATGCCCGTCGAAAAGTAGGTCTTATTAGTGTAGCGAAGGTGATGTGCGGAGAGAGATTTGTCATGACGAATGCAGCGCTCTCCAAAGCTATGTGGCCTGTCTCGTTAAGCCGGGGCCACGGCGTGTAATCCGTGGTTGTCCCGGAATGAAAAAGGCCGGCGGAATATTTTGTCGGCTGCGGCAAACAATTCAGGGGCAAAAAGTGGAAGGCTTCATTTTCCCAAACCTTGATGATGATGCGCGTGAATTTCTTGTGCATGCTGTTCGTGTATGAAGATACAAAGGACTCCACTAATTTTCAGTCTTTTGTTTCTCATGCCGCGGATCTTCTTGCACGTTTTTCCGTCTAGTCCTAGTCGTGATTATGGGCGATACTAATCTTGGTACTAATAATCAGGCCCTTGAAGTTCCCTGCTATGGAGATTGCAGTTCGAAAAAGATTTGCTTGTGTTTGAATGTGGAGGCATATGTAGGCTCATTTACGGGGCAATGTATGCTCACGTTTAGTTGTCGGAAAGGGTTGCGTAATTCGATTAATTGTGATTTAAGTAGGTTACCGGCGGGTTGTATGAAGTCTACATAACTATTCATGATGCTTAATCCATTATTTCTGTGTCATCGTATGATATAGAGACGTTCAGAAAGCGTTTTGTTGCACACATATAATTCACTCCTTTCTTATGAACACATTCCAACCTATTCGTTATCATTACAGGCGACAAAATAATTATTGAGATAGTTTTGTGAATCATACTTTCATTGAATATTAGCCATGCTATTTCGATGTAATTTAATGATCTCCGGGTAATATATCTCCTAGTATAAAACAGCTCAATCGTGAGAACCACGTAGTTTCAACTATTCAAGTACGGCTTTTCCTTGCGCCTGACAAATTAATTTTGTCTTGCCATTATGCAAGGTTATCTGAAGATTCTCGCTTCCATCCGTAGGTATTGTGTATAGGAATGGATTGAAAGGGTTCTGACTTATTCAGTTAACTCGCATTATGTCATTTTTTTCTTCTCTAATTGAATGCTTGAGCTGTGATCATTGTCTTGCAAGTCCCTTATGATTTTGATTTCCGTTGCATTCCTATCCTTTCGTTAGGTTTTTTTTGGTATTCTTTCTCATTGGGGTTGACCTTGTCACTTGCGCATTGACGATTTTTTTCAGCAGAGAAGCGAGAGACCTTATTTTGATTGGCTTATCCGTCTAGGAAAATGGCCTCCTCCGTCGCAGTCACCCTGCTACCGACCAGTATCTGCGTCAGCATTACCGCAGCATGCAATCTTATTTCTCTCTCTTTGAACTCGTAGTTTTCTGGATTACCATTTCAGATATTCTCCCCTAACTCTTTGCCTTGAGTCTAGAAGTGTCTGGCCGTATGCACTGTAGGTGTCTCGTGGAACTTCCGTGACGCATAAAGCTGTGTATGTGAAGAAGTTGGACAGTCGAAAAATGTTAAATAATTAGTGCTAAAATGTAAACTGATTTATGGTCACTGAAAAACTCTGTAAATGATGAGGCTTTAAAATCTTGAAATCGTTCAGTCTATAATTAATTTTCCCGGAAGTCACGTAACTGAACTCCGGTTATATTTTGCGCTGGATATCCATCTTGTTTTCTCAGCAGTCATTTATCACTTAACATCGCGTGAATTATTCGGTGGCATTATGTAAAGGGGGCCATTTGTCACTCGTGTCAATTGATTTTTTGAAACTAAATTACAAAAGTTGTTGTTCAGATTCTATTACTTAAAGTTCTATCTGTTGAAAAATGTTTCTAGTGGTATTTTGACGGAAATTTACCGTAGTCGAATGAGATAGGGTAAATAATGGACTTAGCGTCGGGGTCAGGGGACTGGTGTGTACGTGGTCATACTCACGTGGCTCTCGATTGTATTACGCTCGCGATTGGCAATTGCGCTGGAAGTTACGCTTGTATGACAGGTTTCAAATAAGCCCCTGGTAATACCTAAATTAGCGTTGAAATCCTGAAGATAATTGGAATCTTCGAAACAGATTTTCATGCGTTGGTTGAAATGCTTCATGCTCAGCCATCCCAGTTATCCATTGAGTCATGTGCAAGTTGTGAGATTATAATGTTTACCTATTACTTCGCCACTGTTTTTTTAGAGCTACGTCAATAAAAATTTGTTACTTTTTCAGTATTAGTAGTCTTTACGGAACATAGATATTTATTCTGGTTCTGTACCGGTTTCATGGGCGAGGATTTTTCAACAAATATTCTCTTCGCAAGATGTCCTATCGCCTCTTGAGATTTTCATCGGTTCCTGTGCTCTATGAATTGTGTCTCATTTCGTTATGCATGACATTTTTTGTTCCTAGCCGTAAATTAGTACTGGGCGTATGCGTCCAAAGAAGTGGTTGGCAATCAAGAGCCGTTGTAGATGGATTAATTGGTGTCGGGGGGGGGGGGGATTTGCTTGAAACGAGGACCTATGTCGCCTGCTTGTAAATAAATGTACGCATCATTCGCCGCCGACTATTTCACGTTCCAGTTCGTGAAGAATAGCCCTGCGTATTCATTTGGAGGCTTGGAAACAAATGGTTGCGCGAAATGGGCTTCGCCGGGACGAGATAGATGATGTTTTGGGCAGTTGGGAGTGTTGTGTGAGTTTATTTTCCGTCTATCCACTCGTAGATAAGCGGGTCGTCCTCGTTCTCTTTAATTCCGCAGCTGGTGTGTCACCGCGGTGAAGAGGGCGTTATTGTATTTTTGAGTCGGTGAGAAAATAGCTCCGGAGGCGCCGGACCGCGGAGGAGGATCCCTGCTTAGATCCTTCTATCCCTTCTCCTAAAGCGCTCACTCTCGCCTTCCCCCTATTCCCTCCTCTCACCCCGATGCACTTTAAACTTTAAAATCGCCGTTCGAACGCATCCGTCGTCCACGCCTCTGCCAATCGGCTGATGCTCGTTCCGTTCGGACGTCGGGGGCAAATTGACGGGCGGGCGAAGCTCACTCACAGGTCAATAGAAGTTGTCTCGCGGCCGGTGTCGGAATCGGAAGCACGCAGATCGTGAAAAAATTATCCTTTCGCGCGCGATTTCTCACCCGGGAATTGAGGAAAGCTAAAATCCCAATTGTTTGCCTTCCGGTGAAGCGGGGGTTTGTGGGTTGTGGTTTTGGGCGGGGGGCATCTTTCATGGTGGCCACCCTTGTGGAAATGCTAGAAAAGCGAGAAACTCCCTGGAATGGAGCTACCTCCTTTATAAATATGGAAATTCCACTTGATTTAGAAAGTATTTGGGAATATTTTTCTCGTATTTCTAGGCTTCTTTAAGGAGCTGGGGTAAAATTGGAATAATTTTGAACAACCACGAGCTGGGGCGTTACAACGTTCTTAATGGTATCTTACTGTTCGTCTTGAGTAATGCAATGTGTTCTCTGCTAGATATTTGGTCACTTGTTTCCTAAACCTATTTATCCTTACTACTCTTTCGTTTATATGTTTGTTTTCGTTTGCATCTTAGCGTTCTTGGTGCTGTGCTTCGTCCCACAACTTGTGTAGTTACCATGTCAAGGGTATAGAAACTTACAATTTTCTGAATTAGGGATTTTTCTGTTACTTATATTTTATTTTTAAACTCTCCCCGCAATTAGTGGAGGCAGCAACCAACCCGATGTGCATGATAAACTCATCGAACAAAAAATTTCTTAGAAAACATAGATTACTTGACTTTGAAATTAGATATACAGTGTCCTCGCTGATTTCTCGGTTGCGGAAATAAAGCAGAATCCAGAATGATTAACCGGATCTGTTTTTTAGTCGGGGGAATGGTTCTGTGATGGCAGGTGGGTTATAGTGGCGTCGCGTGATCCGGTGCAATTTGGTTTCCGAAAATTTGTTTCCCTTGAAGGCTCAGCGGAGCATTGTCTTATTTTCCGCTGCTGATTTTATTTCTTATTTAATGTATCGTTGCGCCCCAGAGAAATTAAGTTTTGCCAAGTTTTCCAATCAGTTTTCTTGATAGCGACCGCGTGATTATTTTTTTTCATCTTTCTTTTGGATTCCTACGATAATAACAAATTTCAAATGCGGGCACATAATACTCGGTTATTTGTTTGGTTTTGCATGTCTTACATATTTACTTATTTTTATTATTTACGTTCATGTTCGGTATTGTGTTGTGATGTTCAATATTTTATTTTGAAATGATACCCCTTATCATAGGATAGGGGTAGAAACAAGTCTAGAATTTGTAGGAATTGGCAAATTACCATTCAGTCTTAGAGAAAAGTTACAATTACATGCATCAATTGCCAACCTTTTTACATTTACTACCAGTAATTCTTATTCTATTATATTTGTCGTGTAACACCGCGTAGTGGGTCTGAAATTTCTTTATTCAATTTATGCCGTGCTGTATGCATTGATTCGTGCTCTTTGAATTTTGATTCCGAATTATAAGCTGTATTTCTAATGCCTTAAATTTTTTCTTTGCAGGAGGTTCTACACACAATCTGTTCTCCCAATGGCCAAGTTCTTCGAATCGTCATATTTAAGAAGAATGGAGTACAAGCAATGGTTGAATATCCTTTACTGCATTATTTTGGATAGTAGTGTATATGTCTAGATACAAAGTGAATCCCTCTAGAAATAATGCTGAATTCATTTGAACGCTTATGGTTTGCTGTTTACATCTAACTTATACTTCAGGTGGAGTGGATTTTATCGTTTTATTTTTAAGTCACTCATTGTAGTTTTCATATAAAAAAAGTCTTTCTCATGATTTTGAAAGGGTTTCAGGGTATTTCCTTCGCGTTGATTCAGGATTTTCTCGACTTGGGTAGGTGTGCGAATTCTGTTGCGAGTAAACTTTCCTCGGTTCTTTGGGCTAAATTAGCTTCCCAACTTTACTGATAGGCTTACCTTTTTTAATTTCCCCTATGGGTATGCTTAATTTTATGCTCGGAACTCGAAGTTCATTAACCGTATCTCGAACATTAGTGAAAGATAGTAACATTCTTGTCACTTACTGTATTCAATTGGGGAATGAGTTCCTTTCTAGTTGCGCGGAGGATTCTTGCGGCTGCGGATAATTTAGGATTTTTAAAATTTCATCCCAGTCATTAATCTCGATGGAGGATTTGTCCTGTTTGATTCTTTGGTTAAGCATCGTTTCAAGATCAATACTAATTATTTGTAGTCTTAACTTACGCGATCCTTAAGCGCGTTAACATGTTATTGTACACGGGGCTTTATACTATGGAAGTTTCTGAAATACGTGTATTTAAGTGTATTAAAAGTAATTTGATAAGTGCTCAAGTGTCTGTTGTGTCAGGCGTGTTGAATATTGATTTCTCATAACATTTAGTTTTACTGAGTACCTACTCGATTTGTTCGACCAACGCGAATTTAGTGTTGGATTTTTCTCTCGAAGTACGTTGGTAGGCGTTGTATTACTTTGTCCTTGGTGCTTGTGTCTTCCTTAACTGATGCTTAAGTTCGACAGTGTGGAGTCGGCGAAGAGAGCCAAGGATTCACTCAACGGGGCGGACATCTACTCTGGATGTTGCACACTCAAGATTGAATACGCAAAGGTAAGAATGTGGAACCTTTTTATTCTCATAAGTTACCGAAAAAGATTGAACATTGGCGGCATGAATTATATTACTGGCCAGGCTTGAATGACATGAATTAACTTAAAATTCTTGTGATTCGCTCGAGCATTGCTATCGGCTATTATTCTTTCATATTTGTTAAATTTTTAATGTGTCAACGGTGCTGTTCGAAATAATGGTCACACCCAGCCTTGTCCTCGAGTGTTAATGACATCAAATAATAATGGTTCATTTATTGAAACTCAATTGATATACCATGTTGTCAAGTGCTGTCTATACTTGGGGCTTTTCATAATCATTGTTCATTTTCCGTCCCTTAGCTTTATTTCATTGAATGGCTTTATTTATGACTTGTGAACGGAAATGGACGAATGGTTAACCTTAAAATTTTTAATATTTTTTTCTATCTATTTTATTGGCTATTTCGAGGAAACATTTTCTCTGAATACGAGGGTAGTGACGGATCATTATTCATATGTAATGCGAGAAAGAAATCAGTCTTTATATGTGCTTGGAGGCGGTAGAATCGTTTGAATGTCCAAATGAGCTAGCAAGCAAGACCACTTATTGCTAGTGGAGTTTTCTATGTTTAAAACTTGGATCTCTCGGGCTGCTGCTTCCACAGATAAGGTTTGCTTACTCATGCGTTTCCTCGAATGCCAACGGTGTTAGCACTTTTTTCAGCCGAGACAGCGCCTTTTGCTCACTTCCTTAGAAGCTAGTGTTCAGTGCTGTGTCGCCCACATTTTCCTTCTCTCTGGCTGCCTTGGTACGTTTGAGCGTTCACAAATAACCACTTTCTGCTCAACCACCCTACTAACTACTGAAACCTTGGATCCATATTTGCAGCTTTCCCCGAAATTCTCTCCGCTGTGGCTCGACTGACTCTCGGGTCCCTTCCCGCTCGTCATTCTTTGCACCCTCACAATTAGTCCCTCGGGGTACTTGCGAGAAGGGGGAGTGTCCTCCAGAAAGCCGTTGTAATTTATACGGAGGCTAAAATGCTCTTTAATTAATACGTTTTTGGATTTTACCGCTCTTTTATTTTCTAGATATTTTTGCGGCCGTAATTCGATGAACGCGCCTCGCAGTGTAAGGATCACTTGCCTAATTAAACAACCGAAAATCCTTTAATGAGGGATTTATAACTATTTTACGTTCCATAACCCCTTTACGAAACAGGATTCTGATGAAATGTGTTTGTTCATTTCCATATTTTGCGGTGTGCATGTAAACGCGTAAACACATGCGATATGTTTTTAGCTCTTCGGTCGAAAATATGCTAGCTAGTTTGTCGTTCAGAGGCGTTCTGGCCGTGATGGCATGGTAAAATTCAGCACACACCTCTTGAAACGGGTGTTTTTTGTGGTAGCTGTTGTAAATTGGGTGCACTACAATAAGTGGGTGTACATAATCGTGTATGAGCAGATTAAAGATGATGTGAGCTGAGTAAAAACTCCATCCCCGAGTCTTCGTGCGTCAGTTTCTTTGGCTATTAAAATTCAGCTGCGTAAAACTTGTGAATGCTGACGTCTAGTTTGCCTCATTTCCACTCCTTAATTAATTCCGATTGTTTTCTCGCTGTTAGATTCTACACGGCTTAAAAGTTGCAGGCGTAAAATTTATTTTAATTCAAGGATCCGTGAAGTTGTAGTTCCTCGCATTAATCTTTTGCGCCGGACGAGCTTAAATGTTTCTCGGTGTGTTGGTGAATTTCGGGTCTTTCTCGGGTGCGAGCCTGCGGGTCTTTCTCGTTGACGGGCATTAAACTTAGCCCCTGCTCGGAATTTTGCAGTATTAATTAAAATCCTTAATTGTTCATAGACTTTCGGGCGCTCGTCTAAAGTTAAATTGGCGTCTGTGCTAGGTTTTTTAAAGGAGTTAAGTTTTCCGGCGAAACACGTAGCACTTCCGTGTCTTTGTCGCTCCTTGCGTAAATATTATCTCCTCCCGTTTATCCTCGTTCTTTCTGTCGAGTTGACCACTCGGTTGTCCCTTCTCTTGTTTGTTCCCTTTTACTTCCTTTACTGCTGTCTCGACCGTGTATTTCGTTTCAAGGCTTTGCTCACACTGACTGAGCGTTGCTGTATTTCGAAGCTCTTTGGTTTTTGCACAAGAGGGGTTCATATTGCCTTTTTTCGGACACAGACATTAATAGCAGTTACCTTGGTCATCCGTACTCAGTTATCGGTTTCGGATTGTTCCAGAGTTGATCTTGCTGGTTTTCTTTAATGCGAATCGTACTTTTTTCAGGTGAAAGTGACATAATTAGAAAATCGATACTTGTGAAAACTTGTAGTTAATTTTCCTGCCGTTTTCCGTCACCATAGCAATACGAAGTATGATTGTTTGACATTTGATTCAGCCGAGCTGAGTCAGTGCTCTGGATGTCTGTATTAATTTGCATTGATCAAGATTTTCATGTTGATCGATTCGGATGAAGTTGCTTTTGCTCTTGAGTGGTGAAGTGCTCAGCTTTAAATTTTGTGACAAATATACTCCAGAAGCCGCATCCTGTGTTAAGTAGAACTGTAATCATCAAACGAGGCATATTCCTGGTCTTGGAAAGGAATATTATTGACTCGGTGACTTATGTGCGGCCCCTCATGATTGTTAATGACCCGGATTTTAGTGAACGCGCTGTAATTTATTGCTGAGTGTGGATTCTTAATGGCATTCTGATCTCAGCTAGGCCGCGTTCGGAGAGATAAGCAGGTACTCTATTCAGGGGAATTAAATTAAGAATCCCTCATCAAACATCAGTCTGGTTTTCTCTTTAGTCTTGTCTCTCATTCTGTCGGAAACCCTTCACAACTAATCTGATATATCCACATAATCCTTCAAGTGGCGCAAATGATCGTGCTCTTGGTCCCCTCCTTTCAGCCTCGTCGCTGTATTTCTAATGCAATATCTTCGTGCAACTTATTTTTATTATGTGAGTCATGCAACCGTCTGAATTAAAAAATAGCTTGAACCTTGCGAAGACATCGGGTAACAGCCAAAGGTTGAGCCCTGGCATTATGCAAGAGCGTACGTTATTCTTGGGATTTTGGGGTAAATGCTTTTAGTTCCCGTCCTTTGGTGACTAACAATTGGCGGGCGTCGTGCCTTTGTAGCCTTTGTTCTCGCACGCGGTTATTTTTTTAGGAGCACTGGAACGTCGAAGGATTTATTTAGGCAATAATGAATCGTTTTCTCTGCGGTAGGAGTGAATGATATGATGTGTAACATATTTAATGATCTCCAAGAGAAGTGATGAGCGTCATAAAAGCACTGGAGAAATGTCTCCTCGGAAAAAGCAAGGCGGCAAACATTTTATTTTCTCTAAGTGTTTAAATGAGACTCATTTTAGCACGCCGGGAAAGTTAGGGGAAACTGGGATGGGGGGATTCACCCACTGGAGTCTCCGTGCTTAAGCTCGTCTGTTATAACATGTCAATTAGGGAATGGCTGAAGGTGGCCTACAGAATATAAAACCGTATGAAGTAAGAGTCCTGCATTCAGCGTTGAGGGTGGCCGCTGATAAGCTGGAGACTGCCCCCTCAGTTGGCTTTTGGTTGAAAACTCTTAGTCCGTGTGGCAGTATAAACGGCGATTTACATTGTCGATCAGTACGAAATTTAAGAAAATAGGGAGAATACATTTTAGATCTTTGAAATCGCCCTTTTTCAAACCAATCAATTAGGGTTCTTTCCTTTTGTTGATCAATGGGATATTTCTTCTCCATTGTCCAATTTCACGCCGTAAATCAGCAATTTTGAAAGTGCCATTCTCTTTGTTGATAGGTGGCGAAATGTCAAAAAAATTATCTGAATTATCTCGATGAAGAGCGACTCCATGCTTATTCTACATTTTACTTTCTCGTTGCTGGATGTGTATGTTTACCCTCCAAGGTAGCTTGAGATGGGCGAGATTAAGGAATTATTCATCTTGATTGGCCAATTTAACGGAATAAATACAGTTCTATGTTTTTGTGCTTAAGGAGTGTTTTGTACTCTTTCGGACTCCCGTGCTCAAATTCAACCGTTTTAAGTTATTTAATTACATTCTATGAAAGCCGACATTAATGCCATTAACTTTACGCGTAAGATTATATAGGTGATGCATCGTCCAAAGCTGTCTCTTCAAGGTATACTTCCTTCACTTAATTGTCGCAATCGATCTTGATGTGGTCTCAGGAATTCCTCCTTGTTCGCTCAACTCGCGAAATCCTGTGATTGCTCTGAGTTCGTCGTCTGAATTGTGATTTTAATCTGTCAGCTCTACAGCTGTCATCCCCAGATAAACGTAATTTTCTCATTTTGACTTCCTTAACGGCTTGAACTTTCCGTTTCAATTTGAGCACATCAACTCTCGAATTGGAGCTAGTTAAATTAAAGCATCTAACAATCTGCCACGTCAGTTCGAGGGACGGGTCGGGGAAGACTTGGCTTAAGCCTAAGGCGCTCGAGTAAGATCACCTCTACGCAACTTAAGAAAGGGTTGAATATTCCGTCGATGGAAGTGGTCCCTCTCTTCACGCTATTGATTTTTTTATATGATTATATAATTTTCCAAATTCTTATCAATCGCCTGGTCTGTAGATTACTTGGGGTTTAAAAAGAAAAAACAATTTTATTATTATCTGTCAATCAAATTTGCATAACGGATTTTGATTCTAAATGACTAACTCGTAATACTTTTAGTCATGTCGTAAATTCTTTCATTCTACTCCATTAAATGTCTATTTTCAAATCACGGACCGCGTTGGCAACACATTTTTTTTAAACTGCGCGTGCTATATCATATTTTGTGGCGATTGAAATGTGTAATGATAATGTTGTGTAAATCCCCGCTCTATCGCAGCTCAGTTCAAATGTGATATCGTATTGTATATATGGCTGGATATATCCTTTCTCCATTATACATATGCGTAATGCGATGTAAAGGTCCATGCTTGGTGGATATTGACCCTATATGTTTGACTCTTTCTTGCACACACCTTCAAAGTATTGATCGGCTCCAAGCTGCGATAACCGCAGGTGGATCGTGGGATTCGTTGGTAATTAGTGTTGGAGTCGCAAAAAAATTGAGTTGATGCGATTACTTCGATTTTCTGTATTATAGCAGTCAACCGACTTAATGAAATTTATTAAAAAATTTCGACTCTTGAATCGATGTGCATTGTAGTTGTAATATTCATTCATATATCTGTCATGGCTTGTATTTGATTCTCTGAGAAATGCTAAAGATTCGTCCCTGCACCTTTGAATGGTGCGAACTTGCGTCAAAGAAGACGATACATAATAAGAATAGGTAATTAAAAATAGACTATATTTTTTTGTGAAAGTTCCAAGTTACAATGGGGTTCATTAGAAAGTGATTTTTGTGATACTTTTATATTATATGTTAAAGCAATATCTTACTTGTGGACATTGCTCTTTTTCATTAATTGCAGTTCAATCTCTTAATGTTAGAAGTGCCCAATACGGGTATTCTTGATAAAATGTATCTTTTTTATACTTTTCCCATTTATAGACATATCATTCTTCGTGATCTTAACTGGTGATCCGAAAGAAATTTTTATGATAAATTGCAGCGCCGTTCGAAAATAATGTCGTGAAACTCCTGGGACGGATAAATGCTGATACATGGTGTTGATGCTCCTTGCGAAAATGTGGTTGAAATAAAAAATTGAGCGCAGAATCGTGGCGTATTCTATTTTCCTGGTTTTTGGCAGTTGGATTGCAATTTGAAATTGCGCCATTAAGGGTATGATTCGTTGTGCTTGAGCATTTCCCATGTCAAGGACTCTTCGAGCGTTGAAAGCCGCGTTCCCTCAGTCGCAGCATTGTTCTACTAATTGTAAGCCGTGAATTTAACACGTTCAATGCGGCGTTGCCCACATGGTGGGCAAACAGTAGCCCCCGCCTCCGTGTGTCGGGCGTTTTTCGTGATTGGCGCTGTAGAGCGGGGACTACCTTGAGTTTTTATCTGTCTGTATCGATCTGATAGTTGGCACCCATGATGTCTTGACATTAGAGAACGTATGTTCATATAGGGTGGGCTGTTCGTTGCCCATACGGTGGGGAACGCCGCTCATTTCAAAGAAAGTGCGAAATAGGTGGCGTTGCCCACCATGAGGGCAACGCAACATTTAATGCAAATAATACCAAAATCCCTAAATTTTTCTTCTTTTTTTTGGCATTTCTTTTTTGTTGTATTTTGTATGTCGGGGAGCCGAATTCCCCCTCTCGTACTTACCAGCTTCTTACCGCCAGCTTGCGGGGAGAGGGGGAATTTTGTACTCCGTGTTGCCCACTGGGTGGACAATGCCGTCTACACGGGAAGGTTCAGCGTTATTCACCGTGTGGGCAACGCCGCACTTTGAAGCATATAGTTTGATTTGTGCACCGCATTGAACGTGTTAATATTTGAGGACAGACCCAAGAGTCCTCGGAACAGCGAGCTTAGTGATGGATTTCATGTGTGCAAGGTGGCCAATTCATTTTTTTATTGCTGTCGTCGCAATTTTTCTCTTTTTGCACAGGCGTTCGTTTAATATTACCTATGCGCTTCTCTTTATGGGCGCGGGCGGAAGCACTTTCCGGTGAAACATGCGGCAGTTCCCTGAAGTAACTAATTTGGAACCGAGATTCTTGTTGGAAATATTTTCTTGGGAATTAGTGTAGGGCAGGTTTTGTCCGCTGAATTTCCCTGCAACATTTCCTTTTGCAGTCTATGGGAAAATGTTTAGACCTGTAGAACGGTACTTCTTGCCTACATCTAAACTAATTAAGTATAAATATAAATAGCCTCTTCCGATAAATTGAAATAGTTCTCCTTTTAAATACTGATGGGAAGCATTTCTGGCGATTTTAAGGGTGAATTCAGTGTTTTCATAGGTATTTGCACAGAGGCTTATTCAAGCTATGCTACACTTGGTGACCTTTTTTTATGTAATTTGTTTATTTTTGCTAGCAGTGATGCTGGTAAATTACTGATACCTTAAGTCTACCTTATAAGTTTCATGCGTTTCATTGACTTGCGTCTTTCCTTGTAATTCCATTCATTCAGCTTTCTCAAGTCTATTGCTGAAGGTGATGATCCCTCATTTCAAATTCATCCCCCAAACTTCCCCGAATCGATGAAAAAATAATTTTTAATGTTTAATTTCAAATTTGCGCTGAATGGAGAATGGCGTCTTGGAGAATGCTCTAGTCCCTTACAAATCGCGGCTTTGCTAAACTTCGTTAGAAAAATAATTACGGAACGTTTTCTGTTGCAAGACTTGTACAACTACATTAGAATGTAGGTATTTCTCTTCAATCTTAAGTCGGGCGGAATAGCCAAATAAAAATAAAATATTTGTGCAATCAGGTAACATGATTTGCTTATGGAGTACATTTGTTGTCTTATATTTCGCTTTGTTATAAACTCGTGAAAAAATGTTTGTAAAATAACATAGGATCTGAAATGTCTGGCGTAACTTTCAGGGCAGACGTTGAAAGTAGAAACTTTTATTTTGGTGTACTGTCAGAGTACTATTGTGCCTCATCCCGACTGATGCATTGTTTTTAATTACGTCGAATTTAATAATCAGATTACGTCGTGAACGCTGCCTGTCTGTCGCTTATAGTGATGCAAGATGTTCTAACGCTGTGTGCGCGCCCGAAACATCTTTTCTATTCGCTTGTGACCGCATGCATTGTTGTACCGTCTTCAACAGAGTGGCCGCTTGATGAGAGGAGTTCATTGAGCCCACCCGCTCGGCCTTTTCCGGTCACTGCCGGGGGCTCTTCTTTATGCGTGACTTTGCCATGAACGGCGCTGTAATTGCTGCCCCGGGGGAAACTTCTGCCCCGGCTTCCCAGCTACTCCCTAAGTTCCCGAACTTCGGGAGTAGCTGTTCATTATGATGGCTTTGGCATAGGGGGGAGAGGGAGCCATTCATCGATTGAGTCCTGTGTTATGGCTACCCTTTCTTCCTCCTCCCTTCTTTTTGCGCAAATCCCAACGGGTTCTTGTTTCGTCCTTACTGTTAGGTTTCGTCCAGTTCAGTGGGAAGCATTAGATACTCCTCTTTTTAAAACTTTGACTCGTTTTAATCGTTTTAGCTTTTGAAAATTTATGGCTATTCTGCCAATATATCCTTTTTCAATACAATAAAGTCTTGGAATAAGGACCTCTCTAAAAGAATTCACGGATGCACTTAGAGGTATCAGTAGTGCTTTGTTTCATTATCGTTATTTTTATAAATTTACTGTTTAATTTTAGTATGGCTGCTGTATTGACCTTGTAGCTATTGTGGCCGATGCCGTTGTTGGTTTTAGTTTAACTGTACCTGCTTACAGTGGATTTACGATCTCAAAACTTAAGAGAGCTTGGCGAATGTGTTAAAAATTCGATTACAGGTGTTGGTGACAGTTCTGTACCGCGCCAATGTATGTAAAACACTACAATAGTAGTGCGTCATACTCGTATATAGCGTGCCTCAAATGGTAGAACAACCACGTTGTAATCTCAAGGCTTAGCGAATCACATTAGAGTAATTATTGATCGTTTAATGAAAATGCCCCAGCTGGATCACATTGAATGTTATTTTGTTTTTTAAAGGGACTGTAGATTTGCCTCTGGTCGATTTCTGGTTGTTTTTTCCTCTAGATTTTTTCCAGTGTTGATGCAATAATTAAGTCCTTGTCCAACCCGAATACTCACTTGCATTTGACGCCCGCATGTTATCACTAATTTTCTTGCGGCCAATGTTTTTGTTGTCAAGACATCATCACTTATCTATTCGTCTCTCTCTTTTCTCCCGTACAGCCGTCGAAGCTGAACGTTTACAAGAACGACGCGGAGAGTTGGGATTACAGCAACCCTAACCTCGGTGAGTACCGCCCCGTCCTTGTTCCGTTCAATGTATCTCTCTCTTTCTCTCTGTGGGCATTGTGAAAGTAAAAAATGAAGAAAAAAGATGCTGAAAGTACATTGAGTATGAGTATGATCTTGTTAATTTCTTGGGGAATGGGGGAATGTTTTTAAATGTCATTGTGAACGGAGGCAAGGCGCCCGAGACTGGACTGAGTGTATGAGCTCTTGGTCTGCTGCCTTGATGATGTCGCGAGCCGTTCCTTTGTGCGTTGGCACTCGAGGTACACTCGCCGCCACCCGAAAAATGACTGAAAAACTCACACCTGAAATGGGACCACCCACTGCCACCCACGGCTATACCGGTAGCACACGCACGCCTTTCTCCCCCGGAAATATCATGAAATATGACTTATATATTTAAAAATATAAATAAATAAAAATATAACTATGCAGTAAACCCTCATTAGTAAAGACTGCTGGAAAATGAGAAAAAAATGTTATCCCCGGGAAAAAAAATTTCGTGGTACTTCCATGGGAAAATTATGTGAACGCGAAGTGTTCTTATCACGAACGAATCCCTCTCGATTCGTACTAACGAGGGTTTACTGCATATGGAACCCTAATGTCTCTCCACGCCACCTTTATTACGATCCTTGCTATCCAAAAAGTCACCGCCACCATTCCTCGCCTCAGTCATCAATGTGTACAAAGTCCGGAACTTAGCCAAAAGAAAACTGTCCAAGTAACTGCCTTAAGGCACCATTAGTTTACATCGTTATTTGTCTTGCAATCCTAAGATTGGTTGACTTGGTTCGCATTCATTATGTTTATACCTTTTTAATGATATTTACTTTGCTTTTCGAATTTTCTTTTACATTTTTCATTTTAATCCTAACGTATTCCTCAAAATTTTTGGCATGCTTACATATTTTATATGGAGGAATTTTTGAAGGGTACCTCTTATCGTGGGGAGGAAGTATATCTCTTAGTTCTCGAAGCCTCCCGCTATTTGGAGAGTTCGTACTGTTATCCAGTGGGATAGCTTATGAACTAGGAGTAAAAATTATCAGTTCTCGTCCCTTTTCCAATTTTGTATTATTTATGTTAATTTATAGTTTTTCAATCGATTAAAAAATATTTATGTATAAATATATGGCTGAGTTTCGGACATCTTGTATATTCATGCGAATTCAGTGATGGTTTTGGGAATTTGCGTCAGTGAAATACAACATTATTTTAGCAATAAAAGAAATCAAAATTTTTGTCCATCCAATTGCAATGGCAAGCCAAGATACAAAGGATTCCGCAATCCTCATATTGCAATTGAATGTCCATTTCACTGTCGTAAATTTTGAAACTAATACCATCGTTGGAAACATTACTTCCCCTTTTCGACCCTTACCTCAGAATCATAACCAAAGAAACCACCAAAACCATCCTCTCTTCTTTTCTTTCATATGGCCCTTGAACTCACGATTTAAAGAGGAAAACACCAATGTCCTCTTGGCAATTACCGATATTGGGACATTTATGGGCATACTTTGGCCACCGGCTCAACACTAATCTACTGCTCGTTGGCTTACGCAAATTTAACCCGTAATGCATATAAACCCGTTACAGTGGTACACTAGTAAATGACTCAACACAAGGGATGTCTTCTCACATCTAGACATATCTACTGCCCGTGAAAATAATCTGTATCCTGCTTCCGCTCTCAGACGTTTCCTTCATCCTTACCCTTCCAGAATTGACGAACGCAGCATGGAAGTACCTTAATATTGATGCATCAATACATTCTACTTGGAAATTATATCCATATGCCATTGGCTAATGCGAAGTAGTTTCATTATCCAGTTGTTAGCGTGTTGGTAACGAAATAAAATACTGGGTAACTTCTTACAGTGTAGAAGTTGTAGCGCTCGTGGGGGTGTTAAAAGATTTCATCTGATAGCTGTAATAGGAATGAGTGTTCCTAAATAAATTGACATTCAAGTATTTCTAGCAGTTTGTATCTTAGTGTATGAGTCAGTTCGTAATAGTGTAATTCGTGGGTGTATGCATTGCGTCGATCGATAAGCTTTATCAAACTTATATTCTTCGCAACTTAAAAGTAACTGTACCACTTAAAATGGATATTTTCGCGTACTAATTTTATAGAAAAGAAATGGGAGGGCTGTGTGTAGAATGCTAAGAGGCAAGCGAACGAATAGTTCCGGAAGACGTAGTTGGCATTCGTATAAGGTTGGAAGTTATCCTCTGGGCGCCAGAGAGTGAGTGTTGATGATGGAGGACTAAGGATTTCCTCAATTAAGAAAAATTTAACGCGACTTCTTGTCGCTCCAGAGAGATATTAATTCTCTGGGAATTAATATTTTGTTACGGTTGCCCGCTCGATTCTAATTGCCGTTGGCAGCATAGAGGGCTGTCGGCTATATATATATTTCTTCCCCCCGCCCCCTGACTTGATCCCTTTCTGTAGCTCTAATCTAAACCCTATAACTCCACGTCTATTTCTACCCTTAAACCTCCAACTTATGTTCGACCAGCCTCCTTAACCCACCTGCTGCCCTGTCATGCCCCGATCACCCCACTTAAACTCATTCCTTTGGAAACCCCTGTTCTTGGCCCTCCCTTGGCCCTCCCTTGGCGCCCCGCGTGTTAACTAGCGTGGCTTTTGATGAGCCTTTTTGATTTCTGTGGCTCCGGCTATCCATGGGTGGAGTCTCATATCAATTGATTTTGTATGGTCATGATTTTTCCCCCCTGACAGGGTTTTGTGAGCCCTTGGAACTTTTGAAGTTGATCGCGATAGATAGTTCTTCAGTTGTACTCGCTGGAAAAGAGGTATATGTCGAAATTTAAACCTCATGAACGCATGGAATCGGGAAGTGAAACGCATATGCATGAAAGGGAGCACTAATTAGTAATTGTTTCCGGTGTCCCAAGTTTCAATTTTCGACACATACTTCTTTTCCCATTTTTTCCATTTCCATGTTCTTTTATGATTTTCCTAGCGGAGGAGTTGTGTGTAGTGACCTTTTGCAACATTGTAATTGCATCTTGACGTTTAGTATAAGCTTGCCTTAAATTTTGTGTTATTTATTTAAAAGTGCCGATGTTGATAGTTGATATTGGTGGAATCTGGCGGTTGTTTGCATGTTGAGCAGAAGCCGAGATCCGTGTGACTTATGAAAGCCGTGCGTGATTAGTGATTACTGGTTTCTCCTCGAGTTTTCGTGGCGATGTGCTTTCCATTAGGTCATGCTGGCAAGGGAAATGATCTGTTAATTATATGCTACCCGGTGCGCGAAGTTCTTGAGGGGAATGGATTTGAAATTTGTCATTCAGATTTTGTTCGTGCGTAAATGCTTCAGATCACGCCACGCACCAAATTACGGAGCTTCGAATGTTTTTAGTCAAACGTTGCAGCATTTCTAGCATGCTCGATTTTCAATTGCTTCCGCCTGTTGGAGTGTGTGGGCACATATACGCGCTAGATCTCGTGGCACATGGGCGTGTAAGCTGGGTCTGCTAGTGTCATTATTGGCAATTTAGTGGGGAGAACGTTTTATTTATGCGGGTGTAAAATTGAAAGATGCTCGAAAATGTCAATGATCGGAATTCGATCATGAAGAAGTTAAGTCAGGGATGGCTCGCCTAGCTATTTGAAGTTGCCTTGCGTGGTGTTTCGGTCAGCGTCCAGATATATCGCGGACGTAGGACCTTGAGAGTCGGACGTTTGGATGGTTCGTATCCTAGAGAAATAATGAGGGATTAGTGGCGGCCACTTGAGAGCGTCAAGGGGCGCCTTCTCCTCGAACCGGCAAGGGGCGCCTTCTCCTCGAACCGGCAAGGGGAGAGTAGATCAATTCAGCGGCCGGGTTAGGAAGGAAAGAAAGAAGAAAGTAAGCCTCGGCCCTCGTCCGCGGTAGCCCGTCTTTCTCTCTCTCCTCTCTTGAGCTGTTTCTCTCTTTCCTTTTCTTCTTCTCGGGGCAAAAGGACCCCTCTTTTACCACAAGTGTTTAACATTGACCGGTCAACTAGTCCTTCCACTTTCACCCTCGCCGCTGTCCCATCCAGCTTTTCCTCTCTTCCTCCTCCATCTTCTTTCCACTGTCCTCGACAACCACCACAGAAGCTACGAAGCACACACAAGAGATACAAGACATCCCGTGAGTGGGACGCACATCATCCGAAAACTGAAAAGAAATATGCCAACAAATTATGATAATTGAAATAATGACAAACGGGAGTCACACTACAACATCAACAACAGCAGAAACCAAGACATTGGATGTGAACGCACGGAATGTGTGGGACATGAAGGCGATGTGGCTGTGGTGACAAAATACCTGCTGATCCAGAGCACACTGTTATCTAGGAAAAATGACAGATATGACAATGTCGCTAGTGTGGAAACAAATCCCCCCAGCTGTGTGTGGGGAGAATGGCTGCTGGCTTGGTCCATTTCAGCCCCATTGTCACAAGTGCCGTAATATGTCGCTTGCTTCCTCACTGCTGTCATTAAATTTCTCCTGGCATTCCTTACCCCTTCTTGTGTCCTTGGTTCTCTTCATTTTCCCGTCCGTACCCAGTAAACATCACGTCTCCTTATCATGCTCAGTGATCTGATGTTTTTGTCCTGATCTCATCACATAAATTAATGACCTTACTCTTACGGCCATAATCCTATCGTAATCAGTAACAAATACCACAAATAAAACCGTGAGCTGTAAAACTGTGAGCTGTACACAGTGATCTGATGTTTTTATCCTGATCTCATCACATAAATTAATGGCCTTACTCTTACGGCCATTTCCCTTAAGTAATCAGTAACAGATACCACAAATAAAACCGAGAGCTGTAAAAAAATACCGTAACGTTCCGATATTAACAATTCATTATAACTTCTTTGACTTAACTTCGAAATGACTTCATTGTTTCATTATTTCTTTGCCTATATCGGAGCCTAATTTAAATAAGAGTAATCTTTTGAGTGCTGCCACGTAAATATGTCATGTATTTGGTTTCCTCAAACCACCTGATGATGTAAAAGATCTAATTTAAAACCGTAAGTTAACTTAAGTGCAATCCATGCATCTTAGCCCTCAGATATCCTCATTAACCATACCCTTTTTCAGAGTAACACAACCATTATAATTTGTTCTGTGTGAGAAAAATCGTGTTTCTTGGCGCCAAGCGTGGCACTGTAACCCGCGATGCATTACATCCTCTCGTCTAACCCGTTTCCCCTCTCTTTTACAATGATCAATGAAACGAACATGAGAATCTTACACCTTGTTCCCTTGCCTGTTAACCACCCTCCTCTCATCATTGACCTATCCATCAGCCTTGACCCAGCATCCTTCAACCAAGCGCAGACAGTCATCGACATTGGGTTGAAGCCTCACAGTCAAAAATAAAAAAATAAAATGATAGAAATTGTAAAAATAATAAAAACTCCACATCATCACCACCATCACCAACCAATCAGCAAACCAACCACTCTGGTACGCACAAAGGAACGAACGGGATTAAAGAAGCGAAAAGCGGTGGATGATGGTGTGAACTGTCACCGTCTCTGTTCCAGTGGGGCCAACCGCCGACTGCCAAACGGCGACCCGGCCGTGCGGGTTGGAGCGGGTCGGGGCGGGGCCCAATCGACCCCTCGGAAGATGAGCTTGAGATTGCCGGAAGAGGCCCTCGCTATGGCCCCGCTCCCACGAACTACGACTCCCCATCCTCCTCACTCGTCGCTAACGCTCCGCACGGGGAAACGGACCAGCTACTCGCCGGCGTCACTTCGACCGACGCCCCAGAAGGTGATTACCGAACTCTGCTTCCTCTCTGTCTCCACCCCCTACCCATCTTTCAAAGCCTTGCCTCTCTTCCCCTCAAAGAAAACCATTTTCCGCCCCCTTAAGAAGGTTAAAAAAAGATCCTAGGCCTATCAAGGCCCAAGATTCCTCTAACCTTACCTGATAACCCCACCCAATGGTGTTTTACCTGCCATCTTCTGTTACCTGCCCGTGTTAAGCAGATTGCCGAGGACCGAGGGCTTTGCTATATTTGTAATTTTTATGAGGAGCTCTTCTGCCATTGGTGGCAGCAGATGACGTCTTCGGAGATTCGAATCGACAGCAATCGATGCCTTACGTGATTAATCGGTGTTCGGTAGTGGTCCTTTTTTTCCTTTTTTTTGCCGCTATCGAGTGGGATGTCGGCGGAGAGCGTTAAGTTTTTTTGTGCTCATATGGCGGGCTGTTGCGTGCAGGTCGTTCCAAAGGTAGGTGTTTTTTTATATCTCTACCTTGTCGAGATGCCACCGTGTACGAGAACATGCTCGCGGAGGCGTGTTTTCAAACACCCTGTGATTCCAGAGTGATCCGCTTATGCCAGCCTATGTCGTGGCAACGGCGGAGAATTGGTGTCGAAGAATACGTAAGTGCAAGAGAGGTTGTTGAAGGAAGTGTATTCTTGAACCCCAGGTGGGGGAGGTATGTTCATCCTGTTCAAGGGCCTGACGTGTGGGTGTGTGGTAATAACCGTGGGAAAAGTGAAACTGAAGTGGGTATAGATTATCTAAGTGGTCCTCAAAGGAATCCCGCGCTGAATTTGTCCTTTTGGATAATACTTGCCTGTAATTTTGTGTCACGCGGAACGTAAGGGTTAGCAGATCATTGAATTGAGTTAGCTAAATGCGGTCTTCGTAATCGTGACTACTCTACCTTATATTTGCTTGGGGAATCATTATTTTATTCACCCCTTCATTTCCTGAAAGAGCGAACGTCCATTGATCTCAAAATATATCCCTTCGATTTTATGTATTAAAATTATTTATCGATTCTTCTTGCGATGATAAGTTTTTTTCTGTTCCGCGAAAGGTCTTATTGCCTTTTTTGCATCCGTATGTGTTAGCTGGCTAAGTTTAGAAGTTTGATGCTCGATATTTTTACTGATGCATGAAAAATTGAAGCCGTGATGTGGACACTAGACCTATTTGACTCGAGATGTGAAGTAACTCGCTTAAAATCAGTTTTTATTTAGTACCTACGATGCCTTCCTTTTATCATATGTATTCCAGTAAAGGTAATTATCTATTCATGCGTAATATTGATGTGTCAAGTACTTAGTCTTAATGTTTAATTATCTTCAACGAAGAGTTCATTTACTAACGCTGTATCTCTAGCTATATTTGATATTTGAGGATTGTTATCTCAGCTCGTAATTTTAAGTTTTTCTGTCAAAAATCTGTTTCTTAAATTTAGTTATGTCCACGCCGCTTGGATTGTCCGGCTTGATTTCTTTGTGTTGCCCTCAGGACAAATTTTTTTTCCAATAATAGCTGTGCATTTTGCCTATCTCGTAATTGCTATCCATTATAGAGGTCTAATTTCATGTATTCCTGTTTTTGATTCTTTTGAGTAATGAATTTGGTGTAAACACCCTAACTACATTGATTATTTAGTTTTATTTCCTTTACCAAGGCTCTAAATATGAGAAAATGGACCAGTGTAAGCAGTACCTTAGAGGAATCAATAAAAAGCTTAATGGCTGCTTATGATACTCGTATTAAATCGATATCTGAGTATTTCGCATTTTGAGAGCAAAAATGTGCTGACTTACGTAATGTTCATTGACCTTTTCGTTGTTATCTCGGTTAGCCTACATTCCTTTCCCTTCTGAGTATTCGAATATTGATTTTTTCTGTATTTATGAACGTGTTTTAAAAAATGTCGTGAATAACTAATTGTCGGGCTGGGTTCCAGAAATTATAGCTTTAAACCCAAACTACCTGTAATTGGTAGGTGGAGCTTGGGCCGAATCAAAATACTTGTTTGGTAACGCAGTCGCTGTCTAATCATGTAGATACTCGTGGTTAACGAATCTCTTCCAGTGAGGGATTATTAAGGTTTTCGGTGACAATAATATCTCGAGGAAAGCCCGTAGTCATTCATCTTCATTACCTATTGAATTGCGACTGGTGTAGAGGGGGGTATATTTTGTACGTACCTTCAACAAAACAAATCTGTCTCAACTAATGCTACAAAAGAATGGGATTTAATTGCATTTTTGAGATTTTGTGTTGAACCCGCAAGTTCAACTTGTGTTGACTCCTGTGGCTGCGTTCACATTGCATCCCGTCTCCAAGGCTGGGAGACGTTTTCAAATTAAATTCCAATGAAAGCGGGGAGCTATGAACGCTTACTCAAAAAAACATTTGTTCTTATCAAGAAAAGAGATATCATTTTTCTCGGGAATTATAATGAATCGACGTCAATTTCAGTGTTTCACGTGCTGACGTTTACGCACTCATTTGATGGTTTAATACGTCGCTTTTATGAACAGAATCTCGCGTATTTCCCCTGTAACTGCGATGTTTACTCCCTTAGCGTATATGTGTGTATATGGCATGAAAAATTCTTCTGCCGGTGAGCACATAAAAAAAGACCAACATCTAGTTCGTGGCTTCCTATTAAAATTCCTGGCAAGTCTCCGATGGTCGATTTTAACCTTTCAGATCCGAAACTGTTAGTTAGATGTGTTTACAATTTTTGAACAATCGAAAAACGAAAACATGATTTTAAAATGCCACAATCCGTTATTGGGATGGAACTACTATGGTCGAAAAATGGGCCCTCGATCGCAAATCCTTAGGCTTTGTTTTTAAGCTAATTTTTAATCATTAGATGAATGTTATTAGGGCCAGCATCTAGACATTCGGTGACATTTTATTTATCCTCGAAAGTACTTCTAATGTTACAAAGAGCATCGGTGCGCTTTGGTTTATATATGATGGGAAAGTTAAATCTAGGTGACTTTTCTACCATTAATCCTCACTCAATCACTCGAGAAGTGAGAATTATGAGAAGTTGTAAATGGACTCGTAGCTGTTGGACGATACGAGCCCTTGGTGGCTTTTTAAGAGCTCGTGTAAATGCTTCGTCGGGGAAGCGTTCGTGCGATGTTCGCGCGAGTGTGGACGAACGTGTACGACTCGGGCGGGATAGCAGGTGGTGTGGGCTCCTTCCTATCTATTACACGCGTTTGTGTTCTTTCCCCTCGTACGAATTACTGACCTTTCACACCCGTCGACTCCTGCCGTTCACCCTCGTCCGCACAATCCCTCCTTTAGCTCCAGCGATTCCCTTTTTCCACACCATGCTCTCTCCCTCCCCTTTGTTCCACTTCCCCCCGCACGTCCCCTCCTCTCCGATATCAATTTTTCCCCTTCTTTGTGCCCCCCTTTACACTAAGACATCCCTTCAGGACATGGCGTTTGCCTCACTTTCCCCTTTTTTCGCCCCTTCCCTTTCCCTCCACCCCCTCGTCGACAGTCATCCCTTATTTTTTTTTCTTTCTTTTACTTCTCCTCAGCCTCTGGCATTTTATGTCCCTCCCCACTCTTCTCATCCGCTCGGAAGCCCATTTAAGCCCTTCCATCATTTCTCTTCCTCTCTTCCTTCCTCCTCCCTTCGCTCCCCTTAGTTGCCTCCCCCTCCCCTTCAGACGCCTCGCCACTCAAAATATTATTTACATCCATACCCCCCTTATTTCCATCTTTCCATCCGCAAAGCAGTCAGGGGGCCCTCAGCATCTCCTCTCCTTTCTGGCCATCCCCATCTCTCACCAGATTACGTTTTCGCAATTTCTATGGATTACAGCGTTTTCGATACTTGAATTATTTTTCCCTCCTGAAATTTTTCTATGCATACGTAATGCCCCCGCGACAATCGTTTGCGCCGGCCGTTTCCATGTTTGGCTCTTCCGAGTCTTGGAGTCATGTTGGTGTTTATAGTGGTGGGAGTGAGGTTTTAAAGTGTTCCATAAAGGCCGGTCTTAACAGGAGAGTAAAGAGGAAATTTCGTCCGTGCGCCGTTGTGAAGGCCGTGTAGTTTTATTTCTTGGTCAGGCGTAAAAGCCTAGCGTTAAAATTTCGACCTAATGGCTCAATAATTTCACTTGTCACCGTCTTTACGTGTGTGTACTTAATTTTTATATGCTTTCTTCGAGATTTTTTGCTTTGGCCGTCAGTTGAGATTCGCTTACAGAGAAGGCGGCACGAAGAAGCATTTGTGTCTGTGAAACAGGAAGCCAGAAGTATAATTAAGCAGAGTGTAAAGTTGAGAATTGCGTTGTGTTCAGTGTATGTCCCGAGTTGCTTTCTGCTCGTTCTTCCTACGTTCCGCTGAAACTTATGATAAATGCAATGGTGTAACGTCCAAAAGCAGGCTTTATTCTTGGTACTTACTAAATACGGTGATGAAACGCCAAAGAGCGCGTGTATTTTTTGTTACCTTCCTTATAACGTTGTAGGGCTAAAAATTCTTTTGTTGAACTTTGTGGCTGAATTTCTGGGTCAACTGTGACACATTCATATCACGGTGGTTTTATGTCACTGTTTACGAGAAAGTTGACCGGGCGTCCGACTGCGGGATTTTGAAACGTCATTTCGGTCACGCGGCCGTGCGGATTTGGAATCTCTGACAAGATGTTTATGCGGACGCGACGCGGTGACTTAATTGACGGTTTAACGGGTCATTATACGAGGGTTTTGTTCAAGGGTCTTTTCAGCGATGACCTTTCCTTTACTTTTTCACGGCACAAAATGACTTAAATCGTTCAGTGGCTTGGAATGAGATGTGCTATAATTGATTCGAGTTTTGCTGTGGGGATATGTTTTATTACCGTATGCACTTAATGTTTCGGGTTTAGTAGTCTATTTTACTGTGATTTATCCACTTATTTGGGGTTCATTGTGAGGGTTATTCTCAGATACATGGGCGCATTTGATGATATGTCCTGAGACGCATTTCAGTTGTGCTGAATTTTCCAATTTTTAACAGGTTATTTTCATATGAACGCCAAAGACAAATAAGACACTGACATGACAAATAAAAACGAGACTATTTTCTGTTGAAATATTTTTGCTACGTAATGTAACCGTGTTCCTCTACGAATCCATCGTGAGAGTTATTTATTAACGGCACCTCAAATCGGGGAATATTTTCGTGTAAATGTTTCACTGCTCAAAGTGTTAACTAACATTTTTATAAGCGTTTCAGTTGGTAAAATCAAACTTGAATTAAGCTGGTTAATCAATTCTTGGAGCATAGTTTCCACGAGTTATGAATTACTGAAATATCATAGATGTTTTACTGCTTTTCCCCGAATATTCGCGTTTTTCCACCATAGTCTGACGTTTCTAGTGTAGTGGTGTCTACCGAGGCATTTCTGCACGAAGAAGTTTCCAATATGATATCTCAGACCCTGGCTTTTCACAAAGTGGGTGGTCTTTTCTGCATTATTCTTTGGCAACCGCGT
Source organism: Pyrrhosoma nymphula (assembly GCA_963573305.1). Taxonomy (NCBI): domain Eukaryota; kingdom Metazoa; phylum Arthropoda; class Insecta; order Odonata; family Coenagrionidae; genus Pyrrhosoma; species Pyrrhosoma nymphula. Next base: position 44,610,841 of record OY754337.1, on the reverse strand, counting down.
AGGGTCGACTTCATTAAAGCTTATTACTTTGAACTTCCGCGTGGCTGCTCGAGCGTGCTCAACTAAAAGCCTCGCCCCATTCCAACCGTATTATTTCCATATCCTCGGCGGAATTAACGAAGTCAGCTTTAAACCCAGCCTTTATAATGTAGCCGAGTTGCTTCGGAACTTAAAATAGGAAATCTTCGAGAATTCAATGTTTTCACCGATAAAGATTATGCTGTATCGTTGGATAGAGGTAATTGACATGTGCATTAATTTGTGACGCATAATCTCGGAATTTTCTGTCTCCAAATCTTATTACGGACGTATCCAAGCCGTTAATTAAATTTTCCGTGATTCGTAGTTCATTTAGCGATTTATTTATTCCCCGCGAAGAAAGCACGTAATGAAAAGATCAAATCGAATCTTACATCATCGAATTCCCATGTAGTTGTCATCAGTTTCTTACTCTTGGTATTTGTCTCGTCATTAAAGGTGTAGGTACTATTTGCCGGTAAGTTCTAGGCATTAATTTAGGTGCTTGAAATTACTATAATTTTGCAAGTGAAATGCCTAGTAATGTGCTTCAAACCTGATGATTCCACGTTGTTGTATTTAATATTAATAACGTGTTAATATTAATTTTGTGTTTTTTTACTGTGTTTAGCGTCTTTTTATTTTAATGTCTTTTATGTTTAACATCAGTTAACGTTCAGTGTCTTCATTGTAGTGGGTCATGTACTTGGTTATTACTTAGAGTAAATGCTTGATTCCAGAATCGGCGTGGCAGAAATTCACAAACTTGAGTTAACATCATATCATTTTTGTGTAGCCTGTCTTCCCGGGAAAATGTTAAATTCTTAATTTTCTAAAAGTATGGGTTGAAGTGACGATTTTATTGATGCGAGCACGTCGTTCGCTATCTGAATTACCCTTGAAGTTTTCTAGTATTGATGACCTTCGTGATGTTACGAACGTGGTATCTCGAGAAAAGAAAGTTTTTTCAATGGTGATTATCTGCTGTCCGAAAGTGTTTCCTTGACCGTAATGCATGTATTTGTTCATTATATCAACCTCCATTTATTGCACTTAAAAAGTTTTTAAATTGTCATATTTGGTAGCCCATGCATTTTCCGCCGAAGAATGAAATGTGATAATCTGATGTTTGTCATTTAATCAATGGCTTGGTGGAAGAAAAATCAGTGCGCGTGTTTCCATATCGCTCATTAAATTCTTTCATTGATTTTATGGCAATTTTTGATTGAATTAGGTAAGAGAAAGTCGAAGCGGAAATATTGACGCGCATTTCATGAAATGAGTGGCTCGAGAATCGATAAACTCGTTTATTTATATTTATGTCATAATGGGAAAATTGGAATTGGCTTCATAATGCCGCGTGAAATTGATGGTATGCGATGGAAATTTTTATTAGTTAAAAGATAATCCTGGGCTACGCCGATACATTAATCAGTTTTGTAAACGAAATGAATTGCTGATGTACGAAGCGTATTCATCGGCTTTTTTCGGTATTAAATATTATTTCCTATGTATCGTTCGGGGTTCCATGTGTCCAGGAGCAATAAGGATTTGCCTCCGAAAAAGATTATGCGTTGCCGGGTTTTAGTTACTGCGTCAATGTAGATTTTATTTGACTGTGTGTTCTTTGCTTGTATTTTTTTTTAATGTGTGCGTTCGATCGATGATATACAGTGTTCATTTACGTAAAAAATGTGTTAATTTCATGTGTGATGTGGTTTGCAATAGACACATTAGTGATTCTATGATTACCAGCATTTATATGGTAAACTGTGAGTTCTACTACTTATGCAAGTATGGGCAAATATTTTCATCAAATTATTTGCGTTTTGCATACAACAATCTACGTCGAACTACTATCTCGTGAGCCTCCTCGAAAGTGTGCGGCAGGGAGTGTTTGGCCATCGGCTATTAGAAGTTGCGCTAAAGGAAAAAGGAAGTTGAAAGTAAATCGATGAATAGTGGTGTGTCCTGGTCATATAAGTGTCTCGATCTTCTCTTGTTGTAGTCGTGAATGGTTTGCGGGGAGAAAGGATTTTTAAACGTATCGTTTTGACCGCGAATTTATTTTATTTTGTCGATTTTTGTCTATCCTACTGATATAGTTTGAGTAAAATATTATCTAACGTGTGGCTTCTTTGACTTTTGAGTTCTTGGGCGTGTCAGTCTGGGAGTTCATGTAATCACTGTTAGTTATTTCTTTGTGGAGACTTGGAATTTTTCTTCCTCTGGCAGGTTGTGGGGAGAAAACCTTTTGTTCAAGTAAACGTGCAGCTGTGTAGTAGTTCTATCCTTCGTTTCTACCCGCCTTCGTCCATCTGTTCCCACTCGCCCGCATTAATGCTCCTATATCACGGCGCATCCGATGGCGTGTAATCTTCTTAGAGCAGTCTGTGCCGTACACGGGTGGGCCTCGAGCGAGGCCTTATCGTCACTACCGCCAAGGGGGTGTGGTTCTCGTGCACTCCCGCCTTTCGCCAGCACGGAATGGTGGCGCCAACATTGGCTCATTTTATTTTTAAACTAATACCAGCACCAATACGATGCATCGTGCATCTTTCCGCACTGAGTGCACCGTGCACGAAATTTTCTCCATTGCGCGAGTCTGTCGGAATTATGGCTCTGCGACGCTATGATATTCCCTGTGTCTTATCAGTAGAGAACGGAAAAATAGCTGCCTGTGTTACGTTGGGTGGACTTTCTCAGCGTACACGTTCGGCACAGGCTTAGGAATAACCGGAATAACAGTACGAAATCATTCCTCTTCCTGTATAGGTATACGTACTCGATGAATGGTATTCGATACCTTCTAAGGGTGCTCTTGATGCCGAAAATTATTGCTGATACGAATTTTATTTATAATTCACTAAATGCTAGCTTCAGATTACTGTAAATATATCATTATCGTCACTCATCTATGCTAGGATTGATTCGTTGCAGCGCTCCTCTGACTTTTCTTCAGAAAGGCAACTTGAGTTTTCGTTACAGTAGACAGCTGCAATTCTTGAATAATGTGATTTTTTACTGTTCGTAGCTAGTATTTATGTAGTTAAGCACATAGTTATGAATTCCCGTATATTACCTCAGGTTTCAGATACAAAATCTGGCTGGGACGTTCTTATTTTTTCCAGATGTTCACGTCCGTTACATACCGAATACGTGTTTTCTTCACATATCATAAATAGCCTTGCACATTGGCTTAGATGCAGTACCTGTTCCAAGTTCCCCGGAGCGTCTGATATGGTCTAAGACTTACATATTTTTAGACTGCCGCAATCCTGGAATCCCATTATTTTTTCATTGTTTAGCCAGTGTTGCCGATAGGTAGTCAAACCCATAGCCTTACCCATTTCACCGTACTTAACAGCTCCCTGAAAGCTAGATTGGCGTACGGCGTAGCATGTTTGTATGGGTCGTCTTTAGACTATTTTCTGTTGAACTAAATGCATGGTGCCACAATCGTTGGACTCGTTCATGCTAAAATACAAGGATCATCTTTTAAATAAATTTCTGAAGTAATTGACCCACAGGAATTTATAATGAATTTAAATATTTTTCGCAATTAGTGATGATTAGTTAGCACCATATTAATTGATATATTAATTGTCCACAGGTTTCACTTCAAAGGTATGGTCGTGTTACCTTTGCGATGAAATAGACAATGAGTCAATTGTGAAATTCGTAAAGTTATTACAGTGGTTCAGTCACCTTAGGATAAAGTAATATTGAAACGGAATTAGAATTTCCCGCTCGTCGAGCGTTGTAGTTCTCCATTTGGCCGTTGGAAGTAATAGGGAGGCATCATCGTAGCTTTTGAAAATTTAGTACGTCAATTTTAACAAAGAGATAAACATCTTTCCTATGTATATAATCTTTGGTACTTATTGTCCTAGTTTCCCGACGCGTGGAGTCGCCGCTAGGTGTGTTGTGCACTCTGCGTTCGTGGTATCACACCTCGCTCGGAGGGCCACGGCCTGCTACGATGGAAACACTGGGCCCCGCTCGGAAACCTATGTTACACATCGTTGGGCTCGGCTCGAATTCGGTAGAGTTCTCCTCATAACCGTCCCGAGTGTTGTCTGTTTGTGGCGAAATGACCGTCGAATCACGTTAAACTGGTTGATTTAACCCGGGCGCGGAGCTTGCGCTGCCCGCGATGAGCGACGTGCTGCCGTTCTCGCGGGATCCGTGGCCACGGAGCAAAGCAAGTCCCGGTCCCCCCAGCCGCCACGAGGAGCAGAAGGGACGCTTCCGCTGCTTGGTAGCTCAATGGCGGGGACCTCCACCCCCGTGTCGAGATCTTGATCCCCCCCCGACCACGTAGTGGAGAGTCTCTCTTCGAGGTCTGTCGCACTCCATAGTCCCGTCCCCCCCTTACTCCCTCTCGCACCACCAATCCCCCCCTGACGGCTCTGCGCAACTCGCAAAACACACTCTCCGTTCCCGCTTCCCCGACTCGCTTGTGGAAGCAGCTAAGGGGGAGTGGGCTTGGCTCAATCTCCCATAATCCCCCACCGCACTTCTATCAACCGACATTTCTACCATCCACCCAACCTCTCACCCGCCCACCACCTTCTTCCACCCGCCCTCCCCACTACTCTTGATTCTTCCCGTTTCGTCCCTTCCGTCCCCCCGACGTTGTCGCATTGTGACCGTCTCAAGAGATCCATTTTTAACACGAGGCTGTGTGCAAGTTGAAAGGTAGGCTGTCGTGTTATTGCCTGCGACAGCGTGGGCAAGTACCTAGCATCCTCTTTACTTGTAAGTATGCTCCGGGATATCGTGGGTTTTTAAACAGGTTAAGTGAAAAATGAGTAATTCTCTCCACCTTTTTCATTCTCGTTGAGCCTAATGTGATGTGAGCGAAGAAGAGCCTTCATGTTTACGTCTAAAGAACTCTATTATTAAAGTCTCCTTTTTTCATTCGTCCCATTCGAAATTACGTAAGCCGTGGGTAACACTCAGGAAATATTATCATGGCGAAGTAATATGCGAAATTAGTCCAAGAAACTGAGTTTAGATCTGTTTTACTTAATGCATTGATGAAATAACGACATCCACCTGTTTTTATTTTTTTGTTGTTGGTGAAAATGGTGTATTTTTTCCTTCGGATTTTTTCTTCATAGAATGTCGTATCCTCTATATATTTGCGTCTGAATATATCTGCTATTCCTTTCTATTTTTTTGCGAATCACACGAGAATTTAAATCTGATTCCATCATCGCAATGAAGTCCTTCAGTGTCGTTATGATTGTTATGTTACCCTATTTTTAGTTTTGGTGTGTTTAAGTCTAGGGAACAATAGAGCTCGTAATCAAATGCTGTCTTATATTATTGTTTGCTAGATGATCAAATTTGTCAATTCCAGGCGAATTGAGCTATTGACGACATTATGACGCCTACAATTCAGCTTAATACTTTCTTAGAAAGTAATATAGAAAAAAATTAATATCATTTATCGGACTATTTGGTCCTTTTGGTCTATTTGGTATTATAGTACCTACTGCCTGGTGCGTTAGTCATGTCATCAATGACGATAGCATACTTAATAGTATGGAGTTATGTGTATCAAAAGAAGTGGGAAAATGTTGCTTGGGTTTAGACTCGAGCCTTCGCTAGCCAACATCCTTAAGTATATCGACCGTCGTGTACGGGCATCGTCGTATGTTCCATTTCAATGGGACGCTGATCGCCCTCAGAAGAGCCCTAGAGATATTCCTCATCCTCGTATCTTCCCATTCACGGCCGCTGAGGATATCGCTCTCTGGAGGTTGTTTTCATTATGGGTAGTACGATTTAAAGGCAGCACGTCTGTACTCGAGTGTTATACGTGCTCTGCTTGATTCTTTTTTTATCTATGGTAACTGCTTGGAAAATGGAATCCCCTTCGCCTTCCGCGCGAATCCATGGCGAGACTTCTTGGGATCTCGCATCGCGAGTCGGTAGGTGGAAGAGCGCGCGCTCCCTTAACCCCCTCCCGCTTCATTGTCTCGCTTAGAAGGGCGTCCTACCAGTCTGACAACCGTACTGGAGCTTTTGGAATATCTCAGTCTTCCGTGGCTGTTTTTTCTGCGTTACGCTAGTCTTCTTTCTTCCCTTCTTTTTTGTGTTGCCTCTTTCAGCTCCACCACGATAAGCCCGCCAAGCAGTCGAAAAATTTGAAGGTTTTATGCGAATGAAGACCATGAATCTTTTCAAGGCTATATTCGAGTTATCACACATTTTGTGGTGTAACGAGCGTGATACCCACTCTACATTTTCGGGATTCGCTTCGTTGAAGTGTTAAGTATCCACATAGAACGTGATGTCGCTAGTCTTTTTTTGCTAGTCGCGAGTGATCATTCTTTACTGAAATGGGTCCTATTTTGCACGTGGCTCGATAAGGAGATCAACTTTGATGCCTTAAAATAGACTTCTATTGGAAGCAGATCGGAATGTGCTTGGATGTTTGCCTACCCTTAGGTTGCGAATTAACTTCTGCGCGCATCTTTATCTGAAGGATTCAACTTTACTGGTGCTGTCATTTGCCTCCTTTCTCCCAACCTAAGATTTACTGCGCGTATGACTAACAGGAATAACCGCATATGCATTTGTGCATATGCACTTATGCTTTTCTTTTTGTTACCCAGGCTTGGTTGGTTGCATTTCATCCAGTCGTGCCTTGAAACGCGGATTCTTATTCTTTGTGTAACAAAGGCCAGCGCGTTCGCTTTTAGAATTGGGAATCCTCTCTGGATTGACGGACTTCGACGTGAGTAATCTCGGAGAGAGATGCTTTCGATGAACTGAAAGAATTTGGTCGTGGCTTAATCGCGAGGAGTTCGGGAGTATTTGTTTGGTGGCTCCGGATCACTGACGCTGAACGCTTGTATTGATGTAGTTGTCGGCAGAGCGTTGAGGCTGGTCGGATTGTCGTTTCTTTCATCGCTTCCCAGGCGCCACTTCGATTCTCATCGTCTCCCCTCATAACTCTCGCCTGCCCCCTGCTCCAATCCACGCTGCCAGAGTCTACCCCTGGTGACTAGGGGAGCGTAGGTGGAATAGGAGAAGTTCCTTGGGAAACGGTAATTTCAACTCTTCAAGTTATATTCTTGCTGTTATTTTATAATTTTTGTGTATTTTTTATGAGCTCTTCATTTTGATAAATAGATTTTTACTCATGAAAACATCTATAACCTCATCAAATGGCCTGATAATTATCGCATTTTGTACTGTGCCTCGTTTTGATTTCTGCTTTCTAAAATTTTCCCCAAACTAGTTACACCAGTTTTATGCAAACACTAAAAAGAAAAACGCATGCGTGTTTAAACTCGACTTGGAAGAAATCATAGGACTCGACCGGGATTATTCTTCGCCCGGTTCCGCAGCGGGACTTCCCCGCTGGTGGATATCCATTCCCAGTAAGTCAGTCAATGCTGCCGAATTTCAACATACGGGTGCATATAGTGCATCCTTGCGCACGACTGCATATAAGAGGTCATTTTTGCTAATAAATTTTGTTCTCTGAAGTAAATATTATCTTTTAAATGCTCCTTATGTTTTATTTTATGAAAACTCAGGTGATGATTTCATTTATGGAGTTGTCTTTACTCCCTCAATTTCGGCGTTGACTCGACTTCCCCGAACCGCAGATTGACTCGTGTATAATACAATTATATTAGTGTGATCTTCATCTCCACTTACACTCGTTCACTGGCATTAACGCCGTGCTCGTCTACGGAATACCTTTCCTGAGTAAGAGTGGGTGGTCATTCGGGAATGTCTGCATTCTCAAGCCTTGGGTGGATTGTCTCTAGCGAGCATTAAGAATATTTTCGCAGAAATCGGCCCTTTCCCATGGCCGACCTCCCTGACGGTGGTCAAGGTCCACGTTGACTGCTACCATACTCTAACAGCTTCGGTGTAACTAACTTCGCCTGGAATAATCACAAAGTTTTACTAACTTGGTAACAATAATATAAGAGTGCATTTGGTTTGAGCTCTGTTATTTCCTCGACTTTAAAATACTGAAATTCAAAATTGGGTAATATTTTGTCGCTTAACAACGCAAAAAAATTTGAACGAGAGGCCCTTACTAGAAGGACGTCTGTGGGCCCCAGGGACTCTCGTTTCCATTACTTTCTAACTTATATTCCTATCATTGTAACTCTGCCCGTGTAACTTTAGCAACAGATTGACGTTATTTTGTATTTAGTGTGTTTTTCGACTGCTTATATGTGCAACCTTGTTGTATCCAGATAATCATTGGCATCTGACCCAGCGTAATTCAACAGAATCCGCGGAGCTTAACTCATTCAAACAATTCATGAACAGTTAATGTGAAACATTAGATTAAGTTAACGTCTTTTTAAAATTTAGATTAGAAGCATATTGAAGGATGGTAATGGCGGTAAGTCACCCAAGGAAGACCAAGGAGTACCCATCTCAAAAAATTATTGTGGAAAAACCACTACGTCTTAGTGAATGAAGCAGCATGGGGCCAAATAGGACGAAGGGCTGCAGGCTACCTATGCCATGAATGAAAGACTGATTATAATGCTTAAGTAGTTACTCAAAGGAAATGTTCAAAACCTTTTTATTATTATGTTTTCTAACATTGCTGGAAAACATATTTCTTCTCCATCGCCATTCATATGCTCTCGCGCCTCCCTGGTCCTGATTTGTTTTCATTTTTCCTCTACGATTGGAATGTTGTGGCGAGTTTTCTACTATGTTTGTAGCGACTGAATTATTTACAAACTTCTCAAAAGAACAGGGTAAAATATAAGTTGCTTGGCTGAGGGAAATGGGTACGTGTAATATGATTGGGGCTTTCGAGTGTTGGGTTACGCGCTTGAGCTATGACCATTGTGGACCGGCGTAGCGCGTGGCGGGAAATCCTCACCCCCGCCCTTTGCCCCCTTCCCACGCCACGGGTGTCTTGAAAAGGGGTGGTGGCTGGGTTTTGGTGCTTGTTAGAGCTGCACTTCCCTCCCTCTCCCCTCTGGCATCGATCTCGACTCCAGCCGCGGAGCCGCCATATCCCTCCTCGCTCTTCTGCCGTCCGACCCGACTCCTCCCCCCCTCTCACCCCCGCCTCACGCTGCCGAAAGCACCCCCTCGTGTGCCTCTCTCCCGTCCAACGCAACCCTCATCCCCCCTCTTCCATCCTTTCTTTCATTCGAATCTCTCACTTTTCTCGCGTTTCTCCCCTTCGTCCTAACACTCCTTTCCACTTTCCCGTCTCTCCTACATGCTCCACCCCCCCCATTACCTCCTCGCCCCCCTCCTACTCCGCCATTTTATACCCACCCCCTCGCGTCTCCTCCGTACTCTCCTCCCCCCGGCGCCCTGCCTCCCGCGATCCCTCCCTTTTCATATCTTCGCCTCCCGCTCGCACGCCCCCGCTCACCTCGTGTCGGGGGCCCTGCCGATGCCCCCTTGTCGTGTCCGCATCGATGCCGCCACTGCATCGCTCCCCCCGCGTCCCACGCGAACGGACGGTTGAACCGTGAACGCGTTTGCTCCAACTTAGTGCTGAGTGCGACACTCTTCCCCCTTGCCGGTCGATTTGAATTCGAGAGAGAATGCGCATTTGCGTCTTCTTACGTTGTAGTCTGGTGTACGGCGTTTTTGGAAAATCGAGGAAACTGAACAACACGTTACGATAAAGAGCTTGAGGATATTGGTGCCCATATATCTGTGATTGTAACTCAAAATACCGTAAAAAATCTAGGTGATGAATGGAATATAATGAGTGCAGCTCCAAGGCTAAGAAACATTCTTTTCGTGACGTCTCCATTTTGCATCTATTTTATTTTTCCTCCTTCTGAATCTTTTCATCGTATGTATTTTCTTTTTAATTATCCAGTTTTTAGTATTTTTATGTCACCAAATCTCATTTTTTCGTTATTTTTTCGTTGCTGCATGTTTATGAGGTAATATATTTCTGCAATAAGAAATCCTGAGGACAGAACTGGAAATGGCGATTTAAATATCAGAGCATGGGAAAAAGGTGGAGTAATGTGAACTTAACTACCGAGCGTGATGAGAAACTCCGATATCGATTCTGTGGCGGCATCGTTCCTTTCGCCAAAGTTTTATGTGCCCCAGGAAAACAGTGGATTAGAGATTTTTATCGGTGTCGGCGCGCAGTTTCGAGGATGCTCTCGTGAACGAGTGTCTTTGTTGGCTGCGGCCTATGCGACGCCCAAAGCAGTCGACTAGCCGTGTTATCGCACCCGCGCTCCTTATGTCGATGATCGAGAGAAGTGGCCCAATTGACCTTGTGGGGTCTCGCAAGCCATCGGCTCAATACCGCGATGCCAAGGTCCGTTTCAAGCTCACGGCTAAATGCTCTCCGTGGAATGTTTGCTCAGCTGTCGGAAAACCCAAATCAGGTATTGGAATAATTTTTCGCCCGGTTGTATTTAATGAAGGCCTGCGAAGTTTAAGGCAATGATCGCTCACAAAAGATCCCAGAATTTTATGCTTACTCATGAACACCCGATATTAATTTCTAATTAATTCATCACAGCTGTAAAACTTTTGAAAAAGAGCTGACATTTTAGACGCCAGCGGAAAAAAATGTTTCTTGTTTGACTTCCCAGTATTATGTTTTTCGGAATTTTAAATGTCTATGATGGTATTTTTGTTGCCATAATGCTCCTAATACCGCGCTGCACATTAGGAAATATCGTAACCTAATATTTTTGCATTACAGTAACGATGGTTGACAGGAACGTCTTTCTGAGTTCAAAAATTGTGTATGTTCAACTATATCGTTGTTTCTCTGCTTAAAACAAAAGAAAACTAAATTCAAAGCTGGAATTTTAAGGGCTCCCGTACTATAGACTTAGTTTTCGAAGCGAATGCGAGGTCTCACTTTCTCATTGTATGAAACATGTAATTCCTGCAGTATTTATCGTAACACTGCAATGAGGCACGCTTCGACTTTTGAAAAATAAGTATAAGGTCCAAATAACAAAACATAGTTTAGTCTCACAGAATTTTATTCTCAGATTTTTACGTTACGATTGTTAACGCTCTAAACCTGAGTGGTGAAATAAGTGAAATTCTGGAAATTAAAAAGTTTTACATAAGCCATTAGTTGAGGTTCAGTACCACAAGATGACGCAATGAGTACCGAGAAATCAACAAAAATGTATTTCATTTTCAACATGCTGAATGTTACGATAGTCGCCTTGCACGGAGATCCTCGGGATGGCGATGTTTTCAAGGCTGAGCATTGGAGAAGCCTTGCGCGCCACCTTGCGCGTTCTTCATCCCTTACCTCCATTCGACTTTCTCTCTCCCTCTTGCTGCGTTCGAGCTCTCACTCTACCACCCACCCACTCCCTCCCCCACCACCCTCCTCTCCACCTCTACGCCGTCAACTCCCTCCCATCCCCTCGACCTCCCCCTCCTCTCAACTCTCTGATGATGACGCAATGAGTACCGAGAAATCAACAAAAATGTATTTCATTTTCAACATGCTGAATGTTACGATAGTCGCCTTGCACGGAGATCCTCGGGATGGCGATGTTTTCAAGGCTGAGCATTCGAGAATCCTTGCGCGCCACCTTGCGCGTTCTTCATCCCTTACCTCCATTCGACTTTCTCTCTCCCTCTTGCTGCGTTCGAGCTCTCACTTACTCTACCACCCACCCACTCCCTCCCCCACCACCCTCCTCTCCACCTCTACGCCGTCAACTCCCTCCCATCCCCTCGACCTCCCCCTCCTCTCAACTCTCTGATAATAAAGTCCTTTATCCATCCACCTTATCTGCCTCCTCCTCCACTTCTTCCCTCCCCTCCGCCTGAGGCCCCTTCCCACCACTGCCTCTCAATTCTTTCGCCTCTTCAATCCCCGGGACTCAAGAGCCAGTTCCCCGTGGGTGAAGACGAACAATGCCAGCCTATTTCAGCTACTTTTCGGAGAATCTTTTTTCTTTCATTTCGTCCTCGTTTATGTTTTAATTTGAGACTCGGCTCCCCGCTATAATGGGTAATTTTTTTGATTGCCCGTCATCCAAAATGGCTAGTTGAACTTTAAGGGTTAATAACTGCGTTGCTTCTTGCCGTGTTGTGCTCTCACATCGTCCTATTACTGCGCGGTTTTTTGTGTCGTATTTGAACTTGTTATACATGTTTCTTGGATTAAATTCTCCCGGAGGTACAGGACCTAGTGGTGGAAAATCAGCTTAGGGTATGTGTTATTTAAGTAGTTGCTTCATCTATACGTCTTTGCGTAAATATTAATGATTACCTATTTTTTTAGTCTCCCTTTTGAGTTATGGACTATACAGTGTGGAAAATTTTGCTAATTTATTCGTAGTACCTATAACGTCGATTAAAAAAAATGATTAATCCACAAATAATTTATGGGTTATTTTATGGTTTGGTGATGACATTGAGACGATTCTGGATTTTGTCTTGGGAGGGAATTCATCAGCGCTGAGCCAACAGTTAATGAAATCCTTTTTTTTGTTGCTGTTCAATAGGCGTGTATACCTGGGAATTGCCATGTTGACGACGCAAAACCTGCCAATGGCATCATAAATAAACGATTCAGAGAATACCGTTGGGAATAGTTATTGCTTATAGTAAACATATCGTGAATACATTCTTTCGTGATGGCATTTAATCGTTCCGATTTGTGCAACTAAAATGCTCGTATTAATTTATACTAGTAAACATCAATCCTTAAATTTTGATCTTAATAATTCTAGGTTCATCGTGGTTTCCAAGTCAGGAATGCTTCTCCATTGAGTCTATTTAAGGAAGAAAATATTTGATTGGATTTAAATGAACAAATGATTTGATTCTAACCCAAGTGATGTATTTAACTGTTCGATTATATTCTGGGCATATGTAATTTGGATAGGAGTGCGGTGTTTTCTCATCGGAGAAGAATTTTGAATCATTTTCTCATGAATTTGGGCTTCCTCGTTTCCGAATGGTAATTATAGTGTTACTGTCTGGTGATACGCGACCTCCTTTGCTGCTTTACAATAAGTCGTCTATCTAGTGGCATGGATTAAAAATTCTCTATTCGAGAACTTCACGGTTAATTTCGGAAACAACATGAACTGCATTTTATCTGTGATGCGAGGAGGAGGCCATAATTGACTTTGGCTCTTCAGGGTAAATAACAGACTTTTGAGACTTACGAGGTTTGACAGACTTACGGGAAGGAAATAAAATCATCCATTTTTTCCCCGTGGAATAACTCTGTCACTATCGGAGGAGACGTGTTAAGGAACGAGTAATGGGAAGTCGGAGAATTTCGTTTCTTGTCATGGACAAGATTACCCAAGAGGTTAGTTCACCCCTTGGAGGTCGTTGATTCCCCATTCCACTGCGCTACGACGTAGATGTTTTTGTGGTGAGGGGAGAAATTTGCGGAGGAATGAACTTGAGATAGGTTGTTACTCATCCGCGAATGTTTGCCTACATGTAAATCCAGTGCTTAAAACCTCGTTGGTCTACAAAATATGCCGATGGAGCGAATATTTCATTATTTTAAGGAGTGGTACAGAAGCTGCGGACCATGACGGACTTCGAGGGCATCGTTGCGATCAAGAAAACCTCATTGGTGTGTACTATTCGAGGATAAAGTAAAAGTGGTAGAGGATGACTAGGGCATTGGCTGATCGCATGTCTACTGATTTAAGACTTCAAATTGTGCCTCTTTTTATTGATGCGTAAATGATTTGCGATTTAATCTCATTGGAAAAAGTATTTTTTTTTATTATTAAAAAGTTTTATCTCACTTTTTCCCGTCTCTTGCCATTGAATGTGAATTTTCGCTAAGTTTTTGCGCTGATTTTTCTTTCATATACTGGAATAACTGAGTGAAATTGGCATTCTAAGGTTTCTTCGATTTTAAACTAAATAATAAACATTTCTCGTTAGAAGCGAAATGGTCAGGATAGTGTTTCTATGTGGTAGGATCATATTGATGTTTTAGTGCCCATATAATTTAGTTTATCTTCATGATTCCGAAATACCTGGCTGCTGTATCGCTTCGTCAGAACACCGGGGTTTTTTCAAAATATTGAGGCCGAGCTTCTGTGTAACCCTTGTGCTCCGACGGTCAGAATTACCGCAGCGGAATTACTCTCATAATTTGAACGGGAAGGGAGAGAATCACGGTCTGGGGAACTTTGAAAAGTGAGGGAAAATCTGCACGTCCGGACTTAGGACAGGGCTGCTGCATTCTATCGCCGATCCTCTGGAGCCAACTCGTGCTTGAATGGAATATAGATATCCTCGTTCCGCCTTTCGTCGCTCGGGCTTCTTTTGGATCGTCAGCTCGGACACGAATCGGGAAATGCCTTTCTTCCCTCCCCCCCCCCCCCCCCCCCCCCTCCGGCATAGGATTCGTCCCTCTTTTTCACCAAGCCTCTCCCTCCCTCATCTTCCAGACACTGCTGCTATCCCATTTGACCCTCGTCGTGCTCTTGCCCGCCCCGTATCCCATGCCACTCGTCCGTCCCCCCCTCCGCACTCTGCCCCTGGGCAGCACGCACCCCATACTGCGCCAGTTTTGCCCCATACTACCCGCGCCTCTACTCCCCGACCGTGCCTCTCAGCCCCGGCTGTCGCTATCGACGCCGCCCGTTTGACTGGCGGGGATCCCAGGGTCTCTCCCGCTCCCTCTCCTCCGGCACGTTGGGATGCCTCAGCCAGTGGCCGGGGAGAGATAACCCTGATGCCGCCGCCGTTTCCGAGCGCGCCCGTTGCATTTTTGACACCCCTCCCCCCTTGGTTATTGACACTAGTTGTGGAACTCCACCTCGAGTTATATCTCCCGATGATAAGGGTGCAATTTTTTTGCGGCGCGCCAGGTGACTGTACCAGGAAATTGGGAGTTCTCAGAGAATAATCGAACTGTAGAAAACTGAGGAACACAAGGATCATTTCAGACAATTAGTCAAAAATCTGGTAATTCCATGTACAAAAGTACCAACCCACCTCTGAAGTTACGACAAATTATCCACTATGGTTTCACCAGTGCTCTACTCTCTTGATAATTGAAACTTGATTGTGTCCTCGTCTAATTCATCCTGGGTGCTGTTACTCCCGTCGGAATGTGGCAAATATCTGTGGGAAATGACATCTGTCGAAGCACGCATAAGTAATGCGTAATACTACTAGAAGTTATTATGGGGTGCCAGCCTTCACTTTCTACTAGTTGCCTATGCCTCTTAATCGGAAATGATGAAATAAAACATTTGTGTATTCTTCCTCGATTGGAAGAAAGTGGAATAGCTTAAGTTCTTAGGTAGGTATAGTTCCTAAGGGTGACTCCTTCCGAAAGATATTGCAAAAGTTGATTATATTAATCTTACGTGACTCTTTCTTCCTGTTTTTATTGTTGCTGTTTTTTTTACAAGAAAGTTACTCTTTATTTACCCCTTTTCATTTTTTCCTGGCTTCTGAATTATCGGTGGCTAAAAATCGAAGCACTTAACCCTCTCACTATAATGGAGGATCACTAGTTAGTGCTTCGAATTTCGCTAGACCCAATTGCCGTTGAAGTGTTAAGCCAGCACTTCCTGTTGGACGAGGTAACTGGTAATGGATAGGCTGCTACGTTTGTATATTTTCTTTTTCGCTGTACGCGTGAGTGGGTAGTTGCTGGATATTATGGCACCTATTATAGTTAATATTTTTTTCGGCCGGTCTTCTTAATTTGTGAACGAAATTGATTTCTTCGCCAAGTAAACTAGTAATGCCCATGCTTTCTCTTTCTTGCATCCAACTCAATCTGTCCGCTATTCGGAGATATCTCGACTGTGCGATTTAATGAACGGTAAGAAACTATCCAATTGGAAATCCAATCGACTAGACCACATTCGTGGGCATAATGTGATCCAGGGCCATTATAACGTATCGCAGCCCGAGCATCTGATGTGGCAATGGGATTCGTGGTCTAGCTTTGATTCTCCCTTTGATCTCCTGCTCTTCTGCTGATCATGGAAGCGGTTGGGAATTCTTCAAATGCGGATCTCTGTTACATATCCATTAAAACACTACACGAATTTTTGTCTGAATGCTACATCAAAGGTAAATTTTAAGTCTAATTTATATTTTTATTATGGCCCACTTCTCTCTCCCAGTGGAAGAAATACAGTCCCTACAGAAATACAGATGCTTTCAATATCGCAGTGAGTTTTAACTCGCTAATTGAGTATGGCATGGTCGCAATTTTATTTTCATTCATTCTTAATGGGTGGAAGCTCACTTCCTGAGCCCACCAAAATATTGGTCAAAAGTAGTTTCGGATTATTCGATTACGTTTGGCATAAACGATTACCAAAACAGGAGGCAAATCCCTGATGTTCAAATTTCCTCTTTCTTACGGATTTGATATCGTCGAGGAAAATGTCTTACTCAATAATTAATAAATTTTCTCCATTGGGGAAGATTTCTCTTATGCTATTTATATATTCGTAGACATTCATGTTGATCATGGTAATGATATCAATCAATGTTCATTGCGCGCTGCTATTCGAGTGGTTATCATACTTGATCAGAGTTTTAGGAAATATCGCTAATTGCCCGTCAATTGGTTCTGTAGACTATACAGTGGAACCCCACTTTACGATGGGTTCACTTTACAATGGGTTCACTTAACAATCTGCATGCTGGGAATTTCAAAGCTCTCTGATTTTTCACTCGCCCTTTAAAATTTCTCATTTCAACGATTTTTTTGCACCCATAATTTGTTATTCATCCAGTATTCTAAGCCTTATTTGTTAACTGAGGGTTTTTTATCTTAGCAACATTTACATATTTAATGATACGATCGGATGATTAAACCGATCCGTCGTCATTAATATATTGATTTACTTTACGATGGAATTCACATTACGATCGGTCCTATGGAACGGATTACCATCGTAAAGTGGGGGTCGACTGTATATGCAAATTAATTTCAGTTTGATGGCAGGTACATCAGTATAGCGTAGCTAAGCAAATATAGTATTTGTAATTGTACATGGCTGCAAAACTTATGTTTTAGAAACTATGAAGATTAACCTTTGCTCTAGAGCAGGGGTCTCCAAAACTTGTTGTAACGAGGGGCACAATAGGTACATGGGCACTTTTCAGCGGGCCGTACATATATGTAGTAAAATAATATAGGAAACTCTAGATATGAGTTTTATCTAAATCAGAAAATTTTATTTACTAATTACAGAGTATGTGAAATTAAATTATCGTAAATGGATGACGACGAACACTACCAGCAAATGCTCATATTTTCATCATAAAACCATTAATATGAATGATGTTACTTCGTTTGTTCTTTAAAAATCTTATTAAACTGATATTTAAATTTTGAAACACTAATTACTTACAAGTAGCGACCATCCAAGCAAAAATTATGTGGCACATTTCCGCATAATTCTTCTGCGGGCCGGATAAATTCATCTTGCGGGCTCATCATCATATGTGGCCCGCTGGCCGTAGTTAGGAGACCTCTGCTCTAGAGAGATGTAATCAGCGTGCTCCTTTTCATTAAATCACTTATCCTCTGTTCCATGTTGGAAACCCTTAACCCAGTTAGAAGTAAGTCTTTCGGCCTTTATACGAAAAGGATAAGCGTTTAAACTAATTGACAGTAAAATTTGTAATAAGGGCATACGCGCAAACTTGTTTGTAAAGGAAACTTGAAGCTTCAGGCAAATAATGTGGTAGTAATTATTTCCTGATCTTTGTTAGAGTAGAAACTAGATTCGAATATATTCTGTACTCTCGCAGTAAGGGATATGTTTTGCCCATAGGGAAATCTTCATAGGAAGCAATAATTTCCCCACCCCCTTATTTTTCTATCTTTTTTGTTATTGTAGGCTGTACCCAACTGAATTTACGCCCTTATGTGCCAATGTGGACCGTTCTTCGGAAATTATTTCTATTACTCACTAGCATTGGGCAATAATTCAGGCCAGGAATGTATGTAGGGTACTGCTTAAGGTAATGCAATGCATTTTCAAGGATGTTAATGAAGGTAGTCCAAATTTTACCCGGCTGTCGTATAATGCAGCAATTTTTGTCACAGCGACACAATTTTCTCCGTCGCGCTTAGATTCTCTGATTCTCCGCTCGATTTTGGATTCGTATTTTTTGGCGTGGAGTTGCGACAACGCTGTCGTGGGTGCTCGCCAGCTCCAGGGGAATTTTTCATTTACTTTCTGTATGCCCTATGTATGTTCTTTAGACTTTTTTTAATTAAGCGCTCTATATCATAAGTAGTTACATTTAATGTCTTGATACTGAGGATTTACAAAAGAGTTCTGTATACTCACATCGATCGAATTGCCATTTTTTAAGTAACGGAACTGTGTCTGGCATACTTTTAAGATGCAGTTGATTTGGTCCTGGTCAGATTTGCTTGAAGTTTTATCGCTCTCTACTTATTATACTTCTGCTTTGAATATCTCCCGACTATTACGTGCGGAAGAAATAAAACTGAGACCCTGGGGTGGTGTGTTTTGATTTTGTAGGAAAACTTAATTCACTTAGCCACTCGAAAAGATTTTCTTTGCATAGACACTTTAGTCTGTTAAGAGGCCTCGCTTCCTGAGAACCATCCTTAAGGAGATGCTATGTAGTTTTAGACTTGATTAGTGGCATATCTATTGGTCACAAAATTCCCTCATTCAGAAAATCTAGCTGACCATTGTCAACGTTATATCTTGTCGAATGTGTGTAGTTGAAGTTGGAGTGTAAAGAGTTAATCTTCCTTGCGATACAATTATATTTTAAAGTTTACACAGGATGTGATTCCACCTTTAATTCATGAAAAAATACATAAGTAATGAAAATTGGCGTATGGTATGGATCGATATGTTAATTATTGATATTTTGGTGTGCAAGGTATGCCCAAGTAGGCGAGAGGAATAGGTTATTCATATTTGTTAAACCAATCTCAAGAAAAATGGGAGGTATTACCTTCTCCTTAACCTTATCCCACTCTTTTTTTAGAGAAATGAGGAATGGAATCGAGGAAGATAGTAAGGTAAAGGTAACAATTAGCTGCTTGTGATATCTTTCCTAGCATAAATGAAAATAAAGTACAACTTACAGGTGACTATGTAAACATTTTTCTTGTGATCTCTTATGACAAACCTACTGTAGCTAATTGTTTACGAAAGAATTTCTGGTATAAAATAATAGATAAGTGTTATAAAGTATGTCACGAGTTGCATGAAAATTCTCTGAATTGCGGATTGCATGTTGTTATTATTACTTGTGCTATGGTACATATTGACGTTAAATTATTTTGATTATGCTCTGGCTTTCCTTCTTACGCACTCTGCTTCAGCCCGCACTTCCATGGCTTCTCTGTTATTGGTTAGAAGTAAAATGTGATTTGATATTAGCTTTTTGCTTATGATGTTGAGTGTGTTGCTGTTAGTCATGATCTTGAATCTAGTAATTTGCATGTGCCTTTGAGCTGAAAGTAACCTTCCAATTGAAAACTATTTCCAATAATTCATACTAAATATTTTTAATTTAGCTGTCATTATCCCTTCATTGATGTTTTCATTTTGATATCAATAATTGTATTGATGTTGTGAGGAAATTATTTCAGGATTTTCATTGTGTCAATATTCCATTATTCATGTAATTGTGTTACTATAAGTTATTTTGTTTATATCAACTTATTTTGTATCATTGTTTATTTTTGCCACTAATAGTCGGAATATGGCTTTTTATTACTTACACATTAGTGTGTGATTTCTGTTAATCAGTAATGCGCTCAAATTTGTAGTTGGTGAATAAACTTTTTTTACTTTCCAACCCATATTAACTAATCTATTGCAATTTTTTTGTCATTATTTTGTAATTTCTTATTTAAAATCAGCCACTCCATGAAAATATTTTAATGTGATTGAAAATAAAAAATGTTAATTAATCCAGGTGTACTTGGATTAAGGTGAATAAGTTTAAATTAGTAAAAAGGGATTCTGATGCACAACTTTTATTTCTCAAGACAGAGTCTCTCATTTGCTAAAGCCAATGTTTTCATCAATAATTTCCATCGGACAAGTATTATGTACTCATGAAAGAGAGAGAGAAATTAAGTTCAAAGGTACTTAGTTTGACATGACATATATTGTAATATGTGAACAGTAAATGGTAGGAGCTAAGGACCAGAAAACTCTCCTTAGGCTTTGATTTTTTTTTTTTAGAAACCCTCATGATTACTATTAATAACTATCATTTGTTATTGGAATGTAATATTACTATACCCTTTCAGTGCGGAATTATTTTTCAAAGTGTGTTTCTGTGGGTGGCAGAATAATGAAAAGGGCATTATTTACCGTTACAAACTTAACTAATGCTGTGAGTCATCCGCCCCTGGAAAGCATACATCCATGGCTCACTCATGTGAGTCTTCCACACTGGAAGGGTTGATTGGCAATTCTCTTGCTAATTTTCAGCCACAGTCCTCTCCTAGTGTCTTAAATTATTTACCTTGTTAATTTCAATAGTTAGATTTTTCCTTAGAGAATATTTTGCTCTTTGATTGCTCAGTGGTTGATTTAATTGATCCCTGTTTATATTTATGGGTATTTTATTGTCATTGTTTGTATATCAGCTGATTGTTTATCATATATCAAAGTATAAATATATATTTGTGTACTTCATTCATATATTCCATGGTTAATTTTGCCAAGCACCTTTTTGTGGAAATGCATAATTCTTATTTTGAGTATAGGGTGTACCCTTATGTCATGATTGGTTATATTGTAAACAGATGTATTGTCGATTTAAGTATGCTTGAGTTTATCTTACAGTTGCATGTTTATTTATAAATTATATGTACCTCAGTTTGTGTGTATCATTGCAGTTAGACCCCATATTATCATGAAAGGCTGGGACGTAAATTGGAATTGGCATAAATGGAAATTGTGATTCTCTGCTCTCCTAAAATTATGAAGCAAATGCTTGAAAATACTGAGGGAACTGAAAGGAAGCTCAAAATTTTGATACATAGATGTATCTTCATACACTTGGTTCTGCTCGGGATGTGGAAATGCCTGATAAATTGTTTCCTTGTAAATCCTGGCATGTATAATACGAGGTCTACTTACATTATTAAGATTACTAGTTTGTAAATAAGGTGTTTGGAGTAATCATTCTGTTAAGTGCATTGGAGTTACTCTACCTGATGCATAGATTAAATTATTATTGTTGTATGAGAGATGTAATTTACTTTATTTTGCTGCTAAAACTTTAAGTATTTGTGGGTAATGGGGCTCTAACAATCATTCCTATGGAATCAATCCAAGTGAAAGGAAAAGTTGCTCACATTGGTGTAACTATGGTGGCATTCCCACATTGATGTGTGCTCTTCTAATGACAGTAGTATTCCTAGGTGGAAATGTATGTAGTTCATATATGCTATTATTTAGGTAATGCTTTCTGTGACAAATACTTCATTTACATTACGCAAAGCAAGATGTTTTACTGTAGGTCATGTGATTGAGTTAGTTAATACTTCTGGCCGAATTTCTATTTCAACTCGAATATGTATGCTGATAATAAGAAACTTAATCTTAGAAACAGTGCTCTTATGATATTTGGAAGCTAATTCCCATTCATTAACAAGTAAAAACCTCGTGGATGAAGATTCAGGAAGTGGAAATGCAGTTTGAGGATACATCATATTTCTTAATTTTTATAGCTCTTGTAGAAGTATTCTGTTTTTGGAATACTGAGCAAGATTTCCAAGAGCCACTGAAGATAAAATTTCTGCTTGGAAAAAACTGAAGGATCAAAATTTGACAGGTTGTTTTGAAGGATAATAGTTAGTGATGGTAGCAGGAGTTGGCTTGGATGCCTCCATTGCCTAGTTAGGTCCTGAATGGAGAAGTCATATGTAGTGGCTCGGATTCTTCAGCTCAGGGGTCATTCACGATGCCCCACCTCACGAATGATATGTTCTCCGTGTTGCAGGCAAGCCAGAGTCCATGAGTGGTCGCCCAGCCCCATTGTTGCAAGAGCCACGTTATGGTGCAGGCCCACAGCCCTACAGTAAGTAGTGGACATCTTCGGCAATGATATTAATGGCATCTGCTTCACTCTTTCAAACCTGTCCTTAAAATTATTTTTAATACGTTACTTCAGACCTTCATCTGTAGTGCATTGCACGTGATGATATGTTGGACAAGGAAATCATTGGGATGTGATATTTCTGAGGCATCATTTTTCGGTAGTGTGGCATTATATCATTGATTTATGCATGTGGTTAAATACGAGGACGTAAATAATTGCCTTAATTTTGCAAAAGTTTTTTTTGTGGTTAATAGTTGTCATTAGTGTTGAGTTTACAGTCAAATGCAAAGTTAGGTCCTTTTGACAAGTTCTTGCATGTCAAAATTTTGTGCAGTAAATGCCTGGATTCTTTAGAAATAGTTGATGTGCTTTGGAGAGAACCACCCAGACTCTGAACTAACTTAATCATCTATAAAACTCTGATCCATTTTTGTGGCATTCCGAAATGTAATATTTGTCTGTTTATTTGGGAATGTTTGTTTTGATTTTGTGGTGTCTTGATGATGAAAATACTGCTTCATTTGCCAAATATAAGGTCTCCAATCTATTTACCTTCAGTAATTTATTTTGGTTCTGGATTTTTCAAGATATTGGTCTCAGAATCAAGAATTGAGTTAGAGGCAAAATTCAGACTATATATCGTGAGCCAACAATTGGGATTGGTTTTGGGAGCTGTTGCAGAAACTAAAAATAATGTCATGTTAAACATACATCTACATTTGTCAATAATTATACATTAATAAAGAAGAAAAAAACAAGAGACTCGCTTCCTGCTGCTTGGAGCCAATGGAGTACTTCCCAAAGCAAACTTCTTTCATGACAGCTGTACATACCTGTATATAAATTGTGGTAACTATTAGTTCACAAAGAGGCCAAGACAAAGTAAAAATCCTCGTAGTGTCCATGAGCACTTATATTTCTTTTCACTTAGAAATCTATTTTGAACAGATACCTACATGCTATAGTTCTTCATGTCAAATCTCAAGCAAAAATTCAACATTTTAATCAAGGTGGACTAAGCTGTGATTAATTGTGAACTAGATTTCGACTTCAGCTACTACAAGTACACCAGCTATGTGAGAAATTCAGAAGACTATTTGATTTTTTTCTTCATGAAGTACAAGATATAGCTGACTGATGCTTCATCATGCCTTCCATGAAGAAAAGACACATTGGGACCTGATTCATACTGCTCAGCAATTCAACCTTCTCCATTAATTAGGCAAATAATGGAATTACATTGATGGCCAAGCAAGTGCTTTTTCAGGTGTATAGTAGATTCATAGTAGGTTCTCTAAAGCTTAAAATGCTAGCATCTTTGCTACTGAAGTAGGATCCTTAGCCAACACCTGTGAATTGGTTACTGTTTCTAAACAATCAACTTGATGGTACTCTGCATTCATTATAATCATAAGATATCTACAGTATTTGTTATTTTCTTCTGAATAAACACTTATTTAATGGCAAGGATATCAACCATCTTGGTGCCATGACTAAATCTATTGTCAAAAATTGCTGATAACTATTCTAACAGCCTGCTGGAATCCATAAACTTTTGCCAATTTGAAAACTGATAGGGCATCGCTAATATTTTACTTTCACCTCTGATTAAACTATGATATCTGTTATAACTCTTCAAATGAAATGGAAATGTCAACTCATTACCATTTGAAAACTCAAAATATGTGGCACTATGGTGGTTATGCCAAATTACCACGGCAATTATTGGCCATTAAAGTCTTTTGGCAGAAGATTGGATAATCTATTTACTTAGTGAGATCTGATTCTTGTATGTATAGTTCAAACCATTCAGAATATAATGTGATGCTACAGCGCTTGTATATTTTGTGGATATCTTGTGTACTGAGGAAAATAATGCATTTTATTCATGCTCTGTCAAATTCATTGTATATCTTCCACTTTAGTATTAGAATGAGTGCAGAAGTATTTTGAAATTACATTTTCTTAATCAGGTCATTTGTGGTGCATGAACCTTTTCTTAAATATGAAATTCGAGTGATTTCCATTAATTCAGCTGGACTTAACAGTTCACATTTTACGCTCTTATTGATGCCATTTGATTGTAACCTGGTAAAACTAGCATTTATTACATCTGGTGTTACATCATTTAAAATTCTTGCATAAAAGATTATTTTTAGGTGTCAAATCATTACAATCATAAGAAGAAGTTGCATGATAAGTTAAGTAGCTTTAATATTCTCAGCACCAATGTGCCATAAGACATAATTTGTAATTACTTTGTCGTTTTATTGAATTGCAAGTATGCTCAGTTGTCATTTATTTTATTTCATGCCAGTTGTTTTCTTGTATTGAATGTAACTGCATGGTGTTCGTGTTGTCTGTTCTGCCATCAGTAGGAAGTTTGCTAACATATTAAGTTAATATGAAAAAATTTTTTTCTGTACTGTGTTTTGTGAATTATTATCTGGCATGCAATTTAGTCATGATTTTGTGTTTTCTGTGTCATATGTTAACTAGTTTGCTTTAACATTACCCAATGAATTAATACTGTTAGTTTAACATTTGAAAATTTTACTGTGTTTAGAAGCGCTTGGAAAAGAAAAGTTAGAAAAGCTGGGAGGCATGAAGGGAGGGAAACTATTGATGATAAGCACTTCTGCCCAACTGTCAAATACCATTGGCTCGCTGAATGATTGACATCCTATCAGTACCATGCGATTTCCGAAAAGCTGAACTTTGCTCAAACCTACAAAAACTTGAAACTTGTTCATTTTTATTATTGCACATAGCATAATGTAGTTTTCTTAAAACCTTTACAGTAGTCATACATCTCTGAGAATCATTTCTGATTGTCATTTTTGAGCTGTTTCATTTTATGCATTGCAGTCTCTTCATTGTCCATTTTCACTGCTGATTATGGACTCCTTCAGCACCAATGAAGTGGCTTTCACTAGTCAGGCTCTCTTGCTCTTGATAATGGTCTCTGCTCTAGAGATGCTTTGGTTCTGTTGAGTGTATTGTGTGGTCTCTCCAAACAATATATTGTTTTATAAAAATTACCAAAGTTTTATGAAGGTGACGACTTTTTTCAATCCTAAGTTTTGATTTTCGTTGTTTAGGGAGCGAGGGAGGTTTGCGAGGTGGAGGTGGTGGTCAGGCCCTCCCTCCACAGCTGGCCTATGCCCCAGGCCCAGATCGTTATGAGGATGGAGGCGGCTATGGGCACCAAGGCCGACCAGGAGGTGGTGCACCAGCCTATGCAGACCACTACCCATCTGACAGATATGTTGACAGGTAAGGAGATCTGATAAGTGTCATCTCTCATCTTCTTATTCTCTATCTTTGAAAATTCAATGCTGCTGCGAAAACTTTGGCTCTTAAAATATGCAGCTTTTTTATTGCCTGCTTTGTTGCTCTCATCCAGTTTCCAAATTTTCGTGAATTGTTGGATGCTGAACAAAATGTTCAAATTATTTTCTTCCGCTAATAAGAGTGCTAGTATTAAATTATTTCTTTTTTGTTTAGTCAAAGAAAATTTTGTGCCGGCATCTGAATCAGGCCATTTTAGACATGATAGGTTGATTTAGGGATGCGCTTATTTTAGGTGGCATTTTCAAGTCTTATGTTTTTTACTGTGGAGATTAACAATTTAGTGATGAAGATCTCTAAGGATACTTCGGGGGAGTTGAAATGCACCTTGGATGTATGGGGATCAAATAATATGTGGTAGTACAATAATTTATTCATTATTTAATGTTTCATGCAATATTAATCTTGGTGTGGAGGTAGTTGCAAGATTTTGGTGAAAAAAGTTATTTGAATGGAAAGAACTGTGTGTGCACTATACCAGCCATGTGTGGACTATGTGGCTTTTCAAAATGTTTTTTTGTGTGATCATATTTGGAAACTGGAACTGTGGGTGGAAATTTATGCAATAAATTTAGTGCAGTTATCAAGTTTTAGCCATAGTTTGGCATATGGAATAGCTTGTTTATATTTTGCATCTCGTTTTTAGGGTTAAATTTTTCTTCCTTATGATGTTTATTGTTGTTTATCACTCATTACTTTGGTATGGATTGTGAAAATTGTTTATTACCTGCTTTCTATATTAAACTTATTTTGTATACACTTGTTTATTGGTAGCTAATTGTCAGAAAACTTCATTAGGTGCATTTCGTAATTTATAAATATTGCCTAATGCTTATTATTAATGATACCCAGTGCTTCTGTTACCTTTGTTGAATAACATAATCATTCACTTAATCAATGAGGACTTCATTTTTAATTGAAAGTTTTACGTTAATCAGGATCCCATTCAAAGATCTTTATTTTCATGGCTGCCTCATAAAATGATGCCAAAAGTCTAATCTGGCTTACTTGTTCCTTATATCGCCTAAGCCTATGTATGCCATGTTTTTTATCAGCTTTATACTTTTTCATCTAGAGTTGATAACATCAATTGCTCCTAATACCATAGTTTACTTAAACAGCTTCTATAGTGGAATAATTTTATTTTGTCTGCTATTTTTTTGTAAAACTTTGTTTCAATTAGTCTTACAAGCTTTTAATCTTTACCTCTGCAGGTGTGATTTAGACATCGGTTCTGGCATGAGGTAAGTGTGCTTCATTTAATTCTTACTTATACAATATTAACTTCCTTCTGCTTATTGTCACGTTATGAACCTGTTTTCATTATAGCTTTTGGGTGTAGTATGGCATAATTTTGGGCTTGTGGTTGACTTGTTACATTAGGCTCTTTGCCTTTAAATAGTAGAGTTAAAAGTTACTGAAAGTGGCTTAAATGGTTTAAATGCTGGTATCTGCTTCAATGCTGGGCATTTCATTGAAAGTGTTTTCAGTTTCAGAGCTTGTGGTGGGTCACTCAAGATGTTTTCAGAAAATTTTACTCCCCCAAATAATTTGAAAAAAGTATTTTTAAAAACATAGCTGTTTTGTTTCAGCCATATTTGTAGCATGATGTTACCAAACAGAGTACTAGGCATACCTGGTGTTGTGTCTTAGACCCAAATGAAACTACTTAATGCTATCAATACAATTTTTAAAAGAAAGGGCATGCAAGTCTAATATTAACCCTTTTAGTGCTATCTTCTGCCAGCGGTACTTGCAAGAAATGCGAAGGGTAATTTAATTAAATGTATCACATTAGGAATAAAAACGTTATGAAGTTATTGGTTTAAATATCCATAGGCTTTTTCTTAATTTTATATAAATTGATTTAATTAAATTATTTCAGTGTTATAAAGTTGAAAAATATTTTATTTGCAAGCCGATATATGAGCCAATCGCACTAAGAGGGTTAAATCTATTGATCCAAGTTATAATTATATTTTTAGTCATGTTAGCTTCTTATGTTACTTGAAATGATTCAGTTAATTGAGGAGGTAACATTATGACCTTAAGTAGTGTGATCTGAGCATTATGTGGACATTGAATTCGGGATAAATCATTATCTAGTTTTAAGTGTTACTTTGACTAAGAATTCAGTCAGGAAAGATTGATGAAGGCTTGGAAAACAGGGATATATTAAATATATAATCTTGGCAAACTTGTTGACCAATTGATGTTCCTAAATAAGTAATATCCTTATATTTTATCCCCACTGGTACTGGTGTACTTTGTTCCATGCTGTGTTGTCATTCATGTGCGTAATGTTCTCGTTTGAACTGTTGCAGATATGGCGGTGTCAAGGGGGAGTATGTGAGGCAGCCCCTGCGTCCATCTCCACCGCGCCCTGGCTATGCCCCTGGAGGTGGGGGTGGTGGGGGACTGTCTGGTGGTGGTGGAGTAGTGGGCGTTGTGGGCGGTGGTGGCCCATCAAACAATCTGCCTCAGCAAGGTTCAGTAATGATGGTGTATGGCCTCAACCTGGAGAAAGTTAACCCAGACAAGTTGTTTAACGTATTCTGCTTGTATGGGAATGTTGTCAGGGTGAGTGGATGGATTTCCTAATTTTTTAAATGATAGATTGAAGTGTTAAAGTTAGTGTTGGTGGCCATTTTCATTTGATTTCTTGCTTGGACACAAGACTACTTATAAACCTTGCATATCTTTGTTGAAGTTTGACCCTATAGTTCAGTCTTAATTCTCTCGTAATGGTTTTGCTTAGTGCCCAATCTTTTAAGAATATTGGAGAAGTATTCTGCAGCAAATATGGCTAGCTGTATGTTACCTGTCTCTTGAGTTTCATAATTTTTATTTATATTTTTTTTAAACAATATAATATTAAGATGGTGCCTACTCATTCATTTGGCAAATAAGTAAAGGCCTATATAACTATATTGGAATCTCAGTCCTTTTAATGGTAACCTTTTATCCATTCTGGGGCTAGTTGATTAGTAATGGTATGAATTTACTTTTAAGACATTTGGTTTACCTTTATCAATTAATATAATTTAATGGTTTAATTATGGCAGTGATTTCTTTTCAGAGTATTCACTTTAGTTGCAATGCATTGCTGATTCATGCCCTTTTTCTGTTCCAGATCAAGTTTCTCAAGACAAAGGAGGGCTGCGCCATGATTCAGATGGGAGACAGCCTTGCTGTGGAGAGGGCCGTCCAAAATCTGAACAATGTCTCATTTTTTGACTGCAAGTTGCAGCTTGGGTAATTATTTAATCAAATACTTCATAAAAGTTTGCATGAAACTGTTAAAAATATGTATATCATAACATGATGGAAATGTGATTAGAAGAATGCTTTTAAATAGCCTAGTTATGATGTTTTGTTATTTAAATGGCACCTTACTCTTTCCAGTTATTCCAAACAAGCATTCCTGAGTGACGTACAGCACCCTTACCCTCTTCCTGATGGATCCCCGTCATTCAAGGACTTCATGGGTAACAAGAACAATCGCTTCATTAACCCAGCCATGGCCAGCAAGAATAGGATACAGCCTCCATCCAAAGTAAGCACACTGTGTGATTAGGCTCTTAATCACTTTAATCTTACCTCTCAGATGAAGTTGCACTATCTGCACTTCATTTCTTGATCTTGGATCTGCTTCCAGTTCCAATTGTTAGTTGGTGTGATTTCGAATATGTAAATTCTATTTTTTATGGGCCAAATATTTTTTCACAAGAAAGTGGTAAATTTGTTCTTTATCAATCCTATCTTTCAAGCATTTTCATCTTACCTGAGGGCTAAAATAAAATTAGAGGGAATGTTAAGGACAAGGTGAATGCTGTCTAAGATATTAATTAGATTGTGGAAATGCTTTGGTGGTCAAGTGAAGAAAATAATAAAATAAGTGTTGTGGCTTCATTTGTTTCTGCACCTATAACTTGTGCTATTTGGTAATGCATTTAAACTTTAATCAGCTATTTGTTTCTTCTTTTAAATTGTCTTTTGATATGCCACTACAATTTTTTTATTGTAATGTTGATATTCTGATCGGGAAGTAAACACCTAAATGACTTAAGTTAATAAATTGCTGTAATTTATTTGCCCTGTTAATGTTAAGTAGTTGTTCACTTAGGTCCAGTTGCCCAATGTCTAGTTACGGCTAGAGTCTCAGTTATGCATTAGATTCTTATGAAAAACCATAAATCTGTCCTCAACTAAGGCCGTAACCAGACATTGTGCTACTGGCTCGCGAGTTATAGGGCTCGAAAATTCATGAGGCACACACAAGTCAATGCATGTTGTGCAGTAAATGAGTTATATTTCATTTGCAGTTGAAATACTAAGGGTGAATATTTTTAGCCATATTTTAAATTTGATTGTCCTGTACGTGTCTTATGGTAATAATATATTTTTTTATTCTTTGCTAGATTCTTCACTTTTTCAATACTCCTCCAAATCTAACGGAAGAAAGACTAAAAGAAGTGTTTGACGATCTTGGTGTATCTCCTCCTAAGACGATTAAGCTATTTCCATCCAAAAGTGAGTATTGTATGTATTATTCCTTTTAAAACACCATACAAAATTAATTTAGTTGCATGTGTTAATTGTATGAAGTGGGATATCCCTCTAAATCTTAATGAGAGCCTCTTTTTCATGCTGCTTGTCTACTAAATTATTGCTTTTGAGGCATGTGGTGGAATTGTCTAAGTTATTGAATGATTGATTCCTTTATCATATAGTATTTCTCATCTATTCTTTGACCTATTCATTTATGGAAATTATATTATATGCAGTATTTCAAAACATTATTTGATATATGTATTACTAAAAATCAATTAATATTTTTCTTTTCAGCTGAGAGGAGTTCTTCTGGTTTGATGGAGTTTGATAATATAAGTCAATCATTGGAAGCACTTATGATTTGCAACCATGCACCAATTCAAAACCCCAGTAAGTTAAAAGTTTGTAATGCTATACTGTGTGCCTATACCTGTTTAGAAGTTTTATTTTGGTGGCGATATCTTTTAAAGTCTCCTTTATGTAACTTTGATGTTTAACCCTTTCGCGACGGGGACGTGGAAAACTTTTTTGCTTTGCCAGTACGGAGCTTTCACTACGCTAGGATCTTCACCGGTACCTATTTCCCTAACTTGAGTCGGGGGCTAGAGGGGTGTTGAACCTTTTGCTCGGCCACCGGGCTGAGATAATCTCCCCTCTTTTCCGCTTAGGGTGCCCATTACAGCATTGCGGTCGCGTTCAACTATTTTTTTATGCGATGGTTTTGCTAAAAACATTGTTGCTACAGCCTCGATATTTATTTAATCATAAATGAATTATTCTTGTTTTACAATGACTTTACAGCTTTTAAACGAAATTCTATCGTTAATATTAAGCTCTTTAGCAACAAAAATCGTATCAATGGTAAAGATTCCTTTACACACAAACTACGTTAAAAATAACAGTAGAACTCCGTTTTAAATTTGTGGTTGTAGTTCTAAACATAAGCGATGCACTTATAATGCTCAATTTGCCAATAACACAAAAACCTTTAAGTTTGTTATTCCACTACACCAGCAAGCAACTGACCGCGGACCCCTATTGTGAGTGGGGCGCGCACTGCGAGGAAGGGTTGAGGTAATCCCCTCCCGTGAACCGAGAAAGGGTACCAACGGCGTCCCAAGAAGAAGTCCATTATAAGAGGTTTATGGCACCAACTGAACAGTCATTCCATAGTTTATAACTTTTTAAAGTGAAACATTAATCGCACAATTACGTTCGTCTTTGTGTCGCGCTACTCACACTGATGAAAATGGTTTTTTAATCGCAGTAATACGATAAGTTTTAACCATTTTACGTGCTTTAGTAATTTAATGTATATTAAACTGGCTTGGTTTACTAATGCACGTAAAATGGTTAATATATATTGTATGACTTTGTTTAAAAACCTATTTTTATCAACGTGAATAGTCCAACACAAAGACGAACACAATTGTGCGATTAATGTTTAACTTTAAGAAGTTATAAACTATAGTGTGACTGGTCAGTTGGTGCCATAAACCAACCGCGGTGAAGGGTCGGACTCTGAGTTCGGGAGCCTTTTCGGGTCGCATCCCTGTTTATAATACACACCTTTTAGTCTTGCTTGGGGCTAGCTTAGCGGCACGACGTGCTATCACGTCGTTCGTTCGCTTGCGTCGAAAAATTTACGACGCTCTATCACGTCGTTCGTAGCGAAAGGGTTAAGGTTATTAGATTTTAAATGGGCTGTACTGGAATGGTTTCTGGTGACTCTGTGTGCTAAATACCCTATGTGATGTAGCATTAAAGATGAATATGATGTCCTGAAAGTTAGCATTGATCTTTTTACCACAGTCGTGTTTAGTTAATTTTTTGTGAATAAAGTTTTCATTAGGGAATTGGTTGTTTTTTTGCTAGCGCTATACTTCAAAATTTAGAAATGTATCTTTTCTCAACTTTTGTGTTGATAACAGCATGGTGACAAGAATTGTGGATTTCGAAAACTGTTTGAGAGAATTATTTAAAGCAGTGTGGTGGGACTGAAAAAGTGCAGAGAATAAATTGGAATTTTGCTAACACTATGGGTAACAATAGCAAGGAAAATTTTGACAAACAAATTCTGGATAGATGGGAAATCTTGTAGAATTTCAGTGTGCAATTACTGTGTTTTTGTGAGATTTTTTTATTGAAATGTTATTGTGATAATGAGAAATCTCATAATCTATTTGCTGTCAGTGAGCTGATAGAGAGGTGTTGCCTGTTCTAAGGCTGATATATCTTCAACATAAAGTTGTTAATTTTCACTGCCATCAAAACAATCTGTGAGCTTTATTTGTCACTGTGTAGTTTCAAAATATATCAAAATATTTGAAGATAACCCTCAATGCTATTATTATGAATAATTTATATTTTATTTTTGAAAAACCAGAGATTTAAAAATGTCCATTTAAATTCACTCGGCCGTGTTATCACACCCTATATTTACTCTGCTGGTTGTAAAATGGTTAAATTCTTACCTTGCCTACACCTATCTATATTCACTTCTTTTTTCCCTCCTCTCGTTCCAGATGGCAAGTTCCCGTACATAATGAAACTGTGCTTCTCGTCATCCCGGCAAATCCCCAACTCTATGCAGATGCAGAAGATGCACCACCACAAGGATGACGGAGAGGACAATGGGAATGATGAGGCACACGATTAGGTTGTGCGCAGCGTGTCCCCCCGAGAGCTGTGGGCAGGGAAGGGGGAGGGTGGGAGAGGGAGGGTGGCGTGTGGGGGCAAGAGGGGAGGTGGAGTGGGGAGTGGGGTGCTGGTGGTGGCAGGAGGTCAGCTGGTTACAACGACGACAACAGGACGGCAGCAGAGGTGTCGGCTGACTCTGTGGAGTGGTGGAAGCGACAATGTGCCGTGGGGGTCGTCCGGCATCTTTGTTGCGTTTTGTGATTCAGTCTTGGCATCTCTTAGAGCATATATTGGTTGGAGCGGCTGTTGCGCAGGGACCCAATTCCCTAAGACCCCGTCGGCCCTACCTCTCCTCCTCCTCCTCCTCCCCCTTGCCCTTCAGTCTCTTTCTCTTTCTCTCGCTCACTGTCTTTCTCGCTCTGCAAGTGGTGGTCCTTGCTGGGTTACTGGGGATGGCAGGGGATAGTTATGCGGCATGACAGGTGGACAACGTGGATCACAGCCCTCACGAAAAGGAGAGCCGCCTTGCGTGTGTGTACCGTCATCTGGCGTGTCCCCGGAGTCTTTGTAGAATTCCAAAATTTTTTTGATTGCCAATCAAATTTTGTCAATAGTAATAATTAATTATAATTATTGTAATGGCAAGAAAGGAGGATGTGTTTTAAGTCACCTGGGAGGATTCTCCTTTGAACTCAGGTAAACTAAACGAAACAAAAAATTATACCATGTCAATATCTTGGAGGGAGTGGGTGAGTATGTGACGTAGAGAAAGAATGTGTGCAAAGCAAGTTTGAAAGAGAGAGAGGGGGGGTGGAGTTTGGGGAGTTGGGGAGGTGGGGGGTGGCTGGGAAGGGTTCCAGGAGACAGTCTGGGGCTCTCTCGGGTTGGGCTATTGAGTAGCTAAAGCAGAATATGATTACTTGTAGTAAGTACATGAGATGACCTGAACATATCAAATAGTGCTTAAATGAAAGAAAAAAGAAACATAATATGGAAAAATTACTACTTTCAAGTATCATTCCCAGTGTCTTGTGTGGATATGTATTTCCCCAGTTTTCAAATCTCAAGGTTAGTTGAATTTGTTTTATGAATAAGGGAATATCATATTTAAACTCATTTGACTCTTTGAGTTGTGAAAACATTGCAGTGTTGACTCATGTCCACCGAAGCTGGTGTAATCTTCGTTGTGATATGATGAGTTTTGTGAACAATTGTACATTCTCTCTCAGGGGAGAGTTTAAACTTTTTGAAAGACAAAGTAAATAATAAGGTATTCTTTTCTGATATTGTACTTTAAGTTCTCTTTCTTTGCTTCCACTTTTTTTTGTTATTTCCTTAACAACAGTGAAGTTATTGTACTTGATGTCATTAGCAAGTAGGTTGGCCATTACTTTTCCATTCATTAGGTTAGTGAAATTACGAGTACACACTAGTTTTAATGTGTCTTTTTAGTGTGTTAACAGCTATTATTAAATATTTTTGCTTTTAATTTTTAAAAATGCATGCTGCCCATTTTTTTAACAATGTAGGGCCCTAAGTGACTGAAATATCATTTCAATAAAATTTTATTTGTCCAGAGGACTTTTTTTTTCTTTTTGTGCATGTGTTCTACATGCGTTTGTTTTTAGTTTCACCCAAGTTATCTCTTGTAACCAAGAAATGAATAAACTTTGCATTCATTGCATGTAGGTGGGTATGTAACTATGCCCACTTGATTTACTTTTGTGAGTTATCTAGAGGAGTTGAGTGTGTGGCTCATTTGGTCATGCTGCAAATTCTATGGGTAGTTGAAGGACGATTTGAATGATACCAATGGTTCTTTGCTTCCATGCATAATGCTTGTTCATGTTTTCTGAGTGATCCTTCTGTAAAAGCTATTTTTTTCCCCTATATGTGGTGGTTGATTGAAATTGCAGTTGGCCTGAGCATGGGGATGGATGTGGTCCATGCCATGAAAAAAATTATGGTTCAAAAGACTTTTGAAAAAAGTGTGAATTTCGAATATGTTAACCATATTTTGATAAGCTTTATCATAAAATTATTACATTTAAGAAAACGTAAGGTTAGCATTCATATGGCCAGCATTTTAGAGTTAACATAAACATAAAGCAATCGTTTCACATCTTTTTTATAGATCACTGTGGTTGCTATGCAATGTTAAATATGCTTGGAAATGTCTTAATTGGCTAATCCACCTATTTCTCTCACGTAATTCACTCAAATGTGATATTTTGGCAATCATACAAGTGTTTTTCTATTTAACTCTTCTCTTTGGTGTAATTTAGTGGTTTAATTGTCCGGTATCTTTAAGTAGGTGTAAGACTTTAAGAAACATGCTACAGATTCCAGTCTACATAAACACATTGTCAAAGATTGGAACAAGTTGCCTGTCATGTGACTGCATAGAAGCAGAAATTTACTTTACAGTAGTATACATGTACAACTTAAAACATTAAAGATTTAGTTAACATTTGACAAACTGTCTACATTCTTTCGCTACACATCATCACCAAAATCACTTCCAATCACTCCTAAAAACCAACCATTCTTCTCATTTGGGGCATTTTATACTTGAACCATTTTCAGTGCTTATGACATTTTTATATGGTGGCTTACATCATGTGACACACATGAAAAATGTTTTTTTTTGTTAATTTCTGTGTTGATTAGCAGGTAGAAGCTTTATATTGATTGATGTACATGCAGGTGACCATGGAGGTAAAAACTTCTCGTGATATTTATGCCAAAATATATTTATAAATATGAATATAGATTTTTTAAAATTTTTCGATTGAGTAGCTGATTTGTCACATTTTTCCTTTTGGAGTTTTCTTTTTTGAGAAAAATATTTTCATCACCAATAGTGGAAATAGGAAGGGTGTAATTTTTCATTGTATGTGATAGTGGGGCAGTAGATTGCATTACCAACAGTAGTGACCTCTCCAGTTTCATGTTTTACAACATAAACACAACATTGTCAGCCATCCCATTACAACTTCTAGTGATATGCCTTAGATGAGTTGAGTTGCTTCAGAAACTTGAATCTAGTGCATTTCATAATGCTGACAAAACTTCTGCATGCCTTTTTTTTAAACTCTTAATGTGGTATCCTGTCTCATGTATCATAATATTGCATTTAAATCAAGTTATGCATTGTAATGTTAAACATGAAAGTGAGTTTTATGGAGCATTGTGTAGCATGGAAATGATTCTTAGTGTGTGTGAATTGGCAATGCAAGTGGGGGGAATGAACTGGTTAACATGGGTATTTGAATGTGAGATTCGTATTCTCTGTTTGAATGGGTTGATTAAGTCTTTTGAATTATTTTTCCAAGTGAAGTTTTATTTGGAGCAATATATGGAAATACTTTGTATAGTATGTATAGAGTGAGTGAGAAACATTGGTATCAAGTAGATAAGAGAGACTCCGATGGTTTCATCCAGGCACGTAGCCATTGTTTTATCATCAGGCACTAATGATTATGAATAAATTAAGGAATGGGATGCAATTCACGATAAAATTTCATGCTACACCTGCTGTACAGGGATATTTGAAATCAATAATAAGGAAGTATAAATGTGTACTTGGAAATGATGTTACAGCCTGGATATTGGAGATTTTAACAAGTTGTTAAAAATACACAAGCTAATTGGTTTCATGTCACTGTTTCTAGAGGCAAGTTATCATACTTTCATGTGGGTAATTTCACAAAGTTGAAAAACTTGTGGTAATGGGTGGAGGAGTTACTCACCTTTGAGCACTAAGTTTGCTACGTGCCTGAAGTAATTCTTTGGTATATGCTATGGTTGCAGAGCAGGTGTCAACATTTGGTCCCATTGGAATCACTTGCACTACAATTTGCTTTTGCCTTGAGATGATTCTGAGTTAGATTAATGGGAAAATTAAATTACCATTGATAAATTGCCCATTTTCATAATATTGAAACCCTTGTTCATTTTCTATTAACTAGCTTCATTTTATTGTTGTTTCTTTGTTTGACTCATGTCGTAAAAGTAGTGCCTAATGCTTAATGTGTTGTTGCTCTTTTAACAGAAAGGCCTCCTTTGCACCTAGTTTTTGAAATATTTTAATAATTCTGGGATCGATTATTTGAGGGACTAATATTTCTTCAAAAGGAATCACTTCAATGTTTGCATGAATTCCATGCTTAGGTAAACGTTTTGAGTATTTGATGTGCATTGCCTTTATTTAGTGGGGTAATGTTCCCCACAAGATATGCACTTGCCCTTTGCCTTGCTTGAACCATGAAAGTCAAAAGCTAAGTTTATGATTCTGAACGGAAAAGGTTGAATTACTAATGTTTAGAAGCTACCAGGAAGAAAAACACCAATTAACCTTAAATTTTGATCATATTTGTTATGCCTTATATGATCCTGAAATCTCCTGGGAGTTTTATTTGTAAATAAGATTGGAAATGCTTTTTTCTAGTCATATGAAGTGAATTTGCTCATTAGGGTAGTTGAGGCTGGGGAAACAAAAGAGTAGCCAGAGAAAACGTCATTCCACTTGATCGCTGCTGATTTTGTTTATCTTGTGTTATGGGGTTACTATTATTGTTTGGAAGGTAATTATTCCTGTGGAGTTGTGGGTTATTGTTTTATTTACTTGCTATTTACTCGCGTAAAAATGAAGACTAAGCAGTCTTGGTTGTTGTTGGATGTGTGGACGCTTTGAGTTGTGGCAGTTGCAGTTGTCCTTTGTTAACTTTTCAGTTTTCTTTGTTTATTTTTGTTGTTTTATGCCGTATTTAAACCTATTTTGAACAGTGCTTTTTAACCTTTCCACAAGCACTCTTGTTTTCTTTGTTTGCATGGCTCCTATTTATTTTATACTTCATTATCCCACACTAGTAAAATGAATGCAACCAAGTGCACCTGAAATTGCTGAATAACCAGTAATCCCAGTTTTGTTGATTTTTTGTAAGGTATTACTTAAGTGTTGCTTTTCAAGTACTTAACTAGTGAATAACTCAAAATTGTTGTTAACATAGCAAAATGAAAGGAATTTGGCAAAAAAAACCTTCAACTTTTGCTCATTGTGTCTTCGTAGTGTGGTGTCCTGCGCAAATCAAGCCACCAGCTTTAAATCCTGCCAACAAATCCACTTCACAAATTCACAGCATTTTAAAGATATTTTATATAAAAATAAAGTAGAAATTTTTTCACTGCTGTAGGAAATGGAGCACTGCTACAAAATAAAAACTTTATGGTTTGCTGCTTTCCTAACAGCATTTAATCTAGTATTTCATCTTATAGAAAATAATAAAAAAAATAACTTAGACCATAGTATATAGTGTATTGGTAGGAAAGGTGATTATATAGTTAGTTTTTAAATGAAGGCCATGGGGAAAAAAGTCAATTACTAGTTCATGCCATAATTACATTGGCCCATTAAAGAGGCTGTGTGTCTCGTAAATGATGTTTTTATCGCAAATGTTGGAGATGAGCATGTGAATTGAATCTCTGCATTATACTGTTGTGTATTCCATGTTGTACTCATGGTGAATTTTGACAGCTGTCCAGCATTCAATATATTTTTAGGATTCCCTTCCAATGAATTTAAGGATACTTTTTATGTGTAGCCATTTTGGTGTGCTAAAAAATATTGAAATTAGTGCACGGTGAATGTTGAAAATAAAAATAAAATGCAGTTCATCCTATAGATAACATCTTCCGTATGTGTCTGAGCATGCTGCAGTCCTTCATTGCTGCACATGTTGATTTACATTTTGACACAGTTTTCTGCATTGCAATATACCTATATTGAATAATGCAAAGAAAGCTCTCGCCTGCAGGTGTGCTTGGCGAAGAGTTTTTTTTGACTTAAATGGAGAAAAGAAAGTCAATTGCTCTTTTTAAGGGGGAACCTAATTATTTCAGTCAGACACTGTTTCGTCAATTCTCATTATCACCTTATTTATGTTCATATGAATGATATTGCTTAAGTTTCAAATGCACCCCCCAAGTCATTGGGTTGTGCTCGTATTACTTAAAAGACAAATTGTAAATCATGTTATTTTAAAAGTATGCACT
Source organism: Pyrrhosoma nymphula (assembly GCA_963573305.1). Classification (NCBI taxonomy): domain Eukaryota; kingdom Metazoa; phylum Arthropoda; class Insecta; order Odonata; family Coenagrionidae; genus Pyrrhosoma; species Pyrrhosoma nymphula. Next base: position 44,572,168 of record OY754337.1, on the reverse strand, counting down.
ATTATTCCAAAGTGTTGATTATCAGTAACAATTGTGAAAAATGATAGAATTGTTTATCATACAATTTTTGCCTTTATTTTTTTGATGTGGAAGTCTTGGGAATAAAATTATAAACATCTCAGTGCTTTCCTGTCCTTTCTCTCGGCACTGCACATTTGTCCACTAAAAACAAACACCAAGTGTTCCACAATGGCACAATTTAAGGTGATCTTGGATGAAGTTCATAAGCTACTAGGACCTATCTGTCATGGTCCTAGTAGCGGCTTGCTGTCATGAGTTTTCGTCCTTGGTTGATGTTGCCGTTTGGGATCCTGATGTTTCTTCAAGCGCTCGGAGCCGTAGTTTTTTGTGCTTTCCTGTTGAGAAATAAGAAAGAAAATTACGAAAATTCCGAGTTTTGCTAAGGTTGAAAGGACGTTTATTGCCCTTCCGCAGTCATTGTCACGCATTCGGGACAAAAAGTCGTGCTTTTGGGTGGATGACACGGCGCTGGGTTGACCAGGGGTCACGTGTGTAACTTGTATCCCGTCGAACAATTACAATTATCTCCCTTGCGGCTATTTATCGGCATTAATTAGTATAAACCTCAATTGTTGGCAATATGGCGGCCGCCGCTGAGCTCGCCTCACAGTTTTACAACTTGTTTGCGCAGTGAGTATTTATATCTTTTCAAATTTATGAATGTCGAAATGTGGGCGTAGTGTGAGAGAGATACTATAACTTCGCGAATCTCGAGTGAAAACTAACGCAGCCAGAGCTATAAAAAAAGATTCACCTAATGCACACTCTGACGATGTTCCACAAGTTTTGGATCTGGGTAAGCTGTTTTACATTAAAGAAGCAGCCATGGTTGCTTATTCGATATGAATAGTCAACGTTGCCAAAGATTTCGACTTGAGAAAATGTGGCTTGTAGACTCACCAAATATAATAAATGTTGTATGGGGAGACGGCGCACAGTGGGCTGACATAAAAAAAAGCTGGCCAAAACCTCTAAAACGATTTTTTTATTCCGGAAGTTGAAACTTCGAATTAACATTCTCAAATAGTTTTTGCATGACATGCCTCATTTAATTTTTTCTTACTTGGACATTAACAATATATATGGGGTCAAAGCTGAACAAATTTCACAAATAACGCCCACTTTCGATTTTTCTCTGCAAATTACCAAAATTAACCTCTTCAGGGTGTCCGGCAACCGGGAAAACTCAGGGAAATATTTTGTTCCGGAAAACTCAGGGAATACTCAGGGAATTTTTGTATTTTTCCGAAAAACCCTGGAAAATGCATGGCAGCCGATTTCCATTAAGGCAGAGAGAGAGGTTTAACCTGCACCTTTGCTTGCATTATACTCGGCTCAGCGTAGCCTTGCGCTCCCTGTTCATTTAATACTCTTTTCATAGCTGTGCGCCCGCTCGCAGCTTGTGCTTCGTCATCCCACACCACTCTCCCTATGCGCAGTCTAAGGGGCCGATTGCATAACAAGGCAAATTCCACACGGAATAATTCCCATGTAAAATGGCTGCTACAAATGGAATCTGAATTGATGCCGACATCTGTCACCGGAAACAGAATTTCACGCGGAAATCAAGATTCTGTTCGAAGAGCCGTACGAATGGAATTCTTGGTGTGGCCAAATTTACGAGAAATCTAAACGTCTGCGCATGCGCAGTGGCATTTCCCGCATTATACGAAAACCATTCGGCCGGCAACCTAAATGGATAATTGGACATTGTTATATGATTGATAATCCTCACCCAATAATCTCAACCCTTCTCGTTTTAATGTTTGCAGAAATGTTTTTGAAGGAGCGGAAATACATTTTGCGGTCACTGCGTATGGAAATCACGGCCCTCGGGTTCGTAGTCGACAGGGCCACTGTACAGGGTCAACCCAAGTTAATTATAATTCGTGTGTTGTCCAACAAATACAATTTTGTTTTACATAATTGAATGCTTTTGGGCGTTAGATCCGTACTTATCACAAAGCAATTAATTCACAGTTTCCAAAATGTTCATGTAAAGTACAGTGAAGCCTTTGGGGAGAAGAGGAAAGGTACCAAGGTCTCAAGAGAAAAAGAATAAGAAAGAGGTACATACTGCAAAAATTTCAAGAGCTGCAAACCAAAATAACGTAATTTCTTGAAAAGACGATAAATTTGTTTCTGAAATTGAATCGGAAATGCACTCATTGAAAAATGTCACACCAGTTTCTTTTATTTACATGTTCTTTATCAAACTAGTCTGAATCTACTTTATTGTGTCCAAATTGCACCTGACTCAGAATTTTGCTGTCAGTTAACAGTTTTTGTTTATTTGTTGGTTGAAATAAAACCCGTATAATACTCCACATTCCTTGTATATTCTTACGTTTTTAACTCAAAGTAGGGACCGAAATGTTTCGTTTTTTCATGTTTGCAACATTATGACGATTTGATTAGAAATTCATTAAAAATATGTTTGAAACAAAGTGCAGCAAGACCCTGGAAAATGCAAAACATTTGCCTGGAAAACTCAGGGAAAAAAGAAATTGAGATTCACCGGACACCCTGCTCTTGCTGTACTTAAATGGATTATCATATGGAAAAAATTATTACACTATTGTACAGTTCTTTCTCTTTCATTTGATGGTTTTCTTAAGTTTCTATTTTATTATTAACAATAGATACACAGCAAAATGGCGGATCCTATTTTCAGTCAATATTTTACAATTCGTGGAGAACAATTAGTTGGTGTCGCCTGGTTACGCTAAGTAACTCATACCACGCCACTCTACAAAGCTTCTAGATTGTGTATATAATAAACAATCTTGCGCATATTTGTGACCCCGAATATAAAACTAGAATCTCGATACATAACCCGATTTTACGTAAAATTTAATTTAACACAAGTGAATGAGCGGTCCCGGCCGACTTCTATAACAATATTATTTATTACGGGCATCCGCCCGTAATTGCAATTGCAAGTAGGATACATCCATTTAAAAAAATGACAAAAGTTTAAATTGCACATTAAATATTGGTACTTTACAAAAACAAAAAATGCATTCATTAAAAAAATTGAAATTACACGTTGATAATTGATACAAAGAAAAGAAACCTGTTCATACAGAGCACAGCAAGAGTTCAGTGCAATGCAGTAAAATATATGTAAAGAAACCTCTAAGACATGTAAAAATAGTAGACATAATATATTCATAAATAAATGATGAAATGAAATTTCACAGTCATATAAAACAACGGAAATAGACATTATGGTTATACATATGAACAAAATGCCTAAGTCAATGCATAAGCAAACAGTTTCCTCTTTAAATTTTCTGGATTTATATTGAATAGGTCAATGTCACTGCATTTATAGTTAATGTTCCTATAGTATTCTTATGGAATCATTTTATTTTACGTAAATTCGATGTAACGATTTTACGTGAGGCTATTTTGGTCCCCGGTGTAGGTATACATTTGATTTTACGAAATGAAACAACAGAAATTTAAAAAACTGGAATATTCTTGCCCATATTTAAATGAAATATTTAATTTAATGCTGTACCACTGTGAAATACATCCGTAACGAATCAATACATGGCATTTTAATTGCTTGTATATCATATTACTTTCCCATCTTTCAGCACGAAAAGTTATTGGATCAAGGTGTTTACTTGTTTACGCCCCAACAGTAGCGCCTGAATGCTCACGCGAAGCTGCTATAAGACATTGAGATAGGAATCCCGTCAGTTGTTCCGAGTGACGAGATGAAGCTCGCTTTGGGGTTGCCTACAAACACGCGTGTCGTGACACTGGCGCGCGTTGTTGAGCGGAATAAAGTACGGACGTTTGTCCTCGACCGATGCCAAGAACAGAGGCGATTGGGAAGATAGGTGGCATTGTAGTATTATATAATACATCACAATTGATGGCTCAAACTCGCTTAAATCGGCATAAACGCTTGGCAATAAATTTTTTCCTGCAGAAACATAATTACTCACTATCTTCCCCATGTACTGGATAGGTCTGTTTTGGTTGCGTTGTCTGTACTTTCCAAAACTAGAGCTATAAGCGGAATTAGATACTCGGTTTGGATTAGCCAAAAATAAATTGAATTGAAGAACCAAGCAATATCAAAATAATAGCGAACACTGTAATTCAGGACAGAAATTTTAATAAATTATAATTACAACTTGTGTTAACATATATGCTACACCTGCGCTGTTTTTACCATTTCGCACCGGAGCCTTGCAATGAAAAATACTTTCCTTGTCATTAGTGCCGTGAGCATATCCCTGTATTCCTCCACACGGAACTCTCGTGGCAAGGAATCGCACTGCTATACTCCTCGTCTGTTTTGGATCACAAATCAGGGAAGCCGGATCCTTTCCTCGATCACTGAGCAGAGGTGATAACGACCCTCTTCTCAGTACCTACCATCCCTACTCACGGCAATTCGTTTACTCAGTGCATTTACTAAAAATATTTGCCACCAAAAATATTTACTTCTGGGCCTATTTTTTATTATACGCCCTGAAGTTCACTCCTTATGTTTCGTTCTGCATTTACTACTTTTAAACGGAACTTTACCGTTATTATTAACAAAGTTCGTGATAATGAACACTCGCGACAATTATATTTATAGTAGAGTTCTGTTTAAAATTTGGAAGGGCACAGAAAAAAACCAAATGTAATTCTGAGCTTATATTTTCCCAGCGTGCTACAAATATTGTTATTGTAAATCCACTGAGTATGTAAACAAATGCTTGACCACGGACACCCGCAGTGGAGGAATCTACCACTGATTTTGAGACGAAAGGTTGGAGATTACCCCCGCCCGCATGCCCCTGGAAAGGGTCCGGCGACCAGAGGGTTGGGTAAACGATAAAGTTGTCATTTTTAGGGTCGATCCCTCAGTGGGGTCTACATAATTGACTCATTTAAACCGGTTTTCCCCATATGACTCCTCTCGCTCAAGGCACGACGAAATTCATCTGGGCGTGACTCATTCAGCAAGAAAGAGAAGGGAGTAACTTGAGAAGATCGCTCCTTCGCCTTATCTGTTATTGTCTACCCCCGCCCAGCTTCATCTACATCTACAAAATACCCTGCAAGCCACCTCAGGGGTGTGTGGCAGGGGGTGAGTAATCACCAACATGCATTACACTATACCCTAAAGTTAGTGTAACTACGACTAATTATGCATTAGCATAAATCGCTAATGCGTGTCATGAGGCGAAGCCTCACAAGCATGCAACACTACACTACCGATGTCATCAAAATGGAGAGTGACCTCAATATACATGCATTCTACAACTACACAGATGGACAGGGACTCAATACCCATGAAGAAAACATGCTAGGCGTGCTGTTAGTATGTACTAGGTAACAGATAAGGATTCAAATATTAGGAGTACTACTACTACTAAGAGCTACACTACCTAACGACAAACCTAGATAAAAGTATCATGGCAGCTATTATGGTCCCTTATCGTTCGTGGGAAAAATGACATCTTAAATCTATCCGTTCTGCAGTCTAGTTCCCTAATTTTACTCTCATGATCTGATCTACCGTAGTATGTCGGATTTCGTAAAATATTATCAACGTCGTCAGAGAATAGACCGGTTTGGAACTTACTTATATTTTCCCACTTCGCTTCGACACTGGTGGGGGAAGAGTTAGGGCTCTTTTTGGGGGTTTCCGCAGCCAACACTGGGTTGATGCTCACACGAAATAATGGGAGCCTGGTCGATTCATATCGAAACCTTATCCCTTAATTACCCCTGGGACTTTTTTTGCTTGCTTGCATCTCGCTTAGCCGCAGAGCAGTGTTGGCATGCCGTTCGCTCTCCTGCGTGGAAAGATTTACACCGTTTATAAATGGCATTCTTATGCCTCCATTAAAAAATATACGTGTGAGCAACGTTAACTTCGTATAGAAAGGGTGGAATACTAAATTTTACCACTCACAATGTCGCTTGGATTTATTTGTTATTCCTTCTCTTAGACGAAATTTAATGAGAGTAGTGAATCTTCCTCATCGAAACGAAAACCACTGCATCTTAAAGACTGGGTTTATAGCCAGTGATTTTGCTGGCTATCTTAACCATTTGGGAGCACCACAGTCTAGAGTACATAGGGCTAGATGATGACACCCTGAAAAGTTTTCATGGAAAAACAAATGAAGGAAACAAAGGCCTGTAGCCATGAAATGTTGACTGGCAATGAAGTAGATTAAAGTGATGAGGTCATCCCTGAACCCCTAAAAAGAATATATCCTCCAGGCATTAAATATCTTGCATCATTTCTCATTACTCCATGAAGTTCATGATTTTAAAGAGAATGTGAGAAAAATTGAAAAAGTAAACCACTCAAAAATGGTACAATTAAAAGTGCAAAAAAACCACATTATTTTAAAAAGACAATTCACTAAATGAATTTTTTCATTTTTCCCAGGCAGTTAATTAGTTTACTATGCAATGTTATTTAACTTTCATTGCGTGGTGTACTTTTATAATTAATGTCTTGGATAGCTTTTTTAAAATGTCTTATTTTCAAATTTTATCTCTCTGTAGAATTCACACTCTCTCACAGGGATGATTGTCTAATTATCACTTGATTTAGCCACATGGTTAAATTCTTTACCTATACTTTAGCCTGAGCAGCCAAATAGCTATGATTATATTCTGAAATTCTGTTGTACCTACATTTTGATTTAAAATATAATTATATCTCCAACACAATTAAAAGTTTTGTTTTCTACAGCGGAATATAATATATAATGATCTCTTTGTAGTGAAAATAGTTTCAACATCGTTGTGTTCTCATATGTTGTGAAATCTCAGCACATTTTTCAAAATCCGCTAATATCTTGATTTTACTTGATTGTATATACAGTCACCGCATAAAGTCTGGCGACATCGGCAACTTAATCCCCTTAATTCACTAGCCCCCAAGACGAGGTTCCGAATCATGACTACTCTAGCCACTTTCTCACCTCCTTCCCACACCCCTCCTCTCTACCTCTCCCCACCCCTCATTTTTGAATCACTCAAATCGTAGTTTCGCTTATTCGGCGCATTTGTCGATGTCGCCAGACTTATGCGGCGACTGTACATACATCAAGGCCTGCCGAAAAGGGTCGTTTTATCACACTGCGGAGTCCTTCGTGCGGTCTGTTTCGGGTGAACATATTTTGCTGGCTGTAGAAACTACATTTCTTCTGTTAAAAATAGCAAGATTTATTTTCATAGTAATGAAATACACTGATTTATTTCCAATTCTATTTAAATCAATTTAAATGTTTATTATAACCTCCTAAGAATTCAGTACCGTCTAGAATTCTTGTGAAAGAATACTGTTTATGTCTATTTCTTCCAATAAGGTATAATGAGTTGAACAAAAGAACTACTTAATGACCATAGTTGCACATTCATCACATACATTTACATGAATTTATTCTTAAAAGCCAGACTCGTGTCCTGCATTAATTAGACAGTAATCACGCTGATTCCAAATCCAAGGTATTAAATGATATTCTGACATTAAAAACTTAAATCTTCACAAAAGAACACAATTTACACTTTCACCATTCTCCAAAAGCAGCAGGTTATATTTTTAAGGAATAAAAAAAATTCTCTTCGTTCTTTTTTATATACTATCTGAAGTCTTTTTCATCTTCACTACCCGAGCTCAGTTTATGTTTTTCACTCGGTAACAACAGATCCATTACCTCTTTCGGCAAGCTTGATGTTTTCTCCAGTGGAACTGGGGAGAAGTTCGAAATTACAGGATCTGATGTAAGAAGTAATCTTCGAAATAAGTCCTCATTGGTGGCCACTCAAGACCTTTTTCTCGTGAAACGGTCGCGATAGTTTCTTATGTCCTTATTCCGAGCCTCTATTGCTTCTTCTGAGAGTTTTCCCAATAGAAGAATCGAGTCTTTCGCAATATCAACTCCGTGAATAAGCAATTTATGCACTGTCGGTGGCATATAATACCACGGGTATAATTTCACAAATTGTTGGGGTGTCAGCAGCAGTAACTCCTAAATACTTCATCATTAATGGAGAGACCACTCGAAATTGCCTTCAATATTATGGAGAACCTTGTAATGAGGCTAACTTTGATTCCTATAGCATAAATCGAAATCTGTGAGAAGCGCTTACTTATAAATAAAATGTCAAATGATTTTAAAGAATAATGCTCTGAAACTGGAAACAATAATAAATGCTGAAGGCAATATTTTCTCCATTCCTGTTATTGCAGAAGATAGCGTGGGATTGTCAAAGAATCGCCTAGCCGTGTTCCCATCGTTAGTTATCCCGTATTCCGGCCTCGGCACATCCTCAATCAATCCCATTTTTTCTCCTAAAGAATTTTGCAGCTTAGCCTTTCTGTCTCGCAGTAGTTGTGTATATTTTCCACGCACCTATTTGAGAGGTTTAGTATTCGTATTATATTCAAATATTCATTAATGTAAAACTATGTTTGCAGTTGACGTTTTACACTTACCTGCCATAGCTTGAAATCAAGACGATAAGATAAATGTAAGAGGCACTGAAAATCTCATGCCGCAATGCAGGGTAGATATTCCAAATGAGTGATTATCCCCACTCACTGGTCTTAGCTTCATCTCGTCAAGTTTATTCATATTGGATATTTTAACCCCACAAATGAAACATTTTATGTTCCCACTTTCAGTCAATGCGTTGATCACCTGGGAAGGCATTACTTTAAGTGTATACATGCGTTTATAAATCATTAACTTTACTATCTTGATTCGTAACCGTTAATCGTTAGATAACTTGTTAATCCTGAGGCTGCCTAAGTTGGTTAAGAGCCTGAAAAAAAAATAGAAATGATAAAAGGAATTTAAAGCAAATACTGACGCCCCAAATTTGCAATATATTTGGTTCGACTCAGGAGATGTAAAATGAAAAAAGCCTAAATACTGACAGTTTCCTTCCGGAATTTCATAACGAATTTTATCGCATTTCAATCAAAAGATCCCTAAACTTTTATAGTCAATAAATACACAAATGATTATAAAACACATGCCTTAATAAAGTCAAGAATGTAGAAAATAAAATGAAATATCACCACTAGTGCCACCAAAAAAGATGTCATTGTAGTTGGATATCGGACACTGATACACACACGGGTAAAAACCGAAGTATAAGGATAGCAGAAGACACAAACATAACTATTCCACATCAAACCAGAATTACAACTAAATGTGCACGTGCATTTCGTTGGAGAAGAGATAATCTGCTCCCGAAAATATCCGCAACAGACAGCACGAATGGCTCCGCAGTTTCATAAAACGACCCTTTTCGGCAGGCTTTGAAGTATGTACATAGTTAGGGTTAGGTTGGGGAATTGATGCCATGCGACACCAGGTGAGGGCTGGTGCCTTCGAAAGAGAGTTTGTATGTCAATGAGAGATACACATTTCCTTCCGTATCTCTCAATGTTACAACCAGGAGGTTGATTTACTATAGGTGAGAGTAGAGCTCACCCCGCGCAAAGACATTGACGTGTAAAATTCACACATTCAGGTTGGGGGAGGGGGGGAGTCCCTTTCCCTGGGCCACCTGTGATTTTCATGAAGTTTTACTAATAATCCTGAGGATTTTCGCAGGGGGTTTCCAGAGAGGTTGAACCTGGATTTGAATCCGAGACTCTCCGGTCGGTAGCCTAGCGCTCTACCTACTAGACCACGACGACCTCTGTATCCATGTTCATGATTGTTAGATGGCAAATAGCGACATTTTAGGAATTCTAAAACTTGACCACGGTCACCCATCTGTCCACGGCCAGTGGTGTTCGGCGTGGCGACCTCCAGTCGACGACCGGTTTGGTCGGTTGACCCTTTAGTCCTAGCCGCTTGAATCATGCCACTCAAACCTGTCCAAACAGCTATCCTGTTTCCTTGATTTTGCTAAAATTCTGCCCACTCGAACTTTTATACCTACTAGTAGTCCACGATGAGTCGCCTACTTCTAGCGTCAAACTTGAGGTTTCTTCAAGATAATCTTCTGTGGGGTTGACGTTGACAAAGCCGACTCTTGGATTCATTCCATTTAATCTGTTTACGTTGCTGATGAACTCATATTTGAAATATTTTCGCTCTAATCTTCACGCAGATTATTCATGTTACTTGTGATTACTATAGCTGATACAACTGAAGCAGAAAAATGGCCTCTTTAAATTTCTTTGAAGCTATAAAAACATAAATCAAATTACGAACAGAATTAATTTAGCTAACAAAAGCATGTATGACTGTAATAAAATATTAAACTCAAAGTTAATAACACAAAAGACCAAAATCAATTTATGTTACACAATAATTCGACCGTTACTTCTATATGGTGCAGAAACATGGATCATGAACAAGAAAGAAGAAAGGAAACTGATAGTATTCGAAAATAAAGTCCTGAGGAAAATCTCTGGCCCCACTAAGGAAAATGAAATATGGAGAATCAAACGGAATAAGGAAATACGAGATCTCTACAAAGAGATATAACTGCATGTGTCAGGGCAAGAAGAATGAGATGGCTTGGGCACGTTATGAGAGCGGAGCAGGGCTCATGGCAGGGATGTTACCAGTGGGAGACCAGAGGGAAGACGACCACCGGGAAGACCAAAAAAAGGTGGTGGAATGGAGCAAACACGGACATAAACCGGATAGGGGGAGCAGTGGAAAAAGATAGAGACCGAGGAAGATGGAGGGCACGCGTTGGTGAGGCCAAATACCAGCTTGGGCATAGATGGCCATGGGAGTAAGTAAGTAATTCAACATGCTACTACTGCGGATGTCACTGTCACCGTCCATCACATTTATCCTATGGCGATCCGACTGCTGAACAAAAATAATCAAACGCCAATTTTTGCACAGCGTTGGCGAGCTTCTCTCCGGCGACGGGGGACAAGGAGGTTAGAAACAAATGGAGGCGACAGGAGCTTCCGCTTCCCGTAGCAAAAAAATCCGCCATCTTGGTACGCACTTGCGCGAATTTCAAATGGACATAGTGAGGTACATTTCGGGTGTTGTCATTCGAAAGGTTTGAGTCTTTAACCGGATTTAGTCGCAGTTTACTCTAGTTTAACCATTTATCACCGCGGTCATACATTTTGTTTTGAGCGTAGTGGGCTTTGTTTATCCTTCCCATCAACTTTCCTCCACCAATTTCCATGAAATTTCAGGCGCTCCTGTCGCCTCCACATACTTCGATGGGGGCGATGCGGTAATCGTGGATGCTCGTTTCAGAATACATGCGGTGAACTGCAGTTGAAGTTGACGCTTGATGCTGGAAGCAATCGTGGACTTGACATCACTCTCACATTCACATTTTCTGTTCGCTCTGTTGCGGACGAATAATCGCTTCAGAACGGGAGGAAAGCCATTAGGATCAGAGTAAAGAAGGAGAAGAAGAGCCCGATGCCGTCATTAGCCTGCTCTTAAGGTTTTTCCAACGTAGAATGACTTGAATCTCATTTTAATTCATATTATAATTACTTACAGAAAAATTTGACCTCAGTTTGATATGAACAAGAGAATCCTAAATTCACGCGCTATTTTTTCGCAAATCGTGTCTGAAATTGCAGTGTTTAGTGCGGGTATAACATGGGAAAAAATAGTATTTTTGTGTCCAATAAAGAATGCTATTTTTGCGAAAACTGTTTATGAGGAGCAAATTCTCCCAGAAATTTGAATGATGATAAAATTAAGGCACCAATATATCTTAGTTGAGTAGTTATTATCAAATAACTAAGGGGAAAATTCGTCAGTTCAGTAGAAATGGCGCTACAGACGGCTCTCCTACGACGGTATAGTTTTCATAAAAAAATATAGTCGTCAAATAATTACATATTTATCATCTTTTTTTCAAGCAAGGAATTTAAACATGCGGACAGCAAAAGCATCATTTTTAAATACGAAGAACGAAAAGATGGAATGCAGTATTTGTTTTGACTCACTCAGGTGGAATGGACCTTTGAAAACGAAAGACTCGAGAAACGAAGAAACGAGTGCCCCAAGTAGAAGACCACGGTTTTACGTCACATCTTCCGGACGGAGTGTTTTAGTGGAAGTGCAATCCTCAAAATGCCATAGTAGGGATTAGATTACCTTTTAAAAAAATTGCTAGCGCCGCCAGAACTCGAACCCAGGCCCTCCGTACGCGAACCAATTACTCCTGCGCTAATGCGGATTATCAAGTCGCTTTCTTGCTTGCTTTCCGTTTCAAAGATGTCAACCGTGTTTTAAGCCGAATATTTCATAAAATGCCGAGTGAATTCCCGTATCGTATTAAAATTGAAAATTTTAAAAATAGCATTGAAGTTCACAACTCTGTAGGAATGAGGTAATCACGAAGCCCGCAATTACTTATGGACTTACTTATAAAAGTTTATTTTTATCTAGACTTTCATATTTTAAATTTTGCTCGGTGGCACCGTGTCGTCTTTACTTCAAATGAAATTCTCAATCTAAAGTTAGTTATCAGTAACTAAGGAGCACATTCAGAAGATCTCTCCCATGGGAGATGCACGAGAGAAAAGCTTTTAGAACACCTAGCTTGGAGAGCTTTCACCCCTTGTGTTACGCACACCCCTTTCTCCCAGGGTTTGCTTTCCCGACTGTTGAATATGCAACAGGATTCTATTTCTCCCGAGCGTCACCTTTAGCTCTTCCACAAATCCAGCTGGAAAAAAATGCGCCGGTAAAATAGAGGAGTTCCAACAAAATTAGAACGCACACAATACTATATGTATGTACGTACTATATAAACCGCTCGTATCACTCGCGCCCGGAGCGGTTTTTTGGGGACGAGTCAAAGGGTCTTCCACGTCGTCCATTCGCCTCGACTTGAAAAACTGAACACCAGATTCGCGTTGTGGGAACGAATGCCACTCACGAATGTCGGCGGGTGACGAGGCGAAACACGAGCGCGAATGTGTAAAGGTGGTGAGGTCAGAAGACTGAGGTTTGTTTTCGAGAAGGAATCGTATCGCTTGCAGATAATTCGACTAGAGGGCAGTCGTCCGTTGAGCGCCCGTTGTTGAGACTGTATTATCGACTGATAATTTCGTTTTGCTTCATCGGAATGGCAGGAAGATTGACCAGGTTTACCCGAATTCTTGTCGAATAGTGGTTGATTTTGTGGCCCTAGGAAGCACGAAATTGGACATTCTTTAATAGTGAAGTTGAATACTTTGAACCACCGGACAACTGCAGCGTCCAGCTTACAATGTCTGCGAAGTTATCAGCTTCTTCTTCGGCGCACGATGGTAGACACGTCGCATATCAGGCGAATGGAACGCTTAAAGGTAACGTATGTGATATTTCATGAAGAAATAACGCGTGCAATTTTCCACTTATTCACCGTTATTTCTTCACTTGCGGAAGGTGCCCGTTGAAATTCAACGGGTGTGAAAAACATTGAACTTATTTTATAAGAAAATCACAAAACTTGGAGAATACCTTTGGCTTGATCATTTGAGGAGTTTGTATCCTATCTTGTACGTTGTGTTCGATGTAGTAGATATTATGACCGTTTTCCAGGTGCACGGAGAGATGGTCCTCTTTCATGCACGGGAAACCCAAAAATAAGTGAATATAAGTTAACTGCACTTTAACACCTTTAAACATATATAAATAACTCGCAACGTTTGTGATGTGGAAATTGGTCTTAAAACAATTCGCAATCGTAATGAGAGGCAGACTGTTCCACTACGTGTAATACATCTGAGTATTAAACGATAATAAACAACGATGTGTTTATTGTGGCAACATAGGCATTATTACCATTACTATTCGCTGCACCAAAGTATTCTTGCACATTTTATTAAGTGTGCAGTATATTTAATTCCTTTATGTGTATCGTTTACTACGTAAGTGTTCTCTCATATACATGCAGTACCTCTATGAGAGCTACTATGTAAATAGATATCGAAGGCTATACTTCTTCTAAACATGCATTGAATTTATCGATTACCCCACGAAGCAATCTATCATGGGGCCCTTGGGACTCTGGGCTCTTCTTATTCAGATTTTCTTTCTACGTGTTATCATGGACCTGCAGGAAAACGTGATATTTAAACGCTAGAGGCGTGAATATCCTTTGAAAATCAAATCTCTGGTTGTCAAGGAAATGTGTTATTGTTGATTTCAGAAAAAATGTGAGATTTTTCATCTAAAAACATGATATACAAACAAATATGACGCGCAAAAGAAAATCGAATACAAGAATAAGAAACTTCACTTATTCAGCCATCCGATTAAAAATATTTCAACCCTCTATCTTGAGCGGAAGTAATTTTAAAAAGTCAAAAATTATATCACTGCACAAAACCTAATACATACATAGTGTATCAAAGGGCCGGCACCTTTTTGGAACCTTTTGGAGCCCTGAGATCTTTTTGGGCCCAGACATATTTTTAAAATAGTCTACAATTTTCCTCATGTCTTGAACTATTAGTCTGCAAAATTTCAGCGCGATCAGAGTAAAACTGTAGATTTGTATAAAAACCAAACAGACAGACAAACATTCTTCTTTAAAAATATAGACGATGTACAATTTCAACTCTATTTCGCGAGAATCTTCGGATAATATATGTGATATTTGCTCATTCAACTTTATGTACTGTGTAAGGAAGCGCTTTGGTATCCCAGTGGGTTGAGCCAACAGCTGTTGATAGCAGGCTCCGGGTTAAAAGTCGGGTAATGCTTATGGGGACTCCCTTAGTTAGACTCAAGATATTCTTATTTTTCGGCACTAGAGTATTATGGAAAATCGCAGGCGTCTTAGGGAAAGGTCTATTGTGGAGGTCGAGTCCATAACTTTACGTGCGAACGTATTCGAATTAAATAAAGTCCATTGCTGCCATATGTATTCGATATTGAGCATTAAACTGTCTCTACATGGAACATTTTTTCTATAGTTGGTCTGGGTAGAGGTCTTTGCCTTTAGTCTAGGTGTATACTCAGCACCCAAAGCTCTCTATAGTGGACGCCTAGATAGACATGAGGCGCTCGAGCCGGATTAGTCGCCTAATTGAATAGTTCTCGATTTATTTGCTGTGTTAAATGGAGTTCATACTCCTGGAGATTGTTTTTCTAAGTTTGTCGTGTATTGTGAACCTTTTGAAAAAACCTCAGTTTTTCCCAATTGAGTTCAAATGCTGTTGGTGCGTAATTTGACGTCAAAATCAGCTTTACACCCAAGACTTGAGGATCAGCAAGTTTTGATATCGTTGCCGCGAATGCATTATTCTACTCCTCAGTTTATCTCAGAATCGAAATTATTTTGTTGCGGAAAACCCGATAACGGCGAATTTCGATTGTCAAACCTACCCCAGCTTTGAAGTCGTGGGGGATTTTATTCGGCCTATAAGTTGAAGCGATCTTTAGGATCGTTCTAATTCTTGATGACTTTAAATATCTGATATAAAGATTTTCATGGTAATTATTATGCCAAAAACTACACAAAAGTTCAACTTGAACATTAATATGCATAACTGTGATTATTTACATCATGGTTCCATAGAAGCTAGAACCTACGAAACGACACTGGTCCCATTTCTTTAAAGCCTTGGACCCACGGATGACGTTGATGGAGTTCAGGTGCTTGCGAAATTTTATTTTAACCCGCGTCCTCTTAGGGGGCCGTTCAAGTATTTCGTAAGACGATTTATGCAATTTCTGACCCCTCCCTCCCCCTATGTAAGACAATGTAAGATTTTCCCAACCTCCCTCCCTCCCTATCAGTCTTACGTACGACGTTATATATTTGTCTCTACTCTTCGTTAAATGTTCGCTTTCTGCAGTTTTATCTTCCCATAGAAGCCATCGCACAGCTTTGAGCACTGGATATCGTATAATTATGCAGTGTTGGAGTACCACATTCATTGAGCATGGAAGTTATGAAGCTTGCCAGACAGGCGACAGAATAGGAGCATTGGTGTAGCGGTGAGATTACGGAAAATTAGCCATTAACGAGCGGATGCTGCATGTCACTTCTACATTTCATTCGGAAACAATACAAAGTTTCAAGACGGACAAAAATCTTACGTACGTTGGTTCCAGACCCCCTGCTCCCCACTTACATACGACAATATAAGATGATCCCAACCAAAACGTCTTGCGTAATACTTGAATGGCACCTAAAAACGATGGCATTGGAGAGTCTGTGAGAAGTTCATCACGCTCTGGATATTGTTTTCGCATATATTGATGGACTTAAGTGAGAGAGATAGGCGAAGTGATGGCATAAATGAAACAATGATATGCAAATACAGTAGGGGCGTGCTAATAAATTGCTTGGGCATCCTTTGATCTTATGTGGAACATATGTAGACAACGGTGCTTTCTTGTCGTTGCCGTGAAATTATTACTTGGAGCTACGTAAAAATTCGTGTATGGTGTACCAGCACCCCCTGCCACATGTCCCTACGGCAGCTCATAGGATTGTATCTAGATGATGGCATCACCGTCTTAAATTGTGTATATTGAAAGCATTTAAATTGTGTATATTGATTTCGGCTTAATGAAAATTAGTGGACATTTCATGAGTTTTTAATGTTACTAATTATTTCAACGTTATAATAAACGGCATTCTATTTTCATTCGTGTTCAGTAAGATGAAGAGTCGGAGAAAACGAAAGCTGGTCTTGCAAGTCATTGATACGAGGGGAAAGTGCGCCGGGATTGAAAAGGCCTCGAGGTTGTGAATAATTAAGAAGGAAATCTCCTGCCGTCAAGGGAGCGTTTAGATCTTGTCAGTTTTTGAAGTGAGCTAACTTTATTATTTACTGCAAATTGGGGAACTCGCAAATTATTTTTTCCGTGAATGCTTTCAACGCCTATGCGACTCTTTTATTAAGGAGGGAAATTGTGAAGTTGGCATTGGAGGCAGGCTTGAATGGTGTAAAATTAGAGGCTGTCTGTATTTTTCATTATTGCACCTGGGTGGAATTATACATGAATATCCCCCTCTTCACCGTCACTCAGGTGTGGAGCCTTGGAGTGGAGCGGAGTAGGATGGATAAATGTGTGGAAGAAGTTGAAAACATGGAAATCAGAAAGCGGAGAGGCTTTAAATGGCATTCACTAGGCATGTACATGCACGCGTATTGGCGTAGGGTATATCACTAACGTGTAGAAATTCGCCATGTATATTCCAGGTTAAGGTATATGATTATTTTATATTGAAATACCATGCATTGCTGTTAAATTGTACGATGGTACAGAAGGAAATGCACCATATAAAAATGCGTTCATGTTCTGAGGAACTCCTTTGGGAGTCAAATTTTGAAGTGCCATATTTTCCTGGTATAATCTCTCAACCTATCTCCACTTGATATTCACTCAAAATTTATAAATGTGTGTACCAAAAATTTGGTTTTCATCGATAGATAGCCACGAGGAAATGGAATTACAGACCCAGTCTGGAATAGTGTCACAGAGGCAATTTATTCATCTCTCGTCTTTAATTTGAATTTTTTCTCGAGTACAAGTGTCGTGTCCACCCTCTTCCATGAAAAATAATTATGACCTTTCAAATTTATTCCCTCTTTTCCCCGTCCACTACAAAAGCATCGTATCTTTCTAGGAAATGCAACTTAGCTCAACTTTATTGCGGATGAATTATATTGTAATCTATGTTGATTGGATGGCGAGAACGATCGACTGAAGGAGTCATTGCTGTTCTCGCCACGTCATTACAGCAGTAAAGTTGCTTTACTGCCGAGACCATTTTCTGGAAGACACGAGCGAATCGGGACAATGAAAATTAAGGAGATCCCCGGAGAAGAGAAAGATCTGGCTTTGGAATGACCCGACTCCGTTTGGAAACGTGCCAATGGGGGTCAACGCACTTTAACGATCTATCCGACGTGGTGCTCAGGATACGTTTCCTCAGTATTGCTCGGGAAGGGATAAGAAGGTGGTGGAAAATGCTCCACTTAAATTGAAGGACGTGAGCCAAGGGATCCGGCGTATTGAGAGTCAGCCCTAGTGCACACCGAACGAATCTTTTCATCAAAGCAGCGGCAGGAGCAGATGAAAACAGGGGACGGTGAAAAACCGCGACGCGTTCAGTCCTAAATATTCCTGTTCATTGTGGAGTTTATGAAGAAAAAATGGATGTTCACGAGGAGTATTGGCGATAGGCTGCACCGCCTAAGCTTATCTTTTGTCAACAATTTTAAAATGACTCACAATTCCTCGGGAAACAATCACGTGACCAACAAATGACAGGCAGAAAGCGTCGGTCTTCACTCCCTGACGCAGCTTCGGCGACGCAGGCTGCGACAAAAGTTGAAAGATAGGCAATTCCAACGGCGACGCAGCCTGCGTTAAAGACATGATTGATTTCTGCGTTGAAGACCTGATTGATTTTCTGATTGACTACGCAGTGTCCGGCAACGCAAAACTGGCAGCATGAGAACGTAGCTTAAAACAATTAGAAACGGTTTTATAATCTTTGGTTAAATATTTTCTTGGTATGAAACCCGAAGTTGGTAGGTTCTCCCATCCATAGCGTTCACTTCAACTAACCGACTGGCTTATGTAATTTGCTTAAGTAAAACTCTCAGTTATAATCAAATTAACGTAAATTCTGCGTCGTCTTGCGGTTAGCGTAACCAGACATAATAAAACTGAGCCTTAGTTCTCTTACACAAATATTTTTAGCTGGAACGACGCGTTGAAATCAGTTCCAAACCACTACCCCGCCGTTTCTTATGTCTTTCCCTTCCTCGGTCCATTCAAAACCCCAACGCTTCCGCTTTCTTTTCCTCTCCGACCCCCCATCTTACTTACCGGCCCCTCACCCCGTTCCTGTCTATGGCTTTATTATTTTTGGCCTACGTCCGCAAACTCTGCACATGATTATGCCATAGTGTGGTGAAATGCGTTGTGTCAGCAAAGTAAATTCGTGGAAGAGTACTAAGCGTTTTATTCCCCGGATGCATGTAATTTGTAAATCCTGAATCTCTTATTTCGATTTTTTATCTCAGATATGCTTGCTTTCGGTGGACACTAGGCCCCGCAGGAAAGAAAAGCAGGCTCTGCTACTACTACTAGCTACTCGCTAACCATCGCTCATTTTCGAAAGAAATAGTGTTGCACTGAATCTCGCTGTGGCTTTCCATGAATCGAAATATTTTTACGTTGGGTCAGGGGGATAAGAATTTTTATTTTATTTTAAATAAGATTGTCTAAATACAGCCAAATTGCTAATTTTAAGTGCATTTGTAACAAACAAAGAATGAAACTTACACAATTAACCAACAAAAAACTTAAATAAGATGAAATAGAGATTCTGATTATTGTAGATTATAGTCTAGATTTGCTGATTATTTCCGGAAAGATTTGCCGTGGCCCAGTTGGTGAAGTTTTTAGGCGATAGAGCAAAGAGATGAATATCAGTCGGGAGTGAATTTATTAGGGAGGAGAGGTGTAGGAAGAGCGAACGTTTAATTAGTGATAATCTGGGAGTGGACATGAGGAGTAATGAGTTAGTTCGGGTAGAATGCGAAGGCACACTGATACTGATGAATGAAATAAGTTCGGGTCTGTCAATATAAGAATTAAGGGTGTTGTAAATGAGCTTTAAGTCGGATTTAGATCTGTTAAGGGAGATACTACAAAGTGAAGATAGTGTGGCGTCCGTGGACGCATTGCGGAAATTTGGTATCATGTATGTCACAATTTTTGCGAAGTAAGTCGTCACGCTGTTAAGGATGGCAAGAACAATCTTATGCACGGAGTATGTATGTAGGCTGCCACTCCTAAATGATGCCTCGTGATTTGATGAGATTTTGGTGTTCTCCGTAATGTTCCGTGGCAATAGATGGAAAAGGTTTTTGTTTGCCCAATGGATAAAGATTACAGGATTTATGGCCGGTTGAACAAATATTTCGCCATGAGATCAATAGTTATGGATCTCAGTACTAGATAAGAGTTGCAGGCACTTTCTATTTTTTGTCGTCTCATCCCGTGTTAGTTATCATTTAAAATGTTTGGTCTTCTCTCCTACCGCTCCATAATAGTGTGCGTGTTTCTTTTGCGTATAAAATTACACTTACAGACATTCTTCTTCATTTTCGAGTTTGGCCTTACTGTGGATCGTGAGAGACAACTGGTTTGCTTGGTTGCCTTTTTCTACTCCTCCTAAAATTTCTTCACTCATACTTATGCACATTATTTATAGCCAGCATGAATTAAAAAACCGGTCATTAATCACATTATAACTGATATACTTGACTGATGAAGGCTTTACTTCGTAGAAGTTACTAGTACTCATAATTGACATAGCTTAGTACTTTTCTGCAACATTTTATTATAGCACGACGCGTTTTGCCGCTTTAAATCTGACGATGCCGTAAAACGGCGAAACGCGTCGTGCTATGATAAAATGTTGTAGAAAAGTACTAAGCTATGTCAATTATGAGTACATTATTGCTATTTTATCAATTAATTAACTATCCAAGTGGTTCATTGCGCATCTGCCATTTTGCTTACTTATTGGACTCATAATTATTAAACTCCATCTCCTCAAGCCAAATAAGTAACGGAACCCTGTATGAAACCAATAAAATTATCGAACGTTTCCCTAACGCATATTGAGCGAATACTTTGACTTATAGATTTCAGAACCATGTATCGATTCTGCTACCGGTCATTTGTGCTGTAGTGGAAGGAAATATCTCTTCTAATAACTTCCGTTAAAATCCATGATAAATCAATTTACTAATAATTGCAGACTACAATGTAAGGTGACCTCAGTTAAGCGTCAGAGGGTTTTATTTCTTTGAATACAATGACCGAAATAGTTATTAACATCCGCTCTGCAAATGCATTTAGTTAGTTAGGTTTTGGTGAGTAGGCCTAATTGGGCAACTCTTTTTGGACAGATTATGTGATTTAAATTGCCGATTTAGGACTTTAGAATACCATAATACGTAGGGAAGTTAACACTTCCCTACGTATTATGGTATCTAAAATTTCTATATGTTTGTAAGAAATTACAAAATAAACAATTAAAAATGAAAGATTTAGCTATCATCGTATTAATTTATTTACCTATTTTTTAAACTTGAAAATACCCTGCTGACCATTTGAAAATATCAAGCGGACCAGATCTAGGACCACCCATTTGGTTGGTTGGTAGCCAAATTGGTTGCCCACGACTACATTCAGTAAACCATCCATTCTATCCATGTGAATACAATTCCCCGGGACTATTTTGGGGATGAAATTCTAGCATGCCATTTCCCTTGCTTCTTGAATTCATATTATGTTTTTTCGAATAAAACCGCGTTCGAGGAATACCGTTGTCAGCGGGACCTACAGGAATTCCCTCGGGGAGGGTAGATAATATAAAGCGTGAGTCTCGTTGCGGGTTGCAAGAATCGAAATATTTACTTCATGCGGGTGGGGAGGGTGGGGGGGGGGAGAGAATGGAGGCATGCCTATGTCCTTGTACACATATACACTCACACGAATGGCCTCCGACAAGTGAGATATGAGACGGGCCTTCGAAAATAAAACGACGAGCAAAGAGCGTCGGGCAGGCGTTCGCAAATATGGTGGACAAGCCCTTCCGAAGCCTCGAACATTCAGTGGACATTCGGACGAAGGGAGGGAGATGGAGAGGGTATTGGGCTATGTGGAAACACTCTCAGGATTAGTATTTTAGTATTTTTTTTAGACATATTAGTATTTTTTACATCCCGGAGAACAGATATTAATAGAAGAGCTACCGCGTGTTTTGGAGGGGGAAGGACAATACAGGAGGGGAGTGAAGAACCTTCCAAGTGCTTAGAAGCACCCCACTCGTCTCGCGTAGCACTACATCGGCAGGGAACGAGGGTTCCCGGTTTTTAGCGATGCTCTTCTTCCGGTCCGTGAGCCTTTTACAGTTCGGACGAGTGGCCTCTCATGAGAACGGGTTCTCGAGGCGAGAGGGTCGGACATCAAGTCTTGCGTGATGAAGGAGCGTCGAAGGGGTCGTAGTATTACCCACTCGGACATTGGCTTCAAGAGGAGGGAATCGTTGCCGTAAAGGACAGTGTGATATTCGAATTGAAAATTCGAATCGTAGCGTGTGAATCTTATTCTCCACGCATCATTTTCTTCAACCGGGTCGTAGATGCGTCCAGTGACGTAGCCATGCGGGTTAGCGGGGGGCATGGGGTCCGGCCACCCCCCGAAATTTTGAATTATTTCTAACTAATCGTCTTTTCTAACGTAACTAGCGTTAACCATCGACCACACTGTCATATCAACTATTTTACAAACCATGATTTTACGTTAAATTCAGTTGCGCATATGCCAAGGACTTCACATGCAATACGGCTCCTACTACTTGTAGTCACCATTCTACTCATGCGGGAGAGACTGTGAACTCATGCATCACGGAGACCATTTGCTACAGTTCAGTCTTGCTGAACATTATTATAAAATTACGGACACAAAATTAATTATCATCACAATCAGAACTTAAACCTTAGAAAGCAGTATAATAACATAAACAAGCGTAAAAACAATACTACTTATAATTATTTTAACTTTAATGGCAGCATCGATTATAGCTATTGAAGTTCCAAATTGTACGTGAAGAAATGACATTTGAAACCTATCCGTCCTCCAAACTACGTCTCTAATTTTATGCATATGATTGAACCTACAATATTTGTAATAAAATGGTAATTTGATTCCCTGGACAGAGCTAAACATTAAGGCGGAGGGCATAAATCCCCAGTTGGATTCCAAATCCCATGATGGAAAAAAGTAATTTCCGCATTAGAAATAGTTTCGATATCAATGCGTATACTAGCTATTATGCTATTACTACTATTACATTGCTAGTACTACTAGCAATGTAGCTATTGGAGGTAGGTCAATTGCCTGGAAAATTTGTGTTATTGGAGAGAAGGGAACTGATGCTAATTGGAGGATTGTCAAGTTAGAAATTGAAGGAAATAATAATTCAAACTTAAAGATGGAGCGTAGCGTTGAAAGGTTCTTAGCCATGGTCTCTTAGGAAAGAAGGTAGAGATCGGATTAGAGACCTATGAGATATGGCTTTAGAGAAGGAAGCAGTGACCTTACTAACGAGAAAGAATAGGGTGCAGGGAGCAGTGTAGAGTGAGTCAGGGGAATAGAATGTTGGCAGTGAAATTATAAGGCAGAAAAATTGGTTTTAGAACGTACTAGATGTCATTAGCCAGTTGAAAGTGGCAACAGAAGAGAGGGTTTTGGTTTGGAGGGAAAGATGGAGAGAGGGATTGGACCATGAATATACATATGGATCCTAAACTTGGGCCCAGTGGGTGTTCCGCATGCACCGAAAAATCAGGACCAAGCAGACTGTAGCGCCGCCACTCTAGAGAAGATGGTTCTAATAAGGAAATGCAGTGATTCAAATGGAGATACATACTGGAAATAAAGGGCATGGAATTGGCCTCCCTATTAACACCGGCCATTTTTGATACTCACAAATAACCCATACCGAAGGAAAGGCCGTGATTCAAATGGAGATACTGGAAATAAAGGTTACCGGAATTGGCCTCCCAATTAAACCGACCATTTTTGACACACAGAAGCGGAACCATGCCGACTGCAGCGCGACCTATATTTTGCGGAAAGCTAGGCAACACTGCTGCCCGTACAGTGGTGCCGAAGATTTAGATCCATATGTATATTCTTGGATCGGACTAATGAAATCCAATCCTGTATCAACCAGAATCAGCACTTGGTGGGTGAGGGCAGAGCTCATCCGGTTACATTCAGTCCAGTATGCAAAGTTTTTTAGTCATCGCCTAAAGTTGCACGAATATTTAGTGAAAATAATAGAAGGCTTGCGAGCGCTTCCCGTGCTATTATTTGACTTGCTTGTGGAGCGAGAGCTTAGATCATGTAAATAGAGACGTCTTAAGTGGAGAAAGATATCTCTACAGCAACTGCGAGGCGCGTGACGTCAGCCACGGGAAGTCGGCCGATATGGCTCGCGTTCAAGGCTCATCCTCATGGCTAACATATTTTGCGTATTTCCGGCTATCTTTACACAACTCAGTACTGGAGACCGAAATACGAAAAAAATGCTCCATCTTTGTATGCACTTCTCATAAATACAAGCCAGTAAAACATAAAAACAGCTGATCTTCCCTTTCTATTTGTTATCGGTGCATTGCATTGCATTGTAGTGGCATTTATTATAGCTTCTCCAACACAATGCGTAAATACTGTGGGTCATTTTATTTCGATATTCCACGAGGTTACCTGGGCTCTAATTTGAAAAAGCCTCGAATCTTACCGTGTCTGAGGTCACAACAGTCTTGCTTCCTCTGGCCCCATAAATGTAAGCGATGACTATGCCGATAGAGGCTCTTAAGTTGTGACGTTAGGTAAGATTTGTGGCTTTTCAATGGTGAAGCACAAATGTGATTTTTCATTTCAATGCTACGCATTAACGAGGCATGCATTTCAAGACTAAGCATTTTTTCTTCTTTCAGATACCCGTACTCTGTTACAAGAAGAAAACCCGGGGAAGCAAATTTTTTAGCTAGAATTACGACGACTTAAACGTAGGCTATATTGACAGACTTTCCTTGCCTGGCGTAACATTTCTTATCAATTTCTGTTTCATGAAACTTTCTGCTCTTCAATCATCTTTGTATATGGTACGAATTTGAGGTGCAACCATTTACTTTTTATAAAAAAACATGGATGGGTCAGTTTATTTTCATTGGTAACTGGCGTTTGGCCTGAATTTCACACCCGAGATTACTTTTCTTCTTTACAGAGGATTGGACAACTTCATAAGATTCCACAAAAACTTTTAACACATTATTCTCAAGATGGTAAACTGACCTTCAGAAAGATTGAATTTGTTCACTATGTATTAAAAGTTTTGTGGAATATTACCACGTCGTCTTATTTTCTTTCGTAATGTGGTTCCAACAAGTAAAACTTGACAATTCAATGTGTGTGTTTATTGATATTATATAACGTAGCTAGGAGCATGCAAACTACATCAGCGGCCCATAATCTTGAGGCATTCGGCATTGATACAACAAAATGTGCTCAGGAATCGGTGCATGAGAAACGAATGTTAATTTGGACTCACTTGCTACTCGAACCATAATAACTCCCCACCATAGACTCCAACCCCAGCCAACGAGGCAAAATATGACGGTGAAGACTTGGAATATTGCAACTATAATGTTGAGACAAAAAGAACCCAGTCGACCCTCCGGACGGTCGTAGATTGAGAAGCGTGATTTCCCCAGGCATAGGCAGAAGATGCCGCTGCTCAAGGTCCCTGCAAGAGAAGGGAAAAGAACACATTATAAATGGAAAAAAAACCCTTGGCCGTATAAGGAACCAGTTTGTACGTCTATAGGAAGACATGATAAATAGTATCACATACCAGAGCTCAATCTGCACTTAGCTTCATCTATGCATGCCATTGTTAGTTTAGAATCAAATAATAAAACAATGCATGAAGTATTATAGAGGCTAATCAGCTTAATTGATTCCAGATAACTACACGGTGAGTAATCTCTGGGGAGGTGCTTTTATGCAAAAAATATTCTCTTCTTTGATGACCCTATATTTTTTTTATTCAAGAAAGAAGAAACTTCAAATAGTTTGTATTCACACTATGCTATCGACGCGACCGACCCAGGTTTCAAGGTTTCCGGAGAACGGCTAGCTGTTGACACCTGGGTCGGTCGCGTCGATAACACATTGTGGATAACTACTTTTTTAAGTATCTTCTCTCTTTATCTTGAAGTATTTCCACAAGTTACAGCCTGAAACAATTTGTGTATTCCTATTTTTTTCTTAATAGGAGATAACTGCTGACCTCGATTCTCGGTAAGAATAGACGAGAAAGAAAGTATTTTGTGAAGGTGATTTATTTGGGCACTGAAACTTAGACGTTAATTAAAGAAAGAGGATGCGCATATATTTTACGCGCTGGAATGTGATTTTGGAAAAGGTTGCGAGAATAAGGTGAAAAGAAAGGAAAACCAACGAATAATTGCTGATCATGCAGAGGGGTAGAATGGATTAGGTTGTTCGAGTTCGGTTCTCAATTTCAGCTCCAGGAAAATATCTTCCTTTTTCTTTTAGGTTGACTTTCTCTGTTGGTCACCACTTCAGCCCTAAATGTTGATTCATATATTTAGCCTTCTAAGTGTCTTCTGCGGCCTTTTGTTTTCCATTTTGAGGATACAACGTCTCCTGAATGCCTCCTTGTGAAAGGCGCGTGTATGTCTTCAAATCACTTAAGCTTATAGGATTAAGAGTGGTGAGCCTGATGATGGTTTACAACAAAAGTGGACTGGAAAAAGGGTCCGAAGTATTTTTTTTTCAATTTTCTAGGAGAACGTTTGACCAAAGCTTGGAAAATATGTGGGAACGTTTCATTTAGTTTCACCCTGATTTTAATACATACAGATTGGACAGAACAAAATTTAATTTGATTATTTATATATCGTTGTAAGCAAGAGATTCGATAATAGATCACATTCCACAAATTGTCATTGTGCCTAACATTGATTGATTCATGACTTTTCGGGATCACATGGGCATACGAACCACCAGAATTGTCCGAGAGAAAAAAAAATGTTCTCACAGGAGATTAACCTGAGGTTTTGGCATAAGAAATGCCATTACCTTCTATTCTTTCAGGAGTATTTCCTGTTTTTTTTTTTAAATTAAAATATATTATTTATTGCCTAAACCTCACTTAACTCGCTTATTTCACATATTTTATTCCATCGTTCCCTTCAGTTTGCCTTTCAGATCACCGTGTGGTTTGAAATAATATTTCATCTTTCGTACTTATTCTTTTTGGTACGAAGAGTCCACTAGAATTTATATGTTGTTAGTAGAAAAATATGCTACGCATTTTTAAGCTGTTGGCTCTCTTTCAAAAGCATTCATAAAGAAACTGTTCGCAACTAAACATTTGGATTATGTTGGCTCAGGAATTAGGTATGTCGGCGTCGATAGTATGGACGCACGAACTAGTTAAGAGGATTCAATCCAGAGGGCGAATCCTGTAATATTTTATGCGTCGTCAAAATCCTTGACTCGAGGTCAAGGGTTATGCGTTGTGGAAATGAACGGCCTCAAAAATTACGAATTCAATCGTCTTGCATGGCTTTCGCGGAAGGCGTGGGATATCTGTGTTCGGCATTCCGTGACGGCCCCGCCCACTAAGGCCTTGCATTTTTTTGGCTCATGCCATGCTGGCTGGAGAGTTACCTCGAAGCGGGGGGATAGGAAGGGTTGCTTCAATGTATTCACGGGTCGTCGGCCTGGAGTGTAAACCTACTCCAGAAAAGAAGGATCGTTTCCGAAGTGTTTGGCGAAATACTCGACTCCTGAGAATTAATTTTTTTAAATGAATCAGCAAGTAAAGCAATATTCACAAACAAATTGGTATCATTATCTTTGCATCTCAGGTTCCACCTATTTTCTAAATACTACATGAAGATATCTCGAATTTGAGCCCTTCATCTCCGTCCGACCGGTGTATCCGCTGACTTAGAAGCTATAGACACTTTAATGGGTGATTTTATAGGCTCATTTCCTCTATATTTCTGACAGCTTCTTAGTGAAACTATTCTCTCCTAATTGAGAAATGAGGAGTTCCATATTATTACAGCTTGGAATCGCCTATAAGCAAGTGAATAGGATTATATTTTTTATAATAATGTGGAAGGCTCATAAGTCATGACAGTATAAAATTACTTGCTTATTATTAAAGCAGAAATGACCTATATGACGAATACAGTCACCTGAATTACAAGCGATATATCCCCAAATATCCTCGGAAATCACGCTGGAATTATTTATGTCGCTTTCTTAACGCATTTAGGCCCGGATTTATAATGTCTTGTTGGAGTTAACCGCAAGATGACGTAGCTTTATCGTTGAATTGATGTTAATGGAGAGTTTGGATTATGTCTACTATTAAGAGTATCTGCTTTCGGGCGTTCTTCCACGTAGTGTCTATTTACGACATAGTTTAGAAAGTTACCCCAAAAAATTAACTGATCAAAATTAAAGTTAATCTCTGTAAGAAGTAACAAGTAAAAGTTAAAAGTTACTTTTCTGAAAAAGTAATTGATTAAAGTTAATGTTAAAAACAATAAATTTTACGTCAAAAGTTACCTTTTCAGTTACTTTTATGAAACATTTATAAAGTTCCTTTTAAAAGCTAGTTTTCGCAATTGGGAAAAAATAAATACAAAATTCAAATGCAAGAAAAAAATATTTAAACTTTACTTAAAAAGTCATTAAACTTTAATAACATTCTCATTTCACAATTTGTATCGGACATCCGTCCTCTGCTGTAAGAAAAAAGAAGCCCTGAAGCACTAAACATGCATTCACATTGCGCTGATGATGGAATGTCAGTGTTGTACTTGATGAAAAGATTTCTCATAGTGCTTGAGAGTTCATTAACACTTCTACACTCGTGAAAATATCTCACTGCTTCCGCATCGGCGATGGAAAGTGCCTCCTGACTGATAGAAGTCGGTTGGTGATTAAATTTAAAAAAAATGCATCCATCTTAGAAAATTTTCCCGAATCTCCGAAATTTTTGCGGTCACTTCAGTCAACCTCGCTGAAGACAGGATGTCGCCGATCAAGTTATACGTAAACTGGGGCATTTTACAGAAACGTTACTTTGAATGAACCCGTTACCCCTCGTCCCCGTCATAGCTTTTTTGGTGACCGCCTTTATCGTGTTCAACTATGTAGTATTGATGACACGATGTCGCCGAGTAAGGCATTCGTGCCCTCGCGGACATGGTCTTCGAGTGGTTTCGTGTTTTCTCGTCTGAGGGTGCGTTTCTAGACTTTGGCCGTCACTCCACTCAAGCCCGCATTTGTTTGGATGTATTGGTCTGGGCCTATTCATTGCATTCTTGCTACAACTACCCAGCTATATTGCATTCTTAGATACCATTTTATTTTCCCCTTTTTCTGTTGGGCAAGCTTTGCGGCCAAATTCGAACAGGGCGACATTTTCCAAAAATTAACGAAAACAATTAACTGAAGTTAGTTTTGTTTCAGTTAATGTATAATTTTAACGATTAAAAGTTAAAAGTTAAATCTTGTAAAA
The DNA here is from genome assembly GCA_963573305.1 of Pyrrhosoma nymphula. Classification (NCBI taxonomy): domain Eukaryota; kingdom Metazoa; phylum Arthropoda; class Insecta; order Odonata; family Coenagrionidae; genus Pyrrhosoma; species Pyrrhosoma nymphula. Next base: position 44,543,026 of record OY754337.1, on the reverse strand, counting down.
AGTGACGGTTAAGTTAAATAGATGACTATATTTTTAACGATTAGGTAATTTTAATCTTAATTTTTGAAACCGTTTATCCCAACTAAGATTAACGACAAATATTCGGAGGGAACGCCCGAAAGTAGATACTCTTCATAATACGCCGCGGAAACCTTTGCATCAAATTGCTTAATAGACCCTCGTAAGACTCAATTAGTTGACACGCTATCGGTGGGAGAACGTATTATTATTGGTTTTCATATCGAGAAAATATTTAACTAAAGTGATCGTCTCAAAAAGAATGTACGACATTTTATTTCCTCTTTGTTCTAGAGGAATTTTAAACCACGCCGATCCGCTTCCTTATATGCGCGTTGGTATACTTGACTATTACCTAGAATTGCCAGAAAGCGGGTCATGATGGCTGAAGTTCCATCAGAGAAAAGCGTCGTTAATTCTAGACTTTTGGAGGAATCATGGACAAGCTGCGATACAAATTATAATCGTGAGTGCAAGAAAGAGCGCCTGATTCATAAAAATATTTATTAACTCCATATCATTTCAATTATTCGGAATAAGGTCAACTGGAATGTGAGTTCCACGTACAAAAACACCTCTTTTGTATATTTTATGGGAAATGCACTGATTAAACCGGAGCAGACTTTACGAAAAAGCTTTCTGTTTCTGGTTCTGTCAATGCCTCCTGAAATTATTTCGCTTGCCAGTTTGGAGGCAATTGAATCTTTGCTCTGATGAAACTTATTCTGATGTTCTCCTAATTATTTTATTGGAATCCCAGCCCTTAAATCATTAAGTGGACTAATATTTGCTTGCGATATGATTTAAAGTAGATGGTGTCTTGAGTCAAGACTCTTGACGAACGAAAGTGAAGCCAGTTTAATTTTACGAAAAATGATACAATTAATTTGGCTATGTAATTTTTTTATAACACAATGAATTTATTGATCATTGAGTTGAAATTAAAAACATAGAGCTGAGGTTAAAAAATTAATAAGTTACACACCATACTCGTGTGAAGTAACTGCATATAAGTTGTTACATCGTTTCAAGTTTTTAAATGAGTTCCGTCGTCTTATTTCATAAATGATGCAGTGATTTCGTGGAATGTTTTTCTATCTTACATTTTTTAGAAAAATAATTACGATAGTGAACCAATTTCGCCGCGAATACCTAAGTTTCCACCGTGTTAACTGAACAACTTATCTTTGCAATATGACCTATTGCGCATGTTAATGATTTCAACACTTCCCTGTGCGATCGTCCCGTATGATTCTATCTATTCGCTTCGTTTTCATCAATGCTACAACCCGATGGCACATTTCATTAAATTTTTTCGTCGCCTTTGATAGCTTAGGACTAGCCATGTCGCTTAGCCATGATGTTTCCCAGGGGTAATTCCTCTCAGAGGCATGCATGCACGTAAAGTGGGCTGGTTGGAATATCGTCGACCTGATGCTTAACTTCCTTGCGCTTATCGGAGGTACGAGCGCCCCTTTGGCGAACGAGAATTTAATTCGGCGTGGGTAGACGTGGGAAGTTGGAAGCTGCTACTAATTTGTGCTTCTCGTGTGGGCTCTTAGAGTAGTAGGAAGTTAGAGAGCGCTCTCCATAGTGATTGATCGGCTTGAGAGTGGAGTTTGACCAACGAGAGGCATCCTAGTTGAGAGCGCAGCTGAGAATTCCCTCACCCAAGCGGAAAACGCTGGGACACGAGGGAGATAAGGTAGTTTGAGCGATATATCAATTCACCCAGAATTTAAGGAATTTGACCTCATTTTAAAGAAAAAAACTCTCATATTTCCAATGGGGGATTATCACTCAAATGCTTTCTCGATATTACTGTTGAAATCGAATTTGCAAAGTTTTTCATACAGAATTACGGAGTTGCTTCGAAAAATCAAGGCCTAATAACCAAATAAACCAAATAACTAATCTTAGAAAGTTGCATTCTTTTCTGTTTCCGCAAAACGACCTCTGACGTTATTTCTGTGGTAAGATGGCTAAATATGATATATCCATTTTTTTTAAGTTATGCAAACTGTTGTAATCATCTCCGTGAGATCTATAAGATGGCAAAATGTGATTTGTAGGGTTTGAGAAAAACCCTGTGGCAATATGCGATATATCCATTTTGCAAATATCTTTAGTTGACCAAGAGCTGTATGCCATGTAAATTGTTCTCCTGTTTAATTTGCAAAACATGACATATCATATTTAGCCATTTTACCACAGATTTCATCCATCGATCAAAGGCCCGTGGTGCGATTCCCGGTGAAGACGGATATTATTTCAAAGCATTTTCTAAATATATATACTGTTGTAATTCTGGCAGCAGTGGACATCTTCACAAAAGCCTTTTTAAGGCATCTTTTAGAATGAATCGGGAAGTAACGATGGATGAAATCACGTCACAGCCGTCATGGGAAGGTTGGCCGTCCATTCAACTTTAGACTCCTACATCCTTGGCAATTTTTGGAATCTTTGAGAGGTGATTTGAAAAATGATAATTTGTCAAGGTCCTCTGCACGATTAAGTAAAAAAAACAAAAATCGTTATACACCCCCATTCTATCAAAATATTAACGCCTGCCGAAATATTTTTCGAGCTATTTGCCTAAAAATATAAGCTGTTTTACAGGAGATAGATTACGGCTGTGCGCTTCAGAAGGAGAGTATTGAAAATGTTAGGAATTTCTATCATCTAGGTTTCCTCAAAAACCTAACGGCATGTGGTTTGTATGTCTCCTCAAGTAGTTAAAAAATTAATCAATTATTCACCGAGGTAATTTATACAGAATCACTAAAGAAAACATTGTTGTGAAAGCGTTTCCACCGTACTGCGTGAACAAATGAGTCAAGTTAGAGACTTATGTAGGCATAATTATTTTATTACTGAGAATTTTTGTCCTATGTAACAATAATTTTGCACCATTATTATTACATTTACTTCATACTTCTTACAGACACTGAATTTAAAAAAAAATCGAATATGGTCTCCATTATAACTAAGTGTAATATCTCGCCCAAACTATCTTAAAGGGGTCAGATCAATACGCATTAACATAAGACTTTTGCATAATGACGCAATTTATGCGGTGGCGGAATCAGGTTGGGGGGTAAGGGCTTAAAGAGGGATCTAGTTGGGTGATGGGACATGTCCTCCGAGAAAATAAGATTTCATACAACAATTTTCGAGATCATTGGTTCGGAAAATTAATTAATTTATCAACCGTTAATCGTGGGATTTGAGTGAAGTGCGTCGTAGCACGTCTACGTGCGTAGGATCATTGGAATTTGGGAGCGTGGGAATTTTGGATACGTTGGCGGCTGGAATTTGATCAGAATAAAAGAGGATGCGTTCTCGGATGATTGAAATGCTCGTATCGGAACATATCTATACCTGCAATCGGCTAGAAGAGCGTGCGGCAGAGGGTGTTGTGACACCAGTCATTTTTCTCCTATTTGAATGAAATAAATTATTCATGCATACACAATTCTCTTGGATTTAATTTATGGGCTGAACTCGATATTCTCAGGCGTAACTTTGTGAAAATCCATATTGACGACATAATCCATATTCGTGTATGAGCTGGAGCAGGTCGGCTATATAATGCCGGAGCTGGTCGGGTCTTAAACGCATTATGATGAAATTAAAATTAATAAGGAGTGGCATATTAGTCTAATTTAAATTTTTGCTTTTTTAATAGTTAAACTTAGGTATTTTTTAAGAGTAATGTCAACAAATTATTTCCACAATGCACCAAACTTCTCATATCGAAGATCATAATAATTTTCCTTAAAGATTAACTTGCTTGACGTTCTGCAAAAAAATAAAATTGTTAGTGAATGAAAAATAATGAGAAACTACACTACTCTAGTCAGTATATATATATATATATATATATATATATATATATATATATATATATATATATATATATATATATATATATATATATATATATATATATATATATATATATATATATATATATATATTTCGTTCAAACAGGTGGTGAAAGAAAGAGGATAGGAAACACATATAATGTGACAACACATTGGCGATGTGAAGATGGAATGATGGCAGATTCCAAGTGAAAAAAATTCGACTAGACCGGGAATTGAACCACGGACCCTTCCTTCAAGAAGATATATATATATATATAACTTCTTGAAGGATCACTCATGTATATATATATATATACACAAAACGAAAATTTCGCTAATAGGCCACAACAATAAAATCACTTGAAAAAGAGAGAGAGGACTTACTGGGACGTTTCGGGCATGTAGGCCCTTCTTCAGCTGTAGAAAATTATATATATATATATATATATATATATATATATATATATAATGTCTTGGTAGAAAATCTCTTTCGGTGACGATGCACATGCATAAATAAAATAGTGATACACTAAGCAAACACAGAAACCCGCAAAAAAGACACTTACAAAAGAAAACTTGGACGTTTCCATGGTCACGCCGTCATCATCGGCGGTAGAAGACTGAAGAATCTCAATCTCAGAGAATGTAACATACCACTAGTTAGGTAACAGTTGGAGGTAACATACCACTAGTTAGTCTCTTGTTGCCGACGATGACGGCCTGACCGTCGAAACGTCCCGTAAAATATTTTGTGAGTGTCCTTCTTTTCATTTTCGTGTGCCTGTGTTTATAAAACTATATATAGCAATGGGTACATTGCAGTGAACTCGTAGAAATGAGACCCCTGCGGGTAGGGGGATGGAGAATACTCCCGCAGTATCCCTGCTTGTCGTAAGAGGCGACTAAAAGGGCGGGGAGAAAACCCCGAAAACAAACCCAGAGCCAGCAAGGGTTGAGTCCGGACAGTCTTGTGGGTCAACTGTCTGAGGGAAACCATAGCATCTGGTCATCGATCCACCCATGTGTTTGCCGTGCATGGAGAACCTTGAGGGGGGAGATGGGTAGCCTTTTGGGTGAGTCCCCTGGTTCCCAGCGAGTTCTGACCGCTCGTATGGACCAGGGTTACAAGGCCCCTATTCGGCCCCGGAATCCTCGTGAACGGGCGGCCGGGAGCTAGCCACTCCCGGTCAATCGGCTTCGGTTCGTTCTGCGTTCCGACGGCGAGTGCTAGGTGGTGGGGGCCTGAGTAGGGCGGCCGGAGGTGTGCGAGTTTATGGTGGGCTCAAGCACCGAAGGCCTCAACCCGAAACAGGCAACCACCCGTGTAGTGCTATACCCCCCGTGCTAGCCCTGGCGACCGCTCGGTTTTGCGGGGCGGCGTCCCAAACGTGTGGCTCCGTGGTGGGTGGGGAGGCCGGGGGATGAATAGGATGGATGATCCTTCACTTCCACCAAACCCCAAACGATCCCGCCCGGACACTGGCGGGGTAGAATGTGTGTTCTGCGCTTCAAAGCGATATTTAATGATGAAATGTTCGAAGGAAGGCGAGACCATCACGAAAGTGTCTCCCTTCCTCATAAGGAGAGTGTTTTCGGCATATTTATCTGGAGATCTGCGATCTGCTAAAAAACTTAGGGACGGAACTCAAATAATCGAGACATCGACTGACCTACAGAGTGAGAAGCTCTTAGGAATGAAGAAGTTTCACGACTTTCCAGTGTCCGTAGAGCCGCACCGCACTTTAAATTCCTGCCGGGGAGTTATCTACCACTTCGATCTGCTACACCTGGACGACGACACCATATCCAAGGAGATGGAGTCCCAAGGTGTCACGGGATGTAAGAAAATAATGAGTCGCCGTAATGGCGAGGTGAAGAGCACCACATCGGTGATCCTCACCTTCGCCATGGAGAAGCTTTCTAACAGGGTATTCATTGGGTATGAATCGGTTCCAGTTCGACCATTCATTCCAAGCTCCATGAGATGTTTTCAATGCCAGCGCTTCGGCCACATCGCTACGCGATGTGAGGGCAAGGCCACCTGCCCGCGCTGTGGCAAAGACAAACACGATGGGGACAAGTGCACATCCTGTGTACTCCCGCGATTGTCCCAAGATGCAGGAGGAAAAGAAAATCCTGGAGATTAAGACGCTGGAAAAGGTCTCGTATCTAGAGGCGAGGAAAAAGTTTCGGGCATTGATTGCCCCAACTTTTTCCAAATCCTTTGCATCAGTCGCTTCCGTTCCCGTGAAAATGTGCACAATGAGCACACAGACGGAACCGGATAAAGATAAGCCCGATAAACAGGTGAAACCGCCTAAAGTAAAGACAGTCACCGAAGAGAAAATGGATATAACCACCTCTGCGGGCTCTCCAAAGAAGAGCCCGCCTTAAACCTCAACCAGGGTCTCGCCCTCTAGGCGCGAGAAGACACCTTCACCCGGTCCCTCCAGCTAGGGGAAAAACCCCAGCCGGAGGCAATGGACGAGGATTTCTGTCTCCTATACAGAAATCCAGAGAATAAGGAACAAGGGAAGGAAACAGCGCTTCAAGCGCTGATTGCTTTCTGTGATGGACATTGGCTGCTCTGATTTTTAATTATTTTAATTTTAATTAATTTATAATTTTATCTTATTTTAAATATTTATAATGGTTTTTACATTACAATGTAATTGTAATGGTTTTTATCGGCACAAGGAGGAGCTGTCTATTTTAATTAATGATTTTAACCCATCTTGCATTTGTCTGAAAGGGACACATTTTAAAGTTACTGACAAGGGCATTTTTAAAGGATATACGGTCTATAGGTTCGACGACCTAAGCGGCCAACGAGCCCAGGGAGGGGTGGCTATTGCTGTTCGAGAAGCCCTTTACGCTTCTCGAGTGCAGTTGACCACCCCGTTTCAGGCAGTGGCCGTGACCGTGCATGCGCGTGAGAAATTAACGTTATGCAACGTTTACCTGCCAGAAGGTGAGCCTTGGGAATCTAGATGCTCTTGCCCATCAGTTGCCAAGGCCAAATGGGAGAGCTTCTGTCAGCTAGTTGGCCAAGGGACTACAGTCGCTGCTGAGCGCTTTACAAGATGAGGGAGGTGCGGGACGAAGTTCAACCACATGGAAACGAAACTTATAAGATTCGCTAGTGGCAGGGAAGCTGGACTTAACGCTGATGTGGGAGAGCGTAAATTGGAGCAAGTGAAGCAAATTAAGAGCCTACGCAGTGTTTGGAAGGAAACTAGGTTTAGATGTAAAAATTAAGAATAACTCCGACCAAAGAGGCATCTGCTGCTAGGAAGTAATTGATGAGATGCCCTCTAAATTAAAGCGCTAAGAATAGATTGGCGATGAATGTGATATGGAGTGAAGCCTTATGTGATTCATAGTTGGTCCAAAAAACTGAGCTTATACTGGGGATTATTACACGAGGGTTTAGGGATGAATCGGTGATATTGAAGTAGGAAGCTAGAAAGGCACAGTTCTATAGCATTTCAAAGTTACTTCAACACCAGTGATGATGATTCTGTAAACATCAGCATAAAAATAAATATAAATAAATAAATATGGTCAGAATAATGCCTATATCAAAAGTCTTCCTTCCTCCATCTCTTTTATTTCAATCAGTACCTCACTTCCTAATATGGTGCAAAAATATCTTGCCAATACGACTTAACCAGTCAACACAACTACTGTTTGAATCCTGTATTTTCACTTTTTCATTCAAGTGATAGTGTGAATTTGCCTGATTGGCTTTTGCTCCAATTACGCTCTTGTGTTTTATTTTTCTCCTAGCAACAGAATCGGTAGAAAACCTACGAGGCTCGTCTCCTGTCCTCCAATTCAAAACTTATCCCAGGATCCTTTGGGAGTATTACTCCCTTCTCTTCCCTTGGCTGCGCATGTAAAAGTACTGCGATGAAATTGCCACAGCTTGATCAATCCATCACTTGGCCCCGTACTCACCACTTCCCGGCATAAAAGTGTTGGCTAGGAGGCAGAGCCAGGCCAGCGGGATGGGCAGGATTGGAATTGCGGCTCGAATTAGCGAGTTGTGCTCCACAAGACTCGGGTCCAGCTTCGGTTTTTCCTGTGGAATGGCAAAAGAAAGCAATAAATTAGAGGTCGGTTGTCTCAGGAGTAACTTCATAGAATTTACTATTCACGTTGAAATGAGAAAATATGTAGGTCAGACCGGAAGAAATGTCGGTAAATATGCGCTTTCGTTCCGCCAGCTCATACATTTTTTGAACATTCTTAGAAACAAATATTTTCTACCAATTCACTTTAACCCTTTCTGCACATGCTGCGAATTTGTGTGCACTATTTAATATGGTAATTACGCTAATATCAATGGAACAACAACGTGTAAAACCTGAGAAGTGCGTTTTTGGCTCTCCGCCATCTTGAAAAAAAGTGGTGGAACACACTATGAGATTTATGATTTACATCACTCTTCACAAAACATCTGCATGGGAACAATTCTTATTGCAACTTGTCCCAGAAATTATGCACGTCCTTAAAAATAGGCGCTCTCGAGCTAGTCAAGATAATTAGACTCCCCGCCGACCCCCACACAGACCTATGCAATGAACAATTATCCCCACACTCCATTTCCTCTTCTCTCTGACGAATTAACCCCGTCAAACCCCACCCTCCATCCCCACACCTCTGCTACGACCATATCCTCCTAACCTTACTCCTAATCGCTTCCTTGAATCAAGCTTCTTCTGACTTCTTCCTTCCTCAACATCATTCTCCCGAACTTCTTACATTTCCCTCAAACAAAGAACAAAAACAACAATGAAATACAAAAACCTTTCTATGCACCTATTATATATTTTTTATAGTGGTTTTCAAAAGTTTTTGGGACAAATTGAGCGGAGCCAGTTCCTCGAGCTTCTCAGGGAAATATTGTTTAAATTACTGCATTTTTGCTCTTGGTTACGCTCGGTAAATTATTCAGTAATTTGTAAATACGCATTCAAACAGTATGAGTCGAGAAGTTGTTTAATTGGTGCAGGTTTATCATTCTCTTTTCGTCTCCCTTTGAGTAACTGCTTTGTGCGTGAGCCATTAGTATTTAATAGCCTCGATTTGCACTTTTATATGGCCATTTCGGCGTACTTTTGATACATTGCACAGGACAAACGGTCACTTACACAATGATGCTGTAAGTCGACGAAGTGCGTAAGAAATAAGAAATTCCTTTGGAAAAGTACAAGTGCTATTCCTTAATATGTATAGGTGAGCAGAATGACGAGCGTTGGGTAATTTAAAGAATGGTGGAAGTATGGAGGGAGTCCTAGCTACGGCATTAGCCAACTGTTAACGATAGGCACCAATTGGGTTCCCAGTTTAACGTTCCATCCGACGGACATAGTAGTTCACTTTAAGTGCTACACACTCGGGACCCAATGGGGGGATAGGAATTTTAGTGAAATATCTCCTCCACTACCGAAAATATAGTGCGGGCTCGGTTTATAAAAAAATAGTAATTTTTCAAAGGTAAATTTTTAAACTTTAAACGAGGCTCTTGATTTTCGGACTCCAGCTAACCAATGCACTTACCAAGGTTTTGTAATTAGCATTTGAATTATTCGTAATGCTGGAGTTGAAGTCATACCTATTTCGATAATACGAAATTACTTCTGCTTGCGGGATCAAAGGGACTGTTTTCAGATTTGAAACGCCTAGTTTGCCTAATCCTAATCCTAGATTGCCGTTATTTGAAGTGGTAATTTAAGTACGGGAATCCACACGAAGTGGTCATTTTTCCCAGTATCATAGGTGTACAATTCTCGCAGTTATTGTTTTGATCGTATTTGCATTATTAAGATTAGTTTAGGCATTGATATCAGTGTGATTGCCGTGTGGTCTTTCAACAGAGCCACAACAGCTCATGCTTTTAAGCGTTTCATGTATAGGTATCAGTTATCCTATGAATTGTGACTTGGAGATCTATAATTGACCAATAAGGAAATATTGTTTCCCTGGAAAAGTAAAGTTAAGACGTTTGAGTAGGGAGGTAGATGCCAGTTATATTAGTCTTCTGCTGATTCATTGGTCATTGATCCACAATAAATATAGCAAATATTCAAAGTTTTATTCGAAGAGGAATTGTTCATCTAATTCTCATTTTAGTTGTTCGAATTGTTTATTGTAGCTCATTTTGTAGTTATAAATTAAAGAAGTTTTCGATGCAAACTCATGTAAAGAGTGCATCTGGATTTGTGGTCGCTTTTTGAACCTGTAATTGTTAAGTTAAAGAAGTGGGTTAAAGCACCGGTGTTTTGACCACCTGGTTACACGGAAGTTACGTTGTCAACCAATTTTGTATCAAGCACCTAATCAATGCCGAAGTCAGGATTCGCACCCTTGGACGATGTGTTGCCATGTCATCATGAATTCTCTTGCTACCAACGTGACGTGTTGTCGACTCGGGTACCGTGCTCGCCAAATTTTAATTTATAGGTTGCTTTGGGATATATCAGAGGAAGAGCCAGGATAAATGATTATCGCGGAATTGGACGCTTTGACATTGACGCGTTTGAATGAAACCGAATTGAATATGATATGGAGGTTATGCTAATAACTAATCGGTGCAGTAAAAATAGTTTAATATGTTTCCTTTCACAGAAATTAGTTGAACTTTACTAGTTGTTGGCCCTAAAAACTAATATTCTGTAAAAATTTATCATTTGTAGTTTCAAGATTTTATTATTGCGTAATAATAGTATATCGAGACTTAATGGTGGTGAAATATGCAGATAAGTATTCTAGGCTATGTGAAAATGCAGTTAACAAACTATTTTTTACTAGGTCTGCTATTTACCGTAAATTTGTCAATTAAGAATCTTTTAAATCATTATTCGAACATGTTTTAGTCATACGGAAAACTTTCTCCCTTAATTACGAAAACATTTGTTCATAAAGCTGAAAGGGCTAAGGGTCAACAGCATATGACAGCTTTTGTGAACTATAATATTTATCGTGGTGCCCTCTATCGGATAACTGTTGCATCACACCCTACGCTGAATGTCTGTGTGCGTACAAAAGTACTTGTTGTACTTCGTCAAAACGTTCTCCAAACTCCATGGACTACTCCACCTCATATTTGTTTATTTCCTTCGTATCGCCATGGTGCGCGATTCGGCGTTTCAGACAGGGAGGAAAGTTATGAGAGGAAGGCAGGAGAGAACTCCGGTACCGGGATTCAAACTAAGGCGTGGTAAGCCAACGCGTCAATATGCCCCCTATTTCCGCAATAGCCATTTTTATTTCGTTTAAAATTTCATTCACCATTAATGATGAAGTGATTATCGTGTGCCCATCGTTGCTGTTGCTTAAAACCATTTCATGGGAACGAAGCTAGCTTAATGCCGTAAAATGTTTTATGAAGTAAATTTTTACTCAAAGCTTTTCTTGTGAGCAAAAGCAGACCTCCCCAATATTAACACAGTTATCCTTAGTCTCAAGACTGATTTTGCTTTCAAATAAATCATGGCAATTTATGCCGTCAGAAATCCGCATTTGGTAATGACGTTGAACATTTTTAACTCATAAATTTTTATTTATGGAGGAAGTATTAGTACAACTTTGGATCACTAATAGTAACGAATGCTTTTCCTTCGCTTGTACCAATTCTTTGGATGCTTAGTTTTCTCACGATCCAACAGCGGTGTCTGCAAAGGCACGTTCCACCGAAGTTGGTAGAACGTGTTACTTAATTCATTTCATAAATGGACTGCATCACTGTACCAAGAGCTTTGAGTTTTCGAGATTGTACTTTTTTATTATTTTTCTAGAGAAAATAATTAATAAATGACCATTTTATATTTCTGTTTGACTTTTTCGGACTTGATCTGAAGATGTGGCATGCATTGGCTACGAAACGTCATCGTAAAGATACACCGACGCAGCTTTGCCCGAGAAACATGGAGATACCTGACCATTTTATAATTAGATACTTTTTTGATATTGTCTAGTGGTATTTTTAAACGATTGTATCATTTTTGGATCACCTAATTTGAATTAAATTTGATGAAATGGGCTTGATCTAAGGTAAAATTCTTCTTTGCAACAGTGCATCATAAACTTTTTTCTTATTTATTTTTACAGAAATATATAACTCAGGGTGACGCCTGTGTGTTGAAACTGGTTGAGCCAAATTAAAATTTATGTTTAAGTAATATATTATTGCACATCACTGTTATTCTTTCAAACTAATGTGAATCTTGTACCCTAGCGTATACACCGACTGAAAACTTGTGTTTTTGTTTTTCACGGCACTGGAAAAAGGGGCGAAGTCATTCTGCAGATCAATGACCGTTTATGCTTGCGACACGAGTTTTGTGGTTGGGATGGAGTTTTACGATAATCGATCATCCACTTCTGGTTACGTGCTGATCCATCAAATGCAGCGTTTGCCATGCTTTTACCGGTTATCCACCGATTTCATCGCCCTATACTGTGAGCCAGTCGCCAACAGATGAGAATCGAACGGAAAACAGCGACGTTATGTGATAAAAATCTCTCTGACCTACTGAAGGAAGCTGGATTAGAAATAAAAGAAATATTCTTTTCCGTATTAAATGAGGCATTTTCAAGATGAGTCAGGGAAAATCGGCTGATATCGCCTGTAATTACAACATTGAAGTTTCCACTGGTGATAGGAAAACACTTCTGTTTAAGGGATGTCTCTTTAAACCATAGCCTATTATATGAATAAAAAACAAGGAGCGGTTGACGTACATTTCATTTGCCCCTCCGGGGTATGATGAAGCTTATTATAGATTTACCATCAGCTTAGATTTGATTTGTGACAAATGAATGGTCATGAACTATGAGTTAATGATTTAGGGATATACGCTCCCTTTCCAATCCTACGGCTGATTTGGCTGATTTATTATATTTTGTAGACCAAATAGACGGAAGTTTTAGAACATAATCTTTGATTGTAGTGAATTATTGATAGTCATTCGCATCAAAGGATAGATTGCGGTGAAAGATATCTTAAGCTTGTAATTTTGCTGCACCAGCCACGATAAAATTATTTCTTGCAGAATATAAATATCTTGTGATTATTTTAATATGGACTGTATCATTGTCATCCCCTCTGTTAACTTTTTCCTTCCTTGCTCATCGCTTTTGGAGCCAATCCTTCCTTCTTAAAAATGGCATTTAAAAACTTTGCGGAAGGACTTCGTGGATCATGTTCTCCCGTACCTCGTTCTTTCCGGTCACTGTTCCCAACAGTTTTCGTAGCCTATGTTGTTGATAGGTAGTGGAAAATTTCATTATGGTATTTTCTTATTCTCTCTTGTTTTATGTACTCTTGATAAAAATTATTTGTGGCATGTTACATCTGTTTATACATTTACATGCTGTGGTGGCATGACAGCACATTAGCGAAATTATTATGTTCAGTTCGATGATGATGATGATAAATGTTTAGGAAACCATTGTAAAAGTTGCTGTTCGGCTTGATGAATGGAAGTATGGTGGAAGTTTGCAGAAGATGCCTATTCAGCAGCTGAAATTCATTTAGGAAAGATTTGAGTTTTAGCGTTAAAAGAGGGTGAATGTTTGTTCTAAGCTGAGAGATATCTTAAGGTCATAAGGCCAAGAGATATCGTAGGTAAATATTTGTTATCTATAATCAGTAAAATAGTGATTTCAGCGAAGTATTTTGGGATTTCGATCCATCAATGTGATGAATATAATTAACTTTCTGATGATCAGAGTGATAAAATTTTTTTTGGCACGCGGAATTGATCATGTATGTATAAAATTAATCGTACTCTATTGACCCTTATTAGTTCTTGTGATTAATTCGCGGTTTAAACGGAATAGGTGATATATAAATGTAATACTAAACAAGATTTTTCAGTGAAATTGATATGATTGCGATTTTCAGAGGTGGGACGTATGCCATCGGAATCGTTTTCATTAGGTATATCAAATTGTTGAGGTAAAATTAGTTGTGTGGTTTTTAATTCATGGGTGGTGAACTGCTGGTCCGATTGATTTATTCTCTGGTAGTTCAAAAACTATATTTAACTAATTTTTTTCTGTTTCGTTTTGCTAGCATTTTGGAGGACTTGACTCTTTCTTTTATTAAAATAATTATATAGTATATATATATATATATATATAAATTATATATATATATATAATTTGTACAGAAGGTGAAAGAAAGAGATAGGAAACATGTAACTAAAATTGACATGTTTCCTATCTCTTTCTTTCACCTTCTGTACAAATTATTATATATTTATTCGCCTAAAGGTGGTGTGTGAGTGAGTGAACGAAATATATATATATATATATGTGTGTGTGTGTGTGTGTGTGTGTATACTTATGTATGTATATATAGTCAGTCAGAGCTCAGCTTTCGTGTGGTTCGGATCGTTCTCTCCGGCTCTCTCCTGTGTTACGCAATGCCCAACTGCAGTGCATGTGTCAAATCCATCAAGCGCGACCACAAGTCGCTCTCTTGCTTTGAGTGTAAGGTTTATTATCATCCACTGTGCCTTTCAATATCTGAAGCCGATTTTAAGGTGTTTAGTGACCAACGTAGACCATGGTATAGCGACGCTTGTCGGGCCAAGATCGGCTGTGTCAGTGATGGAGAGCAAACCGGTAAAGCTCCTGAGAACGAGTCCGCAAGTCACTGTTGGTCTCCTGATCGTGTGAGTGAAATATTGAAAGATTTATCTACTAGAGTGAAAGAAATCCGGACGGATCAGGGTGAAATTCGCAAATCAATATCTCGCTGGGAAGAGTTGGCCAGGGGGTATGCAAAGTCTATCGAGCTCATTAATGCCTCCCTAGTCAAAATAAATGATTCCCTGAATCATATATTAAGTGAAAACATCAGCCTTAAGAAACAACTATGTGAGACGGAAGCTCGCCTTAATCGTGTTGAGCAAGAGCAGCTCCGGAACGTGATTGAGATCCATGGGATTCCTTACTCCGAAGGCGAGATAGCCGGGCCCCTGATTTGTCAAGTTGGAATTGCCCTGGGAATTAAATTGGATACCAATGAAATCGATTACGCCTATAGGGGTGGTTCCAACCGTACCGCAAATTCTCACCCGGCACCCAGACCTGCCCTCTTATTGTCCGTTTCCTATGATCCAGCACTGCTGCTGCATTTTTAAACGGTAGACGCACAAAAAGGGACCTGAAACTCAACGACATCGTTGCTGACCGGAACCCCACCAACCCACCTGTCTACATTAATGAATCCTTGACATTCTTAAACCGAAAACTTTATGCAATGGCCAGAGGACTAACAAAAGAAGGCAAAATCAAATACGTGTGGATTCGTAATGGCCGTGTGTTTGCTCGTGTCCGTGATGGTGGTGAACGCATCTCTATCCTTGGTGACACTGACCTTGACGCTTTAAAATAAGATACGGGGGCCTGTTCACCACCCGCAGGTCTACCGACTGCCAGTGAAATCAACATCTCCCTCGTTAACTGTCAATCTTTACTGTGTCATATCGACGAATTCCGGGCCCATTTTTCTTCCAGTGCAAGTGACAATCTGTTTGACCGAAATGTGGTTAAAACCAAATATACCTGATAGCATGGTTGAACTTAGTGAACACTACTTGCTCAGACATGATCGGATCGGGAGAGGCGGTGGCGGGGTTGATGCCTTCATTCATCATAGACTGAGTTCGTCGGTGCTGGCGACCTCTTCTGCGACCTATGAATGCCGACCTGAGTTCATGGTAATTGAAGTTCATAGTACAAACCTTTCCAAACTTCTTCTATTTGTTTTTTATAGACCTCCAAATGTTGGGTCCTTGACTGATATTGAACAAGCCGATACAACCTTTAGTCCAAACTATAAAAACATTGTAATTGTAGGTGACCTTAACGCTGATCTGCTACGGGATAGCTATCATTCTTCCTTCATCTGGAATTTCATTTTTAATTATAATCTTTATCTTGCCTCAACGCAGCCCACACATCACACAAAACATAGTCATACTCTTCTCGATCTCTGTATCGTTGATTCCCCTGAAAAAGTCTCTTCATTTTCACAATCCCCTGTGCTTTTCCTCTCCGCACACGACAAAATTTCATTCTCCTACACATTCAATTCTCCTTGCCTTCCTATACCCAAAATTTTCTACCGTGATCTTAAAAACTTCGATGCAGCCAAGTTTCAGGATGACCTGCTCACTTTTGACTGGAAAAATCTATTTAGATCCTCGTCCATTGATTCAAAATTAGAATTCTTTAATCTGAAATTCTTAGAGTGTATAAATTGTCATGCCCCCCTGCGAACATGCACACCTAGACGACCTTCAGCCCCCTGGCTGACTAATGACATTAAGCAAAAAATGAAGGAACGCGATGTTTCACGAAGAATTTTCACACGAACAAAAAGCCAGACTGCTTACACTGAGTTTATCGTTTTGCGTAATCAGGTGAAGCACCTTGTCATGGAGGCCAAGAAAAAATATCATGTAACCACCTTCTCCAATTTGACAGAACCAAACCAGGTCTGGAGGGAACTTAGAAGTCTTGGACTCGTGCAGCGGCGAAACAAGCAGCCCATGCATGAATTCTCTATTAACGATCTAAACAAGCATTTCACTCCCACCTTTTTCTCAGAGGGAAATAGCATAGCAGACATATTCGGTCTTCCTAACCTTGATTCACTCGTACCCTATAACGAGAGTAATTTCTTCTTCCAACACGTAACCCCTCACAACCTAAGTAAAACGTTACCTTTCTCTAAATCCAACTCAATTGGGGTCGATGGAATCTCAGTTAAATGTATCAAGGCCTCGTCAACTGTACTTCTACCTGTAATACTTGATATTTTTAATTTTTCCTTAATTTCATCTGAATTTCCGATTATATGGAAATCATCACTTATTAATCCAATTCAAAAGGTTAAAAAACCAACTTCTCCCAGTGATTATCGGCCAATCTCTATTTTGTGCTCTCTTTCTAAATGCTTAGAAAGGATTGTTTTTCAGCAGGTTACGAATTATCTGAACCAAAACAACTTGAATGATCCATATCAATCTGGATTTCGGAAAAACCTCTCTACGCAAACAGCGCTACTCAAATTAACGGATGATGTACGTCGAGGAATTGATAAACGGATGGTCACCATTCTGGTTTTATTTGATTTTACCAATGCTTTTGGTCTTGTTAATCACGCCAAACTTCTCCACAAGTTGAAAAACCTTAATTTTTCCTGTTCCACACTTAACTGGTTTTACTCCTATCTAAAAGATCGCGAACAGGCAGTCAAGGACGCGAATGGGAATACATCGCAATGGACCACTGTCCATTGTGGGGCGCCGCAAGGGTCAGTTCTTGGTCCTCTCCTATTTTCCTTGTATGTCCTTGATCTGCCCAAGTGTATTATAAATTGTAAATACCTTTTATATGTTGACGACTTACAGATTTATCATCACTGCCATTTGCATGATCTGAATGATGCAATTTCCAAAGTCAATCAGGATGTTCAAGCCATCAATTCATGGGCTGTAGAAAATAACTTTGTGCTTAACCCCAGAAAAACAAAGTCTATGTTACTCGGTACCTCAAAACTACTCAAACATGTTGACTTTGATGTTTTGCCAAAGATTATTGTTGGTGATGCGGAAATATCATATGCAAACTCCGTTAAAAATCTTGGGGTCATATTGATGCCCAATTTGTCTTGGCAAAACCATGTTCAAGCCATCAGCAATAAGATTAACATGATCCTGTTTCAGCTAAAAATTCATAAAAACCTTTTGCCCTCTCATACCCGCAAGCAACTGGTATCCTCGCTAATATTCCCCCATATTGATTACTGCTGTCTTGTATATCATGACCTAACTGAAGAGATTAACACCATGATTCAACGACAACTAAATATGTGTGTCAGGTTCATTTATGATCTTAAAAAAGATGATCATATATCCCCTTATTTTTCTAAGTTAGAATGGCTTAAAGCTAAAACAAGGAGGGAATACATGCTTGCCTCCTTTTTATATAAACTTTTCAATTGTCAACAGCCTGAATATATCATGAAATTTTTTCAGTCTAAAGAGAAAAATCGAAATGTTGCAACTCGAATGTCACCAGATTTTTTAATTGTCCCACTACTCCGAACCTCTACATTTAATAAATCCTTTTCTGTTGTTGGGACAAGGAATAGTATAGGAATAGTACTCCTGAACTAATCAAAAACTCCAAATCACTGATTGCTTTCAAAAACATACTGTTAAATAAAATGCTATTACAGGAAAAAAATTAATTTACCAATATGCTTGTATTTTTTGTTACCATTATTGTATCATTTATTGTATGTATCCAATTTTACTGTGTACTCGAGCTCTGATACTAATGTATACCTTTGTATGTTCTTAGTGGACCAAGGGTCCAAGAACAATAAATATTTCTTTATCTTATCTTTATATGTACATAAACTTGACCGTGGCAGGCGTCACTTCGTAGAACCTAATAATATCAGTACTTATGATTAATGACAACTTAGTACTTTTTTACAATATTTTTAATGTACGACGCGTTTCACTGCTTAACGGCATCGTCAGGTACTGTACCTGATGATGCCGTAAAGCGGAGAAACGCGTCATACATAAAAAAATTGTAGAAAAGTACTAAGTTGTCATTAATCATGAGTACTGATAATATATACTCCCTTAAATTTTATATTATGTTCCTTGTTATTTTCAGCAATGCCAAATT
The DNA here is from genome assembly GCA_963573305.1 of Pyrrhosoma nymphula. Lineage (NCBI taxonomy): Eukaryota > Metazoa > Arthropoda > Insecta > Odonata > Coenagrionidae > Pyrrhosoma > Pyrrhosoma nymphula. Next base: position 44,524,409 of record OY754337.1, on the reverse strand, counting down.
TCATTTGCCAGTTTTTAATATACCATATCGATAACGAAAATATGCTTCTTTCTCTTGCAGAATATCGTAGGGAATGGTCTTGCTTCTTATTCCTTAAAATTTTTATTTAGTTTTGCCACATGTGTTTGACAGGCATAACGTAACAGTGAAATAACTTGCTGAAATAACTTTCAGTGTAATATTTTCACCTGCTGAAATAAACACTTGCGCCAGAAATAAATGATTGATTTGCTAGAGTAGAGTTACAAATGAAGTAAGGCTATGTGGCGGCATAATTTTGATTGACACTGAAGGTTAATTTATCACTTAAGCGGTATTTTTTTTATTACACCCCTCACTTAGATTTTATCCAATGCTCTGCTGTTCGTCCGTTAAATCTAACAAAATCATTGTAAAATCATTCTTTTTTGTGTAAATTTTCAATTTGAAAATCAGGCGCCTTCTCAGAGGTTTTTGTCGAAAACCTTTCATTTAACCTGGATTATCAGTTTCTTTAGACTCCAAGCTCATATGCGCTTCAAAATATCAAATGAAATAACTGAAGAATCCGTACGAAAATTAATATTTAAATATTTTAATTTAATTCAAGTTATGAAATGACATGGAATTCGCTCCTCCAATTGACCTATCTTTAAATTTGACCGCATATATTTCTATTGTTTCAAGGGGGTTGTGTTTTTTAGTGATATAGTAGTGATAGTCAAAACATCTCTTTATTATTCTAGCCCAATAGTACTGTGCATACCATTGCTTTGTTATTTTCCAAAGCCACCGAAAACAGTTCACACGGCCTTCTACATCGGGACTAGTAACATAGGACAATGGACGAGTACATAAAACCATGCCCTGGGTGGTGAAAATCCACTCAGGCGGGACTCGAACCCGCGACCTTAGACTTCGTAGGCGAGGACTTTGCCCCACCGCAACCGGGGAAAACCTCAAAGAGAATATAATTTTGTGTGGATAATTTGAGTTTTCGCAAATATTTTTATACCACCTTCTACAATATTTTCCTTTTTATTTAAAACTCTCTATTTAAAAAATCCTGCTTTTCTGGTGATACCAGTTTTTGGACTTAAGTTCAGGGAAATAGTTAATACAATGAGAATTTTGATGAAAAAATGCTGCCGATGAGCTGTCAATTAGTTTGCCATCTCAATCGTTAGAGATTATCTGTTTCCTACTTCAACCCAAGGTTTACGTTGTTCAGGACATTTTACGGTTTTATGGACATGGGTTTCGAATATTTCAATTTTCCGTATTCAATATCACTAACTTTCCAGTCTCACCGATGGTGGCTCATGGCCATTCACGCTTTTGACAGCCGGCATCTTCCGTTCGGGATCCGAAGCGAATCGAGCAAGGAAGAAAAAAAATACGCCAGCAGCTCCGTTCTTCCTGGAGAGTACCTGAGGGAGGCAAAGGTGTCTCGACACCGTCGGCGCCATCTGGGTCACCTTTTTTTTTCACCGGAGACGATGGAGGAGACTTCTGTGCACTTTGGAAATGGTGGGGGGAGGAGGGTAGCGGTGGTGGGGGGAGGGGGAAATGGGGGGTAAGGGATGGAACCCCCTCACCCATCTATCCACGTGTGAGGGATGTGCGCTGAGATTCGGGTCGTCATGCGGCTCATCGGCTAAAAACAGTGAGAGTGCGGCGGGGGAGCAGGGAGAAGATTCCTATTTGTCGACCGCTTTTCGGATTTCGTCGCCACCTGGACTGGGTCATCCGTCTTCGAAAGAAAAATAAAACGAAAAAAAGAAAAGAAAACCGTGGCGTAGTTCCCTCTCTCCCCATCTCTCAAGGGAATAGAAGTTTGAAGATGATGATGTTCGGTGAAATTTATTTATTCTCTCGATTTGTTCCGGCTTCTCCACTTCTCGCTCGATGAGAATTCACTTAACGGGTCGACGTCTCTTTCGTCTTTTTGCACCGGGCGCTTCTCTGAGGCTCTAACACATACAGCGTTAAACTTTTGCGTCGAACGTGAAGGCTCCTTTGGGCACATCCTGCCGGTTACCATCCATCGTCGGTATGAAATGTGAAAACTGGAAGAGTTTTTAGTTGGGGCTGGACCTAGCTTAGAGGTTAAGGATCGGAATAAGATTAAACGGGCAGTGTCCGAAAAGAAATAGTGATAGAAACTTCAACGATCGGCTACAATTTATGAAATGAGATGATCGTTTAACATACCTCTATGTATTTTTAAAAAGAATTAAATTTAATTCAAGGTTAAAGTGGAGTACTATTTTCAGACCATTTTATCCCAATAATGAGTGAGTACTCATAGCTTAAGGATAGTTGTCGAAGATAAGTAATGACATTTACTTTGTCAATTTTTTTTAGTTTGAATAGATAAATAATTTTACTGTCTCAATAATTGTCATGCTTGTATAAAACAAACCTCATGTAAAATAAACGGTATAAGTTTTGAAAGCTTTTGTTTTTCCAAACGACTTGGCTAAGTAATGTTTCTGAAGGAAATATATGTAGTGAATTTCCTCTTAGTTTGGGTTTCTGATACTGTTTATAGCATAAAAAAATCTAAATTTGGAAATTGAAGACGATTTGAACGGAATATTATGTTGGAACTATTCGTTGCTGTTTCCTGCGGTTTTTCGGATATCCCGCTACTATTCTGTTACTGAGGATGTGCTGTGTTTGGTAACGATTGTTACGCATTTTTCTGAGCATACCCAGAAGAGTTAGTTAAATTTGACCATGAAATTTCGTCGTTTATGATTAAAAATCTTAATAATAATAATATATGAAGATCAAGTGATCCCCCTTTATGCCGGTGGAAAACTATTCTAAAAGCCGGCACTCATACAGTCGTAGTGGAATGTCCTTTAAATGAATTTCCGCGGAGATTGCAAACTTATTTGAGTCCACTCATTCTCTTTTTGTGTCACCTTTTGCAAATAAAAGTTCCCAGCAGCGCAGACTTATCCTGAGCCTTTTGGAATTGCTCTAGTGATAATGTTTTTGGTTGGGTTGGATGGAATTATCCTGGGAAATAAATAAATAAATAAATAAATATATATATATATATATATATATATACATAACCAATATGGCTGAGAAAAGAATGGTGGGACCTTGAAGAACGAATATACTGACGGATGTTATCAAAAACATTCCTTATTACTGAATTTTCTATATGATTTAGTACGGGGATATTAAATAATATTTACATACATAAAAGCCAATTACTCTGTTTTTCTTTCAGTCCATTGATTCAAAAGACTTTGCTATGCGATTTAATATCACTGGCTTTACTCGGTGGAATTCCTTCATGTAGAAGTCAAGAAAACACTGACAATGAGATTCCACAAAATTATATATTTAGTCGATACACGGGTGATATCACCAGAAGATGATGCACTGCATCGAAACTATGGTCGTTTAAATATATAGATTTGTGGAATCGCAGTGTTTTCTTTACCCTCGTCATTAAATTCAGTTGATGTTGATAGTTTTAGATACGTTACTTCTCCCGTGTTAAGTGCAGTAATATAACCATATAAATAATCTGCTACCATGTACTGAAATTAAGTGACAGAAAAACCGGTTTTTGATAGCTAGGTTGTTTTGCCTTTTTGCCCTGATGCACATCAGTTGTCAGTAGTGTCTATCTGCTCAGGAAAATTCACAGTCATCTTAGCCCGTCTTCATTCCAAGAGCTGGTTGACTATTGTTGATTAAACTACGTTGATTTTTAGGGAGGATTCGGTTAAATATAACATGGGTGCATTTGTAAACCAAACTTTAAATTCACTGAAATCTGTGAAAAGAGTTATTATGGAAATAAGTGAAATATTTAAATTTTTGCAAAACTAGTTTTTCTTTTAGTAAAACTGTACATTATTTTTCAGACTATCAGAGGACACCTCGTAGTATCGAACGAAGCAGCGTTTAGCATCATATTTTTTTAACAAACGAAACACCAATTTGAAGTATCCATTGGAAACAAAGAAAACAGAGCATTAATATGCCTTGCAACATTTAAGCATTTTTTTCTGGTGCTTATCCGTAGGATATCCTCATTAAAATACTCCGTTCCCATTGCTCGGATAATAATTTTTTAAATAATTAAATAAATTGGGAACCTTTAGTGAAATATCCCGAATCACATTCTGCATAAAATGCACGATGATTGTTAAAATATGTACTCATCATCAGTTTGAATTTGTGAATGCATTTAAATATAAATGGGAGGTAACAATTTATTGCAGAAAATACACAAGTGAACATTCTACGCAGTCAAGCTCACGGGTACCAGGCAAAATATCATTGTATGGAAATCAGCAGAAAAAAGTTACTTTGCTTGACTGGAATTCGACACCAAGTACCGCATTGCCAGGCACGTGTGATAGCCATTGACACAACCAAGACCTTTCCTTACTTACAATAGCTAAATTGTATTTCTGGAGGCACCCTAAAACTGAGGTATTTTGCGTCATTAAGAATATCTAAATAAGGAAAGGATTATTTGAGGAATACAGGAAGGGTATACAGAACCCCGGCGCCGGAATTAGTTTTATCTCCAACCAAAGGCGCCGAGGGGTTCACCGTTCAAACCCCGGTCCTGGGAACGGAGTAATACCATTGTGGTGCTCACCACATAGTTACAATGCAGGAATTGGGAATCTGTTAAAAAAAAAATCCGAAGCCGGGCCCTCGGGATGGGAAGCCCAAAAATATGCCAGCATATGTTAAGTTTGCGTACTAATAATTTTTAATTCTCGAGATCGAAAGGTCATATCGATAAAGAATCACTTATTACAACCATTATAAGCGTCAAGTTCAATCAGAGGAACCCCAATTTTGAGTTAATTTTGTTTGTTGTGCTAATTTTGTTTTTACTACATTCTTCATGTTATTTTCTGTTGTTCTATGTTTATTTATTTTACTTCATGTACCAATTTAACTAGCCATTGTGCCGTTTTTGGTTGTGTGAGATGATATATACGTAAAAAAGTGAACTATAAAACGCTTTCGGAGAATATATTTTGACTCCGCGCTGAAAAAGAAAGTTCACCTTGTTGGCTTTGATTTTGACGACGAGAGAGTACACCGAACACTATAACTTTAAGTACAAATTTAACTTATAAATACTTCACATGCGCATAGAATATAAACTATTCATTACTTGCGAGTTTGCTCCTCTAATTCTCGTCGTCTAAATTCTCTAATCTTAGCAGCGTTCAAATCTTTCACCTTGGTTGAGGCGTTGCCATATACTGAATTTTGCAATATTATTGGAATTGGCTTATTCTCAACCACAGTTCACTCTTCTTGCAGGAAGTACCTGTAAGGACTGTGAAATCATTGCTCCTTAGGGGATTTGTGGAAGTCCCGACGGTATCGTTGTAAACCATGGTAAACAAATACATATACGGCCTACTGCCTAGTGACCTCACCAAACATGACCTCCTATTTTTTTCGCTGAATATTTTTGGAGAGTTGCCGCCATTTTTATTGCTTAAAAAATATGTCACGCGTTCGAAATAACGCTTATCTTAGTAATTAGACGTTAAATTTCAATGTACAGCCTCAATTCTCAGGGAATTAATCACTAGTTCACAATTATATTGCATGCATAGTTTTGCATGTTCTCAGATACATGCATATTCACGCGTATACTCTTTTATAAATTTTCACGCACTTATACATTCATATAGGTATACTATCTGTCAAGTCTTATTCGAGATATCACCCTCATTTACTTTTGCTCCTCCCTTCACTCGGCACACTCATCTTTCGCATTCCGTCTCCATCTCTCCTTTCTACTCTTTTCAGCATTCAGAGCACAAACCTCGCGGTCACATGCAAACGCAAAAAGGGAGGCAGTCAAAAGATGACGCGTAGAGAGGTGAAAATAAAAGAAGAGCGAAATAATAATGACGAAAGGAACATTGGTGCGCGGTTGATCTCTCTCGGTCGGTCGTCTCCGAAGAGGAAGGAAGTGCGCTGGTGCGCCCGTAAAATATATATATTTATGCGCAGATACGGGTGCTGCCATTTATTTATGCGCGCCGCGACTCTCCGTTGTTTTATTTTATTATTTTTCTCCCTTCTTCCGTCTTCATGCGCGCTCGAAAGTTGTGTTTGGCGCATCGCGGCGTTGTCATGGCGACGACACGTACGTGAGGGGCGGGACAGGGTAAGACTTGGGAGAGGAGATGATGATGATTTTGCTGAGGGTTTTGGATGCGGGGAGAGAGGAAAAAGGAGCCGTTTTGTTGGCGGTTGAAGAGGGCATAAAACGTGAGTGGGTGGTGCCTTGAATAGGGGGGGGGAATATTTTGGTTCGGAGTGGGACGTGAAGGCGAGATCCTTCTCCAGGAAGTGGAAGAATACCGAGGTTCGGTTAAAAAAATATGTTTTTATTATTTTTTTCTTCTGCGGAGGAGAGAAGAGTTTTGAAAATGTCAAATGTCGCTCTTGGGGATCGCGTCTTTCTTCCAACACTCCCTTCGTGGTAGACGAATGTATTATTTTTTTCTTCCAAGCCTCGCCTCGTGTCGTGTGGGTCAACCTCACCTGCTTCGTCTCCGTCAACGGTATCACGAACTTCATATCGCACTTCCTACTACCCCTTTGGGAGGGACGACGTTTATCTCAAGAATCGTTTATTCTCTGTGTATTCTCATTAACCAGAATGCCAGTTATATAGAAGATATTTCAATTTTCGCCAACATAGACCCCGCGTATCTTAGAACAATGCCGGCGGCGTTATACCGACAAAAAGTGAGGACACCTTTTAAAGATACAGGTATATTTAGCTAATGTTTCCATCCATATTTGCAATGCTGAGATTGTTGAATTCATCACTGTACAGATAAAATTACATTCTTGTCAATAGCTCCAAAATTCACAACACTTATTTCGGAGCAGATCATGTTAATTTAAACAAATTTATAATTTTTTCCTTTAATATTTCAAAAACTTCTGCGGCTAGCGTATTTAAAAATCGAAAAAGTTGGAAAGTAAGGGAATGGAAGTTACATAAAGTCGGGCAATCAAACTTTGCGCGGAAAACCGTGTCTTTTTAAAATTACAATGTAATGAAGGAGTACACAGGATGAGAAAAAAATGCAAAATACATCAATCAGCGCTAAATTTCAGCCAGTGCGGTTCGTTACCTTCGGGACCTTTACTCAGATTATTCAAACAAGCTGGAAAAGCTCCAAAAACTTCAGAGCTCTTGTACTTCAAAAATTAGAAATTAAGCCCTGGAACAAATGTAAAAATAAGCATTCAATGCTTTTTATTTTTTATAAATATACTTTTTAACCCTTTCTCATATGAATGTAAAGTGGAGGGATTTAAATCAGCGGAGTGCGAATAATCTAATTAGAGTTTGGCAAAACAGACTTACTGTCAAGGTTTTCGAAAAAAATTAAACGATTAATCCTTCGAATTTTGAATTTTCGGCCAGTATGGCCAGTGTAGAAACAATTACAATTCGAGAATTACATCAGGTAAGCATACACCACTTTTTCCACATTGTCAAATACCTACGTCTTGAAAGGAATAATAAGTTTTCTAATTGTTGCAGGATTTTAGATTAGGCAGGATACATTAGATGAACATAATTTAATATTGTCCTTTGGGAAAAATGTGCATGGTTTGTGGGTTAATGTATGCTGATTTTAATCCTTCAATCTTGAAAAAAAATTACTAAAGATTAAGACTTCATAAAAAATAAAAATTGGTAAAGCATCAAAATGCTTAACAATAGACTTTTAAAATAATTTGTTCCTGAAAACATGTAACCCCTTTTTGTTGTCCCATTCCCTTTATAACCTTTTCATTAATGACGTTTTTTATTCATATTTTCCTCAAGGCTTTCAGGAATTGAGAAGAATAGTTTTGTGAACCAAATATTAATTTGTTGAAAAATAAATCTGTAAAGAGAATATTAATTTATGCACGAGAAACGTAACGTAACTTAGTTGAGCATAATTTCAAATTCGTGAAACATTTCGAAAATTCCACCTCTGAATAAAGGGTTTCCATGACTGGTGACGTCACTAGGGAGGATAATTTGTTTACGTCGTCAAAAACGGGGCATCCGTGATTTGTACGCACGCGTAAACATTAATTTCACAACTTGTATATTAAGAAATGTTTTTGAAAAAAATGAAGAAAAGTTAGCAGTGATTGCAAAAAAGCTAATTATAGTAAATCTCAGAAGTTGGATACATGGTGACGGAGTTCGTAACACAAGGCGAAGGATTGAATATTGCCCAAATTTGATGTGTGAAGACAATCGTAAGTAATGAACAATTAATATCATATATATTCCAGGTGCATGAGTAAAATTTAGAAGACATGTATGTACATATTTTGAAGAGCAAAATGTACATACTTTATTTCATATTGTACGGTGTTCACATTGACGCCAAAATAAAAGCCAACATGGCGGCATGATCTTTTCAGCGCAGCGTCCAAGTCCGTCTCTCTAAACCGTTTTAAATATCACTACACGTTTAAAATATTACCACTGAATAATGCCTGTATATATATTTTGATCTGAATTTTCGATTGTGTTTGTAAAAAACATGTGCGTACTAACCTATAAACCAAATTTAACCCACTCCCTCTCCTGATGTTTTCCCCTCTAACCTTCATGCACATCTTCTCCCATTAATCAGACACACGTTTCTGTACAAGTACTTTAACTCTGATGATGCTTGTTAAATATCGAAGTCGGCCAGAACGTAAAAACATTGTATTGAATATTGCCTATTGTAAATACTCCCTTTAAGGCCTGTCGGGACTCACAAGTCCCACATAACAAAAAGTGTCCTATTTTATGTTTATTTTCATTTAGCCACGAGGTTATGCTATACTCGAGATCAATGTAATGTTTTTAGTTACGACTAGGGTGCAGGAGTCATTTGATCTCTTTCCTAGTCATCCAGAGGAGCACATATTTCCCTTCCAAAAAGTGTGACAAAAGATGCGAAAAATTTAATTCAGGCCTTAAAGAGTTAAACATTTCCATATTCCTCCAAGTTACTTCGTCCACCATCACGTCAATGCTTTTACTTTTATTTCTAAACAGGAAACACACGTCAAAGAGGTTTGTGCTAAGAAAGCTCTGCGTCAAAAGTCGTAGGTATTTTAACTTTTGGATTGAAGAGTAGGGTACGAATCTCAGTAACTGCATGAGTTGTCTAAGAAACGCGCTCTGAATAAGTGATTTGAGCAGGAGCAAAGACTGTGGAGAAAGTTTGGAAAAATATATGACGGATGGTAGAGAAGTTATTGAAACGTGATTATGCAATATTTTGCTTTGGTGACCTTTGATCCAATAGCCAAAAGGAGCTTAGGGGAATTCATGATAAACTACGGCTACGATGATGCGCAGTGGATGAAAGTATATTTGTTCTCTAGAAATACCCCTTTTAAAAATTTATGTTTACACTCAAGGCTGGTCTTAGCCTATGTGAACAAGTCTGGGATCACTTCTGTTCCATTTGAGTAATTTTCGAATAGTTTGCGGTTTGTTTGCTTTCCCTCTTGATGACCTGACAACCGAAATTTAATTTGTTACTTTACGAGAGTTAGATCCCGTGAATCAGACTAATTGATCAAAGCCAGATATTTTATATTCATACGTTAAAACCTTTGTTACCTATCGAAGAACATTATTGGGAAAAGCTAGAGGGAGTGAGCATTGAGATCGTGGCGGTGGATTTTGATCCGGTTCATCCCGTTGAGAGCTGATTTAGGGTGTGATGATGGTTGAGCTGCAAGAGTATGCTGCTCATAAGCTATACAGTAATAGAAAAACTTCCGTGCGTCAAGTCTTTGAAATGAACGCAATGGAATTATGCAATGTATGCTCTCTATAACACAGCGCAATGCTGATCAAAGGTTCAAGTTTCTACAAATTCCACATTATTAATCCCCCTTCTCGCCAAATTTCCCGCCTGGCTCAAATTTCAGGGGATCATTTCTTCCGGCTAAATTAAACAATGCTATCTTACAATGCGCAGATTCCATTGTCTTTTTCGGTCATGAATCAGTTACTTCATGGTGAGAAAATGGCAAAGGTCACTTCAAAACTGGATAATTCAACGTATGGTTGAGCAAAATGACGAATGCGAGTCAAGGATTGCTGGCCTAATAAAACGGGTGATAAGGTTCTTCGTATTTTTCAAGGAAAGTTAAACACGAGACCTTTAATGCCATTTTAGGCGCCAAATATTCACTCTTATTCGTGGAGTTTTCTACAGTTACTTCTTTATTGCCGCAGTTATCAAAGCATTTCAAATATAGCAGCAGGGGGTGCAAAAATATAAAAATAATAATCCATCCGAGTGGTATTGAAAATAGTGCCTAATTCAAGATATATATGCACTATTATCGTCAAACTCGATATTTAATAGCCGAGTAGTGCCTTTTAAATATTCTGCCATGTCTATAAATGTTCTCGTTATCAATTCTCGTCTCGAGTTCTCTTCCGAGGACTAAAAGGAAATTATCTTCCTTTATTTAATACTATCCCTTACAAGTAATTCCTATTCGGTTTCATTTCCCTAAGTGGTCGTCCCATTTCGCTGATTGGAAAGTCGAGGCCTTAGAGGTTCCAATTTTCTTCGAATTCTCTCAATATATTGAGACGCACCGGTCTAATGTCTTTACCCCAAGCCTCACTTACCTACTTATTCTCCCCTCAATCCTTGTTTTTCTTCCGGATCAGTCAATACATTTGTCTTCCAACCCTTTATTGTTTTTCTCCGGGTTTCTTATTTCAGCCCCTGAAAATGCTTTTCCCTTCATGTGCACCCCGTGCTTTTTTTCCAGCTGATGAAATTTCTCCGTTTCATTATTGTTTTAATTTTAATCGAACTACATACTTTCTATTATTTGCTTCTCATTTCACTCTCTCAAATATTAACTTCGTGATTATATTAGCTGTATTGACTTGCTAATTTTTATCGTATGTGTCGTACCAATTCCTGACAGGTCGTTAACTGTCGTCCCTTCTTCTTATCTTCTCAACTTGTCTCAATTCTTTTCCATTCTCTTATCTAAGCGGAGGATGGCATCAACTAATTGTGGGTATTATTTTATTTTGTGCCTAAATAAGGCCTCAGAATTACTTGGACTAACAATGTAACGTAGCTTATGGCTTCTTTCAGAGTCTCACGGTGTTTGTCCGGAGAAAATGTTCCATCGAGTTTTTAGAAATTTTTTATTCTGCAGCACTCTATTTTTCTCTTCCCTTTCTTCTTTGACACTGAAACTCAATCCTCGGCTCAATGCCATTTCTGTCCTCTTGACACTCCTACAATAATGGTAATTAGCTTTCATGCTCTCATGATACGTGAAAGGACTTAGAATTATAGTTACTCATGATTTCTGAAAGCCTTGTCTCTGTCACTGTCGGGCATATAGCACCCACTGCATCGAATTTGACAATTATTGCCATTATTGCTGGGATTTTTAGCGTTGCTTTTATGGTGCTCATCATGATTTTATGAGATCATTTGTCAATAGAGAAGTTAGGAGGATAAATTTGATTTCTGATACATTTCCATAATAGTTTTTTCCCATGATTATGTCAATGTGTTTCTTCTCATCTGAGGCCAAAAAGCTTTTTTTGTCACTTTACAGTAGCATCGTGAGTTGATTTTGGTATTGATCCTGGCACTCGACTTCACTGGATATGGATAAATCATAATTGAGAAATCCTCGGTGCACCAGTGAAGCTACAGCGGCTACCAATTCTAGCAGCCCTTTCCATGTCGTGTGAATGAAAATATATGCCGTGAAAGCAGGAGCTTGTGTTTTTTTAAATTTAAGGTTTTGCCAGAGCACTCTGATAGTGGAAACCCAATTTAAAAAAATGATTTTTTAAAGCATAGCATTTGAACTTAGCCAAATCTTTCAGGTCGTAGCTTATGAAAGTGCCCAATGGCTACGAATTTGATTTCCGTCCTGAAAACATTTATAGTGTTTTAAACTAGTAATGCACGTGCTTTCGTTTTTAATTCGTCTAAACGATTGACCTTTTGCCTTGTTGATGGTCATTGAGAAGGCTTGGCGTACTGTAGTCGTTTGACTACAGCTATCAAATTAGCCACTGGACTTGGCCTTTAAATTCTGCAGGAGTGAATAGCCATTCATGAAATCGCTATTAAATGGATGTTCACGCCTGGTTGCCAAGGAAATTTTGTTTTGTTGAAAAGGAAGCAAATTGATGAATTTCGAGATAAAAACGCAATTCTTGTACAAAAATGAAGCGTATAAGATAATTGAATGAAATAATTAAATACAACATTCTTTTATGCGTTCTATGATACAAAATTACATCCAATATCTTGAGTGCAAGTAATTTAAAAAAGCAATTAAATAGAAACCTGCACCGAATTCAATGCTTTTCTTATGGGAGTAAATGTTAACAATATTGGGGTAAAAACAACCCCAAAAATTACCATTTTTATAATTTAGAAATCTTTATGGGCTCGCTCGCAACAGCTCGCTAAAGTTTCATCGCAATCGGATGTATGGTATTGGCGGGCATAAAGAATGAACAAAACAAACATTCTTTTTTATATGTAAGAAGATAAGATTTGTACAATCTCTTCACTATTTGCACTGGCCTCCTATTTGAGCTTTTAATGGCTTCAGATCATCGCATAATATGAAGCGTTGGTATTGGAAATGACAAAATGAAACCCTCAACTTGAGTAAGCGAACCGGGCTCTCTAGGATGGCCTGCAATATCAGAAGCGCCAGAATGAACCTTCACCTCAATATGAATGAGAACCGCTCGATATTCTCGTCCTCCAAGAGATCATTGGATAGTTTGTTGATTGGAGAAGAATCCTTTTTTTTGCGATGCCCATCTGCGGGACGAAATAAAAAAAAATCACTCCCAATGGGATTATTTGGAAAGAATAAACGATCGGCCAATAATTTTCAAGGGATTCGATGAGATTGATAATACGGGATGTGGAGAGAAAGCTCATTCAAATTTGACATTTAATGAATTCATCATTTTTTAGAAAAAAACACATCCGCGTTATGATCAACTTTCCACTCCAGAAGGAATATATAGTATATTTACTTTCAGCGCCGCGTCAAAATCATCAGATAAAAAGAATGGTGTAAAAAATTTGCATGCGTCGATACGTGCTCGATGCAATCAAGCATTTTTTACCCAGTATTTTATTTTTGAACGGATTATTTTTGCGGTACTAGGATTGACATAAAAAGCTTTTTCTAAAGGAGAAAACGCAAAGAATTCAATTACGCCCACCTGATGTTTGACCGAAATCATTAATATTTTATTACGTTGCTCATTACATGTATTGTGGCTAACTAAAGCTGACTGTATCTTTTTTTTTTCTCTTTTACTTCACGAAAATGAAGCAAGTGTTAATTTGTGACAGCACTATTTTTCCATAATTTTCCTTCCAATAGTTCAGCATAGCTCTATAATATGATCGATGTCAGATTCTTCAAACCTTCGGTAGCTGGAGTGGAAATAGTTGGTCCTTGAGAGCAAATTTCAATCATTGTATTATTATATCAATTAATATAAAAAAATCTTGGACCAAATTTCATTTAACTGCATCTGTTTATGCGTTGGAACTAACCATACCTACATCCAGTGATAGAAAATAATACAAGAATTATATTTTAAAACTTTCTTTAATTAAAAGCATGTTATGACTACAGTTTTCGGCGCGGCGACCTTTAGATGACATTATATTGAAATAGGTTTTTTTTGCGAATGTCGTGACACCTTGATTTTCTATGGCAATAATTATATGAAATGCATTACTTTGTTTTTAGAAGAAAATCTCTACATATGTAATCGAATTATTACAAAATAAATGTCATGTGCCCTAGGGATTCGTGTTAAAATAGTATTGAATTACCAATCAACGAAATCTTTATGATGCAATGTTTTTCACTTTTATCCATAGATATCACTAATGAGAACACGTATGCAAGGTTTAACGTAATTCTGTACAAAAAATAGCTCCAATCCCCTTAATTGGCTCTCACTTTTTTGTAATATAGTAATGAATTGAGTTCTTTATTGTATCATCATGTCAAAGGATGCCCTGCTGTCTTCGCCATCATTTCTTTATATCTTATGTCACATAATGAAAACAGGCTTAACATTTATTCATGAGAATCCTATTCCATTATTGACTGTCCAAAACCACTTCCCTCATCACATTCAGGCCACCTGTCTGTGGACTCTCACTAAACCATATACCCTCTCCTAGTTCATGACAAATGATCGCTCTTCACTGGGTCTTTACTTCTTGATCAGTTCTTTTCAAAGCAAAACGACCCACTTCTATTAACCTCAAACAACCTCATCAAAATAGTTCAATCCCATCTCTCTGAAAAAATTTAATTTCTTCACTTGTCACTTTACCATGTATTTTTATAACGTCAGTGAATTTTCAGTTTTTTTTTTCGTTGATGCTTGTAAGCATGCATGTCATATTTTGTTTCCCTATGTAATGCAAATTGGTGTTTATACCTACAGCATGTGTAGAAAATCTAAATATTTTGAGTTGACAAAATTCACCCTAGAAAATCAGCAAAAATGTAACAATCATCATACTAATATATAAAAATTGAATGGTGTCTGTCTGTTGCTCAATCACTCAAAACTACTGAACCGATTGAGCTGAAATTTGGCATGTAGTGAGAAAAACGTATTTGGATGTAACATAGGCTATATTAAAAAGCCCTCAGGGCCCCCAAAGACCCCCTCTGGTGGTCCCTGGTGGTCCATGCTAAGCTTTGGGTACGGTGCAGTGGTTTCATTTTTTACTTTTTAAAAGTACGTTCACTCAAGGTAGAGGGCTGGAATTTTTTTTAATGGATGGCTGAGTAAATGAAGCTTCTAATTTATTCAATCGATTTTCTTCTACGCTTCGAAATTGTCTGAAAATCATGTTTTTTCCTGAAAAATCTAAAACTTTTCTATGAAATCAACAATAGCATATTTCCTTGACAACCAGAGATTTGATTTTCAAAGGATATTCACGCCTCTAGCATTTAAGTTTTCCTGCAGGCCATTAGTAGCACTTAGAAAGAAAATCTTTATAAGAAGGGCCCAGAGTCCCAAGGGCCCCATGATATAGATTACTTCGGGGGGTAATCGATAAATTCAATGCGTATTTACAACAAGTATACTCTTCAATATCTAATCTCAAAGTAGCTCTCATAGGGGGACTGCATGTGTATGAAAGAACACGTACGTAGTATACGATAGAGATAAAGGAATTAAACGTGTAAGAATATTTATGTGCAGCTAATAGTAATGTTAATAATCCCTCTGTTGCTACAACAATCACGGCGTTGTTCTTTACCGTTTAATACTCAGACGTATTACAAGTAGTGGAACGGTTTGCCTCTCATTACGATTTCGAGCTGTTTTTTTAGGCCAATTCTCACATCATAAACGTTAAGAGTTACTTGTATATGTTTAAAAGTGCTAAAGCGCAGCTAACTTGGATACATTCATTTAATCATCGAGTTGCCTATTCAAGACTCTCACTCACCGCTGTGTTTCCCCTCCTTGGACTTAAAATATATCCATCAACATGCCTAATAGAAAAAAGAGTAACCTTTTGAAAAAATCTTCTAAAGCAAGAGAAATGTCTTCTTTGCAAGTAAATGAGTCCTTGAATGAAAAACGACCAAGGTGAGACTTGGATACTCAAAGACATGCCCACCAACGATCTCATGAGCATCTCCCCGTGGTGTTTTTTGGGTTACCCTAAGAACCGCACTTATTTCATCCTAACCCAACCTACGGACGGGTAACCAGCTGTAAATCTGGTTAAAATATAGACCCATCTGTTCGAAACTTTAATCTGTTTTAAGACGGCGCAAATTATAATTACGTCACTACATGCTTCTTACCTGAATGTAGAACGAAAATTCTGCGCAATTAACGACATCCGTGCATGAAAATCGACTAGTACATTAAGAATCACCATAGAAGTTTTTATTTAGCTACCGGAACCAATGATTGTGGCGGTCTTTATGTCGAAGGCGAAGTCCGGGTTATGGAGGATTCATAGGTGAAATAAACATGGATGCTGCTGCAAATACTCCTTTTGACGTTGTCAACCGCTGGATTGTACCCTACTCTCCAATCCTGATTAAGACACTCAACGCACATATCAACGTTGAATTGCGCAACTAAATAAAGTCATTGAATGAAAATATATTTATGTACACAAGGGAAGTGACCAAGCTGTTAATCACTCTGAAGACGCCTCAAGAGAGGGTACGAGGATAGACGAGGTGCCCATCTATCAACCTGAGTGCTATTTGAGTAGTAATGAGTCTACGTGGCCCATTATTGGGTTTCCCGCGCATGAAAGAGGACCAACATTCACTCATCTCTCCGTGCACCTGGAAAACGGTCATAGTGTCTACTACAACGAACACAACACATGAGATAGGTTACGAACTCCTCAAATGACCACGCTGACAGTTTTTCTTCAGGCTTTGTGGTTTTCTTATAAAATAAATTCAATGCTTTTCACACCCGTGGAATTTCAGCGGGTATCTTCCGTTAGTCAGCAATAAAAATCAATCTCCTGAAGATTAGAGTCGAAAGAATGTGTGGAATGGAAGAAAAAACTTCAGGGGTGAAGAGGACGTAGCCTGTGGGATGATTTTTTCCTGCACTCTTTCTTGAGGGCAGCTTGGCGCTGTGGCAACTTGGTCCGTGCTTCGTGACACTAACTCACTCACTCTCCTTGGCGATACAGCCCAGGCTTTGGCCTTCCTCACGCCACTCTCTGTTTATAACAGAGCCGCGGTTATCCGAGCCCCGACTAACCGAGTTCCGGGTTAACCGAGGTGCAGCAGAGCCGCACTCTTTCATTCACATAACCTCTCAGTCGGTGTTCTATGTACTGTATTTTACCTGTTGCCGTGTTGTGTTTGTGGATTCTTTGCATCATGAGAGCGAAAAGCGCTTTTGGTTATGGACAACTCCCTTGCTCATCCCGAATGAATTGAGTAAACTCATTTAAAACTTAACTTTACGTACAGTATTGTACTACAAAGGAAGTACGTATTACGAGTTGTTGGTTATCAGAGGTCACTCAGGTCACATTTGCTTGGATAATCGAGGCTCTATCTATTCTGCACCTTCTCCCACCACCTTTCAATCTGACTTATGCTTAGATTTTCTTCCAGGTTATCTAGTCATCTCTTTCTTGGTCTACTCCTTTTTATATTCCCCCCATGCTGCCACTTATGTTGTTACCTTTTATCGTTCATTCACTCACATGTGTCTGAACCATGCCAGTCTTCGGCACTTCACGAATCTCACTATAACTTCGCCCTTGGGAATGTATTCTGTTTCTATAAGTAGTTCTTACTTTCCATATTTCTCCCTCTCTCTGTGATACATGAGTCCTGCATACAACTATCCTGTCAAGTACTCGTAATACATTCTCACTGGCCGCTGACATAGTCCACGCATCTGATTTTCATAGGTCAGGATTGGTCTGATGAGAGTTTTGAACAGCTTAATTTTCAGTCCTCTGGAAGAGGAAGGAAGAGAATAGGAATTCTGGACGAAATAAGAAGAGGTAAAGATGTGAGGAATCTAAGAGGGATCTAATTGCGGGACATCTTTGGGAGGGAAAACGAGGCTGCTTCGTAAATTATCTTCATGCTTCGGAAATATTGATTCAGGACAGTTACTGTTCAAACACCTAGCAATCAGCTGGAAAAATACTCAAATGAATAAATAGATGGGAGCGTTGATCTCAGAGGCTTTAGTTCTTCGTGTTCTGTAACACAAAGAGAAATTGAACTGGGTTTACCTTGGATAAAAGACTATGATTCATTTTTGATGTAACGCACGGTATATCCCAAGGTATCACGCTAGACCAAACGCAGGAAGAAGCGTGGGGAAAAAAGCACCATTTTCGGCTTAAGGCGGTGTAATGATTTCAAATGGAGGTTTCATTTTAGCGGAATGGGATTCGCAGATGCTTAGATTTTGGATGATTGATAAATTCCCCTTGTGCCTGGCTCTCTCAGGGTGAGGATTATATACGATTTATTTGAAATGATATATGGCTCTTTTGGCAGATTCCATTTTTAAAAGATCCGCTCATGTGATAACCGTATTGATTTACGTTCTCATCTCTCTGCATTCCTCAGCTACTTTAAAAAAAGTGGATTGATGAAAATAATGATATGGGTATTGAACATTTGTTTTCAATATGGATATTAATAATTGCTATTGACACCTGTTTCCAGCTTTATTTTTCATAAGAGTCGCCCCCATATTACTTTTATCAATGCTGTAACATATTACTAATCCTCCTCGTATTAATGATTTGAAGGTCATTTATAGAATATTTAAAATCTCCCATCCCTTTAAATTACAGCACTTCCGTTTTCGATTATTATCCTTTTGATAAACGTATTTATTTTTCATATACACATTGCTTTCTATCTCTATCTAATTACGATAAATTTTGCAATAACACCAACCCGGTGAACATTTATCGTAGTATTTTAAGCATTTGACATATATAAATATCAATAGAAACACTCATAACCCCAAACACTACTCATAACACCAGTATCAACCCTCAAAAACCCAATTATTTGATATATAATTATCAATGGCAACACTCAACACCCGAACACTTAACACATATCACCAATAGAAAGATTAATACCTTTACATACAATTCGGACGATTGGTCCTGATTATATGTCTACGTGTCCAATTTGTGTCCCTTTTGTTAGCTCCTCATGCTATAAGGTTAACAGGGAAGTTTTGAGCTCGTCCTTCCCACTTATCTGGCGTCACTAATCTGCCAGGTCAATGGTTATGTCAGCGTCTTCGAATGACAGTCCCTCTGCGTTCACCTTACACTGCCCGGATTAACTTTTTGCTCTCCCCTGGAGCAGAGCCTCCGGCGGTAGCTAAGTAATGTCGACTGCCCCGGGCATTCGCGGCTTCGTCCCTTTATACCCCTCTCCTGGCGGTATTGTTGTTATTTTCCCTCCCCCGAGAATGTTGTGTACCTTCCAACTTCCACTTCACGACTTGCTTTGGTCCTATTGTTATCAATAAAATTATGCTCACCATGCTGTCGGCAATATGGCGGATTTGCGCCTGTTACAAAACCCATCTGCCAGCTGTCTATGAGGACCTTCAAATATTATGTTATTAATTTACTATCCAAGCTTAATGTACATGATTGGGGAAAGGAGCAATTAATTGGTACATGTTCAGAGGAGTCTCTTCCCTGATAATGAATCCTGCACGATAATATCAGCTCATGCCTTCTTGTAAATCCCGCAGCTTCTGATAACTCCGACTTTCGACAACAAGAATTAATTCCATGACATGAGACAAAATTTTTACCTTTTACGTAGCTGGCTAGGAATTATTCATAACCCTAAATACTTTTTTGTGATATTGATTCTTGACAGAATTACATTTCTAGCGCGTGACTTCAGCTTTTTGGGAAATCGATATTCATTAATTAAAAAGGTAGAGATCCGTGATTGCTGGAAAGTTGCATTTATAAAAAGAAGAATAGTATGTATTACAAATTAAATAACATTGCGTAAAACACGGTAATGGCGAAATAAAAATTATGTGCAAATATTTTTCCGAAGCTGTTTATCGAACATCGCTAAATTCATCGCTTTCTCCTGAGGTCTTTCATTTGGGGATATTTTCCATCGTTTCATCAGAAAATATACTTATCTTATAGTCAAGTGACGAGGTTCTTCCAACTCCATAAAATAGCCAGAGGTTGCATCTGCTGAGAGGTTTTAGATTGTGCACCTCTGCCACCAGCGTTGTCGATCTACCACGTGAGTGCGAGGTGCTGTATCTGCTGTATTCATTTCATGTTGGGGTGTGCATAGATTCAAATGTTCATTCTCATTGCATAAATGCAAACGTAAATAATCAGGGAGATATTGGTGGATGTGAGAATTCTGGGTAAGTAACGGTCGACAGGTGTGAATAGTTTAAGGAAGACATGAAGCCGGGAAAATTATAGTTTTACGGGGAAATAATATAAACAACCCCACGAAGGGGATTTTCGGGTAGTAATTGTGAATAAATACTTCTCTCATCTTATAGAATACCTGTAAATATGCAATCATCCTCTACTCCGTTTCATATTAAGATAGGTGCAGTTTAATTCTATGTATTGGCTATAAGTCTGGAAAATAGGCTTTTTATCTAATTCTTCCCATTGTACCTTATCCTTGCACATTTTGCTATTATCAACCTTCTTGAATCAATAATAAAAATTTAAATTAAAACTGTTACGAGTGAACAGAGGGTAACACAGTTAATAGAAGGTCTATGTTGGACGCAGATCGACTTGTTTAGCCGTGATCGAAACAGGTGCTTCGGGGAAGTTAAGCACTATTTAGCAGCTCACGGATGATCTTGAGCAAACATGACTCTGTTCCGAGGAGAACCGATTCTTGACCGATTATTGGAGCCGGTAGTCCGTAGCATATAGCCTCAGCCGGAGCACATAGAATTTCCGAGGGAACTCGAATACCAGCATTCACGTCATCACCGAGTCACGCTCAAGCATGCTTAAGCAAAACAGGCTCGGAGATTCGGCCACGGTATCTAAGACTATACACTGGGCTACGGTTAACTTATATTAAAAATCAGATCATTTTTGTTTCAGGGTGATACATGGGGTATCATTTAACCACGTACTACAGCTCAAGAGCTGATAGAGGCAACAAAATATGAGAGGTACACTGCCGAACTGATTGGTACAAAGTTTTATTCTTCCCACGTACCATTAGTGACTGAAACAAAGATATAAACTTCGACTCTCCGTTTTTCATACATTTTGCTATCGTTCTTTTCCTCTTACAATCCATATTTTCTACTATTTTTTCACATGGATGATATCCTAAATCCTCCTGCCTAACGCCCCAACGACGGTTCTATGGGTAACAGGTAGACGTTGGTGTGGACTTGGCTAACGTGCATCATAGCTACAGATGAAAAATGCAGATTTTCATGTTTTGCACACCTGCGATGCATTTTTGCGGTCGCAATCCTTTTTTTTTGTTCAACTACACCCACTGAAACCAGTGAAGATAAGTACTTGGTACATTATACTATTTTATATAAGGCGAGTTGTCTCTGATTTACCCGCCGCTTTGTAATCAATTAGCCTGACTGGACTTATGGATTTAGTGAAAGGATTTTAGTCGGCGAAATTTAATTGTATTTATTTTTTTTTGAAAATCCTAAAAATCCTCAATCCCGGAAAGGTTTTAAGGCCCATTTCTAATTTTCCGCCATAATACATCGTTCAGCGTATTTTTTTATAAATGTCTCGCTCTGTTTCTTACTCTCTCCACATTTAATCGTCAATCATGTACATGTGTTAGCTCACCTCGTTCATTGTCGTGACATGAACAATTCAATGACTATGAGCTGTCTTGACAAGTTGCTCTTTCACAATCCACACACTTATAACCCTGTATATCCTACTTTAATATATACCAATTTTAAGCGAAAAAAGCATTTTGACCTAAGGAGCCAGGTACTAGTACGTTGTTTGCACATTTTGAAGAAATCATATTTTATTTTTTGGCGCCAGATGGCGCAAAAATTACCCATCGTAAAAATCTGCCATTTATGAACGGCAATTTTTGCGAAAGGAACTTAATATTCTTCCAGTCTTAAATTTTTAATTAGAAAAATCAAGGCTATTTCGCATGTTGCTAGACGCTCTTGATTTCGAAGAGTTTAACTGTACAGGGCTCAGGGAAAGGTAATATAGAGTCCCTGTTTTCTCGAAAACTTACCTTTTTACTAACTACCCTTTTTCGTGTTTTATTGCTGATTTAATCAATACCATTTTCCCAACTACTAATCATGACCAGTTTCTTATGATTTTTATTAACTTTTCACGGCAAATCATTTGAATGATATCATTAATTACACGTGTTAAAAACTTCAATTTTGGTTTTCTTTAAGCTTAATCCTCCCAGGTATACAAAAGGCTAGAGGAAGAAAGAGAAATAAGTACAGTGACGTGCCACAGACTGCCATTGTATGTCATTGCAACCCATGGCCTGGCAGTGACATGTCGCAGACACTGTCAAACCATGGCTTGTAACTTTTTCTAGGCGTGGATAGACACCGATGAACATCTTTAAATTGAAATTTTGCATCAGCAGAAATTAAATCGCGGATCAAAGTTGAGATAAATTCAGCCTCAAGTGATCATATATCACCGAGCTCCTGACTTAATGTCTTTTAGGAAGCTAAAACCTCTCTGTGCGCGATTCCAGTTGAAACAGCGATACTGGAAAATTCTCCACATACGCTCCTAATTCAATCAGATCCTCAAAGGGGTGAAATACTTTAAGTTGAAAATAACTGATTAAATGAAAATTTCCATAAGCCGTGCAACCTCAGCTGATGGGCCATTCAGTATCTGGAGTAAAAGGAAGGACATAATCCATAACTAATTAAACCTGTAGCTTTATTTGATTGAAATTCCAAGAAGATATTACAGTCACGACATAATTCGATAACCAAAAATTCCTTTTCCGGAACAATTCTTATAATCCTTTAGCGCTGGATACTCGGTAGATTTGAGGGATTGGCATATTCAATGACGCTTCCCTTTGAATCAGAGGGGAACTTTTGCGCCAAAGTATTTCCTTTAAAGGTTTGTGTTTCCTCTGGCCTTTGAAACTTGAGAATCCAATCTCAGTTTTTCTAATATTCCTGTAGCATTAATGTTCTGGTTATAATAATTCTTGATGAACCAAAATGTTCTTCTTTGATCTTTATCAAGGTATGGATTTGACAGCTTTCGAATGGAATTGGGTCAATTAACCCCCATTAACGCAGCGTTTTGTGAATATTTTCCACCACCTCGTTACTTGGTTGAGTTTAATTGCCTCAAAATAATGTGAATGGCTTTGTAAAACATGCAGAAATATTATTATCGATCCTAACAATTTTTTTTCTATATTTAGCCATCCTAAACTTAAGGGGTGCATTTAAAACCTTTTTACTCAACTTGAGCCGGTACGATGAGAATATTGCGGTGGATTTTACTGAGTTCTTTCCTTAATAATTTTCTATTGACAATAAATACCCATATAAAATATGTAAATCTGTGCTTTTTTAACGCTTGGAATGGTAACTGTTATTATATCTCAACAACTTAAGCTCAAAGTTCGACTGTCTCGTTTCCTTGACCTCGAAAGTACCTGTTGGAAATTCCTCTCTCCTGTTTTAAATCGAAATAGAACAGGTATTAAATTACGTTTGCTTGCTCTTTTTTTCTTTGATCAGGTTCCAATAATTTTATTCTCCCTCTCCGCCTTCTTTGCTTTTCCAGCATTTTTCCTCAACACGGTCTTCAGCTTCTCATAAATCACAGCTCCTCCCGCATAATCTGCCTCTAAAATTTGAGAAATTTTTCATCCTCTATTCACCCACCATACCCAATACTTTTGCGTTTGTTCCATTCTAGCTTCTCCGTCCTTCTGCACACCTAAATCTCTAAGGCCTACAATGTATTCCTGTCCTCTGTCACAGTGTCTTGGTTTCTAAATGATAAAACGCAAAGCTTCATGTAAGACGTTTACCAGCGACTTCTCAGAGCCTTTATATTAAATCCATGCCGTTAGTTCTAGAAGCCCCTATTTCACCATTTTGTCTTATAATACTCAATAAAACCAAGCTCCCTATAAGATACTTCCCAAAGAACTAGATTTTACACCTGCTTCTCACTTAAACACGCTTGACTACTTGTATTAACGACCCGACTTCCTTTCTTTTTAGAAATAATTTTTTCTCTTGTTTTCTGACTTCCAATTTTCATCTCAAACTATTTCCACCATTTAAAAATGCGTTTATAAATAACTAATTGAATTGACCACCTTGTTAAATATTGCTTGGCCATGCGCGAGTCAAACCACTAAATAAAATGTCCTCCTTCCTTTATTCTGACAACTTTGTCTTCCCACGCCTGTCCTACAGTTTCCTCGGTTAAATGGTAAAATTTTGGGCAGCTATAGTACCTAATTATGGCCGACTCCGTCTCAATGACAAAACCTACCCTTATTAACAGTCCGTTTACCTCATGTTCCGCGTGAGCCAAATGGAATTTCCAAATGATTCGTCTACTACTTAAATATTTTTCATGTTTTCCTTTCATTTTGATTTATCATTTCACTTGTGACTATTCTCTTAATTTCTTTCTTCCTGCGCTGTCATCACCACAATTCGCATTCTAATGTTTTTATATTTTTAGGGACGTGGTCAAGAATAATTATTAGAAATTTCCATGTCCAATCGTCCATTCTCAAATATCCTACGAGCAAGTTTGATATATCGCCCTTTTAAACTTTTTCCTAAACGTTTAGCTAAGGAACCCATAGGTCTGACAATAGCTTTCCTTGCTTTTTCTTACTCGTAGACATATCTCTTTCTCGTTATCTAGTCATCAACGAGATTATGCATGTAGACTATGCTTCTTCCATGTCTACTGCTCTGAGTCGGTTATCTCTGTCATAGGTACAATGCCAAGGCATCGCCCATCTATCTTTAGTGTCTTCTCGTGCGGTTTAGAAATTCCTGCAATTAATTTTTATGAAAGGTATCGTTTTTTCTGTAACATTAGAAAGATTTTTAACTTTTAAATATGGTGCACTCGTTTTCCCTCTCTGCGACTTATTTATTTCTTCGCATTGTTTTCTTCACTTAACGTCATTTGCATTCTTTGTGCCATGTCCAAGTTTGTCATTCATTTCCTCAAGTCCAACTTCGTTGTCTAATTTCCCAATTCTTTAATCTTCCTCATGTTTTTTTTCTTAAGTCCCTGGATTCATAATAGGGGAAACCGTACAGTTATTGGTCACGTAAGTAAGAGTACAGTTTCTAAGAGTACATATAGTAAGAGTACAGTTTAACAAAACTTACAATAATCACTATTTTAAATTTTGCTATCATAATTGCAAATTTATTTTCAACTGCACTCTTACTATGCTCTTTAAAATACCATGTGGTCAATAACTGTAGCGTGGCCAATAAATGTACGGTTTATCCTACTACTCTTATCCTTGACACCTTTAGATTACTCCGCTGCAAACGTCACCCATGTTTTTATATTTTCCATCTATATTAATTTTTCCTCACAATTTTTATCACTTAAATATATTTCTACTTACTGATGGTATTTATTACTTTATACCTCAATCTAATCTCCTACGTTCCTCCTCTTCAAATATTCTCCTATTATCACCTTTTAAAGTATATAATCGTGTATCACAATTACTAAATTGTGACCAAAGACCGTGACAACGCCCGTGAAGCTGGGTGAATATTTTTAACTGTTTCTAAATCTGTACTGTGCAATGATATGTTCCATCAGATATCTTAGTGTGTCTCAAAGCTAAGGAAAATGGCTTCCGGTGTTAAAAATAGCCATTATATTGAACTAGTAAATGAATAAGAAGGCAACAATGGAAGACGATCAATTTCTCCACCGATTCTAATCAATCTTATTAATTATAAATTATTAATTATCAATCAATCTTATTGTTAGTCTCAGAAAAGTAAAACCTGGTAAGAAAGATGCTTCCGTAGCTTACTAACTGGCTAACGCACTCGGTGCGATTTTGAGAGATCCGGGTTCGAGTCTAAGTCAACGCGGATGATTTTTACTCTATAGAATTTCGCACTTATGTGCACTTGCGGGTGACTTGGTAAAGGTAATAATTTGGCTAGTCGCGGTATCCCAGAAATTTATTTAGTCCCATTGCTGAATGAGACAGAAATTTCCATCGAGATATTTGTTCTATTCCCTGTTGTGGCACTCTTTTATTTCGCTGTATTATAATCTGACTGTCTATAATGCTTTTCACCATCTTTCAGTATTACTATCTCAGTAATTTTCTACGAGACATTTGCCCTGATTTCTGTCGGGTTGTTGTATTATATCCATTTTATATGACTCTAGTTGGTTTTCCAGTATCACAATTACAGCTGTCTTCCTCAACATTGTTAGCATCAATTTTTGGCAATTTGTATAGCGGTCCAGTGCACAGAAGTCGTGAGAAATGTTTTCATTTTGTTGAGCGCGAAGTGAGTCATAACATTTGACGTCGATGGTGGTTGACTTGCCAACTAGTTGAATCCAGATAACTTCTTAGTTGCCATGTGGAGAGCACTTGGAATATAGTACTGCCTTAGTAGGATGACACGTTAAACAGTGGTCCCCTTGGCGCTATCCGTTTACCCTTATATCAGTAGCCGGGTACCCTTGAGCTCTCTTCAGGTTTTATTTTGGTAATTTTTTTTTGTTTATGAAATTTTTTTCAAAAGCCCTCCCGGATCATCACGATTTAACCTTTTTAAATCTAAATATACTTTCATTTTCATTGCCTTCCCCTCTTATTTTATTATATCATAAATAATTATTACATTATAATTGACGCAGTTATCCTCAATAATCAGGTGCACATGTCTACCTGTTGAAACATTAGGGGCCGAATTTATAGTCACTACCCAGCAGTCCCACAGCCCCTAGCAGGCCCCTTCGTCAAAACTGTATTTATAGTCAAATTTCCACCCCCAGCAGTCCCCTTAGCCTCTCCTAATTCTGGCAGGAGATGCATGCTCCACCAGGGACCCCCTTAACAAAAAAATATCCCAACAGATATAACTAAACTTACTCTAATGAACGTGCATAGCCTTAAATTAATAATTTCGAAGATTTGGTGTTAATAAAACAACGGTAATATTTGCTCTTAATCGATAAATATCTGATGTGACGCCAGACTCATTCCAAGGAGGTTAATATACACTCGCAGCATATTTTTTCCCACAATTTATTCTTCTTGTGGCAGGAAACTGCGTCCGTTTTCTTACTTTCCACTAAGTATATCTTTATGCTTCCACACCAGGTCTCACATAATCTTCTTCTCTGCACCATTGAAGCTATTTGCACGCAGAGCGGCCATCTTAACAGTTTTCATGCTGCGTCTGGCTCTTTATTTATCCGTATCCATGTTGATCACGTGCGTCACCACTGAAACATTTGAGCTACGATTTACATTTCCCGCCGTTTGTAGTCCTTAATTACCAGATCTAACCCCCAACCATCCCCTGCCTAGCAGCTCTCTTAATTTTGACTATAGGATGCACAATTCAAGGGGCCTGCTGGGTAGGGGATGGATAAGGGGACTGCTGGGTAACGACTATAAATACGGCCCTAGATCTATTAAACATAATTAATTACTTACGAGTTACAAAACTGACTGACTCACTCATTGATACAAATTCCTGGGAATTTCTAATCGAGCTAGAAGATTGAAATTTTCAGAAGAGGGTTGGAATTTAGTGTCAAGTCAGGAAAAAATCGAAAATTCCAACATTTTTAATTCAATTCGAGCCCAGATAGGATTTTGTTTTTTAATGGGATTTAATGGGAAAAACGAATAATTTCCGTGCAGAGTAATTTTCTTTCTTTATTATTAAAATATGAAATAATTGAGATATCGAGATTGAGATACAAGTTTCATTCTTCGACTGAAATGAGGCCAAAAGATCAAAGCATTTAATTCTTGCTACCGATTTTTCTCTATTGACCGATAAACTGAATTAATCGCTACTTTGAGATTTTCGTGGAATATGTAAGCATATTTATTACGCTATTATGTTTTTTCAAATCATTACTATGTAAAAACAACCACGGGATTGCTCCGAGTTCCGGACCAGAAAGGATTGTTTTTTTGAAGTTTATAAAAGAGTAACATTAAAATTTTCCATGTATAAGAAAGCTCTTTCTCAAATTTGTACATGAAAATTCCCTACAACCATGAAACTAAGAGAACAATATGCCCAATAGACCAAGGTTTAAAATTCTGCCACCGATTTAAAAAAATTGGTTCATTATTTCGCAATTTTAGTTTAACCGCTTTTTTATAATGAGCAGTAAGACCTTATTGCTTTCGTTTTAAATGATTTACAATGAACTATCATACACTTTTCCCCTTTTGCTTGCAAACTGCAAGCACCCATTTCCTAGTTATTCTATAAAAATAGTTTACAATATCACAAAAATAATGGAATGATTTTCTTCCTTATAAGCTGCAATGTCATCTTTTTCTTTTCACCCGGTTTCGACTCTTGAATAGCTGCTTGAGCCTGAATTAGACCGCGCGGTCAGTTGATATCGTTGCTGAAGGAACAGTGCCACCTATCTGACTTAGAAAAACTTTTCAGGAGAGACAAAAAACTGCGCCCTTTTTTTGGCAAGAGAAAAAATGAACGTAAAGCAAAACCGTATAGTGCTGACATTTGTTGAGATATTTGCTGAACTACATTTCCAAACTCTGCGCGAGCTCTCCATGCTTCCATAGCAACTAAAAAAAAGGTTTTCTCGATACAATGCCATATAGACGGTATTGTACCTTCTAAGACGATATATAGAGGGGTCATTTTAATTAAGATGATGTGGCCAATACGTCTCGTTCAAATGTATTTACACGTCATAGAGGTACTACCAGACGTAAAAAGTAGGTAAATAAAATAAGTTATCTGAGAAGAAAAGTGTTCATCATCTAAGAACCCCGTGGATGGGCACCGAGGTACCAGGGTATGGAACAACGTCCTAGATTCCGGTAGTGTACAGGAGAGTTAGGAGCAGGTGAACGCTGACGCAGGGTTTCTCTTTCCCCTTACTCCGCTCTCCATCAAAATCCTTCCCGCAGCAACCTCTACTCACTTGTGCGCAAATTACCTTAGTTGTCGATCATCCCCCAAAATGACCAATTAGCAGCAGAAACTGTTAGGAAGACTTTCTTCTTTGTCTCTCCAGGCAAAGCGTGTTAAAAGGTAACCGTTTAAAAGCTACAACGCCAGCTCCGGAAAATTACCGAGCAATATGCGACACGAAAAAGGGTACAACAGGACGGCGAGGAAGAATCACTTTTTTCTTAGAGGATCACATTTATCCGAACGGATTAAACTTGAATCCAAGATGCGTTTGAATCGCCACCACTCGCAATTTAATTAAAAGAAGTGGACCCCGGAAATCATTCCCCGAGGCCAACCTGGGGGAACGGAGTGAGAGAGAGGGAGAGACAGAAGAGAATAATGTGGGGAAGATTCAGAGAAAAGGACGGCGAAGAGAAGGGGAAGGGATGGAAAGGGACTCCCTTTTTTGTGAACAGGAGCCCCACCCCCTTACTCCTCGTGCCCTTTTGAAATCCCGATGATGAGAATTGGGCCGAGATTGCTCCTTTGACGGCAGTCGCCGCCGTAATCCCCGGGGGATTTTCCCAGCTCTATCCGCGAGAGTAATCTTTCTACACTTCCACTGGGAGGAAACACAAGGAAATATATGAATAAAAAAGTTTCGGATACGTGGAGGGAATATTATTTCCACCTCGAATTTTGCGTTTCACGTTAACGGTGCCTAAGCCGTTCTTGTCGCTTCACTCTTCTATTTTTTGCATTTTTGAAGCTTTTTGAAAAGGAACATTTTCTCCCTTTTTTTCAAAAAGAAAAGCCCCGTTCCCTCTGATGCTGCTCTGCTCTAAAACGCGTCGCCTCGGACACGGGACTGAGCCATAAAACATTCGGTTTCCTCCTTCTGCCCCGCTTTTATATCCCCCCTCTCTGTCGAGTTCCACAACTCATGTTTTTCCCTCCAGTTCTTCAAATGTTCTTCGCAAAGATATACTCGGTCCAGTCTCAGAATGATGACCACGGCTCCACTCTTTGAAACGTGTTTCTCTTACAGCGATGCAACTTTGTTGCGCCTTTTGTCGGCAGTTACATAATTTCTTCCTCCTCCATCAACGTTCATTTAGGCTTTCCCCACTTATTTTGTTTGTTTTTACTCTCTCAGTCATTCAAACGTTTCCACGATGGTCCAGCGGGAGCAACTATTTTTTGCTCCTTACATTTCTGAGAATATTTTGAAATTATGAAAGAATGTTTTTCTCTGGTTCAGTGATGACTTGTGCGCATCTATCCTACACAATTGTGGATTCATTTATGCTCGAATTCAGGGTAAGTGCACACCCAAATGCCTTGAGATCTTGCTTTTGGTTTTAATTAAACCATATAAGGTACCTTTAATGAAAGTACCTATCTTTGGAGACTAACTTATGCATTATGGCGTGGTTTAATTGCCAGGTACTCGGAAATATTTCAGACTTTCACTTTTTGCCTTTTGCATACTTGGGTTAAAACGAGCGAAACATAAAGAGGCTAGAGAAAAAGCAGTAGACATCGTTTTATTAGGCTATTTCAATGCTTAAAACGTGGAAGTGTCTCAGAATTTACTTTGGACATATGTAATAATCTGAATAATTGCTCTCGGGAGGGGTAATTGGAGTATGTGATCATATTTCTACCTCCATTTACTGGTAATGACTAGTCAAGCATTACTGCAGTTATGTTCCGGTTCCACTCCATCACGCCTGAAACCTCAGATTTTGTTAGTCAAGCATTGTTTTTTCATAAATTTTTATTCTCTTATGTTGGAAACATGAGTGGATATTTTTATCTTATTTTAGCTTCCTCATTAAATGTGGATTTTCTGTTGAAACTTTATTTCAATTAACATAAAGCGGGCTACTATTTTACAGCCATTTGTTTATTAAGACCTTCTCTGATGTTATTATTTAATAAATTCAGTTGCGTTTTCAAGGAGCTTAGTTCGTGGCAAAAAATTTAAAATTTCTGAATAGGAGATATTAATTTTATTTACCCTCAAGGCTTGAACGTAAAGGCACGTCATAAATCTGAAGGATAGAATAAATACACATCGATCGTTAGTTCTTAGTTTGCAATTTATATCAATATTTGCTAACTTGTCTTTCCGAATTCGCTGACTCACTGAACTTTGAAGTTTTATAGTTGGGCTACTTTAACACCCGTAGAGATCTTTTTGAATAATTCCACCCGTGATTTTAAATTCCCATTGGTGAATGTTTGAGCTGAAACGTATTGAACAACTCCTCAAACACAGAATAAGGTCTTTCTTGCTTTTGAAATTAATTGTAAAAATGGCTAAAAAATCTCATTGGAAAGTACTATTTACCCTCAAATTATCAAATTCTATAAAAGGTCGTAATAAGATTCTCCAAGTATTGTAGCTCAGGATTATACTCTCTATTGCAATATATTTGATTGTTAATGAGTTTAAGTAAATGGACTTACGTTCACACCTATAAGTTTAAGAAAAAAGCTTATAATCACACAAAAATGGGTCTTTTTCTTTTGCACCAACGGCCAGAATGCAATTCAAACAACCTGCTCATGTGCAGTTTGAGTTTAGATTTGAATTTTCGCGTTTGTTCCTCAAATAATTGTGTAGTCGTCTCCAATCATCTTTAGTAATCATCAGTCCGAAGATTGATTTATAGCAGCTCTCCTGTATTAGTAGACAATTTTTTGGAGAACAATGATGGAAAGTATTTAATCAACATCTATCGACATTAGAACCATCATCTTGTGAGAGCCAATAGTAACTATCCTAATTCCGACATTAGGGTAAAGTTGAGGATGAATTTTGAAACTGTAAGTGTCCAGACTAGTTTAATGGACAACATAGAAAAACATGGACAGTGAAACTGCATTACGCTTATCTATAAATAGACTCAGGCCCTTATGCATGAGACGGGAGTAATTGACATGTTTCTTTCCGCCCCCCGCCAATGGTGGTCGTAGTTTCCTAAATGCATCAACTTCATTATGCGATGGCCTATCTTAAATGAAATTTTAATTTTTATTCGGGCACATTCATGAAGAAATCATTAACAAACAGTGATGAACTAATTAACTTTCGGGATGTCGTTGGAAACCACGTTGTCGCCAGTCCACCAATCTCTCACTTCTCCGGCTACGATATGTGTCATCCTTTGCGTAAATTAATAAACAACAACGGCTGTTGTCGTGGCGCTAATCCTGACGAGGATGATACAAAAACGATTGATCTTAATTATTTTAATTTATAGATCATCAAGCCAAAATTGGACGCTAGAAATATAAAATTTAAACCTTCTGGCGAAATTTATTCCAAGTCACATTGCCGTAGGTGTATGTTATCATATATTTAAGCCGTTAAATAAGTAATTATACCATAAAGTCTCAATTGATTCCCATGCCTTCCATAATTTGTGGTGAAAATCTTTTATGTGCTCAAAATCGGTCTCTCTTAATGAATTTTATCCAAGATAAGACCTGGCCCAATGAATATCTCCCACCTTGAACACTCATCGTATCATATCTCGTCAAATCCATTGGAGCCGTTTTTGAGTTAAATTTTATCCACATACATTACACATACACAGAGGCTTACTAAAGGTTGCAACAATTTTACCCACATATATGTATACAATTATTACTCAAATAAGAATATAAGATAAAATTAATAGTAGCTAGAGGAACTAACATGAAGACTTGTTAGGGGAAATATTTTGGCAATAGCAGCTTTCTGTAAGTTTCAACAATTGAAATTGAAAAACATTAACTGACAAGAGTCGGATAAATGTCGGGATTTAAATCACTCGTTTGCTCGAGATTTAATCTGCCTGCCCAGGACGTAGGGATGCATGGGAAGTGAGCAAAATGTCTAAGTACATAGGATGCAGTAGATAATAACGTACTCTTGATGATAGCATTGGAAAATAGCACGAATAATGCAATCCTATGACGGCAGGAAAGCAGAGGCATTGGATTCAGTGAAGATTATCATTATAACTAGAAGCATTCATATTCGATAAACATTCTCAACACCGTGTTCGTCAATATATGCAATGGCTTTATGCTTCAAATTTTATGAAGTAGCTTTCAAAGGTATATATATATATATATATATATATATATATATATATATATATATATATATTATTCTTTTAGAAGAAAAGTAGGTATAAATAGAACATTTTCCATCCGAAGGCACTCCGTGGTTAGAAGAATTTCATTATAATATGGTGTGTGCAGTAAAACACGGACTTTATCACGCGTGCAGAAATGATTTTTTCGGTAGTTTTTGACAATGAGTATAATGTCTAAAAAAGCTGGATGCTAGCATAATCACTCAGTTTATAGCTTAGAACTTCAGGATACCGGAGAGAATAAAATTTTTACGATCCAGTCCACGCTGCCGGGTCATAGTATTTCATGGATGCAGGGACGGGGATGGATTATGGAAAAACTCACGATTATGAGACGTCGAGAATCGTAGTGGATATAGCTTTCTGCTGTTGATCACAGGTTATTGGGTTCCATTTCAATTCTCTCAAGTACTCTCAGCTATTCTCTCGCTCTCATTTTCTCAGTCAACTTATCGGGAAACCATTACGCCGCCGGCTTCAACTCCGAAATCCATAGCGGAATTGCATACATTCATAAGAGTGTTTCCGGGCACTGGACTGCACTTGCATGCTTTGATGGGCTGCCTAGCATGCAAAAGGCCTCTTCCTATTTGGAGACTGAACAAATATTTCGATATGAAAAACTCAAACTTTACTTGGGTTCAGAAGAAGGAGGTTACCCCGTTGGAATACTTGTCGCATCATTCTGAAAAAAACTCGTTTTTGGCCGTCCCAAATTTTCATTCCTGGTTTGTCCGTGATAATCAATCGCTATTTAAAAAAACCTGCAAGCCATCCTGCTTACAAGCAACTACTTTTTATTCAAAATTAAATGTAAAAGAATGGACAATTCACATTTTTCATGATTTTCAAAATATAGCGCTCATTTAATATTTCAAATGCAATCCAGGAAAAAATAACGTATTACTGCAGCTCATTCACCAAACTTTTACCAATTTTACTCATAAGACTTTTCAGAGACCCCTTTATGATCAAATCTCAAAAATGTGCCCGGCCTTGTAGTTAAAATATGTAAGAAATGTCAGCAGATGAAAGGACTGGAATGATTTCTTAAATGACTATATATCTCGGGGGATTTTTTTGTGTGCCAAGTAAAATGATTTGAAATGTGATAAGTTTGCTCGATTCAAGTACAACACTCAATTGGGAATCCGTTGGCGATGCTGAAACTTTATGATAAATATACGTACAGTGACCCAAAAAGAATTGACGTGGAGTCTGTCAAAGTTTGAGACCCTGTTCACCAGGTGAGCTCTTGCCGTCTAGCAAACCAACCCATTGGTGGGAAAAAAAACGGTTTGGCCACTCTATAGAATCATCATAAGTTCATTCATACTCTATAGATTCATCAGAACGAACTATTCCCTGCTAATTTCCTGATGCATCCTGACCTCCATTATCCGGGGCAACCCGTACTCGGTCACCCCTTCCCCAATAGGCTTTGGACGTGTTTACGAATTGGCTGCATTTCTGTCAACTGCGCTATTATCTTGGAAGCACTTAAACTTTCTTTTGTTTGTACTTTTTTTAAATACTGTTATTTTCTTTTTAACAAATATATTTTATTTTGAATTGATTCTCTAAGACATTAAAAAAATATACTAGTGGGCTATGCCTCCCCTGACGACCCTCAAATTTCGCTCCCTCCGTCGCCACTCATGCTGAGGAAGCATAATTTATCTACATATATAAGAATAGCCCTTATCACTCTCTCTTTCTCTCTCTCTGACTCAGGAACGCTGTAAGATGAAGCCACAGTCGCTTAAATTTTAAAATGACGTCATTAGATAGAGCCACAGTCACTTAAATTTTAAAATAGCGTTATTCAACTGCGTGCAAGGAATTTCATAAAAGCAAGAACCATTACTGATTTGGTTCCGACTGAGACAGCGCTCCCTTTCATATTGCGACGGCGTCAATTTCCAGTGATTCCGGAATATGCGATTACAATCTACAAGTCGCAGGCCCTGTCGTTTGACCACGTTGGACTTCAACTCCCAAACAGCAGTGTTCTCACACGGAAAACTGTACAAGGTACAAACGGAAAAAGGTATTTTTTTAGCGTTGGGAATAAAGTCATGATTTCAAGTGTCGTTTCATTTCAATATCTTCCTCGAATAAGTGGGCACTACGGACGCCTTTAAAAACCTTGTACATACTTTTGTAAAACTTAACTGTATTCTATTAAAAGATCTGCGTTGTCGTGGGACTATTGATTTCTATTTATTTTTACAAAAGAAACAAGTTGTGCAGCCGGTAAAATTGATTTCTCTAATGATTTCTTTAGGGCGCATATTTTACATTTTGGCCCCATACATTCCTCAGCAATGTCACGGGCTACCGAAGGGGATGGTTGTCAAATGAGCGCTACATATGAGGAAATTTTGGATTATTTTGTACAAGCTATCGCAATGTTGAGTTTAAAACAAAATTCTATCAAAAAATAAGAAGTAATATACCATTTCCTTCTTTCGTGACACTCCTCTTCATTTATTTTGACTATTATGCCTATTATAGTTTTGCTAAAGGAGCAAACCCTGCAAGTGATTAAAATGTAATTAACAAGCATTTAGTATGGAAGTTGATGTGAATGGCTTGAAGGTAAATCTGAGACTTCAGATATGCAATGAGCAGCCAATTATATCTTCGGATTAGTGACAGTTAATGAAGTGCCACGTTTGAAAGGTTTTCAACTTCTGGTACTTGAA
The DNA here is from genome assembly GCA_963573305.1 of Pyrrhosoma nymphula. Taxonomy (NCBI): domain Eukaryota; kingdom Metazoa; phylum Arthropoda; class Insecta; order Odonata; family Coenagrionidae; genus Pyrrhosoma; species Pyrrhosoma nymphula. The sequence goes on along the minus strand of OY754337.1, from coordinate 44,488,770 downwards.
AAAAAATGAAAGTAGCAGAAAATGACGGCATGAAAAGGTTACAGTTTTAGGTTTATATTGTTCTATAATATATATGAGACATATATATAAATAAAAGCCAATGTTTGGAAATTCGTTTGGGAGGGATCCGAAAAATCTCCGAATTTACATTTTCGAGCCAGATAAATTACAAATTGAAAAATAATCTCACCTTAACTCATACTCATAAGACCCATGTAAAATTTGCATGTCAATCACGTAGCTACCGTCAACAACGTTTTACTAGCAAATATGTTTTATTTTGTAAACATTTGTAACGGCCTTCAGATATTAGACTATTATAAGTGAAATAACATAATCAAAACATGTAGGTATGAATAAAATCTTTTCTAAATAGATTTGCATGACTGGGTATTTTGCCCGTCATTTTTGACGGGTTGTCAGCTTGTTTCATGTTAAGACCGACGCTGACTTTTTTAGTATCTGAAAATGAATAAAATCAAAAGAATCCAGTCCCATTTACGAGGATTTCCGTTCAAGGTATTGAGGTTATTGTAGATCAGAACACATCAGCGCACTTAAGCGCACACGAACCACGTCGAATGGAAGGATATGCGCTGGAGAAATGTTTTGTAACCCGGTAGGTTTGCCGGTAGGTTCTGTAAGTGAACAACAGTTCACCCACAGAATGCTGAATGAAAAACTAAAATAAATGTTTATTTTTTAATATATGAAAAATCAGACTGGAGCGAATAAAAATCCTTTCCAGATGCGTAAACTAACGAAGAATTAATATACATATAAGCAGAAACATTGTCAGATAATGCCTCCAAAATGACGTTTTTTCCCGTCCAAATAAGTATATGCTATGACAATCTTTGGATCGAATTTTGCTTAAAGTTGTAGTTGGAGATATCTCCGAAACTATTCCAGATAGGAAAGCAAAAGCCGGTCAGCCTATGGGATGTGACATGCCCTATGTACTGTGTTCATATGAACGCCGTAGCTTGCAAGTTTTGGGAGTTATATTGGTTGACGAATCTTGAAAAACTGAAATAAATGTTCATTTTAAAAATATATTTTTACATTTTGTTTACAATTGTTGAATTTGTTCATAATAAGTATTTAGAAACGTAAACTTTTTATCGTAGAGAAATTAAAAACTTTACAATATGCATGCATGTTTGGCGCCTTTACTGAAAATCAACAAACTTGACAACAATCACTGATTTCATGATCAACTTTCATTTGTTGTTTAGCGCACATAAAATTTTCTCCCGATCTGTAACTCCCCCAGAGGAAACTTCCGGTAAGTGCCCTGTTGTATTACAAAGTGATTAGCGCACTAGAGCAAATTTCTCTATATTTCTGCGATGGAGCGGGAAGATGTGATTCCACCGCGACGGAACAATTCCTCATTCCCATAATAATTAGTCCCGTTTCGTATTCGCGTTGGGCGAGGATGCCCATTTTAACTGTGCTCACCGTCACGGGGTCCATGCTGCCCCTCTTCTTGGGGTCCCCCTTGCTCTCGGCCACGGCGCCCCACTTGCTGACCGCCTCCAGGGCCGCCGCCGCCGCTGTCGACTCGGCGGCATTGTCCGCGGCCTTCTTGCAGCACATGCACAAGCACTTGTCGCAGCAGCCGCAGTAGCACGGCCCGAACCACTTCTTGAACCACGTGTAGCACCAGCTGCCGCACCGCCCGCAGCAGCCCTGCTTCTTGATGCCATCCTCTGGGTCCTGAGGCCGGGAGCAGCACTTACAGCACACCCTCTTGAACAGCTTGGTCAGGTACGAGGGCCTTTTTATGACGCAGGAAAAGGGGTAGGGTAGGAGGGAATTTCCGTTGAACCGGATTGGAGATTATTTTGAGTGAATAAAAAAGTTATCAGTCGTCAATACACGAGGAAAAACACTCAATATAATAATCATTAAATAAACTCCGAAGCTGTATTTTGGAAAAGGCCTCATTAGGTTAGAAGAGGTTATTTGCGCCATTAATGGCCAGTTGCAGACACGTTACATATCATCTTATGGCCGGTTGCATAAACAATAATTATGTATCCAATGTAGTTATGAGAGCCATTAGTCAAGATATTCACTCAATATGAGCTACAGAAACATTACATATATATAATGGTTTCAGGAAATGGTCTTATAATCTGGCTGAAATGGAGTTTAACACTTGTAAGTTCTATACGTAATGAAGATGGCGAATGCGCGATTTACTACTTGAAAACTTAATAACTTGATAAAAAAATTATTATGCGTCGAATGACGAGTTTATTTGCTCAGGTGTACTATAATTAATGTGCTTAAGAAATTTATATACATAAGGTAAACATGCATTATATTCAGTAGAGATATGTTCTAAAACTGATATTCATAGTACCTTCAACCCCAACTTTGTTATGAGGTCCATAATTTAATGGATTTTATAACTATCAATCCCATAGCTAATTTGTCGTGAAACCGGCCAAAAAAGAGTCAAAAAATCTATAAGACAAAGCACCCATTCAGTATACCCTGCAGAAAAATTCATAACTATATGGGCTCCATAAATGTTTATGTAACGTTTTGGCCTGATTGATAGTCCATAGATTAAGTAGACCAAATATTTGAAGCAATAACTATTGGGAGATCACTGAAATTTCCTGCAGCCCGAATGTAGTGATGAGGTCCAAAACTCTTATCTAACTCATTACTATCGCTCCTATGGCTAAATGTTTGTGCAACCGGTCATAATTAGTGCAAATTGTTCATAAAATGAAGTTTTTGAAATTTGTACGACAGTTTCATTTGCAAAATAAGAGTTTAGTTTATGTTATGTCATAAAAAAATATATTTTTGGAATATTTATCACTAAAAGACACCTTCGAAATCAAGTAAACATGCAAGACTGGGCTCAGCAAAGGAAAGAATATGTTTTCAATTCAGCACAATTATATGTACCACATCTACATAAAACTGATAGAACTATCATGTTTTTACGAAATTGGCGTATAAAATAAAAAAATGGAGTTTTTACTGTTTTTTTTTGCTATATTAGCAAATTACTGAAATTATTCTTGCCCAAATGCATTAGTAGAATGAAAAAAATTGCTTCATTCCTCCCTGTGGGTTGAGTTTGAAAGAAGTAATGACTGAATGATAGAATAATGTGAAAGCGAGTTTGGAAAGTAAAATGGTGTTGGACGGAATGAAGGGTAGATTGGGAGTAACCTGAGTTGCAGTAAGGAATAAGGTGAAGAATAAACTTTTTATGGTGGAAAATCAGACAAGGGGCCGTCCATCAATGTCTACAGTTACCGGTAGACCAGATGCTAAAAAAATAAAAATAGAATTTAATTTTTTGTCACTTTTGCAGTCATAACCGAGTTTAGCTATGGGAGATGCTCGAAAGCTAGGTCATTTTTGCCATGAAGTATGATTAGCTATAGTGGTATTGAAGCATTGTGGCCGTCGCCTGTGTGAAGCGTGGTATCAAGGAGGGGAAGACTCGTGTGGAATCGGCTAAGAAGGGGAGGGGAGAAGATTTCACACGATAGGCAACGCTGCCAACATAACTGCATGTCACTTGAGAGGGGAGTGAAATTTTCAGCAGCGCGTTACAAGGCAAAGTTTACGGTCCAAACAAAGCTGGGTCATAATACGCTGATATTATTCGCAACTCATCTGAGAAGTCCATCTAAACAATTGGATGAATAGCCAGCTGTAGAGAGCTAGAAAGGTAATGCAAATGGCATAACGAGCATTTTTGAAGTTGGCAATAAAGGTTTGCGACCTTGGGAACCCTGCTAGTCAAACGTGGACATTACCTCACTCTCCCGTGTGGAGTGAAGTTCTCGGAAATGGAATGAAAAATGGTTTAAGCACGGCCAACATGTTTCGCTACCACTATAACTATGTATAAATAGCGTTATTTGAAAAGAAGGAAGGATAGAGATGTGCCCGGAATCGGATTATATAACGGTCTTAACGAAAGGCGACAACGATTCCAAATTCGTCTTATATCTGGAACCTATTACGGGCACTAGAATTGGTTTCTGTTTAGATTGGATTACAATTTATTATTTTATATCTTGAACTTGTTGCTGAAATGATTTCAGCACATCAATTGTTTGGTTAACAAAACAACAAGTCAGAAAATATTCTTTATGCAAAACATGAATCTTTTTAATAAAAAGGTAAAACTTTGTTATTTCCACATAAATTTAATAGAGTACGACCATGGTTTCGACTTTACGTCATCTTCAGGTGTAAGAACACGCCTTAGCGCAGTAAAATATTAGCCTGCGACATTTTAGGACATATCAGTAACGGCAGAGAAAGTGGAAGAAAACTAAATGACTTGGCAAGGATTTTTTGAAGAACAAGATTAAATGGGAGGGAAATTATTGGACTACGAAGAGAATGAAAACAAGTTGCACTTTTGAATGGAGGTCGATGGAAAATATGTAAGCTGAGGATAGGATTTCGTAAGTAGTTTTTTAGCTAAGAAAACTCAATGCCTACTTAGAATTGGTTGACACACGATTCCATAAGATATCGTGAGCCCCATCCTTCTTTGAACTTCTGTGGTTTTGAAGAAGCAGATGGTACGGTCAGCAAGGGAAAATAAGCATTATGTGATGACTCTTTATTTATTCATGTTTTAATGGAAAGCCACAGCTATTAATAGTGCCTCAAAATCAGGTATGCTTTGTTCTCTAAATAATTCTCGACTCATGCTTTTGAGAACAAATATTTCGATTTTGCTCTTCACTTTTGAAAATAACTTTATAGTTTTAAATATACTAAGATTAGACGGACTATTGTTATGTTTTAAAAATTGTGTTTGAATTGAATAAGAATCCAGTTATTTAGTTGCCAAATTATTGCATCTATAATAGGTTTACAAAATGAAATTTGATCCAGTATAATGTCAAAAAAAGATTATGCCCTAGTAATAATAACTTTCAAGAGATAGGTCTATCTTTTTCATGATGGAAAATGTTTTAGCGATCAACAAAAATCAAGAAACCTAATTTTCTTAATTGATATATTTATTTATTGATGAAAATGATAGTTTTGTCAGAGTAAATAAATGTGTCCTTTTGACGAATAGGCTCAGTTATATTTAAGAACCAAGCTGAGATATAGATATTAATTAGTGTTGACCAAATAGATTTTGCAATATGTTCAATGATAAAATGGAAGTTATATAGGCTGTTTTTTTTCGTTTTTATGGCATTTGTTTCCATTTTCCATTAGTGAGAATAGCCCATAAAAGAGGCTATATGTATAACATTCGTACGAGATCGAGGCTGCGTTACTGAATTTCGCTTAGCCATGCATAATGGTATCAATTATCATTTGACTTTAAAAAACAATCAGCATGGAATAAAGTATATCACATGCACCCTGCAGTCCGTAAGTTCAAAATTAATCGCCGGCAAATTGTAATTTCCTATACTGTTCAATTGACGCATAATTTCCCGCGGAACTACACAATTGACACGCTTAGATTGCCGTGCACACACTGCTTGCCGGTTCAGGCTTTTCAAAGTAATCAATCGACATTTGAAACGATAGCATTAAAAAAAGTGCAATTTTCCTTCTTTCTGGAAAGCGGATGCATAGCCACGTTGCAGACGATTGCCATAAAAATAAAAAATAAAAATAACAGCAGAGTTGAAAAAAAAACAATGGTTTTCGCCCGTGAACAACGCACAGCTTCGCTGATTAAAACCGATTATTCAAGTTTTAAAAGGGTCACGTAATTGCGTCGTACCAGTTTAGTGCGCGAAGTTGCGATAGCGTGGAGTGGCTTTGATGTTCCTTTGTTTTGAGCATAGTCGCCACTCGTGCGGCGGTTGGCCTGCTCTTCCGTGAAAGCGCGCCATCACACGTGGAAGGCACTTCCTGTGCTCAAACGAGCGCTCCCAATTTGGGCCAATTTGATTTCCTCGCCAGAGGAATCTCGCTTGAGTGACAATGCTCGCACGCACCCTTTGTCCCAATGGCATTAATTAAAATATTTATGCCTAAAACAAACTTTTTTGGTCAACCGAGCCTCGTAGTTAAGTGTTCATGTTTGGGCGAGAATTCCAATCAGTAGTTGGCATTAAATTGACGGAATTGGGTCCTAAATATCCTTTCTTTCATCGTCATTCATAATTCAAGTTGTGTGAACGTTTGGTTGTTCAATCAATATGTTGGGTGAACATTAAAAACAACAACAAATGAGAATTTACAAGTTCTTTCCACAGGAATCAGTGCCTAAGTCCAGGAGGAAAGGTATTTGGAAAGCAGTGGGAGATTAAAGCTTTTTTTTGTTTATTAACGAAAGACGGCATTACTTTTTAGTCAAAGGTTGTGTACCTAAATACTTTTAAAACGGGTACACGTTCTATGATGGCTATCCTTTTCGCACTGGAAAACCAATTGTTTGGTTGAAATGTGTGTGCTACTTATATCAGATATGCTACTTATGCTACTTATACGTAATATATTACTACTCAATTTTTGCTAGTAAAAGATTTCTACGAATATTTTTCTGAAAAGCAAACACATCTACCTTGTGAAATAAACAGTTTTTTTTTAACATTTCGTCCGACATACTAAGATTTGCAATTAATTACGCATTAAATCCCTCAATGGTTTACCATTAACAATGCTAAGAGTCTGCCCACGAAGGGAGACAATCTCGGGCTTTCCGCCTGGTACTCTTACCTCTACGCTAAACCAACTCACTTCTTAAGGCATGAGTATGCCTGTTGGCGGTTTTAGCACGTAAATGTGAATTATGGCTTTTAAAAAACTTGGATTTATAGATCAGCGTAACATTGTCCATCAAGTATGATTTACTTCATAAATGTCTATACATGGCATACAGTATCTAGAACCAAGATCCGAAAAACAAACAGGACGGTAATAAGTTATTCCTAGAGGCAGTTATGGAGTTGAAATAGAAAATTGTCATAACATACTTGCCTGAATTGACGGGCCCAGATAGATTTGAATGGTAAATAATATTACAAATGAATATTACCTTAGAGTTAAGTGTCTGGGAAGAATATAATGTCAATCATAGAGTGAAATTAATAATTGCAAAGAATAGACTTTCATGTAAAATCCTCTGATTAAGGCATACATAACGGGGATAGAGAAATGGAAAACATACCTAAAATGAAGACAAATGAAAGTAAACGGAAATTATGTGAAGTGGACTGTAGGTCAGAATAAATAACGCAGGGCTTAATGCGTCAGATTAACTAAGGGCGAGGTAGAAGGGAAAAAAATGTTAAGGAATAGGCTATGAAGTCTATGAAAAAAACGTTTCATATTCTAAAAATACTTAAGAAATCAGAAAAAAATAACTGGAGCGCAAACAACTTTTAATACGGTTAAATAATCTATTTTGTTTATTGAAATGCAAATGTTAATGATTAAAGGATAAGCTACTTGGCCAAAATTAATGCTTAGCGTGATGGCTGAAATTTTCCGTAAGAGAGGAGTAATTTTCTATAACCAGTGGGTGATGCCCTAGATTTACAAATGTAGAAATGATACTGAATCTATTAATTTTACCGCGTGGAATTCCGTGTATCAAAGAACGCTAATTGAAAACCGCAATGAAACGAGACAGGCTGATATCCATGGGATGGTCATCGAATACAATTTACAAAATAATTCCAAACTTAAAAAAGTAATTCATTATGTGCTTCGCTTTCATCATTCCATAGCAGTTCAGGGAATAATTGGGCAGTTATGTATTCCACAAGAGAGATTTTTTTTCATAAATGGGTTGAAAGAGACCGGCTTTGTTTGATCGGACGTCATCACGCTAATTTGCCCATTTTGAAAAAGCACTCGGCCAAATGTAATTTTAACTGGAACTGTAATGACATTTATTTGTTTACAGTGGGTAATATGTTTAGTTTGATAATTTGAAACCGTAGAGAGTTTCCATGATTGCCTTAGATTTATTTTGTACAACATGTGAAAATGAATTTGTACCTTTTAAATTATGACTGGATAACTACGATGCGGGAAAGTCCTATCCAATTGTTAATGCTGTGGTAAAGTATCCTAGCTCAATCTCTTATATCTTCTTTCAATGCAGCATTTCTTTAAACTATATTTTTCATTGTGTTTTAAAATGTTCAGTACATGTAGCGGAAGCAAACTATTTTCAGTCGTAAAACCATTTCCCGCCTACGAATTCATAGATGAATCCTAACCTTAGATTTTAATAAATTTACATTAGAATTCAGGTGGAGGAGACACAAAAAAAATAGTATATGGATTACTTGTTTATTGATTTGGTTGATATTGGGCTTTTGTAATGAGAAATTTAAATTTCACGGCCAAAACTTAAATTTTTTCATTTTTTGCATATATTAATCGTAAACTAACGACGGATACCATATTATAGAGTTCAAGGATAGCCAGGTGACGAGTCTGACGTGAACCGTTACGCCGTAAGGTAACTGAGCTTGGAGGAACAAGGATGGGAATTGATTGTAGTGGGGGCGTTTGACCTCTTGGTTCGGAGGAGAATGGAGGAGGTGTGATGAATGGAAAGTAAGTCCAATGAAGAAGTTCTCAGAATGGTGGTTGAAAATCAGAGACCTTTGGAGGAAAAACGGAGGAGGTAGAGCAGGTGGAATGCGCAAGCATTTAGAGAATATGGCATAGTAATAATAGCGACGGAAGTGAAGTTATTGGGAAAGGGAAAAGGAAGGAGGATAAGGCCGTGATAAAAGGCAGCAAGCTGGGATGGAATTTGCGTTAATGGATAAGAAAGAGGGAGGTAGGAAGTAGCGCTGCCGAGCCTAAGAAAGAAATCGTATGAATAAGTAGGAACTTAAAATTAATAATGATCGCACCTTTCCACTCTAACATTACTAATATTCGTGAAATGATTCACATTACCTTTTCCTTAGGTAAAATATGTTGAATATACTATTACCTACGAACGGCTTGATGAACTGAAACGCGTGGAGAAAATGGTGAAGTGATTTTTATAGGGAACATTCTTGGTATTTTTTTGAGTTTATGATCAAACTGCTTCTTCTTTTATAGTTTGGTATTTTTCTAAAAAAAAAAGGAATTTATTTTTATTTGAACATTTTATTTAATCATGGATTGGACTCATCACTTCGCAACAGAGACTGATTGGGCAATGTAAGACACATCTGTGGATGTAGAAGGTCAGACTGCATTACCTTTAGGCCCATACTACCCCACGTTAATCGTTTAGACCAGGAGTTCCTAGTCTATGGTACGCGGTTGGTGGTTTGAGGGAACGTAAGAAAAGCTAGGTAATACCAGAAGCGCGGCAAACATCGAAAAAGTTTGGGACTGCTGGGTTTAACTGTAACTAATTATGAATCTGTCCTCTGTCAAAAATTTCGGCTAATATACACGTAATTATCTGTTTTTTTTAGGAGATGTCTTTGTTATGAGTTGGTTTTAGACAACAGTTTCACTGGCTATGATGACAGCGATACTATTTCCTCAAAACCAACTCTCGCGGAAGATATCCCGAAAAATTTTGGGATCGTCATTACAGCGCTGTGGAAACCAGCGAATGAATGATCAATAAAAACAATACCTTAGTATTATCCACATAAAAACCTAATACCGACCATGGTTTCAGCGAGTCAGCGCCATTATCTAGGTAATGGCAATGGATTGATGAATCCATGGATGTATTTAATTTTAATGTGAAAAATAATAATGCGTTTTTTAATTAATCATGACTTGCTTCCTCAAAATTAGGCCTGAGACAGTAGCATAGCCAGGGTGGGGGCAGGGGGGGGGGGGGTCGAATGCCCCCCCGCTCCGTGTTCTGGTGCCCATAAGTCTGTGAATGTTCCACTTTGAAGTCCCAAATACGTATAAATAAATGTGTGTAATACGTTGTCAATTGTCATATTTTGTACAAACCCATCCGCCTATTGCATCATTTGTAAAGCTTAGTAAACTGGTTAATTTATGAGTCGGCGCCCCCTAAAATTTTTCTGCCCCCCCCCCCCCCCCAGACCCAAAAGCTAACTAAGCCACTGGCCTGAGACAGTGTTTTACAGCGAACGAATATTATGCACGTGGACACTGCGGTGAGAAAAATTTCGATTGGATCGGAAATCGAACCTTGTGACCTTTGACGAGGGTCCTTGGTTCCATTCCCGGCCCAGGCGAAGCGGTTCAAGGCAATTTCTACGCTTACTACTTAAATATGCATGCATAGATGTGAGTATGGCCGTACCTGGGTGGGCCTTCCTCCTGCGCCTTGACCCACGATGGCTTGTTGGCGAGCGTCATCGGTCCGCCGATGACGGACACGGGCGCCACGCCCTTCTTCCGTTTCTTCTTGATGCACACGTTCCACCACCATCGGTCCCTCTTCTCGTCGCGGCACCCGATGGCCGTGAGGCACGTGACTAGCTTGGCGTGCATCTCACCCGGCTTCTTTTCCTCCTTGTAGGGCGGCGACTGCGGGATGCCGAACTTGCCGATCATCGGGTTGCCCGGGTGCTGCCCGACTTTGGAGTTCTGGGGGCAACACAGTCGCACTGTGGGGTGCATGAACGGGGGCAGGGTGATCCCGGGGCAGCAGGGGAATCGGGGGGATGGGTCAGGCTTGGGGGCACTCAAGTCCTGAGCCCCGTACTCCACCGACTTGATCGACTTTAGGGACTTGGAGGATTTGGCGGAACCTTGATCTCTGGACGCCGGTGCGGCCAACGTTGACATGCTGTGGAAAGAATCGGTAAGGTGGATCGTTAAACATAGCAGTTATTTTCTTCTCGGAAAATTCTTTAAAAAAAGGGAAAGAGAAGAGGTATCGTATGTAAGAAAGCATGTCTTCACTCCCGTGGTCGAAGACCTGTCGGGATCGATCGTGCATTAAAGATGTAGTAAATGGAAAAAAATCTACTAGCGGGGCTGCATTTGGCAAAAAATAGTCCAGTTTTGACTTGGTTTTCCAGTTGGTTACCGTGGTTCTGTATACCTAGCTTGTACCACCTGCGGCCCGTGGGCCGGATCTGTTGCGTCTGATACAATCTAGTGGCACGTGCGCTATTTCCAAGTTGTCATATACATAATCATCTACGTTCTTACAAAATCTGGTCGACTGACCAATAAAAGATTGTCCAAACCAGCCCGTTCACCAAAGAAGGTTACCCTCTATTACATTAGGATTTTATGTGTTTGAAGCATATATGGCTATCTTGCCCATCAAAGCTGCTATTGTTGAGGCTCCTGAACAAATACATCGAAAAACTGCTCGCAATGGTTAATATTAAGGAGTGAAAAAGAGCCATATTATTTTTATATATCGAGGATCCAGTAATTTAACTTATAGCATTATATAGCTGTCAAAACTAGTTACGATTGGAATTTGTAAATTCAATTATTATGGAATCTGTTGTCAAAGCTCTTTACAGAAAATCGTTGCCTGATAGCTTTGTGATTATCCTGCTACAAGAAATTTGTTCCTTTTGGAGTGAAATTCAACCCAAAATGTGGATAATTTTTAAGATGCCATTTTATTCTGAGGTGTGAAGTGCGGAATTACCTAAAGAAATCGTATCCATCTTTTCACTCGTACATCATTATTTTCTTGTTATTGATGAAGGTAAAATTCATTTTCTAGTTTGGAAATTTATCCAGTTTTCTTTTAGATGTCTTTTTTTTCTCTCATATTTTTAATTGAACGAAACTTCGGCAATTTAATATTATAATTCTTTCAAGGCATCATTGAGCTAGAATGACAAGATATATTCATCTTCTACAGGGAACTTGGAAGGAAATACATTGTAAGCAGTAAATCGTTTGAATTGAGACACAAAAGGCAAGGTTTGTAAGGTAAGGATAGCCCGTTCTTAAGAATGCTTTCATCAAATTGTAGCCAGCAGTCTAAAATATGCCCTAGCATAAAGCAGCTAATGAAGACAGTTCGTGTAATTTAAATACATTTGAGCTTTGAAATATTTAGAAATAGTATAGATAGCAGGTTCAATGTCTGAAAATAATGTGGTTGATATAATATTGTTGATGCATGGGAAAACCATAAAAAAACTTTAAATCAGCGCAATGTCTTATTGAACACCACTGGAAAATTTAAATGAGCAAAGGCAGCCTTGCTAACTACTATTTAAGATACACCATGAGAAGAAGGTATAAATATTGTAAAATATGAATCATTCTTTAACAGTGTTAAGAAATACCATTACTCTAGGAATAATATCCTATCTAAGTTTTCATAAGCATTGAATAAATAGTAATGATGAGACCTAAAAAGAAGCGTCTACTTTAATAGCCATGCTTATTAAAACTGTATATAAATATTTATTAAAACTTAAGTTTCTGCGAACAGCCCATAAAATTCTAGACAATCTTTTCCATATGCACAATAAACAAATCAGCAGAAAGATCTCGTGCAAAGGTTGGATCATTCGTTAAGATGAAATCAATAGCAATAAATTTTCTACTAATTCAAATAGCAATTCTACCAATCTTATATTAATTGTAATAATATAATAATAGCAGTTATAGGAATGTATCTGTACCAGTCCACTATTAAAATACCAATTCAGCAAAAATCAATACCAATTCAATTCTACCAGTATAAATACAGGCGTTAACAATAAATATACCAACTCTACCCGTAAATATATCAACTCTACGAAGAAAAATACCAATGCTACCAGTCAAATAGCAATTCTACCAACACCAATGTCAATACCTATTCTACCAGCGTCGACAATGGTACTACCAACTTCACTACCAATTCAAATAGTAGAATTATCCAGTCTACGTAGAGAAGTATATATAGATTCTACCAAAATCGAATTTCTAAGGAATTCAGGTGAGATAAGAAGAAGAAAAACAAGCCAAAAACAAAAACAGTTAAAAAAATGAATGCTTTATTTCCTCGAACCATATAAGTAAATAATCTTCGTGTTGGATTCATGGAGGCATCTCCGGCGAGAATTGGACCCAGGAGAGCAGCAGACCATTCTTGGGTGCACATTAGGTCAGTCGGTCGATTCGAAAAATACAAAATGCATGACTCAATCGGTTAATAATGATAGGATGATAGCGATAGTATTTGCTCCTTGTTCACCGCTGCAATGCCGCCTCTAATGGTGCCTTATAAGAGCTGAATGTACATTTGCTGTCCAGTTTTTCACGAAACCTATTCATGCTGTAAAATTATTATTCGATTCGTTTTACCTCCAAATACCCATTTAAATTCTTTGTCAGTATAGTACATCGTAAATTTGCGCGCCTGTTATTGACTCCAATCGATTTTAACGTTCGAACGTCACTTTCATGGCAAAAGCCACTCGATGAAGACCGATTGAAATCAATAAAATGGCATGTAAAATTACGAATTACTCAATACGTCACGAATGTAAACCTTTCTCCAAGTTTTGACTGATATTGATTGAACCCAGCAATCTTTCATAAGTATATTTAAGAGGTATTTATCCACTGGTGACACTTGAAAACCATGAAGTGTGACCCCAAATAGGACGCAACTATATCCTTGAGTTGTCGTTTCCTTGGTGGTCCATTAGAAAGAAGAGCCAATAACCGTAACTTTGACGGATATTTATACATATTTCGCAATGGTTAAATAAAGTATTAATGGTTATGTTGCTATTTTAGATCCAGGGCTAATTCAGAATCACTTCACAGTACAAATTGATAATCTTATATGGGGAGATTTTGGTGATTGAGATATTGTTTGAAAGCGACTTCATAATACGGCGGTCAAAAGTTTTGCTGAAGACTCCCTATCTTAAAGACTGCCAGGAGTCTATTTTAAACTGGTCATCCCACTTGTAAGTTAAGCTGTGCTTAGCATAATCTAGCGGACCCGGCTGGACGACGGGTTGCCACTCTGATGTTTTCTCTTTCATAGAATTCAGCGTAGCCAACGATAGAGATCAAATGCTGTTTCACGTTCCGTCTTTTGCCCCTTAGCCTATTCATGACTCTGCGGTCGGAAGTTGCCCTTTTCCATACCCTTTTTACTTATCCTTTTTTTCCTTCCTATTCCCGCAGCCCTTCCATACCCTCGGTCATGAGCGCGAGCTCACATACCGAGGGGAGGGGTGGTGCCTGACGTGGAGGACCCGCTTATCCACTGTGCTTAGCATAGCTATTCCTATGTCCTTCTCTTACTTTGCGTAATTTCACTTCGTAGTGGTGTATCAAAACAAATCGAACAAGACATTTTTTTTACGAATAAGCCCTGGAATAAATATAATTGATATGATGAACAATAAATGTACCGTGAGAAGTACACTTTTGCGTATGCCTTCTTTAAATATCATAGCTTTGTTTTACCTTACGCATTCGAAGATAACTTAGCCTCTCTGCTTTCTTTGAAGTTAATTAATTGAATTGATTGAATATTTGTTCCTGTGATGATTACCATATTATCTACTGAGGTTGTAATTATCTCTATTTCTTTGTTGTTGGGGTAGACATCTTTGATCACCCTCCTTTCCGTGACCACTCCGCTTGATTCGAATGACTTTGAAGTTTCCAAAAATATTGTTTTTTACCTCATCGGAATGACTGTTGCGTAGTGGGAGCAATGTTAAATTAAATTCATGAACACACATCCTCTCTCTGATCATGGTGCATAATGCTCTTAATTTCTTCACCGCCAATTGGAAACTGTAGCTTTGGATGAATATGAATAACGGTGTTATCCTTCAATTTCATCAAGATTACTCCAGGAGTTAGAAATGAGACTATTAATTGACGCCAAAATATTTCTGTTTGCTATGAATCTAGGTAAGACAAATATGAAAGGAAGGAAATAATTAAAGAATCTTTTAAACATCGTTGGGCTCGGCTGGAGTTTGGAGGGGTGATCCTACGATTCGTCCGAGTGTTGTTGCCCCTGTCTGCACGTGGCAGACAGTAAGTGCGAAGTGATCTTAGCCGTCGGAGCACGTTAAAAAAATACTACAAAATTAAAGAATCTTTTTGCGCTTGATTTGATAGCTGGGCTCCAGATTAGCTCTTCAATTCTTAGATTTAAAAAAATCATTGGCAGCCTGGTTTAGACTATTTTATATATTTTTTCACAGTTTCAGCCATGACTTCCTGGAAGTGACTGGTTTCCATTTTAATGACCAAAAGTGTCCTTCTCCACACTTTATTACCACCTGAGTTCGGTTTCACCCTGATGAGGCATCTACTGGCAGATTATAAATCTTCACATATGCAATGGTTGAAGCTTTAGAAGATGCTTCATCAAGGTGCAACTGTTTATAAATAGTAATAAATTGTGGAAAGGTATAAACTATTGTAATTACAAGGGACTGCGTTTTGTTTTTCATTCCCCACTATCTAGTAATTGCATGCGTTATTTCTTCTCCAATGTTTAGCGCTGGAACCGCATCAATCTCTGGTCCACGCTTCGTCAGTAAGTAAAGATACTTTTGACGCACTTTTCAATTTTATGTCCAAGTCCTTCCTTATCAAGTCTAATCTGGTCTCCCTTTGAGGGACGAGATACCAAAGCAGGTCATTGATAAATGCTTTGAAGTGTGCTGCTTGCAATTGCAAAGGCTTTGGTCATGTCCAACAATAGTAGTTATATCCTATTCGAGACGTTAATTTCACTCCCACTTCTCTTAAACTCGCCATAGGGGAATCCTTCTATGAATTATGAAAAGCCATTATTTCTTCCGGTAGGTATTTACTTTTTATTTATAATTTTTATTGGTATCTTCAGATGAGTTTCTGCAAAAACATTTTTTCTTCGTTTAAACATAGTTCTTAACTTCATATCTGTCATTTAAAAGCAACTGCTCTCAGACATAACCTCTCATCGAGCCAAATTCAAACCCGTTAACCGATATGGAATGAAAGGCCTAATTTTAATTCCTGTTGGGAAAGAAGCAGTCACTATATATCCGACACAAACTACTAAAAGGAGAATGATTATTACAATGCCTAAAATGGAAAGACAACCAATTACATAACTGAAATGTATTTGATTTTAAACGTTTTTGGACTTGCAACAAAACATAATTAATAAGTATATTCTATCACAATCAGAGTTCTCGTTAAGATAGAACATACTCATAAATTATTAACTACTTGGCCGAAATATATGTTTTTTTACTGAATTTTCAATATTACCCGGCATAAAATATTTTTATCTTCCCAGTGCTAAGTTCGGAAGGTAACATATTCCTTGCTGAAAATGAAATTATTTTCCCTTGTGAAATGTTTCTGGAGCTTATATTGCGAAAGAAAGTTTATCTAAAATGTGATGTTGAGGTCCGCGGCCCGCGATATTACTAGGTTGAAAGAACCTCTGGACGTCCGTTGGAATCAAATTCTTCGCTTTCATTGAGAGTGCTTTAGAAGGACGTTATAGGTTGAGAAATGGTTTTAAGCGCACGTTCCTTACTCGTGTGTCCATTTGTATTTTTCCTCCTTGAGGTTGATATAGTGAATCTCCGTCGGGTGCTTTTTTGCGACTCTTCGTAATTGATTCGGCGAGAGTAGGTTCAACAGCTCCAGCGTATCGTCGGCTGTACTTTTCAAATGGAATTGTAACAAGTTCCCGAGAACTTGTTTGAAAAAATTATATGCCCTCGAGGACCGCTGTGGAAATCTTCATTATCTCTGTAGACAATACTTGCAAAATCTGCTTGCTGCTGCTACTTGATGCAAAATCTTCTATTTCACTGAAATGAAAGCAACAGGTAGTGCCGCCTTCGTGGATCCAATTTAAGTTCGATGGAATTCCGCCGCTATTCTTTTTTTCCTGCTCGCGTGCCCATTGGAGCCTGAATCCCACTCGAGTTTTTGAAAGGCTCACCTTTGCCACAAGTAGGCGGAGGGCACAACGCGTCGGGCTTGAAAATCAGAAGGCGCTGTTGAGGATTGAAAAGTTTCTAGAGTTCTTGGGGAGTGCACCTCACTTGGGAACTAATTAATGGATCTTTCTTACTCCCTTAGTTTTTTTAAGCTTATTTCACGTCCATGGCCAGACTAAAAGGAAATCCTACGGAGGTTATATTTTCTATGCTTTCATAACACATCGATTGGAATCCGAGGATGAGAATTCATAACTCGAAATCTGTTTCCTTGTCGGTCGTCTAGGATAGAGTAATACGAAGGAAGTTTCTTAGTCATATTTTTCCATATCCCAACCTCGCCTTCATTCAATTTTCATCCTGTGGCTTGATAATTACACGATGCCCTTCTCGTGGAGAGTCGTAACTAACCCAATTCCTTGGCCTCCCAAATCACCAAATTCAATCTTCCTGGATTTTTATCCTGCAGTATTAGATGAAGAATTATGACTACCGGATGAAGTTTAATTACGTTGAGTAATTAGAGTCTCAGGCTGTGATAACCCTCCCACTTTCAAAAGCATGGCTGCACTTTTTTCATCCCAGTAAGAACCAGGTAAATACCTCTGATAGCTAGAGAAGAACCGGAAAAGTTTTAATGAATTTGTTGTGCTCGGCGGATTTGTTTGATAAGCAGATTTCAGGGCATAAGTTTTTTTTGGATTCCCTGTTTCCGAACAGGCGGCATACAGTGAAGGGAAATAAAACTATTCACTGAATTCTCCATTGGAGTTAGGAGCAGATCACATCCACGGAAATTGAATTGGAAGCGGTATTTAAATATATGGTTTAACGAAGAGTCGCAGCCACATTTCCCTTGAAGCACTCATACTAACGGAAATATTGCTAGGGTTTGAAAATGTTATTAGGGTTGGTATGCATATATACACATGTAAGTTTCCTGTAAAGGTACTGATAGCTTTATCAATAATGATCTTCTATGTAATAAGTATGGTGGACAAACGTATCAACATGAAATATTCTCAAAAAATAAATTTCACTTGAAATATATCATATTGTAATCCGCCGACTACCCAAGGCTTTCAGTGGGCATACCTTTTTTAAGGATAAATATCGCGCTCTCCTTTAAATGAAATTAAAGCTTCGGTAATTTACATCTGAAGACATCTAAAAGAAATGCAAAAGGGGCTAATTTGAGGGGTCCAGGTTCTTAAAAATGATCTCGCAGATTATTGTGTAGGTAAAATAAACAACGTCCAGACGATGTTTACGTCTTTTGATCGAGAGACAAGCAGAAGGCCATTGAAAGGTCAATGAAAGAGGGAGAGGATTATGCAATCGAAGGGGAATTATGATCAACTGAAACAGTTATCACAATTTCAGGCTTATATAAAATTTTATTGAGCTCCGTATTTATCTTCCAAGCCGCTAAGGGTAAATTACAGAGACACGTATGATTTGATCGAATGTTATGCACTCCCCTTCTAGAAATGTTTCTTCTCCTCCTCATATATGACTAATTCTCCATGAGAATTGATAACATTTTAGAGACAAAATAAAGTTTATTTGACTGTCGAGAGATTTTCAAGCGTTTAAAGTTAGAGAAAAGTCGATGGGTCCAAGGTAAAACTCACGTTTATAGAAGGTTCGCTAAGGACAAATTACGAAGGACAAAGAAAATAAATTCTAAAAATTTTTATGGGAAGAACTTTTCGATATATTTTTAAAATTTGCTAAAATATCTTCGTATGAAAGAATTTGTTGCTCCCAGCAACAATTTCAAAACGTTCTGCTGGTATGCTATTTCATGCTCTGAATGTCACACAAGTGAATACGGATGCTACTGATGTTTTCACTTCTTATTCTCTGCTCAATGACACCTGCATTACATGCTTGATGCATAAGAATAATTCTGTGGTTTTTTCGCACCCTTTAGGAGATATAATTACAGAAGTAACTCATTATCATCGTCTCTATGCGCACTGCATTTGGCTGAAGTCTTCGCTGTTGACACGGTACCGATATTTTCAATGCCCAGAGCCATATTCGCAAATCTACTTCGTTTTTTGTTTTACATCTGGAATGCTTTGATATGAATTTATGCAGGTAGTGGCGATGTAGCTTGAAATATTTCTTTTTTGCGATGAAGCTTGACTTTAAATACATACAGAATAATCATCATAAGTGGGAAAAGGTAAAACTAGTTTCATGCATATTTCAACGAAATGTTACTCCTTTGGAATACTCTTCTTCTTGCTGAGTTGGCACCATTGCGGAATAACTGTGAAGAATTTTTACGATAGTGAAGTTTTTACGATGGGTGATTGCCCAACAACTAGGCTTAGGTATTGGAATTGCAGTAATGCTGTTTTTCCCGTCCAAAAATACCTCAACTTTTTTGTGTGGCCTACGTAGTATGGACGAACCAAAATTGTTGAGACATAAAAAACAAACTCTTGATGCACGAAATAATTTAGTGAATTTTGCTTCGCCTCGATACTATATTACTTTTTCTGTCCAAATCGGTATGCTGTGCTTGGGAGTTTTATGTCAGAATACCATTTTCATCTCAAACAAGGAAGTACACATTTGTCTTCCTTATCACCCCGCGCCAAGGAGAAGAAGGGAGGGGCGATATCGGATGTACCGCTGTGATATCCGCGTAAAAATCGTCCCTTTCCCAACGTTGACCTTAGCCCGACCTCTGTAGACCCTTCTCCCTTTCATGGCCATTTTATAGCCATGGCTTTTAGGGCAGGAGGGCCGCATTAGGTGGCCTTTTCCCTTTCCAGCACTTCCCTCTCGTCTTCATTCCCGTCTTCGCTACACGATTTTGCTTCCATGGCTGGGAATATTTCCTCTTCACGGAATATCCGAATTCAAACCGAACGGGTCTCACCATCACCGCTTTTCCCCCACGTCAGTTTTTCTCACTTTAGCTCCCTGTTTTGTCTTTGGGTCTTAAATGAAGGTATTTTCTATAATTTGTCTATCATCGTAGGCCCGATATTGAGATTTTTAAAAAGTTTTTATTTTAGTTTAGTCGAATATTTTTGCCATCGATTTTAAGCGGTATTTAATTATTTCGTCTCGTTTAAGATCGGATACAAGGTTTTGTAATTAACGCTTATGTTTAAATAAGATTATATCGAACTTATTTCACATATTTTTAGGGCGAAGGAAACTTAGCGTCTACCTACTCCGATATAATGTAGCTTGAGAAATTTTTCGATTCTTTTTGTGAATATTACCAAACTAAATAAAATTTCCAGTTGAAATATTTTATCTCTGGGATGTGACAGCTGAATTTTGCCATTTATGTAGCAAGTTATGCTATAGCATAATATTTTATAAGGCTTTTAAAGAGATTGGGGGTTTTATTTCTATGCTGTTGAATTTTTGTCTCAAATTCATCAACATAATTTGGAACAATATTGCGATGTTTTTTAAACGGTGCGCTCATGCGTGAATCTGCGAATAGATACGCATGTGGTTTTAGGTTTCCGAAAAGCACTTAACTCTAGCCGAAATTATTTTATCTGCTGGTTTATTGAACTAAACGATACTTTTGAGTTTTACTGTGCATTGGTCTATAATAATAGTGAGATATATTTACTATAAAGAAATTTATAAATGCGAGTTTAATAATTAGGAATTAAGAGGTTGAAGGTTTTATACTGCTAAGAGTAATGTGCTTTAAGATAATTTCAAATAAATGGTGTTAATTTGGGTGTAGGTGTAGTGCTTTGCGTGAATTTATTGCAGAAATATTAGTTATAATTAGGAAAAGTATGTTATTAGTTGCCCAATTGATGACAAATTAAGAAGGTGGCGTGCTTTATCACCTTGCGCATAATATTTAGCGCATTTAAGGGTAAAAATTGGGCTGCGAGTAATGGCTCCCACAATGGTGATATTGGACAAATTTTTCCAACATGAGAACCATTGCTCTTGTGGTGAAGTCATCACTTATCAGTGACCCCGGAGGCGCTGGACCAAAACGAATATTCAGAGAAAAATGCTAAAGGTAGCATCACTTGGAAAAGATTGAGTCCGATTCGGCAGCATGCATGCCTTTTTGGATTCACTGATGTTCCCAAAAACATTACAATCGAGAAGATTCATTATTTCCTGCTCTTATGAAATATTAGATCAGGTATAATCTGAAATTTGAAAAAAAGTCAGAGAACAGATCTTCCGGTGAAGGGTGAATCCAATTCAGCGGTATTAATACCGTTTTGGATTCACAAGTCGTTTTGCAAAAATTGACAAAGAAAACATCCAGCGTTCACTCCTGCTCTTATAAGTAGTGCATAAAGAGTTCAAGTAAATTGACAATTTTGAAGTTTTTCGATCCTCCCTTTTCGGGAGTGGGAAAACGCGACTCCGTTGCCAGCTGCATAAGCGATCAAAATTTCACCATTCCGAGAAGAGAATTTCAACTTTAGTTTTTTTTATTTGTTAAATGGAATCGTCTTGTCATTACTCGAGAGGGCCTGGTGCGGGGACAGTTAGCACGAAGCCCACTCCTTCTGCAGCCCCGTGTTCGAAATCTGGTTCCGGCGTGGCCGCCGAGTCTTTTTTGGTCTCGAGTTTTTTCTGGACCGCCTTTTGGGCCATCCTGGAGGCTAGCAACAGGCTAGCCGCTCCCTCTTGCTTCTTGGTTTCACTGCAAAAACACACGGGGAAAGAACATTTATTTCCAACCTATGCTCTAACATTGCCCGTGCAATATCTCACGTTTTTTCTGGTGCATCCATTGAAAAATAAAATACATGTAAATTGGGGTGTGGGGAATACTCGGACAAGAAAGTTTGAATCTCAGCTACAACTCGATTCTTGGTGCGTATGCTGGTTTTTTCCGGTAGGTTATCCCGGGAATTTTACTTTGAAGCTGCTCCGTATACCTAGGTGTTTTTGTGCTCGTGTGAGTATGTGTGGTGCTAATCTAGTGTTATTTTGAGATTGACCGACTTGAAATTTCAATTACAATCTCTCATTCCCGAGAAATGTTCCCCGTTCCTCGTAGGATGTTAATCAACAAATAACCAGCGAAGAATCCCTCGGATTCTTCAGTTACGAAGATGGGGATCAAATTAATGCTATTCTCTAATTATTAAATGTATGTATAAAATAAGGTAATTGTCCCATAGGTGAATACTTCGTTAATGCTTGTATCCAGCTTGCAAACCACGCTAATTTGCATGGGGTTATTCCC
Source organism: Pyrrhosoma nymphula (assembly GCA_963573305.1). Classification (NCBI taxonomy): domain Eukaryota; kingdom Metazoa; phylum Arthropoda; class Insecta; order Odonata; family Coenagrionidae; genus Pyrrhosoma; species Pyrrhosoma nymphula. The sequence goes on along the minus strand of OY754337.1, from coordinate 44,466,717 downwards.
TCCATAATTTCTGTTTGAGAAACCTTTGAAAAATGGCGTTAACCAATTTCATTAGTAGTATTTTTTATACCATTGGGAATAGAAATTCATTATTATTTATTTGTATTAAATTTTTATGAGTTTAAATAGACGTTGTTTGTTTTGTTATTTTTGAGATCAGGACTATATGACTTGCACGCTACAAATATATATTTAAAGTTGTTGTTTTAAGTGAATTATTTCAGCCCAGTTACGTTGTCGAATAATTATTGATTATGAGCTGAAAACAATCTTGCGTGAGTTACTGTGGTTTTATTTATGAAATTAAATTTAAATTCAATTATTTATTCTCGCAATGATTGTGATTTTTATTCCCAGAAGTTCAACTCTTTCTTGCTTTGAGTGCCAAAATTTGAATGTGTTAAAATCAATTGAAACTGTGCATGTGAATCAATTGACACTCAATCCTTTACTTTGAATCGTAAATTGCTCGAATCATATCTCGTGAAATTATTTCATTTCATCGTTGATATTATTAGTGATATGAATATGACATGGATATTAATTCATTTTTAGATGAGGTGCAATTATGAGAACATATTTAAAGGGAGTTAAATTCAGTTTACTCCATTGGAGCTATGAATTTTGTCTTATAAATATCAGTGCGTAAGTTAATAAGGCCGTAAAAAAATTTGTTTTAACAAATCGCTACGCTTTGGTATAGGCGGTGCTTTATAAATATTGCATATGAAATTAGTTAGATGTTTAGTTTAGTTTAGAATTAAGATAAAAAATCATTACTTTATGTTCAACATTATGTGCGCTCGAGGTCGACGTGCCTAAAGAATCAATGGTGCATTAGAGACCCCATATGGTGAGCTACGTACAACTGAGCACTTTTAGCCATTGGTCGAATTGACCAATGGTGCCACAACTCATGGGAGTAATGCTAACAGCATAAACCAAGGAGCACCGCGGAGGTGAAAGAAAGCTTATTTTAATTTAATCAATTCAGGTTGAATCGTAATATCATTTGGTAGTAGGCATCGTTACTTTAAGCAGTATAATTGTCTACTGAGCTTTTAAATTTCTTATGGCCTGAGGGTTACTCTGGTTAAAATTTGAGTTTCCTTTTAAAATGCATCATCAAATCCATACGACTTACATTCGAGGAGTTGAGGAGCAAAAAAAGGAAAAATGAAGCTGAAGAGGTTCGCATGAGCTATGGCAAGGACTGCTTTCCGGCCCCAAAACAGTAAAGCCAAGAAATATCCCACGACCATGGTCGAAACAACACAATTCTACGGTGACGAACTTTATGATCTGCTCATTAATTTATTTAGTTCTACATTTTTAGGTGGTTATTTTTTTAAGGTGCTGTATTTTTTAAAAATCTTCCGATCCTCCTACCCCTCTGCGGGCTTGCTTTCTGTTTGCTCAGGTCTCGGAGAGGGCGTCGGTGGTTTGCTCGCATCTGGCTTGCTTTTGCCCACCCTTGCCAACCTACTGGCCACTAACAGGTTGGTAGCGGCGTCAGCTTTGCCCGCGCTGCAGAGTACATGGAGGGAGAAAAATGTTGAGTTTTCAATCGTGCCTCGTCTCAAGGTCTTCCCTTTGTGCAGCATTTGAAACTGAAGCGTGAAAATCGAGCAAGAAAGTTTGAATCTCAGCGACTTGGTTCTTGTTACCTAGGTAGAACACGAGAGGTAATTCTTATAACGAGAGGTAAAACGTTCCCTAATACCTGATCTGTTGAAATAAATGGTAAACTCAAGTATATACATCGAACAATTCAAATGCGTTGTTAAGACACTTCATTTTGTATCAATAATACTGCATATTATGAGTTAAAACCTATACCACAGTATGCTAAAATTTATGCCATTCCCATTGAATTATGGTTTTACAAATCAATTACGGTTTTCTTCGGTATCACTCGTTCCTCAGATATTTAGAGGCTCTGCTCTATGAAGGCCTAAAATATATTACAGATGATTATATGGTTTTCCCCATCTTCCAAAGAGTACATTTTCTAAAAAATGCCTACCAATTATTCAGCGTAGGAAGATTTCTCCGCGGATGCTGTTGCCACACACTTTTCAAAATTCAACGAAAAGATTTTTAGGAAAACGACATCTCTCTTTTTTATAATAGTTTGAAAGTTTTTAGAAAGCCGAATAGGGTGGCGATTCTTTGAGTGACATCATAATTTTTCAATTAAATTGGTAAAATAGGCCTTATTTTTAAGGAGTTAAATTTTATTTTATACTCCTTGTGTATTTATTTCATACTACTGAGTTTCTCTCCAAGTTTTAATATAATTTATTCAACTTTAGATTTGAATGATTTATTTTTTATTTAGTTTGGTTAAGTGTTTTAACATACGCAAAAATATATCCGTTCAAGTCATTCCTTTCGACATTTTACACGTTTGCAATTGCGTGCAGTTTAAAAATACTATTTGCCGATTTACCTCTGAAGTTCAATTCTTTCTTGCTTTACGCGCTGAGATACGTCAAAAAATGTTTTTCATGTGCTGTCTACTTATTATTTTTTGTCTTTAAGGTGAGAAATCTTTATATTATAGTGAAAGAAAAATATTATTAGTGAAAATTTTACTCTTGAGAATCTGTAACTGAAGTGAAGAAATATTTTACGTGAATGTTATACGGAAATGGGTAGCAACTGCTTTTTTTAAGTGCATGGCTTCCAGTGAGCATTTTCTTTAATTTTGAATTCTATTTTAACTCATAGTTCTGGTTCCATAAACTTGTTACTGGTGCTTTAGTACTCGAGAATACAAGGCGGTAAAAGTTAAATACTCCTTTAGTGCGTGGCTTCCAGTGAACATTTGCTTTCATTATGAATTTAAACTTTTTTTTACCGTGAACTGATAATATTGATTCAATAATTTTGATACTAGTGCTTTATTACACTTAAATTTAATGCGGTAATTGTTTAAAAAATGGTTATTATTAGTGCGTGGCTTCCAGTGAACATTTGCTTTCATTATGAATTTAAACTTTTTTTACCGTGAACTGATAATATTGATTCAATAATATTGATACTAGTGCTTTATTACACGTAAATTTAATGTGGTAATTGTTTAAAAAATTGTTATTATTAGTGCGTGGCTTCCAGTGAACATTTGCTTTCATCAGGAATTTAAACTTTTTTTTACCGTGAACTGTTAATATTGATTCAATAATGTTGATACTAGTGCTTTATTACACGTAAATTTATCGCGGTAATTATTTAAAAAATGGTTATTACTAGTGCGTGGATTTCAGTGAACATTTCATTTGAATCAGTCTTCAAATATTTAACTTTTAACTTATAATTTTAATTCAATAAAGTTGATACTAGTGCTGTATAATGAGTTCGTATATAATTATGGCTACAATGTGCTGTTGGAGCTGAGGAAGACTTGCCATTATTAAAAGTGCCAAGATACTCGAGAAAATTCATTACATGAACTTTCCAGCAACTTGAGCACCGTCAGTCTACAAGTAGCTTGACCATTGGCACCGGAACTCAAATTGGCGTGGGATATTACCCGCCAAGAATATAAGAAATTTGAAGATTCTAATACGTTTATCATTGACGTCTCTTGGATGCATTGGAATAATATTTGTTTATATCTTGTCGTGAACCACTCACCATGTTTCCTCGATTCTACGACACTTTTCCTTTTCAAACGTTTTGGTGTGCCATTTGAGCCGTTGTGCATTTGACATACGATAACGTGTAATGCTTTTGAAATGCGATGGCGTGAAATGCATAATTTTGTAAGAGCTGTATGATACGATTGTCATAAAATCGAGGAAATGTGAGGATAGAAATATAAACCATCGGAATATTATGGAGCAAAAAATGAAAATTAGGGGATATTTTAGCATGTGAGCTTGAGTTCCGTCGATTGAAACGGCGAGCAAAAATAATCCCGCCCCAAAAATGATTTTTTTTAGAGGTCGAAGTCTTTCAGCGGGTGAGTAATTGATAGTGATACAGTTATCTAGTTATTTTAGTGACGTGTTCTTTGTGAGACTATTAGAGCTTTTCATTTTTTTTCTTTGTCAATCGTGCTTCCATACCCCGTCGTGGGTTTGCTTTCAGGTTTCGCTGCCGCTGCAGCACCTTTCCTCTTTCCGGTCTTTTTCTGGGCCACCCTCGACAACCTGGTGGCCACAAAGAGGTTTGTCACTGCCTCTGGCGTCTTTGATGCACTGTAAAGTTCAGAAAAACAGTTGGGTCTCTGGTAACCATGCCTAGACTATGGGTTGTCTTTGTAACCAAACATATTTCAGTGGTCTTTCCTACCCCGCGGTCTGTTCTGTTTCAGTGTCCGCTTCGTCCTTGCCTCTCGAAGTCGTTTTTTTAGCCACCATCTTAGCCATCCTGGTGGCTATGAACAGGTTGGTTGAGGCAGATGTCCTGAGGCTGGAAGTATGCGGAGAAAAATGTTTGATATCACTATGAGTGCTTAACCTCATCAATCGCACGGTGTCAATTTGGTGCATCTCTTCAATGGAAGTGTAATCATAAATACTTAAATCAGCGGTGAGTTTTCCATGTTAGTGTTTCATAAACGGTGCTAATCGAAGTTAAAACGTCATCAACCTCACGAATATTGCAAATACAAAGATAAGTACACACTCCATGAAGTGCAATATCCGAGCAAGAAAGTATGAATCTCATCTACTTATTTCTAATCATGGTGAAGAGCTGAATGAAATTATCGAATTCCAGAAACTCGGAGATGAGTGGAGTGGACAGCTGAGATACGATTATTTTACTATTCAGTATTCTTAGTTGGCCTCGCGCATACCAAGTTTTTTAAATTTATGATTTGCATAATTGATCGACGCAATACTTCGTAAAAACGTCCCTACGTGTTGGAATTTCTCTTTTAATTCGCTCAATGGGCTTATTGAAAGGTGTCTTGAAAATATGAGAGGCAGCAATTTATGATCTACTCAGATTTGGATACAATCTATTTCCAGTACCGTACGAAATTTTGCAATGCAATTTGATCGCATTGAAATAATAAAAAATAAATTGAATTCGAAGACAGAATTGGAAAAATATTTCCTTTGGGCATAATGATAGCCTAAATTGAACATGTAGACTGTTTCCATCCCTATATGCTTGTTTTAAATGATGTCACAGAAGGTTGCTTGCTTTGATTTTTATCTTCTACCAATTACTTTAGAAAGCAAACCTTGAAATGATAAAGAAACTGCAAATAGTTCTCTCTCTAGTAATCTCTTCCTTTTCATTTAGTTTACCGTGGACCGCAAATTCATTTGGAGTAAACTGGATCCAAAATTGTTTCCTAATTTTTCTCCAGCATAATAAATTTCGGGGTTAAATCAGGCTCGAAGTTAAAATAAAATTTTATCTACATTGTCAAAGCTTAATTTATTGTTATTACAGAATTCAATACTTTCTTGCGTTGTGGAATTGATAACATTTTAGTTTTAACTGACACTCTTCTACCCTGTGATTCTTTGAGTAACAGTTAGTAATATTTTGAGTATATTTAAGGTAACAGATCAATTTTTTTTAAAGCTCCGCAGTTATTAACTGCCAGCAAAATTCCTCTGAATGAGAGATAGTAGTGGTTATACAAATCAATTAAATATTAAATATTTCGTCTTTTTACTTCGTTTTGTTTGATTTAATTTGTTTCATTTTCTTTTACTATGTTTAGTACATATTTTGGGGCCTTTGGGTTTACTGTTGAACGCTATGCCAAGAAATAGTCCTTAAAAGACCTTGCGACTTGCAGTAATTTCTGAAGTTTGAGTGACCTTGATACTATTACGAGTTCCTCTGCAGGACTTGACGATTTAAACATTTGAAATATGTATCAAAGTAGTGTTAGGAATGATGGGCTTTTTATTTAAGTCGACCTATATAATGTTTTTAGATTTGTTGATGGCATCACTGTGGGAATGGAATTAAATATTTTAAATTGTCGTATTTGCTCTATCTTAAGACGCAGTATTTTTTTAACTTAAGAAATCTTAAGAAAGAAAAGAAATAGCCGGTCGTGGCCTTAACAACGTTTGGAAGGTTATACTTCCAGAAATTATTTAGTTCGAAAAATCGGATTTAGAATTTTCCGATGTTTTTATAGTTAGAGGACGAATTATTTCATAAATGCTTTAGGAAAAGTTTTCTAGTTGATTTAATAGCGTCTTAAAATAGAGTAAATACGGAACAAGAATTCAAATGATCGTTTTGGAACATGTAAAATGCCCAACTTTAACATTTTTTAAATTAAGATTCACGCCCGTCTTCCCTGCCTGTGTAAAAGCTAGGGAAAACCAGGCCGTGATTGGCAACTCAGTTATTTAAGTATCTATTATTACATTGATATTATTTATGAGTAAACAAAATAAAAACACTAAACATAAACGTAGTAACAAGCAATTATGACGATAGAGTTTTTTTTAAATTGTGGGAAGGCATTATCCACGATTAAAATCCACGAAAAAACTTTTATTTTAAACTTTCAATTTTTAAATATGTTACTATGAGTATATTCAGCGTCTCTAATTTTGTTTTTTTTTCGCAAGGCAAGAGCTCTTTTTCAAAGTGCCCGTTTTTCACACACTTATATAAATATAAAGATTAAATTAAGGGCGCATTTTAGAACACTATAATTTTTTAGCTTGCATCCCTACCCCTCTGAGGGATCGATATCGACTACGGGCTCAGGTTCCGGTGGCGGGGGCTGTTTGCCTTTTTTGGTCCACCAGGCGAATTTGGTGATTACGGACAGCCCTCCTCCCGAAGACGTTGTAGGCTTGGCCTCGCTGCAAGAACATGGAAGAAAAAAAGTACAATTTTTTATGAACAGACCTTTTATCGTAGTTGGTGAATTTCAATTTTAAGTGCTGTGAATTAAGCAGTTGCTCCAGGGAAAGTTGAATGTGAGAGCACGGTCTACGCTTGCGGAGACCGCAGTACATCTCTAACATAAGTGAGTTAGAAGCCTTAAGTCATTGCGTCTTACCACTACAAACTGACCCTGACCTGCTACAAGGTGAAATAATTTGCTTTAAAAGTACACTTTCGAAGCGTCAAACATTAAAGATCTCTCATAGTTCGGGTGACGTACTGTGAGAACATACCTTTCTTTCATGAATTTTTTTTCTATCCTAATGAGAGATAAGCTGATTTTTATGTTCGCCTTTCTCCGTGCAAAATTACCCGCGGATGTTTAAATGGTGCGGTGTAATCGTAGAATGCTGATGAGTGTAGGGGATGTCAACAATAATAGAATATGTACGTATTGCAAAGTGTAACCATATTACTGATGAAGGTGAGGTTTTATTAACTTAGAGATTATTGCGACAGTGCGTTTTAATGCTTTGAATTTATGCAACTTGTTGCTTGATAACTTTAGTCTAATCTTAAAAATTAATAAGGAACGTGGACACCTTCGATATACTTGCAAATCTACCGAAAAATTTATGTTTTAATGATTTGATTTCAGCAGTGCTTTCTACTTATTTTTTTCTCCACACGGTGGCATCTTAGTGTTTAGTGATTTAAGAGGAGTGACTATAATGGGGGTCTAAAATATCAGTGGTGAAATTCCTGTGGAATTATTTTGCAATGAATTTAAAATTACTTACTTCCGCGAGTTAAGTGCTTTGTGAGAATTATTTTGGGTTTTACTAAAATATTACTGATAGTTTTAAACTGTGTCAATTATTTGATACTGGGGATTTTGAATTATGTGCTTTAAAATTTTATATTAAATACTATAAAAAGGTTTTTTTGTGGGGTTAAGTATAATTCGAATGCAGTGGCTGCTATAGGTTTACGTGGCATAATTTTGATGGAGTTTAGCAATGTGATAACTGATGGGATCTATTTTCTACCGCTGGATTTAAAAGTAGTGAACTATTTAGATTTAAAATTTGCAGAAACGTATGGGTTATACTACCGTTATCGCAATTGGTTTACTATATTTCAACTGAGACTTCTATATTGAAGGCTTGCTACATGTACACTAGAACCCCAAAATTCACAATTTACCACTGCTCGCGATAATTCCAAGATAAAGATTAAAGTTAAAATGAGCATTGACTATATACTATTCCTTCGATTTTGACTACATTTAGGTAGTAAAAAGTATAAAATATTTTATGAGACAAAGTCTTAAAAGATACATCATTTATGGCCAAACTTTTTGAGCTCTAGAGAGAGAGAAAATAAAGCAAATATTTTTTGGCTTATAGCGCTGTTTAGGCTGTTCACGAAGTCAAAATAATTACAGCGATTTAGAATGTTCATATATGTAGTAAAATCTCAGAAAAAACGTCTTTTGAAAACAAGCATTCAGTAAAGTTAATGATATAGTTTGCTTTAGCAAGTTATTAATGTGTTCTCGAAAGATACTCAATGCAGCTTTTTGACTCATATAAGAATTATGCTTTGACTATTAACCATTTCGGGGTTTTCTGCTGCGTAGTGAATTTTTTTTGTGTAAAATTCAACGTTTCGTTCTGCCTAATAAGAACGTTGTCAGGAGACTCCTGTTGACATTCTTAGTAGACAGAACGAAACGGTGAGCTTTACAAAAATATTCCTCTCCGCAGCACAAAACCCAAAAAAGGTTGAAAATAGAAATACTAATCGCTGCGAAAACCTTCAAATAATTATTAATTATGATTTTATTTGCTTTTGCATACAGATATATTCTGAGTGACGTTATGATGTTATTTAATTATTATTATTTTATTTTATTTCTTATTAAATTATCATCAATTGACTTGAAATTAAAATAAATGTCAATTGAAATTAATGTCAAAACACAATCTGTGAAATGAAATTGGGTTGCTTGTTGATCCAATGAAATGTTAATGCCGCAGGTGATTTTCTGTATAAAGTTGGTGAGTTGGTTGGTGAGTTGATAGTTGGACACTATCACATTGGTACTTGGTTAAAAAATGAGCGCCGATCAGCAACAAGTTGGCGAACTTTGGGGGTTCTACTGCACTTAACGGGTCGGGAGATGCTTTATATATTGGTTTATCTAGCCAAGTAAACTGTGGGGTGATTGTGCAGGTTGATTTGGGTGAATTAAAATTCAAGGGGGACGCCAAAGAATAGGCGTTTAATGGACGCCGCGGAATGGCAGCAGTCCTACCCCTGGGAGGGTTGTTCCTCGTCTGCCTCTTCTAGTGGCGGCGCAGGAGGCGGCAGTTCCTTCTCCTTGCTTGAGCCGCGCCCACCTTTCGCCCAGCGAGCTAACCTCGTGACTACAAACAGCCCTCCTTGGGAGGACGTCGCTGGCCTGGCTTCACTGCAAGGGGGATTGAGGGGTAGAAATTGTCAACTTCACATTGGCTCGAGCTGAAGGACTGAAGCTTTACGTGTATCTCCCACCGCTTTTGACTTAATCAAAGCAAACATATTAATCAGTAACTTAAGCGCGTTTAGTTTGAGAGAAATAAACATATTTATTTTTCTACTTACGGGAGATTGCACGGGAAAAATACAGAAAGGAATTAAAATATTAAATTTCTCTGAATAGCTTCGAATTAATTGCTCAAGGTTCCCGTCATTTTGATGTCAAAGCGAAGCTTATTGATTTTTTGTTTATTATTTATCATTGTGGTTATCGTTAACATATTATTTATCAGTATTACTTTAGAATATTACTCGTTTTTTTAGATGAATGGTAATGAGCACTGGTTACAGTGTGTTTCCCTACCCCTCTGAGGTTTCGGGTGCTGTTTCTTGTTGGGACGTTGATGGCACTTCTTTGTCTTTGCTCGTACCACGCCCAGTTCGGGCCCAACGAGCTAATCTGGTGACTACGAACAGTCCTCCTTGGGAGGATGTGGTTGGCTGCACTTCACTGCAGGAACATGGAAGGAGGGAATATTTGTAGAATTAGGAAGAATTCTTGAATGTAGTTCGGTGCTGATATATTCGTGTGCATTTCACCGCAATACGCTACCACGATGTTCGTACCACCAACTACGGTGGTACAAACTTTTTAGTCGTAACAGTGAACGATTGCTTGTGCTGACATGCTTTATTTCTCCATTAGTCCGTGCGATTAAATTTGGGTTCAGTTTTTGTGATACGTCGTCATCAAAGGACTGTATTATTTATATTATTTTCACTGTAGTGTTTTTTACTCAGAGTTTACTTTTGTATCTGTCAAAATGCATGCAGAATCGTATGATGGTCAAATCATAAGGATATCATGCCACTTCGGAGATGGATTTTGAGACTTCTGTGATATATACTTTTTTATTATGTATTGATAATTTGTGCTTATGTGACTCTAGAATAGAATATATGTACTAGAATATTACTCGTTTTTTTAGATGAATGGTAATGAGCACAGTTTACAGTGTGTCTTTCCCTACCCCTCTAAGGTTTCAGGTGCTGTTTCTTGTTGGGACGTTGATGGCACGGCTTTGCTCGCGCCTTGCCCAGTTCGGGCCCAACGAGCTAATCTGGCAACTATGAACAGTCCTCCTTGGGAGGATATGGCTGGCTGCACTTCACTGCAAGAACATAGAAGGAGGGAAAAAACTGTGAACGAATTCATGACTGTAGATGGGTGCTGATATTTTCGTGTGCATTTCACCGCAATACGCTACCACGATGTTCGTACCACTGGCTACGGTGGTACGAAGTTTGTTGTCGTAACAGTGAACGATTGCTTGTGCTGACATGCTTTTTTTTTCTTCATTAGTCCGTGCGATCGAATTTAGGTTCAGTTTTTGTGATACGTCGCCAATACATGACTGTATTATTTTCACTGTAGTGTTTTTTACTCAGAGTTTACTTTTGTATCTGTCCAAATGCATGCAGAATCGTATGATGGTCAAATCATAAGGATATCATGCCACTTCGGAGATGGATTTTGAGACTTCTGTGATATATACTTTTTTATTATGTATTGATAATTTGTGCTTATGTGACTCTAGAATAGAATATATGTACTAGAATATTACTCGTTTTTTTAGATGATTGGTAATGAGCACAGTTTACAGTGTGTCTTTCCCTACCCCTCTAAGGTTTCAGGTGCTGTTTCTTGTTGGGACGTTGATGGCACGGCTTTGCTCGCGCCGTGACCAGTTCGGGCCCAACGAGCTAATCTGGAAACTATGAACAGTCCTCCTTGGGAGGATATGGCTGGCTGCACTTCACTGCAAGAACATAGAAGGAGGGAAAAAACTGTGAACGAATTCATGACTGTAGATGGGTGCTGATATTTTCGTGTGCATTTCACCGCAATACGCTACCACGATGTTCGTACCACTGGCTACGGTGGTACGAAGTTTGTTGTCGTAACAGTGAACGATTGCTTGTGCTGACATACTTTTTTTTCTTCATTAGTCCGTGCGATCGAATTTGGGTTCAGTTTTTGTGATACGTCGCCAATACATGACTGTATTATTTTCACTGTATTGTTTTTTACTCAGAGTTTACTTTTGAATATGTCCTAATGCATGCAGAATCGTATGATGGTCAAATCTTAAGAATAGCATGCCACTTCGGAGATGGATTTTGAGACTTCTGTGTTATATAGTTGTTCAGATTTTAAAGTATCAGGTGATCATTTGAGGAACTGTGTGACAGACAGCATTATCACAGAAAAGTTGACACACTAAAGTGTTTCTGTGATAATATGCTTTTTCATCATGTAAAAATAAGTTTTTCTTTTTTGAGTTTTATCATGTTTCTTCTTTGGCTTCCGAAAAGGGATAAATATGGTTTATTCAGTGCGTTATGACTGAAATGCACTTGTAGGGTAAAGTTTTTTTTTGTGTTCTCACTCTGATTATTGATAGCGATGGAAATAGGCCCAATTGCCTATTTACTTCCGCAAGCTTTTTAAAGATCGAAATATAAATGCCGGAAATAAGGGGTACTTTTATCGGGATCGCCTACAATTTTTAATATACTTAACATTAGTAACATTTATGACCATCGGGGGCAAATTTATTTACCGGTGTAGTTTTTACGTATTGCTAAAATTGCTTTTATTGCTGAAATTTGCTTTGCGCTCTTTGACTTACAAAGGCGTACATAAGTTCCCGTTTGCGAGAGTGTTTAGTGATTTGTTCTACAATTATGGTTATTTGTTTATTAGCATCCAGATTTAGTATCAATTTAGTTTTATATTTTAAGTAGTGCTAATGTGTTACTTTTTGATCACCCTTTGGGATATTCTCCAGGGTGACGGTACACTCGGACAGTGGCTCACCTTGATGTTCCTGATAGGGACAATGTGCTCATGAACCACTGCCGTAGGTTTTGGAGTGATTAGTGAACGTGAGACTCAAGGAAAGACATTTAAATCTTCCTTCATCATCAAATTATTAATAGTGTTTATTGTTAAATTTATATATTGTCGGAATGGTGGAGTAATTGTGCAATCGCATTAAGGTAGCATTTCCTTCAATCTACTATCTTGATAAATTTTTGATTAGGTAGAAAGGATTTGTTTTCTCTTTTGTTACAATATTGCGGACCAGTGCCTGGATAAAATTCTGACTTGATGCTCTTGTGGTGTAACCGGTAATTGGGGAAAGTTGATTGGATGAATTGGGATATTATTTTGAATTTGCAGTGAGCAGTATGCTTACAAAAGTGTCACGAGTAATGATAATCTAACTGAAAACGTTTTTCACCATCCAGTAAGAAATACAATTATAATTGTGCCAGAGAAGGTATTCCGTAAGTAATTGCAGCCAGAAGACATAATTATAATTGTTCCCATTCGACAATCCCATTGACGTTACTCAAGAGACAAAGATGATTTTTCAAATTATTTATTGCTTTTGAGAATTCGAATGACAGTATTAAGTTGATTCTTAGAATTTCCTGTGAAGGATAATGATTTAAAATTAGCAACTTTGCAAATTTTGTTTTATTGGTGGCAAGTGATTGATTTGGCAGATCAAGATTTGACAGAAAAGTTTAACCCAACCAAGGCACGCGCATGACATTTATGAGTTTTATTGTGCAAAGAGACCTATATCCTTAATTGTACTAGTTATTTCTAATGTTCGCATGTAACGCAGATTGGATAAACCTTCGCAGCGAGTAAAGTCATCGGTGCTTACGATTCACAAATCCTTTCATAGTTGCAATGCAATCCATTTTTATATTATTTAAACTTAAAACAAGCTTCCCTATCCTAGTCAACCATAAAATAGTTAAAACTGTCGTTTCTTGAATTTATTTTGACCTCAAAGATCAATGCTATATGGTAGCTATCATTTACTTCTCCATGTATTTGAGTATATGCTATAACGTCTACTTAGTCTCCTTAGATAGAATATCTCCTTAGATAGAATGGTAATTATTTATTTCTAGAGAAGGATAAGATGATGGGCCAAGGTTTTTATAATCTTTCGCACAGCGTTGACTTCATTTTATGTAAAAAAAAAGTTTTGCATTGAAATGATTGCAAAACTGTCCAAGTTTACTTTTTTGAAACTGTAATCACTATGGTGCTCTTATTGCAAATTATTACAATCGAGTTGGAAATTTCACGGTATCAGAGAAATGCATAAGTATATTCATACAAGTATAAAAATATAGCGGATACAAATGACCTTGTAACCGGTCACACGAAAGCGAAATTGCTACCTTAATGGCTGAGTTTCTGTTGCGAATTCGATCTTTAACTTTTTTTCTATCAATGATTGTTAGTGTGAATTTATTGACAGTGTGTATGTGCTTCCTTACCCCTGTTGGGGTTCTGAGTCTTGTTGTGATGTTGATGGCCCAGCTTTGTCCTTTGCCCCTCTACCAGATCTGGCCCACTGAATTATCCTGGTGGCCACGAAGAATCCGTGGGATGCAGAAGGCCTGGACCCACAGCCAAGGACATGTAAGAGAGACATGCTTTTTCCACCAGACCCCCTGAAAATCTCCTCCCATTTAGTTTTTCGTGTCCCAAGGTAATGGATGTTTCAAGGAATTTTATTGTGTATTTCATTTGATTTAATTGAAAACGCATGTTTTGTCGATGCCAAGAAGAGTTCATTTAACCGTGAATTTCATTTGATGTAGTTTGAAATGCGTTTCATACCTTGGAAAGGGAGATGGATTTTATCATGTTGTCTTGCTCCTGGAGATGGTTGACTACTTCCAAAATTAGCAAACTGAAAATTGAAGGTTCGCAAATACATCGATGTTGCGATTTGCATCGTCAACTTCGACCATTGCTGTCAGTGTAACATTTGGACACGTTTTTTAACAGCAGGCCAGGATGAAAAGGTGGTAGATGTATCTTAGCTTGAGGGAATGTGTGCTTCTTACTTCATACTTAAAGCACCGTGACGTTTGATATTATGAAACATTTTGAGGCCAGATTTCATCATTATAATATCCCACTCACTTCATCCTGCGCTACTGAGAAAGCTTTTTCTAACATTTAATATATTCCTCCGAAGTTAATATTTGTTTGCAAAGAATGCTAAAAAGGAAAAATATTTATTGTATTAATTTATCTTGTTTTGGAAGAATTTTGTGATATTAAACCGAACAACGATACTGGTTATTTCTCGTAATTATTTGAGTTGACCTAAGCATTATTCAAATGTATTTTATTCATATTTAAGCTTTATTTCAGTATCATATTTCTCGTGAAGTAGTCCTTCTCGTGTTAGAAAAAGCTTATAACAGTTAATTATAAACTCATTTCATGGTTAGTATTTCATATGTATTACACAGTTTTAAGATAAATTGTTAGTGCTTTCTATGACTAGTGTCTATTTTAGTGATGCATTATGATATGGGAATTAAAAGGGGCTTATTTGAATAGATAAATTATTTATTGGGGATATTTTTGAATATTCAGGTTATGCGAATTTTTAAAATGCTTAATTATGCTTGATCACATGAGTCGTTTGTGCTCAATGTTAAAAGAGTTTATTTGTACACATTTTGAGTTATTACTTAGAATGAATTTTAATTTGAAATTATAAGGTACTTATTTCATGTGATTGTTTTTAGTATTGCATTAATTGATTTATTTTTATTTTTAAAATTGCGAGAGTTAAGGGATACCTAGGGTGGTGGTTTCCAGGTGTTCAGTTCAGTTGTGTGACATGCATGTTTAACCTTGTTGAACCACAATCCTAGGGTTAAGAATGGTCAATGGCTGTGGAATCTTGTGAAGTTAATGTTTGGAAATATTAGTGAATGAATTAGTGAATTAGGTCAATGCTCGATGTTGCTAAGCAAGCGTTGTATTTTTATTGACGCTTCTCAACGAACGGAGAAGAATTCATGTGCACAAGGCCAATATTTAAAGATTAGAACATTGTTAATGTTCAGCAGAAGGGAGTTTGTGAATTGGCTTGTGAATTTTTATTGAAGATGAACTCGAATAGCCAATTGTATGCGAAAGGTAATTAACTATTATGCCAGGATTTTCGTTACCCAGATGACCATCTGCGGGAAAGATAGGTGTGTTTTGGTTACGTAACACAGCGGGTCCCAAAGTGGGCGCTAGTGCTCCCTGGGGGGCGGTGGTTTAATCTAGGGGAGCGAAAAGAGACAAGGGGGTGGCAGGTGGTTTCTGGATGCATGATCCTGACCAAACGGTGACCATTAGTGATGGTATTTGGCAACCTTCCTCTACCACCGTTTAACTGGATAAATAGAAACTCTCCGTTGAATGGTTTTCAGATGTGGAGAACCATTTAAACTTAACATTGTTCTCTTAAAACTACAATTTAATCTGAGCATTTTTCTCCACACTTTTTACTTTACATTTTAATGATGTAAGGTCACACTGTTTAAAGTTGTTTGTAGCTTAAAGTATTTTTTTTCAAGGTGCCTTGAAAATAGCTCCGAGTTGCCGATTTTGTCAATATGAAGCTAGCATAAGAGCTTATTCCCTTCCGAACTCATTTGGCTACTTCGGATTCATCTTGAAGCAACATGTTAATGTTGGCAGGATTGCGCGTGTATTTTTTTTGGTCGACTTGAGTATCACTAGAGTGTGATTTTCACTTTTGCTCCTTCACCACAGCACTGACCACGTATCCCGTTTCTCGAATGAAATTTGTTATATTTTTTATTTGGAGGCGCACTTGAGCGCAGGGATGGGCGTCTTAGACAGTATAAGTGGCTGCCCTACCCCTGTGTGGGTTCGGATTCCGAAGGTCCTTCCTCTCCTCTGTCTGCCCCTCGCCCAGATCTTGCCCACCGAGCTAATCTGCTCACTATCATCAAAGCTCCAGAAGCTGAGGGTTGCCTGGTGTCACTGTAAAGTATGTGGGGGGAAATAGATGATGAGCGGATCTTGGTAAGGTGTTCAGCTTGGTGACCGTGTGTACTCATGCAACCCGGTACACTGAGGTGAAGAGGTATTTGTTTCGTGAGTGAGTGGTTTCGTGCTCCGAAGGGCTCTTATAATATTGGCATCGTGACATGTAACACAGTTTCAGTGAAGGTTATTTTCTCCGTTGTAATTTGAGGTTTACTTGGCTTGGAGAGTGTATCATGAAAACTTGTCGGTTTATCATCCGATCAGTCCTTTTATTTTTAGAACGCTTTGTTGATGTGAAATTATAATTTTAAAATGTGCATAAAAATTGAGGCCCTAGCTTGTCTTGTTAAAAGATCTGAAATATAGATAAAGCTCTGAAATTTGAAAGGTTTTATTCTTTGACTTTTAGGAAATTATTATTTCCTTCGTTTTCCAAGCGAAGGAAATTGATTCATTTTTATCATATCCTCGCTGTTCCTATGCACATGGTGTTCGTTGATGCAAGGATTTTTTTCTTCACCATCATTTATTCTGTCTAGAAACTTCTGGTTGACATGATTTATTTCAATATTTTATCGAAGTTGACTTTTCTCAGATTCAATTTTAGAAGTAGCAATACAAAATTAAAAGTTACTCTTAGACGTTGACGGCTGATGTCAACATTTAACTTTTAATATTACTTTTTGATACTTTTTTCTAGTAGGTGAAGTGAATCAAACTCGAATTAAATATAACGTTTTTTTCTTCGGTACTCGCGTTTAGCGGTAAGTTAGTGACTTAAAATTCTCCACTGCCTTGTTTTTGTTATTCTTCATAGGAAATGAAGGAAACGTTGAAGGAATGTTATTCTTTTGAATAAATTATACGAGTCAACGAAACACTCTCAATCACTTACCTCTTTTTCCTTAATTACTTGCTTTACTATTTTGTACCGAAAAGGAATAATATTAGTTAATCGTGCTGTCTACTTATGTCTAATCTACTTTGTGTGAATTTTTAACTCTATAGGTGAAGGATTTAATGGTAGAATAGTTAAATAATACGGTTATTGTTGAAATTTTCAATGGCATTAAAAAAAAGGTAAGAGAATTTTGTGCACGCTACTGCATTATATAGGGTGGTTCGAAAATCTTTTTAAAGGATCATTTTAATTTAAAATTTTCCGTTTTATGGATGCCTCATGGGCGCAGTCATCTATCACCAGAAGCGCTCAGGAATCATAATTTACGAATTTTGCCGCCGCAATGGAAATTAAACGCCCTCAGATAGTATATGCTTAAGTAAGCGTAGCTATTTAAATAACTTCCTCGTAGTCTAACGGGATCCGGTATCATTTATTTCCTTCGTACAAAGTACTTTTATTGCTCAGCCAGCCAACTTCCTCATTTTGATAGCTTTCCTTGGTATTACACGCTGTTTTTATTCATTATGTCTCATTATTATATTTTATACGCATCCTATAACTTAAGGCGCTACTATCGCGCATTTTAATTCCTATTGCTAGCGTGATGCTTTGTGGAATTTCATCCGAATAGTAAGCTGTATGTTCAAGAAATTAGTATCAATTTATCTGGAGAAAAGGTTAGGTATGCAAAAGCATGGTGCTACTAAAAACTGTCCGATTTAAAAATAATATGCTCATATTTTCCATTTTTATGAATTTATTATATGGATTTTAGTTTTCATGTTTTTTTGGTGCTAGAGTGACGGAACTAGAGTTTATAGTAATAATTTATTCGAAACTATTTATTTATAATTTTCGGTGAATGGGAGATTGATAAGGCTTTAATAATTCCCTAGGAGAAGAAACGCAAATTTTCCGCAAAGGAAAGAAAAATAATTTTACACGATGCAAACATGTTTACATGAAAAACCTGAGAGAATATTTAAAGTCAACTTAGAAAAGGCACCAGACCGTAGAGAGATCGAATCCGACGTGCCAAAAAATCTTTGCCTAATTACTTCGGCGCGCCGAGACTTGGGGGAAAAGATCTTGTGATTTTTCAGTGTGGCATCAACACGGTGACTGATGTCTTCTCCTACAGAGATGAATATTTGGATGCTACTGACGTCTAGTATGATGTGAGTGAATGGCTTAAAAGAAATATACGGCAGTGGCCTGAGATAAGCTTTTCGTAAAAGTGTTGTTCTCGATACGAAAAAAAATTTAAAAGAATGGAATTTGGCGAGAGAATATTTTCCGGAATTCAGAATCACAGGGAGATCCTTGAATCATATCTCAAGTTAGATGAAAGTTGGATGCCTTTGAAGTTTGACAGCCTGACCGCCGAGTTTCAAAAAAGAATGGGGTTGAAATGTCATAACGGTTTTGTCGTTGAAAGTCAAGAACGTGGGTCTTGATGTAGGCACTTACCTTGACCGCAAGCTCGCTGGTTCTGGAACGTGTGCCAACTTTGCAGATTGCATTCCAGTCTTGGGAACTCCAAGAATTCAAGTTCCCGGCGAAAATTCGTACTTACCGATTTCTTTACGCTAACTGGTGATAGACTTCAAACGAAAGGATAATACTCATAAATTCTTATGGAATTTAAAGTGCCTGTCACAGATTGGCTGCATTTAAACGCATTAACTTTTTAATAATGAATTAAATTTCAGGTCAGCTTTAACCCCTATTTTAGTTCAATTACGGCATTAGCCACAATCCTTAGTTATGAAATTATCAGCTTTCTGCCGGAGTAAATATAACGAATGTAATGTTACTAGTTATTCGAAACACCCCGTGTTACACGGAAAATATGTTTACTGTGAAATTAATTCTAGTTAATGTTTTAATTTTTTTATTTAAGTATGCTTTTTAAAATGAATGTGCGCACCAAAAGCACACAAACAAAGGAAGATGTATTCTAAGACAGTGGTTCTCAGGATGATTCTTAACGTTAACTACTTCTGCAACCGAGAATCACTGCCGTAGTGCTGAATCATCAAGTGGCTATGAGTTCTGTGACAATCGCAACTGTTCAAAATTCAATTTTAAATAAATAGTTTAGAAAACATGTTTGAAAGATAATTATTGAGAAAATTTTAGGAAAACAAGAATCTGCCCAAAAACAACTATGCTCGTGACGTTTGTGGGCAGCCAAATGGAATATAAAAACATGATATTCTAGCCAATTTTATCTCCTACGCCACTAGTGATGACTACATCTTCCTTTTCGTGCTGTATGAATGCGCAGAAATTAATATTATTTATTTATTTATTTTTAGGGCCTACGAGATTATATTTTAGACAGAATGCGTGTTGGAAATGCGTCAGTGTGCTTCCCCTACCCCTCTGAGGGACCAGGCCCCGGTGATGGCTCTTTCCTCTTTCTCGAAGCACGGCCGTGTGCAATCCACTGAGCTAACCTCCCGGCCACCCACAGCGCGGACGTCTTGCTGCTGCAAGGACATGGAAAGAAAAGGTTGGATTTGTTTGCCTAGAGCACTTCAATCCATCAGCGTCATTGGAGCATTTTCCGTTTGGTCGAAAGTGCGACCATCCACATTGGCTGTTGCGAATTTTGTATATTGGACGTAGTAGAGCTCGATCCTCTTTTTCAACCACTGCTGATGTTGTGGAGAAATAATTTCACGCAGCTTGTTTCTCATATTTCTGATACATTTTTGGTAATGCCTCCCTTTCTTCGAGATGTTTACACCTTCCTCACAAAAGTTGGCGTTATCGTTGTGCTGAGTGTCTGTCAATACTTGTCTGTTTGATTGACGGAGCAATTTGCACTGTAAATACGCTGGCGATGCTGTTAGTGCTTCACTTCGTTTACTACCACAGACAAGACTCTGAGAATAAACTCAAGAACCGCAGTAATAAGGCCAATATCAACAAATTAATATGGTGGTAAAAAATGTTTTCCCATAATTTAGGTATTAGCGTAAGTTGATTACTTATACAAAAACAGCACATCTCCCAGTCACAGTCAGTAATGCGGCTCAACGGGTAATGTCAGCCAGTTGGACCGACCCCACTGAGTATTCTGATGTTCCATCAACAGGAAGAAGAGAAGATTGGTGCTTGGTATTGATATCATATTATTTTCAGGACAAAGAACATCGGGTCAAACATGGATTCATTTGAAGCCTCTTTCATTTAGTACCATAATTGTCTTTCAACGTCTTTCACTTACACTTTGGCCAGAATGAATGTCCACGGCTCTGAACAGAATATTCATGGTGCATATTTAGTCAACTATATCTTGCACCATAATCTTAATCAATGCATTTTCCGGAAAATATCTTGTTCACCACGTATGAAGTGACTACATTTTCAGGTTTGCGCGTAATTAGCTTAGTGGAGAGCTAACTCGATGAGTCATTGTTATGCTGCTATTTGAATTGATAATATTGCTTGTTGATTTGTTGATTTGATTATTATTTGATTGAAATAATGCTTGAATTCAGAATATGAACTGGGTGAAGTGACGGCTAATTTTAAATTCAAATTAGAGCATGAAGCTCTTGCAGTCATATCGTCATGCACGAAAACCACTAGCGCTAGCGAAAATATTTTAATGGCTTTTTACCTTGCTTACCAGTTTATACAGCATAAGAAGACTCATGCAGTAAGGATAAATCATGACTAGTTAAAGGGCAGCAAATGCATTCACTAGCTCATAGCGCATAAGCCCTTGTAATCGAATGTTTATTTAGTCAAATCACAAAACATTAACGAACCTACCTATGCGGTTGTGAACTCAATGATTTGGTTATGGAACATTTTTTTCTTTAAAAATGCGTTCATAATTAATTGACACACTTTATGTTTTCTCATACTTGGCGTTTCAGTGATATTTGGTACATTGGAATTTCGGCGATTCCAAATTTACTTTAACAAACATTCCGTACGTTAATTAAGTGAGAAATGTTTTGTAGTTTCATGAGCACTATTGGGAGTTTTAATTGACTCTAATGATAATTTATGAGCACAAAATACCAACCTTACCCAACCAATGGCGTGTACAAAGTAGATTAGTTAAACTTAGAAACCATGCAGTTTGGGTACTCAACTGAGTACTCAGTATTCAGGGGCCTCATTCAGGATGTACTCGTTGTCGATATGATTTCACAGTCTCGGATAATCTTGACCTGTAAATAACTCTCACACTCAAACATTTTCATAAAGCCATAGCCTTATGAAAATGTTCGAGTGTGGAATTGAAAACATCGAAGACTTCCTGAATAGGGTATTATATTTTTATAGAGTTCTTAAATTAAGGCTCAACCTGAACTAATCTACTAAAAGTAAACAAAAGCATCACATACACGGCAATCACATAGCGTAGCGTAGTTCGATATGGAGTCAAGTAACAGGTTTTATGGAAGAACTAGTTTGGGAGCCGTTATAGACTCGATGGCTACACTCCAGGCTTAGGTTACTTGCAAAATTCAGATCAGACGAACTGCAATTCCATACGGACGATATCAATTAGACTACGAACTATGTCTCTAAAACTAATCGAGGTGACAAAATAAGAGGTAGGTATATACTGCCGAACTGATAGGTTCATAAATTCTGTTTTTCCATCTACCTTTAGTGACCATTGTAAAAGTGAATGAAACACTAAAACACTCTGTTAGCATGCAATTCACCTTTCTCGTCCTCCCCTTCCTATTTTTTTCTCCCTTTTTTTACATGGCTGGTTTTGTAGTACACACTCCTGTGGCCGCCTGCAGAGTATATGTAGATAAATAGATTTTGTGGTATTTACAAATCGATAAAGGAAGAACGGTTTTGGGGGGAATCCACTAAAAGGTTAGACAAACCCAACTGTATAGGTAGGAAGGACCACAGTTTAAAAAAAATACAGGCCACAGAAATCGGATGTACTAAAGATTTCCGGATTAGAATGTACTTATCATTAAGAGATTTCATTTTTTAATGATCACTTAAGCTTAAGCTTCGTAGAGCTTAAAAAAATACCTGACTTTGACTCTAAAATTAAAAAAAGGCTCCTTGGTCAAAAATGGTCCTTCACTTTTGAGAGCTACCTTTATTAATCTATCATTATTTACAAGTCTGCTCTAATTGAGTTTGGAGAATTTCTTCCTCTTCACTACCGTAAACACCGCAGCGGGAACTTAGGCTCGCCAAATCATTGTTCAGCCCCGGAGCAGCCTTAATGAGACCATTGAGGTTTAAACGGCTCAATTTTCCTTGAACCATGTGCCTGCGCAAGCTGGTCGCGTAACGAAGCTGGCCGGCGAGCCTCTTGCTTGCCCACTCGTAATTGAGCAGTGAACCGTGAGAGGTAACTTGATTACATTTTTCCGTTTGTCCGTGTTGTGCGATCGCAGGCAATGGCTAGTCCAGGAAATGATCAGCAACGGAGAATCGACCGCTACCTGTGGCCTAAATGTTTCCTGATTGACCCAGAGATGTAGAGAACGATAGGACTCGTTGGAAGCCAAGTAAAGAAGCCAGATGTAATTCCCGGTTTATAGGGGATTAATGCATGCCAAATTCACTTAGAGCTTAACTCTAGGTCCAACTGACGTCAGCGAAAACATAACGTGAGGATGAAGCCATCAACTTTCTATCAAAATTATAATGGCTTATTCGTGATCAGAATTATTTTCTTCGAATAATGCGCTTAAAAGATTGCAACTGGTTGCAACTGACTGCTGACATTTGAAAGAAGCTTTTCACAATTTTCAAATTAAATCTAATCCCACAATAATTTTTTATAGTCAACCATGGAATGTAAAAGTCACTTATGCTCGCCATGAATTCAAATTTCAAGCTAATCCTTCGCTTACACTTAATGGCAAACCAACTTGATGAACCGAATTACTCACAAGTTTAACTGATATGCAGGTTATTTTTCCCATCTTGAACTGTACAGGTATATATACCTTTCACACAAAAGCACCAAATTAAGAGAGAAAGTTATATGAACAAGAACTTCAGTGAAAGGATTGTTTATTCCCTCGCATACCTCAATGAAAACAATCATAAACAGAAATATTAGAAAAAATATGTAGAAATGCTTCTTTTTTTTCCCATTCTCTTTTACTTTTCTGTTCTTTTTCCTCTTGCGCATTCAGAAATAAGTATCGAGACATCGCAACCCTCGCCTCTTCCAAAGAAGTCAATATGAAAGAGTTATGCTACGTTTACTCAACAACCGTTCGTATCGAAGTAGCAACCCTACATGCGTTTGCACGAAATTGGCGCTACAGCTATAATTCTGTGCTGCCCTCTCTAGGATATGTCGCAAACAAGTGAAATGGTAGTATGTAGTTAATTTCAAACCAAATAAGAATTTCAGCATTCATGATAACTTTTGCAATATTCGGAATTTCCAGAATAAATAAAAAATTCTCTGTTTATCAAACGCAGTTACATCACGTCATTATCCAGGAAATGCAGCAAACAAGTGAAATGGTAGTAGTTAATTAAAAAGAATAGAATTTCAGTATTCACGATACCTTTTGAAATATTCGGTATTTCAATAATAAATAAACTATTTACTTTTATCAAACACTAAGTCATCATGCCATTTTCCATTTTGTGTTCCTTTTCTGAGTATTGCGCTTCATATTTTTGGTTCATCCCCCGCAACACCAGCGCTAACCGATGTAAGGCCGTCACCGTTAGAAATTACGAGTTATAGCTATACGGACGTGCACTTCCACCACGTTTTGGGCCTACGGGCGTAGGTGCATGCTGGTACGTACAGCTGTTGTGTAAGCGTGGCACAAAGCCGCCTTCACGTCTTGAGTTTGACATCGATTAGTCAATTAAATATGAGTGAAACTTTAAAAAGTCCCTCCTTTGAACGATTGTGAATTCATGAATATTATCAATAATTTCACAAAATATGACACCACTCATCAGGAAATTGGTTGGCGCAGGGTGGGGAGGTTTCCCACCATGCACCGGTGCAGGGAGAGGTTAGAGGGGCAGAGTCTCGTGCATGAACTACGTTACCACCGTTATGAGGGGAGGGGGTTGTCTAAAAAACCTACGGCGGATAACGAGAGTACGGAGGGGTTCACTGAAAGTAACGAAGCTGTAACAATGCACCTGTTTACGTTTCTTATTAGTCAACATCGCGTCGGCAATACTGCAGGGCTTAACATGAGGAAGGGCGTGCAGGGTGTTTCTTACACCCCAAGTTTACTTTAACTCAATGCAACTGAACCATTGCCTCTACAATGTTGCAGGTCTTCATACCACCAACTTATATTTTAATATTCTCGCGGGTTAAATAGTGACCTCGAGACTACACCTTTCAAGTGTCACCCAGCAGTCAGAAATGTGGGGAGGAAAGAGAACAAAGTAGATGAGCACAGAACCTTGCGCCGTGATTCATGGTTGATTTTTAGAATTTAAAAATGAATAATACTTGCTCCATTTGAGATTAGATAGTTCTATTACTTATATCTAGCTCGGCTACTTTATTTTCCTTATTTCAACCTATCCCTTAAAAAGAAACTCACTCAATAACTGAGAAAATATATTTGAATTGAAAGTTTCATTTGTGGAGACAACGTTGCAAGTCGGGTGTTGTAAAAATTTCTCCGGATGTCAACAAAGGTGGGGGGGAGGAGGTAAAAAAAATCACCGAAAACGGTAATGTATTTTATGCACGGCCCATTAGCGGAAGTAAATGGTTTGATCTTTACCTCGGTGGTGCAGCGGTGCAGAGTGGCTCGAACTGCGCGGAACCATAAGTCAGAAAAGAAAAGGTATACGTGAAAACCGACGAAGTTTTGGCTCCGAAGAAGAAATTGACTCCAAAGAGGGCGACATTTTCCATGAAAAAAATATTTGACTTGACCGGGATTCCTACCCGGATCTATCCTCATAATTTGTGCGATCGCAATGATTAGGAAAATTGTCAAGGAATTTACTATATTGCGTTTCACCTCGGTAGAGCAAATTTTCCGCCCAAAAACACGCATAATAACTTTTTAAGTACTTAGGGCCCTTGGAGGCAGGGGTTTCCCATAAATAGCAGTCGCGGGACTTAAACGCATCAATTCACACTCCATATCGATGTTGGAAAACATTACTTTTCTCAATTTCCAAAAAAATAAGTACCACTTTACTGTGCATAGCGAAGAGGTACCAATCTTGACGAAGTGTTATATTTGTCCATTCAAGACCGAGCGAGTGCGAATTGAATTCCGTTCGTCGGGTTTTTAAGGTAATTTGAGTGGAGTATAATTCCATTAAATTCCATGAATTTGGCTTATCATTAAGAAAATTATATCATCATTCCAAAAAATACCTAAAGCTTTGCCACTTAGTGTGTTACTATTCGAGCGGTTTTCGAAAAAAAGAAGCCGTTTGATGCGGTTGTGTTTTCCCAAAGAGACTATTACAAAATGAGGACGTTCTGATGCACAGATTGCGTCTGAAGTGTAGTTTTAACTTAGTTCATATGCTTTCTTAATTATTAGAAAAATAAAACTATTAAAAACTCCAATTATTTTTATATAAAAAAGGCTAACTTAACGCACGGCAAAAAAACAAGTAAGTCAAGATACCACCTCAAATATGCATATTTAGTTAGTTATCCAGTTAAATTCACCCATAAAAAATAAATTTAGCGCGTCATCTGCATTTCTATATTTCTTTCATTCTTCTTAAAACTGCTCACATATTTTAACAAAATTCGAACAGGGTCTCTGACATGACTAGCGAGAAATCTCACTCAAACTATCCTAAGATAGCCTGTCATCAAAACAATTGTAGTTATGATAATGAATGTTGCAAGGCCGTTTATAGAGGCAAAAATACGACACCCTCAAAGAAAAAGTAAATAAAGCGTCCAAATGGGAAAGAATACTTTTGAACTGATAAAAAACTTCGCTAATTGGAGCAAAAAAAAAGATACCGCAGTGTATATTTCAAGGAGAGACATGTTAGCAAAAGACGTTAGGTTTGAGTGAAATGAAAACTTACACGAAACAAAACGAACAACAGAGATATTAAAATACATGAAAGAAAGAAGAACAAAGCATGTTAGGTGCGGAATGAGAAGGTTTTGGAGATAGTTGAGAAGACGGATAAAAGTTGAAAGACAAGGTAATGGAATGAAATGAGATCTCAAAGGCCGCGGTAGAGAGGAGAATGTTAAGGAAGCTTTCTGCTTAAATTTAAAAATAAAATTCGAAGATTGCCTTTATAATGACTAGAGAAAAATCTCTTTTAAACCACCTTAACCCATCAAAAAGATCTGGTCTTTCGGGAGTTCTACCGCGAACGTCCATATTTTTGGGACAACTGTTTCTCCGGCGTTGCAGTTGGCACTGAAATATCGTTTGAAAGAACACCAAAGTACTACAAATAGACAACATACACGCCTTTCCGCTGCGGAAGAACACATCCAGATCGGGACTCAAGTACAACAAAGTTGACGAGGCAAAATTAATCATCTGCGAAAATCGTTACTTTCCTCGTCTGATAAGAGAAACCATTGAAATTAACAAACATTGTAATAATTTCAATAGAAAAGATGGTTACAATATTTAAAACGTTTGTAAACATTTTTTCATCAACAATGGGAGGTCAACCAATCACCGCGCACCTGACTCTAACGGTTGATATACATAAGACGGTCCCGCATTTTTAATTCTCAATTGACCTGAAGACGCCTGCAACGCTGCGAAGAAGACTGCAACGCTGGCGAAATTGTTGTCCCAAAAATAGGATGTTTGCGGTAGAATACCCGACAGGCCAGATGAATCTGATGAATTACTTCGCGGAAGCCTTCAAAAGGATACCTTAACCCTTCCTATCCAATGACTATTTCTATTGAGTTTTTTGTTTGAAATCGCACATATATAGTTGAAAATGAATCTTATATTATGATATGAAGTCCGTTTTTGGTCAACCCAGTCATTTTTGAGAGAATAGATGGGTTATTAAAGTACCATTTGGGTGCAGGTCCTGACGAGAGGCGAACTTAAGATTATTGCCGTGATACGATTCCTACAGAAGTGTAATGTCAAAGCTGCCGTGCGTGATTTTTAATGAATAACCATACTTTCTGTTCCTTGTATATTTTTTGGTGCACTAAGCAAACTAGATTCATATGTACTTTAATCATTTTGTAACGAATATAAAGCATTATGGAGAATTAATGCGGCTGGTGACTTATTGCAAATGAACTTTCATGAACATTATTACATTTCTCTTCTGGTAGAGTTCAAAATTTAAAATATGCGGCCCACTGGACACTCGGTAGAAATTTTGAACATAGGGGTAGAAAAATTTTTATTCATTTATGGAATGGATGGTTCAAGGGGGGAACTACTCCGGTTTATTCAACAGAATGTTTTTCGGCTTCTCCGTAATTTAAAAAAAATTACATTCAAAGTTTCGCATTCTTTGCTGGGCGCTATGTCAGGAATGATGAACATTATTCCTTAGGAAGCACTCAGCAGAGGATGCTAAACGTTTTATTTAATTTTGAAAAATCGCAGAAAAGCCAAAAAATATTCTTTAGAGTAGGTGTAAATAATACTTGTGAAAACCTTGACGTGGCTGAGGAAGTAACCATGCCTGAAACAGTAGAATTTAACCATGGGCCATTTTAATAACTTTTTCATGTAAGTCGAAAAATAATTCTCTGACTATAATTAATTTAGGTGCATTTATGAGTTGGAACTAACCATGCAAGCAGTAATGATGAATTATAGAAGAATTATATGTTATTTTCCTTTGTTAATACTAGTTTTCGGCGTGATATTTGAAATTTAGACTAGCATATTTGGAAACTTGTGGTTTTCGAAAATTTGGAGTTGGCATATTTATTATATTCGGCATCTATATTTGTTAGCAGTTATAGCAATTATATGAAATGTACGTTTATGCATTTAGGAGAGAAGCTGTACGTACGTAATCGAATTATTACGTAATATACGTCGCGTGCAATAAGACTCTGAGTTAAAATAGCATTGAATTGCCAAAAAAAAAACCAATGGGTATGATATTTTTTTTTCACTTTTATCTACAGATATAACAAATAAGAACACGTGTGCTAAGTTTCTCAAAAATCAGCATGTAAACAAAAGTTGCTCCAACAACATTAGAATTATACTACTCTGGTTGTTGTAATTTTTCCTTCCTGCCAAAACCCGTGTTCTTTCGCCTCATTTCTTCCATTCCTACCTCCAATCCTATGAATATCTCCTGCCCTCTCCTCCGCCTTACATTCGTGTGCGAGAGGTTTGCTTGGGAGGCGGAAGGCGTTGCGACGAGAGTCCTTATCTCCCTCCGGTCATCTCGGGCTCGGTTTGCAGGGGAGGTGGGAAGGAGTAGCCCCCCATTTTTCCCTCCACAAGCACTCGAGGGAGACCGCCGGTGTCAAAATCTGGGTTAAACGGGGCCGCCGCGGTCTCATAATCGAGACTGTTCGCTTGCGACTCAGTTTGTGTACGGAAGTCACGTGAGTTTGACCCAATGACTGACATTCAATCCTCGCACACCCACTTCCCCCTTTGTCGCCCCGTGTTGTGTTTTTATTTCCCTGCCTTTTTAACCCGGAAGATATAGGTTCCGATATTACTACCAGCTTCGATTTTCAACGGGGAAAGATTTCCTTCATTTATTATATACTCTATATTTCAAACTGGCAATCTGGGGCAAATCAATTCTCACTGAGCAATGCGTCAGAGGCTCCCGTGTTGGCGTTTCGAGGGGGGATAAGCGAGAGTTTCCTGCCTGCTGATATTTTTAAATCCATCCCCACAGGTGATTCAGGAAGTGATTTTCACTGTGTCACCGAATTCTGTGCAATTTCGAGACCGTGGCTTGATTTGGAGTGATTCCGGTTCTACCTCACAGTAAAGAGGTCATGCGCGACAGTCATAGCTGTATCTTTAGAGCTCTTCCCGTCACATCCATTAACACATGTGAATTGCTTCGTTAAAACTGTTTGAAAAAATTTAAATGAGTGATTTCATTAGTTTCCTTTCCCATATCCTACTCTGATATTTAATCATCTGGTAAGCGATGAAGCTAACAGAAGTGCTTTTGAAACATCTCAATTCCATATGTACCTTCACATACTAATCCCATCCCTTTATCCATATTTTCATCAAGGAAATACGTAACTCATGTATCCTTATGTAGCATGTGCAGCTGTAATTTTGCAAATATTTTGTAAAGCATCTTGTAAATGAAATTCGTCAAATATTTTGTGAAGTATCAGCTTCAAGAATATTTTATAGTATTAGAACATGTGTTATGTGAATGTGATCGCAGCCTTTAAGTGTACTTACGCGTTTGTTTTCTAAAGGTGTCATCTGCTTGGACAAATGTGTTATCTGCGTAATTCAGTAGCATGTTAAGAAATTTGAGGATAATTAAGTCATGTGGAGGAAAGATATGTAAGGGAAATCTTAGTTTTGCATTGAAAATTTCACTGAAAGCTGAAGCTGCATTTGAGAAGCAACAAAATCACTTTAATAGGACATCGACCGCGTTTGCATTACTTAGGGTTGTCTTCCGTTATTAAAAGGCAAAGGAGGCTATACAATTTTTTTTGGGTTTTGTTCATCGTCTTAAGGTACTGAAAACCTCAAATTACATGTATCACACCATATGAATATGTATAGGAAACATACACAATTTTGATATTTTAATTTAATCTTCTTAAAATTTCTGCACTTATTTCGAAGAGTAAAATAGTGAGTGAACGGTATAGTTGGTATTGAGTTTATTTGATTTGTATATTTGTACTGAGGAGGTAGATACATATATTGCAAAGAATAAATGTTAAATTAATTCTTTTGTTTTTCATTTACGAATACTTCGAGGCGTTAAATTATCTTTGCACTTTTAAGTTGAGAGTCAAATAATATAATCAAATAAGGAGGGTATAGTAAAGAGGCTTAAAAAGAGATTCTTAGGCACTCACAAAGTTCATAATATTCAATTTTTGCTTTGAGAGTAATTATAAATAACTTGTTCACTGTATAAAAAATAAATCATAAACATTATCGCAGATAGGATTCCAGGAATGACTAAGGTACTTGGTTACTGCGAGAAAATTTATTTCTTTATTTAAGAGGTTTTAACCTCTTTGGATGGCTAGATTTGATGTCCGCCATTCTATGTGCGTAATATTTCCTCTCATATCTTTGGAATAGTTGTAACCCAACTGATGAGCATCTTTTCAGCTACCATGCTCACGAGAGAAAGTCATGGCCTTGAATACAGATTATCTAACTTGGGATGTAATCCTCTTAGTTCTTCGGCAATGTGTTCTTGCTTTTTAGCTTTCATTCCGAAGTTTGTGTCGGGGGTTATTTGAGAACGGGGAAAGTGAGCTGTTCATTCTCTTTAAAAAAATAACTCTACTCCTTCTGGAGAATGGTAAGTTACCGCGGAAATTTGGGACATGCTTGTGGAGTTAAGAGTGCAGAAAGGTGATGCTAATGAGGTAGCACAAGCCGACATTAAGAAATTACTTATTTTGGTCCCTTTTGTTTCAGTAACATTATGATTATCTCTCTCCCATGGAAGCTTAGCAGGTTTGGAGCGCATAATTACTCTGGATGGAAACAAGTAGTTAAAGTATATTTTGCATTCTCTACTATATTACCATTTACATATACTCTTTATTGCTAATTATGAGAAATTTATTTTCCTGTCACTTCATTTTGCGGTTTCTACTGCATGGAAATATTTACTTAAATTAACGCAAGAAAAATTAAAATGCGTATTAAATGACATTAAGATTAGCTTTTTATTTTTTTATAAAGTGAAGTTATACAAAAATACAAACATTACAAATTTCATGAATAATTGTTCTAATTCTCTCGTGCATATTTACGATTCGCAACGCATGTTAATAATATTTTGTTCTAGACTGCCATTACATTGCATTTACCTATGAATGAACATGTTGTTTTCGTTTATTGCCGTGAATTAACTGGTTAAAACGGTCTGAAATGTACTGAAATTGCTCCCCAGATACCAGACCGGAGTCAACTATCTAAGATAAAAGTCCCAGAAGTGAGAGTTAAGTTTATAATTCTTTATGTTACTTAGGTAGTTATATACATGTGTCCTTATTTCGTTTGGTCGTTGGTCCAACCTTTTGACGCTACTTCCAATCATCACTGATCCAAAATCTGGTTTAAAGTAGAATCTCCCTCCTTCAATTTAAGGAAAGAAAATGTTTTTATGCCAAATCTTCTGCGCTTTCAGTTTTGTTAGGTAATTGTTTAATATTGGCTCCCATTAGAAACCTTTGCACTAAAAAAATAAAAGGAATATTTCTGTGTTTCAGAAAAAAATTAATAAAAGCGTAGTGATTTCTTCATCCGGATTAAGTCGATTTATTTACTGTCCCAAAAATATTTGAAATATTTTTTTATATAATTATACCGTGATCTCTAATTGCAGTACTATCATGAGCAAATGTTATTCTCTTTCAGCTAATTCGGCACTCCTTATACTCGCTTGACGTTGTAGTGCGTGTATTCTGTCAAGGGAAATGTAAGGGAGGGCTTTGACCCACATTGTTTGACGAAAATCCACTGCACAGATGCTCACCCTTTTCCAGAACTTAAAAATGCTTTGGAATGATTGCAATGGCCTTGTACTGATGGGATATAACATCTAAGTGTTGTACATAAAATAATTATTCACATAATCTGTGCCCATTCAGGCATTCCCAAACTTTGAACTGGAATTGGAGCGTTGCATAAATATAATTATTTTGTCCGAGAGGTATAAACTTATCTTTTAGCCTTCAAAAAAATCTAACAGCATGATTCGTGCTCTAGCCGGTGACCCTCCAGCATTTTTTAATTCGGGAACTGAAATGTACAAGTCGAAACCCTATTGAGAGAAACTCTGAAATGTAGAAATTATTTATATCTTACAAAATAGTCACAACACTACGGAATAAACATAGATTTTATGCCATTTTGCATTCATCTACTAATTTTTCAACTCAGCCTACGACTATGAACTTGTTATATGGCATGGAAATCATATTCAATTTAAACTGCTTTTAAAAACAAAATACCAAGAGCTCATATGAGGATAAATTTGACTGTATCTGGCGTTACGTGGTGAAACAGCATTTCAGGAATTAAATAAAACTGCAGTAGTTGTACTGTTCACTTATATCTAATATAAAAATACACGTGTTTCGATGCTTAGGGCGTCATCATCATCATGATTATTATCAATGCCTGATGATGACGCCCTTAGCGTCGAAACACGTGTAGTGTAATATTTTGCATTAAATATAAGTGGAAAGAACAACTACTGCAGTTTTATTTAAGTACTCATATGGGGAACTTCGTAAAATATTTGAGTGCTTGAAAAAAAAGTAAGACAGTGTAGCAAATATTTCATTTGAATGGTAGAATTCACCTACATATTTTAATAGTTATGAATGCGAAATATTTAATAACATCAAATTGTGCATCAGCAGTCAGTTCGATCGGTTTCATCCAATAGTGGAGATGATCAGGTCAGATGTCTCCCTGATGATGTGCACTGTTGGATGTTCTCGGTTGCTATAAAAATTCTGTGAAATTTTACTAAGTTTTATATTTTATGTAACGATGAGATTTCAAAGGGCTGAGCTGGAATTAATCGAGTTCGTTCACTTTTTTGCTTTTACGCATATACTTCTCTCAAATCAAAACTAAAAAGAGAATTAGGAAGTTTTGATTCAAAGTAGAACTGGATGTATATGTCCACGACGTTTATTTTTTCTTCTCCCTTCCAGGATTAAGCTTTGCGCTTTGGGTTCTTCAATGTTTCATATAATGAATTGAGTAACTCGCTGTTTTCTTAAGTATGTATTCCTCAGTCTATCTGCTTTGATACAGTCTTTTTGAGGAATTTCATTTCCAGTGTTTCGTTGTTTTGGTCTTTTATCTCGTTGTAAAGCATTCTATTGCATATAGAATAGTGGGAAAGGTATTTACTTAATCAAATATTATTATTGAACTTTCTCTTCTAGTGTTACCTTTAAATGATATATTCATAGTTCCTCATGTCCAATGAAAAACGTTCATTTTATTCGTTATGTCTTTGTCTTGTTTGTTAGTTTTATCGTTTGTGTAATGTAAGAAATAATGTTAAATGAAAACAGAAAATAATAAAACTTCATCGATTTAAAATTTGAACGGGTCGGAATGTTTGCGAAAACAAGAAGAAATGAAAAAAGATATAAAAAACAAATTCTGATTCGTTTCGAGGAGTTTCAACCTCCGTTTTCCAGCTTGGCGAACGCACAAAAGAAGACATCCTAACACACGATGTGCCGACGGTGCGGTATTCGCTCACCCTCTTACACGCTGGGTGCGGGGAAGGGAGCAGAAAAGCGAGGGACGAGGGTGGGTAGAGATGCAGGTGAGCGGGGGTGAAGCAGACGTATGACGAACCCTTTCGCCATACTCACCCTTCATTACACCCTTCGTGAAAGGAGAGTCGTCTTTTTTTACCTAAAAAGAAACGGGGTCATGTCGCGAAATTGCGATCTCTTTTGTGTAGCTCGTCTATGGGTGGGAGGAATCAGAAAGGAGGAAAGAAGTAGAGAATAAAAGATAGGCGAAACGGCGCGAGGAAATATTTCGAAAAGTCGTGTTACTCTGATTATCATGTCGCAGCAGCAGCTTCACGGGCGTCTGGCGTTTTTATGCACCCGTTATTGCCTTTCATTTATCCCCGTCGCGTTAGATTCCATTGCTTTTCGAGAGATAGAGGGCACGCATGCTTACTTGTGACCGATAGCTCGATTTCGAGCGCAGAAAAAGGTGGTGAAAAAAAAGAACGCGGAATCTAGAGCATCTTTTTGAACATACCCGTTAGTTTTTTCGAGTTCCCCGCTTCATAACCATCAGTAGCTTAACCTATTTTACAGCTCGCATATCTTTTCATTGTGGCCCAGAAGTGGAACGGAATCGGTCAAACTCGAGACGATATGCAAATAATTTCATCGATGAGTAAATATTTTTAGTATGGCGATCAATGGACTTGGATGTATCAGTAATTTCCTCACGTGTTATCTCTCACAATATGACGGGATCATTTGTTGAATTCAGTATTTCCTGGCCGTTATTCAAATATGTTCCGACGTTACTGGAATATTTTTGAATATAACACATCCATTGACTTAAAAATTGGATGTTTCAGTGATACCTTCATAATTAAACAATCGCAAATTTCCCCCTGTTTATTTTCCCACCGTATGAACGATGTAAATTGTAAATCAACTTAATCTGCATGTTTTGCGTTGACAATTGAAATGCATCTACAAATTTAGGCCAACGTTTTGCGTTAAAAAAATAGACCTGACGTTCGCATCAGTCGGGAAGGCGAATTCCCATGGGTATCATATTTTATGGCTGCTTTAAATGATTAGTATGGACGATGAAATGAATGACAGCTTGATGAAATGTTGTTCCCATGAATGTTAACAACATTTCATCAAGCTGTTATATCTCTGACAATTGACATACTAATTATGACATCAATTACACTCGAATGGCAAAGAATGAATTTGGAATCGCTCGATTAAAGAAGAAAATTAAGTCCTATTTAAACGTAAATCTAAATTTTGGTGACTCTTCTTTATATAAATTAGGTTACTTGACTTTCTTTGCATTGCATGGGGATTTTTAAAGCTATAAAGAAATTGTTAGATATTGAACTTCATTCAATTTCAGTAGACATATCCTACAAAATTGGGCGCATTGCAGATATACATTTTGTTGCAATTGGACTTTTCATCGAGTAAAATTGTGAGAAAGATTTTAAGTACATTTGTTTACCATTTCTTGAAATTGAGAAAATATTCATGGCAAACACTTTGAAGTAATATAAACAGATCGTATTTAATTCTGCTTGGGCTACTATCAGGAAAATGTTCTTTTAATTTATCAGATACATTTCTCTTGAAATAATCCTAAGAAAGAAATGGTCACAAACCCAATCTCACCTGTAATGAAAACAAACCTTTCAGGGTAGTTACTTAGAGTATTGCACAATGGTATAATTATATTATGTTTAATTTCAAAATACTTCAGTTACATTTCTTTCTTTATATATTTCAAGCATAGAAATAATAAAGCACTTAATTGAAGCATATACACATGTGGAGCATGCTTTCGTGGTAGTAAAGCTTCAACAATGCAAAAAGTCCTGTATTAGAAATGATACCCTTAATCTAAACTTATTAAAATACGCTTATAAAAATCGATTTACATGCGATCATTTTCTTTGTTATTCATAATTGCTAAAAACATTATTCCGGGTAACGAAAAAGTTTGAGATTTTCTATGTTTTACTAAAATTGTTGTGTGCCTATTTACGGATAACAACAATTCCATCATTTCTCGGGAACGTGAAATTTAAAAAAACATGTATTTTGTTACTTCTGCCCATAGCAAGGTAACCTGTCCTGTTTCACTATCCCAATCGCTCTCGGCGCAAAATGTTGCCTCCGAACTTGGGTCTCCGAACGAATTTTGGTCTCACAATATTCACCCCTGAATCAACGGGTAAGTATTTTAGGGAAATAAAGGTGTACGAAGTGCTTCCGCGACTCGAATAAACACACTTTGCTGACATCTTAACGTTATTGGCTTTTCATGTCTTCTCACGCACTTTCACAAATATTGACGAATATATGTGGAAAAAACACGCCCCTATAGGCTGCGGTTTGTAAAAATTGAGGGTTTATTGTTTTTATATCCTAAAACTACAATTCTAAAATCGCTGCTGGAAATATATGTAAATCTTTTAAATTCGGCAGTTATTTTATTTCATGAAAATATTCTATTACCTCATTATCTAGCTTTTTGCATATTTGGGCCCGGTTGTATAATCTCTGGTAAAATATTTTTTCGGTATGTAAACCAAAGTTAATACCTTTACCTATTGTAACTGATCACGCCAATTAACCGACAGTCAGATTTATTCTGAACACGAACTCTTGGTCATCATAAAGTTACAGAACAGACTTCATCACCTTGAGGTTAGCATCATAATACCGGGTCTAAGAGTTGAAGGAAACTGACCCCAGTGAAAAGCCAATGAGAACATGGGATTATTGCACACGTTTTTATAGCATAAAGGCCTACGAAGGTCGTTTGTGGTTGTAGCGCCGCATAACTTCTCGCATTTTCTGTTATAATCTTTTGGCTGTTTATGAGTTGCATTCGATTTGACCGAGAAACTGCTGGATTTCCCTCATCTTGGAGGAATACCCGGGAATGTGAATCCTAGTAAGGCTTGTCGTATAACGGATTACAATAAATACTGCGCCCGGTACATTTCACACCGACACGAAGTACAATTAGTACCTACCGCGTGAGCAGTCGCAACGTAGCGGGGTAATTTAACGCAATTTTTTCTGACTTAGACGGGGATTTTCCCACTATATTGCGAGTAATCAGTCATTTGGTTTTTCATTAATGATAATTTTAGTGCGGTTTAATCAATATTTTGTTGAACATTTCTATTCGTGATGACAAAAATGTTAGACAGTGGTTGTGTTTTCTCAATATGCCGAAGGGCGGTGTGCAAACGATCGTAAATGTTTTAAACTTTAACTGTGTTAGCGTTCTCTTAAGGGCAAAAGCATTCATCAAACGGAAGAAGTTCTGAGATGTTTCACGTCCGGGTTCTTCAGTTTTGTATAAATTAAAAATCCAGAAAATCCTTTAGTAACGGCTTGGATATGTTGTGTCGATCATATTTCATACTTAAGGCTTTTAGCTTTGAAAGAGTCATGATTTTAATACGAAAATATGTTTGTAGCCTGAGTCACTAAGTTCCAAATAGCGTTTGAGTATACTGAAGCGTCCGCCGAGTATATATTTACGTAGTCTGCACGGGCCGAGATAACATTGACTCAGGATGACCGAGAATATTTACTCTCTGTTGACTCATCAGGAGAGTGTGCGGTAGGTACTCAATTGAAATGGTCTTGGAGTGAAGGTAGCCGAGTTCTACGGCCGTTTTTAGTGATTTTATTGCGGTAGGTAGAGTTAATAGGAAGGTATACGAAGATAATAATACCAACTGGATACAAAGGGTATGAAGGCGATTTCAATCTGAATCATCAAGTGGTAAAAATAGGCTAGTACTGAGTAAAGGACTTCTTTTAGCCAATTCTATTTCTTTATGAATCCTATTCCACGATTGCTCCATGCGTTAACTTCAACTGCAGTTTGCCGTATGAATTTAAAGTTCACGGTTCACGATTACCCTTACCGTAGTGCTTGAAGCGTCATCATCAAGTCGTAAGATCGAAGTACACTTGCGTCTGAGGACTTAAGTCGCCGGCCAGCAGTGCGAACTCTGATCCCATAGAAGAAAACATTCTCACGGTGGATAGGAAAACCGCAGTTCATTTAAAAAAAATTAATTCAAGGTTACCCGATCATTTGGTTGCATCGCCTTAACATTCTGACCAAAAATCGTACTCATTTATGTGCCTCTTCAACACATAAAAACAAAAACATTGAGTTTCAAGCCCACAATTAGTAGATGATATCCGAAGAAACATTTGTTGGACGCTTGAAGTTGGTGGTCAATTGAGGTATAAGCTTGAATGCTGACGATTAAAAACCCGAAGACGATTTCAATAGTTTGACACGTAGTTCATGGCAACCAAGTCTGCGGACAGCTAACGGAGGGTTGATTGATTCCGCAAGAACTTAAACTTTCTCGGACACAGTTTCCATTCTCACCTGCACTCACCGGACATTTTGGTAACAAACCTATTTTTACGGAAATATTTTAGTTTTTAATCATCGCTCGACGATTTAAGCGGAGGAATTTTGTCGAGTCATTGCGCGAGTTTCTGCCTCCCTGAGTTTAATTTTGGGAATGTTCTCGACTTCTGTTTTTTTTTTCATCATAACGAATTGAGAAAAACTGTTAGGTTGGAGAACAAAAGAAATGAGAACGCTTACGGGTTTTGCTCGCATAGCGAAAAATAATAATTTTGCGATCCTCCGAAAGGTACTTCCGTTCCACTTATGCTCGAGTATTCCTCGGTGGTTATTAAAAGAGATTAAACGACATGTTCTGGGGCATTGAGTGAGCTTTTAGTTGTATTTTTTAAAATAAAAAATAGAAGTCATATTTATTTGAAAATTAATATGAATAAATTCTAAAATAAAATTAACGCAATCGGTCGATGGAAATAGCAACGCGAAGACCATCATCTCTTTCACATGGACTGAATAATCGATTTCTGTATTCCACTCTTTTTTATTTTCATCAACCATAGTTTAGACATTTATAATGTCATTAATATTGTAAACCATTACATACATTTTTATGATTGCCTACCATAGTTACGAATTTCGAAGCCATGGTCGAAAAAAATTAAAAAATGTGGTATACACTAAGTGATTACATGTGATTCAGTTTGACAAAGTAAATCCTGAAACGTTAACTTGTATCACTTTTGCAGTTATCTTTGCTTGAAAGTTCAGCGAAGAAACATAAGTGACCGTAGCAGTTTCGTTTTTTGCATGAATTATTATTGTATTTGGCGTATTATGAGTGCGAAAATGTCTTCAGCAAAGAGTACACTATGATTTCACGAACGAAATAAGCAAATACAGTACAGTAAAAAATCACGGATTTTACGGAAATGAATTAATTCAACGTGCAGTAAATTCAGACGTAAGCTGCAGCATATTATGGCAATAAAAGATTTCAATTGATCATTTTTTTCTCGCGACTGACTAATCCATAAGAGCGCGCACATACAAGCAAGATCAGTATATGTTGAAGGCTGTATTTAGCCAAAGGACCCCACCATTAGGTTTCAACAGACTGTTAAGGATGCTCTTTGTGCGGCCAAAGTAATTTTCTCTTCAAAAGACTTATTTCACCTAATCTAAAAGAATTTCAACTTCTACGCACCGCGGAAGCCTTCGCACCAACTAAAATCAGTATATGACTGAAAGGTCGGTGAAGGAACATAAGTGGCCGTCGCTGTTAGTTTTTGCCTTAAGTGCTTCATGTACTACGAATTTTATTAATGTTAAAAAACGTCTATGATGATTTCACAAATGAACGAAATTAATACTCCCGGTACATCTTTCGTGAGTCAGGTGTGTATAATAAAATAAAAATGCTGCACGAGGATTTTATGTAAATGACTTAATCCGTAGTGCAGTAAATTTAGACTTGAGCCACAAGATATTACCGTTACAAAATATTTCTGTTGGTCGTTTTTTTCCGCGACAGACTTGATCCATAAGAGCGTGCGCTCACACAAGAAAGATCATTTCACGCCTCTCTGGAAACTGTAACAGCGTG
Source organism: Pyrrhosoma nymphula (assembly GCA_963573305.1). Taxonomy (NCBI): domain Eukaryota; kingdom Metazoa; phylum Arthropoda; class Insecta; order Odonata; family Coenagrionidae; genus Pyrrhosoma; species Pyrrhosoma nymphula. Next base: position 44,427,172 of record OY754337.1, on the reverse strand, counting down.
CACTCGAGTATTAATTACGCCTCCGGAATTTCCTCCTCTGCGCTCCACCACCGTCGTATGCATTAAAACGTCGCCTTCGCCATTTAATTTTGTATTTCCAGCGAAGCGGAGATTTTTCAAAAACCCTGGTTCCCGTTTCTCTTCGGGCACAACCCCACCGTCTAAGGGCATTCAAATTCCGCCATGAGAGTAATGGCAGCCAAGTTTGAAAAACATATAATACCTACCAAGCTGTGTGGAGCCGCTTCTCGCTAGGCGAAGTGGTTTTTTATGCCTAAAATTATCCTGTGCAGTTGGAGAAGGTGACTAGGTTTTTAAGGTGCTTCGTCGGTTAATGTGATCTCACATCGTAAAATGCGCTCCAGAAAACCATTAGCTCCGTTCGTGGCATAGGTTTTAACCCGTTTCGGTTAGTGGTTCCCGGAATTGATTATCCATCGATCCATTGTAGACCCACTTATGCATTCGAGTGAATACTAAGGCATGGCGCATTGAACATTAGGTTAGTGAAGCGCTGATATTTTCACAAAGTTGGAAGGTTCAGAGCTGAAAAAACATTATCCTAGAAAGAGATTTGAACTTGTGATCCACTTTTTATATCCGACCGGCTATTCAGGATTTAAATCATCTCTAACTATGCCATCGGGATTCCCTCTCGAGTATTATTAGACCATCCTTAGGTCACATGCAATAATATTCAGGTGAATTTAAAATCATATTATTTACCCTTTTCTATTCAAACTCCCCATAGTTCCTCCACAGATTCTTGCCATTATTTCAAATGAGGATGACATTATATTATACTCATGGCCATACATGTTTGCAATGGTGACGGTGGGTGAAATCATTGTGAAAGACTTCAAATTTCCCTAGTACAATGATGTAGTGACATTTAAAAATGGCAGTGAAAGTTAGGAATTGAAATGGAAACAATTTTTGAATGTTTCAGCTATTATTTGAGTCGTTGAGAATAAAAGTAGTGAAAGTCAGTATTGAGTGGTGATGCGTGACTGCCTTCAATTTGTACCTTCCAGAAAGCAGAATTCATCTACAACAATAGTTTAATTTTTATTTATATTAGTTTAAGCCTCCTTTTCCAAAATGTGACATTTTTTACTGACAACATTTATATACGGCACATTTACCGAGGATCAAGATAACTCACTAAACAGTCCTTAAACGTATTGGGATTGAATTTTATGCATGTATGAGTTTCTGTACTATTACAAGACACCTAGTAAAAAAATGTTTGCACTATACCTAATGTCATTATGATGTCGTTCTATAATTCATGCGAGAAATGTTTGCTGCATTTCGTGGGATGTGGCCACTTTTTAAAAGTGAGAGCTTGGTACTTCAACATACCTTTTTATTCAGTGGACTGCAATGTCAATGACATTGCATCTTATTCAAAGCAGTTCATGCTCTCAAGTTTACAAATAGGCTTTCATATTCATTAGAGAATTTATTTGGTGAAGGAGGGGGAATGCCGATAAGAAAAGCTGAGATTTGGATGAGACAAGGCAGTGGATTTTTTAAAGGACCTGGAGATTTAGTAATGCAGGTAAGGACGAGGACCATAAAAGTCACAGTCTAATGAAAGTAGATACATCATTTGGGAGGGATCTACCAGAGAAGTTCTTTTACTATAAATTTTGAATTAAATGAACTCAGTCTAGTTGTTAAGCCGTCGTTTCATATTTTCATGAAAAATTAAGTTCGTAAATATATTTGCTTACTTTAAACTTCACTATTACTCCTGGGCCCAGTGAAACAATGTCTGGTTGAATATATTTTCGGTATGAAATAGATGATAATACGTTTTCTCATCGATATAGCCTACTTAAACAAATCAAACTAAATGAATATACACAGCCAGGATTTTTAGTTATCACCAGGTTAATAAAATAACTACGTCATATTGCGGTTTGCCTGATCCAGATACCGATATACCTCATAAAACCGTGTCCCATGGAAGTTCTGAATTAGGGAAATTTTCCATTCCTGTTGAAATGACATTTGGTTTTCATAAACATTTGGTGATGAAAAGAGGCACTTACGTAAACGTTCTACTTTACTTGCCCTGAATATTTATACTCGGCTGGTAGTAGCTTTCATTTTACAGCAAAGAACGTTTGGAATGAGATATAACCTGGGAGATAGGCAGCATGTTATGCATTAAAGTACATACGCTAACATAGATTGAAGGGTGTTGTAGAATATTCTTTCGACCTCAATCATATTACATACCTTCTGTTAGAGTGTAATTGAAAAGGAAAACTTAGTCTTCTTCCACCAATTTATTTTACGGTACGACTAATTTTAACGCAGCGGCGTCATCTTCAGGTCCCTGAAGATGATAGGAAAAAAAATTGAATACAATTCTCTATTTCCCTACCTACCATACCTACATATATATACATACAAACACTCGTAGTAAACAATTTAATCGCTCTCAACTGGCACATTCCAATATTTACATATTTTCAACGCTTGAAAATCATATATATCCACGTCATACATCGTTTAATTTTCAAGTGAATACGATGCTTATTTTTTAGTCTTCCTTTTGCAAATGTTCGAATTATACTCCTTACTATGTCTTTTCGATTTAAAAAATAGCCTGTCTTTTACAATAATGATGGGAAAATATTCTTGATTAAAAGCTGTTTAATATTATTAGAGGGAAAAGACAGCGACTTATCTCGAATCCATGTGTATATTTCCAAGCAAGCAGTTAACATTTTATTGGGAGTTTAATGAGCAGCTAATTATAATAAGCGTGAAGTAACAATAGATTAGATTCTCTTAGGTTATAAAACTAGAATTAATGACATTATCCGGAATACTGTGTTGAATTTCCAACTATAGAAGAATCGAACGATAAATCTAAAGAAACCTTTCGTAGTCGTGTAATAAGACGGCAGTTGAAAATCCTGATGATATTGATCCTTGACGAAATCCGGGTCGTGCAACAAAACTATTTATTTGGATAAACTAATTATTGCTATATTCTCAAATTTTCAAAAAGTTAAAAACTCCTTTGTCGAAGTAGACCCCCCACCCCACCTTACACCCCAATTTAAGGTAAAGTAAGGTAAGGGGTGAGTGGCGAATTTAGGGCGAGGGCGGAAAGGGAAGGTAAGGTAAGGGGTGAGGCCGAATTTAAGGTAAAGGTAAAAAACAATTTAAAAAAGTACTACTATTCACAGCTTATCTATCAGTTAACTTGGCATTCAAATTTTTTTCCTTCGAGTTCAAAAGCTTGTTACAGCTAAACAATATTACTTTGACAAATTTCTCAAAAGATGACGAGAGTTTTATTATTAAGTATGGTTTTCCATGATTTTTTTAGCAAATAAAGTCATTCATATGACTCTCTGACAAAAAATAGTGTTTTGAACTTTAGCAACACAAACTATAACGAAAATTGTATATTTTCTTTGAAACATTGAATCCCAACGATTTTCTCAATCTCTTTCCATCGACTCAGAAACTAGTTATGAGAGGACAGTTTGATAAAAATGCAGCAAAGACAATTATACGGTCGGAATGTAGCGGGAGGTAGAATATATACTTTGTGCTGACCAATATAACCATGGCGGGCATAAAAAATATCGCGACGACCATAAAATTATACGAAATTCAACCATAGCTGCAGAAATAGACAGTAACACTTTCTTTGGCAGATTATTTTTAATTGTTAGATATCTCTGGTTTAAAAACTCCTAAACACAGAAAACGTTCTACTTACAACAGATATTTTACAGGTTGACGATGCAGAAATTTGCAATAATTTTGTTAATAATAAGAGAAACGTATGTGTTTTGGTTCCGTATTTGGTAGTTAAAACCCCAAGGCCTCAACTATTTGAGTGTCAGGGAAGGCAGAATGAGGTACAAATTTTATAAGATTTAAACATAAGAAAATATTTAATTTAAAACCCACATACACACATTTTCGTCCAATTAGGTTTGTAGAAACGTTGAATCTTGTGACAAAAAAGCATATTCTGATTGAGGCGTCCTAGGAGCGGGAGGAAGCCTCGTAAAACTCTTAGTGAGTGAGAAAAAACAAATATCACTGTTTTCATTAGCCGTATCGAAGAAGTGCGGCCTTATTATTAAGATTTTTATATTTTACATAATTACATGAAACATCTAATTTAATTACCTCTTAACCATCTTACGCCACTACTTTCTCTAAAAAGATTGCGACCTTTGAATTTAACCCCTCCTTTCAGTACTATGATGTTCTGCATTCGAGTGTTTTTTATTCCTGAAGGTTTCTCGTTTTGAAACACTAAAATAATTCGATTTTATATTCACACAAAACGGCCATTGGCGAAAGAAGGACAAAAATACCCCAGTGAACTGTGATTCATTTTTTGTTTTATTTTTAGGGAGCGCTGGAATCAAAATTCTCGTTAAAAAAAAATCTTTTCTTTCACCGAGTTTGACGCTTCTTCATAATCAATTAACGCGTGCACGCGGTCAAAAATCTCTTGAAATTGCCCTTAAGGTAGTATGAGCGATAAATCAATTCACCTAGAGTTTGAAGTCATTTTAAAGAAAAAATTTCCTTATTTTTCATGTTATCAAATTATTAACCTCTTGCCCAGCCACTTTTCGAGCAATTTGCCAAAAAAATAAGCGGCTTTTCAGGGGGTGCATTACGGCTCTGCGCTCCAAAGGAAGAATATTGAAAAAATTGGGAATTTCGAACACCTACATTTCGTCAAAAAACTAATGATGTTTAGTTTGTATATTTTCCTAACTTTTTATATAGGTTAATTTATTACTTACTGCAGTACTTTTTACAGAATCGTAAAAGACCAATTGTGAAGGCGATTTCACCTTATGGCGTGAAAAAATGTGTCACGTTAGAGACTTATGTGGTGATATTTATTTAATTACTGAAACTTTTGGCCACATATAACTATATTTTTGCACCATTACTATTAAAATATTTAATCAATGCGTCTAACAGACTCTTAAATTAAAATATTAAATTCGAGTACGGTCTCCATTATGACTAGAGAACCATCTCGCTCAAACTACCTAAAGCCCATGGAAACGACAACAGCCTGCAACTGTACATTTTCGACATTGGATCACCTTCGCGACTGAAGGTTGGTTTGGAATTTGAAGGCGTGGTGTGAGTACAGAGGGCGCGCGGTCGTTTGGCGACCCTGCAGCATCCGACACGATGAAAACGTCACGTCACCGCGGGCTCTCCGGATGTGCTCGGCGCTGCTGGCACACCACTGCCCCCACTCCGCTTTTTTCCCACCACCCCCACTTGCCCACCCACCGCTACCATCCCCTTTCATTGATTCCCCCGTGCCTCGCCAAGGGGGGGGGACGGGAATGGGAGGCCGTAGGAGAGGTCTCGTCCCCATCCCTCCCTTGCCCCTCGTAGTGGCTCATAGGTCGCCGTGTTTGAGGCAAGGAGTGCATTTAAGGTAGTTTGAGCGAGATATTTTCCTAGTCATAATGGATACCATATTCGAATTTAATTTTTTTAAATTCAGAGTCTGTAAGAAATGTGAAGTAAATAATGTAGTATTAATGTTGCAAAAAATAGTTATGTAAGACAAACATTCTCAGTAATTAAATAACTCTATCTAATTAAGTCTCTAACTTGACTAATTTTCACGCCGGAAGGCTCAAAAGCCGTCAAAACAGAAGCAATTCACTAAATGAAAAGGAATTTACAATTGGTGATATTAACCGAGTCTCTCTCATGGTTTTCCGTTTCGAATTATGGCGGTGTATAATCATAGTAGTACGGATATTTGGCTATCATCACGCAGATGTCGAATAGAGTGCCCCAGAATAGTCCAAGCAATGTGATTTTCTGGTTATCAAAACTTCCTTGGAAACCGCGAGATGGACAAGTAGAGTAACATGTCTCTCCAACCTCGAGCGTGGGAAGTTTGTTCTCCAGAGGATGTATTTCAATGTGAGCTCAGCCTAACCAATCTCACGGCCCAATCAGAGAAGTCTTTAGCTTTGGTTTCCCATTTACTGGTAAGTTAGAAGCCATGGAAACTAAAATCAGAATAACTAATATATGGTAATCCATTATTACCATAATTATATCCATTATGTAACCCAACCGGTTATCTATGCGTTTGACATTTCTACCAGTCATATTACCATTTGAGCTGATTCGAGGATCTATCTATGCCTTCGAGCATAACTGCTTGTGATATTAAATTTTTCTGGTACTTCTGATGATAACATTGTATATCATCGTTATGAAAGTGCAATGATTAATCATTTTAGTATTTCCAAACTCTGTAGAGAATTATTTTCAAAAAGTCGTCCAGCAATAATTGACGAATCACGAAGGTTTATTACGCAATCTGTATGCTTCCTCTTAAATGATAACTCCGTCACTTCCTAAGCCATTGGAGGTACTAATTTTGCCTATTCCGATGCCATTATTCATCTTGATCATAGCCCATCAAAATATAATAACTATACATAACCTCTATGTAAAGATCCTACTAAACTTATTTTAAAAGCTCCTAGTGTTAGTCTTTTCTTTAACTTAAAATAATTTCGAATAATTTATTATTATTATATTATAAACGTACAGAATCTATTTTTATGGCAGGAGATTGTTTATATACATCTTTGAACGTTCTAACTTTGTTCTTTTCTCTGTTCGAATGCTGCTCAAAGTGTTTGAATCAGAAAAATTTTGGATGAAGAAATAGCATAAAAGTTTTAATGTATCAACCTCACAGAAGCAAAAAGTTTGAATTAGTACATTTTCCAAAAAGAATACAGGGAGTATTCTTAATACTCCCGTCGGACCTTTATTTCGTGAATACGAAACTTTACATACGTTACTCTCATTACTGAGGGATTTTTTTGTTTTGTTTGTTAGAAAGAAAGTTGAAATGAAAGAAAGGATATTATGCTATGCATAACATTTATTCATCGAAATCATTAGTAAAAATAGCTAACATATGAACAATTGGCCAATGATAACTAATATTTTCTGATTTTCAATGTTAATTTTATATTTCTTGTGTTATTATCGTCTAACTCACGTCATCAGCTCTCCATATACACCTCAATCACTAACATCGACCTACTCGTTCCGGAGATACAACTGAACTGTGCGCGTGCCGTACCCGCACAAGCCCAAATTTAGACCCCTACGCGCAGCGCTGTGACGTCACCCCACAGCCCCATCTCCGCTCGCGACAAACCATTTCCGTAAGTCAACAAAACGAGCTATCTATTCATAGTTTTAATTATTTTGAAATCCTTATGGTTTTTGCACGCGAGGCCCTCTGAAGTACACAAATATAGGTCGCGGAAAAACCTTACATTACAACGAGAAAGAACCATAAGATGTTGATTCGCATTCACATCAAAAAGAATTTTAAAAATAAAATTTTCATTCACATGGAATGCTAATATATTTACTGATACATTATAGTTAGAAATGTTTTCAGGACTCTAAAAGAGAAATTTATCGCTTTCCTATTACTAGGTTAGTGCTAGATAATGGACTTTTTCAACTCGGTTTTGAAGTTCTATTAAAATACAGCAAATTATGCATAAAGAAATCCTTTTATTTCAATGCTATAGTCTCCTCTAGATGGTGACCATCTAATAATGGATAGTAGAAGGACTTCCGAATTTATTGCAAACATCAAAGAAAACAGTAGATATGAGTGGGGGATGTTAGCTGTTAGTGTACTGGGAGTGTAGTCTGTAGTGGGAGATGAGAGATATCTGTTAAATTAATGGACGATTATCAAACTCAGTGTTTTTCCTACCTATTTATGTGGTTAAATAGCCCGTTAAATGAAAGTAACATTATGAAACATGAATAATGTGAAATATTTCTCTTAGAAGGGGCCAAATAAGATTGTTTCAGCACGTTGTACGCTTGAATAATCATGTAATTTACTGTGAAACATTAATACCTATGCAAAATTGCGGTTGATATATGCTCTCTTTGGATTAATCTCATAGAGCCATAATCACTAAATTCACTGCACTGCAGGATTGGCCATAATTTTACTGTGAATGAAACACTGATCGCGTGTTCCCTTTGTATATGAATCGTGATGGGGATTGTGGTTGTTTTTAACGCTGGTAAAACTTATTTCTTTCTCCATTGCGCTGCATTTGACGGTGGGATAATGAGCAAGTACTTTGAGGCCGCCTAAATTACCATAACGTCATAAACAAAGCTAACGCCTGCCGGAGAGAATACTGATCAGTAGCAGCGTTCTGTTGCAATTCAAAACCTTGATTTTCCTTTATTAGACTCTGATAATATATCAATAAAACCCTTGAGAGGCCTTTCATAGTTTGAGTTTCACATGACTAATGAAAGACTGCTTTGCAATGCTAATATAGTGGCATATTTTGCTGACTGTCATAAGATTTTTTTAATTGCCAAAGTAATTATTATCTTAATAATGAAGAAATCCAGCTATTGAGATCAATGCGACAGTATCCCTATCAAATGGGCAAGGGCCTAGCCATGTTGAAACACCGGTTCCCATCAGAACACCGAAGTTAAGCAACGTTGGGCCCGGACAGTGGTTGGATGGGTGACCCTCCTCCATACCCTCACCAGGCGTGGATGGAGAGGTGATACTCCCTCCAAACCACCGGGAGGCCGGTGGGAGATATATCCAGACCGGGAGAGTTAGAGGGAGGACACCCTCCATACCTGGTACTGGGGTGAGGCAGGGGGAGGCCAACCCTCAATACCTCTACCGTGGTGCTCTTGTCCCCTGTCTACAAGTGGCAGACAGGCATGGGGTTGGCACAATGGACCAAGAAAGGTCTAAGTGCCCGGGCTCCTGACGAAGGCCCCCCCAATAACAATCTAACAATATAATCTATCCCTATCAAATCACAAGCCTGCAAGACTTACGGGTAAAGGACATCGATAAATTTATAATTCACTGTAACCTGAATTTACGTAAGAAAACAGCAATATACTCTCGTAGGGGGATATTTCTGTGTTAACAGGGTAACTGAGCTTTTTGATTGTAGAAACCAATGAAGGTGGAGAACATTTTGATGTGGTTGGTGGTGTACTGACTAGACAATACGGGTTTGAATATTGGCAGTGTCAACGGAATCCCGTTCCCAACATGGGCCACTATGTGGAGAGCACTTTAAGCGTAATACTCCGTCCATCGGCAGTACTAATATGATACTAAACCTTAATTAATAATACTAAATAATAATACTAAACCGTAAATAATGATACTAAACCGGGAAATACTAAACCGTATGCCCATTGGACCTTTTCGTTAAGAGTCGACGCGGGGTTTCACTCCACCCTTCCAAAAACTACCAGAGTAACTCTTCCCGTACTGACCTATTCTCAATTTTAGGTCATCTCCCCAAATACTAAACTAGCCAAGTGACATTGAACTAACAGCAGCTAAAAATACTTGAATAAGAAGAAATGGAGAAATGCAGTAGCCCCATCTTCACGTTGAACAATTGATGATATGATAATCATCATCTGTCACAGTTTCTACTCTACTCGACTCACTCAACCACAGTTTTCTATTCTACCTAAAGAAAAATCCAAATGCTCAATCATTCGCGAGTGTTTACTTGCTTAGCTCAACTACAGTATCCTATTGTAGCGGAAAAATAAAAATGCTCATAGAATATTGATTGACTGTAAATACTCCAATTGTCATCAACGTTTACCTTCCTTCAAAAAAGGGTTAAAATTGGGGGTTGCTGAGAGGTTTTCTGGGGATTAACCCGTGGCGCGGGTTAATTCCCCGTAAATCTCTCAACAACCTGATTAATTTCAATCTCATCTCCTAGAGAGGTAAAAGTTTACGGCTATTCGAGTTGTACCTTTAATTGATACAGCCGTCAGCCGTAAGAGCTCATAACTGTTTTTGATAATGCTCATATAATGAATGTTTATTTGTTCAGTTTATTATGAAAACGGAGAACCTTGAACAAAACCGTCATTCAGACCGCATCACACCTTTTCGGCCTACCATAAATATGCTGGCACCTTCACCTACAATACTAATCGCAGAGTGAGAGAGACTCCGCGCATTGGTTAGTGGGTAGAGTTGGTGTGGAACATGAGCCTCGTCCTGTCATTCAGAGAGACACATTTTCCCGTGATTTTGCTCCCTGCATAATGACGACCCCAGCAACGCAACTGCGGCCGAAATGCAAAGGAAAACAACGCACAGATGCGGCGTATATGTGTGAGGAGGACCGGGCGGTGGATTTTTTAAACTAAAAGCTTTCCGCGGGTGGAAATGTAGTCCCTCTTTTTTGTTCACGAATCCCTCGGAACGCAGAGCTCCCAACGGTTAAAAAAAAGAGTCGCCTTTTTTGCGTCGGTGAAACACGAATCCATTAACAGATGAACCTCGCCTCCATTGGGGATAGGTCAGTTTCCTGGAGGATTTAGATTTGAAAAGTGGCATGTGGCAGTGATGAAATATTTCCCAGAATCCGATAGATGGAAGGATATTCTCTATAAATTGATAAAAAAATAAGGGAAGCTCTAGATAAACACGACTAAAAAAATCGTGGATTCAGGTGATATGATGCACGGAATTTTTCCATGATAAATAACTTGGATATGTGTAATTTTCCACAAACAGATAAACTTTAATGGAAAAGCCGGGTTTTGTTGGTTTACATTATCTTCAGGTGGGGAAGTGTGTACCAGAGCTTATTTATATACCAGATTCACACTGTCTGAGGCAATAATACTGCTTCAGTGGTGGCCAAGCATTTATTAGTGTGACCATAAATGTGATCAACTATTTGAATTGAGTTTTCCCCTCTAATCAATCAGTTTTCCCGAGTGTTTCTCTCACCCCTCCCCCAAACCCACCACTGAATTCCTCTTTGAAATCCGGGTGACCACCATTTGGACCACCATTTGGACCACCCAAACCTGGACTCGGGGTCATCACCACTCATGAACGCCAACCACCACGGAATTTCTTTCAACCCTAGGACAGAAGACAAAAGATAAATGTTTATCCTTCTATCTTTATTTTTAATTGTTTTATCTCATGCTTTTATCTTTCGACCTTGTTAAATTCCTAATACCCCCCTCCATTTCTCCTCCCCTTACTCATTCCTACCCTAGCCCTCCATGGAAACCACGCCCTTGCCCCGTCACCTTGGTATGCAAGCAAGCTCTGGTACACACTTCCTCACCTAAAAATGATGTATAACATCGAAATCCGGGCCGTGAATTCAAGTTTATCTGTTTGTGGAAAAGTACACATATACAGGTTATTTATCGCGACTATAAAAAAATCAAAATTAAATGTGGTATTTGTAAAAATAAAGTGATACGTAAAATGTAAAATGAGTATGGTATTACTGAAAATACTCGGGCAATTTGGAAACTGCATATTAAAGAACGCGAAAACAAGTCACTAAAATACAGTAGTGAAACCGGATTGGCTATGCATACAAATTCCTTGCATTGAGAATAAATATCTTGGAAAGAAAATATATTTTGGGAAAATAATAGGTTCACTAAATTCTACAGAAATCTGTTAATTATGAAGTGATGATGATATACGAGATCAAAATAGAAAAAAATATAACAGAAACAGTGAAAAAAAGATTGATATTTTTGGATATTTACATTGGATAGATGAAAATAGGTTAAAAGAGCAGATCTTCAAATATATTTGGGGAAATAAGCCAGCAAATAGTTGGATTCATGAGGTTAAGAAAGATACACACAGGAAGAGAACATAAAAGACGAAGAAACAACAGAAAAAGGCATTTTTGGGGAGTGAAGGTTTAAGATGGAAGAAGTCCAAGGTAGAAGAAAGAGAAAAAACAGACTCAAAGTTGTTTGATGAAAAAAAAGGGAAAGTGAAAATATGATGGAATATTGGAGTAAAAAAATAAAGCATAAGGAATGTAAATTGATACGTGGTGTGAAGATGTTTCCAAACGTAATTAAAAAAACGTTTTTAAAGATACTGAATTGAACGTGACTTGGCATGAATGTAGTTAAAGTTACTGCCAATAGCCCCCAGAAAGACTGATAGTTCTCAGGAAGTTATCATTTGCAGTACCTGAAGATGTAGTTAGCTGCTAAGGCTGATTCAGTATTACTAATCTACTTTTGATTGATACGCTACGAAAGTCTATGTAAATTTCCAACCATTGCGGTTGCACAAATGATGCTGTACGCCGTCACGCGCACGGGTGCAAAGGTGTACTGTCTTTGGTGTATAACTTCCCACCCGTGCTCGTGACTGCGTACCACATTAATTGTGCAACCACAATGATTGGAATTTTTTCAAGTTGGTCGTTCTAAAGCGGTAATGTTGGGTTTATTCTCCGCGACTGTGGCATATCATGTACGACAACGTCCCCTGTGCTACTATGTAGACTGGGGACGAGAACAACTTGTTCGTAAAAACCCCCGCTGAAATTCGCATTGAATTGAGATGACTTGGTGGTGAAACTGGCTAACACACACCTGACCGGGGATTGGGAGATCCAGGTTCGAACCCGGTAAAGCCAGATGATTTTGTCATGGCGAATTTCACCATCTTTTTATGATAGTCTATGTGTTGGGATCGGGTTGTTGTGGTTAGAAATCAGAGCTTCCCATCCTGAGGACCTGGGCTTGAATCCCGACGGCAACTGAAAATTTGAAGTGGACTCCCTGTCCCTGCTTGGCTGTTTTATGGAGAATACTTCAAGTGTATTACTGTCCGTCGAGTGGGACGTTAAACTTTTGTCCCCTTGGTGTGTCCATGAAGAGTATGCTAATGCCGACGCTGGGTTTCTCTCCACCCGCCATTTTTTAAATAACCCTTCCCTTATGTACCTACCTACCTACTCATCTACCCTTGGCGGCGCATGTGGCATCAGCTATTGATCGCATATTCCCTCAAAAAAATACAAAACAAAACATGTACATTGTACGTGCATTACACGAAGCCGAAACTGAGATCAGCGTGGAAAATTATGACTGATGACTCCATGATCAGTACTAGTCAGGCTTCATCCAAACCTCCAATATTTTTATTAATGTTTTACCCTCTGTCACCCAATATAAAAGTAATATGCTTTATGTGATGCAAACATTTTTATATCTTAAAATGCAATGTGATATGCGTGTTTTGACTAGAAAAGCTGGCAATATAAATGTTATGATGCAGAGCTACAAATTCTAATGTAATACCTAAAGCTTTTGCGAAGGGCCAATACGTATCCTTAATGATCCAATGTTGTTGTTGATTAGGAATAAAATTACTTAACAGTTTTACACTTTAAAATAGTGAAAAACCGCTAATTAATTAATTTTATGCCTAATGAATAAATTCCACCTCATCTGCCTGACGAAAACTCTGTTTATCTGTTGTTTTTGATGTTGAAAGCAGTTACTTACGTACCTGATTACTTTAAAAAAAGTCAACCTGTCGATTACATGCTATATTTATTCGCAATGGTGATACAAAAATCCGTTACTCTTGATCATTTCCTTGTCTGTTCAAATTCCTGCGATGCATTATTATAATCACCTTCGAGCCCTTTGTTAAGGAAACGACGTAATTCATTTACGTCGTTTCTAGCCGAGAGATGGCCTTGTAACAGACTAGAGTCACGACTAAAAATAAATTTGTTTCTATGCAAAAGAAAATCGAGAGACATAGTCTTACCTTAAGAGCCACGGGCGCGTAAAAACGTTTACGACAACGACCTTTTGGGTTAGCGACTACGATCGCGACACCTCCTTCGCGGAGAAAATATATGCAAATTATTGCCTCGTTCCACGTCGCATCTTTTCAAGGGAGACATATCTTAACGTTTGCGACGCGGGATCGCTTAAAATATGAACGGAGACATATTTCACCCCAAGGAGGAAGTTCAGGTGACGAGACGGGTGAAAAAGGGTCTTGGAGGAAGGAAAGCCGGACGCAACGGTGGTGAGCCGTCGCATTTTAAATTATTCTCAATTAAGGTCAATTGTCGCTGGTGGCCCGAGATAGTTTTCCCGTCAAATGAGAGTAGGTGCTCGGCTTGTAGAAAAACGTTCCCTTTTTATGCAAATGCCTAAGGATTCTATTGCTTACTTATAATTATTTCCCAAAATTACCATTGACATAACTCAGGATCAATGGAGAAAATGGGTGAGCCTGAAAAAAAATTACTGAGTTAAGTATTGCCTTTTTGTGGAAAACTGATATGAATTGGGTACTTTTAGCGTACCATTATAATAAAAGAATGGAGACAGTAAAACTCTCTTTTATTTTTCAAGATGTAATGGAGATGATTGCTTTCAAACATTGTCCTAAATAATTGGGGTAATTTTCTCCGTCTTGGTCCATGACAAAATTTTCACCTTCGTGCTTAACGCACTCAACTCTCCTTATTTCAGTAGTTTTTTTACGCTTTATCTCATTAAAGGGACTGCATGAGAGTGAAAACTAACTAGCAGAACCCCCAAGTATTGAAAACAGATTTTGCACTGATTTTTTTTATTTAGAGGATAAATAAACACAAAATTGTATAGTATAGTATACCGGGATAGTGGAAGAATGTGGCTGATGATCACGCTCAGGATTTTGAACACGTGTAGTAGTTTATATCTAGATACATTTTCTAAAGTGGATATTACGAAGACAGTTTCCACTGTTTAAAAGTTATGTTCCTCCAAGTAACTCCCAATAGAGCTGACTAGTAGAATAGTGATAAAAAATAAATGAAGTCCCCCGTAGCCACGTCCGGACCACTTAAAAGGCCAAGCAAAGCCCCTTTTTTAAATTTCTGGGAACGAGGACAAGAAAGTTTTTCTCTCTCTTGGTTATAATCACGTGAGTAATTAAGAGACGAGCGCGCGGCCGGAACAACTTGGCTGGCGGAAAGCGACGACATCCTCCTCCACGGAGCATCACTTCCGCTTTCGCGGTCCCACAGCTATTATATTATACCGCTCCAAAATTCAGCGGCCGGGATATAGAGTCGCTTCAAAGTGCTCATCCTTGCGCCCTCCTTTTACCGAGTAGAAATACTCTCCGTGTCGTTTTGTGGGACGGAGCGTGGCCCGCCGGCGATGCCGCCACGATGTATTGGGGTGGAGTTCGTTGGGACGAATGCTAATGGACGCATTTTGCCGCAAGGGCACCTAACTCCACCAAACTTGGTATATTTTTATACATTTTTTTAACTTCATTCTCCTCGCTGCATGCGTGGAGTCTTTCATAATAGGTTTGAATTATTCAGGGCGCCGTGAATACACACCTTCATCCACATACACGCACGCGAACGCCCGCAAAAGCTTGGAACTGAAAAAAAGAAAGAAAGGAAAAATCGAGAATAAAAACAATTGAAAGCGTTTTGTGTTGTGAGATTGTGTTGAACATTTTTTTTACCGGAGAGAAGTTGAAGGTGTTTCATTTTTTCAAATGGTTGCTTCGGCCATTCTCATTCGCGCGCATTCGCGCATGCGTTTTTTTTGCGTAGAAATGTATCTGCACACGCACGCGTGAAAGGTTGAAATGCCTTTCTTTAAAACGGTTTAGACTCGTGTTAATTCCTTGCTGATCTAGCTCTCCCCGGAGCAGTGAGTAATTGGCCGTGGGGTTATGCGGAGGGAAGGAAAAAATGGCAACTTGGGTCGGACAACGTTTTACAATAAAAGCTGCGCTTACGATTCCGTCCGCTTTCATTTTACCCCGGCTTGCCCGGGAGACCACCCGAGGGAGATTCGGGCGCAGTCACTCTGCGCATGCTCGCCGGCCCGGTCGTTGGTCGAGGTCTTGAAGGCCTGCGAGGCACCGGGATATGCAAATGACCCTCCAAGGGAATTGGGCATTATGCCTTGTCAAAAAAAAACAGGCTCTCCTCTGAGCGCGGTCAGCGGACACCCTCCACCTAGTGCTCCTAAATTTGACGCTCGAATTGGATGAAAAAAAATCATGAATTTTAATTTTCTTTCATTTTAATTTTTAAGGTCACGTTGACTAGTATTTTCGTATTAAATACATTCTTTGATGCGTCCGCGAATAAAGTCGAAAAATTTGCATTTCGTCGCATAAGACTCGAATAATAATATTATTTCAAGGTAAATTTCATTCGGTATTTTGCATGCTTACATGCCCTGGAGTAATCAATTGCCCCCAAATCATGGACAAATGTAATGAAAACACTTTTGAGTTATCCTTTATTTTCAAGGCTGTACGGGTTGATACGAAAATATACGTCTTTCTGGTTATTTAGTACTACCATTGTGTATTTTAATGAAAATTTTGCAAATTTATAGCTTCTGAGTTCAATGAGTATTCGATGATCGAGTTGGGATAGGGTCGTTGTGGTGGCTGGAACGTATTTTGGAAGACCGGCGGCAGCAGGGATGTTTCATTGGAATCCCGATTCCCAGCTGGGTGAGCCCTATAAGGGGCTTCTTTGCTAACCGAATGGTACGCAAAAATATGGATCCATTGCGGTGCTGTCTAATATTGGTGTTGATTTTCTGAGTTTCTCTTCATACATTCTCCATTCCCAAAATCCTTCTTCTGCCATATTTTCGTCATCATTATTCATTTCATCCTATGATAGATTGACTCCAGCTCTTTATTCTCACCACATCATCATATCAGTGTCCTGTTCCACTTTCGTCGGTCTAGATACTGACTAAGCACCTCCATCTGGGTCTGTCATTCCACAATTCCTGCCTCACAACATCCTCACAGGAAAATCCTCTCTTTTCAATGTTGGTTCTAACTTCATCTATCCATCTTCTCCTGGGTCTTCCCCTTGGTCTTTTACCTTCTCTCTCTCTTCAAACATCATTTTAGGTCTCATTACATTTTCCATTCTCATTACATGACCAAACCATCGTATTCTGTTGCTAGCAATTCGCTGTCATATACCCTTAATATTCAGCTGTGATCTGATGCTTTCAAATCTTGTTTTCCCCACCATACTTCTCAGGAACTCCATTTCTCCTGTCGTTATTCCACTCCATTGTCTTTCAGACATTGTCCAAGTTTCTGACCCATAAAGAATCATCGGTAAATAATAAATATTGACCAATAACATTTTCGCTTTCTGTGGCACATTATTATTCCACAACAAATTTTTGATGGCCTGGAAAAATCTTCCTTCCTTATTGAGCTTATTTGAAATTTTGAGCTCTAATTTCCCATCTGAAGTTAGACTAACTTCCAGATATGTAAAACTATCAACACTCTTCAAAACCGTAGTCTTATCTGTCCCCTGCTAACTTCTTTATGTCCTTGTAGGTCTTCTGTTTCGTATCCCGTATTATTTCGCCAACATATTTATTCCTCAATCTTCCTCGATGGGATTTCCCTTCTGGTATGTTCCTTAGAATTTTATTTTGTCTGAACGGCCATATTATCATCCTTCCCAAAATTAAACGAAGTTACACAGATCTCCCACGTACGGCGCCGAAATGAAGCAAGAGGTATTTTACAGTTAAAGTGGCGTTGAGATTTAGCATATAGTATTTGGTCAATACTCAATGCCAATTGTTTGCGTAATTCACCTTTTAACGTTATAAACGATGCTTTGGAGAAAGCTACCGCGGAGTGGTTTCTTCACATGGTGGCATTCGGGATAACTTCCGCGTTGTGTCATTTTTCTGATGACAGTTTCGCGAGCATTCCAGCTCGCTTCTTCAAGTCTGAACGCGGAAGTTATCCCAAATGCCACCATGTGACGTTATTAACGAAATCAATATTTGGTTACAAAGCCGATAAAAATGAAGAGTTAGTAAAGACTTTGTGCTGTACATTTTCAATACATCTTTTCCATTCACTAGTTTTCCGACACCTACTGTCGTGAATAAGGAGCATTTAACTAAACACTTCGATGAGGTTTTATAAATTTTTTTCTGTGCACATTCAAGACGAAGAACCGCAAATCAACTTTCGGAGTACTAAGAATCTCTTGCACACAATATGCGACGTACTATAAACGAGTAGAAATTTGCAAATGTTTGGCATTATAAGAGGTAAGAGGCATAATAGTGTTTTGGTGCACTTTAATTGAACTATTGTCGTTGCTTTCAGAAGGTCATTGCCTTGGGTTTGTAAATTTCACTTACGTAATTTTTCATTTACTCTAGCCGTAGCTTAAATGAGTTTCAGCATAAACGTCGTGATGGATACGTCAATTATAATTGTAAGAAGTTTTCGAATAATTATTCGTAAACTTCTTACAACACGACGAGCTTATAATCAGCGAGTACAGTATTGCGAATTTTTCTCGAAACAAATATCCAAACGCATCAGTTTATGGCCATGATGATGAGCAGCCAATCATTGCGATGAAACTCACGACGAACGTTTGTTGCTGCAACAACACGAGACCTGCGAGGGCCAATGTGCTTGTCGGAGCTCACCCGTCGAAGACTACGTGTCTCCGCGTTCAGGAATGAACCAACGATGTGAACGGGGCCGCGTACTTTTAAAGCGACGGCCACATCATCCGGCCGCGAGGGGCGTTTTCGGAAGCACGCCCCTCGCATTCACGCCGTGAATTAATCGCAGGGCCGGGCGACGGTCTTCAGTGGGACGTCCCTGTGATGGCTTCATTTGTGCCGCCCCCTCCCAACCTCGCCCAGAGTCGTCCTCCCCTCATGCGTTCAATACCCTTTAAAGCGACCCTTCTCATTCTTGCCCTCTCATCCAGCCTCCCCTTTTCTCCTTCCGCTACCTTCTCTCTATCATAGCCTCCGAGTTACCGAGGCTTTATCGTTCCTTTTTATTTATTTGTGCCTAATCATCTCCTTATTTAATCCAATTTGGTGTCAGGTAGTGTTTATCGAAAAAGAATATAATTGACACGAAGTTAACTATTTCGTATTCCTAAGATTTCCACAGTAATAAGAACTAAGACGATGCAATTTTCCACAGATAAAAATTTTTAATCTACCCGGGTTTCGATGCACAGCATCATCATCAGGTTGATGCACTGCATCTGCACTTTTCGATGCACTGCATCATCATTACCTGATGATGATGCAGTGCATCGAAACCCGGGTCGATTAAAAATTTTTCTGTGGAAAATTGCATCGTCTTAGTTCTTATTACGTTCATATTCCACAACATCTCGCCTGATTCCTCCCATTTCCACTAATAGTAGGCTTTTTATAGTATATTGCCGAAAAGTAATGTAATAGTAATATATAAAATATATACAGTAATAAAGTAAATATAAAATATAGTAATATATAAAAATAAATAAATAATAAAAATAATAAAAAATAAAGTAATTTATAAAAAAGCCTATGTAATAGTAATTGCCAATAAAGCCTCATTTTAATAGTACTTATGCTTCTTCAAGTGCATTCATATTTATAACAAAAAGTATCCTTTTAATTGAGGTACATGACTATATCATTGCCTATGTATTTAAACATCCCCAAAATAAGATCACACTGAGGTCTTTTCCCGCACTTTTCGTAGGGGTAACTGATGAAAGTAAGTAAATGAAAGTGGTAATGTTAATCTAAACGCCTCTACTTCCATTTCAATTTAACTGTCTTGAATTTACCAAGTTAGGTCGCCAACTATCACCTTAAACGACATTATGTTGTAAAATATAGAGTTGGAAAGCCAATTGCAAAATAGAGAGTGTATTTAAACAGCCAGTGACATAGGTGACTTGAAATTACGAGTTTTTATTTTCAATGCCAAAAAATGTGTCTATAGAGACACATATTTTATCCCGTATTTAATGTTCTTGAATAACTGTTAATGAAACTGTGCTCAGGTATCCAAAATAGTGGCGATATGGTATAATAATGTGTAGAGATGCCGTAATAGTTACGTTAGATGTGCAATAATTTGTATTCGATAAATGTACATTATAAAAGTTCACGCAAATAATGTCGTGTCGGTATTTTTTCGTCACTACTACTGTACCACTATCTGCCAGCTTTCATTACTTTTAGGCATACGTCGAAGAAATACAGATAGCTTTGTAAATACCTTTTTTTGATTGTTTCAGGCTTGACTTAGTGGAAGTGATATATATCCATTTAGAATAAAAAACTTTGAAATTTTCCACACTTTATTTAAAAACTGCGACCGGTTTCACCTTAATAAGACTTCTTCTGGCAAATTCTAAAGCTTAGGACATACTATATAAAACCAGAGAAAGTTCCAAAATGGTGGGGATTGGTTTGAAATGGGGGAGAGAGGACCAGGGCGGTTAGGGCATGGCAGAGTGATGACAAAACTGGGAGGAAGGGAATTTTTTGAATGCATTTTTTTAAGCACATAGCAAGGCAAGCACACAGCATGCCTTGCTACACATAGCAGCATAGCAGCAACCCCCACCATTTTTAAACTTTCTCTGGGTATATATATATAGTATGCCTTAAGCTTCAGAATGTGCCAGAAAATGCCTTATTAAGGTGAAACCGGTCGCAGCTTCTAAATAAAGTGTGGAAAAGTACAAAGTTTTTTTGTTCAAAACGGATATTTATAAATACTGCCCAATTTTAATGCCCACCTGCCCTCAAAGGTGCAAATGACCTCAGCTGTGAACCGCCTATCCCAAAACGACTCAACAACCATCTAAGAACGATCCCTCCGGCATATGGTACGTCATAAATGGTGCATCGTAGCATCCTTCAGCCCTACTATCACCTCGGCTTGGGACGAGCGTAGGATAGGAGAGAAAGAGAGAGAGAGAGTCACCGCGGTGAGTAGGAAGAGCGGTGAAAGAGCATACGCGTGTCGGATGGGAGGAAAAGAAAGAAAAGAAAATACCGGAGCGTTTCTCCGCCTAAATTGAGACGGACGGGTCAATAATGAAAGGATCCTGCTAAAAGAGAGAAAAGAACGGTTGGCCTTTCTTTTTTTATAACCGCGGACGAAGTAAAGAAGGCGCTTTCCCCAATGAACGTCACAGCGAGGACGTTAGGTGACTGCAAGAAAGGCCTTGCGCTTCCTGATGACCCCTCAACAGGCGGGGCAATGCTGATTGCTCCGGGTATGGATAAATCGACCTGAAGAACCATGAGTTAACTTTTGAACTTAATGAGAAAGGAGAAGCTAGAAATAGGGTCGGCTATCCAAGCAGCGACGTCTAGTATTAGGGATTGCGGTGGGGAAGCTGCCTCAGTTACGTAATGGATAATGGCTGTGAAGATGAGACGCTCACTTGATGTTCGTTAAAATTATCCCATCTCATATAATTCAGCTTCCAACTTGTTATGATCATATAACTTATCAAACATTAACCAGTTTTATTTATCATTATAAACATTAATGTTTTGAATATGTTTGTGAGTGTGAAAAGGGAAAAATAAATGTCGAATAAATGTGACTTAAGTTTCTGGAATGAATTTTCGGTAGAATTAGGGGAGTCAGTGCGCGAAATGTGTAGAGGATGATGAATAATGTGGATTAAATAACCAAGCAATGAGTTTGATGCTAAGAAATGCAACTCTATGATTTGGTTGTGGTGAGAGAGTTTTAAGGAGGTGAAACAGCTTGAGTGTATATGAAATAAGAATGATTGCTTTATGAGAGTAATGCGTAATGATGGATTCCACGGGTAAATGTGATCGATGCGGTTCTAAACCGATCGATGCGGTAAATCCTAGGAGTAAGTATGAGATCTTGACAAGAGTGGAAGGAATACGTAAGGATGGGAAAGAGATTGCCTAAAAATCTTTTATTATAGCGTTTAAAGACGCTATTATTATAGCGTATAGCGAAAATCTATTATTATAGCGTTATGATTATTTAAGACTACGTGTACTTTGAAATTCTTGTGAGTGTTGAGACGTATATTGGCAATCATATGCATGGTTCTCAGTTTCCATATATTTCGTCATACGACCGCGGGTACTTAATTCTTAAATCTGTAGACTTGATTGAAAGAATTCATTTCCATCTTCAAAAGTTCAATCATAATGAAAGTAATACAATCTAAGCCAATTATAGCGCAATATAATCAACTAAATGGCAACCTTTTTCGGAAATCATTTTAAAAATATGCGTGAATTTCTTCGGCATAATAGCAGAAAAAATGAAAAATTGTAAATACTAGTAGTTGTAGTACTGGTATTGGTAGGTTGTTTATCAAAGGAGATCACCAAGTTATCTTCCATCTAGTCATCTTGTCTAGGAGCCGAGAGCAATCATAAAGATATCGACGGAATAATTTTATACGTTTATAACGACAAATTAAAAGTTTTCTGACCTTCTTCCTAAAATGAGGCATTTTTATTGACTTTGCCTACCCCTATAGGCAAGAAAGTTAAAGGTATTCAAGCTTACATCCATGAATCTTTTTTGGGAGGATGGACATTTCGAGAAATCTTTAGTCATTCCTTTTAGATGACTGCCCCTTTGGATGTGCGTGCAGTGAAGGATTGTGGGTGGGCCGGTAGAAGTTCCTTTCATTCCCTCTCGTGGGAACGACCAGGGGAAATCTACCACTCCTTCCTCGAGCGTCAGCTTTATTTTCCTGCCCGGCCCCATCGGCGGGGGGAGGGGCTGGGGAAGGGTGGAGAGCCTGGGTGCTGTACAAAGTGCGGGGATGTTGGTACAGAGATGGATGCTGTGGCAAGAGGGGACGTGTGCCGGGGGAGGAGAAGAAAAAAACCGGAAGAGAAGAACTCAAAACGCCTTTCGGGGTCCGCCCACTTCCTCGCTCTTCCCGCCGCAGTGGAGATGGAAGTTGAAGAAGGAACGCAAATGGAGAGGAAGGAGGAGAAAAGATAGAAGGAGGAGTAGAGATAAAGCAAGGGAAAAAAGCAAAACGAATGAGTCTCATCTCCTTTTTCCTTCTTTCTTCCTCGGCGTACCCTCGGGCTAATTTAGACCTCGTCCTCTACTGCCACCGTTACTCTCCGCCTCGGACATTTCCCTCTTCCTTTTTCCCCCCTTTCCTACCCTTTATCCTTAAAGAAGGAGAGAGAAGATAATGGTCCGCGGAAAAATGTTTAAAGGGAATAGGAAATGTGGCAAACTAAACGACCAGGCTTAGAATAGGAGACGTTCCCAAAGGCTCTTTACTGAGTCGGGATTATACTTCTTTCCTTCATGGATTAGGCTGTGAGCTTGTTCCTGAAATCATTTTAGCATTAGTCGGCCAACATTGCGATGATCACTCGGCTTATACTCAAATCCAATACTGAGGAGACGGTCCTGCTGCATTCCTCCTAAATATTAATAGGTTTGGATTTGTAATTTGCTATTTTTTCCTCTCAGTTGCTGCTGAATGTTCAAATTTTCCCTTATGATTTCATAAATTATCTTCCCTTGTAATTTTAAACCTGCTGCTGATCTTAGTAGTTCAATTTTGGCTAATGCCATGCTCTTTTTGTCCCTTTTCTTAGAGAACCTACATCTCGCTACTGTACAAAACTACCAGAAATGCCAACGTTTATTAAATTTCAGTTTTGTATACTTCATTGCATCATTTTGTAGGGTTTTATGAGTTGCCCCACATATATGTTTGAATTTTCTAAGTTTATTTTAAACGTATTGGTCTGTGATGGGGGAAATTTCACCCCCGAGATAGTTCTAGCTAGACACTTGCTGTAGGGTATTGTCATCATGAGGATTTATGCATCGTCTATTGAACTATAAGCACTCAGTTGTCATTCCCTTCACGCATTCTAAGTATTTCATTTCTCCATGAAAAAATCAAATCTTCCCAACCCTGGACCCCGTGAACCCTCCAAAACGAATACATTTGCATTCAAATCTGCATAATACCCTCCGAAACGCCGTAGGGGCTTGTGACAGAGGGTGTCAGGACACTAGTCATGGAAATGGAAGGGAAAAGGAAGGGGGAGAGGATAGAGGTATGTTGATTTTTACGTAGTATCCCAGTGTCAAACTCAGTTTTGTTACAGTCATTAATGATGCGATGGAAGAGAGAATTCTTGAACCTATCATTTGGGCAGTGCATTACTCTCATGTTTTCGCTTCTGTCAGTTCTAGATATGTAGTGCCGGATCATTATAATACCGTCCGTCTCACTCTTAAACTCACCTGATTTGAAAATTTCGGGTACTTTGAGCCTGGCGTGTAGCCTCTGAGTCTATAGCGGCTCCCAGGGTAGTTATTCTATCAGCTGTGCTTAACTCCCTGTTCATTCGTAGCCGTTTTGAACGATGCGGCGGCTTTCTTTTGCACTGTCTTTATTTTGCAAATCAAGTATTTCTGTGCATGGTCCCAAGTGCTCACGGCGTACTCGAGGTGTGGCCCAACCAGAGCGAAATAGTACCTATCTCTATGACACTTTTTCATTCGAGAACATTCCTAGTATTTGCTTGATAAATCTTAGTTTCTTTAATACAGCACCAATGCTGGGAGGGAAAATATCGTCTGAGGCAGTTTATAGGGAGAAGGACGCATGCAACGGGCCAATTTTCCACAACGCTGGACTACTCGCGTAAGGATAACGAACAGGAAAACAAACGCTGTGCGAGATGATGGCTCGATTGCATACATGTTACGTGCGTGGAAGGTCCTTCCACTATCAGGAGCTGCAACTGCATCTAGGAACTTCGATCTCCAGAAAAATACTTTCAAATTCTTGAGCGTCCTGTTTCTTTTTTGCCTTAGGGGTTGTCAACCAGCGCCTTCGTTTCGTGAGAAGCGTGAAAAGGGAGTGGTTTTCGTCTACGGGGAAATATCAGAAGTGTGCGTTCACCAGTAAAATAGCACATGTATGAATTATTTATAGAAGCACTATAGTATAGAAAATATAGTTTAGCGTGGAAATGTTTGCCACGGTTATCATTGTCTTAAGTGCGCAGTCAATAGTCCAAGCTGTCGTTGCATGCATATTTTCCGGAAACCTCTAATAATGTAAATGAATCATACTAATAGTGTTAAAAGAACCAAATAAAATGATATTTATTTCTCATTTGGCAGTTTGTTTAATTCATCAAAGCTGAATATTGAATTTTTTAACCAATCTAATGGTGGAAATAAGCAACGATTACCCATACAAAAATACAGAAAAAATTCGTTGTTATTTGAAAAACTAAAACTATAAAATATAGCAAACGTCCCTTGTATTATGTAAATGGCACAATGCACATTAAAATTGGAAATATTTCGAGAATAATGCTCTTAATGCTAATTTAAGCTCTTTTTTCCGGGATATGAAGCTCGGCAGTGTGATTGTCTGCGAAATGAATCCAATTTTTTTCAAACTAACGAATTCCATTCGTTATCCCTCTAATAATAGATTTTCTAAGCTTTCCAATGTACACGATATATTTATTTTCATAATCAATTTTTTTAATAATGAAAGATAATCATCGGCATTTTTACACTAACAGCCAGCTGGAATTTTCGGAGTAAAAGCTCAGTAGAATTAACGTGAGCCTGCTTCCAAGGTAAAGAGTTTTCTCGAAGTGAATATCTGAATTTGTGAAAGAACTGATGATCTAATTAATATTTGACATCAACACTCTCGATATCTGACAGGAGCCTTCTAGAACCTTCCATTGTCATCCCATATTATACACCATCCGATACAACGATTAAAACGCCCTGTCTAACGTGACATGAATTTTAACGGTAATAGGAAGTCACGATGAATTGGGACAGATGTATTTTATGTTTCATATGCGAGCATTTTATCCAGAAGTGGTGTTGTTTATTACCCAAGGTAAAAAATAGTATTGAAGAGATACTTGGATAAGCCATAGCCTCTGATATAATTTATGGTATTTTTAACCAGGAAGGACAAAGACAGTTATGGGTTGGGTTAGTATTGAGAACAAGATTTCATTTTATTTAGTTCCACTTAATCATAATATTGTATGAGGTCTCCGTGTGCAACGTGTAATGAGACATTATGCAATTATGAAAGATGTTAAATGTGTCTTTTTATCGGCATAATCTGTATGTGTGCTCTTTGTGGAATTAAAAAAATAAAATAAAATGAAGCAATAAGTACTTACTGAAAAAATGGCCACTCTCTCACAATGACGCAACGAGCTGTTTATGACAGGCAATGATCGTTTAGGATTTCGGATTATTTTAGCAATAAAGAAATAGGAGAAGGATGAAAGGTTGACATATTTTGAGCGAATTTTGTGTGTGACACCATCACAAACGCTTTTGGCGCTATCATCATGTCATCGTTCCTCTAAATAACGTCGCTCTCCCATACTATGCGACATGTGACATGTACCGATAACATTATCTGGATGGAGAATTTCCGTTACCATGGATGAACTTTGGCTCCACCATCATGCCTGAACGATGTTAATGTCAGTCTCTTTGACCAGTTAATGTGAAAATGAGCCCACCCACTTATTAGAAGGGAGATTTGATAACTTAAGGTTGAAAAATCAGTATCCTTGCTTTCAGTTTTTCTAAAAGATAAAATTGATTAGGATAAGTAGTAAAAATATGCAAACAAATTTTATGCAAAAAAATTGTCACTGCATAAAGTTTGCATGAGCAATAAACCTAGAGGGTGTAACTTATCGTGTTAAAAAACTGCGAATCACATTGCTTGGGTAAAATAATTGATTTAACTAAAGTATTTCTATTTTTTTGACAATTTAGAGGTAGAAAGTTCTAGTGTCGTAGTTTTATATATGTATTTGTAATTTATGGAAGATGTGCATATTATAACTCTCCCTGCATCTTGTGTTGCATATCGCAAAAAATTTGAGTTGCATAGTTCGTGACATATTCGTCATTTACTATGTACCTACGAGATGTACCATATTGTGGCGTCATTTTGAAGTTGAAGCCTGGATTTAGTTGCTTTGCGGTTTTGAAGTAGCTTATAACCTGATTTACATGAAAACCAACTCTCGTTGTGGCAGTAACTCTTTTGTATTTTCGTTCGTTAAAGAAAAATTCTCCGAACATTCACTAGTTACTACCATGCTTACACAAAGTACTAATGGTATTTAAGGACCCCATAACGCTTTTTAGTCGTGACAAAAAGTAAAACTTGATACAATTCTATTTTTTCATTAATTTGATTGATTTTGACGTCTATTACGTCATCTATTACGTAACTTTGTAATAATTGACAAATTTATAGTAAAAAAAGTTACCCAGCCTTACAATCCCTTTGCGGAATAGTAAAAATATTTACCTTGACAATAAGGCAATAGACTTCGACATTGATCGAATCAATATAAACACGAGTGGAATTTTACCAAATGTTTATTTACATCCTGATTAATGCTTTTAGGTCCACAAAATACCTAACGCCTGATCCATCAATCAAACCGACTTTTATTGTAACGACTTATCTACTTCCTCGGCAGGGTATCCAGGGAATAGTTTAAATGCACATGCCTCCATAGGATGCTTCCCAAAAATGCGGATCAGCTAAGTTTTGCCCGTCTAACTTGTGTTGTACACTCTGGAAACGGAATTCCTTCACGAAAACATTTTTTTTGCCGTGCATGATTTTAGGGTTTCCGGGCTTTTAAACTTCCGAAGAATTTTTAAAGGAGACAGAGTAACAAAGTTCTCGCCTTCATCAATCTAAATATTATATTTTTTGCAGTTTAATTAAAACATCAAATAGCTCGTTAAGCTTAAATATCAACAGGACTAAGTTTTTTAAGCTCGCTCAGAGGGGTTGTGTCATTCGCAGAATTAATTTCGGGGAAAGGAGGAAAAAATCGTGGAACTTTACCCGCTGAAGGCCAATTTGTAAAAATAAAACCACGTCCTACGCTTTTTCGTGAGCCATAAACTTTAATCCTTTTCTTCATGGGTAATTAGAACCCCAGCAATGAACTGCAGGTTTATATTGGTCTATGCAATTACAGAATATACTTCTACAATATTTATTCAAAGATGCGACGAAAACGATTTTCATTCTCCAAGTTTCATTGGATATTTAGTCCATAAATAAATAAATAAATATTGCAAAGCAAGGAGCAGTTGTAGTTGGTGTGAAATACATAATTAAGCACTTCCCATAACTTCTTAAATATTTTCTTGCACCCGAGTCTTGGCTCTTCGACGGTCCATGATTGATTAGCTGAATGAGATGACGGTAAATCGTTCTCGTGGGGAGGATTTATGGCTTCGCTCAAACGTAATCGTTATTTTTGTGATGTCATACACTAGAACGCTCATTGGGAAGCTAGCAAGGAAGCTTAAGCAATCGTTTCAGTTTATACCTACCGTGCCCAGAAATTATTGCTTTATTAAGTTCCTACAAAATTTAAAAAAAATATCGCAATAAATGTTGCATACTTTTACATTACTTACTCATTTTGGTCTTCCCATGCGATTCCAACCATTGGTTCCGCTTAGAAATGCCTCTTATAATCATTTTTAATTCACCACTTCCATTTTAGTTAAATATTGACTTAAGTTTTGACATGCTTGCTATCCTTCAAACTGCACTTACCATACTTCTTTTCTTATACTTTATCCTTTCTTTGAGTATTCACAATCCCACTTTTCAATCTATTTAATACGTTTTTATCGCCTTTCATTCCTCCCAAATTCTTTTCCTTGGTCTTATTCAATCTTACTGCTCAAAAGCCTCTGGTTAATGCTAATCCTCCTTCCAAAAACTCAAAGTTTCTGAATAGAATATGAAACTCAAACATCTTGATATCTCAAAAAACCTCCGCTGATATTATTTAAGTTTTAATGCCATTGATAAAAATTTATGAAAGTAATCAGCAACTTATTTTTGGCTGGATGCTTCTCATTCCCTAGATTAGGGATGAAATCTATTGAACCAGGCAACTCTAATTAAAAGCTATGAAAAATGTTGCATGACACTCGATGCATAATAAGGGATAAATGTAAGACCTATCTGTATTTTTAGGCATCATAAAGGTAGTTGTTTTACATACAGGTTGGTATAAATATTAGTTTACTGAAGAATATGGCTTTTATTCTTACCTTATAATAAAACATGGTAAAAAAGGAAGTAGACATAATTTCTTTAGCCACCATGAAATTTCTACCACTTAATTTTTATTTTTTTTCTCTATAATTAATGGTATCAGTACTCATTGACTCTAATCCAGGATAACTTTATGATGCTACATACATTTAAAAGGAGTCTAGTTTAAATGTATTATTTTTGGCACAAAATTGGTTTGCATTTTGATGTATAATATAAGAAAATGGTACACTTATGATGGACATGGATTTCTAGAATTTTGAAGTCCTTTGAATTTATGGTCCAAACTCCGTAGTTGCCGAGCCATGTCAATGAAAAATTTGCCTTTGAATCATTTAGTAGTTATCTTAAAAATACCAAAAACAGTGAAATGCGCTAATAGGTATGATAAAAAAGCTTGCACAAGTTGTTCTTACAAATTTTTCCTTTTTTCCTTCAAAATTTATGCTCATATGTTTTAATTTTCCGGATTGTAACCGAAATTGAAAAATGTTTTCTTCTTTAAAAATGAAATAAATTCTTCTTTAATTATACTTTTCTAACTTCTTTTTCTTTTTCAGGTATGCGTGAAAGCCTATCTCTCTATTTATCCCCATCACTTACCTTTTTCAAAAAGAAACCCTTTAGATTTCTTATAATCACCCTAACACTAGCTACCTACTACTAGTAAATCTCTCAATACACCCGGATCACTTGCAGGTATATTGCAATGTTGATTGCTCATAAAATTAAACTATCATTTCCGATTGAACTAAATTCATTTTTACTAGTATGCGGTTAATTTTCTAACATTTGAATTTTATATTACGCTGATACATTTTCCTGGTATGCATATATTTCTTTTTATCCAAATATGCTTTTATTGCATTCGGAATAGGTATATTCACATTGTTAATTTTACATATAAATGCTTTTGATTGGTTGATAATTGTTCATGTGTACTTCGTTGTTGATATGTATGTACACCTGTTTGTTTGGTTTGTGCTCTTATAGTATTTTTTCAATTTCTGTATGATTGCAATGGGCAACTCATCCCAGGACAATAGTTTTTTTTCTATTGTATTCTAATAGTGTATCGGTTAAGGTGAATTCCAGATTTAACGTAACCATTTACTCTAGGATAAAATGAGGAAATCAGAGCCAACGTTTTTCATTCTCTGAGAAAACTAATGAATTTTAGTTTCTCCCTTGAATCGCCCTGGTGCAACTTTAATGGCGCATGCCGAGGAGACCTAGAGGTCTAACTCATCCGCGGTTCACGAAGAGATGGGCACGTGACTCGGAGTGGCCACCCACTGGGCGGGTTCGTGCAGGAGGCCATTAAGGACGCTTCCCATCCTCCCACGCGCGCATTAACATCATCTGGAGAGAATTTCCTCACCGTTTACTCTTCTATTCATTCAAAAAAAAGGCAAAAAAACAAATACATTTGCACGTGGGCATTCACCACGAGACGACGATAAATAACGAGCCAATTTTGTGTATACATTTCCGCAGTCCACCCACGCCCCAAATATTACTTATTTAGTAAGGAAGAGAAGGAAAAGAATAAGGGAAAAATGGCAACAGCGCAATGAGTTGGTTCATCCGAGGGCCTTGTTATGGTGGTGAATCCTCTCTGCGGAAAATTCCGAGAACTAAGTAGGTGAATGGGAAAATACTCCGAAGGGGAAATAGCTGTGTGGAAGTTTTTATTTTGTTCTTTTATTCGAAAAGAATTTTTCACAAAAACAATCTTGGCGTCAGGACCTCTGGTCGACTTTGCGGGCTTAAGAAGTCCCGGAAAAACTTTACTCAGAAGCGAGGTGGAGGTAAAAAATATATAAAAGAATCAAAGTGAAAAAGTGAGAGACTATTTTTTTAAATTTAACCTTCCTCGTTTTTTTCCTTCTCCAAAGCGTCTCTCTTCTGGGAAATCTTCTCCAGGAAATTGCTGGAGGGAGAAAGGATAAAAGGGAGAGAGTGTGTAGCAGGGGTTTGCCGGTGTAAGAACTGGTCTTCCTCCTCGGAAATTGGATTAAAAGCATTCCCGGGTTTAATTTCAGGGCTCCAGGTCCAACTCGGAGGAGTAAATACTGGAGGAGGAGCAGACAGTGAGAGAAAGATATTCACGCGTGTGTGGATTGGATGTGAGAGGATTTAGAGGGGTCTCTGGCCCCAGGGCCTTGCGGTCTTTGGGCCCAATAAACGTCCCCTTCCACCCGCGTCTTTTCACTTCTCCCAAGCGCCTGGAATATATTCTGAAAACGAAACGAAAGCTTATTTCTTTTAATGGAGATCATTATGGTTTCGTCCTTCAAGGCGTGTGAGGTTTGATTTACGTTTGATTCACGCGTGTGAATTCCAATGAGTTTGTATGCGTAGAAAAATTTTGAGGACACCGGGACAGGCCACGGTGATACCATTACGGAAACTCCCGCCAGAGCACGTAATTGCGAAAATTCCATAGGGGAAAAATGTTTGGCTCTGACCGGGACTCGAAAATCGGGATAGCGTAAAAATAAAGTAGCAGTTAACTAATAGAAATCTCTTTCTCAGGACACTTAGTACCTCCCAGCAAGATAATATCTCTCCCTCACCTTCCTCACGATGCAAAGACAGATATTCTTTCTCTTGACTATTATTCTTGGAGCTTGGCTGCCATCTCATACGAAATCACGAGAATCGGAGCCATGCTCCAAACCACTGGATTTTCTTCTCATTACGTAACTTATATATTAATTAAATGATTGTGTTAAAAAGATTAGTAATTTATTAGGTGATTATGACCTCATCTATCAGTTAAGGCAACAACAGGTTCAAAGTAATGCGATTAAAATAATATTGCTGTCATATTACTGCTGATACTAAAGAGATTGCTCTTTGAGAAGTAATTAGTAGGAAGCTCTCGTTGACATTCAAATCATTAGCTTCCAATTCTCTAAATTAGAAATTGATGCGACCTAAATAAGCATCCTGTAATGAAAACAAGCTTTTTACCCGAAAAGCGCTAAATAACGTAGCTAGTATCAATAAACTGAACTTGATAATTAAGGATCTCAGGTTTTACCGAAAAATAGATTGAAGGAAAATGTATCGAGTTTCCCACTGGGTAGCAGTGTTGTTCAGCACCGATGTTTCTGTGTTTAAGTCTGCCAGACGCCATTCACCATGAAGACGATGGCAGACTTGGCCCTCTAAACGTCGCTGCTGAATATGAGATTTCTTCCATGAACCTGTGATAATATTGGAATGACGCTTTGATTGCTTATTATACTTGGTGTTAGATTTTAAAGTCAACACCACGAACTGCAAATTTGGAAAACAGTTCACACTGTCACCATTCAGCACTGTAGTTTTAGAGCCTATAAGAAGGCCAAACGTGATTTTACAGTGCTATTTTTTGTCCAAGGAAATTATTGGAAAAAGTATACTAGTTCACGAGAGATATTAGAGGATGGAGTTACAATTGTTATCTTATATAAAATGGCGGCCTTATGCTGGTGAACGTTTTTATAGATGCTACTTCCTCAAGTATACGTGCACAAGGTGAAAGTAACACGGCGATTTCTAAGTCATACGCGTAAATACAAGTACACAACCGGAAAACCCGTAAACTTCCTTCCGTACATTTACGAGGTGAAATTCGTTGACTCGACTTCCATGTTGGGCGACTAATACTCCCTTGAACAATTGTCTAATCATTTTGAGATTAATGTCTGCAGGATTCATTTAAGTTTTTAATGGAAGGGTTTACGCGACAGTGCATGTATGTCAGAGCAATAACATCGACGACAGTTTTGTGGAAAAGGAGTGCAAGGTGACTAAACTTGACAATAGTCCACTCTTTTAGCCACGAGTGGAAAGTAATGTCAACTGTTTATTCATACAACCGGATTCATCAAATGGAAAATCAACAATATATGTATATTTATTCCTTTTGAGTTTCCATAATGCATTTCTGTTATTTTATTGGAGCGCAGAAAATCGGGTACAGAGGATGCAGTGGATTTTCTAAAACTTCGACCTTCGAACTTCTAAAGTTTCGACCTCAAAATCAAATTTTAAATTCCAGTAGTTCTGCTACCTCGGAATATAAAAAGCAATTTTGACCCTTGTTTATTGTTTACTGAAGGAGAATATTTCTAGCTACATTTTCTTATTCAGACTCACTGTCCTCAGATGTTTTTAATGCTCATTTCAAAGAGCCATTTCTTCGCTATATCACACCATTTTGACAGTGAACCATTTACGTCAAATGCTGAAGTCATTCCTCTATTTAGAGTGTTGTGCTCTCTCAAAAGTTATGCTCGTCGCTTTTGTGGTGAACGTTGACGGTCTAAAACTATTCAAGAATTTTTGGCTTGAAAATAAATGAGAGCGGATGAAGAGAAGTGCCATCGGCATCACTCTTCTCTTGACGAAAGACAAATATCATTACCACTCAAGCCCTTCCCGAAAACAATACAATTTTTTTAAATAAAAAATAAGTAAAACCTTCCACAGAGACTGCCGGAAACTTCGTTGGCTTGTCTTATACGGGAGAAAAATAGCCGCTGAAAATGATACATAAAATTTGATAGACTTTGGTTGCAGGTGCATTTAAAATAAAAGTCACCCGATTTTCTTCTCCAAGAGAGCTTCTGATTCCACTTTTATGTGAATATAGCTTGCAATGACGCGTAGGGATAAGAATATTTCTTGGAACACAAAGGTACCGATAAAGAATCCAAGGGCTTCCTTACCATCACCTAGGGCAAGCACGAAAACAATATAAATCCCCTTTTTCGCTCCACAGTGAGTGGTAAAAAAATCGATCTAGGCTATAAAGAAATCAGTGGTGGTAGTCGAGAGGCAAATTCTAGTCGATTGCTTTGCAGTGAAGCTTATGTTTATTGCTGACATTACATTTCTCTCAAAAAAGACTGCACCAGTTTTGACTCGTTGAGCATATCTGCTAGAAACTACCGTGATTTGACCTATGGCATAATTACGTGAACCGTTATAACAACATATCTCGTAACCTTGAAAAAACTTATCAATCTGACCCAGAAAAATTTCAATCGCGGAACAAAGGTGGCAAAACGCAGTATATCAGTGTGATTCGTTGGTATCCATTAAGATAAAATGAAATCCACGTCAACCTTGCTTCAGGGCCGACCATGGGAGTGATTAGAGAGTGGCATATTTTAATGGGGGAAATATGGGTTTATATAAGTAGGAGAAATGGAGTTATTTCATAATATTCAATTTAGTCCGTTCATTTAGCCACAATGCATAAATATTTGGTGCTTGGAATTCGGTTATAAAATTACATGCAAATATACTAGAAAATAGATATGAGCATGGAAATTTTATTTTTACCCTAGGAAAATTGTAATGGAAATCGTAAATTGAATGAACACTCTATAAGCCTAAAATATAATTAAATCCTCTGCTTTTTGCATATTTATTTTCCTATTAGTATCTACCTGTCTATTTTAATATTTAAGAATGATAACAATAGTAGCTCAGCATGTTTGACATATCTATATGATATAGAGAAATCAAGAAAAGTGGGTTATGTCCTGCGATGGGCACAGAACTTAAGATAATTTGTCATTAGTTGAATTAAATATATTTATTGAGTTACCAACTATCTTTTTAATTCATATAAAGAAGAATTAATGCTTTATAAAGGAATGAAATGATATGTTTTAGATATCTAAACATTACACTTTTCTAACACAAAAATTCAGCAACATGTGAAATAATGACTAGCGAACTGAAAAAAATACTGTTACCCGCTATTATCGACAAACTGACGGATATCTACGCCATTAATCTCTCTTTGTGGCAGGCTTTTAGCTCGGATTACAGATAAGCAGCAATATTGGATGGGAAATGTTTTTAGCCATCGGTGTGAGTCAGACACATTATCTACTGCGGAAAGTATTGGTACTCATATTTTCATAATTCTATGTAGTTTGCGAAGATGCTGTGTAACGATTAATGTGAAATTTTAATTTAACATTTAATTTCACAAACAAAATATGTGAAGGCCTTGGCTGGGTTTAATCACTTGCTGGGTGTTGATAAAAAATTGGTTTTGTGGATTGTCGTTCTTTTTCAGATGAGACATGATTTGATTCTGAGAGAATTTTGAAGAATTATAAGGCTATTGTGTGATCTCTACGCTGATTGAGTTTGATTGTCTTATTTTATCATCTGTAACCTTTAAACCATACCTCAGTATTTATTTTTTTAATTTGGCATAATTTTTGTTTAAATGTTTTATTTTATTTTAGTGTACAAATGTCTGATTGTTGAAATGTTTTGGTTGCGAAGGTTTTGTTTGGGAGGGGAGATGGGTTGTTAAGTATGAAGGAGAGCAGGCTGCTCTGCACGAGTGAAAAGGGCTAAAAAAAAAAGAAAATAGAAAATAAGTGGTAGTAATTTGTGAACACCGTCCGACGCTACACATCCTTAGTGTTCTGTGGCCTTCGGTGGTAATTTTATCAAAATTAACTGGCGTCCTGAACAATAAAAAAGCCAATATACCCTTGCTCTACCATCGAGGCACTAAGCTGGCTTGGGACGTTTGGCATTTGGTGCTATAGTTTCGTAGTCCTATTGTAATTGCATAATGATGAGTAAATATCAAGCATAAGTTATCAAAATGCTTAGAAATAATGAATATTATCGAGATAAATCAGCAAATTAATATTTTTCCTTTCATCGTAGTAGTAGTATTTTGTTTAACGTGCTTCGACGGCTAAGGTCATATCGCACATACTGTCTGCCACGTGCAGACAGGGGCAACAGCACTCGGACGAATAGGCGGATCACCCCTCCAAACTCCAGCCGAGCCCAAGGATGCTTAACTTCGGTGACTGATCGGGAACCGGTGTTTCCATCGTGGCAGGCCGTTGCCCTCCTTTCATCGTCCAAAATCATACTCCGTTTGTAGTAATTCCATTGAATTTTGTATAATCGTCACATGGTTTTTTTGCTGTTTACTTAAAATACGTAATAATTATACATTCCCCGCGGAAACCCATTTTTTTTAGAGAAATCCAAAATAAAAATATCGCAAAGCTCTCACCACACCTAGGAAAGCATCGAAACTCGTTTATTTGAACATTTTGGCCAATATGCTTTTCTGAAATTACCTGTGTATTTGTAGCAACCGGAGTAGAATTACATTTATGAGACTATTTCCTCCATTACTCTTTCAATTTTGTATTCTTTTTTAATGTACCTTTTGAATGCAATATTATTTGAGTCAATGCAATTTTATTTTTTCGCCATAAACGTGTAAAAATTCAATTAGGATTTTTCCATGGGCAGAGCGAATTGCTCTTTCGAGAGTACTGATTAGAAAACCTTACCAACTAAAAAAAAATATTTTAGTTATTACTACTCGCCACTCCTTGTGGATGTGTTTTCTTGGAGTCGCGGCTAAGTGACTGTAAAAATATTGGTTACTAATTGTAAGTTAAATAAGCTTAGTCAAGAATCTTTGCCAATTTGAAAACGAAAATGGCGTTCAACCAAAAGACTCTGCTATTTTGAGATAATTGAAATTCTATTTCTCCGAGAATATTTGTTTTCAGGGTGAACGGTTATCAGTGATCGTGGGGTGTTTGTTTTTTTGGAATCATAAAATTTATCGGAAGTTCCAATGTCCCCAAACAAGCGATGCCTTTGCAAATTCGCACACAAACGCTATTGGAATGATAAATATTACGGACGTAATAATTTTTTGACCTCGCGTAGTTTGGGAGGACTCGCTTTGAATATCCGAATTTGATTCACTGCTTGACTTAGCTCCATTCTATTCTTCCCTGGCTTATGTAGCCCGCCTTCGATGAAGATGAAATGACGCAGTGTTTTTTTTTAAGGTTGTTGATTTAATAAGAGCGAGGAATAATTCCAATCTTATCATCCAGTATCAATATTTAGGTTGAGGGTTATGCCTGATTCGTTTCATGGAAATCTGCGCTCTTGTGGTGTGATTTTAGCGAGAAATACAGATGTAAAATATTTTCTTAATCCCGCATTGCTATAAGAGCTGTCATTTTTCTGAATTTGTGATTTTACTGCCAGCACTTTTCGTGTAGGATGTGCGAAGACTGCCAAGGCTCTTTTCCGGTTTTTAAAGAAAGGCCATTAAATTCAGGTATTTAAAGTTGGGCCGATATATCGGCCCATGGCAGTTTTCGCACATCCAACGTGGGCGAATATATCGGCCCGCTGACAGTGAAAGGGTTAATCGATACTCTGTACAGTGTATCTTATATTAAACGTGATAGTTTTAATTGCATTTTATAAAATGGAGAGTGTGATATTTTTGGTGAAATTTTGATCTCAAAGCTTATTCCACGTTGTTTATA
Source organism: Pyrrhosoma nymphula (assembly GCA_963573305.1). Taxonomy (NCBI): domain Eukaryota; kingdom Metazoa; phylum Arthropoda; class Insecta; order Odonata; family Coenagrionidae; genus Pyrrhosoma; species Pyrrhosoma nymphula. Next base: position 44,389,923 of record OY754337.1, on the reverse strand, counting down.
CTGAGTCCTTAATTCAGATCAACTAGGTGCCTCGAAGGCCTCACACTGCTCAGTGAAAATCCCCTTAAAACCTATGCCTACGTTTCCTTAATGAACAAGGGTAATGTGAACTGTTTGAACGTAATCCGGGATTTCCACTTGAGAGAACTTAAAAGCATTTCCATCCATACCAATGCCGTTAGCCTAACCCTTAAATCGCATTTATATGCAAATGAGACGTGAACAGTGAAAGCCGCGAGCATTAATTGTAGTCCGTTTCCCCCACACAAGGTGAGCTCAGGAAACGACTCATAAACCCGAAGTGAGTCTAGGTAAACCGCGACGGTGTCAAGTGAATGTGACGCCATCTAGAATTGAGGGTAGGTACTCATTAAAGCCATGCTCGAAATGAGAGTCAACTGTACTTTGCTTGCTCTTGTGCAGCAAGTAGCCTTGTTGGAAGGCTGCTCGACACCACTAGGATGGAGGACAAGGATCCTTGTATACCTCCGTGTAGCGAGAACACGTTGCCCCTATACTGCGCTTGGCAACACACAGAAGACATCTGCAGATGTCTTCTGTGTGTTGCATGCATCATTACTGGGTCAATTGTGTATGAATATACTGTATCACTGGACATTTTCATTTCAGTCAGCAACAGTGTTTAAATTGCAACAGCCATCTCAATCCGTCATTCTTTAATTTTATCTTGTCAGCGTTGGTCATTATTGTCCACATTATTAACCGGCAGGAATATTTAAAGCTTTACTTAATAGGAGTTCGATCAAGAATAGTCATGCACATTTAAATGTTTCCCTATGATCCACCGCAGAGGCATGTGGCTGAAAGGACTGTCAAAGAGCATTTTCAATTCCCAAGAAAAAACCGTAGCTTGGAGGGAAATTCAATCATGCTTCATGTTTTCACAAAGCTCTTAAACGTAAAAATATTTCTCGAAAATAATGGCCATGCCCTTCCATATAATGACTAAAATTTTAGGTTTAAATAGCAAGCACTAATAGTGCCAGAAATTTTCTTTACCTGAAATGAATCTCTTCTTGAATTAAATGCTACTCCACATATTTTTTAATTCAGAGGCGCATTGATTTCCCTCTTAGATGAATTTTTGAAGTGTTTTAAAATAGATCTAAGAACATGCCTAGTATTAAGAAGCTCTGTAATTTTTTCTTTTATTTACACTTCAGTCTCGCACTACGCCTGCTACTGGTTCCCTTATCGCAAAATTATTGAAATGCTCAAATAATTTGGGGACTTTTTTAATATGCGTAGACAATTCAGGGAAATCGGCAAACATGAGAAGCTTAAGACAGACTTGATGCAAGGCAGGTGGATGGTTCTATTAGTAAATCTGAGAGAGAACCATAAAATATAAGTAGTAGACTATACCTAACACTAAGACGGCTTACCCAAAAATTTTCAACACCATTGGTGGAACTCCCAACATTCATAGTTGATAATTATTATTTCATTCACCAGGTTGATTAGTAAATGTTTTACGTATCGCAAAGTATTTCTTAATTGCGGATCGCCATCTTAGCGGCTTAGCGGCTTTGTATTCGGTCACCACATCCTCCTAAGGCTCCTTCGACGGGAGGATATGAAACCTTGAATCCCCAAAGGGATCGCTTTCATTCGAAATCCCTCCTCCCCATCTCGGAAATTATGAAAATATTATTCACCACGCCTCCGATAATATTCATTCCCGAGACGCCGTCCGTATAACTTATGCATATGGAAGAGACGAGGGTGGACGGTTAGGGCGGGGAGGGAGAAGAAATTGGGTCAAGTTCCTCCCCTCATGCCCCCCCTTTTCCCCCCGCCATCAAGAAACATCATTATTTTACATCGGAGACTCTGACCAGAGTGGTGCAGGATTACGGCGAATTCGCTCTGTTCGAAAAAATAACCTTCGTGCGGGATGGGGAAAACCTGAACTTAACATTGTGAGAGGTGGGCGTTGACGTGGAATTATACATGGAGAAATTAATGTTTTTTAATACCTACATCAGTTTTTTTATTGACTTTATAATTAAATATTATATATAATTATATCAGTATAGTACTCATAAATTCACCTGCAATATGTTGAAATAAATTGGCACCATTAGAATGCAAATATTTACTCTGACTTGGTTGACAGTCTCGAGCCTAACGATATGGAAATCGTTCATCGTAGGATTGAAAGGTGCACTTTACTAACACTGCAATTGGCACTCTATTTTATTGATCAATGAAATGCAGTTTGGAAATTACAGTGTTAGTAATTCACCTTTCATTCCCTCAATTTATTCAAACGTCTGATTTTCTAATGCTTAGTTAATAAATTTATCTACAATGATATAAAAACAGCGTTTATTTTTTTATATACAAAACTGCCAGTTTGTTAATGTAAGCTTAATGTTTGGGGGATGGCATTCACATCAGTTGTCGCGTCGACAATATTTTTAACCAGAATTTGTAAACCTAGATCTTCATCTTACAAAAGACCTCTTTTAAGCCCTTATTTTTTTTATTTATACCGGAGGACGTCCCACAACGAGCGTGTTTTGCCTCGGAATTAAACAGAAAAACGTACAATTACGACCATGATTACGACATTACGACACGGTGTCAAAATCTTCTCCGGAGAAGATCACCTCTTTTGTAGTGGGGGTAAGGCCCATGCTCGGCGCGTGAAACAGCAAAAATTTCAAGACATCCGGGTGACTTGATTGCGTCCCATCTCAGGAATTGCGAGAATTCGGCTCATCTCCTGTTTCCCTGCTCTGCGCCTCGCGTCTTAATAAGCAGACTTCGGCCCCCGGCAATCCCCTTACCTAAAAACGCTAATGGATGCACGACCAAATCCGCTCGGGGAAACTCTTGTCCTCGCGTTCAAATCCGCACCTCCTTCTAGGCATGCTGGTAAATTAGTGTCTCGTTATCGACAGGAGAAGGATCGTTGCAATGCTCAATTGCTGCGGTGAGCTAGGAGTGCATAATGTATTGATTATGGCCGCCCGCTACTCGCCTTCGTACGGCGTGTTTTTTGTACTAATGGAATAGCAAATATGGCATATCCATCCGCGGGGAATTCACATTTTCCTCACTGTGCTCCACAGATCCTTTGGGATTTTGACTTATTCTTCACAAAGGGACCTCCATGCTTACATTTCCTTCGTTGCATTTACAGTGCGGAAACAGAATGTATGAAAAGAGCTATTGAGACGAAGACAATGTAAAGTAGGCACTCATTGAGGGGTAAGCTTGACTTTGAATCTACTAGCGCTGTCCTTGAAAAGCGACGCCATTTTGGGTTCTAGAACAACTAGGAAACCGTGGTTGCGAATTCACGTACAATGCACATCGATGGCTCAATAGATTAGAAATAGTTTTGTAATATAGATGCTGTATTATTGTGCTCAGTTCATACAATAGTTAGATAAGAGTATGATAAAAAATGTGCTTATTTCTTTTCAAATGAAAAGTACGCAAGTTTAAGCAGAAAAAATTATAACTAACCCAAATAAAAATTGTCAATTTAAGCAGTTATTGTTGAGAAGGCAAATATATCGTAATATGCCAATTAAAGAAGAAACTTTCCTTGATGAAATCCATTCATATAAAACAAATAAGATTTGTAAAGCTGGTGCATTCAAATTGTACCATATAAGCTTTTTGTGGTGCATGATCCTGCGAACTTTTTTGTTCTCATGCGAAGTTTTTCTAATGCTCATAAATTATTTCACTTACACCTTGAAGTGCATTCATATTTAAAATTTCGATAATTAATCTAAATTTAACAATATTCTGGCGTATTGAATAGAATATTCCAATTTGCTCTGCATTTTCTCTATTTGGCTAGTTCGTTAATAAAGGACTGAATACCCACATATCGCTCGCGTAGCAAAAAGCCATGACCGAAAAATAATAGTGTGCTCTTACCATCCAAGGCGAACCGATGTTAAGGTGATCCTTCCGGACTCTCGTCGACTCCCGGCCTCCGGGAGGACCCAGTGGAGCACATGGTCGTTTCAAAGGCACGCAGTCCTCAGCAGAAGTCAAGTATTGGATAAATCAACACCGAAATATTATCCCCCTCTCTTCCCTAATCCAACGCTGACACCAGCGAATGAGTCCGCCTAGGGAGAAAGTTAAGGAAGGTCCATTCCCTTCGGATCAGGTGTTCATGTGTGTGTGACTTATAACGCCGTTATATCTATCGTTCACTTTTGTTAACCGAACCAACCGAACCCTTTGAGGAGTTTCGTGATACTGGCGGTTTCAACGGGCTCTCGCTTTGAGCGGCCCGCTCGTGAGTTGGCCGTGGTTGGGGTTTCCTTTCGCCCTCTGCACCATTTCTGTCCTTCCCGCGCCCTTTTAGATATTTCACCGGCCAAGGTCCCCACCACCAACACCCGGGGAGGAGTGTTAACCCCTCGCCGCGGAACATGCCCCGACACCCTGGGACGAGTGACAATTTTCCAATACCCCTTCGAACCCCTCCCCAGGGAGAACGTACTTACCCCACCGACATCACCTCTCAACCCCTCCTGTTTTCCCCCCACATCACACCCTAACCCCCTCTCCAATCCCGCTGCCCAAGTAACCCTACCCTCACCTGACCTTGAACGAGGCTAGCGTCTTAGTGAGGGGGGTATCAAGGTAGTGGGGTGGGACCCGTTACCGGCGAGGTCCTATTCCTCACGCTTAGCGGGTGGGAAGGAAAAGGGTCATGTTTTTTTCATTTAGGTGGGCCTTTACGTTCATTATTATTTTATTATTCTCTCCATTGAGCGGAGGAGAGAGAAATATAAGCGCAAAACCTCATGGAAATGTACGCATACCATTTTCGTGAGAGGTTAGAGAAATCAATTCTGGAGTACTGGATTCCGACACTGTAATTCCCTTGTTTTTTTTTGGTCTTTTCTTTTCGACCACGGGCGTAAGATTTCGGTGTTGTGTGAGAGGGAGTGAATTGCCCCCGAGGTTTATACGTCCTGCGTGTGGTTCAACGCGTGCCTGAAAACCTCAAAACACGCAAAGTTTTTGTGTCGTGAGTTGCTTGTGGCCTTTTACCCACAAACGCGTGCGGTTTCCTCAGAATATTAATAAAAAATAAATTCCCTCCCCATTCCTCTTAACCTCTCAGCGTTGATGGAATACGGTATCGATTGCGGTTTATTTGCTTTATATTCTCTCATAGTCCTCAAGGTAATAGGCAATCTGCTTCTCCGCATCTTTCTTAACTATTATCCCAATCAGTTGTTGTCCCGTCATTATAGTTATAATCGGTCATTATTTCGATGAAGGCAATCCGCAAGATGATTGCAAGGAAATTCGACCCTCGCAAATTAGCATCGTAAATGACCTTCATTTTGTCCTAAACGCAAGAGTTAAAACTTCCAAAATCATCAATGTATACTCACGACAAGGTAAGTTAGATTCTTACACATACAATGGTTTATGAGAATAATACACGATTGCATAATCTCCATAACATTTAAAATAGCTTTGGAATTTTTAAGAGAATTTGTTCGTTACTGGTCTTTACTGTTCCATGATTAACGACCCAGTAATGATTTCTGCTGAATGGGAACAATATCAAGAAGTGTTATAAATATTGTTTTATGTGATTTTGTATCCATTTGTTTTTATGAATGATATTCGTATAAATTGCAAAGGATCTTCTAAGTGGTCTGAGATAATCGGTTTCGTTTCTTAAAACTTAAGAAGTATTTTTTATTTAGCATTATAAGCAGTGTTTTTTCAATGGTGAATTAAGTATTCGATTAAAATCTAAATGTTGAAATCCACCGCAAATGGCTTGAAGTTGAAATATGACATGGATAACATAGTTCATGTAACCTTTAATGATGACTTAGTGAAATGCAAATTATTCTTTTCCACTTCTTAGCGCGATTGCAGCCGGTAAAGATTCCCATTGTTCGCAGAACATTCCCTTTAGTTTTTTCGGAGAAAACATTGTCTGTCACCATACAACTTGGGAGAACTCATTGAGTCTATTTTAGCTTTTGGACTGCATGCAAGCTGCAACGCTCTTAGATGATCCTTATCTTCCCAGGCATTAAGCATACTGGATTTGTAAGAGACTCACTCAATCGGAGTTTCAAATACGTACTGCTTATCATTTCCCTAAGGCAGGGGTCTTCAAACTTATCATGACGAGGGCCACAATGGGTACTTTAACAGTTTTCAGCGGGCCGTAGTAATTAATAAGAAACTCTACTTATAAATTTTATCGAATTCAGAAAATTTTATTTACTAATTACTGAGTATGCGAAATTAAATTATCGTATATTGATGACGGCGAGCACTACCCGCAAATGCTCTTATTTTCATCACAATACCATTAATATGAACGATGTTACTGTGTTTGTGCTTTTAGAATCTTATCTAACTGAAATCTTAATTTGAATCGCTAATTAGCGACAACAAGTAGCGACCATTGAAGCAAATATTATGCGGCGCATTTCCACATAATTCTTCTGCGGGCCGGACAAAATCATCTTGCGGGCCACATGTGGCCCGCGGGCCGTACTTTGGAGACCCCTGCCCTAAGATATTCCACCGATGCGGCGTTAGCTGCAGAGTCACCTTTATAGATTTGAAAGGAAAACGTAGCGCAATATTTAATGGCAAAAGTGGTAACCACAATCACTGCCTATAATCCACCTTATTCCAAAGTCTCCCGTTTGGCTACCTAACATAATTAGTGACCACACTACCTCTTCTAATTCTCACTTTCTTTCGACCTCAACTTTAAAGATTTCATCATATTACCCCCTCCAACCTCCTGTACTCCCCTTAACTGTTCTATCCCCTATGCAATTGACTCTGTATGCAGCTATGTTTGTCGTCTTTATTTGAACTTATCTATCAAAATGCTTTATTATTAATTTACCTTCTCTGATAATTTTATTAAACTTCCACGTGGTTTCCATATACCTTCGCAAACTCCAAAACGTTATGCATGCGGACCAATTATTAGTTTTTCTGTAGCATATAATTTAAATAAAAAAACTTTTATGATCAAGAAGTTGATAATAATCCATGTGAAATGCTTTAAATAGAGAAAGAGGGTCTAGAGATTTTTTTGGCGTATTAGAGTCAAAGGTGTAAGTATTAAATCCATTACTACCTCCTCGTAGGTGTTTCTATATTTCTTATATCTGGAACTATAGAAAATTAAAACTTTAAGGCCTAGCTACATATTAAGGGATATTATCGCGATAAAGATAGAAGTCTTATGGTTTATACCTCTGTTTTCGCCGCATTGAGGACATAACTAGTGCATAGCACCGTAAATGGGGGATTTAGTGTTCGTAATGTCTTTTTTCCTCATCGTTACATCTTATATCTCACTTTATAAAAATTGGAATAGGAGGACGAGAACATTGAATCAATTCTCTTTAAAAAGAACCCCCTAATATTTATCCACCATACGCTTTATGAAATTAAATTTTTCTCATTCAGTACCAAAGCTCCCATCACCTAGGAAAAAAACCTTCGTCGCCATTACATTTGAGCGTAAACGCGTTATGGTTTTCGTTTCAGCGTGATGATGCCATTGCACTCCACAAGAACACGCCCCCCAACCCCCCACGCCCACCCCCTCTGATGAGATACCCGATCTTACAACCGGAACCCGGAATCGCTTCATGGGCATCCGAGTGCAAAAACGCGAAGCTCCCCATAATACGTATTTCCGTTGCCTCGTTCCACAGGAAGGAGAAAAATGAGTGCTTTTTCATTAAATAAATCCAAAAACAAGAGCCAAAGAATAAAAGCAAAAAAGACACGCTCCATGATTTTCTTGCTGCGACTACGAGTAGGGCGATGGGATCATTAAAAAAATTGCGCGTTCCATTACATTTTTTTCTTTTTTTTGAATTCTAGTGGGAAATTTCAAGGTGTATTTTAGTTATTACATTTTTTACATTAAATGAAAAATAATGCGGTCAATCGATCTTTGCATATTTATCAAGGTGTTACAGAAGAAAATAAATTAGTCATTCTGAAAAATGAACTCATTTATCATAGAACTTGATGGTTTTCATTTAAAAAATACTCCCGGTATCCTCGTGTAGTTTACGTTAAAGACTTTCTAAAAATCCTAAGGATCAAGATATTATTTTTCTAGTAGAAAATGCTCTATCACCTCGTCTACACTGTACTTAAGTTGATTGTAATTAAGTGCAGCATTTAAATGCAGGCGAGCGTCTGCACACAGATAGGTATTATATCTACCTCAGCGCTATCTAGTGATGATGGACAGAAATTTTCATTGCGCAAAAATTATATACCCGAGAAGTAACACAAGATATTTTCTAAACTCGTATAACCCCATAAACAAATGTAAATGAAGGATAACACGTTGACAATTACTTAACTCCTCATATAAACACATTTATGATGCGTATGATTATCGAAACTCCTCGACCTATCGATGACGAGACTTCGACCACCTCGACGGTACTCTATCGATATCATCCGAGTCCACTTAAAAGGGGGACCACGGTTCCACTTAATTGGAACCTTTACTTAAGTGGTGAGAAGGCGTCTACACGGTGTACTTAAGTGAAAATACACTTAAGTGCCTACTTAAGTGGTCAGTATAGACGCGGCATATGCGTGCACTTCATGGTAATTTGTAAAAACCATTTTGTTTGAACTAGAACCGTCGCAAACTCACGTATTCACAGTTTAACAACAAAATTAGCTATGTTTGTTTAGAACCCGGAAACATTTTATTTTACCTTTCGATATTTGACTGCAGTTAAAAATCATTTTTAGGTCTCCCAAGTTGTTAAAGTTTGGTTATTATCTGACTTCATCGAGACGTTCATGTCAGCAAACAGATAATGATATTTAGGAGTTAATCATCTCTCATATATATAAGAAATCATATTTGGGCAGAGATAACGCTGCAATGTAAATGTATCCATCTTTTTATGAAATTAAATTCATTTTACTGCAGTAATTTTCCATTTTGTTCTACCTATCGTACCTTTCAAGTTGTTTCTCTACTCTAAGCTTAGTGCGAGCGTGAACTGCTTGCAAAATTTGGTTTGTGCAATAACTGTAAAAAATTATATATGAGGTGTAAAGAGCATGAGAAAAGAAAATGGGGTTTTCCCGTATTTTTATGCCCCTTACGTTAATTTTGCACACACTGCAGGAGGCGGATACTCACTGTGTTATGATGAAGTGCAGACGGCAATTTTTGCTTTTTGGTTGTGAAAGAGAACCCAATAAGTTTGTAATTACCGGTTGAACGGTCGCTTGAGCGTTCACGAATGCCGTTTCAAGGAGTGGCTTTGAAAAGTAAGCGGCAGCTATATTGGATGTGAAAACAAAAAAACAATGACCAGAAAATGTCCGCACGGTGTACTTTATTGCGTACTTTATTTTTATTCCTATGCCTGCTTAATGTGTAGGGTTGGTGAACTTCAACGGACAAAATGGCCGAATGGTAGATTTTTACGAACTTTATACTATTCTTAATCTGTAATAGTAAATATCGAGGATTTGGTCGAATATAGCTCAACTTATAGGCCAACTTGCCATAGTTTAGATTTTATTTTTATGTCATCCCCATGGAGACAACGGAAATGAAACGGAAAGTTTAACAAAACATCGTACTCAGCATTCTAAATATTAAAACAAACGTTTATCCACCATTTACCACTCAAAACAATCCACCAAGAGAGATGGAAAAGAAGGAGAAATGTTTGTTTGGTATTCCAAAGATTGAGTATGATATTTTGGTAAACCTCCTAATTTGGTACCTTTGGTAAACCTTGGTAAACCTCCTAAAATAAACCTCCTTAAACTAATAATAGGTTAAGTCCTCGCCTTCCAAACCAAAGGCCGCGGGTTCGAATCCCGCCTGGGTAGGAAATTTACACTTCCCAGGGCATGGTTGTGTGTGTTCGTCCAACGAGTTGTATGGAAGAGAGGATTTTTAAGTCCTAATATCGCTCGATGCAAGACCCCAATTCATTTTCTTTTTGGCTGTCATAAACTCACGTGACGGGATTTGAATAACCGTACGAACGAATGCTCAGGCGTTTCAAGGCAAGGTTTGCTACGCATAGTAGTGGAAAGTCGTGTGAGAGCAGCAACGAGATTGGCAAATATCTCTAAGAAACGCTTGCGTGTAGATTTTATTTCCAGTTAAGATCCTTATTAGTTTGGCTGGGTTAAATAGAGAGTTGGTGATCTTCCATGGCAAAAACATCATATAGTTTTAAAGAACTGCTCTGGCTGCAACGGTGTTAGGCAAAACGTGATGTTATATGTTAATTGCGTACCACTCTTTGTTGCTCGAAATTTCCAATGCTGTCTTCCTTCAGCTTCAAGTGGAAGTATTTAGCACGTTCCATGTTTTGATTTCCATATCTATTTTACCTCGTCAAGAATAATACCCCAATGATTGAGTTTCTCGAGTCTGTTCTCTGACGTACCTATCACTTGGAGCAAGTAGAAGTGGGCATTTGGGTAGCGAGTACTCAGCTGACATCATTTGCGTCATTAATGATCGGTTGTTTGGGTTCGAATATGTTGGATTCATGGGAGTTGAGGACAGATAGACAGAAACTAGAATTGGCGTTAGCCTGATTTAGATTAATAGCTCCAAGGGACTCAACATACACATCCGACGGACGGCGCTATACACTGAAATTACTCCCCAGGCACCCAAGCAAGGATCGTGATTCAATAGATTAAGCTACGCTGGGATTTGGACCTCCACCCTCGAGATGGAAAGCCGTTAGTATATCCGACTTAGCAATCCGATCTCTTACTCACTCGTCTAGCTATCCAATTTTATGTATTGGTGGTCTTCTACGACAATTATCTATACTTTAGATTTATTCAAACTAATGTAAGGTGTTCTCGGGATTCCCAACGGGTTAGTTGATTGGCTGCTACCAACGTTTCGACGGATAAAATTTTCATCATTATCAGAACGTCGGCAGTAGCCAATCACCTAACCCGGTGGAAATTCTGAGAACACTTCACATTCGTCATTCGCCGGGAAAGCACCAGATCTTTTATATCTAAAACTAAGTTATAAGTCAATAGTGACTAGCTATCTCTCAATATTTCTCTAATGAATACGACTAATTCGTATTACTATGTATAATATCCTATGCCTATATGTATGGCAAACTTTCTGACTCGCTCTACGCTACAGCTCACAAACTAAAAAAACACCATTATTTTTGCCCAAAATTATAAATATTGGCGTTTCTTTCGCTTCTACCTGAAGCGCGTAGCCAGATAATTGTGAATGTTTATATCCATATAACCTAGTCAAGAATAGTATTCCCTTGCTTGAGTTCCTCGAGAATGATCACTGCTGTGGCGCTTCGATCAAGTCCGAAAACTAGTGCGAGTCGTTGTGGGTGACTGGCTGAGTTAGTCCCCGTCTGAGGATTGATTTTCCCTCCAACGGCTTGCGGCTGGCAGAGTGCCCATCTCCATTGGGGTCCACAAATCCTCCCGTCTCTCGCTAGTTATTCGACGGTGGCCTCACGGTTGTCTTCTATCACGTGGAATGAGCTTCGCCGTATACAGTTTACGCTAGAATGTATATAATGGCTGCGATTTGAAGTTTGTCCCTTGCACCTATGGCTTGATTCTTGGAATGAGAATCTAAATACACGAAAAAACATAAAATACTGCCAAATATGTGATTGATTTAACTATTTAGTTTCAATAATTATCTATCTATATCCACAAAACTTAAATTCAGTTAGTTTTTACGCTATAGTATTCCAAATCCCTTGACAGATTCTAATAAAATTCTGATCAGGTGTTTCTTATGAAATATAAGAATTTATAGCCTATTAAAAAGACCCAAAGGGCCTTTTATGTAGACTCTTTTTTTTTTACTAATATTCACTGCCACAAGATAAGCATTGGATACGGTGCAGAGGTTTCTGATTTTACTGTTTTAAATTACTTTCACTTATGATGTCGGCTTGGAGTTTTTAGTAGCAGGTGGCTTAGACAACGAGATTTTTCATTCTTACATTCGAACATCGTACACGCTTTGTTTTTTTTTACTAAAATTGGAGTTTTTGTCCACAAAATCGTAAATGTTGACTCTGTTTCAACAATTGAATTATACATTTACCCAGAAACTGCGGTATTGTCTTAAATGGGAACGTATGCCCGAGATACTAACACTTACCTTAACATAATCAATAAAGCAGAATTACACTTTTCAGTTGGGATATTTTTCACCCTAACCTCTCCCGAGTGTGGTTAATAACTGCTAAATAGTATGTGCATTTAGCACGTCATTTTGGAGAGATTCATCTAATCCTACGCAGCAATTTCTCCTTCCCGTTGAAATTCAAAGGGGAACCATATTTTAGCATTCAATAAACTTGGTTCCCTATTACGGCCTTTGTGCTTCTATGATTTGATTCGAAATAGGAATTCCACTGAATAATTAATTTTAATCCATCCATCATGAACAACATGAATGCCTTTCACGTTATCTAAAATAACAGATAGAAAGTGATGAAACAAACAGTTTGTCCTTACGAGAGCTACGAGCACTCACATAAACAAGCACATTCATCAAATTTTCAGGGACGGCTGATTACGTTATCTTACAGGTATGAATTGAAGGAGGTTTAAGTTAAAAGAAGTCAAGGGAAGGATATATTGTAACAAAGGAATTGAAAACGACGAGGAGTTATTGCAAATTACGATTAACATTGGCAGAATGAAGACGTTTGCCTCCTTTTTAGTGTATTATGTTATGATGGATTTCTAGATATTAGGAGAGTTAATGAGGCATTCACCAAATGAGAACAATAGATTGATAATAATTTATTTCTTAGCCATAAAAATGGTTTGCATTTCTGGATATTTATTCTCTTTATGCTCTGAATTATGTGGGTGAGTAATAATAATTAATAAAATAAAGATATTGGCGCTACCTTCATCGAAATATTCAAAATAAACTGAAAGAATTATCTTTTTTACTAAAATATATCATTATGTAAAGATACTAAGTCTTTATATCATCAAAAGTATTCATAATGTGACGAATAGTGAATGTTCGTAATAATTTAGTGCTTGATAAAACAATCGAGGCGGCCATGAGAAAAATATCCTACAGGATTGGCCTAATAAGTTTTTCAAAGCAGGTGGTTTTAATTGTTAAAAAATCACAATTTCCGTTAAAGGTATTTAATATAATTAATGTGCGCCGATTAAGGCCTCCACATATAAAATATATGTGTTAAATATGATAAAAAATATACATAATTATATTTATGAGGGATGAAATGGATTAGAAACATCGAAATTCCGCTGCTGTGGAATCGTATTAGCATGTATCGTCAAGTTGGTTGTTGGTTTAACAGTCAGACAATGAAATATTCACCAGGGTAAAAATCAGCTATCCTCCAGAATCAAAAGTACTGATATAAAAATACGTTAATTAAATCAATGACAATTATGATATTGTATTAACTATGTCGAGAGCGAAAATATTGCCTTCATTCTAAAAAGAATTGATAAACCTAATTGACATTCAACCTAATAGGACGTGATGGATAAATAAAGAAATCAAATTATAATGCCACAAAGAAGAATGATATGATCAGGATGTATTCCCAAATATGCCAGATTGACCAGAGGAAAGTAAGTTGCGTATATCCATGGTGGAGATGGGTGAGATGCCACAAAAATTATGTTAACTCAGAGATTTAAAAAGCATGAATGAATCTACGTTAAACCAATGCAAAGGTGAATAACCTTTGACGGTGAGGGAATGATTCTCTAAAGTTAATCCGAAATTCCTTTCTAATCCCAATTTTTAAGCTTTCCATGTTCTGGGATATCGTTCTAAAATAAAACCACAGGTTTTTTTTCTCTTCCGTATTTTCATACTTTCCAGACCAAATTTAAACGTTTATAAAATGTTTATTCTACAATACACGGATTCGTTAATGTTAAACTACGATAAAACCAGATTTTTGGGTTATACTTTCAGTTAAATTTAGTGTTTTTCGTAATATCCATAACTCAAAGGACGGACGGTCTGATTGATCGTTTATGAATCCGTTGGCCTAATTATTATTACATCCAGCATTTTAAAATTATAGGAAGTTAATTGGTTGTGGAAAATTGATGCCAATATACGGTTAGTATTTCAAATCTACACCAATGAATTTAGAAACAAAATGACATCATTGCTACGTCAATTGACAATTATTTATTCAAGCTTGTTCTCTTGTTTATCCAAATTCAAAATAAACAGTTGGCTATTGAAGCGTTATAACTCTTGTTATATTTTGATTAGTATGCACAGTCATGGAAGTTAATGAATGATTAATTATTTATATTGAATGTAAATATGCTGTATCGTGAGTTGAATATTTATTTATCATTACACGAAAGTATCGTGTTATTTTAAAAATTGAGTAATATCTCAGCATATTTTTTTATATTTTCAGCTTATGAAAGTAATACCTATCAATACCCATTTACAGCTTAGACGGAACAAAAATTAATTCCGTCATTTTAAATGCGCTTAAAATACCTTGATGACGTATCATTTCAAGGTTTTTTTATAGTGAATGAAAACGGTTTGCTTGTTTGATTAATTTTTAGGTGAACGTTAATTCAAGCATTTTATGACTTGATTAACATTAGAGCTCCTGAGTTAAATTAACAATGCCCAATCATTTAAATATTCTGCTCTACTCTACTGTCATTGCACTTCGCAGTTAAAACTATCTTTACTAAGTCTCTGAACTTCATAATGTCGTAAGATTCTTATGGAAAAATTCGGATTTTAGAAAGCGTAAGAGCCAATAAATTGTTTTTTTTTTAATTTACAATAATCGGAAAGAGGCCAATGAAGATGATGCTGTTTTAGCGAATTGCAGAAAATGTTCCTTTCAAATGATATTTATTTCTTATAACTACCCATGAATGCAGTTATTCCTTCCTTCTTGCTTGCCTCTTATGTATTTCGGTCGTAATTCTGCAATATTGGTTTTTTAATACTGTCGTATGGGAAAATTGGTTTCTCTCAGCTTGTTTAAGCAAGAAATCATGTAGTTAAGATAAGTTTACTTTTTAATGGAAACACTGAAACAAAAAATTCCTAAAATTATTGTAAACCTTAAATCTAAAAATAAATCCTAGCCGAGGTCCTTTAATTCATACTTTTTTTAAAAAATAACTAAGCAAATCGGGTTGAGCTAGGCCATTGGAACAAGATATATGAATATAATGCTAATATTTGTGGCTATTAACTTTTTAAGCTTTCATACAGCTGTCCTGAATAAATATAGTGAAAACATTCGGCGAAAGGAATGAGCTTCAACAAAGTCATAGCATATAATGCATTATTGATACGTGGTAAAACCTTTTACATTCCTTGTAATTTCGTTCAACTAAAATCTATAATTCATAAGGTCCCCCCTCATCTGCTTTAGTTTTTTTTCGTGCATCGGGGGATGGAGTAGGAGAGAGTAAATGTACCTAAGGGGGAATGTAACCAACAGTCAGTGGTTGCAGCCACCACGATATCCGTGAGAGCGCGAACATTCGTCACCGAGCGTAACTGACTGAAATTTATGATTCAAAGAGGGAGGCATGATTAATGGATGCTCCATGTGGACCAGGACGAGTAGGAAACTCGTGGATCAAATGAAGTGTGGACCATTGCTGCTTTGAAATAGCAACTCAAAGTATTCCCTTTCGCCAGACAAAGAGAATAATCTATCCACTAAAGAATTTCCATTACATAGAAAGAAATATATAAAACAGGAATCCGTATCACAGCAATATCTGAACTTCAAAGAGTTTTTTGGAATCTAAAAAACTCTTTGGACGACTACAAAAACATGGATGATGTCCTAAGTAGGACCATGCCGAAATGATGGAATGTAGCGGGTAATTGGCATAACAAATTAGGCAATGATCGGTGTCCTATATTGGATCATATCAGTAATTTGATAAGCATTAAAGAAAAATCGAATTAAGTAGAATGATTCATAAAAGAGAGCCTTGGACGGAAAAGTGAAAAAAACTGAGTGAGGTTCACTGGGTTTTATCAAGTGTGACGAATTGATTAGTGACTAATTTTTGAACTCGAAACTTTCATTGAGATTAAGCCAGTGCAGTTTATATCAGTTACCACAAGGAAACCTTTGGTACTCTAGGTGTATGAATTGTAACCATTTCTTGTATTGGAGGACGTTTTATCTTCTGCGGAGCAGCAATGCATCTTTGTATTTCAGTCTCTGAAGGAATTCTCTATACATACATTATTTGCCAATAGTTGGATCATCCGGACCATCGTGACACTTAGCTACCTACCAATGTTTTTTCCTTATTTTCATGACGATGCCGTGAATCCTGATGTGAAATGAAACCGAAGTATTTAACGGACTTAAGGGTGCATTGCTGATGCCTGTTAGCTGCGAGAAATCCTTTATTCAAACGATTAATGAAATGTCTAACAACATTCTATGTTTTATATTGCAATTTATAGCCAAAAACTATTGCATTTAAAAAACTGGAACACACACTTGGTCTTTAATAAACATAATTAGAAGTTTCTTCTTAATAATTCCGTCATCTAGATAGATACAATTTAAACAAAAAGCTATACTAATGAAATAGAAAGTGAAAAAGATATGACATTTTTCAAATTGTTTATATCGAGAGGGAGACTGATCTTTGGTACAAACACTACCGATAATTTTTTGTCCTGAATTAAGGTAAAATTATATTTATCTGGACTTGATAATGTTAACATTCATATTTTGACTCTATTTTCAATTATTTATGAACGATGATGAATTAAATGTAACGATAAATATTCACGTAAACTAAAGTAATTGCTTTATCGAATTTTAATGCAACATTGAAATTATAAAAAAATTCATAATATTGTCTCAGCGGATTATTTTCATTTACTCAAAAGGCATGGGATTCAGGTGAGAGGATCGTGCATAATTGGGAGTTTTCTTTTCGCTCTGGTGCACTGTGTACTTCGCAAAACAACATAGAATTTGTTTTACATCCGTTTTCGGCCCTGCGCACTAAGTAACGCGCTCCAAAACAGATCTGGAGTAGAGTTTATACGTTGATACTCACGTCCGCGATTGGTG
Organism: Pyrrhosoma nymphula; assembly: GCA_963573305.1. NCBI lineage: Eukaryota > Metazoa > Arthropoda > Insecta > Odonata > Coenagrionidae > Pyrrhosoma > Pyrrhosoma nymphula. The sequence continues at coordinate 44,372,764 of OY754337.1, read as the reverse complement.
TTTTTGTGTTGATTTTCAGTATAGGCGCAAAACACGGGTAATGTAAAGTTTTCAATTACACTGTGGTAAAGAACTAACTTTATAAATTCTTATTTTGTACATATTCGATGACTATACGGAAAACTTTCGGCCGTGACTATTGTGAACCTAATAGAATGCTAACTATAACCAACTGATTGCCGAACGTTTTGCTTGCGCATATTGTTCCATTCATTGGCGTTCTTGTTCGCTGAAGAGCCCTCATTTGTTCCCATCTTCGCTAGCTTCAGCACCTAGACAGGAAGATTCAATTTTCTCTGAAAACATTCGAGACATGAAGCCTTAGAAAACGGGTTTGGCAGAAATGGACTTGCGTTTCCTCCCTGCCATTAAGGTAGTTTGTGCGAGACATAGCTTCCACTAAAGATACGTTCATTAACGAAAACGTCCTATGAAGAGCTGGAGAAAAAATAAACCTAATGATCACTCTGCAAAGAAGAAGAGACTAACATATTGGACACATTTTGCGACACAAATGCCTAATGAAAAAATATTGGAAGGAGAAATAAATGGGAAGAATCATAAAGGAAGACCAAGAATGGTATGCATTAAGCAAATCACGAAGGAAGTCATAGAAAATAATTATGTAGAAATAAAGCGGATGGCAGAGAGAAGATTGGAACGGAGAGCTGCTGCAGGTCAATCTTCGGATTGATGACTATTGATGATTAAGTTAAATGAATTTAGCCCTATTTCAAAGAAAAATATATCACATTTCCAATGATATGTTTAAATTAGCCACCAACGCTGCTATTTTTGGAGACACTTTTGGACACACACAAAAAAAGCAGACTATTGTCTATGGGATATGGTGCGTCTATACGTTCCAGAGAGAATTAATTTAAAGTATGAGTAAAATCTGACGCTTGGTTCAAGTCAGAAATTTATCGGTTTGTAGTCTGTATGTATTCTCAAAAATTGGTAAAAATAAATTTATTACTCATAGTAACTTTTTACGGAGTTGGTTCGAGCGTCGTGCAGTATATTTCCCCGTGTGGTTAACCAAATTTCATACCATCTGCTGGCATACTAAAGAATCGCTTGCGATTGCCTTGCTTTAGTAAATATTTGAACACGTTCAATTTTTCTAGCAATTAAGCAAAATAGATATGCACATTTCCACTATCATTTGTCTGTGAAACGAGGAAAAGGGGAGGATTTCGTTATTGAAGAGTTGGATATTGATTAATCCAGATAAGGAGTATTAAAATCAATTTTCATTTTTTTTCTTTCGTTATTCATTCTTCGGATTAATTACGCGCAGATCAACGACTACATTTCCCGTTTCTAAGCATGATAACACCAGTGATGATAGCTAATAAATTATTATATTATGGGTGTATGCCGTCTGTTGTTTCGGTTGGTCCGAAGAGACGTTCCGTGTATCACTGCTGGTCACTTCTTCATGGTACGACACTCCATAAAGCACTTCTCTTCAAATCTTCACTTTGGATTCAAAGAGTCAGCATGATATTGACATTTTGTTGATGTAGTATGAATATTCTTATATATTTCAATTTATTGATGTGGTAGATACTTATTTAGTATAAGAGTATAATTGACCTCCAATCAAGAGGACTGATATTAATCAGAATAAGTATTGAATATAATAATTATAACAAAAATAGTATTAATAGTAGATCAGCAATGGATCACGAAACGTTGGGCTAACCGAAACAAACGCGCCATACACCAGTATCATAATAATTTATTAATTATTATGTGCCGCGAAAGCTTCAATGAAGAAATAATTATGATGGTCAATTAACTCTATTCAAATAAATAGTTCATAGATTGACTATTATCGCTAATTATCGCCTTTACAATTTGAGAGTCATTCATTTCATATACAAAGCGGTCACTCACGCTCAATCGTTTCCACGACTTGGTCGTATATTTTGGCTTGGTAATGCGGTAATATGAGGATCGCCATCGGTTGTGGATATTCCATCTGACGTGGCCGGGTGGAGGATTGCTGGCCGATTTTGACGCAGTGAACGTTCCCATGTGTGCAGGGCTTTAGGGTCTCGAAGTTCTTTCCTTTCGCCGACCGAAATACCACCCAACACGACTCATGCAGCACGGCCCACGTCTTTAAGTTTTCTCGCAAGCTCACCCCCATCGCTGCAATCACGAAGCGCTTTACGGCAGGAGGAGGCAGAGGCTGGCTCCATGGGTAATGAGGTGAGATGCTCAGGACGAAAAAGGCTCACTAAACGTGAGGCTGTGGAGGGGAACGGGAGGTTGGGGGTTGCGGGTGTCCCCGAGACAAAATTCTCATCTCTCGGATGTCGACCGCTTAAGGTACCCGGCAAAGTTCGGCAGTTTGCGCTTCTCGGCGACACGTGGGTCTACCAAAGGGGTTATCCGAGATTGCTCCAATCTCGTGCCCTCTTTCCCGTAACATCCAAAATGACTCCCCTTTTAGGAGCAATATCCGTTTTTCAAAGCTTCGGTGAACTTCGGCTAACCGCTGTTGAACTACAACGACTCTATCTTGAACATGACCTTCCCTCGGCCGTTTGAATTATTAAAAAGATCGGTCAACACACACGTGCACCTTTATTTTGATAAGGAAAGGCAAACATAACTATGAGCAAAAGTGAAAGAAAATATGATGATCAAGGTAAAGAAGCTCAGCTACTTATCATTTCCTGCCACCTGTTTTCATTAAAGCATCAATTGACAGGAAAAATTACACGGAGGGTTGTGTTGTTACTTCGGTTGAGGTTTACCGAAGCCGTCCGTTGAGCGGGTTGTCAATCTCAGTATCGTTTGAATAAAGACTGGAACTCAGTTAACTTAAAAAAAACGCTTAAATCGCTTATATAAAATTTAATATACGTAAGAGCATGATCTCGGTACTAATCACCGTGCATCTATCAAAACGAATGAGCACTTGCAACGTCAATAGATTAGCAAACTACACCTTTCATCTGCGTGGTAAACCACGACCGTCTATTGTTTATCGCCCGAATTTTGATATGCTCCTGCTACCCGTCAAGTCATAGTATTTCTCAACTGTGTGTCTGATTCATGTATCCCTTTCATATTACATACCAGGATACTTTCTCGTCATATCCCGCGGTTTCCTAGCTTTTGGCTCATTTTCAAACCATTATGTCTTTATGAAACGCGATCCGCGATCGGCGTAATAATAAAAATATCTTGAGGAAATACCAAGTTTGAACTTTCTATCATGTAATTAGTTCACGTCTTTACCTTTTACTACTTTCCCTTCTCGAAACCGTTAGTTACCAGTGATCGCACCACATGTTGCCCTTGCGGCGGAATGCAGAGTTTTATGCTGGTATACTTGCTTCATAGCGAACCTGAGAGCTATGCCGGCGGGAGTGAAAGCTCCTGGTAGGGCCACCCAAGCCGGACAAATCAAGGGGGATAGGCCAGACAAAAAGAGGTACCCTGGTCCTCCAGGTTGGGGGTTGGGCGTGGGGCTGACAACCCCACACCGTAAAAAAATGTTCTGTTACGAAACCCATAAGGGAGGCGAAAGCCCATACCGGGCTGTAGTGCCGAGGAAGTAAGTAAGTAAGTAAGTATACTTGCTTCATAGAGATTTGCATGCATCCTTTCTATGCAATCTTTAACGTATGATAGCTTGGGGGAGTGGCGAAAGAAGAATAGTAACAAAAGGAGTCTTAAATAATTTTATTAATATGCGTGGAAATATAAAGGTTGCAGATTTTAATCTCATTTCGGTGACGGTATAAGTGTCCCTAAATAAATATCGCTATACTCACTTCAGTACACACCTGATGTTTATTTTTGTGAGCCCACGCGATATTATTTTTTTCTATCATGTTGAATTTTCCCTGCTTTCCAACTTCCCCTGTGGCCGGGTGTTTTTCACGGATGCTCTTTTGCACTCGAATAGAGATCACTTCTAGTTATCTTTTCTCAATAATATTGTTAACTTTGTATAAAAATGGTAAATTAACGAATCACGAGTACGGAAAGTACGAAAAACGGAAAATGCACGAGTATTTTCGTGAATCGTCTGCAATGTGTATAGATGCAATCCAAATATGATATCTAAAGCTTAGCATCCAAAGAGAAGTTAGTAAAACTCTCTACTCGACATATGTGCACTAAGCATTTAAGGAAATATGGTCTTGATTTGGATATGCTCTTCGCAAAAAATATTAAGCAATCATCCCATATCATTCCTAAACTATGCACGTAGTGAAAAAGGAGTAGTGTTGTCTCACAACAGATGAATCACCATTATAATATGGCCATCGTGCAACAGGATAGTCACATTCAATTCGATACATGAATCAACTAAAATATTTGGCATACTTTTAATTCAAGATATACATGTCGTAATTTGAAACGGAATAGATACTGAAATTGCAGAGTGAACTCTAATTACAATGGCGAAAAGATATTTTTTCCCGCCAGTTTATATGTTAGCTATATCTTATAATTGTACACCCATAATGGAATGAGTTATGTTCTATTTTCAAATTTCCCTTGTTACAATTTTGAATTTATCATTATACTAGTGATTCGAACTTATTTATAACACATATTCTCATTATTACTCGTTAATATGCAAGTGACTGATTACATCCTCTGGTGTCAGAGAAACATTTGTCGTTCATATTGTTAATTTTAAGAAATTTGAATATAAAAATCGCTGCAAAAGATTCTTCTTTCATTAATTAAATGGTATTTTTAGAACTTATATGCTTACCGAGTCAGAAATGATATGATGGAATGTGTCATACTAGGCGGAGCATAAATTTTAATCTTTCATCTTTTGAAAAACAATTTATAGAGCTTTCCACCCAGTGTGTCATCATCAAAAAATTATAAAACAAAGTGCCAGATAATATTATGTGCATCTGGTGATGACTCATTGAGTCGGAACATATCATTTAAGTTTTATTTATTAAATGTACGATTTTTGTCCTTTATTTCGTGAATAACTCCTAGTAGCTGTATAAACTTGCACTGTCGCATGCAATTTCTTGTTATAAATATCAATATATATCAATGTCAGGATTATAGACCTGTATTTTATGCTATATTTTTACTAATGATAATTATGATATATCATTATTGCATTTATTGATCTCCCGTAAAAATATTCCCACCAACGAAGGAGTAGTTGGGAAATATTTACAATTCTTAGTCCTATTTAACCCGAATGTCAGGCAATCATCATTGTTATTTTTTCATGACCTATGTCAGATAAAGTTTAATTTTTTTAATAATAAAAATAGATCAGTGGTTATCAATTTTCCCAAATGATTGTATTTTATCTAAGGTGCACTTGGTTGTAAGTCATTTCAGTTTTTATGGCTTTTCTAATCCATTTTCTCTAAACATGTTGAACTATATAAGTTACTACGTCTCACCGGGAAACTTTTCCATCAAATGAGAGGGTATAGGGTCTAACTTCACTTTTTTATGATATTCTTTCACCAAGCTCTCCATACATCTCAAGTGTTGAGCATTGGAGTTGAGCTGCAGTAGCTCGTCATGCCACTCTGCTTCTAAAATCTGAACATGCCTTACGCAAATCTTATTCCCGGGTAACTTTCCTTCGCTGCAAAGATCTCAAAACTCTCAAAACATTCCCATAGATTGTTAGGTCTTATTTAAATACTTTTGTACCGTGAGAAATGGCTTAGTACGCATTAGATACTTTCATTGAGTTGATACGTAAGATTTGAAAGCTCTATGCTTGCCACCTTTGAATCAGTTGTCATTCGTTCTCATACAACTCACATCTGACATGAATAGATTCCCAGAGCGTGAGGAAGCGGGGGAGACTCGGACAGTAAAATGAAAATACCCATCGGCTGGTGACGATTGAATGTGTTTTGTCATCGGCTCACCAGTAACACGCTTTATTTTTGTGAAGGCATACGAATTTTGCGTTCACGCTGGAAGGTTTGGTGAGGACAGTTGAATGATGAATTGGGGTTGACTCCTTTGTTCAATCGTCCTCCTTTGTTCCATACAGATTTTTTACGGATCTTCTGTTTTTACACCACCTACCCAAGATGCTTCAGTACGATGGGAACGAAATTCGGGTAGTATTCAGGAAATGAAATTAGTGGTTCGATAGGATTAGCAGAGCGTCCTAAATATTTTTCTTTCTTTTCATGAGGACCTCTTTCTGAAGCTCTGTGGTGGAATTCATTTTGAGAAGGTACAGTCTGATGCACAAAATTCCTTACAAAGTGAGCAGCTTCACTTTCACGGAGTTATCGAGTTTGTTTGGAGGCTAGAATTGTGGCCTTTTCTGAGAAGGATAATTCCGGCTTAATCATTGTAATTTTTATACCACGTTCAAATTGTAAATCCTAGGTACCTTTGATCGTGAACTTTCAATTTTTTACAATTTAAGTGTAAAATACCCATTCACTACAATAAATGATAGCAATCCTTTAAACGGATAATGGACCTTTTTTGAAAAAATCATAATCAACGCTCATTTGAAGTCTTTTAATTAATGATTAACTGTTCATAGCTTTAAGTATATGTATAGTTCAAAAATATATCAGAGGAAAGTAAATATTACATTGATAATATGCTGCTGAAACTAAAAATCTGATAGTGTTTTCCAAACTTGAATGATCTTATTGAGTATATTTGAGTTTTCATCGGAGTCCGGTAACCAGTCCAAATTGGTTGCACAACACCTATACTCGAGGAATAAGCATTCTTTAGGCGTCGAGGATGGAGTTGGTGGGGTGGCTAAAGTACTGGATAATCTACTACCAATCTTGCTACTAAGAACCCACTTCAAGCACTTCACTCCAAGTGGTCGCTCAAAATAATGAGTTTTAAAATATCATGAAGAAATTTATGATTAGAACCGTGTATAAATTATATATTTACCGTTCATAAATAACGTAAAGGTAATTGAAACTTTCTTTGCTTGATTACCGGTGGTGAAAACACTTTTTCAAAGCTCTTGATGTGCCTGTATTTATGGTTTTTGTCAGTTAATCCAAATTTATTTTATAAAAATAAGCTTTAGCTTCGACTCATAATAAAAGAATCAATTATAACTCAATCTCTTTATTCCCATGTTTCTCCTTTTAAGTCGACTATTCTTAATCAGGTGCATTACGGTGTGATCAAACAGGACATTACAAGATGCCAATTTTCTATCGCTTTACGTGGGGATTTTAAGGTATCTTGATTATGGCCGGCTCTTCAGATAACTTGCTATCACATACATTCTCATTATTCTCATATTCATTAACGTCATTGTGTCAGCGGGAATAAACCAATGGACAGGAGACGTTGATTGTGGGGTGATACCTACGGTGAATAAGCGTAATGGTCTTAAATAAGCGAATTGGTGATAAATGGAACTTACATCCTCTAAAAGCTCTTGAGGATCTGAAATCAGTTCGTTCGGCCCGCACCGCTCGTCTCAAAAGCGTTTACTTCGTTTCTCGCGGTAATTTCATTACTTGAGCAGCCCCAGGATCCGCGAAGGATTCCTTTGAGTAGGATTAAGTTAGAGAAAACAAGAATGAAAAGACACCTAAGGGACAAAAAAGAAATCGTGACATTTGTTTAATCAATCACATCTATTCCGAAGAACTCTATCGAAACACATGACTCCATTTAGTTCATAAGAAATGTACTCAACTACTATCAAGGAATACACTAATTAATTGTACGCCTTCACGTCTGATTATAATTAAATTGAGAAATAAAGTTTAAATTACAGCTGATTGCTCAAAAGCATGTTTGAAGTTTATATCCATAATAGAATTTGCATGCATGCTCTGTTTTTTAATTTTAATTTTTGAGAGTTGAAGGAGTCAGGAGATGGCAGAGACGATTTTAAGTTAATTTACTTGAAAATGCTAAATGTTACCTTACGGAAATATAGCGAAATATTAGATGTCATTGTGATAATTGTTATTGAAGCGTAAAATATCAAACTTTAATTATTCAAAAGTTCCTCGCCCGATTGATTAATGCTTAATAAACATCCGTGAGTCTTTGGATTGACTGCGTAATTTCTTTGCTTCGTGGTTTCTTTGTGTGGGATGCCGGCCAATGTAAAAGAGAAAATGGATTTTTATCCTATTCCCTTTCGTTGTGACTTCAAACTCTCACTACCGTCGATTATATACCGAAAATTGCCATTTAACTTTAAACAAAATGACGCCCTTTTAGAATAGCAAGTGGCATTTACGTAAGCACAATCCATTAAATTACTTTGCCATGTGAAAAACTCTTTGCAAATATATAAAAATTAAGGCTCCATTGATTTTATCAGGGGTGACTAGAAATAATTTTTACTGATTGTAATGCATAAGTAGAAACTTTTCAACGGTGAAAACTCTCCTTTTAAAGGGTGGAGTTTTTGATTTTAGGAAGAGAAATGAAATGTTTTCCTTACGTGATGTACTGGATTGGCTTCTTTGAGTAAGTTTGTGGCAAATTTTATTATTTAAGCACGGTGAATATATGTTAATTTTTTAATTTAAAGGGAAAAAATGGGTACTCTGTCTGTAGAGATAAGGGGAAATACGATTCAGACGTCAGAGGGAAACTTCTCTAGGATCTCGTACTTTCCCCTTTAGCTTTGGAAAATGTTTTTCCTGAAACATATTGTACGGTCGGGAGGGGTAAAGGGATCGAACTTCCGGAGGTGTATAACTCTCTCTGGCTCTTTTTTCCGACATCCTCGTATAATTCGCAAATTATTTTCGCAGGGATTACCACTAGAGCAAATATATGCGACGCATATGGGCTTAAATCATAAGAAGGTGTCCGAATTTCATATATCAATGTCTAATCATTTGTAGAGTTGGTGCAAGTTGACACCAGTTTATACTTTGCTGAGAGCGATAGAGACTTCACTGCTCTTTTTGGTTAGACATTAGTTAAAAACAGCAAATTCTAATTGAATAATAAACCTAAAAATACTACATATCAACCAATTCCATGGTGTGCCGTTAAAACTTATTTATTTGAAATACTGACATTTTAGTGTTGAACTCAACGCAAGGAAAACATTATTATAGTCGTAGTGGAACATAGGCAGCTAAAGTAATGGATGGAAGGCTTTTTTATCACATACTTTGATCATAGTTTAGAGTAAAATCACAAATATCCGGCTTAATCAGGTCTTGGAGTACGTAAGAAGAATGAAGGAATATCTAATCATAAATAAGAGTATGGTCCAAATATTTTCAATTATACTTCCTAAAAAAAATTGTCGGTATCTAAAGAGAATTAATAAATACTATTTAAAATCTGTACGTTGGTGAAAATCAACAGAGCAGCAAGCTAAATGAAAGGAAGAGACATGAAGAAACAATTGGCAGAGAGATTTATAAACTGTCGTATTAATTGGATTAACGGGTGTTGGAGATGATATAGATTAGGTTAGAGTGGTTTTCTATCACGGAAAGATCAAATAGTTTTTAACTTTTACTCCAAAATATTACCGCCATTTAAAATGGCGTTGGCGTTGGGTCGTATTCTGATTTTCCTCGTTGCATAAAAAAGGTGATTGAATGGAAAGGCTTTGCTCCTTGCGTAGCGGGAGGAAAGGGGTCTTGTGCGGCGTTTGAACGGTCAGAAGTTTTCCGGTGCGCTGAATCACTAGGAGGGTCACAAGGGGTAAAGGTGAAAGGTTAGGCACACGCGAAAGGGGATGGGCATGTTTTTTTTGGGTCCCGCTATACGAGTTTAGTTCGGGTGGAGAGGTTTTGCAGGGTATAGGGATTCGTGGGACGTGAGGAGAGGAGGAGCAGGGGTTGGTAGGCGGCGATTTTAAAGGAGCAAAAGGGCCGGGATGGGAAATGTTTGCTTCCAGTTTCGTTCCGGTCACGTCGGTGTTGGTCCTTAATCCCCGGGCTAAAACTCAGGATCGTGCCATGGAGTCGCTAAGGACCACCGAGAGAGTGTTCCCTGTCTCCCTCCGAATCTCTTCGATCCGTTCCTGGAGGCGTGAAAAGGGTCCGTTTCTATTCGGATAGAAGCCCTGTGTAGCCAGTCCCGACTTAATTTGACCCTAAAATATTAATTTCCTCGAGTTATCTTCATCATCTGCGATTTACCCTGCTAGTCGGCCCAAGAGCGTTATAATCTGGATTTTAGAAACCCTAAATTGTATGTATTTATGAGTGAAAAAGTATTCGATATATGCACTAGTTGCTTATAAATTAGCGTGTTTTTTTAAGTTCTGCGAATATTTTATACCAGAAGTGGACATATGCCAGATTTCGAAGGCAAATATCAATATATCTTCAGAAATGAATTGCATTATATAATTGACAAAACAAGCATAATCTTCTATAAGAACATTTCTGTGTATGGGGCCTAAATATTCAATATATTTTCTAAAACAATAAAAAGATGCAATTGTGGTAAGCATTTTGTAGGGTAAAATAATGGCTTCCACCCTTCATCCAAAATTTTTGAATGTTTTCTTCTCATTTTGTGTTAATGACAAACTTATAAATTTGCATTATTGTACTGCAAACCAAAATGTAAATGTCATACATAATGTTGATGGTGGGTCAATGCAGGTCATAGACCTTGGAGCTCACGTAAGGCTTCCGCAGAAAATATTTTAACTATACGCATGTAATGCACTAGAGGCGGAAGCAAGTAAATTATTGTTATTCCGTTTATTTGGGATATGATACTCGAATCCAAGGATTTCAACAGGGAACAAGTTTTCAACCTCACCAAAACGTGCAATCCCATCCTATAATTGGCGGGAAAAAGGTGCACCACGTCGAAATTATTTGAATAGAGTAGTATAAAATTGCCACATTATGGCTGGAAAAAACTAACTGGACAAAATTTAAATTCAAGATTAATCAAACTTGTCAATAAAAGCAGAGGAATTGAGACTCATATGCGTGCATTTAGGTCATCCAGGTGACCGTCAGCCGGGAGTGTATAAATCTCGTTAGCACGTGTGCGTCGTTTGAGGTTTAAACACTCCCTGTTTATAATCATCTGGATGACCGAAATGTGTGCACATGAGTCTAAATTCCTCTGCTTTTTACGTCAAATTGGAGTAATCTGTATTTTAAATTTGCTGGTCAATCACTCTTTTCTCGAACTGGACAAGAACCCCAGAACAACCCGCAGCCGCTTTGACAATGAGAAAGCCTCCAAAACACGTCCAAAATGAAGAAGTTCATATTTATAATTTAATTTAATTATAATTGAATTATTACAAAACGTTACAAGTAGGCGATCACCAAAGTGGTAACATTAAAATAAACATAAGAACATATACCTACTTGAAATTTTCAAAACACTTCCAAATAAACCATTATAGAATCGAGGAACACTTATTTTTTTTAATTTTAACGTTAGCGGGAAAGATCTCAAAAATTACTTGAGGTAACTCGTTCCTCTCCTTTGTACCTCTATTTAGGAAAAAATTGCTTCAAAATATCCGTTTTCTGCTTTCTACATTTAATTTTGTAAATGTGGTCATTCCTTCCTATGTAGAAGGGTGAACCCAGCCTTTGATTTATTTACTCCCAAGCCCGTACTTTTGTAATTGCTTTGTATATCCTGCATAAACTATTTATGGTTCTCCTTAATTTCAAAAGTTTTCAACCCAGATACCCCTGAGTGGATGTGACACTGTCACACCTTTTGTGCCTGCCTAAAACATACCTGGCTGCCTTTCTTTGCACTTTCTCCAGCTTGAAAATATCTGTTTTTCCATGAGGATCCCACACTGGGAGGCCTGAGAAGAGATCACCAATATAATTTGCTGGGAAATTATTGAATCTTTAAACGTTACCACTTTTGGGACTGGAGACTTTATGCGACCGGGACAGAAGAGACTATCGATCGATCTAAGTCAATCATCCCTACCCCATCAATTCTTCTGCTTTCGTCCATTGGTCGTTGAATTCCCCCCTCCCCTCTACACTCCCCCCTATATCCCCCTTGTCCCATGATTCCTCCCCCCCCTCCCCAGCATTAACTGTGTCAACGGAGCTTTCTTCGGCGACTGAAGTATCACGTGACGTCTAAGCGTTTGTCGTCCGTGTAAAATGACATAACTTGAGTATGAAACACCGAAAAAATATAATCTTATCTCGTAAAAGGCTACTCCTGATTAAATGTTTTGGTTTTCAACGCATTTAAAATGTGCTTTCGGAAGTATTTTTTTATTTTGCCACATATGTACGTTCATCTTGTTTGTGTTGAGTGCAATTTTGAGTTTCCCGTCTATATTTTGTACGTGACCTCAGTCTCAACATTGACATAAGTAATCAAAACCAGCTTGTCAAAAAAATTGAACGCTCTTTGGTGCGAGTAAGGTATGTGGGTGTGATCGGAAATATTTTGGGAAATAGAGTTCTCACCTTTCGGTCCGTGAAATATTTAAATCTATTTAAAAAATACAATATGTGATAAACGACTTTTTATATAGTTTTTCTAAGTTAACATATAGTAGTGACCCTCAAGAAAGTTGGCAATAAGTGTGGATAAAGGGCCTTTGTATTACCCAATTCATCATTAGAGTGCTCCAGCAAAACTGTCAGGGTTTACTCCATCACATGTGATTTTTTGCGCAATGATCAACGTGCGTTTTATTTCTGAGCCTCAAACCGTTCGCTATTGTAAGGAATCTATCTCCGGTTAGCCGGTTACTTAAAGAGGCGGCCGACAACTAAGGTAGGTAGTTACATCAACTGTAAAAATTGACAGAATTAGCTGGAAAATTGAGGAAGGGCCGAGGAAAACACGGAATAAGCATTAGTTATACAGAAAAGTGTCAAAGAAGCCCACAGTTTTTTCGTTTCATCCAAAAAAATGTGTACCAACATTGAAATACACTCCCTTTGGCCCCTTTTTTTAAAGCAGAGATTAGGATTCCTCGGAAAAACCTCCGCCGAGTTACAGATGTGAACCAGGTTTTGCCAGTTGTGAACAGAACAATAGCACACACTTATCTCATCTTTTTTAATAATTTCGAGAATGCCGGGTATAGCCATGGTACATATTACCAATACGAAGTCACTCGCAAGAGCGCATGAATGCGATATTCCACAGAGGGAAAATCATTTATCCTCTGCGGAATCAATGTTTTTTCATCCGTGGAATTTCGCCCCAATGTGCACTTGAGGGTGACTCCATAAAGGTAATTCCGTGGCTAGCCCCAGTGTCCTCAAAATTAGTCAAAAAGAGTAAAAGCCTCATTGTGTTCAAAGTACGGCTTTAACCTCGTGGACTGCGGGGCTAAGCACACGCTTTGGACTGCTTTGTTACATTGTGTGTCCAGCAGTCTTCAACATCTTGTTCCTCTAAAGCACACAAATTCCACAGGGTTGAAGAACTCCTCGTAACTCCAAGAAATTTCAATAAGGAGGATCATAAATATGTGCTAAGAGGGGTTTCTCCTAAAATACATGTTAAAATGTGTTTGGTACTAATTTTTTATGCTGACTATAAATTGCTTTGACGTATAACGAGTAAGATAGACTGCACTTTATGTTTGACCATAGATTAACTGGCTAAAGCACTCATCACGATATCGAGGAACCCGGGTTCGATTCCCTTTCAAGGTGAATGATATTTCCTTTATGGAGTTTGACACTCATTTTTTTGGATTAATTATTAAGCTAGTGAGCCATGCTCGAAAGTAAATCAATAATAAATAATTTCAAGCTGTTATGAAGCGAGGACTCATAGTTTCCTTGCGACCATATAAAGCAAATAATCATAATTTAGCAACATAAGAAGGTATAATTTAACAGACATATATACCGAAACTCTGATATGAATACATGAATATCAGAACTTTCTCTACTTAATATCAGAAAGTTTCTCGGGAAATTGCACAATGTGTATGTTCACGTCTATATTTTATGCACGATCATAGTCTCAACATCGGCATAAATTATCAAAACCAACTAATCAAATAAAATTGATCGCTCTTTGGCGCGAGTAAGGTATTTGCGAGTGTTCGGAAATATTTTGTGGGGATGTAATTAGAATTCCAATTTTGCGGCCCGTGAAAGATTTCAATCTATTTTAAATAAAAATTATGCGATAAACAACTTTTTCTATAGTTTTTTGAAGTTAACATATAGCAGTGGCACTCAAGAAAGTTGGTAATGAGTATGGCTTAAGGGCCTTTCTATTACCCAAGTCATCATTAGAGTGCTCCAACAAAACGTTTAGGGTTTACTAAATCACATTTCATTTCTGAGCCTAAAGCCGTTCGCTATTGTAAAGAATCGGTTTCCGATAATCAAGTGAAAGTCTCTATCGAAATAATAACGGGTGACTAAAAGTCGAACGGTTATTTGTTCAAGCTACTCATGTGCTCATAATTTGAATGACCGGCTGACCCCGTGACTCTAGACGCCGGATATGACTCCGATCGTGAGCAAGGAATCTCAGTTAACATCGGGGTTGAAAATTCACCGGAAAAGGGAAACCGGGTCCGTTGACATTGGCCCAATATTTATGGATTTCTCACCCCCCCTCGGAAAATATCGGTTAGATTTATATCCGTGACACGACAAACGAAAATACGGTGACGGTTGCCGTGCAGTTAAAATATTTGGGTCACCCTCATCGACGGTATCGGGTGATTGGAAATACCCAACAGTCGATTGTCGCGTCGTGTGAAAGTGATAATACGAGAGCATGATTACGATGGCGTGCACTTGATCTGGATCCAGATCTCCGGCTGATCTGCGCTTAGGATTCATATGGCGGATGATTGCCATTTGGAGAAAGTGAAGCATTATATTGTGGGCAGGCAGTGCATACATAAGGATCGTGACGTAGGAGAGAATTGAAGGCGTAACATGGTGAATATGCTCAAGGTGGCTGGAGCGGTAATCGTGAGTCGTTGAAGGCTCATTCTAATAACTTTTCAAGAAAGTAAAAAAAAATATTCTTGGACCACATTTCACTCAAGTACACCTGTTTATACGTAGGAAATCACCATACATGCCGTAATGTATATGATGCAAGAGTTATATTTCAAATTCCGCCTTAATTAACGCATTTTTTGACTTGGATTTCCGGCGCGAAATCCGAAATTAACGAGAAAATCATATCTAAATATGATTTTCTTACTCGGCATGATACCTTGATATTTGTTAGCAGCTATTATAATAATATGAAACTTATTATTTCGTGTTTAGGAGAAAATCTGTACACAAGTAATCTAATTTTTTCAAAATATATGCCTTGTGCCATAAGAGTACTTGTTAAAATATCATTGAATTGTCAGGAAACCAAATCGGTAGCATGCAGTTTTTCACTTTTATCGGTAGATGTTACTAATAAGGACGCATGTGCAAATTTAAACGCAAATCTGTACATAAACAAAAATCGCTCCAGCCACCTTAAGGCAGTGGGAGCAAGGTGACGAAGTCACACATCGGAATGCGCACTGCGCACATCGGAAATACATCCGAATGCGACTGCGCACATCGGAATACATCAGCGTACTTTGGCGCACACGAACGACGTTGAATGGATCGATGTGAGCTGGCGAAACGTTTGGTAACTGGCCGTCAATTCAGTTGGTACGCAACAGTCACACGAGAATAAGTATCGAATTCGTTCAAGTATTTAAAAACGTAACCTTTTTACCAAAGAGTAATTAAAAACTTAACAAAATCCAGGTTTGACGCCTTTACGGCAAATCAACGCAAAAAAACTATTGGAGTGTGATTATCGACGTTCTATTGTTATTTAGCACACATAAACTCAGATTCCGATCTGTTTTGAAATGTCATGCTTGTGTTGTGTAACGAAGTGATTAGCACACTAGAGCAAATGGAAAGCTCCCAAAGTCATCACTTTACATTTGATTAAAGTTAAAAACAAAATCGTAGTGACTCAACAAAATTCTAGTATATCTCTTTTCAACCCAATAAAACCGCATTCAAAGAACTTTTAATTGGTAATCAATGCGCTCGATTGCCGAATTTAATCAATTAAAACCAATAGGGTAGTATCCTCCATCAAAGAAAACGGAATTCATTAACTGCGACTCGTAGCCCAGCATAAGTTTATTCATTTTATGGAAATAATTTTGATTAAGAAATTGCAGTTTACAAGAAAATTTAGTACAAAAATGTTAAGCTCATTTGAAATAGCCGAGAAATGGCGGGACTGTGCGGTAGCTACTTATGACGTCATACGTACAATTTTACATTGCGAGGCATATGGAATTTTCGTCACCTGAACATACAATTGGGTTTCAGAGTCCGTAAGCTCTGGTAAACATGTGTAATGATTACCTATGAACATTCACAAAGCTGGGAAAGTCTTCTCCGTCTTAGATGGTATTAACAGTCGTTTTCCACCATCCTACGCTACCTGCTAGTAGTCTTCGGCTGCTGCTAAGCCCTGCTGTTATCCAGTCTATCGCGTTCGCGTCATGCGCATTTAGATGAATAACGAAATCCGTATGCCTTTGACTTCGTGTTCTGGCTCGTTCCAACTCATTTCCTTGCGTTTTGCTCACTCTCGTATTTACCTACTCTTTAAATTAATACCTTCTCTTTAGATCAAGATCCGTTTTACTTTACTAAATGAAATACGCACGTAGACTTTAACTTTAAAATGATATTAGCTGAAATAGAAGCGAGTGTTTCTGTTGACGGAGAGGTACTCTCTCCTGGCGGCTTTAAACCACAAAATCCTCTTTTTTTCGTTAAATGGTACCGCGACGTATCTTGCTGTCACTGATTGTTATTGTATGACATTGCGGCACAAAGCAATACTTATAAGTTTGATTTCTGCTCGGAAGCATACTACTATCAGTCATAGGGACATATGCTGCGAATCAGCTGTCGCAGGGAATCACGGGTCTAAGGCCCATCTACGGAGAAGTTTGATTACGCATATCTAACTCGTACATAGTGTGCTTCGAGAATTTGACATCTTGTGGTGAAGAGCCTCAGCCTTTTTGCTTCATTTCATGTTCTAGTAATGAGGCCTTGAAAAAACTTCCGTGTTTCGTAGAATACAGTGTAATAACTTTCATAGTATTTACGCTCTTAATACACTCCGCACATGCAAAGCAGAAAATATAGCGAAAATACGACTCATCATGATACGGAATGGGATAGCAAGTTCGGGAAATATTTGTAATTGAATGTGGGCTAAATGATATATCTACTTTCATTCCATAACAACTTCACTTTGAAAAAAATCGGAGCCTTGCGGAATTAAGTTTTATAAACATTTAAATACGATTCTCATATCTCGTAACGAAATCATAAACGCATTTAGTTTGAAGAGCGTTCCTCCGATAATCGTTCATATCAGGTTCATATACTTTCACAGAATGCGTCGCGTCTGTGTAAGCTGCAGACGACGCGTCGTCTGCAGCTTACAGCTATTAGCGGCGTTCGCAGCATTACCTAGCGGCAGAAAGAGGAGTTATATCATAACTTCAAACGTAGATTTACCCGGCATGCAATAGTTTGCCGTCGCGTTGTTGCGCCGTTGCAAATTTTCACTTTTTAATTAATCAGGAAAAATACTTGACGTCAATTTTAATGAAACGGCTTAAAGTACGTACTCCAGGGGTAATAAAATTTCGATTAAAACCATAAAAAAGGCAAATACCCTATTGCCATTCTTTTGACAATATTTTTCAGTATCTGGGAACTCCGATAATTTACAGGGAATAAGTGAGCCGAAGAAGGCTAAAATGTTTACTATGCACATCATTGGCAATTTATCAGACAATAACTATCTTCTTCACACCTAAATAATTGTCATTATGAAGTTTTTTTAGGAGATAATTCATATTTTGGTCTTCAATATTTATTTTAAAAGTGATTTACGAATGATCTCACTCTTGGAAATTTTATTCAATACCTATTTACTGTTGGTACCGAATGCGAATTCGAATAGGCTATTGTTATTGCGCACTCATGGAGTCCAACATGGTGGCTGGGCGAGCCTCGGTGGTGTGCGTTTTGATTTCCAGGTCATGGAGACGTTTCCTCGTGTCCGTATCTACATGATTTTAACCTGTGAAGGAATTACTAGTATGTACTATTTTTTACCATATGAATCTGATAAATCACACAGAATGTTATGGCTAACAATAAGCTTGATCGTTTTTAAAAAGGTTTGCTATAAGTTAACCAAGTAGTGGAGAACAATTATTTATAGTTTTACTGAAAGGTGAAATGATCTTGCGCGATCCACCACCTTTGCAAATTTTCAATGTACACGAAGCTCTACGCTGAGTATTTTTTATGATTATCAACTTCCAGTTAGTCAATATTTCATGCACGTCCGCTTAAAAATGAAAACATCAATGCTATTTATTATCCAGGTAGTTTTGGGCTCTTCAAAAACTCTTAAGAGAGCATGAAGAGGAACACATAAATTAGGAAAAGTTGTTGCTGAAGTTTATTCCAGGAACCGGCTTTTTGCTGTCAAGTTGTGGTTTAAGAGGTGTTATATCAAAAATAGTATGTTACACCTTTCGGCTAATTAAAAAGGTATAGCAAAAGGCATGAAAATATGTGCCTCACCTTCAGGGCAAGTTTATGTGATAATCATGAAAACATTAGTTTCTTTCATGACTGCACACATTTTTTTTGGCAGGCAAGCAGAAACCATTATTGTTACTGTCTAGACGTAGGTGCACATTAGTGTTATTTCCAGTAAACTATTTTTATCTGTTAGTATTCATGCTGCCTTGGTAGCCAAGGTGGTAAGATAGAAATGTATCTGCTCACATATGGGTGTCTACGTAAGAGAAATGTAGTTGGTAATAGATAAGATAAATCTCCCAAAGTCTTGAATTCCTTACTCATGGGATCAATATGAAGACTTCGGAAACATATTTTATAATTATGGACGGAAATATTTTGATTTTAAGCTCCTTATTCTTTCTAACGAGGTTCTTTTTCCTATGAATATAACTACTTGGTGAGGTAGAGAACGGTGACCAAAAATTAGGTTAAATACGTTTTAGCTCACATATCGCCATCATTTCAATACCCAACCTGATATCATTTTGACGTCGATTTATCCTTTAAAGATTCAGCAGACCTTGGTTTGATTGGGAATATATACCCTGATATGCTTGAGCAACATGTTTACGTAACATGTTTGTGCGCGACAAACATATTAACATGCAGTGAATTCAAATCATTGCTATCACACTGTGGTTTTAACCTAGTCCCCTTTTTGATGGCGGAACCTGGTGTTATTGAAGTACGTTGTGTTAATTTGCATTCACCAATTTGCCATTTGTTTACGGAGCCAGATTATAAAGCTTGAACAACTTGTGAAAGAATTATGGCAATGACAAGCGCATTTGTAGGCAATTCTGAGGAAACCAATCAACGATTCAAATGCGGCTCGTTAAGTCAATTGATCCACTCGTGGCAGCGAAGTAAACAATTTATCTGTGAGTTCGCGTTCACGTCAAGCTATTTTCCTCCTTCAATCACTGATATGTCAAGTAGATTACTGAAGAGAGGGATTTTTTTCCTCCGTCCCTTACATAATCTCTTGTCTTTGTTAATTCCGTTACCATCCCGCGCAATTTTAACCTTTTTTATAACATGGTTTTATTAAACTTGAGTTTATGTCTGTTTGGGTGGAATATGTTAAACTTTGATTTTTTACCCACTTACACTAATTAGATCTCCTTCAAATTTTACACACAGGTGTTACTTCCATGACAATACAATATAACAATATAAGTGTCACGGCTGTCTCTCCCATAGGCTCGGGTTCGCTTCATGCAAATGGTTGCTGTATTAATTGTTTACTTTATCGTTGGCCATCGAAAAGGTTACCCGTGTTTTGATGCACTCGACGAATTTTTACTTATAAATGGAACCAAGAATATACACCCTCGGGGTATCAGGTGTACCCCGTTGTAAGAAACCCTTCTCCTTTACATGGACCATGGCAGCAAAATTGCTTCACTTATGTTTTTATATTTAATAAAACCATGTAATTTAAATAGTTTTTTTTATAACACTTATTTCCTATCAAACTGTATCCATCTTTAGCTCCTTTACTTCAGTATGCCCTTTATTCATCTCCTCTCACCTTATATTCCCAGATGTTCTCAAGAACCTAAATCCTCCGTAGCTACCCTTCATCCAATTATTTCGACTGCTCCTAAATCCATCCACTAATTACTTCTTCATTTCTCTGCCATTCATCACGCTTGCTGCTCTGCTTATTTTCACCATTATTCTCAGAATTCACGTCTCACACCTCTTAATACCAACGTTAGTATGATTTTTGAAAGCAGAAGTTTGAGAAGAAAATGCAATGAAACCCTTAGTATTTGGTTATTATTTCCTTCTCTCTACGTCTCAATAGCTCGCGCCACTATTTTTTATACTGAAACCTATCTGATAATACTATTTATTCTTCAAACGCCTTTGTCAGATTTATACCAAAGAACTTCAATAATGGCCGTTGCTCCTTCGGCTCATTTATTTTATTCGACAGTGCATCAATACTTGACATGATGTAGCATTTCTTTAAATTTCATTTATATTCAAAAGGCTTATTTTTATATTATGAATCTCGTATTCACTCCCTTACCCTGAAAAAAGAAAACATTTGGTTGAGTGCCTAGTGTAAACTTTATCACAATCACATCTGTTCAGATGAGCTCATAAATTAATTTCCTTCCAGCTTCAAGATATTCCTATTTTATTCCTTAATATCTCCCCATCCTTGGCATGAAATAGCAGAGTGTATAATAGAGAACCTGTTATCTGATGCGATTCCATGAATTTCATTATCATTTATTTTTTTCTTTTGCAATATAATTTTATTCAATAATTTTAAAGCATTCTTCCAGCTATCTATATCGTCAATGTTTTAGTTAAATGAAGCAATTTGTATTCTTTTGATAACTTTCATTTGTGATTCTATAGTACAAATGCCAGAATTCTAAGTAAGTTGTTCATTGACTGAAAATTTCTTTTTTCTTCTGGAAGCAGAAGAATGTACTGTTAAGGGCATGTAAAACGGGGCAGAGATTCATAATTCGACTTGTGTGATTCAGTGAGGTATTCTTGACATTACCATAATCCTTTATTTATATTGTAAAGGTTTCTTTAGTCTATTTGACTAGACCATGAATTTCTCTCAATGTGAAGCTGGGTTAACACTGGCAAGTTTATTGCGCAAGTTACTTGCTCCTAACAACTTTCGTCGTTATTTGCCGGTGTAAACAGCTCTGCAAGTCTACTTAAATGTCTCGGTAAGTTGCTTGTAGAAGCGCATTGTTGCCGATGTAAACAGGAATCAATCTATCTCTGTACTAACTCGTGAAAAATATTTGTCAGAGCTTAACTCCCCCCAACTCAAGCAGAAGGAACTTGAAGAAGTAACTTCCTAGTGTAAATCCACCCTAATGAAGCAAGTATTGGCTTTTTTTAATGCGTTTAAATATGAAATATATGTATCTACTTAAGAAATGTTTAAAGGTTGAGTAAAATTCCATTTTCACAGCCATAATTTGAAATTAATCTACGGGATTAAAATGATAGATGAATCCTAACCAATGTGAAAAACATTGGTTAGGAGTCCAATGTCCAAGTCCTTATGACTATTTTTTTTGCCTTCTATACGTTTGGTTTAAACTATGAAGGAGGAGGAACTCATACACATTAGTTAAGGTATAACGTTTGCGTAATATATAAATTACTAATGGGTAGTAAACTCAGGAAGATTTCTGATAAACTAGGTAATCTCAATATAAATAGAGGTATTTGAAGAAAATCATTCTTTACAACTTATAGTCATGAAAGACGAGAGAGTTCGAAAAATACTACTGGAAGATGTTAATATCCATTTCTGCTTTTATCTCTACCACTCCTATATATAATTTCAGGTTTTAAAAATTACAAAAATGAAGTGTTATTAATTCCAAAATTATAATTGCAATTAAAAAATAATATTTTTAGTTGTATTTTCCCCATATTGAAACTAGTTCTAAATATTCGAGCCTTATGATAAGAAATTGCAGTGGTGAAAGTTCGTTTTCAAGACTAAACTTATTGAAAAATGTTCTACGAAATTCCATGACTCAATCAAGATTAAATTATTTGGTTTTAATGAGTATATATTCAGATTTATACCATATAATTAACTTTGAAGATATCATTGCTGATTTTGCTGCTAAAATATCACGAAGAAAATATTTGTAAAAGTTTGCCTGATTTTTACGCTTACCGTGACATATTTGTTTGTAGATTTTTGCAGCTCATTGTTTAAGGTATTCAGGCTTTTGGTTCTGCGATTAATTATTTAGTCGTAGGCAACAGTTTCGCCGTGCTATGCTGCCGGCTTCGTCGGAATTTTAAGAACAAGCCCGACGTTGATTTTAAAGTTGTTCTTAAAAGCCCGACGATGCCGGCAGCATAGCACGGCGAAACTGTTGCCTAACACTAAATAATTAATCGCAGAACCAAAAGCCTGAATACCATTACCGTGACAAAATTTTAAAATTTCCTCGTTTTATAAATCATTCATCTTTAAAATAATATTTTTACAACATTTATTTTATATATTATTCATCTTGATTGCGTGGCCTTTTATCAATTAATTTTATCTTTAAAAATAAATTAAACATTTTATGCCAAATGCAATGTCATATATATATAAAATATTATATTTTGTATATATATATATATATATATATATATATATATCTAATATTATATTATATTTTGTAAACCTGACGTTGCCGTAAAGTGGCGAAACGCGTCGTGAAATAACAAAATATTGTAGAAAAGTACTAAGCTTTGTTAATCATGAGTATATAGGTTTTGTGAGTATAAATGATGAAAAACTGAATTATTATTTGACTTAGCAATCTGAAAAATTATTCAGTCACGTCTTGTGTAATTATTTGTAATAAATTGTGTTTATGCTGCCCTTAAAAGGGCCACACACTATTTTGGGCCCAGGGGCCTCTCGATCCCAAAAGACGGCCCTAAGGATGACTGGATGCCGACGCATAAAAAAGAGGGCAAACAGCTTCAAAAAGGAGGACAAAGTTGAAAAAAAGAGGACGCACGGAAATATATTGGCCACTGAGACGTAAGCTCCAGCTCCTTATATTTTACATTCTTGAAGGCAGGATATTTGTGTGCAAGAACATCTGAGAATGTAGACTTGTATTTAGGCATTTCCCGATATTTTATTAAACTCACTCGTTACTATAAACAACAGATCACACTTAGAACCACATGTAACTAAGCATAACCAAGACAACGCTATAATGGAACTGTAAATACGCAACAGAAATTTTAAATAATCGATAGGTGCACTTCCACTTATAATAAAAATAATAATGATCCTTAATTCTGAGTGAGCTACAATTAGTTCGTAAATATAACACGTCACACAACCATGCCCTGGGAGGTGAAAATCCTCCCCAGGCGGGACTCGATCCCGCGACCTTCGGGAGGACGTTACCCCGCCGCCACCGAGGCCGGCACTTTATCGATGTATCCGTGATCATTAGTGAAAATTCGATCAAATCGACGATCCTGCTGCCATCTGTTGATAAGGAATTGAAGAAAAGAGCAATAACGCAGGAATATTGAAAATATGATTTTATTACGGATAAATTTGCAAAAAAGGAGGACAATGTAAATATCCGCCGGGACAACGAGATAAAAAGGAGGAGGTGACTCACGGCGCAAACCATGAGCTGCTACGCTGTGATGATAAAGTTTTAGGCGGCTCCACCGTTAAACGACTTAAATTTCACTTTATTCATATTTTGTCTACTTGTAGAAATACTTGTCCACTATCTGATATGTAGAGCAAAATCCTAGGTACCTTTCCTCGCTGTTGTCCTCTATACTTAAACTTGAGAATGCGAGAATGGGAGAAACTCGGGGAGAAGTATTATTTTTCCATATAATAAAAATGCCATAATTACAGAGAAAAGAGTAAGTAGGTGGGAAAAATCCGGAGAAAGCGAATAAAAAAGCATATTCTTGCCTTATTTAGTGATTTATTAGACATTTACTGCGATTTTTGAATACACAATGCGGTAACTCCATAGAAATGGCGCTGTAGTCAGCTTCCATTGCTGGAAAAGTATCATTTAAAATATATTCGCGGAATAATTTGCATATTTTTAACATGGTTTTCAATAGGTTAAGTATGGTATTTAAAAAAAATTATTTCGGCGATGAAATGATATAGAACTTTAGAAAATGAAAACAATTTGAAAAATACATTTAATTAGATATTCGAGTTATGTGATCTATGTGAGATATGTAAGCTACGTGAGATCCCTGAGCCATGTGACATAAATTCAGGGTTTTTAATCCATACAAACAAAAATGAGAAATTTGTATTTGTTGTGACTCTTGTAGTCGCGGTGCAACCTCCTTTACCCTTTGAGCCGTTTCATTTTTTCCTGCCGGATATTTTTACTAATTTGTAGATATATGTGTACATTTTGCCGTCAAACATAGGAAAACGCAAATTTTACTGTCTTTTAAATTATAACTTCAAGTTAACAGCTTCTACATTGTCGAATGATTCCTCCCCCCAGTGCACATGCAACTGCCACCATGTTTTGCTACTACTTTGCAGGGAAAACATAGCTCATGCAAATAGAATTAATAGCCCATATGGCTCGCTCAGCAGGCATACAGGCCTACAGGGTAAAAAAGTCTCACACAGCCCACATGGCACACATATGCATATGTGTCACATAGCTTACATATCTCACATAGATCACATAACTCGCATATCTCATTAAATGTATAACTCGGGCAGTTTTCATTTTCTTAAGTTACTTATCATTTCATCGCCGAAGAAAACTGATTTAAAAATTAAGTTTCAATTTTTTTTCCGGGCGAGTCTCCTCAAATGAGCAACTCGGGTTTAAATTCAGCATCCGCATGAAAATATTCTGTAAATTTCGTCGCTTCGCGAGACTTCCTCTTCTGAGGTGGACGTTTGTTTTTTTCCTCGATGTGAATCTTTTGAAAAGCACCCCTTTTTGACATTTCTCCCGGAATCCTTTGCGAGTTGAACATTCGGGGAAAGGGAAACGTGAGCTTCCAGCTGACTAAAGGAAGGTGTGGGGAAAATCTGGGCGAGAGATCGTTGGAATGGGAAGTGAGAATTCCGATTTCTTCCACCACGGGGCGTGCGAATAGGGTTACGGGAGACGATATCTTCCGCAGTTGAGATATCAGGTCGGCATGGTGAATAGGCATTCATTTTGTGTTTAATTTTTCACAACCTTACTATAAATTTATATTTCTGTTTTCCAATAGAAAAATGACGAGCATCGAGCCATTTCTATCCTCTAAGAGTTTTTCATTTCCAATGAATAAGTTGTCGTAGATATTACTTTTTTCATATTTCAGTTCCTTAAAAATGATTAATAATGAGAATTCGGCGATTTCTCTCCGCAAATAGTATTTTATTCCCAATAAATAAATGTCTTAGATGTTACTTTTTTCACATTTCACTTCCTTGTTCGTTGAATAACTAATAATGAGCACTCAGCTATTTCTATCCTCCATTAGTTATTCATTCCCATTGATTAAGGACAAGTAGATATTACTTTTTCCACATTTCGGTTCATCATTCCTGCTCTCTCTTCACAATTCACCTGTTTTTTCCCAACTCTATCATTGGTGCCATTCAGAATGTACTTTCTCGCTCATACCTTAAATTGTAATCATGATTGTTAAAAATACTTCACGCTTGAACTTGAATAGATTTCAAAACTGATAAGCAATGAAAAATGGTTCCTCGATTACTCCATTCTTCAAATATTACAGGCCGTCCATATCCAGAGATGTTTTTGTAAGCCAGACAAAAACATAGCTTTTAATTAGCACTCCTATTCCAATGCCCCCATAGTCTTAATTCAATATCTCCACAGTTTATTTACTCTTAATATAACTCCACAGCCTTGTAAATTAACGTAAGAATTGCTTGAACAATGATTTTGATATTTTTTAAATTTTATTTGGATCTTTCGATATGAGAAATAAATTGCTGCTTACACCAAAGTCACTGCAAAAATCCACAAACGGCTTAGTAACCAGCCAAGTGCATAGGTCCAAATATATGCATCAAAGGGATGAAATTCGTCACGAAAAAATTATTTGACTTGGCTAGGATTCAAACCCGGTTGCAAAATACTTCGAATCCAAGTTCCAAATACTATAAAAAGAGAATTCAAGTAACCTTTAATTTGAACTGCTTAAAATGCGAACGTTTGTCGCCATGATTGTTTATTAAAACTGCGAAGCTTGAGTTGAAAATTTGACCTTTTGCTGTAGAAATAACATTTCTCGTGAAAGATGTCCTTATGCTTATTTTGAAAACACAATATAAAATAACGGACCGATTATAATGACCACCTTCGAAGCCTTGTGCCAGAATTTCCCTGCGTTTATTACGCTCTACGCACCCATTGGTAATTAGACACCGTGCCCAAAGTATTAATATAAGAATTTATTGAAAAATAAAAGTGCTTGGGTAGTTATGTAAACGATCTCGGCTTGAATGTTATCCTCACCTACAGAAATGTCCCTATTATAGATTTTTTCATGTCCTATTTGATTTGAATTAATTTTCAAATGGGATAACAATTTAAATTCACTCGCATCCACGTGCGGCTTGTGACCCACGCGAGGTTATCCCCCCACCCTTGTACGTACGTACTTCCGACACTCCTCTACACAACATTATCTCTCGTAATAATTCAACGGAGAGCTTCCCTGCATTCGGACGCCCGAATACTACGCACTGGCGAGGGAATTTAATGGAGTGTGTTCTGGCGCGGCGACCATTTTAATGAAGTGCATGTCGCAATAACTGGAAATTAAGCGGCAAATCTCCTCCTCCCGCCAGCCTGCCCGCTATTGTTCCGGCGCATTCGGAATCGATTTTCCCGCCACAGCGCTGCGTGCATTGTTGCCTCACACTTCTCCCTTTCTCCCGCTGCCGGAGGGGGAGGGGTTGGGCTTGAAGGAAGGGGAAGGGCAGGGACTCGCTGATAAACGCGGATTTGCAACGGGGGCGATTGTCGTGACCCAGTTCGTGACCCGTCCGCCCTCCTTACACCCTTCCCTCCCCCTCTTCCCACTTCTCCCCTCACAGACCATTCCGTATCTCCCGCAACCATCGGCCTCCATTGGTCAAAAGGTGGGGAGAGAGGTGACCGATGTGAAGAGGGTTGGGCTGGTCAGAGGTCAAACCACCTTTCCTCCTCCCCCTACTACCTGGAAGTGAAAAAGAAGTGAGCCGTCTGCCCCTTGGGTCAGAGTTCGAAACTTTAAGGAAGGATTCGGACTGTTCCGCGGGGTTGCTGAACTTAAGGCCGGTACACGTGGAATATCAACTATAGGTATAAAAGGCTACGCGTACGTACGCATGATTCAGTTGCTAGGCGTAGTGATTCAGATGTGCGCCAATAGATGGCAAGCGAGCTCCTATGTAAGTTCTCCACTAGCTGACACATGGCGCGGGCGTATACGTTTTTCAAAATTCGGGTATCACAAAAAAATAAATTTTAAATATTATAACAAACTGTAAAGGATATTTTAAAGTTATTTTAAATAATGTTTTAATGGTTAAACCACAAATCAATTTTTATTCTATTATTTACTTTATTCGTTACTTTTAGGATATATCGCCAATATTTTAGTATGTTTCAGCAGACTATTCAATTAGTATGAACGAAAATGAAGACCGCAACGTAACTGAGCTCTTGCTGCAATCCTCCACGTTTTCAAGCAAAACAATGAGCGTGTGGCTCTCTTTCCTTTGCTCGAACACTGCGATTTTTTTCTTCTACATATAACAATGTGATCCTTCCTTGGAAGGATTTGAAGTTAGCGCGGAATACTTCAGGATCTTTCCATTTGCTTTAGTACGCCGCTTATCTCACAACACAACAGCGCACTTGCTTTACATTCGTTTTAGACCCTGTACACTAAGTTGAACACTTCAACTCTGGAGCAGAGTTGATTATCGCCGGAGTGCGCTAGACAAAGTAAGAACTATAAAAATCGCGTCCGCGATTATTATTAATGTTTTGATTTTCAGAAAAGTGTCAAGTATGGTTTTAAACGTAAATTTTTTACTTAGTCTGTGGTAAAAATCCTTTTTTTATAGGCAAGTACTTTGTACGAGTTCGTAAACTATCCAAAAGATATTTAGGCATGACGATTGACGACTGCACTTTCAAATAGCTACCTATCGGAAAGTTAACAAATGTTTCGACTACGCACGTCGTTATACGATTTTTTTGTGGAGGCATGAAATCCATTTACGGACTGAGTGTCAGACTCCCGCCACCGGACTACCGACTAAAACATCTTTCCCCCTTTCCCCTAAGGCACTAGCACGGAACCGTTTGTCATACTACTTCGTGCTAGGTAATTTTTCATTGATCCGCCGGGTATATCTTGTCTACATCAACCCATTTGGTCGAGATGGTCGAGATCTGCCTTCTTTGCTATCAAAATACTTTGTGCATATCTTGCCACCAGGTCCTAGTTTTTCTCTCCTTTTTGCGTTATTTGCGCGATGTTTTCGGGAGGTATTTGTTGTATAAAAAAAGGGTCGACCTACTAAGTTCAATGAGAAGTGATTGGACAAAACAGCTTAAAACAGAGACAATAAGATCACTGTGTTTAAATGGAGTGGCTATCATATTTGAATATTTACTGTAACATGATATCATGCTCGCTTCACTAAAATAATTTCATCTAATGGAAGGAGAAAACATTGAGCTCTACAAAATTGGTAATACCGTGTAAACTTACGGGAAAATATTATACTCTCACTGGATTGTTCCCGAATAGTTTCGCAAATGAAGGTAATTATCCTAAAACTATGTAGCCCGCAGATATCAACGCAGTTCACTGCATACATCTAGAAAAAACCGTTTCCGAAGTAAAGAGGGGGACGTACAAAAAATATTATGTAGTATAAAGTTATGTTAAGCTCTATGTTCAGTGTAAACCGGAGTTAAGTTCTTGTTTTCCAACGTGGCTTCACATCTGCTCCCGTTTTCGGTCTCACTTGAAACTAGAGCTGTTCCAATCCGTCTCCCACTGGGTAATCGATTATGAGAGTTTAGTCGAGTCCACCGTGTGGAGATGGCTTAATCGGTTTAAGTTACCTTACGGGTTCGCTTTAGTGATTATCCGGATTCATCATCGTGAGCACACCTCATTCAATTACTTCGTTTCTAAATTCTCAAACATATAGATCTACCAATTGAAAGATAAAGTAAAAAAATGGAAGAAATAGTCATTGAAAATCTTTAACGGAAAATCGATATAAGGCATTAATATTTTTCGTAATGATAGCGGGGAATTGCGATAGCATAATTAAGTTCAATAAAAGGAGATAATTGATGACGTGGATCTGGTATAAGAATGAACAGAAAATACTAGCGAAGAGTCTAATATGGAGGGTGACGTTGCATGGGGCAGACTCTTGGAGTCTGAGGACAAATGATAAGAATAAAATGCTTGCGTTTGGGATAAGAATGAAGAAATTACGGTGGATGGAAAGAAGATGAACGAAAAGGTGCTTGATATGGCTGGTGAGGAGATGAAACTTCTAGATAAGGGTAGGAGGCATGGGCGTAATTCCAGCATTTTTACTGGGGTGGCAAGGCCTGGGGGGTATGGAATACCCCCCAGGTGGAAGGGGGGTCTGGGGGTTCTTCTAAATTAGGCATGATAAATGAAGAATCTAGAAAGTGCATGTAGAATTGTATTTCAAATTGTTTGTAAATTATTGAGATTTTTACTTTAAAATTCTGGGATGGCAAAATACTGGGTTGGACAATTCTGGGGTGGCATCTGCCACCCCTTGCCACCCCTGAATTATGCCACTGGTAGGTGGAGGCATAGTAGGTGGCTAGAAGAGATGATGAGGAGTGAAGGAATGCTGAAGGCCGTGATAGAAGAGGGTATATACAATATAGCCCAAAGGGTATTGGGTCGACGGGGAGGGGGAAGAAAGAGAATGGGCTTCATCGCTGTAATGAAGAAAATTAGGTTGTGTACCGAAGTGATTAAGGAAATTGTGTGAGGAGACTAGGCTGTAAAAGATTTGATGTTTTTTCTTCCATCTAATCTTACTTTCATCGTTAGATCACCCCTGTCTCTGATAATCTATAAAAATTGTAGCAAATCAGATCCATGAAATTACAACCTGATTTCATTGCCTTTCCCTGCAAAATGTTTGCCCACAACTGTTGGTGACATATTAGTTTCATGGTTACTTAATTTCTTATAACTCTTTTACATTAAGCAAAATGGTTTTTTTGAAAGTGCATTGGATGAAATCCATCCTGGACCATTTATTCATTATACCTTTGAAACAGAGGAAAGGTATACTTTTCTAGGAGACGAGGTTTTCTTTGATAATAAATTAGCATTCGAACGCTGTTTACTCATCAAAGTTCTAAACAAACTACTGTTTCATTTTTTATGCATGTGACATCCTCAGGGATCGCGATGTAGTTCCAAAAATTAGGTCGAAATTACCTGCAGTTACAACTTGATATCCATCAGGAAGTGTGATCAACCTTATTTTATTCCTTATTTATGCCCAAGACAGTAATTTGTTGAGTCACAAGCAAAATTTTTTGGTGTCAATGCCATCATATACCGAGAAATTACCACAAAATTGGAGTTAAAGGATCAATCATAGGATCTTAGCAGCTTCAGTATCTTGCCTATTTAACTTTCACTGAGCCCATTATCAATTACTCCAACGGAAACGCAGTTACTAAAAAATATATTGAAACACAAATCAATTTTCATCCTCTCTCCTAATTCCTTTGTTACAATCCTTTTTTATTTTTTGTTATCCTACGGGCTGTTGCGGGCTGTTGCAAGGGCATGTGGCTATTGATGTACGAGCACCAGCCATGAATAAGTGTCGAGATATTACGAATTAATCAGGATGGATAATTTAATATTAATTTATATATCTCCTCCTTTCTATACCTTTCCCAAGAAACAACCCTACTCTACCCAAAAAACAACAGCCCATCCCTTCCCCTCACTCCAATGATTACATTTATCACCGGGTTCAACTTCAAAACATTTGCCTATGATGACGCCAATGCGTAGAAAATAGTCTTACCGAAATAATTAATTTTCAGAGGATTGGTCAAAAATGTTAAAAAATCATCAGAGGCAATATAGGACTCAAACACACGAGCTTGGTGATAATTGACGGTAACGCTGTCTTCAGCTGAGCCTAATTTAGCACACAATAGTTTTTCGACCATTCATTTGGAGGATATAAGAACAATGCTACGCATGTTACTGCAATAATACGTCATCAGCTACGATGTCTTAAGCACAGTGGTGCTTACCGAACGAACTCGTTGAGGTTGCAGAGGTAGGTTCCTTTGCTTCTTCACCTTTAATTTCCCGGAAAGTTTCGGTGAACACGGCGTGAAAAATGGATTAGTTATAGCATGAGTTTTTTTAGAGGTGCTCTGCCGACATTCGCATAACTGATTCAATGTTGTTCTAATAAGAGTTCTCTCTCTTTCCCAACATCTCTGCTTTTGCGAATCTTGATGCAGCAAACATTTTTACTCCTCATCTGTCAATCCGCCCAGTCGCTGTTGAAGCGATGAATTCTTTTACAATACAGAATGCGAAGTGTAAACCTATCACTGGCTTTGCGCCTAGGCATTCACGCCATGGTTTCACTGCCTTCATGTAACTAATCTAAAAAAAAATAATTTCCCAAAATACTTTTGTCACCTTTAAAATCTGTTTTGTCAAAAAACAGAAAGTACCATTCATATACATGACCCAAGTCAAATTAATTGTAAAATATATTTCTAATGATTTGTTGAAATTGGGAATTGTGTAAAATATGCTGCCTTCAGAAGTGTGTCGTATAACTTTGCGGGAAGTTATCATGTGGTTTCTTAAATATGTATCAATAAATTTCCGTGGCACAGTACATATATTATCATGCATAGTCGACGTGTTAAATTGTCATTCATACAGAAATAGGCTTGCCTTATTCTTTAAGGAAGAGATAGAGAGACTAAATTTGATTTTTAGATGCATAGTAATATTTTTAGCTCTAATATTAAATTAAATATTATCCTGGTAGGTACTATGTGAATTTTGCAGTACTATGCCAGATTATTGAATTATTTAATAGAATTGCAGTTACTTAAGGGTGGATTAAGATTCGTTTGTCAGTATGCTTACTAATTTACAGCGAATCACTTTATCATATTATTGAAGAGACTCAAGCTGAGATATTTAATTCACTCAGCTGTAATATGGATTCGAGAGAATAGTAATACCTTTTCATTGAAGTTTTATTACACGATCTTGGTGGGATCTGCTAAAAATATAATAAATTTGTCTTCATTGGAATATTCAACATATTAATGATTAAGGCTTCGGCATCTAAATGATCATGAAAATTATAAACTAGGTAGAGGCAATATCATAAGTGGCAGATATAACAGGAATTGTATTTGCCTTCCGAAACTTGGTCGCATACTCAACTCTCCCGTAACTATAATGGAAATGCGCTCTGAGACAGCTGTGGGAATTCTCGCTGCCGGAGTCAAAGCCTTTGACGAAGTTCTGCCATTAAATACAATTTGCAGTCTCTTTGTAGACGTCCCTGAACAGATGGTATTGAAAGTCACAAAATTAAACGATAATCCGATTAAAGCACTTGATTATTAATATGCTTGATTAGGGCGCATTATACGAATTCATTAAAATTTATTATCGATGATTTAATGGAAAAAACAGGATATAATTCATTCATCCATTCAGTTGTTTCAATACCAATACAATAATGAGATGAGCGGAAGCAAAAAGCATTAATGTGTCTGAACAATTCGAACGAAACAGAATTATTCAGAAATATGATTCGATAACACGCTTTATGCATCAAATTCTCTCATTACTAATATTAGCTCCGATGATTCAATATACAACCTTTCAGTTGAGTTAAAATTGCTAAATCTTAACTTGGTGATACTTTTTTTTGATGATTATGGAATGATAATCTGAGTAAAATTATCCTATCAAGCAAATGAAGTATTTATTGATATTTTAAACCCTTTCAAAGATAATATGCCGATGAAAGAGCTTAGAGTTTTGTATCAAAATCTAAATTTCATATTTTAACACATAGTCTTGACGTTAATGACAAAGAGAATGAAATTGGTCCGGTTTTATATTCTCCGGGTTCTCGATATGAAAACCAAATTTAATTCCTTCTCCCATGCATAGCACTCACGTCAGGAAACCGGCAGTCTGATGCAATGTACAAAACCCAAACTCTCAGCTAATATCAAGTTAATGAAATGGGTACATCATCAGCATCTGGTTAACGGCATTATAAATCATGGCCTTAGAGTGTTAAGTGTTTACCATAAATGGGAGTAAAGTATTATTTACACCGTTTTTAGCGGAAGAACTTTAAAGAATATTAATTAGCAAATACCACGCTATGTGCCGCAAAAATACTTGTTACTTGAGCTTGCTAGGCACACACTAAAAATTAAATCTAAAAGATGGTCAATTTAATTTATTAACTGTGAAGTTTTGCCGTGAATGTCTTGCATAAACTTTAACGAGTTGCTAAACTCTTTCCGCTGTATAATACGTAATAGTTTTTTAAGTTGGCTCTCTGCATATATAAAATTTGTATATATACAAATTTGATGAATTTCTTTGAAGTACCGCATCTTAATCTCAAATCGTGATAAAATATCTTTAAAAATTGTTTCATAAAGTCATACTGCTGTGAGAAGGTAATTTCGTGCTCCTAATAAGCCTTAATAAGCCTTAATAATTGAATTTTCCGGAGTTTTATTGCATCAAAGGCCGATTTTCCAACCTATGATGTTCTGAATAATCAACTATAGTATTCACTTCGAGCTCCTTGAATTATTGAATGCGTAGTGAGTTAGATGAGTGGCAGTAACAATGAGCCCTTACCAGTAGGAACTAGGACAAGGGGAATTGTAGCTGGAAATTAACAAGAGTTGAATTATCTTAACCAATCGCTTCTCTTGTTCAGTGTGCTCAGATAGATGGAGCCACCAAGTATCATGGAATCGAATTTATTTTTGGATAAATACACCTATTTGCTTAGCACTTGTGTCATTGTGACGTGATAGTAGAAGAAAAAGACCAAGGAATATTATACCGCGCTCACTGTGATATTTTATCAATTTCACTGAGCTGATCTAACATTTAGAGCACTTTTGAAAAACTATCACCAATGAAAATCAGTTTTCGTCAGAACTGAACTCGGAATCTAACTTTAAAGTCCACATACGTTATCAATTTGTCAATAAATGTTGGTGTCAACTTTTCAAAATAATATTGTAATAAATTACACTCTGTTAATACGTATCATAAATTATGACATTTGAATGTGACAAGTTTTAGATTTAGTAAGGTTTTGTCATAGTTGAAATAGAGTTCACCCTACAGCGTGTTTTGCTTTGTCAATAATCCAGTCGGGTTCAAAGCAAATCCAGAGCGCCAGTGGCCTATTGTCACCTTTGGAAATTGGCCACCTCAGTGCATAGCTCTTACATTTACATACTCCTGGCTCTAATGACCGTGCCCTATGGCGTGCCGTGTTTATTCATTGTTTCCCGCGTGACAGAAATAAAGGGTCTGAAAGAGTGAACAGTATGTACTCCATCTCCAGATATCATCATTGGGTTAATATTTGTGCAAGAATAAAAATGTGGACTAAAAAGTAAAGGAAAGAAAATGATTTCTCTGTACCCCAGTTTGGAAGAAAGGTTTTGTGCTTCTAGCTATGTCTATCCTTCGGTGTTGCTTATAAAGAGTAAAATAAATAATGCTAACTTTGGCAGATAGCCGCAAATGCACGCGGACAAGACCCGCAGCCTATTCTTGAAGTCTTTATGGCCTGTTTTGCGATGCTTTATAACAGTTCTACTTCTTTTCGAATCTTTATGAGGTGCTATTTAAAAAAATTTCCTTACATCTTTTTACGGGACACTTTCTTTACATTCCTTTTTATCGACGAAACAGGCCATTATATTTAAATACGCCTCAATGTCTCAAAATTCACCTAAGTAAAACGTAAGAAAATCGACGCCATTTTTCGGGCAGCTTTAAAAAATTCTAAACTTAGAGACGACTCAAATTCAGTAAATATTCATGCATTATTCAGTTTACCAAGGTTATTGCACATAGGCCTACCATTGTTGTGTAGTTATTTTTTGGAGTGTGTTGTTGAATAAAAACATAATGCGGGTATCTTTTTCTATCAATTTAAATGTTAATGCTGTTTTCCATTGAACTACAGAACCCGTTTCTTATGAAATGAATAAACCAGTTTTCTTAAATGGACGAGAATATACTACAATAAATTTTCTAAATTGTTTATATTTCTTCATTGAAGTCTCATATCAATCAAAAAAGTTATATTATAGATTTTTTCAAATTTGTTCAGCTATCTTGACGTTAAACCTTCGAATACATTTAAACCTATATAAAGAATAATATAATAGAAAATAAACCTAATTTTAAGGTGCGAAATTCTATACAGGAAAGTTATTCACCTTATTCGGGAAACGAACCCGGATCCCTCTATATCACGCTGAGTGCTTTAGCCAGTTAAACAACCGAGGCTAAAGCACTCGGTGCGATAGGAATCTGGGTTCGAGTCCCGGTCAATGTGGATGATTTTTCCTCTGCGGAATTTTGCGCTTATGAGCACTAGCGGTTGACTCCGTCAAGGTATTACCGTGGCTAATCGCAGAATCCTCAAAATTTATTTGTGGTTTTTAATTTAAAATTAAATTAAGGAGGCATATTTTCAGTAAAGTTCACAAGAAAGCCTTATTAAAGGAAGCGATCCGCAGGTGAGAGTGTAAGGATGGGTCGTACCATCGTTTAAAATAAGGTTTTTCAAATAAAACGTTATAATGAACTCCGTTGAAATTCAGGATGAAAATGTTGCTAAAATAGTCGTCATGGATACTAATTTACACTCTTCCGGGATCCGGGTTCGATTCCCGGTCAAGGCGAATGATTTTATCTCTGTGGAATTCCGCACTAATTTACCTTCGTTTGTATTTCGTAAATAAAGAGAGGAGCTTAGAGAGGGGTTGAAAATCTTACATTGCAAAACTTATTATGTAATATACATCTCAGAGTACTTTTTTGCAAATTTGCGTGAAACTGATTTACGACAGCGTATATAGGGGTGTACGTAACCGTACTAAATCCTAAAAGTTTTCTCAACTACCTCACTCGTCGTATAGATAGATCGATAGCGTTTAGATAGATTGCTGTCCATGCAGTTCATTCTATAATTCCATTGGAAACATCTATATTTAAGTACATTTCTTTCGAAATAAGAAGGTTTCTAAATAAGAAGGAAAAGAAGAAAATATGCAAACAGTGAAAGCCACATATTGGTAAAAAGTCTATGTACTATCTTTTCAGATGACAGCTGACCATTTAATATATTTTTATGAGTGTTCAAAGCACTGATGTATCAGCAAGAAAACTTAAATGCCTATGTAAAAAGTATAAAAATCGATCATATTTGCATTTGAAAACTCAATTTGAATCAAAAGCGGGAATTGGATAAAAAATGCAAGAAGAAAAGAAATATTAGTTCTCTACCCTTCCTTAAACAAAGAATTTCAATTCGTGTTCTTAACATCAGTGGTTAATAATTAGCATAGAATACTCTGTTAATGACTTTGGTTTTTGAGGATAATTATTATAATGGTGGAGCGAAAAAATCAGTGGAAATCATTATTGCAGTTTTGCCTCTTAATCGGTTGTTGTTACAAAGAATACTCCGACATTCCACAGAGGAAACATCCTCTGTGTCCGAATATTTCCTCTGTAGAATATCGCACTTACTTGCGGGTGACTTGGTAAAGGTAACCACCATGGCTATTCCCGGTATCTTCAAAATTAGTAAAGAATACTTCATTTTTGCCAAATATTTATTTTTGTGGTGGACGGAAAGGAAGACAAACGAGGAAGTGCTCAGCGTATTGGGTTAGGGAAATTAACGTCCGGAGGAGATTAAGAGTCAGGGTAGGTAACCAATGAAGACGGTTGATATAGGTAGACGGGAAATTAGGGATGCTTGCATGTTGAGTTCCATCGCAATAAAAGACTTAAATAAAATGTGACCATAGTATTTTTTCGACTACCTTGAAGAGTAATTAAATTTTTCACCCTATGACCCACGTTTACCATTCCAGCCACCATTAAAAGGACGTATTTAAAAGCATGAAACTTCAATGGGCGTTCAATGGGTTCCCAGTCCAGGCGAATAATTTCTTTCGATGTGAATTTCGCACGAACTTAAGGTAGTTTGACCGATAAATCAATTCACCTGGAATTTGATGAATTTAACGTCATTTTAAAGGAAAACTCCCATCTTATTAATTATATCAAAATATTAACTCCCTGGCGATCTGCTTTTCGAGCTATATTCCTAAATATTTAAGCTGTTTTACATGGGATAGATTACGGCTGCGCATTCCAGAGGGAGAATATTGAAAAAAATAGTAATTTC
The DNA here is from genome assembly GCA_963573305.1 of Pyrrhosoma nymphula. Taxonomy (NCBI): domain Eukaryota; kingdom Metazoa; phylum Arthropoda; class Insecta; order Odonata; family Coenagrionidae; genus Pyrrhosoma; species Pyrrhosoma nymphula. The sequence goes on along the minus strand of OY754337.1, from coordinate 44,335,132 downwards.
TAACACCCAAATTTCGTCAGAAAACTAACGGTGTTTAGTTTGTGTGTTATCTCAACTATTTTTAAAAATTAATCAATTACTCACCGCATTACTTTTTACAGAATTGCAAAAAAACCTTCTATTTGGAAGGCAGTTTCACCGTACGGAATGAAAAATGAGTCAAATTAGAGACTGATGTGGTTATATTTATTTAATTACTGTTAATTTTTGTCATATACAACTATATTTTTGCACCATTAATATTACAATATTTAATTTATACTTCTCACAGACGCTTAAATTAAAAAATAAAATTCGAATATGGTCTCTATTATGACTAGGGAACTATATCGCTCAAACTACCTGAAAGACGAGTCCGAGAGGGGAATGATTGGAAAATGTAGTCGCCGGACTCCCGTCTCGACGAAGGGAATGCTTCGACCACTCAGCGCCGATAGCTTCCCACGCAATCTCGGGAATGGAGAGTAAGATGTCTCACCCGAGTGGTGTGAGAGGGAAAAAACGTCACCTGCACACACGATGACGGACCCGTCCCCGTCATCCTCCTTCGGGGAACGTCTTGAGTGGAGTGCGGCCGTTTTTAAGTGACAAGGTGCTCACGAGCAACAAGTTGATTCTTTTCAGCGGCCGGGGGGTGGGGAAGGGGTGGAAAATAAACGGGAGGAGTCTTCGGACCTGGTCGATTTCCTGTTCAAACCAGACACCACCCCTTCTCTCCCCCCCAAAAACCACCCACTCACTTATCTTTACCCCTCCCTACCCCCAAATTTATCTTTCCCAACCACAAAACCCTCTTCCCTACCCTCCAAAGTTCCCCCCGTCCCTCCACCAATGAAAAAAAACACCACGCCCAGAGAAAGGAGGGAGAGAGGGATAGCTTTGGGAAAGTTTTGAAGTGATTTGCCTCCTCCTTGAAATGAAAAAAAATGTAATTCTCTCGTGGAGTTTATTTTCATCTTTTCTTATATCTTTATTTTTTATAAAAAGGACTTCCTTTGAGTCGGATATTAAATTATTCCCTTCCACGGCTCATAAAACCCTCTCAACTTCACTGGCTCACTCCTATTTCGACAAAAAAATGATCGTCCAAAAATGGGTTCGCGATGAAGTGTATCATTTTTAAGGGATCTGCGTCACCTATTGGGGAGCGAGGGGAGTCTGTTTTTTAAGGATATCCCTGCTCTTCCCCTTGATTGAATTTCAACAGAGCTCACTCGCTACAGTTGCCGTGTACTTCCGTTGCGTGTATGAAAAAATTCCCGGGCCGTCAAAAGAGTTTTAAGGAATCAAGTCCGCATTGATAGTACCACTAGGTGTACAATTCATTCAAGTATTCACTTGAGTAGGCAGGATGCTTGACGTCAAAATGCTCATCCGGGTGTAAAACGAAATTACTTTCACAATGCTTGAGAATGTACATTGTTGTTGCAGTGATGCGCGTAGCTTTTTTTATAGTAAATTCGCTGTCCTCTGGTAGCGTTAGTCAAGAGTCAGTTATCAATAAAAAAAATATAAACTCATTAGATAGTGAAGTTTAATGGAACAAAACTGGAAATTCTGAAAAAATTTTCTACAGTGTTTGAAATAAATAATTGACTGTTTATATTTCCGAAGTTTTATATTATTGCTATTAAGATGTACTTTACCAGAAAACTGTATTTTTGAAACTGAGCTCTTGCAACTTTGTTTTCAAGGAATGAGAAAATAAGGAAAACGTAACGTTTACTTTAAATTACAGACATATTCTCATAAAATTATTACAATAAAAGAAACTGAGAAATTTTATTTTTCTTCATGCACGAAGATTATGCACCTCGCGAAGTCTAAAATTAAACCCAGAGCAATTTTTATTTATACTTCTGTCCTTACAAAGGCTGTCAGGAATTAATTGCAGGTAATTGTGTTGTTGCTGTGAAAAGTTGCGAAAATTGTGTTTAAATTGCGAGTAGGAGGATTGTAAACGTCTATGTTAATCTTGGGTATATATTGATATATATATTTTTTTTCGAAAAGCTGAGGTGTTTATTCTTCAGCGTACAACAAAGAGCAGAGCTGAGCTATTAGGACTGTGGAGTTGATTGACCCTTCAACGTGCAACGGAAGGCAAGATTTCAAGTGTGGGCTTTGCATTTTCTTTTGTTACATTCAAATCCGAATGCACAGACGTATAACTGCGCGAGGTAGCTAAATGAGACCCAAATCCGTTGAGAGTCACGTTTCATTTCGTGGGGATTTCTTGGAAAATAATAAGGTTTGAAGTGATTGCAGGACAGTCTTTGAGGGACGCCAAATTTTCAAAGATATAGGATAGCACATATGACTCAACTACGCTTGCAAATTTCATCCAACATTCTCCATGTATTTAAGGTCATGTGTCCAGTTCAGTAGATCACTGTGATCATTGGACGTTAATCCCTACAAGCAGAGATTATCTGCATATTTATTGTATTTTTGAATAGGACTGCTTCAACTTTAATTTCGATTAGAAAATAACATTATAACAGCATGGGAGTCTTTTTACAAAGCTCATATTTTTGGAGCATCGCATGAAGTTTAATTCCGAAATAAGAAGTGTTCGCAATATAAGTTGTAGTGAAAATTCTTATAATGGAAAACACTAGCAACTGATTTCTGGAAATGCTCGTCACCTATTAGAGCCTATGTTTCTGATACGGGCTAAAATCCCATACTTAACTCAGTATTACTTCGAAACATGTTTGGAAAGTATTGCACTAGAACTATATTTCACGATGCAGCAGTCATCATCAGGAAATAGTTACTCCACATGTGAAACTCAGTAGCGCCATATTAACAAGGTTTTTTTCTTTTCAGGGGAAATATATCTGAGATCTATAACAAGCCACAATGGATAATTTGATCAATCGCACATCACCATATCGTTCCCGTAACGGTGAACTATGGCAATTAAGAGTAGGGAGAGTAGAAGAATTCTGTTATGTTTTCAGGTATACGTAATAAGTAAATACGGTGACCTTATGGGATTCATCGAAGTAATCCTTGATTCACCAACAAAAATACTCACTGAAGTTAAGAACTGAGAAAGACAAAAAGAGACCGTCATCCATAAAAATATAATTTTCTCCTTTTATATCATAGCATACAAACATTCAGTACTCTTTTGATTTTTAGACCTGACAACCTGAGCTAAGTACTACGCTTGGTTGGTTGGTTTTTGTGGAAATTAAGATGAGGCCGACTTTCTCTCACGAACAGGGAATGGAAGAAATCCTACAAAATGTAGGAAAATTTAGTATAATACTTTCATTCTGTTTTTCTGCCATTATTTTCACTAACTTTTTTCGTCCATTTTTGAAAACTAGAGGCTTTAAGATGTAATATTACAAAGTACTCTAAAGTAATCGGTTAATTGATTTATAAAAGAAATAAATTGTAGTGGTGTTATTTTTTGTTCGAGTTATTTTGGAAACAGTAAATTTTATATTCCTGGTTCAATTCGTGCCAGCAACCGCGGTTATACGATTGGGGAAAAGGATTATTATTAGGTGTTAGTATATTATAGAGTGAATAAAAACCAAACTCTGTCCTCTCCTAATTAATTGTTGTTTTACTTTTGGAAAAAGCATTCCTTCTCCTTCCTCAATAGGCAGTTTCATGGTATAAATGTCCTTTCTGATGACATTGCATGCGAATTTATGGGATACAATTGTTTTATAGCTTTTTCCGTATATTGAGGATTTGAATCCATTGTATTATTAATGACCATTCAAGAACCGAGGACAATTAGCTTGCAGTTTAACGCGAAGAAGTTGAGCGTGAAAATAAGGTGAAAATTAATAATGAAACTGTTCTCAGTAGAAATTATAAATAGGTAGTAGTGAACAGCTGTCTAGAAACATCTGGTTTTATTCTCTGATGGCCGATATTTTTGCCCTCAACAGTTCTTCACTTGTTCTTTCTTAGTATCTATAACTTAAAACTGACAATATGCTCCCAATTGAGTCTTTATACGTAATATGGGCCATGCCATTTTAATATTAATACAGACACTTAAATTTCATCACTCAAATGATTAGTGTATTTAGTGTGAACATGTGTCTTCTTTGATTAAAAATATATAGCTTAGGTAATAAAAGAGACATCTAAAGCAAGCCAGTTGTCTAAATTGACTTATCAATTTCTCTCTTCATCAAAGCCAATTGTATTTCAAATTCAGGAATAGCTCGATGAAAAACTGTCCTTCGACCCAATCCACTTAATACAAAAGAATCATTTGTTGTCAGTCCTACGTGGTCCCTCTAAGATAATTTTCCATTATTAGTTGGTTCACTTATTTTTTTACCAATGCAGCAAATTATTAATAATGTCTACTTTAATTCAATTAAACCTTAAGGAATTGATTATTCCATCGAAATAACAGCAATGGCTCTGATTATCGACAGTTTGAGGTCGAAGATCACCCCGATATATCGAGTGCATGTCTTCAATGTTCTTTCGCTATCATCTATCATATATGTGCCTCCCATGCTCATCGCTAGTCCTCTTTAATCGCTAATTAATTGTTGGAATCAGTAATTTTTTATTGTTACAACCTTCATAATATTTGAAAGATAAACTTGCTTAAGAAACGCAGATCGACGTCTAAGCGAAACTAAAATTAAAGGTGAAATAATAAATTATTTAAATGCTATGATATTTTAGCATATTTATAAACTAAATGCGCAATTTATCATTAACGGATGTTCTAACATATAGTGTCGGTTAGGCATGTTCTTCACTGTTTGCTGGACGGATACATTCACTTTAATTTCCGGAGTCACGACATTGGGCTCTGCAGATACCCGTAGAAACCGCTCGGAATAGGAATGCTGAAGCCATCTGTTATCCGATTTCAAAAGCTCATGGTGTTAGATTGATCCACGGGAGCGGGTATGAAAACGTGAAATTGCGTGGTTTAACGAAATGATTAAGGATTGAGAAAATTTAACTTATGATTATATATTTTACGAATTCCTTAAAAAATCATTAGTTATAAAACCGTCCACAATTGCTAAATGTATATGTTTAAAATTCACCATTATTGCTTTCATTTTTGGTCGTATTGAATGAAAATTGGAATTTGATGCTGGTAAGCCGCTTGAATGTAACTTTGCTTCGTATTTTAATGCATCATATGAATTACCAATTATATTTCCCAATGATGTCATCTTAATAATTTGGTTACGGTTTTTATTGAAGCTCAGAATCAATCATGATAGAGGAAAAATAATTTAGTTCAATTTTCGAAATATAATTTGGTGTAGCGTTGGTAAAATCAAAATGATATTTTATAAACCTGACTTTCAATATCACCCATTTATAACTAACCTACTGCTACTGCGACACACTGGTCTCCAACAGGAGCACGCAATTTATCGTGGTCATTCGTTCATTTGGATGCCATTTGATTGAATAAAGTGTTTTTTTTTAGGACATACCTGCGGATTAACTAGCGTTAAAATTATGTTCATTCTCAGTTTGATGTTACAGAGGCTTAGAGGGAGTGGTTACTGTTCGAAAATGCTGATGGGAATACGCAAAAATGCGAGCGGATTTCGCAAAGGAGATGTGTCAGTGGCGGAGGAGAACAAATTCGGGTGGACTGCGGGCTTCTGGCGTGAAAATGGCGCTGCCTGAACTGAGTCCCACCGAGAAAGGAGTATGGCATATTCCCTGATCATCACGATCACAAAAATTCTATGAAACCTTTTTCTTTAAACTATCAAATATAAAAAAATAACACTTCAACGAATGGACATTATTTGAAATAAGTAAATATTAACCAATGAGGAGTCCTCCTGAGCCTGATTCTGGCTCATCAGGAGGTTCTCAAATGTAAATTTAAATCTCCATATTATGTTAGATAGTTTTTTTTTTATCTTGTCGATATAGGAATGATTCAGCGGTACTTAGTAATACTTTGATTAGAAAAAAATAGCAAAATACAGGAATTTTTATGTTAACCTTTAAGTTTGCGTGACATTTCAATAACAGTATTTTTTCTTTATTTTTTATCTCATCTTTAGTACTTAAATTCGGTATATCTATTGGAAATGTATTAAAAAATATAAAGGAAATTCGCTAATTAACATAGTACCGCCATAATGGTAGTAGCATTTCGGCACATCATTATTTTGAACTATTCTAGTTTTCATATTATGTTCCTTACATTTTCTTGTTTTCCTTTTTTCACAAAAATAGTTTAACTACAATTACGTATACACTATTACACACATATGTAATTATTACTACGTATATTAGTACCTACAGTCAGCGCGTACATCAGTACCTACCAGTCCTTCCAGCGGTTATAGCTCAAGTGAAACACATTTTCTTTGTATTTATTTTTTTATAATTATTCTTAGTCACCTTTTCAGATATTTATTTTATAATTCCATTTAGCTGAGAATAAAGCATATTTTTATGTGTTTTACTAGTATACCCGCATTCTTCTAGCCATTTCTTAGTATAGATTCAAATGGTGCAAAATTTACTATTTTTTACTATGATTTGGTACACTAACCCTTATGTGATATATGTATCTGACATGCTATTGTAGAGGAATTCTCGAGAAATGAATTAGTGCAAAAGTAAATGATGATAGCATAACGCTTACGTTAGTTGGTTTTGTGTCACTCCTCATTACCAGATACTTTTCCATTAAAAAAGTATATTTTTATCGAAGTTAGCCATTTTTTCTTTCCGATATGATTGGTATCATATTTACAAACTGTTTACTCACTACCACACATTTAAATCGCCGAATGTTGGAAGGAGATTTTTTGTTAATCTTTTTGCATGTAACCATGGCGATAAAAACTCAATAGGTCTAAAGGAGGCCAAAGACGGTCAATCATTTTGATCAAAAGCTGGAGTCAATCGATTGAATGAAGCATGATTGACCATCTAGGAACCCGTTTGACGCTTGAGCCAAGCAATGACGGAGATTGATAGAAAGTTCGAATGACTCAAGCAGTTGACGAGGGTGCTGGACCATCTAGGCCAGTTTTGATCAAGCTTTGCATCAGTCACTCGCCGGCAACCATGGAGGACACATCGCTCCCTCAAAACGCGGAAAATGAAGCTCAAAGTTTTGAAATTGTGCAAAAAAGCAGTGCAATGTAACTTCTGAAAGATCAGAGTGCGAGTTTATAGCCTGCTGATAGAGTTATACAGGGATTACCCTTAGCTGTGGAAGGTAAAAAGCAAAGACTACTTTAGACTGCGACGCAGAACGATGAGTAAATGATCATGAGTGAAGCGGTTTCTCATTTTATACCACTCCTTGGTCCAACGTCGTGTCCTCTTAACTTGTTTTTTCCGCTTGAGGACAATCAATGCCAAGGCAAGAAAGACCAAATCTGTATTCGAAACCATTTTCAGAGACATTTCACGACAGACACTCAACTTTCCGAGTCGGAAACTCAACTGAGAATGAGTTTTGATCAAAAAATTTAAGAATTGATTGAAGGTTGGTTGAAGGTTGATTGAAGGCGTCAATCGACTGACTGAACCGTTTGATCAAGCAGCTTGTTCGTCTAGGGCTTACTTAAAAACGCGTTAACTGACGTAGTATAATCTTCCTCAAAGACAAAAATTTATTCATAATAAACGGCAAAGACAGAATATATCGAAGTGAAACTGAGTACCTGATATACCAAATAGCTGCATTACTAAGAAAAGCCATGTATATAAGCCCTGCATATCATATTTTAAAACTTTTTAGTCACTGGTAATTGAGAATACTTCCTAATAAAATTGAATGTGTAAGCAATTTACTTCGGACGGAAAGAATTTGTAATTCTAAGCAATAAAATTAATTAAATGAAAATACATTGAGTTACATTTTCCTTACGATTCACGCTTAGAAAATTATACTCCTCTGTGTTTATTACCCTCTCGACGAAAATCCAAAATAATTTTGATCCTTGTCTCAAAGGAAACCTCAAATGACGTCCCTGAAACCAAATGAAACACCTTCGTTTTTTGACTTGCATACTAAATGAATGCCCGAAAGAATTCCATGATTGAGAGGTAAAGTTAATATAAAATTTTAAACCTTCGACTTCAAGCCACCGTGACACCTTGGGATATATTCGTTGCTCGCTCAAATTCATGCTAATACCTTTTTGTCAGGGTAAAACCCTGGGAATTTCCCGGGCACATGAAAAAGAGGACCGTAACTTCTTTCCTTCTTGCGAATCCATTTGCCCATTCCCGTTTACTCTCTCTTTCCCTCCCTCCCACCCCACCCCCTCTGCCCCCGACCCCCAACCTCAACCCTTTAACCCCCACACTCCCCGGCGCTAATTAACCCGGATGTCATGTGAACAAGGGGTCATTCGAGGGCGGGAAACCCGATAAGGCCAGTGTTTGCACATTTGAATCGGAGGGAAGGGGTATTAAGGGAACAAGGGATCCGGAAGAGGAAAAAAAAGCATGGATGCGTGCACAGAATGAAGCGCCGCCACATCCCTTGAACCCTATGCGTCATTTCCCAGTTTCAACACAAGGGTACGTCTTCCGAGAGCACTAATTGAGGAAACGCTTGTAATTGGCTGCTGTTTACACAGTCGTAATATGCCCATTTTACTTTCCCTTCCTTTCTACGTCGCATTCTGTAGTGTGCCACGAGAGACATTTACTTTATTTTACTCTCAAAATTATTTTTGCAAAGAAATTACCGTCACTAAAAAGCTATTCAACTATCTGTATGTTCAAAGCTGTATTGAAGATCGGGTTGATGTTGTGGCTACAGCACTGACTTCTCATCCCGTAAGCCCGGGTTCTAATACCAGGGAGGAGTTTTTTGGGAACTGTGAGTGACAAAAAAGAGATATTTCATCGAAATGTTTATGGCAATCTGCCGGTTCACGTAGGTTTTAATGGAAAAAATCAAGATTTTTAGTGGCTCAGACCATTATCTACCTACAACTTTATTCATCTCAGCATACCTCACCTCTTCACCTCTCTTCATGCCGTCCATAAAACCTATTCTGTTCCTTCATCTTCCCCAATAACCCAAAATCTTCCCTCTGTCACCACCTTCAGCAACCCTTCAGCCTTCATTACCTCTTCAAGACACCTATTCTGCCTCCTCCAAATCTCATCCAGAAGTTTTCTCTCTTCACCCATCATACCAAGAAATTCTTCGTTTTCCTGGATACAAAGATTCCATCTTCCCTCGTACAGTTATTGACTAATTAAGAACGAGACTGATGGATCGTGCACATGAGGTGCTCCATGGTCGCGAACAGGCGAATATGGATATTTTTACCTCTTTTTCCTTTTCATACTCGTAGTTTTCTTGGTATAAAATGAATCAGTTTTTACTTTAGCTTTGATTAACTTACCAATTACGATGCAAATCATGTAATGATAAACCGCCTATTAACAACAATTTCATGGGCTCCTCTCAAAAACCTTATCAAAATGTTTGGGATGGCAAGATTAATCGAGTTTGTTTCGCTCTGGGACACTTGGTTAGCGAATTTTATATCAATTATGCGTCCAAACATCCTATGAAGAGTGACGATGGAAATTGCTCCAGACTACACAAACCTTATGAAGAGGATTTATTGCTTCGGAAATAAAAGTATGCAACTATAATTTGCAGAAAATGAAAGTAGTCATAAATATTTTGCCCAAAATTCACTATGAAATCAAAATTACGACGTCACCTTTGCCTCGTCTCTATTCGAGATAAATATGCCGTTAGAGGAATACAAAAGTAAGGGAAGTAATTATGAATTCGCGGTCAGTTGCTGTCTCGTTATTCATAGTTACATGGCGTTCCGGTGGAGCGATTTCGTCCTCCAAAGGGATGAGAAGTGCGGAAAAATAAGTGAATGCGATCAAAACGGGGGACAAACGGGGGATGCGACGCGTCCGCGGTAACTTTTGGTGTAAAAAAGATTGCGTCCTTTATTTGGAAGGGTTGTTAATTTCATTTCATGTGCTTTCATGAATTCATATCGGTACTTTTTGTAATTGCTCCGCTTTGATGGCCTATTATTCCAGCAAAATATGGGTTTGTAGGGCCGGAATATGAAACAAAAAGTGGGATTTAAAAGGAATGAAAAGAGAAATTACATCTACCTTTCACCAAATTAAGCTCTTGAAAATGAGGATTTATAGTAATGAGTTGAAGAAATAAGAAATAAAGATAAATTCTCCTAACACTTTAGTTCCGAGTAGAAAGTTAAAAAAAGTGAATTTAAGGGAAAGGATTTCAGATGCTTAATCTCGCTAATTAAAATTTAAGCATTCACATTTGAGATTTTAAAGGTTCGTAATTATAAAATAACTTGGTGGTGGCTCGGTTAATGGATAGGAAGTAACAACTCATAGATTATGAAATAGATGAGCTTTGAATTCACAATTGGGACAGCATTCACTACTTCTGAAGATTATTTTAACATATAATTGCTATACAAGGAAAAAGAGCAAGTCTTGCCCAAAACTCATTAGATTTTATTAATTATATTAACATTTCAAAAACTTTGAGAAGACAATGACCATATTGTTAAATGTATCACTAACTTGTTGGGTGATCTGTGACATGCAGGACCATGTACGTCCTGAATGTCACAGTTACCTAGTTTAAATATGGCCAAAATGCAAGAAATTCACTACCCTCAATACCTGTGTATCTGTACGCCTGAATTTCGCATTAAGGGACCATAATTCCCATAAAAATGGTACTCGTTCTCTACTACTGTTCTTTCCATAAGTTTTTTAAGCCACTGTTTTACCCATTGCAATACAATTCCCAAAATATTCATTTCTGGAGTTAAGGTACTCAAATAGTTTTCTCATAAAATTAGTCGATTGTAATTGTTTCTTGGATTATATAGTGGAAAGAAAACGAGCCAACGTAATTAACATTTAGTACTGATTCATTGATAAAATTCGCTCTGTAAGGAATGCTGTTGAACTGGTATTGGGAGCAGCTATGACTTTTCTTATCTCGGTGAAGTAAGACTTCTCGGAGAAAAGTTATTCATGCATGCAGTATTATTTTAATTAGTTTGTGCTTGCTTGATTGAATGAAATATGTTACTTAGAATGTATCGTACTTTTTCGCAAAAGATAATTAAAAGTTTTAAATAAAAAACATCTCATCGGTGCACAAGGACACTCAAATCAGTCGAACTTCGTCTATTATATGAAAATAATTTGTGAAAATATCGGATTTTAGGGCCAAAGTAACAGGGCATTTTAGCTTATTCGTTCAAAACGTTAGCACCTACTTTGTGGAGAGCCTTTACTTAAGGTAAATTTATTTTTCCTTTTTATGGGACGATATTTTCTTAAGCTGGGGTTATTTTTTTCTGTGGTATAGTGAGTGATCGGATTAAATTTTCTCTCTCGCTTCATCATTTACGATTTCATAAAATCATCATAATCTATTAAATTTCCTGGGAAGGTTGAACGATCCCATCTTACTTCTTTCATCTTAGAAGTAAGTTACCTTTTTTTGTCATTTTTATGACTTGCCATTTCCACACCATCATTTAATGACCTCATCTCCAGCCCTTTGGGCAAGTAGTTTTACGGGGGTCCGAGCATAAAAGGAACAGTGAAGCATGGAAATAATTATTCATCCAAGGATTTCTTGCCTCATTTAAAACTACTCATTTACCAGCATACATTTTAATGCACCATGTTTTCATCAACCAATTGAATAAGTATTTTACACAAGTCACGTGACTGCTTTTCCTGACTAACAGTGAAGTAGACATCGACACCCTTTAAATTTCCTTGAGGTTACAAGATTATGATTGGAGTTTATTCTGCCTCAAATTTGGCCCTATATCATTACAAATGAAGGGCTGAGAAATTACATTTTGTAAATTTGTATCATTACAATACAGAATTGGAAATAGCCCACTATTTGAATATAGGAGTATCTTATAGACGATTCCAAAAATACCTCGTATGATATATCTTTTTGATCTTCTGACCTTGATCGAGCTATTTTTGACTCATTATAATAATATTTTAGGTGCCTTCTAAAAATATCTCTCATCTCGGTTCCTCGATCTGAATTGCCTGAGCCTCCAATTTGCTTTCTATTGATTCCTTTCCAATTCAAATTATTTCTGTTTATTTCACGGGAGTGAATTTCGTACCCAAAAACCCCTTGCTATTTTTTATCTCAAAAAGTTTATTAAATTTAATTTAGCTTTTTCTAAGTTCTCCGTGAATATTCTTTGTTACGTAGAAAATATGTTAATTAAGTCTTGGGATGAATACAAATTTTAAAGTAAAGTGTTTTAGAATTAATTAAGGGTATTATTTCGTCTTGAAGGTGGTGCATGAAGTACAAATTCAAATACGTTCGCAAACCATGTAGCAATAAGACAAAACTGAAACCAAAAGGCATAAAAACTCCATGAGGAACGCACCCTTCAAGTATCGGATGGTAAGTAATATTTTATCGTAGATATTAATCTCGTGAAATACAAAATCGGAACCGAAGTGTAGACTTTTGCTGAACACATTTTCAACCAATTCAGAGTATTTTCGGTAAAATTTGCCTCAGAGAATTTTTCTAATGCCTCCAAATCTTTTGATCACACGCGAAAAGCCAAATTCTTTGGAAAAAACGGGTATGCTAAGCCCGGTATTCTTTTTATAGGGAAGAGTTTGATCAAATGTGCCTGCGATATAGCGGCAATTAACTGAAAACCGTCGCTGGAGAGGTTTATTCGCCAGTTTTCAGCAATGATTCTTTTAATTGATCTCCAGTGGCACGAATGTAATTTCTTACTAGATATTCATTGCTTAATTTAAGTATCTTTTATGAAAAAATACGAAAAAATCAAGAGAGAATTTGAAGGAAAACGGTACGCTTTAGCGTTTGAAGATTGCATTTGCAGTGGCAATTTTACCTGGCATGAAAGGTTCCTCTAACTTCATGGGGCATGATAATTGGTTTTTTGGTTCAATTTTTAATCCTGGTTTTAGTACATGACTATGCTAAAACAAATATCTGACCTAAATCTGTAAAGATTTTTGCCACGAATGTTCTGTTTAGGTACTTGAACATCTCTCCACCGCTTTTTTCTCACATTTTTAAAAGGAAATTGAACTTGAAACTTATATTACTTGAATTGTTTCAACTCAGGATCATGTGAATGCTAGTGAAACCTATATTTATTGGAATCTCTTGCAACCATAATTTTTATCCGGTTAATGTACCTTTCCCCTTAATTCAATGTCGAAAAACAAGTCCACAATAAGACGTCAAGAAACTTATTTGCGCCTTTTGTGTTTGTAATGCTGTAACCGTAAAATACCGAACTACGAAGTCAGTTTTACGTCAAGTGACAGTAAAATGTACCGCTTGATATCAATTTATAACTATTATTTGCAAATCAGAAACCATTGGTATCATGTTTGTATTATTCAGACTAAAGAAATTGAATTCAGAGTTTACGTGAAGGGTGCCATTAATTTTTTTCAATTCACTATGTATCTGGCGAGGTAGCCTGGAATTCCTCAGACAAACTTATATTCACCGCATGCCGCATAGTTTTTTTTAGGACAATTTCAAGCCTTAAAGTTATCCATTCAAAGTGTTAAAACATTTTGTAATCATCATTTTTTTTACGCCCATATATCATTTCGGCGTTCGGGAAAAAATGTATCGAAACCCCTAACCCAAAAAGTCTATAGTTCCAAGGTCAGGAGAAGGAGGGGATCGTCACGAAATGTAGCTCGAATTCACCCTCTTCGTCGTAGATATTTCTTCGAGATTTGGTGAAAATTATGCCTAACTACATTGCAAGGTCGTACACCTACGTGCCTTTTGACAACTGGGAGCTATGTCACGGGAAAAATAGGAATGATTCGATCACTCTCAAGGCTTTGAAATGCTCGACTCTTAATCTCCGTAACGTCTCTCGGCCAACGCTTGAAGGTACAAGAAAAAGGCGGCCGTTGTACATTTGAGGACCAATCGAAAATTACCATGTTGACAGCTAATAATTACTCCAGCAGATAGCATCAAGTTCATAAGTTATAGATAATGAATGTCAAATGAGGGAAGCATGCAGAAATAGACAAAGTCAAGAGGCGTATTTCCATTAAATATTTGTCTTACTTTCCCAGGTTACTGAGAAATTAGTAAATTGTAAACATTTTAGGTGTACGAAGGAACTCGTTATCTTTTAATTTTATGTCAATTCTTACGACTGAAATGAAAATATTCTATAGAAGGGATATTCTCCAACACAGATGTCTAAACTTTGGATATAACTAATGGTGAATTCTAAACGTTTCTGATCGACAATTAGAACTCTGCGAAACCATGTAACTTGATCAAATTCAACGTAAAATTGATTATGCTGAAGTCTGAATCTCCTCCCCTTGGATTAAATTATCGGACCAAAAAAAAGTTGACATAAGCAAGTTAAAGGAATTTCCCTTCTATCTCCCTTAACTCCTTTGGCAAAGGTGAGTGTCTTTTCGTTGGAGTTCAATTTCAAAGTCTTAATCGCATCAGCAAGTACCGTAACATTTTAGAAAGCATTGGCGGGAAATGTGGTTTTCAAGGCCATGTTGATTATACGGGAATGGTAGGGCAAGACGGTAGGACGGGATGTGACGAGGGAAATTAGAAAGATGAGAACCCTGGAAAAAATCCAGTGTATTTGAGTACAAAAAAAAGGTTTAATTTAGTGATGAATGTTGAGACAGCTCGTACATCAAAGTAATTCAGAAATTTTAGATTACATATAATATTTGGGCATAATTCATCTCAAAATAGAATATTACCAAAAACGGCATTCAATACATCATAAATATATTTGTGATTATCACAAAATATGCAAAAATAGTGATCGCGGGCGTGCCAATACGATATATTTTTATAATCATGCCAATTTGTTTCTCAGTGAGCTTGTGCCTGCCGATATGATATTTTGCACTTGGTTACTAAATAACCAGATGTAAAATCGGAGATAGACTATGATAGGTCAAAATGGAGAAAGAAACCGGTAAGACAATATGGATGTGCGATTATCACAACTCAGACGGGGAAGACAATTCCTTTCCTTAGGTTGCAAGTGGTTTCTCGTCGATTTTTTAAATATGGAAACCCTGTCTTTTAGGGTTTATAAGCAAAACGTACGAGGTAATTGGGATAAAAATGCACACGGTCATTGGAGGAAATCACTCAAGTTGACATTCGAAAATTCATGAAGTTGAGGATCTTTCGAGATCGTTTCAAGATAAATATAAAGCATCATCATCCAGTTGAGAACTTGGGTAACGACGTACGTGTCCTTATTTTAAGGATATGTGCGTTCGTTTCAAAAATACATGTACCATTAACGCTCGTTTTATTTAAACTGGTTAATGTGTTGAGCGCCCAGATCAGATGTTTTTTTGTTGGAAGAAAAGAATAATTTTTCCTTCCCTTTAACTTTTTCTACGTCATGATCTTTCCGCATTTCGTGTTCTTCTCAGATAACGTCGTCCGCACTTTCGTTTTCCCCTCGCAACATTGAGACGCGAATGATATATCACCGTTCCAAAATAATCGTATCCGCATTGGTTTGTCAAAACCGGGATTTCTCTCTTTTACAAGGAGAGACATCCTTGTTCATGAGGAATGTTGATGTCACATCCTCACGTAAGTCTGTGCTCGAGTACTCAAGCCTTTCCTTACAATACTATTACATCTTAATCAGGTCAATAACAATGTACACCGAGGGGATGACATTAATCATTACTCAAATCAATTGACTTGGCCGGGATTCTAACCCAGATCTCCCAATTGCCGATCAGGTTACTTCACCGTCAATTGGATGATCCGGATTCAAAATGCCGGTCAAGTCAAATGATATTTTTATTCCAACCCCTCGGTTTATTTCGTTGTACTCGTGCGCGTTACTGCGTACCATATCAATTGTACATTTCACAGTAACTTGGAAATGATGTAATAACATTGAAATCTAGGTTGTTTATTTTTTCGTGAAAAATTGTTCGTCTTAAACATTCATCTTGTTCTATTTCCACGCCATATCAACAGAATATTCTGACTTAGTCATCAAGTGCAATTTTCTGTACACGGCCAAATCATTTAGAAAGTTTATAATCGTTAATGATAACTAAAATAAATATAAATATATCAGTTGAAAATAATGAAAACATAGAATAAAAAACACTTAATGAAGGGAGTTGAGAGACATTTTAGACGTGCTCTCGCCGACTTGCTGCGCGGTCCAGAGTCTTGGTCGATCATAACGCTCCTGGAAAAGGAAAGTTATTAAGCCCAGAGATTGTGGGTTCCGTTGAAAATCAATCGCATGATGCCTTCCAATTTGGCCGGCTTCGGGTGGAGTCCAGAAATTTCTTCCCACGCGTGGATTCGGACGTGCAAGGGCCATTTCTCCCCTGTGGCGTAATCGGTTGATAAGTCGGACGACATGTCCGCTCCAACCTCTCTCGGTTAAATCGGGAGATATTTCGTATTGAAGAAAAAGTTTTTTTTCCAACATTGGAAAATGCCGTCATATCCTCTTTTATATATAGAAAATCCCTTTTCTCGCTCACTTATCGCCTTCGAGGTTTAAATAAAAAGAAATCCGACGTCGACCTTAGGAAATAAAAAACTGCGACAGTCTCAGCGGCACGACGACTTTGAAAAATATGTATAAATATATTCTGAGGGGCCGCAGAGGCGAAGGATCTTCGTGCTGCGCGCGGATTTTCGTGCTCGAGATGAAAATGCTGGGGTGGTCGACGAGATGAAAAAATATGGAGAGGGAGGATTTAAGGGCTTCAAGGTCATTCGCTGTATCGCAGTATCGCCTTTTGCCCGTTTTCCTCTTTCCACGAATCTATACGGTCTTCACGAAATTTCCTTCCAAGGACGCGCGCGAGTGTCAAAGTCTGGCAGAATAATTGATAATAACCGTTTTATATTTTTCACCAGTTTTTATTTGTCTTTTCCTTAGTGATAATATCTACATAATTTCATGTTATAATTATATACATACACACACCCACATAGAACTTTTTTTTCATTTCCACAAAAATGTTCACATTTTCAGTTCTCTCTGAAGCACAAGTATTCCAATTGTTCACTGAGTGTTTTTCAAAGTTTAATCCGTGAAACTTTAATTGCTCTGTCAAATTTTGCCACAGTTGTGTATTGATATATTGTGTTGAGATGTTGTAGGTGATATGATGTAGAATTATATTAGCTCCATATTCTAGCCTTCATAATTTTAAGTCCATTTCATAAATGTCATGCTTTTGGTTATTCACTTTCACTTGCTGTTACTGTCACTCTCCATTGAAGCAGTTAAGCGTAATGTGAATCTATTGTTTAGTTTCTATTTGGTTACACTAGTTGTAATGTCACCCATTTTTTAAATCTTTATTTTTGATTCATCAATTATCACATATCTCTGCCTAAACTAGCAGCAAGTGTATCTAACACGGTCTTCTTACACTTAAACAGTCTTAAGTTAACTTCGATGAATAGTATAGCCAGTGTGGCCAAAATGTTTAATCTTTCTTAATGATTTTGTTGGTAGCTTACTAACACAAATGGTTGCAAAAAGCACTTGTTTAGTGAGGTATTTCCATAATGGAAGAGAATGAATAAATTAATTTTCTAGGCCGTACTTCAGTTCGATTTCCTTGTTTAGGACTAAATTCTTAGATTACTTCACTGCGAAGTGCATATTTTTTACAAGAAAATAATTCATTTGAATTGCTATAATAAAGTATAATCTAATTGATTACATTCTTCAAAATCTCTCACCATCATCAATTATTAGTATAAAATATCAATTTATGATTTATCTCTATTTTAGCTCAACTAAATGGCAAACGTTTTGTACGGTTGGTGAATCATTAGCCGAGGAACTCTTCTCAGAATATGAAAATACTTGTCCTCAGTGAATAAGTTTATATTTACATTTCTACACTAAAGATTATATATGTCTGTGAATGACTATAGTAACACTACTGTCCCTCGCTGGAAGGTAAATTGTGGTTTTGAACCTGATTTGAGGGAATAGGAAGCATTTCACTTCTTGCCTTGAGCGCTTGCTTAGTGGCCTTCCCTGAGTATTTAAAATCCAGAACGTTTTGAGAGTCTTTCCTTCATTGGATATTTCACTATCTGCAACGTCGAAATTTGTAAGTTCTGAGTTTTCTTCACTTCCATCTTCTTGCTGTTCAAACACCTTAGCACACGCAGCAAATCCGGCTGAATCCGGCGGTCTTCTACTGTGATGTGAGCGTCCACAGCTTGGTTTTCTCTGCGGTACACGATGCAACTAGAAGAGTGATGAATAGAATGGAGTTAGCGATACCTGGACAAAATAATTTTTTCGTCTGATTGACTAGACTTGTATAGAATTTTGGGGTGAAAATAGTAGGATCTTAGCTTGCAAAGAAAAGAATTTTGGTCTTACAAATCTGGTTCCTGATTCTATATCTCATTACAGTACATTTTGGCACCTACAGATCTTTCATTTAAAACTTGCCTGAGCTATTGAGTATTCCAAGAGTCAATCATCATGTAATTTATGGCTTTCTTTACTGTGAGCTTGAACCTAAGATAATATTCCCGATACTTGGAAAGTATTGGAGTTTAAGGGTATTTAGGATTTGGGACATATTTCCACAAGAGTAGTATAAATTAAAACCGAAGGTATAGTGGGAAGATGTTGCTGAAACATAAATTTAACAGACATGTAGGCCTGTACATGACGAAAATGCTATTTTTTAGTGCTAGAAGAGGAAGAAATATCGGTGAAGATCACACGTTTATCATAGGTAACGCAATAGGGAATTTTGTAAATAACTCTTAAGAAAAAAAAATATTTAACACAGCCAAGGTTTCGACACATCGTAATGGACATATGAAGTAACCTGATGTGTTGGGTGAAAATGTGTTCTAGAAAATTTAATCTTCTGTGAAATTACTTAGTGATTAATATTTATATTCCTTGATGCATTAGTTTTACAATGTGGAGTCTTATATAAGTAATTTCATTCTTAAAATGCAGTTTATATTATTGTTACTAATCTTAATGAGTTTTGGTTCAGATTTTTGTCTTGCATGAACTTTGTAATCTGTTTCTATGATGAGTATTCCCCTTAACGTGCCTTGTAAACTTAGACATTTTGGCTTTTAATAGTGGAGCTAGAGTTTATTACCATTTATTGATGCTATAGTTCCTTACCAGTTCATTCTCCTATGATCGATGTCTTCCTCTGCTACTCGGTGCGGGGAGCAGTGGGCGTAGAAGGTGAATCTCCAGCCAAGGAGTTTTCTGCCGAAGACTCCCTATGAGTGATCAATTCGATATGTATTGTGGGAGTGTTGCGATTCCCAAAGACGACAGGGAAATCATTTCGGTCCTCTGGACTGTCATTCGTTCCTGCTTCCTCCTCTCTGACTTCTGTCGATCCTGATACTTTGATCTCCATTGCCTCTGCTCCTTCACCTTCCCTTTTGTCACTTGCCTCATCTATCACACTCTTTTGACTTTCTAGACCGATATTCCCATCCGCGCTTGTAATGCTCGTTCCCCCTACTGGACCATTGTCATGCTCTAAAATTTTCGAACTCATTTGCTCTTCGTTTTCCGCTTCCTTTTGATCACCTGTTTCATGTTGAACATGCGTTTCTCCCGTACCTTTTTCGCCGTCCTCTGGTTTCGGTCCTACATTTTTTTCACCCCCTTCACCTTTCTCTTTATTTATCAATTCCACTACTCTTCCAGCATCACTGGCTCCTACATCTCCCTCTTTTGCCAATGTATCTTTCATAGCTTCTGTGTCTTCTATTTTATCCAAACTTAGCCTCTTTTCCACAATGGTTTCTCCTTCCGGCTTTCCTGTACTGCTTGATGTTTCGGGAAACGATGCACCATCTGCGTTGTCCATGCTCAGCATGAATTTAAGCATGGAACTCTTAATGCTTTCTTTTCTCGCTTGATCGGTGGATTTACCCGAACGCCTAGCGCTGCTTGGTCGGGACGAGCTCGATCCACCTTCCATCCCGTCTGAACTTTGACCACTTTCTCTCCTCGGTTGATCTTGTGATCCCGCTGAGCTTTTGGCGCTTGCAGGACGTGTGACGCTCTGCTGATATTCCTTTTCCTCCGTATTCTGCACACTTTCTCTACTTCTCGGTCTTTCTTGATCCTCTTCTTTCCCAGTACTCTTTGAGCTACCTGGGCGCGATGCACTCTGCTTACTTCCAGTACTTTCCGAACTTTGTGTACTTTCCTTTTTCTCTTTATCACCCGGGTTATCTAAATTATCACCACTGTCGGGAGAGGGTATACCGTCTTCATTGTCCATATTTATCATAAATTTCAGCATTGAGCTCTTTATGCTTTCTTTTCTTGTTCTATCAATCGGCTTCCCCGAGGCTTTTCCACTACTCGGTCGCGATTGACTCTTTTGACCTTCCATTTTATCTAAACTTTTATTGCTTTCGGTTTTCTTCAAGGTTCGACTGTCTTCTGGTTTTCCTAGGCTTTTTGCACTCCCAGGACGTGATGCTACTGAATCTTTTTTCTCTAACTTAGCTGTTTGACTCTCTATTCTCTCTTCGCTGCCTAGTTCCTCTGTTTTCCCCGCACTTTGAGAACTGCCCGGTCGTGATACGCTCTGCTTGCCACCCGTGCTGTCTGAACTTTGTGTGCTTTCCCGTCTTTCCTTATCATCGGGATTATCTACACTACTACTCTTATCGGAAGCGGGTGTTCCATCTTCATTGTCCATGTTTATCATAAATTTGAGCATTGAACTCTTGATGCTTTCTCTTCTTGATCTATCGATTGGTTTCTCCAGACCTTTTCCACTTCCTGGACGTGATTGGCTCTTTTGAGTTTCAAGTTTGTCCAAACTTTTGTTGATTTCAGTTTTCGACAGGTTTCCACTCCCTTCCGGTTTTCCAATACTGGTAGCGCTTCCTGGACGTGTCACTGCTGCCTCTTGGCCCTCTGACTTAGCTGTCAGGCTTTCTCTTCTCTCCCCATCGCCTTGTTTTTCAGTTTTCTCTGCACTTAGAGAACTACCGGGTCGGGATATGTTCTGCCTACCATCCCCGCCATCTGAGCTTTGCGTGCTGTCTCTTTTCTCTTTATCGTCGGTAATTTCTAAACTACCACTTTTGTCAAGAAGTGGTACACCGTCTTCATTGTCCATATTTATCATAAATTTGAGCATTGAGCTTTTAATACTGTCTCTCCTTGATCTGTCAATCGGTTTTCCTAGGCTTCGTCCACTACTTGGCCGTGACTGGCTCTTCTCGCTTTCCGATTTGATCTGCTTACCATCTCCACTGTCTGAGCTTTGCGTGCTGTCTCTCCTCTCTTTATCGTCTGGTATTTCTAAACTACGACTCTTCTCAAGAGGTGGTACGCCGTCTTCATTATCCATATTTATCATAAATTTGAGCATTGAGCTTTTTATACTTCCTCTCCTTGATTTATCGATCGGTTTTCCCAGGCTTCTTCCACTACTTGGCCGTGCCTGGCTCTTCTCACTTTCCGATTTGCTCTGCTTACCATCTCCGCTGTCTGAGCTTTGCGTGCTGTCTCTTCTCTCTTTATCATCGGGTATTTCTAAACTACTACTCTTTTCAAGAGGTGGTTCACCGTCTTCATTATCCATATTTATCATAAATTTCAACATTGAGCTTTTTATGCTTTCCTTCCTCGTTCTGTCAATCGGTTTTTCTAGGCCACTACTTGGCCGTGACTGGATTTTTTCGCCTTCCAATTTGCTCTGCTTACCATCTCCGCTGTCTGAGCTTTGCGTGCTGTCTCTCCTCTCTTTATCGTCTGGTATTTCTAAACTACGACTCTTCTCAAGAGGTGGTACGCCGTCTTCATTATCCATATTTATCATAAATTTGAGCATTGAGCTTTTTATACTTCCTCTCCTTGATTTATCGATCGGTTTTCCCAGGCTTCTTCCACTACTTGGCCGTGTCTGGCTCTTCTCACTTTCCGATTTGCTCTGCTTACCATCTCCGCTGTCTGAGCTTTGCGTGCTGTCTCTTCTCTCTTTATCATTGGGTATTTCTAAACTACTACTCTTTTCAAGAGGTGGTTCACCGTCTTCATTATCCATATTTATCATAAATTTCAACATTGAGCTTTTTATGCTTTCCTTCCTCGTTCTGTCAATCGGTTTTTCTAGGCCACTACTTGGCCGTGACTGGATTTTTTCGCCTTCCAATTTGTCTATTCTCTTGTTTCTTTCAGTGTTTTCCAAAGGCACGCCTCCTTCCGCTATTCCAATGCTTTTATCACTACCTGGGCGTGATGCTACTGAGTCCTTCTTCTCTAATTTAGCCGTTAAGCTCTCTCTTCTCTTCTCTATACCTTGTTCCTCTGTTGTCCCTGTGCTAAGTGCGCTGCCTGGTCGCGATACATTTTTCCTACCATCTGCACTGTCGGAGCTCTGTGAGCTTTCTCTCCTCCCTTTATCGTCTGGTTTTTCTAAGCTGTCTCTCTTTTCTGGAGACGGTACACCATCCTCATTGTCCATGCTCATCATAAATTTGAGCATTGAGCTCTTTATGCTATCTTTCCTCGATCTGTCAATCGATTTTCCCAAACCTCTTCCACTTCCTGGACGTGATAGGCTCTTCTGAGTTTCCGGTATGTCCAAACTCTTTTGTTTTTCAGTTTTCTTCAACCCTCCGTCGTCTTCCGGTTTCTCTAAGCTTTTTGCACTCTTAGCACTAGTACCCGCCTTTGTTGTGTCTTCTTTGTCTGATCCTTCTAAGCTCTTTTTATCACGTGTATTATCAATATCCTTCTTATCCCCCTCAAAGCTTTCCTTTGTCCTAACCTTTTCGGGGCTTTTCTGTTTGCCCGAACTCTTTACGCTGCTTATGCTTTTAGTGCTATGAGTTCTTCTAACGCTTCCTTCTTCTATCGGGGTTTGCTTGCTACCTGCAGTGCTCATGCTCTTTGTAATACCCTTGCCTTTAAAACTCTTTTGATCTGCACTCTTTACCAGACTGCTAACACTTCCACTGCTTTTCATGCTGGTTTGATCGTAAAGTTTCCCTGTGGTTCTCACACTTGCTGATCTTTGCCTGGCGCCTGTGCTTCTTGTGCTGCCAGAACTCTTCACACTCATTTGATCGTCCATGCTCACGACGCTTCGAGTACTGCTTACGCTTCTTACACTCCCAACACTATTTCTCTTCGTCTGATACTCTATTTTCCCCAAACTCTTCACGCTCCCGGAACTTCCCCTGCTTCTGCCGGCCATTTGCTCCTCCGCTTTCTCCAGACTCCTGACGCTTCCCGATCGCGAGGTCCTGGCACTCGGTTGATCGTCCATCCTTCCCACCAAACTCCCGACGCTGTCCGAAGCCTTTAAACCGGGTTGACCTTCGGTTTTACCGAGGCTCCTCACGCTCCCCGTTCTCCTCACGCCCTGGTGGTCATCCGCCTTCCCTAGACTCCTTACGCTCCCAGAACTTTTCGAGCTACTCAAGCTTCTCACGCTTACCTGATCATCGCCTTTCCCTAAACTCTTAACGCTTTCGGAGCTCCTCCTCATGCCTCCGACGCTTTTTGAGTTCACTTGATCGTCTTGAGTTCTCCCCTTGCTCCTCGCGGCACCCTTTGTAGTCTTGGGCCTTTCCTTGCCATTCCCTCCTTTCACTAGACTTATCTCCCCCTGAGGGTTCTCCACTTTCTTACCCGCTCGTTTGACGCTTTTTTGGTCTTCCGATTCCCTCTCCCCTCCCTCAGCCCCCTCTACTTCCATTCTTTCAACTTCCCTTGCACCTCCTTCTTTCCTCCTCCTCCGCCCTATCCCATCACCCCCCTCGACGTCCATTCTGTCTTGCTCCTCCTCGATTCTCTCCATGCCGACGCTCCCCCGCTTCCCTTGGCCGCCCACACCCAGCTCCCCGGAGACTCCGACTTCATCTTCCGATGTATTTCCTTCCTTTCTGAAGGCGAAATGGAACATTTATGAAATGGTTGACAGAATCTCGGGAGTAACTTCATGGAAATATTTCATCGTGGGAATGAAAGGCGAACATATAACTCCACAATTTTCTCGAACAATTTCAAAAGCCATGGTTTTCAATTAAATGTTTCATATTTCACTTTCTGGAACTAATATTCCATTCTTTGACTCTCATGGAATGATTTATAATTTTGTGAATTGTATACTTTTTTATTTCCACCAACCATTGATTTGATGTCTATGATGCAGCCATTATATTGATTACGACGATAGATAGTTATAGATGTCGCGACCATGGTCAGTGAAGATATAAATGTGTGAAATTTACAAATTAATAAGTCAACCATGGTTTCGTTTCAAAAGAAATATGAGTTGAACTAGGTGGTAGGATAGAAAGTTTGTACATTCAATATAGTGGGAGTAGATATAGGGTAGGAAGAAAAGGCTGGGGGAAGAAGAAAGTTAAGGTTAAGTCGTTACACTTTTCAATTCCACCAACTATGGTTTCGACGTCTATATTGCAATCATTGTATGAATAATGTAAATAGATCGTTAAAGATGTCGCAACCATGGTCGGCGAAGATAAAAAAGTGTCAACTTTACAAATGGAGAAATAGTTCCTACCATGGTTTCGTTTCAAAAGAAACATTAGTTGAATTATGTGGTAAGATCGACAGTTTATATATTCAATGTAGTGGGAGTAGATGCAAGGAAGTAAGGAAATGCAGAGGGATGAGGATAGTGTAGGTTAAGTAATGGGAGGGGGAGTTTGAGGTATATTCGGTGCAAGGGTCGCAGAGGGACGGTAATGAGAGGAATTTAGGATGGAAGGGAACTTTGGGAGGGGGAAGCCTGATGGATACAAATTTTCATGGAAAATTTTACTTTTTTGAATTCACATGGCTTGAATTCAATCCGTTCTGGCGTAACTTTGAGGAAGTCCATTTTCAAATAATGACAAGACCAACTATGTCTTGCCTTTGTCAACTATGTCAACAAGACTTTGTCATTATTTGTTCATATGGCTTATTATCTCTAGCGTTTCTACTTCGTGCAGAGTTATAAACTCACATTTCATAGTATGAAATATAGCATAATGTATACTCATGTACATAAGAGTTTAGTGAAGAGATGTGCCGCTTTTCATTCAAACATTTATTGCAATAGAACTGCTAGTTAGCAGTTGAACGATGTAGTGTGCTTTCACAATTAATATGTAAAATTTGAAATTATTATAAAACCCGGTCTTTGGCCTAGATGGAATTTTCTTTCAGCCATATTAAAGTAGCATTCGGAAGTTTGGCACTGTTTGGTTTATTACTTCTCTAAAATTCATCAGTCCGATGTTCTCAGTAAATAAGCGTATTTTTCTTACTTTTGAAATTATTTTCTCAAAATAATGTGCCTTCCTTTTTTTTAATAAATATGAAAGGTCATGAGATTCCATCAAGACAAATTGCCTGGCTAATTATTATTATCTAAAGTCTATAATGCCTTAAACTTTTAACCGTGCTTCATTTAGTGTAAATTTAATTTATATTGTATGCTTACCTCTTGATATGATACATATTTATGTTTATAGGTATTATTTAATATTTTCATCGATAACTTTATTGCCAGAAGTAATGTTGACACTAGCAACAGAAGTAAGTTTGCAGGAGAATGTTTATTTAGAAGGTTCCACTCTCTTCCAGAAAAAAAAAGATTTAAATTTCTTTCATTAGATACCACGGTAAATTTGCATAAAACGCGAATAAATTATATGATTTACGGACGTGTCTGCTGAAGGATATTTAAAAATCCGGAATTATGATACTTTTTGCCATGCGATGATAGTAATTTCCTGATACAAACGCACAGGTTCCCGTTCACATAAATGTGCACACAATTATTCCCAAACGCACCATGTTCTCCATAGTGTCGTCAATCCTCTTCGAAGTTAAATAATTCTTTTCATTTACGTAATATCTGACAACTAATATTCGTCTCTGTGATCTAAATGGACGTAAGTAAAAAGTAGGGCCATTCAAACTTATTTATGGTAGGTTTTTAAAAAAGGCAATTGACTACATTTTGCATCCCTTATGAAGTTGTTAGGTATTATTGTCTTAATTACGGTGATATTATTTTGTGGAGATATTTCAGTTTTAGCCCTAATCCCGCTTAGCATCGGTTTTCTTAAAATTATTTTATAACTTGGCGACTTAATTGTTTTTATGAGGTGGCAATGAATTATGTTTAATGACTTCTGCGATCATTATCCACGTATGCAATGGAAAGTCGCACTCAACATCCTAAGTTAAAAAAGTTTAGGGCATTAAAAAAATAATTTTTTCAGTGATTGTCATTAATGTATGAATGGTATAATGCTTACCTCTAGAGCGTAATGATGAGTAGTATTAAACATCTCCATTGGTTTAACTATTATTTGACCTCGTCTTCGATCTTCTTCTTTCTTGTAAATAATAATTACCACCATTAACATACCTTAGACAGACTTAATCTGATTTACATGAAGAACTTAAATCTACTTCCCCAGTTGTATTTCAGGATTATACTTCACGTATACGTGTATGTATGTATTTACGTCACAATACATGATAGAAAATCAAACACTCTTCATAATAGTTGCCAATATCTGTTTTTGCGTATATACTTATATACTTATATATATATATATATATATATATATATATATATATATATTGGGGAAAAACTGGGAAACGTGGTGGCCCAGTAGGCAGGGCCTTTAGCTTTTGGAATATGGTTTCTGATTCTTACTCAGCTGAACACTATTTTTGGTGGTTTGTGCGAGATTTTTCCCAGGTCATAATAGAAACCACACCCAAATGTTATATAGTTATTTCACCAGCATTAAGAAGCTTGAAGTAAATATCGTAAAAAATAGGCACATAAATATTGTTTTCTATGACTGAAATTCTCAGTAATTTACTTAATATGCGTATATAAGTTTTAACTTTTTTCAAGCCATACGCGGAAAACCCCTAAAAAACAGAATGTTTCTTTGCGAATATTTTTTTTGCAATCATGTAAAAGTTACCTCGATAAGTAAATTTTGATTTGTTTTTAAAAATATTTGAGAAAGCATACGAACTAGACACCGTTAAACTTACGATTAGGTCTGTGCGTAACAGCTTTCTCATTTTATAAATAAATTCTCTCTAGAGCGCTTACAGCTTCGATTTTTTGGAAAATATCTCGAAAAGGACTGCGTTATTTGGATAACATTTTGGTATTTTTGAAATTATATGTTTTCTTTGTGATGAGGCCCAATTCATTAAATTTTATGTGAAATAATATCACGCTCAAACTACCTCAAACAACATAGGATAACACAAAACTTTGATATATTCATGATATTTTCCGGGAAACCGTAAAGGGAGAAGTACATTGCTTAAGATATAGTCGCCGCTGTGCGTAGAGATAAGGCGACCTGCACTCAAGCTCGTCTTAAGTTATGAGCAGGAGGTCATATTTTCACACACAGGCTGAAGGAAGACGGAAGTGATGGTTCCAATGTCAACCTTTAGCCACAGTCTCTTTAATGAGTATGTGTGGCAAGGTCATTTTATACATAAAACGTTTATTCAAGGGACTCCATTTCTCCATGCTCGCCGCACGTCCAAGAATTTTTAATGTAGCTTATCGGAACGCACGGCAGAAAATTGATGACTTTCCGCCACATGTGACATTCAATAACAGTCAAAGTGTGTTGCAAACATTTCTGAATATCGTAATATCTTATCAATTAGATGAGAAAACAAAGTTATAGCAAGTGGCTGTAATGAATAAATCGTGCCAGCGGTAGGACGACCTCCTGGGAGCTATAGCTTTAACGTTGCCTTAAATTCTTAATAAAAATGACGGTCTAATTCTAGCTCTGTCAGCTTCACATGGGATGGATACAGTTTACATGTTACGGAAGGAGAATTTGAGAGCCGATGGCGTTATAATATTGCCGCCTGGTTCATATTCTTTTTAAAAATGATTACCAAGAAAATATCAAGCGTGGGTGAATGAGTTTGAAAAGGCTATATATATCAAGTAAGAGTCTACGTGATATCCTATTGATTATTTTAGTATTTTGATAGTTATTGTCTTCCATCTCTAAAGCCGTTTTTACTATCATGAGATCAAATGAAATAAGTTGTATTAATTGACAAAAGATGGTACCCAACAAATTTCACTTCATAAGTGGGAATCCTAAAATTCAAATGCAGTTATTAAAATTAAATTTCATCGTTATATTAAACTCAAGCATTCAGTAATAATGTAGAATTTGTTTGTTGTGTTGATATTACTGGTTACTCCCTTTTTATTCATGTAAGGTGGCATCTTTGCAGGCATGTTGACGTTTGGATGGCAAAAATGCTGAGGTCATTGGTTCTACCAATGCCTTTCCCATCAATCTATGGTTTACCTCCTTTTATTTTTCTATTCTTCCCGCGTATAGTTATGAAAATAAAAATACTATTTTTATATAATTCACATCTAAAGTAAAGGGAAAATTAAATAAAAAATAATAGGGAGACTATATATTTCAAGAAAAGTATTTTACAAGTAAAGGATAATTTCCCTAAACTTACATCGCCATTTCGTGTGTATTCATCGCTATTGCCTTGCGTTGTCATTACGCAGACATAAGGGATTGATACCTCAGTTAACGAGCAATCGTATCGATCGAGCCAATTATTTGAGCCCCACGGTTAAGTAGAAAATATATCGTCGAATTAATTGCAAGAAAATTCATGAGCTTCTTTTATTGTTTTCTGTCGTCACGGAATGATTGCATCACTTTATAAATTTTGCTCCGTATATTCACTATCTATATTTGTGCAAAGATATTGACTTTATTCAGTGATGCTGTAGCGAACAAATATTTTGCATAAATTAACTTTATTCTATTTAGTTTTCTTGACGACAATCAATCTAGTAAAATATTATCTAGCTAGGGTTTTGGTCAAATCAATCTCAGCACTCTTTGTCGACATTTTGGTTTATATGGTTGATTTCTTTTTTTTCTTGATATGACTGTTTTATGAATTCATTGAGTGCTTCATTGTGGTTTCTGTATTGTTTCCTTTTAAACAGGGTTTGCAATGTGAAATTTAAATTAATTTTATTAAGTACGAATTCCCTGAAGATTGTTTAAAAATAAACCGAAACGCCGGCAAAGAGTACTATTACAATTGAATTGACCAAAAACCTCAAAAATATTTTACTAGAATTCACTTCATTGCTAGTGGAAAATTAAATTAGAACATTACACAAGCTATAATTTGAAAAAATATATCTCATGCAATAAAATAAAATAAAATAATTTTGTTTTTAGCTTTAAATATAAAATGCGATCCAATTTATGTTTAGCAATTACTTATTTATTGACTACATAATGACTTATTACCATATAGTCATTCTCAACCTCGTCCGAATTGGCCCACTATTATCGTGATATTTCCCTCTTTTGGATATTCGTGGCTCACGGACTATTTTAAAAAGCAAATTGTTTCGAGGCGTTATGCAATTAGTTGTTGTTTAGTCCAGATCTCAATTGGCCCATCGTCGTCGGCGTGATGCCCTTTTCTTCCGAAATGTGGCGAGCATCCAAGGTCGCAAAGTGCGATTTCATCTCTTTGGTTCTGAAGTCGAGTTGGGACTAGGCTTTAAATAAAACGGGACAATCGCCCCTATCGGTGAAAATTTCACCTCGGCATTTGCGTAGCATGACTCCAGAGACGGAGGTCGAGGGGAATTGGTGCGATTTATAGACCTTCAGACACATACTCATGGGCTTATATTGAAGCTTGGGTTGAATTTTGAGGGTCAAAAATATAACAGTCCTATAAATATGAAATACACAAGGAAAAATTTCCTTCTGTGATTGAGAACAAATTTTCCCCAGACAATGCTTGAGATGGGTGAGCATTTGGACCTTTTCTACGGATGTGACTGATGTAGAGACAGAATTCAGTCACGTTTAAGGTTGTTAATATCGGATCAATGGCGATATTTTAGATTGAGTGTTAAAAGAAATTCTAGATATTATCACGAATTATCGATAATACCCACGAATCATTACCCTCAACTTACTTCGTGAAAAGAATTTTTGGCCAGAGAAATTGCTTGCAAATGCCAAATTCATAAATTTCGACGAAACCGATAAAAAATCAATGCAAGGAAAGCAGTAAAATTAAAAATTGTCTTTATAACTCCTAGCATGTTTCTCGACCTCTCACTGTTCTACTGCTCATCTCTTTTCATACTCTCAGTAAGCAAACTTATCCATTTTCATCGTTTTGTCTGTTTCATTTCTCTGTCTTTTCTTACCCCGTTACATTCATAATTCTCTTTTACTCGGCGGTATATATAGTCCCCTATCCTGTTAACCTCCCATCTGTCCGTTTCTTGATTTGCTATGTCCTCTTGCTTGTAACCGAGAGTAATTTTTTCCGGTATCCTTCTTCCCTTCATTGATCCGATTTCAAGTCTGCATTTTATTCTTTCACTGTCCTATTAACCATTCCTACTTAAAAACTGTTAATTGCACCCTTATTCCCAATCAATAATATTTCGATATACTAGAGAATGATGATCAATGCTTACTGATTAACCTTTAATTATGTCCCTGTTTCCTCTCATACCCTGTGAATAAGGGTATGCGAGAAAACAGGGACAAGATTTTCAAAGATGAAACGAGTGAAGATTTTCATACGTATCGATCTCATGTGCGTTAAGTAAAAATATTTTTAACTGAAGGCTACACTGTAATAACAAGCTGGGTCCAGTTTAGATTGCTATCAAGAAATGTCGATTTTATGCTCTTAAGTTGACTGTTTTATCGAACCGCACTCAAACTTCGACTTAGTTCCGCTGAGAATGATCACTTTTATGGCATCTCAACAAAATCTTACGACGTTACTTGCCTTTTACTTGACTGCGGCCTTGGATGAACTTGATCGCTATTTTAGTGTATCCTTCAGGTGATTTCAACGAGTGCTTTTTTTATCGATGCCGTAGTTTTAAGGAGAGAGGGTGAAAATGCATTTGTGACGTTTGGGATTTGTAATCGAGATAGATGGAGCAAATTCAATGGGCAGTGAGGAAGACAAATGAATTGAGTTCTGAACATGGTCGGAGAGGAAGAGAAATTACCAGCGGAAATAAGAAAGAAGAGTAATGATGGAGGGAGTATAAGTGGAAATGGGATGCTGAAGGCCATGATGCAAAGAAAAACGTTAGACATGCTGGGAAGGGCGGTGAAGAGAAAAAGCTTCCCAGGAATTATGGCGACCTGAAGAATGCAATTGTGCTCCTGCTGGTCAGACAGAGCATGCTAAGGCTCTTTTATGACGACAAAAAAACACCTTCAAAACGGTGGAACTCTTAAAATGAAAAAAAAAAACTCATTTTATCGCCGTTCCGACATATCGTCAATGCGTAGGTTTTTTTTTGCGCGTCGAGCTCGATATTGGAAATGAAATATCGCTCATACCGCAGGGTCGTGGCCTGGGACCTGATTTCTTTAAGACGTAGGGTTGAGGGCTTAGTGGAGCGCAGCCTCCCCGAAAAAACCTTATACATCCTTCACCAACCCTCCTCCCACCTCCTACGCCACTCCGTCTTGCTCTACACCCCCCTTTACCACCCACCCCCAGTACGCGAGTCTAATTGGCGTAGCCTTGGGCCATTCATACGGCTCTGCCTCTTGAATTATTCATTGGGTGGGCGGTCTGCTACCCTTTCCTCACTACCCCCCTGGAATCCCCTGCCCCTCTCCCCGGAGAGAGAGAGGGATGGAGAGAGAGAGAGCCTTTGATCGATTGACTGAGCTTTCAAAAGGGGGGCCCTCTCTGCCGTGCGTATTTTTTCCGGGCGATGTGGGAGCGAAGCGGATAGGAAGGTTCAGGGGCGGGGTTCGGGTGAAGCAGGGGTGGGTGGTAAATCGAGGGGGGGTGTATGGTGGGATTGGGAGGGTGTGGGGGAAGGTGGTGGATGGGACGGGCCAGAAGAGGAGGAAGAAGACCCGTCGCAGTTGAAGCGGGAGGAACCAAGGGCGGTCGGTCACTGATGGCCGTCGTAGAAGTCGATGTGGGGTGGAAGAGAAAAGGACCTCCATCTTTTTCCTCGTCTTCGGATCGCCTCAACCCCCAGCTCCACCCTCCCTCCTCACGAGAATTAAGGGGGTTGGATCGCAAATGCGAGCAAGTTAAAGAGCCTGTGAGATATCCGAACTTTTTAGACCTGCCCTTTGTAAAATCAATCACTTTCACTTACAGTGCAGTCTCGAATATCCGAGGTAATGCGAAATAAGGCCACCTAGGATAATACGAAAGACTAGCGGGCAAGAATAAATTACGATGAAAAAAGGATAGTCCCATGATTTACTGCATTTCAGTTTGAGACTTCAAAGGATAAAATTGCACTTGGTGTCCTTGTAAAATCGTAGTAAAGTTCCTTATTGTGAAATATCTCGCCATTATTGGTATATGTATATTTAAATAGTGGTGTTTCGGCTAATAATAATAAATGAATACGCAGGGCAGTGGAGAATAGTGGAAGCACTCTACCAATCCTGTCACTATTACAAGAGCTCTAATGACTCCTGTTAATGGTCATGGCCTTTGATCTACTAAGTGATTAGTGTTGATATAAATTTATTTATATAGAGTAAAAGGCATTAAGAATCGGCGTGTCTCTAGTTCCAGTTCTATGTAAATAATAAATAATGTATCCATTACCTTTTGCATCAGCTGAACTGACTTGGTGAAAACAAAATATAAGTATCTCTCCCTCGGATAATATTTAAAATCGGTCAATCAGGACTTGTGAGATCGAGACTGTACTTTATAACTTGCCTAAGCTGTCAAAATGATAGAAAAGTGTTACTAAACCACAGTGTTAATAAATAGAAGTACTCCGTCCGCCAGATGGTATGTTGAGTGCCCCTTGGTGACATTCAGCAGTATAAGTGTAGGCTAATGCTGACGCCGGGTGTCTCTTTACCATATGTCCATTCCCGATATAATCCTTCCCTCATCATCCATGTTGAAAGGACAAACTTTGTAGTTACACAATATTTTACTATTATGATACAATGCGTATTTCAGCACAGTGGCAGAGTTATGTACACAGACTCATAAATCCTTAGGGTCGCAAATTATCTCAGTTGTCACTCGCCTGAGGAAATAGCCAATCTTGACCAAGAAAATGAACCTGAATTATCACTTGAAAGTCGAGTCAAATGTTTTATTTTTCGCCGAAAATTAGAGTTTCCACACTTTAGATGTTTCAACTTGCAACCCTTCTCTTATCTGCGAACAATTTTTTATTTGGAATCATGTAAAGAATTATTGATTGCAAAGGAGTCACTAGGCCACGGCTCGTGAATCGCAATAGCGTACCACAAATCTCTCCCTAGTCCTCCCGGCGAGTGCAATCACCATTCGAATCAGGCGCTTGCATGCGGCGAAACACGTTTTGTTTTATATTTTAGCCATTCCGCATGAAAAGGCAATTGAAGGGCGGCTTTTCGCCGGCGCAGTGATATAAATTGGAAAGGAAACGTTGACATTTTTCACCAGCTTTTTATTCTCTTCATGCCCGTAAAATTTAATTCAATCATTATATGAATCCTTTCGTCCATAATGAGAAGCAAATTCATTTATTGCGACAAAATTTGGACGCTTTAATAGGAATATTTCAGTTGAAATTACCAATTACGGAAGTGATTCCTCTAAATGGCTTCGATTGAGAAATTGAGTTATATTACTTCGCACATTTGTGAACAAAAGGATTTATCCTGCAACGTATTTATCCGTTATTTTATCGTGCATGCATTTGCGTTATTAAGAACCTTTTGTCCGTTCTAGGATTTTTCTCTTGTAGGCATGAAATTCCAATGAATGCCATTAATCCATCAATTCAGCTTTATTTTGGATTTGAATCATAATCAAAATATTATTAGTGATATTCTGGGCTTCTCTGGCCCACTTACATCCAGGAAATTGAACGTGTGCTAATGTTCGCTATTTAATTATACTTCATTATTATGTATGAATTTTATTGCAGCAATATAGTTTTAAGCAGCAAAATGGCTTAAAGTGTTTTATTATATATCATGCAGACATTTGAATTTGTTCAACATAGTACTTGGTGCACTTTTTAAAGGGTAATTTAATGAGTAATAGTAAAAATCTATTGTAGGTGAGAAATTACATATATTATGTCATAACCGGAAACAACTCATGATACAAACGCGATGTAAAATTTTATTGTCGTTGGAATTTCACTCTTATTCTGAAATTCCGATTTCAAAAATTCATTCCTGTGGATATAACCTCTTACAGCTGATTTCTTCATAGGTGGGGATACATTGGTAATGGGCATTAATTTATGGTACCTCTTTCAAACAGGGTTTGTGACATGAAATTTTAAAAAAAATATAATTTTCCCAACGAGAGGAATTTGCACATCAAAATATAATTTAGCACCATGTAAGTCATTTTCTTACGAGATATTGTCACCAATAAGCCAAATGACGGACATTGAATCATTCCAATTTATGTCTCTGAACGGATAATTATTCCATTGCTATGTAAAAAAAATTAACATGCTAAAAAGACTCACGTGTCTGTTAATTCCAGAGTCTTGCATCATAAATATACGCGAGTGGTTTCGCTATTCGGAGAAGAATCATTGGGGCGAAAATTATGGCACCCGGGCCTCTATAATTTATGCTTCCCATAATGCGGGAGTCGTAAATTTCCTTTGGAAGCCGAGCCCACCGAATTTGGTTTTGACTGTGTCATCTCTGTTTTGAATCACAGTAGTGGAATTGCTTCAGTAATTGATTTTCGTAACCTCCATTTCCATTTCAATTGGGAATATTTCTCTCGAAAAATACATTTTGCAGAAAATATTTCATTTCTGGTAGGTCGTTATCATAATTCATGTTTCGCTGAAATATCCGACTTGGAGGTTTAGTGAGCGATTCTCTTCAAACGAAATTGTATTTGTCGTCGCACAACGTTTTTATCCTGCGTTAGGGAGAGCGTTCGAGCATCTGCTATTTCATGTTATAAAATCATTTATATGCCTAATTCGTTCCGTCGGGATTTCAACTTGATGTATTTCAGATTTACGTATTGCAAGAGATTGAGTTTATAAAAGTAAAACTCATTGGTAAATGTATAGAATTGATTGGCAGA
Organism: Pyrrhosoma nymphula; assembly: GCA_963573305.1. Lineage (NCBI taxonomy): Eukaryota > Metazoa > Arthropoda > Insecta > Odonata > Coenagrionidae > Pyrrhosoma > Pyrrhosoma nymphula. The sequence continues at coordinate 44,299,895 of OY754337.1, read as the reverse complement.
TGATATTTTCTATCAAAATGTGGGTAAAAAAATGTTTTTTAAATTAATAAATTCCTGTTTCCATTTTGAGTTCCCGTTTGCTGTGAAATAGGTGTTTTTTCTGTATATCGACATGTTAGGATTTCGCCTTATATGCGAAGGAGGATACTTAGTACAAGCATCCTCAAAATATTTCAAAATATCCTATAGAAAAATGTTATAGTCGCAATGATTTGTGGGTCATTGTGCCTTTCTGGTGTTTAGCACCATTTGGAGATCATTTTACGAAGAACTTCTATCTCTAACTCTTGTGTGGCTATTCTATTTTTATTTGAATTAAGTGAATGCCTCAAATTCATAATGCATCGGAAAACACCATGAATTCGTATGGTGGTCATGCGAGTTTGCAAATGTGCCTTTTCAACGCATCTGACGTTAGTGGAAGCGGCTGCAGATCTCACAGGATGAAATGGAGATGTTTGTGACGTTCTTGCTGTAAGAGGTAAAGTAGCACAGGAAAAGTTTCACTGCTGCTTCCCCTATCAACCTTCATTTGATAAACGTAGAATATTCATTAAAAATCCGTCATTATTGAAATTCATTTGTATGCAGGAGATTGATATCACTTTGCGGAATGGTACAAGTTCAATTACATAAATTGCTCTCTGCAAGCAATGAAAAATCATTGACCATGAATTATGATATGGTGCATCACCTAACTTAGGAAGTGCTTAGCTTAGATAGATTTGAGCCATAAGGAATAAAAAATATTTCGAAAAAAATACAATTAACCTTTGTTCCACAGTGAGTGGATTGTCTCTATTCACTCAACGTGAGTTTCATATGAAGTAATTCATTATTCTCTCTTGATCAACGTTCATATTTTATGCTGTTAGAAGGTTATTGAATTCGTTATTGCATTTCATAATGCTCTTTTTTATTCTTGACTCGATCGTTACTTTCTTCATCAGTCTTTTCAGTTCGGAGTACCTACTATGTGGAAAAAACTTCACTTTGACAAAAAAACATCTTATCTTTAAAAAGAATTAGGTAATGCGATGCCTAGAATATATTATGCTCAGGCTTCATAAATATCTACTCGTCGTCAGGATTTCAATCGGAAGATTGGTTCTCAGCAGTCTTCTTTGTTTTCCTTTTCAGACCCCACTCTCTTTCGCCTCTATAGTAATTCTCCCTCACACTCATATTTATTTCATCTCCTTCTCATTGCCAAGTTGGTCCTCCTTGTCAGACATTCCCTTCTATTGTGACCTTCCTGAATCCATTGTATCTCAAGATTCGTCCCGTCCTCCTGGCTCTTATTTCCAGAAAATATTATTCATACGGCCTTTTCATCCTCTAATGCATGCTATCTCGTTTCATTTGTCAATTTGATTGGTAAGCATTCCCATTGAGCAACGAATGTTTCTAAAACTGCCATTCTCTTGTGGTTTGCCTTTATAGTAGCCACGGTAACTCATTGTATTATATCCGCAACCCAAACAATCTTAGCCTGTAGTTCTTACTGTTAGTGTCTAGAAGATGCTTCTGAATAATGAATGCAGATGTGCTTAAGCTTATCTAGGCTACCCTTTCTATTGAGTCTTTCGATAGATTCTTTCCATGTAGCACACATTTAGCATAACCATTAGGTTTCTCCCGAGATTTAGGGTTCCCAGTAGAATTTTATCTAATTTAAAATTTCCGAGAAGTTCCGGAATCATTTTCTTTAAACTAGATTTTGGTTATTTTGTGTTTTACTTGACATTTTCTCAAATAATAATTTAACTAACCCATTAGTTTCAGAATACCAATTTCATATTTTTATTTCACGATGTAGTGACACGTCACAGATTGTCACCACATGTCAGGACCAGTAAAATATTGCAGAAGGATTTTCAAAGAAATATTATTTTAGTTTGCTCATTATAGAAATTGGGTAACATATTACGAGACTATAAAAAAATAAGTAGAAATTATTCTTAGGTAGGTACTCTTTTCAAGGTTAATTCATATTATAGTGAGGACTAAATAGAATTAAGTCTATTTAGGGATCATCCGGGATCTCGGGAGGAGAATCACTTTCATCGAGGAATCCTGGAATAAGAAAAAGCCGGGAAATAAGAAACCCTTAATTACCATATATCTACTGACTGAAGTAATGGTATTTGATCTCTCCATTTTCATTTTGGAGCTATACCATTGGAATACTTGAACTAATGTGGCCAAGAATAACAGTAAACTCTCTTCAATATCTATTATAATTTCCATTCCACGAGCTAATCGGAGTATTTCACAATTTTTTCATGTTTATTGATTCCTCAGACTCCCACGTATCGTATTCATGTTGCTTTTTAAATCAATATTACCTTTAAGAGCGTCAGTGAAAGGTTTAGCCATTCTTATCCGAAACTTAATTTAGCCAATAATATCCTCTCCCCCATTATTTACATCTTGGTAGGTTGTTCTGATTGAGCTCTGCCGTTGTAATCCATTTACAGATATTGCAGGTTGTCAAGCATTTAGTTTCAAACAGAAAAGATGAGCAAAAAGGAAATAACTGCAGCTGTTAAACTGCATACACAAGGTTTCTCCTCATTTGCCTTTCAGTTATAAAATACTATCCGACGTATACAGGTACTTTATTACACGCGCACTGTGGGAAACAGAATGTTTTCGGATCACTTAGCTACAGAAAATTATCTAGCATTATATTTTGACCACTTTTGCCTGAAATGTATTTATGCAACCTTTCACCACATTGACCTAATCTGACCTTCTTTCTTTTTGGTGGATCTGGTCTGTTGAGAGTATTAAATTCGTCGTTTTATCTAACATTTGATTGAATTTTATCGCTTCAACAATTTCCAGCATCGATGGATGCCTTGATAATGGCGCAATATTCCCAAGACTATGGCCGATTAAAGTCTTCGTGTTAATACATTGAAGAGGTATTACATGTTAAGCTTTAGTCTGTCATTTTGCAGGAGGAATGAAATAATTTAGCAGTTTTCCAGTTTTTAAAATTAATAATAGGTTTTTTCCGGTTTCGTTATATTTATATTATTGTCAATCTTGGCTCTAATAGTAAACAAATAATATTTACAAAATTTAAAGATGGTTTTTGGGAGTGAAAAAAGGAGGGTGGAAGTATTGACGGGAAGGCTGAAGCTACTATTGAGGGAATCTAATGGAGAGTAAAGGGGATTGTGATTGAAATACGTTTTCGTTCATAAGCGGAATTTGGCCAAGACTGTGTTGAATTATTTCAAATTGCTCAAAAATATCTAGTTTGTTTCTTTTTAATTTCCAAATGCAGTATTTTTGGTTGAAAGTTGCAGTCATGGTTAGTTTCTATGATGTGCTTGGCTAACATGAAGTTGTCATTTCCATTCCTCAGGCATCTTCGGCGTTCTTTATCCCGTGTAGAAAACTTCTTCCAGTCTGACCAATATAAACTGTAGGGCATGAGGTAAAACTTACTTTATATACTCCACTTTTATTTATAAAGTGGTAAAATGCTAAATTATTTCATTCGTAATGAATCAATCCCACCAAATCTACCCTAAGAGAACTTTATTTGTAATTTTGCAGTTCATGTTTTCAAAATGTGACGCTGGAGATATTTATATATATATATATATATATATATAATAAAACTTACAGGAGGTAGGAGAAAGAGATAAAGAATTTGTTCTTACGGAACGTTTCGGACCGGTTGGTCCTTCGTCAGTTTTAGAAGTGACTTCTAAAGTGGACGAAGGACCAACCGGTCCGAAACGTTCCGTAAGAACAAATTCTCTATCTCTTTCTCCTACTTCCTGTAATTTTTATTTCATATATTTGTGGCCAATTGGCAAAAATTTCAAAAGAATATATATATGTATATATATATTCTTTTGAAATTTTTACGTTTCGGACCGGTTGGTCCTTCGTCCGCTATAGAAGCATATATATATATATATATATATAGACTTTTTCCCCAGCTGACGAAGGTCTTGCATGCCCGAAACGTTCCCAGTAAGTCTTCTCTTTTTACTTTTCTTTCCCCACCCCCTGTCCAGTGTATTTTTTATTGTTGTGGCCTATTGGCGAAACTTTCCCTGTGTGTATATATATATATCCTACAGTGTAGACGTTTGTATTCGCCAGGCGGTATTTTTCAACGGAATGCCGAATAGATAACTGGAGACACATACATGTATGCATGTGTTCCTATTGAGAGGTGACGGCGATGGCAGCTCCTGTTCGCACAGAGGGACAAAAAAAACGACGTGCAGCACATCTTCTTGCTGTGTTCGGAAATGGCGAGTGCTCCGGGCAGCCTTGAAGGGTTTCGGGGGAATGAGTCTCGGAGAAGGAGGAGATGCTTTATGTGAAAATTATGTCTTTCTTGAGGCATGGGCGCAATCTCTCACCCTCCTGCCTTCCCCACCGTAAAAAAAGAACACTGACTTATCGATCCCTCCTTCCTTCCCTTTCGCCACAAGAACCTTGAATAAAGAAAAATAAAACACGGGATCATTCTCCTTCCTTCTCCGTTCTTACTTTCCACGTGATGCCACCACTGCAAGGATTACTTCTCTTCCTCATCGAGAGATCTTCGTCTATTTTTGGCTTTTTTATAAATGATGGAAATGTTATCGGGCTTAAAATACCTATGCAAGGCGAAAAACATTAACCCTTCGTGTATATTTCTTGATCATTTATGTTGAGCCTATACCTATAGCTCATTTATGATAGCCGCAGTTTTATCAAAACCATTTTCAATTGTATTTTAAAAGCTCTTAGCCGTTCAATTAAATTTAATGATGTATCCCTATATAATTTCTAAACTTTTTTATCCTGACCCAATATTGCTTCGACACACAATGCCATTATAAAGATACACATTGAAGTGTCAAATGTTCGTATTAACTTCAGCTCCCAGAGAGAGAGGGAAACCTCATCCTTATGTCAAGTGGAGGTTTGTTGTTCAAGATGAAGCCTGAACTTTTTACCATATTTGCATAGAAATTTATGCGCAAAGTAATGCGCTTGATTGTTCGAGCCTAAAAACATTCCTCTGAGAAAAAAATATCATGGAAAGACTATCAACTATTATGTTTACTGAAATTTTCGAATGAAAGATTTTCCTGAACAAGGAATTGGACCGCGGGCCTCCCGGTACTCGATTTTCTTCCGAAATTCGTCTTAACTTTAGGGATACTGGATGACTTAATGATCTCGCATTAGCCAGGAAAGTTGTAGGTTTGTGGTTTGATTCTAAGGGCATCATTGCTGTTACCTTTCTTCACAGGCAAATTTATATTCTAATCTTCAAATATATATATAAAATAATGTTTGTCTCTTCGTGTTTTATGCACTCCAATACCATTCATCCGATTGCGATTAAACTTTGGTGAGTTGTTGTGCGCGTGCCAATAAAGGTTCCTTAATTATAAAAATGGCATTTTTTGCGGTTATTTTTACCCCAATATTGTTAACATTTACTCCCATAAGAAAAGCGTTGAATTCGGTGCAGTTTTTTATTTAATTGATTTTTAAAAATTACTTGCACTCAAGATATTGGATGGAAATTTGTATCATAGAACGCATAAAAGAATGCAGTTTTTTATTCTTTTATTCACTTTTCTTACACGCTTCGTTTTTGTCCAAGTATTGAGTTTTTATCTCGAATTTCATTAATTTTTCTTCCATTTCAATAATACAAATTTTCCTTGGCATACTGGCGTGAATATCCATTTCATATCGATTTCGTGAATGGCTATTCACTCCTGCTGCATCAAAAAGCCTGGTTCAGTGACTAATTTGATAGTTGTAGCCAAACGAATACAGTTACCCGTTCGCCTTGCCTTCTCGATGACCATCAACAAGGCACAAGGTCAATCGCTTCAAGTGTGTGGATTAAATCTGGAAAATCCATGCTTTTCACATGTTCACGAGTAGTACAGCTGCAAAATTTTCTTTCGTACAGGGTGGTACGAAGAAAAATAATGTATATCCTAAAGCACTTGAATACAATTTTTCAACTTTAATTTAATACTCAAAAAGTAATTGTCTTTCATTTATTTTTTACATGTATATGTGTCTGCTTTTTAAATTTGCCTATTTAGAAATAAAAAGAGGCATTGAAACGCATGCTGGAGAAACATTGAGGGGTTTTGAGCGCGCGCCTGTGAAGGTTTGTGAATTATTAAATCCATCGTAAAATAGGTGGAGCGTGAGTCGTTAAAACAAATGAGTGTTGGCACGAGAGCTTCTCTACGAAGCGACGAACGACTAGCAAGCAGCGAAGCAGATCGTTTACGAGTTGCTCAATCACGTGCATTAGAATCGTATCAGTGAGAAATAATATCGCGTGCATCAGATTCATATGAGTGAGACAGATTTTGTGTTAAAAGTTACGCAATTTATTTGTATGTAGAATTAGATTTTAGAGAAGCTGTCTCTTTGTTTGCTTTTTAAAATCTCTATTTCCCTATTTCTATTCTCATGATATGGATTAAAAATTTTTATCATTTAATAACTTACAGAATAAGGTTTTGATTTTTTTCATTCGATTTTTCGTATACGATTTTTTCCTGAAATTGGATTTTGACGATCGAAAATCTGAAATTTTTGCACTACGTCAACTATGGAATATTTTATTTACTTAGAAACCTCAGCATAGGCATGTAATAGAAACTCATGCCATCATTTGTGCCTTACGAATTCCTGTTTAGGTACGAGGAATTCATTGGACTAGGTTTCAAATTCGTTTAGGGACCGAATTTGGACCAAAACAATATTCGTATTCATGAAAAGTATGGAAATCAACGGGGACTTCAAGATAGATTATTTTATTTTGCGAATACACAAATAATCATTGTCCTTCATTTATTTTGTACATGTCTGCTTTGTATATGTGTGCCGGCTTAGAAAATAGAGGCATTGCAACGCATGCCAGCCACAGCTAGTAATCCTATAAATGAAACACAGGTAATTGTTTATATATAATTTATATAATTTATTATTGTTTATATATTTTTTAACAGGTAGCATTTTATTACCGTTTGAATGATATGTATTTCCCTTTTTAATTCTACTGCTTGACTAAAGCACTACTTTAGAAACTACAGGACATTTTATTACTTATCACGTAATGGATTATTTAAACTACACCCTGCAATTACGTAATGTTAAATAATCTCAACTTCCTCCATGAATCAGTTCACATCTCCAATATTTGAAACAAATCGTTATCATGTAAGAAGCAATTACGTGGACCATACATCCAAGGTCTTTCATTCGATTTCATCCATATCTTTGATTGAACATATTCATTTAAAAAATTATCACATTCAAACAACGGGGATGAAATTGGAAATCTTTGCGTGTTTTTATTCTTATTAGAATAAACGTTTCAGTTTTGGACCTCATGGTATTCCGATAACTCTTAGGGTAGGTAATAATTTCATGTCACTAATGAAAACTTGTTCTGGATTAGCATTTGAATGTTCAGTCAATCCAAGTACTTGTTTTTCTCTCCTTTCAATTATAGTCAATAAAATGATTTATATCAAGTGGATCAACTTAGGGTTTGTACCCAAAAAGTGAGATATTGATGTAATTTCGCGCACGATCTCATTTTCCGGTTTTTATTTTGTCGTCAAATGTAGTGTTTCCACTTGAGCAACATATCGTATTATCTAGCTTATTTCAATCAAAAGGTTGATCAGATTTTATGGCATCGCAATTGTGGAAACTGCCCTCAAACGCGGAATTCAAATAAAATTATTTGTTCTCCATCAGCACAAAGAAACAGTTCCGACAATACTTCCTGGATTCTCTAAGAATGAAAATGAGGATAAATGATTTCACAACCTATATAGAAATATCGACTCAACTTTTTTGTATTCAATCCTGAATCTAGAATTTTTCCGGACGAAGAATCCGAAGAAACTATTTTTTCCGTTTGCTTAAGCGGATTTAAGTCTTCTTAGGAAAATGCAGAAGTTCTTAATTTGGTTATTTTCCAATGTTTCCAATTTTCCATTCACTTGATCTAAATCCCTGGAGCTTGAAGTTTCTTCATGCTCCGGTTAGTTTTGCTCAATAAAGCTTTATTTGTTATTTATCAGAGAAAAATATGTAAACGACAGAAGTAATTATTCTGAGCATACGTTCGAGTTGAATTTTCTAAAACCTCAAGAAAGTCATGATTCTTTCAGACTGCCTAGTTACAATATATACTTTCTAGATTAAATTTTTACCAATTACGAAACAAGAATACTTGAACAAGGAAAAGTGGTAGTTAGCGACCGGTATTATAATTGTAGCAATGGAAATAAATGAAATGGAAAACTTTTCCATTTTCTGTTATTCATTAATGAACACAACTCTGCCCTCGTTGAATATATCCGACCTACCAATTTTTGTCTTCAGTACACTTACAATGGACTCTATGTTCATGCGAGGAACTTTATGAAAAAATACATTACCTTACAGAATCCGATATTATGATCATGAATTTGACCGTCCATTATATGCTGATTTTGTTACTTCATAGATTAACGTTGTTAAAGTTGAACATTTCATTTTTTTTAAATATATTATAATTGTGCATGCCGATGACAGACAAATATTTTCACTATTATTATCTGATTTAATTTTTTCAATACTCTCCCTAATAATATTCTACCTAATAAAATAATTCATGTTGAATAATGTTAATTCAAAATTCATCTTTTCTCACTCACATCTCCTAGTGGAGAATATTTCAAGCAAAATTTTATCTCCGCATCTTTCAGTAAACACCGGCGGTAAAGAAGAATAACACTACCACCGTTATTGATAAGTAAAATAATAGATCATTTAATTGTTTAAAAGGGATATCCTCTACTTTAACTCATTTTATATCATAAATAACGCAATTAGCAGAGGGACGATGATCAGTTTATCTAATTTATTAAGATAAGTTGCCTTATCTTTCATGTAGTTCTTTGCGCCGAAATACTGCCCATTTTAGACTGGAAACCCAGCTATATTTCTGTTAATCGTACCTTAGTATGGTATTAAATCTATTGAAGTGGAAACGTGTTAATTTAGTGCGGAGAAAATTGCCTTTTCATTGAACTTACTCCTGCGGTTACTTAAAACCTGAAGTCATACCGCTTAGCTAAATGTTGTGCTTACTTAAGACAAAAAAACAGGAAGAATCGCGTTTCCAATTTCCTCATGCCGCTCCAACTAAGATTTTTTCCATCCTGACAACTCGTGAAGTGTCCTGGAAAATAGGGAGCAGCTGCTTCTGTGAAATTGTCCCGTCTCTTGCGCAAAATCAATGTCTTCCTTTCCCGAGGCGACATTCGAAATCCTCCCCCATGTATTGGGTGGCGAAAAAAAACTTTCCCTAAAAAATATTCCTACTCGTCGGAAGGGAGTTTTGGAAATTTATCGTCGTTAATTAGCCCTCTGCAGTTTGCGATAACATTGGCCTTTGGGAAAAAGGAATTCTGGCTAATTGCCGTGGCTGATAACTCGAAGGTTAAATGCCTGTAATTTGTTTGGTCCTATATCCAGCACATAAAATAATATATTTTTTTGGAATCAAAGTGCCTGCATACCACCAAACAGTCAATATATTTCAACGGAAGCTTATGATTCTCCTCCTTCGTTTTTATGAGCAGGAATATATTTCGGCCAGAATGTAGGAAACGAAAATAATGAATTCCTGAATAATCATTCATTACTTTTTCTACATTGATGTAAACTGAGTTATTGACTTAGTGTTAACCAGCGTTAACGAACATCCCGTTGCTACCCTGTCAAGATAGTTTCGCTTGTCGCTGTCGAGATAGTGGCCTTTTTTCTCAGTATCATTCTTGTCTTACACCTCCCTCCCCCTCTACATTGAAACGTCTTCATCGGCAATCACTGATTATTATTTGAAAGACCAAAACTCCTAATTCTCTTATTTAAAATGTCCTCTATTCCATACTCAACACTTGACTTTATTTTATTGTCTGATAGAATAACTAAATATATGCCTTTTAAGGGATTGTCAATTATTATTGAGACCTGTATTGATAACTGAATTTCGAGTTCCTTTGGATGATCACTTTTGATCAATAAAAGTAAAGTAGATACATCTCGAATAAAATTAATTTGTAAATTTCACACTATTTAACCCTTATTAGCCTGGTTTAAGTGAATAAGTATACTAGACAGTAAGTGAACTAGTTTTTTATTTTAGTATATTTTGTCTTTTATAGTAACAAGGACAACAACATCAAATATTAGCAGAAAATATTTTTGAAAGATTTGGTTATTTCCCGGCAAATCGAATGAGTAAACTGTTTGCGAGTTTCCAACCGGGTCAGAAGTTCAGGTACCGATATTTCGATGGCTAACTTCGTCATCGTTTTCAAGGAGGACTACAGGACTTCCGTATTACATACCAGATAATATAATGTATTCGCCACATAATATATAAAAATATTTCCAAAGAGACGGACAAAATATTTTTCCATCCCATTTGTTTTATCAAATATTTTATTCATACCTTTTTATGATTCAGAGCAATGCTCAGTTATAAATTCTTTTGTGAAATTTACGAAGTGATTTGTTCGAGATGAACATCAGTCAGTTTCACTAAGTGTCGCCAAAAACTCCTTCTTTCAAAGGAAGGCCCCAAAAAAATTTAAGTTTCTATTGATAGCTTGAATTTTTATTCAAGGGCTTTTAGTTGCTATATTTATTATGACCCAGTTGTGACTATTTTAACTGATACCAAGTTGAATACGTATCCGATTGAGAGTATGCAAACAGACTCGGGATTTAGCCATTGGTGGCTCACGGAGAGCTCACACCATGAATTGGGTTAATACAGTAGGTAGGTGAAGGATAGTGCTGAGCGAAGGTGGAAAATTGATGGTGTTTGTGCAGCCTTCGAATCGTCCAAACACTTCGGACTTTGAAATGATTGATCCTTTTTCGCCTGCAGCTCGTGGCATCTGTCGACACGAAACGAAAATTTCTCACTTCGAAAGGGAAATCGACGCTTTATTTGTACTAGCCTTGGTCATGCTACCCTTTTATAAGCAGATATCCATCGAAGGCCGGAACTAAACCTTGGGATTGTTTGAATTGGAGCATTTACATGTTTACCTTTGATCATAAATCGTTTCGGATACGTTTAAAAAAAATAACTCGTAAAAAAGTACGTTTCGTTTTCCAATCAAGTAAACAAGTGAAAAAGATAGTTCTGAAAGCAATGATTATGAAAGCAGTGGAAACTAAAAACATTTATGATGTTCGATACATTTCTTATTTTAAAATTGCTATTCGATGGAGGAAAAAAATAATCAACTTTTGTCGATGCCGTTATTGTATAATGTAGCACAATAATAATATATCTGCAATTCAGAGTTACACCACAATTTATAATAAAGATCTACTACACAACATTGGCTTGTCCTTGAGCTTTGCGTAATGTTTTTAGTATCAGTGTACTTTCGTGTTCATAGCAATCACAGTCACAGTATTTGGCTAAAACGAACGTTCATGATGTCCCATACGATTACGTAGTTCAAATATTTAGTGGCTTCTCTTGCCAACTAACTTCACGGGCAGATCTCAACACCATGGAACATTCGGGGCTCTTCGGTCTCCATAACATCTGTGGTTTCCATTAAGCAGCTGAACTAGTGTATTGCTATCTTTGAAATATTATCAGATCGGTGCGTAATTACCATTTATGCATTGAAACGACTTTATCGAGATATTGATATAGGAGTAAATTAATCTAAGCTTTCTCATACATTACTTTGCAAGCGTACTTATTTGTTTATATCATTAACAATTAAATTTGGCTAAAAACTGAGGTTGTATTAGTTATGGCCTTCCATTTTCTGGCCACTTTTTTACCCTCTTAGTTCACCTCATTTCTGTAATATGTATTTAAAAAAAACATTTTATGAAGCCTTGGAGCCCATTTTCCACTTGTTAAGAAAAAAATTACACTTTTAAGGATTCGTCTGCTATTTCTCAACGTTTTTCAAAGTGCGCCACAGCCCATAAAACATTAAAGGTATAATTAAGAAACCCTCGTGAGAAAATTAATGCCACCATATCTAACCCTTTTAAGCCTAGAATCAGCTTAATTTAAAATTTTTACCGTGACGAATAATTGAATCCGAATAGTTATTAGTTTTCTTCCTTGGAATGACTAATTACATTAATTTGTTAAGTGCGTCGTTTTTATGATCGTTAATTTTTTGTCTGGCATCCTTTCATTGGTACCTATAAAAACGTCTCTGTCTTTCTGAATTTTCGCCGTAATGCCCTCGTTCCACTTCCAAAATCGTACATTTTATGAAGGCATCCATCCCCTTAGTGAAATCATTAGGATGACTGACCCTCACCTTAAAATGAAATACGAATCTTTAGCAATGAAAATATTTCTTCACGGTTACATCAAGAGATCTATAATGAAGTATGACTCATGGTTCACAAATAAAATTGTTTTTTATATTTTACTTTTTATATTTTTGGAATTCATGTAATTGAAAATATTCAATTCTACAGAAAAATGTTAAAATATGTTGACAAATCCAGCTTTAAAAAGCATCAAATCCTGGGCTGAATCTTACCATGAAGATCATATATTTTCGCAATGATGAATCCTTAGACTTTCGAGTACCTATTGAGCATTATATTAACCTAAATCATACATTATCCAATGGGAAGCAATTGAAAGGAAATGGAAAGCACTAAAATTTTGTTTCGCATTGAAGTTGGTTTAGCTAAAGCAGCCGATGGCGGCCCACATTTTACACCAAATCAGAGAATATCGTTTCCCATTTATTGCCAAAACTTCTGCTTTCTTGAAGAGTACCTCGCTGTCTGGGTCAGTGCTATCTGGGTCGAAGTAAGGTACATGCGTTCTTCTTTCAAGGGATCTTTTATTCTCTTTCAGCCTGATTTCAAGCAGGCAGTTTGCCTCCCCCATCTTTTTCTACCCACGAATATCTTGCACCTCATATGTTCCTTTTTCGACGGATTCTTTCGCTAACAGAAGCAGATGTATTAGTTTACACTCTCTACGAAATCAGGACAGTATTTTTCTTCACAATAAAAACGCAATCTGAACTACCAAGGACCACATTAGCTTTGGAAAATCCGGGGAATCATTATCGGAAAGGTTTCTCATACGGCGGGTTTTTGTGAGTTGTAGAACGGGAAAATCCGTGATTGGATGCCAGAGAGAAGTTCATTGAATACCTGTGTCAAACTTCTTTCTTTGTGGCTACGCAGAGTAATAAATAGTCTCAATTTGAGTCCTCAGCGATGACTTGTGCCATTAAAAAAATGGGATATAACGTGTGGGTTGGTGTTCTCTCTTTGATACTATTCAACATGGAAGTAGCTAGAAGTTGAAAAATTTTCTAGAGGTATGATGTACGTACCTCAAGACACACTATGCCATAGAAAACTATGAAGATCCGACATTATACGTATCTTGAAACCGTTTACATTCATATAGACATAAATAGTTGTAGCATTCGTAAATCATGGCAATACCGTTTCGAAAACCAAAGTATGCATTTTGAACTCTCTATGGTACAAATAAGAATATTATTTCAGAATTACGTTTACATATTTACTATGGTGTGATCAAATACACGAAGAACATTCGTGTGATCTGATTGCGAATCCCTTTTCAATGAGTTTGAAAAGTATTTCACAAACAGTATGTCGCAAATAGTAAAATAAGAATAAAATAACATGTAAAATGTCAAAGTTTCATTTTCGATTATTTTCACTGTGATTAAAATAAATCACAGTCATCCAAAATACCTTTCGTTGTTTTAATTGTCAATATAATTAAATTTAATATAAGCCAAAAACTTTATCTGATTCACAGATTTTCTCATATTAAAATAGAATATAATATTTCCTAAAGAATTAGCATAATTTTTATTTACTACTTCGATTTTATGCTGAACATCTTTTTTAGTTGCTGCTAGTAGTATAGAAGCTCTTATCCATATTTTTCTTCTAAAAGTTACTTTTCCAGTTGTCAAGACTTGATAAATACATCCCTCCTCGTCTACATTGGAAATGGAAACGTTAGAACCCTTTGTTGGTGCCTATCCATGAATATTCAGAGCTCCCTCAGGAATTATCTCTTATTTATCGCAGGGTGGACGATACTGTCAAATTTTATAGGCCATTTTGGACAGAGTTTGTGATATCGATTTCATCAACTTCAGTTTTTTTAACTTTTTTTTCTAAGATAAACTCCTGCTTCCGATTTGACCTTTAAGCGCCAGACCTTCATCATTCGAGATTTGAACCCTTAGCCACAACGATAAAGGACTGGTCACGCCACAGCCAATGGCACAAGGACAGATCCTTGTGCAATCCTTTCTTCATCATGAATCAATGGACCCAAGGATTTAAAAGAACTGTTTACTCCGTTAAAGAACGTTCATGAATTAAGCTGTGAGAACATATACAGAATTTGAGTTTGAAATGCTCAAAGCTGAAATGACTAAAATTATATATTTTGGAGAGGGAATAAGCTTTATTTTGCATGTGATTTCAGTTTTCTGTAAGATTGGTTGTAAGAGTGAAACTCGATCTTCGATCATATTGACGAATATTATTTTTTTCTTTTGGTAGTAGCTCCGAAAGTAGGTCCGAAAACGTCCACAGGAATTATTTATGTTATTTCAGTGAAATAGATACATTTCATTCAAAGCTTCGTGCTATTTTTATGAAACCAATTTCAATAATTACATTTTTACGAGCGTGTTTCCTATTGCCCACAGAAGTACTCCTGCCAGAGGAAACATTTAGCCGTCGTTCGAGGGGCGGGAATTATTTTTGGTCTTGCCATAAAAGAAACAATATATTATGTTCCGTATTTGTCTGACTCCCTACAGATATTGGAAGAATAGTAGCAAAGACTTGCTGTAATTTTCTCTAATAATACGGTTGAATTTTTGGGCGTAATACATTTAAGAGTAACACGAGGAAATATTTGCTGTCACATGTATAATATTCATCCCAGTTGAACTAATTCAGGTGAATTTCAGTATCTAATGCTATTCTGGCAGCAAATAAGGTCAGTAGCCGTTTGTGACACGTGATTAGGTAGCCATTTTTAGTGTATGTAATAGCAAAGGTTTCAGTCTTGCAGATTTTTAGATAGAAACATATTCGGCTTCGGCATCATCACAACCTCTAAGAAAGGCGCCGGTTGGCTCACCGTGAAGTATATTATCTGTCGACGTATTAAGCGCTGCACTTCGATTAATCTCAAAATAATTCATAAGGGATAGTTATTCCAATGAAGAGCTATCATTTGTACTGATTTGTTCCTGGGGCATTAGGATGGAGAGATATGACCTCGTTTGAACATGCTCCCATCACCCCACATTACGATATGTGTAAATTTGAAGCGGCGAAGTTAAAAATATTACATTGTGCACTACTTTTTTATATTTTGCTGTTCGTTGGAATAAAGTATGCAAGCGTACCAGCCTTTGCAGTATCAGTGCAACACGGATCTTTCCCTGCTAATGGCTGTGGACTTCTACCGGTCAGTTTTCGAGCATTTTTGCCACTATCCCACAAGAGAAACCAAAGTCGATTAAAACCCTATGCCCGCTTTTTATATTCTAATCGAACTAGGATTTATTCTGAAAATTATTAAAGCAGAGTCAGGTTTACAGCCTTTACACCGAGATTGAAACTTTTTTGATTTTACCTACCCCGTAAAGAAACGGTGTGACGGGTGACTATGTTTGCAATTGCATGCCATGTGCATTGGTGAAAGGTCAGAAGAGCCTCTGTGGAAGTAATGGAGTGAATCACTTTGCCTTATGCATTATGCATATCTGTCCCCCTTTTAAAAATGAATATTCACCATGCAGTTCAAAATCACAGCAGAAATGGCTTAAATAAAACATCCGCTTGAAGCATACGGTTGTCTCCCATTTGTCCACTTCGTCACAGGGAAAAATCTAGGGTTTCTCTTTCACATGAATTACACCTGAAAGTGCCAGATAACACATCGATCAATACCGAAAGATTATTGAGAAGAGTTGAGCTTTTATTTCCTTTTAATTGGAGGATCTACTCCTCGGATTTCGGGAATAAGAGAGTTTTCTTCCTCGTTACAGGACGGTTCGAGTGGTCGCATAACGAGCGACTCTGACCATTATTTCCCCGCGGCAATTAGCCCATGGATTTAAGCGGTCCTCTTCTTCATCGATAATGGGCTTGGGATAATCGGAGAGATAAATGTGTGGGGGAAAAAGGTGGAAAATTGAGATTGGAACGAGGATAAGGAGGGCGACTCCAATTGCTGCTAGTCTCTCTCTGTCTTCGCCATCCTCAGGACTACCCGCCAGGTGGCAGTGTTTTCCTGCCCCTTATTCTTGGATATTTTTCTCCCATTTAATATTCCACGCGAGGGGAGAACTGCGTAAACTGGTACACGTCAAAAAGTGCCGGGCGACGACCTTGCTTATCAAGCGAGGGTTAAGGCCTCACTTCGTGACTGGCAGGGGAGCAGGTTGTGTGTATGGCCACGCAGTGCGGGCAAAGTTTGCTCCCCGCCAATATTGCGATGGAGGGAAGGTTCTATTTCCCGTGATTATCAAAAAGATTTCTCCCGGACTGTGAGCCCTGAATCAGTTATATTTACCCCCATGTATTTTTATACTCTCATTTTGCTGAGGAGATTCAAGGTCGAACACCAGTCACTCCTGCTCTGAGGGGGAGAAAATAACAGCAGCATTTCAGAATGTCTCAGTCGTCACTTGGAGTCAGTGGAGTCATTTTTAGTGAAAAATGTCAAATAAAAGTAGCCTAAGCTATTGTCCAAGCTTTTGATTTCTGCAAACCGATCATGGTTTCGACTCAATGTACAATCATCAAGGTGTTTGTAATTGTGGTTAGTAGGTCTATATATACCACATTAAAACACAATTCTGTATCTATAGTTCCAACCTAACCCGAGGGAAAATAATATAGATAGTGCTACGAAGAGCCGAAAATAATGCTGGTTATTTGAAATCAAAATTGTGGAGTATAGCCTAGCATATTTTCATTTGATATGTTTACTGATAGCAGTTTGGATGAATGAGGAAACGAGAAGAATAGTCGAGAGGATGTGTCATTGGCTACTAAATAAGAATCGAGAAATTGGCTCGCAATTTCATAGAAAGTGCCTTCTTCCTTAACCAACGATTCATATGTATTTACACACATCATCAGGGTACTGGCGCATGTTTCAACTACTTAGAATATTTGAAAATTTCCCTCCATATAACCAAATGACAAAATCAATACAACGATGCAAATGTAAAGCCAAGGCTTATTATTGCGATATTCCACAGAGGAAAAATCATTCGCCTTGACCGAGAATATCGCACTTATGTGCACTTGCGGGTGACTCCGTAAAGGTAACAACCGTGGCTAGTCCCGGTATCCTAAAAAAAAAATAAGGCTTATTATATTGAGAGTCGTTTCCAGACGCCACCTTAAGAAACAGACATAATAGCAGTGCCACATGTATTCCATTCATTCATTATACATCTTTTACTTAGTTCTCCATAGAGCTGAAGATTTTTTAACAAAAGAAATATTTCTGCAGTAGTACTCTCATTTTGGAAGTATTTATAAAAAGAGAGCCAGATTCCTAGGCCTAGCAGCAACAGGAAAATTCTTTGACTTTGCCTTCTTCAAAAGGGAATGGCGTATGGATATGTATGCATGTACTTCTTCTGAATCTTATGACAACATATAATTTCGTAAATTGGGTAGTTGGTTACTTAGGGGGGCGATCAATAACCGTAGTCGTGGTGTTGGTACCACGTCACTTTAAGTAGTTATCCATGTTTTTTACTCGTGTGAGTCGCATTCACGCACAAATTCTTTGTTTTCATGTAATATGATCTCGCTGAAAGTGCTTTGTGTTTACGGAGACTCGATCGCCACTCTTTGATCTAATAAAAAACGAGAAGTTCCACTATTCCCATTATGCCCTTAAGAAATTCTACTTTCACTAATGACATGCTTTTGCTATTGGTAAGCAAAATTAATGTAGTTTATGTGCATACTAGCCGACGAATTTATTAATAAAGGAGTTCATTTTGCTCTCTAAAATTCAAGGTGATAAGCAACATTGAAAACGTGATACGGATTGTTACCTTCATTTTATTGCCATAAAGTTACCTGGAACAATACATACCTGATTCTTAAATACATTTTTATTATTTGGCAGAAACCGTGTAGGGCATTATTCCCTTCAATCCAATGTACTTTCTTATTTAAATTTTGGAAAAGTACAGTGAAGAGGTGGGACTTTGTTAACATTTACATTAGTATGACAAATTTGAACTTTTTATAAGCATGATTTTTACTGCTGAACAAAGCTCACAACCAAACATACATCAATGTCCAATTCTTTCATCCCCATGACATGTTTGAGGTGACATCTTCAGGAATACTCATTTTATACGTTTGTATGTATGAGAAATATTTATTGAAGCGGGATTATATATACAGGGTTAATACAACTGAATGCGTCGGTTTCAAAGATCTGTACTTTTCAGACGGTACGACCAACAGATTCGCGACCTCTTAAAATGACCGGTTAAAGTTACCTCTAGTTCTCCCGGTTACCTCTAGGAAGCACTAGGTGTCAAGATAAGAGCTTCTATCACTCAGTTTTTGTTTTCGCAAGCTTCACGATAGCAACAACTCAACAAAAGTCGTTTTGTGTGTTGCAGTACGCGAAAAGTGAGTCTGTTAGAGTGGTGCAACGTGCTTTTTGGCTTGAATCTGACATTGATCCACCACACAAATGGAACATTTTACACTGGTATCTACTGCCTACTAACAGCGAGGAATTGAAAGCACGCATAACTTTCGCTGTGTAGATAGTAACTGCTGACATGCTTCACAGAGTGTGGGAGGAATTTGAATATCGACTTGACAATGTTCGGGTTACTCAATGAGGACATATTGAACATTTGTAATTTGTATTAATGTAGAGAATGTACCGGTCATTTTAAGAGGTCGAGCAGCTCTGTAGCTCGTACCATTTGGCAAATACAGATCTTTGAATCCGACGCATGCTTTTGTAATCGCCCTGTATGTATTCACTTCGCGATCCTTGGGGTGCATTAACGGAAAGAAGTTTTAAGAGCCCAAAAGTGGAATTCTCTATGATAACATCGCTTACCTATCTTTCGTTTTTTCCTCTGTATTTTAACTATATCCAAGAGATATTTTTTTCTGGCTGTTAATCCTTGAAATATGATCGTGGTTTTAGCCTCTTAACTTTAATGCTGTAGTGATTTAAGACATCTGTTTTTTTATTACTGATTGCTTTAAAAGTAATTTATCATCACCACCTTTTGTTTTGCGAAACTTTTAGTGCCATTTAGTATTTGCTAGCTCTATTTTAATTAAAAGATTACCGTGAGATTTTGAACATATTTTGGAAACTGTTTATGCACATTTAAAGAAATCTTCAATGATTTATACAACTCGTTTCGGAAAACGTGGAAATTTTCTGAGTATGTTTTGTAATTAGACAAACATTCATTCCGACTCTAAAAAGGAAAGGGAGAAAACTATCCCGAATTCTTATTCTTTAGCTCATTGAGCAGAATACTTAGAAGATAAATTTTATTATCAGTGGGAGATGTTTAGTTTAGAACTGTTAGTATGCGTTCAAATAAAAAATACTATACGCGTTGAATCACATGAATCTTATATTAGAATTTGGAGGTTTTTTAAATGTGGCATTAATTGATCTAATCGAATAATTTGGCAATTTATACGAATTTAAATTTAAATACTTCTAGTTTCTTGTGAGCAGCATAGTTAACGTTTCTCGGAAAATAACTTGATCTAAGAAAAATGGCCTTTACTCCGTTAATTTCTCCGACGTGTTAGTTTTCTGAAAGCGTAGGTAGGTTATTTGATTTGAGAAGGAAAAAGTTAACTCGCCTTCTTCGTCAGGTAAATTAGTTCTTGAGAGGACTCAGCTTAAAAAGTTTTTCCTCCGGAATTACCGTGAAATTTCGTGGAGCCGAGGGCGCCAGATCTTGGAATTCCCTTGTTAGACGAGGGGAAAGCGTGAAGGGTGATCTGCCTCAGGGGTGCGTCATCGCGGCCCGCGACCTGAATAACCAATGAGGCGGAGGAGTGCTTAAAGCCGCTGTAATGTGAGTGGAGAACAGCTTAAGGGTTTTAAGGAACAGCTTAACACTTACAGATTTCGTTAAGAGTTTTCAATACTACCTTAAACCATACAGACCATGTTACTCTCTTCATGTAGTTTTAGTTCTCTAAAATGATTGGTGTACGTGAACAGGCTCGACTTTGATGGATACATTTCCTTAGGAGAAAAATGAAAGAGGGTGCATATTCAGGTTTAAATTTAACTCCAGGACTTTCCATAATTATGTTAAATGCCTACATTAGTCTAAAAAAGGTTTAAATTATGTCATCGTAGCCTACAGTTTTAGAATTTCATCGAACGAAATATTATAATTCAGGTATCAGATCATAATTATTGGGAACGAATGATATTTCAAACTATATTGTTGTATGAAATCAAACTATATTAAAAAATATTTTAAATTTATAAAACTTTGATCATAGTTGACAATACTAAGTAATCAAAATCTTAGTAAAGCTACCCTTTTCACTCTCCAATGCAGAATGTGTACAGGTAAATAAATGTATTATTTGAAGTGATTATGGGTTGGTTTTTACTTCCTCTGTATTTGGTGATCCTTGAATTTTTCCTAACTCTTAACAACGCCTCCTTAAGGCGTCATAAAAAACCATTTAATACAACGTTAACACTATGGATATTAGAAGGATGTGAATTAATGAATACTTATCACAAGTATATTCCTGAAGGTGATCAATATTGATCCATTAGTAATCAATGAATAAATGTATTGCTCATGAAGTTATTTCAATTAACTAACAAGTTATTTCTTACAAGCTTTAGTTATTTATTATCAATATGTGGTTAATGTTAAATTATAAAAAAGTCATCCATGGCATTGCATGTATATAGCTCTACGGTCAAGGTATTTATGAGCATTTTGAGCTTTGAGCACACAAAGTCACGCAGACATGTGAATGTACTCATGGCCTAAAATGGAACGAATTCCCTTTCAGACATGAGTATTTAGTATAATTGGTGAATATCAGGAAAACAGAACACCAAAGTTTTACAAAACAAACAAAGCTTTAGTCCAAAATAATAAAGATTTTCAGGATTGTCACTCTAAAAAGAAGTGTTTAATATTCACAAAAAAATTGTAGTTGATTACCAATCCAAGATCTTGAAAACAAAAGATCGAATAATTCCAGTCACTTTTTTGTTTGATAGAACGAATAGTTTGTGAATTATGACTGAACTGGTAATATTTAGAATATTCTCATTTTTAAGAAACAATCGTTGTCAAGGAGTATTTTTCTGGGATATTTTTTTATCTTTTATCCTTACGTGTAACACTAGTGTGTAACGTGTAACTAGGGAAGTGAAATATTTTCACTACCCTATGCACAAATCTATTTCCTCACCATTAAGTCAAGCCCGATGCTCCTCATACCTTCTGCCTGTTTTCATGCCGTCCAAAGGAGACATTATTGTAGAGAACATAACCCACTTCAGGCCCTTATTTTCAGTGATTTCGTGCGTCGCACATTATTTATTGACTTTCCTCAGGCTCTGAGAGGGCAATTCAATGGAACATCTTTATTGCACTGTGTCTTCGCTATTGCCGTATTCTGGGCTCATTGATCAAAGATGAAAGTGTGTTTGCATGCCACCCACATCCATGGATATTGAAGGCTCCTCCTTTGAATGATCGTGCTTAAATTCTGCTCGGAGAGAGAACGCAGACACAACGAGGCGATTTAAATCCTTGGTGAAATATCCTCGCGATGGTCGAAAAATATCACTCAGATTACCAAAGGGCCATTTAAGCCAAAAATTGCTCAAGACCGGTAACAAGTGTAATATTAAAATATCTAGAATATTCTTTTGGGTATTAAATCTGCTAATTAAGCTAATGTAGATTCAGTAGCTGGTCTTAGTCATTTTCAAGGGTGTAAAAATTTGAACACCTTTGAAAATGACTTTGTAAGTTGAAACCCAGGCCGGGAATAAAATTTGAGAGTGGAATACACCAAATCATTGATTTACTTCAACATGAAGTTTCACAATTTAATGCCTGAAAATGTGAAGATTGTTTCTTTGACTATCATTGACACTACAATACATCCTGTTCAAATGTTTCATGTCGTTTTATTGAAGGCATTATTTGTCTCTCTGATGTGATTTATTTCTTATTTAAACATGTTTTGGTGATTAGCCGTTGATGATCTAGTTTTTTAGCTCAACTTATTTTTTAATCTGCCCTGTGTATACTGTATTAAAACCCTTGTATGATGTGGAGTGAACCAAGATGCTCTAATAATTCTTGTTTTACATATTAGTTATCCGAGGAACGGTTTTAACTCTTTCTCTAATAATCCTTAAAAGCTTTGTAATTTTACTTGATGATCTACCTGTTATTCGTTGGTATTAATTTAAAGATGCTTGACCAATTTTCCAGGATTTCCTCTGAGTCGATACATCTTAGTACGACAGTTTCGCCGGCGTTTCAGCAAACGTCTTCAGGTGTGAAGTTAAGAGAATGTGTATTTTATAATCAACGTCTCGCGAATCCAAGAAAAACTCACTCAAATACCTCTCACAATAATTTGGTTTTACAGCTCCAATTCTCCAGTGCTCATCGTTCAGTTATACAATGAATATCTTTGCATGAAAGGTGTGTCATTTATTAGTGAAACTTAAGTTATAGCTGATACCGCTTTTCTGCCTATAACTTGTGGGCTTATGGGAGTGAATTTTTGGCTTGCATTCAAGAATTATACTATCATTTTTTAATCACATTATATATAGCTCTCAAATAGAAAAATATGAAGTCAAGGAAATAAAAATTTCGTAAAAGACAATCTATTTTCCCGAAAAACCAATAATAATTTGTTTCGTTATCTCCAACTCCCTTTTAAGCTATTTGGATTGATTCGTCTATCGATCTAGTTCTTTATTCACCCTCGTGTATGAACATTTTTCCAAGTCAATGCATGCACTCTCGCTTTGATGCAGAAATTTATCCGAACCTACAGTTAATAATTGTTGCTGGTAAGAATAACCCGTATTAATCACCATTCAACAAAAGTTCTCTTTTCATACCGTGTACTCAATAGTTCAAGCGTAAACATCTTTAATTTTTTAAATAATGCCTATAATTCTAAGGAAGCACTAATCGAACACTTTTGTGGAACCGAGTTTTTAAACGATCGTAGAGGCAAACTCCATGGGAAGTAATTCCAGGCAGTTTTTTTTTAGTCTATATGCAGCAAAATGAATGGATTTCTGCAAAACCTAGGGTAAGTGCATTGCTTCTAGTAAACGATAAATTTTTCCTTAGTAAAAAACGACCATTATAAAAAATGCTGAAAACTGGGGTTGAAGAAGAGTCATAGTCAGGGACCTAAATCCGATGTTTAATAAAAATCATCCTGATCATCCTTATCAAAATAATAAAAAAAAACATTTTCCTTACGCCATGTGTAGTTTTAAACAAATTAGTGCGAGATCCTTGATTTTTAAGTAGAGCATATGATATTTAAGCAAAGCCTACAATTTTCAAAAATTCGCCTTATCAGCCCTTTTTCAGGCAAGAAGATACGAAATTATTGAGAAACTCGCATTACATTTTTCTGGTGTCCATGCTTCAGCATTATTCATTCAAGGGATAAATGTACCAAAGATAAAATTGCTAGGTTAATTTGTAATTGGAAGCAAACAGTGAAACATGTCAACGTTTAGCAACTTACGTACACCTACTGGTGATGAAAAAATTAAAGGCACTGAGGTATCTCTTAATTTATTAGGTTTCACCATTTTATGTCAGAGAAGTGAAGACAGTATCGATAATTATTAAGTTTTTTGTCCTCATGGCCATTATGGTGTCACAAAATCAACAAATGTCAGTTTTCATGTTCTGGTGACCAAGAACGGTGTAATCTGATGGAAAACTCTACTAATCCAACGAGTCACTCTCTCGTCAAGAATCGGTGGTTAGCGATAATCCTGGGTTCCTAGGTGATGAGACAAGAATTGTATTTCAAGTGCCGTTAGGCACTAGGGCTACCAAAAATCACCCCTTGATAGGAAAAAATTCTTGAGGTAATTGGGAAAATTTGCGGATGTCTAGAGATAACATTCTATTGTGATGCCATACTTCTAAGTAAACTTAAGAAGCATACTGACATTCAAAACTTCATATTATATTTTTCTTTGAATGGTTACGACGAAAAACCATCATCATACTTCACCTTTAGCATTTAATATACAGCAATATGTGTAAGTAGCAATGTAGAAACATTCATGCCAAAAAATAAACCTCCACAATGGATCAATAATACCACTTCTTTCACTCTTATACTGTAAGTGGCTAGTGAAGGCTTCACCAAAAGCACGGGGAGTATTGATTTTAAGCTTCATAATAATGCCACAAAGTGGTGTCTTTTTCTCCATTAAATGGGATATAAGGTAAACAAAAACCAAATATCTCTAATTTTTCTTCGGTATTGATAAAATACTCTTATATCATCATTTCATGAACATGTCATTTCATGTCAGTAAAACTGCGGGTAGCGGCCATGTTTGTTTTTTCGTCCTTCACATTGCTTTCATTACAGCCATGACTCTTTGTACTTCGTTGAAACACTTAATTAAGCATAAAAAAACCACATTCACGCAAGCAATTCGAAGAGGAGCTTCTCATCTTCGAATAGGATCCCTAAACTGCTGATCGCAAAGAAAAACTTTGTTTTAGTAAGCCATGCTCTTCAATAGATGTTTAAATTTGTCTTTCCTTCAAGTTGGAAATATTTTTCAATATTATCCATTACCACTCGTGAAAGGAAGAAAAGTCGATGTGTCAAAAACTATTGATAAATTGGCATCACATTTGCACATGTGGAACTTTCCTAAGCTGAAACTAAAACATGAGAGAACTCATGCTTACACTCACTCGCTTACACTTACACAGAGGACGAAATTTCAGAGGAAAGAGTCATATTTTTATAACTTTAGACTGTGCTTAGCATGTATAATAAAAAAGTATGAGAAAACATTTTTAATCTTGGAATGCTTTTCATTAGTGAAAAATAGTGTTCCATAACCAGTATTACTAATTTCATAGTATATTACGTATCCGATGATATGTAATGACTTAAATAACAATACCTCTAATGGTCATAAGCAAGCATGACCATCCAGTACAATATATAGCTTATTTATAACATTTTCCGGACAAATAATTAATAGCAGAGAATATCTTAAAATGTTTTGGGATAGATATTGAAAGAAAATTATGGTACATAAACTCAGTAGTCTAGATATTAAATAATCTATTTTGCTCACGTGACTACAAAATTCCATTTTTAGTTGACCAATAACTTCATTTGGATTTTAAAATACAAATAATGCATACATAGAATTGAATAATTTAACAAAACCATTATAAAGGCAGACACTGTCCTTTACAATATCAATTACAAGGCTCTTTTCTTGTGATTCCCATTGAAATACATATCTTGAATGAATTGAATTAATATGCTGTCTTGTAAATAATAGCTCATTATAGTGTGATTTAAGCTGCCGAACTCCCATAAGCTAGAATATCTCAGCATTAAAACTCAATGAATGTTACTGAAATCATGGCGATCTATTCCTATTTCATTTAAGCTATTGACGAAACTTTTCTTGTCTCGAATACGGTGAAAATAGCATAAAATTGATTAAGATAATTAAGTTACCTCAGGAGTAAAAAGTTAAAATTTCAACGTGACCCTATTAACCGACTAATAGTTGAGCTTTGTTTTTACTTCGAAGCAACGACCGTGTAAATCATGCCAAATAACTCATTATTAGCATTTTTGTGAAAACTTTGACACTGAAAAAAGTAAAAACATTTTCTACCCCAAATATAAGTTGAAGACACAGACTAGACCGACGAAGGTGTTTCTATCCTTCTTAATTGAAGAATTCAATACGAAGAATCTAATTTCGGTATTAATGAATGTTCTAGTTCCTTACAACCACTGGAAAACATTTTTAGTACCTTAAAGATTAGCCACGTTCTTGCTGTTCTTTTTTCCATAGATATCTGGAAATCAGCCACCAGTGCCAATGGAAGATATTATGAAATCCAGATAGTCCCTAGGAGTAGTTATTCCATGATTAATGGTCATATCATCGTTTAGTTCAAAAGAAGAATAGGCAACTATGGCCCAAACTACATTGCTGGCAACTGTTATGCAATGCTATGAGGTCCTGTAGCTGCACCTATGTACAAGAGCTAAGGTGGAAGAATATAATTAACACATGTTATTGATGGGCCATTCATAAGCCATTATTCTCTCTTATTCCCTGTTGACAAAGACATTTTTATCCGAATAGCAACTTTACAATAACGATAAAACTATGATTCGCAAACCTTAAAAAAATACGAAACTAATATTCATTACACTAGATACATCGACCGAAGCGCTCTGGGAAAGGAATTTAGTATGAATCACTCACCCTCCCTGCGTCACAACACTTCCTTCCAGAATGGATCCTCCACCAGACCGGGGGGTGTAACCCTCACCCTCTCCACCTGTCACCCCCTGGATGCTGACCGGCCTGTCGGTAGGAGTAGCCGCCGGCTTACCCCCACTAACCTCTGTTGGCACCGGGGAGGGGGAAGTGGCACCCAGGGAACCTGCTTCCAAGATTTGCTTCTGGTCCCTTATGCCAGCGGCAGACGGTGCCCTGCTGGGGTCACCCCGTGCGGAGTCCGACGCGGGGACGGGGGTGGCCGCTCTCGAGATGGCCGCTGGATCACCGGATAGCACCGGAGTCCCGGCACGGGAGGCCGCAGACCCCGGGGGTGGGACCAGAGACGCCGAAGGCACTCTTGAGGATTCCCTCTGTGACTCTGAACCGCTAGCAGTGGCAGCTTCGTGGGTCTCGCTGACTGGAGCTCCTAGGGTGGCCCCCTGTAAGGGTTCTTGCCCAGGTGTACCAGGGTCTCTAGGGGTTGCGGAAGGACGGGGTGAGAGCCCCCTCTCTCCAACAGATGTAGGGGTGCCCAGTCCAGCAACGGCGGGTGAGGAGCGACCCCCTGAGGGAGGTCTTGGTGTAAGAGAGCCGCCTTCCTTGGATTTCCTCCCACTCAATTTACCCTTACTTCTTGCACTCTCAGGTTCGTCTTCGTCCTCGACCAGCACGATGGATACGGCTTTGGTCTTCCCGCTCTTCCCCTTGCCAGATCTCTTCCTGGGTTCCCCCTCTGGAGTTGTACCTTCTTCCACTTCCTGCCCACCTTCTCTTTGCCTTCCTTCTTCATCCAACTCACCCTCGTCAACAGAACCCCTCCTGGAGTCGGATTTCCTCTTCACGGTCTTCTCATTTAGGATCACGAAGGAGGCCTTCCTGGACCTCCTCGCTGCAAAGTTGGGCGCTATCCGCTTAAAGTTCGACGGTGCCGTGGGCGGAGGCTGAGGTAGATGTGGGGAGAAGCTGACGTCCCTCGGGAGGACAGTCACGCAGGAGTATCTCCTCTTGAGGTCCGGGGACGGAGACCTCTTTGTACCAACGGACCGTCGCTGGGACGCTTGCGTTGGCGAGAGGGGACGACGGGAAGACAGTGCTTGTGGAGGCAACGGGGGCTTCGATGCTAGGTAGGACGGAATGGGACACGGCTGGGGCGGGGACGGGGACCTGCCCCGCTTGCCGCTCTGAGGGATCGGCGACAGCCGCTCGTATATCGGGGACGGGATGGGGTCTATCCTCGCCGGGGACAGCCCCCTGATGGCAGGTTCGTGTCTGGAAAGGCTGATATCTCCTCTGCTCCGGCCAGACTGCGGTGTCAGAGGGATCGGTGGAATATGAGGGAAACTCGTTGGCGGCTGGGGTCTTCTCTGCTGGGATCTGCTGGCCCTCGTCGTCATATCTGGGGAGGGAGGCATCCGAGGTGGAGGAGATGGGGATGCTCGCCTGGACCTTGGCACAGATGTGGGAGGCATCCTTGATGGCGACGAGGGCCTGTATCCAGTTCGGCTGCGGGATCTATCCGACGGAAACTGGGGCAGCCTTGGTGGTGAGGCATAAACGCCTCCACGTGCTACAGCTCGGCCCCTGACCTGTGGGGTTGGGGGTACTCTCGCTTCGGATCCGTAGACACCACCCCTGGACGGCGGTGGCATTCTACCCCTCATTGGTGGAGATGGAGGTAATCTCGGAGGTGAAGCGTAGACACCACCCCTGCCTCCCGGTCGACCTCTTACTGGTGGCGATGAGGGAATCATTGGAGATGAGGCGTAGATTTCTTCCAGGGCACGATCAGCCATCGGTGGAGAGTGGGGCATCCTTGAGGGAGAACCGTAGCCCCTGCTTCCATAACGACAGCCGTCCAGCGGAGGGGAAGGGGGTGGCCTTGAGGGGAATGGAGGCTGCATCCCGCAGATGACCGCAGATTGCGCCGATGGGGACGGGGACCGGCTGGGAGGCGAACGATCTCTCCCCCCTTGGCGACTCCTATAAGGAGGTCCACGGGTGGGAGATATCCTTGACGGTGGAGGAGATCTAGGTCCCCGATTACCTGGTCCGCGGTCCGGCGACGGGGAATGCCTAGATGGCGAGAAAGAAGTCCTTTGATTTTTTCTGCTCCTTGGTTCGGGGGGTGGGGACGGGGAGGGGGACGGGGACAGACCCCTGGCGACACGACCCCTGATACCCACAGGGGGCGGCGGGGACTGATGTCTCCCACCGGGGCCGTACCCCCGGGGTGGCGAGGTGTACTTTGGTGGGGTATAATGCCCGTTAACCCTAGGCCTGCTCATCGGCGAGGGCGATATGACTTTGCCGTCGCGAATTCTGGGCGGTGAAGCCGCTACGCCCCGCGGCGAAGACTTCCTCTTTGCCTTGCGAACCGTCGGCATGGGCGGCGGTGAAGGAGGCAGCTTTTTCGGTGGCTTGTCCGAGTCCTTCTTGGGCGACTGAGGTTTGACGAGAGTTTTCTTGACGAATATCATGCTTCGCTTTCGAGAGGGTTTTGCGGCCGCGGCATCCTTGAGGCCCACGGTGGAGGAGGCCTCGACCTGGGCGGCGGCCGCGCCGGCCCCGGCCGCGCTCCTTCGCCCCATGGCCTCGGAGGGGCTTGGGGGTCTCGGCCGCGCTCGGATCGCCAAGTGACCGTTCACGGACAAACGCCACGCGAGTGCTAAACCCCCCGCCCAACTAGCTCGAAGCCATCGTTTGCCCACCTCGCGCACCCCACACCCCTCTCGTTTCCACCCACTCACCCCGCGCCCCCATGTCCCCCTTTTCCATGCCCCACCTTGACTCAGCCCCCCGCCTCACCCTCGAACCCTTAATTCTGCCCTCTCCCCCCATCGATTTGCCTGGAAAGGATTGCGTGATCGCAGCCTTATTCTCGCGTCGTCGGCTAGCTGGTCTCCTTTTGCAGGCCACTGCCTCCTTCTCCAGTCTCTCTCCCCCACCTTCCCCCTACTAGCCCTGTCACCTCGCGGCTGACCCTTTGGGAGTCGCGCGGGCTAAATCCAACCCCTTACTCTCCCCCACACTGTTCCCTTTCACTCCCTCCCCTTCCCTAGGGCAACGATATATTTCCCTCCATTCCCTTCCCCCCTGTAAAACACTGGCGATTCCTTGCCCTTCCCTTTCCGTCTTTGGCTTTCCCGCGGTCAATCGCTAACCTCGCACTTCCCGAGATTCTCTCATCCTTGTCAGTCAAGTGGGGTGGTATGAGTCAAAGGTGTTGTATGAGTGGTGAAGTGTTTCATTATTTTTTTCCTTGATTTACCATATCAACCAATTCGAAGTCAGGCTACCCGATCATGCGTGAAAGGGTCTGGGAATAAACTCTGTAGCCAAGTTGGAATAACTAGTGTAAGGTTCCTCCTACATTTTCCTAAGTGAACCACAAGTAAATAGTTTTGTTTTAACTGGCTTTTAGAATAGCAATTGTGAAAGAAAACCTTTGGGTATTTTGTATACTTGTGGTCAAGGTTCTGCATAACGCTTTACTCAGGACAGAGGAAACTGTTTCAAGCTTAATTTTGTGGTAATTATCCATCACGGAGAAAATGAAAAGTAACGTGCTCTTGGGTCAACCTGAAGATGATATAAAGTGTTGAAACCCGGATAGTTTCAATTAAATTCATTAAAGGGGAGTCCACTAACTAATGTTTCATTTTCTCCGTGATTTTTCTAGAGGTTCACAACTCGAGCTATTCTTCTCAGTTATTTCAGAAATGCATTTCTAGGTATAAGTGAAAGAAAAAGAAATGCGTTCACGGAACATAGAGTTATATCAATCTCACCTTACATCGTTCTACTGACTTTCTGACAAAGTTTATTTTTTGTCAGGTAGGACTTTTTTTCTGTTAAAAGAAGAAAGTACATCAGTTAGTATCTTTTGTGAAAAATAACGTTTATTTTCACCATTTTGTCGTTTGGGTACTAGGTGGAACAACAGTTTGCTAAGTTGCCACATTTGAATTTCAATACTAAGGCTTAAACCCATTGCTTTTAATATAATTACTTTTGACTGAACAATTACCTACGTACGTTTTCATTGGATGCTGATGAATGTATTTATTATAGACCTTGCTGCTATAGATTCCTCACTATGTAATAAAGATTCGACTTAAAAATAGTGTTTCAAGTCAAAAGTCATAGACTTGTGATGGTTGAAAGTACCTACCTATTATTATTTTACATTTACATATGCTGTATTATCTACCAACCACACCAAGTGGATGGAATTGAAAGAGATGCAGCAAGATTAGAGAAGTGAAAGTTTGCGCCATGTCAAGTAGACACATTCATAAAGTGCAATTTTTTGTGAGCGAGAAAATAATGTACCGCACCAAAATAAGCAATTTAGAGGAGTAAATGTCATGAACTGCTCTAATTGTAGATTAAATTGGGGTAAATTAACTATGGTGGTGACAAAAATGTCGAAGTCTGTCGCGAATTCTTCGTCTCTTTTATGCGCTAAAATTAGATTGAGCACTTTTTGCTGATCACTGAATCTTTTGAAAGTTCAACTCTGTCATCGATTGTTTACCTGATTAAGACTCTTGAATTTCTAAGCGTATGTAAACAGTGGCTTCCTGCCTATTCTTGCTGAATGGAACATGGTACACTCGCTTTTGCCTCTATATATTGACTTAAAGAAGTAATTAAAATTAAACTGTAATTTGGTATAAGAGATTAGTTTAGTTTTAGTTTCTTTTTCCTCATGATATTATACTTCTTGAGGTCATTTCTTTGAAAGTAAAGATAGCGATTCCATGACCCACTTACTGTCCGTGTTTGCTTCTCTTAAAAGACCTTGTTCTCTTACACGCTTTATTTGCCTTTAGGAATTCAAAGCATGAGAGCAGTGCTCAAGAAAACTGTGATGCTCTGTAAGATTTTGCTGAAAATTTATTTTTCAAATATTATAATTGTGCTTAGTCTTTTAAAATAATTCTATAAAACAACAAGCAGATTGCATTCAAAATAATAGGGTTTTAGTATAATAGAATGATAGATGATATCTTAAAATTTTTCCATTTCATAAAAGTTATGGACAATGTATACACTTGGTGAAACAATTCGCAAATTGGTTACTGTAAACATTACGCTTATGCATATTCAATCTCTATTTTTTTATTTACAGCATATTGAACATGGTTACGAATGATTGCCCGTACTAGGGGTGTGTGAAAGCATATTAAAGAAAGCATGTGAAAGTATATTATTTTAAATTTACGTGCATTATAAAACTCAAAAGCATTATATTAAAATTGCAATAGCAAAATTCTGATGCTGTAATATGGATTGATGCGATACCCTTGTATGCTCTCCGCTTATGATAAATCTTTTCAAACGTCTACATTACCCTACTCATGGTTGATTGAAAAATGGAATCTTAAGTCAACACCAAACTTGACTTAACGAGCCCCTTACATATATTAATTCTCAAGATAATTTCTTCCTTTATTTATTCTTAGAAATGATCGTTTCACATGTTTTAGAGTAATTTTTCCAGTGTGAAAACCTTCTGAGTCAGTTAGAGGCAATGGAATAGTTTCTCTAGGTATACCTCATTTATACAAATCTATTATAATCCAGTGGTTTGCCTCACATGATAGTTTAAATCACTTTTATTCTTAGCATTTCCATGGGTTTGTAAATATAATGGCGGTAGCAAATTCACTCAAAAAAGATGAAGTAAGTAATTATTTTAAGAGGCAGAGCGTCTCTCAGGATCTAATATGTATTAATGCCGTGTATAGTACCATCATTCATAAGCTTTTTCAATACAGATATGAACTCCAAGACTCTTCGTTCCATTTTAACCATGCATTTATATTTATTTGCACATATGTGCGTTCATTTTTTTGCATTTACCTAATGGTGTTCTTCCTTACTTCTTTCAAGCAAGTGCATGCTTTTATGACGATTTCACAATATTTCAAACTCCTCAGCAATATTGACTGCTGTCTGCATTGTGAGAGCATCCTTAATGGATTATATGATTTTCCACATATTCAGCTGTACTTTTATTCTTAGGGTGTTCGGCGGGACCATTTTCATTTCGTCGACATTGGACAATGGACTCATGCATGGGCGTAGGTATATTTTTATAAATGTAAAGAGCCATCCACGTAGATATTTGGAGAAAAAAGCTTTTTCCTGCTCGAGACGAGTTCAAAAGGACAACAGCTTTGCAATTTAATGCCTTCGCTTATTTTCCAGAAATGTATATTGGCATGAAAGATGGAGAGATTTAAAATAGCGCCCATTGATGCAGATGAATCTTCTTATTAGGGTATTATAGTACGTATTAAGGGAATTTAGCATTCCCTTAATTTTTTTTGGAAAATACCGAGTCAAACCGTATCTTTTTAGTTTTAATTTCTATTGTGCTGATTTATTGATGTGAAACATTTAATTACGCATTTCTTATGCGTTGATGTTTTTGTAATCACGATTATCTTATCAGAAAAACTGCAGAAAAATTAAAAAGTAAGAGATAGTTGGCTATGTGTTGCAAAAAAGTATAACTGAAGGAATTATATATATATATATATATATATATATATATATACATAATAATTTGAACAGAAGGTGAAAGAAAGAGATAGAAACGGATAATTGAAATTGGACAAGACACTGGTGATGTGGACGATGGTAAAGCCGAAAAATCAGAGAGTAAAAATGTGCCGTGGGCGGGACTCGAACTCGGAACCTCCCGATTTCGCGCCGGGTGGTTCCGGGTTCGAGTCCCGGCCACGGCACATTTTTACCCTCTGATTTTTCGGCTTTACCATCGTCCACATCACCAGTGTCTTGTTCAATTTCAATTATACGTTTCCTATCTCTTTCTTTCACTTTCTGTTCAAATTATTATGTATTTATTCGCCTACAGGTGGAGTGTGAGTGGGTGAACGATATATATATATATACATATAATAATTCCTTCAATTATACTTTTTTGCAACTCATAGATAACAATCTCTTACTTTTTAATTCGTCTGCAGTTTTTCTGATAAGATAATCGTGATTATAAAAACATCAACGTATAAGAAATGCGTAATTAAATGTTTCACATCTATAAATCAGCACAATAGAAATGAAAACTAGAAAGATACGGTATATATATATATATATATATATAATCTTTGGAAGTTTTCGCCAATTGGCCACAAATATATAAATTCAAACTTACAGGAGGTAGGAGAAATAGGAAAAGATAAAGAATTCGTTCTTACGGAACGTTTCGAACCAGTTGGTCCTTCGTCTTCGTTGGACTTCTAGAGCTGACGAAGGACCAACTGGTTCGAAACGTTCCGTAAGAACGAATTCTTTATCTTTTCCTATTTCTCCTACCTCCTATATATATATATATATATATATATATATATTTTTTTTTTTACGCCGGTAATAGAATATTGATAGTCCAAGTAACCTTTTGACCTGTTTTGCATCATCTTATTATTGACGTTGAGTATTTCCCGGACGTAAAATTGCTGCGGTATAAGTTATCTCTACGCGATGCATGAGACAGGCTGGATAAACCAGCGACCTTTACGTCGTCCATCAGATAACCCCTGCTCTTGCGTTACCTGGAATATCTTCCATATTTGTCTGATTCAGTTTTAATGCTTAAGTGTACTTTAAGTGCGTACTCTTCTTATAGCTTCCATTAGTGCTGCCCCGTACCTCAACTGTTTACCTTGACACGCATTTTTAATTGAAGGTCATTCAGAGAGGAAAACGAAATAGCAATACATCGTTGTTTTAATATTAGTTCTCACCAATTCCCACTCAGAAACAGTTCCCACTGAGATATTACTGCCGTATTTAAATTCATTGGTCGCGAGAATGGGTGCCTTTTTGGTCTAGTTTCTTTAGCACTTTAATCTCTCAATCAGAGAGCATCATCACTTGAGCCACCGCAAGCGGAATTCAGGAGGAATTCACACCCGCGACCTTTCCATGGGGCAGCTGAGTGCGACTGCTATTATCGGACTTCCAAGCTAACCTGAGAAGCAGTGAATCCGTTGGGCTCATTACATTAGAACTATCACAAATTAAGCTGAGCCTCATTTATAACTCCGAGCCATTTTCTTTAATAATAAATATTCAGATTTTGGTGAACCATCCTGAAACCACCAATTAGTCAACAGATATTTTGAATAAAAATAGCTAGTGTAAAATATGACAAAATTATTCAGAGGGGCATCATACGTTGCGGCATGAATCTGATCTCACAATGCAAAATATCACCATGGCCTCTCTTCAATAAAAAATGTTGCATAATTAGTTTTATTTTTTCAAGCTTTCACCTCCAGATATCGGGATTCTCAATTTTCTCTTGCATTTTTTAAAATCTTTATTTAAAGAAAAACTACGTTGGATCGATACAACTCTAGGTGACTGTACTTCATGGAACAATCTCGGACGGTCTGTAAGAGGCAAAATTTGCATGAGCTAATTTAAAATGTCCTAGCGAATGCTTTATATTCTTGTCAATAAGTAAAGCAAATGTTTTCCGATGAAGATTATATTGTGATTGAGAGATTAATAAAATCCCAAAGCTCATTTGATTCGGCATTAACACTAGAGGGACGGGATGGGTCATTTTGACCCATAACACGTATTTAAAATCAAATTTAACTACTCATTTGTGATTCGATTCTTTTTAAACTTCGTGAATTTGTGAACTTTTAGTTATATTTTACAAATATGGAAAGAACATTTCGTAATTGTAGTTGATTAATTTTTTAATTGATGTTATGCTTAAAAGGACGGCTATGGGTCATTTTGACCCATTACTTCTTTCTTTATTGGGGAGTCAAGTTTTCTCACAATTTTCTTCTCCTTATAGATCGCTGAACTTTATTTACATCAATTAAAATATCCCAGCGCACATTTTGATCAGTAGTTGAAATCTTTATATTTCATTAGAATTCCATCTGGCGATAGCGAAGCTCTTCTGGTTGCGGCTTACCAAAATTACGGAAATAATTTACTTTCAAATCGTCTTTGAATTTGATTTACAATTGAAATCGCCAGAGGGATAGGATTGAAAATATGTCACTTTTATTCTGCCGTTGTATTAATTACTATCGTATTCATGATTCAAATATGTAGCGTAAAATATGACCGCTAAATGATAGGAATGTGATCCCAGATGGAGAGGTCACAGCGGCGTGGTGCGACGGTGGAAAAGGATAGTCCTGACCATTGCTCCCCAAATTGTTTTGATCTCTCACTAGAGATATCCACGTTCGCCCAGACCTTTTTTGTCACCGAAGTGTCAACACACTACTTCTGAAATCCGTGTAGAGGATGCCCCGTGCTCAATTTGTAAAATAATTTCCGAATCCTCTATTTTTGAGCTTAAGGGAAATCACTCCGTGGGATGCAAAAGACAGGAGGAAAGAGGTTTGGCTCTAATGAGAGCAGAATATTTCTCCTAGGATTAGTGGGTACATTTTCCGACGCCGAAAAACTCGACAAACCTTCCGTATGCCTTCTTTATTTCGTCGGCTCCTTTTATGCTATGGTGGCCGTGTACTAGATCCCTACCGTAGTGGCTGGCGGCGAGCGTCATTCACGTACTCTAAAGAACCCGGGAAGTTTTTCCGGGAAGGAATAAGACTACCAGGCGGATAGCAGAAGTGACGAATATCAAATAAAAAATAGCAGGATAGAAGTGATGAATAGCAAAATAAGTATAAAAAAGTATATTCTAAGACTGGTTGGAGAAGTGGTGGGGATGCCAATTGTAACGAAACCCTCATCTTCCCGGGATACGCACGCTACTGCCCCAAAGGGTAAAAAAAACTTGTCAAATTTTGAAAAATTGCACAAAGAAAACTGCCAATGTATGTCCTCAATGCAATAGAAGTGTTTGTGGAAACTGTGCGTGAAAAAATAACTATATGTGTAAATTGTGCAAAAGGTGATCTTACATCTTTCCAAATATCTGCACATGTGTATGGATGTGATTTATGTATTTAATTTTTATTTGAAACAGTTGTGTAAATTAATATTTATCAAAATTATATTTTTCGAAATATGCACAGTATTCATCCAGGTGTCTTTATTTTCAAACTGCTAGGCTTGAGAATAGCCTAAGATGAGCTCTGCTGAAGAGGATCAACTAAACTAATTTTAATTATAAACAATTAATTAGTAAAAATAATTTTTATTGGTAATGAAGTGTAGATTAGGCCATTTTAATTTAATTTTTGGAAAAAATTGAGTACCAGGAGAAAAAAGTAGCTATTTGATGCTGAAACACTTTGTGGGTTAAAATGACCCCTGCCCGTCCATCTAGATAGTGCGAAACTCCCGTCCTCCTAGTGTTAATCGTACTATGTTGTAATGAACCAAAAGGATAACTTTTTAGAATTATGTTACATTTATCTATTAAGTGAGGCAATTTATCATTTGTGTGGAAGAGAACGCAAAAACATTTGAGTCCTGCTATTTCATTTTCTAGTCTTAGATACGGTTTATGACTCTACGCTGTGTTTTCGTCCTCTAACTGCAACCTCTTCACTTCAACTTCAATTTCTTCACATTTAATTCACATTTCACATCAAAGTAATGATAAAATCTTTGTCCAGCTGATGCAAAAGGACAAATGCCATTATTTACCCTTGATGGGGCTAACACCTTATGTGTCCGGGTTAGACCATGTTTCATTTACGAAGAAATAATTAATTACATTAAAATTTCGGAAAAACTGCAAAACGAGACCAAAATTAAAGATTGACAATGGCCCATATTATTTCCAGGGTAAAAAATATTTTGATATTATTTTATATCTTATTATTAACGATAATGCATGCCTATTTCTCCAACAGAAAGTTAACAAAT
Organism: Pyrrhosoma nymphula; assembly: GCA_963573305.1. Lineage (NCBI taxonomy): Eukaryota > Metazoa > Arthropoda > Insecta > Odonata > Coenagrionidae > Pyrrhosoma > Pyrrhosoma nymphula. The sequence continues at coordinate 44,262,346 of OY754337.1, read as the reverse complement.
ATTACGTAGAGTATGAAAAGTAACATTTAAAGAAACTTATGAAATTACTACAATGACAGAGAGTAAAGACTATGCATAACTACAAACGAACTATGAGCTCGTATACTAAAACGGAAATGGTTATAACGTAATTCATCAGTTCACACATTATCTATAATATTTTAGTCATTGGATAATATTCCCTAGGCTTTCTTTCCAGAAAACATAAAGGTTTTTTTTAAACAAAGTTTTTAAAACTCAATAAGGTTTACGTTTAGTGTCCCATAAATCAAAACTAATGCCCTCAATTTCGTTTTACAGATTTATATTTTTTCCTTTTGCATAAGAAATTTACTAAGGGAAACATTTTTAAAGTCATGACGGCTTCCCTGGACTCTTCGTCCAACTTTTTTTTCTCTCCAGCGGAGCTTTCTTTCAATCCTCAAATCTAAATCATCAAAGACATAGTAAATTATGGGTTCATAGTAAAGTATTTGGATGTCGATTAGAGAAGAGATCGCATCAAAAAAATTATATGTTTTGACTATTAATGAGTATTTAACTGTTTCCCAAAAATTCACGAGTCAAAATGTAATGGCTATATGTGTAAATTTTGCAACATTGAGCTACATATGGACATATATGGCATAAAGATACATAGATATATTGTATTGGCTGTTGAAATCTGGAAACTACATCAAGGACAGTCACACTGTAATCAGTTGGACACAATAATAGTATTCTATTCCCTGCCGCAGAACGTGTCCCAATTCGATCATGGGTAGAGATAGCTTTCGGATTTCCATAATATATATTTGGGATACTTTCACCCTGAAAGCCCAATGATTCACAGATATCGACTTGGGCGCGTTTTTCCATGCTTAACTATCATATATTTGTTTCCAATGGTTCATTCTAAATCACCTGGTGGCATTGTCTTAGTCCTTGGTAGAGCCTTGGCCGCTTAAAGGAGAGTATTAAATTCAAACTGCCCTTTCCTTTCGTCTACCGTTTTTCAATCACTTTGTTTTACAATCTAACCTTCAGGCGTCAAAGTTTTTGCCCTAATTTACCTCCCCTCATCGATAAGAGAGCATGGAACGAACCATAGACATAAACGTGAGGTTTCGTTCGTTTATGAATCATTCCCACCTCAAACTTTCTCGCTTGTTTCATTGCAATTTGTTGAACACTTTTGTTACGATTTTAACTGTTATTTCCTAAGCGTATAATGTATTCTCTTATTTGGACCCAATATAAATTCCCTAGTTGCTGTTCTGGGTGTTTCAACAATACATTTATTTTCTTACCTTCTCTTGCTTACTCTATCTAGATACATTTTAAATCCAAGTGAAAATTTTACATTATTTTTCCAAATTTTAGTAGTGATAATTTGTTAAAACTGAATATATATACTTTGAAAAATTAATCGCCATTTTATGCATGGCAATATCAACTTTTTAATACAAATTATTTTCCGTGTTATACCATTATGGAACAGCTTAGCTACTGGCCAAGGGTAATCGGGTAATGAAAATTCTTTCTAAACTCCAAGAAAATCAAGAGCAATTTAATTTGGAAAGCATCGGGAGAACCGCAATGTGCAATAAATGTGATAATTCCACGATAAATATTAAGTCGCACATCTGCCAGCCTTTCTAGAGAGAAAAAGAAAAAAAACACTTAGCTACGTTGTCAAAAAATAGCTTGAAATGCTTATGGGCAAATAAGAAAGATAAAAAGTGAACATCTTATTATTAAGTTAATGTAAAAGTTATTCATTGAATACTTTACTGCAGTGTTGATACGTTTACAGCTACAAATCTGAATTAATTTTCATTAATTAGTAATTTTTGCTTGAGAACCACAATGCGCACTAAACGTAGTAATTCAACGATAAAGGCAAAGCTGCAAATTTGCCAATCTGCGTTATCGCAAGTATTAAATTTCAAAAAATCATGATTTCCATATACTTTATTCTTAATATTCTAGGAGAAATATTAATTTTATTTATTTCAATATGGTGAATTATACTTAAAAGTAATATTTGGTATAGTTTTTACAGCTATTTTAGGAGGTGGATTATTTTCTCGAGTTATTTTTTATGTTTTCGTGACATTACCTACTACCTCTTCAAGTACACAAAAACGGAAAACACATCACAACGGTGTCGGAAGGTAAAACCTTTATTATTGTGTTAATATAGAAGTTAATGATTGAACATTTAAGTGTAGTGTGGATCCATTTTAAATTACTTATCTGAATTATTTTTCGTAAATTTATAATTTTTGTAGGTTCACCTCTTACCTTCTTCAATATCTCCCAACGAGAAACAGCCCGTTTTTACCCTCCTCTGAGCATACAACCTAACAACCTCCATCGTCTTCTATTTAAGGCCTTTTATGTCTAGAAGGTTGCTTGAATATCAGAAATAGCGTATGTGTCGCAAAATTGATGTTTGGTTCATTTTAATTGTTTCTATATTTTCGTAGCGTTGACAAAGGAATGCGTAGTATTATAAAATAAGGAATAATTCCCGAATAACCTCCATACTCAGCCAATTTAGGATATTACAGGCTTTGGTTCCAATAGACTTCCGCGTGTAAGTAGAAATGAATAACAAGTCTGATATTTTGGTTTTTATTTTTTTTCTAAGATATTGATGATTATAAATAAGAGTAATTAGATTTTTAGATCATACGTTAAGAACATTAAGGTGTAAATTCAGTCAAAAATGTGATAGCGAAAAGATAAAGAAAAAAGTAATGGCATTTGGATGCTAAATAAAAATTTTGAATGATAATAACGATATTTATCATAAGTAGTTATATAAGGTTACAAAGTATATTTTTCATCAATTTGTGGTCATATTAAAACGGATTTGCGCTTGATTACTACTTGAATAGATACATAATGAGGTACTATAACCTCCTAATATCAAACATCTATTGAAATAATGTTGTTTACGCTACTAAAATACACTTTTTGTTTTTCCTTACCCAAAAACTCTTGTCGTCCAATTTTTGAAGTTAACCTCAAAGTTTCAAAATGTCTTAACACATTAATTGAGAGTAATTTGAGTAACTTCCTGGTATTTCCAGTAGAAAATTAATATTGTAACAAAAAAGTTGGAATATTTTGCTTGGTACACTAGATACCTATCACAAAAACTTATTTTTATTGTTATTTATTGTTTGGGTGATTTTAACACCGATCCATGATTTTAGAACTTTGATTCGTGGATAAGTACAGCTAAAGTCGTACCAGCTTTCCAAAGTGATAATTATTATTGCTAGAAGGTTATTACTAATTGTTGGGATCACATGTAGTACTCAGAGAGTGGAAATTGCTTTTTTATAGGGCAGTTACGTAATTATAAAACATTTGATGGTCAGTGGAAAATGTGTAGGGATGCATACCTTGAGAGAAATGGCGTCAGAATTGAAAAATCTTATCCTGTCGGTATATTTTGAAAATATAAATGTCGTGAGGCGTACTACGCTTTTACAAAACCAGATTAAATGCAAAGCGGTGCATTAGTTACTTAAATTAATTGAAAAGGGTCGCAATGAAAAATTGGGACATTATGGCCCGCACAAAGAATCTAATTGCGTGGCAAGTTGGCATGCATTAACCCCAATGCAGCCTGATCCCGATAAGTATGCGAGAACCATCCTTTTAACTTGAGTAGGTTTTTATACGCCAAGAGGGCTTTTCACATAAATCACCGAATTAAGATAATTAAGAAACTAAGATAAATATGGACACAAAAATTAGCTATAAAATCAGGCATTTTGACCTTTTTTAAATTATACTTTTTTGGAAGAGATTTTCCACGTTAGTGATCTCGTGGACAAATATTTTTGTTTTAGATGACCTTAAACTACATTTTTGGGTTTTCTTACACCCTGAAGTGGCCAGTTGCAGCATGCGGTGGACCTCGTCATTCCTTAACCTCATATGGCGTCAATTAATTAGATTGCCGGCTTGACGATAAATTACCCACCTTGAACACAGGTGAGCTCATATTTCATTTTTGTTGAGTTCTGAATAAAACGCTTTGGCTTGTTTTCACAAAGAAATAAATAAAACTTACCAACTGCCCTTTCACTAGCCTTTGGAATTATAAAGCCTTCAAAAGGTTATATAGCAGGTCATATGTTCTGTAGAAAGGCTCTCAAATTACAAAAAAGTCTTTTTAAATAACAGATTGTAAATAAATAATGAATCACTTCAGGACCATTTAACGTTAAAAATAGTAAATTATAACAAAATAAACTGGTTTATGTATCCCAAAAATTAGGTGCCACAGTGAAAATATTGAGTTTTGCAATACTATAAAGTAGAGCCGGAGACAGTCTTCCTATAATGAAGCTAAATTTTCACACAAATTGATACGACAAATGAGAGTAGGTTCGGTTCATGGCCATTAAAAATGCTTTTTCGGTAACTTTTTGAAATTCAGCTGCTGTTTGTAGCTGTGTACTAGAGCACTAAAGGCAAATGTAACGCAGGCCCAATTTTTTTAATGCTGAGAAGGTATTCACTTAGAGTATTTTTATTTTTATCGTCCTAATTACCCCATTTTTCACTGTCTTAAAAATGAAAAACTTTGTTACCATCGATGGAAGCAAAGCCATTTTCACCAGAATATTCAGAGATAACGAGTGTAGGATTTTCATCCCTTTAATCCCAATCATCAGGTGATTGAATCCGGAGCAGTGAAGAAGTCACGATAGCATTATCACCTTTATTAGGTCGGATCAATGTGGCTTAAACGTTTATATTGATAGACTTGAATGTATGCATATATTTTATCTCTTCTCCCCCTCATTGTAATTATGTGTACGGAATTTCTACTCCGAGGTCTTTATTGCGATCTGCACAAATACCGTCTACTGTAATCGTCAATTTATAACCTTAATTGTTTTTTACCTTTTATTAGTTACACCTATTCTCATTAGTATGATTATATTGGATGGTAATAAAATACGCCTTATTTAAATTTTTGGCTAAATAATGACAGAAGAATAATGACGAACAAAATAGTGCTAAGTTTCTACTTTGAACTCGTTAGTCTGGATCTTCAAACCCACCAATTTTAAACAGTAACTGGATCATTATATACTCCTTTCTTTTAGTATGAGCTGCTACTCTTCGTGACTTTGTTATTGTGAATACCTTTTTATCTCACTCAAAAGAGCTTAGAGGACATTAGCCGTGTTCCCCTTGGAATGTAATGGCTAATTGAAACAATTAGGAGAATTCTCATATAATGTCATCATTTACTACTTTAATTTAATTTTGGCGCAACTTTGTTTGATTAAAATTTCATTTGATGACAGCTTTGAAGGGCTTCATCTTGCTCCTTAACAACTATAAGAAATGGTTGACGGTTGATTGTGGATTCATTTAAAAACAACGCACGAGAAACTGTTAAAGTCGTTTTCTTTAAAAGAAAAACTACATTATTTGGCTTCCATTAATGATTCATAGCGTGAAGAAAAAGGGAAAATAATAAAATTTATTGGCTCTCTCATTATTTCGCGACGCCTGGAAAGAGACAGCTTACTCAAGAGGATATTTAAAACCTCATTAGAATCGTCCATTCGTCCTTCACTTTATTTTTGCGATAGTATTTTAACGAACTCTTCTTGTTGCGTTCTCCCAAAGGAAGTTTGCTCATGTACCACAAAGGAAAACTTCTAATTAAGCCCTCCATCTCCCTTGGAAATGCAATTTGAAAGGCTCGGCCCGTACGGCCTTAACGGCCTTCTTGAGGTCGAAAAATAAAATAATTTCCGTTAACGGCTTCACGAGCTGCCTAAAAAGGCTTTAGCCAATGACTTAACTCTCAAAGAGACCCCGAAAAATATTTAATATTTCTACGCATCATTAAGTATGTATTTTTACGAAGCTTTTTTATTGAGTACTAACTGCCAAGGCAGCCAACTGAGAGTTTCAATAGAAATTCAAAACTATGGTAATTAAAGCTTTAAATCAAATATGCAGGATTGTTAGAAATGCATTCTCTGGATTAAAAAATAGCTGAGGAAGTATGGAACATAAAATATATAGGAATATGGGTTATCCCTTTTTTACACGAAAAGAGGCTTTGCTATAGTTTGAAAAGCTCTTTCACATCATTGGCAACAAAGGCATGTAAAGAGTAACAGTCAGTTTAATGCGTGGAATTAAAATAAGCACTAATCTTTCAGTGTCAAAGCTTACGTACTGAAAAACTCCGTAGTCTCAGGCGTGACTTAATGGAATTTGCTTAGCATTGTGAATGATAAGCAGTAACTTTGTAATCCCACATGTGTTTATTAGAAATGTTTCTAATAAACTCATGTGGGATTATAAAGTTACTGCTTCTCATTCACAATTTCGTAGTGAAAACTCTCCACCAATTATGTTAAATTATCTTGTAATTTTTTTATTTAATTATCATGTGCTATTATGATACGTAAATATCTAAGGCGCTAAAACCCACGCATCCATTCCAAACTTGAAAAACAACAATTTACATCTTATGCATAACTGCTTAAGGCGCTCTTTATCAAATCAGTTTCGTTGAGGTATTTCCTCTATTCTGTAAAAGAATACCGGAAATTAGATAATTGATTTACCGTTGACGTGTACAATATATATTTGGCCTTCAACCAATCCATATATATGTATAAATTTTGATGCGTGTCAGTAAGTCAGTCATTCTGTATCCATTTTGTTTATTTCTCTCTCAATTCTTGAGCTAGAGAAATGAGGTTTGGTGCATTAAATGTGGATTCTCTGTCTGTATGATTTGGTAGTAGCTTTGCAAACTGCAAATTGAAAACTGCAAAAAACCGTGGTTATTAAGCTCATAATCCGTAAAAACTGCTTAACAACGATGAATTTATTTAGCTTAGCAACGGTGAAGTAAACAAACAGTATCTTTTTCAGGTAGTTGTTGATTGCACTACGATATCTGAATTACTTTATTTTAATTTCTTTTATTTCCCTTGATATATAGTTACTTTTACGCGAATGAAGTTATTAAGTGAAGGTATTTAGAAATCATCTGGGTGAATGTTTAAATTTATGCCACTCCAAAACCATAAGGTTTACGTTAAGATATACGATGAGCTAGCGTACGTGAAATGAACCTCAAGAGTTTTCCATGCATTAAAGTGTCTGGATAAATACCCAATGTCGTAAACTTTTCAATATATTTACGTGTGCCGCTGTCTCAATATTGGTACAAACTTCACGTCGGAAGTTTCTTATGGAAGTCTCTTTCTATTCGCAATGGTATAAGTATTACTTATACCATTGCGAATGCTATATGAATGTGCGAGAAACTGACCTCGGAGATAATTCATTATGTCTTTGTTAATATATATCGAATATTGCTCCCGTGCCTGCTGTTTTGGGGAATTAAAATTGCCAGTGTGGGACCTCAAGAACACACCAGGCAGAGACTGCCTGCAAAGCAGGCAGCAGGTCTGCTAGTATCTATTGAAGTCTCAAGAACCAGACAGTTTTACTACCCTGGAGAAGATGCTAACGACTCAGTAATGTGTACGGCCTCAGGAAAAATCACCTCTTATTATAAAATATGTTTTTAAATTACCTACTTGTCTAATAGCTTCCCTCGTACCATTTACCTACTCTTTACTTCCATTTTCTCTTGGGTAGCCCAAGAAAAAGGCATCATTTTGCATTTAAAATGTTGAAAAAGCTGTTCAACATCAGTTAGCTGAAGAAACTGAGCAAATCTGTAAAATAAATTATTGTACTACTATTTGCTACATTGTTTGCTAGTTCATCAGTTTTCCGAATGTGAATATAGTTTATTTACAATCAAGGTAATATTTTTATATACCTTCTATTTATTATTTATCCATAACTTCATTACATATCAGGATACGAGACAAGTTTCACAATTTTCTTATCATACATTGGGAAAGTATGATTCCATTTAAAGTATGAATACGGTATTCAAGTAATACCATTGAGTGGTTGACTTACTGTTTGCATAGAAGACGCTCCATTTTACCTAACTAATGGAATAAAAAATTGATTTTTGATATGTAACCACCATCACTGATCCACCGTCACTGATCACGTAGCAAAACCTCATCAAAAGATGAAAGAAAATATCAAATATTTAGTCTCTAAACTTTTCTCCCGAAGGTTTTTAGTATATTTCAATTTAGATGCATGATATTTCGCCAACAGTTTTTTAAATTTCTGACTACTATTTTTATTCATTTAATCCATGATTTGACAACGTTTTGCCTCATAGGAGGAAGGTCACGTGTTTATTGTATCAAAACTTGTGTTTGTGGTTTCGGTACGCTGATATTAGAGATGGGGAGTCGAAAGATAGCTAAGAGCATAAGGCCATACAAAATTGATTGTCCGTCTTCTGAACTAGAGAGTTAAAAAGTGTAACTTAGAATTGGAAAATAGAGGCTGGGATGAAAACATTTGCCTCGCTTTATTTTTTATTATTAAAGAGAGAGAAAGACATTGCTTTAGGCTGGAAACACGAGTACATTTTGTTTATATACCAAGCATTCACACTCTGTACCCGGTCTCATTTATGGTTTGAAACAGTCGAAAGGCTTCATTAGTGGCTTATAGACATGGAGGACTATTTCTTTATGTTTCTTCTCCATCTCCATGTCTTAGGATTCATATTTGTTTCCGTCACATTCGTGCATTGTCACTTGCATTCCTCCGAAATCATGAGAGCTGTGACTTGACCCACTTTTTAATACTCGCTTTCTCAAACACTGTGTCTCTTGTTACTTGTGTCATAAAAATTGGCTTTTTGGGAAATTATTCTTTCTTCAAATAATACATTATGAATAGTAAAATGTTTTTGCCAATACTTTGTGTAACAGGCAGAGAAAGATTATATCCCAAAAGATAAATAGTGTGACGTCAGTATGCCGTTTGTAACTGATACGAGCGAATAGAAAATGTGGTACAAACTACGATTGTATTCCTTATGAAACAAAAAATGTGTCTTGGAAGTACTAGGATGGGTGGTACTAGAAATTAGAGGTAATCCTGAAGTGATTTCACATACTTGAAGGTAACAAGCTAGTCTAAAGCCTCGTTAGCTTAGCTCGGTGTAAGTTGGCTTGAGTCGGCGCAACGCCGGAGATGAGACCTTGAGAATGACGTCTGCAAGTTTCCAACGACTTAAAGTGACGTAGCTTTACTTGGCGTAGCATGGAGTTGAGCCCAGCTTACTCTCTCTTAGTTCCAGCATATAGCATGACCTGCAGTGGTGTCGATAGTCGGGATGCAATTGATAGCTACACTCAATATCTCCTCTTTTCTCGTGCAGCCATATTGAAAACGTAGTTGAGTTGAAACGCTGTGAAGTCACCTGTTGGTGCGTTTTAGTGGAAATGGACATGGAGAAGTTGATCAAGTTAGCGAAAATACAAATAGTTCAATAGACCTCACCTCTGCAGCAAATCTTCCATTTTAATACTTCTATAGTTCAACACCATTTACTACTGATAGGACACATCAACTGAGCTGCTTCGGGGAACTCTCGAAACTCAAGATATCAATAGGCCTGGTCAATTGGTTGTAAGATCGATTTTGGCAGTGTTGCGCTGTGATTGGTTAGAAATTCCACGCACTGGTTCGTGTTTACATAGAAAATAAGCCAAGGTAAATTGCTGTGAACGAATCTTCATATTACTCTTCAAACTCAGATCACACAAGTTTTATTTTCCACGGAGGATACTTTTTCACCCTTGCATTGAATCTCAAGAAGTGATAAAGGCGATAAAATTATAGTTACACTGTGAAAAAGACACAGTTTCAAGAATTCCTTCTTCCCGCTCCGCCTACGTCTAGCGGTACCCCTCAACCCACCATAAATAGTCCATCATTCTAATTATGTGGCATTGAAACATCACTCAGTCATCACGTGGACCATTTGTCAGAGTTCAGTCATGCTAACATGCGAAAACGTTTAAGGCACAAATAATCAAATTTCTTAGTAGAAACAAAGTTTTGAGAAACTGAAAGTTATAAAAAAAAACAAAAAAATTAGCACGAGCAACGAACGCTACCTGTCGTTACCATAAAAATTATCGGCGGTTTCGATAATAGCTATCCTGGGGTGGAATTATGGTACTCGTTTTCACGTTTTGGTTATCGTTATACAGAACGCAAATAGCTCCATGAGGGCAATGCTCTCTATTTCTCTCCTAAGAACACACTCCATCATTTAAACTAGTGGTTTAAAGCACTTGATATAATTTTAAGAATGACGATAACGCTCTCGTTTGCGTAACTGTAAAATAATGTTAACGCGATTGCACACGTTATGAAGAACTATGGTCTTGCCCTTGGTCTCTAGTTGTATAAATGATTGCAAAATTGACAATAAGAAAATCGATTGAGATATTAATCCACTGGAAAGAATCCTTACTTGTCACCTCTCTTCCCTCTCCGAACTAACTTTTAAGACTTTGTGTCTGTACATCCCCCTGCTGCACCCCCTTATGGATAGTACGATAGTATACAGACATTATCGGAAGGTCCGTTGATCCCGCGGAGTAAGTGAAAACTCAGTTGCCGTAGGGCTCTTGGTGCGAGCGCATTCGTCTTGACACTTGATATGGTCAGCATCACACCGGCATTCTTGTGGGCTGGACCCATGTCAAGTGGACTCCTTTGAACCTTGACGGGAAGGCGTAAACGAGAAACCACGGAGACCATTCATCACTCTTGTCGATGGCTTGGGTACACAAGGGTCACAAAAGAGGAAACGGGTGTCTCACGCTCTCTAGCTCTCAGGGTCCCGTGCTTAATTGGCCGAAAGTGTCTGGGAAGAAACCCTGGGTATGAGAAGACTTCTCCACTTGCTATTGGAAATGAATCTCCCCGCATGGCTGTATAGTTTGATGGATAGGTCTCGTTGATTGGCCCAGGCATTGGGAAATCCACTGCACGGGTGACACTACTAAGGGCATACACCTTGACATCACGCTAGCTTACTCTTCAAATGTCCATAGCGTTCTTGCATACCTCCTTCGCTTTTGCCACATGCACGCATTGATGAATACAGGCTGTCATATTCTTAACACTCTTAATACCTGTATTCCTCCTCTTCAGAGCCTCCTCCACCGCATTCACCCATGACTTTATTGGTCTACCACTTCCTCTCACACCATTCACTCCACTATCATAAACCTGTTCAGTTATTCGATTATCATTTATTACATTTTCAAACCAATGAGGCAACGGGTCCTTTCAGATTTGTTCATTACCGGAGCATTCCACATTTTTTTATTACCTTTGCTCATCGAACTCAGCATACACTTATGCTTGCAGACCCATCTTTCCCCAGGATACAATACAATGAGGCGGAATACACTTTTGAAAAATGCTATATCCGCCTCCTTTGACAAATATTCTTGTACTGATATGTTCCACACCCTACCTATGACTCTCCTTCCAGCATTAGGATGCCTTTTAAATGCCGCTGATCTTCCCAAAATGATATAAGTTGTATTTGACGTTTTGGACCAAATTTAAAATTTGAGTAAAGATTTTTTATAAAAGTTCATTGAGTTCCTTTTCTACTGAAAAAATAGATTGTGCGAGGTGCAAATAGCAGTCGATACACCCTTTAACATAGTACTACCTACCTACTTACATATCGCATCTATCATTCCATATTTCGCAGCCATTCAGTCAAGGTAAATAAAATCACCCATTCGATTAAATATTTCACAATTTACCGTTATTTTGCAATATATTCCCACTTTCCATTTCAAAAACCACATGTTTTGGTGTTTGACGTATATTCTCTCAATTTAATTTTCTCTAGTGGTTCTAATAAATTATTCAGGAGCCCCTGTTAATCTTGTTGGCTCTCGACAGCAACACAGCATCAGTAGCGTTGACCTAGCACATTCATCCAGCGCAGCGTCGTAGCTATGGTCATGAGAGCCCATGGAAAGATTTGAATTTTGTGCCCCCCAAGACTTATTTTCTAGGAAGAGAAACAACATAATAACTTTGAAAAGGTAATTTAAGGTATTCATACATTTAAGTATAAAATTAGAAAGTAAAAACAATACAATACCAGTTTGTTCATTTAGGCATTATAAAATCTCTTAAAAGTTTACTTTTCTGGCGCGCCGCCCGGCCGCTTTGGTCGGCGTGTGCCGGATTGTGGAAGAACGGCCAATGATTTTGTGTGTTAAGTTAGGAGCGCCTATCGTGATTAAGTGAAATTTTTTTAAATGTGAGTTAGCATCATGTTTAAATTTTGTTTGCCTGTGCCCCCGCGCGCTGCAGCGGCCCGCAGGCTGTGGGTCTGCAAAGTGCCCTCCTGAGGGTTGCACCCCTGGCAGCCACCCGCCTAGCCAGCCCCTTGCTACGACGCTGCATTCATCTCCAACCGTTACATCGGCATTGCTTCTCACTCAATCTATATATATATGTATATACATACATTCATAGGAAAATGGAAATGGATAGGTGCACATAAAAGGACGAACACAGGGTTTGGTGGGGAAGATGAAAATGAGTCAAAATTTCACCTGAAATTTTTTCTGTCTGGATTTGACTCATTTTCATCTTCCCCACCAAACCCTGTGTTCGTCCTTTTATGTGTACCTATCCATTTCCATTTTCCTATGAATGTATGCATTTATTCGCGCCTTTGAGCGTCATTTTCGTATGATTGAGTCTATATATATATATATATATATATAAACACAAATATAAATATACTTTTAAAACACAGGCACACGAAAATTAGAAGGACACTCACAGAATAATTTGCGGACGTTTCGACGGTCAAGCCGCCATCGTCAACGACAAGAGACGACTCGGCGAGTCTCTTGTCGTTGACGATGGCGGCTTGACCGTCGAAACGTCCGCAAATTATTCTGTGAGTGTCGTTCTAATTTTCGTGTGCCTGTGTTTTAAAAGTATATTTATATTTGTGTTTTTATTCGCCAAGTGCGGTTTCTCAGAAGATATTATATATATATATATATATATATATACGAGTTCGTGGAAAATCACACACGCGATAATTTAAATAAAAATAAACTTTGCCACAGGTAGGGCGGAAATAAATATAGAAACACAAAAAAGAAGAACACTCACACACTATACGTTCTGATATTTCGACAGCTGAGCTGCCTTTCTCACAGAATGAAGGATACAGAATTTCTGTATCCTTCATTCTGTGAGAAAGGCAGCTCGGCTGTCGAAATATCAGAACGTATAGTGTGTGAGTGTTCTTCTTTTTTGTGTTTCTATATTTATTTCCGCCCTACCTGTGGCAAAGTTTATTTATATTTATATATATATATATATATATATATATATATATATATATATATATATATATATATATATATATATATATATATATATATATGAGTTCGTGGAAAATCACACACACGATAATTTAAATAAAAATAAACTTTGCCACAGGTGGGGCGGAAATAAATATAGAAACACAAAAAGAAGAACACTCACACACTATACGTTCTGATATTTCGACAGCCGAAAAGCTGTCTTTCTCACAGAAGGAAGGATACAGGATGATGGATAGGCATGGGACAAGGGGTAGAGTGAGGTAGGAGGAGAGGGAGGAGAAAGGGGTAAGAAAGGGGAGAAGAGGGGGGGCGGGAGGGGGTCAGAAGAGGAGAGCGGGGTGAGGGGGGGGAGAAGAGGCGGGAGAGGGTCGGAGAAGGAAGGGATGTGGGAGGGAGGAAAGGGGAGGGGCGGGAGGGGATAAAAGGAGGAGAAAGGGGAGAGGCGAAGGGGCGGTAGGGGTCAGTGAGCCCGATTTAATCCGGGGGGATTATAGGCAGAATAAAGCCAGATACAAGCCAATTCTAATGTACGTAATTGAAGGGGAGAGGCAGAGGGAGGGAGGGAAGACAATATGCCTGCTCGGAAACATTTGTCAAAACTGACATTGTGGGAGGAAGCATGGACCGGGACGGGGAAGGAGGCATTGGGCGAGGACGGCTTACAACTGGCTCGGTGGCCGGTCAATCTAACACTTAAGGCGTTAGTGGTGAGACCAATGTAATAGGAATCGCAAAGGTTGCAAAGGAGGATGTACACAATGTTGTGGGAAGTGCATGACCGAGAGGGGACGGAAGGAAGTGGGTGGGAGAGGAATTTAGCGGGGAGGGGGTCGGTAATAAGAATAGGGCACGTTTTGCATCTAACACTTAAGGCGTTAGTGGTGAGACCAATGTAATAGGAATCGCAAAGGTTGCAAAGGAGGATGTACACAATGTTGTGGGAAGTGCATGACCGAGAGGGGACGGAAGGAAGTGGGTGGGAGAGGAATTTAGCGGGGAGGGGGTCGGTGATAAGGATAGGGCACGTTTTGCATCTCGCGCGATGGCAAGGGTTGGGTGGGGTTTTAGATCTAATATAGGGTTTAGTCAGCGGTTTGGTGGTTTTTAGAATGCTGGAGAGGTTGGAAGGACGCCTGAAGGTGAGAGAGGGACATTTGGGGAATGTGATTTTGGTGGTGAGATTGTCAGAAAGGAGTGGGAAAAGGTTTTTAATGATTTTTTTGAGGGCATGGACGCCTGGGAAGTAGGTGGTACAGAGGGAGAGGTTGTAATTCTCCTTATTTTGGGTTGGTTTAGGAGGAAAGGGTTTTCTGAGAATTCGTTTATTGACAACCTCTATTACAACCTCTCCCTCTGTACCACCTACTTCCCAGACGTCCATGCCCTCAAAAAAATCATTAAAAACCTTTTCCCACTCCTTTCTGACTATCTCACCACCAAAAACACATTCCCCAAATGTCCATCTCTCACCTTCAGGCGTCCCCCCAACCTCTCCAGCATTCTAAAAACCACCAAACCGCCGACTAAACCCTATATTAGCTCTAAAACCCCACCCAACCCCTGCCATCGCGCGAGATGCAAAACGTGCCCTATCCTTATCACCGACCCCCTCCCCGCTAAATTCCTCTCCCACCCTCTTACTTCCGTCCCCTCTCGGTCATGCACTTCCCACAATGTTGTTTACATCCTCTTGTGCAACCTGTGCGATTCATACTACATTGGTCTCACCACTAACGCCCTCAGTGTTAGAATGACCGGCCACCGAGCCAGCTGCAAGCCGTCCTCGCCCAATGCCTCCTTCCCCGTCCCGATCCATGCTTCCTCCCACAATCTCATTTTTGATAAATGCTTCCGTGTAGGCGTATTGGCTTCCCTCCCTCCCTCTGCCTCTCCCCTTTAATTGCGTACGCTAGAAAGTGCCTGCATCTGGCTTTATTCCGCACATAATCCGCCCGGATTAAATCGCGCTCACTGACCTCTCCCGCCCCTTCTCCCCTTTCCCCTCCTTCAATCCCCTCCCGCCCCTCCCCTTTTCTCCTTTCCACATCCCTTTCTCCTCCTCTGACCCCCTCCCGCCTCTTCCCCTCCTTGCCCTTCCCTCTTCCTCTGACCCCCTCCCGCCCCTCCCCTCTTCTCCCTCCCTACCCCTCTCTCCTCTCATCTCACCCCACCTCTTGTTCCCTGCCTGTCCATCATTTTGTATCCATCTATCTTTGAGAAAGGTTCTAGAGCAACCGAAATATCAACTTATAGTGTGAGTGTTCTTTTTTATGTGTTTATATTTAATTCCGCCCCACCTGTGGCATAGTTTATATATATATATATATATATATATATATATATATATATATATATATATATATATATATATATATATATATATATATATATATATATATATATATATATATATATATATATATATACATATATATATATACCCAATAAGGAGTCACAGGCGTGACTAGTAAAAACATAGTGACACAAACAAAAGAAACTCACACGAATGGTTGTTTAATTTTCGACAGCAATCAACTGTCTTCTTCCGAACTGGAGAGAGTACTGGGGAGCCAGTACTAGCCAGTACTCTCTCCAGTTCGGAAGAAGACAGTTGATTGCTGTCGAAAATTAAACAAACATTCGTGTGAGTTTCTTTTGTTTGTGTCACTATGTTTTTACTTGTCACGCCTGTGACTCCTTATTGGGTATATTTTCACCACGTGTGAACTTCGTCGATTGAATATATATATATATATATATATTCAATCGATCAATATATTCAATAATATAAACATACATACATACACTCAATGTATGTATGTATGTTTATATATTCCAGAAAAAACTTCCCAACAGCTGAAGCGTTACCATAAAATTTGGTACATGAGAGCACTGGAACCAAGATAGGCTAAGTTAAAAAGGCCCCAAGGGCCCCTGTGTGGGTGGACCCTTTGGGCATTTACTTCCATACGAAAAGCATAGGATCTGGTGCAGAGGTTTCTTTGTTTGCTTTCTCAAATTCGGAAACTCATGCTTTAGATTTGAAATGTTTATTATCAGATGACTGAAAGAACAAAGTTTTAAGTTCTTCCATTCGATTTTCGTATACGCTGACTATTTTCCTCAAAGTTTTGATTTTACCTCCAAAATCTTATATTTTTCCTCTATGTCAACAATAGAGTTAATTTACTTGGAAACCGCATCATAAACATGGAATAGAAACTTATGCTAAGGCATTTACGCCTCACGTTAAATTATCAATATTGCAGAATTTCAATGAGGTTTTAGATGGGATATTTTTCACCCCGACCTTTCCATCCATCGTTTTTCCATGTATCGCTGATGGCTATAAATGACTGCTATAGAGTAAATGTTATGGCGCATCATTGTGATAGTGTTTAGGAGAATCCTCCTGGGGGTGTATACTATTACTAACATAGGATTTCACAAAATGTCACGCATTTTCCTTAAGCAACCTCACTCAGTGGTTGTGTGAAAAAGACAGAGCAACGCTGGGTTTTCAGAAAACAAAATATCAATAAAACACCAATTAATGATGCTAGGGCTTTGATTATGCTTCAAGCATGTGTATGTTTACTAAATTCCATGAAAAAAATTAATAGAAAGAAATAATTGAGGTGGTTTCGAATTGGTTTCCACCATTAGTCAACTTCAAATGTTTCGACTTTCAACCCAGAAAATACAAAATCATCTTTTTCTTCTTTCATCCGGCCACCATATCCCTCATTTCAGCTCCTTGACATGGCATTGCCCTCGTATCTTATCGAAGATTTCGGCCCCGGACAAGTCAAAACATTCGCATAAGATATACTCTCAATGTTCATATTTACCGATTGCAGGAACTATTTATTTTGCAAACTTCATTTGTAAATGATAATCACAAAAAATTGAGGGATACACCAGCGGTTATAAAATTTAACGTAAAATCTTACTATTATCGTAAAATCCAAATATGGGATCAAAATCACAAGTGCATAGTAAAATATAAAAATTGCTCCAAACATCACATTTATACCATCTGATTGACGACCAAAGGCATTATTAAACTTGCTCCATTTTAGATTACATGGGGAAAATATGCCTATCACAAAAGAATCTTTTTAGTTTGGACATCTAGGCCTTGATTTTGTTCTTCGATTATACGGGTAATTTGCATTAGGTAAAAGGATGCGAAGTGTAATATCAGTAAATCTTCTGTATATACAACACTACACTATAATTTCTTACTTTTATCCTTTCCGCTCAGAACCAACGGGTGTTTTCACTAGTTATCTATAAAAACAATTAAGTAGCCATGGAGACATTAAGCCCTGTCTTATTTCAAAACAGTCACCAAAGACCCTATTCACTCTCTCACTCTTGCCTTGCTCTTACCGTACTTATCGGAGTGATCACATGCCTTTGTAAATCACTGATGGCTAGTTGAAATGGGGATGGTAGCATGAGAAGGATCTTGTGGGTTCTCTACCGCGTGGGTTCATCCTAGTGGATGAAATATTTCCCAGGCGTTCCAGTTTGTTTCTTCAGGACCGATGTATTCGATGCCATATTTGGTCGTCAAATATGGATAGTGTAAAACATTTGGCCCTGACTATTGTGATCCTAAATAATGATAACTACGGGCGGGTTACCCTCGATTTCATCTGCGCTCATTATTCAATTCACTTTTGTGTGTTCGCGATGTATTCCGACCTCTGTTTACTTCAACACATTGAATGAAAAGCTCCAAAAGTTTATAAAAAGTAATAGGAATGATTCATAAAACTGGGAACCAGAGAGGAGAAATTGGAGGCCAGAGAAAACTCTCCAAGGCCATGTGACCCATTTTTAGTAACGACTACTAAAAGACAGCTTTGATGGGGAAAATAGGAGGAAATGACGGTAGGAGAAGACCAACAATAAGACGTAACGATGATGATTGGCTGTCAATTATAAAAAAAGTGTGTTATTTGGAGCGGAATCGGGATAAAAGCAGCCATAAAAGCTCCATCATCGGAGTCTCGGTTAACAAGACGACCGTCTCGTCGTAGAGACAAATGGGCGGAGAGTATGACGTGGGTACCTTATCCTTTATCAAGCCCTCTTCATGTTAGTCCCTCTGAAGATTGCCAGCGAGTTGGTCGGCATACCGGCGCTGAAATTCTATCATCTCTTTTCAGGGTACTATTCTGTAATAAAATTAACATTTTTTGATGTTATTTGGTGATAACATTGTATTTTTGAAGCAAATACGCATTAAACTATGTTTAGTTACTCAAAATACGAATTAAAAACCCAAATTTATTAAAAATAACTACCAATTTTCCCCACAATTGCATCATCAGGTAAATATGCGTCGCAGTTTTGGAAAGGATTACCCAAAAAAGTTAAAACGGATGAAACTGCTACAAATATGTACCTGATGGTAACACAGTCTGCAAAATTGATTGTGTAGTTTTAATAAATTGTGTTCTGTGGAACTCAACAAATTCTGCAGCGTATTTTCATCTGTATTCTGTGATAGCCACTGCACGGCGAGATCTTCAATATTGTCACAGTTGTACACTCCAATGAGAGATGTTGTCATAATTAAGCATCTATAAGATATGTTTTATGATATAAAAATATTCCTAGGGACCATAGAAAGGTAAAAATACAAGAAAAAATGGTTTCATTATAGAAAACCCATCCACCCACAACTCAACGCGCCTATAGCCAAAGGCGCAGAGGCTATAACAGAAAATTACCAGAATAAGTACTTTCTTCTACGTGGGGAAACTCGTTAAAAACCCGCTGAAGAAGCAAAAATACGTTTAAAAGTTAAAAAAAGGTGAAATAAAAGTGGTTTGCATAAAATATGAGGGAGGGAAAAAATCATCATTCACTCTTTCATTTTATTTCATCACTGATTCTGTGCTAAAATGCCTTTTTGTTATAATTGCCAAGAAAACATTTCAATTATTGAATTTGAAGAAAACTAAATTTTCAAAGACTACTTTTCTACATTTTGTAAAATTGCTATGAGTGAAATTATAAAATATGGCTTTTCAGACAATACCGCGTTTAGCATGGTGATAACTGTTGTAGATGATTAAATTGCTTCGTGGAAATCATAGCAACGTTTGCATGCCAGGTAGTTTAATGGGAGTGATTATTCATAATGTTATATACGTAACTGTAAATACATAATGGTGGTACTGAGTTAAAGTGCTAGAAATAAAGATTTGTCATAGGTATTTCATGGCTATTGATTTCAATTCTTAATACGGATGGAAGTATAAAGCTAAGAAAAATATATCAACTTTGAGGTAACTTACACCATACGGAATGTATCGTAGCTTTAACTGTGGCACATGATGAGGGCATGTGAATCAAAAACAATAGTTAAGCTCAAAAATATATGATGCTTCCTAATCAACATCAGCTGTAAATTACCCTAAGATTGATTTACTGTGGTTGTGAACTCCATTTTCTTTTCAGCTTGCAGACTTATTTCTTCATAAATCCCCATTTTGACATATAAGTATCTTACCGTTTGGTTCACGTATTTTATTCATGGTGTCCATCGGTAGTTCTCCCCATTCGTTGTACTACCTCATTGTTTTCATAATGCAGTTAATTCCTTATACACGTGCAATGTTCAACGTCTAATTTTATTCTGTGTTTTCGTTAAACATCCGTTCTCATCAATTATTTGTAGAATCTCCTCGTTCATGGCCTACCTATTTTCATTTATTATTTTCACCATTATTTGATAACGTCACTTATCCGTTCCTTCTAATAATTTTTTCTCTGCTGATGGTACCGTCCTCACTCCCATGTCGTATAATATGTTGTTCCATGCATATAATATTTTGGACCTCTTTTATTCTTCCAAGTTTTTGTTGTTATCAGGAAATAGACTACACAATTGACAGTATCAGGCGGTGACGTATTTAGAATTTGGCCTAGGAGGTGGTTGCAGAATATTTTTTATAGGCCCCCGTTACCGGGGCCTTGGTCTGGGCCTAGCCTAATGCTCCCGTGAGCTCGGGCTCCTGCCCCGGAAAAAAATTGAAAATTATAACAACTAAACCGCAGTTTTGATCCCTTTTTGAATTATTTAAAAATATTTATTCTTTTATTCTTATGTTGGTATTTTTAACAAAGTTGCTTCTTGGGGGGGGGGGGTCCGGTCGGGCTCGACTCTCGTAAATACACCCATCTCAGGTGATATTTACTAGACGGCTTCCATGTAAGGAATGTGTAATAGCACTTTTCCAAGAAAAAAATTACTTTTTGACTTTACTGATGATGGTTAAGTAAGCCGAAACGCGTTGTGATAGTTAAACTTTTCCATGGAAAAGTGCTCTTTCATTTGAAAGAAATAGACTCGCGTTATGGTAAAAATATTTATCCAATTAATTCAGCATAATTTTAAAGATGTGTTCTCCACCTTGATATGTAGCAGCTTCAATCTACAGCCTTAAAACGTTTGCTGCAAATTATATTCAGCAGCTGAATTTATTTGACTTCCCCGCTTCTCATATTAGGCTATTGTATGATAAGTTACTCATATCTTATGCGATATTTCCCTATTTTATCTTCGTATACTCTTCTAATTTGCAAGGCATTGGCAGTCTCTCACTCTCTGTCCATTCGATCGAAATAATATTACCTCTGACATCTATATTCTTGTATTATTCCATCCAAATGGAATATTTCTACATCAGTTCTAATGGTCACTTTTGATGGTATCTCTTTTTATGCATTATTTAACTTCTCGCAATTACATTTCTCGGACTTTCTTTTTTCTTTGTTGTTTGTCGTGTTTCGCTCTAAAAAGTAAGTTTAGTAATGTACAGGTATTACTCTGTAAAGTTTTTACTGAATGTTCCTTCACCGATATTATTCAGTGTTATGGTAGTCGTAATGTTTATTGCAGTTAATCTTTTTACAGGTTTCTCTACATTTTACGGTATACTTTTATATTTGAGTATATAATCCATAAGCAACAAACTATTTGGAACATCTTCTATATTTCTTTGTTACACGAACTAGTCTTATTAGCATATTTAACGTATTATTAAAATAGATTTTATTTTATTTAAAAAAATATATAACTTATGGCAAAAACACTTCCTGGCTCTTCAGTTTAAGATTGCAGATTTTTTCAAGCACTCTTCCTTTCCATTTTTAAGGAATTTTTCTCGTAACTCCCTTGGGTTTCTCCGTGGATTCATTTCAGCATGTGTATCATATAATTTTATTTCTCGCCGAGTCACTCCTCCCTCACCCATCACTCATCGGAAGATGGGAAACGGACGAAGAAATCCTGACTCCTTCCACCCACATATGGCACATGGAAGCCTTTAAGTCGGCCGGCTTGTAACGACCGCGGAGAATTTATTCATTTATCATTCGCATCTCCTCCACGATAAAAATAAAATAAACGTGACTATGTGTGCAGTGCCGACCCAAGGCGAAGGCAATTTGCGAAATATCCTCAAGCGGTCGGCCGTTGGGGTCTGTAAAGTATCATTGAGTGCGAAAAGGGGACAGAAAGTATTATAACCGGAAAAGGTCAATAACTTCCAGAATGTATTTCTATCCCGAATGGCCTTCTTAAGTACATCGCATAAGTGACTGACACTCATAACTAACTTCAAGAGATAGCGAAATGAAACCTACGGACTAATAATGTCCTTCATTAGCATTCTTTTCACCAACCGATTGAAAGAAAATGTAGCCAAACTTGCGCTACTTGTTGTTGCTACTTGTGATACGGTTGAAAAGTTACACACCCACAAAAAGTAGGTATAACGTAAATAATGCCTTTAAAACTTTTCCTCGAAAAACTGGAAGCTTGAAAACTACGTAATGATATAAAAATTGAGTTCCTAGCAATAAAGGGCACTACAATGTTTAGCAAATCGATCTGAAATCCCAGATTTTTGCAAATAAACACGTTTTTTCATAAAATCACAATCGGAAAATAAATGTTTTGCTAGTGGCGGCCAAACAAAATGTTTCCCGCATTTATAAAATAGCTTGGCTCTGTATGTGGGTGTGAAAGAGATATATGGAGTGCATTGGAAGGTCTTTGTGCTTCTCGCCTTGCTTTCTATATATCCTCAGTTTCTCTCACACCCTCACCAAGCCACTCGTCATGATGTGCTACGTAAGAGCGAAGGATCGTTTTCCACCGGCAGGGGTGGATAAGGGTGAGAGAGAGTAAACTGTGTGTGTATATGTGTTTTGGTTGGGGCTTGTTTTAAGGAGGCCATCGATTGGGCAAAAGGGTATATATATAAATGTATGCATGCTCCCCACCGCTTCAAATCGGGACGTTTATATTCCCCTCGTGCGTTTCGTTATTCACGAGCGTCCCACATACACAGCTGCGCAGAGGGGCGTTGAATCCTGGAGGGCAAAGGGCGCCCGACCATAGCCCGTCACCCACGCTTCCCCGGACGCGGAAGCGAATGGTCTGCCGGCCGCGAAAGAGGAAGATAGGGCGGGCGAGGGGGGTGAGGAGAGAGTCCGAATTAGGGTGAGGGTTTTTCGCAAGGTATGGAGGGGTGGAAAGGATTCCTCAGCAAGGAGCAGGGGTGTGAGGGTTTGAAAAGGATGGATGGGGAGGGTAGGGTTTGTGGTAGACACACTAAAGCTCCCTGAGGGGGCAGGCGGAAAAGGAGGGAAACTGTTCTATTTTTTATTTTTACTCTCCGGCTCAGAATTCCTCGCTCATCGGTACCCGGGACGAATCCGGAAGTTTTAAAGACAAAAGACGTCTTTCTGGGCGATGTTTCCATCCTCTCTCTCCTTTATGTCCCTTTTTTCTCGTGTTTGTTTTTATGTGTGTGTTTGCGTGAAAGGTTTTTCGGGGCCGTTTCCGCTTCACTTCCCACTCCAGCCTCACACAGACTACTTCCACCGCTTCCACTGCCCGCCGTAAGGGTTGAAAGGCGAGCAGAGAATGGTAATGCGGAATGCGTAAATTATCACCGTATTGCATCCAAACGGCTCGCAAAATGGAAACATTTTTGCCCGGGACCTTTTTTTATATTGCGCGAACTTAAACACGTTCCACCGGCTATCGTATGGCCCTGTCTCCGGTTCTTTTTTTGTTATTCTTGTTTTACATTAATAAACGAATGAGTGCTCCTGGAAATACTAACGGAACCTCTGTATTTATAATCTCTCCGTTTCGCATTGCGCAGTCTAATTGCTAGTTATGCAGGACATTCTAGAATTTTTTATCCTTAGGATGATTCTTTCATTTACATACTGTATTTTTTTTTATTTTAAGGGTCAGCATATGTATAAGTGTTAGCTAAAGTAAACCCAAATTCATTCATTAGATTAGTATAAGACATTTTCCTCTTGTTGATTGTAACTTTTATATTTACCAATTTTCGTCAACTTACTGTCCTTATTCTACAAATTTGGGAGTGCCTTTACTTCTTGCAATCTGCATGTTTTTCTCCATCCTTTATTTTTTTATCCATGTTTTCCATGAAAGTTACTATACTGTGGAAACCCACTGTGGAATAACTTTGTCGTAATGCGTTTTCCTTTTTATCCAAGCATAGGTTTATACGATTATTCATAGCTCAACAGTTTTTATAGATCCATTTATTCATTTCTTAAATTTTTTTCCTCTCACATTCTGGTACTTTTCCGGGAAGAGACCCAATATATATATATATATATATATCCCAGGGAAAAGATCCGTGACCTTATGTCTCTCATTTAATCCGAAGTAACTCCGAAAGACGCAGACCGGAATTATGAAGTAGGTCAGGAGTCTCCTTAAGTTTTATTCGTTCGCCGGATGAGCAAAAAGCTTCTTTTCTCCCTATTAGGTGATTACTGCTCCTTTTTGTTTCCTACGGGACACACAAGATTGTGACCCGAGTGTCATTAAAATTATTTCAACTTGAATCACTTTGCTATCTCTGAAACAAATTTTAGTATTTTTATCCGTTCATTGGTTAACTGCAGTCTTGTCAGCTCATAGTTAATTTTTTAATGCTTTCCATATACTTTTGAGCGGTGCCCACTTTGCAACAGAGTAGTGCAATTTGATTTCAATTCTTTTTTTGAATTTATGCACCAGGTTGTGAAAATCAAAACAGATTGGAAGCAGAGTTAATGTGCACCTCGGTGATCTTGAGAATGAAAGTACTTCGATACTCGCATCATCCAATGTTGCTGTTTCATTGATTATCAGCAAAGGTGTCAAGTATGGATGATTTTTATTTTTATTGCTGTTATTGTGGTGAAGAGCTTACGTTTTTTAAGCGTTAAGTTTGAACTTAATCGTTCATTATGACGAATTGTGAGCATACCGGGACTACCCGTGGTATTACCTTGGAGTCACCCGTGCAATGTCGCACTTATGTGCACCGGAAAGTGCACATAAGTGCGAAATTCAGTAGAGGAAAAATCATTGGTCTTGACCGGGACTCAAACCCGGATCCCACGATATTGCGCCGAGTGATTTAGTCACCCAAAGCTACCGAGGCGTCCTTCTCCTCTGTGAGAGAAGGATGCCTCGGTAGTAGTTGGCTAAATCCCTAAGCGTGATATCAAGCGATTCGGATTTGAGTCCCGATCAAGGCGAATAGCTTTTACTCGACTCAATTTCGCACTTAATTGTTCCTTATTTGGAAAATATACATCCGTTGCTACTGTTCACTTAGGGAATGCTACCTACCATTACCTAATATTCAGGGAGAAGACAAAAGTGTGCTGTAATGCTAACGGAGTGTCACGCTCTGTTTTTTCTGTAGTCATGAATGGTGTGCGGGAAGGAGTCTTTTTGCCAATCAGTTTGGCCGTGTATATATCTTATTCCGCCACTTCTATAAGTTCTAGAGATACAGTGTGGGGCTAGAATAATATCCTCCGTGTCATACTTGAACTCGCCTCGTCTGAAATCTTCAAGCTAGCGTGTAGCCTCTGAGTCTCCAGCGGCTTCCAACTTCAAATTGTATCCGACGTGTCTTATCTCTCTTCGCTCTTTGCAGTTATTAACGAAGTTTTTGGCTTTCCTTTGCATTTTATTTGTTTTGTGAATTATTTATTTCTTTTTTGGGACGTTATTGAGCGCTAGTATGCACTGATATGCTCCAATTTGTGCTTATTTCTACACTTTGTGTGTAAAGCTCTCTTTGTCTTATTCTCACAAGTCTTCTACCTGGCTGAGACTGGGCACTCGTGCCTAGCGCAGCCAAACTCCAACTCAACCGCCTCAGTCCCGTGCCCGTGCGTATATATACCGTCGGCCGACCAAGATGGCCGGCCTAGGCATATATTACACGAGAACGGTCCTGGAAGGACGGTCGGCGAGATTGGCGGCCGTAGGCACGAATCTCCAGGACGCTGACCGCGTCGGGTTCTTTATTAGCTGCAAAAACATGTTACAGTATAAGTCATTTTGAAATAGGAGGCCGTTTCCTTTGCGCATACAATGCAGCACGGCCATATTGTCGACCCTCATGTCGATTGTACAGAAATCAGGCGCGTTATTGAAAACATATTGGAGACCTCGCAGGGCCGCCTCGGCCTCAGCGTAGTAGATAGGCAGCTGGTGGTCAAATTTTCGTGCCATCTCCAGCCCCAATTGGGGGCAAACAATCGCCCATTGCCAGGGTGTCGCATCACTGTATGCGGTGAATATGAGTTCATAGGGAGCACATCTACGGACTTTGTCGAACAAATTAAGCTCTTGGCAACGGTGCAGCCAGGTAACCTTCCGGCAGTAAACATTAGATATCAGAAAATAAGGTAAATTTAAAATATAACAGATCCAGGAGACGAATCCAGCAATCTTCGGGAGATCAACAGCACGGAGGCGAGGGATAATGTCGATGCCGGAGGCAAGCCGGCTTCGTGCCCCGCGAGTGAGCCGCAACGTGCTATCCTCCGTGCTGATGATCACCCCCAGATACTGGATTCGCCTCCTGGGGACAAGAACACATTTATCAATATTTAAATATAACTTCTTTTTTATTTGACTCTTGAACTCATTCCTAGGCCTTTCCCTTTCATTCCTCCTTCATTAAATTTCTAACATACCCGTCGTATTTGAGGGCATATTCAATCCAGCTGGTTCTTCTTTGCCGTACAACATTCCAAATGGATATTTTCTCTTCTGCTTTTCGGTATTCTTTTCATTTTCTTCTGTCTATTCGATCTTCAGCATCCTTCTCCAAAGCTATATTTCTTAGGTTTCCACTCTCTCCTGTTCAGCTTTTTCCGAATTGCCAAGTCTCTCACCCATACAGTGCTATTAGAAGGTTTTAAAGTATCCCTTTCTCGTTTATAACAGTATCTTTTTTAAACAGAAGTGTCCTCTTTAAATTGAAGCAACGGCAATATGATTTTCAAGGATTTTTAGATTTCTAGAAAAAGTAACGCAAATAAATTAGCATTGATCGTAAGGGTTTTTGTTACAATTTTTTTACGCGTCAATACCTCCATCCGCACGTTACTTTACATACCAATTATACATCAGTTGAAGCTTGTCCATTCCATAATATTTGATTGCACCATTGTGCCGTTATTCCAAATAACCTGTGCGTCATTGGTTTAGATCAGGGTTGTCCAACTGGCGGCTCGCGGTGCCATTTATTGTGGCCCGCCAAAGGTTATTAAACAAAAATTCAGAAATTTGTTTTTTCACCTTACGTTGTTTCTTATTGTTACTTTGAAAAATAATAATTAAATACAATATGGCCCGCAACCATATTAAAGGTTAAGTTGTGGCCTTTGAGGCCTTGCAAGTTGGACAACCCTGATTTATGAAGCCTTATTGTAGTCAACCTACTAACAACGTATACATCACCTCAAAGCACAACAGTTGTGCAAATTTGCATAGTTTTCAGGATATATACAACACTACCCACTGCTACTACTACAACTTTTTCATTTTATTTCAAAAGTTAATGTTGCTTAGAAGCTTCTTTCCATGAAACTGGCATTCATAAGACATTCATATGCCAGTGAGGATGTTTGCCTCAAAGGTTTCTCAAATTAATCCAAGCCTTAGAATCATGATTCTACGGTTGACATACTTCGCCTTTAATTAAAAAATTCTAAACGAGATAATTTGCGACTTAGAATGATGATTCCCAGAAAAAATATTTTGCCAGTGAAATTTCTTCGTAAAAAAAGCTGAGTTAGACCCCCTCGCTCCATATTTTTACCACCTACGCTACTGAGGGCCTAAATATTATCTGGCACAACATCACGAAAAGCCACAATAAGCCAACAACGGTAAAGAAATACAAGTTTGCCCGCTTTTATGAAAAGATGACGGTCATTAGTGAGGCAAAGAGATATGGTGAAGAATTTCTACGGTCACACAATCAGACGAATTTTTATTACGGTGAGGGCAATGTGAGTTTGCGCAGGGTGAAATGGCGGTTCTTGACCTCGAAATGACGTATTTTATATTTTCCGCACAATATATATCGTGTTCTTAATTCCAATGCATAGTTTCAAGAAAAATTTAACTGAAAAAACATGGGTAATGAGGAAATATGTTTACAGTGACAGCCATAGAAAAATCGTTGTAAGAGTTTTTTTTGTAATTTCTGAAGGCGAATAAGAAAGCATATTTTTTGTGGAAATTTTGTTTTAACTAAGCAATGGATATAAATGGAACAAATTTAGATTTCAGTTAGTTAGTTGCAACTGATGAGACAATATTCCTTTCTCAAGCACTAGATTCTTCAGCGTGGGAACCTAATTATAAAAATAACAATGCATGCACATACGGGATAACGATTCACAATTAATGCTGGTTATCACCAGCTAGTTGAGAAAAATGACAAAAAAATGAATGCATACCAGCTAAGCTAAATAAAGGTTTTAACGTTAAAAAATATATATGTATTCATTTTGTGCAATGCATTTCTCCTTTTGATGACCATCAAATGAGTTCTCCTTATCACACAGTGTAAATACTATGCAGCTTTTAACTCTTCGAGCTCGTAGCAGATAAAAAGTATCTTAGATTAATTAAAAACCACACGTCAAGTAACTTCTGTGTCAGAGCAAGAAATAAAATAAATTCACCCAATGTATAAGAATCCTCTGACAAACATAATTTGAAAACACCACACCGTCCAAATATCTTCATATTTCGAAATTGAATTTTAATTGGATATAAATAATATAATTTGGTGAAGAGATTTGTCATACTTCAGAAGTACTACTAGTACTGTCATACTACATACTACATATCTTTTGGAAGCATGCTTAATGTGATTGATATCGATCATGACAAATTGTTGTCTTATATAGGAGCAAAACAAGAAATTCGCAGTACATAATGCAAAACAGAAGGAATTCACTCTGGGCTATAAATAAGACAAACTGGAAATATTATTTAAATGCTTTTAAATGCCTACTAGTAATAATTATTAACGTATCACAATCATTTAGACTCTCAATGCTTTCTGTTTTCTTCCCCAAAAAATGATTTTTTAGCCAGTTCACATTGTCTTCAGCGATGAATATTGCTGGAAAAACTCCCTCGTTCATTCTCCAATCTATTGTATAGTCTGCAGCTACCAATGGAGAATGAGTTTACCATTTCCATAATTCCCAGTCAATGTGTTAATGTATAAGGCGCCTTGTTTACGTGGGAGAGATATTTAAATAAAATGGTATCTTCGTCCTACACTGTGTAAATTAAGCTACGTGAAACTGTACCCTTTATTAGTAATTAGTAAACTCTTCTCGGGTTTGTCACCGGGTAAAACTTTTAAAGGCCAATGTTTCGACGAGTGACTTCCTCATCGTCATCAGGGCTGACACTGATTGCCGAGTTGGTCCATGCCGGGGTTTTTATAGCTGGCCAAGGGCAGTTGAAAACCCATTGTTGACCGGCTTGTTCAAGGCGGTTTGAACTTGAATTGTAACCGCGACAGTTTAATTTTATTGAGTAGCGGTCTCCATATTTGGCAGATGTACTGCCCAGAGTCTCGATTTAGCTTCTTCTCCTCCAAACTTATTTCGATAGCCTCTTTCATCAAACGATCCCAGTATCCATATGAACGGCAAAGGATTTTAGTGCCATTAAAATTGATGGAGTGCGTATTATCTAGACTATGCTCTGCCAGGGCCGATTTTTCGGGTTGAAATAGTCTTATATGCCTCTTGTGATATCTTTATTTATTCAGCTTTCAAGTGTAATTTCATAATAGCGTTGCTTTACAACGGGTCCTGCACAAAATAGTAGAATATTTAAAACTATTTTCACTTCCAAAATAATTTTAAAATCAGTCAGATATGTCCACCTTATTGCTTTTTTGTTTCATTTGGGGGGAGCATCTCCCATTTCAGATCCCCAATGGGGTACCAGCTACAAAAAAAACTCAGCACCCAAATGAATTAACAGAGAGTACGTTTAAATCCTGATAGAATGGAATTGATAGGAGACTAAATTTGAACTCTGATCGCATAATTCTACTGAAGTTATCTATCCATAGCACGATTGGTCACGTTTGCAGTTCCATATTTGTGGAATAACTACAATAGAATTCTGTAAAATGATGATATTTCCTCTGGTGTTAGTAATTAGCCTTGAAAAAATAAACATTTTGGGTTGTGAGAACAGTTGATAGGAATATTTTTATTACGAGAATATTTATTGAATTCATAATGTTTTCATTCGTTTTATTTTTAACGCTGTTGATAAATATGTTTTCGGGATGAGGTAATTGACATTACAGTGCTTTATTATTGCAAGGATATCAGGATATAGTATTTATAATATATATTAATAGTATTTATAGCTCATTAATATATTTTTAAACTAATTCCTCCTGTATTTACTTGCGTCTTAACCAGTAAAAATGGCGCCTGTATTACATTCGCAATTTTATATCGTTAAAATGACGCAAATTACACACATTTTACAAACCCAGTCAGAATGCCTGCTCATCAAAATGAGAATTGTTCCCTCAGGGTACAAGGAAATTATATATTTAATTAAAAAAAGAATAACCCACATCATTAAAGGAAAATCAGCTTTGCCCGTTAATTCAGGGTAAAAATATCTAATTTTCGCGACTTCCGGGATGGCTATTACATTTTCGTTGATGAGGCTTTAAAGGGGAGCTCTCAGGGCTCTTAACTTAAAGCAGCATTCACTCGGCACTTAAGCTCATTTTGAATCTCGTTCAGACCTTTAACTGAATATAACTTGTCACTGCGTCACTATTGAGTATTTACTATATTAACATGTAAAATTCGCATTACTAAGCATAGCCCTTCCCTCAGACTGAAAAATATTTACGTAAATTCTAATTCCAACACAAATAATTCAAATTGCAAGGTAGAGATTTCGGTCCTAGCATACAATATCACAAGAATAAACTAACTGGTAAATTCAGAATCCAATGCTGCTTGCGAAAAATATTCATAAATTCATTTAAATTTTCAATCTTCATCTCATTCCCATGTCTTCACTTAATCAAAAAAATGGGCTTATTGATGTTAACACACTTTTTTACAATTACTATTATTTTTTATCGAATCATTCAAATCTATCAAAAGTAAATCGGCCATCATTGGCAATAAATACTCCCAGGAATATTGTGAGCAGCTCATATGCTCCTTTCTCTCCTGTAATACCTTATTTATGCTCTGGTATAATCGTGATGCCTAAATCTACATATAGACTTGCAGTTCACCGAATTACTTCGTGAGCAAGGAGGTAGGATATCAGCCATAATAAGGGAAGGGCCAAGGACATCTCGGCGTGGCCACTTCCTTGGCTACCTCTATATAAAGTAATTGACGCCTTCCCACAGAACAAGTTTCAGTCATCTTTTTATGCCCCGACAACTCTGGGAAAATTACTACTTAACTTTAAAGACGGATTCAAACGGAGAGGCAGGAATGGTGTTTACAGAATAAGGTGCAGAACTCCCAATTTCGGGTCGCAATATAAATATATTGGAAAAAGTGGTCGCGCAACCTGCATTCGGGCACATTGAATGGAAAGACATCAATTTGGATTACTTAGAACAATTTGAAATTGTGAACTCTGCTGCCCACAGAAATACCAAACTTTTAATTGAATGTGTTTTTTCTTCCCATTCCCCACTATTATCAATACCTTTCCCCCATTCCCATTAAACCCCGAAGCTGACCTTTTGACGCACATCTCTGACGTTTAAACCTTCCAAGCCTCACCCTCCCCACCCTTTCTCCCTCCCCTTCCTGCTGTACTATACATTGACTCGCATGCATTGTTTGTGTACATTTATACGATTACAGGACAGTCGAAACCTAGGTCGGTATCAAAGTATTAGTGTGAGATATATAAAGTTATTTTAGTAATATTTAAATGGGGACATTTAGAAACATTTAAATGGGGAGTGTGGTGGCCTAGTGGGTAGAGTGCATGGCTACTGATCGAAGGGCCCCGGGTTCAAATCCGGGTAAAGCCTTTGGACGCACCCGAACGAAAAAATCCTCTGAGTGCGAGGTGGCCCAGGGAAAGGAACTGGCCCCCCTACCATGAATGTGTGAAATTCACACGCCTGTGGCTTAGTCCGGGGTGAGATCTACCCTCATCTATCCAAACCAACCTTCGGGTTGAACCACTGAGTGAGACTGAAAGAGAGTATCATTTAAATACACAAAGTTATGCATGCAACTATTATTGAAAATCCGAATTATTAAACCACTGGTGATTCAACACCTCATGCCATGTCTTGTGGTGGCTTGCAGGATAATATATAGGTACGTTCTATTACGACATTTTGAATTGAATTCACAACTTCAGACGAAATTCCATCAAATTATGTTTAATCTTTTTTTTCTAAAAAGGGGTTTTGCCAGGTAGTCGCATCCGTCGCGTCCGGTGAAGAAATAGCTCGCGCCGAATGGCACGCGGCGAGATGTCCCATTCCCACGAGGGGAAGGAGAAAGGAAACATGAAAAGGCTGTTTTTCTTTTTTAGTACTTCAATCCAATCGTGCTTTGTTAATATTGAGAGTTTCGGAGAAAAAATAAATTTAGATAGTTCAATAAGTCATTCTTAATCTTTCCGTTTAGTTTCACCTGAAGATATAATGTGTGGCGTAATGAAGGTTGTAAGTAACATCACTCGATTACTGCTGAAATGACGTAAATATAATATTGAGTCGTATAGTGGGGTTATGGATTACCATTTGAGTTTTTAGCAATATCTGACGGATTTTATTCTTTCCATGCAGCTCTTTTTAAAACACCAGTGTTTTGTTTTTTTTCGGCTGTGAGTTCATTATACTACACAACTGATTACAAGCCTGCAAGTATCCACGAGGGCGTGTGGTTGATGGTGTTGTCATACCTGCCATGAAAAGTAAAAAAGATTACGAAAAAGGATTTGGGAGAGAAGGGGCGTAAAGCAAGTGGGGTCTGGAAGGATGCGTCTCGCACTGCTATGGAGATAGTCAAGAGTGGTGCGTGGGAAAAAGCCAAACCTAAATTTTTGACAGTAATTCTCCTTTAGTTCATCACTCTCCTGCTTCTTACCGATGGAATTCGAGGCTTAAACTTTATCCTCTGCCTAAACATGAACATCGCATGATCTGAATTATTCATGCAATAAATAGTTTTTTTTGTGAAGTCTTTGAGTCTTAAGTCAATCCAATCTTTCAAATAGCGTTGTCACCTTTTCTGTCTCTAGTAGCAGTTATAGCAAAACGTGCATATTTCCTATGTATTGTGTGATTTTAAATGTTTTCTTGCGCAGGGGACAAAACGCTTGAGTCTCATTCGAGACAAGACTTTATGACAGCGAAGTAAATTTTTTCTTTCCCTTTTTCGTCGTTTTTTGACACTGTTCTCCTGATCTTAGAGCTTTACACTCTTCAATTTGATCACAATGCGAGAATTTCTATAAAGTGATATTCTTTATTTCTAAAACAGACATCCTTATAAAATGTTTGTCATTTTCTTCATACCTGCCGTACATATAGAAAAATGTCCACCAATTTTTTACATCAGTAGAATCCAAATATTTCATTATTTTTTGCTCATATTATTACTTCTGATTACTCATTGTATCGGTAAGAGGAAAACAGCAGAGAGAAATGAAATATGAGAATTCTTTTGTGCGTAAAAAATTGTCATTTTTATTTGAAAAAGTGATATAACCTAAATACCAGGATAGAAATCCAGTATTGGGAAGGCAAAGATTTGTCTTTATTTACATTGTCAAAAAAAACTATTATAATCATTACTGGTTCTTGTGTTAGCAAGAGAGCGCAGCAGTTAGCTTTTTCTACTGTTATAAGAAATCCGTTTAAAAGTAGTTTTCAGGAGTATTCGTAATTTTAGTGCTTTAATGTCTCTTTGTGATTTCTTAGATTTGAATTATGTGAAAGGAGTATATTTACCCTTTTACTCCATGGGGAATGTTTGTTAAACATTCAATATTCCCAGTAGAATATTGGTAGAAACGTCAAAACCCCTTGTGAAGGGAATATGCTACATTTTTTATTTATATATTTTGGAATACCTGAAAAATACGGGTCATAATTGCTTTATTTTTGCAGCGTTAGTAAGTGAGAGATAGCGCTGTTGTCAGCTTCATTCGCTGAGATAATAAATCCGTTAAAAAGTTATTAGTTGGCGGGTCTACCTTTTTCGTGCTTTCATTTATTTTTTCGAATGCTTAAGGCTTGTTATACGTGGAAGGAGTATTTTAAACCTCTTTTCCAACAGGCGAAAAAATATTCAGTATCCTCAAATATGAGTAGGCATGTTAAAACTTCCTTGTGAAGTGAATATGCTACGTGACATATTTCTTGGTGTTATGAAACCTGGAAGAGATGGGTCATGGTCGTTTTATTTTTATTGAAAACCGCACATGAATATTGGCGACACACACTTCTTCCCTATACGTGCTGCTAATCGAAATTCATAACACGCCCAATGATGGTGAGACCACATGGGCCTCTCCTCCTTCTCCCCCACCCCCCTGAAGTTAAAGAGAACGTTTGGATGCCCCGCAACCCATCCCGACAGAAGTCTTAACCCTCAGAGCCATCAATTCTCGCAGAGCGTTCTCGACCGACCGTCAAAAAAATAACAAAAGGTTTCCGAAAAGGGATTTGCGACCCGAAGAGGTTCGAAGGGTTGTCGGGGGGAGAGTTGGGAATGTATGGGGGAGGAGGAGAGAGGAAGTGAGGGTGAGAGGTTGGTCCTCTTTGCGATGGCATACACGGGGGTCTAAAAACCAATGGCAGTGCCTAGGGGCAAACATCGACCTTAGTCTCTCTCACCCCGAGACGCTTAACCCCATACCAAACCACATTCGACGCCTCGCCGCTCCTCACTTGTTCGAGAGCGGGAGGAGAACAAAAGAGAGGAGCGATCCGTTCCGAACGGTAGAATCCACTAGACGTATACCCCTGACCTGCACTGTCAACATTTTGGTCCTGAGGCATCGTCCTCTCTCACGGGGACGATTGGAGTGGCGGTTATTCTCTTTCCCCATTCGATGAATCTCTACATCCACACCTAGAAAATCTCTTTTGAAGATTGCCGGTGGAGTTTCCTCCGACGTGCATAGTTTGAATTGGGAAGGATTTTGTAAATGGAATCACTAGAGGTAGTGTAGAAGTACAAGTGAAAAGTAAATATTATGGTCACTACCCCAGGGGTTCTCTCTGTGGGAGTATTCCATTTGCTCGGCAAACATATAGTGTTAGGGTGTTTTTCTTGTAGTTCGCCGCTCTCTTCGCAACACAACAGCATACTTGCTTTCCATTCGTTTCAGACGCTGTGTGTTTAAAAAAAGATTGGGAGCAGATTGGATTTTCACCAAACAATGTAGGAACTTCAATTACTGCATCCGTAATTATTGTTTTTTACTTGAATATTGTGAAGTGTCAAAGATGTAACTTACGTTTTTAATTTTTTTATGGGAAAAAGCTTGATCGTTTAAATAGGTACGTATCTTGAACGGATTCGAAACTTGAACGGTGCTCGTGGCTTTAGCGGTCAAGATCTAAAATCAAAATGTGGTTTACGGTCTTCAGGAGATTATTTTGTTTTTAATGGAACTTATGGAATTTTTATCTGAAAAATTATGAAGGACGTCAATTTGAAGAATGACGTAAGAATGACGTGGTTGGTGGAGAGGAGAGTGGAGTGTAGAGTTCCTGCACACCTTTAATGATTGATTGATGACCACTTCAGTATGATGATATTTGTATTTTCACGCTGAAAACAGACATTTGCTATTGCATTGTTTCACTGTTTACAGAAATGTGTTTCTGCATTCCTGCTCTGCTTACAGAAACAAACAAAAATATTCACGATGGACATGCTTACGGAGTTTTCTGCATTGTCTACAGAAACAAACGATAGTATTGACCCGATGCTTGCCGAGTCTTGCTTAGAATGATCAGAACTAATAATCATCAAACGCCTTGAAATTTCATTCAGTTGAAAATGAGGGAGAGTGGATAAAAAAATGCCAATCATCAATAAAAAAATACAGGATTAAGGGAAAGGAAATAAAAAATGGAATGTTCGCGTCAGCCATTGAGAAAAGAGGCTTTATTTCAACGACTTCATTTCAAGGCAATTTGTGAAAATGAAGAAAGGGAAAAACAGAGAGAGAGAGAGTAGACGTGCATTTGCAATAAAGACAAAAGATGAAGTGATGATGTTTAAGAAATGCGAAGTCAGAGACTGTTGGAGAGAGCGCTTTGAAGAGACGTAACAATGGAAGTGAAAGATTTAAGTGCGTCAAATATATCAGAATGTGAGGATGACAACAGGAAAATATAAGTTTATGAGGACAATGTTATAACCGCTGCATGAGTTTTGAACTGGGGGTGGCTTTAGCCATCGATTGTATATAATTGAAAAGTTAAAATACGAGCGTAAAATATCAATTGAACGTTGAATCAAATCGATAAAATTATGCCAAATCTCATCCTATTCATTAATATTCTTTTCATCATCTTCTTATACATGTGCATGTAATACTTAAATCATGTTTGAAAATCCCTTGACGGATTTGAACGAAATTTGGCAAAAATGTTCCTTAGGACCCAAAAGGATCTAATAGCCTTTATCACTACTCTCGAATTTTGGATAGTGTTAAATATATGCAAGCAAAGCTTTTGGAGTCATAACATGGCCCAGAGTTCTTAAGTAAGGGTTGGGCCCTGAAAGGCCCTGTGACCCAACGCCGCTGTTTTCTACGTCAACTCATAACGGATGATCCAAAGAAATGTTTATCTTGAAATTATTCATGTAGTAGTGCGGTAATTTGTTAATATTTGAAAAAATAACATATCTTATTTCCTCTGATTTGACGGGAGATTTTGCTTCTGCAGAGAGTTTTTAACGAAAAAAGAATTGAAGTTATGTAGAAAAAGTTTATTTTTACCCATCGCTCACCCATCCTTGCATATAACAACATGTAATTCAAGTTTAGTAGGTAGGAAAAATAGCTTGGAAATGAAAAATTTCGGTGTTCATACATAAACCAGGGAGAACACGTTTTTCTTTAAGTAGCCGGAATATGAGAGTTAAATTATATTTAAGTCATTTTACATTAAGTCAACTTAATTAAGATCGTTCACCTTCGCATGCAAGGAATTACCCCATTTCTTCACCAACATCAACCTATAACCTTACCCGTTTCAGCCAATTAAAACAACATTCCTCCGTAAGAGTAATATGTTTTCACGAAAGGCATTGGTACCTTACGGATTTACGTAACAGCACATCTCTTCGCATAGATATTACACCCGAGAGGTACCAAGAAATGATTTGTCCGAGATTACACTCTTCGTTCGGGCACTTCATTCCTTCGTTTTCAGGTCTAAAAGTGAAGCGTTGTATTCTTTTATCGTGTGGAGAACTTTGATGAGAGTTGCAGATATTCGTTTGAGTGTCCAACTCCATGAAAGAAAATACGAAATCATTCCATCAACTCTGCTCTGTGTTATTTATGATGTCGATGATTCATAATTATCAAGATTCACGGTTGCGTTCAATTAGGAATCCCTTTAAGATTCATCGTTACCTAAAGAGTCATTCCATGTCAATTGCTCTAGTGAAATATAAATTGGTTTTAAGTCCATATTTCAATATATACATTTTCAATATACCTACATGTATTGGCAGTTAAAGGCGATATTTTTAAAATTTTTATCCCTCTTTGTTTTATCGTGGCAGCCAAGATAGCAAGTGCGATTTTTGTATAATTATTTATGTTTACTCTATGCCTGTCAAGAATCAATTATAACTGAAGAGAAATATTAAAACCCTAATGTTTTACACGAAATGGAAAACATTTTCTTTAACGGAAGAAAGATCTAAGGCTTTCCCGGCGTGTGATGATTTTGAAGGTTGTTTGGGCTTCCCATAGGGTTAAATACTCCATCTCTGCCGACTTTTCGATGTACATCAATGTAGATCTACGTCAATTTAGAGTTCAGAGAAAAAAGGCGGGACTCAGCAGGCCAACATACGACACCTGACCTGGAGCCAAGCGAATTTATTTCGGACCAGCTTCGTTGCACGATATGCCCTGATGACGATGGACGACACGTACATCGAAACGTTGGCAGAGTTGGATAGTTTAATCCGGAGGGAAGCCCGAACAATCTTCAACATTATCTTTTATTTATAATTTTTTCTATTAAATTCTTTTATTGTTTGAATTGAACTTAAAGTCAACATTTTTTTCGACAAAAACTTACTCGACTCGAGAAAATCGTACAAATGAGAAAATTCTCAAATTTAAGTACTTTTTGTTAACTTCATTCCTCCGTTGGTGAGCGATTAAAAATATGTAGTTAATGCATGGTTAAACATGGTTAATGCATGTATTTAATCAAGACTTAAATATGATTCAAGTCATTACCTTTTGGTGCGTTTTTTAACAGATTTAAATAATTGATATCCAGAGGTTTTTACATATCTTCATTTTAGCCCAAGCCTTGGAAGAAATGTTTTCAGCACTCCTTAGTCCTTTTGTACCTCTGGAGATGACCATATTTATGAATGTACTAATAGTGAAGGAAGCATTACCCTTTCTGTAACTTTAACGGAAATTATGAAGACATATTTCCTTTGAGTTTAAGAAGCATTTCTCTCCTAGTTAAATGGCTCTTTTGAATTTTTGCTGTGAGAATTTGCTCGGCTTACAGATTATTAAATCCGTCAAGAGTTGGGAGTTAAGAAAATTACCTTCAAAATGTCTCTGTTATTGGTTTTATTTGTTTTGTAACAAAATTTGAATTCGCTTTGTGGCAGAGATAGAATAATCGTAATGACTTACGTATGCATTCATTTTTCATTCAAGTATTCTACCAGCTGATTGGTAGGTTCTTGGACAGTCCCCATTCTGTATCCCAATCTAATAGAAATTGTCTTGCTTTCCCTCCTAAGAATGGCCCGTTATTAGATCCCTCTTAAAGAATTCATGCCTTTTACCTCCTCTTATTTCGTCCAGAATTCCTATCCTCTTCCTTCCTCTTCCACGATTCCCCAGTGTTCTCCCCTCTATCACTCTTTTCAACATGCCCTCTCCTCTCAAAACCTCCTCCATCCATTTCTTCTGCCTTCTCTGAACTTCTGCCACAAGCTTCCTCTCCTCTCCGACCATATCCAGTACCTCCTCGTTCGTCTTTCTCGACATCCAGCTAACCTTCTCCATCCTTCTCCAAACCCACATCTCAAACGCCTCAAGTCTACGCACATCCTCCCTTCGCAATGACCACGTTTCCGACCCATATAGCGCCACGCTCCATATTAAAGTTTTCACCAGCCTCTTCTTCTTTATCAAGCGCAATTCTGCATCTGATTTCCTTACCACTAAAACCCATTCTCCTCCAAAATACTACCCAGATACGCAAACTGCTCGACCTGCTCTATCTTCTGCCCTCCCACCCTTATATTCAGCCCCGCCTTCTTAATTCTAGAAAATCTCATTACTTTCGTTTTCTTGTGATTGATCGTCATCCCATACTTTTTGCACTGCACCTCTGATGCATTCACCATTGACTGTAACCCCTTGGCCGACTGACTAACCAATGCTTGATCATCTGCAAATCTCACTGATTTTATCAGCTCTCCTCCTACCTTTATTCCTACCTCCTCCTCCCCCAATGCCTCCCTTACCATTACTTCTAAATACATGTTAAAAAGCAACTGTGATAGTGGGCACCCTTGCCGCACTCCCCGTCCTATCGTGGCCCATCCCGATTCTCCATTTGCTACCCTAACCTGCGCAGTCTGATTTATATACAAATTTCGAATCAGACGCCTGTCACTCAAATCGGCCCCTAATTTCTTCAACACTCCCATTAATTTCGTCCATTCCACCCGATCAAACGCCTTCTCGAAATCTACGAAGCATGCAAAAACATTCTGCCCATACTCTAGGTTTCTTTCTACTAGCGTCCTCATCACCGCTATAGCGTCTCGTGTTCCCGTCCCTCTCCTAAACCCGAACTGGTCGTCACCCAGGTATTCATTTGCCTTCTCTAGCCTTCTGTTTAGAGTCCTCAGAACTACTTTGGCCGCGTGGGATATTACGCTTATCGTCCTATAGTCTTCGCACGTTTTTGCCTTACTCTTCTTTGGTATAGGAATTAATACAGTCTTCGCGAAGTCTTCCGGCCACACTCCATCCTCATAAATCCTACGAATAAGCGCAAAAAGTTTTCCTCTTCCGTTCTTCCCCATGCTCTTTAAAAACTCTGCAGATATATCATCTATTCCCACCGCCCTATTTCTTTTCATGTCTCGTAGAGCTCTCTCGATTTCGCAATCTAGGATACTTGGTCCGATGCCATCTCTGTAGATATCGTCTTCCCTTTCTATATCTAACCTATTGGGCCTTATTTCTTTACCATACAGCTCTTCAACATACTCCTTCCACCTCTCCTGGATCTCTCTCGGTTCTACGATCATCTTTCCCGTCTTGTCTGTTATCGTTGTAATTCCCCTTCCCTTGTTACCAACCGTCAGTTCCTTTACTTTCCTATATAATGCATCTGCTCTTCCCTCTTTTTGGTATTTCTCTAGCGCGTCGATCTGTTCTCTCCACTACGCCTCCCTTGCTTTCTTTGTTTCTCTTCTAAGCCTGTTATTTAATTCTCGGTATTTTCTCTTACCTAGCTCTGAGTTTACGCTCTTCCATTTCCTTCTCTCCTCCTTCTCCCTTATCATCTCCTTCGTGATCCACGGTTTTCTAATTTTAGTTGCGCTCACTACGCCTACCGTTGCTTTCGCCGCTTCTACAATTCCATTTTTCAAACTTCCCCATTCATCTTCCACTGATCTAACTCTATGATCCTCACCCATTATCTTATCCACCTTCTCTCGATACTTCTTCTTCATTTCCCCAGTTAATTCCTCCGTATTCCACTTTCGTACCCTCCTTCCCATTCTTATCTTTTTTTAGTTTTACCCGACATTTTATGACTAATAAGTTGTGGTCTGTGTCTGCATCAGCTCCTGGATAAGTATGCGAGTTTTTAACACTATTCCTGTATCTGTGACGAGCCATTATATATTCTATGTGGAACCTAACTGTGTCTCCCGGCTTCTTCCAAGTGTACCTACGTTGAGGATGATGTCTGAACTATGTATTTGTAATGACTAGGTTATTTCTGCGGCAAAACTCCACAGCTTTCTCGCCCCAGTCGTTTCTCCTTCCTAGCCCGTAATCGCCCACCTCCCGCCCATCTCTTCCTTCACCCACCACCGCGTTCCAATCCCCCCATTACTACCAGGTGCTTACTTCCTAGTATCCTACCAATTATTTCCTCTAGCTGATCGTACACCCCATCTACCTCCTCCTCTTTATGATTAGAGGTAGGCATATAAACCGGGATTATAACTAAATTCGTTGGTTCTGCTTTTCGTTCCACTACTACTATCCTATCACTCACCTGTTCTGCATATACTACTTTTCTACCTAGTTTCCTATTCATTACGAATGCAACCCCGCGCTGACTTTCATTCCCTCCACTATAAATTACTCTATAGTCGCCGCTCCAGTAATCCCCGTCATCCTTCCATCTTACTTCACCCAGACCCATGATGTCTACACCCACCCTCTCCATTTCTTGCTTTATATTCTGTAGCTTCCCCGCCCTCAGCATAGTCCGAACATTCCACGTGCCTATTCTGATAGTTTCGTTCCTCTTCTTTATCTTCTTTTCCTCTGCTGCTCCTACGTCTGAGTAAGGATTTCGTGTGATGATGACCGCAGGGGCCTTGCTCCCACCGCTGTCGGGCACGACACCCGGCCCTCTGGGCCGAGTCCCGTAGTTGCCAGGATTCATTATCAATTGAGCACTGTCCATAATTTCAAGGTTTTTTGTTTTAATTGAGATAGTATTCCGTGGCCTATCCCAATAGTGTTTTTTACGTGACACCATCACTTCAGAGGCCGCCCCACTGGGGTCAGACGCCTTTTGCAGCCGCCTCACTGAGGAACAGACGCTGCGCGGACTACCATTCGTCTGTCTCCTAACCTTCGACCAATCTGGCATGGGTGACCCTACCAGGAGCAATGCTCCCACCAGTGCAGCTCAAGGGGTCATCGGAGCATGCAACGACGACAAGGCTGTAGACCAAATGAATTAGAAAATCAAACTTATCAAAATTTAATCAAAATAGAGATGTTCTCAGATTTCAGGATCATATATAAAAATATTTATTTCCATAACAAATTTACATAGATAGAGAAATAATTTAGATAGATATTATATATCCTTATAAACCGATAGCATAGCAGTAGCGGCCCGTTTTTGGGACCTTTCGGGGCCCTGAAATCTTTTTAAAATAGTCTACAATTTTCCTCATGTCTTGAACTATTAGTCTGCAAACTTTCAGCGCGATCAGAGTAAAACTTTAGATTTGTATAAAAACCCAACCGAAAAACATACAAACATTTTTTTTATATACATAGGTTTGTAATTAAAAAGACTAAATGGAAGCACGTTTACAAAAATATTTACTTTTTTGTTTTTCTCTTCTTTTCTTTTTTTAACCAAGTTTTTTCCGTCATGGCATAATGTTTTATCTTATCATTTAATATTTACCTAATGGGAAAGAAAGGTTTACGATTATGAACGATTTCATACATAGGTATCTAAATATTTGCGACGGTACAGAAAAATGTAAGAATGGAAGTTTTTGTATTTTAAACCAGAATTTTTCTGTAACCCTGATTAGAAATAAGGTTAGAGTTTAGACTTCTTACTTCAGTATTTGTTCAAGACGAATGTATAGAAAAACGCACGCTTGAAATAATCACCATTGACCCTTATTTGACCATCGTTCACATCAGTTCCACTTTCATCGAAAAATGTTTGTCTAGTGAAAGAAGTTCTGTCTTCGACCCAAATTATTACCAATTCGATTTTTTTAGAGCTCCGGGCGAGTGAATATAAATCGACATGGTATGAAATATTTTCTTATTGAACGTGAGAAAATGGAAGCTTATCGTGCATAAATAGTCACCTTTTTCACTGAGACATCGGTCCAGAGATTTTGATATCATAAATCAGAGGCTTGCGCCGCGATCGTAAATCAAACATCAAGTCGACTGCACCAGCCACTATAAATCCACACTTTCGTATTCCTCCGAAGATAAGTTTTGGAAGGTGGTTATATACCGTCTCGGAAGAAGGAAGCATTCGCAAATTTGTCAGAAAATTCCTCTGGCACTTTTCACTGGTCGGGTTGTAGAGGAAAACAGAGGAAAGAATGTTGAACAGGATTAAGATAATTTTGAACTAAGACTCTAACTGGCCTTTG
Organism: Pyrrhosoma nymphula; assembly: GCA_963573305.1. Classification (NCBI taxonomy): domain Eukaryota; kingdom Metazoa; phylum Arthropoda; class Insecta; order Odonata; family Coenagrionidae; genus Pyrrhosoma; species Pyrrhosoma nymphula. The sequence continues at coordinate 44,219,204 of OY754337.1, read as the reverse complement.
CTGGCCACTTTTCATTTGTAAACAATTGTAAAAAGTTTATATTTTAAAAATATTTAATAATGTTTTCAAATGAAGATACTGTTTTATGAGCTTTTAAAAAGACAATCTAAGACTTTTGATGACGTGGTTAATAAGTAAGGCTGTATTTCTGGTTTAATGCAAAGGTACGTATCATTTGGTGATAACGCTTGTTTTTGAGTTTACTGAATGCTTACTTTGAACTTTACTGGTATGCTATTTTACTACTCTTCCATATCACTGCTTTTCTTAAAAAGAGCCATTAAAGTTTTGAAACCACCTATTTTATGAAGTTGAGGCTTCCATTAAAACTTGGTTTTGAAAGAGTTATATGAAATTTTGTTGCTTATAAAAGGATATACTGATCATATGAACGTATGTGCTATCTGCATTAGCAGGTTATCACAATATTTCCAGGAAATACTCAATTTGTTCATCAAATCGATTACGCTCAAATGAAAAACTCCAAAAGATACCAGATTACGACTATGCTGTTATGAAAATCTTCCAAAGATATGGTAAATCTTCATCACATAGGTATCTCTCGCGTTGATCTTGTAACGCGCTTAGTACCTATGGCTGCATAGATAGTCTTAATATGGAACTATCGACAGCGGATGGCCTCATTTTCATCAATATATAAGGAAACGGTACATACATTACATAAAATGAGGTAAATTTTCTTAATTATTAGAGGCATTCAAAACATAATTTTTGTAGATTTATGCGAAACCTATTGTTCAACAACAAATAAAATGAACTCTCCAGGTGGTGAAAATTGCATTAATGTATTATAATGCATTTGATATAAATGTAATGTAGTTTTATATGGTTTGCCATACATGGAATGTAGCGTTGTATGGTTCGTGAAGTTATTCTGTGAGAAATCATGTGAGAGCACTGTAGGCATATGAGATGAGCTTGAAGGGGGAGGCAAGGGTATGTTAGGCAGGGAGGAAGGCAACTGATGAGATAGATATCAAACATGGCAGACGAGGAAATGTGGTTATTGTGGGAGATTCTAAGTTATTACAATCAGTATTAAGAGGAAATGGGCTGTCTATGGATGCTAATGATAAAGTTGGGCAAGAGAGGAAGTGATTGGGAATACTGAGAATTTAGAGTTCGTGAGATTTAGTTAGAGATAACAGGAGTTGAAATGTGGCTATAATAAGACATAGTTTTCCATGTCCAGATTATATTATGCATAATTAAGTCGATGAGTCGGCTTTAAGGAGCTATGTGAGAACAGTCCTCGCGCCTACCAATTTTGGTAGTTCACCTGTAATGGTGGATAAGTTGAAAATAGCTGGCCAAAATTCATATATTTTGATTTTCTGGATTGAACCACGATTTACTCCCATTTTCATGGTTTTTACTAGTTTATTCGAATCCGATGCTAAACACTGTGTTGACCAATCATAGGGATCTTGGAGACAAAATTTCGAAAGTTGTCTTATCTCTTCTTTCAATTACTGAATGGTCAGTTGACTATAATTTCTGTCAATGTCATGGATACATTTTACGACTTGATTGGTAAAATTCAGCCATCAATATCAATTTCACAAATTTTCCTATAAAGTTAGAAATCATTTGACAAAATTTCCTACAAAATACCCATAGTGAGTATCGATGAAATATAAATATTTATTTAAGGAAAGAATTTCTATATTTTTAATTCATTGAAGATTATTTCTAATGTAACCTTCGTGCTATCATCATTTGAGTGAGTTGACACTCCCATCATAAGAGGATGATGAGTTTATTTTGGAAATTTTAGAGAGTGTTTTTGGTATTTAAGCGTTTCTGTCTCACTTCTTCTATCGCCAAATCATTCTTGCATAAAGAAGTCCATGTTAGGCAGCAATTCTGATTATATGATGCTAAAGGATTGGATCTCATTGATGTACCGGATTGAGTAAATTAAATTAATACTATGCACTTCTTTAACGAAATCAAATTCAATATGCCAATAAAAATTATATTATTTTAATTGCTAGTTTATCTACCTACCCTTTACATGAAATTATAAGAAAAGCAGTACGATGGCACTAGTAAGCTATGATCCCTCTTATCTATTTTTTCCTACTACTGAATGTAATTACAGAAAGAATTCCTCTCTATGAACTATGCACGCGTCTATTATTTTTATATCTCCTTCAAGGTTGAAATATGGCATATAAATTGTGGCGCATTGAATTTATTTGATTCGCTCTACTCTCCCAACCCTTGCAGAATCCTCCCGTGCATTTCTTTTCAGGTAACTTTTCTAAAATCTATTTCTCCGGGTCTAGAATGAAATAAAGCTAAACCACGATATGTCCAATTACAACCAGAAAATTAAGAACCGCGTAATCGGCAAGGAGATATCTTTCACACAATTTTACACAATCAATTACCTACTAGAAATTCGTCATTCTCTCTATCGTTTCTCATATCGTCGTTTCGTTTTCATTCTTTCTCTTCGACTACCTACTAGATATTTGACATTTGCTATCCTCTCTTTTTTTGTGAACGGTGGCCTCTCACGTAGTTGGTAGTTGAATATTGGAGGAACTCTTTGCTTTCTTGCCGGCGTTGATCCTTCTTCACTCATCAAAAAAAATCAGGCTGACACGGTTAGTCGAATTTAGGGAATTTTAAATTTTCTATTCTAGTAAGAAGTGCTTAGATTCGGTACACCCACATAGAATTATGTTTGAAACTCGTGCACTCACCTACCCGAGAGAAATTAACCTTTGGAGCGCAGAAACCGTTTTGGATGCGTTGAGGTTGAAAAGAAAATTGGTGGCATCTGTGCAAAAGAATAAGCAAGTGGGTGGTTGCACCGTAAAACGGCATACATTTCATTGTATTCATACTATGAATACTTGTAGAAAAACTAGTCCTCTATCTGATATGAACTCCAAAAGTTTACATTTCCACGCTATTTTTCTCGCAAATTGAACTTGAATCAACACACTGTTAAATGTGACAATGGGAGAAAGACGGGGAAAATGTTTTTTTTAATCTAATATATATGCCATTAACCCGAAAAATTGTTTTTAAGAAGCGAAACCTTCGGGAAATTGATAAAATATAAAATGGATGCATTTTGCAGCCATATGTTTTGAGTTATTAGCTAATTGCTGCGACAATTGAAGTCAAAATGTGGCATTTCCATGCAAATTTCGCTGTAGTCGGCATCTATGGCTATAAAATAGTGTTCATTAATAATATATTCGTGGAATAATCTGCATATTTTGTATCTTTAATTTTTTTTCAGTAGCTAACGCATGTCACCAGCAAAAGCAGGGTTTTTAAGCCAATTAAACAAAAATTTGGAATTTGGTATTTGTTTTGACTAACACAGTCGCGAGGAAATCAATGAAACATCCTTAAATATCATCTTCACATGCACACAGCTGTTAAGGAGACCAGGTGCTTTAGTGCACGAGAGGCATTACTCATTAATCGAAGTGCTTGAGAAATGGTACCGAACCACCATTGCGGTTGATCATTTTCTGACCAACCGCTACGACTTCGATAGATTTCCCTTTTCGACGAGTCAACAGGTTTCTGATGGGAATATGTCAAAATTTAGGGAACCCCAAATATGTATGTGAGAATAAGTGGATGGAAACACGAAAAAATATTTCACTCTGCAATCCTTAGCAGAATACAAATATTCATGCAGCTGAAGAGCAACTAATCAGTGGCCTCGGCGAGCTGTCCATCTTCTTTAAATGTCACAGGGGAGGGATTGAGGGTGAACCACCTTTGAATGTGCAGTTTGAAAAATATAATTTAATAATAGTGATGATGAATTTATTTGGAATATAGGTAAGCAATAACAAAATCAGAAAATTCCACCAATCATTACTGCACCGGGCGATTATCCTATACGCTTAAGCATTTCAAATCCTTAGTAACGTAGGGAAAAGTTTTACAATATACAATTTAGACTACTTCTTATTGTTGGTATAAATAATTTAATGAACAATACGGGAATCTCATCAATTTCTGCTGATAATGTAATTTTTTTTTCTTTAATTTTGGAAAACCTAGGTGTAATATAGTAGGTACATACACGTTAATTGTTAATAAGTCATGGTAAATACAAAACTAGTTTCTTGCGTAACCTCCTCAACAAAGTGTAATCAAATGAGTTTATGATGCTAAACTTAACCTCCAAACGCTTAACAGGCAAAATATATGTCACGATTTCCAAATACAACGGTCAGCCCAAGATTTTCACGATTGTTATCAAATTAAGATGGCTTCTGCTGGTCTACCAGAAGCACTAAAAGTAAAAATAATTATGGTTCTTTGCGCCATGGATGTTCTAAAAATCAGAATTTTTATTAACTGCAGCACTCCAAAAAAATTCTAATGTGCGTCGGTCGATATCTGTAAAGAAAATATCGACCAACGGGCAGCTACCATCGATGTTTCCAAAAATATCGATCTGAGATGATCACCTCTATTAGAAAACATGAAATATAAAGGGTGTCGGTTAAATTTGGCGCCCCTTGCCTTTTCTGCAGCCACAAAGCCTCTTTGATTGCGTGGCAATGATTGTACCGGGAAAACAATCAAGGTTTTTCTTATATTCTACGGATTTGATATTAAATGTACTCATTCTTTATCAAATCCCCAATTCCCAATAACCACTTTTGTGAAATTTACGTCACTCTCGAACTTCTAATTAAACTGCAAATCTTCGCGGAGGATCCTAAGAGGAGGAGGCGTAAGAATGGAAATAAGTTTTCATTCAATTTGCGAAAACCTTTCAGAACCCTTAATGAAACTGTATGCAAATTAAATCATTCCATCCCGATGGACTTCAATGACCGTTCAAAAACTTTCCTTCCAGAGTTATAATATCTCCCTATTGAATACGTTTTTAATTCCTAACCCCTTACCTTACTTCATTACCGAGTCGGTCGGCAACGAATCAAAAAAGAATAAAAAAATGTGAATTAAAAAAAAAGGTTTTTTAAATGCAAATTTGTTGATCCCCCAATGCATAAAATATTACCTCAAAAGTGACAGTATGGCCAAACATTGATCTTTCTGCCCCGCTTTCCCTTCATCAGCCCCATTTGTCGCATCGCGCTGAAAAATGAGAAGTGAAATTCAATGGCTCTTCCGACTCCATGGGGGATATCCCCCCCCACATCCTATTTGGCTCCCCCAGAAAATCCTACCCTTCTCCCCCTACACCCCATCCACCCTTGAGGAAAGGAAAGAGTAAGGATTCTTCAATCATCGCTCCCTCTTCGTACCCCATAATTCCCCCCCCCGACATCTCTCGGAGGGGGATGTAATTAAAAAGTTCGTCGGAGACTGACGCGAACCCGCCTCGCTATTTCCTCGAATCCTCCCACACCTAAACCTCACTCATCCTCGTTGGCGAAGTAAATATATATATATATGTATATGCATGTACATATACCTACTCTCTTCAGAAAGTCCCTGGGACCAATTAAAAATCTTTCATCCCTCCTTCATCGCAATTCTCCGTCAAAGTGGCCCGTCTTTTTCTTCAATCTTCTTACCTCTACTTGCCACTGTACACCTTTTCATTCCATTCTCTCTCTTCCCTTTTCTCTCAAATTTCCTCTTTCCGGATTATTTTCTCAGTCTATAATTTCCAAGGATGCGTCGGTGTCTGGGGAATATTCCCGTCCCCTCCACGACCTCGCAGGATAAGCGATATCGCCCCACGACCAGGACTTGATCAACCGTCGGGTCAAACAATGAAGGAGTTGATTTCTCTTTCTTCTTTTTGGGAATTCGGGGAAGTAGTTGGTTAATGGACGGCGGTTTTTTTCTTTACTCTGTAAACTGTGGCTTTGCTTGCCTCCATTACGGGGAAATTTCCTTTGCTTTGTCTTGAGGAATGAAGTTCCTCTGGGATTGTCTCTAAGTCGATCCTCTGAGCGGTTTAATCCCAGCGGTTATTGAAATGAGAAGTTCCTTTAGGAGTGATCGTAAGCGTATGAGTAAGATCAGATAAGAAACTAACTTTTCTCCTTGAATACTACCATCACTAATAAGTCTTTAGGCCCAATTTTCTGGAAAGTATTATTAAGACATTAAATAAACAGAATAATGGATGAATACGCTGTTATAGGTATAGCGAAACTTGATGGCACTCCAGAGCAGAGAGCTTGAGGTTCCATAGGTCAAATTAATCGTCGAAGAGAGGGCAGAGGTGCCTCAGGGCGGTATCCGGTACCATACGGTACGCAGGGCTCAGGTGGGGACCTTTAGAGAGAACCTAAACATATTCATTATTCCTCTCTTGTATGCTCTCCTCTCCCTGAAGTCATTCTCTGTACAAGCGAGTGCCACCAATTTTTGCTACATCTATACTAGTTTACATTTTGAGGTCCAAGTCGATGACTGAAACGCATTAAGTAACCCAATTTTTCAAGATGGATTAGCACCTATATGTTTTGGTTCTATTTCAATTTTCCGTAATGTACTCATCTTATATCAGTGTTTTTTTACGATAATGATTTGGCTTTATGCTAATAAATATTAGCTTTATCCGTCATTACATCTGCATTGATAATTTTAAGGCTATCAATATTTCTAATTTATCCCTATTTTGGCCCTTTTTCCTTGGTAGAATACGTTGTTAAAGTTCCTACAATTTTAGTTTTCCATTCTACCATGCAGAGCTGCGATATATTAAATAGACATCGGCCCCTTAAAGGTTCTCAGTGTGTGGGTCGACGGCTATACTCCCCCAGCAGCTTTCATCGGAGGCAACGGGAAATCTATCCGACGCTTGACATGTGTACCTCGTTCGGTTATATATTTTTTTGGTTGCTGAGAATTGTGACGTGGTCTACAGAGAATGAGTCAACTTTTTCTTCTGCGCCATAAAAAATATCCTCCAAACTCCATCCCTCTCTCTGATATCTCGTTTCTCATCTGCATCACTTAAGCAATCAATATGACGTAGGTTTCCCCACTTTGATTGCTACCGGGCATTTAAGTCACGGTGACCACCTTAAAAATTATAGTCTCTACTTCCTAAACAGTTGGAAACGTATGCGTAAATTTTCCCACGGTAAACCAGGTAGGCTCGATATTTATTACATTTTTACTGTTTAAAGTATTTTTGTAAAAGTAAGCAAAAATTTTTAAGTTAAGTTGAAATAAAAACATACATTTTATCAGTGTAATCGAATCTGCAGTTATAATGAAGCAGCCTAGTCATTTCTTCGGTATCAGAAGTGATGCCCAGTTGCTTAATTTCTACCGCGTCTGCCCATGCACTACCAGCTCCGACTACAAGCAAGTATTCCTCCAAGTTTGTCATACTTTGGAATTCGAGGTCAGCAAACTTGGCGGAAAACTTTTAGACACTATCCATAAAAAGTTTTATAGGTTATCAAGGGAATAAATTTATGATTAATGAGGTGATATAGCATAGAAGAGTATTTCTATGTAAAATATATTTTTGAATTCTATTATTCACCTGGTTTGCCGAATTTATCTGTCTTTTTCTCTTACAAATGTAGTTATGCTAACAGCAACATACGTTTGGTAACCTGTATATGCTTACTAATATACTTTCGGTTAGTGCTAAAAAAGAAGTTGATTGCAAATTAAGTCATTAAAATGATTTCATTTGCTGTAATTCTTTCAAGCTTTAACAAAGTTAATACCAGTTTAAATTGAATCTGAAATTTACATTTAGAGCATTTTACTTATTTTAAGGGAAATCTCTGTCCCTTAATTAATCTCTTTACGTCGAAGTGTCTCATTTAACTTATAAAAATTGAGTGTAATTGCTTTATGCCAATTTGTACATTGAACACGTTTTGACCTCGCGTTTAAGTAGTCTGACAACTTTGATGAGCTTCCTTAAGGAAATTAAATCTCAAGGGATTGAAATTTTCCTTGCCTGACAGAGGAAATTGCTTTAATATAAGTTCTAGGAAATACATACAGGTTCTTGGCGCATGGAGCGGGAATTTTTTCCAAAGAAAGGGATTAAAAAAGAAAACTTTGCCATCTCGCCATCACCAGAATAACGGGTAGAATCCATTCATTAGCAATGGCTGACGGACACTTTAAAATTAATTTAGAACTCGAGCACCTTCCTTATTTACAATGATGATCTAATTATGGCTGCTTCATGAATCGGATAAAAACTAAATTGACAAGTTTTTTCTGTGATTCCCAAAGCTGGAATATTCGGCATCGTTCCCCGTGCTTCTATGAGATTTCTGGTCGATGTAATAAGCTATTACCCAGCCCGGTTTTTCATACCGTGATGTAAATACATTGTAATTTTAGACAGTAAAACTAGTTTGATCGAGATATTGCTTTATATAAAGTTCTATTAATGGCCTCATTATAAAGAAATATATCCCATCTTTCGAATGGTACAAAGTATTAACCACTTACCATACTCTTTGTTGAGATATTCGCTAAAAACTAAAAGCCGTTTTCCATCGTATATGGTTCAAATATAAAATCCAGGGAGATATTTTTTTAATAAGGGAAGGGAGGGAGAAATGCAACTGTTTGTACTTCATGATACTGTCTCAGGATTGATGGGGTGGAACTCATACCAAACGAATAAAAAACTCTGAAATTTATATCTAGAAAATTTAGTGTACATTATGTACCTATGTAGTTCGTATATTTTCTTAATTATTCCTGAAAATAATGTTTTTAGTAGCTGCAATACTTTTTACAAAATCGCAAAAAAATCCTCCGTTGTGAAATAGTTCTTGGCATGTGTCATGGAACATACGATTCAAATTAAAGCATACACATGCATATATTTAGTTAATTATTAAGAATGTCAGAAAAAAATGAACCATTAAATAACGGAGTTATAGTGAAAATATCGCCGACATCAATAAAACTGATAGCAGAGTATATGTTTATAAATTTATTTTTCAATTTTCAGTAATTAATTCTAGCATAAAATTTTATAAAATTACAAAAAAAATCTTCTATTTTGACGACGTTTTCAGCCCACCGCGCGAACCAAATACTCAAGTTAAAGCGTCAAATGTGTACATATTTATTATTTACTGATAAAATTTCGTCACAAAAACAAAGTATTTGCGTCATTATTGTTAGATACTAATTTACTTCATGCTTCAAATAACTTCTTAAACTTAAAAATAAAACTCGAATATAGTCCCTATTATAACTAGAGAAATATCTCTCTCAAACTACCTTATTATTCGTTTTGAAATGTTTTGCTACGTTTATTTCCCCCGCAGAAATGTGAGTCAAATACCTCATCGACGTACGTACTACATCATATACTACACGCCACTTTCGGCTGTTTTACCAAATGCTATGAGGAACCCTTTATCTTGATAACGTAATGCATTGGGAATGCATCTATTGGTATATCGTTATGTAGATGAGGCCTTGAGTAGTTGGTGAAAATCCCACCAAGCTTGGTACGCTTTCACGTGAAATTTCTTGGTACGCTTTAATGACAAAAAATTTTACAAATACATATATTAGTTTCACCATTGATTTTTGACCGGTTGAAATGATTTAACTGTCATTGACCCTGCTTTAGGACGTGTGCATGCATGAATTCTTTGAAATCAATGTGATAAGTCGTGTAGAGTGTTAAAAAATGTTTGGAAAAGTCGAAGTATCTTGTAAATAATACCTTATGCTGTTGAAATATCATCAACTGTTTATGCGCAACTGCATACATTTTATTGAGTGTAGTTTCCAAAATGTGCTGTATATGGACGAAATCAGCCAATGTATTTTCAAGTCCACACGAGTCTACTTCTGTAGTCCACACGAGTCTACTTCTGTAGTCCTCACATAAAAAGAGGAGGCTCAATATCCCTTATGAGACCCTACCTGTCCTATACTGGAGGATCAACTTAATTTGATCCCCAGAATACAATTTTGTTTGATGAATCAAGGTATAAAATTTTCGTTTTAGGTCATACCCGATGATAAACGAAAATTCACTGGTGAAGTCGAAATTTTGGGCCGTTTTTAATATCGGCAATATTTTATAACTCTTAAGGACCTTGTATCGTAGCCGTTATTTAACTGCATTTCAGCGTGTGTATCTAATGTTTGTGATTTAGTAACTTCCTTTCGTGCTACTTGCAAGACGACATGCTGCGTAACAATGATACATCCTACGGCAGTTCTGCACTTTTGAGAAGTCTCCTTGCATTCGTGTTGCTAGTAATTACCGCCAAGTCACTTTCTATATAAAGGTGACTACTGTTTCTGTGAATTAATACGTTGCGAATAACAGGAGGCCATTTATACCGCCAGCATGTATCAACTCAAAGCGGACTAATGGACTAAATGTTTAATAATGCAGTGGAACAATCACTTGTAATAATACCATGAATGTTCTGACCATATCAGCAAGTAGAAATCTACATATGCAGTAATTTACAAATGACCTCAAGGATGTGGTAAGGATGTGGTAAGGATAGGGTCCTCATCAACTATGCATGTCGTTACATGTTCCGAGTGTTTCAGAACTGTACACCACATGAATAAGGCACTTAGTAGCGCATATATACGCCACGACGGCGCGCCGCGGCGTGGCGGAACGCCCATCGTGCCATTACATTGATTTTGAGTTAACGGAAACGTATCTTCTTTTTCATTATTGCTTCGTTGGTAAAGAACGTACACGCACGGACAAATACTTTTTTATAAATAAATCAGGCATTCAAGCTTTGAGTAGCGGTTATCATAATAAAATGGCTTAATATATAAATACGTAGGGCTATTTTGACGCCTTATTGCTCGCGAAAATAAAGATTCGACCACGTCTGTTCGGCTGTCTGTATCCCAAGTCTTATTCTAATGATCTAGCACACTTAAGTATGCTTGGGTTTGCTAAATGTTTTCACGTCCAGTGAAAGACCGATTTCCAATATATGATTCAGTATGTATTTTAATCTAGGGTCTTCAAGTGATTCTCATCCAAAACCATGGGAGTAGTTTATTCGTCTTAGGACTTAAACGCGATCAGGTTTATCGCTGAAAGCTATCAAAACACTATATAAGAACCTTTTTATAAGTCACTCTATAAAATAAAACAAATTCTAAATAAATAAGGAAGGGCAATGTAGTCTGGGAATCAAAGGCCCTGAGAGGGAGACCAAGATACATTCGCTAAATTAAAAAAAGCTGCAGGAACGGAACTCGGATGGGTGTGCAAGAGTTAGCGTGGGTTAGGTAGGAATGGAAAGCAGCTCTGAACTGATCTTTAAGTTAAAACAAAAGGAATTAATAACTGACGATCATTGTTGGATTGATGTCCGTTAATGGACATATAAGAAAGGATCGTGCTTCGCTGGTGTGGCCTTTTCGAGAGAATAAATGAGAGCCGAATAACGAAATAGATTTATGATAAGTATCATCTACATCTACACACTACCCCGCAAGCCGCCCCAATAGGCGTGTGGCGGGGGGTGTTAGGACACCAGCCGTTTAAATATAAAAAGAAAACGCTCTAATGAAATGTCGCCTAGCATTTATTAAAGTCCCTTATTGTTCGGAGGAAAAACGAATTCCCATACCTATCCGTTCGGCAAAATATCTCTCTTAATTTCTCGTTCCTTAATTTATCGGACCTGGAAATATAGTGGGGTTCTAATATGATGTTCTCCGTGTCGCTCTGAAAGATATCTATTCTCAATTGTTCAAGCAATCTAAGCCTAGCGCGCAGCCTCCGAGTCTCTAGCGGCTCCCAGCCTAATTCGTTTAACATCTGTGTAACGCTGTCTGTACGTCCGTAGCAGTTTTGACGAATCGCGAAGCTTTCCTTTGTATTTTATTAAGTTCCCGGATTAAGCCTTTCTGCACCGGATCCCATATGCTCGCTGCATATTCAAGGTGTGGCCGGACGAGTGCTATCGTGGGGTTATCGTGGGATAAGTGAATGGTATAAGAGGAAGGGGTAGACCGAGAAAGTCATTGGTAAGTGTGGTGTAAGATATGCTTAAGGGAAGAAATATTTAGAGTATTAAGCTCATGAGGGCGTGTATTAGGAAATGCATGAGTGTAACTGAAGCAAAAGTGATGAAATATCTAAAGCCTTCCGGATCAAACTCTCCATTTTTGCCAACGTTTCGATGAACGAGTTGTTCAACATCCTCATGCTCTCCTTAATCTCAAGACGGACGATGAGTTTCCCGATGTTGGACGATGGGTAGAAACTAGTATCGTACCCTACGGCCCATCCCTGTGAAGTTCTCGGACAGATTTCATTCGAGCCAGTAGGGGCCAGGGGGTGCCAGAACCCAACGGCGGAAATTTCGTATATGTCATGGTCGGAGGATAAGGGAACACGGATTGGAAAAAAAAATAAATAAAACGAACTGGAAAAAAAAGTGACGGGCAAGGTTTGGGCGATCGAATCTGTTGAAATCCCCAACCGACGTGTGCATGCATGTGTGCATGTGTGTGCTTTTTAATGTTTCCTTAGCCTGTAAAGGGATTAAAGCGGCCACACCCGATGAAAGTATCGATAGTTTAAGGGTGTGGCATCACCGGACGTTTGAAAAGGGGCATGGGGACGCCTATTCACCGGCAGACCAGGGCCTCGCCCATTAATCACGTCGAGACCACACAGAGACCCATCCTGTTGCCAGTGTGTGCGCGGGGTCGAATGGAAATTGGCGGGGAAAAAGAAGGCTTAACTATTGCGGGTTTGGAAAAGATTATTTTAAAAATATCTAGATACCCTCGGTCACACGCGATAACCTAAAGTGATAAGCAAATATAGGATGATATATCATTTAATTATTCTCATAATTATAATATTTATGCGCATACTAGCTAAAATGGCTAGATTTCTAATCCGTTAAACCGGACAAACTTTGGTTGATCCTGGAGATCATTCAATTTCCCATGCATATATTTTCCTTATCAGGTGAAGCGTTCGAAAATTTGTTACTCTTCAGTCCTAAACGGCTCACTTGTTCTAAACTTCAACTGGTGCAACTTCCTTAAAAGTTTAGGATATTATAAAAAAAGGATGGAATCAAGCATTTATTCATTCAATATAGGAATATAAATGAAATCAAATATTAAGGTAGCTTGAGCAAGATATTTCCCTAGTCATAATGGACACCATATTCGAATGATATATTTTTAATTTCAGCATCGGTAAGAAGTATGGAGTGAATATTGTAACATTAATGGCGCAAAAATGTAGTTATATTTGACAAAAATTTTCAGTAATTATAGAAATATGTCTGCATAAGTCTCTAGCTTGACTAATTTTTTCACGCCGTACGGCTAAAAAGTCTTCAAAACAGAGGTATTTTAGCGATTTCGTAAATATTTCTTCGTTGAATTGGTTATTGACCACTTAAATAATGTATTCGTTAAATTATAGAGAGTTGGTAATGTCTTTTTCTTCAATCTCAACTTCCTTTTTTTTTGCTAACGTTTCGTCTTTGAATTAAAGCATCATCAGGGCTCATAGGTGAGATCAACTTTCTTGCTGAAAACAATTGGTAAGCGTAATTGGTGAAAGCAATTCCAACTCGGTCCCTTAGTTTTCCCAAACCGACAATTATTCCGTAACTATTCACGTCGCGTCGTGTGTACAAAGTGACGATAACCGCACCATCTCCCTTCAACGTATTGCGTTATTCAATTTTTACCCACGAATTTCATTCCCTCCCCCACGTCTCCTCTCTCGTTGTGGCTTCAATTAATGGCCAGGTCCACCGCCTGAAAGCGGTTGGGTTAATTGGGCGCGTTATATAAATTTCTCTCACCCGATTGGCACCCCGACCCTCTATTCCCCACCCCCCCTCCCAATTTCCCAATGGCGGCCGTTGGAGAGCGGATATTTATCGCCTAGGCTATCGGGGGAAAAAAGAACTCGAGCATTCGAGGACGATAGGGGACCGCGTGGATTGTTTCCGGATTTTAATTGACGGCTGCCGACGTCCAAAACTCGAATTTCATTTACGGTCGCAAATACGAAAAATGGACTGGATTTCTTTTCTGATTTTTTCTTTATATTCATCTCTTTCCATTGTGTAGTTAATAAATCATTTTGAAAGGGATACCTATTCATTTCCAACTCATCAGTGATAAAACATTTAGCCTTAATCGGAGAATTGTTAAGCTATAGACAAAGTATGACATGGCCGAATGACTGAAGATGGGTATGACGGCTTTCATCATTCAAAGTATGGGGGCCAGTATTACGCTAGAAGTTTAAGGGGGAGCGGGCTCTTTTTATTTTGTTTCATAGAGGGGCGGTCCGAGTTCTTCTTACAAGTGATTTTATAGGCGCATGAGATCGTATTTGTACCACTTTATTGTATTTGCCAGACGATAAATCGTAGTATTTAGCACTTAAAACAGCGTTTATGTTCCCTCCAGGAACCTTTCGTGGAAACATAAGTATATCATCACTTAATGTATGTATGCAAGTTAAAACAAACAGCGTTTATTTTCCCTTCAGGAAAGGTTTGTGGAAACGTAAGGATGTCATCACTTAAAGGTACTGCAAGGTAAAATAAACAGCTGATATTGCTCAACTCTAGCCTTAAAACGGGCGTGCTGGAGTTGGATTTGGACCCCATAGTAAAAAGTAAAACAAATCAATCTTATGTTTTACGTGGTGGGCACTAAAACCATCCAAACTCTTTCTATACGTATCATGTAATTTTTATAACACTTAAAAAAACAAATTACTTTGTCATTGACAGTCATTCCTCATTACACACCTAAGTGATATTTTTTATGTACATCTGATGTTTCTGACATACCGGACTTTTGTCGTCCAATCCTCCATGCACTAGCATTGTAAGTTCGCAACTATATTCATATCTTTATCATTTGCCTCAAGGGCAGAGTTACCAAATCCCAGTTGTTCTTTGCCTAAGAAGATGTTCACCTTCCTCTCTTGCTTTCTACTAGTGACCCGCAGTTCAATGTTTTCCATGAGATAAATTGAACTAACTAAATTACGATCTTGATCCTAAACAGTTTTTTTTTTGGGAGATCAATCATAATAGAATTCACGATGCCACCCAAATAAACTTCGTTCTCATAGACTCAACGAATAAGTTAAAAACCCATTCCCGTTTGTGTTAGCTGTCAGTCAAAACCTTCTTAAAATTTGATTGTTCTGGATCTGCATTACCTTATGACTTGCCCACATTTCCTCGTTTGTCTTTCTCTGACTGCTTACATTTTGTAATATTATTTCTGTGATGAAACTATTCACATATAAGCTATATTCGCCAACTATTTGTAAGGGCATATGGCAAATATCGTAAACATTATTTTTTCTGCTCGTTTTCTCTTCCTTGCTTCAAAATTTCCGGCATCTATTCGCACAAACACAGTCATTTCTCAAATATTCCCATCATAACCATCACGCTTTTCTATGTCATTCAGGTTATTCCTTTTCCACACCCCGAAAATTCTTCTTCTGTTGCGCGCCATCTTCTCCTTTGTTTTAGAATTCTCCGAACCATCATATTCCCTTGCCGCCAATTTTTCTTCTTCCTCTGATTTTTTCACTCAATATCAATCCGCCCTTCTTAATTATGCATACAGCGTGGTACAATTTTGAACGATTTGAAATTCAAACCTTCAAACTATCTTCAAACAACCGTTTACTCCTGAAGATAAATTAATAAATAAAAAAATTTCTCTTAATAAGATGGCAGAGAACCTTGGAACTGGGCCAAAATAAACCTTTACCCGTTTTGCATCCAGCGAAATATAATCATAAAATATGAGGTCTCTGGCTCTAAACTTTGAAATTTTTTCATGCACGGAGAAGTATAGGGGTTGATGCTTGTTGTTGGTGACTTTATCCACTCATTTCCCTGCCTTCGAGTGCATTCCGGGCAAATATGAGCTTGATGTTATGGGTAGCCGATGTCGTTTTTGAAATATAATGAATCAGCCGCTGAATGTACAGCTCAAATAGGTTTGGAAGTTCTCTAGTGTACTCACAGGTAGTAATCAGGTGAGACGACTGAAAACTAACATAATTTGCACCATTTAGGACCGGCGCGGTAGGTAGGATGGCATGAGAGGAATGGAGAAAGGGTGAGAAAAACTCGACGTTGTCATTTACTGACTCTTAACGCAAGGCACCAAAGGCTCCATAGTTTTCCATCCCATCCACATGATCCCACACACAGATTCCGAGGCTTTCTACTTATGTTCTCTTCACAGAAGTGCTCTTCACACGGTACTCACGTGGGGATTGGGATTTGCCTATGAAGTCCTCGCCTCAACCCGGGAGTCGAAGCCATGGACGCTAGATGGAATGTCAGAACTCCAGCCATCACACCAACCCGAACCATCTACACGCTTACTTATTCCATGCAATATGGAACTTTCTGTGCTCATTGGCTAATGTTAGCAAACGCTTGTAGTCTCGATAGTTTGATGATTAGAAGGAAACCCTAACCCAGCGGACTTGCTACTTTAAACTGCACTTCCTTGTTGTCTATTGCACAGCCTTGTATTGTTTTCGAGTACATTTTCGTGTCACGAAAAGCTAATTGATCCCCAGGTGAATGGGTCGTTCTTTTTCCACCTAAGGTACGGTTTTGGGGGAATTTATTCCTGCTGCCCACCAGCTTTCCTTTGGATGTCTAAGGATTTCTAAGCTCCCAATAATATTTTAACATTTGGACCTCCATACTAAGTTTAAAAAAGTAAAATTAGCCGTAGCAGTCCTCCAGGAATGATACGCAAAGAACGTCATTTACAGGTGACTTTTTTCCGTTTCATAATGCCCTTTTTTGCTATATACCTTTTTGTCTTTTGTGCCCACTTATTTCTATCAATTTAATTTCACACAGGTCTTGATGCAACATTGGTTCAGTTAAATTATTGAATGTGTGTCTTGATCTGGAAAAATGGCACAGTTTCTTCCCATGATTTGTCAGTGAACACAATACAAAAACTTAATGCTTACAAATATATTTAATACTTTGGCTTTAGTGCTAGTAGGAAATGATGTTTTCAAACAAATCCTTTTACAAAGATGCTGTTTACATATAACTTCCGTCAGGGAGAGCATTTTTATTAATTTCTTTGGAATGGAAAGAGGAGTTAGCTACGAAGACCGTTACTTTGAATGCGAAGTCAATTTCTCTGAGGTAATACTCCTATATTATGTGACATGGAGGTTGTTAGTAAGGAAAGAGGGAACGTTTAATGCAGATGTTAGTGTGAATACGAATAATTACTTAATTTAGACTACCAAGTTTATGAAGAAAGTTACTTTCCCAAATCGACCCTGCATAACCGATTGGCCGAAGGAGTTAAGGCACTAAGAGAAGATATTGATGTGGCAAGATTAAGCCTAATCCTAAACGGATGTTATTTTCACTCTATTGCTTCTGCATCCAAATATAAAGTAGTACTAACAGCACGTCTCGCATGCTTACCACTAGAAGAACCGGGGTTGTATGGCTACCTAGAAGGACCATTACCCGTCATTTTGACGGGTAGTAATTAATTTAAATATTTCTTCGTTTATGTTAAAATTAATTGATAACTTCATTAAGTATAACCTTTTTCTTTATTTATCAATACAAATGAGTAATTTTTTACAAATAATTTCGAGGAAGAAGCACTGCTCCCGTAAGCCTTGCGAAAGCTACTGACGCCACACTCGTATATGCGCTGTAAGGCCACCCACGCACGATATAACCCTTCTCTGCCTTTTATTTCCCTAACTAAAACATCAAAAACTAAACTAACTTTCTTTAAATAAAACATCAAAAAGGCCAGACGTAATATAGTGTAGTGATTTCCTGGATAAAACACGCCTTACCGTTACAAATAAAATAGAAACGCCTAACCCGTCATTTTGACGGGTGTTGGTCTTTTAAGGTAGACAGGTGGTATAACTCCATTTCTAAGTGAAAAAATTAAATTATATTTTAACAGGATACGTACCATACAAAATAAATAAAAGTCAGAAAAAATTAAGACGACAGAAAAAAAATTATAGGCAATATGATTAAGTAAGTAGAGGTTACCCGTCAAAATGACGGGTCTGGTCCTTCTAGTGTTACTGTATAACTCTTGTTTCTCTCTGCATTTATGTTTTTGCAAAATACATAATTCCTACAGTTTCTACAACATCTGTAGTATATATTGTAGTACATTTTGGTGGGATTCTTCTCCCGCCATACACCATTGAGGTGGTTAGTAAGGTACAATGTAGATGTTCAATGTCTCTTAGAAGACACTTCTTGTTGGGTGCTATTATGGTGTACTCATGGGCCACCATCATTGTGTAATGAAACTATGAATGTTTCATCCATTTTATCTTTCCTAAAATAACTACGAATTTTAGAAACATCTGGAGATTATGGGGACGGTATTTCGGAAACTTATAGCAGTAGCTGTCCTAGGTCTTGATCGTCCAGTAGAGTTGAAATAAATATAAGGTGACGTTCTTCGTTTTAACCGATGTTTCTGTCGTCATTATCTACAACCCTGATGATGATAGCAAAGTCTCCCGTCGAAACGTTGGCAAAAATGGAAAACCTCACCCAGCGGATATTTCGAGAAGCGTTCAGCAGTACAATTTTCAGGGAAAGCGAAAAATTTGTCATTGAACTATAAAGTTTGCGGGAGAATTAGTCCTGATTGAGCCGCATGCATAAACAAAAGTACAGAAGTGTAGCATATAACGTATTTATATTTACTATACCAACAACGTTTTACGCAAAATGCCGCTGACAAAATGTTGGTGTTGCCATAGCTCCACCTCTAATGGGTAGCGACCCAATGATTATAGGACAAAACATGCTTTAAATCATTCCCCCTGCCTGTTAAGGAATTACCTACGCAGATACCTCCAAACACGCCCTGTAACGCCCTGAAATTTGCCTGCCTTCGTCCTATAATTGCCATAATAATTTCCACGGAGAAGTAATTCATCAGAAGTAATGACGTGATCTGAGCCCATCCGCGATCTATTTCTTAGGAAACCAGCCGGAACTCTGGTAAAATTAGTATGTGAGCAATGTCATCTAAAACACGACAATAACACAACAAGTGCCTTTAGTTTAAACTCTTTATCTTGCTCCTGGGTTTCACGATCTTATTTGACCTGATAACTATTCTCAGCATCATACATTTGTATTCATCACCAAGTGCTAAATTTTCATGCTTTTTAAGGTGGCAGTTTAAATTTCCGGCGTGCTCATGAATATTCAGATGTAGGAAATTTCCCCAGAGCTTAACCTTAATTTCCTTTACTTTACATTAGAATTTTTATTTAGTTTACTTATTTTGAGCGGGATCGGGTTATTGTTTTATCCAGTGTACTGAATTCCCCGTTTGGGGGTCTGTGTTTGATTCCCTGCGGTGGAGAATATTTTTCAGTGGATATCTATTCGTACTTGGGTGGTATTTGAAGAGCATTCCGTCCGTATGGTAGGAAGTTTAAGTTTGGTACCTTTGTTACCATAAGTCAGGGACAAGTGTATCAGGACAACAACAAATAATTGTGACAATTGGATTTGTACAATCTGCGTAATTGATTTTAAAAATTACCGTTTTTTATTAAATATTTGAAATTGTAACGTGAAAGATTCACATGAAGATGATGTAGAAACATCGACACTAGTCGGTATTAAATCTTAAGTGGGAAACTGCAAATGTTTTGCTCCTATCAAATATTCAATTACTTATCCAAGGTGCCACTGTTCTTCAATCCTACTTGGAGCGCCTTCTTTTCAGTGAGGCTAAAACACGTTTTTATTCAACGGGAAAATATTAAAGCTCAATGTTTGTTTAAACTATAATAATAAGAAAATCCCTGGTACTTTACTGACTCAGGAACGCTGTAGGATGGAGTTACAGTCACTTTAACTTTAAAATACCGTTATTCATCTGCTTACAAGAAATTCATAAAATCGAGAATTATTTCTGATTTGGCTCCGATTGAGACAACGCTCCCTTTCATCTTGCGACGACGTCAATTTCCAGTGATTCCGGCATATGCGATTACAATCAACAAGTCTCAGGGTCAGTTGTTTGACCACGTTGGACTTCAACTCCAAACAGCAGTATTATTACACGGACAACTGTAAGTTGCTCTCTCTCGCAAATAAACGGAAAGAATGTAATTTTTTTAGTGTTGGGAATAAATTCATGGTATCAAGTGTCATTTAATGTCAATATCTTCCTTGTATAAGTGGGTGTCACGAGCACCTTTTAAAACCTAATTGGATATATAACTCCAAAAGGGAGTTGATTAGTGAATCACAACCGGAGGACTACCTGCCTGCACACTTTCGTCAACTTCTTGGACCCCATTAACTGACACTCCCCTTGTAAGTCACTAACTTTCCGTGAGCTTCGATGTTAGAGCGCTGATCAGATCCAAGGTGTCGCATTCATCATCTATCTCGGCCAGGGATATTCTGCGGTCGCGGGAACGGGTTCTAATTATTCGACCGTGAAGAAAAACGGTCTCAGCCGTTGGTCGCGTATGAAATGTACAATGGGAAAGGATCTGTTTATGACTTCACCTTCCTTCCTGAATAACCACATACTCTTCGGCGTGAGAAACAGTTATGTGCCCACTTCCCGTGTCCAGTGTGTTCAACAAATAGTTTCAGGCTAAACTTTGTGGAACTCTTTCATTATGAAAGCATGAAAAAACTTCAGATATTAATAATCTACACTTTTATTCACTTTACCGACCCAGGTTTATGGACGGATAACCGTCACCTACGTATAACGGATTAGCTTGAAAATGACGGCTATCTGTTGAAACCTCGGTCGGTAATGAAAATTAAAGTGTGGATTAATACTATTTGAAGTTTCTTCTTTCTTTAATCCGGTGTGTTCAATCAATTTTTTTCATTTTCACGGGGGCACGGTGCAAAAATTAAAACAGAAAGGCGATTCCAATGAGTCATTTACTCGTGTGTATAATTTATGTTCACACGGTACATGATCATGTAACCTATTACGTTGAGAACATGAGGGGGATATGTCGGAAATAAAGTATTTTTTTGGAAATTTACCAATTGATTGGCTGGTTTTTGGACAGCCCATATTTTGAGTCTCACATTTTTGGGTTAGATCTTCTATGCATAAATATCTGTGGCATTTTATCAACAAAAAATGAGGTTTCAATTAATATTTATAAATTATATATCATTCATTTTTTGCCATGGATATTTCAAGCACCATGAATATTTTTTGGTATGCGTCAAAGCTGAATATATAATGATAATATTTCTATTTTTTTACCACAATTTCTCTCCTGAAGATGTTTACGAAAGATAAAACAATTCGTTTAATACGTGAATGCATGTCACCCGATGACATGAATTCACTATGGCACCGACATGTCTTCATGTAATTCAATTACAGTGAAAGAGTTTATTACTCCTTTTATACATTTAATCCCTTCTCCAACCTTTCTGTTTTTTTAAAATAAGTTTTCAGTCTCGCATGTAGTCGTGATAATCGTGATTAATATACTTCGTCAATCGTTATAACGTTTCGAATTGCATCGAGATGCCGCGTCCTTAAGATATCAAAAGAAGTTTTTATTTTGGCCAAAAGAGGTCAGCTTTCGCCGGCGCGCTCGTACAGTAGCGTTGCGGCCGTGTGGTGAACTGCCTTCGGACGCGTTAGTTACAGGTGAGCTGAGGCCATCTGTTTCACATGTGGCTTTCACGCATTCCAAGACGACTCTCAGGATACAAGCCGATTAGGTTCTCACTTCACCTCTAGACGGTAACCCCGCTGCAGTCCCAGCAGTATTCATTGGTGAAGGAGAGCAATCGTCGCACAAGAAAATGGTGAGTGGTAACGACAGGTATAAATTGAAAGACATTTTTTTTGTTTTGTCACGGCCCTCTCCTGTGTTTTGTTTCCCCGCCGAGTAATTTAGAAACTTAAAAATATATCACGAAATGAATTTCATAACGTAATCACTTCGTACAGCTACTCTGAAGGGGAAATAATCAATTTACCAACTTTAACCAACAATGGCTTTCGTATTTTAAAATTTCTCGGTCATTTTCTTGGTAGTACAAGTAATTTCAGTTAAGTTGATACCATCGCTAAAGGCAATCATTAGACCGGCCGGCCTCAGTAGCGGCGGAAGTAAAGCGCCCGCCCACCTCATGCTTTGAGGTCGCGGGTTCGTTACCCGCCGGGGTTTCTCCACTCCGGGCGCGGTTTTTTATAGGTATTCTTCCTACTCTAAGTTATCCGTTGTTGGTGCAAGGTGCGAACAAAATAATAAAAATTAGTGTTACAATTCAAATTGCTGCTCATTAATCCAATACTGTAGTAACTTCTGAAAACGCAAATGTTTCATTGCTATTAAAATGGACAAATTTTATTATGTCGGTCTTCAATGCGTGCTAGAGGAACTTAATACTTTCATTTGAGATTGTTGCAATTTTTTATCAATTAACGATGAAGCACATTTCATAGTATAGGGTTTTTAGATTTTATGTTGGGATTAAAAAAAATAATTCTCTAATATCGATTGGAATGCAAGTAATGATTGCAAAAAGTTGACTTGTATTTTTGTGAAATCAGATATTCAACGGGCGTTGTAGTTAATAAGTATTAGGGTGTTGTAATTTTCGTTGGAGAAATGCTCCCATCATGTTGTAAAAAATAATTTTTAATAATTTTCGGAAAACTAATTTGTATGCATACATTTTAAGCATCAGTTGGCTCCTTTTTTATGATGAATTGCAATTTGGATGAATTTGTATAATTTTCGACGATGTCGTTGCAGTCAAAATAACTACCTTTAGATACAGAAAAACAGTTTTGTTTAGGTAATACAGAAGACGTGGGGATTTTTCTTCATACCGAAGGACCTTCTATTTTTTATCGTCTCAATGGATGCCAAGTATTACTGTTAGACTATTAATTCAGCGTTAAGCAGTGGTATCATTCCCGCCAATGGGACCGTGGAATGTTACGAGTTATAAGGAAAGTAAGATAGGTCTTCCGTCTTGGTTGTTTGGCCGGAGAATGTCATGCTCGTTATTTTATTTTTTTACCGCAAATTCAAATTCGGTGATCATATTATCTATTGCAATTATTCAAAGGATGTGGTTCTATCGAGGGTAGGTTATAAATAAGAAAAAAAAGAAAGAGGCACTCCGGGAGTGCCGACAGAAGTGAAAACTTGAAATAACGTGAGCATTTTTGAATGTAGGGAATAATTTCTAATGATGTGTTTTATTAATCAGTAGAAAGTAGTTTCATGTATACAATACATTAAATATTCATTTATTGCGCCATTGTACACAATTATTTTACATAAAAATTGTACACTTCAGAATAATCAACTTTCATCCATTATTTCAACAACTCTTTCATCATCACCGCCATCATCATCGGCAATATCTAAAACTGATACAATAGGCTTATGGTAACTAAAGTAAGAAACGAATAATTTGGATTCGAATTTGCTTAAATGTCTTGTAAATACTGCATCAATAGTAGTTTTATATTTCGTTGTGCCAAGATTGCGATCATTAGACATCGTTAAACCAAACTCACAATTTAAAAATTCAATCAATGGTAGATTTTTATCGTCTGCAAAGTTTATGTTTATGTATATATGAATAAGCTACTCAAATTGAACGTATTAAAAGAAATTGAGTTATATTGCACTAACCTTCACTATTCTTGTATCGAGTACACTCTCCTGCACGAGTATGGACTATTATATTATCCG
The DNA here is from genome assembly GCA_963573305.1 of Pyrrhosoma nymphula. Lineage (NCBI taxonomy): Eukaryota > Metazoa > Arthropoda > Insecta > Odonata > Coenagrionidae > Pyrrhosoma > Pyrrhosoma nymphula. Next base: position 44,195,464 of record OY754337.1, on the reverse strand, counting down.
GCACAATATTTGTAGCAACCCAAATTGAATGAACTAAACCGTATATTAGATATATATATAATGTAATATGAATAAAATTATAATATAGTTTATTTGACGGTGACGGTGACGCGAGTCCAATGGTTTTTACCCATCCACAAGTACTGTGTATATAGCGAGTATACTGTGTATATACAGAATATACAATTATGCATATATTTAGCAGCAGTGACGGTGACGGTGACGCGAGTCCAATGGCTTTTACCCATCCACAAAAGTGTATATACAGAATATACAATTACACATATATGTAGTAGCGGTGATGGTGACGGGGACGGTGATGCGAGTCCAATGGTTTGAACCCATCCACAAGTACTGTGTATATAGCGAGTATACTGTGTATATACAGAATATACATAATTATACATATATGTAGTAGCGGTGACGGTGACACGAGTCCAATGTCTTTTACCCATCTACAAAAGTGCTCAACGCGACAGAAGAAGTTTTCACTTGAAAAAAATAGTTACTCTTTGCAAACTCTTCGGAATATTATGTATTCCATCAATAGGGCTATAAACAATATATGCGTCAACATCTGTATGTTCTTAATCTATGGGTAATATGCTGTAAATCTATGTATAAAATGTTAATGTCATTGTGGACCTTCATGTATTATTTCTTAGCCCTGATGATGGGATACATTGCATTCCGAAGCGTTGGCTTAGAGTAACTGTTTATTTATTTCTTACGTATCCTCAATTGCACCACATCATCAGTTAAGTTTGAAGGAGTCTAGCATTGAATATGGAATTTGATTCCCCTGTCTGATTCCTCTTCCTCGTAAGCTCTTGCTTTTTTGCTGAAAAAATCAAATAGACAGTAACGCACAACCTATGTCCTCTTTTTCAATGGAAGATCTCAAAAAAAAGAAGGAAGGTCGTTCACCATGAGGCAAATGTCCCATAGTTCTCTTGGTATGCAAACCTCATACGGCCTACGTGTCCAGGTGACCACGACAAATGGCCATCCGTGGGACCGGTTATGTCAGAGATTGGTTCGACCACAAGTTTTAGTGGTTGTGGCTGACCAGCAATCCTGAAGTAGGTAGTAGTAAGCAGGTATATGCTTACATGCGGCTTGTATCGAACGTTTTCAATGAGACAGGTTTTCTCGTGGGCGCCGTTTGGAGAAAGTTCCGCATAACGATGGCCTCGGAATGAGTATTGGTATGTAACAACTCGTATATCCTTATGAACCGTTACGTCAATGCCCTGCGGAACGTCCCTCAACAATGCCGGGCATATGCGCAGTGCAATTAGCTTATGTATATCTAATTGCAGGAAATTCCGAAATTTGCGCATGAAGGTACTCGGAAAACTATGCTGATATTATATCGCTTGACTTGGTTATGGTTGTGTTCGCGAATTCATCAAAGCGTTAACCAAAAATGGAACGTTCGTTCAAGAGGGAGAAGAATTTTTTAAAACATCACTGAATATTTAAATAAAACCTAAACTACCAAAATAAGAACATAGAAGATGCAATTTTCCACAGATGAAATTTATTCGACCCGGGTTTCGATGCACTGCATCATCATCAGGTACGTAAATTTGTAAATCAAAGTATATATACAAGAGAAGTTGGGTGAGGGAGGTTAGGAAAGTGGAGGGAGGGAGTGGGGAAGGGGAAAAATTTCAAGAGGGGTGAGAGTTTTATTTATGCAAGAATATCGTTAACATTTGAAATTTGAAACAAACCAAAAATTCGTTGAGATGATGTCCCGCGGCGAGTCGAGGGGGAGGGGAAGGGGAAAGGGACAATCATTGGAAAAATAGACACTTTGTCACTGGTTACTGCGGAATTTTGTGGGGTACACAACAGTAGTTAACACTATGTGTAAAACTAAAAGGGTTCTTTGCGGAGTGTCCTACGGCGTGTGGTCAGCCTTCGTGATGCTTGGAGCCCGACCAATATGCTCCCATACAACAGCGGGGACATCACCTGAACGAACTTTTGGTTTATTCAAATTTCAAATGTTAACGATATTCTTGTGTAAATAAAACTCCCTCCCCCCTTGAAATTTTTCCCCTTCCCCACTCCCTCCCTCCACTTTCCTAACCTCCCTCACCCACCTTCTCTTGTATATATACTTTGATTTACAAATGTATGTACCTGATTATGTTGCAGTGCACCGAAACCCGGGTCAAATAAATTTCATCTGTGGAAAATTGCATCTTCCTAGTTCTTATGTTGTTCATATTCCACAACATCTCGCCTGGTACCTCCCTATATATTAGAAACTTTTTACTGTTTTGACACTTTTTAATTCCTACCGACCAAGTTTTCCACAACTTGTGTCATGAACTTGATAACGACACAAGTTGTTGAAGCTTTTCTCGGTTAGAAATAATAAGTGTGAAAACAGTAAATATTTTTAAATGAATATTTCTATTTGAATATCGTTACTTTTCACAAAGCGATAGCCGAAGTGATTTCACGTACTTACCCGTAATTGGTGATGCAAGTAACCTTAGCCGTCGATCGCCTCATCAAACAACCAATAAAACCATTTAATGATGCCCTCCCTATCTTACTGAGGAATATGAATCACCAAGGCCGTAATAATAACTCGGGGATTTCCAATAGCCGGGTTTAGGATTTTGACGAAAGTTGGCAGGCAGGTATTCCTAAGATATTGATTTACAAATCTCCCTGTAGTGATCATAAATATAATAGCTTGAACAAAAAAGGAGGTAAAATATTTTTACTGTCATAAAATATAGATTTGAAGTTCTACAGACGAGAGGAAGTAGTTAAGGAGGCAAAACATCTATGAATACTGACGTATGTCTGAATGATTAAGAAAACCCTCAATACCTATGAGTCTCGAGGTTGCCAGGGGGTTGTTGATTGGGATTGTTGAATTGAGAAAGGAAAGAGAAATTCTCGATCCATATTATGTAAAGCTGAGAAAGAAAATAAAGATAAGAAATACGATAAATTGTAAGTAGTGGTCTGAAATTTAATTCAACCGCTGCTATACGACAATACCAGAGTTTAACGGTCAGTTTTGTGTGTGAATAATATTGTTAAATTGTTTAAATGCGTTTCGGATGGGAAAATTACAAATATTTACATTCTGGCTTTGTCAAATAGCAAAACGGAAGATGAAAGAGATAACATGCATTCCTAGGACTAGAACCAATGCATCACTAGTCAACTGCTTTACCCCTTGACTACTTTCTCATGTCATCAGTAGCTCAGTTCTATGTTTTGTTATGAGATTAAAAATATGTGACCTTGTTCAATGATGAAAAAGAATACTAGGTATTTTCCTCAGAATTTTATTTGGGTAATACTAGTTTCAACGCATGGGCATCATCTTCAGGTACTAAAGGTCAGGTATGTCATCTATTTTGTACCTGAAGATGACACCTATATGTCCTAACTAGTAGTACCTAAATAAAATTCTTTGGAAAATACCATTGTTCTTATTCATCACTGGAAATGAATTACCACGAATTAACGCCTAAAAACAACGAAGTTATGTAACCTTGTTAATTGTTTAAACTATTGGTTTTCATAACCCAAAAAGGGGGGTGATACGTAAACCACTATCATAGGTAGGGTTGCCATTTGCCTGTTTATAAAGTGTAACATAGCAAATAAATAAAGATATACAGACAGCCCCCTACTGCATTGAATGTTTTAATCGAAGGTCCAAATTTCCCGATTGATAAAAGGCATACCAGGTGACAGATGTGGTTGCAAATTATCACCAACACCTATTCGCAATAAAACATTATTAGCAGATATTAATGAATATGTGTTCAACGAAGCGAAATCCAATCTTGATTTTATCTTTTTAGTGCTATTTTTTTGTCGTCTTTTTTAATTATTTAATAAAATTTATTATTTTTATTATTTATATCAAATATTATATAGCCTATTTAACTCCCAGTAACGTAGCGGTTCAAATAAGTGCTTGTGCATCAAAATCGGTAAAGTCGTTAAGTTTCTACGGTGGAACAAACATACATGCATACCTACCCAGGCGCTGAAAACATAACACTCCGTTTTTTTGGGCAGTCGTGTAAAAAATGCAGAGGACAACAAAACAAGGAGGGATGTTTATTTCGGGAGACGACCGGCAGCTAAGCTCATTTGTGAACAAATATCTTATGCTTTAGCGGCGCTTTTCCTTGCTTGCATGCAAGGACTTCAGCTCCGAAGACGACGGCCGACTTGGCCAATTGATACGCGGTCAGTGACGGAGACTTTGGCCTGGTGGAGATATCGAATAGACTTCACATTAAGCTCAATAGCTCCACTAAGAGAGTTTGGTAGGTTGATATGGAAGGATAATTTTTGGAATGGATAGAGGGTGGAAGAAAACCCGGCGTCGACATTACCCTACTCAGAACCGAAGGCGCCATGGGATCCACTGTTTAACATCCCATCCGATTAAGGGAGTAATGAAACGCTCTCAACATAGCACCCATAAGTAAGGATCAGGATTCCGCTGAAAAGTCTCAACTCTTCTATATCTACATCTATGAAGTGCCGTGAAAGCCACCTCCAGGGTGTATGGCACGGGGTGATTCCTCACCAGGAACGCAGCACTTGTTAATACCCAGTTAAAGGTCGATGCTCGCACGCTCCCCCGGCCGATAGGCGCCGACCAAAATGCAGTCAGGAGAACTTTGTCCGGCTAAACCAGAAACCAAGAGTGTGCTACGTTGGCGACCATGCTAACATGCAGTACACTGGTTAAGATACAACTACTGATAAGTAATACTAATATCCTTCCGGGATTTGAACCCGGGTAAAATTGAAAGACAGTACTATAGTCACCCCTTCAACCCGAGTCCTACACTCCCTTGGGTTTGTGATTACAGCGGTAGTCTCATTCACGCGCATCCTGGGGCGTTTACGATAACGACGTGTGACAGGTCACTATCGGAGGAGAAATTTAGACTCGCCCGGTTCACTATTCACGTGCCCGAGTCGGTGATTGCTTGGGCCTAGTTTTGTTGTCCTTTACCTTTGATCGTTTCAATTTTTTAAAGCATAAATCATTCCTTTTGAACCCTCCATCTTTATCTCCGTGTGCCCCTCTAAGACGGTCTTGGGCAGTGCCGGCCCAATATGTGGGCAAAGTGGGCAAAAGCCACAGGCGGCCGGTCTGCAACTCAGCAATTTATGTGAGAAGTGGACAAAAAGTATAGAAATTGGAAAATGCTACCAACTTTTAACATGTATTTTTATGAAAAATGATCTTCTATACTTTTTATTAAAGGTGATTGACGTACATGCCTAACTTCAACAAACAGTACAATGAAACCACCGGACTAACAGTTTTCTTCATTACCATTAAAATCGCCACCTCATTTTAAAAAACCGTGGTTAAATTGCAAAAGCCGCACTAACGGCAATGTTAAGAAGATAATTCTGAAGCACTAAATTTGTTTCTCACATAAACTAAGGCTTAAGGAGTCACGATCAGTAAATAAATCCAACGTTAGGGGAAGCCAAATAAAATGTTCCCCTCGCTTGTAACACAGGTTGGGCAGACACAGACCTTGGGGATTCATATTATCTTGATTACTAATATGGTCTTCTTGTTCTCCAATCAACTGCCAAACGTTGAAATCTGCCACGAGTCCGCGGCATCATTAGTGAGCTCGGGTGACCGGAAGTGGCTTAAATTTATCTCCATGATTACGGTTTAGGTAGTTTGACGGAGATATTTCTCTAGCCATAATGGAGACCACCTTTTGATTTACTTTAAAACCTAATCAATTATAAGAAGCATGGATAAAATACAGTGACAATTATGACGCGTAGACTTTATTTTTATGGCTGAACTTATCAATAATTAGCTAAATCTGCATATTCAACGCTTTAACTTGGCTATTTTTTTCGTACCGTGCACTGATAATGCGGTCAAAACAAGATTTTCTTAACAATTTTAAAAATATTTATCCAGGAAGTATTAATTTTTGATTAAAAATGACTAAACAGTCAAACTACTAGCCGTCAAATTTATGTATGTACGCGATCTTTGCTTCAGAATACCTTCTTTTTTAAACGCTTCTCTAGATCGCAACAACAGTATCTAATCACATGGTACTACGCGTCTATTGTTGGCAATTATCTCGCAAAGGAGGTTCAATAGTGTTCCCAATTGGATGTATGAATTATTTACAAGTGATGCAAACTACATAATTGATTTAATATCATATTACAACACTCCTAATTTTTATAACATAATATCCAAATAATATAATATCCAAATTTAATATATAATATCCAATATAATTTAATATCCAAAACTCCTAAGAGGTAATACCTCAGTAAATAAAGTACATTTAAAAACTCAAGTTATTTGTAAATAATAGAAATCAATTTTAAATGTACATACAAATAAATACTTTTGGATTTTAGGATATGACAACAATTACCGTATGCATAAATATCATGTGTGCTCAATGTTAATTCAAGGAACTGAATTCACTTCTACTTCCCTAAAATTCACAGGAGTTACTAAAGTGAAGTGTCTGGATATTTTATTAGCATTCGAAAAAAGATATCTGCTTTTACCTTGAGGCGAAGTAGGTACGTTGAATATTATGGGTAATGCCATCTTGCTCAAACTCTTTAAACGAGAAATAAAAAAATGATTATCGAGAAGATTTGCACGGTGTGGGAGGAAAGGATGTTGATGGAGAACATCTTGGGGATGCTGAGTGATTGAATGGAGCAGAGGCAAAGAGGTATGTTGAAGGTCAATCATGAAAGAGGATATTTGGAGGTTTTAGGCCGGAGCAGGTAGAGGATCGAAATTTTTGATAGGGTGTGAGGAGGTCGGAGGTGAGCCTCACCGGAGATTGAAATGTTTGAAGGAACAGGTTTTTGCGTCCTGTATAGCATGTATAGTTAACGTGTTTTTTTCCAAGCCAACCTCACTCAAGTCTGTAGAACAGCCATAATAAATTGAATTGGAGTATGCAGCGTTCATTTATGCACACATCCAGAAGATACCGGCTATAGGGTTCAGTTCTTTTATTATCATCATCAACAGGTAATAAAGTGATTAAAAATATACATTATATACAAATGTTTTGGTGTATATTGAAAATTTCCTATCTGAGGATGATGCAATGACATTGAAGCTTAGAATGCAATTAAAGTTTTATTAATTTATAGAAAGTTGAAAATTTATTGTCGTCCATAATGTTCGTTTATCTATCAATTCTGCTTTATAATTTTCTTGACTATTACGGCATAATATGTGGACTAACCTGATACAATTTTATTTATCAGAACGTCTCCGGATTGCGTTTGAGTCTCGATTTGTTTTTATAGCTTGAACGACATCGAACGAATTTAATTGTATTTTTCATTTACTTTACAAATTAATCCAGAAATTATTTTAATTATTTGATGTGGGCAAATAAAATAATAAAGCAACGATAGAAATATTCATAGGCACTCCGAATAGTACTCGTCGAATAGCTCGTGCTTATGAAACTCCATTCTTCCAGCTTTTCATGTAATGAATAATATCTGTTTGAGGCTTTCGCAGCGCTGTTGTGCTGGTGTCTCCATGTTTTTCGGGCAAAGCTGCGTCGGTGTATCTTTACGATGATGTTTCGTAGCCAATGCAGGCCACATCTTCAGATCAAGTCCGAATGCCAAACGGTGAAAGTTGGCCTGTATATATACCGTCCTCAAGTGGGCCTTCCGTTAGCAGAGCCAATCAGCACATGTAATGAATAATATGTTCCAATATAATTCACTGTATCCTGCGGATGAAAGATTATGTAGCACGACGGTTGATTTATTTATTGTTTGATGAGGCGACCGACTGCTTGGGTAATTTCCAACATACGTTCGATGAGTAGGTTGGTGAAGGAGGGAGATAGTGGGAGATGGAGTAAGGATGGAGAGAAAACCGGCTTCGACACCTTAAACGAAAAAAGGCAGCAAAGGATTCCAATCCGAAGTACAGAGTCCTACGCTCGAAGTTCTCTCAACGTAATATTCAAGTAGGGATCGGTATTCATCTGAAAAATGGACTGTCGGGATTTGAACCCATGACCCATCGTAATGGAAGCATCTGCTCTAGCCACCATATTGACGCTATCCCCTTGTGAAGCAAGAAAAAGCGTTAAAAACTTCATTTTCTCCAAATAAATTACGTTTATCGTTTTTTCCCTCCCTTAAGAGAGTTTGAGCGAGATATCACAAATTCGCATTTGAATTTGGCCGCATCACAAAGAAAAAGGTCTCATCTTTCCAATGATATCAAAATAGCAGCGACTTTTTCGAAATATTTTCCAAGAGAATATCAGCCATTTTCCCAGGACCGTGGTACGGGTATGAACTCCAGAGAGACTTCATATTAAAAAAATGAGGGATCCATAACGCATAGATCTTGTTATAAATTTAACGGGTTGTGGTATGTAGTATTTTTCAATTAGTTTTAAATATAAATCATTTACCGCGGTAGTTTTTACAGAATCGAATAAAGAAATATTTGATACATAATTGAGAATTACGTCAAATAAAAATTAAAGTTATTCATGGCATCAATTTCAATCTCTTTCTGACTGTAAACCTTTTCTTAGGGATTTTATTGGAGCACTCCCATGGCCTCAGAAGAAATGTAAGGGAGAAAGCTTCGGAGAAAAATTCTTTGATTGGGTTTTACCTCGTAATATTTCTGTTCTCCGAATGATCCGCTTAGATGATTAAAACGAGTTGCTCGCATCGTTATGATTTGAGGGAGATGTTTTCTACTCATAACATTATTTCTCATAACATAACATAACATGGCCTCATAATTAAGAAAAAAATCTCATATTTGTAACGCTACCAATATAACAGCCATTTATTACACTACTTTTCGTGATATTAAATAAATTGACGCCGGTTTTCCTTGGGATAAAATACGGCTGTGGGCTCCAGAGACATTAATGAAAAAAACGAGGAAGTTGCGATGCACAGATCTAGTAAAATATCCGGTTTGCAGTTCGTGTACTTTCTCAGTTATTCACAAAAATAAAGTTATCTCTTGCATTTAAATAAAATCGCAAAAAAAATCTGTTGTGAAGGCTTTTTCCTGCTGAGTCGTCCAACAAATGAATCAAGTTAAAACATCAATTATTAATAGTATTAATTGAACAAAGTATTAATAAACATGCTTAATTAATTACTGCGAGGTTGAGTCTTAAACACAAAGTATTTTAATTACTATATTAGGATCCCTTTTTCAAATTTTACTGCTATCACTATTACTCCATTAATATTACTGTATTGTCCATGATTTTTACAACTGCAATTATTTTAATAATTTTAATTTTTAAAACCGAATATGGTCTTAACTATGAAGAGCGAAATATTTGTCTCCCCCTACCTTACCTACCTTACGGAAGAGGGAAGGTTCTATTTCCATAAAACCGTTTTATGCAACAACCAATGAGATCGCTCATCGCTTTGATAATCTCGTATCCATGGGAAGCCAAACAAGGAAAAAGTAAACAAACATGGCTGGAAGTTCATGGAATGTAAGCATATTGAGAGAAATAAGAGCGTAGACGTGTAAGCAAAGCCTTAGCGCCGTTGAGGGTGATCAGAAAGTAAGTAAATTAACAAAACACAGTAGTTTTAACCAAACAGTCATCCAAAAGAGAGTGCATTTATCACTTCACGTGTTCGCAAAGCGTCTCATAGATGGCAAATTGGTCAACATTACTGTTTCATGAATAATTTTACCCATGGATACTAGAATTTTAAGGACAACAGACTTCCAAATTCGGCATGATATCTTTTTTGAAGCTGCCAACCACTATTCGCCAGTTATAGAATCAGACGACCCCAATGTAAGCAAATGTAGTTTCGCTTTTTTCCATTTCGAACTGAGGTAAATTACGGCTAGTTAGGAAGCAACTAATGATTTAATCCGTCAGATATTACCATGTTAACTAAATCTGATATCAATATAATCACAGACAACCCTTACTATACGGTAACATGATGAATAAAACGGAGTACTTACATTAGCCTTAAACAAGTTGTCTGTTCTTCACACATAACATTTTTTTCTTTCTCACGGTTATGGAATACCCTATGGAGCATCTAGGAACAAAGTAAGATCTCTTACCCATTTTTAGTCGAGTAATAAATCTTTTTCTATACCTTCAATTCGAAATCCTCACAAGCCGCCATCCTTCCATGCGTAAACATAGTGACGATAGTGACAAAACGTAAACAAACTCAATCAGAAACCTCACTGTTGCCACCCAAGGTGAGTAAAGAGAATTATCTTTATTATTATTATTATATTATTTTATTATATATAATTATATCTCTTTATTCACCTTGGTTGCCACCTATTGAACGGCTTCAAAAAATGTAACCAAAAAACAATGAAAGCGCAATGAACTTGTTGGGGCTGGTTCTACCGTAAGCAAGCAAGTACATTTTACGCACGATTCATAAATTATTCAATAAAAATGTTTATAAAACTCTTTCATAGAAAATTTTACCGTGAGCAACAGGCAAAGATGGGACCACGCGGCAGAAATTCCGGAATCGGAATAATCAACGTCCTGAATTTATACTTATTTAATGCTCAATCGGCGTTCCGAATGTGTTTATTATTTCATGGAAACATGCATGATCTACAAGTGATCCTGTTTATTGGTTTAATCCGATAAATTAGTTTAAATTGGTTTGATCCCATAAATTATTAATGGCACTGGGCAGCGCAAGGTTTGGTTGAAGTGCCACAGTGTCTGGATTTTTTGCTGTTAACGTGTTCTCTTCGACCTTAAGCTACATTTCACCGAACATTTTAAAAAATCCGGAGTAGTTAATTTCCCATAACAAATATTAATTTTACATTTAAAAAGTGGGATTTTTTTAGACAATTTAAACGATCTTGCAGGTCGTGGATGTGTTTTGTTAAACACCAATGGATACATGACTGCCGTTCGGGTACTTAAAAGAGAATTTATATGAATGCCTCCAATGTCATATTTTTGTCTATTAGAGTTTTCTTGAAGCTGAAGTTTGAGCGTGGTCTCAATTATTCATCTGAGTTCTCGAGTTGGCATAAAATGGAATATTTCGATCGTGTGTAGGGCTCATTAGAGTATTTGTCGTATCCGAAGGTTACATTCATGATTATTCACTTGTTTCGTACTTGAGTATTCTTTCTTCCATTTGAGCATTCGCCACTTACTAAATTCAGTGTCTCATTTATTCAGCCAGTTAGCAGTATGTTAATCTACCGACTCGTCCATCCATCAGAGTACTCAACTAAGGTATACATACATCTGGCATCTGGCCCAAATTACACCGTTTGAGACCAAAATACTTCACCCGGAAGTGGAGTACACAGAGCAGAGTAGTCAAAGTAGCTCATGAATTGTCCTACAATGCTTAAATATATAGCTGATGCCAACAGCCGCCAATCCCAAGTTGTGCAGGCCGGGCTTTTGTGTTATCAGCAGATGATATTTTTGGTAAATATCCATGAATCATGTTAACTGATAACGTTGACATCGTACCTTGTATCGGCATCAATTTATTTTTCCTGGAATTTGATCCTGAACTCGGGAAATCAGGCCTTATACGCCGTCAGTCGGCCCCGGATTTTGCCTTCTCTCATTCTCCTTTTTATAAAGTGTCAGGGCTGTGTTTACTGGGCCGGCTGCTCCTTGCCGTTGTTTTACAGAGTCTACCTAAATGTTGTGCCAATTCCCCAGCATAGGCAGTCAATCGTTCGCCGAGTGAAATAAATACTATTATATAACGTGGTATACTTCTCCATGGACAAAATCACCTTTTACTTTTGGGTTTTTTCTTCGGTTCCGCATAGCTGCGAAGAGCTTTCGTGCCAGATAAAATACACAGTCATTTTCTCCTACCTCCGAGATTATCTAACGTTCTAATTGCGCATCATGCCAGTCTTAGCCCTGATATCTCTCCTTCATCCACGTCTTAATTATTTGAGTTTACTTCTGCAATCCTTTTTTATATTGAGGTACAGGATTTATTTTATATTCAGGAAGGTTGTTTCCTTCAATCATCTCCGATCGTGGAACTAAAAATCATCTCATATATTATAATGCCTTCCATTTTTAACATTATTAGGTTTCCGAACCATGCCACTGTGATTTCATTTTAAAGTCATCACATCTTCGATCTAATGCACAAAAACCCTAGTAGCCATTGCCATTTTATTTTATTGCCATTGTAATTTTGATAGTAATTTCTCTACCAATATTTTGCCTGCTATTCCCATATTCCTCCTAAATATACCGGCAAGAATTCTTGGAGTGGGAAGGTTGATCTTTATTCAATTGTACCTGGAAAAGCCTGCAGGATAGCTAGCGAAACAGAGTGTACTAGATCAATCAAGATCAAGACGCGCCGAAAAACCCGGATACCGAAATATCAACCCTTCACATGAGCCCCGTGGTAACTTGGTCAAAATTCTAGGAGTGCATCACTTACAACGACGAAGTGTTTCAATGTTGACATTAACAGTAGACTTTTGAGAACAATTTATCTTGAGAACCTGATATTTCAATTTTCCCTCGATATAGCTCGGTGTCTCAGCGTTACCTGAAATGACAGCCTTCCCACGGATGACTGGCTTGCTAAAGATTGATCAAATGCTGATTCAACATGCTTGGTCACCTCCTCGCTTATTTCAGATCGCAGCCCTTTCACTTTCCAATGGGCCCCATCCGTGTTTCCTCTCCGTTAACTTTCTTATTCTGGGTTGCTACAGTCCTGGAGAACCTGGAAAAGTCGTGGAAATTTAAAACTGACATGAAAATCCTGGAATGGCCTTGGAAAATGGGATTTTAGACTGTAAATTTGATTTACGAAGTCTGAGTACGATTGTTTTCAATACTACTACATTTTTAGACACTGTTTGTTGGTGTGTAGACTTGAGATTTTTTTATCATCTTGCCGGAATGGGACATTGAAAATCTTATTTGCTATCCCCTAAAATAAACTTTTCGGCCTTATTCTTGAAACTCATGCTGAGGAAGATGGAATATTTTCTCATCTGAATTTGCACTGGTAATTTGTACCCCTAAGTGCGGCCGATACCTAAGAATAATACACCTTTTACAATAAAAGAATACGATTTTCTCGTAGTGTGATACAAGCGGTGCCTCGTTGGAAAACTTTATTTCCTCAAAGTTCATGCACTAATATGTCGTGCTCCACTTCTTGCTCCTTTTAAATGAACGCTATACAAAGGAATTTACACCTGTAAAACTTAAAATGCTTTTCCTGAAAAAACCTGGAAAATTCCTGTAATTTCTTATCTCTGGGCTCTGTTCCCTATTATTACAACCGTTATTATTATTTTTTTCATTCTACTACGTTTCCCTCACCCTCTCGAATAAGTATTTAATAAAATTCTCTCTGTAGCTTCCCACCAAACCCCAGATTAACCTCTTCTATTCCTTATTTGTTGTCCTACGACCTCGTTGTCACGTCTTTTTTGGCCCGTTGCTTCCAGATGACCTTATCTGCTCTTTATTTTGCAGCTGTAGTCAACTTTTTCAAAGATCCTCCTGTCCTTACTTTTCGTTCCCATTCTGTTTCTTTTTCGCTTCGAATTCGATCCAATCATTAGTGACATCTCATCTGCGTCTACATCTATGAAGTACCGTGCAAGCCGACACTAGGGTGTGTGGCACGGGGTGATTCCACATCAGGCATGCAGCACTCGTCCCAGTGCAAATCGGTACCTCACACGCTCCCCGGGCCGCTAGGAGCGGACCAAAAATCAGTCAGGAGAACAGTGCAGGCATATATTCCTTTTTATCCCAATGTAGTTATAAAGCTCAGTTCTCGGGATTCCCTCAGCGATTTATTGTCCTGCGATGATGGCAGTTACTCCAGATGTCCTGCTGGTGTCTTCAGGTCAGGTTTGATGATACAAGTTTCCTATACCGTCCCGAAAGTCGTCATCAAAAGATAACGAAACGCGGAGGGAATCCCGAAAACTGAGCTTCATACGTTGAGATGCCGTGGAAACCTGAGAACCAACATTCCAATTGAAGCATTACTTTCCCATTGACTTTCCCCCCTCGAACTTGACACGCTTATTAGCTCTAGGTTTATCCATAATTGCTAAATCGTGACACGAATCTACTAACTTTCCCTCTGGCATAGAGTAGGAAATGGACTTACTATGCTTGTGTCTAGCCATTATTTTAATATAACTGTTATATTCCGGAAATTTCCATGGATCTCTTCAAGGAATAATGTACCAAAAAGGACTTAGCTAGATGTTGGGCAAAAACCTTTTCTCCTCCGTGATCGTGCATTGCTACTAACCCATAATGCCCTACTTAACTCCCATCTCGGTGATTTTGTGCTATTGCTCAGCTCTTTTCCCTCCGAGATCGCCAATTATTTTCCCGAAGTGTCATCACTGCTATTTTACCAGATATTAGAAGTCCTCTATGTTGTTCCACCGTAAGAAATGGCTTCAGGGTTTGACTCTTTGGAATTTCTGTATGAACTATAGAAATAAAAGTTGAAATTTTTAATTCCTCTTAAAATGTTTTGAATGGAGCGTGGTGGCCTAGTGGGTAGAGTGCTTGGTGGAATTTTAGGTTCACCTTAAAGGCCGTTTTACACGGGGCACGAAATTGCACAACTTCAAACTGCATTTTTTTCAATCGGGCGTGCAGTCATTTTCGAATTAGAGCTGGGGCCATTTTGCCATCTCGCGTTCATGCATTCGCGCATGCGTTCTTGCAATTCACAGCTTTACACGATGCAATTTGAAATGCACGTTCGTACGTAGATGAGATTGTGCAATTACGTACCCCGTGTAAAACGGGATTAAGTGATTAATAAATGCCTTCAGTTGAGTTTAACATACATATTTTTATTTCTATATTATACCTGTCGAATTATTGAACAACCATGGGCTGTGACGAATTAACACATTTGGGGGCCTATAGGTAGTACAAGCAACGGGGCCCACGTTAATAAACAAGTCGCAAGAGAAGAACGGGGAAAAACAATTCTCAGGGCCCCTCCGGGGCCTCCAGACCCTCGGCGCCCATTAGAACTGCCTACTTTGCCTTACTGGTAAACCGGCTCTGACCATGTGGATAGCTCTCTACGCTCTTTTAATACCAAGCTTCTTATTCATGTGCATACTTCCTTCTTTAGTTCTGAACACTCCCTATTCCGCAATAAGTGCCGATTTATTTTATCATCCTGCCCCTCATACCATGCTCAATCCCATCGAACAAGTGTTTTTTTATGCGTCTATACACCCTATTTTCTTAATTCTTCCATTCTCAAATTCTCATCCATGTATCCGTCAATATATGTTGCAGGAATGTTCCCTATGATTTTCTCTTAACGATCGTGCATATTTTTCGACCTTATTATTTCTGTGATCACATGTATTGGGAATGCAATGGATTTAGTTGGGTCCTAGTTAATTGTCACTGATAAAAAGAATTATTCCCCCCTTCTAAATCATTTACTCATTCCCTTAATTTCTTCTTAGTGATTCCCTTCTCCAATGTGACTCTCAAACCATCTATAGTCAGTAACCCTTGTTATCCTTCCAGAAGCTCAAGCTACCTTCCAGTTTCTTTCCACACTACATTGCGTGCCTTACTTTCCCAATTTTCTCATTTTCACTTTCTCGACATCATTATAACATTGCATTGTTTATTGTTTTAATGGCTGCGGATTCATTGCCTTTTTCCTCTGATACGTTTACATGACTTCGGATGGAAATTATCCGCGGTGGTTTAAACATTTCTCCTGCCATGTGTCCCAGTAATTGTGATTGTTTTTTTTCTCCTCTCCACTATTTTGTATTAATCGTGCCTTTATAATTTCCAATGAGAGCATGAACATTACGAAACAGCGCTCTTTAAGAAAGAGAAGATTCCCAAGAAACGGTCAAGGAAAATGTGATTTATTTTAATTTATTTGCTTATTCATACAGGATCTTAGTCCCTGAACGAAGTGCCATAAGAAACCACATTTCAGTTTACTTGGCACTGCTAAAGCATTAGCACAAATCCAAAGCAAAGAGTTGAATAGGAAAATCCCCTCCTCTCTCTCTCCCTAGGTATATACAAAGTTCATAGTTTAAAGTAGAATCAGAGATTATAAAAAAACAGCATGACACTATCTTAAGAAACATCATCAGCACATAATTCACCTCTGCCCTCTCCCCCCTCCTTTTCCCTATCCCCCCCCCCTTTCCATGGCTGGTGTTCTAACCCCCTGCCACTCGCCTTTGCGGTAGGTCGAAGGGTAGTGTGTAAGTGTTGATATTTTAACTGGAGAACTGAGTAATAGATACCTTTTCTATTATAAGGAAAAATACAACGTGAAAAAGGCATTATAGTATTGAAATGAAAGCAAAAGATTGATCGTTCCCCATAGTTATTAAAATTTCACGAAGTTTCTCCTAGGAGACAACGAATTTCATAACCCGTAGAAATTTCTAAATTGGAGGGAAGAAGACTGATAGATGTCTTGAACATGCGGGGCATGTGCCAGAGAAGCTCAAAGGGAATAAATGCGTTCATAAGACGACAGGCTAGAGTTGAGGGCTGTAGTAAAACAATCTCAGGACTGAATGTATAACGATGATGACTATCTCTGGGGTGGCCGCCGTCTTATGATCAGATCCCAATCCGTTCGGTTCCCTGATTGGGTGATGCCCGCATGAATCACTTTGGCTCGCTACTTTCGGTCCATCAAGCATGATGACTTTGCCCGGAGCAGTCAACGTTGCCACCGCCAGTAAAAATCTAGAGGTCTGCGTAACTCGTCAACCAACCCAGTGCTTCAAGGTAGTCGTCCTTGATAAGGGCCGATAATTCCAGACTCAACGGACAATTACATTAGTCCTTTGCCAAGCTCTTCAATTTTATCGTGTTAGTGATCTGAACTGGGCTTCCACTGATTATTGGCCTCTGCAATTCCCTGCGCGAACTGGAATTCTTAACCTCATTAATTGCCTCATCCATCCTCTGTCTTAAGCATTTTTGAGTTCCTAAGGTTAAGGCATTCATTACTGAGACTTTTTCAGCCGATACAAACAGTCTAATCTTGTAAACTTTGTATTTCATCTACCTTTTCCTCAAATTGGGAGAAAAAAACGCATCTTTTACTGATTTTTATTATTTTAGGTACAATATATCAGTGTAAAGATACGTTTATATTTTTCGCTTCGAAAATTAATTTCTGCATAGTCAAACCTTCTATTGAATTCCTTATTTTATAAGGATAATCATGTTCTCATTTTCTAGTATTATTCAGTGAAAATCATTGAACTATTAAGTTCTTTAAGTTACTGCGTAAGTTTTTAGGTTCTCTTCAAATTTTTAAAGTCGTGAATTTACTCTGAATTTTGGTACTTTTTACTCTTTGTATACCCGTGTTTCCCTTTATTTACATGGTTTCATTTTACATGGCTTTATTAAACTTGCCACCTCTGTTTGTTTGGGTCAAATCTTAAACAATATTTCAACCACTTCCACGAAATAGATTTTCTTGAAATATTTCCCACTTGTATATTTTGAATGAAAATACGATTATCTTCTCGTTGAAACAAATTAACTCCAAATTTAGAGATTAATTTAACACAAAAATTCGTTCCATTCTATTTCATTTAACATTATATTCATATAACAATAAATAAACATATAAAGTTTTCAATAATTTATTAATAGAATAACATAAATAATTGAATGGAAATTGAGGCAAAATTATTTAATAGTAGAAATTATAAAATAAAATAAAAATCTTAAAAAACATGGTTTTGTGAAAAAATGTACAAAAAATTCGGAAAATGACTGCTTAATATATCAGCTTAAAAATTATTTTTAAGCTGACATCATTTCCTACAACATGTAGAACGTGATAATGTGTAACTAAAAATAAAACCATGGGGACTCAACCAAAACTTGTGATATAAAGGACGCCATTACTATAAGGATAGCGTGGTAAAAAGTCAGCATTCCAATTTGTTCTGGACCAGAAATTTCCTACAAGCGAAGATCGCTTCAACCTAAAAAGCTATTGGTTGAATAGTCATTTGTATCACACATTTTAATCACCACTTGAAATAACCGCCAAGCGAAACTTGCCTCACCCTTTTCGGTAATTGTTAAAAAAAGTACTTAAAACAAGTTGTGATTAGAACTGAGGTGTTTCCGGTGAAGTCATTTGTACCTACATGGTTTTATTTTTAGTCACAAATAATCACATTCTACGTGTTGTTGCCCAGTAGGGACAGGTAGGGTGGAAAAATATTCTCTGCTTTTAGTTCATTTTTTAATAAAACTATTTTTTTATTAATTTTATATCAAAATTAATTTTTTTCCTTTATCTTAAGCATCGTAAATACTTAGTGACTATTATCATATGATCGATAAAAATATCCTAAATTATGAATTTCCATGCACAAAGAAAATGTATTATGCATTGTAGACACTCGTAACGTTTCGGGCAACATTTGATGACATTCTGATATACTTATTAATGTATTTTCATTACTGTCCGACTCTATATGTACTGCAATAAGTGCTGCTATGAATTTCATGATTATTATGTATTATATATATATATTTTCACTGAGTGCATGGGAAACTCATAATTTACCCAGCTGTTAATGTGATACTTGCATTAGAATATTTTCTGCCCAGTGATGTTCATTATGCATTCACCACTTCATAAAAAAACAAGCGAATTATTTAATGTTACGATGTTCCCTTGCGATAGGTGGGATAAAATAATTAAACAGGACATCTGCTTTAAAATATTTTTACGATTGATGTTGATGATTGATAGTGACGTAACGAGGGAAAGGTTGGCCTAAATCGCGCGATGAATTAACGAATCACTGTGACGGGAGTCAAAGTAACGGGATAACTCGTGTAAGAGCTTTTTATGTAATAGCGCCCTGTAACAGCTTTTATGTAACCGTATTCGTTCTGTTGACTTTGTTGGGTTTTCGCAGAGAAGCAGTTATGGAGTTTGTGCTCTCCAAGGTGGAAATTCTCCTCCGGGTTAGGTCTTGCAAGACTAGTCCGGTCTACTACGAGACGTGCCGCTACATCTTTTGTTTGTAATGCAACCCTTTCGATATTCTGTAACTATGTCTCGCATAGTGATCACTAGTGAGGTTTCAATGCATCTTATCGGCCCGAATATGGTGCCAACCCAATTTTTGTGCGACCACAAGTATTTTGTAGTAATATTTGTAAGAACGGGAGGACAATTAAATTTTCATTTTTTAACCCCATTCAATGCGGATGCCTTGAATTCAAGGCATCCCGTGCAAGCCAGAGGCGCGGATGCCTTGAATTCAAGGCATCGGCCCGTTACATTTCTCGGTTTTCCCTAGTTCCAAAGCGTCTGCGCTGACACTTGCACCTTCCTCCAGCGTCTTAGTCTTGCTCTGGGCACACGTGGATGAGGTTCGTTCTTTTCTGGATGTATTTTCGTTTTATATAAATAAACGCAAATAACCCTTCAGCGTGGGAATAAATGTCATGTCAACAGGTCAGTATTGAATGGGTTAATTTATTTTTTAATAACTCCTCAAGATGATTTTTCATACAATGTAGCATCGTAAAATGAACACCCAGATAATGTACTATGTATCCTCTATAAGTGTATGCGCTGTAACGCATGCAAAAACGAGCAACACGAACTTATGACTTTAAATGTTCTAGTATGCACTCGACTATAGAGCAAATATGACTAGCCATATATCGCTATTTGGTTATATCGGAGATTATACATTTGGTTGTATCGGAGAATTCGCATAATATTTGGGAACAATATGTAGCTATATATGTAAAGTGATGCGCTCAGGTTCGAGATAAGAAAACATTCTTTTACTTTCTTCTAAATTATCAGCGTTCGTTGAAGGAATTGGGATGGGCCTTTTTTTCAAAATACTCAAGTGTATGTAGCCACTTTGTTGAGTAATTAACACAAGGGCATAAGGACTAATCCTCATAAAAAAATTTATGGAGCTAACATTTTTTATACTAATTGTAGCAACATTTGACTCTTGTCTGATGTAATACTGATTGGCTTCTAGAGAAACAAAAAAAAACAGAAATTACTGTGGTTTTGGTTTGATTGATATTATATTTTAAAGAGTTGATTATGTGAATGACTGTCTTGGAACAAGGGCTGATATAATTTCTAATATATGATTTTTTTCCGCACTGATACAGTTCCATGTCAATTATGAAAGGTATTTCTTTTTATTCCTTCTTGAAATAAAATCGCTCAGCTTTTTTCCTATAGTGCTGGTTGTACGGCTAGAAGGCGTTCCATAAGCAAATGGTAACAGTTCATTACATAATACTTGTGCCTTGAGACAATTCCCGGACGAGACTTCATGGCACTCGTTCAAATTTATCTGAAAATAGTAAATTAAGAACCATGCTGAAAGTATAAACCTGTAACTGTGGTCCTAAAAGTGGTCTATCAATACTTTCCAGTGTTAATAATGTCTCCGGGGTAATTGGTGTTCATTGGAAAAAAGGTTATGAAAAATCTGTGTTATGATTAATATATTGTTGCGTAGTTTCTTACATTTTGACGTTTCATACCTATATGAATTTTTTGTAATTTTTTATCCAGAATATTTTTTCTGATGAGTTGTTCTCGGGTTTCTCGCCGGGTTAGGATTTCCATGATTTCCAGGCAATCATGGAAAGCCTAACCCGGTGGAAAACCCGAGAATAACTCATCAGCATTATTCGCCGGGAAAGCCTAAAACCATACATCAGAATATATTTTTCAATGTTTTCAATTTAGGTTAGATGGCCAACAAACTTCGTTTGTTTCATTCGAAAATACAGATTATAAGATACGTTTCAGTGAATAATTAGCTGCGACAATTACACAATCAAAACACCATATAAGAGTCCTTTGGGTTTTTCTTTTATGATTGGGATGAGGGGACCGATAAAATGTTTAGAAGCGTTTGAAGAAGTTATCTATTAGAACTGCCGGAGTTCTCCCTACCTCAACGACTGCCAAGGGGCCCTATTTTAGGATATACAAATATTTAACCCCTTTTTCTTGTTTAATCGAAAACTAATGGCCGTAATTCTGAGAATAAACTTAGTGGTGATAATAGTTTAAATATATGGTAAAGCTGGTATCTTTATCCTTGGAATTATTTTATAAAACTATCAATGTTATCTTTAAAAACAAATAGATGCAATTATAAACAATTCAAACACAATTGCATGCAGTTTTGGCAGGGTTTTCTAAATTTTCCAAGGAAGTAGTGTAGAACTTGCATTAACAATAATGGTATACAAATGCAAAACTGTCATCATTATTATTATTATTTTAACTATAAAAATATTTCAAATACAATTACAGAGTATGCCTACGTGCGCTTCACACATGTTTTTCGTATTTTTCCACAACTAAACGTGTTTTTGGCATGATCTGCATTTATCTAATGCTTATTTTGTCGAGGTGTTCAAGATATATTCCAGTTTCTTTCCACATTACATTGCGTGCCTACTTTCTCAATTTTATTATTTCTCTTTAAGTTACTACATAAGTTTTTAGGCACTTTTAAAAGTGTTAAAATCGTAAAATTACTCTGAATTCCGGTGAATCATACTCCTAATAAACCCGTGTTTCTCCTATTTTTCTATTGGCTTCGTAAAAACTCGGTGACATTTACCACAAGTACCATAAATATATCCTATAGTATGAATTTCCAAGCATAAAGAAAATTTATTATGCATTGTACAATATACATACTCGTGACGTTTTGGGCAACATTTTATGAATGACCTATATCCGATCATTAAAAAAAACACCTCTACTTCCTTCCTCCTACTCTCATGTTCCAAAGTTTCCTATAAGTGTCCCTCAAACCTGCGAGACATTCTAAAATCTACTAGACCCTTCCTCCAATCCACGGCCCCTCCACCACTTTCCTCAACCTGCGAACGCCTTAGGTGCAAATGCTGCTCTCTCCTCCGCCCTTCTGCCTACCCCTTCCCTAAAAGATCTTCCTCTACGGCAGATTGTACCACCAGCAACATCATCTACCGCCTTTCCTGTAATTTCTGCTCTGCCTTCTACGTGGGAAAATGTACCTCCCCTCTCAATATTTGCATGAATAAACACCACCATGCCACCAAAACTCCACCTTTTCATGATCCCATCCACAAACATTCCACCTCCCACTCCCAAACATATGACAATTGTTTTTCACTAGACAGAAGCCCTTCCCGAATCTGCCGGTAATCTTGATGTGAAAAATCGAGAGTATGCTCATATTTGGGTAACAATGGCATTCGAAAAGCCCGGGCTAAACCTAGCCCACTAAAAATAATAGCCCAATAGCCACCTTTCTCTCCCCACCACTACCCATTCGCATTTACCCCCCCCCCTCCCTCTCTGCCCTTTCCTCCCCAAGGGAACAGAGCAGGTTAGAGATGGGAAAAATTTCTCAGTAATCGATTAATCGTATCATATGATGTGTCGGGATATCGATCGTGTCGGGAGAATCGATTCAGTACAAAAATCGGGAAGGCATAATCGATTATGAAGAATCGGTAAATAATCATATGATTTTTCTGTGAAGTTCGTAGCTTCTGTGACGAGCAGAAGAATCGGAAGAATCATACGATTCATGTCAAGCCTGTGAAGGATCGTCAAGGATGAGCATCGCTCTGCGCATGCCTGACGGGTAGCATAATCGGTTATTTGAAGAATCGGTAAATAATCATGCGATTTTTCTGTGAAGTTCGTAGCTTCTGTGACCAGCAGAAGAATCGGAAGAATCATGCGATTCATTCAAGCCTGTGAAGGATCGTCAAGGATGAGCATCACTCTGCGCATGCCTGACGGGTAGCATAATCGGTTATTTGAGAATCGGTTAATAATCATACGATTTTTCTGCGGATATATTTGTGACGGATGGAATAATCGTAGACTCCTGTGGAGGATCGCCGAGTATGCGAAGCGGAAAGCGATGCGCCCCGATTTTTGAAACGAAGGGTCTGTTGAAATTATTTCACGGTGTTGTATGATTGTGGTGAAATCATTATATTCAGTGATATATAATTATGGTCTCTGACTGAAGTAAACGATACTGTGAAGTGACGTGGGAATAGAGAGCTGTATATAAGGAGTTGATTTTTGTGCATTTGTGTTAAATAACCTAATTGAAAAGAGGAGAATAGTAGGTGACTAATCAAGGTTATTGTAAAGGTTCTGTAAAGGAGAGAGGTATAGACAAAATGGGAATGTTATAGGTGCCTGGAATACAGTAAAAAATATGTCTCCATATGTAATACTTGGCATAGCTCTAATTCACACTCAACATGCTGCAAAATTTACAATGAATGTAATTTACATTGATGATGTGACTGCTCAGTGATGATGATACTTGAGTTATAAATATATATATATTTATTATTTCGACAGAAATGGTAACTTATGTTGTCAATCATATATATAATGTACCTAGTTCTTCTATTTTTTCAAAAAATTAGCTTAGTATTTCAAAGTATATGTTTTCTCGACATCTTATACTTCATGGTGTAAATATCAGGAGCATTAATACTCCTAAATTAGGTCAAATATTATTAGCGTTATCCTTGAAATGAAGCTGTCTGTCATTAAGAGTCATAAACGTTTTACCTCATCTCTCGTTAAACCACATGCATCTGAGTCATATTTTTTATCTGCGGCGTTTTCACTCGTCTTCTTTCAGATTTTGCAGTCTTGCCATCGCAGTTCAAACTTAAAATGCAAAAAATAGCTTTTTCATGGGCTATTTGAATCTTTTTATTTTTAAACTATTCACTGGCAGTTGCGAAAAAAATCATCAAAGTTCTAAAGCCGATTATTTTTCCCCTCGGTAAATTTTCAAATTACACCAATCCCGCCGATTTTTTTCTGACGGTCATAATCGGGATTGAATAATCGATTCAACGATTAAATCGTCCACCCATAATTGATCTAATAATCGAAAGAATCGGAAGCAAATAATCGATTATGATGAAGAATCGATTTTTTTCTCCCATCCCTAGAGCAGGTTCTTCAGTCTTCTACCACCGACGATGACGGCTTGACCGTCGAAACGTCCTTAAGTATTCTTTTGTAAGTGTCCTTTTTGCGTGTTTATATGTTAGTTTATTGTATCGCTATTTTATTTATACATGTACGAGTATGTATTTACATATTTATAAATATAAAAAGAAAAGGAAATAAATATAAAAGTATAAGCTAGCAACAAGGCGTTGAGGTGGGGGAAGGATAGGAAAGTAAATCAGGGGACACTCACTGGCAGATGATCCATGACGACACCGGTGTCCACTGCTTAGGGTAGTTTACGGGCTAAGGACCCTTCTTCAGCTGGAGGAGATAACTACTAAGGAGTGTCACACTAGAGATGAGAGTACAGGGTATGTCTTGATACGGGGTTGGTTGTTGGGGAAAGGGGAAAGGGTTGGTGAAGATGGAATGAATAGTGATACGCTCAGGTTCGAGATAAGAAAACATCCTTTCACTTTCTTATAAATGATTTGGGTTCTTTGAAGGAATTCAGATTGACGTTTTTTTTCGAGATACCCAGGTGTATGTAGCCGCTTTGTTGAGTAACTACCAGTACGGGCATAATACTAATGCTTATGAATGTCTTTTTTTAATAGAGCTAATATTTTTATAGCAGTTGTAGCAGCATTTTACTTTCGTATATTGTTATTATGATAGACTACTTGGGAAACCACTGAGAGAACTGAAATTACTGTGGCTTAAACTGAATTTATACTTTAAAGAGTTTATGATGTGAATGTCTGTCTTTGAAACAGGGAACATAGATATTATTTCCAAGTTATGACTTTTTCTGCACTGATACAGCTCCATGTCAATTATGAAAGGTGTCTCTTTGTTTTCTTCTGGAAATATTACCACTCTATTCCTATAGCGGTGATGGTACGGCGAGTCGGGCGTTCTCTAAGCAATTGGTAACCGGTCATTACATAATACGTATGTGTGCATTGAGCCAATGCTGAATGCTGCTCAGCGAGGCTGAATTGATGCATGACTATGTTGTGAAAATGTTACACACAGTAACTACTTTGTAGCGGTCATTGAGGCAAGAGCCTTATGTGGCTGAGATACTGAAACCGGTTGGGGAGTGAGTATCGAAGTGACTTCATCATTGGCTGGAGCCCTAAATACAATTCAAGGAGGCCGATTCGCCTTTTTGAATTCCCAAAGAGCGCCTTAATTTGAAGTTAGTATTACAGCATATGAGTGGTTCTAAAGATACACTATACCTACGTATTTATCTAGAACTTTACTGAATAAAAACAATTCACATTTGTCTGAAAATACTAATTTAAGAACATGCTATAAGTATAAACCTGTAATTGTGGCCCAGAAAATGGTCGCTAAAGACTCTTTAATGTCGATAACGGCTTGGGGTTAATTGGGGTTCGATTGTAAAAAAGACTATAAAAAAATGGTGATATAATGAAAAACTAAATATTGTTGATTTATTTCTTACATTTTGACTTGCCATACCTTTTATCATTTTACGTGCTCGTTTGGCCAGTAAACATATTTTTAACATTATTTTCAATTAAGGTCAGATCCCCAAGACACTCCGTTTGTTTCATTTGAAAATGCGAGGTGCAAGACACTTTTCGATAAATAATGAGCAGCATAAAATACACAATCTAAAACCCATAAAAGTATCTTTAGGGTTGTCCTATTATGAATACGATGCCGATAAAAAGTTAAGAATATTTTGAAGAGGTTTACAGTCTAAAAACCTTTGGGACCGCTTGTCAAGAGTATTATTCTTTTCCTTGATATATTAGTCATAAACGTTGAATGTCAGTTGTTCAATAGTATATAATCGTTGGACAAAAAGTGAGTGAAGTCCTCCTAGTGAATCATCGTCAACATCATTAGTAATCTATTAGAAGAATGGTTTGCAGCAGCTCTACATTCCACTCTCCTATCTGCCAACAATTCACTCCTACATAATTATTTACTTTTATGCCCTTAATTTTCTTGATGTATATTCCATTCTTGGTCTCCCTCTATAATTCTTCCTTTTTATTTCTGCTTCCAATATTGTTTTCATTGGGCTGCTATGTCGCAAAATGTGTCTAGTAAGTTTGTCTCTCCTTCTTTGCAGTGTTCATTATGCCTCTTTTCTCTCCAGGTTTTCTTCGGAATTCTTCGTCACTGGTTCTTTCCGTCCAATTTATCTTCATCAATCTTCGGTAACACCACATCTGCATAGCTTCCAATATCCCTTTGCTCTGCTGCTGTCATTGTCCAGTCTTCACTAACATTTAAGAGTATCCACCAAATATATTTTTTTACATTGGTTGTAAAAAATCCTGAGGAAATATATCACTTATCCTTTCAATATTTCCTCTCTCATATCATATAGGATTCAAAACGAGAGGGTTAGCTCGATAGATGTGTACAGTGAAGTCTCCGTTATCCATGGTAATGTGGAATGAGAACTTCTTTGGCTAGGCAAAAACTCGGACAATTAGGAAACTAAGGGTTATAGAATACACGGCTCTGTGGCAATATACTAAGGCTCGGAAAATACGCAATATAGGGAAAATGTGCGAGCATAATTTACGACAAGAATCAATTCTTTACCATATTTCAGGTTCACATTATGCCATATTTGCGGTACTGTAAGGATGGAATAGATTGTAAATCCCTGTATACATGGGGTTGGACTGCGTTGACGTATCCAGACGTTCGTTTACTCGAGCTGAACTGTCTACGTTCGACCACTGAAAGAGGAACTGTGCCCCAGAAAATACGAAAATCCCTTAAATCGGAACTCAGATAATTGAGACAGTACTGTATATGGGCTTCAGCGCTGGAGAACCAAATTGGAATAACGTGATACTTCAGCCTCCTCGTGTCCCTCTTGAAGAGGTTCGGCTGCAACTGTGTGAGTCAAAACAAAATCTGAATTCCAACTTTTCTCTTGTACTGTTTAATAAAGTTATTGCTTTTACTTATGGCAGTCCTTTGCAATTAGTATCTAAACATGACTATTTCTTTTGGCTAAATAAACCGACATTTCAATTTATATAACTTATGTCGACTTCTGCCTCTGTAGTTATTTGTTAATGACTCAAAAATTAAGATTGATTGATAACTATGCGAGGATTTGTTTTTAAATTTCCCTTCAGGATGATTTTTCATACTATGTAGCATCGTATGAAAGCCCTTTTTGCACTAATGCTCTATTTAGCGATTATAAGTGGTCGTACAGTAACGCATGTAGAGATGATCTACACACACTTAAGACTTTAAATATAATAGTATGCACTCGAATATAGTACGAATATGGCTTACCTCTTGGTTCTATCGGAGAATTCACATTATATTCAGGACAATACGAAGCTGTTGCTGTGGTCAACAGTGTTCGATTTTTAAAAATGTGATGTTGAAGGGGGTAGAATTAGTGATGCGCTCGGGATCTAGATAGGAAGTCATCCTTTCGCTTACCTCTAATTGATTGTGGTTAACTGAGGGAATTCAGATTGTTTTTTTCCAGGCCAAGAATAATATAAAGCAGCTTTGGTGAGTTATTAGCGTTACGGGCATAAAACTTATACTCAAGGAATATTTTAAAAATAGAAATAACATTTTTACATTATTTGTAGCTATAGTTAGTTCCCTTGTGGCTGTTGTTATCCTGATAGGCTTCTAGAGAAACGACAGTTAGAACTGAAATTACTGTAGGAAATCGTTTTGGGTGTAGGTTTTTGGAAGTCTTTCGTACAAAGAAAGTTTTCCAAAGTTTCGGGTCAGCTTTAACCACATGTCATTTTATTTTCCACGACCACGGTTTCGCTACAGAGTAACATCATCAACAAAGTCATATAGACATAATCAGACACCTCTGTTGCATTTGATTTCAATATGTATCTATGATTTTGTCTTACGACCTGATGACGTTCATTATAGCAAAACCATGGACGTGGAAAATAAAATAACATGTGGAAAACGCTGTGTCAAAACTTCGCCAAACTTTCTTGGTTGAAATGAAAAATTTGCACAGATTTTACGCTATAATAGTTGATTATGTGATTGGCTGTGTTTTTTGAGCGACAACTTATATTTATAAAATGTGATGGTACCGGGTTGATACAGCTCCATGTCAGAATTGGTGTAACTAGTGGTTTCAGGCGTAACTTGGTGGAATTTGTTAACATATTAATGATAACTGGTAACTTTGTGATACCACTTATATTTATTTGAAACCAAATAAAGGTATGTAGAATCACAAAGTTATTTATCATTATCACGCATTTATCATTATCCATGTCAGAAATTATGAGTCCTTTTTTTCATTATTCACATCACTCAGCTCTGTTCCTATAGCGGTAGCTAAACGGCAAGAGGGCGGCAAAAGGGCGAATTCCCTTAGCAAATGTTAACCGGTCATTAGGTAATGAGTGTATTGAAGCAATGATTTTACAAGGCTTATCGGCAGTGTTCCTGCGAGGCTGAATTGATGCATGGCTGTGTTGTGAATATGTTACACAAAGTAATTACTTTGAAGTGGTCAGTGAGGTGATAGCCTTATCGGACTAAGGGGACATTCAAGTATTACGTAAGGCAATTTTTACCACTCTTTAACCCACTCCCCTCATGCAAGACAACGTAAGATTTCACGAACTCTCCCCTCTCAATAATGTAAGTTAACAGACATTTTTGAAACCATGGATTTAGTAAACAATGGGGGATTCTGTCAAAATGCGCAAAACTGACCTCATCACGGATATCGATCACTGTTTTTGATATTTCGCGATTCGCTGTACGCACAACTCGTAAAACATGTTATCTTTGAAAATCTGACATCTCCAAACTAATGAACGCAACGAATTGGTTGTACGTTTTTCTATAGTTTAGCATTTATTCAGGCGTGCCGCCGTGGCGCGGTGGTGAACCTAAAAAAGAAGATTTTTCCTGCGAAAATAATTTTAAAAAGTGATAAAAATACGAATTCAGAAGTGTCTTATATCTTTCGTAAGACTGTCTCAGATCCCCTCACCCCCCTATGTAATACAAATTAAGGAAATCCCTAACCCACTCTCTCCCAAAAACGTCTTACGTAATACTTGAATGGCCCCTAAAACACTGGAGCGGGCTGAGAAGCAGGCATCGAAGCGACTATATCATTGGCTGGAGCCCTAGATACTAATTGGGACGAAAACGTATTGGGAACATGAAAGATTTTTAATACTTTCTTGTTTTTCCGAATACTTTGTTGCCAGTGATTTCGAAAATAGAATGCATAATTTCTTGCTTGGTAAATGATGAGGCACCTTCCCTGGTTTTTAACCAAGGTTAAAAAATTGCTAAATAATGAAATTTATGTCTTGTAGTTTTTTATTCCTCGTATGTTGTATGCTATTTTTATTATGAATTCAATGCTTTTTTAAACCCGTTATCTTCTGACCCCGCCACTCAAGCCAACAACCGAACTGCTGCTCAGCATGGTGTTCTATTCTTTGAAACAATAATTTCGCATATGGAGCGTCTTCCTCGTTCATGGAAATTGCTAAAAACCTTTCCGATTTGAGGCAATTAATGAAAACTTACTGTCAATAGTAAAATCACAAGTATTTTCACCGATTCTTATATGAACACAATGCTGGAAACGATTTGTTTGTCCTCATATTGGCAATTTTTACCGCGTGCTAAAGTCTCTTGACGTCATTTGTACAATCCTCTATTCAAGCAGGCCGATTCGCCATTTTGAATGCCTAAAGAGCACCTGAATAAGGAAGTTTTTATGAAAGCATATGAGTGGTTCTAAGATTAATACATTAAACTTATTTATCTAGAATTTTTTAAACATGGAAATTCATATTATTTTGTCATAACATATTATTTTAAAACCTTACTGAAGGTATCCTGTTACAAGGTCCCAAAACTGGTCGATGAAGACCCTCTGGGATCGATATCGACTCGGGAGTGATTGGAGTTCGATGGAATAAAGGCTATCAAAAATCTGTGATTTAATGAATAACTAAATATTGTTGCGTTAATTCTTACATTTTGACGTTTCAAACCTATATCAATTATCGTAATCGTTTGACCAGAATATATTTTTCAACATTATTTTCAATTTTGGTCAGATGGCCAACACGCTTAGTTTGTTTCATTTGAAATAACGAGTTGTAATATAAGTTTCGATGAAAAATTAGCGGCAAAGAATGCACAACCAAAAACCATACAGGAATTCTTTGGGTTGTGCTATTGTGATTGAGATGAGGAGAATAATAAGTTTAGGAACGTTTGAAGGGTTGATAGTCAAAACGGAACTTTGGAACTTCTGGTTAGAATATTATTACATTCCTTAATATATAATTGTCATATACGATTAACGTTGAATTTCAACTTTTTACTGCCATAAAATTGATTTGCAAAAGGTGAGTTCAGTTTTACAAGGCCATAGGTTATTAAAAAAATGTCACTTATCCTTTCCCTAATTTCCTCCCTCATAACGTATAGGATTTAAAATGGAAAGGTTATCCCGCTCGCGTATTAGTACAATGAAGCCTCCATTATCCTAGGCAATGTGGACTGAGACCATTGGCTAACCGAAAACTCGCCAAGTACGGAAACCAAGGCTTAAAGAATAATCGGCATCATGGCAAAATACCACGGCTCAGAAAATACGCAATATAGGGAAAATGTGTGAGCATAAATAACGAAAAGAAGCCATTCTTTGCCGTATTTCAGTGTCGTATTATACCGTATTTGTGGCACTGTAAGAATGGAATAGAGCTGTAAATCCCCGTATACTTGAGGTTGGAATGCATTGGCGTATTCCGACTTTCGCTTTCTCGAGCTGAACTGGCTTGGTGCGACCACAGTATAAGGATCTGTGTCACGGAAATACCGTGAATAAGGACTCAGACAATCGAGACTGTGCTCTATATGGGCTTCAGCGTTGGAGAACAAAAATATAAAAGGAAATACTCCTGCTTCCTCCAGTCTCACTTTCTTTGGTCCTGCGGCAACTGTGGTAGTCAAAACAGAAACTTAATTCCTCCTTTTTTTTCTCTTTACAAAAATATATTGATCTTTCTGATGACAGTACTTAGCTATTAAAAAACAAGATTTAGACATATCGACGATAAAATTATAATGAGTAATTTCTTTCGGCTTAAAATAAGCCGATTGTAGCCCCATTTTAGTTGAACTTTTACTTCAGTTTCCATAGTTATTAGCTGAAAACTCGCATGCTATAATGGATCGGTGCCTATATTTCATTGCCCTTTCATTTTTCTTGAGTATTTTCTTATAAAAAACCTTTTTTTATTAGAATTTTTTATTTATATTAAAGAGATAAATATTTCTATCCAACTATCACCTATTCTCGCTCTTAAAGAAACGGAATTTCTAGTTCAGTTTCCATTAAAACGCAGTGTGGAGAGGTAGGGTTTTGTTATTCTTATCAAACAAAGGATTCTTTTTTCCCTAAGAGGCCAAAATATATACTAAACGAGATATAAGTCATGTTACAGTGTAACCACATAAAAGTGCGCGAAAGTCCCCGTTGTGGAAAGTGTTCCATCGGTTGGAAACACTACCTACTCTTAACCCTTGTTCGTTTCCGCCCATGTGAAGTACGCGAGTCCTTGATTTGATTGAATATGAATTTGATTGAATACGGTTTATTGTGATAACGTCACCTCGGCATTTTAATGGCCGAATACGAAATTAGCCGTAAGGGCACAAAATCCTTTTCGTCATAAACCATTCCATTGGGATAATGGTTGGAATTCAGTTAATTATTTACTCATTGATTATATACTGCGTACTTATTGCTTGTATACATACATCATTACTAACAAAAATAAAGATTTATGGCCGTCTTAACTATTATTATAATTTTACATGTAGGTACTTTTGTATTCAGTCATTCAAGCACCATAAAATGCTAATGTATTAAAAATGCTTTGAGCTAATTTATTCTTCATCTACCTTTCAATCGAATTCCTACCAATGAAATAAATACTTAATATTGCGTCCTGAAAAATCAGCGATACTTTTTTGTAAAGGTAGTCAAAAAAACCGGTCATTACCGATTAATAAACAGTATTTATTCCAGCTCTAAAACATTTTATCTTCCCGACTCCAACGAAATGAGCGCAACATATTTGATATTGCTTTCCAGGCTGCCGCAATATTCCGTGACGGCTGAGGAAAAGCATTCATCAAAGTTATGTTATTTGCATGATCGTGCATAAATTTTTTCCACTACACTAGCAACTTAATTGCGAAATAATAAGGTATTTCATAGTTACAATGTATTTGATTCAATGCTAGTAGACTCTGGCATTTAGCTAAAATGCGTGAATCAGCGTTTACAAAGAGTCAAAACGAGATTAAATAGTCATAGTTACATTCATACTGCGTACGTTATGAAAATTATTATAAATAGCCTCAACATTTTGTCAGTAAAAAAGTCTGGTTATCAAATAAGATTAATGACCTGGTGATCTATGCCAAATCACGATACACTGACTGAAAATTGTCTGATTGTTTACATTAGAGGTACGCGAATAATGAAAAAGTGATCTTGAATTATAGCTCCATCAGATTTATCTGCTTGCCACTTCCTTTTTCCCGATGACGGCTCTAATCCACTGTATCTTTACTTTTTTATACATGGTCTATTAGGTAAATAATATATGTCAATATATCCGTGTTGCCGGTCCGTATCTGCACTCGACCACATAGCAATTAAGATTAATTTTCATCATCGCCGATAAAAGCAAAAAAACTATCTTATTGTAATAACAAACAGCCAATAACCAGCGTAAAGAACGGCACCTTCCTTGGGATGAAAATATATCACAAGCGTTCACAAGATCACTTTTTACCACATTATTTATCTGACTTGTACATGCACTCACCGCGTTTACACCAAAATTGGCAACTCGCGGCGCTATCTATAGCCACGCACGGAGCGTAATAGGGACTGAACGGTCCCAGGTAAGGCCACCGGATAGGAAACAGGCTGAAAGGCCCAAGTGAGGCGGTCAGTCGACAGCATACGGAAGGAGTACCCCATGGTGCTTGCACCAACTGGTATGCTTTTCAAACTTTGAAAATTTGCTGTAACTTAATAATTAGATATTCAGAGAAGATATATTAGAACTTATCAAGGTATAAGGACCTTGTTTGGGTGAGTAACCATGGTTGTTTTGCTTTGTCGTTGTGTGAGTGGTGTTTGTGTGAAATTGTAACTAAGTTGATTACCACTTCAAGTTACAACGATGAATAAATTCAATATTTTTATTTGCCATTATTTATTTTTTTATACGGTACCTCATTTTTTAATATCAATATCTCAATTTTCTAATCTATTCTTTTCCAATTTTTTGTATTTTCTTTTTTTTATGCGTTAAATTACCATAAACACGCTTACATACATACCTACCATTCCGTTTCCTTTCTGAATAGGCTCAGTCACAAAAAACCTAAGCTATTGGTGTTTGACTAGGAAAATGGCTCAAAATCAATGATATATTCCATTTCCCCAATCCTTCCGTACGTATTTTCTTCTATCACATCCATGTATTTCTTCATATTCTCTCTCTTTTTCTTGAGACTCATAATATCCCTCCTCTCAAGAGTCTCTTCCACCTCATTCATCCATGACTTATTCGGTCTGTCCCTTCCATCGGACAACTCATGCATGTATCATAAATCTGTTTAGTTATTCGACTCTCGTCCATTCGCTCAACGTGGCCCAACCAACTGAGCACGTTTCTTTCATGCATGTCCATTACCGAAGCACCAATTCAACATTTTTTCGTGTCTCGCTCATTCTAAACCCTATCCCTCTTACTTTTATTGCTGACTCTCAGATACCCACATAACATCCCCCTACATTTAGCCCATACTAATGCTAATTATTGAAAAACCAAGTTTCACTGTCATAAAATGAAGTGGAGAGGATTACATTAATGTGCATCGTGATTTTTGCTCTCTTAAAAAGATACATTCATTCCTTCCTTGGTATGCTCAACATACCATCAGCGAATTTCCTTCCAGTAATCGCACACCTCTAAATCTCCTCATCTAGTATTCTATCTTTCCTAAAAAATCGGTCTAGGTATTCGAGGTCATCCAGTTGTTGAATTATGTCGCAATTTACCGTTATTGTAAAATCACTCTTTCCATTCTTCTTGTCAAACAGCCCTTTTATGATCTTTAAGGCATTCGCCCTCAATTCCATCCTCTTTGTTGTATCGCAGAAGTTATCCAGGAGCTTATCTCTTTAGACTTCTATCACACGAGCTCTGGTGAGCGCGCTCACTAGAGCTGAAGCGACCGGCAGGGTTTGAGTCGCCGTGAAAGCGTGACTGAGCCAGATCCTTGCAGACGAGTCCATATGAACCGCGGTCGGAGGCTCTCGAGACGGCATGCGGCTCAACCTGCTGGTAGCCGTCGACTGGTGGGGAGCTTTGCGACGTGCCATTGCATACACGCCTATCACACAAGGCTCAGGAAAGCTGCAATCGCAAAAAGACCTGTTTCCTATTCCAAATCCAGCATCCTGTGTGCTCGCAACAAACTAGAACGAAGGGACCTGAGGAGAATCGCCGGAGCAAGTAGTGTTGTGGTGAATTGAATTCCCGTTCACCCGGCTCACGTGAGCTTGCTCATTTCCTTTCGGCTCTCTCAAGCCACTCTGGGGACCGATTCTATAACTTTGCTGACGTTCGAACGTTAGGGATCCGTTCATCTTCGATCGAGCTCAATTTATTCGAGTGATGGCCAACGAACGATTTTATAAGGCTGATCGTTCAGCAGAATATCGAACGTTACGGTGTCAGATTTACAGCATATTTCGCACTTGTATCTCTTCTACGCATGCGCAATGAGCTGGCATTGGAGTGACTGCACTTGTTTTGAATAATTTTGAAAAACATTAATTTAAATAAACATTGCAATGTCTGAAAAATTGAACTTTACATTCTCACGAGTACTATAAACGCTATATACTGCCCTAAATGCATTCTCATTGGATTCATTATTTCCTAATTACTTGTCATTCTATGAATTTTACGGATTCAACTGTAATGTCGTCTGCTTAGATTGATATAGACGACTGATTGAATTGCCTCTTACATTTCAATTACACTCCAATCGTCTTTACTGGATTATGAAACACTATATATTTCAGACGGGTGATCAAAATTTCCAAGCTTA
The DNA here is from genome assembly GCA_963573305.1 of Pyrrhosoma nymphula. Taxonomy (NCBI): domain Eukaryota; kingdom Metazoa; phylum Arthropoda; class Insecta; order Odonata; family Coenagrionidae; genus Pyrrhosoma; species Pyrrhosoma nymphula. The sequence continues at coordinate 44,160,148 of OY754337.1, read as the reverse complement.
TCATCTGCAAAATTCTAAAAAATAATGTATTTCAATGACATCGATCTCCTGTCGATCATAGCATCTTGTAATCTATTCCAAAAACAACGCTTTCACTCAGAAATAAACTTTGTCTCGGACTGAAAGATAAATAACAGTCATCTAAATACTGAATACAGAAATTTCCATATTCCACTGGCAGATAGTGCATTTTTACTAGTGGAAAATTACAATTTCTGCGTTTATTATGTTGAAATTCCACGACATCACTCCTGATACTTCTCGTCATTTAAATATACTAATGTTCTATGGTTCACTTCTAAGATAATGTTCCAAAACTACACTCAGACGTATATATGCCACCTTGGCATATAACTTCGGACATGAATTGATTAGGAAATTTATTATATTTAAATACTATCCTCAAGCTAGTCCCCATCATTAAAGTACTCCTCAACCTCCATTACAATTTAAACACAACCTTCGCTCCATCAAATCGAATAGAAATACATACATAACTCACTTTTACAAGACCGTTCACCGCCTGTCAAGAGCTTTCGTGGTACCTATTTCTTGTAAGAGAATCTCGTATATGATTACCTACCGTGAGATATACACAAGGCAGCTTTTAATCATTTCCACTATTTCTCCAGGAACACACAGCGGCACTCAAATAAAGGAACAATACTTGCTAATGACATCAAGTCGAGTAAATGAAAAGATAAGTTTTTAGATGGTAAAATTTACTGCATGAAGCATAATGAAGCGAGGTACATTGCATAAGTAGACAAAACAATCATCACCCTTTCACTTGGACGTAAACAATCACACACACAATTTAAGATTCTCTAAAATAACACACTAATCCCTGCCCAGGACAAATCCTAATGCCTATTGCTAATTAGTCATTACCTGCCTTAAATGCAGACGGATTAATTATTTCAATAAAATCACGTTGGACACAACAATGCAATGAAATTAAGAGATGACACTTGGGGAGGCAAAATTCACTGAATGAGGAATAATAAAGCACTTCACTGGGACTTTGAGAGACACAGTTGAAAGACAAGAGCAATTCACCTAGTCGCCAACTTCACTTCAATTCAAATAGATTCCACATATTAATTTAGGTAATAGTGGAAACAAGGAACTGATTGCTGTTAAGGCCTGGTTGCACGGTACATTAGAATGTACAAGAAAATGTGTGAATGTCTGAATGTCAGAATGAACGCGAAAATTCACCGTGTAACCACACGAAAATGTACGATTATATGAATATCTGAACAGAAAATAGAACCGGTTCTAATTTCGTTCAGACAATCGTACAAGTTGACCTCAGATACACCCGGTGGCAGACGACGCAAATGACACATTCACATTTTCACAAGCCAATTGACAAGTAAATGTGTCGTATCCATGGCAAAAAAATTGGTTTAAATATCGCCTCTACGGTTTAAAATGAGGAAAAAGAAACGAAAACGCATAATGCGCATCTAAAAATGTACGAAAATCTGTCCGAAAAAATGTACCGTGTAGCCACCTATTCATTGATCTTGTCCATGAGAATGTACAGGAATCTGTGCATGTAACCATTCACAAAAATGTACAGAAACTTGTACATTCTCATGTACCTACCGTGTAACCAGGCCTTTACGTCTTCTCCAACACTTACTGCTAATTTGTTACACTTTTAATGACATTCCTGTCATAACAAATTATTTAATGAAAACAAGTCTAGCTAATAACGTAAATATATCACCACTTAGACACACGCTATCCATCGCAGCACATAAATAATACCTGTCATCACTGGCATACCTCAATGTACATAATAAAAACACACAAAAAACCTTCGTTCAAATGTTATCACCAAAGATGGCACGGTTGTTTCTTGCACATCGAAACCTAGTGATGCAAACTTTATTTAAAACATTAAATTAAATTCACCACTGAGATAATTTTCTTTAAATCGTCACATCTAAAATCCCAACACAAGACGTGCGATTGAAACTATCTTCCAATATAACGATACACAGCATTCTAGACCACAATTCACATTTGAAGTCCAAGAATAGTATGTTTTAAATGATTAGTAGTTCACAAAATACATCACACTGCGATACTTCTTCAAATATCATTCAAATTAAAAACCAAAATAAACTGTTATTCGATCGATAATGGCCGCTTCGGCATGTATTTTGATGATGAAGCCGAGGAGTCGAGCGTGAGGCAAAAAACGTTAGAACATGAGTTATAGAATCGCGATCGGCAATTTTTATCGATAGAATTCCCATAATCCAGTGGGAATGACTCTTTTTCGCTCGACTGTTAAGTTATAGAATCGGCCCCCTGGTGAGCGCACTCACGAGAGCTTGTGTGAAAGAGGTCTTAGACTCAGTGAGCCACACCACGAAAACGACACGTAGTATTATCCAAAGGCTGAATCCAGCTCCAGAAAAACTGAAGCTAATGGTTATAATATCCGGAAATGCTCTAATAAAAATTAACATACTTTAGAATGTTTATGCTCAAGTCATGGATCTTAATTCGATGAAAGTGCGGGCTAATGGAACATCTGAGAAATGGATTATTGAGAGAAAGTAACCTTACTACGGACGATGGTAAGATTTGTACGAGGGGTAAAATGAGATTCTCATGAGAAAGCCGCTTAAACCGGTTGCGTTTTTGTTTTTATTGACTCTTGGCTTGAATGGATACAAATGTGCGCGCATTGAAAGGCGCAGCACGCTTCTTGTCTGGCTTTCTTCCTGTTCCGAAGGACGGTCAGCGTGCCATTTTGGATTTCGGGGTTGAAGGAATAAGGGCAATGGCATTGCAATGGGAATACATATGATTATTATACATATCGAGCGAAATAAGTAAGCGATATTGATCCCCAGTTCCCATTTAGTTATTAATTTTAGAGTTTACCTTTCATAACCACGAACTCTTTGTGGATAGAATGGATACATTGTTTTGCAGCCTGCGTTATAGTGTTAGCGAAACATGGTTGCAGTCGCCTGCGCGAAGTGTAACCTTAGGATGGGAAAGCTCGTGTGGAAGTGGTCGTATAAGGAGCGGAGGGGAGAGGAGAGCATTTGGTTGGAAGCACTGTCAACACAACTGCATTTAGCTTGAGAGGGCGGGAAAGTGTCAGCAGTGTGTTTCACGATAGTGTTTACACCGGATTTAACGCCGGGTTTCTCTCCACCCTTCCTTTATTCCCCAGTGTAGCCCTTCCCCTACCGTGCTACCCAGGGGTGGATTAAGGTAAGGGTGCAGGTAGGCTGGAGGCTGCCACCCCCCGTAATTCCTGGTAAAATAGGAAAGATGGTAATCATTAGGTTCAACAGATTCAGGCTTTATATGGAGGGAAGAATCCATATTAAATCACACACAGTTTCATTTTACACGGGATATTTTAATACTACAACGCGTTTCAACTCACAGAATCATCTTCAAGTGAAAGTCTTTTACTTGAATATGACTCTGTGGGTTGAAACGCTTTGTAGTATTAATGTTTCCTGTGGAAAGGTGCAATTTCGTGTGATTAAATAATCATATGGTATTCCATATCCCCTAACACCCCCGGATAGTTGCAATCCGCCCCCTCCCAAAAACAACTTCCTAAATCAGCCCCCTGCGTACTACTTTTTGCATGCTGGTGACTACTCACCCCCTGCCACACATCCTTGTGGTGGCTTGCAGGGTATTCTGTGGATGTAGATGTACCCTCATGTTCTCAATGGCGCTAATGATCATAGTTGAAGGTCGGATCCCCAATTAACCAGGCAACCAACGAAGTTGGAAATATATTAATGGAACTCTTCAATTAGGTGATTTCACATGGTTTATTATTACATGGTAATTTTTCGACGTCAAATGCCATCATCAGGTCAGAAAATGAGTGGAATCATCAAGTTAAAGCGCGTCATTTCAAGTAGGAATGCATTCGAGGAAGTTACGCCTGATGCCACGTATGAAACATGAAATTTACTCTCAAATATCAGTACCTTTAACGCGGAGAGTGATAGTTATATGGTATTTTCCCCCTTGCGGTCGGCAATCGTTTGGGTGATTACCTCCAACATTTTATGCCCTTGAATCCTCCCCAAGTTCCTACATTCCTTGTCGCCTCGACAGGTCAAGTCTCCTTTTCAATATCGCCGGAGTACTTGACGTCATCCATGAACGATGCCTGGCCTTCGTTTTTCATGCAGGTCCTTCAACCAATTTCCAATGGATTCGCACCGCTCCACATCTGAACTATTTTTAGAATCAGTTGAAGTCCACAACACCGCCTCTTTGAATGAAACCAATTTTAAGCCACTGAAGTTATGCATAGGAAGGTTAGGACCGGGTATTCGTTTCTCACAAGAACCTGCTCTTCAGTCGTCCGTTTTTCCGCGTCGTTTTCCATCCATGAGATTCCAGCTTAAAGTTGACGTTTTTTGCTCCTAAAAGTTCTCAATTCAGCATACATCCACGCATGTAGATCAGCGTTTCCCAAACTGTGCTCCGCAGAGCCATTGGGGCTCCGTGTGTGATTCTCAGAGGCTCCCTGCTGTTTCCTTAATTATTATATTATATGTACGTATTTTATTATATATCACCTGATTTTATTACATATACTTTATTTTATAGTACCTGTATTATATAATATCTTACTATTCATAATTCCGTGTGCAATAAGTCTAAAAGAACATAAATATAATTAAACACTAGTTGTGCAGCATAAGCATTTCTTTGGGCTCAACGAGAAACGTTTGCTTCAAAAAGGGCTTCGTGACTGAAAGAGTTTGGAAACGTATAAGAAAATATATATTTTATATTATGGAGCTGTTTTAGTGGCCAACGAAGGGTACTTGAAAAATTCACGCACATGCCATTAATCCTTCATCACATCTCCGTAAAATCTGGTTAATTGTAAAAATTCGAAAGATTACCTTGTACCAAAAATTGCCCTTCGAAACAAGTAATGAACTGAATCATCATCTACTCCGATTTCACGACTGTGACGACTTAAGTTTTCTCACGGAAATTAAATAGGTTGATTTAGAAGTTATGATGCGATTCCAAGTTATTAGTTAGTTTAGGCAACAACAGCCATTGGATTAATTGATGCAAAATATATGCGAATGAACTTTGTTTCTCACCGCGGAAAATATTGAAAAAGTAAATTTTTGTAATTACTTATAAGCCTATATTTGACCATTATAAGTATTGAAGTATTGGTGGTGATGAGAATAGAGTGATGAAGACTAGAACTAAACCGGAACCGAGATTCGGGGATGTATTTATGAAATTGGAGCCGGAGAAAATGTGGAACTGTCCCAGAAGTAGTTATAAGGTCTGCGCCTGAAACTGCTAAGGGTCTAATGGGAAAATTGCATATTAACGACGCATGCACCAATGTTATGACATAGAGTAATAAAAATTCATTAATTGAATATGACGTATTTATTAAATACATGGCTATAAATAATGTGATTAGATGAATACTACAAAACAAAACCAATTGTCATTTGAAATTCGTTTTTCCTTCAATGAATAATTTGCGATTATGATTTTTTAGGCTACTTTTTTAAGCATCATTGTGAGAATAATGCTTTTTTTGCGTGTGAGAATAACAAAAGCGAAAAAAAATAAAAATAGAAAGCAGTAGTAACTATTTTCAAATTCATTTTGTCAAATGTTGGTTGTGGTTGGGGATTTCTGTAGCCTTATCGGCATCCGGTATTGTGATAGAATACGATGACGATCAATTAATGATGACCATCATAAACGCATATTAATTCATCTGCGCATTGGATGCTGATTGCTTGAGCATAGGCGATGTGCTACCCTGTTAAACCTGTCCCCGGACGCCGATGAAAAATCAGCAATGCCCAGTCTATACACAACCCGATATCCGACTCTGGACGAGACTTCATCTGAATTCTTCTATGTACTCTCATATTCTAATGACCAAAGATGAAATTTAAAAAAAAATTAACAAACAGGTAATTTCCTTAATGATAGTTTGAACATAAAAAAAACGATAAATGGAAAGGTATTTTCTTATTATATGAATTTTATACTCAAACAACAACAATAAAAGAGCCACACAAAACTAGAATGTTATCAACTAGAGTTTTAAAATATCAAGGAGATATTATTCGATATCTCAAGCATAGTTCCGTCAATTTTTTTTCCACTGTGGATGAAATGAACTGTATTAAAAGCGCTTTGATTAGTACGCTGCTGCGCAGAAGAACGTTAAATTACGAATCTGAAACTTCGAATATGAAAAAACGAATCTGAAATTTCGTAATCATCTTCTTTTTTACAAGGTAAAGGTAATATTTCTCTCTTGATTGCCTTTCTGTAGATCGCTATCGATTAAATAGGCGTGACTTCTCAGGCGTTTTTTTATTGGCCCTATATTCCCCAACTGGCAAGGAATGTAAAATTTGTGATTTTCATATTGGGGCGGCTCAGCAGCCCACCTTGGAGCCATAACCCTGGTTACGAAGGTCATTTTGACAACCGGTCTGCCGAATTCAACAGGACATTAGGTTCTGTCTAACCGGTTTAATCCGGCTGAATTCCCCAACCGCTTATCACGCACATATTTCCGAGACGCTACGTGCAGTTGATTTCCAAAGAGAAGACTATTCAGATGAGAATTCAATATCATATTCTAGAAATAATTGCTCCTTATCCGAATAACTGCAATAATTTATCGCAATGTTCATTGAAATAACCAATAGGTAATTGAAAGGTAACGATCAGTGGTACTTGTAATCCACAATTCGGATATGATAGAACAAGGTTGCAATAATGACCTTAGGATTATCACTCTCAGGAAACCTCGATTGGAAGCCATCTAATATCTATAGAATCTGAAATTTCGTAACTATCATCTTTTTAACATAATAAAGGCGATATTTCTCTCTGGATTGCCTTTTTGTATATCGCTATGGATTCATTAGGCGTGACTTCTCATGCATTTTTTATTTGTATTGGTCTTATATTCCCCAATTGGTGAAATTTGTTATGTATATTTCGTGAGTCGAAGGTATGAGATAAAGAATTCTCGAGAATGAAATCATCACCAACTGTTAGGGGAGGTTTTCCAAGTATTTCAGTTTATGAGGCTGCCCTTTGCATATTTATCAAGAAAATTTGTGGATTTTTGATTCATTTTCACTTATAGTAATGACTTCTTAAGTATAATCTTAGGAGTCTTAAAATTAACGACTGCAGATGATGACACCCAAAATAAAAAGTGTGAAGTTCCCGTCAATCATTAATGTTGTTAACTTGGCCCGTGAATACTGGAAATCAAGTGTGATTAAATAATTAATTGGCTCTTACAAGTTACCAAAATTTATAGTCGAAGACTCTTTTTTTAAAAGGTTGATGACATTGCAGATTTTTTTACCGGTGAGTTTTATCTCTCCTAACCTCTGCCAATAATGTATCGTGTACAGACAGATCCTCATCCACTTGGTGAACTGACAACAGCGTTGGGTTTTGATGGTGATGCCATAATTTTGTGATGGGTGAGGAATGCCGTTGAACTTAAGTTTATGACATAATTTTCAATGTTTATCATTTGATGTGGTTATCATTTTGGGCTCACTTTTTACGCAAAAGGAAATGCAGTGAAGAACAATCATTCAAACTCACGAAGATATTTTCCTTTTTTAGAATATACTGCGAGTGGATGAGTTCGTAAAATGCTTCTTCCTAAAGTTATTCTAATGTAAAATGCTAATCTAAAGTAAATTGCTTCTTGAAAAGGGTGGATCGAATTAGCTCACCTTGGTTTACCAGATGGCAATTAAGTACTGATTTCATAGTATCATGTATATGTAATATTTTTCTATCTTGCTAGTAAAGAAAAATAACCTTGTACGTCTAAAGTGTCCAGAGTCCAGTGGCTATTTACACAAATGACACAGAAGAGCTTGGTAACCTGCGATTACAGACTAATTCATCTTTAAAATGATACGTTATACAGTGGTTTTTCTTCATGGTGTTGGTTTTTTCTTCATTAAATATTATTTTTTAAATGAGAATTTGTTTTATTATACTCTTATATGAAGGAAGTTGTGCTGAGTAATCACAAAAACCCTAATTTCTACTTTCGATCTCTGGTTTCGAAACGGATATCTTTAGTATGAAAGAAAACCTTAGAGTAAGATCGTGCAGAAATGTATCTGGCTGTGCTGGATTGGAAAGCCTCTGTGATGACTAACATAACTCGTGGGGGAGTCTCTGTCCGTCAACTCCTTGTCAGCTCACTTGCGACGCGACGCTATCATTCTTCCTGCTGGAGCTCTGGGGCGGGCGTTTGCGGGTATCTTGGCATTGCCTCTCCAGCTTCAGTGTTATTCAGCCGCCAACATTCCCCGGCACTAACATCTAGTTGATGAAACCAATCGACGCATGGTGCGAAAGTATTCAAGAACTGCGCAAACTTTAGATAGTTAAATTCTTTTTTGGAAGTCATCGAAAATGCCATTATCTAAAAATCACAAGGTAAGGATTGAATATCATCATTACGGAGAGCTAACTTTTTCCGTAGGGGTTTGAAGACATATTTTCTCGAGTGCTTATTCAATTCGTTTTCAGATGATTCGGCTCCTGATTTGGAATTTTTGTGTACTATTTTCCATGTTCACACGACTTCAAGCGGATAATCCGCAGATGGAAATGGATAACTTGACTTTGGTAAGGTTTCTGGTCGCTTTCTTTGGTTTTAAAAGCATGATTACGGGAGATTATTATTACACGCTCACTTTATCCTTAATTTGACATTGTCAAAGAAATGTGAAAGCAACCGTAGCCCTTCGATATTAGTTTGATTCTTAAATTCCGCAACGAATCGTTATGGAGTGAATTATATAGATTACTGAACAAATATTGAAACGTCTTCTGGGAAAGTGAAGAAAATTAATGTGAACGTGCTCACTAGGAACCAAACTTAACACCTCAGGAAATTACTGCTTTTGCGATAAAGGAGTTTTTTCGGGAAGCTTTCCGTATTCTTTACCAATTCCCTTATCAAGGAAATACGTAAATACATGGAGTCAAATATGAAGACGACAAGGCTTTAGTTTGATTTCATTGGCAGTAATGGCACTACTAAGAATGATCACCAACATATTTTTTTTAAGGGCCTGCTAATTTAAGACCTTTTTGAGTTTTCAAAGAGATTAGGGATCTATGACACCGAGACATTTTTTAGAACATCTATGGAAACATCCGTATCAAATTATCAAGATGCTCTCGTGACCCTAGTGTACTGAACGGAAATAAGTGATAGATAACAGTGAAAATTGCGTGACTTGCGTGATTGGTTCTATCATCCCTGACAAGTATCAATTCACTGCAAGTCTTTATATTTGTGAGTTTTTCCGATTACTTATTTAGGGTATTGTATGCATAGTATGTATTTCATGCTTCTAGATTCCTTGATTGAGTGGTTATACTATAGATGGTTTATGAGTGTGCTTGCTTCGTCCACAGATTTAAAAACAAACTTGTTTCTTATGTAGTAGGCCAAGGTGAAAGGAACAACTTTTTTTTAGACCAAAAACGACTTTTCTTGCACAAATAAGAGTACTGGAGCCGTTTTGCAGGTGTTGTTAAACGACTTAGTGCTCCATAGAAAAATTGCGAACAGAATGAGAAAGTTCTAATGCGTTGATCGCGTTCGTGTTTTTTCAAGTATTTTTAAAGCAATTTTTTTAAACCACCGCAATATCTTTTTATAAAATCGTTAAAATAAACTTTTGTTTGTGAGGGTATATCAGGACTTCGCTTCTTGGGGTCTATGTTGAGTATAAGCGGGGCAGGAGGGGGGAAAGGTTGAAACATTTTGTTTGAAAATTAAGTGCAAAATTGTGTTTAGGCGATTAAGACTGCAAATGAGATTTCAGTGTGAAAGATCCGATTTTCTGAAAGAAGACAATACCCACGGTCTTTTTGTTTGAAAATTACAAATGCGATATTTGAAAACGTTTTCCAGACTAATGAATGAATGAAATCAATATTTTTTGTTTTTATTTTTTTTTTCCTTTAGTGCCCTTCATATAATAAAATTCAAAATATCGGGGGTCCTTGTAAGTCACTATTTTCAGTACACGGCGTGGAACACGTAGAATAATAGAATAGAATAAATATTTATTAGCTCTAGGTACAATACCCCTAAGAGCACCAATATTACAATTACAATTGTGGTGAGCTTAAACAACCAACATAGTATCAAACATAAACAATGAGTGCAAACATATTTGAAAACATAGCAATACAAAGAGAATACAAAAATTATTATGCATATTCATATCATAAAATAACAAAAAAACTAACAATAAAAGACATTTTAATGAAGATTGCACAAGAATAAAGTAGAAAGCGGATGTTGATATATATGCCAGATATAAGAATGCGAATTAGAGATTTATGTTTATATGTGAAAGGTAAGAATAAAGTTTCGTTTTGAATCACTGCCTGTTTTTACTGTTCTTTAGGCCTATGGGGGAGAGAATTCCATGATTTTGTGGATTTGACCAGGAAAGAGTTGTGGTATTTGGTGGTTCTATGGGCGGGGCAATATAAATCAGATGCTTCACTCCTTGTATTCATATTACGGGACTGAGGTTGGTGTATAAACATGTCCATCAATTATTTAGGTTCTGTAACGGAAAATAAGGAGAACAGGAAGACGCTTAACAAGTAATTACGCCTGCTCTTGACAGTTGACCAAGATAGTTTTTCCCTATACGAAGAAACATGTTCATCATATTGAAGGTTAAAAATGAATCTGATGCATGAATTTTGGGTTCTCTGTCGCTTGTCATTAAGCTCTTCTGATAGGTCACCAAAAACTCGAGAACAGTAATCTAAATGAGGAAATGCTAGAGCAGTAACAAGCAGCTTCCTAGTTTGAGTCGATAAGGCGTATTTATGGATTTTGAGTTGATAAAGAATGCCGTTCACCCTTTTGGAAATTTGGTGGATTTGATTATTCCAGGTTAAATTATTGTTCATTAGAATTCCCAAATTTTTAACTACGTTAGATAAGTGAACGGTGACATTGTCGATCTCCAAGCACGGAAAGATATCGTAGTTAATTTTATTAGAGTTACCAATAATTATGGCTTTAGTTTAAGTGTTGTTAAGGATTAATTGGTTGTCTTTGACCTATGAAGAAACAGCTTCAGCATCACGTTGGATTTTCGTTATTCCATCGTGAAGGTCGTGCAGGTGACATTGAATGTAAATTTGTAGGTCGTCTGCATATAACATAAACTGACAATATTTTAAGGTTTTTGGAAGGTCCAAAATGTAAATTGCAAACAACAGTGGGCCAAGAACAGACCCCTGTGGACAACCATGTGTAATAGGTAACCATGAAGACAAATTTCCGACGGCGTCCTTGACTGCCTGTTGGCAGTCCGTTAGATAAGAATGAAACCAGCTTAAAACGGAGGCAGAGAAGTTCAGGCCCTTCAATTTACTAAGGAGATTGGCATGATTTACTCTGTCGAAAGCTTTAGCAAAGTCAAAGAGAACCAGAATGGTCACCATTTTTCTATCAATAGCCAGACAAATGCCGTCAGTATTATTGAGCACAACTTCCTCCATATACGAGTATGATAAAATCAATTCTCATTTAAAAAATAATATTTATTGAAGAAAAAACCAACACCATGAAGAAAAACCACTGTACAGCGTATCATTTTAAAGATGAATTAGCCTGTAATCGCAGGTTACCAAGCTCTCCTGTGCCATTTGTGTAAATAGCCACTGGACACTGGACACTTTAGACGTACAAGGTTATTTTTCTTTACTAGCAAGATAGAAAAATATTACATATACATGATACTATGAAATCAGTAGGTAATGTCCAAAATGTAAATTGCAAAGAACAGTGGGCCAAGAACAGACCCCTGTGGACAACCATGTGTAATAGGTAACCATGAAGACAAATTTCCGACGGCGTCCTTGACTGCCTGTTGGCAGTCCGTTAGATAAGAATGAAACCAGCTTAAAACGGAAGCAGAGAAGTTCAGGCCCTTCAATTTACTAAGGAGATTGGCATGATTTACTCTGTCGAAAGCTTTAGCAAAGTCAAAGAGAACCAGAATGGTCACCATTTTTCTATCAATAGCCAGACAAATGCCGTCAGTATTATTGAGCACAACTTCCTCCATATACGAGTATGATAAAATCAATTCTCATTTAAAAAATAATATTTATTGAAGAAAAAACCAACACCATGAAGAAAAACCACTGTACAGCGTATCATTTTAAAGATGAATTAGCCTGTAATCGCAGGTTACCAAGCTCTCCTGTGCCATTTGTGTAAATAGCCACTGGACTCTGGACACTTTAGACGTACAAGGTTATTTTTCTTTACTAGCAAGATAGAAAAATATTACATATACATGATACTATGAAATCAGTAGGTAATGTCCAAAATGTAAATTGCAAAGAACAGTGGGCCAAGAACAGACCCCTGTGGACAACCATGTGTAATAGGTAACCATGAAGACAAATTTCCGACGGCGTCCTTGACTGCCTGTTGGCAGTCCGTTAGATAAGAATGGAACCAGCTTAAAACGGAGGCAGAGAAGTTCAGGCCCTTCAATTTACTAAGGAGATTGGCATGATTAACTCTGTCGAAAGCTTTAGCAAAGTCAAAGAGAACCAGAATGGTCACCATTTTCTATCAATAGCCAGACGAATGCCGTCAGTATTATTGAGAATGGCGGATTGAGTACTGATATTCTTTCGAAATCCGGACTGGAAAGGGTCCAATTTATGATTTTTAATAAGGAAATCACTGACTTGCTGGTGAAAAAGTTTCTCCAGAACTTTGGACAATGTGCAAAGTAGAGAAATGGGGTGATAATCGGATGGTGAAGTAGGATTTCTCAATTTTGTATTCGGTAGTACTATTGCTGACTTCCATACTGATGGATAGACAAATCCGGATAAGGAGTGATTGAAGATTTCAAGGATGATGGGTACCAAGACATCTCCAGCGTTAATAAAAAAGTCGATAGATATTTCGTCGATGCCCAATGAGTGCGATTTTCAGCAACGTAGGGTCCTGGTCAAGAGATCAGAAGTAACATGCTTAAAGTAGAAGTTGTTGTCATTGTATGGGACTAAAGTATCTATGTCAGTAATATGATACAGTGGTTCATTCAGATCTCCAGTGGTGACACTAGTAAAATATTCATTGAACTGGTTCAGTGAAAAGTCATTGACAATTAGGTCATCTTTCTGCCCCAGTAAACCAAGTCGCCGAAGTTGTCGCCACGCCGTATTTGAGTTCGTTGGTTTAGAGAGTGAATTAAAGTAGAATTGACGCTTGGTACCACAAATGAGTGACTTTACTTTATTCCTATGTGATTTACATTTTCTGTGAACAATGGGATCTCTCGTGCGAATGTAGGCACATCTGAGTTAGTTCCTCTCCTTGATAAGGCCTTTAATTTCCTCTGTGATGCAAGGGGAATTAGGTCATTTACGGTAGCAGATGCGTTTCGGCGCCTGCATATTTACACAATGCAATAGGTTAGAATTTAATGCCTCCACTTTCTGGTCAATATGACAGGAAGAAAAAATCTGAGTCCAGTCTTTTACAAGGGGATTATTCTCATGTAGCGAGGTGTCAAAGTTACTCAGATTGCGTGAGACATATGTCATTGGGAGAAAACGTTGAGTGGAGAACTTATAATTAATACAGATGAGGTCATGGGCGGATAAAAACGGAACAGGATATTGAGAATATTTGTCGACCTTTTCACAATCGTCAACAATGCACAGATATAAGAGGGAACACGTAAGCCAAGTGAAATCCTCGGAACTATAATATTTAAAGTTAATTACTGAGGAGTTCAGTTATAAAAAAGAAAGAGGCACTCCGGGAGTGCCGACAAAAGTGAAAACTTGAAATAACGTGAGCATTTTTGAATAATTTCTGATGAAGTGTTTTATTAATCAGTAGAAAGTAGTTTCATGTATATAATAAATTAAATATTCATTTATTACGCTATTGTACACAATTATTTTACATAAAAATTGTACACTTCAGAATAATCAACTTTCATCCATTATTTCAACAACTCTTTCATCATCACCTCCATCATCATCGGCAATATCTAAAACTGATACAATAGGCTTATGGTAACTAAAGTAAGAAACAAATAATTTTGATTCGAATTTGCTTAAATTTCTTGCAAATACTGCATCAATAGTAGTTTTATATTTCGTTGTGCCAAGATTGCGATCATTAGACATCGTTAAACCAAACTCACAATTTAAAAATTCAATCAATGGTAGATTTTTATCGTCTGCAAAGTTTATGTTTATGTATATATGAATAAGCTACTCAAATTGAACGTATTAAAAGAAATTGAGTTATATTGTACTAACCTTCACTATTCTTGTATCCAGTACACTCTCCTGCACGAGTATGGACTATTATATTATCCGGCACAATATTTGTAGCAACCCAAATTGAATGAACTAAACCGTATATTAGATATATATATAATGTAATATGAATAAAATTATAATATAGATTATTTGACGGTGACGGTGACGCGAGTCCAATGGTTTTTACCCATCCACAAGTACTGTTTATATAGCGAGTATACTGTGTATATACAAAATATACAATTATACATATATTTAGCAGCAGTGACGGTGACGTTGACGCGAGTCCAATGGCTTTTACCCATCCACAAAAGTGTATATACAGAATATACAATTACACATATATGTAGTAGCGGTGATGGTGACGGGGACGGTGATGCGAGTCCAATGGTTTGAACCCATCCACAAGTACTGTGTATATAGCGAGTATACTGTGTATATACAGAATATACATAATTATACATATATGTAGTAGCGGTGACGGTGACGCGAGTCCAATGTCTTTTACCCATCTACAAAAGTGCTCAACGCGACATAAGAAGTTTTCACTTCAAAAAACAAATTTTTGTGTCGTTAGTCATATTATATATCTTTCATGTTTTTTACAACTGCTTGCAGTTTTGAAATTAAATTTGAATATGGTATCTGTTATTATAAGGGAAAACGTCCCTCAAATTACCTCGAGTGAAACAGCCAGCAAAAGAAGTGTAGTATTGGTAGTAGGTGTTGATCCATAGAAGTAGAAATATCAAAAATAAGCGAAGAAAAAAGCTTACGGTAATCTCAAGGAAAAAGTAACTTAAGCGTCCAAATGGAAGAGCAAATTTCCTCTTCTTTCTTCATCCATTCGTTTTTCATTCTTCTACGATGGTGAAGTTATCACATCATCTTTTTTGACCTCCCTCTACTTGTTTTTCCCAACGGTTACTTATAATGAGCCATTTTTATTGTTCTTTCTTCACCTATTAAATATGTGTGTTCGGTATGCTCTACGAAGAAGAAAATTAACTTTCAAAATTCCTTTTTATTTTCGCTGAGATTCCCAAACTATTAAAATGTTTAGTTATAAAAAATCTTGCTGAAAAAAGTTCCACTTAAATGATTGGCATTAATTTGCGTTTGATGAACAGTTTTGGTGTATTTTTTGGTATGTACCTATAAATCATTGAATTAAGCGGCCCTTTACTTGGTTGGAGTGGTTTTCCTTGGGGGATTGAAATTGCCTCTACGTATTCAACCCGGAATATTTCTAGTGTGCAATCACGAAAAACGGAAAGCGCTTTCTGCCATATTAATTTGGCCAGTCACTTATATATTATTTAAAATTAGTTTTTTTTAAATGTTTAATAAAAAAACTCACTTATTTATTAAAGAGGCGAATTCGCGTCCAAAGCTTTCTTGGCAAAGTCGTAAAGGTCAGTAATCAGTAATCGGTCAGTAAGTAACAGACGCGAATGCGCGTCCTTCGGTATCTTGGCAACGCACATCGGACGCGCATTCGCGTCCGTCGGGTTGAACGAGAAAATGGAGTTGATCCGATCGTTAAACCGGAATCCCTTTTAATTTTAATGCTCGAAGCTTTTTAGTATAAGTAGATTTTAAATGCTCCCATGAGGATCTTTTTTAAAAGTCACAATTGCGATCCTGCAGTGAGATTTCAGCCAGTCGGACGCGAAATTATTTTCAATTAAGAGTACATCATCGTAAAAATGTTGGTTAAAAGGGTTCATCCATGACGCTTGATGGGATATGTGATTATTTTTTATAATGACCGCAATGGCTTTTCTTCAGCGGGCTTCGCGGTTATTTCAATTAATCTAGAGCGTACAACGTTACATAAATGGCTATAGAGTGTGTAAGTCTCTATAAATCCGAACTTCAACGTGCAACAATTGCGGATTCACGAAAAAAACAGTATAAACTAGTTTTCCATCAAATGGACAATAATATAACTGGGCAGCGGAGAGCGAAAACGAATATATATGTGCATCAGTGGTCGCTTTCGTATCTGCAGTAGAATTTTGTTCTCGTTGAGATACGTATGCTGTCGGATTTCCGCCCGATTAAAACCTAACCACAAGGACCGCAGAGGAAGTGGCTGGCTACGGCTCGCCTTATGGCCTTCACAGGAGCACGCGACCTACAGCACGAATGTGTGTGTGCACCAATGATAACATATCTTCTTTTCATTCAGCTAAATGCCAGTTTTTGGGTAGTAGGTACGATAGAAGAAAATGGACTATGTAGCAAAGGCATTGTGAGAACAGCGCAAGTGCAAGAAGCGTTCAGTAATAGACAGGGGCGGATTAAGGTCGTTGTTTTGGGGGGGCGGATAACTACTTTCCGCGGCGCCTGGGAGGTATGCAATACATCTCATTGAAACGGGGGTCCGGGCGGACCTCCCTCGGAAAGTTAAAAGAAATGAAGCTCTTGGAACGTAGTTTTGGTGTGGCTATATTACATAGTAGAAATGATAAATTATTGAGTAAAGCTCTCTAATCACATTTGAAAAACGTTTACAAACGATGTAAAGAATGCCATTCTTGGGAAGATGCAGGTCTCCCGGGTTTTACACCACATTCCAATTGTATTTAAACATTGTATACTGAGCTGGTGAAATAAAAACTTCCAGGAGAACCACCTTAATGATTACCATCTTTTCTATTTTCCCGGGAATTACGGGGGGGGCGGCCGCCCCCCCCCCCTTAATCCGCCCCTGGTAATAGAAGGAAGCTTAAGTACGGGAACCTTGGGTAAGGATATAAAGAAGAGGCTGGCGAAGAGTTTGTTAAGAAGTGTAGTGTTTTATGTGGCAGAGACGTGTACTCTGAGAAAGGAAGACGAGAATAGCCTGCAGGCGTTTGAGATGTGGGTGTGGGGAGGAGAATGGATAAGGTGCGGTGGACGGAAAGGAAGACAAACGAGGAAGTGTTTGGTATGGTGGCTGACGAAAGGAGGAAATTAGGAGGAGGTAAAGTGGTTGGTTGGAGAAGGTAATGAGGGGCGAAGGGTTACTTAAGGCTGTGATAGAGGGGAGGATGTTGGGTAAGCCGGGAAGGAGAAGAAAGAGAATAGGTTATGTGAACGGGATGAAGAAGGGTAGGACGTATGCTTAGATGAAGAAAGAAATATTATTGGTAGATATGGCCCTGCACGCGTAAATATCTTGAGGAATTTTGCTCACTTCCATCTAAATCTAACATGGTAGGTAGAATAACTAATTTATTATAATTTTTTCCTGTTTCAGGGGTTCCTTTATCTTCTCCTCCACATTTTCTTATCGTGTACACCCTCCTCGCGTGGTTCCTTCTCATTGAATCATCATTTGCAGTGTTCTTCTAAACCCTTTGTGCTCTTTATTTTGTTACGTTTCTTTCTATCTCTGCGCTAAACATTTTCTCTATTTATATCTTCATCGACGAAGTACCCTGCAAGCCATCTCCCGAGTGTGTTTGAAATTTCACGTTATCTTTCCATAAAACTGCTCCATTGAATTTAACACGTTAATTATTCTTTCCAGAATCTCCATCTCTGCTGGCCTCGGTGGCTGCGGTTGGTTTTCTTTGACTCAGGGCATGGTTGTTAATGTGTGAGGGTTAATTGTAAGAAAAGGCTGCATATCCCTAATTTTGCCCTAAAGAAAGTCTCCGCTAATGTTATTATTATAGTCTCCACTATTTTTACTATAGTCTCCGCTGTTATTATTATTATTTCTCAATAGTGTGCGCTAGAATTCTCTTGGCATTCGTAACTATGGCATCAGTATGAAACTCAGCTGCTAAAGGTGGATTCCTCTGGATCTAAGTCCGATGGCTATCTCAATGCAGCAAGACAGAAGACAGGCTTCCTAAAAAAATACGTAAAACAGAAAAAATACAAATATGCGTTTCAATAATTCGACTATATGCTTGGTCGCGAGCTAAGCTGAAGAAACAATCTACGCTTCCATTTCCGGCATGAAATTCACCCAAATCAATGAGTATGAGTTGGTAGACTTTTTCAGTCGTTCAGACGATAATTGGAGTAATAAAATGGCTAACTGGCCATTATAGAAATTATATGTGGTGATAAAACAATCGTGACAATAAAGGTGTAAACGATGAGCGTCAAAACTGTATTTAGATGAAAAAAGGCTTTCTCTCCCCATTCGAGGAAAGAAATACATTTTTCTAACGCTTTTGACTATTAAAACGGTAGTTTTGTTCAAGGTGACGATATCTACCCCTGAAGGTGCTAAATGACTTGTCAGGAAGACCCTTGTCAATAAACCTTCTGCATACCGCGATAGTAATAATGAAACACCCACTTGTTGTAACATAAACTTTCCGAGTTGGTAACATATCGGGGGTTTCTTGTATTCGCGTACAGATTTCAGGGCGGCTCGTGGATTCTAGTGGAGTTAGTGTTACTGAAGAGTTAGTTACTCTTACTTAATCTATTAAGACTAGATATAGTTTCCCTCTTTTCGTCATATTTTTTCCAGAATATGTCTCCGGGCGAAAAAGTTGTCCGTAGTCCTTTCCAGTCCATAATTTTTCAATCATTTTACTGACTTAGTTCACTCTGGTCTGTCCATTAATTCTAAAAATCCTCAACATGAACAGAATGACACATAATTATGATCCTTACGTATTTCTATTACAACCTCAAAGGATGTTGCCTCCGGTAAGCGTGGGTCCTATTCCAAACGACTGGCCTTGTTACTGGCAAAATGAAGTTATTTTTGCTCTACTTCCTTGAAAGCTTTCTCTTCGGTCCTCTCCTCAGAAATCGAACCATAATGTTTGATGATGGGAGCTGGTGTTTGATGAATTCCAATCATGTTTTGCATTTTCAGCAACGTTATACTATTAAAGTTTGCGTTAAGCTCGGTAAATCCGGTCTGCAAACAGTTGAGATGATTAAGACAGCTTAAGGACATGATTCCCTGCCTCAGGCTCAAATTACAGGCAACACAAGAACTTCAAGGATGGAAGAAAAATTGATGAACAAGGATCTGTTCGTCAAGAACTGATGAAGCAATATCGTTCGTATCAAAGCTGTTGTAAAGACAAACAGGCGTTTGAATGTCATATTGATTTCTGGTAAGGTGGGGTTACCGAAATCTATCGTCCATCAGATTCTTACTGAAAAGCTGAGGACCTTGAGCATCTAATTTCAACTCTATCGAATTTAAACCTAACCTAGTGGAAAACCCGTGTAGACTTCATTACTTCCTCCAGTTCCATTTTATTCTGGCCTTGTCTTTCTGTGACCTTTTACTCTTGGTTTCTTCCACAAATAATTATTTAATCTTTTTTCATTGATCTTCTAGTTTTAATTTCTACGAGCGGAAATTACCCGTTGAAATTCAACGGGTGTGAAAAACATTAAACTTATTTTTTATAATAAAACCGCAAAGCCCGAAGAAAAACAGTATGTGTGGTCATTTGAGGAGTAGGCGTGGTAACCTATCTTGTATGTTGTGTTCGATGTAGTAGACACACTGACATTTTTCCATGTGCACGGAGAGATGAGTGACTATTGGTTCACTTTCATGTACGGGAAACTCAAAAATCGGCCTTGCAGACTCATTAATACTTAAATAGCACCTAGGTTGATAGATGGTCACCTCGTCCCTCCGGTTCTCTTGAGCCGTCTTCTGAGTGATTAACAGCTCTATCGCTTCCCTTGTGTACATACATATATTTGCATTCTATGACTTAATTCTGTTGCACTATTCAACGTTGATATGTGCGTTGATTATCTTAATCAGGATTGGACAGAAGGGTACAATCCAGCGGTTGACAACATCAAGAGGAGTAATGGCAGCGGAAGCCAGGTTTATTTGACCTATGAATCCTCCATCAATGGGACTGCGCCTTCGGAATAGCCATAATCATTGGTTTCCGTTGCTAAATGAAAAAAAATCTATGGTGATTCTTAGTGCACTTGTCGATTTTCATGCACGGATGTCGTTGATTGCGCAGAATTTCCGTTCTTCATTCGGGTAAGAAGCATGTAGTGACGTCATTATAATTTCCGCCATCTTAACGCAGACGGAATGTTCGAAACAGATGCGTCTATATTTGAACCAGATTTATAGTTGGTTACCCGTCTGTAGGTTGGGTAAGGATGAAATTGGTGCGGATCTTAGCGTAACATGAGAAACACCATGAGGAGAATCTCATGAGATCGCTGGTGGGCATGTCTTTGAGTATCCAAGTCTAACCTTTGTCGTTTTTCTTTCAAGGGCTCATTTTCTCGCAAATAAAACATTCATTTTGCTTTAGAAGATTTTTTCGAAAGGTTACTCTTTTTCCTATTAGGCATGTTGATGGATATATTTTTGAGTCCAAGAAACGGAAACACAGCGGCAAGTGAGAGTCTAGAATAGGCAACTCGATGATTGAATGAATGTACCTAAGTTAACTGCACTTTAACACTTTTAAACATATAAATAACTCGTGACATTTTTGATGTGGGAATTGGTCTAAAAAACAATTCGCAATCGCAATGAGAGGCCGACGGTTTCACTACGTGTAATAAATCTGAGTATTAAATGATAATAAACAACGCCGTGTTTGTTGTAGCAACAGAGGCATTATTACCATTGATATTCGCTCCACGTAAATATTCTTGCACATTTAATTAAGTGTGTATTCTATTAATTCCTTTATGTGTAAAGTTTACTACGTAATTATTCTCTCATATACATGCAGTGCCCCTTTGAGAGCTACTTTGAGAATAGACGTTGAAAAGTATACTTGTTAAATATGCATTGACTTTATCGAGTACCCCCCGAAGCAATTTATCATGGGGCCCTTGGGACTATGGGCTCTTCTTATACGGATTTTTTTCTACGTACTATCATGGGCCTGCAGGAAGGCGTAATATTTAAATGCTAGAGGCCTGTATATCCTTTGAAAATCAAATCTATGGTTGTCAAGGAAATATGTTATTGTTGATTTCAGAGAAAAAGGTGAGATTTTTCAGCTGAAAACATGAAGTTCAGACAAATACGGAGCGTAGAAGGAAATCGATTGCTAAAATTAGAAACGTCATTTATTCAGCCATCCGATAAAAAAATCCCAGCCCTATATCTTGAGTGAAAGTAATTTTAAAAACAAATAAATGAAACCACTGCACCGAACCCAATGCTTAGCATGAACCACCAGGGGGGACCTTCAGGGGGCCTTTGGGGGCCCTTAGGGATTTTTAAAATAGCATATGTTACAACCACATATGTTTTCTATCTGCATGCCAAATTTCAGCTCAATCGGTTCAGTAGTTTTTGCGTGATGGAGCAACAGACAGACAGACACCATTACATTTTTATACATATTAGTAAGGATCACACCCTTAACCCTGAAAAAATAGGGTTTCGGTTAATTGAACCCTACAGTGTTTGTTGTCTACCAGTAACAAACATGTGTTCCAAATTTCATCAAAATCGGTCGTGTGGTTTAGGAGGAGATGTGGAACATACATAAATACATACATACATACATACATAGACTTTTATATATATAAAGATAAAGATTTGTGATTTTCCATGAAGTTCAGAACCAGATTTTTTTTCTTTTCGGTCGTGATCACTGTGTCATTAGCAGTGCCTAAGCTATTTTACAAGCGTGTGCAAAATTTTATGTGGCCCATATAGAGAATGTATTTGCCAATTGTGATTCCTTGAACCGAACGTTAATCTGAGGAGTACTCGAGGGTAACAGGAAGATCATCTCAACATTGTAGCTTCCTTTGCCACCAGGAAATCAATATTTAATGTATAAGTTAAATCCAAGCTTCAAGTTTTAGGAAGAAAAGTGATTACGGGAATTATTTACATTACACCTTCTTTGGTGTGGATGTAAGTTCAGCCGTAAATAAGAGTGCATTTTTACCCTGAGTTCCTTTCAATGCGCTGGTGACAAGAATTCTAATGAAATTGTAATTCAGTAGGTTTAATCGTGCTTTTTAGTGGAGTTAGTCGTATCAGCCACTTTTACAGTGTATCAAGAAAATCATTTTGGATAGAGATATTAGCTGGAAGTAAGATACATTCGCTGAGTTTCATAATTTATGTCCCCCTCATCACATTCATTTATTATTCGCTGACTGGCCACCCCTCCTTACGGCTGCCTGTGAATTTTGCTCACGTAGTCCACGCCTTGGGCCGGCGCTGCGCTGGTCATTAGCATAACGGAGCAAGCTGTTTATTTCTCCTTGAACGTATTTTCTATTTTAAATTATTCTTTTATTCTGCTAGTCTCACGGTGTTGAGCTGTTCACAGGGATCACACTTGCGAGTGTTTCTGTTCCAGGGTAGATTACGATAGAAGAGAGAGAAAGCACGTAGGGGAAGTTCAGTGAGCTCGGTTCTGCTCTGTATATTCCTAGCCCAAGTTTCATATCCCTAAGCACGCCACTCCACGCTCCCGGCTTCGGTTTGGAATTCGATGCCGTCTCCTCATGCAATGAAGTACGATGACGTGGGTGGGGTGGAAACGTTGCTGGGTAGGTGCGACGATAGATCAAGTGAACTTCGCTACTTTTTTATTTACAAATCTGGTTTGGTGCACGACTATGCTCTGAAGAAGGTTCGGTGATATCACCCAACTTAAGAGAATTCAATGAAACTTCCTGAAAGTATTAATAATATTGTTCTAAAGCTACCTGCAAATTTTCAGAATTATTTACCGCAGGTTTTAAAAAAAAATAATCGAAAACTGGGCATGAAATTGCACGTTCTTATGCCTTTTCTTCTGAATCCTGCAATTTATGCATCCTAGTTCAAGTACATTACTCATATGGTGCCAATTTCACACGATCTGCAACACGCGCGAGGGATTTATTCAAGTAAGTAAGGGAGTAAAATTCTGTTGCATATACATGTTTCTATCGATGATCTAAATTATTATACATTGAATAGTTAGAAAAGGTTCTTTCTGTTGAATAAAGCCTTACGTTCCCATAACAACCCGTGTATTTTCATGCCCACTTCTAGTTCAAATATCTTAAGAAATCTGCGGCAAATATTTCTGAAAAAAATCAGGTAGCTTTAAGACAACTAAATTAATGCTTCCAGCAAGTTTCAACGAATTCTCAAGTTGAGTAAAACCACCTAACCTCCTTAAGGTTCTTACGAGGTAGGCTTAAATACAGAGTTACAATGTGTGCAACGAATTTCGGATAGATTGGAATTTATCACTAACTCGCTGAATTACCCGGCGTTGCTCGGAATCACACTATCTTTATTACTCATCATATCAGAGGAGAATCGGTTGAAAAAATGAGAAACTTCAATCTTTCGGGTATCTGATAAAATAATTGTAGCTCTCTGTAGATCTTGAATTAAAGTAGTTTAAAAAAGGAAAAAAATTGCACAAAACCCAATTCTTAGCATACTGCAAAATAAATTTTAAATGCGCTAAAGACCATATTCTGGTAGTCAAGGAAATATGATATTGTTGATTGCAGAGAAAAATGTCGTTTTTTGCAGCTAAAACGCGATTTTCAGACAAATACGAATTGTAAAAGGTCATTTGATGAAAGAATTATAAACTTCATTCTTTCAGCCATTTTGATAAGAAAATTCCAACCCTCTATCTAGAGGGAAGTAATTTTAGAAAACAAACATTAAACCAATGCTCAAAACCTAATACAAATTTCGCAGACCACCAAAAGGTCCCTTTCCGGGACGTTTTGGGGCCCTGAGATGTATTTAAAATAGCCTATAATTTTCTTCCTGCCTTTAATTATTAGCATGAAAAATTTCAGCATGATCGGAGTAAAACTGTTGATTTTTTTTAAACACAGACAAACAGACCAACAGACAAATATTCTTTTCTATATCTATTGGAAAGTTTAAATTTTTCTAATATTCCATTATATTGCACAGATACGCAATCATATCATTAAATGTTAACTGTCATGAAAGCAAGTAGAAATCTGTTTCGTTCCCTTCGTTACTTCCCAGAAGTTATCTAGGAGCTCCCCTATAAATCACGGGGGCCGATCCACCTGAAATGCCGCATCGTCATCGTAAAGGAAAATTAGCACATTAGTGTGTCCACCGACATGTCAATCACATATATGTATCATTAAAGCATCAGTCCGAAAAGATAACGTCTTGATGACGATGCGCATGTATATTTTAAACTCGCTTTCTTGTCATGGTGGTCTCCCAAGGTCCAAATCGATCTTCGCCATGTATCGAAATTACATTCGACGATGCGTGGCTCTTAAGTGCTATGGCAGCGATGTATTAAATTATAAGGCACTCATTTTTGGTTTTATTTTCAAAACATTCAGCATTTTATTTATATTTCTACTGCCTTTAAAATTAATCATTCTTGTTCGCTCCTTGCTATGCATTTTTCACTATGTTTCAGAGTGACTTCTAATTCAAAATAAAAGAGATTTTTTTGAAAGCTGACATGTATGCAGATGTGAAAAAAATAACCTATACATTCATACTTCTTGTATCATTTTCTTGGCTTTCTTCGAAGTCCATCACGTCAAAATTTTCAGCTCGCTGACCACAACAAAAGAACAATATCATCCATTGCTGTTTGAATGCATAAGCTGGGTGTATTAGTCAACAACCCTTAAAAACCGTTGTTTCCTTCAGTGTATAACGATCATGAAAATATTATATTACAAATACTTAATTAATGTATTTTATGACCACTTTTTTAAATTTCTTCTTTATATTTTCATGAGTTTTGTTCAATTAAAATAATGACTTTTAACTGACCAAAACTCAAGAATATAATAAGTAGAGACAAATAATTAACTAACTATGCCCGTTTCATGTATTTTTTACGTTTGATGCTGTAAAAAAGAAATTATTTTATGTTCTTTGTGTCCGCTCTGAATATATGTAAAATATAACTATAAGTTTTTTTTATTTTAATGATTGCATACCCATTTGTATATCGCTTTTATTCAGCACGCAATATGCTTTATGAAACACCCTGCAGGTTAATAATTAGTCAAAATATTTTTTGCTAGCTTTACAACCTATGACTACATTTCAGTAAATTAAAAACAGGATTAAAAACGTGGAATTAAATAAAAAAGATATAAGTTGTTTTAAATTTGTATCATAAACCTATGCATATGCAGCAAATGCTCCACAGCTAGTAATTATCTCCCTCTGCAGTCTCTGCAGTAGCTACTTTGGAATCGCGCCGGAATTGCAATCATAAGGCCACACATTTGAACCCCGCATCGGGCATGGATTTTGTGCTCCTCTGAAGGCAATTTGACCAAGATTTTTCTCTTTTCACAATATAAATCATATTCGAATTTTACTTAAAAATGTTATCAACTGTGAGAAGCAAAAAGTAAATTTAAGTAGTAATATAAATTACGTAAAAGCTTAATTAAATATTCATATTTCAGGCTATATCTTATTAACTTGTTTCAGCTGTGCGCTGAAAATGACTTCTCGACCGAAATTTTATTTTTTCAAATTTTTAGTTTTATGGTGATTAATATGTATTTAAAATGTGTATGTGTGTATACTTACCTATTGAGATTTGTGACTCAGAACTTCCTCATTATTTTAAATATTGTCTCTCTGGAATGCAAAGTCGTACTGTATCCAATGGAAAATGGGATGCTTGAGGTATGCTGACCCAAAGTATGTTAAACAAAAGAACAGGTTGAAAGTTAATTAAAAAAAGGATAGTAATAGTTTCCGAACTCGGTAAAAAATTCTTTACACAATCCTTAGAATCGAGAAATAGCAGTAACGGTTGTGCTGAAAAACTTTAATTTCACAAGATTGTGAAATACTTCTTTTCGCCTGTTTGTTGCGCTAATTTAACCAAAGTAAACTAGAATAAATAACTGACGCAAACCTATATTCTAAGCACTCTAATGAGAGCATTTAGTTGCAATGCAGAAAGATTTAAAAACGTTGCTCAAACACGAAAATGTTTCCACTGAATTTCAGAGATAAGACAACTATAATTAGGTGACAGAAAGATAAGAAGGGAATAAAATTGTAATAGACACCGCTTTTTCAGACCGGCTATATTTGAACACTCCTGAAGAATGATAGGTGGCCTACTTTTGTACAAAAAGACCAACATTTGTGCTATGTAGTCTGTTTTTCGCAACTAGAGGTGACTTCCGTTGCTTGATTTTGCATATGTAAAGGCTTGAAATGATGTAAAGTCTTGGATGGAAGAAGCAATAAAAATATTGTGAGTAGAATACCTGAAGCAAAGAAGTGAATCCACCTGAAGATGTGTCTGTTAACAGCCCAATACACAAGCTTGGAATTAAGGAAAGCACTTTATTAAAACGCATAAATCGAGAATGCCCTTTTATTGCAGTGAATCCGGAACATTAACAGTGGCAGAGCAAACGAGATTGGAAGCATTGCAGATGTGGTATTATCGAAGAAATATTAAAATTAAAAGGACGGAGATAATTACAAGTGAAGAAGTCCTATGCTGGTGAGCAAATAAGTATTATTAAAAGAAGATGAGACACACTTATTGGACACATTTGCGATACAATAGCTTATTTAAAACAATAATGAAAGGAGAAATGAATGGTAAGAATTATTGAAGAACACCAAGAATGGAATAAATCAGGAAAATTATGAAGGACGTCAATGTAAAGAATCATATGGGAATGAGGCGGTTGGATGATAGGAGAGTATAGAGTTGAGAGCTGCTGGTAACCAAACTTCGGGATGATTACTGCTGATGATGACATGTAAAGGGCTTCGTGGGAAGTACATTTGCAAATAGATTTATTAGAACTTTTATAATTTACGATGCGATTACGATTTACGATCATTTTTACGGATTGTCTTCCGGGGAACGGCGTTTCTCAATGGAAACACCGGTTCCCGCTCAGTCAACGAAGTTAAGGCATCGTTGGCCTCGGCTCGATTTCGGAGGGTTAATCCTCCTGTTTGTCCGAGTGCTGTTGCCCCTGTCTGAAATTGGAAGGAGTGAATAAACAATAATAATAATATTATATATGTATTGTTCTAGGACATTTGTCCTATGGAACATGTATTCCATACATACATTCAATAGGCTCTGTGGCTTTACGATGGAGAACATACTTTGCCGAATTGAATATAGTGAAGAAAGAAAAGCAAAAAACAATTTGATAAATATAAAACAATAATATGTAAGATACGTTATTCCAAATGATATAAAAAGAATATTTAGCAGGAGTTCTAAGTTTAACATGAGCAACATCTAACATAACAATAATATCTATCATATATTTATGAATAATTTCATGAGTATAATGGTTTTACAGCATTTTGTGTTGGACACTGAGACATGACACAATAAATTGCAATAACAACAAAGAAAGAAAAATACGTAGAACAAAATAATGAAAGGTTGCAATGGTAGTTAATAGAGATAATTGAGGAGCGGAGGTATCAAAAAAGCAGGTATTCACCTAGGTGTTGGAACTTACAAATACATGTTTTCAAGAAGAGTACAGTAATACAATATTAACAACAAATAATATGAATAGCATAATCATTGACAGGCATACATACAGAAACAGGAACAAGGGAAAAGCAGATCCAAGCGGTTTATACTGAGATACAATAATATTTTTCATACATAAATGATAACATTTTAAATTTTAATTGATGTATATTGATAGACTTAACTATGTTATCAAGAATACTGTTTCATATTCTTAGGCCAGAATTTATAGTTGAGGAGTGATATACATTTGTTCTACACTTGGGAATTTTAAATCGTCTTCTGGCTCTAACAGGTCTGCCCGAATCAGTCAGGTTTCTAACAATGTAATCATACAGATATTCCTAGGTTTTTGATGATAATATTTTATAGATGAAAATAGACAGTTGGAATATTTTTCTATGTTCCAGTTTCATCCACTTTAACTTAAAATAATAATAATAAACATGTTCGTAGATATTGGCTTTGAAAATATATCTTACTCCGGCGTTGAACAAAGTTAGTAATTTTTTATGTGATTCTTTTGTTAAATCAGCAAATAAAAGTGAACAATATTCAATATGAGGAATTAACAGGTGAATGACGAGTTTTTTACGCAGCTCAAATGGAATAAGATGCTTAAATTGTTTCATCTGCGCCAATGTCTAACAAACTCTGTTGGAAATAGAAGCAACATTTTCTGTCCAAGTTTGAGTATTATTAATATTAACTCCTAAGTTCATAACTGAAGTTGCATAATCGATTTCGAAGCCGTTCACAGTGATTTTAGGCAGAATATCGTAGTTTAATTTCTTCACCCATTTTGCTGTGCCAATAATAATACATTTTGTCCTGATGGGATTAATTTTCAAGAAATTATCATTCGCCCATTTGCATATGCTATTAACATCTTCATTAATCTTTTCAATGGCGCTGTGAATTTGTAATGGATGACAATCCAGGTAAACTTTCAAATCGTTGGCATAAAATTGATATCTCGATCGACACTGGTAAATCGCAAATAAATATTGAAAAAAGGGGAGGCCCAAGGATAGAATCCTGAGGCACGCCACATGGCATTGATAGAAAACTGGATAATTGATCCTCATCTCCTTTAACTGCTTGGGTTCTGTTATATTAAATAATATTGAAAATATATATAAATAATATATATAAATAAATATTGAAAAAAGGAGAGGCCCAAGGATAGAATCCTGAGGCACGCCACATGGCATTGATAGAAAACTGGATAATTGATCCTCATCTCCTTTAACTGCTTGGGTTCTGTTATATTAAATAATATTGAAAATATATATAAATAATTCATATAAATAAATATTGAAAAAAGGAGAGGCCCAAGGATAGAATCCTGAGGCACGCCACATGGCATTGATAGAAAACTGGATAATTGATCCTCATCTCCTTTAACTGCTTGGGTTCTGTTATATTAAATAATATTGAAAATATATATAAATAATACATATAAATAAATATTGAAAAAAGGAGAGGCCCAAGGATAGAATCCTGAGGCACGCCACATGGCATTGATAGAAAACTGGATAATTGATCCTCATCTCCTTTAACTGCTTGGGTTCTGTTATATTAAATAATATTGAAAATATATATAAATAATACATATAAATAAATATTGAAAAAAGGAGAGGCCCAAGGATAGAATCCTGAGGCACGCCACATGGCATTGATAGAAAACTGGATAGTTGATCCTCATCTCCTTTAACTGCTTGGGTTCTCTGAAGTAAATAAGACCGAAACCACTCAACTAGTAAAGAAAAACCAAGTTTTTGCATTTTATAAAGTAATAGACCATGTACTCTAACGAGAGCAGTTTGGGTACTATGTCCTTTCCGAAATCCAGACTGATATTTATCTAGTAGGTTGTTTGATGAAAGGAAGTCTGCTACTGAGTTATATACAAATTTTATAGTGGTTTCGACAAAATACATAGCAATGAAATAGGACGATAATGTGACGGCTCAGCTGGATTCCGGATTTTCTTTATTGGTTTGATTATTGCAGTCTTCCAGGTAACAGGATAGACCGAATAGTTCAAAGAGAAGTTATAGATGTCAAGCAGCACAAGAAATATTACTGGCATAATTATATTTAATATTTTTCTATTTATCCCTTCAATTCCCTCAGCATTAGACTTTATGCTACGAAAATACTGAAACATCAATTCTGGAGTAAATTGGGGAAAATGAAATACATTATTACCAAAATTACTTAGATTTAACAAGTCAACTTCATTTTCGGCTTCAAAATATGGTTACGGTTCATGAATTAAGCTGTAATTTACATTAACGGCTGAATTGATAAAGTATTCATTTAAATCGTCAGCAGGAACATTAAGTTTAAAATTGTCATTTCGAGGATTGATAATTCCTAGTCGCCGAACCTCATTCCATATGGTTTTAAAGTTCCATTTGTCAGAAAAACCGTTATTACAGTAATTCTCTTCGGACTTTTTCATAAACCTATGTTTTTCATTCCTTAATTTTTTATATTCATGGAACAGATATTGAGATCTACTTCTTTTAAATTTTTGACGCATTGCATCTCTTTTATGAACTATTTGTTTTATTTCATTGGTGATCCATGGAATTTGGTTTCGCTTAGGCTTTACCTTTTTCAAAGGAGTATGAACATTCAGTGGTTGATTTAAATTTGACAAATAAATAGACACTTTGGTGACAACAGAATTTGCGGAGGTAAAATATGTCCATTGTAGATTATTAAAATCTTTCTGAAAGCTTAGGAGATCGAATTTACTCAAGTCTCGATTACAAATGCTTCCTGGTTTACAATTTGGAGTTTTAAGGTTAAATTTTATATAAATTAGGTAATGGTCAGATAGTAATGGAATGGGATGTTGACCATGATCTTCAATTTTTTAAATGTCGTCCACAATAAATAGATCTAGCAGAACACTAGATTCAGCAAGGTGATGCGTAGGAAGTGATGGGGCCAATGACATTATACCGATAGCACGTCTTAAATGTAGCGACTATCGTACGTTTCCTTCAATAAATCTGAGTTAAAATCACCACATATGACAATATTGCTATAGGAGAGAAGATCTGCAAGCGCAGACTCAAAGAAATCGCTCAAATAACCAATCTTTGGTGGCCTATAAACAACAGCAAACAAAATTTTACCAGAATGAAAAGAAATGTCAGCAAAGATAAACTCCGGCTTCCGGCATTCACTAAAACATGAAAGTATCTTATAGTTGAGACATTTCTTAACATATAAACAAACTCCACCTCCCATTCTGCCCTGTCTATATCATTCCGTACCAACATTTAATTGTCTAAGGAAACATACTCAGACGGAATGGAGGGTTTCAACCAATTTTCAGATGTGGCAATCACATGATAATCACTTGGCAAAATAAAATTTCGGAACTCGTCGATGTGCGCGGGCAAGGACTGAGAATTGACGTGGCAGATGTTAATGGTAGAACATAAGGTGGCTGTTTGGTGATGTTCAGGTCTCTGCTCGCCATTGATGTCAGTCATATATTCAGATACTGAGTCACTTGAAGTGTTAGCCTCTTGTCATTGCAAGAGCAAGAGGTCCTCTTCGGTCCGAAGGGAAAGTCTCTCACTTCTCATTTCAAACAATGACCTTAGCCGTCTTACTTAAGCTAAAGTAATACCTACTACTACTATTGACGTCGACCATGAGGAACTTATTTCCTTGCGACTAAGAATGGAAGAGGGTTGAAAAGAAACCTTGTATTTGTAGTATTTTTGATTAACGTGCTTCGACGGCTAAGCTCATTTCACACTTACTGTCTGACACTTGCAAACAAAAGCACTCGGACGAATCGGAGGGTCACACCTCCTAACTCGAGCCGAGCCAAACGATGTCTTACTTCGGTGACTGATCGGGAACCGGTGTTCCCATCATGGCAGGTCGTTGCCCATAAACCTTGTGTCGTCAATAGCCTACTCTTGAAGAATGAAACCGAGTTGTCCACAGTTTAACATTTTATCTGACGGATGGGATTCAAAACTTGCAGCACACTCCAAACGATAGCCAGACAGGGATTCCATTGTGAGATCTCCACCAATGCCGGGATTCAAGCCCAGTCTCTTGAAATTCATTCATAAAATTGTCATTAAAATATTGTAAAAATCAAGTGGACGGCGTTAATGGCCAATGGCTAATACCAAGTTCGAGGAATTGGAAAGATAACATGATTCATGGATATTCTTCAAAACAGAGGATAATACAACCTTACTGTACACATTTTTGAGAGACAATACAGAGTTGACTGAAACAAAATAGATGGAAAATTGAGTGAGATGAATTGTTAATGCACATATTATATTATGCAAGGGAATTTTAAAGGGATGCCAATACAGGGAAATTATGAAGGAATGCAAAATTTGGCTGAAAGAGAAAGTTATGGTTGGCGGGGAGAGCTGCATAAATAGGGTTCCGCGATTTTTACGCTTTTTCATCTCATTCCGATTTAAGGTAATTTGAGCGCAAAATCTCTTCACCTAGAATTTGATGAACTTGGCCTCATTGTAAAGAAAAAACACTCATATTTCCAATGATATCAAAATATCAACCCCTTGCCGAACTACTTTTCGAGCAATTTGCTTAAAAATATAATCTTGTTTTACATGGGATGGGTTACGGCTGTGCGCTCCAGAGGGAGAAAGTTGAAAAAATAAGAAACTTCTAGCACCTAAATTTCGTCAAAAAACTAACGGTGTATAGTTAGCATGTTTTCTCAACTATTTATAAAAATTAATCTATTACTCACCGGAGAAATTTTTACAGAATCGCCAAAAAAAACTGCCTTTTTGATGAGTTTTCAGCCGTACGGTGTGAAAAAATGAGTCAAGTTAGACCCTTATGTAGCTTTATTTATTTAAATAGTGAGAAATTTGGTCGTATATTACTATATCTTTGCGCCATTAAGAATATAATATTTATTTCTAGCTTCTTACATACGCTGAAAAAAAATATGAATATGCTCTCTATTATGACTAGGAAACTATCTCAGTCAAACCACCTTAAACTATGTATCGCCAACGAAGGATTATATTTCTTTGCATTCTATTGACTGCATTACATCGCTGTGGCTCGAACGGTCAATATCGCAGAGCGAGATCTAAAGCATATCGTAGTCAATGTATCGTTGGTAATATAGTACGGCCGTAGAAGCAATCCAATCATTGAATTTATGACTGCCGAGATAATTCCTGGGAACTGAAAACGTTCCTCACGAATATTATTTCTTTAGTGCGTTGACTTTGGCAATACAACTTGAAAATAAGTGTATATTTTAGAAAATATTGTCGTCCCATTGCTCGTAAAAAGACCATTCTAGTGTCGAGTTTTCTCTCAAACGGAAAGGACATCCACCCGTTGAGAGGTTTTTATCGTCTCCTGAAAGGCAAGACCCTATCGGCTTTGAAGATTGGTGAGGGTGTTGACTCTCAGCTAGCGGGACCGAATTCCCGCGCCGCCTATACGGTTGGGTTACTTAAGAGTGAGCGGGCAGCGTTTGAGAGGGTGGCGTTTTGAAAGAGGAAAGTGCTGGGGTATGCGGGGCAAGAAAGGAGGGGGGATGCTCCAAACCGGCTCCGGTGGCTGACTCCAAGGTCAAGTGTGGGGATCCCAAAGGAGGAGGCTGAGAGAAGAATGCTCTCGGGGGGGATGACCGACAAACGAAAAGGGGTGAGCGACTTCGATATAAAAACCAAATGATTACTTCAACCGGTTATTTGAACGGTGAAAAAAAGTTCATAAATCAAAACAGGCTATATTTTGGTATTTTGAGGATACCGGGACTAGCCACGGTAGTTACCTTTACGGAGTCACCCGCAAGTGCGATATTCCACAGAGGAAAAATCATTCGCCTTGACCGGGATTCGAACCCGGATCCCTCGATTTCGCGCCGAGTGCTTTAACCAGTTAAGCTACCGAGGTGTCCTTCTCCCCTGTGGAAAATGTCATCATCATCATGCTCCTATCATGCTCCTCCCATCAACATTATGCTCCTAAAGAGCCACCAAATTTTCCACAGGGGAGAAGGACGCCTCGGGTTAAAGCACTCGGCGCGAAATCGAGAGATCCGGGTACGAATCCCGGTCAAGGCGAATGGTTATTCCTCTGTGGAATATCGCACTTATATGTTGGTATGCTAAACGAAAAGCAATTTTGGACTATTGTCCCACTTTTTTCGATTTCCGACCACTGTGCGCTGTTTAATGTGCACTGTCACATGCGCGCGCAGTTCGACGCGAAGAAGGTCGTCCAGCCAATCAGAGGAACCGATTTAATTAGCCTAGCGGATAAAGCGACCCGAGTCGAGGAAGGTTGGTAACTCTCGCCCGCGGCGGGAGATAAAAATGGATTCCCAGAGCGTCTTTTCACAGCAAGTCGTGATGGGAATCACTCAGAAAGGTAGGTCATTCCGGCTGAGCTCTAGACGGAGGAAATCAATTATCCCTCCGTAAAAAATAAAAATATGTTTAAAATGTTGTTCCTCCCGACACCTTATGTACAACACACACCGCCAGGGTAGACTAATGATGAACGTAGCTGCATAAGGTCATCGCGACTGTTTGGATGAAAGCAAACGGGAAATCAAACTTGTCATTAGTGTTTCTCTGTTTTGAAATGCAATAATCTCTCGAATGTCCAACACCCTCCAAACCAGTATTACTATTGAAATACTGGTTATGCAATTAAAATTAAGGTACAGTAAGATAAAATGAATTTCTAAGACCAATTTGAATGAAAAGTAAAAAAATAATTCGGTCAATAAAGTTAAAAATAATTGAATAATTCCTTGCCATTAATTTAAATGGATTAGTCTTCTTTATTAAAATAACTCAGCTTTGAATCAATGAGCACTCTCAAGTACGTACTGAAAACATGACAAAGATTTGTAATAATTTTAACTTTTTTGGGAAATTAGCCGTCCGTTTTAATTTTTTGCCTTCACTTCCTTCCCCTAGTCCCACCCTCAAGAATGTCGGACAGTTTGTCGCGAAAGGCTTGCCGCAGCATTTAAATTTCAATTCTTAATATATTATAATTAAAATATCCTTTTGTACCTGATTTCACAATCCCTATACGATTGTCTATGAATACGTTAGTTTAAAGTCGGCAAAAGTTTATTTTTAGAGTATTTAAAATTTAATTTTTGGGTCTCAGTAGACTCGAGGTTTTTACTCTGAGTTTTAATATTGCGAGGAGTGATTGCGTAGACCTAATATAGCAGGGTTGAAGTGATTTCCAGACATCGCTAGGGACGGCTCGGCCTTAAATGGGTTAAACTTTTTTTTCCAAATAAGGGTCGTCTGCGCTGATGGTAATAAAATCTGGTTCTTGTACAGCGTGCTAAAAGATTAAGGAATTATTCTGCACATCCGGCCGCAGACATTTTTTTCCACGACCAAGTTTAAGGTGGGGTTTCACTGGCGCGTCTCGCGGCTGCGTCCAGACTGCTGGACGCATTGTACTGCTACTATGTTTTCTAATTGGAGTGGCTTCTCTGGTGCGTCCCAGACACTGCGTCTACCAGACGACTGTTTGCGTCTGCGGCTCGACTGCTTCGTGAGCAGTCGAGCCGCAATATAATTAATACTCATAATAATGTTTAGTATATGATATTTCTCGGTTATTACGGGAAATACGGTTATTCTGCCATTCCAATGCCCCCTCATGGCTGAAGAAATCAGTGAAGATTTCTCTCACTCAAAACCATCACACCTCTTGCGTATCCTCCAGCTCTGGTTAGTGAAGAAACATTAGATGGAGGATTCAAATGACCATCATGCTCGTAAATGGACGAATGTAAAATGGGCGATTATTATTTTCTAAATAACCTTCTCTGAGTAAGATATGCGGGCAACAAGCAGAAATTACAAGATTGTCACATGTTTCTGGTTTTACATTAATTGATGTGTAAAATATTCTGAAAACTTGACACATTAGTCCAAATACATTTTCGCTCACCCTTCTTGCACGACTCTATCTGTAGTTGAAAAGTCTTTTCTTTGTTCACCCTAGCTGCTGTTTTTATAAGGTTTCATTATATGTTTGTGTAGTCTAAATGCTTCATCTCCCACGATGGCGTATGGAAAGTATTTGAAAGAACCTGGAAGCGATTCATCTGATGGGAAAAAATTGCCAGATAAAATTTGTTTACCAATTAAGCTTTTGGAAAAAAATTACGCTGTCACTCTCTTTACCGTATGACCAGAAACTTACAATCCGCGTCAACCGTCGCAAGTAGTACAATGGAAAAATATCCTTTATAGTAGAAAAACAAAGAACCACTTTTCTTAGGACAGAAGATACGGACATGTTTTCCGTCAATAGCACTAACACTATTAGGAAAGTTCCATTTCACCCAAAAGTCCTTGGCTTCCTTCTGCAAATGCTGTTTTGTGGGTGGAGGTAAAAATAAAGGCACCAAATATTTGCAAATGGCCTCAAGCGTATCTCTGACGATGGTACTGATGTAACTACTTGAAATGCGGAAGACAAATGCAAGCGATCGAAATGTCTCCCCAGTTGCAAGGAACCTTAGAAGAAATGAAATGTAATTAGACCAAGTATGTTTCAACATACCTAGATCTCAATGACGACGTGATATTCATTTTCCACGTAGCTAGGTTAAACTTCAAGCCTATGACACCTAATACAATTGGACTTCAACCAACTGTGAATAATCGTTATTAATTATGTTATATTTTCTGAAAAATGTCACGAATTTTACTGTTCAGTTATTGAAGGGTCTTCGAATAATTTCTAAGGAATAGTTTAAAAGTAATGAAGAGTGCCTTGTCTTTTTAGGGGAAGAATGCAAAAAAGATGGAGAAACATTAAGGATAATTTCCTTAAATAAAAAAGACGCCAAAAACAGGGAACAGGTTCGTCCGCCGCGGGACGGCCAACAAAATGGCCTTTATTTAAACAGCTATCTTTCCTTGGATCAGTCAAACAGGAAAGGAGGTACATATATTTGCGTAAGGTCAGGAAAGGAGGTCAATGCGTACTGCATTGCGAAATTTCAAGAAAAAAGTACTTGGTGAATTACTCGAAGAAAATCCGAAATCTTTTTGGTCATATGCGAGAGAGCTTCAGGGAAAATCTTCAACCGTAGATTCGTTATTTGATAAAGATGGCAAACTTGTCACTGATAATATTGACAAAGCTAACACGTTAAATTCCCACTTCGAAAGTGTATACACTACAGACGATACTCCATGTTATTTCGACATTTCATTCACTGAGGAACCGATGAAAGAAATCACTATTCAATGTGATGGGATAAATAAACAGCTACAGTCGATCAAAAATAGTAAATCTCCGGGTCCGGAGGGAATACCCGCGCGTGTCCTCAAGGAATTAGCGCCACAGATCGCACCGTTCTTAGACATAATATTCAAGAAGTCATTGTCTGAAGGAAAGATACCAATAGACTGGAAAATTGCAAACGTTACACCGATATTCAAAAAGGGAAACAGACACGACCCAGGGAACTATCGACCAATTTCATTAACGTCTATTATAGGCAAGATACTCGAACATATCGTCGTTAGCAATATCATGACGTTCCTGGACAGTCGTAACTTCCTTCATGGCTGTCAGCACGGCTTTCGGAAAGGTAGATCATGTGAAACACAGCTCGCGCTCTTTCTTCATGACGTTCTCAAATCTGGTGAATCGAAAACACAAGTGGACGCATTATTCCTAGATTTTAAGAAAGCTTTCGACACGGTACCTCACAACAAACTTTTATACAAATTACAGTCATGCGGCCTAAACGAAACAGTGGTAAACTGGATACGCGACTTTCTGAGTGATCGTAAGCAAAAAGTAGTTCTTGACGGAATTAGCTCTGATGCAGTTAAAGTGACATCAGGTGTCCCACAAGGAAGCGTAATCGGCCCCCTTTTGTTCATTATATACATAAATGATCTATGCTCTCGAATTAGCAGTAAAATACGTTTATTTGCTGACGACGCTGTCATCTATCGCGAAATTAATGATCACTCGGACTTTGAAATTCTATCATCGGATTTAAACAACGTCTATGTGTGGAGCCAAGAGTGGGGACTCGAACTTAATCTGAGCAAATGTGCGGCGGTACATTTCTTGCGGAGGTCGTCCAACTATCCCCGTGTATATGCTGTGGATGGCGTTAAGATAAAGGCGACAGATGAAGTTAAGTATCTGGGAGTTACGATAACCTCAAACCTATCGTGGGGAACACATATAAGAAATATTTGTGGCAGAGCTCTGAAGAAGCTAGGATTCGTCAAGCGTATTGTGGGAAGATTCTCAGATGAAAAAGTAAAAGAGAGGTGCTATTTCGCACTCGTCCGGCCACACCTTGAATATGCAGCAAGCATATGGGATCCGGTGCAGAAAGAATTAATTCGGGAACTTAATAAAATACAAAGGAAAGCTGCGCGATTCGTCAAAAACTGCTACGGGCGTACAGACAGCGTTACGCAGATGTTAAACGAATTAGGCTGGGAGCCGCTAGAGACTCGGAGGCTGCGCGCTAGGCTTAGATTACTTGAGCAATTGAGAATAGATATCTTTCAGAGCGACACGGAGAACATCATATTAGAACCCCACTATATTTCCAGGTCCGACAGAAACGATAAATTAAGAGAGATATTTTGCCGAATGGATAGGTATGGGAATTCGTTTTTCCCCCGAACAATAAGGGACTTTAATAAATTCAAGGCGTAATTTCATAGAGCGTTTCCTTTTTATATGTAAACGGCTGGTGTCCTAACACCCCCCGCCACACGCCTATTGAGGCGGCTTGCGGGGTAGTATGTAGATGTAGATGTATTTTTAACCTTTGTCCGGCAAAGATGAGTCTTTTGGACTCATCTCTTTTCATTGTTTTTGTATTTCTCTTTCAAATGAAAGTGACATGAAATTATTATTACTATACTACTCAACGATTTACTATTGAGCGTCCAACGTAATGAATGAAGTACTTTCCGCGCTTATTTTTACAAATCCCAAAAAAATTTACCAGAATAAAAAATTGACCCCAAAGAAGAAAGTAATGATACCCTTCCGTAGGAACACACGGAGAAAGACGATGGAATTATAGATGACGAAGTTCTCGAAGCAACTACTTCACAATCCCTATCACCTACTTTATCCCGTACCCCGAAGTCAGGGGCAACAAAAAGATACTCTGCCGAGGATTACGAAGTAAGAGCAAAAAAAGGATGCAAATACTAGTGGAAATTAATGAGCGTCAAAGAAGAGTAGAAGACGACGTTGACTGCTTTTTTAGAAGCATTGCCTTAACAGTGAAGAACTTTCCCCTAAGTTTAATCGCCCAAGCAAAAATGAATGTTTTATCGGTTGTTACCGAACTTCTGCTGCAATTAATATCAAACATTTCACACTTCAATCACCCAACTCAGCTGCTAGAAAAACCATCCAATGGTTCGTATCCTAGTTCTTACTCTTCACTTCCATCACAAGACATTTCCGGTATTTCCCAAAGCGTAATTTATCCACAAGACACACTCCATACACCTTCAGTTATCCATTCATCAAGACATCAATAGCCTAATACCAATAGACATATTATGAAAATGTATTGTAAGTTACTCCAATTTGATGAAAATAAATCTTATCTCAATGTCAAAGCCAACTTTTCATTTGATGAGATTGGTTTTTTCACGAAGTTTGATAATTTTTTCCTCTAATCATCTTGTACAAGGCTCAAAACAAAGTCAAACTGGTTTGAATTGAGCCAAAAGAAATGGCAAAATTTCTCTTCAGTAGCCTTCAAGTGCCCCCTGATTAAAATTTGATGAAACCCTTCTTCGTGGCGTCTCCTGTAAAGTGTATCCTTTCTGGCTCTGCGGCGCCTAATTTTCTTAATTTCTTCACATTAAGCTTCTTCTTCCAATAAAACCAGCAACATCAGATCATGGTATATTTTTTATGTATAATACACTTATGACGAGTTGAAGAACCGACTCGATCACAATACAATCCAAAGGGAACTGCCGTTTCCGCGGCTGTGCGGCGGGACGCATGAGTTAGTGCAATCGGCAGCACGTCCCACCGCAGCGACTCGCCTCAGCGTTTGGACGCAGCCGCGAGACGCACCAGTGAAACCCCACCTCGCTCCCTTATCGGTTTCATGAATGGCGGTGATATTTATTTTTATCAAAGATTTGAAAGACGTGGGATATAGCGATTTCTTTTGGTTACGTCAATCATTTTTCAAAACCTCACTGTAAGTGAAGTGGCTACGCTGAGGTATGCCTCTATGGCAACCTGTGAAGTAAAGCGATCATTTTCGATGTACAAACTTATTTTGAACGACCGTCGCACAATGTTCACTATGAAAAACATGGAAAAATATCTTGTCTGTCACTACTTTATGACGCGTCGTCGAGGCAATGAAACTGAAAGTGAATGAAAGAAGGTAAATATTGTTCCTATATTTTATATGATACAATAAAAAACTAAAATCTGTTATCTAAAACTCGTATTTTAACTTTAATTTTCCCTTCCCAAAATAAAGATAGATATTTGTCAGCTATAAAAATAATAGGGATTAACCTTTTTCTTCTGCAAATGCTGGTCATCAAACGAAGTGTTATTCATAATTTAAATAAAATATTTTGTAAATTGTGGTTTTTCCTTTCTTAAAGTCCATATACCTAACATCTCGAAAACCCATGAACCCGCATCTCTGAGCTCTTTTTTCCAAATATTAAGTAGAATTTAGCTACTTTCTCACAAAAATGCCTCAGAATTTTGAGACTTTTTTCAAATATATTTGCGACTTTTTCTGCAAAATTGAGGACTTTTTTCCGCACTTTTGTTATGAATGTTATAGGAAACGGAACGGCCTAATGGGCCTCACAGAAAAGGCCCAATTTGCTCTCCCTTCCGCAGCTGTATTTTTTCTACCTGCCATTACCGCAGAATTGGTTCACACAAACGATATTTTAGATGAGACTATAGCGTCGCATCTCCCAATCAGTAGTTTTGAAATTTTGTGCGGCGACTTAAGTTTTTAAGGACGATAATTTTTACTTGTTCGGCCTCATTTAGTATACGCTGGCAGGATTTTGAATCCTTATCAGGTAGGCTTAAACACAAGTTAAAACGCGTGCAGCGAATATAGGCTTGATATGCATCGGGCCGTTTCGATGATTTCATTAGTTTTACAACCCTACCGCAACTACTAGGATGGGAAACGCTATCAGACCGTTGCGACGACGCGTCGGTTAAAATTTAGACCGTTTTAATTAAGAGGGTCGGATTGGTATGATGGTTAGAACACTGGCCTCCCATCCAGAGGACCCGGGTATGAATTATGGCAGTGGTGAAATTTTTTTGGAGGAATCTCAATCCCCACTTGGGTGCAATGTTGAGAGCACCTCAAGCACAGTACTCAGTCCGTCGAATGGGACGCTGAATGTGGCACTTTGGTGCCTTTCCGAGTAGACTAATGCCATATTCTGTTTTATCCACCTTCTTTCTCAACTCTCGGAATTATCCTTTCCTTATCAATATACCCTCCCATGCTTAATGGCGCTAATAACTTCATCTATTGGTAGATAGATAGATTTATTAATGCAGGGTGCGTCGATGGCATGGTCATTTCGCACCAATACGCGTCATATACTAAACAAAAAACGTACGAGTTCCAAAAACTGAAAATAAAATACAATAACTGGAATAAATCAATACGTCAATAGTAAAGTACTTTTACATTCTTAAAATACTATTAAAAAGACCAGTTTCATTTAAAAATATTATAACGCGGCTAAGGGCATTTGAGTCATCCTCAAGGATGAACCCTATGTATCCTACTAGCTGTAGTCTGTTCCGCTCGTACCGGTATCTGTCACTCCGTCAGGATATGTCGTATGCTGAGAGGACAGTCACAGTCATCACACCGAGGTGGTATTTTCTCTTCGGTGAAGAGAAAGGATTCAGCTATTGGTCACCTCCCTAATTAGTCGAGCCGAGGTACAACGACCAAATGATTTGGGTTGCATGAAAGGGACATATTTAAGATTAAGGCGAGTGTATATGAAAGAATATAGGACACCAGTGAGCCTGTCTTACAATCGGGTAGTGCACGAAGTTTTTAAATTGTGCATTCGAAAGCTTAGGCTGAAAAAGAAGTGCTGGCCATGTCATTTTAAATTTTTATGGCCAGTATATTTAACTAAAAACATACTAAATGTAGTACATGCTGTGCTGAAAAATCCTACAGCCATGTTGTTTGGGTGGTGACGTCACATAGCAGTACCATATCGCCGTCACCGTAGCCTTGGTTGCCATGTCCAGTGAACCAGCGTTATAACATTAATTTTGTGCTCGGAAAAATGTTTCGATACGCTGAAGACCATAAAAATACGAGCTATAAATTGTTTATTGCTCCACATCTTTCCTCAACATCGATACAAAAGCCTCAAAGAGCATTTCTTTCCGTCTCTAAAACGGAAACCGTTCGAAGGAAATGGTTTAAGTGGGCCGTCTTAAAAAAATTGAAAATCCTTCGATGATTATGCCTTTTGCGATTTCACTACGCTCCTTAGACTGCCTAATAAAAAATTGACGTTCTGTGTACATACATTGCGAGAGGGAAGTACTATCGTCTTTCTCTCATGGCTCTTGCTTATTTTTTTCTATCTATCGTCTTTTTATTGGGAAAGTAGCCAGTTTTGATTTTTTACTGTCCCTCCGCAAGAAACGAGAGCACGAATTCAGCCAGTGGTCTATCCATAGGACATCGTAAAAATCCGTCTAAGGCCTTCTGAAGGCGCGCTGTGGCAGTTGAGAAAGCTACTAAGCGATCACAGAGTCGGTCATATGGGAATGCTTCCATGCGTGAAGACGTAGCTTTATTATATAACCCGAGGAGATCGCCGGGCCGCGTAGCCTGAGCCTTTGTGGTCGAGATGACATAACGTTACGTGACTGGCATAGAAATTAGCTCTCCACCGGTCACCTCTCCCTTGTCGTCCAAAGACCTCACCTTCCAGCACAAACAGTTTCATTTATTAAGTTTCTGCTGTGGCTAAATTACTGGTCTCCCATCCCGAGAGCCCGGATTCGAATCTTGGCTGTCGCAGATATTTTAAGTGGCTGAATAAGAACAACAAACTCCTATTTACTAATGCGTGGGCCAGCATTGAAAAAAATGAATTTATTTTATGGCTGGTGGGTAAATGAAATGAGAATGTCACGGGAGGCTGATGATTAACAATAACAAGGTTACTTAGTAAAAAAATGCCTCCATTATTTGGGACCCATCTGTTAAATAGTTTATGATGTACACGATTCCGTAAAGTTCAGTGGAGATCGTCTTTGAAAAAAATGTAAAGAGAAAAGGCATAGGGTAACTGGGTCATTACTTGTAAGAACTACAATAAAACCCTTGGAACATGAAGAAAGCAAACAAGGGTAAGATTTATAGGAAAGCACAAGGGATCTGAGGTGGTTCCTTAGATATTGAAGTAAAATATTATAAATAATAATTAGTTATCATGCACATATTTTTTAAATTTTATTTCTCTATGGTTTTTTTAAGACAAACTAATTGGAAGTAGGGGTACCCTGCCCAAGTAATGTATTTGACTCAAGTGCTCAGTTATAGTGCTTAGGTCATATGGACATTTTTGAAATGTTTGTGTACGTGCAGAGGTCAACATAAACATCCCAAATTATTCTGACTCCCAAGATTACTTAATACTTGATCTGCCCTTGTTCTCCGCAGGCCCCCTTCCCATCTTCCTCTTCAGAGGTGAATGAGACTTCCAACCTACACAAGATCACCTTGCCTTCGAGTGACCCGATAGACCTCTTTAAAGAGTGGTATGAAGCAGCCAAAGAAGCAAAGATGCCTCTCTTCAACAGGATCTGTGTCTCATCTTCCTCAAGGTAAGAACAAACATTATTTTTTTATTTTACAATTTTGAGAGTTCCTACTAATAAGTTTACGATAATGATTTACATGTACAAGAGAAAGACAAAAAATTCTAAAATAGCAATGTTAATTGCATTTGTTTTTAATATTCCTCATTCAAAAAGTAGCAATATTTATTAGGAAAATATGAATGGTACACAGCATTGAATCCTTGTGGATTCAAGAAAAAAGCAACAGATATTCAGCTATAATATACATTCATGCACAAATAACCTTAATTTTAAAATTCTCATTCATTCAGAAAATATCAGATTATTTATAAGGATCATGGGCTTTAGAAGAAATGGATTATCAGTGAGAAAATATATGCATGTACAAAACTACATTAATCAAATTAATCGAAGGTTTGCCACCTTGGTGGAAATTATTGATAGAATTCATGATGAGAAAAAACACAATACAGATTACACTACTTTTTTATTGCTGTTGACCAGTTTCAACATCTAAAGCATCATTATCAAGACAAACTGCTGCTGGCCTTATACAAAAAGGAAGGGGGGTGGGACCATGAAGAAATGAGGGGAGATCAGGTATTTTATACCACCACCGACCTTACTCCCGCTCCCCCTCCTGCCCCACGTAACTTAGTCTTCTCCCTGACCCGTACTCTTTTCAACCAACTGTCAATACCTGACCTCCCCTCATTTCTTCATGCCCCCCCCTTCCTTATTTGGTGTATATGGCCAGCAGCAGCAATATTTCATTCTGCTTGTCTTGATAATGACACTTTGGATATCGAAACCGGTCGACATTAATAAAAAAATAGTGGAATTTGTACTGTTTTTCTCATCATAAAAATTACATTTGTTTGAAATTATCATGAGTTCAGAAAATTACAGATTTTTTCTAAGGAAAATATAACTATTACACTGCATTGAATTGTTATGAACCCAAGAATCAATCGATATCAGCAGAGAAAATGCATAAAAAAAAGATTTAAATTTCAACAGATTCAGGCGAGATATCGTGGAAGTTCTTCATAATGTAAGAGAAACAATTGCACT
This sequence comes from Pyrrhosoma nymphula, assembly GCA_963573305.1. Lineage (NCBI taxonomy): Eukaryota > Metazoa > Arthropoda > Insecta > Odonata > Coenagrionidae > Pyrrhosoma > Pyrrhosoma nymphula. Next base: position 44,115,278 of record OY754337.1, on the reverse strand, counting down.
TTTCCACAAATTGTTTTATTGCGTACAACGCGTTTCAGCTCACAGAGCCATCATCAGGTACAAGACAAATTGGTAAGAGAGTACATCACATATATATATCTTTTCCAAGGAAGGGGGGGGTAGTGGGAGGAGACCAGAGGAGGAGGGGAAGGAGGAGGTAGTGTCGGAATAAACCTGGGAGAGAAATCAGGAAAAACCAAGGGAGGAAAGGGGGGGAACGGACTGTACCATGAGAGAAAGGCCAAGAAACGGCAAAGGGGGGAAAATGTAGGGGGGGGAAGAAGGCAGGGAATAGGCATGTCATTAGAAGATAGGGAAGCGGTGCTAGTGAAAGGAGGGGGAAGAATGCACCTGAAGGTAATGAGGAAAGGGGGTATGAATAGGAAGGGATAAGGTGGGCACCGCCCGGTTTAAGGGTGGAGGGCCTGGGTGAGTGGATGGGAAAACCATCAAGGGGAGGGGGAGAGTCGGTTGGGGGGAGGGTGAGTGGGAGGTTGGATGTTTCTTTTAGGAAGGGGAATTTTGAGGAGAGGAGAATGGGTTACAAACACTTGTTCATTTAAAAGAACATCCACATCTGACTGTATAATTTCCAGGGATTCTAAAACGTCCAATCTTGTGCCTTTACTTTCAAAGTGGAGAATTTCAGGTTCAGGTGCATGACTGACTGTACTCTGTCCTAAGCTACCATCAGAGTGTGGAAGAGTGTGCCTAAAGTATATTTTGCTATATAGGTACATATGTATTACCAAACATTTAGTATTTCACTGACTTAATGTAGCACAAAAACTTATTTAATGTGCTTAACCCATTCATTATCACAATACAGAATCCCCGAGTTATGAAAGCCTCGACTTACGTAAATCCATTCTAACATAAGTGGCAACCTTACCCAAAAAAGATGAGAGTTAGGAAAGTTACGGATTTGGATGGATGGTTGTCTACTTTCAAGGAGCGCATGTGCCGTAGTGTTAGTAAGAGCTGTCTTTCCCCGTATTTCTCTGAATCGACCGTAATCTTGAGAGCACGAACTCAGTTAAGGAGTAATTTTCGACTCATTTTTTCTTTGACTTCTGTAAATTTCGAGTTACGCTGCTAGTGGTGGAACGCATCTATTACGTAAATCGGGGACTGCCTGTATATCTTGATCATAACTACATACGTATTTGATATAATTTTTAATTTGTACTTTAGCATTTAAAAATTGTTGTAATGCTAATTTGGATACACAGTAGTATGTTATTTAAACTATTTCATTCCCTATCAAATACACTTGAGTTTCATTTGTATGAAACTTTGTTATTTATTTGATTTATTTGGACTATTTTCCATCAAATGATGCATTTTTAAACTCCATGTTAAGGTTTTTCCCTTCTCAACTGACATTTATAACTGTTTGTTGACCATGCTCAACTATACAAGTTCATAATGGATACTTGATTATGCTCAATATCCCATCCGCAATTACCTTGGAGGCCCTAATGTTTGTGTACACACATGATTGGAATTACATGTAATATTCTTCTTCTTGGGCTCCCAAGGCTATTGCCTGGGACATCTATTTTGATCTACCTACCTTTTCTGTTTTGAAATGATAATGCCACATTGAGTGAAATTAATTTCCCCAAAATGTATTCATAAAACGTTGACTAGTCTCAGTTTTACTACAGCATTGTGTTGTAATTCCCTCCTTTATTTTTTACCAATGAATAGAAGTCTATTAACACTCATGCTCTTAGCCAACAATTATTATACGTTTATCTTCTTTTGATATTTAAGAGCTACTACCTCAGCTTTAAATTAGCTCCAAACTTTCCTATGTTAGCTTTCTGCTTTCTATCAACCCTAATACTTTAACTAAAGTCAACACAATATATCATTTACTAAAATCATCATCATCATCATTATTGGCGCTACAGCCCATGTAGGGCTCTGGCCTTCAGAATTATCTGCCCCCATTCTTCTTTATCCTCTGCAACACGCCTCCATCTCTTGACTCCCAGTTTTCTCAGGTCTGTCTCTATATCGTCAAGCCACCGCTTTCGTGGTCTTCCTCTTCTTCTCCTCCCTCCTGGAGTGCCATTGAAGACCTTTTTGGCTGCCCTGCTTTCCTCCATGCGTTGCACATGGCCAGCCCAACGAAGTCTTCCTTGTTTTATAACTGATATGATGTCTGGTTCACCGTATTGTTCATAGACTTCAGCATTTGTTCTTATTCTCCATATTCCTGCATCTATCACAGCACCGTATATTCTTCTGAGAATCTTTCTTTCCCATCTTCTGATTATATCTTCTTGTGTAACTGTTAGTGTCCATGTTTCAGAGGCATAGAGGACAACAGGTCTTAGCACTGTCTTGTATATGATTGTTTTGGTGTTTCTTGAAATATTTCTTGACCTGAAAATAGGCTGCAGTGCATAATAGCATTTATTACCTATGTGTAACCTGTCTTGAATTTCAAGGGAAATCTGATTTTTTGCTGTTAGCAAGGATCCCAGATATCTGAAGCTTTCCACTCTTTGAAAATGTTTATTGTTGATTTTTATGAATATCTAAAATCAATCTATTTGATATCTAAAATCAACCAATAATTAATATTTTTTCCATGGATTCTTCATACTCTTGTTAAAGGTAATCATTAAGAAATTTAGAGATGCTTGAGTTATAGGAATATGAATGAAAATTGAAATTAGAATTATTAGAAAATTAATTCAACTATGTATTTATAAGAACACAGCTTTTATAAAATATGTTCATTGTTTTTTATAACCACCATGAAACTGCTTCAGTACCTACCTACTGTTCATGTTTGAACAGTGCAGCTACATCTTCTATAAATCTCTTCCATTAATCTTCTTTTATAGCACAGGTCATGTGACCTCCAGGAGCCTTATATTACGACAGCTGGATGATGACGGCTTCATTATCATGACTGACAGAAGAAGCTTGAAATCTAAACAGTGGGTAAGTACAGGTAAATCACTGTGTCATAGTCATTCATCCGTAAATACCCTTCTAATTTTTCAAATTTCTAATCTTTTTAGAAAACTTATCTCTTAATTATTATTTATGAAGCATTTATTTTCAAATGTTAATGGCATGCTGTAAAATGGGGTGACAAGGAAAACTTTTTAACTTTGAAGGCATATTTGTTGGAGGGAAGTTTCTTTAGTCATGGTGGATCAAATAAATGTGAAGACACAAAATTCCAGTCAATATGTAAGGAATACACATGGAAAGAAAGAATTTGACAAAAATAAATATTGGAAGTAGATATTTATTAAATAATGCCCTTTTCTTGCCAACCCACCCCATGGGGTGACAAGAAAACCTATGTTAAAGAATAGGAAATATGTGTTTATGTACATGGTTTCACAAGATTTATTTTCTGTGAAAATTAAGGTGATAGATTACTATTATTAGTGCTAATTTAGGTATTTTAAAATAAGAAAGTAATTTAACAAACCATATTACTTAGGTTTTACTCAAGATTACCATTTGTTCCCATTTACATCTAACTTGAAATTACCCCTTCTTAGGAGATTGGGAGGCATTAGCTTCCCAACTACCTGCTCAAAACAGAAGTAAGAAAGGTCCTGGACAGAAGGTCGTAAAAATATAGAACCATAGCCCTCTTTTGTAGGTTTTAGATATAAGAAGTTGCCTTCATACTCATTGTCGCTGTCACGTAACTTGGAAACCTGAGCAATAAAAAAAACTTTTTTACTAGGGCTTCCAGCTTTCTTGACCAAACAGTCGTCTAATAAGAGCCAGTGGTTAGATAAAGCCTTAGGCCAGGTACTTAGACCTTCTTGGTCTATTGTGCCAACCCCATGCCTGTCTGCCACATGCAGACAGGGGACAAGAGCACCACGGTGAAGGTATGTATGGTCACCCATCCAACCCCCGTCCGGGCCCAACATTGCTTAACTTTGGTGATCTTACAGGAACCGGTGTGTCAATGTGGCTGGGCCCTTGCCCTTAGAACCAGTCCTTAAGATTAACAAGTTCTTGAAGAAACAATCTACCGTTATGAGTGACAGTGCTATCGTTTACTAGGGTCACAGTAGGCCTATCATCCACACTATCATCGTCTTGATCAAGTTCTTTGACTGGACTGTCTTCACTTTCTTTACTACTGTCACTTACATATGACATGGGCTCATCTTCTTCAGATTCTTCCTGAAAATCAGCCCCATCACACTCTTTCCAGGAATTACAGAAATTTTTCGTATGTGGCTTCGTCCCCTCGTACTTCATTGCCTTTAACAAGGAAATCACCAAGTTATCATGGATTTCTTCATCTTGAACACTTGGTGTTGTAAGACTACTTTTGGGCAACACAGACAATATCTTATCTCTGTTGATGGGCACGATTCTGCACTTTTCAAAACCTTTTATAATGTTTGCGGATTGGTTGGGCTCAATCGCGATTGAAAGTTTTTTCAATATGCAAGGGACACATCCTTCAGAATGCAGCTTTCTTTCTTTCCCTGGCCCTTCTTCCAATCAGTAGTATTTTGCACCATGCTCCTTTTAATGGCCGTAAGAAGGCAACGTCCAGTGGTTGAGTGAGATGAGTTGAGTTTGGCGGCAGGAATACAAAAAAAATGTCCTGCTCTTCACACATTCTAATCACGTCCGGCGACAGATGTGATGACAAATTGTCTCCCACCAGCAACTTTTTCCCCTGCAGTCTTCTTAAGTAAGGCACAGCAATGTTAGTAACCCAGTTGGAGAAACAACAAGCATCACACCAGCCTGATGTGCTCCGGTTGTAGTGAGCCCCCTCAGGTCCTCCTGTCGTCCAGGAAACATACATTTTCATAGCTTTAAAAACTACATACGGTGGTATAACAGTTCCATCAGCTGCAGCAGCATACATCAAGGATTTTGCTGACTTGCTGGAATATATAATCCATTGGATATTTAGTCCCTCTTTTAACAAGAATTTTTTCCTTCCAGGATCGTCTTAAAGATTGGTTTCATCATAGTTAACTATATTCAATGGTGAAATTCTCGAATTCTCGATACCGAATCCGTTAGCTGTTCAAAATTTGCATTTATTGTGTCATTGCCCAAACCAGCCCTGCTGTGTTTTATGTTCTGGCAAGAACGTTCAGAAAGGACAGCCTTGTGTCGGCATAGAAAGGAGCGAGCAAAATCTATGCCAGGCAAAATATTTTTAAATTTTTTTACATTTGTACTCTTCTGATCACGGTAACTCTTGATCAGCATTCTTAAGTCAAATGTATCAAGGGGGTAACCCCACTCACCACATGTTATAATTCGAGTGACAAGCATCTCCTCTACTTGTTTTGAGAGTGTAGGCTGGCCACCGATTGGTTTGATGGACCCAGGAGGGGCTTCTGAATGATGATATCACTGACAATGAGTAGTTCAGTAGTTGTGGATCTTTTAGAAGCAGTCATAACAGTCATCCCACAATTTATGGCTTTGACTGCCTCTGCAATCACCTCTTGTTCAGGTTTAACTCTTCTCTTCACTCTAGGATCTGGTTTATGCACAGGAGGCATCTTTCTTGTCATCCCACGTAACCTACAAAAAAACAATCATGAACATTTTAATTATTTTGTCAGCCACCCATTGCACTAAGGATGTTCAGTATAGTATTAAAATAATAGGTATGCAACACTTAAAAAATATAAACAGGTTTTATAACCTACCTTTTGATTTTGATTTGTTGTGTTAATAAAGTTGTTAGTAGAAATAATCTGATGTCAAATTTTCATTTGTTTACATCAGCCATGATGGTTTCGCTGCCTGCTTGATCCGGTGCTTTGGTGTGTTGGGAAGATAAACCACTCATACAGAATAGGCAGCAATTTCAAACGTCATGATATGTTAAAATGTGATGCAGTTATTGGATTTTAAAAATTTTTCCAGAAATTTTTCCTTGTCACCCCCTAGTTTCTTGTCACCCCATTTTACAATAGTATAGTTTCAGTTGAAAATATATCAAAAGCTTCAAAATTCGTTAGTAAAATATATCTATTTGATAATTATTAGAAATATGATGAAAATGCTTATGAAATACCTTTTATTTATTATAAAATTCCACCCTTTTTATGATTATAAGAAATTATGCATAATGGTGATTATATTTTGACATTTGAACTTTTGCCTACTAAAAAATGAAGATATGTTAACTTCAGGCATATTTTTCTCCTTGTGTTTTACTGTGATTTTTGTGGTTTCATGGGACATTTAAAAGGAGGACAACCCTAGAGCAGCCTTCACATTCTTCTGGGCATATCAGAAAGGGGAGCGCACTGTAGCAAGGCAGGTGAGTGTTGCACCTTGGGGTGATCATATTATCTCCCTATTTTATCTACAAGGTCGTGGCATAGTTCGAGGGTGGCCGTTACCACCCCAGAATTGTTCAACTTATTTTTTTGCCACCCCAGAATTTTGAAGTAAAAATCTCAATAATTTACAAACAATTGGAAAATACAATTCTACATGCACGGCACTTTCTTTGATTCTTCATTAATTATGCCTAATTTAGGAGGACCCTGGATCCCCCTTCCATCTGCAGGGTGTTCCATACCCCCTGGTATAACTCCTTGCCACCCCAGTTAAAAAGCTGAAAATACACCCTTTTGCTAAAGGGGGTGTTGGCTACCTATTTACATGCATATATTTTGCCCTTCAGACATCCCAATTTGTCCCTCGAAGGGAGGCAGACAGTATCTATGAGTGAAAGCTTTGGTGAAACGTAAACTTGGGAGAAAATATATGCAATGGCTTGTTAGTGAATTCAGCTGTGACTTCTCAATGAATTCTCCTGTCAACTGGGACAGTGACTATTCCAGTGGTTGAGGCAGTAACCTACACAGTATCTGATTTAGTGGCCTTACTATTTTTATGCATGCATACACTCTGGAATAACTGATGTTAGATAGCATTATTAGACTGATATAGATTATTCATTATTTATTTACTCACCTTCATACTTGGAACCAGCCATGTACTTACCATTGGCAGCCCCAAGGGGGGGGGGGGCAATTGGCCCCCCCCAAAAATAATTTTGCACATAGTTTATTACGAATTTCCAGGATGAAACCCACGACCCCCCCTTTTCCTGGAGGGTATTCCCTACCCCTAGAGACGCTGGTGCCCCCCCCCCCGAGCCTCTGGTCTGGGGCTGCTGCTGGTACTTAACATATTTCCTTATGGCACAGGGCCACGCCTTTTTGCTCTTTCTTTACAGTTGAGCCAACCAGCCCTACATTCAGCAGTGCCAACATTTGCAATATCAGTCTTGTTCCATTCCTACATCATTCTAATATCTATTATTCAAATATCCTTGTGCATCTAGCATCAAGTGAGGGAGGAAGCTACTGCCATGTGACTTGGGAAGGGCCAATGAGAAATTACATACCATCAAAAAATCTAAGTCACCCTTTAGCCTCAGCCATGTTAACATGACTTCTCTTCATGAATTAACTTCATACTTCAGAGTGCTATGTTGCCTAGGATTTCAACATTGTGAGTCATGACTATGGATTAAGCAGAGGTCCTAGCCATACTTTCACTCAACCAACCAGAGACAAGTGCTTTTTTTTCTCCCACTATATTTCTTTCCCTCTCTGTCACAAAAGAAAAAGCTTCCAAAAACAAGCAGGCACTCACTTAAATGTGTTTCTTTAATTTTAGTCGGGATTAGCCTGGTACCTACCAACCCACATCCTCTCACAGTCCTCTCAAAACCGTTGTGGAAATTAAACCCCCATGGAATTGATGAAGTATTTGGTTTTGTTCCTATCTGGGGAAATGTTTTAAATTGGACTGCTGTATATTTTCCCAAGTTAGTTCTGGTTGCAAAAGAATGAGACCCACCCTCATGAATTATAAAACATTTTCCCATTATCCCCAATGGTCTGAGCTTGGATGACACATCTGGCCTAATAAATTGTTTGCCATTGTTTAAATATAAAAAGCTGAAGCAACTTAATTCTGCGTTTTGGCATCGAACTGCTATGATTATTTCATTCATATATGATCATTTTCTTAGTTGTTTTCAAAAAATGACATACAATATTACCTATCATTATTAATGCTAAGTGTTTGCTTAGAATTGCCATATATACCCATCCCATCATACTTATAACTTTCAGGGTAGGCTTAAGGTCAAAGACAAATTATTACTGTTAGGACTATAGGATTAAGGGTCTCTTGTGGTTTTAAAAGTTCTTTCGAATACCAGAACTTTTTGTACAATTTTAATGTTAGTACTCTTGGTAGTGGTCCGTCTTGAACTCTGCCGAGCATGGAGAGGAGAGGGTGCAAATTATTGCAAGGAAATTAATTATGCATGCCTTAAATTAATCATACAACCTGGCCTTTAAATGCTACAGGCATGAATATCTAGTTGAAACAATGAAATTGCCTTTAAATGGATATTAACACCTGGTTGTAAGAAATTTTCTATTTTTTTAAATTGAATAAAAATTGATGCTAATTTTCAAAATGAAAATGCCAATACCTATAAGGAAAAAAACAAAGTGTACAGTAAAATTAAATTGCATAAGAAAATGGTAGGTCTATTGTTTAAGCCATCAAATGATGAAAATTTATTTCCAATATCTTAAGTGCAAATTTATTTTAAAAAGCAATGGAAGAAGTACCTGCACCGAATTAAATGCTATTCTTGTGAGAGTAAAAGCTGAAAATAATAGGGTAAAAAAGTGGTTCACATCCCTCCCCCCCATAAACAATATATTGTTATCCTCCCTCCCAAATACCTGAGATCTGGAGTTCCACCCCTCCCTCAAAATTACCTATTTTTATTTTTTTAATGCACTTTCCATATTGGCTCTCTTATGTGGGCACCACTGTGTAAAAACGACCCATAAATTTAGTTTTTACAAAAATTCATAGTGCTTTTGGCTATGCGTTGAGTAGTGAATGAAATCACTCTGGTGAAAATTTTCTGCTTCCCCGAATTCCCCGAATTCCCCGAAAAGAACAAAAGGAAGCATATATCCATTTCATGAAGCATTTATTCAGCTTTACCGTAATCGAAGCTAGAGGAAGCTTTATCCTATGCTTCCGGTACACTCTGGCCCATTTACAGTTTCATACTCTTCCTGCGACATACACAAAGTGGAACTGCATTGGTGCTTTCATACAAGGCCCACCAAAAATATAACACCAGCACGAAGAGTTAATCCTTTTTTGGGCCTCAGTTACCTCCGCACCTTGGCCAGGAGGCCAAGGAGGTTAAATTTCATGATGGTCAAAAATTGACTATAAATATATTTTTGAATTAGCATGATGGTGCCTGATTTACCCTATAAAGTTTTCCCTAATTATATGGCAGGGTTTTGGCGAATCAAAAAAAATAAAAAAGCTACAATTTTTTTATGAAGTTGAAACTTTAAAATTAATACTGCCATTTGTGGCTTGTTTTCCATCCTAGAGCAACAAAATTTTCAGCAAATATTAATTAGATATTCTTAATGCAGAATAAGTTCTTGAAAATCCTATAAAGACTCATTTCAGTTTGTAAACCACTTTTTAAGAGAAACTCATCCGAACTTTATTGGCATGGGAGATAGAAATTTCAGTGTACGGACAAGTCCTGTACTATGGGAAAAGGATGGAAATGTCAGTTAGTGATTTGATCCTATATAGATAAATAAGTTTTTGGTGAAGTTGTAGGCTACTGTCAACATTTTTTAAGGTACACACATTTAAACGTGAAACCACTCTCTGAATGGTGAGCGTGGCGAGGTTGCTATCTTTGGATGCTCTATGCTTGCTCTTCCTCAAGAGACCACTTCCTGACTCTTTGAGTGACTGATCTCAGAAAATCGTCAGTCTCAGAAAATCCTACTTTTTTTAAGACTCCCCAACCCATAGAATGCAACAGCCCACAAGATGAACTGTGATTTTTCCGGTTAGAATTTAGAAGAAAAAAATTATAATCAACACCAATAATTGTTAACAATCAATGGAAATAAAATGAGATTGTTAACTTCTTCTTCTTCTTTGTGGCTCTACAGCTTGGTGTGGGCCTTGTCCTGCTGCACTGTTGCTCTCCATATTTCCCTATTGGCAGTTTTCTCCCGCCAGCCTCTCACTCCCATCTTTCCCAGGTCACACAGCACTTGGTCCATCCATCTGCTCTTAGGTCTTCCCTGCCTTCTTCTGTTGAATAGCCTCCCTTTAATCATCCGTTTTGGTATCTCCTCACCTGACATTCTCTCGACATGTCCCAGCCATCGGATCCTCTGCGACTTAATGAACTTTACTATGTTCTTTCCTTCGATTAGCTGCTCTATTTCCTCATTATACCTTATCCTCCAGTCTCCCTGGTCATGTACTGGGCCATATATTCTACGGAGGATATGTCTTTCGAAGGTTCTAAGTCTTCCCTCATCTGTCATTGTCATTGTCCAAGTCTCTGAACAATACGTCACCACTGGCCGTACTAACGTCATGTAAAGTTTCATTTTCAGTGATCTACTTACTAATCTATTCTTGAATAATTTTAAATTGGCATAGAAAGACCTATTTCCAGCTTCAATTTGTTCCTGTATGCACCTCCTGAGGTTATTGTCGCTAGTTATTAATGTTCCAAGGTAATTAAAGCTGCTTACACCCTGAAAGGTGTCACCGTCAATTGTCAAGTCACGGAGTTCTCTTCGGCTCTGTACTGTTGACATCACCATGAACTTAGTTTTATTTATATTAATTTTAAGCCCTAATTTGTTGGATTCCCTTTTCAAAATCACATAATTTTGCTCTAAGTCTACCAGTCTTCTTGCTGCGATTGCGATATCATCCGCGTATGCGCAGATCTGACTTGACTTCTCAAATATCGTTCCCTTCAAGTCTATACCTTCTACTACCTTGTGGAGAGCCAGATTGAAGAGTACAGCTGACAGCCCATCACCCTGCTTAACTCCAGCATTGAATTTGAGCTCTGCACTGACCCTATTCTGAACTTTTACTCTTGCTCTAGTTTCTCCCAGTGTGGTTCCCACCAACCTGACTAGTTTTGGTGGGATTTGGAGCTGGATCAGTGTCCTCATGAGCTCCATGTGGTTTATACTATCGAATGCCTGTTGGAAGTCAATGAATAAAAAATGTATGTTTAAGTCATGATCATAAAACTTTTCCATAATTTGTCTCAATGTAAAAACTTGGTCTGTTGTGCTCTTATTAGGTCGGAATCCACATTGGTATCTCCCTAGTATCCTTTCCGCAAATACTGTCAACCTCTTGTTTATCACTCCAGATAGAATCTTGTAGACTACGTTCAGAAGCGTGATACCTCTGTAATTTCCACACAAGAGCTTGTCACCCTTTTTATGTATGGGGCATATAATACCTGTCTTCCATTTCTCTGGCACTACCTCATTCCGCCATATATTAGTGATTAGCTCATGGATTTTGGTTAGAAGTTCTTTACCGCTATATTTTAGCAGCTCAGCTACAGTGCTGTCTTCTCCAGGGGAGCGGTTATTCTTCATTTTCCTGAGGGTTTCCTCCACCTCCTCTTTAGAGGGTTCGTAGGTCATTTCCTCGTTATCCCCATCTATTGCTTCTTGTCCCTTTAGATCATCACTCTCGGTCCCCTCCTCCTTGCTGAGGAGTTCCTGGAAATGCTCAGCCCATCTCTCAACCATTTTCTGCTCTTCATTAATAATATTTCCAGCCTTATCTTTACATCCTCCTAATCTGGGGACGCATCCAGTTTTCATTTTATTTACCGCTATGTAACATTGCCTTACTTCATTTTGTTCATGCAGCTCCTCGATTTTTTCAATATTTCTTTTTAACATTTGTTTCTTTTTCTTTTTCATAATCTTGTCAGCCTTCTTTCTTAGCTCCTTGTACTCACTATAAATTTTTCTAGTTCTCCTTTGATTCATCCTTTTCCAAGCAGTATTTTTCTCCTCTAAAGCCATCTTACATTCCTCATCAAACCAATCTTTGTTCTGTGTCTTCCTTTCCTCTCCTAGCACCGTGACTGCAGACTCCTTAATAGCTTGCTCGATTTGATTCCACTCATCCTCCACATCTACAGACTCTTTGGCCTTGGCCAAGTTTCTCTTCATTTCATTTTGAAACTGGGTTACTACTTCTTTGTCTTTCAATAAATCTAGCCTCCACTTTTTCCTTTTCAGGATTTCTGCCCTTTTTAGAGCGACTACCCTTTCCCTCACTGTGACTTTAACTAGAAAGTGATCAGAGTCGCAATTTGGCCCTCTGCAGCTGCAGACATCTATGATTGATGATGCATGTCTGCCTTTTGTTAAAACATGGTCTATCTGTGTGACAATTCCTGAGCCCGGGGCTGTCCATGTGCCCAGATGGATTCTTTTGTGTGGGAAACAGGTACTCTTAATTACTAAGTTATTTCTTGTGGCAAACTGTTCTAGGAGAACACCATTTTCATTGCTAGTCTGGTGTAGTGAGTAGCGCCCCGAGTTTTTGGAGCTGGCAGAATCCTGCCCTACTTGTGCATTAAAGTCCCCAGCATTTATAATCATATCATGATTTTGTATCCTTGACAGAAGTCACTCCAATTCATCATAGAATTTGTCTTTCTCAAGTTCATCTTTGTCTTCCGTTGGAGCATGAGCTGATATTAGGGTAATGTTTCTAAATTTACCTTTAAATCTTGCCTTGCAAAGTCTTTCATTGATGGGTTCAAAATTCAACAAGCTTTTCCGCATTTTTGCATTCATCATTATTCCGGTTCCATACTGACCTGTCCTTCTCTCAGGCCCACAGTAGAGGAGGCTAAAATCAGGCTTGTCTATACGCCCCTGTCCTTGCCACCTTATTTCCTGGAGTGCGACCACATCAATTCTAAATTTATTTAATTCCTGGGAAATTTCTTTCATTTTCCCAGGCTTAAGCATCGTCCTGACGTTCCAAGTTGCAAAAATAATATCCTTATTCATATTCCTTTTCGGTTGCCATTGTCGTAATCCATTATTCCCGTCCAGTATCCGAGGCTTTTGTGCAGTTTCCGTAACGTTAAGTTTTTTCCGAGGTGAGGTTGTTGGCCTCACGCTCAACCCCCGCTACATTGGAGGACCTTGGATTTTCTGTTGGGGTTTACTCCCTTAGCCAAGTTGATCCGGTTATAAGGCACCAGAAACTCGCCTTTCACCCTTCCACAATTAGCGTTACCCAGGGGGTGCGACGAGGACGCTGTGGTTGGATTCGCTGGGAGAGCCTATACGAGACGGATGGCATTTCTCAGCATTTAATAAGGTCTTGGGCTTGACACCCTCAACCTCACCGAGACCGCTATACCAGCATTACCCCCCAGATTGTTAACTTACCAAAATATAAACTGTATTAAAGTTATTCTTCTTAAGTTATTAAAGTTATCCTCTTTGAAAACTTAGCTTTACCTTCAGCCCAAAAGATACAGGCTGATTTTTTAATGTATTTTCAAGAAAAAAAGTGCTTCTGATGGGCTGGGAAATAAAGCACATTTAAATCAAGGAAGAATTAATTAAAATACTGAATGAAAGAGCATGGAGACTATATATTGAAATGTGGGAGCTTAGCTTTGAGGAATATTGGTAGAAAATTTATATCAGATGATGATATGATATTTGATTTACGTAACGATTTGTGTGAAAACAAATTCAATGGTAAATTCACAGCTTTTGCTGATGACATAGCACTGTGCTACTCAGCACCTAATTGGAATTGTGCTGAAACATTTGTTAAAGAGGATCTACGTTTCTAACAAAGATGGTTTGATTTCAATAGGTTAGAGTTAAGTGAAAAGACGAATTTTATGTGTTATGACATCTGTAATACAAGTATTTTTAATTGAAAGTTTGTATTTTATACTACAAATTGTTTTAGTTGTGCTTATAACTGTCCAGATATTGAGAGAGTGAATTAAATGAAATATTTGGGAGTAATTTTGGACAGTAATCTACGCTGGGATAAACAGTTACTTACTGTAAACAAATGCCTGAGAAGTGCCTTGTCCAAATTTTACTTCTTACCAATCAAATGTCCACTTCCGGTCAAAAAAACCATTTATCATGCTCTTGTTCATTCCAAAATATCTTATGGTATAATCTGCTGGGGCAGTGCATAGATGAACACATATAAGTGTGCACTCGTCTTGCAAAAAAAAATAATTCGTGAAATATCGTCCAAAAATTCTTATGAAAACTCATTTCCATTGTTCGTGGCCCTCAAATTGTTGCCACTAAGGCATTTGTATTTATTGAAAGCCTTAAAATTGTTATGCCAGAAGTGGCAATATGCCGAGTGTATCTGATAAATGTAAATATAATTTAAGGAATGAGTCAAACATTGTAACAAACAGACCAATATTAACTAGGGTGACCAACTATTTTTGAAGAAAATAAGGGAGATTTCTATATTCTTGACCAAAAATAAGAGAGAATTTCAAACCGCAATTTTTCACAAAAAAAGAAAAGAAGCAATGCAGTGTTTGTAAAAACATTGGACGGTGCAGGTCCAATCCAGGAATATACACTATCCCATTTCGAAAGATATGTACACATATACTTCATTTTCTTTTTTTGGTGGCGTTGTAGCTTCGTCATCACTGCCCATTATTGTATTAAAAACCTTTTCCCCTGTACGGTTCACAGTTGATGTACAGTTGAAATTAAATGACGCCAAAGCACCACCAGCTGAGAAACACAAAGAACGAAAGAAAGAAAGGTTTAACAGATAAGGAGATTTAAACTCATTGGTTGGTCATTTCTAAACGAGATAATCGATAGAAAAAACTCGATATAGAATCATTTCCGTCTGATCTCGAACGTTTAAACGAATTTCAACCGTGTGTGCAAGATTTAAATGATTGAAACTGAATGATTTTGCTTGACGAAAAAATACGGGAGAAATTCACCCAAAGAGACGAAAAATACGGGAGACGGGAGATCGTGAAAAAATAGGGTCAAATATGGGAGATCCCGGGAAATACGGGAGAGTTGGTCACCCTAAGATTAACTTTATATAAACGTTGCTTTCTCTATATGAGGCCTAAGATATTCAATTTACTGCCCTCTGAAATTAAAAAAAATTAAATTCTCTAAGAAAATGTTAAAACTTGCCAAAGACTGGCTTTTTTCTCAAGAAAATATTAGAAATTTATATTGATAGTATTTTCATTGTAAAAATACTTATGTAATATTTACTGCGTTTATTTTTATGGCATACATATTTGTAATTTTCTGGTGGCTCAATTCTGGTCTTATGACCTTGGAGACCACCTAAAGCTCCCGCTCCTTTGCTGTTACCAGTTTGTGCAACAAGTTTTGGGAGTAAATAAATTATTATTATTACATATGAATAAATACCCCATATACCTTGGGGGTAGCCAGGAGGGATACCAGGGGGGGGCAGCTGCACCCACCTAAATCAAGTAATACTCAAACTGCATAAAAGTTACTCCATGATTTTTATTTTTTTATTTAACTTCTTGTTTTTGAACAACTGAAAATTTTTTCTAGCACTTGGAATCAGAAGAAAGCAAATTAAAACAGCTATTGCTGAGATATTTCATTCCAAATCTGCTAGACAGAGCCTGACAGGAGTACTATAAGTCCCCCCCCCCAAGCATAAATCCTGGCTACACTCATGTGACTAGCATATGACCTGACAGGCAAGGCAGCCATGTTGGATGAGTTCTGGAATGTGGGCACAAAGGCCCGAAGGCAGAAAAGCTTGAGAGACAAAATACAGGAGAAACAATAAAGAAAATTCCCAAAATTGTGATTTTTCCTCTCTTTTTCAGGTGCGCGTGGAAGGAAGAATAGAGGAACTCTCCTCTCATGAATATGCCCACATTTATAATCGGGAACCTCTCTATTGCAAGATCAGGTCCTATATTTGCAACCAGGGTCAGAGGGTGGAATGGGATGAGCTGAAGGCATCCCATGATGAACTACTGCAAAATGTTAAGGCTGGTTTGACAACACTGCCCATCCCAGACCATGTGTAAGTTTCACCCCTATCCTCATGTGAATATAAAAAAACTATCCTTATTCATATGTTGATTTTCATTTTTTTACTTGATTGAATTATGATTATTAATATACAAAGTAGGAACATACACTTCCAATGACTATTAATACTCTTTTAAGAACAAAAATGGCAAAAATTGTATCAACAATACAAGATACAAAACTACATGATACAAAAATTAAAATATTGTCATTCAAATCTTCTAATCCAATTTTATAAATAAAATCATATGAAAATTAGGAATTTTCTATATGAAAATTTATTCAAAACAAACTTAAGAAAACCTCTTAATTTAGAAATTCACAAAAAATTAATCAATCCTAGAAACATTCAAAGTACAACATTGATTTTTTTTCTAAAGTTGCATGGGAAATCATAAAAAGCAATAGCCGCTTAAATACTGGTGTATTGCCTATTCAGGTAAATGATGATAATGGTAACATAATCACTGAACCAGGTAAAATATCTAATTAATTTAACAATGTTTTCCTGTCTCTGCCAAGTATACTTCATCATGTGCCTTGTGGGTACATGCCATCCAATAGAGAGTCATATGCGTCTATGTATCTAAAACCCTGTAGTGAGAGAGAATTATGCTCTTATCTCGATAAGATTGGGAAAAAAATCTGCTGACATTGATGGTGAATCAGGCAAATTAATAAAAGATTGCGGGGACCTTATCCTGACGCCATTGCTAATGCTTGTGAACCAGTCCCTTGCTGAAGGCATATACCCAGATGCCCTAAAGATGGCGAAGGTTTTACCAGTCTACAAGAATAAAGGTGACCAGAACAATTTAAATAATTATAGACTTATATCTATAATACCCCAATTTGGTAAAATTCTTGAGTATGTTTTCTGTAAACAACTTTTAGAATATCTTGAAAATCAAAATGTGCTATCTGATCACCAAATTGGTTTCTGCAAGGGGAAGTCAACAAATCTAGCTCTTTTTGAAGCTGTAGATTATGCAATCCAAGAGATTGACTCAAAGTGTAAGGTTATGGACATTTTCTTTGATTTGAGCCGAGCTTTTGATGCTGTTGATCACAGTAAGTTGATTTCAAAATGTGAGTTAATTGGCATTAGGGGTGTGGCATTAAGCTGGCTGAAGACCTATCTTGTAAATCAACATCAAGCTTCCCATCTAAAGCATCATTTATGAGACAAACATAAATGTTTGTCTTGTAAATGTAGCTTAAGATGTCGAAACCGGTCGACAGCATTAAAATAAATAGTGGAATTTGTTCTGTTTTTGTCATAACGAATTCAATGTTGTTATTGTTATTATTATAACTGATATTTAATTTCATTAGCATCTGGGATACAAAAGGAGGTAAGAGCTATTTATCAAACTAACTTTCCCAGTTCATGATCATGAAAAAACAGAATGTGTTCTCCACACTTGATGGTGCTGTTTGTTTTCATAAAAAATTACCACTGAGAATGTCACGCTAAGGTTCAGACTGTATAAAAACTTATTTCCTGGATGTGTCCCACTGAAATGGGCGTACATCCTATATCCCATCACATATGGTACACGTGTGCAAATCTTTAAGAGTCCTACCACTTAACATTATGGAGGGGATGATGGGGTTGGAGCCATTGCTGAAGAAAAGTCAGCCGTAGGACCTCAGGATGTTTCTCCGTTGAGTTATAATTGGTGAAATTGACTGTCCAGAACTAGGAATTAGAATTGGTGGATATTAGGAATCCTTGCCAGACTCGTTCATTATACACTTGTTCAGCCGTTGTGTCTGCTCCACTAGTTATGAGTTACATAGCACAATCCCGTGCATTCATAAGCTTGGCAACTTGATCTCTCCTCTGCATAACTTCTTCCATGATTGCAGATGTAAGCTGAAAAGGACTTTTTGTCTCTTTGAAGCTTTTGACTCTTCAATTAACTATAACACATACCATCGTAACTGCCAAATGTGCTGCATACATTGTTGTACTATGGTTTGTCCTATTACTTAGAACATCACCATGTTGAGTCGAGCGGCTGGAGGTGTCTTTTTTGATGTTCATCTTTATATTGCTGCCTAATGTTATATAATGCTGTGGAATTTCATTGCATTAGTTGTTATATTGTCATCTGGAAAAATTTTTAAATTATTATTTCATTTCTTGTGTTCTTTTTTCTTCATTTGCTGTCTATAAGCTGGCCAGCTGTTGCTGTTATTTTTTGGTCAATTGTACCTTTAATGTTCAATATTCTGTATTTTTGTGAATTGGCATATGCTATTAGTTGGTAAAAAAAGGCTCTCGGCTCTCAGGATTGATATGTTGAGTGTAATCACTCCACCCAAGGTATAATGAAATATAGGATTCAATGTGTCAGTAGATGAAAGAAATTCTGTGTGGTAAACATAAGTACAAGTCTTGCTTCTATTAATTTTTAGTATCTCTAATAACTTATGAGGTTAAAAATATTCCAGCGAGGAAAAAATATTATGTTATTTGTGAATACATAAAACCCTTTATACCCGTTCACATTGCCCCATGCAA
Source organism: Pyrrhosoma nymphula (assembly GCA_963573305.1). Classification (NCBI taxonomy): domain Eukaryota; kingdom Metazoa; phylum Arthropoda; class Insecta; order Odonata; family Coenagrionidae; genus Pyrrhosoma; species Pyrrhosoma nymphula. The sequence continues at coordinate 44,096,750 of OY754337.1, read as the reverse complement.
ACTTTGTTGAAAATTCAATTTCCCAAGTGAAGAGATTAATGCTTTGTTTGAATGAAAAATAGCAGGAGATTGTTTTAAATAATACCAAAAAGCCCAGCCTAGAGTTAGGCAAAGGCAGATTTAAAAGTTTTTTTTTTATTCTTAGGAAGTATAATAAATTTTTACAAATGCAATATATTTCATATTGTGGGAGTCATTGTGATTTTTCAGTTTTTCAAATAAAACTTCCCCATTTCCACCCCCATGGTCCGATTTTATCCATCAAAGAACTTGATGGAGATTTTCCACGTTCATATTTTATGTATCAGTCTGAAAGTAATTTTCTAATAATGTAAAAGGTTCTCCCAAATAGTTTTTGTGAAATGTCTTCTACTCTGGAAATTGATATTATCTATTTGATATTGTTAACTGGCTCAGAAAATTTCTCCTAGCTCCCTGATATAACATTATATTAACCATCCAATCTTCTTCTAGGCAATGAAAATTAATTACAAAAAAAAAAGATTTCTTTAACCTGCTTGCTTCACTGAATGCTTTAGTGATCTTTGAAAATACAATGTCATTACTATTTGATATTTTAAAGTTGTCATTTCTGTGAAATATCTCTGTGGTCTTCAATGTAATAAGTATAAATTTTAAAAATTTTCCATTTCCAGTGTCATGTATAAACTGCACCCAAACATGATGGAATTCTACGATGCAGATGATATTTCCATTGGGGACAGAGTCATATTCCTCCGAGAAGATGGAGTGAATGAATGGAAAGGCAGCTGGAAAAATTATCATATCGCTGCATGAGTCACGTCTATGAAGTGTGAAATGACCCACTGAAGAGTGGTAAAGAACTTCTTCAGCCTCTTCAGTACCCAAACCTGATTAATTTGCTTCAAAGGTCCATCATCATTTGTGCATTTTCTCATCCATTAAAAGCTCAGAAACTGAATAACTTACATAGGCAGTTGAACGTTCCCTTACTCAGAAGAAATGGCTCAATTGTAATTTTACAATCATGCTGCTAGGAATTAAGGAGGATGTTGATTCATTTGCATGTTTTCACAGCCTTATTCATACTTGTCACCATTTAACTATGAAAAACATGTTAAAGTTAATACCTATGTGTATTAACTACTGAATGTGGCTAAATTTGAAAACTAAAGTACTATAAAATTTTGCATACAAAGTGGTAAGTACTGTGCTGTGAATGCTTAGAGTTGATACTGAAATTACCTCTAAGCATTTACATAGTGTTTTCATATGGCATATTTACAGCTTCTTAGTCTTAGTATATGCCTATAGTGGCATAGGTATCACAGAAAAATCAGATGAAGGTTATGTTATTCAGGCTTTTATTTCTGCGATTATATTATTTTATCATGCAACAGTTTTGCCATGCTATGCTGCCGACTCCGTCGGGCTTTTAAGAACAAAGCCCGATGAAGCAGGCAGCATAGCACAGTGAAACTGTTGCATGATATTAAATAATTTAATCACAGAACCAAAAACCTGAATACCATAAACAATGAGCTACGAAAATCTACAAAAAAAGTTCAGATGAAGGTTGTTGTTTACATGTTTATCTGAGTGATAGTGATACTTTCATGGGCCATTGTGAGGTATTTTGTTAACAAAATAGATATTTTTGCACATTAAAGGAAGTTTTTGATTATTAACTGCATTTCAATTCACATTGTTTAGCAAAAATGACAAATTGCAGAAATATTAGCTTTTTAGCGCTCTAAAAAACCTAATAAATTACACTACGAAGGTGGAAATGCATCTGCCATCTCATATGTACAATGGTGGCACATGCCAGGGCATTGTAAAAGAGATTGCCACTCTAACATCTTTACAATGAATGTTTAAATTCAATTAAATGATAAGAATTAGTAAATCTAAATGAACAATAAGAAAAGTTAGGTTGTAATTCTGGGTGATGAGTATTGTATGTAAAATCAAGGATTCACACTGATTTGAACCCTATTTTCCATCTTCCTTCCAATAATGAGGATGTCGAGAAAGGGTATTCTCTTATAACCTTAAATCGTTTATAGGGTATTCTCTTGTCTTTTTTGGCCTCCAAGGTGAACTAGATAATAGGATGCTGACTTTTCATGTGGTTCAGAAAGTGATTGAGGACATCCAGTCCATGTGGCCAAACGATGAAGGTATCATCTACATATCGGAAAAAAATATTTCGGCCATAGAAGTGCTGTGGAGAGATTTTGCCTAGAAATCCTCCGTTTCCATTGTAGAATAGTAGTGAAAACCTTTGATATCACCCTGATGTCTGAGTTAAAAGATATTATAATTCTTTACGGAAAAAATAATAGATTGTATTAGTTTATCATTGAAGTTCAACACTTATTTACAGTAACCATAATAAGCGGTATTGTTGCCAGGTTGGTATGAAGATGAATATAAAGTTCCTTAAACAAGATATAAGAAATTCGTAACAGTAAATAACTACTGAAGTGTGCAATTCAACCAGCTTAGACACCTCCATGAATAAGTTGGCAATCACTGGAGAAAGTGGAGATCCCATTGCCACCCCTTCAGCTTGTTCATAGAATTCTCCATCATATTTGAAGTGAATTTATTCCGGACCAGCTGAATTGCATGACATGCTCTGATGACGATGGACAACACGTACATGGAAACGTCGGCAGAGATGGAAGGTTTAATCCAGAGGGAAGCCCAAACAACCTTGAATCTCTCTCCAAAAAACCTTTAGATTTTCTCTCTATGGCTTATGGTTGGAATGTGAAAGAAGGTCATCTACATAATTATAATAGTGCAACTGCCCTCAACCCTGTATTAAATGCATGGCTCCCACTTCAAAAGCACTAGGTCCTCCTCCAAAAGTGATGGATTTGAAGTTTCTCATATTCAAATTTCCTCAAAGCTTCTTTGAGGCCACAACTTAACACTAGAAGGACCATACCCATCATTTTGACGGGAAACCTCTACATACTTAATCATATTGCCTACAATATTTTTTCTGTCGTCTTAATTTTTTCTGAATTTAATTTCTTTTGTATGGTACGTATTATGTTAAAATATAATTAATTTTTTTCAATTAGAAATGGAGTTATACCATCTGTCTACCTTAAAAGACCAACACCCATCAAAATGACGGGTTTGACGTTTCTATTTTATTTGAAACGGTAAGGTAACGCGTGTTTTATCCAGGAAATCACTACACTATATTACGTCTTGCCTTTTTGATGTTTTAGTTAGCATATTTATGCATTTAACATTCCTTATTACATTTTGAATGGAAATTAGCAGCATATCTGCCATACCGAGTGACATGTGGTAGGTCAGGGCTGTGGAAGCAGGAGCGACGTCATCGGAGAACGTAACCGATACCATGAGAAAAAGGACATCTTTTATTAGGGAAAACCATAAATGAGTAAACTCTGTAATCCCTTACAGTTGGGGGATCTCTAGTCTCCCTTGGGCGGAAGGGATAAAAGGGTTATGGAAGGAGCGGGGTGCAGGAGTTCAGTGCCCTAGTCCAGCCCAGGGTACCGTTACTACCTGGAGAAGAAGAATCCCCATTTGGAAAAACCCAAAGAGTGGGACATGGGTACAATCCCTTGTACTACGGCGATTTCTTGTGTTGTGTGAGCGGCAGAGATGAAAGGGTTAGGGAAAGAAAAGGCCGAGAAGGGTTATGTCGTGCGTGGGTGGCCTTACAGTGCATATATGAGTGTGGCTTCAGCAGCTTTCACAAGGCTTACGGGAGCAGTGCTTCTTCCTTGAAATTATTTGTGAACAATTACTCAGTTGTATTGATAAATAAAGAAAAAGGTTATATTTAATGAAGTTATCAATTAATATGAACACAAACGAAGAAATGTTTAAAATAATTACTACCCGTCAAAATGACGGGTAATGGTCTTTCTAGGTAGCAATACAACCCCGATCCTTCTAGTGTTAACTGACATGCATCATTCTCAGATTCCCTTTTTGCAGAACATTCAAGCTGCCTTCAACCTCTCCTAGATCTCCCAGAATATAGACTGTCTCCCATCAAGGTGATTCATTCATTCATTCGAGCAATCTACTGCTAGGTTTAAAGGTAGTCTTTAATTAAAGTAAAACAAAATCCACCAGATCCTTCATACATACAGGGCCCTATCTACATCTATCATTTCTTTCTTTATCTCAGCATAGGTCCCACCCTTCTTCATCCCATCCATAAAACCTTTTCTCTTTCTTACCCTTCCCCGCTTGCCCAACATCCTTTCCTCTATCACAGTCTTGAGCAGCCCATTGCCCGTCTTTGCCACCTCAAGCAACCCACCCTACCTCCTCCTAATCTCAGCCAGAAGTTTCCTCTACTCGCCAACCACATCAATCACTTCCTCTTTCATCTTTCTTTAAGCCGACCGCCTCTTCTCCATTCTCGTCCACACCAACATCTCGAATGCCTGCAGATTATTTTCATCCTCCTTTCTCAGAGTCCATGTTTCTGCCCCATAAAATGCCCCACTTCATATCAACTCCCACAGCTTTTTTGCCATCATCTCTACTAATGTCTCTCTATTTCAAAGTCAAGCTTCTCCAGCCTGAGGTTATCATGATCTATTGTTCTCTTATCCTCTATATCTATATTCACAGGTCTATTATTACTATCACATAGCTCCTCCACATATTCTCTCCACCTCTACTGGATATCTTCCTATTCAATTAGTATTGTTCTTAACCTGTGGTATCATTTGCCCTTTCTTGCGGCCCGATAGCAGTTTCACTTTTGCATATAGCACACCCACTTCCACCTCTTCCAGCAGCTTTTCCATTTCCTTGTATTGTCATTTCCACCAGTTTTCCATTGCTTGATTGGTCACTAGATGGAGTTTATCATTTCATTCTTTGTATCTCCTCTTGCCTTGGCTGGTGTTGAAATTTATCCACATCCATCTGTCCTCCATTTTCTACACCATTTCTTCCACGACCCACTGATTCTTTGCCACCCTCGTTTCCACAGTTCCTATTGTTTTCTCTGCCACTCTTACTAAGCTTGTTTACATACCCAATCTCCTATCCTCTCTCAATTGTTCTCATTTCCTTTGATTCACTGGTCCTTTTTCTCTAACTCCAGGTATTCCCTCCTTTTCAACCCTTTCAATGCTTCCATGTTCCACCTTTTCATCCTCCTATTATCACAATGCCTTATGAATCAAACATCCCAGATCATCACAACTAAGTTATGGTCTGAGTCTACATCTCCCCCTTGATTGCTTTGTGAGTTTTTGACACTATTTATAAATCTCTGCCTTACTGTGATGTAATCAATTTGATATCTCCCAGTATCGCCCGGTATTTTCCATCTGTATCTACACCTTGGGTGATGTTGAAACCAAGTGTTTGTCACTACTGCTTTATTTCCCCTACAAAATTCAATGTCTTCTCATCGTGGTCATTTCTTGTCCCTAGCCCACACTCTTCCATTTCAAATAATTTCCTCCCCTCCCCCATCACTGCATTCCTCCATCACTCTCAAGATATTTTGTGGATCTAGAGACCAAAGTCTTGTGAATTCCACCAAAAATTTCCACCCTCACTTGAGTCACTTCCACCTAATCACCATGTGGGTTCCACCAACTTGTTCCTACTGAATTTTCCCTTCCTGCAAGTCTAGCTGAATGGTGTCAAAGGAGAAGGATGAAAGTCTCTTGGAGACAGAATAGCTCTTCACCTAGCAAAACCCTTACAGTGCAAAAAAAATTCTAAGATGTAAGTAAGGAATAAATTGACTTCAAATAATAGGAAAATAAAAGCTAACAATACTGGTGTCTACGGTAAGCAACCATGGAGGGAGATTGTGAGAGCTATAGGGAAAAAAGACAAGGCAAATTGCCCAAAATAACAACTACACATTAGGGGTGGATGGGTCAGATTTTTTAGTTTCGGTTCGGGTCTGGTATTTTTTTTTTACCCTCGGGCGTCGGGTCAAGTTGGGTCAGGTCGCATTCTACAATTGAACCCTAATTATTCTCCAAAACAATCATGCAGAAATCCATAAAAATAAGATATTTATGAAGACCTATTACAGGAAACTCGTAACCAATCTGGGCCTATATGGCATACTTCTGCATAAGTGTAGGAACTCAACATAAAAATTGAAATGTGTACAAACAGTGGATTCGGTAATCAACTTACTACTTAATTAACTCAACTTAATACAAGAGTAAGTCATAAATAATGGAACAAAATATATGCTTTTACTTTTCTTTATTTCTAACTCAGTTCACTAACAGACCCATGAAAGATGTATATGTTAAGTATGTATTATAATTTAATTTTCTGCAAACACTCCTATAAATTATATGATAGTAAAAAATCCTATCAATATTATTCTTTTTAGTAGTTTTTATTAATTTAAATGTTTTTAAAAATAAAAATTGAAAACCCTTGAACTAAAACCATATACCTAGCAGCCTTTGAGGCTTTCTGGGAAATTAAATAAACCAATAAAATGTAAGTACTTAAAAGTAAATTTAATTTAATTGCTAAGTATTTGAACAAGAATATAAAAAGCATTGTATTTTTTGTGAAAATTTCAATTCAATATACCTATCAGTCTTTAAAAAACATAATTCCAAATTTGAAATTTGTACAGCAGTCGATAAATCTTAAAACTTCGAGTAACATATAATAATATATCTGGGACCGAAGTGAATTAATACAAATAAACAGTTATGTCCTTACTTCCATTATTAATTAAAGAAATAACAAGCTCACTTTAAAAAAATCACAATGGAATGCACTGAGGTTACTGATTTAATAGGGCAACTCAACAAAACATTTACCTAAGTTTAAAAAAAATATTAACAATACAAATAAAATAGACTCTCGTTATTACGAAGTTCATGGGACCAACAAATTGGCGGTTCGTAATATCGAACTTCGTATCAACGTTTTTTTAGAAAAATCGCAAAAAAATCAGTAAAAACTTCCGCGAACGCTGGGGTTTACATTCCATGGTTATCCCGCGTTGCGCGAATCCGCATTGGAGTAAGCATTAGTCTCATGAAAATTAGGGGGTCACGTTCCTAGGTGGAAAAAATACTATCAGGACCATTTTTTCCATAAATATGACGAGCTTGATTTTATTATTTTAGGAAACGGTAGTTCACCACTATTACAACTGTATCTTCTTAAGCAATAGATTAGAATCACAAGTTCGTGAGTTGACATGATTTTACACTATGTCAACTCATTTTTATAAAAGAGTACAACAGTTTTTGTCACTCATAAATGCACATACACTGCATTAACTCAAATTATTTTCATAGAACCGAAAAAATAATATTGCAATTAATAAAGCAAGAGCTACATTAAAAACTTACTGATTCTCACTAATGTCATATCCAACGATCGGCTCCTGATCTGATTTTTTTCGTTCCTTCTTTTGGCTATAATTTATTGGTTTTCAATGGAGCTCAAACGTCACTCACATGAATGAAATGATCTACCCCTGATCGAGCGATTTTGAAGAGTTCGTATCTTGACTGGGGATGCAAGCTGGCGTGAAGAATATCGTGATCGGGAGTTGCTTCTGCTTTTCCCCTCCCTAAGGAGTTCTACAAAAGGCAATGCAGCTATATTGATACACATTTTCTTTCTGCGATAATTAGCAGTGCTTTCACGTGGTCTTTTTGGGGGCCATTTCGAGAAATGAAATAGGAGGAAAGCACACACGAGAAAAATACTAGCCTCACACGATATAGTCACTGCCGTGGAATACGTAATTTCCCTCAGCATATTCGTCGGGAGGGGAAGTTTGTGCTTACTTCGTGTTTCCCGAATAATACCACACCAAAACAAGCTTATCTTCATAAGTGCTTACCTTCCGGCATACATCCCGTCAATCAATCCCTTTCTTGGAAAGGAAAGAGGGAAAGGCGGGTATGCGCGATCCCTTCCCGGAGCAGGAAAGAGGGATAGAAGAAAGGAGTCCCTTCTTGGAATGGGAGGGAGGGTAAGAAGCCTGGGGGTACATGAAGCATGACTGTGCTGACTTGGTATTTCTCGAATAATAGCTGGTCAAGACAACATGCATCTCCGCAGATGCTGACTGTCCGGCATGTGTCTAGTCAATTATAAATTATCCCTGGCTCATTCCGCTGTGATTTTCTTAACTTCATGACGAAGTGAGATCTTAGCACGGAAATGAGCTTCGTATGTATTTTCAACAAGATGGGTATACCAAATCCTGTATTCATAGTTCCGCGAAACAATCGGTGTAGCACCAAACGCTAAGATAAAATGCAAGACTGATGGAAATGGTGGAGCATCATACCGAAACACTGGCACAATTTCATTCTGACGAAGACCCGGCTTCAGTGTAGAAAACGATATTTCATCGGGATTGAAGAGAAGAGAAGCAATTACTATTTTTTGTGTTGGTAATTATGGAATTTTCTGACTTGTTTCCCCATTTCTTCCCACCAATATAAAAATGATCAATTTCAATCAAGAACTGAACTAACAATAATATAGACAACTTGAATGACTATATAGCGTAAAATAATGTGTGCATATCGCTCCAGCGCATCGTAGGTAGTACTTTACAAGTCTCCTCCGGTAAATAAATTTAAAGTTTCGATTAATACCCTCATCCTATGGTTGAGCTTTACTTGTAGTATTCGGAGGAAGGAAGACAATGCGTACATTGGGTAAACGTAGGTTTTCGAGATGTTTGTGGGAGCTTGCATTGTCCAGCAGGAGGAGAATCTTTACTATTTTATCCCGCCATTCTTCTTTGCAATCGAATGAGTTTTACTGAAATCCTCTCTGGTCATCCAACTGTTCTCGTTAAAATTGTAGATAACGGGAAAGAGTTCCTGTCAAACATTTTTTGGCACCGATGCGTTTCATGCTTCCCGATAAAAATTGGTTTTATCTTGTCGGTACCCGTCTGGTTTACGCAAAGACCCACTCCCTCCACCGTCACTCTTATTTTACTCTTGTAGGATTTATGTCTTTCCCGGCGAATGCTTAGGATGAGTAGTTCTCGGGTTTCCAGCCGGGTAATGGTGTTAATATATGACAACTCTGGCAAAAATCATTAACCCTGAAGACGATGGCAGACTACTCCATTGAAACGTCGGTGCAGTTTAACACCATTACCCGGCTGGAAACCCGAGAACTACTCATCCTTATTTTACTCTTCTTCGCCACATATATTAAGGGAGCTAATGTTAAAAACGTGCTTTAAACTTTATCAGCCAACCTGGAGAGGCTTTGAAATCCTGAGCTTTTTTCTCTAGAGAAATTTTTTCCGCTTTATGCAGTAAAATAGGGCCACTGACAGGTAGGTTTTCTTGATGGAATTTGCAAAAAAAGAGCACACTTAATTTTCAATGCCAGCAAATTTAGCGCCACTCAGGGTCTCCCTCTTTAGCGACATTCCTTCTGCCACTTTAATTTGAAATGTTAACTGGTGGATAGCGTCGACAGAGAAACTCCAAATTGTTGGCAACTTATATCTAGCTATAATTTTGTTTGCTTCAATTCATTAATCATACATAATATCTCATCCAAAGATTTGTATTCCCTAGATTTATTCGGCTTCGGGGGATGCATATTCCACGAATTTCACACAACTTGTCACATTGGTAATGCACTACATGTGGCACCACCGTGTATATAATCTTTTCTAACTTTTGTCAGAGCAGTCCCCAAATATTCTCTAAGAACGCCGACTCTTGTTTACTTTGTTTGTGTTGAGGGGAACTAGTTTATGGGGGGATTCGTGGCTACTTTCAAAGAGCAGTATCGGTCGCCGTCGAAAAGTCTCAAAGCATCAAAAATATTATAATGTAGCGAAGTGAGAACCCTGAGTTCCTCAATTCGAGCGGTGCTGCTCGGAGAAAAGGGAAGTATAAGAGCCAATGAATGGGAAAGAAAATGCTTCACAAGGGAGGCCTTTTTGAAGGACTGATCCCAATCATTCGTACGGTTTGTTTGCGACACGCTCCTTTGTTTGAATTAACTGAACGTTTCATATGTATGGGATTTATCTCCAATACCAACGATGAATATGAGCGATGAAAAGAAATGAAATTTGTTCCCTGCTTCCTTTCTTTCATGTCGAAGTAAACCCCGCCAATAGTTTTATAAATAAGGTACATTCAATGAGCTATAATTTTTTGTACGAAATTCATTGTGAAGGCCTTGTCAGTACTTCCTTTAAGATAAAAATGACTTCCAGGGAGTGCTTGGTCCAAAAATCTGCCAAAAACGCCGAACCGACTAGTAAACAAACTGAGAAATTTTTCTAGCGTTATATACCTCTCGTAATTAGGGGGGGTGTTCGAAGGGGGGTTGGGAGTTGGTGGGGACGGGAAAAGGGAGCGGTGGAGCCAAAGTCAGGCTTTATGAGATTTCGGCGTGGTATTCGAAATTTAGGCGAAATTAATATTAAAATATGTTTTCTTTTTAATCTTTGACTCGGCGTGACACCTTGATATTCGTTAGCAACCAATATAATAATATGAAATTGAAGGAGTAATGTGAGGCGAAGGGATACTGAAGACCGTGATAGAGGGAAGGATCTTAGGCAGTGAAGAAGGGGAAAAAAGAGAATAGGTTTTATGTTTAGGACGAAGAAAGGTAGGACGTATGCTGGGATGAAGAAAGAAATAGCATATGTAGATATAGTGCCCTGCACGCGTAAAATCTGTTTGATTTTCTCTGACTTTCATCATAACCTACCTTTAACTGGTAGATTACTCTAATTAATGAATTATTGACTATGTGCTTTGCGGAAGTGAGAGGAAGCTCTGCATTTAGTGCCCATTCTCCCTACGCATGAAAAATCCAAAAATTTTAATTTATTATTTACATATACAATATATAAATTTTAGATTTCAATGACCTTTTTGAAACCCAAATTGTTTTCCTTGATACATGAATGAAATTGCCATTTTAACCTGTGGTTTATGATTTTTGTCCAATAAAAAGAATTGAGATGAAAGATTTTATGAGACTAGTGACATTTGAAGTGCTGGGAGAATTCTTCATGAAGTGGTCCAAAGAGAGCTGATAATTTTGAAAAATGTATAGTCATGATTGCATGCATATATTGAAGAGTATATATTATTGAGAAAGGGAAAACTTTGATGCGTTGGGGGCAATTAATCTGTTACTGAAAATAATTAGACCACAGCCAAATCTTCTTATTTTGGCCCTGTTGGTAATTAAATTATGCCAATTATGGAATGGATTTACCAATATGGAGTTAGGTCAGAGCTTTTTATGCTGTTGCCATTTACAATAATCATTAAAAGTTATAATTATTGTACCAGTTGACTTTAAAATGTCATTACACCTCCACTATCGCAGCCTCAAGTTGTGCATTACTCTGATAGAAAGCATACACTCACCCTAGCTCGCTGCGAAGTTAGCAGATAATTTAATATATGTAGTTACACTTTATCTGGGGCACGCTATGTACTAGTGCATTTTTATATCAGATTGAGATTATTTTAAAAGAAATTGATTGGTAGTTCATTTACACAGGGAAGACGTTTAGTTTTTTTGTATGAAAATATAGGATAATCTTTCAAAATGGAAAATTTTAAAATAACAAACCTTATCAGAAACCGACAATTTTCACCGGAGCCGGAGAGTGTAGCTGGAGCCTGAGCCGGAGCTACGAAATTAACCGGAACCGGAGATCACTCCCCAAGACCTCGGCACCAAAAGCATGCTTAAAACAAAACGTTTTATCTCGTTTGATGCTGTGTGCGGGGTCCACGAGACGAGTCTCCAGAACCGTATTTTTGGCTACACCGTACATTCGACGATCTATTGTTTGATAGATTTGTCGTGGGACGAAACTTTGGGAACCTTCACCATTAGTAGTAAAAAAGTAGTAGATCATATGGCATAGTGTTTTTGGTCAAGCGATAGGAAGGACAAAGAGTATGATTTGGAAAGCGATCGGAAGAGGTTCACGAAGGAAGATATGAAGTGAAATATTAGTTGCTATCCTTCTTCGGTGATGTTAATGGTGCTTCAGACGGTATTTTTTCAAGTTCTTAGGGGCCTATTCTGTAACTCATAACGCCTGCGTTAACATGGCGGAGGTCGTTATTTAGGCGACATTTAACGCCTCCCCGATTCTGTAACCCAAAAAAGGCGTCTCAAGGCGACATGATGCAGTCGCCAATTGTCGCCCGCTTCAGGTCAGGCGCTTCCACGAAAGACGACCCAAATCGCCATGTTAACACCTCGGATTATCATCGTCATTTGTTTTAATTGAGGAACGGTGTCGTAAATACGGCGAAATGGCGCGACGTTTGAGGAATTTCCTTTGGCTAAACGTCGCACAGGAGGCACTTTTAGAGGAAAGACGTTCTCTTCGTTTTGAGAGGAGAAGAATTAGAGATTCGCAAAATCCTTTTTCTTCGAGAGATGAGGAATTTGTCGGATACTTTCGAGTTTCGAAAGAAATTGCGAAGTAACTCTGCGATTCCTTGGGACCAATGTTGAGACGAGAACGATCTTTTGTGTTGAATATTCATGTTCAGGAAAATAAAAATGTCTTATTTAACGCGGCCTTTAAATTTTCCGTAATATATTCCGTTTATGATGGTATTATATACCAAAGTTGTGTACGGCACACCTACGGTACGTGTAGCTATACGGTACGTGTATCTTTCCCAGGCCTTTCTGCCCGAGAGTATTAATTTTTGTAAGCCTTGTGGTTGATGGGTAGGTATTAAAGATGAGAATAATTTATGAAGGTTCTCGCCACCTTGCGATTCTTGGCGGAGGGAAGTTACCAACGAGGTGTTAGTAAAGAATACTTGCTGGAATTAAGCCCGCCGTCAGTTAGCAGATGTGTTTTTGAAGTCATCGGTTGCATTTGCGATCTCCTAGGACACTGGATAAAATTTCCTCAGACAAATGAAGAGAAGTGAGGTAAAAACTGTATCATAATATATCATATCAGTTTTGTGATCACTTCATTTTACCATTGAGAGATGGCATTTTCTCAATAACAAAGGATCAATTAGCTTTATTTTCCAGATTTAGGCCCACTGTCAGATTTCCAGGGGTTATTGGTGCAATTGATTGCACCCATATATCCATTTGTGACCCCTTGACGTCACTTAGGAGCGTTATGCAAACCTAGGGGAGATCAAATTTCAAAGAATTATCATCGTACCTGACGGACTCCTACAGTCACGCAGAAATTCAATTACAGATTCTTTCCTAACCTGACTGCTATTATTAGTTTTATTCCTCTCACATCGTGCACGGGCATTCCTTTGTCTGGCCTTGTACCTCAGATCCTTCCATGCCTGAACGATTAGAGGACGTGAATGGTACTATTTAATAATGGGAAATTTCAGTCTACAAAAAATACCTTTTTCCACAGGCTGACTGTTTTGGGTGAGCCATGAAGTGAAATGAGGTTGGCTAACTCCTCCCATTTTTCCTGATGGCCAACTCCTCCCATTTTTCCTCGACCTGTTGCAATGCTATAAAACTTTCCGCATGCAAAATTTCTGTGATCAGGCATGAAGTTCACCAGAACAGTGAACTGCTTTCGCGTCATTTTGTAAACCCTTTATTTGTTTCTAAAATATGGTGAATGCATAACACTAATCAGTGCACTGACAGCATGCTGTCATGGCAATTTCTTTCCTTTGCCGTACGCCCTAACGGCATACGCTACTAACTTTAAGGCCCTATCCGCCCCTAATGTTAGTAGGTAGCGTATGACTTCGACTTTTCTCCTGCCCATATGGCCTTGTCGATTTTTCTAAGGTGGCCATACGCCGTATAGTCTCCAAGACAGCATTGATACTAATCCTAAAAGTCCACGTTACCTTTGAGTGGCACGTTACCGTTGGCGCCAGCGGAGCATTTGAGTTGTCAGTATTTTGATACCTAATATTCACGAATGGTTAACGCCTAAGTTCTGAGCCAAGACTATTTTATTTAACGTAACTAGTTAGGAATAATCAATATCATGCCGAGCAGACAATCTTGAAACAACAGGAAACCTAATTTTTCGGTGAAATATGGATTTACCCTGGCGACAATTATCCAAAAGTTCCTATAATATCACAAATAGTTATGTGCCAAAATTTAAATTCAACTTAAGTATACTATTCACATTTCCATGTCCAGTTATTTCGATGAGCAAAAACCACAGGAATTTCACAAACGTCCAAGTACAGACGCCGCTATCTTTCCGACTGTCAGCTGTTTCCCTTATTTGGTCATTAAAGAGATCTGCCCTAACTTATTTTCATACCCTCTGTAAGCGACGTCGGTCGCCAAGAGTCGCCACAAAATTTCGACGACATTTAACGCGGCGTAATTTACAGAATCGGAAAAGGCACCTTGCGAAAGGAGAAATGACGACCGGCGGCATATAACGCCGCGAAGTTACAGAATAGGCCCCTTAATTCCAAATATTGCCTTTCTTATTGTGTATTTTTTCTTATTTCCTTTATTTTTTATTTCCTTATCCATATTAAGTCTGGAATACAAATGCAAAAAAAAATTCTAAAATTAATAATGCTTATAGGGCACTTGCACCTACTTACTTTCCTTTCACCTTTCCTAATCTTACAGTAACATTTCGCTAGTCTTTTTTAATTCTCAGAATACTGGAAAGCGGACCTGAAGGTGACATAAACTGTCGAAATCAGGGTCGTGAATAATAAACTTACAAGTGAAATTCGCAAAGTTTGCTCTTTTTCTGTCATGGAGAAATTTCACAAAGTTACTCCTGACGTCGTTCGTTTTTTTTAAATCGTTTAGTTTTATTTTCAGCCAAGCTAGGAATGTGTTAAGCCATTACCTCACTTCTGGAAATATTGCATCAATGCATGGCATATTTTAATTCTGAATACTTTGTTGAGACCTGTGCACTGTATGTCTATACCTTGATAACATCCAATACTGTTCTGTTATACAATACAATAACATCATAATCTGTTATAATACGATGATTAAGTTGATTTAGAATCAAGGTATAGACATACAGTGCACAGTTCTCAGCGAAGTATTCAGAATTAAAATATGCCATGTATTGATGCAATATTTCCAAGAGTGTGGTTATGGCTTAACACATTCCTAGCTTGGCTGATGATGTGATACCTAGTCATTTTTAAATTATTAGACTTTGGAGCATTTAATTTTGTTCTACCAAATTTGGATGGAATTCTGTAAATGAAATTAACATACGGTTCAAAGCAAAGCCTCATTGCCTATTTTTAAGGCACAGCCTTCAACAGAATACGCAGTATCAACGCCGAAAAGGAGAAACACTTCATCAAGAGAATTCTTAACCAAGGTAAAAAGAGTTCATCATACTTTAAATAAAATGTCGTAGTAAAACAGTCAAAACCATGAAAGTTTACTTCCCATTTTCTTTAGCTATAGGGAATTTTCAACAACTCTACTCTCTAAAATCAATTCCCTAACTTAATTACTGAACTTTCGTGTGAAAATTTTCATTTTGAGCAATATATCGGGTACCAGTGTCCAGAAAATAACACCGAATATACCGGTATATCGACTTGAAAAATATACCGGAATATATCGATATATTGGCCAAAATATACCGGATATACCTATAGGTAGGTATATGGATATATAACACATATCCCTAATTGACAATACCTTCCACAGTTCTTGCAGAAACATTCATCTTGGGTCGTGCCTTTTATTATTTCGCGGATTATTTTATCCAACCTCCTTACCTGAAACGGCTGCGTTCTTCCCTCATTTAGCTTGACGCTCCGAGATCGCCCTTCCTCTGGCAAATGCGGTTCAGTCAGCTACGCGACGGCCTTTGGTATCGGCACTCGCCTATGCGCGAACGGAGAGTTCATCCAGTGGGGCGACTCAAGAGGTCTCCCAATTCAACTCTTCGCCTGGTGACGCTTCATACCCTCTCCCGACTCCACTTCCCCCACCAACCTTCCCCCAAGCTAAGACCCACGCCCTCCCATCATGCTCTGCACGCTCGTCGACTCGCTATCGTGATCAGTCGTTTCTTTGACAAGACGCAAGCAGGTGATCACAGTGCTGACAGTGACCGTTCGTGCTTAGCCAGTTCGTTGCTTTACGCGGGTGTATGCCTCTTGTACTGTAGTTCTTTACATCTGCATGGATCCCTCCCTACAAGTCACTTCAAGGGTGCGTGGCAGTTCTTTCGGGAGCTAATCCAGAGGGAGGAAATGAGCTGCGGCCCGGAGGATGTCACGAACACGTTTATGTCCGTTGCGAGGACAGTAGTCAACGTCTGGGCTTCGCCAGTTCGTCGCTTCAGGGGTGAGCACAGCCCAGGGACTGCTGTTTGATCTAGGATGGAGGCAGTGGCATGAATAGACGTAGGCTTGATCATCTTTGGTGAGTTGAATACAGTTTTTAAAAATCCCATTGGCAGACGTTAATCAATTCAATATATGGAATACATTAATGTATACAAGTCGCGTTTTATTCTGTACATTATGTCTAAAATGAAATAACATGAGTTATCATCTTTTTGATGTTATTTTTGTTCCGCCTGTAATATTTCATCAAATGAGGTTTGGACTTAATTAAATGGTGCTCTTCATTTTTCGTCCTTAGCTCCGAGTTACAATTACCATGGGATATCGATAGACTCGGAATTTAGATAGACCGAGTAATTTGATATTCTTTGCATGGTATTTTCCGTGTTTAATTAACTATGTGGTTTATGTGTTTATTTTTTCCAGCTTTGTTATTGTCAGGAGGTTACGCCTAATAAAATATTTAAGAGCATCGAAAAAAATTTAGGCACTAAGCATTAAACCTACTTGCTCGCCTGCCTGAAACATTCCGTCCACAAATTTAACAGATAATTAAAATCAGCACTCTTGTACGTTATGCAGGTCCCATTCCACTGAAATTGTTTGAGGTTATATACCCCCTCATTCGCAGTCGCAACATTATTTATATCTAGATAATGTAGGTATCTGCTTTTGATCGAAATCACTTTGTGCACGTAAGATATTTTAAATGGCAGATTGTTGGGATTTCCTCATATTGTCGTGCGTAGGGGCAGATGCAAGTTATTACATATATACCTAGCTGGCGTTGAAGGTGGCAGCCTAATGTCCTTGCCTGCCACCCTGGAGGTTTTCGTTTCGAACCCAGCTGGGTGGCTTCACGTCATCCAGGGTATAGTTTTATGTGCTCGTATTAGCATATGCGTTTAAAATGTTTAGTAATTGTCGAAAGACGTTTCCATAAAAGAAGTAATTATTATTATATTGCGACAGATTTTAAAACCCTGTGATATCTAATCACCTTGTCTCTTTTTGTATTGCGATAGGAGGAAAAAAATGCATTTGAAGCTATGAAACATTGTTGGAGCTCTGAGCGTCTTCCTTTCCGTCCACCGCAATTTTTCTATTCTCCTCGACACCCCCATCTCTAACACCTGCTGCATTTTCTAGTCTTTCTTTCTCAGACCTTAGGTATCTGCAGTCTGCACCAAAGAGTGCTAAAATGTATTTCGAAATATCCAACAAAGTTAACTTTACATTCATACACTAGCACCCCGTCATTACCTTTCTCCCATTGGTGAACACTTATTTCACTTCTTAATTGGAGTATTGGGTAATTTTCCTTCTAATATCATTACAACCAACTATTTTCCTACTACGTACCACCTAAGTAGCATTCCAGTTTTACCCCAACTATTATAACTAGCCTCCCTTTATTTGTCTTAGTAAATCCCATTACACTTGATTTACTATGATTAATCCTCATTCCCTATTCCCCGGACTGATTATATAAAGTATTTACCAATGCTTACAATCCCTTAGGTGATCGGCTAACCAACGGCTGGTCTTTTGCTAACCAAACTAACTTTATCAGCTGCCCTACATATATTCCCTCATCTAGCTCCACTT
The DNA here is from genome assembly GCA_963573305.1 of Pyrrhosoma nymphula. NCBI lineage: Eukaryota > Metazoa > Arthropoda > Insecta > Odonata > Coenagrionidae > Pyrrhosoma > Pyrrhosoma nymphula. Next base: position 44,078,823 of record OY754337.1, on the reverse strand, counting down.
TCCTCGCATACCATTTCTCCAGCATAAATTTTAAAATACAAAGGCGACAACGGGCAGTCTTGCCTCGCCCTACAACCCCTACAACCTACTACTGCCAGCCCATATACTATATCAGTCAACCTCCCCTACTGTGGGCCTTGTACTGGTTCCGAATGAGTCTAATCTCATATTTTCTCCTATTTTTTTACACTCGGATGTTTTCCTGGGTAAGAATTGTCCTCAGAGTCTCCCCGAAATTACTGTGATCTGAATACAAATAAACTTTGCTTCGCCTGTAAACTTCCGTGCCTATAACGGCTCCCAAGCTAAATCTTATGTGACCATTGACGCACTCTCTGCTCGATCGTGGCGGTTTTTAATGGGGGATGTGGGTTTACTTCGTATTCGTATTTACTTTAAATTCGCCGAATCAAATTTTCTGAAAATTAATATGGTCCAAAATACTTGCGGCGTACCTACTCGAGATACGGCCGAAATGGAACGATGTAGGCATCAATCTGGGTAAGTCAAAATTGTAGCACTCTACAGAAGATAACATAAGTATCGTTCTTCCGCCTAGACCTTTACCTTCATTCTAATATTCTTACCTTTGAGAAGTCACTTCTTATGTGGTTTTTCGAGGGTTACTTTGCTCTACAATTATTCGACGCGGGCAAGCATAAATGGGGAAACGAAATGGTGGTTTAATTCCGTCAGTTTTTGGACTCACAATTCAAACAGCCGTGATGGTCACACGTGTGATTCGGTGGAGGAAGCCTGTGGGGGGTAGCTGGGATGGGAATTCTGCCCTAGGGGAAGGGGGTAGCGGGCACCGAATGCTCTTCTCATTCGACCGTGCATTGTTTGTGCAGGGAACACTCGTGGCGCGTTATGGGGATAACCAGCCGCTGCGCTGAGACAACCTCCTCGGAGAGCCGTCTGCCGTGAGAAGCCAAAGGCGTAAGCCAAAGAAATAGAAAAATTAAGAAAATGTGGAAATCTGTAAACCTTGAAGTGACAGATCTTATGTAGTAACTACTGTATGTACGGGGAAGCCATTTTTACATTTAAATGTAAGGCAGTCATTTGGATTTCAGAGATGGTGTCATAGTATTTTTTTAAATTATTCCCCTCTTGAGCGCACAGCCGTTCCAAATCTCAAGGAAACGGCTTTCACATTGTTGGCAAACACCTCATTTTGGGTGAAAAAGGCATGATTTGCGAAAAATAAGGTATGTTCAGAAAGCGAAAACCTTTTTTAATGTTTTACGAGGCCAAATTTATTAAATTTTGTGTGATTTTAGTGATATATCGCTCAAACTAACCTAAAGGCCGTTTTACACGGTACATTTGTTTGTACAAACTCTTCCGTGAACTCTTGCAAAAGCAAAATGTATCGTGTAAAGCGGCAAATTGTATGAAAGCTTGTGCGGATGTCTCAATGCCTGCACGGGAAATAGAACCTCTTCTAATTTCGTTGAGAAACGTACAATCTCACGTACAAAATCTTTCGTTCCCGTTTCGTACGTTCGTTTGTAAAAAATCTTTCATCGTGTAAAGCGGCCTTAACACCAGTGATATGACAGGGACAGATGTGACATTGAGTGGTAGACGTATTTAAGAGATTGTTTATTGTTAACGGTTCAACAAATAGAAATTGGACGCTATGGTTTCTTATCCAAGCAAGACCGCATTAGATATATGAGCCGACGTGTTTTGACAGGTTCTATTTGGCCTGTGGCTCGGTACAATAGGTTGACATTCCAAAATTATGATTTGGATGCGGCCTTCTTTTTCTTTGTAGGCTAGCAGCCTGTTATTTACCGATTCATATTCGTAATGTACATTTTTTCCACATCTACCAAGGTCGTGTAGCGTATCTTTTTCTTTCTGGTCACTCATCCCTCGAAATATTCTCTATCCTGTCGTATACCATTCAGTTTATGTGGTCACTTCACGTATTACTTCGCTCTATGGCTCATGTATTCATTGGTGTTGTTACACGTTCCTCTCTCATATCTATTGGTATTGCCTCTTTGATCTTTTCTTGTTCTCCCGAGTATTTCCCGGATCCTTCATTTCAGTTGCTTCTAGTAATCTATCTGTGTATTTTGATGTCACTCTTGCTTCAATGCCATTTTTAATATTGGTCTAATTTAAATTTGAGATAATTTAGCATTTTCTTTGGGTGTGTATTTATTTATTCATGTCAAACTTTATAGGACACCTGGTACTTTGAGGACCTTGCCTATTTGTGTTTCCCCTTCTTGTTATAACATACATCGGCTTGTAATGTTTACTAACAAGTAGGTACATCATTTCTTTCACTTGCTCAAATCTTATTTTTATCCTTAGTTACAGCTATAGATATTTTTGCAGGCTGATTAGATAATATTACAGCCGATGTTCCTTATCCTTAGTCTCAGCGATCAGCATCGTGTTATCAGCTTAACTAATTAACCTAATATGATCATGATGGAATTTATAGCCCCTCTTCATTTATCCTCTTTAATTAAATATCTTCTATGTTGTTTATTGTATCATTCGTCATAAGATTGAATAACTTTAGGCTGAGGGAGTCCCCTTGACATCCTTCTTTATTGATTGCTATAGGCATGCACATCTCTCAATAATTGTTAAAATAATTGTATCGTGTGTATCTCTATAGATGCTGTTAATTTGCCGATGTAGTCACTGAAACTATGTCCACGCTGTAAAATGCTCTTGCGTTTTTGCCATGAATTTCACAAATTATTCGCATAAAAGACATAGACATTGCGAAATTTGCGACAGGAGTTTCCTACGTTTGTCACCGTTGTAAAGAGTTGACGAGAATTTCGCGATGTGTTTCTTTCTCATTTTTGGTTCTATCATGCTCGTCTCTATCTATGAATTTTATCACTAAATAGCTTCAGCTCCAACCTCTGAACTTTATTTATAGATAAATGTGTTGGGATCTTCATGCTTGGTACTAACGCGACATCTTGAATAATGCAGTACTCCGTCGGAATAGTTGAAATCTCCTTGAGCTTAACTTTGAAACCTGCGAATTAGTTTGCGGGTATTTTCTTGAGACGGAAAAAATCACCTATAACACGTGCTGAGAAAAAAATCGATTTCCTTAAATCAGATTTTTATTGTTGCCTAATTATCACGGTGGCTATTAAGTTGTAAGTGGAATTTGACTCGTAGATAAAATGAATGCAGAGTTACCCAACCTAAAAAAATAAATTTTAAAATAACTAACGAAATTCATGTAAAATTACAAAACAAATTGTGAAAATTTCGCGCAAAATTATAATCACAGATTATCGTAAATATAAATATAGGTGGTGAAAAATACGAGGCGGTGAAAATTGACTCGAGTGGGGATAGAACCTCCGACTTCGGGTTAGCAGCGGGGATGTAACCTCCGTTACCACCGACGTCGGTAATTATAGTTGGTGAAAAAAGTAGGTAGTTCGTTTCATATTGAGCTCGACAGCAGCGAGCTTATTCCTCGTGTGGGCTTCGTAGTTAAGGCCTGCGGGCGGAGACGGGAGGGGGGGCGGAGGTGGCCAGGCGGCCCAAGCCGTATCACATCAGAGCATCATGCTCTTGCGTTTAACAGGTCGTTTTGCGTAAACCTATTCAATTTGAAGATTTGAGCGAGAACATTCATTGTCCTCGCGTGCATCTGACTGCCGACCAGTCGACGATATGGTGACGCGAGTGTGAGGTGAGGTAGGCAAGACACGAGCATCTACCGCTGTTTCTCTAGTTGAAGAAGCGAATCTCGTAATATCTTCTTCGTGAGTGGATGTCGCGGAGTGTTTGTTCTTGGTTTGAAGAGAGAGATGACATTTTTGCTGTTGAGAAATTGCGTTTTAAGTGTTACTTAGTTACTGAGTGGAATACCGTTTATATTGCCAGTGACGCAGTGCTGTGAAATCTAAACAAACATGCTCAGGAGGATTATTCTTAAGCATGATCTTTATAGTATAGTGATCCATCCTCTTCCAAAATCATTGTTTCAATGTGACAACACGTCAATCATCAGATTGGTATTGAGTGTAGTGCCAGGGTAATTGTGAAAGCAGATTGAAAGAAAGGCGTCTGATATCCTTCTGCTCCTTTCCAGGGAAACTCTAATCGGTGAGATTAGTGATAAACGAGACCATATACGGATTTCATTTTAAAATTTAAGTGCATTTAAGGAGTGTGAAGAAAACACAGAAATATTAACATTGACACAAAAACGTAACACAAATACTCAGTAACTGACAAAGATACAACTTTACGTAGTATTACGAAACAAGGTAGGTCGTTGCACATCTGTCAACGCACTCCGATGCGCTTTTGTCAAAACCTATAACGTCACTTGGACTACAGACTGGAGTTGCTCTGTTTATGCTTCACTGTTTTTGACGGTGGTTCATTGAGAGAGTTTGTGCTCGTTCATCTGCATCATGGATCCGTAATTCCTGGCGATGTATCATTGCGGAGTATTTGGGTGCAATAATAGTGATAATAGTCTGTGGCATCGAGAGGAGAAGCTGCGTTATTTTTTTGATTTCCTGCTGACAGTGGAGTGCGAGCGAAGTGGATACAGGCATGCCGGCGGCGATACCGTTTTAATGCTGAATACGGTAATATCATTTGTGTTATTGTGTTGATTTTATTTGATATTATTTATAACATGATACATATATATTAGAAAAAAATTTCTTTATCATAACGTGTGAGAAAATTTATTTCCACCTACGTGGTTAGTGACAGATGACACAATGAGTGGTAGACTTATTTAAGAGATCGTCTATTCTTAGCGGCTCAACGAATAGAAATTGGACGCTAATTTGTTTTTATCGTAGCAACATAAGCCGAGGTGTTTCGGCAGGTTCTCTTTGGCCTGCGTCTCGATACACAAGGATGGAATTCCAAAATTATGATTTAGATGCGGCCTTCTTTTTCTTGTAGGCTTGTAACCTGTTCTTTACCGATTCATATTCTTAATGTACATTCTTTCCACACCTATCAAGGTTGTCTAGTATATGTTATTACTTCTGTTCACTCATCTCTCGAAGTATCGTCTATTCTGTTGTATTCCATTCAGTTTATGTGGTCACTTCACATTTTTCTTCGCTCTATGGCTCATGTGTTCATTGGTGTTGTTTTGCATTCCTCTCTTATATTGGTATTACCTATTACCGGTGAAAAATGAGGTCCGTTTCATATTGTGCTCGATAGCAGCGAGCTTATTCCTCGTGTGGGTTTCGTAGTCAAGGCCCGCGGGCGGAGACGGGATGGGGGGGGGGGGGTGGAGGAGGGGCGGCTCAAGGCGTATCACACCAGAGCATCATGCTCTTTGGTTCAACAGGTCGTTTAGCGGAAACCTATTCAATTCGATGGCTTGAGCGAGAACACCGATTGCCCTCGCGTGCATCTGACTGACGACCTGTCGACGACAAGGCGACGCGAGTGTGAGGTAGGCAAGCCATGAGCCTCTTCAGCTGTTTTGCTGGTGTGAAGAAGCAAATCACGGAATACCTTCTTCGTGAGTGTATGCCACGTAGTGTCTGCTCTTGGTTCAAAGATATAAATGGCATTTATGTTTTTAAGAAATAGCGTTTAAATTGTTACTTAGCAACTGAGTGGAAAAGCGTTTATGTTGCCAGTTACGCAATTTTGAAATTTTCCGTGTCTAACTTATTTCTGTCGGTGTTTTCATACAATTTTTCCGAGTATTATTTATTCCTACCTGATTTTCTTCGACATTTCTTTAAAAATTCCGCCTCGTCTGACAGGTCTTCCGTGAGTTTTTTCTTAATACTTCGCGTATTATTTAAATGTGTCAAAATTTAATTATACTGGGAATATTTAAAAATTTCCAAGGAAAACCTGACGGGAAATCCTCGACAATCTTAAAACATTCCCTAACTTATTAAATTCTAAATTGATTTCTTAATTTTTTTTTTAATATTCCGGGTATTGTTGTATTCTGACGGGATATCCGCGACAATGTTTAAATGTCCTGCGCCAAAATTATTTGTGACTGGATATCTTAGACAGTTTGCGATATTCCGAGTATTATTTAATTCAGACTAGATATTTTCGACAAGGTTTAAATTTTCGCAACGTACTCCATCCTGAAGAGATTTGCTGGTAATATTTTAAATAATCCGTGTATTATTTAATTCTGACGCCATTCCCTCGACAAATTCAAAATTTTACATATTCATAATGTACGATGTGATGTGGTGGTGGTACCATTTTTTACTCTTCAACCCAAAGTTTTGAAGCCGTTGAATAACAGCCGTTTAGCGTACGGCTGTCAGATAAATAAAAAACTTGTGGAACCACATTAAAAACATTGATGTGGAAGCCTACTTTAAATGTCTTTCTCGACTTGACCCTTTCTTCAGGCGCTCGGTCGGAAATACATCGCCAGCTGCGAAATGCTTTTCTCACATTAATTTTCAATTCTATGTTTTCGGCGATTAGTCCATGAAATCAGGTTTACCTCGCTTGTGGGTTAGTGATGCGGGTAAAGAAGAGTTAGGGTCCAGTCTGGGAGAAATTTTTTTGTGAGAAACATAGAAAAGTGAAGGGTATCAAAGAAATGTGAAAGGAAAGTGAAAGGATTGCGCATTTAATAAATGTAAGAAAGAAAGTCGTGAGATTCTTAGTTTTTGAGATAATAAATGTTGAAAATGACAAATTTGGCGTATTTTTGGTGATATTTTGACGCCATATTGCGAGATTTTATGAAGTCCCGGTAGAGGGATATGGACTTATTTCACGTCTGAAAGATGGTATTCACAACAATGTTGCGGGTCTGTGGAGTGGAACAGGGGTGTTAGGGTGGGACGGTACGCGGCCTCGAAAAGGCCATTTCCGAACGGAAAGATAGGTTATTTGGCGGATAGTTACGTTTTATTTTCACGAATACCCTTTTGATAGTTACGTTTTATTTTCACGAATACCCTTTTGAACCAACGGGGCGGCCCAGCGGGCCGCCCCGTTGGTGATTACACAACCCACCCCAATGGTGATTGCTTTGCGTAAAATTATGGCGAGATGCGAGTTGGTGATGAATGTTCCGTATGGAGGGAGTGGAATGAGGTACCTTCAAAGATTATAGGGTAGCTCCGAGAGGATACCCGTCCCTCTTGAGTGTGATAAAGCCATCGAAAAGCGGGAATAGTTTTAAGTTGAAGGCGGGAAAAATCATGGGTGGTGGATATAGAAAATGAAGAAACTGCTCGACCGCTGCGCCGTCTGGGGGAACTAGGAGGAAAACGTCAGTATTTCCAACATGGCGTCGAGAAATTGATTCACATCACAGGTTTAAGTGAATATTTTACGAAAGAAAAAGGATTTATGAAGCAAATGAAAGGTTAGTATAAATGCGCATATGTAGCGTAGCAATATAAGTGAAATAGGTGGTATTAGGTGATCGGGAAGCAGGTGAAAATAATTTTCTCCCAGACTGGACGCTAACTCACCTTTACCGTGATGCGTTTTAAAATTGATTTCTCTATATATTCCATCGTATCAATTTTTATCTTAAAAAAATGGTATAGCCCTCGCATAAGTTCCTGTGCGCAGGAGGGGAGGTAGATATAGATGGAGGTATAGGACGGAGGGGGAAAGGTGGAGGCAACGAGAGAAAGGGAGAGGGTTAGGTAGGGGTATCAAACTACTTCGCGCAATAGGCACGAGGCACACTCGCGCTTGAATAATCGGTAAGTGGTTAAATCCACCATCGCCAGGACCTGACCCAGGACCCTTATATTGCATTGATGCTTAGCTAAGGCAATGAATAATACCATTTAAAATATGGCATTAAGCCTTGGAACCTGACACGTAATAAGAGAGAGAGAACGAAGCCTGCCCAGAATTATTAGACCAAGGTTATTATCAATTTTACCCAGCCAATTGTCAACAGTAATTATTAAAATCACTCCAAGGAAATAGTTTGAAATCATCCCATAACAAGACACGCACTAATATTGAACGTAATTTGCTAGTGCAACTTAATGGAATTGCCGTTTAATTTACCAGCTGCTGCCATTTACGATGATTAAATAATAATATACAATGGTCCTGTTTTTATGGTAAGCCATTGTGAGAAACTTAAATATTTTCGAAGTATATGCCTGGCATTGTCTTACTTCCTCTTAATTCATTTAATGTATAGGTTTTTGTAATTTTCCACTGATTGAAATTGAAACTGACTTAAATCTGAATTCTTGTTTTTCATCGAGAAACAAAAGTACATTTATTTATCTAGCTTTCATCTAAAAACCCTTCCTAAGCTTTAACTGTCCAGATGGTCATAGCTCAATGCAGGTGTTTTTAACTATTCATATTCAGTTCCAAGGTCTTTTTACATCAGGCACTGCAACAAAAAACAATGAACAATCGCACACATGGATTCCCTAGGAGGTGAAAATCCTACGCAGTTGGTATATGAACCCCTTACCCAATTATACTCCGGCAATGACTTTACCCCACTGCAACCGAATGGAATTGGATGACGTACACTTGAATATTGCACGATTGTGTTATTTTGCGATGACGTAAATTCCTCTGAGAATGATAGAGCGCAGGAGAAAACGTATTTGGGGAGGGGAAGTGAGAGACGCACTCAGCTGACAAGCTGTAGTCACATCTTCGTAGCCATAGTAGAAGGATAATGGAGGTGCCATTAGAACAGAGCGGGGGTCTAATGCGGAAAAACTAAGTATGTTTGAATGCCAAATGTTGACTGGTGGGAAGTTAAACCCTTCGTAGCATGGCTCAACTTGCATCAAGTATAAAAAATATCATCGAATGGAATGAAGCTCACTAAAAAAGGTAATACTAGCAAGGCACTATTCGAAAGCCGTTCGATTAGCAATCAAACTCTAAAGACGTTATCTAAAATTCATGTCATAAATATTCTACAAACACCAGGAAAATGGTAATTACCCGAGCCTTCAATAGTTCATGGATAGATCAATCTTCTCTTTCGTACTGAATAAAGTACAAGCATGGATATTACTAACCCAAATTCGTTATCCAAGTACTAGAAAGGAAATTGTCCCGCTCTGCAATGCGATGGAAGTGATGCCAGGGTGTAAAACGAGTAGATGATCCACATCCAAAATAAACGCATATTTCTCCTGGCATAGTGTTAACACTATACAGCAGAACCGTACTCAGAAGTTAAAGCTCGACTAGATGCATTTACTGGAAGTAAGAGCATCGGTAGAGTAAAAATTTCGCACTTTCAATTCAATGAGATTTTCACGGCACAATACCTGCTCTACACTACTGGCTTACTTTAAGTGACTTCCCTTACGGCTTACTTGAAAAGTGGTATTCTCTCTACACATGCACTTTAAGGGAGCCTCAAATCGACTGCAGCGCACGATTCTGCAACCAGAATATCCGGCTCGTGGAGTTTGATTTACTCCGATAGCTCGTCGCCAGTCCGAGGCTTCATCGGGAGTACTGTTCGTTCAATTGCGGGCCGCAGTCCCGTCATTACATTTATTACTAGATGTGCCCAGCATGCGTTGCAATCCCACTTTTTCTCACTAGGCAGGCACTTATATACAAAGCAGACATGTACAAAATAAATGATGGACAATGATTTTTTTGTCTATTCGCAAAATTAAATATTCTATATTGAAGTCCCTATTCATTTCCATTGTTTTGATGACTTATCCCACAAATCTTTTCAGGGTTCAAAATCGGTCCCTAAACAAATTTAATGTGTACTTAGTCCAAATAATTCGTCGTACCTACACAGGAATTCATATGGAACAAATGATGGCATGAGTTTCTATTCCATTCCCAAGGTGCGGTTGCCAAGTAAATAAAATATTATAATATTGAATTAGCGCAAAGATTTCAGATTTTCGATCTTAAAAATCCAATTTTAGGGAAAAGCGAAGCATATACGAAAAATCGAATGCAAGAATTCAAAACCTTGTTGGGTAAGTGATCTTATGATAAGCATTAAATATCCAAAAGCAAAAAAAGAGACCACTGAACCAAATCTTATTCTACGTACAAATAAATTATGTTACTTTTAACTCAAATTATGTCTCACTGATACGATTCTGGAGCACGTGATTGAGCAACTCATAAACTATCTGCTTCGAGGCTTGCTTGTTTCTTCTCACTTGTTTGAGAAGCTCACATGCCACCACTCATTTGTTGAAGCTATTCGCGCTCCACCAATTGTACAATTCATTTAATAATTCACAAACATTCAAAGGTGCGCGCACAACTATTCACTTAAGGGCGTTCGGTGGTTTCACTCAACTTAAGAGAATTTGACGAAACTTGCTGGAAGCATTAATTATGTTTTCCTAAAGCTACCTGATTTTTTTCAAAATTATTTACCGCTGATTACTTAAGATATTTGATCGAGTACAAAAAATTTCATGGGTTCTTATGGGAACACAAGGTACGAGTAGCGTAATTCATCAAAAAGAACCTTTTTCTAGTTAAGAATAAGAAACACAAAAATAATAAAAATAAAGTGTATCAAATGATTTTCACACATTATTCAATTGATGATTTAAATTATTTTTGTTTTTTTTTTAATTCTTAACTAGAAAACGTTCTTTTCGACGAATAAAGCTAGTTGCACCTCGCGTTCCCATGAGAACCCATGTAATTTCATGCCCACTTCCACATCAAATATCCTAAGAAATCTGCGGTAAATAATTTTGAAAAAATTCAGTTAGCTTTATAAAAGCATAATTAATGCTTCCAGCAAGTTTCGTTGAATTCTCTTAAGTTGAGTGAAACCACCGAACGTCCTTAAGTTTCCCCGGCATGGGTTCCAATGCCTCTTTTTTCTTTCTAAGTAGGCACATATATGTAAAGCAGTCACATTTACATGCACAAAATATATGAAAGACAATGATTTTTTTGTGTACTAAATTATAGTTGAAAAAATGTATTCAAGTGCTTTGGGATATACATAATTTTTGGTCTAACCGTCCTCTGCAAAAGCAAATACATTTTTCGGTTGTCCCACTTGTGAGCATACTGTGAAAAGCATGGTTTTTCCACATTTAATCCACACACTTGAAGCGATTAACCTTTTCCTTGTTGATCGTTATTGAGAAGGCAAGGCGAACGGGGAACTGTATTCGTTTGGCTAGAACTATCAAATTAGTCACTGAACCTGGCCTTTAAATGGTGCAGTAGTGAATAGCCATTCATGAAATCGATATTAAATGGATATTCACGCCTGTTTGCCAAGGAAATTTCTATTGTTGAAAAGAAAGAAAAATTGATGAATTTCGAGTTAAAAACGCAATAGTCAGACAAAAAAGAATTGTATAAGAAAATTGTATGAAAGAAATAAAAACAGAATTATTTTATGCATTCTATGATACAATTTTCCATCCAATATCTTGAGTGAAAATAATTTTAAAAAGCAATTAAAGAAAAACCTCTACCAAGTTCAATGCTTTTCTCATGGGAGTAAATATTAACAGTATAGGGGTAAGAACAATCCCCAACAATAGTCATTTTTATAATTCAGAAAGCTTTATGGGCACGCGCACAACAGCTCACCAAAGTTTCATCGCAATTGGATGATTGGAGTCCATAAAAAACGAACAGACGAACATTCTATTTTATATATAAAATATATACCACCTCTCGCATATTTGCGTTGAACTCTCTACAATTGGGATCTGACATCGTAAAAATATCTCTCCACGGTTTCAAGAGATCCTTGTGTGCGCTCGCTTAGCATATGAGCCTTCAACTCCCCTCGCGTAGTCTCTTTACAGCAGGGCTTCTAAATCAGCGAGAAATTTCCTGTACGAAAAGAAATTTCCGGGAATCAAGGCGGGTTTAGTGATAAATAGGGACCATTATTCAGCGAAATGTGGTGTTCTATAGATAATGTAAAACATATAGTATTGTAGTTTGTTTTGATTTACTCTTTGGTGTTCAATAAAGTTTATTGAAAGCCACATTTATAAACCGGTTCTTAAACATGCGCATTTTCATTTGCGGAATTACATCATTGTGAAATAATTCATATTTGGACTTCCCATCACGAGGGACCGGGTTTGAATACCGCCAGAGGTGGAAATATGTACGAAACCACAGCATTTGTCTCCCTAGATAATTTAGCATTGCATTCGCAAATGTGACGTTATCACATTCATTTCAGTATTCCTCAAAATACTCCGGAGGTAAACTTGTCCCTGAAAATTAATATTGGGAAGGAGAATATATGTATTCTAAACTATGGTAAAAGGGGGGGAATTTAGAAAAAAGGCTGGGATCCCGTGCCTGGCTGGTTTGATTCTAGTGGCGAAGTTAAATCCCATTGGACTGCTGACCAGACTTCGTCCGCTCTGCCTGACGTTTTACGCCTCCCACCGCTTACATCGAGTGGAAACGACTGGTGTACCACCAATGAGACTTCTAACTAATTATTCAGTTGTATTGCTGTTTGGTGTGTATGCATAACGTGGTGTCGAAGAAGGGAGAACAAACGAAATGTAATAGTATTATATTTGAAGAAAAATATATACGAGCAGACTCTGAGGTGATATAAATTTGTTTTTTTTTGCAATTACTTGTGAAAGCTCGTACATACAAACAATTTCCGTGGTTTTCTCTGTCATGATGGAAGATATTGTTCCGGGTGTGGCCTCATAGGCAGGGTAGGATTAATTTATTACAACTATGATGAAATATAATTTCACCCTTAAGGTCTCACTTTTAAATCTCTTTCCTATTTCTCCTAGTTGGAAAAGGAAAATCTGAAATTGGTGCAACTTTCCGGACAGCGCAATGTTCCATTACAGCCATAAACATTTCATCATGGTGATGAAGTCTATTTGGGTTCTCCACCGGGTCACACTGCATGTCTGCCGAAGTTTCAATGTAGGAGTCGTTCATCGTCCATCATTGCAGCATGCTTGTGGTGAGTCTGATAATGAGTGACGGTAGTGTTTCGTTAATAAGGCTTTTATTGGTTTTGCATTGCATTTCTGACTTATCCTCAATTTACGTGTGTTGGAGGCGATGAAATTTGTTATATATGAGCCACCCAACGATGCGCTCCAGAAAACTACCTCTATGCATGTAGTAGCATACAGTGTCCCATTAATCGTAGTAAATGTAGTTCAACCGTGCTTTATTTACGCCCTTTATTTGAGCTCTGCCTAATTTGTTGAATATAATGCTTCCTCAGCTGGCAAATAATATTTCTTAGTGCGCTTTACTGCATTTTTGTCCAGGATGCCTTTAATTGAGATTCGAATTCTGTGCTAATTGTTTCCGTAGAACTTCATAAAAAATTATGGTTTTTAACTATCCGCACTGGAATTTATTGTATACAATGGTGTCAGCAACTCATAGTTATTTTCGAGGTAGGAAATCACTTACTGATACAATTGTCAGGAATTAATTAGTAGAGTGGATAATGAATATGCTATCGTCATTGCTCGGTTCTACTATCGAGGCCGGAGTAATTTTTTTCTACTTTTACCGCGTTTGAATTTCCACTTTCCGAGAAATATGCGAACTCCAGTTGAATATGGCCGGTGAATGTTTGCTATACAAAAAACACAATTTTATTCCATTCTCGCCGCCACATATGCCCCACGTGTATTCCCGCGTTTAACAACCAGGGTTTCGAAGTTATAAACCTTCATTCTTTCATTTCCAACTTCAAAACGCTCAATCTGTTATTCACATAAACTTCTAGCTTTCTATGCTTGTAATCTGATTGTTTATATGGGCCTGTCCGAAGAGGTTGCGAGGAATTGAAGCATATAATGATGCAGCTATGTATTTGATCGTAAACATACCTAGTCTCAAAATCCGCTGCTGACAATTTCCCGCCCTCTCTAATAATTATTAATATTAATAAAAAGTTAAAGGTGGTTGAGGTGATTTTTTTTTACGTACAGATTTGCGTGGAACTTTTCATACGTGCTTATTAGGTTTGACACCTACGTATTGATAAAAGTAACAAATATGTATTTTTCTGTATTAGTTTTCCTTGCAATGATGAACTATCAAACTTTCGCCACAGCATTTTATACACCTGAATCTCTGACATTGCTATATTGAAAATTCCTTACTTGAAAATTCCTTCAGTCTTTCTGCATCACGGATATTTTTTTCACTATAGTAAACCGAAAATTCAGTGGCGTTTGAAAAGGAGGGTAGAGCGGGACATGCTGGAAGTAAGAGGCCTTACGTCACAACTTCTCCGTCGCTGCCGCCCATGATTAGCTAGCTCATAATCGTCGCTTTGCGTTCGTTGCAATTCCGCACCTGTGGTTTACTTGACAATCTTCAGGAGCTTGTAAATTCAATTTTCATACGATACTAACTTAAGGATTTTTGTGTAATTAAGTTTTTGCATGTTCCTATTCTTAATTGTTCTGTTGGCTAACGCAGATTAAATATGAAGGAAAGGGTCCTCAGCAGAATAATTTCTTTGGCATATCTCCTCAGGTGTGTTCACTATATTGCTTCGTAATTAGTTAAAATACGCTGTTTTAATTTAAATCCAGCTCAGTATCCTTAATGTTTAACTTCTACAGATAATTTTAATCATATTTTTATTTTAACGCTGACAAATTGTAATTTTAATTTTTCACCAGATATTGAAATGATGAAGTATTTTAAAATAATGGTGATGGCAGAAATATTATATGACATGGCTGATTAAGTGATTTCAGACTGGAGGAGTATATAAGAGCAAATCTTATATCCATACACTTCAGCGGCATGCAGATGATTTTGTGATCTCTACTTCAATGAATACTACACACATTTTCTTTGGAACTTAGCGTATCCACCATATTTATTGCGACTCTCTCTCATCCTCTGGTTTCCGAACATGAGCCATTACAGGGTTGCCAACATAGGACCCTACATTTGCTTCCTCTTTTTAAATCAGCACAATAAATCCAACTTATTATTTCAGATTGTAGTAAAATAAACATTTCCTGATAGGAAACTTACATTAAGAAAAACTTTATGCCTTAACATTTGAAAAAATATAAATCATCTTCCTTTTCCATAATATAGTCTTCGAGTCACAGGGGATTGCGTACACATCTTTTAGACCATGAATTACTTTGTGCATTTGAAGTTGTGTCAACCACATTCACTAATGATTTCCTTGGACTAGCTATTTGATTACCAGTTACACTTCTTTTTCTCTTGATTCGAATTTCTAGGAAATATTTTTC
This sequence comes from Pyrrhosoma nymphula, assembly GCA_963573305.1. Taxonomy (NCBI): domain Eukaryota; kingdom Metazoa; phylum Arthropoda; class Insecta; order Odonata; family Coenagrionidae; genus Pyrrhosoma; species Pyrrhosoma nymphula. The sequence continues at coordinate 44,063,620 of OY754337.1, read as the reverse complement.
CACTCAGGGATTGCAACGTCACAGAGTTACCGGTTTCATTTACCACTTGCATTGGAACAGGATTAAAGGGAGTGGACAATTTGCTTTTCCTATGCTGACGTTTTCATTATTCCTTGTGTTTTAGATTTGTATGCCTATCTCTCAAGAGGATACGAATTTGTATTAGTTATGTATCTGGAAGCTTACCTTTCATTTTCCTTCTCATAAATAATGCTCCTTAAGGAACCCATGCAGTGGAGTGCAATGTCGTCTAGTGGAGTGATGAATTAACAGAAATATCGTCAATTCCTTCTTCCAATTCTTTTTTGTATGATGTTGCGCAATTCTAAGCCTTTTCATGGCAGTCCTATTCTCTCTTTGTACTTGCCTATATTTTTTGCGGCCACATAGGTGTGGAGTGATAATGTATACCACCATTGTTTACAAGGAAAGTTTATAAGTAATCGTCAAAAAATCTGCCCCCATTTTCGGTCATGGAAGGCCATATCTAGCAAATACTTCCGCAACTTGAGAATGTCTGCGGATAAAGAGTAAACAAAATTACTAAGAATATGCTATAGTAATGCACTATAACTATTAAAGAATCTTCTGTAGGAAGTGGCCCTAGATGATCCTTTGGTGTATGTGGAATAGCTACAAGTTGACAACCATAGCAATATCGCACCCATTGCTCAACGTATCTGTCCATTTAGGAACACCACACTTTGCTAGGCAATAACCTTTTCTTAATAAATAGTTCTTAAACGTCCTTCATCAGCTCCTTCTAAACTGAATTCATTCAAACATCTGAGCTCTCTTGACCAACGGCATGGTCAGAAACTAATTATTACCTCACATAGAATACTGTCGTTTTCTGTTGCTCTTTTGATATTGCTTTGCAAACCTTGTTGTGAGACCCAAAAACTATATGTAATGGTGTATGATCTGATACCAGGTGAAATTCCTTATCATAAACGTAAATAGTTTCATATGACTAGATTCGCAGTATCGGTGTCGTGGCTAATGCTCCACCAGCGTATTTGACCATGCATCAATTAACAAATTTGCAATTTTTTTCAAAGGAAACTGATTCTCAGCAGCCAGATTAGCAACCTTCAGTCACGAAATTAAAATCAGCTATATATGACGGACGTATCATAGCAGGAGGAGGGTGAAAAAGTATAAGGAAAGACGACTTTTGAGGGGCAAGCAAAAGCGACTATTATTTAATTGTGAGGTTTTCCTTGACAATGTATGAACATACCGAGTCTTTTTCATGTCCGATGGATATTACGCGACAATTGTAACATATATTCCTCATGTTATTAAATTCTGACGAATTTTCCTCAACAACATTGAACATTACGCCAATAACTTTGTTCTGTGATGTTTTTCTTGACAATTTGGAAATGTTCCCAGTATGTTTCAAATCTAGTGTGTTCGTGCGCACCAGCGTGATTCCCTATTTTTGTTCCTTTTAAACCTACCGCCATCTTCTTTCCCTCGTTCTCCTTATTTCCAGTACTCGACCAACATGCCCGCATTCCACTTCCCTGAAAATCTCCTCTCAAATTTGCTAATTACTTGATGGAACCGTTCCCCATGTTCATCTGAAACTGCTCCTAAATTTTCTGGGAAAAAGTGCAGGTGTGAATGAAGGAAATGCACTTTTAGTGTCATGTTACACCTTATGGCCTTACACGCTGACAGCAATTCCTCGAAATGAACGACATAACCATCACTTTTTTTGTTACTCTAAAGGTTCTCACACACTTTTCGGAATCCAAGCCAATCTCGTTTTTCTTTATGATTCAGGTGTTTCATGAACGTCGAATCTTGGAAAAGTTTTCTAATCTGTGGGCCCACGAATACTACTTCCTTGATTTTGCCTTACTAAGACGAGGAAATATAGTTTTTAAAAATTGAAATGCATCACCTGTCTTGTCTATTGCTTTCACAAACTGTTTCATCAGTCTGAGTTTGATTTGCAATGGTGGGAAGTAAATATTTTCTTTCGGGACCAGAGGATCATGAGCAAAATTTTTATCACCAGGATTAAAGGCCTGATTTCAGTCCCGTGAGTAGAACGACAACTTTCAGGTCAGTCAGTCATACTTTCCAATTATGATCGTGATAATTAATTTTTTCAAGGATTCGGCTGATATTTCCGTACGTCTCCTTCATTTAAACAGAGTATGCAACCGGAACTGAAGGTAACTCATTCTCATTGGCCAACAGGACCACTTTCAAGCTTGACTTGGACGAATCTATAAACAGTCTCTATTTTTCTGGGTTACATGTCATCATGAGTTCTATGATCAATGCATTTGAATCAGGGAAAAACGCCAAGTCTTCGTGTTCCGTAAAAAGTAATTTCAGTGTTCACTGTCTGGTCCTATGGGAAGAAAGTTTATATTTTTAAAGAAAGCCCTTTTATAAGAGATTCCACTGCTGAAGTCAAGATCCAAAAAGTTAAGATTTCGTCTTAGGCAACTCCAAATTCCTTACGAGGTCATTCAATTCTGACTGCGTAACGACGTGAGGTTGTCGATCAGCTGAATCATCAGAACACTCTTCATTATCGGTGGAAGTATCACTTGGTCCCGGCTGTTGTTCGAAGTCTTTCAAATCAATGTATGGCTCTAGAGTATAAGTTTTTGGGGGCTCAGGGATTGGCAAGGCTCGTTATGAGGAATTGGTCTTATTGCTGAAGGGATATTAGGATACTGAATTGTATGCTTACTTTTGCTGTAGAACCCGACGGTGGTCATACAAAAGTAACAATCCATTAGATGAGCGCGAGGTTCACGCCAACCCATAGGCACAGCAAATGGCATTGATTTACGCGTACCTTTGAGCCATTTGGTCAAACTACTCAAATAAGAGGTGCAGCAATGTCTTGAAGCCCAATTCTTGTTTTAAGAATCAAAGAAAGAGGTTTTCGTTTCGTTTTTAAAGTCAATTCATCGCTAACATAGCAGGAACGATCATAATGATTATTACACACGAGAGGCATAATTACACATTAATCACAACTCACACCCTCGTACTGCAATTCACTTGGAAAAAGCCGGAGTAAAACAACTTCTACTGTTTTACACAATTTAAACAACTTGGAAACAGAATCATTGCCTAGAACACCGAAAAGTTGACTCTGCGAACAATAGAGATATACCGAGGGAAGATGGCGACAACTGCAACATTGATTTGAGAGGCTGATACTTTGTGGAAGTCCATGATCAAGGTAAAGGCATACTTTGTAACATTAATGAGAATATAAGATCTCAATCAAATATTTTTATTGGAATTACAAAGTATTCTTTTTTCCTTCTTTTGCTGTGAAAGCATGAGAATTGCTGTCCAAGACTGAGCGGGTGAGACATTGCGAGCGACAGTGTGGTAAAGTAAATATTCCGAACTATAGCTACATATATTAATTATTGATGCTTTTTTAAGTAACACAATATATTTTATTATAACTGCTATTTCTTGTTGATATATATTTTCAGCATTCGGGGGAGGATGAAATAGAAGCTGGAAATTTTAGAAAATACGCGAAAAAAACTGAAAAATCGATCATCTTTATTGCGTTTTTATAGAATTTATATGGACTAATCCCCTCCAAACTACCTCAATACCAATAATGTTCATGTTTTAGAATTTTTCACCCCTATAAACCCTTAGAGGAAATGTAAATGCTAAAATAATCCTTCTAATCCCTCCAAATTATCGAAAAGTGATAAAAATAGGAAAAAATTAGGAAGGGGGCTCCCCCGAAAATGGTGGGTGATGGGGAAAAACGTAGGTCATTTTATGCTCGTCTCGATCTATGGATTTTGTGCATGGCCGAATAACTGCTTCCGACCTATGAACTATATAAGGGAATGTTCTCGCCTTGTTTTAATAAAATTTAATTATTTATCGCATTGTACTGTGACATTCTTTTTCACTTCAGTATATATAAGAAGCAAGTATACCTTCATGTTTGGTAGATACTAACGGAACATTTCTTTTAATTAAAATTGTGCAATTGGAAACCTGCGAATTGGTACACGTAATTTACATTTTTGCGACGAAAAAAAATCATTCACTTAAAAAACTTATAGAGACAAATTTCTCTCCTTAAATTGTAACATTTTGCTAATTATCATGCCAGCGTAAGTAGTAGTAAGTGGAAATCGCTCCGTAGATATATTGAATGCAGAGATTTCGAACCTTATTTTTTATTTTATTTTTTTATAACTAACGGCAAGGATCGTATTGTAAAATACAAAATATCTGCGAAAATATTAATCAATTAACGTAAATAAAAAAATAGTAAAACCCGTTGGTGGAAATTGACTCGAGTGGGGATCGATCCTCGGACCTCAGGTTAGCAGCGGGGAATAAAACCCCGTTGCCACCGACGTCCGCAACTATATGCGGTGGAAAATGTGGTCCGCTTCATATTTTCCCCTGAGAGCCGCGAACTTAATCATCGTGTGTGAAATTGGGCTTCGTAGTCAAGGACTATGGGCGGAAGACGGGAGGAGGGGTGGGGGGTGGCGTTGGAGAGATGGCGGGTCTGCTTGATTACGTCAAAATGTTGGGAGTGAGGTAGCAGTGCGCCAAATGTATTCACTCATAGGTATTTGAGTACCCGAATGAATACATGGGTACTCGACGAATGCATGAGTAGCTGAATGAGTACATGAGTACCCCGATGAGTAGATGAGTACCAGAATGAATACCTCGATGAGTAGATGAGTACCCAAACGAGTACTTGAATACCTCGACGAGTGGATGAGTACCCGAATGAATACAAGGACAACAACCTCAGCGCCTCATTGAATGCTTGAATACCTGGTTGAATACTCCTGAATACGAGAACCTCGGCTAGGCGAGTACCCGAGTACCCACCTCGATGACTAGAGCTGTTGATTCGACCGCTAAGGTACGCACGACTCACATGGTTAACACTACCCGCTGTGCCTCGAGTATTTGGATTTTAGAGGGAGTTGGATGAATTCCAAGCTGGCCATTTGACCACCTAACATTTGACTTATGCCTTGGAAATTCTCAAATACACATGAAAGGCCAAAGTCTCCTTTCTGCCACGCCATCGGGGTGGCTTGCAGGACTTAAAGCATGAGCAGATACTCTTATTTGGACGATGTGCGCTATACTACTTCAGGGAAAGCTACTTTATAAAGTATTTTTATTCAAAGTAAAGAATTTTTAGTCATTAACTTTATTTTTCAACAATATCAACCACAGTTTGCGGACAGCAAAATTAGAAAATACACTTCCAAGTTTCTATGCATAAAAATTTACATATGTTATTCTGAAATTGCGTAAAATAAAAAAAAAATTGGATTTCATGCTGAGGAAATCATTAATGTTAGTTTTGCTCTTGGTAAAATAATGAAAATAAATGTCCATAGTAACATGGAAAATTAAGGCATTAAATTTTATGAGAACAACATAAAAACATCACTAGTGTTTAAATGGAGATATATTTAGAATTAATCGACAGAAAATTAAGTTGCTTGCCATGCTCCGGCGTCAGCATGGCCCGGCGATTAGTTATTATATTTCCGCCGCAGCTGAAAACCCGCTCTGATGGAAAGCTAGTAGCAGGGCAGGCTAAATATTTCTTTGCCAGTTGAGAAAGTTTGGGGAGATTATGCTCATGACATTTCCAACACCGGAGAGGGTTTTCACTTATTATGGGGTAACTTAAATATGCCGAAAACTCACCCAGTTTCTCTTGCTCTAAGGTTTGAACTATGTCATCTCGAATAAATGCCAATAATTTGCATTTTTTCTTTTTAGGGCATTCACCATTCTGATCACATGTGGAAGTACTTGCATTCATTGCTTCCTCATCTTCTTCCAGCATCATTCTAATTCTTTCCTCGGTCAACATACTCTCTTCCTCATTGATGTATTTATTTTTAAACCTAGAATCCAAAAATGTTGCCAACAGCAAGAAGTCGGCCTTTTCATACCACTTATTAAATGGCTTCCCCAATGCTTGACGCATTAAGTATTTTATGTTCTTGCACTCTTTTTTAACATTAATTCCTCTTCATAATTCACCAGCACCTCTTCTGTCATATCACTGGGCGGAAACTCTTTAGCGAAGAAATTGGCCAATCTTTCCTCCTCAATTTTAAGCTCTTCCTTCGTCAAACAAGAAGAGTATATAGAGCTAATGAGATCATGCTGCTGATCGTTGGTGAGCCTGTAGGTTATCAGTATGATACCTGACTCCGTCACATACTCTTCACCGCACATTTCCTCTGTGATATCATGAAGAGGTCTCAAGACTTCTAGAACTGTTTCTAGCAATTCAAATTCCCTTGGGAGTAATTTTAATTCCTCTCTTTTGCTTTCTCCTAGGGCTTTGTTGACAGGAGTTGCATTTTTTACAAAAAAGCATATTTGCTTAAAGTCTGACCACCATCTGGTGGGACAAACAGACGGAATTTCAATTTGCGGCATGTTTAGGACCTCTTGTGCCAACTTTAAATCGCGTTTAAATTTCCTGCATAATGGCAAAGCCCGAATTCCCCTTAGCTTCTCAAGTACATTCCTAATTGGTGTCAAGTTTAACAATGATTGGCAGCCTAAGTTCATAACGTGCCCGAAACAAGAAACCTTTTCCACTTCCATGCTTTTCAAGGCTTTCTGAAAATTTGCTCTATTGTCTGAAACAAAACAAGTGACATTTCGATGCAGAGATATTCCCCACTCCAAAGTTTTCGCAATTGCTATTTCCAAATTCAAAGCTGTGTGCTCCTTATCCAAGTGAGTGCACTCCAAAACAAAACTCTTCATTGTGAAGTCTTCACTTATTAGATGAGTAGTTAGGGAAACATACGGGTCCATAGTGATACTCGTCCAGGAATCTGTGGTGAAACAAACATTCATGCTAGGCAGCAACTCGCCTTTAACTCTACCCTTTGTTTCCTCATACATATTTCTTATTAATTTCTCTGTGAGGTACTTCCGGGATGGAAACTTGTGCGAGGGTATGTTAACTTCGCAACATTTTTGGAAGCCACGCTTCTCAATTAAGTTGAAAGGTTGCATATCAACAGCTATATAATATGCAAGAGCATTATTTCTTTGTTGCTGCCTCTTTGTGAAATTGATTGTTTCAAGAATATGATCTCTGAAATAAAAGTAACAACAATGTTAAAAGTATTAAGCAGCATTTGACTTAATGGAAGTTTCATCAGTACGTGCATAATTTCAAATGAAGTTAACAAGTAAAATTCATGCTCCAAAAAAAGTATATATCTTGTCAAGAAATCAAAAATCATGGAATAGTTTAATCAAATCTGTTGCTTACCTTCATCATAAAACGTCTTTATACTCAATGTAATGTGTCAGTCGGGAAAATAGCAGTTTAAGAGGGGGCCACGATGTATTTTGATCGATAAAATTTCGTTCACACCTAAGAGTAATACTTAATACGTGTCTTACATAAAGTGTATTTTGAGCAAGTGGACGACTGTTGAAAGTTGTAATTCAGATTCCATCATGGCTTTAGCGAGAGGGGATGTTATTTTGAGTGACCAATATAGAATAATGCCGGACGTAAAATTGGGATAAGTAATTTACCTACAGCTGTAATTATTTTCAATTCATGAGGGTGTAATAACCGTATAAATCGATGCAGTAAATGTTTGTGTAACGTGTCCATGTTTGAGGTATCAATGTGCCATCACCATATTAGTCATCAATAATCAGATTGGTTTGACGCAGCTCTCCACTGAGTTTTCTATTGACTAATCTCTTCATTTGTACGTATTTCTTTTCTTTCAAATCCTTCATTACTTGTTCCAAATATCTCACACGAGGCCTTCCTTTGCCATTTTTCCCGTTCACTTGCCCTTCAACGATTGTCTTCATCAGGCCATTATGTCTCATGATGTGGCCGATTAGGTTGTCCCGTCTTCTTCTTAAGGTATTCAGAAGACTTCCCTTTCCTCCACTCTTTTTAGGACTTCCTCGTTACTTACTCAGTCGATCCATTTTTTCTTCATCATTCTTCTGTAACACCACATGTGGAATGCTTCCACACTTTTCTTTTCCTATATTGTCATTGTCCATGCCTCACTGCCATGTAGAAACACGCTCAGGATGTACGTTCTGATGAATTGTTGCCTTACTTCTACGCTTGTATTTCCAGCGGTAAGTAGATTTTTCTTTTGATAGAATGCCCTCTTTGCCTGGGCTATTCTGTTATTTCTTTCTTGCACCGTCCATCGTTCGTTACTCGGCTTCCAAGGTAACATAACTCTTTCCCCACTTCCAGTGTTTGTTTTCCCAGTTAAACGTTGGTTTTGGCCTCTTATCTCTTGCTTCACACCAGTATCTTAGTCTTCATTCTATTGATATTCAGATTATATCTGGCCAATGCCTTTCCCGTGGTTATTGCAATCCTATTCAGATCCCTCTCTGTCTCTGCTGTGAGTGCTATGTCGTCAGCGAATCGCAGCATGCTAAGTTTTTTCTCCATGGATATTCACCCTAGAGGCACTCTTTGATTTCATTGGCGGCTCTCTTTATTTAAACATTAAAAATTGCAGGAGACAGTGCACCGTTTTGTCTCACTCCTTTCCTTATTCTTGTTTCTCCACAGCTGGGTCCAGATTTAATGGCAGCTAATTGGTTTTTATATAAACCGTGGATAATTCTTCGATCAATGTAGGACACTCCAATTCCTTTCAGAATGCCAAGCATTGAATTCCAATCCACGTTGTCAAAAGCCTTATCTAAATTAAAAAATTCAATGGACGTCGGATTGTTCTTCATCCTCTTCTCTATGAGCAGCGTAACGGCCGGTATTGCTTATCTTGTGCCCTTACTTTACTTGAATCCAAATTAATCTTCATCCAGGAATTCCTCTGCTTTTCGCTACAATCTGCTGTAGATGCTCCTTGTCAATATCTTCGATGCATGTATTACCAGTCTTATAGTCCTAATATTTTCGCATTTCTCATCTCTCTTCTTTTAGGTAATGGGAATGATGATGTTTTTCTCGAAGTCCCTGGGTATTTCTCCTGTTAGACATGTCGCAGATGGTTTTGTAAAGAACGGTTAGTGTCTTCTCGACTGCTTTTTTAATTACTTCTGCAGGAATGTCATCAATTCCAGGAGCCTTATTGATGCGAAGGTCCCTTACTCCTGCGTCAAATTCCAATCTTAATATTGATGCTCCCATATCATCTTCTTCGACTTCGCTTTCTTCTTCGATCACTGTCGTGCTGAGATTGTTTCCGTTGTATAACTCTTCCAGATATTATTTCCATCTCTTCACTTTGTCTTCATTTTCAATCAAAAGTTCTCCATTTTTGTCCCTTATGGCATTGCATCCTGCGCTCCGTTCCTTGAAGTGGTTCCTCACTATCCTATAGGCAGCTTCCACCTTTCCAAGAGCAAGGTTGTTTTGTACATCTTCGCATAGGTTTTTCATCCACATTCTCTATCTTTTTTGGCTTTGCGACTTATTTCGTTCCTTATTCTTTTGTGAAAAAGCTGCCCTTCTTCATTTTCTCATTCTTGCACTTTCTCCTTTCTTCAATTAGGTCTAAGAATTCTTTCGTGATCCATGGCTTCTTCTTGCCATCTTTTCTTTTTCGAAGATCTTCCTTTGCGGCTTCCTGTAGTCCACATGTAATGTTCTCCCATTGCTCTTCCACTGATTTCTCAGTCAGGTCTTCGCCTATGTTGTTCCCCACTGCTTTTTGAAATGTCTACTGATGCTGAGCCTCCTTCAGTTTTTCTACTCGCCATGTGTTCTGCAATGTTCTCTTCAATTTCTTCATTTTTAGATGGCATTTAATCATCAGTAATCACATTACCAAATGAAAATACCAAACACGTTAATGTGCCATTATGGAAAATTAAGTTTAATAGTAGTAAGTTAGGGGTTAAAGAAAGATTTTATAACTACTCCCCATCAAGTTTAAAGGCAATGATAAGGATTCCCTATGATGGTTTAATTTAATCTCCCCTTGGACATCACTTACGTTGGTCAAAATTGCCACAGCTTTTGCCTTCAGAGGCCTGTGATTACTTAAACCACTACCTCCAGATAAATAATAAGCAATATGCCAGTGACACTAGAAATATATCTTACTTTATTCGTAGAAGTGGTGAGGGTATACCAGTGATGCCCTAATTACGTTAATAGGCGTGATAGTTTCCCTTGTTTGCTCCAACCAGTGACAAAATGACCACACGTTTGATTAGTTCTTGAACCTATGTGAAACCTTAAGTAAGTACAGTAATATACGGTAAGCGTAAAAATAATAGGGTGCGAAATAATTGCACGTGAATATGACATTTAAGTTCTGAATAACTGCTACACTCGATGCGAATTATGTCAAAGATAGGTTAGAAGTAAAGGTTGCACATACTCAGTTCCTTGTTTTCTTTTCTCCACCGTGTCCTCTTGAGTCTGCGGTGAATTTTCTCCCATATGGGCATCTTTAGGAGCTGCAGTCGATTGAGTATTACTTCATAAAAAAGTAATAAATGCATGTGAAAACATTGGAAACTAAACATTGATGATATCAAACAAATACATATATGGGTCATTCCACCTCAATTCAACAAACTTTTGTCCCTTAGGGTCTCAGATTTTGATAAAAATTGGTGTATGGGTACAATATTAACTCAAACTGAATATCCTCAAACCGTTTTGTGAAAAAAACATTTTTGAGTGAATTATGTATATTTTAATTTTTTTGCATTTTTAGCAATAATCCGAGCCTTAAATCATATTATCACTTATATCTCCGCTTGTAATTGTCATTCAACAATGATTAATAACTTTTATTAAAGCTAAATCTCTATTAAATGCAAATATATCAATAAAAAATTATTTTCTTCTATACCCTATTGTTGTAAATTACTAATGTTTAAAAAATTGTTAGTAAACTTTTCTCAAATACTCCATCTCAGAATCGGCCGAAACTTTTTTTTCGTAATCTTAACATATCCAGCTAACTATTCCAAAAATAAAATTTAGTGGTAATTCATAAATGCGTTTTTTATAAATATTTAAACATTTACAATTTTATCTCTCGCGGCCCGTGTTTAAAAAATGTTTAATAAACTTTTCTCAAATACTCCGTTTCAGAATCGGCCGAAACTTTTTTTCCGTTATCTACACATATTCAGCTAACTATTCCAAAAATAAAACTTAGTGGTAATTCATAAATGCGTTTTTTATAAATATTTAAACATTTACAATTTTATCTCTCGCGGCCCGTGTTTAAAAAATGTTTAATAAACTTTTCTCAAATACTCCGTTTCAGAATCGGCCGAAACTTTTTTTCCGTTATCTACACATATTCAGCTAACTATTCCAAAAATAAAACTTAGTGGTAATTCATAAATGCGTTTTTTATAAATATTTAAACATTTACAATTTTCTCTCTCGCCCGTGTTTAAAAAATGTTTAATAAACTTTTCTCAAATACTCCGTTTCAGAATCGGCCGAAACTTTTTTTCCGTTATCTACACATATCTATCTAACTAATCCAAAAATAAAATTTAGTGGAAATTTAAAAATGCGCTTTTTATAAATATTTAAACATTTACAATTTTCTCTCGTGCGGCCCGCGTTTAAAAAATTGTTGGTAAACTTTTCTCAAATATTCCTTCTCAGAATCGACCGAAATTTTTTTTCCGTAATTTAAACATATCCAGCTAACTACTCAAAAAATAAAATTTAGTGTAAATTCATAAATGCGTTTTTTATAAATATTTAAACATTTACAATTTTCTCTCGCGCGGCCCGTCGGCTCCCCCATTTGGAATACATGTAGCAGACACGCGATGCAAGCCTAAAAATTTCCTAATTGCTCAAGGTCGTGGCTATATGAGATAAAAATATATTAAAAACTATGAATGTTAACAACAATTTTTATTCGTTCTGTTAAATGGATGTTTGCAGAGAAATTTACCATTGAGCCCCACTTTCTCTGCGCTAAAATGTTTCTTACTACTCCGACACAATCGATTGAAAACTCTTTCTCGGCGTTATTGACAATGGAATACGGACAATAAACAGAAGACTAATTTTAGGAAATTTGAAAGAGATATTTTGTAATTTAAGGAAAAATATCCCGAAGATACTGTTTCATTTTAAAAATTTGCAGAGCTCAGACCTAAGATGTGCGTTCTTGCGGGAGCATCAGGAACTCATACCGTATGCGTGTGTCTGGTGCATCAAAATGTTAAATTTATGATATTAGGTGCAAGGTTGTTACCACTAAATCTAGGGGATAACACCGAGCCGCTGTTGTCATATAAAGACTATTTGTCAGCAATGATGTGTTTCCCTGCGACCGAGGCATGCCATTCAAACGAATTTAAAAACTGCCCTGGGCCGAGCAAAATTCGGAATTCAGTAGAAGAACACTTTAATGGAAATTTAATTCATAGCATTACTTACTACCAATGGGTGTATGCTAACCGTTGCTCCCTAGAAATTTTTACAAAATCTACCGATAACTTTCTTGGAGCTTTTATTGAAAAGTTACAGAAAATTCAGCCTCATGACTACATTGCTAAAAATCAATCTGATTTTATTAAAAATGTAAAGCATTACATCCAAGTGGGGCAGGTTCTCATCATTGCAGATTTTTCAGAAAATTACGCTTTCGTTTTACAGGACAGCATGCAAGGTATGCACTGGAATAACGACCAAGCAACAGTTCACCTCTTTGCTTGCTATTACAGCCCTAAAGTCCAGGATAATGTAATCCCATTGAACTTCGTAATCATATCAGACAGCCTGAAGCATATAACATCAACTGTACATTTTTTTTCAAAAACATCTCCTTAATTTCTTGAAATTGAAAGTTCCGAAGCTTCAAAAAGAAAAATATTATTCAGATGGAGCAGCTGCTCATTATAAAAACAAATATAACATTCAGAACCTATCACTTCACAGGAAAGATTTCACAGTCTCTGCAGAATGGCATTTCTTTGCAACATCGCATGGTAAAGGGCCAAATGACGGACTGGGAGGAAATTTGAAAAGACTAGCAGCAAGAGCAAGTCTTTAGCTTGCATACGAAAAACAAATACGTAAACCTATAGAACTCTTTAAACGGGCAAAAGATCATATTTTAGGAGTGAATTTTGGCTACGCAAAGAAAGAAGAAATTTGAAAACATTCCGATGTACTTGCGAAAAGATTTCGTCAGGCAGTTAGTATACCAGGCATTAGCGAGTTTCATGCAGCAATACCCGAATCAAATGGAGTGGTTTTAATGAAGATACTCTCTTCGTCCAAGAAAGGGACGAGGATTCAGCTGTAGTTGCAGGCAGGAGTAACAGGATCCTCAAATAAAATATTTCCGAGAGGACCCCTTCCTACAAGGTAGGACATCATATGTTTACGGAAAGCATGCTAACTTAGCCATTTTAAATTTGTTATCAATACAAGGATTTTGTTTTCTCGTTATTTTTCAATCAATTGTGTCGGAGTAGTAAGAAACATTTTAGCGCAGAGAAAGTGGGGCTCAATGGTAAATTTCTCTGCAAACATCCATTTAACAGAACGAATAAAAATTGTTGTTAACATTCATAGTTTTTAATATATTTTTATCTCATATAGCCACGACCTTGAGCAATTAGGAAATTTTTAGGCTTGCATCGCGTGTCTGCTACATGTATTCCAAATGGGGGAGCCGACGGGCCGCGCGAGAGAAAATTGTAAATGTTTAAATATTTATAAAAAACGCATTTATGAATTTACACTAAATTTTATTTTTTGAGTAGTTAGCTGGATATGTTTAAATTACGGAAAAAAAATTTCGGTCGATTCTGAGAAGGAATATTTGAGAAAAGTTTACCAACAATTTTTTAAACGCGGGCCGCACGAGAGAAAATTGTAAATGTTTAAATATTTATAAAAAGCGCATTTTTAAATTTCCACTAAATTTTATTTTTGGATTAGTTAGCTAGATATGTGTAGATAACGGAAAAAAAGTTTCGGCCGATTCTGAAACGGAGTATTTGAGAAAGGTTTATTAAACATTTTTTAAACACGGGCCGCGAGAGAGAAAATTGTAAATGTTTAAATATTTATAAAAAACGCATTTATGAATTACTACTAAATTTTATTTTTGGAATAGTTAGCTGGATATGTTAAGATTACGAAAAAAAAGTTTCGGCCGATTCTGAGATGGAGTATTTGAGAAAAGTTTATTAACAATTTTTTAAACATTAGTAATTTACAACAATAGGGTATAGAAGAAAATAATTTTTTATTGATATATTTGCATTTAATAGAGATTTAGCTTTAATAAAAGCTATTAATCATTGTTGAATGACAATTACAAGCGGAGATATGATTTAAGGCTCGGCTCGGCGGCGATAATATGATTTAAGGCTCGGATTTTTGCTAAAAATGCAAAAAAAATTAAAATATACATAATTCACTCAAAAATGTTTTTTTCACAAAACGGTTTGAGGGTATTCAGTTTGAGTTAATATTGTACCCATACACCAATTTTTATCAAAATCTGAGACCCTATGGGACAAACGTTTGTTGAATTGAGGTGGAATGACCCATATATTAAATTAAAATAGTTTCGAGAGGAAATCAATTACGTAAGTGAATTACTTATTGAAAAACAAATATTTACATTGAATATAACTTACCGGATTTCACTCTGAGCCTGGGTTTAGAAATCGTTCGTAGAAATACACGAAGAATCTTCTCGTAGTCTTTCATTTTCAGTTGATTTTTTGTGAATGCGCCAGTACTTCCATAAGTTGCTTGTTGACCTTAAGTTACAGGAAATAATTTTATGACAGGCTTTGCATGATACCTTGTCAGTAACTTCCGTTTTATCGAATGCGCTCCAAATTTTGGACGACATCCTTCAGATTTCGCAGCTGGTAGTAAAACAGTGACAAATTTGCAGCTTAAGAACCAACTGAAACTGAGGGTTTCGCCGGCCTTCGTATTGCATGACTATCGTACTGAGAAACGACCGGCAAGCCACCCCGTTGGCGTGGCAGAAAGGAGACTTTGGCCTTTCATGTGTATTTGAGAATTTCCAAGGCATAAGTCAAATGTTAGGTGGTCAAATGGCCAGCTTGGCATTCATCCAACTCCCTCTAAAATCCAAATACTCGAGGCACAGCGGGTAGTGTTAACCATGTGAGTCGTGCGTACCTTAGCGGTCGAATCAACAGCTCTAGTCATCGAGGTGGGTACTCGGGTACTCGCCTAGCCGAGGCATGATCTCATTAGCTCTATATACTCTTCTTGTTTGACGAAGGAAGAGCTTAAAATTGAGGAGGAAAGATTGGCCAATTTCTTCGCTAAAGAGTTTCCGCCCAGTGATATGACAGAAGAGGTGCTGGTGAATTATGAAGAGGAATTAATGTTAAAAAAGAGTGCAAGAACATAAAATACTTAATGCGTCAAGCATTGGGGAAGCCATTTAATAAGTGGTATGAAAAGGCCGACTTCTTGCTGTTGGCAACATTTTTGGATTCTAGGTTTAAAAATAAATACATCAATGAGGAAGAGAGTATGTTGACCGAGGAAAGAATTAGAATGATGCTGGAAGAAGATGAGGAAGCAATGAATGCAAGTACTTCCACATGTGATCAGAATGGTGAATGCCCTAAAAAGAAAAAATGCAAATTATTGGCATTTATTCGAGATGACATAGTTCAAACCTTAGAGCAAGAGAAACTGGGTGAGTTTTCGGCATATTTAAGTTACCCCATAATAAGTGAAAACCCTCTCCGGTGTTGGAAATGTCATGAGCATAATCTCCCCAAACTTTCTCAACTGGCAAAGAAATATTTAGCCTGCCCTGCTACTAGCTTTCCATCAGAGCGGGTTTTCAGCTGCGGCGGAAATATAATAACTAATCGCCGGGCCATGCTGACGCCGGAGCATGGCAAGCAACTTAATTTTCTGTCGATTAATTCTAAATATATCTCCATTTAAACACTAGTGATGTTTTTATGTTGTTCTCATAAAATTTAATGCCTTAATTTTCCATGTTACTATGGACATTTATTTTCATTATTTTACCAAGAGCAAAACTAACATTAATGATTTCCTCAGCATGAAATCCAATTTTTTTTTTATTTTACGCAATTTCAGAATAACATATGTAAATTTTTATGCATAGAAACTTGGAAGTGTATTTTCTAATTTTGCTGTCCGCAAACTGTGGTTGATATTGTTGAAAAATAAAGTTAATGACTAAAAATTCTTTACTTTGAATAAAAATACTTTATAAAGTAGCTTTCCCTGAAGTAGTATAGCGCACATCGTCCAAATAAGAGTATCTGCTCATGCTTTAAGTCCTGCAAGCCACCCCGATGGCGTGGCAGAAAGGAGACTTTGGCCTTTCATGTGTATTTGAGAATTTCCAAGGCATAAGTCAAATGTTAGGTGGTCAAATGGCCAGCTTGGAATTCATCCAACTCCCTCTAAAATCCAAATACTCGAGGCACAGCGGGTAGTGTTAACCATGTGAGTCGTGCGTACCTTAGCGGTCGAATCAACAGCTCTAGTCATCGAGGTGGGTACTCGGGTACTCGCCTAGCCGAGGTTCTCGTATTCAGGAGTATTCAACCAGGTATTCAAGCATTCAATGAGGCGCTGAGGTTGTTGTCCTTGTATTCATTCGGGTACTCATCCACTCGTCGAGGTATTCAAGTACTCGTTTGGGTACTCATCTACTCATCGAGGTATTCATTCTGGTACTCATCTACTCATCGGGGTACTCATGTACTCATTCAGCTACTCATGCATTCGTCGAGTACCCATGTATTCATTCGGGTACTCAAATACCTATGAGTGAATACATTTGACGCACTCCTAGAGTGAGGTGTTTGAAGTACGATCGCTTTCCGAACTACAGTGAATTATAAGGACTAGGTGGAAATTAATCGGTATATCAGCTGATTAAAACAAAATAACATTAATCGTAGTTATGTGCAATTGAATGTGGAATCACAAACTTATTCTCTTTATTTAACTTAGACTTTTCATTGTAATTTACTCGTGATAAATTATTTCCCTCATTAGAGAAAAAAGCATTGGAGATTTAATCCTATCAGACCTGTAATGTTATCTGCATGCTTAAAATCCACTGTTATAGAACCGGCATAAACTGGGTAGTCCAACCGTCCGCAGGCATTTTGGCTCGTTACTATTTTCGCTGTTTAATAGGAATCAGTTACTCAAAGGTACGCCAAAAAACATTAATAGAAATAAATACTAGTGTTTCAATTTTGTTTTATTACCTTGGCAAGTTCTATCGCTTGTTAACTGCAGAGATAACAATGCAATACCAATAATATTATCTGAAATAAATAAAGTAGCTATATTTTTTTCGAATGCGGTATTTAAATGGGAATGGTACTCAAATGAAGTCGATGTAAAATTGAGCAAATATTTAAAATATATAAAACCTCTTGGAAATTAAGTATCTCTTTCTCGTAATTCTATACATAAATGTAATGGGTCATTTCATTATTTGAAATGAATTAAGAAACATCCTCAGGAATCGTGGATCTCGACGCATATTCTTAAGCTTTTGGGGGTGAATGACTGCTGCTTGCCCAGGATCTTTACTTAGAACCTCTCTAATAGTATCCGCACGAGTATATGCCGGAATTTTAGAAATTAATTTGAACTTGTACGCCAGAGAGGTTCATAAGAGAGGTGTTCCATAAGGAGAGTTGACTTATATCCATGTTAACTGCCCCGTGCACACAGGCGCAATTGTTGATGTAACTTTTTCGCAACAAAAAAACGGTGAGATAGTCTATGGCTGGTACATTCACCCGGCCTAAAATCTATTGAGAACATGTGGGGCATTATGACGAGGGATAGGCAACTCAGGGACGTTACAATAATGAAGGCGATAGAGGCTTATGTCTATGACTTATTAAAATCATTTCGTCGATTGCCTCGCCACGTCGCGTCGTCTGGAGGAAGTTGTAGAGCTAGGTGGTGACGCTACAAAATATAAAAAAAAAGAAAGAGGCACTCCGGGAGTGCCGACAGAAGTGAAAACTTGAAATAACGTGAGCATTTTTGAATGTAGGGAATAATTTCTAATGAAGTGTTTTATTAATCAGTAGAAAGTAGTTTCATGTATATAATAAATTAAATATTCATTTATTGCGCTATTTAACACAATTATTTTACATAAAAATTGTACACTTCAGAATAATCAACTTTCATCCATTATTTCAACAACTCTTTCATCATCACCGCCATCATCATCGGCAATATCTAAAACTGATACAATAGGCTTATGGTAACTAAAGTAAGAAACGAATAATTTGGATTCGAATTTGCTTAAATGTCTTGTAAATACTGCATCAATAGTAGTTTTATATTTCGTTGTGCCAAGATTGCGATCATTAGACATCGTTAAACCAAACTCACAATTTAAAAATTCAATCAATGGTAGATTTTTATCGTCTGCAAAGTTTATGTTTATGTATATATGAATAAGCTACTCAAATTGAACGTATTAAAAGAAATTGAATTATATTGTACTAACCTTCACTAATCTTGTATCGAGTACACTCTCCTACGGACTATTATATTATCCGGCACAATATTTGTAGCAACCCAAATTGAATGAATTAAACCGTATATTAGATATATATAATGCAATATGAAAAAAATATATAGTTTATTTGACGGTGACGGTGACGCGAGTCCAATGGTTTTTACCCATCCACAAGTGCTGTGTATATAGCGAGTATACTGTGTATATACAGAATATACAATTATACATATATTGATCAGCAGCAATGACGGTGACGCGAGTCCAATGGCTTTTACCCATCCACAAAAGTGTATATATAGAATATACAATTACACATATATTTAGTAGCGGTGATGGTGACGGTGACGGTGACGCGAGTCCAATGGTTTGTACCCATCCACAAGTACTGTTTATATAGCGAGTATACTGTGTATATACAGCATATACATAATTATTCATATATCTAGTAGCGGTGACGGTGACGCGAGTCCAATGTCTTTTACCCATCTACAAAAGTGCTCAACGCGACATTAGAAGTTATCACTTCAAAAACATGGAAAGAAACTGTAGAGTTCTACTTTTTAAGCACCCTTTTTACCCCAAAGGTAATATATCACATCAAAATTACCCCTGAGCCCGATTTTAAGGTCGATTTCGGATTCCGATATAGATATATAATTATTAATATGAAACATGCAAATCGGTGGAAAACTTAGTCCGTTTCATATTTTGCTAGTTACCATGATGAATGGGGGAAGTTGGAAGAAAGGTTGGGGACCCGTTCCGAAGGCGATGTGAATTGGCTGTTTATCTCAACGGACTGTGGTCTATACCTCGTCCTGCCAGACTTATCCCTCCCACCACTTGGATTTTGTGAAAAGATTGGCGTGCCACCAATAGGACTTCTGACTAATCATTCAAACGTATTGTTGTAATTTGTGGAACCACAGCTCGATGTCGAAGATGGGAGAACATACGAAAGGAAATTCTATTATTTTTGTTGACAGTTTAATAGGTGATAGACATTTTTTTTTCTCATCTTCTCGAGATAGCGATATTTTATATATGATAGTTCGTACATATAAACATTCATTGCCGTTTTTTTCCCGTCCTTGTCGGGAAATAATACAGTGAATGTGGCCGCGTAGACTGGGCAGGATTACTGTATTTCAGACCTGATGAAATATTAACTCACAATTAAGGTCCTATTTTCGTTTCTCTTTCTATTTGGAGAAGAGATTTTTAGTTGGAGAAGGAAAATCTGAATTTAGTGCAACACTACGGCCATCGGAGTGTTCCATTGGAGCCATCAACATTTCAGCATTTCGGTGAAGTCTAATCTGGTTCTTCACTGAATTTCTGTCCATGTTTCGATAAAGGAGCCGTCCATCACCCATCATTTCAGCAAGATTATGGTGAGTTTGATTATTAGAGACGGTGGGGTTTTGTTGATCAGGCCTTAATTAGTTGACCATTGCATTTCTTCCTTGTCCTCGTTTCGGACGCGTAACGCTTGTTGGAGGCGATGTAATTTGTTTTATACAACGATGCACTCGAAACAACTGTACCCCTATTCATGTAGTAATATGTCTCAAATCTAATTCACAGATCTTTTGAAGTATCTCAGGTGCATTTTTAAGCCCATTTGGAAGACTATTAAACTGATAGCAATCTAAGGGTGCGCTAAACGTTAAGAGCTCACTGGATTTTTCGTCAAGAGGTATTTGATCAAATCATCTTTTAGATCTATGATAGTGAAACCCAAATTCTATCCCAGTTTATAGCAAATATCCTCAAGGGTTGGAATTTCAAAGTTACTCCTTTTAATTCACTTGTTCAGATCTTCTTGATCTAAACATAATCTTCATTGTTTATCAGTTTTCTCAAGTGCAACTAAATTACTAACCCAACCCGTTGAGTTTTCCACTTTGGAAATCATTCCATATCTGTCCAGACATGAGATTATTACTAATATTTTCTGTAATTGCCAAAAGAACTCTCCTAGGTGGCTTAATCATAGGAATTGAAATTTCTTTTAAAACAACTGTGTAAGCTTCTACGAAACAACCAGTTTCATTAATAAAAGTTTCCTTACTCTCAATTGCCCCCATATGGTGCCTTTTAACAGTTTAATTATCACACAACCATCAAAACTGAGAAGAGATTTCGTTTTATAGCTTGCGTCATTAACATAAACATCATTAACAAAAATATATTCAAATATTTGAGAGGGAACACTACTCTCCTTTGTGCTTAATCTAGTTTCTAATTTAACCGCACCCAAGAGATTTAATTTATACACCTCCAAATGATTCTCATACTAGAGAACTAGGTTTATCCGTCAAATACTTCTTATCATTACTATTAAGTGTCTTCGATACGTTCGAGGGTAAAATATTAACCTGAACACATTATCATACTTGATTTTTACACTTTTCCTTTTCACAAGCAAGGTTACTGGTATAATATTCTTCATTAGTCAAACTATAAAAAAAACACATTTGCATTCCTTTCTCGCCTCCGCTCCGTGCCCCACGTCTATTCCTGGGTTTAACAACCAGGGTTCGTTTAACAACCAAGGCTCCGAAGGTCACAAACCATAATTCCCAGCTTTAATACGCTTAATCTTTCCATTCAACTCCAGCTTCAAAACTCTGTTACTCACATCAACTTCGTAGATCTCTATCCATTTATTTAGATTAGCCTCTCCGAAAAGGTTACGAGGTATATCAGTATATTTGGATGACGCTTCGATTATGATCTTAAACCTAGTCTCGCATTGCACTACTGAGATTTACTTGCCTGCTTGAGTTAAGATGGTTGGTGCGATATTTCATTACGAACAGATTTGCATGAGACTTTCCATATGTGTTCTTATTATTGTTACCTTCAGTTAGATAACATAAAAAAATCATTTTTGGATTTGGCTTTTTGGCTATTCAATGCTATTTTGACACGTAGCATAATTTCTCATTGAACGAGTTTCTTAATAATTCATTTACACACGTATTATGAGGGAATAAAGCTTCCCAACAAACGGAACACCACCACTATCGCTTTGGGGAATAATCGGCTTCCTCTCTTATGCCATTTTATTCCTAGGTCACGGCGATGTTGGTGTTTTGTTGTTCATGCCTTTATTAGTTTAGCATTGCATTTCTGACTTGTCCTCTATTTGGTCACGTAGGTCGTGTTGGAGGCAATGACTTTTGTTCTATATGAGATACACAACGATGAACTCCAAACAACTGTCCCTCTTTACAAGTATATGTAGTAAAACCCTTATTTCTGCATGTCCTTTCTTGAAGTTCTGGCTCAACTTCATGAATCTACTGCTTCCTCAGCTTGTAAAAAATATTTCGTAATTAGGTTACTGCATTGTCTATTATCGTCTACAATGTCTGCAATTAACATTCGAATTCTGTGCAGCTTGTTATCCTGAAATTTCCTTTAAAAAATGAATAGTTTTTGTAATTATCCGCCCTGGAATAAATTTCACCTCTAATCTGTTGCAGCTAAAAGCACATATCCACTCTTTGCGGGATTTACTTCGAGGAAAAAAGTTTCCCAACATACGGAGCGTCGCCACAATCCCTCAGGAGAAAAATCGGCTTTCTCTCTTATGGTATTCAATTCCTAGGCAACGATGAGGTAAATTCGAACGGAGTAAGGTGATGGATTCATCGCCGAAGTCAGTGGCGGATTACTGGCCTCTTGTCTTCCCCGAGGGTTATTCGCGCTGGATTCCAAATTCAGGCGCATTAGTCAGCCAAGTATGCATTTCAAACGTTTCATTGAACGCTCTCGTTATCGCCGTTGCTTTCTCTTTCCTATCCTTTTCTTCTTGGATTCGCCCCAATTTTCGCACTATAGCAAGGTCCTGGGATTACCCGCTGTCTACTATCCTTAAAACCTGCGATATTTAAAGAACACCGCAATGAATAATAGTTTCCTCTTTTAATCGCGAAAACAAACGTATGTTCAATGCACATTTCAAACATGGCATTAGATTTTCAATGAATAGGCAAATAAATAAACTTTTTATGCGCCAATATGTAATAATGAATTAAATAAAAAGAAAAAAAAACAGGAAGTAGGATAGATATTATCATTTCCTTATGATTGATTGCCTTTTTGAAATGTTAAACTATTTAAATTTTTAGGTGGGGTAAGAAACCGCTTTCAATTATGTAACTGGAGTTATCATATTATATTCCAGCATATTAAAAACATATTGAAGGCATTTATTCAAGATGGAAGTAACTTTTTTTAATGCCGTAGTATTCGTAAGTTAATATTTTTGCAGTATTTTAAAGTAACTCATTTCAAATAAACGCAAAGAGAATAAATAAATTCTTAGTAGATGCACTGTTGGCCAAATTATCTGTCAACTTTATAAATTAATTCAAAGGAAACAAATTTTCCGGCCACTGAAAATGGAGGTACGTAGTTGAAGTCTTAACGAAACGTTTAACTCATACTTTACCATTGAACAGTATTTAATTTCACCCCCATCACAATCAATGACTCCTTGAAGTCTTTGTCTCATTTACGTTAATTAGTACTGAAATTATGTAGGGTGCCAACCCAAAGGTGCCCATATCTCCCAGACGTGACCTTTCAGTGCCTCTTGGTTCTTTCCTTTGGCATCCTGCAATTCCGAGACCATGTAAGTCGCAAATATTTATGGATTTGGAGATTTAATCTTATCAGACCTGTAATGTCATCTGCATGCTTAAATTCCACTGTTAAAGAAACTGCATAAACTGGGTAGTCCAACCGTCCGCAGGCATTTTGGCTCCCTACTATTTTCGCTGTTTAATAGGAATCTGTTACACAAAGTTAAGCCATAAAAGATTAATAGTAATAAATACTAGGTTTTCAATATTTTAAGAAACCTTGGTAAGTTCTAAGACTCGGTAACTGCAGAAATAACTAGGCATTGTACCGTCAATGTTTCCAAAAATATTATTTGAAATAAATTAATCGGCGTACTTTTTTCAATTGCAGTATTTAATAGGGAATGGCTCTCAAATGAAGTCAACAACGCCAACATGGGCTAATTTGCAAAGTTTTTCTTTATCCATCGAAGAGTAATTTCAAATAGTCAGACACCCCTAACATTGTTCAATTTATTAACAGTTTCCTAATATTCAAAAGAGAAAATAATGAATCAACAGTAATCCTATTTTGAGAAATACCGGTTTAACTGTTTATTGTTAGGTTTAGCTAAATACAGGCCTGTTTAGTAGGAACCTAAATGAAATGCATTCATTGAAGTCTTCAAATTAAAAATATGTATTCTTAAGTTAATACTGAGGAAAAGAGAATTTCTTTTGGATTTCAAATTAATTTTGTGCTGGAGTTTTCCTACTACATAAAATCCAATTGTTAATGAAGCACCAAAAATGTTTCAAGTTTATTGGCTCAAAAAAGAGAAATACACACGCACAGCGAACATTTCTGTTTTCGCAACTCCTAAGGAATACTACTCGTATTGTAGTCGGAAAGAAAGCCGCGAAAGGCGGTTTCAAAATCAAAAATTTCGCAATTTGCGATTCTTACTCTTTTTTGATTCTATCATGCTCGTCTCTATCTATGAATTTTGTATAATGACCTCTGAACTATATATATAAAGGGAATGTTCTCAAAATTTGATAAATTAGCGCCGTCCTACTGTTACACAAGTTCTCAGTTCATATTAGAAGCAGGTATTCCGTCATGTTTGGTATGTACTAACGGTACATTTCTTATCATATGAATAATGCAATACTCCGTCGGAATAAATTAATTATCTTTGAACGTATATTTGAAACCTAAGAGGTATTGCGCGTATTTTGCATTTTCTTTCTCCCGACGAAAAAAAAATCAATTATAACTCTTATAGAGGAAAATTGCTTTCGTTAATTTTTAAAAACATTTTCCGAATTACCACGGTGGTAAATTAGTTATAAGTGGAAATCACTCCGTAGATAAAATGAATGCAGAGTCAAAGAACCTTATGAAAAACTAAAATAAATATTAACTAACGGCAATGATCGTATTGGAAAGTAGATTATAAAATCTGCGAAAATATATCGTCAAGATAATAAAAAAAGAGTAAAACGAGGTAGTGAAAATTGCTATAGGTGGGGATCGAACCTCGGACGTCAGGTTAGCAGCGCTGCCACTGACGTCCGCAATTCTAGGAGTTGGAAAACGTGTTCCGGTTCATATTTTGCCCCGAGAGCCTATTCCTCGTGTGTAAAATTGGGAAGTGAAGAACCATATACCTTTCATGTATATTGGCTCAAAAAAGGGAAATACACAAACAGCGAAATTTTCTGTTTTTGCACCTCCTTCATATGACGCAGTCTCCGCTGAAGGCGGTTGCAAAAACGAAAATTTCGCGATATATGATTTTTTCTCGTTTTTGTTTCTATCATGCTCGTCTCCATCTATGGATTTTGTGCATGGCTGCTTCCGACCGCTGAACTATGTAAAGGGAATGTTCTCGCCTTGTTTTCATAAGATTTAATTATTCATCGCATTGTACTGTGATATTACTCTTCAGTTCACATAAGAAGCAAATATTCTTCATGTTTGGTACTAACGGAACATTTCTTATAATAAAAATTGCGCAATACTTGTACAATTGGAAATCTGCGAATTGGTACATGTATTTTACATTTACTTTCTTGCGACGAAAAAAATCAATCGCTTGAAAAACTTTTAGAGATAAAATTTCTCTCCTTAAATTGTAACATTTTGCTAATTATCACGCTGGCTAAGTAGTAGTAAGTAGAAACCGCTTCGTAGATATATTGAATGCAGAGAAACCGAACCTTATTTTAGTTTTCTCATAACTAACGGCAGGGATCGTATTGTAAAATAGAAATATCTGCGAAAATATATCATCACGGTAAATAAAAAAAGAGTAAAACCCGGTGGTGGAAATTGACTTGAGTGGGGATCGAACCTCGGACCTCAGGTTAGCAGCGGGGAATAAAACCCCGCTGCCACCGACGTCCGCAACTATAGGCGGAGAAAAATGTGGTCTGCTTCATATTTTACTCCGAGAGCCGCGAACTTATTCCCCGTGTGTGAAATTGGGCTTCGTAGTCAAGGACTATGGGCGGAAGACGGGAGGAGGGGATGGGGGGTGGCGTTGGAGAGATCTTTGTTACGTCAACATGTTGGGAGTGTTATGTTTGAAGTACGATCGCTTTCCATCGAATGGGTGTGCGAACTGCAGTGAATGATAAGGTTTAGGTGGAAATTAATCGGTATATCAGCTGATTAGAACAAAATAACTTTAATCGTTAATATGCGGAATTGAATGTGGATCACAAACTTATTCTGTTTATTTAACTTAGACTTTTCTTTGTAATTTACTCGAAATAAATTATTATTTCTTTCATTAGAGAAAAAAGCAATGAGGATTTAATCCTATCAGACCTGCAATGTCATCTGCATGCCTAAAATCCACTGTTAAAGAAACGGCATAATGTGGGTAGTCCAACCGTCAACCGTCCGCAGGAATTTTGGCTCCTTACTATTTTCGCTGTTTAATAGGAATCTGTTAAATAAAGTTACGCCATAAAATATGAATAGTAATAAATACTAGGTTTTCAATATTTTAAGAAACCTTGGTAAATTCTAACACTCGGTAACTACAGAAATAACTAGGCATAGTACCGTCAGTTTCCAAAAATATTATTTGAAATAAATTAATCTGCGTACAATTTTCAATTGCGGTATTTAATAGGGAATGGCTCTCAAATGAAGTCAACGATGCCAAAATGAGCTAATTTTGCAAATTTATTTTCTTTTTCCAACAAGGAGAAATTTCACATGGCCAGTCACCCTTGACTATTTTTATTTATTAACAGTTTCCTATTACACTGATAGGCAAAAAATTTTTCTTTTCGAGCCCTGACTCCATTCCTGCTGATTCTTATGTTAAATGACCTCCTGAATCCGAATATGACATCCGTTTTTCTCCATTACCCACCGCTTTCGGGGGAAGCTACCCCCTCTTATGTTTACCACTTTGCGATAATTTGGGGGAATGGAAAGGATTATTTTAGCATTTATATTCCTTTTCTGGTTTTAGGGAGGTGAATAGTTCTAATACATGAACATTTGTGGCAAGGAGGTAGAATTGGGGGGATTAGTTTCCATAAATTGCAAAATAGCGCATTAAAAATGATCAACTTTTCCTTTTTTCGCAATTTTTTCTTTTATTTTCTTCATATTTCAGCTTCTATTCCATTTTCCCCTCCCCCAAATATCCCAGAATGATGTAAATATATATCAACAACATAAAGCAGCAATAAAAAATATTTATGAACACTCTATAGCAACAAAAATTAAAATATGCAGCAACAGTTCAGAAGATACGATACCTTGCTGGCATTCTCATTACCTCGCGTTAGTCAATAAAAAGTAAAATAGTAGGTAGTAGTTTCTACATCCCCTACACATTCTTAAATTGGCAATTTTGAATAAAAATAGCAATTATTGAGCTATTCTTTTGAACATTAAAATTAAATCTCAATAATTTTTGTAAACGGTGAACACTTTTTACAATTTTTTTTATTATGTTAATTCACTCGAAACAAGGATACAAGATACACGTATTGAATTTGAAAGTAAAATTATTTTACAGTTATTTATTTCAAGAGTATTTATTTCTTAAACTTCCCCACTGCAAGATTTGAAACTGTATTTGTTTCACGTTTGGCATTGAAATGACGTTGAATGAGTGAAACGTTATGTTGTTTATTTGATTTCGGAATATGATTAGCCTAACCATAATATCATTTGAGTTATTAACAGTCATACCACGAGAAACTCATAATTTACTCTACATTATTTGTTATTCTTCCTATTATAGCCAATTCATGATTGTGTTGATAGTGAGAATGCATCATTTTCAAGATGAAAAAATAGGATAATTTCGGGATATAAATTTGCCATAGCAAATACCAGTCTTCCGCCGTTCGATTTAGCCAATTTGGCTACGGAGTACTTCCTAATGAGGCACAAATGGTAAGTCCAAATACGAATGTAAAGAAAACAAAAACATCGCGACGGATCCCGAAAGATAAGACACCGATCGGCCCAGCGATTGCGTGGACGTGAGTTTCCTCATTAGTTTGTCCCTTTTATTGCGCAGGTTTATTAATACAGATGTTTTCTCCCCACTATTTTGGGACATCTTAATCTGTGAATAACTCCAACTGATAATTTCCGTCCTAATTAAAACTACATTTTCATTGCTACAAACAATCTCTGGTCTGGGCCCATCCAAGTTTATTAGCTCAAATTAATTAAAATTATTTTACTAATGAATGAATCTGTAATGATCTGTAACAAAGAAGAAGAGGATTAGGTTTTATATCTCCGGTAGAGTTTGTGTGAACGTAACTAACGTAACCCGTTTCCTATTCTTTAAAGTGCTATAAATGAATCAACAGTAATCCATTTACGAGAAATGACATCGTTTTACCCACATTGAGGCCTCTTGAGTAAGAACCCCAATAAAATCAATTTAATGTATACTTCAAATTGAAAATACAAGTCTCATTAAGTTAGGAATGAGGCGATTGATTTCAAATACCACGACAGTACATCAAGTTGAGGTTTCACTAAAGGAGTAATATTGATTGTTTTCTGTTTTGTTCTGGATATTTAGTACTCTTGAAGAAATCCTATTCCTGAATGAAGCACCGAAAATGTTTCACTCATATAAGCTCAAGATAGTGAAAGACCCACACACTACGAACTTTTTTTGCAACTCCTACTGTAGGACTCAGTCGCCGCAACAACGGTTGCGAAAACGAACGAAAGTTTTGCGACGCGAAGTGTTTCTTTCTCTTTTCTGATTCTATTATGCTCATCGCAATCTATGAATGTTGTGTATCGCTGATCGGCTACTTACGAACTATATAAATCTGTATGTAAAGGGAATTTTTCAAACTGTGATAAATGGCCATCCTTCTGTAGCGTTGCTCCTAAGCTCATATTACAAACAGCTATTTCTTCATGTTTGATACTAATGCGACATCTGTTACTAAAAGAATAATTCGTACTCCGTCGGAAATCCCATTGAACGTACTTTTGAAACCTGCAAATAATGCGCGAGTACGTTTTTGTGCCGGAAAAAATTAATCACCTTATCCCTCTTGTAGAGTGGAAATTGTATTCATGAAATCAGATTTGATATCATTACCAATCAACACGGTGGATATTTAGTTGTCTGTAGAAATTGCCCCGTAGATAAAAACAATGCATAGGCACCAAAACAAAATTTAGGAATAACTAAAAAAAAAGAAGAATGTGTAACGAAAATTGCTCGCAAAATAACTATCACGGAAAAGTAAAAAAAAAATAAAAATAGTAAAACGAGGTTGAGAAAATTGACTGGTGGTTGTGGGGATTGAACCTCCGACCTCAGGTTAGCAGCTAGGGGAAATAAAACCCCTCTGCCACCGTGGTCGGCAGTTGTAGGCTGTGGAAAACGTTGCCCGTTTCTTATTTTGTTCGCGTCCAATTTTGCTTCCTAGTCAAGTCCTGCGGGCTGAGATGGGCCGGGGCAAGGGGAGGAGGTTGTGAGGTTGTCGGGGCCGGTCAAGCACATGAATCACGTAACGCAAGATACTTGTGATTCATGACTGTGTTAAGGCTAACTGGCCTTGGCAGTCTCTGTGCTATCTCCTTTTTTTAAATTACCGCCTACTCTTTGCATTTATTAGTTATTTTCAGGCCATGAAATCAGTAATGGATGCAAATGTTCCGATACTTGTTTAGGTCGTCTGCCTCTATATGTTAGTTCAAATTATAGTGGATACTATAATTTGAACTGTATAGTTAGTGTAGTGGATACTACGATTGGAATGAAAATACCGCTTCCTCGCCGGTACAAGAAACCCTCTAGGGCGGTTCAATTCCTACTAGATTCCGTCTGCAAATATTAAGTGCCGGATAGCATGATAGGTCTTGTGCTGGATGATGTATCGTGTGATACGGGCTTCACGACCTTTCTCCTTCTTCCTCGAAAGATTTCTTTCTTGATTCTTAAGTGACCACCACGATAATGCCTACTCTTACTACGCATAGATTAATTTTTTCATTCTGATTTTTAAAAATATTTTAAACTAAGTGCTTCCTCGCGACCATTTTTATGGAAGGATCGTTTCAGATTTTCATTCTTTATTCAATTGCTGAAAGATGCTTAATTGCTTAAGCACTTTTTTTCTTTAGTTGTACAGCCAATATTATAAATAGTATTTTTCTAAAACTTGCACAGTACCCCGTTTTGTACATGCTTTTCTTCTCATTTATTTTTTACAGCTTTCTTGCTTTCTACAAAAAGATTTTAGGCTTGTAATGCAGAGGGCTACTTAACTTACGTATTTTACGCATACACAAATCAATCATTAAAAACCCAGAACTAGGTGATAAAAATACACAAACGCAGGTTCCTATCCCGTTACTCAGGAGGGGAATAACCCGCCAACAACCATTTCTTTGCTCTCCTTCCGTTATGGCTCCTGGAGTTTATTTGTCTCTTGTTTCGCCAGTCCTGTCGCATCCGCGTCCGACCTCATCGGCTCTCGGAGAGGTAAGGCTGTTCCAGCACTGGTCGCAGCTAACCTTATCTGCCAACCTTCAAAATGTTTCCAACCCTGACTCATTCAACCAAATAAGTAACTTAATCAGTAAGCTACGGAGTTATTACTATTAATGCCTCGAGAAACAACAAAAATACTGTGTTCTTTGTACGGAAGATATTATTTATAAATCCGTGAATCCAGGAAACCTGATACCTAATCCAGTACCAAACTCAATTTCCCATGCACATTCTTAACCTTTTCATTATTAATTTCAAGAAATGAATTTTTCAGATCTAATTAACTTAACACCCACTCAATTATTTTAGAACCGTTAAAAACCACATAGCTGATATTTTTGTCGTTATTTCCATGAATTAATTCGATAGTGAATTTTTCAACACTATATCTAGATTACAAGTAGTTAATTATAGCAAAGCAATACATTTCTGCACTGATTCCAGTGCTTTTCTTGAGGGAGTTGTTTTGGGGCCCTGATGACGGTTTTATATTCCTTGGTTCACCCCAGTTCAGTAAATTACGCAAATTCAAAATTTCAAAGTAATCGAATGTCGAATGAGTCAAATGCATCCTGAGCCAGCAGTACTTGGTCGTCCGCAAAGTTTAGAGTCAGTAATAGTATTCATTCACCGGGAAACCCGTGCTTATGCAAGATTTCCTTCCATTTATTTGAACTGGAAGCCAGAGCCTCTTTGATCGTCAGAGGGCGGTGGTTCGATCCAAGTGCTCTCCCTACCCAGAGAGCAACACATTACCAGAGGCCCCTCCGTGTTCGTTTGCTCAGCGTCAATGCAGAGGATGGCGTATGGTGAATGCGTAGTTCACTATCCTCCAACCGAGTGCTAGGCACAAACATCTTCACAAAAACCTGCTAGACTCTCCTTTGCGAAAGAAGGATATGGACTAGACACTTTCTTCAGGCGTTCGGTCGAAAATACATCTAAAGAATTCAAAAAAGATATGGTACTTTTTTCACAGATTTTTATTTAAAGTCGACCGGTTTCGTCGCATAGGCGACATCATCAGGTACATGAATATGGCAAGTGGCAGAATATATACAATTTTTAAGAGGGTGGGGGGAGAGGAGGGATAGGGTGGGGGGGAGGGGTTTGGAAGAGGCAGTGGTAAGGGGTGGGGGTTGGTGTGTGAGGGAACGTGGAGGACTCGATGGGAGGGGGGTGGTGGTGGATGTAGGCTAAGTGGACGCGTGGTCAGGTACGCTGTTCACAGCGGGGGTTGGGGCGTCAGGTATTGAGAGTCATGGGAATATCCAAGAGGGGGGAATGGCTCACAAAAATGTTCTCGTTAGCAATTTTTCCTGCCTTTAATTGCTTTCTTATCTCCAGCTCCTCCAAACAGTCCATTCTTCTTCCCTTTTTCTCCATGTGGAGGACCTCCGGGACAAAGTCACTATTGTGGTCACTTTCCCATAGATGTTTGGCAAAATGGGATCTGTTTAACTCACCGTTTCGTAGATGTCTTCTGTGTTCGTCTGCTCTTACTTTGAACGACCGCCCAGTCTGGCCAACGTAACATATTTCACAGTCACCACATTTGAGCTTATAAATACCGCTTCTATCATTAATGTCAATATTGTCCTTGGTTTTGTTTAACACAGCCCTCAAGTTACACTTGTTGTAATATGCAATTTTAAATTCTGTCTTTGGAAAAAAGTTGGCAACTGACTGTGTAATCTGTCCGTAGTAACTTAGTTTGCACCATCGTTTTTTCTTTTCACTAAGGACGGATGATTTAAAAATGAGTTTCTGTGCTCTGAGGGAGCGTTTTTTCTCGATCATTTTACTTATGACACTTTCTTCTTAACCATTTTTCACTGCAATGTTTTTGATTATTTTGATTTCCTTGGCGAAGTTCTCGGATGACAGGGGGATGTTGAGTGATCTGTTTAGCATGGAATGAAAAGCGGCCATCTTTTGGGAGGGATGGTGGCGGGAGTCGGAGGGGATGACATGGTCTGTGGTCACTTATAAGCTCAAATCATGATGTAAATTGTCGGCAAGTTGTCAATATATTTGTAATAATAAGTAAATAATAATATTTCGCGTAACAAGCTATTCTGACAGGTTTTACCTTGGAAACTTCCCGAATGTTAGATCATTCTGACAGTCATTCATGAAAATTGGTGATAATTACCCAACATTACTTCATTCTGACGGGATATCATAGACCCTTACTTTAACACAAGTGACAGACATTCCTCGAAAAGTGTGTCTACCGCGTGTATCAATGTAATTGGTAAACACCACGTGTAATCAGAGCACTCCAGTCAAAAACGCACATGATACGAGACATACAAAAACACAAATTAACAAAACAGACACAAAAACAGTACACACTACACTGTCTCATTGAAAAGTTGAACTGTTAAGAACTGTTAAAAGGAAATGTTAAGGAGAAGTTTTTTTTAATGTAGTATGTGAAATTGTGTCTTCGAAGGAAGGATAAGAAGGTTTTACATTAATAATCTCGCTTACAATGATTTCTAAAGCTAACCCGATAGCAATGCATTCGACGAACGTAAGCAAAATTCTGTACATAATGCTCTAGAACTAGCGTTTTCGTGAGCGTGTTTTGCAATTTCATAGATGAATGTTGGAAATAGAGAAGGGAAAATTGGAGCAGTCATCCACGCAGTCTTTCTCTCGTCTAGCGCAATTCTCTGATATACATGAGGCAAGTATGACTGCAAAAATGCTGGATATCTGCTTCCTACCTATGAACTATACATGTTTTTTTAAAGGGAATGTTCTCACCTTGTTCTCAAACTTTGATAAATGAGCGCCACCCTACTGGAACATTACTCCTCAATTCGCTTTGTAAGCAGGTAATCCTTCTTGTTTGGTACAAACGCTAAATCTTAAAAAAAAGAATTATGCTAGACTCCGTCGGAATAAATGAAAAATCTTTGAGCGTACATATGAAACCTGCGAATTAGTGCACCTATTTTGTGACGGAAAAAAGTCAATCACCTATAACTCTTGTAGCGAGAAAGTTGCTTTCCTTAAAACAGATATTAATTTTTTTTAATTATCACGGTGGCTACATAGTTTTAAGTAGAAATTGATCCGCAGGCTCAATGGATACAGATTTACCGAAACTAATCAAAAGCCAAAATAACAATTAACTAACGGCAATGAAAACTAGAATATGAAAGCCGCGAAAAATTATCTTCACGACATTTAAAACTGATTATTTATAAAATTAAATGAAAAAAATAGTAAAAGGAGGTGGTGATATGCCTCGGGTGGGGATCGAACGCCGGACCCCAGGTTAGCAGCGGGGAAATAAACCCCCTCTGCCACCGACGTCCGCACTTATAGGCAGTGAAAAACGTGGCCCGCTTCATATTTCGCCCCGAGAGC
This sequence comes from Pyrrhosoma nymphula, assembly GCA_963573305.1. NCBI lineage: Eukaryota > Metazoa > Arthropoda > Insecta > Odonata > Coenagrionidae > Pyrrhosoma > Pyrrhosoma nymphula. The sequence continues at coordinate 44,030,080 of OY754337.1, read as the reverse complement.
TGCGATCTTATTCCTCGCGTGTCACGGCCCGCGTGGGTTCGGGAGGGTGGTAGGGGAAGTGGTGAGACGTCGAGTCAGCCTAAGCAGTATCACACGAATTAGTCGACGTAGCATTGGTCGGTGGATCGGGCGGTTGGAATGGAGTAATTGCACAAATTTAGGAAACAACGGCAAATGTCAACCTTGAACATAAAAACCCTAAATCCAACATTTAGCTATTGCACATTGCCTACTTTTGTAATAATAAGAGATTTAAATTCACTATTTTAGCCTTGCGCACAAACAGACCGCGGCCATATTGCGACTGCTGTGACGTAATCCCCTTGACTCGGCAGTCGCTACCGGGTTTGTTTACATTCCATCAGGTTCTTTTCCGCCTTAAACGCGTATACAGTCCAGAGAAACTTGATTTAAAAAAATAGGAATTTCTAACGTATGAAATTTCCTATGAAATTTAACAGTGAGTTAAGTAGACATATTTTTATTAACTATTTTATATATAAATCTCACTGCATTACTTTTTTCTGGAATCACAAAAAAATCTTCGGTTGGAAAGGAGTTTCCGCAGAGAGGTCAATAGATGAGTGAAGTTAAAACCGTATAAAAATATATATTTAGTTAAATACTTGTATTGCAGTAATTATAATTATGCTTATTAATGCTTCAATATTTACTTTAACTGTTAAAACTTAAAAAAAATTTATTTCTATCTATTTTGACTAGTTAAAAACTAATTGATTAACTACATTAAAGGAAGCCGGTTTCTAAACCTAATGAATGCATTACTGTACTACTTTAGGTATGTATCGCAACTTTGATCACGAAAGCCAATTAAATTTCACTTGATGAAAATTTAAAAGAAACATCGACACGTTGCTCTCGTAAATTAAAGTTTCGCTGACATTCCTAGGTTTTCAGTCCTATTATCACATTCTAAGTGATTCCAGTAACTTAAACGTCCATGTCATTAGTGCATTGAGATTATATTCCATTGTTTCCGTTGAATCTAATTGTATATCTATATACTTAAGCAATATCACTAATCCCAAAACCTACTTGTGCTTAATTTTATTTGCTGTGCAATAATTTTAATGGCTTCGTCAGCAGATGAATGCACAAGTTCTGTTGTTTTTCATTAATAGAGTACTCCAGTCAAAAACGCACATGATACGAGACATACAAAAAAAACACAGATGAACAAAACAGACACAAAAACAGCACACACAACACCATGTCTCATTGAAAAGTTGAACTGAAAGGAAGTGTTAAAAAGGATTTTGTTGAATGTAGAATGTGAAATTGTCTTCGAAGGAAGGATGAGAAGGTATTACATTTATAATCTCGCTTACAATGATTTCTAAAGCCAACCCGATAGCAATGCATTCGGCAAACGAATGCAAAATTCTGTACACAATGCTTTAGAACTAGCGTTTTCGTGAGCGTGTTTTGCAATTTCATAGATGAATGTTGGAATCAGAGAAGGGAAAATTTGAGCAGTCATCCACGCAGTCTTTCTCTCGTCTAGCGCAATTGTCTGATATACATGAGGCAAAAATGACTGCAAAAATAATTTATGTATCGCCGAACATCTGCTTCCTACCTATGTACTATACATATTTTTTTTAAGGGAATGATCTCACATTGTTCTCAAACTTTGATAAATGAGTGCCACCCTACTGTAACATTACTCCTCAATTCGCATTGTAAGCAGGTAATCCTTCTTGTTTGGTACAAACGCTAAATCTAAAAAAAAAGAATAATGCTCGACTCCGTCGGAATAAATGAAAAATCTTTGAGCGTACATATGAAACCTGCGAATTAGTGCGCGTATTTTGCGTTAAAGTTTTTTGACGGAAAAAAGCCAATCACTTATCACCAATATAACTCTTGTAGAGAGAAAATTGGTTTCCTAATCAGATTTTAATTTTTTTTAATCATCACGGAGGCTATATAGTTGTAAGTAGAAATCGAACCGTAGACACAATGAATGCAGATATACCGAATCTAAGTAAAAGCCAAAATAACAATTAACTAACGGCAATGATCGTATTGTAAAATAGAATATGAAAGCCGCGAAAAATTATCGTTACGTAAGAATATTGAAAAATCATCTTTACTGATAATTAATTATCTTACTTTTTATAATCTTTATAAAAATTTATCTTTACTGAAGATAAATATTTATCTTTACTGAAGATAATTTTTGTAAAGATTATAAAAAAAATAAAATAAAAAATAGTAAAAGGAGGTGGTGATATGGCTCGGGTGGGGATCGATCGTCGGACCTCAGGTTAGCAGCGGGGAAATAAACCCCCTCTGCCACCGACGTCCGCACTTATAGGCAGTGAAAAACGTGGCCCGCTTCATATTTCGCCCCGATAGTTGCGAACTTATTCCTCGCGTGTGCAATTGGGCTTCGTAGTCAAGGCCCGCGGGCGGGTTCGGGAGGGTGGAAGGGGAAGTGGTGAGACGTTGGGTCGGCCTAAGCCGTATCACACGAATTAGTCGACGTAGCATTGGTCGGCGGATCGGGCGGTTAGATTGGAGTATTTGCACAAATTTAGGAAACAACGGCAAATGTTAACCTTGAACATAAAAACCCTAAATCCAAAATTTAGCTATTGCACATTGCCTACTTTTGTTATAATAAGAGATTTAAATTCACTATTTTAGCCTTGCGCGCAAACAGACCGCGGCCATATTGCGACTGCTGTGACGTAATCCCCCTGACTCGGCAGTCGCTACCGGGTTTGTTTACATTCGATCAGGTTCTTTTCCGCCTTAAAATGTAAATATTTTGTGCATAGGGTGCCGAAGTACACCATGCAGGTACCAGATCTATTCTTCCATCTTTCGCAAATATTCGGCCAAACTACTCACCATCTTTCACTTGTTTCGTTATTCCATTCCATTAAGCTCGGATTACATGCCGTGTTAGAACTTTCCGTGGCGGCATGATGTAACACTTTTACTGCATCGTCGCGAAATGTTGTAGGTTCCATCAGTGGAATATCGGCGCTCAATCGTTTCAGTCACGAAAGCAATTGAGCGCCATACGTTTGACGTAGCATAAGGGATAGATAGCCCGGTGCGAATTATGGTTATATGAGCGAACACTTATTCGCATAAAATTCGATTTATTTGTCCTCATTTTAATTAAAAATATCTCGTCTTTCTGAGGATAACAAAATATTAGCCACTTAAAACTATACTTTTAAAAATACCAGCCCTTTTCCATGGAAAACAGGACGCGTATACAGTCCAGAGAGACTTGATTTAAAAAAATAGGAATTTCTACCGTATAAACCCCTATGAAATTAAACAGTGAGTTAAGTAGAAATTTTTTTATTAACTATTTTATATATAAATCTTACTGTATTACTTTTTTCTGGAATCACAAAAAAATCTTCGGTTGGAAAGGAGTTTCCGCAGGGAGACCAAAATATGAGTCAAGTTAAAACCGTATAAAAATATATATTTAGTTAAATACTCGTAATTTCAGTAATTATAACTATTCTCATTAATGTTTAAATATTTACTTTAACTGTTAAAACTTAAAAATAATTTTTTTATCTATTATGACTAATTAAAAACTAATTGATTAACTACATAAAAGGAAGCCGGTTTCTAATCCTAATGAATGCATTTCTGTACTACTTTAGGTATGTATCGCAAATTTGATCACGAAAGGCAATTAAATTTCACTTGATAAAAATTTATAAGAATCATCGACACGTTGCTCTCGTAAATTAATGTTTCGCTGACATTCCTAGGTTTCCAGTCCTATTATCACATTCTGAGTGATTCCAGCAACTTAAACGTCCATGTCATTAGTTCATTGAGATTATATTCCTTTTTTTGACGTTGAATGAAATTATATATCTATATACCTTAGCTATCACTATTCCAACAACCTACTTGTGCTTTATTTTATTTGCAATAATTTTAATTGCTTTGTCAGCAGAAGAATGCACAAGTTTGGTTGTTTTGCATTAATAAAGCACTCCAGTCAAAAACAGCCATGAAAAGAGACTTTCGCAGGAACAAAGATCAACAAAACAGACACAAAAACAGCACACACAACACTATGTCTCTTTGAAAAGTTTAAGTGAAAGAAAGGGTTACGAACGATTTTGTTTGTGAAATTGTCTTTTTGAAGGAAACATGAGAAGGTATTACGTTAATAATCTCGCTTACAATGATTTCTAAAGCCAACCCGATAGTGATAACAGTGCATTCGGCAAACGAATGAAACATTCTGTACACATTGTTAGTGAACTAGCGTTTTCGTGAGCGTGTTCTGCAATTCATAGGTGAATGTGGCAAATAGAGAAGGGAAACTTGGAGCAGTCATCCTTGTAACTCTGTTTTCGTCAAGCGCGATTCTCTAATATACGCAAGGCAAATATGACTGCAGAAATTAATAAAGTATCGCCGTATAGCTTCTTCGTACCTATGAACTATGTTTATAAAGGGAATGTACTCACCTTGTTGTCAAGCTTTGATAAATGAGCGCCATCCTACTGTAACATTACTCCTCAATTCGTATTGTAAGCAGGTAATCCTTCTTGTTTGGTACAAACGCTAGACTCCTTCGGAATAAATGAAAAATCTTTGAACGTACATATGAAACCTGCGAATTAGTGCGCGTATTTTGCGTTAATTGTTTTGTGAAGGAAAAAAGTAAATCACCTATAACTCTTGTAGCGAGAAAATTGCTTTCCTTAAATCAGATATTAATTTTTTTAAATAATCACGGTGGCTATATAGCTTTAAGTAGAAATCGATCCGCAGGCACAATGAATGCAGATTTAACGAAACTAAGTAAAAGCCAAAATAATACTAACGGCAATGTTCGCATTGTGAAATAGAATATGAAAGCCGCGAAAAATTATCTTTATGGCAGAGTGTTGAAAAATTATCTTCACTGATGATAATTGTTATAAAGATTATTAAAAAAATAGTAAAAGGAGGTGGTGATATGGCTCGGATGGGGATCGATCGTCGGACCTCAGGTTAGCAGCGGGGAAATAAACCCCCTCTGCCACCGACGTCCGCACTTATAGGCAGTGAAAAACGTGGCCCGCTTCATATTTCGCCCCGATAGCTGCGAACTTATTCCTCACGTGTGCAATTAGGCTTCGTAGTCAAGGTCCGCGGGCGGGTTCGGGAGGGTGGAAGGGGAAGTGGTGAGACGTCGGGTCGGCTTAAGCCTACGATACTTGCTCCTGCAGAAATTCATGGATTCTCGCTAGTATGACAGCTGTCCAGTATTGTGTGTGATACATAACCAGCATATTGGGTAACTAGCATAATCGCTATCATACTCGCTGAGCTACTTCATAATTGATGTCCTTCATTGTTGGTGTGCGATCTCTACTTTCTGAAATTAGCGCCTATCAGGACTCTTTGCACATACTAGTAAATTTCTGGCCATGAAATCAACAATAAATGAAAATGTCCCGATAGTTGTTGTGGTTTAGGACTCTCTATTCAAACAGTCGTGATGGTCGTACGTGGGATTTGGACGATCGGATAACCACTCACAGGTCGGCGGAATACGAAGGGGTGGAGCATTGGTCGGCGGATTACGTAGCAAGAACCTTACAAAAATCAATTCAACGTAGTCATCAAATTGAAAATATTAGTCTACTTAAGTTAGAAATGGGGTGATTGATTTCAAGTACCACATCTTTTCATCAAGTTAAGAATAATATTGATTGTTTTTCAATTTTTTCTGGATTTTTTATACTCCTTGATGAAAACATATTCTTGAATGAAACACTGAAGATATTTCACGTATATAAGCTCGAGAAAGCACATTACGAATTTTGTTTGCAACTCCTACCGGAGGACTCGTATCGTAGTCGTCGCAACAGACGGTTGCGAAAACGAAAACTAAGTTACGCGAAGTGTAACAATTTTCATTCTTCTATGCTCGTCTCAATCGATGATTTTTGTGTATCGCTGATCGGCTGCATGCGCACTATATAAATGTGGGATTAAATGGAATGTTCTCACCTTGATATCAAGCTGTGGTAAATCAGCGCCATCCATACGTAGCGTTACTCTTAAGGTCATATTACAAACGGCTATTTCTTCATGTTTGGTACAAACACGACATCTGTCCCTAAAGAATTTTGCTTGCTCCGTCGTAAAAATGAAATCCTATAGAACGTACATTTCAAACCTGCAATTTAATGCGCGGTTTTATGTGTACTTTATTGTGACGGAAAAAATGAATCACCTAATCCGCTTGTAGAGAGGAAATTGTTTTCATTAAATCAGATTATATATCTTTCCCAATTGTCACGGTGGATGTTTTGTTGTAAGTAGAAATTACCCCGCAGATAAAAGGAATGCATATTTACCAAAAATAAATTTAGTAATAATGAACTGTGAAGATATCTTAAAATTGCAAATACAAAATGCGGAAATTACTCGCAAAAATAGTAAAGTTTTTTTATTTTGCGAGTAATTTCCGCATTTTGTATTTGCAATTTTAAGATATCTTCACAGTTCATTATTACTAAATTTATTTTTGGTAAATATGCATTCCTTTTATCTGCGGGGTAATTTCTACTTACAACAAAACATCCACCGTGACAATTGGGAAAGATATATAATCTGATTTAATGAAAACAATTTCCTCTCTACAAGCGGATTAGGTGATTCATTTTTTCCGTCACAATAAAGTACACATAAAACCGCGCATTAAATTGCAGGTTTGAAATGTACGTTCTATAGGATTTCATTTTTACGACGGAGCAAGCAAAATTCTTTAGGGACAGATGTCGTGTTTGTACCAAACATGAAGAAATAGCCGTTTGTAATATGACCTTAAGAGTAACGCTACGTATGGATGGCGCTGATTTACCACAGCTTGATATCAAGGTGAGAACATTCCATTTAATCCCACATTTATATAGTGCGCATGCAGCCGATCAGCGATACACAAAAATCATCGATTGAGACGAGCATAGAAGAATGAAAATTGTTACACTTCGCGTAACTTAGTTTTCGTTTTCGCAACCGTCTGTTGCGACGACTACGATACGAGTCCTCCGGTAGGAGTTGCAAACAAAATTCGTAATGTGCTTTCTCGAGCTTATATACGTGAAATATCTTCAGTGTTTCATTCAAGAATATGTTTTCATCAAGGAGTATAAAAAATCCAGAAAAAATTGAAAAACAATCAATATTATTCTTAACTTGATGAAAAGATGTGGTACTTGAAATCAATCACCCCATTTCTAACTTAAGTAGACTAATATTTTCAATTTGATGACTACGTTGAATTGATTTTTGTAAGGTTCTTGCTACGTAATCCGCCGACCAACTTCCCAACATCTCGGAATATGGCGTCCAAATATCACGATAATTACACGATTTTCGTCATCTTCAAACTTTATTTTCTCAAAAACTACGAATCTCACGCCTTTTTTCTTACATTTTATAACTGCGCAGTCCTTTCACTTTCCTTTCCCATTCATCGAATAACCCTTACTTTTCTACGATTCGCAAACAAAAATTTCTCCCAGACTGGACCCTATGATACCTTTACCCAGGAAAGTTCAAGGGAAAAGAAGGAACAAAGGGATGAGATTCTGATGTGGGTGATCCTCAAAGAGTGGGTAAAGATACAGCAAACCAAAAAATAAGGAGGAGAAATCGAGTTAAGAAGAGGCAAGCATATTTGTTGGAATGTGGTACCTTGGCAATTACAATGAAGTACAAAGAGCTTTTGTGCGAGGAGAATCGTGATAAGAAAAAAAATGAATTGTTAGTAGATACTTCAAAGGATGGAAATTCATGACAGGATCACCATGTCATAGAGGAGTCACATTATGTAATGAAATAGAAGGATGTTGGGCTAAATTTTTGTCCTACTGTCATAGTGTCCCTCAGTGTTTTGATGAGCTAGAAGAGAGACGGGATAAAATGGAATGGGTCAGAGCAGGGAAGATGACTTTCAGTCATTGCTGGAAAATCACATGTGGGGACTGGTAAAATTACCTGTGGGAAAGAGAGTAATCAAGAGTAAGTGGGTATTTACCATAGAGGAAGATAGCGAGGGAAACATTGAGAGATACAATCCAAGACCAGCTGTTAGGGAATGTTCACTTAGGAAGGGGTCAGATTGTTCAGAGAGACATGACCCAGTAGCTAATGGTCAACTCTGAGGTATTGTTCAACTATATAGGTCAACTAAGTTTTATTATTAGGTTAACTGGTTTATGAGCTTAGATACCCTGGTTGTTAAACGCGGGAATGCACGTGGGACATATGCGACGGCTACAATGGAATACAATTGTGTCATTTGTATAGCAAACATTCACCGGCCATCTTCAACTGGAGTTTCAATATTTCTCGGAAAATGGAAATCCAAACGCGGTAAAAGTAGAAGAAAATTACTCTGGCCTCAATAGTGGAACCGAGCAATGCCGTTAAAACCAATAGCATAGGTATTCATTATCCACTCTACTGATTTATTCAAGACCAAGGAATCAGTAAGTGATTTCCTACCTTGAAAATAACTGAGTTGCTGACACCATAGTCTAAACTAAATTCCAGTGCGGATAGTTTAAAAAATTACAACTTTTTATGAAGTGCCACGGAACTAATTAGGCACGGTTGAACTACATATACTACGATCAATGGGACACTGTATGCTACCTGGAGGTAGTTTTCTGGAGCGCATCGTTGGGTGGCTCATACATATAGAAAACATTTCATCGCCTCCAACACGCGTTACGCGACCGAATTGAGGACAAGTCATAAATGCGATGCAAAATCAATTAATGGTATGATAAACAAAACAATAACGTCATTCATGATCAGACTCACCATATGAATGCTGCAATGTTGGACGACTCGTACACCGAAACTTCGGCAGTCATGCAGTGTGACCCGGTGGATAACCCGAATAGAATTCACCACCATGATGAAATGCTTATGGCTCCAATGGAACATTACGCTGTCCGTAACGTTGCACTAACTTCAGATTTTCCTTCTCCTACTAAGACTCCCTGAGAAATAGGAAAGAGAAGTAAAAGTGAGACCTTAACGGTAAAATTATATTTCATCATAGTTGTAAGAAAGTAATACTACCCAGCCTATGAGGCCACATCCGGAACAATATCTTCCCTCAGGACAGAGAAAACCACGGCAATTATTTGTATTTACCAGCTTTCACAATTATTTGCAAATGAACACATGTATAACACCTCTTAATGTCTGATCGAATATATTTTTCACCAAATATAACAGTATTACCTTTCGTCTGTTGCCCCGTCTTGCACACCGCGCTGTGCTTACACACAAAACAGCAGCACAACTAAATGATTAGTTAGAACTCCCACTGGTGGCGCGCCGGACGTTTCCACCTGATGTAAGCGGCGGGAGGGGTAAAAGGTCTGGCAGACCGAAGTCTGGTCAGTAGTCCAATGGGATAAACAGTCATTTAACTACGCCACTTGAATGAAAACAGCCAGGAACGGGTTCCCAACCTTTTTTCAAAACTCCCCATTTACCAGTTCAGAATACTGGTCCCTTCTCCTTCCCGATATAAATTTTAGGGGACAATTTTACCTCCGGAGTATTTTGAGGAATACTGGAAGAAATGCCATAACGGCACATTTGTGAATGCAATGCTAAATAATCTAGGGAGCCTAATAAATTTCGTAAATATGGCCACCTCTGGCAGTATTCAAATCAGGTCGCTCGTGATGGGAAGTCCAGGTATAAATTATTTCACAATTATTTAATTCCGCAAATGAAAATGCGTATGTTAAACAACCGGTTTAAATCTGTGGCTTTCAATAAACTTTATTGAACACCAAAGAGTAAATCAAACTACAATATTATAGGTTATACATTATCTATATAGCATCAAATTTCGATGAATAATGGTCCCTATTAGTCCTATGAAGTCACTTAACCCTCCGGGATTTCTATCAGGAGAGAAATTTCCCTCTTATTTAGAAGCCCTGCTGTAAAGGGTCTATGAGTGAGGAGTTACGGAGGAGTGAGGAGTATCGGGCTTACAGGCTAAACGAGCGCACACAGGGATCTCTTGAAACCGCAGAGAGATGTTTTTTACGATGTCAGGTCCCTTTGTAGGGAGTTCGACGCCAACATACGGGAGGTGGTATAGATAATAAATATTTTGACGGGACTTGGTCTCGCAATTGTAGGAACAGTTCTCCCGATGAAGCCTCGGACTAGCGACGAGCTATCTGAGTTACTATAAAATTAATTCATGGAAATAATGACAAAGATATCAACGATGTGATTTTTAATGATTCTAAAATAATTGAGTAGGTATTGAAGTTAATTAAATCTGAAAAATTCTTTTCTTGAATTTAAAAATGATAAGGTTAAGAATGTGCATGGGAAATTGAGTTTGGTACTGCATTATGTTTCAGGTTTCCTAGATTCACGGATTTAAAAATAATATCTGCCGTACAAAGAACAGTGTTTTTTTGTTTGTCGAGGCATTATTACTATTAACTCTATACGTTACTGATTAACTTACTTATTTGGTTGAATGAGTCGGGGTTGGAAACATTTTGAAGGTTGGCAGACAAGGCTAGCTGCAACCTGTACTGGAATAGCCTTACGTCTCCGAGAGCCGATGAGGTCGGACGCGGATGCGACAGGACTGGCGAAACAAGAGTCAAATAAATTCCATGACAGAAGAAAAGCAAAGGAATGGTTGTTGGTGGGTTATTCCCCTCCTGAGTCACGGGTTCAGAACCTGCGTTTGCGTAATTTTATCACCTAGTTCTGGGTTTTCTAAAATTGATGTGTATGCATAAAATACGAAAGTTGAGTAGCCTTCTGCGTTACAAGCCTATTACCTTTTTGAAGAAAGCAAGAAATCTGTAGTAAATATATGAGTAGAAAGGCATGTAGAAAATGGGGAACAGTCCAAGTATTAAAGTAGTAAAAATATTGTCTATAGAACTAAGGATAAAGAGTGGTTAAAAATTAAGCGATGTATATCTATAAGCAATAAAATAAAGAATGAAAATTTGAGACGATCCTTCCTTAAAAATTGTCGCGAAGACGCTCTTAGTTAAAATTTTCTTTAAAATCACAATGAAAGAATTATTCTATGCGCAGTAAGATTAGACATTCTCGTGGTGGTCATAAAGGTTCAAGGAAGAAATCAATGGAGGAAGAAGGCGCAAGGTCATGCGGCCCAAATCACAAGAAACTTGATCCAGCAAGACCTATCATGCTAGCCGGCACTTAATATTCGCAGACGGAATGTAGCATGAATTCAACCGACTTTTAAGGCCGTTTTACACGGTACATTTGTTTGTACAAACTTTTCTGAGAACTCTTTCATGAGGCAAAATCTATCGTGTAAAGCGGAAAATTGTACGAACGCTTGTGCGAATGTCTCAATGCCTGCAAGGGAAATAGAACCTGTTCTAATTTCATTGAGACAAACATTCATTGAGATTTTGTACAAACGAATGTACGTGAGATTGTACATCTCACGTACATTCGCTTGTTCAATATCTTTCATCATGTAAAACGGCATTTAGTCAGTTTCTTGTATCGGCATAGAAGCGGTATTTTCATTCATATCGTAGCGCTTCTCCACTATAATTTTGAACAAACATATATCAGCAGACAACCAAAACTAGTATCGGGACATTATTTCCATCCATTGCTGATTCCATGGCCTGAAAATTACTATTAACTGCAAAGAAAAAAAGAGTAAATTTCAGAAAAGAGGAGATCGCACGGAGACTGTAGGGGCCAATTGGCTTCACATAATCATGCCCGAAAGGTATCGTGTATTACGTGTTACCTGCTTCGTGTGCTTGAGCCGCCCCGACAACTCGCCACCTCCAACCCCCTCTCCCGTCTCCCCACGCGGGCCTTGACGAAGAAGTCCATTTGGGCACGAGAAAATTATGAGACGAACCAAGTTTCTCAACGCTCGTAATTGCCCACTTCGGCAGGATTTTATTTCCCCATTGATAACCTGAGGTCGGAGGTTCAGTCGCCACAACCAAGGAGGTTAAAATGAAATGGAGGAGGCATGACCGTGAACGCTCATGGGCGAAAGTGAAGCAAGAATAGGGGTGCTTGGGAAGGATTTTGTGCCGAGTAGGTGTTGCCAAACCAGTCACAAAACATCGCCTTGCCTGTGGTTTTTAACTTAGGTTTGAGGAAAATCGAACGCGACCGCCGGACACGTAATAAGCCAGATGAAGTTCTAAACTGTGCCGACTACAATGGCGGAATTGGCTTCAAGAATCAAGTAGTATGTCGCCTCCATTTCTTTTCTAACCTCCTTGCCCACAACCACCAGTCAATTTTCTCAGCCTCGTTTTACTATTTTTAATTTTATTCACTTTTCCGTGATACTATAAGTAAAAATAGTAAAACGAGGCTGAGAAAATTGACTGGTGGTTGTGGGCAAGGAGGTTAGAAAAGAAATGGAGGCGACATACTACTTGATTCTTGAAGCCAATTCCGCCATTGTAGTCGGCACAGTTTAGAACTTCATCTGGCTTATTACGTGTCCGGCGGTCGCGTTCGATTTTCCTCAAACCTAAGTTAAAAACCACAGGCAAGGCGATGTTTTGTGACTGGTTTGGCAACACCTACTCGGCACAAAATCCTTCCCAAGCACCCCTATTCTTGCTTCACTTTCGCCCATGAGCGTTCACGGTCATGCCTCCTCCATTTCATTTTAACCTCCTTGGTTGTGGCGACTGAACCTCCGACCTCAGGTTATCAATGGGGAAATAAAATCCTGCCGAAGTGGGCAATTACGAGCGTTGAGAAACTTGGTTCGTCTCATAATTTTCTCGTGCCCAAATGGACTTCTTCGTCAAGGCCCGCGTGGGGAGACGGGAGAGGGGGTTGGAGGTGGCGAGTTGTCGGGGCGGCTCAAGCACACGAAGCAGGTAACACGTAATACACGATACCTTTCGGGCATGATTATGTGAAGCCAATTGGCCCCTACAGTCTCCGTGCGATCTCCTCTTTTCTGAAATTTACTCTTTTTTTCTTTGCAGTTAATAGTAATTTTCAGGCCATGGAATCAGCAATGGATGGAAATAATGTCCCGATACTAGTTTTGGTTGTCTGCTGATATATGTTTGTTCAAAATTATAGTGGAGAAGCGCTACGATATGAATGAAAATACCGCTTCTATGCCGATACAAGAAACTGACTAAATGCCGTTTTACATGATGAAAGATATTGAACAAGCGAATGTACGTGAGATGTACAATCTCACGTACATTCGTTTGTACAAAATCTCAATGAATGTTTGTCTCAATGAAATTAGAACAGGTTCTATTTCCCTTGCAGGCATTGAGACATTCGCACAAGCGTTCGTACAATTTTCCGCTTTACACGATAGATTTTGCCTCATGAAAGAGTTCTCAGAAAAGTTTGTACAAACAAATGTACCGTGTAAAACGGCCTTAAAAGTCGGTTGAATTCATGCTACATTCCGTCTGCGAATATTAAGTGCCGGCTAGCATGATAGGTCTTGCTGGATCAAGTTTCTTGTGATTTGGGCCGCATGACCTTGCGCCTTCTTCCTCCATTGATTTCTTCCTTGAACCTTTATGACCACCACGAGAATGTCTAATCTTACTGCGCATAGAATAATTCTTTCATTGTGATTTTAAAGAAAATTTTAACTAAGAGCGTCTTCGCGACAATTTTTAAGGAAGGATCGTCTCAAATTTTCATTCTTTATTTTATTGCTTATAGATATACATCGCTTAATTTTTAACCACTCTTTATCCTTAGTTCTATAGACAATATTTTTACTACTTTAATACTTGGACTGTTCCCCATTTTCTACATGCCTTTCTACTCATATATTTACTACAGATTTCTTGCTTTCTTCAAAAAGGTAATAGGCTTGTAACGCAGAAGGCTACTCAACTTTCGTATTTTATGCATACACATCAATTTTAGAAAACCCAGAACTAGGTGATAAAATTACGCAAACGCAGGTTCTGAACCCGTGACTCAGGAGGGGAATAACCCACCAACAACCATTCCTTTGCTTTTCTTCTGTCATGGAATTTATTTGACTCTTGTTTCGCCAGTCCTGTCGCATCCGCGTCCGACCTCATCGGCTCTCGGAGACGTAAGGCTATTCCAGTACAGGTTGCAGCTAGCCTTGTCTGCCAACCTTCAAAATGTTTCCAACCCCGACTCATTCAACCAAATAAGTAAGTTAATCAGTAACGTATAGAGTTAATAGTAATAATGCCTCGACAAACAAAAAAACACTGTTCTTTGTACGGCAGATATTATTTTTAAATCCGTGAATCTAGGAAACCTGAAACATAATGCAGTACCAAACTCAATTTCCCATGCACATTCTTAACCTTATCATTTTTAAATTCAAGAAAAGAATTTTTCAGATTTAATTAACTTCAATACCTACTCAATTATTTTAGAATCATTAAAAATCACATCGTTGATATCTTTGTCATTATTTCCATGAATTAATTTTATAGTAACTCAGATAGCTCGTCGCTAGTCCGAGGCTTCATCGGGAGAACTGTTCCTACAATTGCGAGACCAAGTCCCGTCAAAATATTTATTATCTATACCACCTCCCGTATGTTGGCGTCGAACTCCCTACAAAGGGACCTGACATCGTAAAAAACATCTCTCTGCGGTTTCAAGAGATCCCTGTGTGCGCTCGTTTAGCCTGTAAGCCCGATACTCCTCACTCCTCCGTAACTCCTCACTCATAGACCCTTTACAGCAGGGCTTCTAAATAAGAGGGAAATTTCTCTCCTGATAGAAATCCCGGAGGGTTAAGTGACTTCATAGGACTAATAGGGACCATTATTCATCGAAATTTGATGCTATATAGATAATGTATAACCTATAATATTGTAGTTTGATTTACTCTTTGGTGTTCAATAAAGTTTATTGAAAGCCACAGATTTAAACCGGTTGTTTAACATACGCATTTTCATTTGCGGAATTAAATAATTGTGAAATAATTTATACCTGGACTTCCCATCACGAGCGACCTGATTTGAATACTGCCAGAGGTGGCCATATTTACGAAATTTATTAGGCTCCCTAGATTATTTAGCATTGCATTCACAAATGTGCCGTTATGGCATTTCTTCCAGTATTCCTCAAAATACTCCGGAGGTAAAATTGTCCCCTAAAATTTATATCGGGAAGGAGAAGGGACCAGTATTCTGAACTGGTAAATGGGGAGTTTTGAAAAAAGGTTGGGAACCCGTTCCTGGCTGTTTTCATTCAAGTGGCGTAGTTAAATGACTGTTTATCCCATTGGACTACTGACCAGACTTCGGTCTGCCAGACCTTTTACCCCTCCCGCCGCTTACATCAGGTGGAAACGTCCGGCGCGCCACCAGTGGGAGTTCTAACTAATCATTTAGTTGTGCTGCTGTTTTGTGTGTAAGCACAGCGCGGTGTGCAAGACGGGGCAACAGACGAAAGGTAATACTGTTATATTTGGTGAAAAATATATTCGATCAGACATTAAGAGGTGTTATACATGTGTTCATTTGCAAATAATTGTGAAAGCTGGTAAATACAAATAATTGCCGTGGTTTTCTCTGTCCTGAGGGAAGATATTGTTCCGGATGTGGCCTCATAGGCTGGGTAGTATTACTTTCTTACAACTATGATGAAATATAATTTTACCGTTAAGGTCTCACTTTTACTTCTCTTTCCTATTTCTCAGGGAGTCTTAGTAGGAGAAGGAAAATCTGAAGTTAGTGCAACGTTACGGACAGCGTAATGTTCCATTGGAGCCATAAGCATTTCATCATGGTGGTGAATTCTATTCGGGTTATCCACCGGGTCACACTGCATGACTGCCGAAGTTTCGGTGTACGAGTCGTCCAACATTGCAGCATTCATATGGTGAGTCTGATCATGAATGACGTTATTGTTTTGTTTATCATACCATTAATTGATTTTGCATCGCATTTATGACTTGTCCTCAATTCGGTCGCGTAACGCGTGTTGGAGGCGATGAAATGTTTTCTATATGTATGAGCCACCCAACGATGCGCTCCAGAAAACTACCTCCAGGTAGCATACAGTGTCCCATTGATCGTAGTATATGTAGTTCAACCGTGCCTAATTAGTTCCGTGGCACTTCATAAAAAGTTGTAATTTTTTAAACTATCCGCACTGGAATTTAGTTTAGACTATGGTGTCAGCAACTCAGTTATTTTCAAGGTAGGAAATCACTTACTGATTCCTTGGTCTTGAATAAATCAGTAGAGTGGATAATGAATACCTATGCTATTGGTTTTAACGGCATTGCTCGGTTCCACTATTGAGGCCAGAGTAATTTTCTTCTACTTTTACCGCGTTTGGATTTCCATTTTCCGAGAAATATTGAAACTCCAGTTGAAGATGGCCGGTGAATGTTTGCTATACAAATGACACAATTGTATTCCATTGTAGCCGTCGCATATGTCCCACGTGCATTCCCGCGTTTAACAACCAGGGTATCTAAGCTCATAAACCAGTTAACCTAATAATAAAACTTAGTTGACCTATATAGTTGAACAATACCTCAGAGTTGACCATTAGCTACTGGGTCATGTCTCTCTGAACAATCTGACCCCTTCCTAAGTGAACATTCCCTAACAGCTGGTCTTGGATTGTATCTCTCAATGTTTCCCTCGCTATCTTCCTCTATGGTAAATACCCACTTACTCTTGATTACTCTCTTTCCCACAGGTAATTTTACCAGTCCCCACATGTGATTTTCCAGCAATGACTGAAAGTCATCTTCCCTGCTCTGACCCATTCCATTTTATCCCGTCTCTCTTCTAGCTCATCAAAACACTGAGGGACACTATGACAGTAGGACAAAAATTTAGCCCAACATCCTTCTATTTCATTACATAATGTGACTCCTCTATGACATGGTGATCCTGTCATGAATTTCCATCCTTTGAAGTATCTACTAACAATTCATTTTTTTTCTTATCACGATTCTCCTCGCACAAAAGCTCTTTGTACTTCATTGTAATTGCCAAGGTACCACATTCCAACAAATATGCTTGCCTCTTCTTAACTCGATTTCTCCTCCTTATTTTTTGGTTTGCTGTATCTTTACCCACTCTTTGAGGATCACCCACATCAGAATCTCATCCCTTTGTTCCTTCTTTTCCCTTGAACTTTCCTGGGTAAAGGTATCATAGGGTCCAGTCTGGGAGAAATTTTTGTTTGCGAATCGTAGAAAAGTAAGGGTTATTCGATGAATGGGAAAGGAAAGTGAAAGGACTGCGCAGTTATAAAATGTAAGAAAAAAGGCGTGAGATTCGTAGTTTTTGAGAAAATAAAGTTTGAAGATGACGAAAATCGTGTAATTATCGTGATATTTGGACGCCATATTCCGAGATGTTGGGAAGTCCCGCTAGAGGGATAGAGAGTAATTTCACGTCTACAATATGGCCTCTACCCCCCCCCCCCCCACCCCCTCCCACCCTCTCCCCCCCAACAAGGTTGCGGGCCTATGGAGTGAAACATGGGTGCTAGGGTTGGACGGTACGCGGGGCGGCAATGGCGATTTTCGAACGGTAAAAAGGCATTTATAGCTAAAAAAAAAAGAGGAAAAATGCAATTTTAAGGAAACGGGAAAACGGAGGAATAGATTTTTCAGTGGTTGAAAAGGGGGAAAGTGAGAAAAAGAGGTAAAGGAAGTGAAGATAAATGGGTATTCACGAAAAATATACCACGAGAGGGTAGAATATTGGAGGAGGGTGTAGTTGTAGTCTCTTCAAAATTGTAGCGTATTTTTCTAAAGAAAAATATCCCCTGAGAGGGTAGATGATTGGAGGGGGGTATAGTTGTAGTCTCTTCAAAGTGGTAGCGTACTTGTCTAAAGAAAAATATCCCCCGAGAGGGTAGATGATTGGATGTGGGTGTAGTTGTAGTCTCTTCAAAGTTGTAGTATATTTTTCTAAAGGAAAATATCCCCCGAGAGGGTAGGTGATTTGATAGGGGTGTATTTGTAGTGTATTAAACGTTGTAGCGTATTTTTCTAAAGAACAATATCCCCCGAGAGGGTAGATGATTGGAGGGGGTTGTAGTTCTAGTCTCTTCAAAGTTGTAACGCGTCCTATAGCGCGGCTAGTTTAAGTTCAAGGGGGGAATACTTATGGGTGGTGGGTATAGAAAATGAAGAAACTGCTCGACCGCTGCGCTGTCTGGAGGAAATGGGCAGTTTTTTCAATATGGCATCGATGAATTTTAGTACCAATGCGCAGATGTAGCGTAGCAATATAAGTGAAATAGGTGGTATAAAATGACCGGGAAGCAGGTGAAATTAATTTTATCCCAGACTGGACGCTATGATACAAATACCCTTTCCTGAATCACTGATGTATCTTATACCTGAAGTGATAGAATTTGCGCCTGTTGTCATCAAATGCAACATCACAAACAGTCTTTTACTTTCTTGTCTGTTAGGATCCACAATTTGTAGCCATTACGAAAAAAACAAGCACAATATATTTCTTTCCTCTTGCATGAAATTATTTGCCATCTACTTAGATTTTTTTGCATGCAAATAATCCACATCCAAATATAGGCTAATATTAATTACTTATGGGCAGAAATCATACCACAATTCTGCTAGCACCTTGCCAATATTCAATGCTCAATTTGGGTTCCTGTTAATTAAATGAACAGCAGTCATTGTAGCCTCCGTCCAAAAGGTTCCCCTTAAACTGGATTGCACAGCATACAACTGGCTTTGTCTATGATGGTTTTATTCATCTTGTCTGTGACTCCATTCCGTTGAGGTGTGTGAGGGATGCTAAACCCATACTGAATCCCTTTATCCTGGAAGAAAAATTTAAGATTCTCATTAAACTACTTCATCCCATTATGACATCTAAACTGACATATCTTAGTAGAGACTCGACTATTTGCACTAAACGCATAAATTTTCAAGTAATGTATCACTCACTTCACTTTTACTTATTAAAATAAACACAACAGTAAAATGAGATAAGTCATCAATTAATCTCTGTACCATTGTAAGCAGTAGGTGATATAGGTCCACATCACTGTGACCTCTCTCAAGGGATCTCAGAGCCCTTTCTCTACTCTGATTGCTAGAAAGACACGTCTGTTTCTCTTGCATAAAAACATCACTCATTTCATATTTAACCATATTTAACTCACACTGTCCATCTACTGTTCTACTACGCTGCGTTAACCCATCAAATTCTATGTGACTTATCCTCCAGTGCCACAATTGCCCATTACTTAGTCCAATATATTCTTCTACGTCATTAACTGTAACTTGTGTATGTTTCTATCCATCCACTCTATAGCTACCACAATTTGATTTTAGCTATGATAGATGCACGTTTTTCAATTAAAATGTTTAGAAATATATATCAGGTTACACTTTAAATTTTCATTGAAAAATAAATTTTTAAAAGTTCTATTTTCCTTGATTTCCCATATACACTGTGAACATAACCCATTTATTTTGCATCTAAATAAGCACTTGCTTTAGCTACACGAATCTTAACACATTATTTTAATTTTCTCCTATTTACGATCTGAGTCGACGCCAAAATCAGGTTAGCCTGAAGCACCTGTGTCTAGAATCCATACATTATTTACTTTATTATTTCTGTTACAACAGTAAAAAAAATTTGGTGGCAGTACATTTTTTATTCATTCTCCTCAGAGGACTTCCTCGATTTTACAATGAGCATTACCTGACCTGCTGCTTTCTCCAACATGTCCACCTTTTACATCCTCCCACCTCAGGTCTCCAACACTGCCATCTAATGGGTGAAGCTTGCAAGTGTGGAAAAAAATGTAGGACATGCCGAATCTCTTCTGGCTTCTTTCTTGGTACTCAGGAACGTTTGACAATTCTGACTTTTGTCACCTAGATCCTGCAAACGCTGTGGGAGCTGCCATCTGTGGTCGAATTCTCCCTGCTTTCCTCTTCGTCACCTCCTCACCAACATGCATACGACTGAACTCCATGGTAAATCTCTCCGATGCCAATGTTTCAAGCTTTGATACTGCAACATAAAACCCCTCTGCCATGGTCATTAGGGATTCTAAGACGTTCCCCGCATCGTCTATTATTTCTCCTACTATATTCAAATTCACAAAAAAAGCATACTGCACACAATAATCATCGAATGTTTCTGATGATAGCCGAAAGTTAAGGTTGCTTAAATTCTTTTTCAACATCATTATAGTCGCGGGATTTAGAAAGAAAAAACTTGGTTTCTAAACAAGGCCAAATTTCATTTGCAGTTTCTTGACACCGCACCGGTGATAACTGAGAATTTCTCAAGCACTGAACAATATGCTCTCTTTAAACCTTTAGTGTAGTTACTTTAAATATGGTGCAGCGGTTTCCTTTCTTTCCCGAGGCTCGGCGCTATCTCCCACCTGGATTTTGGTGTTCCATCTGATACTCAAATGGCACTTTAACATATTCCAACACCTCCTTCTTGTTCAAAAAAGACATCAAACCTAAACTTCCACTCTTTATATTCTGTTCCGCCAGAAAGTAGAATTGTGCCCCCCTTTCGGATTTCATGCTGCCGGCCAGGAAAATAAATGTGTGTATATAATTAGCAGTCTGTAAAATTTTCCACGGAAAAATTGAAAAATATTATAGGAAATGGCACCCTTGACCCTTACTCGGGACGGCGCAGGAAACAAAGGACACAGGACGACGTATCATCTGACTGCGGCCAGCACGCACCCGGCGCTATGCGTGGGGCACGCGTCAGTGCATTAATGCCTCTTGAGCACTTGAGCTACCTCTAAATGTCAACTTATCAGGCCGAAGTTTTTGGATATCATTGCTTTACCCAATAGCATAGTTTGAGATGTATAAGTTGAAAATCCGAGAAAACATAATCTACACCCTAAGGTACTCATTGGTGATTACTCACCCCCTGCCACACACCCCTGAGGTGGCTTGCAGGGTATTTTGTAGATGTAGATGTACATTTGAAACGTGCGAATTAATGCTTGAGTTTCGGTAGTAAAGAGGAAATTGTTTTCCTAAAAATAGATTTTAAATCTTTCCCAATTATCACGCTGGCTATTTAGTTGTAAGTAGTAATTACTCTATAAAAGAAATGGAGAGTTCCCAAATATAAATGTCACAAACAACGATGATATTTTATAATTTTAAATGAGAAATTGCTCGCTCGCATCACGGAAAATTGAAAAACAAGATAGTAAAACGAGGGAGTGAAAATGGTGAGGATCGAACCTCCGACCTCAGGTTAGCAGCGTGGAAATAAATCCGGGATCTTGCCGTATCACAAGATACTAGTGAGTCATTCCATGTGACGGTGATGCATAGTGGGCTTCCACATACATGTTTTCAACGTAATTCCACACGTTTTTGGGTAATATGATAGCCGTAAGTTAAATATTCAGTAGGTTAAACGTTGACAGGTTGAAACTCATGGTGGAATTGAATTCGAAAGTAAAGATTGTTCGGCCCAACGAAGTGTCCTCAATAGTATGTCCCATCTATTTCCCAGATTTATTAGTATGTCCCATCTACTTCCCTGATTTTTAATCGAAGTTCTGTTCTCCCCTCCATTTTGGGACATACTCAATGGTGAATTACTCCCAACTGATCATTTCCGTTCTTACAGAAAACCATATTTCCATTGCTACCAATAACATCTGATCTGGAGCCAATTTCCTATTTTTTAAAAATTGTTATTAATGAATCAACAGTAATCAAGTTTTGAGAAATGACTCTTAGCTTTAACCACTTTAAGGCCTGATTAATAAGAACCCCGATGAAATCAATTCAATGTAGTCTTCTATTGAAAAAAAATTCTTAAGTTATTACTGAGGATTTCAAATACGGCGACTGTATTCAAGTTGAGGTTACGCTCAAAAGAGTAGTTTAATTGTTTTTAGCGGTGTTTTGGATTGAACAAAAAATGTAGTTCTAAAATTGCTAATAAAAAACACGGAAATTTCTCGCAAAATTACTAAAATACCGTAAAGCTAAAAAAATAAAATAGTGAAACGAGGCTGAGAAAATTGACTGGTTGAGGGGATCGAACTTCCGACCTCAGGTTAGCAGTGGGGAAATAAAACCCCTCTGCCACCGTGGTCGGCAATCATATGCTGTGGAAAACGATGCCCGTTTCTTATTTTGCTTGCGCCTAATGCGATTCTTAGTCGTGGCCCGCGGGGGGAGACAGGAGAGGGGGTTGGAGGTGGCGAGGTGTCGGGGCGGCTCAAGCCGTATCACACGATAATAGTGAGTCATGGGTACAGTCTTTTACGGCCATGGAGATTTTGAAGTACAATTTTACCTGTTAAATGCTTTGTAGGATTATGTGAAATGTGTTACGTTTTATTGTCCCCATTATTATGATATTCGATCATCCTAAAAGAAATAAAACTTGAGTTATTAGCAAACATACCCCGAGAAACTCACGAAAAAAACCCACAATGTATGTTATTTTTACTAAAGTCGTTATTTTCAAAGCGGTGTACGCCGCAAAGCTTGTACCTGTTCTCATAATAGTCTCTACATCCCCTACATAGTCCTAATTAGGCAATATTTAATAAAATAGCAATTATTGAGCTTTGATTTTGAACATTGCAATTAAATCTCTAATTTTTATAAATAGTGGACGCTGCGTTACAGTTTTTTTATCATGTAAATTTACTCGAAACATTGACACAAGATACACATTGAATTTGAGAGTTCATTTTTTTGCTGTTATTTTTTTCAAGAGTATTTAATTTTGAAACTTTCCATTGTAAGCTTTAAATCTGTATTTGTTTCGCGTTTGGCATAGAAATTACATTGAAAAGGCTTAACGTTATGTTGTTTATTTGATTGCGGAATATGATTTGTCATATGAGTCAAGATGAAATAATAGGATAATTTCGGAATAGAAATTTGTCAATGCAACTACTAGTCTTCCGCCGTTCGAATTCACCAATTTGGCTACGGAGTCACTTCCTAGTGAGGCACAAATGGTAAGTCCAAATGTGAATGTAGAGAGAAAAAAACATCGCGACGGAGCCCGAAATGGCAGACTCCGATCGGCCGAACGATTGCGTGGACGTGAGTTTCCTCATTAGTCTGTTCTTTCTATCTCGCCGATTATTTAACAAAGATCTTTTCTTCCCACTATTTTGGGACTTCTTAATCGTTGAATAACTCCAAATGATCATTTCCATCCTTATTAAAACCACATTTTCATTGCTACAAATAATCTCTGATCTGAAACCATCCAAGCTTTATGGCACCATTCATTGAAATTACTTTACTATTATATTAAATGATCTATAACGAACTGTTACGAAGATGAAGAGGAATCGTTTTGTGTGTCCGGTAGAGTTTCTTCGTTCCGATCTTTAAAAGTGAATGTTCTGTTCTTTATAAATGAATCAACAGTAATCCATTTTTGATAAATTACTTAGTTTTAACCACATTGAGGCCCGTTTCGTAAGAACCCCAATAAAATCAATTCAAAATAGTCTTCAAATTGAAAATACAAGTCTCCTTAAGTTAGGAATGAGGCAATTGATTTCAAATACCACGACTGTTCATCAAGTTGAGGTTTCACTAAAAGAGTAATATTGATTTTTTATCGATTGGTTCAGGATTTTTTGTACTCATTGATGAAGTAAAGTTCTTGGATGAAACACCAAAAATGTTTCACGAATATAAGCTCAAGATAGAGAAAGACGCACTCATTACGAATTTATTCAGCAGAGACTGCGTCCTTCATAGGACGCAGTCTCTGCTGAAGTCGGTTGCAAAAACGAAAATTTAGCGATAAGTGATTTTTTCTCTTTTTTGTCTCTATCATGCTCGTCTCTATCTATGGATTTTGTGCGTGGCCGAATGGCTGCTTCCAACCTCTCAACTATATAAAGGGAATGTTCTCGCCTTGTTTTAATAAAATTTAATTATTTATCGCATTGTACTGTGACATTACTCTTATGTTCATATAAGAAGCATTTCTTTAGAAAGTATTTCTTCATGTTTGGTACTAACGGAACATTTATTATAATAAAAATTGTGCTATACTTGTACAATTAGAAACCTGCGAATTGGTACAAGTATTTTACATTTACTTTCTTGCCCCAAAAAAAATCCCTTACGAGGTCATTCAACTCTGACTACGTTACTAGGTGAGGTTCTCAATCAGCTGAATCATCAGAACACTTCATCATCGGTGGAAGTATCACTTGGTCCCGGCTGTTTCAAATAAATGTACGGCTCTAGATTATAAGTTTTAGGGGGTCAGGGATTGGCAAGGCTCGTTTTGAGGAATTTGTTTTATTGCTGAAGGGATATTAGGATACTGAATTGTATGCTTACTTTTGCTGGAGAACCCGACGGTGGAAGTCATACTAAAGTAGCAATCCGTGAGATGAGATCGATGTTCAAGCCAAACCATGGGCACAGAAAATTCATTGATTTACGCGTACCTTTGAGCCATTTGGTCAAACTACTTTAACAAGTGGTGCAGCAAAGTCTTGGAGCCCAATTCTTGTTTTAAGAATCAAAGAAAGAGGTTTTCGTTGCGATTTTAAAGTCAATTCACCGCTAACATAGCAGAAACGATCAGGATGATTATTACACACGCGAAGCATAATTACACATATAATCACCAATCACAACTCACACCCACGGACTGCAATTCTCTTGGAAAAAGCCGGAGTAAAACAACTTACACTGTTTTACACAATTTAAACAACT
This sequence comes from Pyrrhosoma nymphula, assembly GCA_963573305.1. Lineage (NCBI taxonomy): Eukaryota > Metazoa > Arthropoda > Insecta > Odonata > Coenagrionidae > Pyrrhosoma > Pyrrhosoma nymphula. The sequence continues at coordinate 44,005,314 of OY754337.1, read as the reverse complement.
TGGAAACACAGAATCATTGCCTAGAACACCGACAAGTTGACTCTGCGATCGCTAGAGATATACCGAGGGAAGATGGTGACAACTGCAACATTGATTTGAGAGGCTGATACCTTGTGGAACTCCATGTTGAAGGGAAAAGAATAATTTGTAACTTAAATCAAAATATAAGATTTCAATCGTATATTTTTAGTGGAAATAAAAAGTATTATTTTTTTCCTTCTTTTGCTGTGAAAGTATGAGAATTGCTGTCCAAGAATGAGCGGGCGAGGCATTGCGAGCGCCAGCGTAGTAAGTAAATCTTCCTAACTATTGCTACGTATTTTAATTATTTTTGCTATGTTAACAACAAAATTTTTTTTACTATAACTGCTGTTTCTTGTTGATGTATATTTTCACCATTCGGGGGAGGATGAGGTGAAATATAAGGTGGAAAGTTTAGAAAATACGTGAAAAATTTAGAAAATACGTGAAAAATTGCGAAGAAACGGCAAAATCGACCATTTTAATGCGTTTTTATACAATTTACGGGGAGTAATCCCCCCCAGATCTACCTCCATAGCATAATTGTTCATGTTTTAGAATTTGTCACCTTAGAACGTCACGTAGTTGTCACGTAGAAAGAAGTAAGTTAGAAGAAATGTAAATGATAAAATAATCCTTTTAATCCCTCCAAATTATCGAAAAGTGATCCTTTATAAAATAATCCTTTTAATCCCTCCAAATTATCGAAAAGTGATAAAAAAGGCGGAATGGGGGGAGGGTGGGCTCTCATGGAAATGGTGGGTGATGGGGATAAACGGAGGTCATTTCATGCTCGTCCCTATCTATGGATTTTGTGCATGGCCGAATGGCTGCTTCAGACCTCTGAACTATGTAAAGAGAATGTTCTCGCCTTGTTTTCATAAAATTTAATTATTTATCGCATTGTACTGTGACATTACTCTTCAGTTCGTATAGGAAGCAAGTATTTCTTCATGTTTCGTACTAACGGAACATTTCTTATAATAAAAATAGTGCAATTGGAAACCTGCGAATTGGTTGGAATTTTGCTAATTATTACGGTGGCTATGTAGTAGTAAGTAGATATCTTTCCGTAGATATATTGAATGCAGAGAAACCGAACCTTAATATTTATTTTCTTCATAACTAACGGCAGGGATCGTATTGTAAAATAGAAATATGTGCGAAAATATATCATCACGGTAAATAAAAAAAGAGTAAAACCCGGTGGTGGAAATTGACTTGAGTGGGGATCGAACCTCGGACCTCAGGTTAGCAGCGGGGAATAAAACCCCGCTGCCACCGACGTCCGCAATTATATGCGGTGGAAAATGTGGTCCGCTTCATATTTTCCCCCGAGAGCCGCGAAATTATTCCGCGTGTGTGAAATTGGGCTTCGTAGTCAAGGACTATGGGCGGAAGCGGGAGGAGGGGGGGGGGGGGGGGGTTGGAGAGATGGCGGGTCGGCTTGGTTACGTCAACATGTTGGGGGTGAGTTGTTTGAAGTACGATCGCTTTCCATAGAGTGGGTGTGCGAACTACAGTAAATTATAAGGACTAGGTGGAAATTAATCAGTGTATCAGATGATTAAAACAAAATAACTTTCATCGTAAATATGTGGAATTGAATGTGGAATCACAAATTTATTCTCTTTATTTAACTTAGCCTTTTCATTGTAATTTGCTCGTGATACAATATTATTTCTCTCATTAGAGAAAAAACCAATGGAGATTTAATCCTATCACAGACCTGTAATGTCATCTGCATGCCTAAAATCTACTGTTAAAGAAACGGCATAAACTGGGTAGTCCAACCGTTAACCGTCCGCAGGCATTTTAGCTCCTTACTATTTTCGCTATTTAATAGGAATCAGTTGCTCAAAGTTACGCCAAAAAAGATTAATAGTAATAAATACTAGGGTTTCAATATTTTAAGATAACTTGGCAAGTTCTATCGCTTGGTAACTGCAGAGATAACAAGGCAATACCAATAATATTATCTGAAATAAATAAAGTAGCGATATTTTTATCGAATTCGGTATTTAAATGGGAATGGTACTCAAATGCAATTGATGTAAAATTGAGCAAACATTTAAAATATATAAACAGCAACATTATTTAATTCAGTGCAACATTACAGCCAGCGGAGTGTTCCATTGGAGCCATCAACATTTCAGCATGTTGGTGAAGTCTATTCCTGTTCCCCATTGAATTACTGCCCATGTTTCGATGTACGAGCCTACCATCACCCAACATCAGCAATATTAAGGTGATTTCGATCATGAATGACGGTGGTGTTTTGTTGTTCAGGCCTTTATTAGTTTAGAATTGCATTTCTGAGTTGTCGTCATTTCGGTCGCGTAACGCGTTTTTTGGATTTGAAATGTGAGCCACGTAATGATACTCTCCAAGTAACTGAACCTCTATCCATGAAGTATCATGTGCAGTATAACCCTATGTATTAGAGTATATTAGATCTTGGGTACATTGGTGAACTTGTATACAGTACGGAGATCCAAATCCTTGCAAATATTTGATAACACAAAGTTTTACATTCCATGTTTTCAGATATAAATTCGCTGGAAATGCCATGAGTCGCAAATATTGATTTTAGTTTCACAAGTATTTCATTGGAAGTTTTTTTTTGCAACAATACCAACTCATTCAATTTAGTGTTGGAACCTATATTCTCTACATTAATTTTTCTTTTCCTATTCTAAAGGATTTCTAGTTGAAGAAGGAAAACCTGAATTTAGTGCAACACTACGGCCATCGGAGTGTTCCATTGGAGCCATCAAATTTTCAGCATTTAAGTGAAGTCTATTCTGGTTCTTCACTGAATTTCTGTCCATGTTTCGATAAAGGAGCCGTCCATCACACACCATTTCAGCAAGATTATGGTGAGTTTGATCATGAGAGACGGTGGGGTTTTGTTGATCAGGGCCTAATTAGTTTACCATTGCATTTCTGACTTGCCCTCATTTTGGTCGTGTAGCTCCTGTTGGAGTCCATGACTTTTGTTCTATATGAGATACACAACGATGCACTCCAAACAACTCCCTCTTTACAAGTTTATGTGGTATAACCATGGTTTCTGCATGTCCTTTCTTGAAGTTCAGGCCCAACTTCATGAATCTAGTCACTGCTTCCATAGCTTGCAAAAAATATTTCGTAGTTAACTTACTGCATTGTCTTTTATCGTCAACAGTGTCTTCAATTGACATTCAAATTCTGTGCAGCTTGTTATCCTGTTTTTTTTTAATAAATTTATAGTTTTTCTAATTATCCGCACTGGAATTAATTTCACCTTTAAGCTGCTGCAGCTAAAGCGCCTATCCACTCTGTGTGGCATGTACTATGAGGAAAAATTTTCCCAACATACGGAGCGACGCCACTATCCCTCAGAGGAAAATCTGCTTTCTCTCTTATGGCATTCAATTCCTAGACAACGATGAGGTAAATTCGAACGGAGTAAGGTGATGGACTCATCGCCGAAGTCAGTGGCGGATTACTGGCCCCTTGCCTTCCCCGAGTGTTATTCGCTGGCTTCCAAATTCAGGCGCATTAGACAGCCAAGTATGCATTTCAAACGTATCATTGAACGCTCTCGTTATCGCCTTACCTTCCTCTGCATTCTTTCTCTTTCCTCTCCCTTTCTTTTTGGATTCGCTCCAATTCTCGCATATTGCAAAGTCCTGGGATTCACCCGCTGTCTTTTATCCTTACAACCTGCGATATTTAAAGAACACCGCAATGAATAAGAGTTTCCTCTTTTAATCGTGAATAAAAACGTATATTCAATGCATATTTCAAGCATGGCGATAGAATTTCAATGAATAAATAAGCTTTTTATGCGCAAATATGTACTAATGAATTAATAAAAATGAAAAAAAACAGGACGTAAGATAGATATTACATTTTCCTTATGATTGATTGCCTTTTTGAAATGTTGAACTATTTAAGCTTCTAGGTGGAGTAAGAAACCACGTTTAATTATGTAACGGGAGTTATCATATTATATTCCATCATATTTTAAAAAAAATTGTATTTTAAAATAACTCATTTTAAATAAACTCAAAGAGAATAATTAAATTCTTAGTAGATGCACTGTTGGTCAAATTATCTGTCAACTTCATAAATAAATATAATGGAAACAAATTTTCCGGCCATTGAAAATGGAGAAACGTAGCAGGAGTCCTAACGAAAGGTTTAACTCATACTTTAATATTGAACAGTATTTAATTTCACCACCATAACAATCATGGACTCCTTGAAGTCTTTGTCTCGTTGACCCCATTTAATATTGAAATCATGTTGGGCGCCAACACAAGGATGCCCATACCTCCCAGACGTGAACTTTCAGTGCGTCTTGTTTCTTTCCTTAGGCATTCTGCCATTCCAAGATCATAATTTTGTATTGAATTCAGGTACATACTGTGAATTTGGAGGGAAGGGTTACGCTGTACTGTGTGAATGCTCCTGGAAAAATCTCCTGAGCTTCGCGCACTGTAGATGGGTGGATGGGATAGGTGTCCTGAACATATATTATTTCTTCGCTACGTCGTTTATGCAAGGAAGTGATGAAAATACGAAAGATTCGGGCGTAGGTAATCATTAGACGTCACTCGAGGTGGTGTTCTCAACAGCAGTCCCGGCCCGACTGCAGAAATAGCTCTCCAAAAACGCAGACATTTATGCCCAGATCTATTTTTCCTAGTTGTTTTTTGGGTTATACGTGACAAGCAGGAGGATTATAACTTTTTTCTAAATAGGTAAATGTTCTAAGAAGTACTATCAATTAATAAAGTTATGTTTACCAACAATTGCATTTTCTCAATTGCTAAATATGTCCATAATCAACACTTCTAATTTTTAATCATTGATGAAAGTTACTATATTCTAATGATCCCATTACGAATTACCGAGTTCTAACCTCTCCGTTAAATTAGTTTCCCTAATTTCTAGTTTTTTTTGCTGGACTGGAAATTCTCATACCGGCTTAATGGAGGCGGCTTCTCATCATACAGGTGCTTTTAAGTTTAATGTCCTCTTTATCAAGGCCACCCCGCCAACAGTAAGAGATCAGGAGCAGGATGATAACGAATTCTGCTATTATCATCTCAAGACGTGCATCTTGGTCTTCGCTTCTTTGCCGTGTTGTAATCATCTCATCCCCTCCCTCTAGCATTTTAGCCAGCAATATACTGTCTTTCTATTCAAATCCATTGCCCTCGATATTTGAGCGAATTTGAGACTACCTCAACTGTCTCAACGATTTATCCCCTCTCTCCTGGACTTGCTACCGAGCAACTGTCAATAGTCTTACCTATGGAGTTTTGCTTAAGAAAAACTATTTATCACTACCTGGTTTTAGTTGAGCCGTACGAGAGAATTCTAAGGAGCGTTTCAAATGCATTCAAGGTTATCTAATGAGCCTCCGTTCTTGGAGCCAGCGCGAAACTCACTCGATAATTGAGACGGGCAAGACAACTTGTGAGACAACCCGAACTCATTGAACCTCATTCCGGTGGTATGCGATCCCTAAAATGAATTGATTAATAGAGTGGATATTGAATAGGTTTTTTATTTTATCGCCATTGTTCATTTCCGCTATTGAGTCCGAAGTAATTTTCTTGTTCTAATGCGTATTAATTTTCATTTTCCTAGAAAGATGTAACTCAAGTTGAAATTCGAGGAATGTTTGCTATAAGATTAAATTCATTTTCTTTCCATTCTCACCCCCGCATGTGCCCCAGGTGTGTTTAACAACCAGGGTTCCGAAGGTCATAAACCCGCTAATCTGTTTTTCACATTAACTTCGTATCTCTCTATGCAATTAACCACATTTTTCACCTGGGCGTCTCCAAAGGGCTTTCTAAGAACATCAGTATATTTTGTTGCAGCTGTTTTTTAACGTAAGCGTAGTCTCGATATGCGCTATCGACAATTTCATGCATCTCAAGTAAAGGTGGTTGGTTGTTTGTTATTGCGTTGCGTTGTTAGGGATATGTACGTATAGATAAAATAAAAAAAATGCATTTTGCTGAATCTGTCTTTATAACAATTTATGCTATTTTAACACTGCCTCATAATAATTCAGTTACCTACTAAGTATTATGAGGAAAAAAAGTTTCCCAACAAACGGATCGCCGCCACTACCGCTTTGGAGAATAATCGGCTTCCTCTTTTATGGCATATCATTCATAGATCTCGGCAATGACGAAGAAAATACGATCACAGTATGTTGATAGACTCATCGTCGAAGCCACTGTCGGAAAACTGGCCGCTTGCATCCCCAGAGCGTTATTCGCGTTGGCTACCAACCTTGGGCATGAAATGACCATTGGAAACGTACCTATCATGCTTTATATTGTAGGCTTCGCTTCTCCTCTTGCATTTGGGTAAGGTCCTGTGATTCACCATCAGTCCACTATAAACCTATCCCACGATACCTAACATAATACCGCCATGATTACAAACGTATGTTCAATGCACCTTTCAAGCATGGTGATTCATTTTGATTTAAAGCCTACGAAAATAAATAAATGGTTCATCTTTCTAAGCGGAGTACATATCCGATTTCAATAATGTAACAAGAGTAATCATATAATCCAGCATATTTTAAATAATTTTTACTGAAGATTTCATTAATTCAAGATGGAAGTTTCCTTATTCAAACTTCGTAATATTTAAAAATTGATATAATGAATTTATCTTAAATATATACAAAGAGAATTTATATATCTTGGTAGATAAATGCCGATAATAATTGAAAGAAATACGTTGGCAATTATTGCCGGTGGAAAACTTGTTCCAATTCATATTTCAGGCCAGGTGAGGTGACGTGGCGGCTCAAGCCGTATCACTGTATTCTTGTTTTAGCACGAAGCCCATACGAACGTTTTAACTAATACATCACTATTATTCAGTATTATTTTTTACCCCATCACAATCAATGACTCGATCTCTATGCTCTGCACCTTCGCTTTCCGCTCACCTTTTTGACCGATTCGCTGTCTTGTATCCACTATCTTTATTGTGACTCTCTCTCTTCGTCTGGTTTCGGAACATGAATCGTTATAGGGTTGCTAACACAGGACCTTAAATTTGCTTCATATTCTTAAATCCGCAAAATGAATCCAATCCACCTGATCGGAGAACAACTGTACACATCTTTTTGTCCATGAATTATTTTGAGCTTCTGAAGTTGTGTCAACGTTATTCGCAAATGGTTTCCTTGGACTAGCTGTTTGGTATCCAGTTACACTTCTCTAGGAAATATTTTTCCACTCGGGGATTGCTACATCACGGAGCTTCCTGTTTCACGTACCTCCTGTATTGGAACAGGAAAAAAGGGAGTGGACAATTCGTTTTCTCTACGCAGACGCATTCACTATTACTTGCCTTGTAAATTTTTGTAATGGTGTATGTACAGTTTCGTATGTGGAGATAAGACTCAATCGGACGCATCTTAGGAGGAGGGTGAAAAAGTATGAGGAGCGAGTAAAAGCGACTATTATTTAACCATGAGAGGCTTTCCTCAACAATTTATGAACATCTCGCGTGTTTCTAAATTCCGATGGATATTCCTCGTATCATTAAATATTATTTTAAAGCACGAAGGGACATCCGCTGTAAATCGCGCCTGAAGTAATTCGCTGAACCATACCAGGGTATCATGCTGTGTGGCGTATAGCGTTTATGTTGCCAGTAACGCAATTTAGAAATTTTTCGTGCCTAACTTTCGAGTAACATAACAGAATGATTTTCTTCGACATTCCGCGACTCTTTCCTTGTATTCTGACGGGACAACCTTGGCAGTCTTTAAATTTTCTACGCCTTAATGAAAGAGAATTTAAAAATATTCCGCGTTTTCATTGACTATTTCTTGCGTGTTCTCCGCGTTACTAAATATTCCGGGTGTTATTTAATGCCGACGGTATTTTCCCAACAAATTGTGAAACATCTTTCGTATTCTGAAATGCTCCGAGTATTCCGAGTTTAATGTTTTTCTGACAGCTATCCGTAATATTATTTCATTCAGATGAGATATCATCGTTTAAAGAAACATTTCGCGCATGGCTGCTTATTTGTTAATTGTTGTCTAACCACTATAGTTCAACCGACAGGCCTTACTTGAAAAGTTTCAGTCTAGCGCGTGTGTTTGTTTCATTTGAGGGTACTTTCTCATGGTATCTTCTGATGCGAGGTCAAATGACTAGCGTAGTGTGTAAGTAAGTTTCCTGTCGCAGCATCAGGGGAGAAAAGTACTGATAGCGTTGTACATCGAGTCTAAATGTTATCAAATGTGTTTTGTATTTTCTTGTACCCGTTATAGAGAGCGGAGAGCGCGCAGGATCGGTTGGTGAACGATGGATGGTGTTGCATGTGGTGGCTGACTGACGTTTGCTGTCAGTCGCTGGTTTGCAGTCCAGGCGTCGTCGGCTGTATTTTCCCAACGTGTGTTTTATAAACCTCTTCCAATATTTTGTAATACAAATTGTGCTATTTTATTAGTTTTCGAATGCCAGGAATATATCTTTCATCCTCTATAGCTGTAGTATTGATGTCGCCCTAAGCCCAGGGCGGAAATTTTTTCGCTCCAAGTCCAGACTTTTTGAGGGGTAAACAAAAGCCGCGAAATTTTTTCGCTCCAAGTCCAGACTTTTTGAGGGGTAAACAAAAGCCGCGAAATTTTTTCGCTCCAAGTCCAGACTTTTTGAGGGGTAAACAAAAGCCGCGAAATTTTTTCGCTCCAAGTCCAGACTTTTTGAGGGGTAAACAAAAGCCGCGAAATTTTTTCGCTCCAAGTCCAGACTTTTTGAGGGGTAAACAAAAGCCGCGAAATTTTTTCGCTCCAAGTCCAGACTTTTTGAGGGGTAAACAAAAGCCGCGAAATTTTTTCGCTCCAAGTCCAGACTTTTTGAGGGGTAAACAAAAGCCGCGAAATTTTTTCGCTCCAAGTCCAGACTTTTTGAGGGGTAAACAAAAGCCGCGAAATTTTTTCGCTCCAAGTCCAGACTTTTTGAGGGGTAAACAAAAGCCGCGAAATTTTTTCGCTCCAAGTCCAGACTTTTTGAGGGGTAAACAAAAGCCGCGAAATTTTTTCGCTCCAAGTCCAGACTTTTTGAGGGGTAAACAAAAGCCGCGAAATTTTTTCGCTCCAAGTCCAGACTTTTTGAGGGGTAAACAAAAGCCGCGAAATTTTTTCGCTCCAAGTCCAGACTTCGTGAGGGGTAACCAAAAGATGGCATGGCATGTTATGTTAGCCTTAATACAAATAATTGCTGTAATAGCAATACAGTTAAATTATGTTCTGGTTGTATGCTCTGTGGTTCCGATTGGGCATTTTAATAATGAAAACGGTACAATAAAAACAATATTTATTATGTACAATATTCTAGGCTAGCCTTTTAGTTTGTAAAGATGTCTAAATGACAATGATATTTAATAAATATACGAAGTATAACACATGTTTCACGTTTTTTTCAGACTGCACTTGCCAAGCGGCCACAGAAGAATACATGGTTCCCATGGACGCCATCAATGACCTGCATAAAAAGAAAATACGAATACCAACATGAGACTTAGAAACATTGCCCACATCCTAACCCAATGTCACACTAAATAACCTCTTGGAGGAATGATGTATGAGAATAAATGAATATGTAAAATGATAAGTCAATAAATTCCTTTTCACTTTGATAAAAGTGTCAAAGACCAGAGAAGTTTTTTTTTATTTTAAAGAGCTTTTAACAGATCTAAATTACTATGTTTACGAAGATGGATTAGTTAGATTACCGCTTGATCAAGTTTGACCGCTTGATGAAGTTCACGCATGACTTGCGCAACACTGCTATCAATTGTCTAAATTGGGTATTCACCACGCGAATTGCAACTACTGTAAAATATTCTACCTCAGGTTTGCATATTATTTTAACTGATTCTCCGATTTTCTATAATATTCTACGTCCAGTACGCATTGCATATTTCATAAATATATTCTCTTGACAATTCTAACGCATTAAATATAAAGTACGCATATTATTTAACTATTCAGCTTAACTATTAAGTTTTTTGTCTGATTATGAAGCTCTTACCAGATCTAAATCATAGTATGTTTGCGAAGAAGTTTGCTTGGTCTCAACCGCGCTTTAAATTCACTCTTTACTTGCGCAACACTGCTATCAATTGTCTTATTTGTTTATCCACGCTGCGAATTACAGCTACCACCACATCGAGACGACTGCTTTTTAAGTCTAGTTAGTCTTATCATAACAGTATTTTATTGACTGTCCTATTGCATTCAATATTGAGTACGCATATTATTTAATTATAATGGACTTATTCGGTAATTCTAATGTTTCTTAAGATCAGTACGCATACTATACCGGATTTTTACAGCAATTCCTAAATAAATTATGTTATGCGGACGTTATTTAATAATAACGGGACTTGCACGATAAATCTAATGTTAAAATGTCTAGTACGCATATTATTTAATTATAACGGGTTTCTATCGGCAATACAAATATTTTTCAAAGTCCAGACTATTATACCAATTAAATACAGTTTTTTTACATCAATTATTCTATGTTCAGTATTGTTTATTCATAACGGGTTTTTCTTGACAATTTTAATGCGTTTTATATCCGGTACGCATATTATTGAATGTTAACGGGTTGTTCTCGGCAATTCTATGATATTCTAAGTTCAAATTCCAGTTCGCACATTATTTAATTATTACTAAGTTTTTTTTGCCGCAATTCTAAATATTCAAATGTCCAGTACTCGTTTTATTTATTCATAACGGGTTTTTCTTGACAAATCTATTGTACTAAATATCCAGAACGCATAACATAATAACGGAACTTTCTCTACAAATCTAATGTTTAAATGTCTAGTACGCCCATTATTGATTTAAAACGTGATTTTCTCCGCATTGAAAAATAAAATTCATTTAATGTACAGTACGTGGTATATTATATAATTATCGGTATTTTTCTCGGCAATTATAAAATATTCTACCTCAGGTTTGCATATTATTTTATTTATGCTGGTTTTCTCCGATTTTCTAAAATATTTTACGCCCAGTACGCATTGCATTTATTCATAACGGGTTTTTTCTTGACAGTTCTAATGTCATAAATATACAGTAGGCATATTATTTAATTATAAAAGGTTTTTCTCTGCAATTCTAAAATTTTCCAAGTCCAGTGCGCATATAATTTTATTATTACGAGTTTTACTCAGTGCAGCATCCATTATCCAAGTCCAATACGCATTGTATTTAATCATAAAGGTATTTTCTTGACAATTCTAATGTATTGAATATACAGTACGCCTATTTATTTAATTATTGCGGGATTTTCACGACAATTCAAACGCTTAAATGTCATGTACGCATATTATTTAAATAATATTTAAAAATATTCCAGTATGCATGGTGCGTATGAGGAGGCGATGTTTTCTTACAAAAAAATACGGAGGCGGCGCTCGCCGTTTGAACAAACCCATTGAGGAGACAATAAAAATTCATGAATAAATGCATTTTACTTTTCATTTTCCCGTAGAAAAATCGAAGTTTTTAATCCCTTTATTTAGGTTTTATTTTTCCATTGTTCTATTCTGTTATATTCTATTTGCCAATCCCTTGATTTATTATCGCGACAAACTACGCTAGCGGATCATATAGATTGGTGTTGGAAAATCAACATGTGTTGTCTATCTGGGCCGTCTCTGGCGACTGAGAATTTTCGGCTACACTTCTTAAGATTCCTTCTTAATCAAGTGGGACCAAATATCGGCCAAACTCTCGACTTAATTTTCGCACGTTAGAATGCTGACTTTGAACTGAATTCACTGCGGGAAGCAAGGCAATCCAATTTTCTCGTTATCGAATCGGCTTTTCCCATAGCAAGTCTAAAATGGAAAGAGTTCATTTTGCAGGGAAAGTGCAGCCCCATGTGTTATGATGGCGGGCGCTCCGTGACTAAGGGCCGTATCCAAAAACCTCGCTGAATTTATAGCAGAATCTCCGTTACACGGTATCCAGAAATCCCTCAACAGCAACTCTCCGCATTGCTTGGTGAATGGTACTTGGTACCATGGTCTGGGGTTCACTACTTCTTGCAGCACGCGTTTGCGTCATACTGCAGCACGCCATCCCCGCTATAGCTGCCGTGGATGATGTATCAGCGGAGATAATGATATAGCGAGGTTTCTGGATATTGGATATGGCCCTTATTGTATATTTGCGTATGTCATTTATAATTGTTTGCATTTCGAGGTTGGCAGCAGGGAGTCTGAATTTTGTTTCATTGCCTGTATTTTGGCGCCACTGTTTACCCACGCTACCATGCCGCTGTGTCATGTACTGTAATGAGAGTTGTGTGTGTGCTGCAATAAACTCATCTTTAGAATTCAGAGACTGTTATTTCACCGCGCTAATTAACTAAACAATAGGTTATGGACCCAGAACGTAATTGATTGATTTGTGAATGCGAGATCGCGGTATTGCAGCTTAATTTGTGATTGTGCGACGACAAGAATGTTAGCCAAGATGGCGGAGGCAGCGGATGATCGTGATTATGTACATATTTCGAAATTATCTAACGGCAATTACTTCGCATGGAAGTTGCGAGTGAAAGCTCATTTAATTGATAAAAATTGTTGGAATGCTGTAGACCCTGGGTTCGATGATACAGAGCTTAATGCTGACCAGTCGCGATTGAATAGGAAGGCTCTTTCGATTCTGTATAAAACCGTGGGAGATGATTTTCTGTTGGATATCGAAAAATGTACGCGCGCAAAGCAGGCATGGGAAATTCTCGAGGAAATTCACGTAGCGTCGACGAAGTACCATGCACTGCAGGCGTTGAAAGAGATGGTGAATGTTAAACAAACGCATGACGTGAGCATGCAAGAGTATCCAGCCTCAATCCAGAGGCTGAATAAGAAGGTGCAGAGAGGAGGGATCGAATTCAACGACGATGTGATCGCAAATTTTCTACTCGTTGGACTTCCATTGAAGGATTACGACGTTTTTGTACAGAACGTCGTTCAAGAGCAGAGCCTTACAACATGAAAGGTAAAGGGACGACTCTTGGATGAAGAGAGACGGAGATTCCAAATGAATGAAGCAGAGGGGACCAATCAGCTGGCGCTCTTAACCAGAGAGAGGAAATTCCAGCCCAGGGAAAACTCGAGAAGGAATCAGCCCACATCAGCAGCCAAGAGAGATGAGAATGTTAAGTGTTGCTTCCGATGCAATAAGCCAGGACATATCAGTAAGTATTGCCCTGAAATTCAATGTTATGCATGCCATGAGCGGGGCCATTGGGCTGCTGATTGTACTGATAAACATAAGATATGTGAGGTTGCAAATAAGAATGATAGAAGAACGGATAATAAGCAGTCAAAGGGTAAAACTATCAGTTGTATCAGTGTGTATGCCATGTCAGCAGTGAAAAATTCTCAAGTATGGTTTTCAGATTCAGCAGCTACTGAAAACATGACTTCAAAAAGAGAATTGTTTACAACATTCTCTCCGGGTGGTGGAAGTGTAATACTTGGAAATTTTATGATTAAAGTTCATGGTAGAGGAACGGTTAAGGTTAATTTGACTGATAATTGTGGTAATAATACGCTTGAAATGAGAAATGTATTGTTTGTACCTGATTTGAACTTTAATTTAATTTCGTGGAAAGGTTGGCTGAGCATGGCGTGGATCTGTTGTTTAGCAAAGATTGTGCAACTGGTATTTATGCTAATGATATAGTGTTTACTGCGTATGTCTATGAAGATGCCTTTGAGGGAGATGCTTTCCATACGAGTCAGGCATGTCTCGTTCATGTTGATCGCAATCGGGATGATATTCAGAATGACAGTGAGTCAGAAATAGAGGCGGTGGCATTAAAGGCTGCGAGTACAGATTTGTGGCATCAAAGGCTGGGACATCTACATCTAGATGCATTAAAACAGATTCCAGGTCTAGAGAAATTGAGTGTGAACAATGAAAAGGATTGTGAAATTTGCAATGCAGGAAAAATGACTAATAGTAATGTATCAAAGAAAAGTGATAGGAAATCTAGTCAGCAATTAGAATTGGTGCATAGTGATCCCATGACATCCCCGACTAGATCAAATGGTGGTGCAAAATATTTAATGAGTTTTATTGATGACTAGCTGAACCCGGCAGACTTTGTCCTGCCAGTGTATATTTATTTCATCTTTATTCAGAGTCATCGAAAACGTTGTTCGTGATTTCATTTGTCAATTACTCGAGAAATAATTTTATCGAGGCATCAATATGAAATGAATGAGTGATTGAGCAGCACCTGTCCGAGATTTGATGTCAGTGTTGATGTTAATGTCACTTCAGCATGCCAGCCAGCATCTTTACAGAAAATTCAACAAATGTAGGCCTATCCGTTGGTTTGATTTCATGCCTCAGTTGAATATTGTAAGCATGCAATTAAAGAATTCATATATAATTTTGAATAGTTATTTTAGCAATGCCAAGTTCCAAACTTCGTCAAGAAATGGACATCTTAGGACTTCGTATACATGACTTTCTCAATCGCTCAACATTCTCTTCCGACGCGACGTTGGTGGATTCTATATAAATCTAGCGAAAATTCCAGGCTTTGCTAGTAGTAGTAGTAGTATTTTAAAGCCGGCGACCGACAACTAAGGTCATTTGCGCCAAGGGAAACTGTACAGAGAAGGATGGAGGGACACCTGGCGTCGGCATTAGCCTACTCCTGCGAACGGCGCCAAGGGGTCCACAGTTTAACGTCTCATCCAACAGACGGTGTACTATACTTGAAATGCTGTATGGTTGCTACAACAATAATAAAGAATCAATATTTATAGCCCTCTAGCACGAAATGCGGTGTTTGTTTACATCAGAAATGGATAGGAGACAACAATGAAAGACCCATTTAAAGAGCTACAAAAATCGTTTATTTTTGCGTAATTAATCGTTAACTGGATGATTTATCATAAAAACATCAAAAGAATAAGATAGTTCAGAGTTTCGATATTCCGATGAAGGAAAAATAAAAGCGATCGGTACAAATTCAAGTATTTTTTTTGAACGAAATATGAAAGCACTGCACCGTGAAAAATGTAAAACACCGTGTAATCTTATAGAAAAATTGTAAATGTAATTTAAAATTCATGTATTATTCCTACACTATATATTATAACCCGTTTAACGTCCCGGAACGGGGATGAACAAATTGTGAAGATTTCAGCGAAATCGGTCCAGCCATTATCCAAGTTAACCGCTTACCAACAAAATGCGCAATCCATTTTTATTTATAAGAAAAGAAGAAGAAGAAGAAGAAGAAAGAAGAAGATTACTCTAGGTTTGCTGACGTTAAATTTTTTAAGACAAAAGATGAGGCTTTGCAAAAATTTAAAGAATATAAAGTAGAAATGGAAAGCTTTCATGCTTTGAAACTAAAATGTTTACAAACTGATGGAGGTGGGGAATACTGTAGCAAGGTTTTTGATGGTTTTTGAGGGAGAAAAACGACATTAATACTGTCAGATCAGAAGTGCTCATTCTATCAGATTCTGATGAGGATGTAGACGGGGATTTTCGTGATGAGAATGTTACTGATCGTGAAAATGTGAGTATTGATATTGGCAGGAATGTTGATAACATTGAGAATGTGGAGGATGTAACCAACACTGTTGAGAATGACCCTACTGTTGAGAATGCAGAGGTCATTTTCCGCAGAAGTACAAGGGTGCATAAGTTAAAAACATGCCATTGTTGCAATTTTTCAGCTAACATGACAGACTTTATAGAGGAACCATTGAGTGTAGAGGAGGCACTAAGTGGAGAGTATGCTGATGAATGGAGAAGTGCCATGAGGGATGAGTTACAAAATATTCAGAGTAAGGGCACTTATATTCTAGTTGACAGGCCCGTTGGTAAGAACATACTTGGCTGCAAGTGGGTTTTGAAGTAAATAGGTACTTTTTAAACTTCATTTCATAATTCGCAGGCAAGTAAGTTGCACGTAGAGCAGCTTTAAAATCTGAGAGCGAAAGAAATGAACTTCTATTTACTCGAAACCATTTGAACGCGCTTCCGTCAAGTAAATCGGGAGTCAAACGCCACATCAACTCATCAGAAACACCTTTCGTACACTGAAAATCGGAACACGATTCTAAAAATGCAGTTACGCCCTCTCCATCGTTTCCGGAGAATACCAACCCTTTACGGCTCACACACTAGGACAAATCTGATAAATTATCTCCGGGATTTTCTTTTGTCGTCATCGCCTTAACCAACTTTTCTAATAAAGATTCCATTCTCTCGGAGGAATGGGTTCTCCCTTCCGATACACTTTCTAACCCTCGACAATAAATCCGCATTCTGGCCCGAATTTGGTTTGATGTACCTTCCGTGCTTGTCCCAAATCGCTCACAGTACTTCTGCGCTTCCGACTTACTAGTAGGCAGGTTATTAACCCAAGACGTGCCTTCAGGAATGTCTCCATCTGCCATCCTAACAGGGAGTCTGTCCAAACAGGGAAGGCGGGTAAGAGATTAAGGCACCACTCGAGAGCCCAACAATATAGCCGCGTACATGCCATCCGCCAAACAATAGCCGGGGTCCGGTCGACTGCGTGCGCTATAATGAGTCACGAATCGCACTCCACTCTGAAAAATGATCACATGAAAGTAAGCGTAATTTGTAATTTTTGAAGTGTAAACTTATTTTGGCCCGTTGGGCACTTTTGGCATGGGGGAAAAAGAGCAAACTCGCGTCACGTACCGTCAGATTCTTCTTTCCGGGACCACGCTTAGCATGCCGAATCTAAACTCATGAGAACGCTCGTTTCATAACAGAGTAAGACGGCGGCGTAGAGGTTAATGTCGTCGTCCCACGTACCGAAGGTCACAGCATCTATTCCTAGTGCTGGATTCTTTTTTTTTTTGAGAATTTTTTTGGGAACTATTCTTGACAATTTCTTTCAGATTTTGTTCTGATCTTCTCAAAGTTTTTTTTCCGACATTTTTGTTGGGGAAAATGGTTTTTCGTAAAAAATGGGTGTAATAAACAAGAAGCTACTGCCAAAAGAAAAGAAAATGTTTTGCCTCATGCGGAATTTTGTACAGCTATGGGAATGGCTAATGAAAAGCAACAAGCTATTTTGCTACATGTGATTCACCATTTACTGTCTGATCAAGAAAGTCCTATACAGATATTTTTTACAGGGCCCGCCGGATGTGGAAAAACATTCGTAATTAAACTGATAAGGAAAATCTATAGCAGGTTTTCAGATAACGACGGATACTGTAATGCCTATATTACTTGTGCTTCGACTGGAAAAGCTGCTGTTGCGATCGACGGAACTACTGTTCATACAGCGCTAAAAATATATCTCTGTCGAAGTTGTTACCGTTGGGTATAGATTTCGCACATCAGTACAGGACATTATCCAAATATGTCAAAGTGATTATAATAGATGAAGTTAGCATGATAGGAGCAGAGCTGTTAGAACGAATCGATCAGCGACTAAAACAAATTACCGGAAAATTCAATGAAAAATTAGGCGGTCTAGATATGATATTAATTGAAGATTTTTTTCAGTTACCACCTGTTAAAGCAACACCAACATTCAAACAAATTAAGAAAAAAATGACTGGACCTAAATTATGGCATGGGTTGAAATTTTACGAATTGACTCAAGTGATGAGACAAGTAAATGTTATGTTCTCATCAGCACTTACTAAAATCGGAAATGGGAAAAATTAACAGAAGACTTTCCCTTACTGAATCTCGTTTTTTTACAAATAAGATGCCGAAAAATTATGCCCTTATGGAATACGGCTGTTCCTAGATAACACATCTGTACAGAACTATAGCAATTTGATCCTAAATAACATGCATGGAAAATGCATTTCCATTGCCAAAGACATTTTCAATGGATGTCACAATGCGGAACAAGAAGCTTACGTTAAGCAAAAATTGCACAATAAGTCCACGATCGATACTGGAAGATTAAATTATGAGATAACCTTTGTAACAGGAAAATATTCCATCCTAGCTACAAACATCAATGTAACAGATGGGCTGGCAAATGGCGCCGTTGGAAAATTATGTCATATTGGTGTAGATGAAAACACAGATTTCTAAAGTTTGGTTGATATTTCCGAACAAAGTTGGACGGAAGCAACAGAAGAAATGGGCAGGACATATTGCACAACATAATATCGATCGAGAAGCTGTACCAATATTCAGAAGAACATCTGCAATATCCCTAAATAACAATAAAACTATTATTGCTCGGAGGAATCATTTTCCATTAGTTTCAGCATGTGGAATCACAATTCACAAATCTCAAGGTGGCACTTTTGATGAAGTGGTATATGAATGTGACCGATCACACTGCATACAGTTAGTGTACGTCGCCTTATCCAGAGTGACAAGTATTAATGGTCTATATATCACCACAAAAGACAATTGACAAATGTTTTGTCATGGCCGGACAAACCCTACATATATGATGGATTTACAACTGGAATTCAAGAGGCTATCACTTAATAAACTTACTACAATTATTCAAGTTATGTATGACCTTATTAACAAAGGGACAGGATTAGCTTTTTTTCAATCAATTGTCAAAGCATCATTGCACACGCACTCGCCGATCTCAATGACAGTATTTTGAGAAAATCAAATGTAATTATTCTGTCGGAAACACATGAAAGATGTAGAAATCATAGATAGTCCGAATATCTATTGCGTTACAAAATATATACGACCTGCAGTTTCTGCCGGTGGAGTGGCAATTTATCATAATGCGGGTGATAATGCGAATATGGTGACCTCACATATGGATATTCATTCAAACAGATCAGCTGGCCTTGGAGTGTTTCAGTCGGGAATCAGAGAACTTTGTTTAAGTAGATGTGTCACAGAAACTGGACAGGTTATCATAACTATGATATGTTTATAGGTTTATAGGTTATCATAACTGCTGTTTATATTTCTCCAGGGAAAATTATACAGGAGATCATTAAATTTCTTCATCAAAATTTATTAATAAATAGTAAAGACGGTTCTGCGTTGCTTGAAGAAAACTTTCATGAAATTCCAATGATTATCGGTGGCGATTTTAATATTAATTTTGCCGATGAAAAGACACAACCACTAATCGATTTTTCAAACAAAAGCTAGACTTAATCATCTCGAATGATAAAAATCAGAGCACTACGAGATATGGAACAACGATTGATGCTGTATTTGCGAGATTTTTGGACAATTTCAAATCATAAATTTTTATTAGTAACTTTAGTTATCATAAGCCAATAGTTTCTTTCCTATAATTCTGTACAAATATTAATGAAAAATTAAAATAAGTCAAATTATTCATGAGAATAATGAAAATTACATGCGAGAAAATGATGAAAATGAGGAAATGGTGATTGAAGATGTAACCAATGATGATGAGAATTGTTAATTAGTATAGAAATATAATTAATATAAGAGATATAAATGAGTGTTATATTATTCAGACGCATGTTCAATACCTATTTTTCAGATAAATGCCTATTTTGTCAACAAATAAAATTTACATTTATGAAATATTCATTTTTTTTAATTATTGTGCCTTATTCTCCTTTTTTTATTTAGATTTATTTGGGAATATAAATCGGTCAAAGAAGTTTACTCTTCTCCCGTGTGGCCCTAAGCACGCCCAATTTTTTATTACAGTTTTGATTTCCACGTGTGATTTCATGAAAAAAGAGTCCAAACACGACTTTATAAAAGAAATACACGAAAAGTTGGATAAGTTAAATAGTTAAAAAAATCGAAATACATTTTTTGCAATCACTAAGTGTTGCATAACTAATTGAGATAACTCCGTCGTGTTTAGACTCTTTTTTCATGAAATCACACGTAGAAATCAGGACTGTAATAAAAAATTACAAATTACGCTTATTTTTATGTGATAATTTTTCAGAGTGGAGTGCGATTCGTGACTCATTATAGCGGTCGACCGGACCCCGGCTATTGTTGGGCTCTCGAGTGGTGCCTTAATCTCTTACCCTCCTTCCCTGTTTGGACAGACTACAACGAGAACACGAAACAAAAAGAGAAGGAAAACAGGGGTGTCTACAATCTTCTTTCCCCGAAGTCCACCGAGGATTGAACTACTAGGGAAATGGTTGGACCATGGGTTAGGAAAACAAGGGGATTGAGAAAAACGACGGATAAGCTAAAAACCACTCTCCAACCTCGGCTGTCTCTCCCCCTCTCCTATCGTGGCAGAAGGAGACAGCTCGTATACGGCCCCACGCTGGGCGACAGATGTAACGGCGCCTCGGGCTCCCAACTAGCTCTGGGTGGGGTCCGGTGTAGTGGGGGACAAAGTACATACATACTATCACTTCCAAAAGTCGGTCCACACGGTGAGCGCGACCATCTCCGTGTTCTGTTGAAATCAAGCTTCACGTATTGCATACGCGTTCCATGACTTATGGGGGCCAATTTTACTGCTACTACAGGCAGAACATGAGTTTGTTTTTTTACTCGCTAAAAGACCTCGCGTGCCGTTCTCCCTCCGACAACGAATAGCCAAACAATCCCAACCCCCACTCCCATAAGAATTCGCCAGCCGAAGAACCCGTGAAGTGTTTTCGGCCGGTATTTCTTGTGGGAGAAAGAAGGCGATAATTTCCCGCACTCTCCTTATGACATGGGTCGTCATGGCAAGAATCATTAGTCCTGCCCAAAGGGGACAGATAGTAGCCTCGTTTGCATGCAGGAAAACTAGTAATTTATAAAGTTATAGTAAATCAGCTCGGAGACCTTTCCCGACAATTAGAAAATAAAGATAATGTTAAGAGATCAGAATTTTTATTTCACACGTAATAAAAATAGCCGAGATAGCTGTTAAAATGAAATCGGGGCAAGGGTGGAAGACTTCATCGGTGAAGACCAGTATTGGTTAAGGAAAGAGAGCGGGACGCGAAACATATTTCTGGTGATGAGTATTCTAACATTTATTAATAGATAATAGCCACTATGTCTCTATTTGCTTCTTAGACTGCTGGAAGACTTTTAACAGAGTACATTGGACGAGAATAATAAATATTACTGTAGAAATAGGGAGTACACTGAAAGTGTAGGCGCATAATTATAAAACCTAAAAAGAAGCGGTATACGGGTAATGAGTGACGAATCAGAATGGGTATATGTTAGAAGAGGATTGAGGTCGGGCCATTTCTTATTACCATTGATTTTCGATTGTTCGCTGACAATTTGGTAATAAATGTATGGAAAGGGATAAAATTCCGAAGGAAAGTAGCAAGTAACTATTAATTTTTGTAGATTTGCAGATGACCAAGATTTATTTAGCCATTCAGCCACGGGACTCGATGTCTATTTTGCAGGTGAAAAGGTGCGTAATATGTGGAATGTGAACTAATCATATAAAGCGCAGGTTATGAAGTTTATAAAGTAGTAGGTAATGGTCCAAAATGAAGGAAAATGAGGAAAATTCTGAGCTAGGGAAACGGGTTACCTTTCCGGGAAGTATAACTTCGTCATTCAGTAAAGAATAAATTAATGTATGGAGATTGGTGTTACAGAGGATTTAAAGAATTGTTTTTGAATAGGAATTTCGCTGTTTTCAAGTAGGATGGAGAGAAAAATAGACGAAAAGTCGATAGGAGGTATATACGAGAGACAGCACAAATAAAACGTGGTGTTGCCTAAGGTGCTGTAGATGGAATATGACTCAACGATGGGAAAGGGGATATTACGGCAAAGATGTATATTAGTGAAACACACGTATTGATGAAAATTGTGCAACTCTGCCTCCATAATTGCAAAGTAAAATTAAAATGATATTGCACAGTAAATTAAAACGACACCTTTGAGTAAAGTTTAAGAACAAAACAACTGATTTAGCCTCAAACCTTATATCATTACTTAGTGTATCGGAACGAAAATTAGGATGTTTTGGAAAGTCTCCAGCACACACATTACTTACTGATGCAACGATTTTCCATTTTTGAACTGTAGCAAAATATATTTCTTGGATACACAGACCGTTGAGAATTTTATAAACACCAATAAGGGAAAAATTAACGCCGAGTATTCACCTGGGATGAGAAACTGATGGGAATCCGATCATTCTCTTGCAATCGGGAGTTGAGATTTATTCAATATTCACTCCGAATTTCCCTCAAGGTAATGACTAGTGATCGGTCACCACTTAGATAATTTTTTAATACAATCTGGGCATAATGAAAGGAAACAATCCAAGCCTGGAAACGTTAACTCTAAGCCTATTATTTATGCCACGAAAATATCACAACTTTTTTGTGACCGAAGTCAAGTGCACTGAATTTGGCATAGAGCTTTTAAGTACTCTCACAATGAGGCACACAATGTTTTTCACAGTATGGCATTGCTTTTACGAGAATGTATTCAAACTGAATTTATTAATTGATTGCCTTGCTATTGGATATATTGATTTATCAAACCAATCTATTTGTTTTATAGGATTGACAGATTTAAACAGTATAGAGTCCTTGATATCTCCTGAGCAGCTCATTTTTCGTCAGTGCCCGTGAAAGTGTAGGTTGTGCGCTGTGGAGTGAAACAACCTCGTCCAAAGGAGCATAAAAATAGGTACTAATTAAAATTACGTCGTGCGTTTGATACCATGGATTTCACAATAATTTCTTTAGCTAGCATCCCCCATTCCGTGACTGATAGATTCCATAGTCAGAGAGGTCAATAGAGTTTGGCCACATCTCCGGAATATATTGCCACCATGGTGATGTTCAGCTTCTAGAAATCAGAGGTTCGTTCAGGAACGGAGAGCTGAGTGATGGATATACTTGCAGTGAATGAATCTTTTTGTTTTGTATTAACTTTCTAAACACAGTCACAGTGCATTTATCAGTCCAATAAAAACAATGTAAGACGAATTACAGCCTAAAAGAGCAAAATTAACATTGAAACATGACTTCCGTGTAACGCCGCTCGAAGCTGATTTCTAAATACGCGAAGCGAAGTCATACCTATTTCATCCAAAATATATCATTACTGAAAATTATACTTTACGATATTACCTAAAAAAGGATAATAAGTAGGATAAAATAAACGCAAAACTATGCCAAATGAAGCTACAAAAAGTGGAGTGGATTTTAGAAATGAATGCGGTCATTTTTGAATGTTTTCCTTCAGTGGAGATATAACTTAATTGATTTCTCGCTCTCAGAGAAGACATGCACTCCATTTAAAAATGCCTACGATGAAAAAATGCTCATATATTAAAGATAAGATTTTCAAATAAACAACATGAAAAATGTTCTCGTTATTTAGAATAGATTCTAACGAAATAGAAGTTGCGGTTTAAACTTAAAGTTGGCGTTCATTTTGCAGCGAAAATAAATGGGAATGAGTCCAGATTTGATAAGGTTAGGAAGAAAGGTGTACTAGATAATTTGGGATAATCATTTTCAGTTTATTACCTATGGTAACATAAATCTAAAACAAAATGTTCATTCATCAGAGAGCAACTTTAATATTTTGTAATATCGCCATTATTTTCAGTTGCAGATCGTAATCGTGACTGCATAGACCCAACCAAATGTTCTATTACACAGGGACGTTGGCTTAAAGAATTCCAAAGATCCCATATGTAGACTAATAAAGTTTTACTCGGTTCTTTCTCCGTCGTAATGCCACTCATTCACAATGTTACCCTACGCATTCCCAATAGGAGAAAGGTCCGGGGAGTTAGCTGTCCAGGGTAAAACGCAAAGTCGAGAATTATCCTCAAAAATTGCTTTGTATTGGTCAGTTCGTCGATCTATTTCCTCGATTTATCAAGAATACAATTAAGCCCGATACTCGTAAGAGTGAAAAACACCTAACGCCTTTCCCTTTTGCATTTTTCGCCTACCGTTGCCTACCACTTGGAGTCGGGGGAGTTGACTGGTCAGCGATAGCGGGAGAAGGTCATACGAGGGTCTCCATCGGGCAAAACAAAGAAAAATGGGTGGGCGCCAGCACAGGTAGAGGAAAGGGAAACGTCCGCCTGTACTCGGACGAGGAAGGATAGGACAAAAAAGGGCAGGAATCTCCTTGTCGTAATTCTCTCAGCGACTTACGCTCATACCAAGTGTCGTGAGTCACGTCTCATCATCGAGAATCACGAAAACGAAGGGAAAGGCGGGAAAGGGGGAAGTTATGGAGATGGATAAAAAGGAAAAGGAACCCACAAGCGACGGAAAGAAACGCCGACAACTCAAAAGAATCTTGAGTCCAACGAAAAACACCGCGAACTCCGCGACCTCCCACAGGCAACGGCTCCTAACACCATGACCTCCAAACCGACTAATTCCATTTCTCCCGAGGAGCCGACGAATAAATACCCTACTCAACTGAAGCGCAACCGGGCGTCCGGCACAGCAAATACAAAAAAATCCGCAACGAAAACGAGTGCTAGAACCTGACGCCAACAATCAAACTGCATAAGCAAATGTTACAAATGTCATAACGAAGACATTGGTAACTAATAAATATTAAAGAGATATTTGCGGATGAAATTATGTGCTGTAGCACCATAACTGTAGCTGTAGATGACCATGACAGCAATTTGTCATATTCGTTGGAGGTTATTCAAGGTGTACGAATCCATTGTTGGATACATAAAACAACTACAATAAGACGAGGATTATGATGTAACTAGTTTTTTTTTAACTAGAGGCTCATTCTGAGTAATACTCAAATATCTAAGAGTTATCTTTGAAAAATTTCTCTTTGAGGAGACTTATTATCGGATAAAATTAGTTCAAGAAAGAATTAGAGAGGATCCATGCCATCAAAGAAGACATTGCCACTCGAGAATATGTCCAAGAGTTATTCGCGGATGAAATTATGTGGTGTCGGTTTGATGGCCGCAATAGCAGTTTTTCTAATAAGCTAGGAGAAGATTGAAGGAGTACGATTATATTGTTGGCTACATAGACCAACTATATTACGACGAGGATTATGATGCAACTATTTTTTAAACTAGACACTAATTCTGTGTAATACTATAATATCTAATTGTAAGAAATATCATTGAATAACTTCTCTTTGAAGAGACTTGTTTTCGGATAAGATTATTATTTTTAGAAAGAATAGCAGAGAATCCATGGCATTAAGGAAGACATTGCCAATAAAGAATATGTATATATGAATAATGTAAAAGATACATTGGCGGTAGAAACTACATGCTGTCGTTTTGAAGCCATTTTTCTAATATAAGCTAGAAGGAGATTAAAGGAGTACGATTCTATTGTTGGCTACATAGACCAACTACAATAAGACGATAATAATTATGTACCTAGTTTTTTAATGAGATACTCATTCTGTTCAATACTTAAATGTCTAAGAGTTATCATTGAATAATTTCTCTTTAAAGAGCCTAGAAATTGGATAAGATTATTCCAAGAAAGGGTAGGAGAGGGTCCATAGCATTAACAAAGACATTGCCACTCGAGAATATGCGTACGAGATATTTGCGGATGAAATTAAGTTGTGTTGGTTTGATGGCCGTAAAAGCAGTTTTTTATAAACGATGAGGAGATTGAAAGAGTACGATTCTATTGTTGGCAACATAAACCAACTACAATAACACGAAGATTATGATGTTACTAGTTTCTTATCAAGAAACTTAATCTGTGTCATACTTGAATATCTAAGAGTTATCAATGAATAATTTCTCCTTGAAGAGACTTATTATTGGATTCGATTATTTAAAGATAGAATAAGAGAGGATCCATGGCAATAACGTAGACATTTCCACTCGAGAATATGCGCAAGAGAAATTTTCGGATGAAATTAGGTTCAGTTGGTTTGATGGAAGTACCAGAAGTTTGTCTTATTAACTATGAGACCAGTGAATGTTAACGAGTCCATTATTGGGTACATAAAACGACTACAATTAGACGAGGATTATGATGTAACTAATTTTTTTAAACTAGAGACTCATTCTGTGTAATACTTAAATATCTCAGAGTACACATTGAATAATTTCTCTTTGAAGAGACTTGTTACCGGGTATAATTTTATTGTTAGAAAATATTATGAATTATAATTGGTTATTTTTCTTTAGTATTTGTACTAATTTGTATGTATCGATTGTCTAATATCGATTGTCGTTGTCAGCTGATGTGCCAAGCGGTCACGACAGTTACGACTTGGATTTCAGCTGGCAATGACGCGCAGTATTATTTCTTTGTCTACCAGATTGTCTTGGCTGCTGCAAATAAATGTTGAGTTATAAGTACCACTTTTCGTTTGTTGTTCCATATACCACACAACAGGGCCCAGTAGAACATTTGCAGCAACATTTATATAATTATTTAAGAGTTAGACGTGACAAGTGAAGTGCGAACGTAAGGAAAAAGGTGGTTGCGAGTACTCAGGCATGGCAGAAGCCGAGAGCTTGACGAAGAGTATTGCCAATTTCGATGGCACCAATTTCCAACTGTGGAAATTTCAAATAAAGACAGTATTCGTTTCTTGAGGGTTAATAGACGTGGTGCTGGGAACCAGTCGTCAGCCAGCAAATCTCAAAGATGCTGCCGGGAAACAGTGGGTAAAGGACAATGCAAAAGCAATGTGCATTATAGCATCCTCAGTTGAGTACTCACTGTTAGAATATTTACTTACGTGCACAACGGCGTCAGAAATGTGGGACAAACTGTGTCTCGTGCATGAGCAAAAATCGGAAGCGAACAAGCTCCTCATGAAGCGGTTTCACGAATACACGATGGGGCCGAGTGATTCAGTTGTAAAGCATATTGCGAAGTTACAAAATATTTTGGCGCAACTAAAGGACGTAGGAGAGAAGATATCGGATCTTACTCTCATGGAAAAGATTCTGGGAAGCCTTCCCGCTAAGTTCCATTCACTAGTTACAGCGTGGGACAACGTCGCAGCTGCTGACCAGACCGTAACGAGACTACAGGAGAGCCTGATCGCCGAGGAAGCAAGAATTACGGAAATAGAGGAGTCAGCGAGTGCTTTAGCAGCTATGTCGATAAGTAGAAATACAAAAAGGGCAGTCGGGAAACAAGTTGGGAATAAGTGAAAAGCCAAAATTGTTTGTTTTATTTGTGGTAAACCTGGCCACATTGCCCGAAGTTGCAGGAAGAATAAGAAAACGGAGAAAAATAAGTTAGAGACAGAATCGGGGGATGAACATCCAGTGAGTGCGTTTGTTGCTACCGACAAATACACTACTCGTGAACATAATAAATGTGTAGATGAGGCAAAAGATGTTCAAGATTTCATCTCTCTGAGTGAAGTAAAAGAGACCTGGCTCATGGACAGTGGTGAGTCTAGGCATATTTTCTACAGAAGTGAGTGGTTTAGCGATTTAGTTGAATGCGGAGATATCTCTGTTACATTAGGAGGCAACACAGTGTACAGCTGTAGGAGTTGGAACTGTTGTAATCCGCAAATACGCGAACAATAAGTGGGAGCTCAGAAGAATTGAACATTTTTTGTATGTGCCTCAACTTAGGAAAAATCTTTTCTCAGTCGGAGTATGCACTTCATGAGGTTTCGAGGTTAAGTTTGCAGGAAATGACGTATTGGTGTGTAAAGATGGCAAGGTGTTAGCTACAGGTGTGAAACAGGAGAGCGAAATATATAGAATGTTATTTGTTGTAACTACTAATTGTCAGGCCAATCTCGCGTTAAAAGACAGCTTCAAAGTGTGGCATGACATTGGGACATTTAAATGCTGGAGCGATGATTCAGTTATCCAGTTTAAGAATTATCGAGGGGCTTAATCAAGCAGGAGGTGAAAAATTCTTTTGTGAGGCTTTCCAGCTAGTGAAATCTCATCGTAACGCATACAAGAGTGTACATGGATGCAGGAAATGTCAAAATTTTGATATCATACATGCTGACGTATGTGGCACCATGCACATTGAATCCCTAGGAGGAGCAAAGTATTTCCTTTTGATGAAGGACGAAGCCTCATATTTCAGGTACGTTTATTTCTTGAAACAAATCTGATGTCTTTGAATGTTTTAAGGAATTCGACGCTCTTATGAAAAATCAATGAGGTCGATCCATCCGAGTACTTAGAGTCGACCGTGGCACTGAGTTCCTGAACGAAAATATGAAGACTTACTTGGTGAGTAATGGAATTGTCCTGGAGACTTCTGCACCACTTACTCCTCAGCAAAATGGTCGCATAGAACGAGACAACCGCACAATTATGGTGAGTTCTAGATCAATTTTGACTGGTAGAAATCTTCCACAATTCCTATGGGCTGAAGCTGTAAACACAGCCGTTTACTTAAAGATTCGGACCTCAATAAACAAGGATGGTATCACACTTAATGAAGCTTGGAATGGAAAGAAGCCCTAATTATCTCATCTGAGAACCTTTGGGGTAGATGCTTATGTTGACATTCCTGATATGTTTAGAAATTAACTGGACCAAAAGTCGAAGAAAATGGTAATGGTTGGTTACTAAAGTCAAACTAAGAACTATCGTCTGTATGATCCAGAAAGGAGAAAGATAGTGGAGTCAAAAGATGTCAAGTTCAATGGAAATAATGAAGCAGACGAGAAAATGCAGCATATCAAGCAAGAATTCCACTTCCAATTGCTTAGAGAAGAAGGAAATGAAGAAACTGAAGGGAAAACAGGTGAAGACTATCAAGAAACCCCGCAACTACAAGGAGAAGAAGTAACTCAACGTTGTTTAAGAGATAGAGAACAACTGAGAAGACCTCAGCGATTTGATGACTTCGATGTAAGTTTTGCTGAGTGTGCTGAGCCGATCAACTATAGGGAAGCTATTACAGGACCTGAAAAGGAGAAATGAAGTGAAGCTATGCAAGAAGAACTATCAGCTCATCAGGCTAATGACACCTGGACTATTGTTACTAGAAATGACACGGAATTGATAGACTCAAAGTGGGTTTTTAAGACTCAAAACTCTGAAAGTGGCAAACACGTTACAAGGCAAGGTTGTGTGCAAGAGGGTTTAGTCAACGACCAGGACTTGATTATGGAGAGACATTCTCACCAGTCGAAAGGTATGACTCTTTGAGAACTCTCTTGGCAGTTGCAGATGAAGAAGACCTGGAGATGGTCCACACTTTGATGTTAAAACCGCCTTCCTGTATGGGGAACTGAAGGAAAAGGTGTACATGGCAATCCCAGGAGCTTTATTTGTAGATGATGGTCTGCTGATTGGGAGCAATATGGAGGTGATTCATGGTATTTTGGAAGCTCTGGGTAAAGAGTTTGAAATAAAAGTTTCAGAGGCTCGGAACTTTTGTGGCATGGAAATTGTGAGAGATCGAGCAGCAGGTACTGTCTATGTTCATCAGACAACTTATGCTGAGAGAATCCTCAGGCAATTTCAGCTGTTTGATTCAATTACAGTGACTGTTCCTGCTGATCCCAGTGTAAGGTTGAGTAAAGCAAGCGATAATAGTGGCCTTATAACATTTCCATATCGCCAAGCTGTGGGTTCACTTTTGTTCCTAGCTATTTTTAGTAGACCAGATATCTCTTTTTATGTTTATTGTGTGAGTAGTTACTTGAATAATTATGATGAAAGCCATGTCAATGCTGTTAAAAGAATTTTCAAATATGTTAAAGGGACAGTTAATTATGGTATATTGTACAATAGAGATAGTTCAAGTGGAGAATTGATATGTTACAGTGACTCAGATTTTGCGGGAGATTCTGACACTCGCAGGTCAATGACTGGATTTTTGTGTTTTTTGTCAGGTGGTCCAATCACTTGGGTCTCTCAACGTCAGAGGATGGTGACGCTGAGTAACACGGAAGCCGAATATGTATCCGCATGTATGGCCTGCAAGGAAATTGTGTGGCTAAATAAACTGTTAAATGATATTGGTTATAAATGTGTGAGTCCAACCCCTCTTAATCTGGAAAACCAAAGTGCAATTAGGCTTGTCAAAAATCCAGAGTTCCACAAACGAACAAAGCATGTTGATATAAGATATCATTTCATTCGTGAGCAATACGAAAGTAAAGTTGCCAATGTTCAATTCGTGCAAAGTAAGAATCAGATTGCAGATATTTTCACTAAACCTTTATCTAAGGACAAATTTGTTAAATTAGAACATTGCTGAATATTGTTTCTGTTACTTAAAAACAGTATGAGTTAGTTAAGATGTTTATGTTCTCTGTGTTGCTGTTATGGCAAAGTTATTACAAATAGTGGGAGTGTCAGAAAATATTATGAATTATAATTGGTTATTTTTCTATAGTATTTGTAATAATTTGTATGTATCGATTGTCTAATATCGATTTTCGTTGTCAGCTGATGCGCCATGCGGTCACGACAGTTACAACTTGGAGTTCAGCTGGCAATGACGCGCAGTATTATTTCTTTGTATACCAGATTGTCTTGGCTGCTGCAAATAAGGTTAAGTTATATCTACGACTTTTCGTTTATTGTTCCATATACCATTCAACATATATCAAGAAAGAATGAGATAGTAATTATTACATTAACGAAGACATTGCCACTCTATATGTGCAAGATATATTTGCGGATGAAATTATGTGCTGTCAGTTTGATGGCCGTAACAGAATTTTCTCTTATAAGCTAGGAGGAGATTGAAGGAGTAGGATTCTATTGTTGGCTTCATTAAACAACTACAATAAGACGAGGATCATGATGTAACTAGTTTCTTAAATATAAATTCAATCTGTGTATACTAAAATATCTAAGAGTTATTATTGAATAATTTCCCAAGAAGAGACTTGATGTGCCCCACGCGGCGGCAGATAATTCGAATCCACCCGTCGCGCCAAGAAACCACGCGGGGGACCGTCTCGTAGTTCACACGCCACCGCTTTCTCTTCCCCTCCCCCGGCCGGGCACCAATGCGAGCCACCAGATAGTTCCAACGCCGCCGCAACCACTACTTATCCTCCGGCCGAGCGACCACGTGACGGAATTTCCCGTACGTCACACCCTCCCCTCCTCTCCTCCCCTCTGCCCCTTTCCCCCACGCGCGGAGGAGGAGACAGGAGCTCACCCCTTCCCCCACGTGACTCCTGCGGAGCTCGCCGGTTGGCCGCCACCCTGCCCAGGATCCACATATAAGGAGGACCTCCGGACCTCAGAAGAGACAACGGAGGAGGGAGTGTTAGGGAATAGTCGCCGCGAGTCAACTCCTCGGCCGTCTCCCTCCTCCTGCGTCCGGTCGAAGCAAACGCACTCCTCGGCACTCTTCCTCCACCCGCACCCCTGCGGCCCGGAGGACTTGTGGACCGTTCCGGCCGTCGCCCGCACCCGGAACCCGCGTCCCGCCAGGAGGAGCACGCCGTCACCCGCTCCCGCCGCAGTGGGACAAGCCGCAAGCGCCGGACGCACCGCTCCCGCCACAGCCGGACAACCCGCAAGCGCCGCTCCCGCCAGCGCCACCACCGGGAAGCATCAACGAGCCTGGCCGAAGCCCAGCGGAGTCCAGCACCCCGTAGCCGCGCCGCAGCCAGCGAGCCACTCGCCCTTCAGGCACTCCTTGCCTTTCGGTCCCCCTTTCTGGGACCCCCCATTTACCACTCCATGTACAGTACTGAATAAATCCAGTCAATGTTTAAACCTTTATTGTCCGGCTTTTGATTTCACTCGCATCGTGACCCAGGCACCTTCGCTTGTCGCCGAGTTCTCACGAGAACACGATCGCGCGTTCCGGGGTGGGTTGCTCTACCGCACCCGGACGCCGACGTTGCGACAGACTTGTTATCCGGTAAGATATTAGGAGAGGATCCATGGAATTAACGAAGACATTGCCACTCTATATGTGCAAGATATATTTTCGGATGAAAGTATGTGCTGTCCGTTTGATGGCCGTAACAGCATTTTCTCTTATAAGCTAGGAGGAGATTGAAGGAGTACGATTCTATTGTTGGCTTCATAAAACAACTACGATAAGACGAGGATCATGATGTAACTAGTTTCTTAAATATAAATTCAATCTGTGTGTACTAAAATATCTAAGAGTTATTATTGAATAATTTCCCAAGAAGAGACTTGTTATCGGGTAAGATATTAGGAGAGGATCCGTGGCATTAACGAAGACATTGCCACTCTATATTTGCAAGAGATATTTGCGGATGAAATTATGTGCTGTCTCTTTGATGGCCGTAACAGCTGTTTTTATTATAAGCTAGGAGGAGATTGAAGGACTACGAATCTAATGTTGGCTACATTAAACAAATACAATAAGACGAGGATTATAATGTTTCAAGTTTCTTAACTAGAAACTCAAACTGTGTAATACTTAAATATCTAAGAGTTATCATTGAATAATTTCTCTTTGAAGAGACTTGTTATCGGGTAAGATTATTTCAAGAAAGAATGAGAGAGGATCCATGCCAACAACGAAGACATTGACACTCAAGAATATGCGCACGAGATATTTGCGGATGAGATTGTGTGCTGTCTGTTTGATGGCTGTAACTGCAGTTTTTCTTATAAGCTAGGAAGATATATAAAGTATACGAGTCCATTGTTGGATATATAAACCGACTACAATAAGACGAGGATTATGATGCAACTAGTTTTTTATAACTAGAGACGCATTCTATGTAATACTTAAATAGCTAAGAGTAATGATTGAATAATTTCTCTTTGAAGAGAATTATCATCGGGTAAGATTATTTCAAGAATGAATGAGAGAGGATCCATGCCAACAACGTAGACATTGCCACTCGAGAATATACGCAAAAGAGATTTGCGGATGAAAATACTTGCCGTCGGTTTGATGGCTCAACCAAAAGTTTGTATTTTAACTTATGTGGCGATAAAGGTGTATGGTGCTGTTGTCACCTACGTTGAGCCAACTAGAATAAGAGGTGGTTTTAGGTTTTACTAGTTTAAGGCTAGAAAATCATTGCACGTAATACTTTAATGGCTAATCAATTTCAAGGATGTGAAATGTGTCTTTTTGTGGCATGTTCTGTATCTTTAGTGATATGTTTCCTCGACCAATGAAATTAACCAAAGAAATATTGTACAATGTATATGTTACCCAAGGGTTTTGTCTTGTATTTGTTCTTAATATGAGTTTTGCATAATTATGTCACGTATATTTGTGTTTGGGGCTTGTGTCGATATTTTGTGACGAGGGCGCCCTAATTTTTAAGTTATATTTCGGGACAGGGAACAAACTGTTTTGAGTTGAATTATCTACCGCTGAGGCATTTTCTATTTGTTACTTGGCGGACTTCTTATTACGAGTATGTAATATTCGGAATTGTGAACGAACGCCCTATATCCCTCAGCAATTAATTACAAAATATGTAAAACATATTTAACAACGGACAAACTGACTTTAATACCCTGCGTGACTAAGTAAGCCACGTTTTACGAGGTGAGGCCATATTTTTATATTTTGAATAACGAGCGAATTAATGTGTGCCCCACAATATGTAGCCACTTTTTTCGCTCATTTTCCATTCATTATCACTTGCATTCATCTCGGAACAACGTTCATTTGCATTCAGACAATATTTGCTAACATCGGTTTAGATTTCCGTATTAGGTATCTCGTTTCAATTTCTAGATTACCTACCCGTGAATTTTATCTTTTTACTATCCGTAACATTGCTTTTTTCAAAGGATTTTTGTTCCCGTAATCCTTTAAAACATTTTTGTCTATCCATCTATTGTTTTCATTTTATTAGTGAGGAATTGCATTTATGGTTTCAAGGTATGTTCTGCCCCATGTCCTGAAAACAAAAGCAGATAATCCAAAATAGTTATGCATCATCGTACAGTTTTCAGTCAACCTCTTTCAAGAATACCTGATTAATCACGTTATATCAAGATCGTTTCAATCAGCAGCACAGTGAAATTTGGGCGATTAAGTATTGTATAGTATTTTAAATAATTGAAATAAGACGGAGACTTTTCTTATAAATTTGAACCGGCTATCAACTGTTCCCTTTTCTAAATACCAAGAGGCAGCATGAGTTTCAAATGGTTAATTAAGCTAATAAATCACATCCATTGAATAATCCACGTTAGACTGTCAAACGTCTAGACTTTATTTGTCTATTTATATTCTGGCCCTTGATGGCCACCAACTCTCTTGCCAGTGGAAAAATTTCGACTGACATTTTTAGGGTAATAACCGAGCACATTTCATTCCGTCAACTGCCAAAATACCAAAGCACATTCATTTTGTTGAAAAGTGCCATAGTATTGGGTAATCTGAGAGGGTGGTAGCGCCGGAATTCGCTACTGCACAGTCACTTGTTTTGTATATTATATTTGTGCTCCGCGCAATAAACTCACTCTCGTGCTGTTTCTCATTGAGTCAAGTCGTTTTCTTCCTCTCCTCTCCACGACCTCAATATATTTCTCTAACCTGGTACAAAATAAAATGATTTAACGAATTTAGCGTAATTCAGAGATAAACACTCGCCTGCATATAAAGTTTTGTTTGCCTAAACCACGAGTCAAAATTCCCAAGATCTACATTTCTCAAGTAATACCCATTTGTTTTTAAGAAATTCTCTCAATTCATCCCATAACCTGAGTGGCCATCACAAAAAGCTAAAGGGCTTTGCCCGAGATTGTGATTTAAGCAACTCAAGATGCAGAACTGTACAGCACTAGTCGGTACTAAGTTGATTTCATTTCGCTGCTATGGAATAAAAAAGGGATATCACAATTTTATCAAGGTCGCGTTTTAGTGTTATCTTCCCCGACTTCAAATAGCTCTCCAGACTTATCTCTGTTCCGAAGCCTACCTGAAGTCTATGTGAATTCTAACTCAATCTAATTGATTGCTGGAACGATTACAATTAGAAAAATTTCCATCAAAAAACATTCTCGTCGGAGCAAATATACACCGAAGATGCGCTGTAACTCAAATAGGTACTCACACGATGAACCACGGCCGTCGATTCTCGTGCTCCGAAAACTTGTCTTCCTGCTGAACGCGCGCCTTGCAACTGCATTGCATCGAAGACAAAGAGAAATGGAAGCTCATGTGGCAACTGAAAACAATTAGAAGATTTATTAGTTAATAAAATACAACTTCACAACAGAGCAAACTAACAAATATTTTCCATCAAAAAAATGGAACAATTCCAGGAATAATACCCAAAAAACATTCATTACTCTGCTTAACATTCTTATTTCACGACGGCTTTACACTATGGTGGATTTATGGTTGGCTTTGAATTTCCAAACGCCTCAGCGCGGATAAGTTTCCAATGGGGAATTGGTCAATTGTGCCAAATTCCATCAACATCAATGTATGCCCTCCCTTTGCCTTCGTTCTATTGAACTGAAATTTTCCCGATAATCAGGTGGATTCCGGAAATATCCTTCAATAAAATTGGTAAATAGGATAGTTAGAATATCTCCTCGGGTAGGAAATTTAACGCTAGCCTTGCCTAATTCATCGCATCTTTGCCTTGGGTGTCTCATCGCAATCTAACTGACATCTGAAAATAATTTGCTTGCGGTAAAATTCCTGCCACCACTAAGTATCAGAAATTCTAACAAATTCTAAAACTAGGCAACTCGCGTGACAATACGGCACTCCACTTGGGGGCTGCATAAAATTTAATTCAAGTTTCATAATTTTTAAGACAATATGCAGTTAGTTTTAGTTTTCCTTAAACAAGGTGTGAGAGCGTCTTCGCAAGGATAAGACCTTTAGATTTCTAAAAGAAATAGTTTGTTGCCCAAATTTGCACTTATTTCGCAGCTGTGGCCATTCGGATGATTTTCGATAACGGAACTACTAAGGACTTAAAAAATTATAAAATTAAGCACCCATAATTAGGTGGATGGGATTGGCTATGGATGTGACATATGCAGCCATTTTCTTGTTTTATGTCTATGCGATGAATTAATATTTTCTGCCATGCAGAGGAGGCAATCATTACCTTCTTACGTATACATTTCTGTCCACTATGTACGCCTCAGCCGATCGGCCTTTACCTCTTAAGCATGATGGCGTATTGAAAATATCTACATCTACATAATACCCTGCAAGCCCTCTCAACTGTGTGTGGCAAGCCCTCTCAACTGTGTTAGTAGTCACCAAAAGGCATTACACTACGCATATAAAAATACAGCAAGTTATCACCGTCCCTGCCAATTGTGAAAGTTTATCGGATACTCAAGAGAACTACACACACTGCAAGTTTTTGTACAACAAAATTTAAAATGAAGCGACCATGATACCAGTAGGAAGAATACTAAGACAGAAGCATTAAGATAAAAGTCCAATATCATTAAAAAATTGAGAAAACTTTTCTTGAAATCAAAAGAATAACTTCGCATCGAATCAATTTCGCATACATTAAGTGGGTTCCCAATTTAGGTTGAATTTGAAGTTATTTTTCTCATTTTGAAGTAAATTAAGTGGGCAAGTTTGGATTTCATGGACCAATTTCAAAGTAAGCAAGCAAACTCCATAAACTCACGCCTAAGACAACCGAAACCTATTTGCATCTACCTTAACCGAAAGCGAGTTCATAAACAAAACGGGAACTCTCATTAAATATAAAGGCTAAGGTTACGAAAATGCTACGCCATCATCCGATTAACGTTAACCAGACTAAAGCGGGCCTATATGATTCCTTAATCTTCAACTGAGGTCATAAGCATCGATACGACGGTGAACGGGAAAGAAACTCAAGTTTGTAAGATCCGCCACGTTACCACCGTTCAGCCTTAATAATTAGAACTGACGCAGTAGCAGTTTTGCTAATGCACCAATAGTAGCTTCATTTACTTTATTAGGGTGCAGTGCAGTGCATGTGTAGTGATGACTCCCCCTACCACACACCCTTGAGGTGGCTTGCAAGGTATTACGCAGATTTAGACTTGAGGTAATTTGAGCGATCATCAATTCACCTAGAATTTGATGGATTTGACCTCATTTTAAAGAAAACACTAGCATCTTTCCAATGATATCAAAATATTAACCCCTTGCCGAATTACTTTTCGATCAATTTACCTACAAATATAAGCTGTTTTACATGGGATAGATTACGGCTGTGCGCTCCAGAGGGAGAAAATTGAAAAAATTAAGAACTTAACACCCAGATACCGTGAAAAAAAACTAACTGTGCGTATCATGGGGGATATAATGAAAGCGGAGTGCGACATGGTGACTAGCTCTCACCATTACTTTCTAAAAACCATCCTTGAAAATCAGGATCATCCTTATCTGGATATGGGAGAAATAAGTCAAAGGATTCCAAATTTGAATAAAAATGGGAACAGGTAGAACGTGAAATGTCTGGCTTTTGGGGATGACCTCACAATCCTCACGAACAACAGAACAGGCCAAACACGACAAAGAAAAACCATTCCAAATTGTACAAATAACTAGACTGATGAATTCATATAAAATACACAATACATACTGAGATTCATTAACTAGCAAAATACTCACTATAGTCACAAGGCACGGGTAAATTAGCTCAAGTCCAATATTTTAAGTGACTCGGAAAAATCATCCAATCATCAGGGATTCACTTAAGAGGCCAATCTGGAAAGAATCAGAAAACTACAAAAAGCATGCAAGCTGACATGGAATCATTAGACAAAGATATAATCATCCATAAAGGGGAAATTAAGACATTAGAATAAGGTCATTATCGGTCCGACATTTTTCCTGAGGATTCGAGAATCCTGTTTCCAATGCGTTTGCTTTTTATTGGTCCGTCAATTAGTGATGTTTCAACTGCGTATAGTGGTTCCGGAAGCAGTCAGACCAACGCTAATTGGTTAGAAAATATTAATAAATAGACAAACAGGAACAGAAGATCAGAAAAATAATTTGCGGACCGATAAACTGAGAAGGGGTCTGAATGAAGGGATCATCATCAAAAGTATACAAATTAATGGAAAATATCACATATACGTTCAAGAAAAGATTAATTAAATTTGACGGGCACCTACTCAGGATTGAAAAGAATATAGAAGTGGAGCGAAGAAGGTTGAGGGATGTGGGTCGAGGTAGAAGAAAGTGCGTCGAGGTGAAGGGAGGAAGGTCGAGGTGAGGTAGGGTTGGGTAAGGTAAAGCAATGTGGAGTTCAGTGGTGTACGGTGAGATAAGGAGGGGTACGGAGGAGTTAGGACGTGGTATGTATATGTATGTGAGTATAACGTGGGATGAATTTCAGGCGACATTTGTCGTGGTCGGCGACACAGGCATTGTTTCTCGACATGAGCCATGGTCGGACGTGGTCGAGCAAAGCTTGGCAAGGTCGCGCGACGAATGCCCTGGTTGGAGACATGGACCCTAGTCGGCTACATTGCAAGTAGTCGGTGCTGCAACCGTATCACTTTGAGTTCTGCATTGGTTCTCCAAGGTGATTAGAAGGTAAGGTGGCCTCAAGCGCTGGCGAGCAAAAGCTGTGACGTCACGACCGACAGTTGCGGATTGCAGTCGTGAGACGAAGGGGTAAGAAGCGAGTTGAAGCTGTAATTTACTCGTATATTTTAACTCACAGGCGATTAAAAAGCAATTTGTTTTTCTCAAGTGATTTTGACGATGCGTTGCACCGTGGCAACACGTTACAACAGCTCGGAGAAAGCGAAAAAGACTGGAATACAAATGTCATTCCATAGGTAAGTAAACGTGGTCTTCCTTGTTTTGTTGTATCATCCATATCATATACTTTCCTTAAAATCATGTAAATCCCATGGCGAGGGACAGATTAACATCGTCAGTTTTACGTATTTAACCTCCAGTTTAACTCAATGGGTGCTGCGAAAGCTAATTACAACTCCTTTGACGAGACACTAAATTAGCAATGTCTCTGCTGATAAAGTTACTAGGGACTGTATGTTGCATTAATAGTTCATGTTTGTTGTATTATTTTCTTGTCTAGTTTTACGAAGAATCCTAATATTAGGAAGGTATGGATATTGAAATGCAAGTCCATGGTTCACAGATTTTCCTCTTTTGATATACTGTTTCCTGACGTAAACATTGATTTCCCATTGAAGATCTTTCAATTTCCCATCTAATACCTCGGAAAATATTGGCATTGAGGGTAAAATGATTAAGATTTTCCTTAACCGGAGTTAGAAGTCGCAACGAAAAAACTACGAATCTGAAAGAGTGGGCGTGGGAAACTCCATAAATTGGTTAAGCTTTCGTGGAAAGACCAAATAATATTGAACTTGCAACATTACTTATTAATGCCTTGGTCTCTTTTTAGCTGGAAATTGATTCACAGGCATTGACAACGTTCTCTGATAAAAGGCAGTCATTTTAATTTTTTTTATAATTTGCGTGGGATTACGATGTTGTTTTATACTAATAAATACAAACTTAATAGATAGCGATTATATATTCACTATAATACGCATTCCAGAATGACTACAGTAAAAGTAACCGATGTTTGATGATTCAAAATTATTATAGCATTGAGAGGTATAAAAAAATCCAATTTATTCCATGAATATCTCATGAATTTTTGTGGATGGTTTCATACAATCTCGATTTTCCTCAATACCTTAGGATTATCTGGGAAATAAGTCAATAATCGGATGAATTAGAATAAATATTTCTTTGCTAAATGTGTTCTAAGCCTCAATTTTACTAATTTATTCCGCGTCATTAGAGTTAACGACAGTTATAAGTAGCAAACTTCGTAAGATACACTAGAAGCCCTATGCTGCAGCTCTACGAGGTGTCGGCCGTGACGTCATCGGCTAGGAGCAGCCGACGAAATGAGGCAACCTTTCCTTCTACTCACCTTGTAGTTTCTCGACATGAGCCGACACTGTTGGCGTGGTCGGAAAACATTGGCATAATCAAACGGCAACGGCGTAGTCTAAGACTCTGCGTGTTTCTGTCGACGGTGGCAAGTGGTCAACCAACTCAGGCGTGGAAAAGGGTAAGGTGAAGTGTCAGATGAGGCAATGTGGGTTGAGGTTGTATGAGGTGGAAGGGCGTGGGTCGAGATGAGACCAGTTGTGTCGTGGTGGGAGAAGTGGAGCGAGGATGGCAACATGGGGGCGAGGTGGGACAAGTGTGGGCAAGCTAGGAGAAATAGGGCTTGGTCGGGCAAGGCGTCGATGAGGGCGCTGGGCCCAGTCAGGAGACGTTCAACATACATTCAACATATTTCGTACAACATACATGGAAATAAAGATATTCCATATTTTTTCCACCTTGAATATTATAGGTACTTTTAACATGCCCATGCTTTAATATTAAAACAGCTGGCATATTGGGTGAAGCATGGATACACATTCTACATCTACATCCACGATTTACCGTGCA
This sequence comes from Pyrrhosoma nymphula, assembly GCA_963573305.1. Lineage (NCBI taxonomy): Eukaryota > Metazoa > Arthropoda > Insecta > Odonata > Coenagrionidae > Pyrrhosoma > Pyrrhosoma nymphula. The sequence goes on along the minus strand of OY754337.1, from coordinate 43,964,985 downwards.
AGCCACCACTAGGGTGTGTGGCATTCTATTCCCCTTTCACCATTATTTCGTAAAACATACATGGAAATGAAGATATTTCATACTTTTTCCACCTTTAATATTATAGGTACTTTTAACATAACTATGCCTTGATAATAAAACAGATGGCATACTTTGGTGAAGCACGGATACACATTCTCTTCCCCTTTCGCCATTATTTCGTACAATCTACATGGAAATGAAGATATTCCATCCTTTTTCCACATTTAATATTATAGGTACTTCTAACATAACTATGCCTTAATAATAAAACAGATGGCATACTTGGGTGAAGCACGGATACACATTCACTTCCCCTTTCGCCATTATTTCGTAAAACATCAATGAAAATGAAGATATTCCATCCTTTTTCCACATTTAATATTATAGGTACTATTAACATAACTATGCCTTAATAATAAAACAGCTGGGATACTTTGGTGAAGCACGGATACACATTCTCTTCCCCTTCCGCCATTATTTCGTACAATCTACATGGAAATGAAGATATTCCATCTTTTTTCCACCTTTAATATTATAGGTACTTTTAAAATAACTATGACTTAATAATAAAACAGATGGCATACTTTGGTGAAGCACGGATACACATTCTCTTCCCCTTTCGCCATTATTTCGTACAATCTACATGGAAATGAAGATATTCCATCTTTTTTCCACCTTTAATATTATAGGTACATTTATCATAACTATGCCTTAATAATAAAACAGATGGCATACTTTGGTGAAGCACGGATACACATTCTCTTCCCCTTTCGCCATTATTTCGTACAATCTACATGGAAATGAAGATATTCCATACTTTTTCCACCTTTTATATTATAGGTTATTTTAACATGCCCATGCCTTAATAATAAACAAAGATGGCATAATTGGGTGAAGCACTGATACATATTCTCTTCCCCTTTCGCCACTATTTCGTAAAACATACATGGAAATGAAGATATTCCATCCTTTTTCCACCTTTAATATTATAGGTACTTTTAACATAACTATGCCTTAATAATAAAATATTTGGCATACTTTGGTGAAGCACGGATACACATTCTCTTCCCCTTACGCCATTATTTCGTACAACATACATGGAAATCAAGATATTCCATCTTTTTTACACCGTGAATATCATAGGTACTTTTAACATGCCCATGCAATAATAATAAAAACAGCTCGTGTAACTGGGGAAGCACAATGTCAGTATTCACATCTTCATGCCGTCAGGCTATTTTTTTATACAATATACGTACATGGATTCCATCGGCATTCCATCCTTCTTCCGCTTTGAAGATTATAAGTACTTTTAACACGCCCTTGCCCGCATTAAATGGGTTTGCTAAGTTGTGACCGATCTTCCAGGGGTCAATTCAGCAGCATAATTCTGAAAGGCAAAATACGGAATTATTATGAAACTTGCGATTCAGCAAGCAAGGGGTCATTCCAATTTTACGTAATACGTTTTAGGAAGAAGGGGGTAGGTTATTATTATCCACATTGTTTTTATAGTGGGGTAATGGGACCCACATAGTTGTATATATTTATGTAATAATTTGGCCACTCAGTGTGTCACTAAATAGGTTGGTAGGTAGGTAGGTAAAATCATTCACACCAACGCCATAACTTTAATGGGGTAGGAGTAATTAAAAAGATGTCAGTTGACGTGATATACCCGGGAATCACCGTAACTTTAGTAATGGATAAATTGCCACAGGAAAAAATGCACATACTGACTTTAGTTGCAAAATACATATACTGACGGTCCCTCTCCATTGTGAGCATATTAATAATGTAGTGCATGCTTGTGAGGCTTCGCCTCGTGACAAGCATTAGCGATTTATGCTAATGCATAATTTTTCGTAGTTACTAACTTTAGGGTATAGTGTAATGCATGTTGGTGACTACTCATCCCCTGCCACACACCCCTGAGGCGGCTTGAAGGGTACTCTGATGCAGGGTAGTAGTGATGGCTTGCAGGGTATTGTAGGGTGTGTGGCACGGAGTGATTCCACAGCCACACCCCGTATGCAGCGCTCGTCCCAGCACAAATCGGAACCTCGCACGTTCTCTCCCGACCGCTAGGCGCAGACCAAAAAGCAGTCAGGTGAACAGTGCGCAGCCAAACCAGAAACTGGGAGATTGCTACGTAAATTAACATGCAGTACAATCCTAAACACACATCTAGCGATTAATACTACTAATACTCTAAATTTATGAATGCTACGAGATACTACTTTATGCAGAGAAAAAAATGAAATAATGCAGGACAAATCAAGCGGTGTGAAGTGTTAGTAATGGTGCTATGTTATTAAACACCAGTGAAAATTCTACTCTACCTAATAAGGATGGGATTTCCATATGATTGATCTATTATAACTATTATGATCCCTTATTGTACGTGGAAAAAATTACATTTTAAATCTATCGATTCTGCAGTCAATTTCCTTTATCTTATTCCGGTGTTCGCTTCTACTGCAGTACGTTGGCTTCCACAAAATATGTTGAACGTCCGACAAAACATTGTTTGCTTCGAACTTGCGCAAAAGATTTAACCTGTATTTCTCCCTTCGATAAGTTAGAGATTCCCACCCCAAGTCCTTCAAGAATTCGTTAACACGGCTAAATTTATCGTAACAACTTTTTCACAAATCTTTCTGCTCTCCCTTCAATTCGATCTATATAAGAGATTAGCCCTACTTCGTACGGGTACCATATGCTAGCGGCAAACTCCAAGTGAGGTCTCACGAGTGAAAAATAACATCGCTCTTTAACCTTATCGTCGCATTTCCCAAATATTCTTTTAATAAATTCCAATTTGCGACTAGTGTTACCGCAGATTTCTCGGACGTGTTTCCCCCAAGACAGGTCCTGAGTAAGGTCACACTTAAATATGTAACTGGCTCTACTGGCTTAAAAATTTGATAAGTTGGTTTGATTAATTGTGTACGTTTCGTTAACAGCTGCCAATGAGACTTTTAACAAGGTTTATCGTTAGATAGTGTAGCTCTTAGTAATTCTTGGAGAAAACTTTCGGGGGTCATTATCGATGCATGTTATTTTTTTTCGGGTGTACCCCGCGCACTATGACCAGGTGTGGGACTCCGGACGCAGACAACCTGGCACCCAAGAGAGCATTCCTTCCTTACGTCCGGGGCGTAACGGATAGAATAGGAAACATCCTCCGCGAACATGAAATCAAAGCTGTGTTCAAGCCATACTTAAAAATTAGAAACTGCCTGAGGAGTGTGAAGGACGCAACACCATTGCAAGTGGAAGGAGTGTATGAGATGCCATGCCAAACTTGCAAGAAGAAATATATCGGCGAAACCGGACGCTCCGTCAAAACCCGCTTAGAAGAACACGAGCGGGCTATTCGACTGAAACAACCCTTAAAATCAGCAGTAGCGGAATATTCAGCCTCGGAACACGCGATTGACCTCAAACAAACAAAGATAATCGCCAAAGTGAAAAACTTCAAGCCCCGGCTGATCCGCGAAGCTTTGGAAATAAGAAAATGCCAACAAAATGTCAATAGGGACTGTGGCCTCCAACTCAGCCACACGTGGGACCCTGCTTTAAACCGAAATAAAAATGCAATGACTACTCCTTCCACTCCTCCCCTTCCCATCCTTTGCCCTCCTTCAAACCCCTATATAAACTCCACCAACTGGACAGATACCTCATTCCCTTTGATAAAGTGGCCAGCAACGGCCACGAAACGTCGGGTATCACACCTGGTCATAGTGCGCGAGGTACACCCGAAAAAAACAAACATACTCTTAGTAGTATTAGTTCTCCCTAATACTTGTATCCTTATCTGCTACCTAGTACTTACAGCATGCCGTGTATGTTTTCTCTAAAACTCATCAATCTCTGTCTGTTAATGCCGTTGCAATATACATAAATAAAAATTGTCCCTCTAACATTGGTAGCATATCTATAGTGCAGTGCATGATTGTGAGGCGTCGCGTCGCCTCGTGACAAGAATTAGCGATTTATTCTATCATTAGTCGTAGATACACTAACTTTAGGGTATAGTGTATTGCATGTTGGTGACTACTCACCCCCTGCCATACACCCTTGAGGTGGCTTGCAGGGTATTCTGTAGATTTAGATGTAGCCGCAAGGAAAATGTAAAATTTTCTTACAGCTTTTTTGTATTTTTGATTTTCGTTTTCATCTATTCATTCGTTTTGCGCATTCACAGCTTCTTCGCGTGGTCATCAAAAAGCTGACGCCATGATTGAAAGGTGCATTGGACATACGTTTTTATTCACGTTTATTAAGGGAATCTTGCCATGGAGATTCTCAGTTGGGTATCGTAGGTTATACTACATCCTATGCTAAATCCTTCCATATGTTTTAAGCAGTATTTACTGGCAGCTCTCTACATGATTACTAAAGAAGATTACTTCTTCACTTTTTGAAAATAGAGAGAGAACAGAGGTGGATATCGGGTGAATCTCAATACCTTGCCAGAGTGCAATAGAAGGAGCGAATCCTAGAGGGGAGGAAAGAGGAAGAATACGGAGGAAAGCTCGGGGAAAACTAAAGAGTTGAATAGAACGTTTAAAATGCATACACAGTTATCTAATATGCCTTCGTTCTGGTCGCCAGCGCGAATAACGCCCGGGGCAGGCAAGCCGCTGGTAATACGTCACATACTTGGATGATGAGTCGATCGCCTTATCGTGTTAGAACTTCCCTCGTCTTGGCCGAGACCCAAGAGTAATGTACTATCGCTTTCAAAAGTCGGTCCACGCGGTGAGCGCGGTCAACTTCGCATTTCGCTGAATTCGAACTTCGGGTATTGCGTATGCATTCAGCGACTACTAAGGGCCAACTTGACTCATTTCCACTCAACTATGGAGACCCTCGTATGACCTTCTCCCGCTATCGCTGACCAGCCAACTCCCCCAACTCCAAGTGGTAGGCAACGGTAGGCGGTGAATGCAAAAGGGTAAGGCGTTTAGGTGTTTTTTCACTCTTTCGAGTATCGGGCTTAATTGTATTCTTGATAAATCGAGGAAATAGATCGACGAACCGACCACCACAAAGAAATTTTTTGAGGATAATTCTCGACTTTGCGTTTTACCCTGATCAGCTAACTACCTGGACCTTTCTCCTATTGAGAATTCGTAGGGTAACATTGTGAATGAGTGACATTACGACGGAGAAAAAACCGAGTAAAACTTTATAAGTCTACATACGGGATCTTTGGAATTCTTTAAGCCAACGTCCCAGTGTAATAGAACATCAGGTTGGGTCTATGCAGTCACGATTACGATCTGCAACTAAAAATAATGGCGATATTACAAAGTATTAAAGTTTTTCTCTGATGAATGAACATTTTGTTTTAGATTTCTGTTACCATACGTAATATACTGAAAATGACTAACCCAAATTACCTAGTACACTTTTCTTCCTAACTTCATCAAATCTTGACTCATTCCCATTAATTTTCGCTGCAAAATGACCGTCAACTTTAAGTTTAAGCCACAACTTCTATTTCGTTCGAATCTATTCTAAATAACGAGAAAATTTTTCATGTTGCTTATTTGAAAATCTTATCTTTTATAAATGAGCAGTTTTTCATCGTAGGCATTTTTAAATGGAGTGCATGTCTTCTCTGAGAGCGAGAAATCAATTAAGTTATATCTCCACTGAAGGAAAACTCATTCAAAAATGACTGCATTCATTTCTGATAAATTAAAATACATTTTTTGTAGCTTCATTCGCCATAGTTTTGCATTTATTTTATCCTACTTAGGGTTTTATCCTTTTTTAGGTAATATCGTAAAGTATAATTTTCAGTAATGATTTTTGTTGGATGAAAAAGGCATGACTTCGCTTTGCGTATTTAGAAATCAGTTTCGAGCGGCGTTACACCGAAGGCATGTTTCAATGTTAATTTTGGTCTATAGTCTGTAATTCGTCTAACATTGTTTTTATTGATCTGTTAATTGCACTGCGACTGTGTTTAGGAAGTTAATACAAAACAAAAAGATTCATTCACTGCAAGTATATCCATCACTCAGCTCTCCGTTCCTGAACGAACCTCTAATTTCTAGAAGCTATGTTCACTATAGTGGCAATATATTATGGAGATGTTGTAAAGCTCCACTGACCTCTCTGACTATGGAATCTATCAGTCACGGAATGGGGGATGCTAGCTAAAGAAATTGTTGTGAAATCCAAGGTATCAAACACACGACGTAATTTTAATTAGGTAGCTATTTTTATGCTCCTTTGGACGAGATTGTTTTACTGCACAGCGCACAACCTACACTTTCACGCGCACTGACGAAAAATGAGCTGCTGGGGAGATATCAGGGACTCTAAACTGTTTAAATCTGTCAATCCTTTAGCATTAACAGATTGGTTTGATAAATCAATATATCCAATCGCAAGGCAATCAATTAATAAATTCAGTTTGAATACATTCTCGTAAAAGCAATGCCATACTGTGAAAAACATTGTGTGCCTCATTGTGAGAGTACTTAAAAGCTCTATGCCAAATTCAGTGCACTTGACTTCGGTCACAAAAAAGTTGTGATATTTTCGTGGCACAAATAATAGGCTTAGAGTTAACGTTTCCAGGCTTGGATTGTTTCCTTTCATTATGTCCAGATTATTTTCAATAATTAATTAAGTAGAGACCGATCACTAGTCATTACTTTGAGGGAAATTCGGAGTGATTATTGAATAAATCTCAACTCCCGATTGCAAGAGAATGATCGGACTCCCATCAGTAACTCATCCCAGGTGAATACTCGGCGTTAATTTTTCCCTTATTGGTGTTTATGAAATTCTCAACGGTCTGTGTATCCAAGCAATATATTTTGCTACGGTTCAAAAATGGAAAATCGTTGCATCATTAATTAATGTGTGTGCTGGAGGCTTTCCAAAACCTCCAAATTTTCGTTCCGATACACTAAGTAATGATTTAAGGTTTGAGGCTATATCAGTTGTTTTGTTCTTAAACTTTACTCAAAGGTGTCGTTTTAATTTACTGTGCAATATCGATTTAATTTTACTTTGCAATTATGGAAATAGTTGCACATTTATCATCACCAAGTGTGTTTCACTAATATAGATCTTTGCCGTAATATCCCCTTTCCCATCGTTGAGTCATATTCCATCTATAGCACCTTAGGCAACACCACGTTTTATTTGTGTTGTCTCTCGTATATCTCCTATCGACTTTTCGTCTATTTTTCTCTCCATCCTACTTGAAAACAGCGAAATTCCTATTCAAAAACAATTCTTTAAATCCTCTGTAACACCAATCTCCATACATTAATTTATCCTTTACTGAATGACGTAGTTATACTTCGCGGAAAGGTAACCCGTTTCCCCAGCTCAGAATTTTCCTCCTTTTCCTTCATTTTGGACTGTTATCTTTATATATATAAAAGTCAATGTATGTATGTATGTATGTATGTATGTATGTATGTATGTATGTATGTATGTATGTATGTATGTATGTATGTATGTATGTATGTTCCACATCTCCTAAACCACAGGACCGATTTTGATGAAATTTGGAACACATGTTTGTTACTGGTAGACAACAAACACTGTAGGGTTCAATTAACCGAAACCCTATTTTTTCAGGGTTAAGGGTGTGATCCTTACTAATATGTATAAAAATGTAATGGTCTCTTTCTGTCTGTTGCTCCATCACGCAAAAACTACTGGACCGATTGAGCTGAAAGTTGGCGTGTAGATAGAATAAATATCTGGTTGTATCATATGCTATATTAAAAAGATCTAAGGGCCCCCAAAGGCCCCCGAAGGTCCCCCCTGGTGGTCCATGCTATGCATTGTGTTCGGTGCAGTGGTTTCATTTTTTGCTTTTTAAAAGTACATTCACTCAAGATATAGGGCTGGAATTTTTTTAATCGGATGGCTGAATCAATATAATTTCTAATTTTATCAATCGATTTTCTTCTACGCTCCGTATTTGTCTGAAATTCATGTTTTAGGTTGAAAAATCTTACATTTTCCCTGAAATCAACAATAACATATTTCCTTGACAACCAGATATTTCATTTTCATAGAATATTCACGCCTCTAGCATTTTAATATCACGCTTTCCTGCAGGCCCATGATAGTACGTAGAAACAAAATCCGTATAAGAAGATCCTGGAGTCCCAAGGCCCCCATGATAGATTGCTTCGGGGGGTAATCGTTAAATTCAATGCATATTTAACAAGTATACTCTTCAACGTCTACTCTCAAAGCAGCTCTCAAAGGGGCATATATATGGGAGAACACTTACGTAGTAAACGTTACACATAAAGGAATTAATAGACTACACACTTAAAAGAATATATACGTGCAGCGAATATCAATGGTAATAATGCCTCTGTCGCTACAACAAACACGGCGTTGTTTATTATCGTTTAGTACTCAGGTGTATTACACATAGTGAAACCGTTCTCCTCTCAGTACATTCGCGAACTGTTTTTAGACCAATTCTCACATCAGTAACGTCACGAATTATTTGTACGTTTAAAAGTGTTAATGTGCAGTTGACTTAGGTACATTCACTCAATCATCGAGTTGCCTATTCTAGACTCTCACTTGCCGCTATGTTTCCGTTCCTTGGACTTAAAAATATATCCATCAACATGCCTAATAGAAAAAAGAGTAACCTTTCGAAAAAATCTTTTAAGACAAAATGAATGTCTTATTTGCGAGAAAATGAACCCTTGAAAGACAAACGACAAAGGTTAGATTTGGATGGTCAAAAACATGCCCAGCAGCGATCTCATGAGATTCTCCCCGTGGTGTTTCTCGGGTTACGCTAAGATCCGCACAAATTTCATCCTTACCCAACATACAGACGGGTAACCAGCTCTAAATGTGGTTCAAATACAGACCCATCTGTTTCAAACCTTCAATCTGCTTTAAGATGGCGGAAATTATAAAGACGTCACTACATGCTTCTTATCCGAAATAAGAACGGAATTTCTGCGCAATTAACGACATCTGTGCATGAAAATCGACAAGTGCACTAAGAATCACCATAAATGTTTTATTTAGCAATCGAAACCAATGATTATGGCTATGCCGAAGGCGCAGTCCCATTGATGGAGGATTCATAGGTCAAATAAACATGGCTTCTGCTGCCATTACTCCTCTTGACGTGTCAACCGCTGGATTGTACTCTACTCTCCAATCCTGATTAAGATAATCAACGCACATATCAACGTTGAATAGTTGAATTAAGTCATGGAATGCAAATATATGTATGTACACAAGGGAAGCGATCAAGCTGTTAATCACTCAGAAGACGGCTCAAGAGGACCGGAGGGACGAGGTGACAATCTATCAACCGTTGCTATTTAAGTAGTAATGAGCCTGCGAGGCCGATTTTCGGGTTTTCCGTGCATGAAAGTGAACCAATAGTCACTCATCTCTCCGTGAACCTGGGAAACTGTCAATGTGTCTACTACAACGAACACAACATACAAGATAGGTTACGAACTCCTCAAATGACCACGCATACTGTTTTTCTTCGGGCTTTGTGGTTTTATTATACAAAAAAAAGTTTAATGTTTTTCACACCCGTTGAATTTCAACGGGTATCTTCCGCTCGTAGTTAATAAATGTTAGAATACTCATCACCAGAAATGCGTTTCGCATCCCGATCTCTTTCCTTAACGCATACTGGTCTTCACCGAGGAAGTCTTCCGCCCTTTCCCCGATTTCATTTTAACAGCTATATCAGCTATTTTTATTACGTGCGAAATAAATATATCCCCTTTGCGCAGGACTAATGATTCTTGCCATGACGACCCATGTCATGAGGAGAGTACGGGAAATTATCGCCTTCTTTCTCCCACAAGAAATACCGGTCGAAGTCCTCCCACAAGTAAGTCTCAGCCGAAAACACTTCACGGGTTCTTCGGCTGGCGAATTCTTATGGGAGTGGGGGTTGGGATTGTTTTGGCTATCCGTTGTCGGAGGGAGAAGGGCACGCGAGGTCTCTTAGCGAGTAAAAAACAAACCCAAGGTGTGTCTGTCGTAGCAGTAAAATTGGCCCCCAGAAGTCATGGAACGCGTATGCAATACGTGAAGCTCGATTTCAACAGAAAACGGAGATGGTCGCGCTCACCGTGTGGACCGACTTTTGAAAGTGATACTACCGACAGAAGGGAAGCCGATTTTCCCTCAGAGCGACTGTGGCGGCGCTCCGTCTGTTGGGAAACTTTTCCCCCATAGCACACACAAATTTCGAAGACCGTCGCTCGTCTGTCACTATGGAAAATACAGAGAAGTGTATATCTAAACTCCCACCACTTGATGACACGTTCCTATCGAGGAAATGAAACTAATAATGAATGTCAAATATTTAAAGTGATTTATCTACAACAATTGTAAAAAGGGAAGTAATCGGGATTAAAAAAAAGTTCTTTTAATTTACCAAGTTGTAATGAACCAGAGTTGGATTCTAAATGTACATAGAATATTTTATCGATAATAGTGCTTTTTCATCCTGAAAATCCTAATGATAGCTCATAAATCCATAAAACCGTATTTCTAAGGCTTTATAACTAATACAAGCTTAGATTGGGCAAAATTCTCACGAATATACCAGCGACTTTATCAAAATATTTGCGAGTTTTTTATAATGAAGAGTACTTTTCCGGGCTTTAGATGTGAGCTATGGGAATCAATGAGCAATATATTACCATTCGCCAGAACATTGCGTTTATTGTCAATGCCAAATTAAAGAAGGGCTGCTTAATGGTCATTGATTCCGCAATCACTAGCTATGCGACATTTCATGAACTACATCTACATAATACCCTGCTATCCACCACAAGGGGTTGTCGCAGTTATAACCAACATGCACTGCAAATAGAAACAAAAAAACGTTAATGAAATCATTTAACCTACGACGATTTCTGCATTAGAAAAAACCTGCAAAACCTAAGCTGTTCGTAAAATAATTATGAAACATTTGTTACTTTTGTTCAAATATTAATCAGTAGTCACACGTAGGAAATGTGGACTTGGCTTAAAAAAACATGTTGGGAATTTATCTGTACGAAAAATTATCTCTAACATAGGTGAATTATCTAGAAATTACCAAAAATTAATTTTCAAGGGGCGCGGTAAATTACGAAAAATGCCATGGTAATTTACGAAAAGTACCACGGTAATTTTTTCTCTCAAAAGTTATTATTATTTTTTTATAATTATAAACAGTCATCTTTCCTCCCAAAATGCACTGGGCAAAATCCCAGGATTCCCAGTATGCACCGCGCGCAGAGACTCGTGCCCTCGTGCTCCATGACTGTCTGTGACGCCATTACCGCCAGAGAATAGTACCGCTATTACGCTTTAGTCGCAGCAATCCATTTGTTCCTGCCTGGTCGTTTGTTTACAATATTTAGCATTTCGTCGAAGATGGCGGAACTTTCGTACAAATCATGGTACGCCACTGTGAAGTTCAAGGACGGGAAAGTAGAAGATGTGTCAGTTCTGGACATACGTAACGTGGATGCTAACCGAGGGTGTGAAATAACCCCATTTTAGCCAAAAAGTTGTACCGATTTCTAAGTCGGACAGTGGTACAGCGTAAGAACGGCTACGGACAGTGCGGACGGCCGAAAGCATTCGTAGGTACTACGCAAGAATTGGAGGGATAGCAGTTAGGTACATAACGTTATCCATTGGCTACTTCGTCCCCCCGCTCCTATCCTGTGTGCAGTGAGTGGTTTTCTTAATGTGGAAGCCGATTCTTTTACACGAGGCACGAAATTGCTCAACTTCAAACTGCATGTTATTCTCAATCGGGCGTTCAACCATTTTCAAATTAGAGCATGGGCTATTTTGCCATCTCGCATCTCGCGTTCATGCATTCGCGTATGCGTTCTTGCAATTCACGCTCACTATATACTTTAATATTTCTATGCATGTTAACTTAGAGGTAAAACTTATATCCATTTTATTGTTGGTTTAAGAAATAGGTATTAAACTATTAAAATAAACATTGTCCGAGAGGTGGTGTTAAAATTAATGTGAATTTTGTTTTGAGTGCGGCAAATGTTGTTTTGGATTTATGTCGCTCTTCTTTTGTCTGGGCTTGGAGTTTTTGGCGAACAGTTTTCATGGCGGTTGTGAGAATAAAATGAAGGCGTTATGAGTTCGTACTAAGATGAAGGTAAAATATTGTGTTTTATTTTCGCTGTTGCCTTCGAAGACCCACGCATCGAGAGGATAAATTCCGTATACTGATGAGACATTGACGATGTGAATCAGTAGACCGGTAACAGTTGATACAGTTAATGCGGTTGTGAGTGTCGTTCGAATACAGTTCGACCAGCATGTGTTACTGTGTGCAGAATGTGATTTTATTTGTTGCTAGTGAACTAGGGGTTTGCATAACAACAATTAAGGACTGGCGAAAGAACAGGAAACATTTTGAAAGCCATTCTATGACAATTGATGATGAGAACGGACTGAAAAATCAAAATATTTTGAAGAAGCCAAAATATGAGATTCTAGGCAGTGCTTTGTGGGTATGGTTTGAGCAGGAGAGAAATATACTAATTTTGTATAATAAATTGGGAGGAGACAATGACAAGAAAAAAATCACAGCAAGTGAAGGCTGGCTGCATCGCTGGGAAAAACGACACTGGATTCTGAATGTAATCAATTCCGGCTAAAAGCTGTCTGCTGATGAAGTAGCTTCTAGTGATTTTATTCCGAGATTCAAAAAAATAATTAAAGAACATAATTTGTGTACACCAATGACCAAGTGTACAACATTGATGAATCCGGATTGAACTGCAAGATGCTCTTAATAAGAACTTAGAACATGCAATTTTCCACAGATAAAAATTTATTCGACCCGGGTTTCGATTCACAGTTCATCGAAACCCGGGTCGAATGAATTTTTATCTGTGGAAAATTGCATGTTCTAAGTTCTTATTATGTTCAATTCCCACAGCATCTCGCCTGATACCTCCCTTTTTGTGCAAGATGCTCCTTACAAGAACTCCAGCTGCACAAAATGAGTCTGTACAAGGTACGTAACTCGACAAAGAAGGAATTATAATCGCTCTCTGCAGTAATGCTAACGGCAGTCACAAAATGCCATTGTTTGTTATCGGAATGGCAAAAAAACCTAGGGCGTTTAAAAATATTAAAATTGCATCTTTACTAGTTTTTTACCGAAACCAAAAATCAGCATGGATGGATGCAGCCATTTTCAAGGAATGGTTTTATGATCAATTTGTCCCTGCCGTTTCAAAATCCAAAAAGAAAAAACTCCCTAAACGTTCAATAATGTTACTAGACAATGCAACATCTCATCCATCTGAAGAAGAACTAAAAAAGGGTGAAATACAAGCTTTATTTCTTGCTGCAAACTTCTTTAATCCAACCAATGGACCAGGGGGTGATTGAATAGCTCGAGAGACGATATCGTTGAAAATGCATTGGATCAATTTTAGAAAAGACAGAAGAAGGCAGAAGCTTGTTTGAGGCAATGAAAACGATAAATATAAAAGATTTTATCAATACAGTTTCCGAAAATAAATAATTGGCAGGAAGGAAGATGGAAGTGAACGATTCGTCCTGCGCACAGAAGATGATCTCATCAATCTTCAATAGCACAGGCCAAATTGTTCAACTGGAGTGGGACCCGTAAATAGTGCTTTGATTGCTTCAAGTGATACTAAAGGTATCTTACTGCAAAGTGATTCTCAATGTTCTAAATTAAAATCCTGTTCAACATATTTTATTAATAATAGATCTTACGATCATGTAAAACTATGTCTTGTAAACTGTCAGTCCTTAACTCACCATATTGATGAATTTCGTTTTAATTTCCTTGGAGAGACATTTGACATTATATGCATGACCGAAACGTGGCTGAAACCTGCAATCCCAGATGATATGGTGTACTTGGCCGATTACAACCTAGCGCGTCAAGACAGGATCGGGAAAAAAGGTGGTGGTGTAGGGGCCTTCATTCACCATAAACTGAACTATTGTGTATTGAGTACTTCCCCCTCAGAGTATTGTTCTAAGCCTGAATTTATAATTCTAGAAGTCTTTGGAATAAACACTGCGAAACTTCTACTTGCTATAGTTTATCGCCCACCAAAAACTGGTCTCACAAATGAATTTGTGAACTCATTCTTAAGTTATTATCCTACATACAAAAATACAATAATTGTTGGTGATTTTAATGCTGATATGCTCTCTGTGAGTTCAAATAGCAATCATCTGAGAGATTTTATACATCTTAATAACCTACATTTGGTCTCAAACCAAGCCACTCACCACACTTTAAATAGTCATACCTGCCTCGACCTCTGCATTGTGGATGACTCAGACAAAGCAATCTCCTTTTCACAAACTCCTGTCCCATTTTTATCTGCCCATGACCAAATATCCGTTTCTTATAAATTCGTATTCCGGTCACCAAAACGTCCTCCCTTTACTTTTCGCGATTTTAAAAAATTGAACGAAGAAAGATTCCTTGATGACCTCTCGTCCGCTGACTGGACGAAAATGTGTCAGTCAAACGACATCGACTTCAAACTAAAAATATTCAACGAAAATATCCTAAATTGCTTTAACCTCCATGTTCCTGTGATTACATGTCAACCTAAGCGCCCAACCACTCCCTGGCTGACCAAGGACATCTATAAAAAAATGAGGGAACGAAATCGTATTCGACGTGCTTTCATTCGTACCAACAACCCAAATGTTTATGCTCAATTTACCAAGTTAAGGAATCAGACGAAACGCTTGATCAATGACTCTAAACGAAAATACTTTGCAAGCGCTCTCTCGGGTATTAAAGATTCTAAGCGTTCATGGAAGGAACTAAGGAATTTAGGTATGGTGCGTCATCGACAAAATTCTCTAGCACAAAATATTACCGTCAACCAAATCAATCTTTACTTCTCTACTGTCTCCCAAGCAGGTCCAAGCAGTACCTCTTCTCTTCCTACTTCAGTCACCACATCTAATACTGTCGTTCCTTTCAGCGACTCAAATTTCTATTTCGAAATTATCAATACCGATACCCTCAATAAATTTATTTTCCGTCCCAAATCTAACTCCACCGGGATAGACGAAATATCATACAGAATGCTAAGAACATCCTATCCTGTTACAATGTCTATAATCCTTGATTTGTTTAATTTTTCACTACAATCTTCTAAATTCCCTACCCTCTGGAAATCATCACTTATAACACCAATAAAAAAGGTTAAAAATCCAGTGAACCCGTCAGATTACAGACCGATATCCATCTTATGCAATATCTCCAAAGCATTAGAACGTATTGTTCATTCCCAAGTTATTTATTTTCTCTCTCAAAACAAAAAATTTGACCCATTTCAATCTGGATTTCGTCGCGGATTTTCCACTCAGTCTGCGCTTCTGAAAATCACCGATGACATTCGAAGTGCGTTTGACAAGAGAATGGTGACGATACTCGTGCTATTCGACTTCAGCAAGGTCTTCGATCGGGTAGAACATGCTTTTTTACTTGAGAAAATGAGGAAGTTGAATTTCTCCTGTTCGGTCCTCAACTGGTTTCATTCTTATCTATCTGACCGTCGACAAGCCGTGAGGGACACCTGCGGGAATCTTTCCAGCTGGGCCACAGTCAGCTGTGGAGTGCCGCAGGGTTCTGTACTTGGCCCCCTGCTCTTTTCTATTTTCGTTAATGACCTTCCACATAACTTAAAACACACGAAATACATGCTTTACGCAGACGATCTGCAGATATATCGTCAGTTTTTCCCCAGTGAAATTGCCGACGCTGTCAAAAAAAATAATGAGGATATAAAAGCCATTTCTGCTTGGTCCCTGCAAAATAACTTTGTTCTAAACACAAATAAGACCAAAGCAATAATTATTTGCAGCCCCAAGATCAAAAATCGCTTCCATCATGGAAATATATCTCAAGTCTGTGTTGTTGGCACCTTCATTCCCTACTCTGACTCAGTTAGAAATCTTGGGATAACTATCAGCTCAAGTATGTCTTGGAGTAATCACGTTAATAATATTTCTCGTAAAATAAACACCATCCTATACCAACTTAAAGTGCATTCTAAATTTCTTCCTCAAGACACTAGGAAAATGCTCATTTCATCGTTGGTTTTCCCCGTTATTGATTACTGTTGTCTAGTTTACAACGACTTAAATGAAGAAGATAACACCACACTACACCGTGCACTAAATTCATGCATTAGGTTTATTTTTAAACTTCGCAGAGATGTCCACATGACCCCCTACTACAATAAACTTAGATGGCTCGATGGTAAAACCCGAAGGAAATATTTCCTCGGGTTCTACTTGTATTGTTTATTTCAAGAAAAATCCCCTTAATATTTATTCGACATGTTTTCCGTAAAACCTTCCACTAGGGATATGTGCACTAGATGTGATCCTGAGTATCTTTACTTTCCTAGTCATCGCACGATGAAGTTCCAAAATTCTTTCTTGGTCACTGCGTGTCATCTCTGGAACACCCTGCCCAAAAACATAAAAAATTGTTCTTCTGTTGCTAGTTTTAAGATGAAATATTATAATATGCTACTTTCTGACCACTAAATGTTGTTATTATTTTTCATATTGTTGTAATTGCTTGTAGTAGTTGTTTTTGCGTATTTAATAATATTATTTAGGTGCTGTTTTTCTGTTGTTAACTTTAAAAATGTATGCAGTTGAATTTGTTATACGGCATGATTTCCATAATACTTTGCTTTCAGCATTGTTAAAATTGTATTAATTTATATTTAATTTTTTCATTATGTTACTGTACAAATTGTTGATTTTTCTCTTTATGTTGCTCAAAAAATGTAAATCTTAATTGCTTTTGTTCTTAAGGGGTATATCCCAAGGACAATTAATAAATTATTCATTCATTCATTCAAACTTGGGAAGAAAAGCCGGCACCCACACTTGAAAAATCTTGGCGCAAATTGTGGCAAAAAATGAACGAAAAAAATTTAAATGAAATGGAAGCAACACAAAAAAATGGTGAAAATCAAGATGAAACCAAATATGTTTATTCGACAGCCTCAAAGAATCGCAGATACCCCAAAGGCCACGAGATAGCTCCAAAGTCGTTGTCAACCTCTCTAAATTCTCACTCAATGCCACTTAGAGTATATTCTTCAAAAAGGACTGAACTTTGCATTGACCCCCACACATATTCCCGTGGAATAAATCATCAGTGGTATCAAGAGCACCATTAGCCGTCTTTCTCGGGATGAAGCAGAGGTAATACGACAAGATACATCCCAAATCTTGCGTACGGCTAGCATCGGAAGTATAAGGCATAAAATAACCAATCAAAAGAGAGTGGGACTCAGTCAACTCAGAGACAATGGGACAATCGTCATCCTGCCAGCTGACAAGGGGAACGCGACCGTTGTCATGGACTCAGATGAATACAAGAGGAAGATGGAGGAAATTATAAAAGAAGGCCCCTACCAAAAGCTAAAACGAGATCCAACTTCCAGCTACAAGAGAATAGTAGCCGAAACCTTAAAGAAGCACATCGCGGACCAGGAAGAAAGAAAACACTTGACACCACAAGACCCAAAAACACCATGCATCTACGGGTTGCCGAAGATCCCCAAAAAAGACGCGCCACTGAGGCCCATCGTAAGCGGTGTAGACGCCCCGACATACAAGCTGGCTAACCATCCGGCGAGAATATTGCAGCCCACGGTGGAGAAAGCGACTGGCGACATTAGAAACGCGGAAAATTTTCTACAGATTATACGATTTGTAGAAGTCAATCAAGAGGACATTCTCGTCAGCTTCGACGTGATCTCCCTCTTCACGAAAATACCCTGTGACGAGGCAGTCAAAGTAATCGAAAAAAAGTTTGATAAAAACATCGCAATTTTAACCGAAATTTGTCTAAACAAAACCTTTATCCGGTGAAGAGATAGATATTATCAACAGACCTTCGGGGAGGCTATGGGATCCTCCATTTCTCCAGCGGTGGCCAACATTTATATTGAAAGCCTAGAGATAACAGCGCTTCAAAACTCGAAGAATAAGCCCAAGTTATGGCTCAGATACATTGATGACACTTTTATCATCTGGACACATGGCCGGAAGGAGCTGACCGAATTTTATCAATACTAAAACGGCATTAATGACAATATCAAATGGACCATGGAAGTAGAGAAGGAGGGAAAACTACCTTTCCTCGATGTATTGATCGAGAAAAAAAGACGGAACCCTGGGACACACTGTATACAGGAAGCCGTCATCCACCAATCGTTACGTCCATGCCACGTTACACCACCATCCGGCCCAAATAAATTTCGTAATGAACAGCCTTATACAACGGTCCATACGGATAAGCGGCGACTGAAGTTTTCCAGCTGAGAAACGAAATCTTGAAGCCATTTTACGCCAGAATGGATATGACGACGGAGCTATCTCCCGAGCTTTTAGAAAAATCAAGGACAAGGCCAACCGATATTCGTCTGAATCAGTGACCACGATAAACAACGACACCACCACCCCGAAGAGAGCCTGCCTTCCTCACATAAAGGGCGTGACGGACAGGATAGGGAATCTTCTCCTGAGATATGAAATTAAGACCGCTTTTAAGCCGCACCAACAGTTGAAGGCACTCTTAAGAGGTGTGAAAGATAGAACTCCCCTGCAAATTGAGGGAGTCTATGAAATCCCCCGTGGAACGTGTGAGAAAAAATACATGGGGAGACGTCACAACCCGGATTGAGGAACATGAACGGGCCACTCTACTGGGATAGACGTCGAAGTCGGCAGTGGCAGAACATGCAGCCCTGGGGCATGAGATCGACTTCGGAAAAACAAAAGTAATCGCCAAGGTCAACCGGTTTAAACCCAGGCTGTATCGTGAGGCCATTGGGATAAAGAAGAACACAGAAAATTTCAATAGAGATGGTGGCCTCCAAATAAGCCACACTTGGATGCCCATACTTAATAAATATTTTTCACGTACCTATCCCTCCACCCCTCATCCCTCTTCCCACTCCAACTCACCTTGTACTTATCCCCTGTGGATGCTTGTGGGCTCTGAAGGTTCTTTATAGCGTTCCTTTAAAGCCCACAAATATCCTCAGGGACGCAGGGTAGCGTAGCTGGTTAAACCACAGGGCGCGATATCGAAAAATCCGAGTTCGAGCCCCGGTCAACTTTTTCCTCTGAGGGACTTCGCTATTTTGTTGCATGGTTTTATTCAAGTTTAATTGTCTGCCTGTTTGTTTGGGTGGAAATTGCTAATCGATTGTCACTCATACTGATCAGATTCCCTTCACATTTAGCACACAGGTGTAGATTTAGCTTGCCGTAAATTCCTAATTTTTATCACAATTTGTGATATTAAAGACTATCCAACAAATTACAGTAAAGTTTGAGGTTCCTGATCCTGCCCAACTTGGAAATACCAAAGACGTTTTACCACGAGTTTACCACCGAGACTTAAAAATTTTTTTCTATATTTTCATGGTAAAGTCTTTTGTATCAAAAAATGATGATTGCGCCCCCGTAGTTTTATTTTAGTTACGAATAATCACGTTCTACATGTTGTAAGCTAGTTGTGACAGCTCAAAAATTATTTTATAATTTTTAGTGCATTTTTTAATAAAACCATGCTATTTAAAAAGAAGTTTAATTTGTTTTTTTACGGATATAACTTTGACCCCGCGGTACATCTCTGGAACTGATAGAGGTACGAAAATAAATGAGAGACTGCCGAAGTATCAAGCACAAAAATTCCTTCTTTCCAAGTGCCATTGGAGATTATGACAATAACATTGTGACACAAACATTATAGTAACATGGATCAGTATCATACAATTGACCTCTGTCCTTTCCCTTATTCTTTTCCCTATTTTCTATGTTTTTATGGCTGTGTTCTTACACCCCCACCACAATTACTGAGGCGGCTCGCAGGGTAGTATTTAGACATAGAACACACAACGATTGGTAAGCTGAGGCATGAAATGATAATAAAGTTAGGAGGAAGGTGACATAGCGTCGCGTCGTAGCAAGGGGCTGGCCAGGTGGGCGACTGCCAGGGGCGCACTTTGCAGACACACAGCCTACGAGCCGCTGCAGCGCGCTGGGGCACAGGCAAACAAAATTAAAACATGATGCTAACTCACATTAAAAAATGTTTCACTTGTTTACGATAGGCGCCCCTAACTCAACACACAAAATCATTGGCCGTTCTTCCACTATCCGGCACCCGGCGACCAAAGCGGCCGGGCGGTGCGCCAGAAAAGTAAACTTTCAAGAGATTTTATAATGCTTGAATGAAAAAAAACTCTTATTGTATTGTTTCCCCTCCTATATCATAGTAAGTAAGAACTAATTTTATGCTGAAATGTATGCATACCTTAAATTACCTTGTTAAAGTTATTGTGTTGTTTCACTTCCTAGAAAATTTCTTGGGGGCGCAAAATTCAAACCTTGCCAGCGGCGCTCATGACCCCAGCTACGACGCTAGATAAAGTAGTCTACAGGGGAAACTGTGTGGAAGAACTAAAATATTCGAATTGAATAACAAACTTTGCTGAGGAATGATTTGGAGAATGAAAACGTTCTGGAAATACCAATGCGTTAATGTGACGGATAGCACGTAAAGGTAAACGCAAGTGCGCAAAAAGGTAAATGCAAGCGCGTCAAAAAAATGAGATTAAACATTGCCCGTAGGCGGAAAGGAAGTGAGGATTCAAACCGGAAGAGAGGAAGATAAAGGCTATTCTTTAAACGAAACTAAAGGGATTGAGAGGAGTTGGGAAAGTGTCTTGGAGATCTTAATAATAAACATTCAAAAACGCTTTGGTATCGATGGCGATAGAGAGGTAGATGACGACGTAATGTACCCTGAAATTTTAATAGCGAAACAGGAACAAGGGAACTGATGGCGAACTTGGTACTTACTGTGAGATTAAAAAACCACGGATTTTCTCAAAATTAAGAATAATGGACTTTTCGATAAATCAAAGGTAAATATGGGATGAATAAAATCTGATGACATTGTTAAAATTTCAGTAAGTAATTCTCCTACGCTAATATCAATCTAGCGTTAACACAAAGGGATGCACTGTATTGACAATGATCTGTTAACTCAAATGCTTTAGACAAGGTTTAAACGACCTCGCCGCACCATGGTAACACTTTTCATATGACATACATAACCTCTGGAAAAATGAAATGTAGCCTCATAAGTGTCTCACGAACTCTTGTAGTTTGAACGAGCACCTTTTCATCACTCAATTGCTTTGGTCAATTTTTTAAATTCAATTTGGTCTTCGCCTCCTTAACACGGAAAATCGTCGCTCTACTCTGCAAAGTTCCTCTAGGCCTCATCGTAATTTTTACAGCCCTATTATAGAGTGAATGTGTGAGTTCCATCACGCTATTTATGGGAATTGCATTGGCTTGAATGGAAATTTGGATGATAACAAAAAAGCCAGTAGCCTTTTAATTTTACGCCACAGGAATTTAGTGTGGTAGGACAACAGATGCTGTTATTTGGCACCATGCGGTTTTCTATTACTGCACTTCTCTGATCTCCGAATTATTTCAAATTTTAGGAGTGAACGCTGAACTTTGGATGGATAATGAAGAACCATAGTGTGATAATGATGACTTCTTCCCAAATAATTGAAACTGAAATACTTCCGGTATTTGGGAAAAATTGTCACATTTGCATTGGATAATGATATTATCCTTGAATGGATCTCCCGACAAAATTAATTACTTGTAACCTATCTTTCGTGTGAGTGATAGGGCAATAAAATATCGATATAGAGAACTTGTTAACAAAAACACAACACGGATTCAGAAAGGGAAGATCTTGCGAAACTCAATTAGCACTTTTTGCTCACGATATTTTAGTCTTGGGTGAACATAACGCTCCAGTTGATGCAATTTTTCTTGACTTTAAAAAGGCATTTGATAAAGTTTCCCACAGTAAGCTACTCATGAAATTAAAATCCTACGGTTTAGACGACGACGTAATTTCGAGGATTAGAGAATTCTTAAGTAATCGCGTGCAAAGGGTTGTATTAGACGGCGCTATCTCTAATGAAGTAAAAGTCACTTCGGGTGTCCCACAGGGAAGTGTCATAGGCCCGCTTCTGTTCCTTTTGTACATAAACGACATCGGTGACAAAGTTGACAGTATGCTTAGATTATTTGCTGACCACGTAGTGGTGTATAGAGAAATTCGTAGCTTTAATGATAAGGAAGCGCTAACTAAGGACCTTGAGGGAATACAAGAGTGGTGCGATGCGTGGCAGCTAGAATTAAACCTGAAAAAATGCGTTGTTGTAAATTTTTGGAAACGGAAAAACACTCCTTGTAACAGCTATTGCATAAACAACATACAATTAGAGACCGTAGAATCGGTTAAGTACCTCGGAGTTAAACTGACTAATGATCTTTCGTGGAGTAAGCATATTCGAGAAATTACCGGTCAAGCTAATCGTAAATTGGGATTTGTTAAAAGAGTACTTGGCAAGTGCGACGATAAAGTTAGGGAAATCAGCTACTTCTCCCTCGTTAGACCCCACTTAGAATATGCCGCCAGTATTTGGGATCCTTGTGAGATAGGCTTGGAAACTGAGTTAGAACGCGTGCAGCGAAGATCGACAAGCTACGTTAAAGGCCGTTATGATAATCTCGTTAGTGTTACTGACCTTTTGCAGCAACTGGGATGGGAAAAGCTTTCAGACCGTCGATTAAAATTTAGACTCAATCTATTATGTAAGTTCCAAACCGGTCTATTCTCTGACGATGTTGATAATATTTTACGAAATCCGACATACTACGGTAGATCAGATCATGAGAAAAAAATTAGGGAACTAGACTGCAGAACGGACAGATTTAAAAT
The DNA here is from genome assembly GCA_963573305.1 of Pyrrhosoma nymphula. Lineage (NCBI taxonomy): Eukaryota > Metazoa > Arthropoda > Insecta > Odonata > Coenagrionidae > Pyrrhosoma > Pyrrhosoma nymphula. Next base: position 43,942,055 of record OY754337.1, on the reverse strand, counting down.
GTCATTTTTCCCACGAACGATAAGGGACCATAACAGCTGCCAATGACAATTTAACTAGGTTTGTCGATAGGTAGTGTAGCTCTTAGTAGTAGTAGTACTCCTAATACTTGAATCCTTATCTGTTACCTATTACATACTAACAGCACGCCTAGCATGTTTTCTACATGGGTCTTGAGTCCCTGTCCATCTGTGTAGTTGTAGAATGCATGTATATTGACGGTCCCACTCCATTGTGATGACATCTGTAGTGTAGTAGTGCATGCTTGTGAGGCTTCTCCTCGTGACAAGCATTAGCAATTTATGCTAATGCATAATTAGTCGTAGTTACACTAACTCTAGGGTATAGTGCAATGCATGTTGGTGATTACTCACCCCCTGCCACACACCCCTGAGGTGGCTTGCAGGGTACTTTGTAGATGTAGATGTAAAAGAGCTGGAGATACTTTTTTCAGTGCAGAGGTTAGCTATTCACATAACACATTAGCTAACACATTAGCTAACACATTCGCATAAATTCCAAGCTACTAATACTAACTATTAATTATTTCGTAATTTTAAATTTAACTGCAATATTTCAGTAAAAACTTGTAGAAAATAGATAATCAATAAACAATAGCGAGAGTTTGTATTTATGACATTTTTTCTATTTATTTGATACATGTATTATAAATTTCCAAATTTACTATTTTCCGTTCGAGGATTTATTTGAAATTCTCCGTCGTTGAAACGGATAAAAAAGTATTCAAACGGTGTCGGTAAGCCAGATATCAATATTAATTCAATTAATGACTATGGGGATCATATGCATTGGCAATTTTTAACGTATTTCACTCCAAAGGATCGTCGCAATCAAATTATGTTTACTTACTAGTATTCCATCTCGAGGAAAATACTACTATTTGCCCCCTTCGCAAACGACTCTGATCACGACGATCTTAGGCGCCTCAAAAAATTTTACTCAAATACGATTAATTATTCATTGAGAAACTATTATGAAATAAAAGCGATAACTGGTAATTATGGCAAAATTGTTGTTTTATTTTTACCAGCGGATCTCAGAAATCAGAATAGTTTATATATTAGTACCCCTAAGGCGTATAAAAGGCTACTCACTATCCCCTTGACGCATGACTCAACGGACTCAACTCAAATTGAGAAACTAATAAGAAATAATACCGATAACTAGTACTTTTGGCAAAATTGTTGTTTTATTTTTACCAGCGGATCTCAGAAATCAGAATAGTTTATATATTAGTACCCCTAAGGCGTATAAAAGGCTACTCACTATCCCCTTGACGCATGACTCAACGGACTCAACTCAAATTGAGAAACTAATAAGAAATAATACCGATAACTAGTACTTTTGGCAAAATTGTTGTTTTATTTTTACCAGCGGATCTCAGAAATCAGAATAGTTTATATATAAGTATCCCTGGGCGTAAAAAAGGCTAACAATTATCCCCTTGGCGCATGACTCAACGGACTCACGACGACCCGAGGCACGGCCACCGAGAGAGACGGTCTCTCGGTGGTCGTGCCCGAGGAGACTCAAGATATCTCTCTCTATATTCCTAGCATAAGGCATACCTAACACTCCTAGAACAAACATAAAAAGGCTTCAGGAGTTCTTCTGACAGTGGATTATTTAGGGAGGGGGAATTATTCGGGTATTTCGTGGTCGGAGGTGTTGAGGTACTTTAGGTGAGTGCAAAAAAAGTCGTTGCACCAGCCACAGAAGTCAAATTGACTTCCAGTATGCATGGAACGTACAAGGATGCGAATTTTTATTTCGGCAGAATACGTAGACGGCCGCGCTAGCCGTGTGAACACACATTTCAAAGTGATGTCACAAACCCATTGAGAAGGCAATAAAAATACAGGAACTGATAACAAATGTTTATTTATCATTTTCTCTTAGAAAAAGCGGAATTGTAAATCCCAATATTTTGGCACATTAATTTTTACATTGCTATAATAGGTAATATTCTATTTGAACAATCACGTGTTTAAGTATCGTGACAAACTACGATAGTTGCTCATACAGATCGACGCTGGAAACTTAAAATACGTTAGTTATTCTGTGCCGTCTCTGGTGCCTGAGATTTGTCGGCTACACTTCAATATTAATTAAGTGGACCGAATGTCGGCCAAACTATCGACTTCCTATCAACTTACGTTAGAATGCGGACACTGAACTGAAATCACTGCGGGAAGCATGGCAATCCAATTGTCTCGTTATCTAATCGGTATTTCCGATAGCAAGTCGAAAATGGAAAGAGCTTCTTTTTCCAAGTGCTATAATGGTGGGCTCCTTGACCAAGGTGGCAAAGGATTCCAACGTAGTCTTCGCTATTGAGGGTAAAGTTGGGCCAAAAGCGGGGACATGGCAAGTCCCATTTGATCAGTAAAACCCCACTGTAATGCATGAGACAAGAGATGGCCTGGGTAATAAATTCTTGTTTGACAGTGCAGTCGGTGGCATACCGATTCATCAGAGGGGAAAGGAGTTGGGAAGTTAGTTTGGTTTGTTGTTTTGGTGAGGCGACGGACGGCTGAGGTCATTTGCGCCAAATATGACGGATTTCGACGATTCACGTGGAATAATAAAACTATTGGCGGCTCTGTTAATTCTAAGATACCTAAAGTGATTATGGGGTATTTCCATAGTCAAAAATTGTTTACACAAAATCATAACGGATTCCGGAAATGCAGGCCTTGCGAAACCCAGTAGTTATTCTTTATTATTTATTATACGTTGTTCTTTCCTTGGGAGAAATGCTCCCCCAAGTGGACGCAAAAATTCTGGATTTCAAAAAAGCTTTCAATAAAGTCCCTATTCGAAGTTACTCGTTAAGTTGAAAGCTTGTGGAGTAAACCAAGACGCAATATGTTGCATAAGAGAGTTCTTAACCGACGCATCGCGGAGCTAAAGATGGCGTTAGTTCAGATGTAGTGAAAGTAACATCAGGTATACCCCAGGTAAGTGTCATCGGCCCCTTATTATTTCTTTTGTATATTAATGACATCACTACCGTTGTTACGAGCAAAATTCATCTCTTCGCAGACGACGCAGCGTTGTACAGATATTAAAGCAATAGGTCTATTAGGATTGCGTTACAAGACGAACTAGATGCTACAAATGAATGGTGCAAAACTTGGCAGTTATAATTGAATTTTTAAAATTGCGTTATGATTTTTTGGAAAAAGAATAACTCGGTCAACGAAACGTACACAATTAATCAAACCAAATTATCAAATGTAGAGTCAGTTAAATGCCTAGGTGTGACCCTTACTCAGGACCTGTCTTGGAACACGTTCGGGAAATCTGCGGACAGGCTAGTCGCAAATTGGGATTTATTAAAAGAATACTAAGAAAATGTGAAGAGAATTTTAAAGAGCGATGTTATTTTTCACTCGTGAGACCTCACTTGGAGTATGCCGCTAGTATATCCCTTACGAAGCAGGACTAGTCTCAGAAATAGATCGAATGCAGCGGAGAGCGGCAACATTTACAATAAGGTGTTACGATAAACTTAACAGGTTAACCTAATTGTGAAGCAATTAGGTGGGTAATTTCTAACTGATTAAAGGGAGAAACGTAGAAAAATCTTTTGCGCCAGTTTGAAAAAGAATAGTTTTAGCCGTATGTTTAATACATTTTGCTAGATCCAACGTAATACTATAGAAACGATCACGTGAATAAGATACCTAAAGGAAATAGACTTCAGAAACGATAGATTAAAAAAGTAATTTTTCCGCGTACAATAAGGGATTATAATAGTAAGGGATCATAATAGAAAGGTATCATAATAGTTGTGATAGATCAATCATATTAAACTCCCACCCTCATTAGGTAGAGTAGACTTTTCACTTTTGTTTAATGACATAACATCATTACTAACACTTCACCCCGCTTGAAATATCCGGCATTATATTTTTCTCAGCATGAAGTAGTACCTCGAAGCATTCATAAATTAAAGTATTGGTAATATTAACCAGTAGTTGTCTCTTAAATAGTATGCTGCGTGTTTCCATGTTCATTTAAGCAGCACTCTCTCAGTATCTGGTTTGACTGTGCACTGTTCTCCTGACTGCTTTTTGGTCTGCGCCTAGCGGCCGGGGGAACGTGCGAGGTTCTGATTTGAACTGGGACGAGTGCTGCATGTCTGGTGTGGAATCACCCCGTGCCACACACCCTATTGGTGGCTTGCACGGTACTTCGTAGATTTACAAATGTATTTATTGGTAGTAAAACCATTTTGGTAGTAAAAAAAGACGCACGAGAAGCTGTTAAAGAAGACTAATGGCAATTATGTGGTAATGTCCACGTTAATGTAATTACGAAAATAAATTTATTGAAAGTCATTCAATCAAGGTCCAAAGAAGGGTATAGGACTCTTCACGATGTCTTTTCATCGGTTTTCTTTCAGTTTTTCCTTCGATAATCTCCAGTTTTTCTGTGCGTAGTGTGGAAGTTGTGTTGTTGAACATTTCAAGTTTACTGCTTCGGCAATCCAGGGTTATACTTGCTTATAAAATATCATTTAGGTAGGCATTAAAATATTTTATTTTACATACCCGCTAATATTATTTTCAACTACTACAATAACCTAATACACTATGTCCGTCTACTAACAATACAATAGTCCGTCTATGACAAATCAGGGCTTGGGGTTATATATCATGATTATAATAATAAATTATATTGTTTCATTAGTACTCATATTACACAGTTAGCTTTTCGCTCTTTTTCTAGCGATTTTTCTATTTTTTTAAATAAGGTATTTACTAATGTAAATTCATTTTTACATACAACATTGAACAAATTAGATTTTTTAAATCAGGTTACCCATTTTAAAAAGAAGGCGAATTCTATCATAATCCAATGGGGTCGTAATAACTCTCAGAAATTGCAAACGCCGTAAATGGAGAAAAAAATCTCTGTTTGCGCAGTCTATTCTGCTTGTCCGTCTATCGATGTGGACCTCAAAGTGGTAGTAGTCACCATTAAGTCAGACAATGAGTGAAGCTCCGACGCGTTGGAGTGCTCTGCTGTTGTGAATGACGCATTAGTTTTCGAATAACCACTGCACTGGAGAGGAAAGACTCATCGCGCTTAGAGAAATATGGAGACCCCAGTCAAATTCTTGTGGGTTGGAAGTCAAAAGCCACTTCCTTCCAGTGAGCTGAACGACGGGGCTTCGAATCGTGATCTTTGGCAGAAGACTTATAGCGTACGACAACACCATATTCCGCACACCACTGCTTTCTGCTTCCATGCCGGCGAAAATCGCTTGCTTTTTCCTCTTATCTACAGTTCCAACCAGCGTTAACAGGCAAATGCTTATATCTTAGTGAGATGCACGATGGTGAACTGGTGTAACTGGTTAGCACACTTGATCGACCATTGGACTATGCGAATTCATATAATCAAATAACGTATTCACGGCGAGTTTTATTCCTTTCGTAATAACATAACCTCAGATCATCTGCCAGTCACTGTAACTACATTCTACATGTATTAATTGCCCCAAATGTGAGAATATTGGCATTAAAACTCATTTAACTTGGAACGAATTCGAACCCAGACCTCCGTATTGCCGATCAGATACGCCATACTGCTGCACCATTAACCCGTAAATAGTGATTCATTTCATTCCCGATCCTTCAGTTACATTCATGATCTTTCCCAACAAATTACAAAGTCGATTTTTACAGCTTTTTTCATTTTTTAAAAGTGCAGCGCAGGCATTGTCATGAAGTCAGGCGTCAACAAATAGTTCATTCCTTCATTAATATCTAATTGGGAATTAAGTTGTTGCTTTTTTTAATGTTTATAATTATTAAATTTACTCGTATGATATATATTTGTTAAATGAATCCTCAAAATGACCAACTGGTCACAGAGCTCCCTGTAATAAGACGTAAGTCGGAAAAATATGCCAAGACTATTCGGTATTGATGCGAGAATATTAGCTTTTATTTTAGGAAATAGTATCTTTAGATATGTTTTATTGTCTATATCCACTCGTACTAAGGATCCGTTTGTACTAGGTGACGAGCGATGTAGACAATTATATCCCTATAATGATCAGAATATCTTGTATCCACAGAATGACGAGAGTGAAAAAATTACGTCCCGTAGTGAAAATACTCATTTCAATTAGTGCCTTTGGTGGTAGCACCACATTTGTTTCTTAATTTCAATTCGCTGGGAGAAAGGGGCACAGGGCGCGTAATATAAAAAGGGTATCGGAAGGTTGATCACAGAAAATGTCCTTTTTTAGCATCTTCTACAATAATCACCGATGTGTATATATATGTCAGTAACATTCACATGAGAAATACACGTGAAGCTGAATCTTCATTTGGCTGCAGGCATTTTTTTATATGCAATAAAAAACTATAAATACTGGTTTTCTGTTATTGGGAAAAGTACCATTAGAAAGATACTAAAATAAACATTTTTATTTCCTCACTCAAATTTTGTTTTCCGGTCGAAATTCCGAAATATTTGCTAAAACGTAACGATTTTTCGCAATATTTTAGTGTTTTCGAGCCATCGTCCATAACGACCATACTTATTGTCGAAGTCGAGATTTCGTTGAAATCCATTAACTCAATGATTCTTTGTACTAAATAAGATATGAATAGATTATTACAATCATTACAATTAATGTAAATGATGATACTCTTCCCGTTGATATTCAACGGGCACCTTCACTAATATAATATAAAGATTTCAGTGTACGTTAGTGTTGGGTGGGATAAATTATAGATAATTAATATTTCTTATCTTCATGATTAATGTCTTTTTGTCAGGTGCTCCCTAAATATAATAAATATTTGTGGCAGAGCTCTGAAGAAGCTAGGATTCGTCAAGCGTATTGTGGGAAGAGTTTCAGATGAAAAAGTAAAAGAGAAGTGCTATTTTGCCCTCGTCGTGCCACACCTTGAATATGCAGCGAGCATATGGGATCCGGTGCAGAAAGACTTAATCCGGGAACTTAATAAAATACAAAGGAAAGCTGCGCGATTCGTCAAAAACTGCTACGGGCATACAGACAGCGTTGCACAGATGTTAAACGAATTAGGCTGGGAGCCGCTAGAGACTCGGAGGCTGCGCGCTAGGCTTAGATTACTTGAGCAATTACGAATAGATATCTTTAAGAGCGACACGGAGAACATCATATTAGAACTCCACTATATTTCCAGGTCCGACAGAAACGATAAATTAAGAGAGATATTTTGCCGAACGGATAGGTATGGGAATTCGTTTTTCCCCCGAACAATAAGGGACTTTAATAAATGCTGGGCGTAATTTCATTAGAGCGTTTTCTTTTTATATGTAAACAGCTGGTGTCCTAACACCCCCCGCCACACGCCTATTGAGGCGGCTTCCGGGGTAGTATGTAGATGTAGAAATATAATAAATATCAATGTGAGGATGATGCCGAAACGAACACAACGCAACACCACGAGAGAGAACTTGAGATGAATTAAGAAGAATGTTTGAAAACGAGGCAATTTATGAGTTAGTTCTTGGCTCCGAATGAAGTAAGTTCCACAACGGATTTCGAATATTTGCGGATTTTGAGGCTTTCCTCAGTGTTGCCAGACATTCGTCGTAGGTGCTGTACTTAGAAGTTCCAGTGAATGCCACATTCAGGTGTGCGAAAAATTATGGGTTTATTTCATCCGCCACCGTACATCGTGCGTGCTTCTAAAATAAAAAAAACGACCAATTCATTTTTGGCAACTACTCAGAATATAGGGCCTCTAAATGTATCTACCAGGAATGATAATGGAAGGAGAGAAGGAAATGGAAGAGCGTAAACTCAGAGCTAGGCAAGGGAAAATACCGAGAATTAAATAACATGCTTAGAAGAGAAACAAAGAAAGCAAGAGAGGCGTGGTGGAGAGAACAGATCGACTCGTTAGAGAAATACCAAAATGGGGGAATAGCAGATGCATTATATAAGAAAGTAAAGGAACTGACGGGTGGTAATAATGGAAAGGGAATTATAACGATAAAAGAAAATTCGGGAAAGGTGATCGTAGAACCAGAAGAGATCCAGGAGAGGTGGAAGGAGTACGTTGAAGAGCTGTATGGTAAAGAAATAAGGCCCGCTACGTTATACATAGAAAGGGAAGACGATATCAAAATTAGAGTCGACTATTATCGACTCTGCTAATTAATTCCCGTCGATTGTATCACCAACTGATTTACTTGAAAATTGCAAAGAGTTGCTGACACCATGGTCTAAAAATAAACTCCATTGTGGATAATTAATGAACTATATTTTTTAAATGAAGTACTACGATAACAAGCAGCACAGTATTCGATGTCAATTGAAGTTATCCTGGACGAAAATACAATAAGTGCACTACGAAAAATTATTTTTCAGCTGAGGAAGCATTAGATTCAAGAAATTAGGCAGAGCTCAAAGAAAGGATGAAAAGAAAGCACGGTTGAACTACACATTTTACGATCAAAGGGACACTGTCTACCACTACATGTATAGTGGTACAGTTGTTTGGAGCGCATCGTTGTGTGGCTCTGAGTGTATATGTAGAACAAATTTCATCGCCTCCAACACGCGCTACTCGACCGAATTGAGAACAAGTCAGAAATGCAATGCAAAACCAATAAATATTTGATTAACAAAACAGTGCTGTCACTAATGATGAGACTCACCATAGGCATGCTGAAATTTTAGGCGATGGACGACTCGTACATTGAAACTTCGGCAGACATGCAGTGTGACCCGGTGGAGAACCCGAATAGGCTTCACAAACATGCTGAAATTTTATGGCTCCAATGGAACATTCCGCTGGCCGTAATGTTGCACTAATTTCAGCTTTTCCTTCTTCAACTAGGACTTCCTGAGAATAATGGAAATAAAAGTATAAGTGAGACCCCTAGGGTGAGATAATATTTCATCAGAGTTGAAATTAAGTAATCCTACCGAGCCTATGAGGTCACGTCAGGAACAATATCTTCCCACAAGGATAGAGAAAACAACGGAAATTAATGTTGATATATACTATTATCACTTAAAAATATGGCTATCACGAGTAAATACGATAAAGCACATGTATATCACCTCTTAAACTCTATTCAAATATATTATTGGTAAACGTATCGCTCTATCTAGTCAAGGAGAACACTTTTTTAGAAAAACGTAGGAAACTGAGGAAAATTTGAGACAAGCCTGAGAAAGAGAGGAATGAGCATTTAGGAAATGTAAAGAAGAAAGCCGTGGGATACTTAGTTTTAGAGTAAATAACGTTTGAAAATGACCAAATTTGCAATAATTTCTTGATATTTTGACGCCATATTGCGATGTTTTCCGAAGTGCCGGTAGTAGGATACGGACTAATTTCACACCTAAAATATGCCATATGTTCTACTCCCCCCCCAACAGGGTTGCGGGCCTATGGAGTAGCACAGGGGTGCCTGGCGTGGGACGGTACGCGAGCAGTAAAATGGTAATTTTGAAACGCGAAGAAGACATTTTTTGGTGGTGAGGAAAAGGAAAATGCAGTTTTGAGAAAACGTGAAGGCGGAAAATGGCATGTGTCAGTGAAAAACTGGGAAAAACGAGAAAAAAGACATAAAGAGGTTAGTGGAAATGGCCATTTTAGAATGCGGAGAATGCATACATGGGTGAAAAAGAAAGTGAAAAAGCGGTTATAACAAAAGCATGAATGTGGAAAATAACATTTTTTAGTGTAGTTTTGCTGAGCGTGACAATGCAAATTTAGGAGATAAAAAGAAAACTGACTAGTATAGCCGAAATGCAAATCTCAGAAAAGTAGAAACAACAGAAGAAAGGATTTATTTAAGGAATAAAATACCCCGAGTAGGTTGGTGATTGGAGAGTGGTGTAGTTGTATTTTGGGCAATGGCGTAGCGATTTTTTTCAAGGAATAAACTCCCCAGAGTGGGTTCGTGATTGGAGGGTGGGTGACTTATTATAATGGGAGATCTGAATAGTAAAGTCGGGAAAGAGTCAAATGAAAGTGATTGGAAAATACAGTGAAAAAAACCATGAATAAAAATGGATTAAGATTAATAACAATGTGTGAACAAAATAAACTAAGAATATCCAATGGTTTTTCGAGCATAAGAATATACACAAATATGCTTGGACAAATCGATATATACATGGACTACTAGAGATCTCAAATCAATAATTGACTATCTCATCATAAAGCCAAATACAAATGGTGTAAAGGACAAAGAGGAATGGACAAAGGTAAGAGTACAAGATGCCAGAATATGCCGAGGCGCAACATGTGGTAGTGACCACCACCTGTTAAATGCTATGGTGACGTTTCCTAGAAGAGCAAGAATAAGAGAAATCCAAGATAAAACTGACGTAGAAATAAGGAAAAGAAGATACAACTTGGACAGCTTAACCAAAACCGTCTGGACGAGAAACTAGTTTGCCGAAAAACGATCAAATACAGAGGACATTACAGGCATATAACTCCATGCGTACATGAAGTATGAGTCATTACGCTAATATGAAAAGAAGAAAAAAGCCAAATTGGTGGGATCTTGAAATAGAAAATGAAATAGAAGAAAAAATATTAAATATAGTAGATATCTGACAGCAAAATCAGACAATGACAAGGTCGCATACAAAGAAGCACAAGCGAAAGTGCGACGACAATTAACCCAGAAAAAGAACGCTTGCTGGGAAAAGAAATGCAACCACTTAAATACCTACATCGGGCAAACCAGAAGTACAGAAAGCTGAAAGTCTTTAAGATCATTGAGGTAGGATATAATGAAAGATTTAACTATATCTATTAGTAAAGAAACATGGTAAACATGCTTTAAAAAGCTATTGACAGAGGATAGTGAAGAATATAAATAAAAAACCATTTACCAACCATAGAAAATGTTGCATCACCTAAAGTAATGCAATGCAGTGAATTTAAACAGGTTTTTCAATCCCTTTAAATGGAAGAGCTGCTGGCACTGGAGAAATTCCGGGAGAACTGTTAAAATATGGATCAGAACCACTGTACAAAAAATTACCAAAATCTTTACTAAATGCCTAAATGGAGAAGAGGTCCCATAAGATTGGAGAATTTCCCATATCCCCAAGTTACACAAAAAAGGCAATAAGAACGAGTGCAATAACAATCTCGGAATACTTGTGACTTATACGATGAGCAGATTATATGGCTAAATAGTAAAAAATAAAATTGAGAAAGATTATGCAGACGAGAAATCCGAAGAAAAAGCTGGGTTTAGAGAAGGAAGATCTACTGTAGACCATCTGTTTTGTTTAACATAACTGATAAAGAAAACCTAGGCATACAACAAGGAACTTCACCTCTTATATATTGATCTTAAAAAAGCATACTATACAGCGCCACAAAAGAAACTGTGGGAGACCTTGGGAAGATCTAACAAAAGCTCATACTTAATAACAGCCATCAAACATTTGTACAAACATAGCGCAGCCAAGATCGAAATGGGAAACGACTTCTCTCAGGGATTTACAACAAATTAAGTTCTAAAACAGGGCTGCTGTATTTTCCCTACACTTTTTAAATATATTAAGATCGAGTGCTACTGGGGTGGAAAAGGTAATGCAACTCCATGGGAACACCTATGAAAAAAAGTACCATATAGACCTTAAGCTATGCAGACGACCGAGTTATTCTATCACAAGATTATGAAGATTTAGAATATATGACCACAAAAATAATAGAACAACACCAAATTTGGGGTCTTGACATCAGTATTGACAAAACAAAATATATTCGTGTGGGCGGAAAGCAACAGGATCATATTTTAGAAGGTGGGCAACAAATAGGACACTTTAAAGAGTATAAATACCTAGGGATGCAAATTTTAGAAAATGAAACAATATAGGTAGACATTAGGGGTAGGTGTAATATAAGGGAAAAGGCAGTAACACTATTGAATAGGTAGCTTATTGTGGGACCAGACAATATCCAATGAAAAAAAAAGAATTTACAATACTATAGTAAAGAGTATGGTAACAACAGCTGTGAAATATGGCCACTAACTGAAAAATCAGAAATACTATTATTGACCACTGATATCTGGCGAAGAGCAGCCGGAAAATAATAAAGGAATGAATACGGAATGAAAGGATATGAGAAATTATGAATGTCATTGACACAATAGTGGATGGAACAAAAGCAAAGTTTGGGCGCGTGCAACTAATGGAAAATGAAAGACTTCCAAAACAAATGTTGCTGTGGAGCCCGGAAGGAAGACGGCGGAGAGGCAGACCGAGGGAAAGTTGGATAAACAAGGGATACAGAGAGAAATGAGAGAGAGAGGATTAGATGGAGAACTGTGGAATGATTGGGAGGCATGGAAATTGGGAATCAGAAGACGTAGAACGTCGTAAACCATTATTATCACTTAGCTCCTGACATAAAAGAAAATTGCAATTACCACATGTAAAAAAAATATTCGGATGACACTATTATTCACCCAATAAAACGATCTAAGCTGTAAATATTAGCGTATGATATTTCCTCGTGAAAGGTCAGGGTTGAAAAATCGCATAAATCTATAGTGACAAAAGCAATTACCTCAAAGTAAAATCTGAAAATTACGAATGTCCTAAATACTGAAAACATTCAGGAGCTAGAGACGTATGCTTACAATAGGCTTCCTAGGATCCGACTGACTGCCAAGACTGACGACACGGCTTGCTGCCTCCAGATCCTGTAAAAAATAAATATTATTTAAATTATATTATTATAAAAATAAATATTTGAACTATAAATATTATAGCAGCAAAAATAACCAATACAATGTTGGTGCATATCCGTCACTCGCGAGAGAACAACATGACCTCTTAAGATGCCACACTCAGCGAATATGTTTAAAGCCGAGCTATAATCGGAGTCTTAAAGGCAAAAGAGTGGAAGTAAAATAATGCATGAATGTAAACAAAGCATACGAGATATGCAACGATAGGGCATAAGGTAGATATTATGAAAAGAGCCAGTTTCCTGGGCATCACTACAATTATTATGCTTTTTACCCGTGTCTACCCAGAAAGGTTACGTCGTGATGGGTATGTAAGTATGAAGGTAAAAAAGAAACAATATATCGAATGATAATTCGTTTGTGATTGATGGAAATAGTGAAATATTAATGGAAACTAGATCGAAAAAAAGGTAAGAACTACTGTTGATTCCGCCGACGGATTATTTTCCCTTTCCACCAACGGCGTTAGAAGATAGTCCGTAAATAAATGACTGATTATTAACATCAAGAATTGAGATATATGCTTCCTGTGGTTTTACGGGAATGTATTAATTTCTGGATGAGATAGAAGCACCCAGGAAGCGCGACTGCCCTCTCTCTCATAACGCCCTTCGAAAAATGTCAAAGTTTAAATGATGACTCTGTTAAAATAGGTAAGGCAGGCCGGATCATATTGGCCGATGCCAATACTGTCTGTTGTCATGGCATGGATATTTTAATAAACATGGCATATATATGGAAACATGTTCGGGAAATCTGCGGACAGGCTAGTCGCAAATTGGGATTTATCAAAAGAATATTAGGAAAATGCGACGAGAAAGTTAAAGAGCGATGTTATTTTTCACTCGTGAGACCTCACTTGGAGTACGCCGCTAGCATATGGGACCCTTACGAAGTAGGACTAATCTCTGAAATAGATAGAATACAACGTAGCAAGATTTGTGAAAAGTTGTTACGATAAACTTAGCAGTGTTACCGAATTGTTGAAGGAATTAGGGTGGGAATCTCTAACTGATCGAAGGGAGAAATACAGGTTAAATATTTTGCGCAAGTTCGAAGCAGACAATTTTCTTCCGGTCGTTAAACGTATTTTGTTGAAGCCAACGTACTACAGTAGAAGCGAACACAGGAATAAGATAAAGGAAATTGACTGCCGAACCGATAGATTCAAAATGTCATTTTTCCCACGTACAATAAGGGATCACAATAGTTGCGATAGATCAATCACATGAAACTCCCACCCTCAATAGGTAGAGTAGAATTTTCACTTGTGCTTAATAACACCACATCATTACTAACTCTTTTCGATTAGTCCGCCATTATTTTATTTTGTTCTTTGCATGAAGTAGCATATCGTAGTATTCATAAATTAACAGTATCAGTAATATTAAGCACTTGATGTGTCTATAGCATTTCTCTGCATGTTTGTATAGCTCTCGCGAAAGCTTATGGCGTTCAGCTGCGCGGCGTTTGTGTTGCCCACGTGTACAAATTGAATAAAAAAATGCACTCATGCATGGCGCAAATGCCATGTCTTCGCTTTCCCCTACATCCATTTTCCTACCCCTTCAGCGCCAGGGGGAGCGTGCGAGGTTCTGATTTGTTCTGGGACGAGTGCTGCATGCCTTGTGTGGAATCACCCCGTGCCACACACCCTAGTGGTGGCTTGCACGGTACATCGTAGATGTATATCAAGTTTATATTGTACGAATAAGTTGATTAACCTGCCATTGGTCGCGCAATGAGATTTTCTCTCACACTAAATTTAAACTTGTGCTACCTTTGTAATCATGAGTTAGAATAAGTTTCCTTTCATTCTAGCTGACTTTTTATCTCTTCCTATTGACCGACCGTCTCAAAAAGTATGTACAAATGAAACGCCCGCAGCTTTGTAAGGATATGTCTGATACCGTCGACTACAACTTGCCAGACTTTTTCTCATCGCGCGACCACTGACGTTAATGTTTGTGTATCACTCAGATGCATTACACTCTTGCAGCATGAGGGCAAAGTTGATTAATTTCGTGGGGAGCAGATATTTTAATGCAAAATTATGAGTCATAAGAATTTAGGTCCTCATAAATATATATTTCTTCATGAGAACGATAATTTTCTTCATTTATACCCAATGATATCATCGCCAGTGAAATTAGCATTGATTACGTAATTATATCAGTAGTTGTTTATCTGTGGAAATCATTGTTTTAAATAAACATTTGGAGAAATAAATTAAACCTAAATATAGTGTAATATATTGCCAGTAAACGCTCTATGATAGATAAACAGTGATACATCTGAGTGTGAGAAAAAGTCTCACACGCGACCGCTCGCGTGATAGGTAGCTTAGCCACCACTCCCGGGTTAATATAGGTTTTTCGGCATAATACGTGCGATCCAGGATTCGTGATTCCAAAGGCAATTTAAAAGAATTTATATGGACAAAATGTTGTCTGTCAATACGATCCGTCATCGATGGCATTCGTTAAGGTAAAGACGGTTATTGTTCAAAAAATGTTCTGCATCTACATCTACAAAATACCCTGCAAGCCACCTCAGGGGTGTGTGGCAGGGGGTGAGTAATCACCAACATGCATTACACTATACCATAGAGTTAGTGTAACTACGACTAATTATGCATTAGCATAAATCGCTAATGCTTGTCACGAGGCGAAGCCTCACAAGTATGCACCACTACACTACAGATGTCATCAAAATGGAGAGTGACCTCAATATACATGCATTCTACAACTACACAGATGGACAGGGACTCAAGACCCATGTAGAAAACATGCTAGGCGTGCTGTTAGTATGTACTAGGTAACAGATAAGGATTCAAGTATTAGGAGTACTACTACTACTAAGAGCTACACTACCTTACGACAAACCTAGATAAAAGTCTCATTGGCAGCTGTTATGGTCCCTTATCGTTCGTGGGAAAAATGACATCTTAAATCTGTCCGTTCTGCAGTCTAGTTCCTTAATTTTACTCTCATGATCTGATCTACCGTAGTATGTCGGATTTCGTAAAATATTATCAACGTCGTCAGAGAATAGACCGGTTTGGAACTTACATAATATATTGAGTCTAAATTTTAATCGACGGTCTGAAAGCTTTTCCCATCCCAGTTGCTGCAAAAGGTCAGTAACACTAACGAGATTATCATAACGGCCTTAACATATATTGCCGATCTTCGCTGCACGCATTCCAACTCAGTTTACGAGCCTATCTCATAAGGATCCCAAATACTGGCGGCATATTCTAAGTGGGGTCTAACGAGGGAGAAGTAGCTGATTTCCCTAACTTTATCGTCGCACTTGCCAAGTACTCTTTTAACGAATCCCAATTTACGATTAGCTTGACCGGTAATTTCTCGAATATGTTTACTCCACGATAGATCATTAGTCAGTCTAACTCCGAGGTACTTAACGGATTCTACGGTCTCTAATTTTATGTTTTTTATGCAATAGCTGTTACAAGGAGCGTTTTTCCGTTTCCAAAAATTCACAACAACGCATTTTTTCAGGTTTAATTCTAGCTGCCACGCATCGCACCACTCTTGTATTGCTTCGAGGTCCTTAGTTAGCGCTTCCTTATCATTAAAGCTAAGAATTCCTCTGTACAACACTGCGTCGTCAGCAAATAATCTAAGCTTACTGTCAACTTTATCACCGATGTCGTTTATGTACAATAGGAACAGGAGCGGGCCTATGACACTTCCCTGTGGGACACCCGATGTGACTTTTACTTCATTAGAGATAGCGCCATCTAATACAACCCTTTGCACGCGATTACTTAAGAATTCTCTAATCCAGGAAATTACGTTGTCGTCTAAACCGTAGGATTTTATTTTCATGAGTAGCTTACTGTGGGAAACTTTAACAAATGCCTTTTTAAAGTCAAGAAAAATGGCATCAACTGGAGCGTTATGTACACCCGGGACTAAAATATCGTGAACAAAAAGTGCTAATTGAGTTTCGCAAGACCTTCCCTTTCTGAATCCGTGTTGTGTTTTTGTTAACAAGTTCTCTATATCGAGGTGTCTCATAACTGAACTTACAATTATATGTTCAAGGAATTTGCAAGAGATAGATGTGAGAGATATCGATCTGTAGCTCGATGGCTGTTCCTTATCGCCGCTTTTGAATATTGGAGTGACATTTGCAATTTTCCAGTCCATGGGTACTTTGTGTTCGTTGATGGATTTACTAAATATATTCTGCAAGTAGGGTGCTATTTCACAAGCTAATTCTCTATACACGCGGGCAGGAATTTCTTCAGGACCTGGGGATTTATTTGGACTTAAGGATTTTAGCAAGTTTTCTATTCCGTGAGTGCAGATATCGATAGGCGGCATCTTTTGCTGGAAGTGATCATTTAACTTTACGGATGTACTCTGCGATGACTTGGTGAACACACTTTGAAAATAAGAATTTAATAAGTTGGCTTTGTCCGAACTGCTTGTTAATAATTCGCCATTTTATCCTCGCAAAATCTTCAGTTTGGAATCTTTAGATATCAGTAACAACATGCATAGCCTGAAAAAGTTGAATTCGAGGAGTTAATTTCCACACAACTTGAACAATCCAACGGGGAACACTGTATTTCCAGGTCCCGCTGCGCGGAGCCGGGCCGCGACGCGCGATCTAAAAACCGAGTTTTTCTCGGCGTCGCAAACATTTTTCGAATATTTTTACGGAATAATCTAGAAATATGTTTAATTTATACTCTGATGAAGTATCCCAAAGACCATTTTCCGAATAAGGAGTATATTGTCTTTTTTATGTCAAATGTTGCCTAAAAAAAGGGTCCGCCATTTTGTGACGTAAAAGCACTCAAATATGGGCAAGTATGTCTGAAAGTTATGCATAGTATAGGTGAAGTACCCTGTTTACAAATAGTAATGTTTTTTATTTCATAAAAATCCTTTCATTACTCCTATATCTGCTCAACTTATAAGATTTTCGAAGAAAAATGAGAGCGGGCGTTTTTTTGGAAATTTGGTCGTGTTTGAGCCTCTGTATCTAAGTAACGGGAAAGACCTATGAGAAATATTTTACCATTTCATAATCAACAATCATTTGTGTGTATACACGCCAAGTTTCAAGTCGATATCTCAAAAAAAGCAATTTTGGACTTTTGTCCGGCGATTTTCGATTTGGGCCCACTGTGCGTCGACTAAAATTTAGACTCAATCTATTATGTGAGTTCCAAACCGGTCTATTCTCTGACGATTTTGATAATATTTTACGAAATCCGACATACTACGGTAGATCAGATCATGAGATTAAAATTAGGAAACTAGACTGCAGAACGGACAGATTTAAAATGTAATTTTTCCCACGAACGATAAGGGACCATAACAGCTGCCAATGAGACTTTTATCTAGGTTTGTCGTTAGGTAGTGTAGCTCTTAGTAGTAGTACTCCTAATACTTGAATCCTTATCTGTTACCTAGTACATACTAACAGCACGCCTGGCATGTTTTCTGCATGGGTCTTGAGTCCCTGTCCATCTGTGTAGTTGTAGAATGCATGTATATTGACGGTCCCTCTCCATTGTGATGACATCTGTAGTGTAGTGGTACATGCTTGTGAGGCTTCGCCTCGTGACAAGCATTAGCGATTTATGCTAATGCATAATTACTCGTAGTTACACCAACCCTAACGTATAGTGTAATGCATGTTGGTGATTACTCACCCCCTGCCACACACCCCTGAGGTGGCTTGCAGTGTATTTTGTAGATGTAGATGTAGATGTAGATTTTCGTTTCGTAGTGGAATAACTGTTGATCTATTGCCTTGAACTTCCCTTACGTATGACCAAAATGCCTTTGGGTTGTCCAATAATTGTTCTACTAATGTTTTTCTTTTAAAATCCATTAATGCATTCCGAAAGGCTTCCTTTGTAGTGGCTTTAGACAATTTGTATTTTTCAAATATTAAATTTTGATCACTAGTGGACAAATCTCTACGGAGTTTTTTCATCTTGGCGTGGCATACTCTCTGACGTCTTAACGATTTTCTCACTTCTGCATTGTACCATCTTGGTTCGCTGCCCTCTTTTTTTACTTTACTTGGAATGTATTTTCTGATCCTTGAATGTACGATCGAAAGGAAAGCTAACTACCTTCCGTGTCTAACTTTACGCTTGATTCCTGGAATTCGGGAAGAGAATTTTTTAGATGGCTCTTGAACGCATTGAAATCGGCTTTTTAAAAAATGTAGAATTTTCTTCTTTGTTTAAAACTTTTAATGATATTCAAAGAGAACTTTGCGGTAACTACTCTATGGTCACTAATGCCCTCAACAGTGTTTACCTTAATTACTTGTTGTGGTATATTTGTTGCCAATAAATCAAGAATGTTGTCCCCTCTGTTAGGCGTCGTAGCTATCTGATGTAGGGCATTTGATGAGAATGTGTGCAGCAGGGACTCGCATATATCTTTGTCTCTTCCTCCTGATATGTAACTATAGGTCCTCCAATCTATATAGGGCGTATTGAAATCTCCACCTATGATTAAATTTCTTTCGGTGTTCCTGGATGTGATGTTCTTTATTTGTGTTTCGAGTTCTAAAATTGAGGTGACGTCGGTGTTAGGTGGCCTGTAGTATGCGCACACGAATATTGTTTTTGATTTAGGGCATCTAATAGAGCACCATACAGATTCTATGCTGGTATCTGGGACGGCTTCCGCTCGGCTGACTATGGTTTTCTTTACAGCTATAAATACTCCGCCTCCGGTTCGGTTGGACCTATCTTTTCTGTAAACTTTGAATGATTTAGGAAAAATTTCACTATCAGAAATATCGTCCGTCAGCCAACTTTCTGTGCCAATAATGACGTTACACTCCGTGCTATGAATAAGGTGGTGGAATTCTGGAATCTTATTTTTTAAACTACGGCAGTTAACTACTGCAACGACTAATGCTTCATGATTATTGTTTATGCGATTCGGGGAAATT
Organism: Pyrrhosoma nymphula; assembly: GCA_963573305.1. Taxonomy (NCBI): domain Eukaryota; kingdom Metazoa; phylum Arthropoda; class Insecta; order Odonata; family Coenagrionidae; genus Pyrrhosoma; species Pyrrhosoma nymphula. The sequence continues at coordinate 43,922,314 of OY754337.1, read as the reverse complement.
TCAAGATTGCAGTCATCAATTAAGCTATTCTTGGACCCTATATTCGGAGTACTCTTAGCTAAATTACTAACTGGCAACACATAATTATTGACCCCACTAATTGACCTGCTCTGTAGCCTACCATCTACCGTTCTCCACTTCTACGAAGTACCGCCCACGCCACAAATAGAGTTTTAGGCTCGGAGTGATTCCTCAACGGGCTTAGGTTTGTCGTTGTTGACTTATAATGCCCGCGTTTGATTCCGATCTTTATTTACTCTGATGCGCAAGAATGTACTAAGTATGTTTTGTAAGGAAATAAAACTAAAAGAAGTGATTATAAATGTTTTCTTTTTATGATCGCTTGGAAAAATCAAAGTTTTTAATAGTTCTGTTTAGGTATTATCAATTTCAATAACATTCATAGTCATCAACGGCGAGAGCGGCCTTCTCCGTAGTCTGCCGAAATGGAGCATCGCGTGTTGTTTACGCGTTCCATACCTGGTGGGAGTCAAATTGACTCCAGTGGCTGATGCAACCAAGGAGGTTAAAATGAAATGGAGGAGGCATGGCCGTGAACGCTCATGGGTGAGAGTAAAGCAAGAATAGAGATGCTTGGGAGGGATTTTGTGCCGAGTAGATGTTGCCAAACCATTCACAAAACATCGCCTTGCCTGTAGTTTTTAACTAAGATTTGACGAAAATCGAACGCGACCGCCTGACCAGTGGCGGTTTGTGCTTGTGTGCTGAAGAGCTGCAGCACATTAAATATTTGAAAATAAGACACCTACTAGGATCCTATCTGAAACAATCTGAGCGCGCTTGTTTTACTCATCCGTTGAACACGGAGAAGTCTTCAGAACTCCCTGACTCCCCTTCGTACGAGGGGTAAGCACGCGGCGTGTGCTGGCGAGTTCACAGCCAGCAAGAATTCGGAGGGATTCTTCTCATCGAGTAGAAAATGTGGTTTTGCGCATGCGCGAGCTACGTAAATTGCGTGCTGTACATCGGACAGCGCTACCCCTCCATTAGTCCAAGCGGGGACAATTTCTTCTTTTGGCCACAGGGTGACAACGCTTGCCATACTTGACTTTGTAAAGACAATGTAAGATCAAATAGCGCGGCTTGGGAAAGACGGAGCTACACGTTTACCCGTTAGAAGGGTTCCCAACTTATTTACTCTGTTGCTACTTTTTATCAAAGTTATAATATTTATGCTGATAATGGAGCTTAGATTTTAATACTTTTCTATTTTCTAATGAAAAAATCACGATTTGGGGAAAATACTAATTTTATCTTGCGGTACATCTTTAGTTTTTGTATTTACCTTTTTTGTTTACACTGAAAGTTTTTGGGCGGTTAGTTACTTGTTCTGTGGATCAGTCTGGTGTAAGTGCCTCGTGTATTTTTGAATGATCGATTAAGTTTAAGGTGTGAGCGTTGCGTGTTCTGTGTATCTAGTTATAGTTCACCATGGATAATTCCGTGGAAAAACTGTTGAGTAGTCCATTTTCTACCAGGACTTTGGAAGAAAAAATTAAAGTTTATGAGTTGGGAAGACCCACACCGGACTTGGTTATCACTCAGAGTGCTTCTTCGATCAAAACCAAGTATATTAGAAAATTTAAGAAGTAAGTGTACGAGCATGATTGGGTGTGTGGAAGCGAAATTAGGAACGGCCTTTTTTGTTTTCCGTGTTTGCTCTTTGGCAAAAGTGACTCTTGGGGAACAGCTGGTGTTCGAGATCTTGGACAGAATAAGGGACTTCACAGAAAATATTGGCGTTAATCCTCAAGAATTACGCGGAGCAGAAAGCAAACGTAGAAAGGTATCATGTCGACGTACTGATGCCCAAGAAGTATGTGACAGAATTGGGCGAGGAGCACGAGATCGTTTCCATTCCTTGGATCATTTAGAAGCTGCGAAACTTTTATATTCCACAAATTTAGAACTATATTCGAAACAGTTTCCAGATAAAGTATTAGATATAACAGACAGGGCCTACAACATTCTGGAAAAAAAGACTCAAAACAGAACTATCGGTTTTGTATTGTAGGCCAGATTTAAAGAATATAGCAGGAGCAGTGCAGTTCATTATTAACGACAATCTGCAAGGCACCTTCTGCCAAATAACGAAGCTTCTGAGAATATTAATAACAACACCAATGACAACATTTGAGCCTGAGAGGTGTTTCTCATCGCTAAAACGGATTCAGACCTTCCTACGGAACACCATGTCACAGGAACGGCTAAGTGCACTGGCAATGCTCTCCATTGAGAATAAGATAGTCTCCACCACGCAAGGGTTCAATGATGATTGTCAAATGACAAGGGTGATTGACAAATGCTGTAGTAGGAAGGAGCGGCGCATGGACTTCTTTTTTCGTCACTGACTGAGTAAATTTTATATTTCCACACATTTCATTTTTGGGGCGGGGGTGAGGAGGGGAGGGGGGGGGCGAGGGGAGGGGGGGCAGCACATTGCTGATCTTCTGCACCAGCCGCCACTGCGCCTGACATGTAAGCCAGAGGAAAGTCTACAAGTAAACTGTACTGACTGCAATGGCGGAATTGGCTTCAAGAATCAAGTGGTATATCGCCTCCATTTCTTTTCTAACCCCCTTGGATGCAACTCAAGGAGGTTAGAAAAACTGGGTTGGCCACACCTACTCGGCACAAAACCTTCCCAAGAACCCCTATTCTTGCTTCACTTTCGCCCATGCCTCCTCCATTTCATTTTAACCTCCTTGATGCAATTTGACTTTTTTTCCATTTTCTTGGAGAGCCTGCATGACCTCCTTCCGCAAACTTCCCACCCCTCTCAAAACAACTCACTAGCGAAAGAAGTCGAGAGGTCTTTTCAGCCTTTAGGCCTTGAGTGTCAGGCATTTCTCTCGCGAGCAACGCATAGAAAAATTTTACAAGTCACCTAAGGTTGCTGTGAAACGAGTACTGCGCCAAGGGCACCAATGTTGCCTTGTCGGTGCGTGGGGATACTACTATTTAAACATTTTTTATCACAAAAATTCACTCGTAAAAACAGAGACACATAGATATGTCCAAAATATCGCAATTCCTTCCTGATAATTTCTCAATGATTAATTAATATTCTCTGGGTAATACCCATTTACAATGAAACATAACACACCAAAATTATAAAAAAAACAAATTTACAAACAAAGACATCAAATGTTAGTCATAGATAGACATTAAGATATTTTTTGCTCATTTACACGTATGGAATACACTGATATGAATATTGAAACATGTGCTTTAGGTAGCTTTAAAGGAATTCCTGTAGGGAGCTACTATCATGACACGAGTGTTAGAATGCAAAAACGAAAATTTAACCAATGTAAGTGCGGTTGACTCCGTAAATGTAACTACCGTGGTTAGTCCCGGTATCCTCAAAATTGGTCTAAACGTCACTGAACCAAATGCGGCTGCTATGCATCCTTAGAAGAACTTTGACAATCCACACACGTAACCTTCTTTCTTTAAAAAATACATTTATTGCAGACATGTTTCCTACAACTTTTACAAATTAAGAATCCCTTATCACCCTTTTTTCACTACACGCTTATTTGACACTTCTTGCGCTTCTCACTTGCTTCACAGTGATCTTCTTCTTCTTTGTCTGCGATATGCGATAGCCCCTGTCGTGCTAGGGTGTTAGCAGCTGTATGCTCCTCTACAAGAGTAAGAAGAAACTTACTATGAGATATTTTACAATTATTTACCTCTCTAAAGAAAACCCAAGCATTAATCCCACCGAGATCAAGAATGTTGCTAAAAGTGTGAAGAGGCCAACGTCGAGCTTCAGGCTTCGCTGAATCCTCGCCATTTGGTCTACTCGACTTTGCCGTATTTGTTTTCATTATAAAATAATACAGTCACTGGTATACGTTTAGTGACTAAATTAGCTGTCACATTTGGGTGGATAGTACTTAGTAAAACAACATTTTTAGTTATCTTGTCTTGAAATACAGTGAGTGTGATGTTATTCTTTTTCAGAACTCGTGTTTCGTGAAGCTGCAAGCGACAGGTTTTCATTTCAGTAGGGAGCTCCCTTCTTGATCTGTTTATAGTTCCAACTAAACTAGTGCGCTTACTCCTCAGAGTCTCTGCGAGGTAAAGAGAAGTAAATAAACTATCACAAGTTACATTCCATCCCTTTCCTAAAAGGAGGAAATTAACTGTAACACCACATGATCTCCGAGACGCACATCATTTGGCCTTGGATGACACATTTGAGAATCGGCAGCATCTGAAGCCGTTGTCCTGACATATTCTCCTCGACTCCTACGACACCTCAAATGTCCTCGTAGGCTCATTGCTCCGCGAACAGCTCCGATCCTACGGCGCCCCCTACTTCCTCGAACCGCACGGCCCCTGCTTCCTTCTAAAAGCTTACTTTTATCTGAAAAATCATTTCGGGGAAAGAAATGAATGTATACCAGAACTTTTTGGAGTAAATTACCTCATATTATTTCAAATTACCGACCATGCTCAACAGTATCCTTCCTTAGATCTTCCTAAAAAGTGAAGAGAGACTGCTGTCTTCCTACCTTGCACCAAGGACATCTGAATCCGATTCGGAGGATAGGATGGAATTATTTGTCAGCAAAAAAGTTTATTCGTCGCTACTCGGATAACTATCTTCTTCTAAACCACGATCAGAACCCGACTCATTTTCACTTATGTCCTGTGGAGCAGCAAGAAGCTCCCTGTGACATAATCCTTTCCCAGCCATAATTAAGAACACGGGCAACGGTATGAAATTTCGCTGTCGACGAGTCCGCACTCCAACTGCGCTCGTCATCGACTGCCATCTGAAACATTTACCGAGTGGTAGGTAGTAGAAACATGAGCACAACTCATTGGAATAAATGTAACCACCATCACCACGCAGAGACAAAGTTGCAAATCAACGCTCACTAAGCATCAACAAAGTTGCACTTCGCCTGCCGACTAAAAAATCCATCAGATTTGGAAATCGGACGACGCGTCCTAACGAATGAGTTAGCTTCAAATTCAAACAATGTACATATTGAAAATATGTTCGGACAGACTCCACAAAAATCTAGTTCCAAATCGCAGATTACAGAGATTGATATTTCAAGTAAAAGACTGCGAGGAAATGCAACACAAGCATGTTCATGTGGCGAAGGAGTAAAAAGTGGGCATTTTTGAGTCGTAGAAGGCATAGGGAGTAGATATCTTGTTACATTAGGGTGTTAAAAAAAACATTTATAGTTTTAATAGCAATAATACAAGGAATAGAAAAAGTTTAAAATTGTTTCACAGCGAGGGGGTCAAATTTGACCCCTCCGGCCTCGAAGGAAAAAATGAAACTTTCAACGTTACCGTCCAACCGTTTTTTAATGAAATTCACCACGTTTACGTCTTGTCATAAAAGATGAAAATTTACGACATTTCATTTCCATCAGTAAAAAATTAAGAAACAATCAGCATTGTAAAAATGCCGAGGGGTCAAATTTGAGCCCTCCGGCCTTCTAGTGTTGAGAGGCCAATCAGGAAAGAATAAGAAAACTACAAAAAGTATACAAGCTGACATGGAATCATTACCTACAGCAAGAGATCTTCATCCATCAACGGGAAATTAAGACACTAAAATACGGTCATTATCGGTCCGAAATTGTTCTTCAGGATTATGCGTTCCCGTTTCCATTGACATTGATTTTTGTTGGTCCGTCAATTACTGATGTTTCGACTATAGTGCTTCCGGAAGCAGTCGAACCAACGCTAACTGGAGAGAAAAAATAAAGAAATAGATAAACAGGAACAGAAAACGAGTTGAATAATTTTAGGACCGAATCTACGTTCAAGAAAAGAAAAATTACCCCCTACTTCAACTTTTTTCAAGCAGCACTTTTTTCCGGAACCCCAGGTTACCTCGTAAACTTCATTCTTCTTTGAGATATTAACTATATAACACGACACATCATTCACGATAGCCACTGTGAAATCTTAACTAAATGTGAGGAAGAAAAAAACGTATCTTTTCACAGATAGTTAACTCTAAAAGTTGCAAAACACAACTAGCTTCTACGTTGTTTTTATTTAAAAATAAATTTAACATTGTAAAGGTTAAACCTTCAAAGCTTCTCAACTGATAATCTCCCACACACGAAATACACAGAAAACTACACACTCAATACAGACTCAGAACCACCAACATTCAATTAAACATCAGAAGTTATTGATTACTGAAAGACAACATAGCCCCAGGAAAGGAAAGAATCATTGCAGAATTACGGAAGCTAAATAACGAAAGTTAAACTTGAAAATTCATAGGAACAATCACCTCTGCATTGAAATGAACACTCAGCCACCCACTCCAGTAAAAGGGCCCTCCTACTTTTACGACTAGCCTCGCCTCCTTTATGCTAGAAAATATCATTAGTTATGACTCATGATTTTTCTTCATTCAAAGTTTCCAGCACTAATTTTATAAAGTATCTACAAAAACTTGAAATCCTTTCTATAATCGACTAACCAACGCCTGGTCGTCCGCGAATATATCTGAATTAATATATCGGTAGTATGTCCATGTAGATAAAGCTCATGCATGCAGAGTTATCTTTAAGTTTCCTACTTTGATTCCCACAACTAGCTCTTCCTTTGCCTACTATTCTCCAAGCATGAATGTTTAAAAGCAAAGGCGACAACGGGCACCCTTGCATTACCCCGCGAACTATAACTGCCCACCCCGATTCACCGTCAGCCACCCTCACCTGTGACCTCTGGGCCATGCATAATTTTTGGAGGAGTCTCCCATCTCGCCTATCTATTCGCATTTTCCCGAGGATCTACTTTATTTATCCCAATTACCTCAGACGAATTTTCAAATCCCAAAATCAAGAAATTCTGCACTCCAGTCACCCACCACTATCAGGTTTTTCTTTCACGAGTTATCTCTTATTATCTCTGCTGGTTTCTCGTATCCCGCGCCATCCTTCTCGTTTCACATATGTTTACTTGTAGGTGTGTGGTAGACTTAATAAAGTCGCGGTTGATTCCATATACTGTGAAGCCGGAATTTTGCTTATTGTTTATGCGTTCCGCGCCAGCTGGTAGTCAATGTGACTTCCACGGCTTATCCAACTTGACTACTTTGCATTCTCCAAGAAAACCTCCTAGGACTTCCGGTCATCGAACTACCCGCGTAAGTCCCCCTCCCCAAACAAAACACTGATGAAAGAACCGGTGAAGCCTTTTCAGGGGGGCTATTCTGTATGTTCTCGGGATTTCCGAGCCTCGAAAGTTACGAAATGTTGACGTCACAGCCTCTAACATTTCAAAAAGGGCCATTCTCTACAAAGTTGAGATTTGTGGGGGGAAGTGACGTCACATTCACGGATTTTCGAATAGGATAGCGATCAATAAATAAATACGAAAAGGGGATTCCCTCAGCCCACAGTTATTCAATCTTATGACGGGTGATATAATAGAAAACCTATAAGACATTTAATAAAAGAAGATTGATGAAAAGGAACTAAAAATTACATCATGATCGTATTAGGATAATAAGCTAAACTGATGACACGATGCTGATAGCTGAGACTTAAGTTGAGGAACATCGGCTGTAATATTATCTAATCAAACCGCTGCAATATCTACAGCTGTAACTAAGGATAAAAATAAGATTTGAACAAGTGACAGAAATGATTAAGGTACCTACTTGGTAGTAAACATTACAAGCCTATGTATGCTATAACAGGAAGGGAAAACACAAACAGGCAAGGCCCCCAAAGTACCAGGTGTCTTATAGAGTATGATATGAAGAAATAAATACACATGAAAAGAAACAAATGCTAGAATATATAAAATTATAATTAGACCAATATAATAACGATAGTGAAATCAAAACACACTGATATATTATTACATCTACATTTATCTAAATCTACAAAATACACTCCAAGCCACCTCAGAGGTGTGTGGCAGGGGGTGAGTAGTCACCAACATGCTTTACACTATACCCTAAGGTTAGTGTAACCACGGCTAATTATGCATTAGCATTAATCGCCAATGCGTGTCAGGAGGCAAATCCTCACAGGTATGCACTACATTACAGATATGCTCACAATGGAGGGGCCCGTTAGTATATATATATTTTGCAACTACGCAAATGGACAGTCTCAAGAATCATGTTGAAAATATGCACGGCGAGCTGTTCGTACTAGATAACAGTTAAATATTCAAGTATTAGGGAGTACTACTAGTACTTATAGCTACAATACCCATCGACAAAGCTTGATAAAAACCTCATTGGTAGCTGTTATGGTCGTTTCCCATCCCAGTTACTGAAAAAGGTCAGTAACACTAACGAGATTATCATAACGGCCTTCAACGTATCTTGCCGAACTTCGCTGCATGCGTTCTAACTCAGTTTCCAAGACTATCTCATAAGGGTCCCAAATACTGGCAGCATTATTCCAAGTGGGGTCTAACGAGGGAGAAGTAGCTGTATTCTCTAACTTTATCGTCGCACTTGTCAAGTACTCTTTTAACAAATCCCAATTTGCGGTTAGCTTGACCGGTAATTTCTCGAATATGTTTACTCCACGAGAGATCATTAGTCAGTTAACTCCGAGGTATTTAACAGACTGTACAGTCTCTAATTTGCTGTTTTATATGCAATAGCTGTTACAATGACAGTTTTTCCGTTTCCAAAAATTCATAACAACGCAGTTTTTCAGGTTTAATTCTAGCTGCCACGCATTAAATTACTAGAAGTATCTGAAATGAAGGACCTTGAAAAACACTCGGGAGAACAAGAAAAGATCGAATAAGCAATACCAATACAAGAGAGGAATGCAAAAAACTACCAATGAACACATGTGCCGTACAGCGAAGAAATATATGAATTGACCACATTAACTGAGTGGAATACAACAGAATAGATAATATTTCGAGGAATAAGTGCCCGGAAGGAAAAAGAAATGCCGGATGACCCAGGTAGACGTGGAAAGAATGTATATTAGGAGAATGAATAGGTAAAGAACAGGCTACAAGCCTCAATGAAGAGGAAGAAGACCGCATATATGTATATAAATTTTGGAATGCCATCCTTGAATGTCGTGCCATAGACCAGAGAGAAGCTGCCAAAACACGTCGGCTTATGTAGCTAATTCGATCATGCTGCGATATAAAGACAAAGCTTCCAATTTCCATTTGGTTAACCGCTAGGAATATACATACGGCTTCTTAAATGCGTCTACCACTCAACGTCACATCTGTCCCTGTCCTATCACCAGTGTTACGGTAGTTTGAGCGAGATATCACTACACTCACAAAATTCAATAAATTTGGCCTCGTGATAAAAATATATTCTCATCTTACTGATGATACCAAAATATCGCTTGCCTTTTCCACAAAAAATGAAGTGTTTTCCAATATAAAAGTGAAAGCAGTTTCCATGGGATTTGGCATGGCTTAAGAGGGGTAAAATTAAACAAAATAATTCAACTAAGGGCAATTCAAGTATTACGTAAGGTGATTTTGACAACTTTTTGACCCCCCTCCTCCCCCATGTAAGCCAACGTAAGATTACATGAGCCCCACCCCTCCCAATCTTACGTTAGTTTTTATACATTTTTGGAACCATTCACGTAGATAATACACGGGTGATTTCATGTCCAAGAGTAGAAGAATTAACCTTACTACCCCCGGTTTTAAAGGTTTTTTTTTACAAAATCATAGGCCCTTTTCAGAAACGCAGGTGTATGAATTTTTAGTCAGATCGATAACGGTTTTTGATATTTCGCGATTCAAAGTAGACGCGACTCGCAAAAAACTTAACCTTCACAAATATGGTCTCCAAATTAACGAACGCAAGGAATTGACCATACCTTTTTCCATAGTTTAGCATACATTCAGGCGTACTACCGCAACAGTAATCTTACAAAGTAAGATTTTTCGTCGGACGATAATTTAAAAAGTTGATAAAAATACGATCTCGCAAGTAACTTAAATCTTATGTAAGATTGTGTCGAACCCCCTCACCTCCTCCCACGTAAGACAACGTAAGGAAATCTCAACCCCCCTTCCTTCCCAAAACGTCTTACGTCATTCTTGAATGGCCCCTAATACCATTTCTGATAACCAAATTAAAAAGCCAGAAATTTAAAAGTAACAACTACCCCGTACACACAGTATCATCTAAGATTTTTCGCTTCCGAGTTTATCCATTTCAACTTTTTTTTATTTTTATACGATATATATTCCCGTAATGTTCTGGGAACTTCAATTTGGGAGGTAATGTTATAAGTCTTCCATGTTAATTCTTCTCTAGAATTATTATATGTGTGTGTGAAACGCTGCGGAAAATCTAGCGATTTTAAGTGTTGCAAACATTTTTTGAAAATGGGACGCTCGGGTGAACATTTACCAAATAACCTTATGCTGCTAAGGCTTTCCCATCGCACGGCGTGAAACGAGTCAGTCAAGTAAAAGCCTTAAATTTGCATCTTTGTCACTTACTGAGTATTTAAGTTGTAAAAAACATTTTTGCGTCAATGTAAATATTTATGCATTCACTTCATACTAAATTTCTTAATTTTTAAAGGAAATTTACGGTATACATAATAACTATTCGTGGATCTCTCCATTTTCCGGGTTGGCGCCGTTTTGGCATTCATAGGTTGACGACAGTCTCGCCGGGATTCCACCAGGCGTCTTCAGGTCGAAGTCCACCAGGCGTCTTCAGCAAAATGGAGAGATCCACGAATCCAGAACGCCACGGAAAACTACGATCCTACATTATTACTACACTCACCAATTAGAGTTTCCCTTGAAAGGAACAGAAGAATTTCCGACGCTTTTATTTCAATCTGCTATCGCGATTACACTGGCACTACACTCGATACCAATCTGATGATTGACGTGTTGTCACTGATTGAAAAACGAAGATGTTGGGGGAGGAGGGATCACTACTCTCGAAGATCATGCTTAAGAATAATCCTCATGAGCTTGTTTTTTTAGATTTCACAACACTGCGTCACTAGCAATATAAACGGTATTCCACTCAGTCACTGAGTAACACTTTAAACTCAAATTCTCAACAACACAAATGTCATCTCTTTGAACCAAGAACAGACACTACGAGACATCCACTCACGAAGAAGGTATTTCGAGATTTGCTTCTTCACACTAGAAAAACAGCTGAAGAGGCTCATGGCTTGCCTACCTCACAGTCGCGTCTTCTCATCGTCGACTGGTCGGCAGTCAGATGCACGCGAGGACAATGGATGTGCTCGCTCAAATCTTCGAATTGAATTGATTTACGCTAAACGACCCGTTCAACCCAAAAGCATGACGAAACCTTCTATCCACACAGCATAACATGAATGCCCTTTAACAGAGAATACCCTCGTACTGAGTCCTTGTTTGAATAATATTCTAAGCTAGGCCATGGCTGTCGGTTTAAAGGCCATTGAAGAGGGATATCCACCACCTTGAGGCCACTTGTGCAATAGACTGAAGGTGGACAGGACGGCGAGGACGGAAATATTTTGGTAACGTAGGAAGGGTGAAGAGAAATCCAGCGTCGGCATTTGCCTACTCTAAAGCCCAGTAGAATCATTGGTGATATTTATTGCGACAGAGCTGGCGCTGAAAGTGGTCAGCGGTAAGTTTCTCAAAGTGAAAAACAAAATTGCATACCATCTGCAGTAATGTAATAGAATCGGTTTATGCTCACGCTTATCATCAATTATAAGGCTCCTTTTTGCACTGATACAACTAAAGAATTGTATAAATATAGGTATTATCCATCATCCGAATTTATAATTAACAATTTCCGTGAAGTTTAGTTCACACTGTAAATTAAGACAATACATTTATATTCAATCGATTTAGTCAGCACATACGAGTACCTTAAAAACAATCTCCCTGCCTTAGGTTAACGTCTGATGAACTCCTAACGGAGCATGTCTTCAGAAGAATGGAGAATCAACAGCGTAAGGTTTCTTGTGTCACATTTTGAATTAAATTCACTTTTGAATTCACCCTTAACTTTTACTAATTAGGTGCTGGTAGATGAGCCAAGAAAACGTTAACCTACTCCTAATCATATTTTTCCAACAGAGATTTCGATGATAATATACATTTAAACTTCGGATGATGGAGAACACCTGCATTTATACATTTCCTTAGTTGTACCCAGTTACACATCAGCGTTAAGGGGCTTAAAGTTCCTTTTTTAAGGAAATTTAAGTAAGGAACGCTTACTGTCAATTATTATTTGTTAATGGGGAATGAATGAAGGTATGGTATCGATTCGCGAGGTGAAAGTTGAGGAACGATGTAAATATAATAAAAACAATTATACTTAAAACGTGCCAACTTTAAACGGCCACCACACGGCAGCGCTGCGTCTGGTAAAATACTTACTAATTAGGTACTTTAAAAATGAATTTCATTATTTGAGTTGACGATAGTGATAGTTTTTAAATTCTGCTATAAAGAGCGTTAAAATTTCAACCTTTGCTGAGTTTTTTCCGAATTTAAACAAAGAAAAAGTGTTTCTTAAAATTAATTAAAATTTTTAACACAACTTATAAGTTGAACACAAATTGAAAATTTACTATTATATAAATTAAAATAATATTTTTATTCAAAGTGTAACATTTTAGGGTATCAAAGTTTTTCTATATGACATGCCAAAGAAAGCGGGACGCTAGAAAGCAAAAAACAACTTTTTTGTTCCCGTGGATATAAAAATCCATGGTGAATATAATTGGTTGAAAGTTTGCAGAAATAAATGGTAACCTTGTTAAACACAAAATGAATGAAGCCAAAGTTTGATATAACTATATTCATGCAGGTTCTGTAGTTATATTTAAAAATCTGAATCAAAACTCGAACCTAGATAACATTTGCACCGACAGAAGTATTTTAATTGTTCAGAGTGGAGTGGAATTTCACATCCTGTAAAAAATTTTAAGGATGCCTCTTTGGTAACCATAGAGCTTTCACACTGAAATAATGAAACTACGGTTCCGTCAAATAGTCAAGGAAAGGTTTCCTAAGTCTCACACATATTTCCTAAGCCATACTCGTTGGCTTAGCTAAGGGTCCCAAGTGACACCCTGATCTTTGCACGTCTATACACTCATGAGCAGGATAGGATCCAAAAATCATATCCCCATCCGAAACAAACAATGGCTAACTCACAGTCTAACATAGACCATGGTTATCAATATTAACTAATTCACTATCAAAATTATGAAGGAAAGTAATTGTCGAATATATGCAAGGCTGGCCAGCGACATATCAACTTAATACCTCAACCTGTCCTTCGAAAACCTGAGTATGTAATATCATTTAGTACGAAGTAACAAAATCCAGAATTCATCATTCATCGGAACTATGTTTTATATTTACTGACACCGACACACATCAAATCAGAGATAGGTCACTGGAATTTCACTTAGATAGATGCTGAAGATTAAATAAATTTGATTAAAAAAACAGAAAAACATTTCCGTCGCTAAATAAAATACAAAAATCAAGTTCATTCCGCTATTTCTCCAGAAGTTACGTATAAAATCTAATTAATTCGTCAGTTACTTCTGGCTCCTTGGACACTTTATTAGAATACTGATTGCTATCGAGCATTACACATAAGAAAAGGAACAAATGCTAAAAGTTCATACTTATAAATTTAATAGCTGATTGGCTGTGGTGGATGGGTGCTGCCTAAGCGCTGGTGACTGCTTAAAAGAGTTAATAATTACCACAAATGTACTAGTAGAGATGGTGAGCTTATCGAACATGTGCCAGTGAAATGAAGTGTGCTTCCTTTTTTATCAGGGCTATGAATCGGAGATCGTAGCAATATATTAACACTTCCGTTGATGAATTTTCTATTTGGAATATAATGCAATGATACGAGGTTTTTTTATTCACCGAAGGCAAATAAAATCTCCCTTTCAAATTAGCTCGTAGGCTTCCGCGAATGTAGTGTTGACTGCTTATTTTTTCGGGATTCATTCCGCGATGTTTAAAATTGCAAAAAACAAAATTTCGCTGGTCCTCCTGCCAGCTTCATCAGGTTAACCTAACTGATTATTTAGTCTCGCTCGTCTTTATATATACGAGTGAGGACTCCCATTGTTGCCGGAATTTTGAAAAATTCGTCTAAGCTAAATTAAGAGACTTTGAGGTAATATCAGAGCATGAACGGGCAATTAAAAATAAAAATAATAATTACCGCATTTCTGCAATAGCCGAACACCATCTCAGCGGCCCCACTCATGATTTCAACTTTGAGGAGACAAAATTAATATCAAAGGAGGTACGCTATTACCCAAGATTAATCAGGCAGGCTATAGAAATTGCGAAGAGACCGGAGAACGTCAACCGAGAAGACGGCTACACATTGAGTAGAAAGCTTAAACGAAATTTTCAAATTTAAAAATTCCGGCAGCAATGGGAGTCCTCACTCATATATGTATATGAAGACGAGCGAGACTAAAGAATCAGTTCAGTTAACCTGATGAAGCTGGCTGGAGGACCAGCGAAATATTGTTTTTTGCAATTTTAAACATCGCGGAATGAATGAATTTCACCATTCTTTAAACTCGTCCCGGGAATGAAAATATTTAGGGATACATCTTTGGTAACCGTAGAGCTTTCACACTGAAATAATGAAACTACGGTAACGTCAAATGGTCAAGGAAATGTTTCCTAAGTCTCACACATATTTCCTAAGCCATACTCGTTGGCCTAGCTAAGGGCCCCAAGTAAAACCTGGTATGCGAATTCATTACTTTAAAGGCCGCTTTACACGATGAAAGATTTTGTACAAACGAATGTACGTGAGATTGTACGTTTGTCTCAACGAAATTAGAACAGGTTCTATTTCCCGTGCAGGCATTGAGACATTCGCACAAGCGTTCATACAATTTGCCGCTTTACACGATACATTTTGCCTCATGCAAGAGTTCACGGAAGAGTTTGTACAAACAAATATACCGTGTAAAACGGCCTTAACAGATTGCCCAGTGTACCTACTCATTTTACGGCATCGATAACTTTTTATTCTGTTGCATCTGCAGCGTGAATGGGACCAAGAGAGATAACATTTACGATTGCTTAACTTCAAATAGTGTGAATTCATAAACATGTGAAAATTGAGGCCAGACGACGTACCGGATATTTATTAGTTAATATTCTCTATTCGAGCAACCAACCACGCGCCATTTCTCTGAACAATGCACTTTTCCAGCATTTTCCTCTTTTTTCATATTTCTCAAACATTTAAGACGGATAGGGTCCTTCACTCAATAACAATGCGATTCCTAGGAGAAGTATGCATTTCAGATAAACTAGCTGAAAGCTCTTCAAGTTTATTTTGTAATTACTACAACCGTCCTAAGTTATTAAGTTCAGTTATATGCAGAGTTTTTTAACCTTCTAATATTAATCCATAATATAGTTAAAATGGATTTTTCATATAGTTTTCAACGAACTCTCATAAAATAATTAATTATTAATAAATACATTAATAATAAAAGATTATCGTAAAAATCAAACTTACATTTCTCGCTCCCTTGCCTTCTACATATCCCGGATAGTCCATGAATCAAATGTCGGTTAATTCTTGGAAAATCTTTGCTTAACATCACTTCATACGAAATTATGTATGCTCACAGTAACGCGTCAAGTGGTGACTTCCAATTAACAATAACTCTCACCAAAATTAGAGGCTGGCGTAGGCACAGGACACCGCGCCATGGGCGAGATGAAGTCGAGGATTGAAGGAGTAGTCAATTAAGTAGACTTAATCCGTTCCTCACAAGTATCTATAAATCATTCGAAATACATACACACGTCTTCACTAAAGAGAAAAAAAATACTCTTTGCGGTTTGTTTACGTTCTGACACGTAACTCTGGAGTTAAACTCAAGTCTTAATTCTTTAAATGTTCAAAATATTTTAATCGCATAGCGGTGATATTTTTTCTAGATATACTACGAGTATGACACAGCTATGTGAATAAAATATTTTGAACAGTTTAAGAATTGAAACTTCAGTTTAACCCCAGAGTTACGAGTCGGAACGTAAACAGAGAAATCGCCGAGCTAGATATGTGAATCACGCGAGCAGTCTATCGATTAACCCCTGCTCATGCGGGGAAAGGTAGGGTAGATTAAACAACGGAGGGAAAGGTGGAAAATCTTTCACCTACTAGAGTCTGATTCATCGTAATAGGTCGGTGCATCGCACTCAAGAGTAGACAATTAGTAAACAAAGGCACTCACAACTATCACCTATTCCCTCGAAATGACCGATTTAAGTAAACAGACACTAGCAGTCCAAATATTATCCAGTAATCACTTGCCATGGGCTTTAACTATAGCATTTTTATGAAGAAAATCTATTAAAATTTTAATTATTTATACATTGAATTAAGGCTTTACTTTTGGAGGAAGAAATTGACCTATTAAGCTAGGTTGGAAGTTCCTGGTACTTTAACGCGTAGCAAAGAAAAAAATAGCAGTCAGATGTGCAACGATTGCAAGTGGACTTGGTGAAGTCACGAACGAGAATAATAGCTTTTAACACACCCCCTTCTGGCTGTATCTTATCAAAATAAGACCTACGGAAGCTAAAAATTGGTTTTCTGCGCATGTGCCAGGAACTTCCAAACAAGCCCAAAGAATTATTTCTTCGCCATTGCACTATACATTAGAAAAGTTATCACAGACTAATAATTCACTCGACGGCCGGTTGTGCTAACACAAACTACGCGTGACCTCATATGTATCTCCCACACTAATATTAACATCATCATTCGGGGTTTTACGGATTGAAAATTAGTACATACTACAATGCACCTAGAGCTCTCTCAAAATTTAGTGGCAGACGGTCGGGCAGATGGATCCGTAAACCCAATGAAAAATGGTAGGATACCGTTCAAGGAGACAGGAATGGAATATACTTCTGCACAAACACCTTTAAAATTGTAGAAAATAACTCTTACCGTCCAACCTTAAAAAAATGTTACAAAACATTCTCACTTCTTACAAAGAGTTGAAAAATTTCAATCATTCAATTTCCATTGTCACCGTGTTTCTATGACATTCTATAAAACTAGGACCGAAATGAACGATATCTTAAAATGACATGAGACCTTATATGTTAGTAAGAGCCACCGATATTTTCCTACTCACCATAGCCAATTGACCTCGTCAGGAGGCCAGTTGATATCCGACGCCTTCCTCTCAATCTGTTTCACGACACACTTGCAAAATATCCATTTGATGATAGATTTCGTATCAAATTCCTCCATATCACTGAGTGAAACAACGATGCTTGAAAATGTTGGAAGCCATCAGCAAAACTCTCATTGTTCAGGCTTAAAAAATCATCCTTAGGAGCGTATTTTTTCAAGACTTCACAACACTTGTAATGTATGTTTTCATTTAATCACTAAACCACACAACAAACGCGAATATATTGAAGCACTTAATGTCACTCCTGTGTCAATCCCTAGCGAGGTAGTTTGCTGATACTGAAGTACAACGAAAACAAAGCAAGTCGCCTTCTGAGCATAAATGGCTGAGGCCCATGCCTTTAGAAGACGCGTTCTCCTCACCTCGCACTCTCGTCGTCTGATCGCAACTGGCCGGTAGTCAGTTGCACGAGGGCAGATGACGTACTCACTCATGTATTCGGATTGAATCGGTCCTCGCATCACGTGAAAATGCGCCGTTTAACCGGAGGGTATGCTGCACTAGAATCCACACTGCGAATCCGCATGGCCCTGAAAAAGGAATATCCTCATAGTTAGTCCTTGCTAACTTTATACTGAGAGTTCCAACTCCTGGGGGATTTTGGAGACTTGAGTAAAAATGTTCCTCTAGTAAAGAGCATTCCACATTAAGTTGACAGTATGGGCTCTTATGGAGATTCGATTCCCATGTAAATCTCCATAAGGCCGGAGGTGCGACGCTGGAAATGACAGCAGGAAAATTAATGTGCTGCTATGCAATATAAAAAGACATATACTGAAGCAGAAAAAGATGCTACATTTAGTAGTGGCAATAAAAAATCGACTTAGTTTAAAATAAATATTATAAAAAATATTTCCTTTAATTTCCGTTAGCAACGGAGCGCTTCAGATTTTATTTCCCTCACCCAGTTGCAGACAAAAGGTTAACAGTATGACGTTAAAACTTATACAAAATGTTTGTCTTACGTTTCACTTCATAACGGATAGATTAAATTTGTTTTTAACTGAGTTTCATCGCTGTTGTATTCATTTTGATATCTTTTGGACAAAATATTTTGAATTTTGCAAGGTAAAAAGCGGTCGCCAACTAACTTGCGTATCTTACGATATAGATCCATATATGCTTTGTATGAAATTTAGATAAAACTTTATATTTGTTTTTGGTGAAAGAATCGTAACTCTATCTCGATTATAAATGGAGTTATGATTTTTTGATGTCGCCAAATATTTTCGACGCGCCATGATTCCGCCGGTCATTCTGTCCTGCCAGCTAACCTATCGCGTGGGAGATTCTCGGTCGGAGAGAGCTTGATACTTAAATTACTCTTGCTTCTTTGCTATCAAAGACATCGTTCTTTGTATGACATTTAGTTAAGTCAGTAGCAATAAATTTTATTAGAAAATTACTAGTTTCAAGAAGTACGTGCGTTTAATATAATATATAAGAAATACGTGCGCAAGCCATACAAGTGTAATCTTGTCCTTTTATGGTGAATAAATCAATCAATCAAGAAATACGTGGTTTTTTTAGAAGAATGCTTTCTCCCCGGGCGTGCATTCCCCTCCTTCGTATGACTGACATTCATTCTTTCAGTCCGAGGGTTTTCTTGCTATTGTGCTCAATGGCCCATTCAGTGAAACCAAAATACGAAAAAATCCTTCCCTATAATAGCTCTGGATTATCTGACCGATACTTGAGGTCCCATACATCGGTCTGACAACCGATGTGTCGGGTGATACTCTCCAAAGTTATAAATCAAAGTGCAACGCATAGTCAATTGCGGTTCTCAAGTGGCACTGGTATACCGATGGGTACATGGGCTGCGACAGACAATATTTAGAAGCTTGCTTGTAACAAATTCTAACATGCTAAATGGTGGTTTAAATAGTAGGCATCACTAATTTGCCTATGCAAAATAAAATTTATGCTGGGAAATGAAATAACGGCACTGAAAAATATTTATAAACGAGTTATCAACTTGATGGAGCCACAGTAGCTAGGTAGAACCCTAAAGGGTACAAAACCCACCTCCTTGGCTTGTCTTAAGGGGCTCTGGTCTCAGGGTTGCTTATTCAAGAAATTTTGAAACCTTTGAAGGGCGTTTAATAAACTGAGATGAAGATACTAGGGTTTCCATGCTAGTTTTACTATAATTCAGCCTTACAAGTGGAGATTTTAGTACGGGCTCGAAAGGAGACTGCTCATATTACAGAAGAAAAATTCAATTTGAACAAGAAAGCAATGAATAAGCTTGCAATTGGAACTGTTTATAAGAAGCAAAAATTCCTGGGAAATTGAATAAAAATAAAATATGGGAATCTTACCACCTATTTCTTGAATTTATTAGCCAATTACAGTCGTAATTGAAGTCAAAATGCAGAACTTGAATATAAATGGCACTTCAGTCGGTTCCGGAGGCTGAGCAAATGTGGTCATTAAAAATATTATCGTGGAAGTGTGCAAATTTTGTTTTAAATAGGTACCTAATCCATTTCGTCAGTGGTAACAGGATATTTTATCACTAGAAGGATGGGATGGGTCATTTTGACCCATAACTAGGGACCCTGAAATTTCGCGAATGGGTTTTTTCGCGAATTTTGTTTAAAGAGCATAAAAGTTGTTATTTTGATGTTTAAAGCCCAAAGAAGTTAAAATTTGCCATTTTAACGTTAACGAAATTCACCAAAATTTCGCGAATAACTTTTTATTCGCGAAATTTAACGGTATTTGGCTGTTAATGCGATATTTTGCGCGAAATTTCACTTTTTTTTAGACCTATCGTACAATATTTTGCGAAAATAAAACATGAAGTTCTTTAAGTTTTATTTTTATATGTATGTAAAACGCGTAATGAAAGTCGCCGTCCCATTTGGTGAAAAAATATTTGTAAACTCATGGTGTGAAATAAATAAATAATTACTATTAACGTAACCACGCCGTTATCATCAGTCTGATGATGCACGTGACCATGATATCTGCGTATGTCTTCCTAGATCGCATTCATGGTGGCGGGGTCGGGCGCATCGTTTTCGTCGCGTCGCCGAAATATGACCTGCGTAGTATTTATCCCGATAGATTCTTCAGAAAAGTTGCCATTCAAGCAATTGCGCTTATGAAATATGATTTCAGAAAGTCTGCGCATAGCATTAATTGCACCAATAACTACGGTACACAAGAGTATCATAAATGTGTTAGCGGTCGGGCGAAGAGACAAATAAAGTTGTCAATCGGACGTAATAATCTTATTTAAAGAGCGCTCTACCTAAGCTGTGACTGACCGGTCGTAATTACTCTTCGGGTAGACAAAATGAGTTATTTAAGGATAAAATATCGAATTCACTGACTGATGTTGAGTGTATTATGTTGCCGACTTTATGAAATGACTCCGGCGCGACGGCAATCACGCCGCAACGAACTGATTCGGCGCCCGTGGCGGAGGGTCGGCGGCTGGAGAGTCGCCGGCATGGAGGGGCGGTAAAAAGTACGAGATAGGGACACTAATATTTCCGTATGATGCGGCTCATTATTTGTCCCAAAAGAAATTTTAAAAAATTAAGTCAGGCAAGCCGGCATTATTTTTCATTTCGAATAAGTTGCGGCGTCGCCGGCGCGGCGGGGAGGTACCAACAAAAGACAAGTCTTCTCAGGCAGATATTTCCGTTTCTCAGTATCTCTGGATGAACTAGTGTCACCACACGTTTATACATAGTTCGATCGGAGCTACCGCTGATCAGAAAAAGTATCTCTGTAGACCATAATGCCGAAAACTGTCAGCATATTTGATCGCCAAAAGGAGTTTGAAAGCGATGGTTTATATATATTTGACGCAAGAAGCAAAATCATGATGTGCGAATTTTGTAACATCCGAATCGACTGGAGGAGAAAAGATTCCATCGTAAAGCTAATAAGGGACAGCAGCAAGCACATAAATTATGTCCAAAGATCGAAAAATGTTGAAGGACGACGACGGATGTTGAATAAGCGACATTTGTCCATATCAGACACAATCAGCAATGCAAAAAGTTAAGCAAGAAAAAGAGGAATTGATTTGTGACCCAGTTAGTAGACTTTTATGTTTATGCGTTTTATGTCTATTAATTTTCCGAGGGATATCCTCCAGCACCCCTGATTCGTTTAGAGGCATTGCATATTGCATACTTTAGCAATTGAACTTTGCAAGCAGCAAGACTTTATTGTGTTGAAAATTTCAGAATAACTGCAGGAGTAGGAGACATTCCAGGTGCTGATACCTGCAGCGTGAAATATGCTCCACAAGTTGCCAAGAAAATAAAGGAGCAGATAAAGGCATCAGAGTGTAGACCAACAAGTTGCAATTATGTGTGATAAGACCACTGACAGGAAGGATCTGTGTGTATTCATTGTCTTGCAAAAGATACGGTCCTGCACCGTGGAGCAGAAGTTCTTTGTAGGGTCAGTTAAATTGCTACAACAGGCAAATGCAACTGAATGCTCCAGAGCTGTAATTGCTGTAATACAAGAATTTGAAATTTCTTACGACAATTCCATAGCTTTGGTAACAGATTCAGTTAGATACATGACTTTGTGTGCCCAAATGTGTAATGTTCTCTACCCTGCAATGACACACGTTTAGTGTTGGGCCCATTAGCTGAATCTTGTAGCCAATTTGTTTTCTACAGAGCTTCATGGCTTGAATTTATGAGTGTCCAATGGAAAAATGCTCTTTCTCAACACTAGAAAGAGGAAACATAGATATATTTCTTTTTTAAAAGAGCACTATCCAGAAGATGAATCAAAGACAACTGCTTTTCCATCACCAGTCATGACAAGATGAAATTCTTGGTTCAAGTCA
This sequence comes from Pyrrhosoma nymphula, assembly GCA_963573305.1. NCBI lineage: Eukaryota > Metazoa > Arthropoda > Insecta > Odonata > Coenagrionidae > Pyrrhosoma > Pyrrhosoma nymphula. The sequence goes on along the minus strand of OY754337.1, from coordinate 43,900,234 downwards.
GCAATTTATTTGGGAACATATTCAGGATATGGCAGACTTTAGCAAGACTGTGGATGAGGGAGGTGTTGCAGTGAAATACTTAGCTAAATTAGAAGAGCAAAACATTCAAATAATCAAAGCCAGTGGAACTTTTCTCAAAGAACATGGGCAACAGATAATTGACTCTATTGTCATCTTAGAGGGATCATCATTTTCTTTCATACATAAGTTGCAAAGAAGAATGGATGGCATACTTTACAATTTTAAGATGGTTAGTAAAGGTTTATTAGGCAGTCCGACAACTTATGCCATTAATAACCTTAAGTCAGTGGTAAGGAGGGTAGAGTTAATACAACTGTTCACAAATCTAGGGAGTTTGTGTGAGGTTAAGTTAACTAGGCTTTTAACACCGAATACTGCCCAGAACTTGACTTAAAGTGTGGGAAAATTATTTGATGTGAAGAACATTATTCAAAACATGGAAGCATCCCTTGTGCAGGCAGCAGCATCCATTAATATTATGAATAAAATTGACAGCACAGTGCTACTTACTTGCTATTTGTGCATGCAATCTACTGTAAAAGAAAAATTGCGAAAAGGTGAGAAAGTTGTTGTGCTCCATACATTTCTGAGCAGCAAGGGAGACAATAGTGAGTTTGTGGAACCTTGTGTAAAGGTGTTGTAGGTTCCATGTTCAAAAGTGGACTGTGAGCGGCCTATTTCTTCAAATGGAAATATACTAAGTGATTTGAGAACCAATGCTTCCCCAGAAACTTTGGAAATTCAACTTAACATAATCTTTGGCTCTTCATGTGACTGAGTTATGCCACGATATGTGATTCCTGTATATGTTTATTTCTTATGTAATTTATTTGTGTATTTATTTCTTATTTTATATATTTATAAATGGTTATATCTTTCAACATGAGTCAACAATGAAGTCCATTGTATGTTTCAATTGATAAATAAACAACTTTTTCTCTTTACCCGTTTCATGAAATTCAAGATTTTTAACCTGCTTTCACTATGATAATCGATTTTTTTACAGCTTTCCCTTGACCTTTTTTTACCGCTTTTCAGGGTCCCTACACATGCTTGAATACGCAAAGAAGCAATATCAAGGAAATTTGTGATAGGCAACCCACACAACACAGTCCTCAGGCTGGGTGGCCATTGAGTCACCTTTGTAATGGCGTGTATCTGTGTATTTTGTTAAATATCAATGAAGATTTGATAGAATAAGTTAGATACATCAATTTATGTCTCTAATACAATTCTTTGTTTGTTTAAATTGAGAAATACGTAAATATTTTTTTCACCGCCGGAGCATGAAATTTGCGATTTTTGCACCGCTGGGGCTATGATTTTTACACCGCTTTCCCTCGAGTTTATTTACCACTTTTCAGGGTCCCTACCCATAACACGTGTTCAAAATCAAATTTAATTACTTAGTTGTGACTAGATTCTTTTTAAATTTTGTGACTTTGTGCATTTTTACTTATATTTTACTAATATAGAAAAGCCTACTTCTTTTGTCCCTCCAAGAATTAGTGGGTACATTTTCCAGCGCCGAAAAACTCATCAAACCTTTCTGTCGTCGGCTCCTTTTATCGCAGGTCGCCGTGTACTAGATCCATACCGCAGTGGCTGGCGGTGAGCGTCATTCACGTACTCTGGTTTTCCCGGAAAGGAATGTGGCTACTAGGCGGATAGCAGAAGAAACGAACAGAAAATAAAAAAATAGCACGATAAAAGTGACGAATAACAAAATAAGCAGAAATAAATATATACAAATACTGGTTGAAAAAGTGGTGGGGATGCCAATTGGAACGAAACCCTCATCTTCTCGGGAAACGCACGCCACTACCCCAAAGGGTCAGAAAAGAAAACATTGTCAAAATTTTAAAAATTGCACAAAGAAAACTGGCAATATATGTCCTCAATGCAATAGAAGTGTTTGTGGAAACTGTGCTGAATAAATAACTATGAGTGTAAGTTGTGCAAAAAAGTGATCTTACATCTTTCCAACTATGTAAACATCTATATGTCTGTGTATGGATGTGATTTTTATGTATATATTTTATTTCAAAAAGGTTAAGAAAAATTAATATTTATCAAATGAAAGGAAATTTATAAAAATCTGCACAACATTCAGCCAGGTGTCTTTATTTTCAAACTGTTATGCTTAGGAATAGCCTATTATCAGCACTGCTGAAGAGGATCTAATGAAATAATTTTAATTATAAACAATTATTTAGTAAAAATAATTTTATTGCTAATAATGTGTAGATATGGCCTTGTTAATGCCATTAGTGAAGAAAATAAATTACTGGGAGAAAAAAGTAGCTATTTGATGCTGAAAAACTTTATGGGTCAAAATGACCCCTGCCCATCCTTCTAGGTAGTGCGAAGAAAGAAGGATGGGATGAAGAAAGGTAGGACTTATGCTGAGATGAAGAAAGAAATACTAGAGGTAGAAAGGGCACGGCACGTGTAAGAATTCGTTCGATATTCTCTGACTTTTATCACAACCTACCTCTAACCGGTAGATTGCTGTAATGAATGAAAAAATGTACATCGATGGAATATAGTTAACAATTTTTTGTACATAGTTATGTAAAATTTTAAACATATGATTTCTAAAGTTACCTCAGAGAGTGTTCCTTCTGAATCAATTGTTTGGTGATACCTTCGTTGCAATTTATTGTTTCATTGTCAGACAATATTGGGAGAATAATTGTAAATGAGGAACAGACAAGTATAAGAACTCACGTCATTTCCCACAAACTATTCATGGCCAGAGTAAACACGGAGCGAAGCACGAATGTACAAAAACACGTACTTTTATGAGAGCATTTTCCTTTCTTATTCATTCTCTGTGTTTGTTTAACACTATTATTTGTTTAACATTTTTATTTATTTGGTTTAACACTAGGAGAATGGTAGAAACTCCCATCCTCCTAGTGTTAAACCAAATAAATAAAAAGGCGTAATTTAGTATTTGCTTTGAATCACAAGAGTCACCTTAAGATTAAAACCTCAAGTCGAACGGAGCAGTGTAACCAGGGAGTATAATATGTGGGTGTAATCTAAGTACAGCCGAAACAAGTGAATTGCATTTGGAAATAGTAGAACCACCAAATGCAGAAAGTTACCTCGGAGAGAAAGTGGCGAAATGAATTTCCATTGACAGATGAGATTATATCAACACTGAAAAATGTAGGCTTTTTTTAAGGCAACGTCAAAGGCTCCATGTTTGGGCACGGTTACATTTATTGAAATCAGCCAATGTAATGAATGTTAAGAAAATTCAGCAATTAATGAGCTATGTCTCCTGTTCCGAGTACACATTTCGGCTGTAATTTCCACTCATTCACGAACATGTATTTTTCAGATCATATTCTGGACATATGACCTTCCATTGTTTTCTGGACACTCAGATTTGGATATCTCTGCTACTCAATGTGTCGTAGAGATCTAATAGACATCTAATGTAATAGTCTAGATCTAATAGATCTTAAAGAGGGGGTGGGGTTCACGAAATCTTACGTTGTCTTACATGGGGGTTTAAAATGTTTCCAAAATCACCTTACGTAATACTTGAATGGCCCCAAAGAGAACATGGTCGATATATTTGCATCTTCGATAGAGGCAAGGAATCGAGATATCTATTGACCTTGCAAAGAGAAGATCTACCACCGCTATCACGGCTAGCACCTACCATATCGCGTTCGTACTCCGTGTGATCCGTTAGTGTGGTAAGAGCGATGTAAACAAAGTCTTCGTTAATTGGTTGATTCATTCATCTCTTTCTTCATACTTTTTGTTTTGAGTGAATGTTTATTACCATCGTAAATGGCATTACATGAGAGATATTTAGATTGAAGATGTTACACTGTGTGATATTTGCACTGTCTTATAAAGCAATTGTCTTTCACCCATCTTTTCTTGCTTTGCGAACCACTGAGGTAGCTTCATGTATCCATGTAATTTTCCCTCAAGTTTTAAAAGCTTTTTATTATGTAGGATGATAATATTAACCTTCGATTGCAAATTCTCAATACACTGAAATGAGTGTGACTTTGTGCATCACCTGTTAAGTTATTCAACTTCATTTGAATTTGTAGTCAGTACCACAATTGTGGTAAATATGAATTTTCGTCAGCCTTTTGCCTATCTAAGTTAGCTTCTGCTATATATTGCATGCCTTTCAATGTTAAATTAGTGAGATATGCTGTCCACATAAATGCTGTATCATGTAATCTCAATTAGCATTTTGGAGATTCTTTGATAAAGTTTTTGTTATATATGTAGCCCAGCGTGTGGAATGCTTTCAAAATAGTCTCAAAAGATAAACCTTCATTTGGGATACAATTGTCTGACTTCCGGTAATTAATACACTAGTTTGATGAATATTTACTAATTCAATTTATTCACTACCTAGGTACTCTTGACACAGAAAACCATAATAAATAAAATATTCAGATAGGTACTCTTTCATAGTTACAAATGTTAATAAAAATCTCTGCTGCTAAGGGACCATTCAAGTACCATGTACAACGTTTTTGGGGGTGGAGGGGTTTGGGAACATCTTACATTGTCTTATCCAGGGGGGGGGGGGGGTTGGGGTCTGGAACCAATTCATGTAAGATTTTTGTCCCTCTTGAAATGTAAAAAAGTTTCCGAATTAAATTTAGCAGTGATATGGAGCATCCGTTCGTTCATGGCGAATTTTCTGTAATCTCACCAGTGCACCAATGCCAATATTCTGTCGCCTGACTGGGTAACTACTAGAGATGGGAAAATTACCGTATTTTTCAGTTTTAAGCATTAAACAGAAAATGTATGATTAAATAAGAATGCCAATAGCAAAAGGAAGGGGATACAATGTTTAACCATACCTGATGCAACATTAATCTATTAAAAATTTTCAAAATTGTAAAAAGAAATACGGCAGCAACACGCAATCTGGCTTTCTTTTGTCAAAGTATGAAAAATTTTAAAGAAGAATATTCGACTAATAATTACTCAATAATGTTATAATTGAAGTAAAATATGCCAAAAATGAGTTGAACATTCCTAAATTTATAATTAAACACGTCAGTAATGTGGACTTAGCTTAAAAGAACATGTTGGGAATTTATCTGTATGAAAAATGATCTCAAACATGGGTGAATTATCTTGAAAATTACCGAAAATTACGGTAATTTTCAAGGGGCGTGGTAAATTACAAAAAAAATACCACGGTAATTTACGAAAATTACCGTGGTAATTTTCAAAGTTGCCCATCTCTAGTAACTACACTACCTCCATGCTCAATGAATGTAGTACTCCAAAACTGCATAATTATATGATATCCAGTACTCAAAGCTGTACGATGGCTTCTATGGAAAGATGAAACTGCAGAAAGCGAACATTTAACGATGAGTAGATACAAATATCTAATATCTTACATAAGACTGAGAGGGAGGGGGGGGGGGGGGGGGTTGGAAAAATCTGGGGGGTCAAAAATGGCATAAATAAAAAAAAAAATGGGGGGTCAAAAATGGCATAAATCGTCTTACATTATACTTGAACGGCCCGACCCCCAAGGAAATAATAAAACTGTATTGCTTTCTACTGGATCAAAACGGTGTTATAATCAAGATTTGTAAAGGCACACAATGCAAGTTTTTGAACAAACAAACGAATCTCAAATTGTATACTAGTCTGAATGGAACAAGAGCAGGTTCTATTTCCCGTTCAGTAATTCGCACAAGCGTTCACGCAATTTTCCACTTTAAACGGTACAATTTTCCTCATGCAAACATTCGCACAATAGATTGCGCTAACAAATGTACCGTGTAAAACGGCCTTAACAAAGGCAACCATTTTCTATGCCTGACGTGGGAAAAAATATTTAGTAGTACCTTTCCTTGTGAATCAAATTGCGTCTTAGAAGATGAAGTTATACCCTCGGTTCATAAGATGCAGGCTGATTTTAGAGCACATTTTGGAGAAAAAAACAGTGCATCAAACACATTTCCAATATCCTTATGTTTCCCCTTTCCCATTTTCTTCTGTGTACTCCTTTGTATGGCTGGTGACCAAACACCAGGGGCAGCGTGGGTGTTTAGGAGCCCGGGCTGCACGTCCAGAGGGGCCCGGTTTTTGTAACCCCCCCTTCCCCTTCTGAATAACTGTGTGCGTTAAAAATGCATTAAACTACAATTTCATGGGTATTTATGTACAGTATGACAAAATTGTACTTTCACTCATAGATGTTTGGTCTGCTGGCTGTTCAAAGTTCAGGGCCCGGCCTGCAGGGCCCTTTGGACCCAAGCAGTAGGTAGAGGCAGACGAAAGTGAGCAGTTTTCAGTTAAATGGTAATAGCTTTTCCTTTATTGTTCGTCAAAAATATGCCAAGATACAAATACATAAACATCTTGCCCAATTAAAATGAATAGCACGAATGATACAAGAGCTAATATATAAACAGCTTGCACAGCATCAAAATTCGTCAAACACTCAACTACAAAGACAAGTACAGTTACGCATCTCCAAAATTGGAAAACTACTTTAATGATTATAACCTCCTTGTTCTTACCAAAATATATACTTCCACATTAGAGGGAGAAAATACTGAACACAATGAAACAATTGGACACAATATGCGATCAAATAATTGCTATCCAGCCTATCAATTCAATTCGGACAAGGCTAGATATTAATTCCCATTAAAAATAGTTGTAAACGAAAGGAAATTGATTAAAACATGAGATTACCATTTTATATCAAAGACAAAACACAAATAAAATTTTTAAAATTGCTAGAAACATCTAAAAACGAATTTTAAAATGACCTTGTGAAAGGAATAAAGTTACCAGGCTGGCCGTAGGCATCACATTGCTGGAGTCACAACTTATTTGGACATCACAGACTCCTTATTTCATCACTAAACTTTGTCATAGGTTTAGAGCTAAATAATTAGGTAAGATGGATTAACAGGCTACCTTGTAGCACAGGGCAACAGGCTTTGTAGAACCCTTAGCAATGGCTAAATTGATGAATTTCAAGCACAAGTCTACCCTTAAATAACTTAAATAAGGAAAGATCTCATGACTTCACAGATGTAAATTTACTCATTTTTTCAGCCAAGAAGAAACCTTGCTTTAAAATACACAAAATAAAATGGCTGCCCTTAAAATAAAAACAAATCATCACAATATAACACAAAGGAAACAATGAATTAAATTTATATAAAAAACACCTAAAATGGCATAAAATAAGGTGGCATGTCTCAATTTTACATCCATGAAAATTTACTTATTATATTCAGTCTGGGAAAACCTTGCTTGAGCACTCAAAGAATAAAATGCCGGTCTTAAAAATAATAAAACAACATCACAATATAATCCTTAAAACAAAAACACCTTAAATGCCATAAAAGAAGGTGAATTCTTCTAATTTCATTTTTATGGCAGTTTACTGATGTTTCTCAGCCATGCACAGCAAACAATAAAATTTAAAAAAATTAAAAAAAGTCACACAATGAACTTATTTGATTAATAAAACTATGTATACGCAAATAAAATAATTTTTTATCACAAATGTAGCTCATAGAATCTCTTCACTACGACTTACTGCCCTCCTCTGATGTCACTCGAACCTCTTTTGTATGGATGAATTCGAGTTTCGTAACCTGTCCCTTTTCATCTAGTTCTTCCACAGTAATTTCGATCAGTCTACCACCTTTACCTGTATTGTCCAATTCATTTTCATCCACCAAGTCACTAACTATCGGAGACCTCAACTTAAGTGGGCTGTCAGGCTTCACCTTCCTCTTCTTCTTTCGACTAGCACTATCTTCTTCACCAAAGTCACCATCTGGATCATCAACATCATCTTCACATTCAGTTTCCACAAATCCTTTATAAGGGTATTGCCACTTATTTTGACGTCTTATAACTTTAGGTTTGGATGATCGAGCCTCACGCTCTGACATCATCTTTTGAGTGACTTCCAAACTTTCATAACGCACAGTCTCCAAGCGATAGAGGCCATCCTCATGAAGTTTATACCTGCAGAAGAAGCATTGATCAATTGTCTTTAGGCTTTCAGAAAACATCAGGAGAAGTCAGAAGGTTATAGGGGCGATTCAAGTATTGCATGATGGGATTCAAGCTGTCATACAGTTTTGGAACCATGCATGATTATATTGGTGACTCCATGTCCAAGTGTGTACAAATTGACCTCACCCCCTCTGGTTTTTTAAATTTTTATTAGAAATATTAATTTTTATCCAGACATTCATAATGGTTTTCAAGATTTCATGATTCACAGCAAACTAAGAACCAATCACACCTTTTCTATTGCTTAGCGTCACTGCGTGTACTGCTGCAGCATGAATCCAAAAAAGTAATATTTTTTTGTCCGAAAATAATAAAAAAATTATAAAAATACAATCTCAGAAGTGACTAAAATCTTACGTAAGATTGTATTGAACCCCCTGAATTTACCTAACCTTAAACCTGTTACCTGAAGATTAGAGGAATGTCTTCTGTTTAAAACCCTTTTAGATTAAACTCCAAAGATTTCTTTAAAATACAACAATGTACTAATAAAATACTGTGGATGAGTTCATCCAATACTGTAAAGAGATTAAGTAAACTAATATAACATTATACTTTGTGTAAATAATGTTAGGTTAGTAGTAAAAAACTTTTATATGACACTTTGACATTGCTTGCCACATTATTATTGTTATCATTGTGATAATAACCTAAGCATGTTTACACTTTGCATGCATATGTACACTTCGTTTTTATCTGATGAAGCCTACACCAGAGCTTTTCTTTATGGTTTTTTGGCAAATAAATACTACAATTACAGTAAAACCCCTAAATTACACTTTTCTAGGGACCCTAGAAACAAGTGTAAATTGTGGGAAAATACAAATTGTGGGAAAAGTAGAATTTTCACTAATGCATCCATGTTCTTTTACTGGAGTAAGGGTAAAAATAAGAAACACTGATGAACTGAAAAAGAGCAGTGTCATAATTTAATCCTTGAACTAGAACTTCTCATTTACTTATATAGGTACTGGTGAAGGTGCCCACTGAATATCAACGGGAAGCATATTATCATTTTCATTGAATGTAATAAACCATTCATATCTTATTTAGGGCAAAGAATCATTGGGCTAATGGATATACACAGAATCTTGACTTACGCCATGAGTATGGTTGTTATGAGGACAATGACTCAAATATGCTAAAATGTTGCAAAAAATCTTTACGTTTTAGCAAATGTTTCAGAATTTTGACCAGAATACAAAATTTGATTGAAGGAATAAGAATCTTTATTTTATTTTCTTTCTATTTCTATTGATTTTTTTCTAATGGATCCTGTTCTGAGCTTTTATAAGCTTTTTAGTATCGCACCAAGTATCACTGTAGCAATGATGGACTGACTGGAAATTCAAACTCAGAGATTGTACACCAGAACTCAATTTCATTGGAACTTTCTTTGATACCTACCCAGTGATTTTCATCATTGTTACTGATCTGCAGTTGTGCCTTAGCTTGGGACAATCAGTGGTGTACACATATGTTTATATCTCATGTGCATACAACTCAGGGCTAATGGAGTGTGTGAACTTTTTCTCAAAGCTTCATGGTCCTCGTCAGTCTTTTGGATTGGAGTGAAGAACACACTTTTCAAGTGTGTCACCCTACTCTTTGTGAGAATGTACCTGTTATATGTATAGCTGTGAGGTTGCAGCTTAGGCTGAGACAAAGTCAATTCTTGAGGTGTTTGTAATAAAATCTGGTGTTATTGCATTTCGAAGTTCTCTTCGTCTTACAACATTCGGTTCGTCGGTATTCCGAACTGTGAGTTGGGAAATCTTGAGTTAGTTATGATGTTCAGCTACATTGCCACACAGGCAGACGTCTCTTTTCCCTTACATATTTGATAGTCAGTGCTGCTAATATGTGATCACTCTTTCATCGACAAGGCAAGATTTACCGGAGCAACTTGAACATTATTGGAACGTTTAAAATGGTGGACCCCTCTGCTGCCCTGTTTGCCTTAAGAATGTCGATGTGAACAATCAGCATATAATTTGCAGTAACTGTGATTCTCGTTATCATAGAAGATGTTCTAAACTAAAGGACGTAACTTTCAAACTTTATATAAACCATACGGAACTGGATTGGTTCTGTTTCATGTGTAACCAAAAATCAGCTCCAACCCTGCCGAATCAACACAACAAATGCAGCAGTTCTTCGCCTAATGTGTGCGTTAACGATGCTTCTGCAATTTCTAAATTAGAAATACTTGTTCGTGAACTAAAATCTGACGTTGCCCAACTGAAAAACGAGCTACAATCGAAACTGCACACCCTGTCCGCCTCTGCCACCATCCATCGCCAATTAATGGAAACAGTGATCTGCGAAATGAACGAAAGGGAATACCGCCATAGGAATCTGATCTTCTTTGGAGTTGATGAAAGCAAAACTCTGAATGAGGCAGCATATAAGCAGAAAATCTCGGCACTTATCGCAGTGATCGACCCTGATGTTGTGACCAGTGATATAAGTCAGCACAGATTGGGGAAAGCTGAAAATGGTAAACCTCGCCCATTCAAGGTTCATTTCAACAGCACTGCGAATATTAATCGGTTGCTTAAAACCTCTGGGCGGAAGAAACACAGTGAATCGATTGAACAGCTGAAGAATATCTCAATCTCTTGAGATAAAACAATTTAAGAAAGGCATTATGTTAATAAACTGAGGGAAGAGCTTAACACTCGAATTTCCGCTGGTGAATCAGATCTCACAATAAAATATACAAATGGAATTCCGAAAATAGTGAGCAAACATTCAAAAAACGATTAGAAACTGATGAGTTAAATTGCTATTTCCAGAATGTAAGGGGTATTAGATCCAAAATAGCAGATTTGAGAACGGGGATTTATAGTTCAGATTATGACATTTTCATACTAGCTGAAACCAATCTAAACGAATGTATTAATGATTCAGAACTTGGTTTGTCACATTTTACCATCTTTAGAAAAGATCACAATTTGAAAACCAGTGATATATTCAGTGGTGGTGGTGTAATAATCATCACTAAAAACACTTTAAAAGCTTCTCAGGTGAAAACTGCACATGAAAACATTGAGCAAGTGTTCATCTCCATTAATTCAGTGAGCAATAATGTTGTAATTATTGGTGCTGTGTATATTCTACCCAGAACATCAATTGAGATGTATCTATCTCACTGTGAAACTGTTGAAAGTGTTGTGCACCAGTACCCAAACTGCAGTCAGTTTATCATACTTGGTGATTACAATATTCCCAGTGCTAATTGGTGTGATGGCCTTATGCACGACTCAAATGATCCTACTTGTAGTATAATCGGCGAATCTCTTGCCTTTTGCCATTTTTATCAATGTATGTAATACTGTTCTAAATTACCATGGGGTCTTGATTTAGTTTTTTCATCCCGACAAGACCAGATAATTAACTCAGCTACTGAATGTTTCCTCCCCATCGATAGTCACCATCCTCCAATATCTACAAAACTGAGCTTTAAGAATGTTTTTACCAATTGCCCTGGATTTCTAAGTACGTATGATTTCAATTATTGTGATTTCTTATCAATTTCTAATCATTTAGAAGCGATAAATTGGCCTGAAGTGTTGTGCCCTGCAAGTGTTAATGATGGTATGTCCTGTTTTTATTCAATTTTAAATGACTTAATATGTTGTTATACACCAATCATACAGGTTAAGAGTAGTACTTATCCCAAATGGTTTTCACCTGATTTGAGAAAATCCATTAGATTAAAGAAACTTGCTCATAAGTCATTCAAGTCTACAGGAGACCTTGAGCATTATATAAAATTTTGTGACTTACTATACTAACTATATTAATACCACACAGGATAAAATATCATCAAATACTAAGTATTTTTGGAGTTATGTAAATAACCTACGCAGGTCTCATAGATTACCCAATGAAATGTTCTTGGATGACCAAAGAGGTGCTCATACCCAAGACATCTGTAACCTATTTGCGACACATTTCTCCTCAGTGTTTAACTCTGCACCACCATCGTGCCCAGTTTTGCCTGACTTTCCTAATTCTGCACAAATTGATTCCCTTACCATTTTAACAAAGGATCTGCTTGCTAAGTTAAAATCAGTTGACACTTCTAAAGGTATGGTGCCTAATAATTTATCCCCGCTAATAGTTAAGCATTGTTGTGATTCATTGATTTACCCATTATATATTCTCTTCAATAAATCTTTAAGCAGTGGCACTTACCCTGAATCTTTTTAAGTGGTTATGTTATTCCAATACATAAGAGTGGTAGGAAAAAATAAATCATTAATTATCGACCTATTGTTATTCAGTCTGTCATCGCTAAAATCCTGGAGAGTCTTGTAACTAATAAGCTTAGCGTAGCCTTGGACCGTGTCCTTGTGGATGAGCAGCACTGTTTTAGAAATGGTCGATCCACAATCACTAACTTACTTGTCTTCCAGAATGATGTGTCTCAAATGCTGGAACAGGGCACTAAAGTTGATGTGATATATTGTGATTTTAAAAAAGCTTTTGAATCGGTACTGCACCTCCTTCTGTTGAACAAGATTAATGCCTATGGTATTGTTGGGAGCATGTTTAGTTGGATAGAAAGTTATCTTTCCTACAGAAGACTGATTGTGAAAATATCTGGTTTTAACTCTCCTTTTGTGCTCCAAGTGGAGTTCCTCAGGGCTCCCATCTTGGGCCTTTGCTTTTCTTACTTTTTATTAATGACAATGGTATTTCTATGTCTCCTGCGAAATACCTACTATATGCTGATGACCTTAAAATTTATCATGAAATCAGTAAACGTAAGGACGCTACTGTCCTCACAAATTCCCTCAAAAACCTTGTCCAATGGTGCAACAAAAATTACATGGAACTGAACTTGAAAAAGTGTTTTACAATGACCATTCGTAAAAGTAAATCTAAAATAGAAGCCAATTATAATATATGTATCTGACTACACCTTAACAAGAGTTGATCATTTTCAAGATCAGGGTGCAACTTTTAATAACAGGTTATCATTTGCCATACATATTGAAAACATAACATTAAAAGCATATAAGATGCTGGGTTTTATTACTCGAGCCTGCAAGGACTTCAACAAAATTTCCTATTTTAAACTGTTGTATGTAGCCCTTGTGAGACATATTTTAGAGTACTGTTCCATAATCTGGAGTCCCTATTATGACAAATAAGTACTAGTCATTGAGAAAGTACAATTTAAATTTCTGAGAATTATTGTCAATAAATATCATATTTCTAGGGTTAATGGTGATTATAATGAGTTAACGGCATGTATTAATTTAGCCTACCTCCAACTATGGAGAATGCAATTTGCCATAATTTTTTTATATTGTATTTTAAATAACTATGTTAAATGACCAACACTACCATCACTTGTATATTTCAGAGTTTCTACAGTATTATGCCGATGCAATTCATTATTTTCAATTCAATTTTTACTATATAACTATACTTTTTTCTAGCCAATATTTCATGCAATGAGAGACAGCAACACACATTGTGATCTCGACTTTTTTACCTCATCGAAAAGCATTTTTAAGAATTGCATGAAAAGAGGTGTGACATAAATTTATATAAATGTGAGATTTACCGCAGTTATCTAAAATTTTCCTTTCAGTGTGGTTGGACAAATTTTACTTTCTTTTGATTCCAATTTATCTCCTTAATGCAATTCTTATTGTTTTATAATAGATTATTTCCTTGTAATAGTTTATATATTATCAGTGTATTAAAATAGTGTAATGTTTTATATATTGTTATTCTTATTGCTTTATAATTGATTTTTTTCTTGAAATAGTTTATATCTGATCGAGAAGTGTACAGTGTGCCCTCGTTTAGCGTTGTTAACTCGTTCCTGAAAAAGTAGAGGTTAAGCGAATCAACGTTAAACGATGCAGTATTTTCCATAAGAAACAATTCAAAAAATTAAAATCGGTTCCAAACTAAACAATTCTTCATTTCATAGCAAAAGCGATTTCCGCACAGCACAGCGGTAAAAATTTGGATATATGGCATTTCGGAATGAAGCGTTCAAACTAATTTTCTAAAACATTTTAATGGTGAAACTTTGATATTTTCACTCACAAAAGAAATTTTGGAATTACTCTCTATCCTGGCGGCACGAAAACTACAGGTGATAGGAACTTACTGTTGATATTTAAAAATGCAGGAGACCTGGTTGAAAGGCGTTATCAATGTATTAATACAAAAAAATTGCCAATTTCCTTAAACATTTATGTGTTTTATGGACTACTTCGCGTCATCCTCCGCCGATTTACGGCGTAGTTATTTTAATTACGCGGGCAGTCGAACAGATGGCACCACTAGTCAGAGACCTTCATATCTCAGATGAAACAAACTAAAAAGGCATTTTTCAAGCAATAAGCACAAATCAACACACACCGACCTATACCTCAACGGGAAGAGCCATCATCATCTGGCGCAGAAAAGGAGTGTTCTCAATACGCTTTTCCATCGAGCGAAAAACATTGCGGACTCCAACAGCCTTCAGACGGAGTTAATAGACTTAGAAGACATCTTCCACGCAAATGGCTATAACCTACGAGAAATAAATTTGGCTATAAAAAGAATGTTCACCACCAATGGAGCAGAGATGTTGCAAGAGAAAGAAAAACCCATCGCTAAGGCTTGTCTTCCTTATATATCATCTATATCTAACAAGATATTGAGGATATTAAAATGACAGACTGGAAACGATACATATACCGCCTGCTAAAATCAAAAATTTCCTGGTCACCTGTAAGGACAACCTCGGCCTGAAAACAACAGGGGTATACCGCATACCATGCGAGTGTGGTAGGGCGTATATTGGCGAGACAGGAAGGACCATCGAGAAAAGAATTAAAGAGCATGAAAGAAGTATTAGGCTTTTTCAACCGGAAAAGTCTGCATTAGCGGAGCATAGCCTTGACCATGGACATCGTGTCGATTTAAAGTCGACAAAGGTAAATTTTGGGAAAATAAAAGCTTAAGAATTTCAATTTACATACTGAAATTTATTTACTAGAAACATAAATGTGCACACAAACATATTTAAATAATTTTAACTTGTTTAGGTTTTATATGCATTTTTAAATAAAGAGCAATTGATCAATAATTATGAAATTCCTTGAAACAAGGGTTCAAACATAACCCTGGAACTTCTGCACAACTCGGGCAAACAATTCTAACCATCTTCCTTATTCCTTTACCATAGCAAACCCTACACCTTTTTTGTTTAGCCCCTTCTTTGCTAATGTTGTCAGGAAGGTGAACAGTAGATCTGGGGATGCTTGGTTGTGGTGGCTGAATCTTTTTATTTCTTAAAATTAACAATCTAGTGACCGCAATTCTGAAATCTTTTAAAGACAATTTTTTCTCTGAATAGTTATTGTACATGAGAGAACTATTCTTGAATCATGTGGAAAATGTGTAAGGCAACTTTTAAGTACCATCTCAGCGATTTTCTTTCTAAAGGATAATATGCCATTAGTTGGTCAGTCCTATCCACTCCCCCCATGTACTTGTTGTACTTGATAACCATTTGTGGTTTGCTGGTGGTTTTTCCTCCTCTCAAATACACATGGAATGGATCACCATTGAATTCCGACGACAGCATGAGAACATCTCGTTTGTCGGTCCACTTAAGCACACATACACCATCAGACGTATATTGGAGTACTGATTCACCCCTATTTAGTTTCTTACTTAGCACGTGAGGAGGATTATTTCTTCTGTTTCTCCTTAGTGTTCCAGTGGTGTAAGTGTCTTTTTTTGAGTAACTCACTCGATAATTCCACAGAACTATAGTAATTGTCCATGTATAGACTGTGCCCACAGAAAAGAAATCTATCTATTACTTTTCGGACGACTTTGTTTGCATGTCCCCTCCTTCCTACATCGGGATCCTTTGCCCCAGTGTAAATTAAAAAATCTTGGACTAGTCCATTTGGCTCGGAAAGCATATATAATTTTATGCCGTGTTTATGACACTTGTTTTGTATATACTGGCGAAAAGATAACCTTCCTCGCCATAGCAACATGGAATCATCAAGGCAGAGCTCCTTGCCTGGATAATAAACTTCTTTCATCCTTTGATTAAATAAATTCAAAAGGGGTCGAATTTTATAAAAGGGATAACTTGGTTTTGGATCTCCTTCTCCAGGGTTCCTGCCAAAATGCATGCACTGGAAAATGAGTTGAAATCGGTCTCGGGACATAGTGCCGTAAAAGCAAGGAAAATCGAAGATATTTTCCAACCTTCTCTAATAATCTGGGAGGGATGGCAATCTCACAACCCCCATTAGGTATATAAGACCTAAAAATGTCTCCAATCCCCCATGAGTGAGATCCCGATACTCAGTTATCCTAGCCCTAGGGTAGGTACCAATTTTTTTTTACAAACCGTTGGCATACAGATTAGTTTGTTGGATGACAAGGTAAAAAAAATCATCGTTTGCTAATAAGCAAAAATAGTCAAATGGATCGCTTCCAATATTGCTTACAGAGAGCCCTGAATTTTTTTCGAAGAGGATTTCACGGCGATCTGGTACGTGGTCCACATAAACAATAGGGGTTAGTGCCGCTGGAGCTGGATGCTCTTCAGCAGGCAGCTGCTCGACAGGAGTTTCCCTACCGGCATCATACCAACTGTCATCAGACGACTCAGTCTCGTTGTCTTCATCTTGAGGATACCAGCTCTCGTCATCTGGACTATCCTCATTGTCCTCGTCTGATTCTAACAAATGCCTCAGCATTTCATTGTACGTTAGTGGTTTTCTCCCGATATCGTCTAACTTTCTCTTTTTCTGTGTCCCCAAAGTTGAGGGAATTTGTTTACAGTTGTCTACAGTTTTATTTGTTAATAAAACTGTAGACAACTTACAAGAGGTTAGTTCATTTCATTGCCCTATTGGAACTGTTCAAGACACATTCATTTTAATTCATCTCCAAATGGATTGTTATGGATTGGATGGGAATGGGTTGTGGTAATTGGATACAACAGCAATGTGAAGAAACATACAAGGGAGGAGAATTTTTTTAAGATATCCAGACTGATACATCTACAGGGGCGAAGCAGGTCCAGGTTGGTCGAAGACAAGGCAATTTTAACGTTGAAAATTAAGGTTTCTCCTTGCTTTTGTAAATAAATTGTTTCTAAGGTTATGCCTACTGTAAACAAGATTGTATTCTCAAACTACGCATTTTGTAATTATAAGCGATGAAATATGTTTCATATCAGTACTTAAGGATGCAAATATCTACTTGACTCGTGGCTAAAAACTAAATCATCGAAGCTTTTATCCATTATTCCTATACTAATTCTCAAGTTGTCTGCTGCTCGTGCAGTCCGGATGATGTCATGTGCAGAGCGGACTCATTTTACCCACAGGGAGATCCTACCTTGTAATAGTAGTACGTACCATGGTCCATACATAAGCATGTATTCTGAAAATCTAAGATAATAGTCAGAAATAAATGTTATAGGCATACCTGAAACGGCTGTGTCCTGAAGGCCATTGAAATGAATGCTTCTGCACAAGGTGCCTTGTCATATGATAACCTCTGCTACAGTGGGTATCACATATGTGACAGCAGTACATAGGTTGAACTTGGTTTGCATGCACCTAAAAAAAAAAAAAATATCCAGATGTTATACCTTCCTAAGCTCTTTTCATAAATAAATCAATTTTTCTTTCGGAGAAGATTGGTCTATGGAAATAATACACTGTTATTACTTCATCAGCAGCATTTTGTAATCTATACATATTTGTTCAGCCCTGAAGGAGCAAATATACATTCGCAAAACATTGGCGATTAGGTGACAACAATGAATTATTTCCCTAGACCTATCGTCTCTGAAAGAAAAAAAGGTTTCTTGAGAAAATACTAGGGATGAGACGGGAATAAATTCTCTTAATGATTTCGGGATGGAAATCGGGAAAGAGCTGAACCTTCTTGCTTTCTCTCCCTTCCCAGCGTTAGCATCACACAAAAATAAATAAAAATGTGAATCAATAGATTCAAAAAAAGTGTAGACTATAACTTTATAGAAAGGGGTTTTTACATAATTTGGCACATAAAAAACATATAATGCAAAAATAAAAAGTGTCAAAGTAAAAAATCTACTTTTTCCTAATATTTTCTTACATTTATCAAAAACTATTAGGTTTAAAGTAAATATGTTAGGTATTAATATTGTAGAACATTTAATAACAAACAAAACAGAAAAAAGTTGAACTTGATCTGATCATTAGTAACAGAGATAATAGATGTTCCGTAAATATTGGTATTTTGAACATTTTGGGGGGAGGGGGGAATTCCCCCACCCCTCCATGGGGATTTTTGGGGACTTTTGTAATAATGTTCCTCTGGTAGTAGTCTATCAGGGGGGTAAAATTCAGCTTTACGCTAATTATTTCCGAAGCTTGATGTTTTGGGGTCTTCATTGACTGCCCTAATAGGTGTAGATTAAGATGTAGCTATGCTTCGTTTAACGCAAATGATACGTTTCGAGAGTCTTTGACAATATTAAAAATTGCGATAGATTGGACTATGTAATCATGGTTAACATATAGATGTATCCCAAGAAATTGGGAGATCGTGCATTGTTTTTCCATTCAATCGTATTCATTTCAATTGTATATACTTTTAACTGCTTTTATTAAAGACTTGCATACACATTTGGCTATGAAAATTTACCTTCTAAAATATATTTTGTGATAGAAGGCCCTCGGTAAAGGATCGCTTCTATGCGTAAGAATTTTAAACAAAATCTATCAGCTGGTTTTTGAGATATTTGTTGTTAAACTTGTGAATAATTGATATTTTTCTTTTTTCATTTCCTTTATTTTTTTATTAGGTTTTGAAAAATATTTCCAGTACAACTGTTAAGTATGTACTTTAACAGCTTATTTGTTTTTATTTTTATAGTAAAACCAGAATTGTTCATATACAAATGCTTATTTTTAACCAAGCTACTGCTGCAGGGGTTGCTTTGATGATTTTTTCACGTGAATCTAAGGAGGGCACAATCTTTCCACGTACCTTGTGATGGAGAGAAATGAGTTAAAACCGGTAAAAATTTGGTTAAACTAAATTTTCTGGGGCCAAGTTTCAGGTAGTCGCAAGTTGGGTGGGGCCCAAGCTTGTGAGGGTCCTAATCCGCAACCCTTTCCCCAGCTGGGAGACCCAACGCCGGCCACTCTCCTCGACCCACACAGCGGGAGGCTCCCTCGCCAAAACCAACCGTGCTCACTACAATTTAAACTTAAAACAACTACGTCATATAACAAAAAATGAATATTTTCATCGTACTCCCTATAATTGTATGAGTATGTACATCTTTTAATCGTCGTTCTACGATGAAAATTAACAACTTTGCGAACATAGCTAAAAATGTGGTCATCAACAGTGGGAAATATGGCAACAATGCAGCAGTCCCCCCTCAAATTTTCCATTTTGCAGAGGTTTTTAACGGGTGTAGCTTTTACAATTAACGTTATTGACATCAGAGAGTGATGGGGTTCGTAGTATTTATCTAGTTTTAAGACATTGTACTGTGAATGTGCTCAGAAAGGAAATAAACTGACTATTTGCGTCAGCCTGTGTCGCTTTCTAATTCAGATAGAATAACAACAGCTAGAATTCAGATAGAATAACAAACCTAGCTAAAAGTCTCATTTGCAGCTGTTATGGTCTCTTAACGTGTGTGGGAAAAATGAGATTTTAAATCTGTCTGTTCTGCAGTACAATTCCCTAATTTTATTCTCATGATCTGATCTACCGTATAATGTCGGAAAAATATTTGATCCAAGTGTAGCAATTAGTATATATGTTGATGCATGTGACTAGGTGCATGCCTTATGCGAAAAAACAGCCCAGTTGTATGTTTAAGGCTGTTTCTATCACTATTTTTACGAAGTTGTGGGCAGATATACATACATCCACATATGAAAATCTAGTTAACAACATCCAGCCAATATCATTTATTCGTACTTGATGCGGAAGTATATGACCATCTTCAGCCGAGTAAGGCCTGAAGACGCTCAGAAATCATGTAAAAATATTTTAACAGTGTTTGTTAAGATTTTTGCACGATTCTCACCTGAACTTCTCCATGGCTCTGCAATAGTTTATCGATTGGTGCTTCAATAGTTGAGCCTCGACTTGTGATGTGAATTAAATCGATTTACAGTGCAGCCTTTTACACATCTTTGTGGCTCGCGTTCTATCTGAATTAGAAAGCGACACAGGCTGACGCAAATAGTCAGTTTATTTCCTTTCTGAGCACATTCACAGCACGTCTTGAAAACTAGATTAATACTATGAATCTCATCACTCACTGATGTCAATAACGTTAATTGTAAAAGCTACACCCGTTAAAAACCTCTGGAAAAGGGAAAATTTGAGGGGGGATCGCTGCGTTGTTGCCATATTTCTCGCTGTTGATGACTACGTTTTTAGCAATGTTCGCATAATTGTTAATTTTCATCGTAGAATGACAAATAAAAGATGTACTTACTCATAAAATTATCGGGAGTATGATGAAAATATTCATTTTTTGTTACATGACGTAGTTGTTAAAGTTTAAATTGTAGTGAGCACGGTTGGTTTTGGCGAGGAAGCCTCCCGCTGTGTGGGTTGAGGAGAGGGGCCGGCATTGGATCTGCCAGCTGGGGAAAGGGTTGCAAATTAGGACCCTCGCAAGCTTGGGTCCCACCCAACTTACGACTACCTGAAACTTGGCCCAAGAAAATCGAGGTTAACCAAAAGTTTTTTAAAATTCATCTCGCCGTTATTGAGATAATTAATAATTTTAATTTTTTAAAATCATTGTTTTTCATGGCGTCATTTCTCCGTTATTTCTGGACCTCTTCCATCTATTTTTTATGCATTACATACGTTAATGCTAGATTTATGTTGTTGTTACATATCTCCGCACTATTGTTGTTAATAGGAAAGTTATAACAGTTTTAGCGCATGCGTGCATTCTCCTTTCGTCATTGCCCTTAAAACTTTTGAAGTTATGCCAAATTTAGGACAGCTTGCCACAGGTACAATGGGATACGATAGTTCATTTATTGATACGACAAATGCTTTGATCCCGCGGAAAAATTGCCCTCTCTTCTAAAATTTCAAAAGGAATATTATAGATTCACTTTTGTATCATTTGCACTTATCGTAAATGCGCTAAACGACACGTGACTGCTTTAAATTACAAGGCTGGAAGTCGGAAAAGAAAAAAATAAAATTTCCCAAAAGTATTTTTGGGAAAGACCTTTCCTGTCTCGAACTTCGGGAAGGCCAAAAACTTCGCGAATTACCGAAGTTTCGGGATCCCGCTCATCCCTAGAAATTACCTATCTATATATGTACAATATAGTACAAATAAGGTAATTTTCCCCAATTTTCCCTACCCACGGATAGAATGATAACATGACAAGAGGGAAAAATTGAAACTTGTATTGATTGAAGCTATAGATTGAAGACATATATTGAACCTTCAGAAGGGAAATAATACTTTGCTTGATGTTTCTCATTATGGATCAGAAATATGGTTACTGCAGAGGGTAGATAACCATAGCCTGTAGCATTTAGAGACTTGGGTGTGGAACTGGATGGAAAGAGTGGGCAGAAAGAAAAATAAATGAAGTGCTGGATATGGTAGGATAGGAAAGGAAGTTTATGGGATAAATTAGGAGGGGATAACAAGATGCTGAAGAGGGTACTGATATTGTCAGGAGAAATAGTTCCCTTCCTCTAGACGCCTTCACCACACTGTCGTAACATGTTCCATATTTGGTGCAAATGTACCAATCTCAGGTCAACTAGAGTTATTAGCACTACTACAGGGTTGCTTCAGACCTGAATGAAATTTCAGGACATTTCCACATTTTCCCGGCCTAAATATTCATTTTTTTAGTGAAAATATTCATTCTTTGGTTTGTAAAGAAGGCACAAGAATGGTAGCAACACACATTAATGCATTTTACGGAGGAATAAAGTTTCCTGACAAACAGAGCCCCGTAACCATCGCTCTGGCCACAATTTAGTAGTACAAAATCTGACGAGACACCAATATTCCATCTTTCTTAGCATGAGTGTAAAGAATAAAGCCTGAAAGTTTAAGGTCCATAATTAATTAGCTATACACCAAATAAGAGCCCTACTAAAAAAAATCGGCCCTGAACCAGAAATCGAACTACGGAGCTTTGGCTTGCTGGGCCAATGCGCAGACCACTATACTACCCAGGCTTCCAAATGCCTGTGGCCCATAGCATGGCATAGGATGCAACCCATGCGGTTGCATCCTATACCAGAATTTGTGTCATGCTAGACCACAAATGAAGATAGCCTAGCACGGCATAAGTGCTGGTATATGATGCAACTGCATGGGTTGTGGCTTCCTTGAAGTCCGTTGCTCCCTTGCGTTGCCATCTTCGAAGGACCGCAAGGGCTTAACATTCACTTCCCTTGTATCCTCCTAAATTACCACAGGAATTAGGAAGCCTGGGTAGCATAGTGGTCAGCATATAGGCCCAGCAAGCCAAAGGTCTGTGGTTCGACTCCTGGTCCAGGCCGACTTTTTCCTGAGGCAATTTCTAGGTTATTTCATCGACATATTTGCAGCAGGCGTAAATATCTTCAAGAGATCCACAACCCCATTCAGGTAAGGTACAAAAAACTATAAGCCCACACACCAACAGACAATGCTTTAAATGGTACTCCTGACTTATTGAGAACAATCAGAGTTGGACTAACAAAAGCATACTTCAAGGCAAATTTCTCATTTCTCAAGACTTTTCTTTAGGTTTCCCTCACCCATTTTTAATTTCCACAACTTTTACCGATATTCAGGCCTTCCAGGCCTGTTGCAACCATGCCATACTTCCTTACCTTTCGATAATGCCAGCTTAAGGCCAATGGACTCCTTGCAGAATATTCACATCCCTCCTCTGTGCATTTGAAGAATCCATCTGGTAGGTGAGCCCTCTGATGACAAGCCAAGTCGCTCTGAGTTTTGGCCCTGAAAAACACAAATGTATACATGCATTCAAGATAAATGAGCCCATAATTAATTGGAGCATAAGACTTCTATGGTTGGCATGTAGTCATCCTTCACTTAGCTAAAGAGATGAGTGGTTGCCCAATGATGCCACTAACTTTAACCCAAAGTGACTATTTTATTCATGACGTTGATAGATACATATATGATTTGTGGTTCTTCAATAAGGTGTTTTGCCAAATGGGATCTAGGAATGGGATGGGAATGTGCCTGGCTAATGGAGATATTAGATCCCATTTGGCAAAACACCTTATTGAAGAATCCCACCATACAGATTTTAAAGTGAACATTTTAAGTTTCGAGAACAAAGGACGTCGGCTGGATGCCTTGGAACAGTGGGAGATAATTAAAAGAAAGAAAAAGAAAATCAAATTGTTAAATTATACTGAATTTGAATGCCACTCCCCCATCCTAAACCCCTCCTACTGAGAACCCAAAACATGACTCCACTCCTCCCCCCCTCCAAACCAACCCAAACTTAACCCCCAAACCTCCCCTCCTCCCCCGACCTTCCTTTAACCCCCCCTTCTTCCCCCCTTCTGTTGGACTGGATGTATATATACTAACCGCAAAAACTGGAATGTTATCGTACCTGAAGATGGCTTAGTGAAAAGCCGAAACACGAGTAGTCAATTTTTAAATAAAGTGGACGTACTACATTGATTACTTTCTTTATGAATACTAGTTTCATTGATGGGTGAATGTATTAGCATTGGTTTACATACCCTGAAAATAATCAACAACATTTTATAAAACCAGGCCTAAATATGTCAGATAACTAAAGCCTAAACTGAAGGCTGCTCATAAAAATAATATTAAGGGAACAGGGCACCGGAAAATATATCAGGAACTTTTAAAGAAACTAACAGAGAAAAAGTGAGAGCTAATAATAATTCTATGGATAAACTATCAACCAATAGTATCAGGAATGCATTTTATACATTTATCAGGAAACAAAATCCCATTAAAGAAGGTAATGAAACCATAATTAGGTCAGATGGAGTAATAATTAACTAAAATGAAAGAAAAGCGAATGAAAAGAGTATTATTTCGAAAGAGTTAAGTAAAAAATATGATTAAGATGAGATCAAAATAGAAGATAACGGGAGATAACAGGAGATATTTTTGGTGAAGAAGTAAATATGTTTACTCCATTTTTGGGCACAAAGATACAAGGTAATATACATTTTGGATACATTTTTGGATACAAAGTAAGTGTATAGGAAAATACAAAAATTTTTACAAGAATGTTTTAGGGAGATAAAACTATTTAATACAAAATACAGCATGATGGAGATTTTGAAAGAATTAAATTGGGATAGTCGAGGAAAATTAACATAGAAGGAGAAATGTTCAAGATATACAGTGGTAAGCCTGGCCAGTATAACATGGTGAAAAGTATAGAAAAACTGCCATAGTATAGCAAGAATGACCACGAGAACAAAATGTAATTTTGAAGGCAAAGAACGGATGATTGTAAATATTAATTTTTAAATAGAGCAATTGATGAATGGAATAGTTTGCTTGAAGAAGTTTTTGTAGCCATTTCCTTAAAGATACAAATCAATTATTCAAAATGTCAAGGAGGTCATAATGTAGTAAATAAATTATTATACAGTAGCAGAACACACAATACTGTGCTGTTATAATGCACTTTATACAAGTAAGTTGACTTTTTTTAAATTGTGAATTGTATTGCTGATTAATTTTATAATGTAAATGGTACATATTTAATTTTAATAATTCTATTTCAATGGATTGAACTGTTTACTACAAGAATTGTGATTCTAAATTGTTTCTTTTTCACTATACTACCACCTGGCAATATAAACATGGGTAGCCAAATTTTACCATAATTACCTATATAATAATTAGGGATGGACGGATCCAGGATTTTTTCGGATCCGGATCCGGACTGGAACCTTGATTTCAGGTGTCGGATCTTCGGATATTTTCGGATCCAGGGGTATTTTTAATTGTATGCTATAAAATGAAGTTAATAAAGTAATCAAGTTTCTTTTGGGGACAAACAATAAAAGCAATGTTATTTCAATTATGTCTTAGAAATTTTATCGTCTTTCATATTTCAATCAGTTATTAGAACCAAATTAAATTTTCAAATTATAATAAAAATTCATAGTAAAATATTGCATTAAATGAGTAAAAGTTCAAAAAAAATAATGAATTCCAATATGAGGATTAAAAAACCTTGCAATTTTCCATTTAAAACAGCTCTTTAATTCAAGAGAAAACTGTAGATCATGATAGATATTTACAAGTGGAAGTACAGAACTGTCCCGAGAAATAATTCTAGTGGCTCTGAGCAATTTACTTTTTCCACAACCTGAAATTCTGTTGCGTAACACCTGAGAGAGCTTCGAAACAAATCATTGCATCGGTAGGACAAGTAAAGTAGTGCATCGGCACATGCGAAGAGAGAATCGAAACTCTGATCATTTTACTCCCTCCTATAGGACGATTCATCCACTAAAGCATTAATTTTAAATTTCGGATCCAGATCTGATTTTTTACAATGAATTTGGATACGATCCGATTTTATTATCTGGTGAAACGCAATATCCGCGGATATTTGGATCCGACATATCCGATCCGACCATCCCTAATAATAATAATATTTTCAGAAACCATTGTACATGAGGCTAAAATTTTACTCTGCTTCTGACATACATAATGTATGTTTAAAGAAAATATTTTTAGTTCCATGTTCAAATTGCTTGGTTGAACTGATATGGAATGGCTCCATTCCCTGATCTCTCCAATAGTGCAACTTACCTGTAGTCACATAACTCACACTTGAATGGCTTCTCATCCAAATGTCGGAAGCGAATGTGATTACTCAAGCTCGCAGGGCCAGGGCATGTCATATCACAGAATGGGCATTTGTAGTGGTTAACATGAAGTCTCATATGGCCTTTCAGCAACCGCTCTGATGGATAAAATTTGAAACAGTGGGAACACTGATATCCATGCACTGAAATTCAAGAAATTTTTTTCTCATTAGAACATTCCAAATTGTATGCACCCTTAGCAAACATTCAAGTAGGTTTTCCTGAACCCTCCAGCTGAGCATCCCGGCATTTCCACGTGCATGGGCAACCAGGAAATTTTGAGCATCCTACGATTTTCGTGTGCAGCCAGTTTTTTGAGCTAATACCAATGCGCATCCCGCTATTTTACCGTGCAGTGTTTCCCTGTACATGGGAGGTATTCGTGAACACGTAGTTTTTTATTTCGGCACTAGATGGCACATTTCGTCATCTTTTCTCAATTTGAGTTCATGGTAGTTCTCCGCGCTAGCCTACTAGAATTGGACTCACTGTGTTTTGATAACTTTTTCCTGAGTTTATTATATTACACAAATTTTAATTCATTTTATAACTTTACTTTACCATCAAAGCCACACTTTTCAGCGTGAGTAGCTTTTGCATAATACGAAGTAATGACTCAAATTAAATTTTATTTTGGTGAAAATTATATTTTTTACATGTCCTTTAGACAGTGCTTATTGTCATTTCTCTTTTGCTTAGTTTCTGTAAACTACTTTGAAGAATCTCTTCAGAATCTTAAGATGAAGACTACTCTCCAGGAATGCAGATAGTGGATTCAAATGAAGAATCACTTGATCTGGAAAGCGGAAGTGAAGACGATTTCACTAGTTTGGACGAAGAGGATGAAGACAGTGAAGACGAAGATGTTCCTTGTAGGGAATGGTGTAAGTTGGATATGAAAAGGATTCCACCAGCACCTCCAAGGTTTCCCTTCAGGGAAAAATCCGGAATTACTGCAAATATTGCCCCTGATGCTAAGCCACTGCAGTACTTTGAGTTATTCTTCGATAAAGCTTTACTTGAGATAGTTGTTAGAGAGACAAATTCATATGCCAATCAGTGCATAATGAACATTAGAGTCATGAAAAGGTCTTGACATAAGAAATGGACTCCATTCACAGTGAAGGAGATGAGATTGTTCTTTGCCATAATGATGTTGCAAGGCATTATCAAAATGCCATGCCAGGAATGGTCTTCGTCAAAACGGAAAATATTACGTACTCGTTTTTTCTGAATTGATGACAATAGATAGGTACATCTTGCTTCAGGGATACATTCATTTTGCAAATAATGAGAGCTTCAATAAAGATCAGCATCCAAATCTGAAACTCTGGAAGTTTTATGAGGTTATGGAGCATTTGAGAAAACAATTCCATAATTTATACATTCCTGATCAGACTCTCAGTATAGATGAGAATTTAGTCCTGTACAAGGGTCGGCTAGGTTGAAAAATGATCAATGCTAAGAGGAGGGTGCGTTTTGGACTTAAATTATTTGTGCTCTGTGAATCAGATTCAGGATACATATGCGATTTTCTGCTGTAAACTGGAAAAGATACAGTTTACAACAAAAAGTACGATATGTTACCTGTAAGCAGCAAGAGTGTTCTTCACCTGATGGACTGTTATCTAGATAAAGGATACTGCGCCACGGTGGACGATTGGTATGTCTCCTGACCTTGCAGATATCTTGGTAAAACATAAAACTGATATATTTGGCACCATAAACAGCAATAGAAAGGATCTACCATTAGGATTCAAAGAAATTAAATTAAAAAAGGGTGAAATTCAGGCTTTTCAACGGGGAAAGGTTATGGCATTGAAATGGCAGGATAAGAAAACAGTATGTCTTATGAGTACAATCCATGATGCCGGTACAAGTGTTGTTAGGTTGAAAAGGGGGGCAGAAGTGTCAAAACCTACTGTGGTTTGTGATTATAACAACACAATGCTTGGAGTTGACCGTTGCGATCCAGAACTCTCTTATTACCCAACATCAAGAAAACAACAGAAAAAGTATTAAAAGAAGATACAGTAGAGTCTTGATTTTACGTAACTCCTTGGGACCCAAAAATGGGGTGTTATGTAAAATCAAATTATGTAAAATCAAGATATTAGCGGATTTTGAAAAATATACTAAGATTTCACAATGTGTGAGAAGACAATGATGTTTAAACTATTTTCACTAAGAGATCATTATTACATACATATTACACTGTAGAAAATAAAACTATTTTAATTGTGGTGGAGAGATAATTACATTTTATATTATAATTATTTTGAAAGGGAAATCACCCTTCTCCGTTGTTTTGGTGGTGCTAGATCTATGAACCTTTTTATTTTATACTAATCAGGAGAATTGAATGCAAATATATAATGGAGAAAATTTCTTCTTTTTATGCTCTTCCGCCTCTAAGTAAAATGACCCCTAGATGCGGCAGTGGCGGATACAGAAAGAACTCTAGGGAGGGGGGGGGGGGGGGGGGGCGCAAGTTATCGTGACGATTGCAGCCTTCAAACTGTCTGCCTGGCAGCGACTCTGCTTCCCTTATATGTATATGTAGCTCAGTTGTTTCGAGAACATTAGGTGCCAGAATGTTCGCTTCCAGACTTCCAGACCAGCTTCCAGACACCCAAGGACGGGATTTCGGAATGCTCTGAAGACCTTTGCTGCCCAAGAAATCCCATCCTTGGGTGTAACGTGGATTACACCAATGGTTCAGTACACCATCCGTCGGATGGGACGTTAAACCGTGGTCCCCTTGGCGCCATTCGTTAAGAGTAGGCTAATGCCGACGTTGGGTTACTATCCACCCTCCATCTTCTGGTCCAAATCCCTAACTGATCCATTTACGATTCCCAATGGAAGCATAAGCAGTCTTTGAGGTGGATTTCACCCCCAATTACTCATTACAATGCCATTATTCTGTTTCTCCCCTATATATAACAATTTATAATCGCAATATCCTAAAATAACTTTAAATATAACAAATAAAAATACATATAACCACCCTTGAAAAGGACATTTTAGCCCTTGCTCCATTCCCTAGCCTGTTAATCACTCATAAATATTTAAAATAATTGCCTTAAAAATATTTTTCATTGCAGTAATGACGATAAAAGATCATTATATGAAAATGAAAACAAAAAAAACCTTGAAATATAAAGTAAAAATAGTTTCCGTGGGTGGGGATCGAAATTGTGACCTTCGCTCTAGCAGTCGACCGCCTTATCCACTAGGCCACCGCCGCCATGTTAGATCGCGTAAATATCAGAGGTTACATACAGTAACATGCTTTTTTACGATTTTTAAATGCTTTTTTCTCAAAAAGTTACGAGAGGTGCGTCGTCTCGCTTCGGCATATTGAATTAATAACCATTAACTACCGAATCAGAAAATTTGAGCTCGATTGGCCACCCGACGGTCGTGTCAGCAACGTGCGCAAGTGTCAAGACACGCGTGCTTACAGACGACCCCAAATCGAGCTTCATCTCGTCACTCGGAACAGCTGACAAGTTTGCTATCTCAAGGTCATAAACCATTTTTGCGTGAGCATTCCGGGATTCTGTCGCTACTATCATATCGTAAACAAGTAAACACCTTGAACCCATAACTTATCGTGCTGAAAGATGGGTAAATAAAATAATAAAAATATATATATATACACCATTACAATGCAATGTATTGATTCGTTACAGTTAATTTCACAGTAGTACGGCATTAAATAGAAGATTTCCTTTAAAGATGGGCAAGAATCTGCCGGATTTTGTTGAATTTTCTTTAAGTTCTGTTGTTTCATTACGTAAAATCGAATGGATATCTCCTCTGGGGACCAAAATAGCCTTACGTAAAATCGTTACATCGAATTTACGTAAAATCAAATAATGCTTCCATAAGAATTCTACATGCGTCGGCCGGGACCGCTCGATCACTTGCGTAAAATCAAATTTTACGTAAAATCAGGTTATGTAAAATTGAGATTCTACTGTATTTAGATACTTTATAGACCAGTCAGTGTGGAATTCATACGTTTTATTTAAAAAAAGCATCAAAAGCTAAAAACATTGACTTTGTAGAGTACAGACTTTTACTAACTGAGCAATCTATTGAGGAATATGCAATCCCAATTTCAAGTCTCCGAAATTGAGGCCCAACTATACCCCATCAAAAAGGAACCTAGAAGGCAGTGAGCTGTGTGCTGCTCCAAAAGAAATGAAAATGGAAAAATAAAACGGAAAGAAACAAGAATCTGGTGTGAAGTGTGTGAAGTTGGACTATGCTTAAGAGCCATGTTTCAAAATTTATCATACACAGAGAGATTATTGAAGCTAAACATTTTAGAATTTTTTGAAATAATTGAAAATCTTGTTACGTTTATAAAGCCAACTACCATAGCCACTATAAGTACAAAACTGTTTGTAAAAAAATGTATATGCCCTCAAGAAATGTACAAAATTTTTTTAGTTGAGTGTAAAATTGTTTGCTATAGAGTTGTATTTGGACCATTATTAATTTTTAAATGTTTAAAATTTTACAGTAACATTACTTTATGAAGAATATATGTAGTGATATGTTAAAATTTCAATATTTTCTCTATGCAATAGAAGGTTTAAAATTGTTAATGCAATATGTATTCAACCCGCCTTACAAATATACAAAAATTTTAACCTGTCAAAAATAGTTTAAAATTTATTTTTTTATTTTTAAATAACTTGTGAAATACTTTTACTTTGTATTGCAAAGAAAAAAATACATTTTTTTGTTCAGAAATTAGAAAATAATTACACAGCTGGAGGGTTAATAGCAGTAAACATACAGGAACAAAAACATTTTTGCGGAAAGGAATTTTCAATATCATTGCAAGCTTACATAAATCATAGTGTTGCGTCTCATTTCATTGGTGTATTTTTTCAACCCTTTAAACAGGTGTCTCAGAGATATTTATATTAAGGTCTATTAGAAAAAATAGCAAGTCTTCAAAAAAATGGATTATAAAATAGCACATAGGAACCATAAAACACAACACAATGTCATATATGTATTCAAAATTAAAATCTGAAACTCCTAAGGAACTGAAAAGTAACGCTGTGTATTCAATACTATACCACGATTGTGACAATATTTATTTAGGCCAAAAATCCCAACATCTGAAAATTAGAATCTCCCAGAATAAAACTTCAATAAAATCCCAAATACAATTACGTGCACTGGCATATCACACAATAAAAAATAACCACATATATAATTTGCAACTCACAAAAATAATAGATTTAGAGCCTATAAGTTTTCTAAAAGATTATTTAACCGCTTCCTGCCTATGCCCGTAATATTATGTGCAAAATGTTCCACCAAAAAAACTTTTGTCCATATATATATATATGTACACGTCTGTTTATTTCTTTCCTTTATTTGCTGCATATTTATGAAACTTCTACTATCCTTCACAGTCTGAGTAAAAATAAGACATTAGTAGAAGTGTGGATGCCACGTGAAGCATAGCCCCCCTCGCCCCTTTCACACATTGTCACAAGGAGGTGACCCCCCCCCCCCCCCCCTCCCAAATCATGTGGACTTCATTTATGGACAGCCCCATGAGTTCACCTGTGATGTTTGCAAACTTGGTGACTCTTGCAATGTAATCTTCCTCCAATGCGTGGATTTTTTCGTCAATCTTAGTCTTCATGGTTTGATAGACCGCGAGGTAATCAAAAACAGTTCCCTCAGTAGCAAGAGTCACATTGCAACTTGACTTTGTACTGGAGAATGTGGTATTTATGGAACTTTTTTCTTGCATTATATTTATGACTTACTTCATTTTACACTCTAGTTACTACTTTTTTGTGCTCCTGCGCTAGGCTATTACATTGTATTCTTTTTGAGCTCTGTTCATATTTTGATAGACCAGTGTATCAAAATCAATTCTCTCTCTATACAGCAAGTTTTACGTTGTGTACTGCCCTTGTGCCTGTAAGTTGAGGTAATTATACATTATTTTCTCTTTCATTATATTTCTGACTAACTTCAGTTTACCCTAATATTTACTTTTTTATACATTATTTTGCTTCCGTACATTTTACTAGGCTCTTACATTGCACTCAATTTGCACCCTGGTATTATTTGGCACTATCTGTTTTCATATTTCGATAGTCCAAGAGTGAATCAAAATCAGTTCCCTGGCTATATAGCACGTGTTACATCGTGAACTGCCCTTATGCCTGGAAGTTGAGCTACTGTATTTTCTGGCCTATAAGACACACTAGTTTTGGCTGCATCGGTATTTTGGAAAAAAATATATGAATAAATAAGGCCATATTAGACGCAGAATGATTATCAATGGCAAAAAATGCATTTTATAAGCCGGAATATACAGTAATTATAGATTTTTTGTTTCTTTTTTTGAATGGCTAACTTCATTTTAAACTAAGAGTTACTATTTTTTTAAATTATTTTGCTACCACATACATCATTAATTTAAAAAAAATATTAATTTTATGCCTATTACAGCAATGGATACAGATAGTGATAGCCATTGGGAATTGGAAGAAAGCATTACAGTAGTGAATCTTCGATTTCAGAAGATAGTAGTTCAGAGAGTGCAGACGAGGAAACTTTGCTGAACGTGGAAACGTGTCTGGTGCAAACTGCGCACAAGTGGGGAAATTCCTTCTGCCCCTCCAAGATTTCCATTCACTAGTGTGTCCTCAGTAAATGCTAATTCCGATCCTGACGGTGACATTTTATAATATTTCAACATTTTCTTTGGTGAAACTTAGATATAATAACAAGAGCGACAAATCTATACATAGTTCAGTGCCTGCAATCAGATGGGGGCGCGCACCACCAAGCAAGAAGCAATCAGTGGCATCCCACTACAAACGAGGAACTGTGCATTCTTTGAATGTCGTAATTTTACAAAGTGTTGTGCACAAACCAGAATAGAAACTATTTTGGACGAAGAGACCGAGTTTAGAAACTCCCTTCTTTTCTAAGATTGTCTTACTGTAGATTTGTTATGATAAAGAAGTACCTTCATTTTGCTGATAATACATCCTACAATCCTGAAACACATCTGCAACAAAAATTAAATAAAATATGGCCAGTTTTAAACTATTTGAATCAAAACTTTAAATCTGTATACACTCCTGATAGAGATGTTACGATCGACGAAAGCCTAATGCTCTACAAAGGGCAACTTGGCTGAAGACAATACATTCCCCTGAAAAGAGCCCGATTTGGAATAATATCATTTCTTCTATGCAAATATAAGTCCGGTTATACATGGTCATGAATCATTTACACTGGGAAAGGAATGATACATGGGAAAGAGTTGGAAAAACTTCTTGTGCCCTCCCAAGTTGTCCTATTTCTTATGCGACCATTACTCACTCTCACTCAGTGATTTATCTTGAAGGTTGGTTTGGATAGTTGAGGGTAGAGCTCACCCCGGACTAAGCCACAGGCATATGAATTTCACACATTCAGGCATGTGAATTTCACACATACAGGCCAGTTCCCTTCCCTGGGCCACCTCACACTCCGAGGAATTTTTGTTCGGGGGCGTCCAAAGGCTTCACCCGGATTTGAACCTGGGACCCTTCGATCAGTAGCCAAGCGCTCTACCCACTAGGCCAACTCGCTCTACAAGACAAAGGTTATTATCTCACAACGGACAATTATTATACATCTCCATAACTGGCCGATATGCTCCTTTTACGAACGACGGATATGTATGGTACCGTGAAAACCTCAAGAAAGGAAATGCCACCAGAATTGAAGAATGGAAAACTAAAAAAAAAGGAGAAATGAAAGCATATCAGAAGGGAAAGGTAGCTGATATGTGCTGGAGAGACAAGAAAGATGTGACGACATTGTCAACCATCCACAATGCTACCATGGTAAATGTTTACAAGAGAGGAGGAATGACGAAGAAACCACAAGCTGTAATTGATTACAATTGCCCAATGGGTGGTATGTACAAAGTAGATCAGCAAATGTCTGACTACCCAATCCCAAGAAAACGTGGGAAAAAATATTAGCGAGCAAGCTTCATCTCATCACTCGGAACAGCTGACGGGATTCCTATCTCAAGGTCATTAAGCAGCTTCGCGTGAGCATTCCGGCGCTACTGTCTATGTGTAAACAAGTAAACACCTTGAACCAATAGCTTTTCGTGCTGAAAGATGGTTAAGTAATATGATATATAAACAATTAAAATGCCATGTATTGATTCATTACGGATGTATTTCACAGTGGCATGGCATTAAATTGAAGATTTCCTTTAAATATGGGCAAAAATCTTCCCGATTTGGTTTCAGTTTCTTTAATTTCTGTCATTTCATTTCGTAAAATCAAATTGATACCTCCACCAGGGACCAAAATAGCCTTACCTAAAATCGTTACATCGAATTTACATAAAATCAAATAATGATTCCATAAGAATACTATAGGAGTCGGCCCGTACTGCTCATTCACTTATGTAAAATACAAAAATCGGGTTATGTAAAATCGAGATTCTACTGTATATGTGTGCCTACTTAGAAAAAAATAGAGGCATTGCAATGCAAGTCAGGCATTATGAGGGCATGTGCACTTTGTGCAGATTTTCATTAAAGCAAAAATTACAAAAACGCAAACCTACGCCTACCTGAGCGGCCCCACTGGACGGGCAGACACTAGAGCAAGTGCGAGAAAATAATGTCCTACCCAACCTAGACCTAACTCG
Organism: Pyrrhosoma nymphula; assembly: GCA_963573305.1. NCBI lineage: Eukaryota > Metazoa > Arthropoda > Insecta > Odonata > Coenagrionidae > Pyrrhosoma > Pyrrhosoma nymphula. Next base: position 43,865,511 of record OY754337.1, on the reverse strand, counting down.
GGCAGTTCAGCATAACTCTGTTTTTTTTTCAATTCTGGTGGGGGTCTGGGGGTGAAGCCACCGGCATGGGGGGGTCCAGGGGGGCTTCACCCTGCTGGCTAGCTTTTGCGGTGAGCGAAGCGAGTCGTCAGTAACTTGTATGTATATATCCTATGGAGCAATAAAAAATAATAATAATAATTATTATTATGAGGGGAATAAACAGGGAAGACCAGATTTTGTCTGATTATCCAGTGGAGAGAAGTCTGAGGTGGTATCTGAAATTGAGGATACAACTGCTTAACAACTCGCAAACACCTACTACATAACAAATTCAGTAACCAACACATTGATCTTCAGAAGTTTCTTGAGAGTGTAATAGTGAGTCTCATTTTCAGAAAAAAACCTGCCATTTTGCCATCTAAAGTCCTGAGAAAGGAAAGTCTGAAACTCCGAAAAGAAAACACTTCAAGTTCAAGCAGGAAAGAGTTCCAGAGCTTAAAGAAAAAGATGCAGCAAAGGCTCAACGAAAGGGATAAGACATCACATATTGCCTGATGTGTGATGGTGGACTGTCTATATCCCTGTTTTAGAGCATATCATAATTAATAATCTGGGCAAAAAATAGGTAAAGACAATGTAAATGTCAGACATGAATATATACATCCAATAGCTGAAGTTTTTGAATAAAAAATTTTGTAAATCATATTCAAAGGTGAAATACCTTTCTTTGTTGAAGTGCTGATACATATGAATATGAAGTTATAAAACTCCTTTTTTATAATTATTTTGAAATAACTTATTCCTTCATTTTATTTCAAAATAGATTTATAAATTGAAGAAATGCATAGTTACTATTACGTCTAGTCTTGAGAATGAAAAATAAGATGGGTACACAATAATTTGGTGATGCTAAGTGAGATACATACATCCGAAACATAATGCAGAGTGGGTCACCTCCAATAAGCAGTGTAGTTATGAACTCAAGGATTGTAGGTAAAATTGTAAAAAATTAAGAAATATATTGTATGAAGTAGTGTAAACAATACAAAATATTGGAATACTAAAAAGATGAAGACCTGTCGATGTTTGCATATTTACCTATTTGTAAAATATCACTTGGATCAGGCAGCCACCAATAGGCGGCAGAGAAAAAGTACCAAGAGTATGTCATGTACCAAGTGGTAGGTCCTAATATGAAACTTATAATGTAAATCTAATACATTTCTCTGTGAATATTCTCCATGGCTTATCAGCTCATATAAGTCGAAGGTAGGTTTTTGTTGACCAAAAAAAGAAGAAATTTCGACTTATACTCGAGAACATACAGTAATCTACCAGATGTCCGAAAATCTCCCTACCAAATTTTGTCAACAATTTATGAAATACCTAATTTCTGTAATGAGCGATCCTTTTCATGGAAGGCACACTAAAATACAAATTCACTATCATTTAAACTGAATTTTTGAATAAATAAACAAATGTCTGTCATACCCAGCATCCACTCAACATACACTAATAGCCTTCAATCAGTGCTAAAAGGATCTGTTAATTTATATATCAAGGGGCCTAAGAAGGCTTGTCATTCCTCTAGGGTTTACTACCAAATCAGAAAGGTATCATTATTCACACGTAATCTATTCATACAATCCATTTATAACATGGCCCTTAATTGAATCAGGCTCTTACATTGACATTTGCACATATTAAAACATAAAATCCTGTTCATCTTTTTTCATTGGATATTTAGGAATTCTGGACGAAATAAGAGGAGGTAGAAGATATGAGGAATTTAAGAGGGATCTAATGGTGGGACATCCTTAGGATGGAAAGCAAGGCAATGTCTATGAAATTGGGATGTAGAATGGGGACTGTCCAAGAACCTACCAATCAGCTGGTAGAATACTTAAACAATCTAGAGCTAAGAATGATACAACTGCATTGTGAAAATGTTTACATAACAATGTGATGCAGGTTGCATAATTTCTGTTTACTGCACCTAGGTCAATAACAACATAGCCATAAAGGAAAATTAACAAGAGGATACAAATAGCATGCGAATTCCTGGAACTACAAATTATTAAATTCATCAGCCATCATTTTTTGAAGGTAACTCAGTTTATCTCATGCGCAGGAAAAATATCTACAATGCAGTTGCATTGTACGTTTTCTTTGGTTTTTACTGAGGTGCTACATATATAGCTACAACATCATCACCATGAAGGAAGATTAATTAAATGATAAAAATTTTTTTGTACATTATGAAAAAAATAAGAACTACATTGGAAGTGTAAGTTTTTGATGCCATGAGTGTGGTCCATGGGGAGTTTGACCCTGACAGGTACTAGAGAGATTGAAAAAAAGAGCCCACCACATCCAAAAGGAGTTTGCTTCTACCTGGGTGGTTCACCACAGCTATGTGCCTACCAATCGTCACTGAAAATTAGGGAGCAGGAAACATACCATGAATGGCAGACATGCTTCCAAAGGTGACTTGATGACTGAGGGTCCTATTTTGAAGAATTTGAAGCACATGTACCCATATCTTCACTAAATTTAGAAAAATAAATTTGATTACATAATTTTCCAGACAAACCCTGTATTCTTACAAGTATCAACAACATCCAGCAACAACAGATAAGAAGTAGGAGAATTAGGTGGCTCGGTCATGTAAGAAGAAGGGAGGAGGATGCAATGATAAGAAGAGTGTGGAGAGGTCAACCAGAAGGAAGGCGCCCACCAGGAAGACCAAGACTAAGATGGAATGACCAAGCGGCTGAAGACATGAGAAGACTCGGGGGAGAGGTTGACATGGCGGAGGACAGAAGAGTCTGGAGACAACTTGTCGGCGAGGCCAAAAATCGACTTGGATTTGAGTGGCCACAGGAATGAGTGAGTGAATGAGAGTGAGTGATCAACAACATCCACTGGGTTGCAATTGATCTACACCAACTTACCTCATAAACTAAGCCCTTAATCAATAACAATTCAGGTTGAGATTGACTGTTTTACTGTTTTCATTAACACGACTTGACCACTTAACATTACCAAAATTGTGCCATCATAGTTCATAAAACCATATATAGACAATCTAGTCACATGTATTGAAAGTTCACACCCACCCTAGAGATAAAAAAACTTAATGATCTTGTGGAGTGGGATTTGAACAATACTTGACAGTCTCGGGTTTAACGATATGGAAATCGTTCACGGTGGGAGTGAAAGGTGATCCATGAAAATATATCATTAAATGAAAATATCAGAATGTTATCTTCATATCCGGCATTATAGACCAGTAACTAATCTGCATTGCCGTTACTTCAGTATATCTTTTCCTTTCAAACAACTCTCGCAAAAGCTAAAGGCAGAGAGATACCCATAGCACTGCATCATAAAGGAATATACAGGATATATAAAGAAATAGTACAGCAGTGGTGGATTAACCCCTAAAGCGTGACTTTAAATGGACGTATTAAATTCCCCAGCGTGTGCGACGCAGCAGTTGCGTCCGCTTAAATCCATGCCTCAAGCGTGTATGATGCACCGTTTGCGTCCACACTTTTCATTAAGAATTCTTATCGCCTACGCTCTGATATATATACTTCCAGTGAGTATATATGTGAGCTTTAGGTGCCTGCTTCCTTTTTGTGCTTCTTTGTTGCCTGTATATATGAGTTCGTATTTTTAATTATTTTTTTCCTGACTCATGCCTGGTAAAGAAAATGCTTACTCGCGACCCGGCGTCTTGTGCCTGATTGTGAACAGATCTTTCCACTCACGCTCTGATTTATTACTCTCAGAGAGCTTATGATTGCGTGTTGATGCTGACTGCTTTCTTTCTGTGGTTCCTTGTTATCTGCACTCCACATTTTCCCCTTCTCTCTCATCATGGTAATGCTTTCGCCGGCATGGTCCATCCAGGCTTGGTCACTCAATGATTCTCAGAACCTCATAAGGTCTATCCTCGTCTCCTATCTTATTTATGATGTTTACGGAGTTGAAGGGTCGAGGTTTCTTGACGCCTATTGCCGAAAGGCCAAAGCTGCATTGGTGGCTTTTTTATTTTTTTCTTCCTTTGGACCGGCCCCTTACTGAACTCCTCTTCAGTTCGCCATGGCGCCTAGCTCTCGTGAGTTCTCTGGCCAGGAAGTGCTTCATGCTTTGGAATAAACAAGTAACGAAAGTTTAGATACAATTTCTGAGGATTCTAGTGGATACACTTTGGGCTCTAGTTCAGAAGAGGAAGAACCTTCTCGTTTTTCTGTGAATAATCAAGAGAATACTTGGGTAGAAATCGACAGTGCTAATCCTCCTCTTCCTTTTCCGTGTGATTTAGTTGGGAAACAAATAGTGGAAGTTCAGTGTGCCGATGATCCCCTAGAATATTTCGAGTTGTTTTTCGACGATGATCTAATTATGATCATAGTAACTGAAACAAACCGTTACGCGGAACAGTTTCTTGCTCACGAGAAAGAAAAAATCTTGATGCAAAAAAATCGCGCTTTCAAAAGTGGGTACCCACAACTCCGAACGAATTTAGGGTGTACCTAAGTTTGCTTATGTTGATGGGGATAATTCAGAAACCAAGTATCAGAATAAACTTTAGTAGGAAACACATCTTAGAAACACCTTTTTTCCCCAATGTAATGAGCGAAGAAAGGTTTTCGTTGCTGACCAAATTTCTGCATTTTGTAGATACCACCGAAAAGGAAATTGCGGAAAGAGAACCGAAATTGTATAAAATTCTACCAATAAGTGAATATTTGAAAAATAAATTCCAGAAAGTATATATGCCAGGTAAAGAAGTCAGTGTCGATGAATATTTTTTGTTGTGGAAAGGTAGGCTTTCGTGGAAACAATATATTCCCATGAAAGCTTCCCGGTTAGGCATAAAAATGTTTGAACTTTGTGATTCCGCAGGATATTTGTGGAATTTTATAATTTACAGTGGCTCAGGAACAAAATTAGGCTGTGAAATAACCAAAGACACAGATCTTTTTTCTACAAAAGTTGTTCTAAGTTTGTGTGAGAAACTATTAGATTCGGGAAGATGTGTATACATGGACAATTATTATAGTTGTCCCGATCTTTTCCAGAGATTGGACAACAGATGCTGTTGGGACAGTTAGAATCACATGCAAAGGTATACCGATAAATCTAAAACAGAAACAGAAGAAAGGAGAAGTGATTAGTGCAAAGTGTGGTAAATTGGTGGCGTTGAAGTGGAAAGATAAGCGCGATGTCTCAATGCTGACAACTAAACATTCAGACGATATGCAACCCGTAAGTCGAAAGGGTGGGTTAGAATTGGTAAATAAGCCTACTTGTGTAATAGATTATAATAAATATATGGGTGGTGTAGACTTGAAAGATCAACTTTTAGAATCGTTCTTGCTAGAAAGGAAAAGGACAAAAGTGTGGTATGAAAAAATTATTCAACCACTTCGTAAATACGGCTGTGTTGAATGCTTACATTCTCCAGTGCAAGGCTGGAAACAAGAAATATCATCTATCATTCAGAATAGACTTAGTGTAAAAGATCATAGGCAAGTATCGCGGGCAGAATTTAGAAAATCGCAAAGGACGGCCCTCAGATACCGACACTGAATGCACACGATTGACAGGTCAGCATTTCATTCAAGAAAATCCTAAAACAGATAATTTTAAAGTTGGAAGAAGGTGTGTGGTGTGTACGAAACACGGAAAGAAAAAAGAAACAAGGTACAGGTGTAAAAACTGCCCAGGGACACCGTCTCTCTGTCTAGACCCCTGCTTTGAGCGATACCATACTCAGATCAACTACTAAACATCGGATATGGGGAGCAGAAAAAAATAAACGGCATGAAAAAATGTAAGTATAAATTTGTAATGATACAGTATATACAATTTTAAATATAATATAATTTTTTTGAATTTTTTAAAATAGCGATTACAATGCTAAAAATATTTAGGCTAATGTCTGCACAAATTCTTCGCTGCTTGCGAAAAAAGGCACCCTGGGCGATTTAAATACCTCCGATTAAAGTCACGCTGGAGACATGGAATTGAGTGGACGCATATGCTGCGTCGCACACGCTTGAGGGGTTAAAAGGGAGATGGTGGCTGCCCCCACACAATTCCTAGTAAGTTAAGTAGGAATAATGGTGGTCATAAGGTATTCCATACCCCACAGACCCCCGGAAAATAGCAATTCACCCCCTCCCCCCAAAAACAACAACCTCAGTCCGCCACTGTAATTCCAAGACAGGTAAGAATTGGAGAAATGGAGGGGAAGGTGAGGAGAGAAAGAGACTTTAAGCTTTGAAAAATGTGACAAAGTAAGAGGTAGCTGCACTTCACCCATGGTGGTCACAACCTTAACAAAGTCATGCAGCTGCTATTTATTGCATTCACCCATTGTGAGCGGTTTAAAAAAAATAAACCCAGTTCACTCCCAAATAAACCATCTGCAGTGCATTTGACACAAGCTTCTGAGACAGCTTTATACATGTCGTTGTCTCAGCAGGGTCATATGTCCATGCCCGTGGTTTTGTTGCAAAGCATCATCATCAGGGGGTAATGCAAAAAAAACAACAAAAAACAGTGTGGACATTTCAGTGTTTGTTTCACCTTTCATTCCTGCTATGAGCAAGGCTAACATCAAATGATAAAAAAATGACACCCTTTTCTGGAAAAATTTAAATGTTGCACTGTGAATACAAAACAATGAGCACATCAACTCTATGAAGGAAACGTTTTAACTTACTTTCAAGAGGAATTTGTCGTTTGCAATGATCATAGTACTTGGCCCGAGTAGCAAAAACACCACCACATACAGGGCACCCCACCATCTTCTCCTGAGTGTGAACCCGTAGATGGTCTCTAAGTTTTGGCTTAATTGGGCACTTTGCTTTACACACTAAAAGAGAAATAAATACACATGAAAATGCGAACCACTTCCTGAAGTGCAAGTAGATACAAGCATCACACCCTTACCTCCCCAGTGACAGCTATAAGCATTCTTCGTAACGTCATTATCCTTGGAAACACCCCTCAAATGACACTCAACATGGTTGTAGAATTTCTGTGCATTTTGAAAGATATCCGTGCAATCTTCCCAGTAGCATCTGTATGAACTGGGAATATCAGGTATAACATTCCTTCCCAATTCGTGGTAATTGCATGCCTGAAAGGAAAGGTTTTTGCATTCGGGAATGTATTCGGTTATAACTATTTCCTCCATTATTACGGCAAATTCACCTTACCGGTACACCTGATCGCTGACATATATTATTACCAATGCATTTAATTTTCGTATGAAACGCATGATAATTTACATGCCTTGATATTTCACTTCTATCAACGCATTCGAACTCACAAGCAACCCAACGACATATATACACCACTGTAAAAGAGAGAGTTATTACAAAATCTTATGAGAAAACAGACAAATTTGATCGGAATAACGAAATTATGAACACTCAAGTACCTTCACATGAGGGTAGAACTTTAACAGCCAACTGAGGGATGTGATGCTCAACATGGCTGACGAACTTGCTTAAATCTTCAGTTCGGAAACGGCACTCATCCCATTCGCATATCATATCCAACTCCTCTTTGGAGAACCACATTGTTTTCGGATAGACTTTTGGAGCCACGGCTGGTACACAATCATCACTTGAGGTCTGGCATGACAGTTCACCTCCATTATTGTTACTTTCCACCACAGTTTCACTATTTTCGCATTTTGATTGCATAGCTTCTTCTGGCTTGCAATTAGTTGTGATATTCACTGGCACGGGTAATTCAGTAGATTCAACATCACTTTTCTTCCTTTTCCTTTTCGTCGTAACCCCTTTTTTACCCTTCACTTTTGTTACTATTACTGACATTTCACTTCCATCTTTAGTACTTTCCACCGTAGTTCCACTTTTTTCCGATTTCATGGCTTCATCTGGCTTAGTTGTGATATTCACTGGCACGGGTAATTCAGTAGATTCAACATCACTTTTCTTCTTTTTCCTTTTCGTCGTAACCCCTTTTTTACCCTTCACTTTGGTTACTATTACTGACATTTCACTTCCATCTTTAGTACTTTCCACCATAGTTCCACTTTTATCGGATTTCATGGCTTCATCCGGCTTAATTGTGATACTCACCGGCACGGATGATTCCGTAGATTCAACCTCACTTTTCTTCTTTTTCCTTTTCGTGGTAACCCATTTTTTACCCTTCACTTTCGCCATTATTATAATCAATTTATACCAAGCGAACGACAATGGTCACTCCCATGACGTGTACCAAAATACATCAGTAGAAGAGCACATACATCACAACAGAATCCAACATTAAAGATGATTTAAGTACACACATCATGACAAATTTGTATCGTCTACTCCGGATTCCCAAAATTCAAATTAAACCAATTTTCAGTCACGCAATGGATCATAATGGTGTACCAGTGGTACAAGAAGAACCGCCACTACGAAATTCTCATAGTGGAAATTCTTTGACAAAAGAATTATCTACTGCGAAAACCACCAGAAATTATGAGAAATTTAGGAAACCTGACCGAAATTTCACAAGAGCGTAGGACAGAGCACGAATATTGAGAGATTGAGATCAAGAATATCATGGATACATATGTAATGCCATGGAACAGGGAATCAAATTTTTCCCAGCGTAGAATTCATAGGTCGGCAATCGCGAAAAAATGCGGAGGTGATACCTTAGTTTGATGTTGTGAAGGGAATAGAAGAGTGCATCCTTGTGTTTTATGAAACTCAGGAGCTTACCGAAGGAAATTTTTGTGTGAGCCTAGATCTTACTTTAGTGTATGTAGCCATTTTTTCTGCTATGGAAGGTAGCACAGGTACAGTTGTGCGCGCAAATCCTGAGCGAAAAGTGTACACTAAAGTAATAAATAAAATACCGGATGATATACTTTTGAATCCCGATTTGAAAAAAGCGTGTGATGTGCTTCCCAAAAATTATGATTTTGAAATAATGAAAACCATATGGCGAATCAGGAGCACAAAATCAAAACGAGTTGGTCTGCAGGTAATTTTTTAATCAGTATTCAGTTTCTCCTGTGATGAGAAAAGGTGATGATAAGTTATGACCTGCCTACATGATTGATTGAATTTTCTATAGATGCCGGAGGGCCTTTTGATGTTTGCTACCACCATCTCCGATATTATAACTAAGTTTACTGATGCAGATACTGTTATAATGGGAGATGTTACCTACGGAGCATGCTGTGTGGACGATTTCACCGCCAAGTAAGAGGGAAATGAAATTGTAACGGTGGATCACCACTTTGCGAATATTTAATAATAGGGCAATGGAGTTCTCCTAATGCATGCATTTATGTAAAACATTGGAACTTATGTTTGAAGAAAAAGCTTAGGGTTACCGTACACTCTGGGCTGTTGAGTTGATCATACCTTGCAGTGTATCGAAAATAATATACACCTAATGTTTTCTCGCAAGCAGAATTGAGAAGCTTATGAAATGAGGGAAAGGGAAAGTCATTATTCTTAAGAATATCTAACATATTCAATCTCATCAATGTGTTGTTCTACCTTAAAGCCTTAATACATCACAAAGTTTCTACGCAAGGTTTACCAAATGACCCCACAGTTTTGTGGGCAGCTCAAAGGTCGCTAGTCAGTTTATGGCTATACAGATGATTCAGTGGCATCACCAGGGGGGTGCAGACTGCACCGGGTGGCACCATCACATGGGGTGACACCAACATGCAAATTATTGCTGTGCATTGTTTCAGCCCAGCGACAGAAATTTATTATTGGGATATAAAAATATCTCTGTTATGTTAGTTATAAACACAAAAACATGTTGTAGTTTATATGTATAATAACTCCTTCAGAAATAACATTGTATATAGTTACAGTAATAAATAAAAAATTAAATGGCAACTATTGTATATAATCTGGTTACGCTGTTGGCTGCTGGCCAAACTTTCTCTGACAATAGCTTGCTTTAAATCACTACGTAAATCAGGAACCCAACAAAGATTATTGTCCAATTAGCTATAATGATGTAACAAAACATGTCACCAATGTTATTTGGCAGTGGTGGACTCAGAGAAGATCCAGGGTAGATCATGAGGGGGTGACACCATTAGTTACCGCACTGGGTGACACCAACCCTAGTGATGCCACTGAGATGGATACAGAGCTTTGGAGGCTGCAGAGACATGTAGTCATTTGGCACTTTCTATGTAAACATTTTGTCATGGTGGTATGTACCTCTGGGTTATCGTTTCAATTGAAATATATTATTTTCACTGTAATGTACTGAATTCCCTCATTATTGTATGGTATGGTAATGAAAATTTGGTGTACCAATAAGAGTAGGCTGGTAGGGGGTATCGAAAAAGTGTTTGTGATAAAAGCCGATGGGATAGGGTTAGTAATGAGTGGTTGATGTAAGAATGTGCAATGGATGGCCTGATTAATTGACAGCTAGATGAAAGTGCACTCTTTGTTGGCTTGGCCGCGTCAAGAGAATGGGTGAGAGTCAGATAACGAAGCATATTTATGACATAGGAGTAAATACCCAGATAGCAAAGCAAGCTGGAATCCCACTGGATTCCAACGTGCATCCTCCAGGGTGCGAGCTGGAATCCAACTGGACCAATCAAGTGTACAAGCTGGATTCAAGCTTGATTCTAGCTGTGCTTTTTACACAATTCCAGATGTATGCAAGCTGGATTTCAGACTAGAATCCAGCTTGAATCAAGCTGGAGTTTTAGGAAAAATTACAGGGTGGAACCAAGCTGGATTCCAGCCTGAATTACAACAAAATACTGTAAATTTTGTAGGAAAAATGCAACAGTTTGAAGTATGGAAACTTCCAAGCCGAATATAACATAAATAATTAACTAATACACCCAAAAATATGGCATGAGTGAGACTTGAACCATGATCAGATAGATGACCACCTCAGACTGGCAGCCCAACAGTTTACCCCTAGGCCAACAGCTCATATGAAAATATCATGGGAATGAGGCTATTTATAAAAAAAAAGAGTTAATGCATGCAATGATTGCCAAACAGTAATTGTTAATATGGAAAAAGTGCTTGCTATTTTTTGACCATACATACGAGCAAAAGCCATTAGCCAGTAGAAATAATTAAGCCTCAAATTCCAGCTGATATCAAGCCTAGTATGCAAGCCAAAATCCAGCTGGAATCAAGCTAGATAATTCCAGCTGGAGGCATCCAGCCAAAATCCAGCTTGCATGATATGTGGGTAGTTTAAGTGGAAGGGGTAGAATGAGAAATTCTTGGGTGAATGTGGTGGAGGATACTTTTAAGGGAAAGAATATTAAGGATGACTAAGAATATGATGGAGTGCATGGAGCATTGTGTGAGTGCTACTGAAGCAAAATAAGTATTCAAGGATATGGCAGTGTGGAGGACATTTATAAAGTGCGAGTCATCTTTCAAAGCCTAATTATTAATTTAACTTTGTGCCTAACATGAAAGGAAATGGTGTGATGGCCTGTATGCAATACCGTCTTTACCATAAGGGCTCACGGGGCCCAAGCACAGGGCCCCTGACCTCACGGGGGCCCCGAAATGCCGATATATTTGCTTAGACAAAAAAAGGAGCTCAATTTTTTTCTGTTTTCAAGTAGATACCTACCTATTAAAATTACCCTCAAATTTTCAATTTTTTTCAGAGAGTGAACAGTGAACATTTTAACAATAATAAATATGTATTATTTGCCATTTGATGAAACTGATTAAATGTGACATAAGCATAATAAATATAAAATCATAATAAAAATATTTTTTCTTGTCATTCCCTTTTTTTACTTTCCAACGGGGCCCCAAATTTTTGTGTGCCCAGGGGCCACAGCATGTCCTAAGACGGCCCTGCCTGTATGCATGTAGTAACAGCTTTGTTCCAATGTTCAGTTTACGGGTGCAATCACCTACAACACATTAGTAAAAGCACAGAGTAATGTGAACTGCTTCTGTGATTAGGTACTCTATGGTAATCGTAGTTTTTGAAGTCTGTGCGGATACCTGGCAAATTGTGAACTCTGAAAATAGGTGGGTTGATTTGGTGTTCACTAACAGTATCTTTGGCATAGAAGATTGTATAGGAAAATCCAGCATGGAAAAAACTGTGAAGAAATAAATATTGAAGATGTATATAAAGATAACATAACAATAGTTTGTGGAAGAAATCAAGAAGACGCAAGTCACCTCCAGACTTGGATGGGAAAAACTGGGGCAAGTAAAATAATCAGTGTTGATAGAAGCAAGAAGGATATTGAGCAGAGTAGTGAAAGCATAGAAGGCATTCTGTCTAGAGTCTACTAACTACATATAACTCTTTCATTTCTGCTTCACTCTTTCAAGCTTCTATCTAGCATGAATTTTCAGTTTTCAAGGCTTTGCACCATGTAGTTTCATTTCATGGAAAATTTTACGTCTGATATCCTGTGGACTTCTTCAGGTCCAGTTGACCTGAAGAGGAAATACATATTGTCTTAGAAATGGAACCATATTGCAGGAAGTCTGGAAAACTGAAGAATCATCCTAAACCCTGCAGAAACCAGCATAAAAACATATTATACAAGTGTACATACTCACCTTGGCATTTTCTTTCAGGGCAAACATTGTCAAAAGAGCTTAATTCTCAGCATTAGGCCTATGAAACTGGCTGTATCTCAGTAATTTTATCCATAGTGACCTACCACCGTTGCAAACCTCCCTTGCTTCTGCCACATTCATGAACTACTTCATACATAGAGATGGGAAAATTACTATAATTTTCATCTGAGGTATATTACCACGGTAAATTACGGTAATTTTCGAAAATGACCGTAATTTTCCAGTATATTTTAGTTTTAAGCATTTAACAGTAAATGTATGGTTAAATAAGAAAGCCAATAGCAATAGGAAGGGAATAACCATGTTTAAACCATACCAAAGAGCATTATTCTATTAGAAATTTTTAAAATTGTAAAAAGAACTACGGCAGCAACATGCATTCTGGCTTTCTTTTGTCAAAGTATGAGAAGTTTTCATGAAGAATAGTCTAAAGCTTTAATGTTATAATTTAAGTAAAATATTCCAGAAATGAGTTGTACATGCCTCAATTTGCCATGCCATGCTAATGTACATGCCAAAAAAAACACATAGGAAATGTTAACTTGGCTTAAAAGAACATGTTGGGAATTTATCTGTATGAAAAATATCTCAAACATAGGTGAATTATCCTGAAAATTACGGTAATTTACAAGGGATGTGGTAAATTATGAAAAATACTGCAGTAATTTACGAAAATTACTGAGGTAATTTTCAGAGTGGCTCCATCTCTAGTCACAGAGCAAGTAGCCAATGAAAGGCATTTCCGCTTCCACCTCATCTGGCTTCAGGCGGCAGAACAACACTGCTAGTTATTGTGAAAAAAATGCAGATTGGGTGTTGAGGAGTCACATTAACCACTGGTTTTTGAGCCTAAATCAACTAAGTCTAACTCGCATGCAATAAATTTGGCAACACTTGCGACACAAGACCAAAGTGACCCTCATGGCAGACAGAGAGAGACTGACAATGAGTCCCCCCTACCCTCCCACCGCATTCTATGCCACTCTTCTGTGATTGGCTGGAAAAGCCAAAGGTAAACCAGTGCATTCAAAGTCAACCGCCATCAGTTGGAAAAATGGTATAATAACAGTGAATTTGACTTCATTGAACTACTGGCCACCCTAATTAAGGTTGCTTGAGCGAGATACGTAGTTCCCTAGTCATAATGGTGACCATATTTGAATTTTATTTTTTAATTTAAGCGTCTGGAAGAAGTACATATGAAGTAAATATTCTTATGTTAATGGCGCAAAATATAGTTATATATTACCAACATTCTCAGTAATTAAATAAATATATATGTACATAAGTCTCTAACTTGACTCATTCAGGCCATATGGCTAAAAAGCCTTCAAAACTGCAGGTTTTTTTGCGATTCTGTAAAAATTAGTATGGTGAGTAATAGATTGATTCTTATAAATAGTTTAGAAAACATACAAACTATGTACCATTAGTTTTTTGGAAATCTAGGTGTTAGAAGTTCCTAATTTTTTTCAATATTCTCCCTCTGGAGCGCACAGCCGTAATCTATCCCATGTAAATCAGCTTGTATTTTTAGGAAAGTTGCTCGAAAATTAGTTCAGCAAAGGGTTAATATTTTGATATTATTTAAGAGATGGGAGTTTTTCTTTAAAATAAGGTCAAATTCATAAAACTCTAGGTGACTTGATTTACCGCTCAAAATACCTTAAGCATTTTAATCATTACGCAAATGTCATTTTCATTTCAGGGCTCTTGGTGTGGATTTATTGGTGCATTACGGCCATTCGTGTCTCATACCTGTGAGCATCACAGAGATTCCTGTACTGTATGTGTTTGTGGACATACAAATCAATTTGGACCACTTCATCGAGACCGTTTGTCTGAACTTTCCTCAAGACCAACCATCCAATCGTTTAGCCCTCGTCAGCACCATACAGTTCGTGAAATCCTTGCATGCTGCCGTGAAAATTTTGAGGGAAAGAGGTTACACTGTGGTTCTCCCACAGAGCCGACCTCTATCACCTGGTGAAGTTCTTGGATGCACTGCTCCATCGGTACCAGATGTCGACAAGGTCATTTACTTAGGCGATGGACGTTTTCACTTGGAGGCGGCCATGATTGCAAATCCTACACTTCGTGCTTTTAGGTGAGGGTTGGGGATGGGCAAGGAGCCATGTCTAATCACAGTGGAATTTTCAATGTGTGGGAAATTGCTATATTAATAATCACCAATCCTTGTTAACCTTATTTTATGCTGAGCTTATATTTTATATTCTTATCAGTACCCCATTCACAGAAGTCTGTCATTAATTGAGCTGCTGGGAGCAAGAATGGAGTAAGTCAAAATTTCCACTTTTTGGAAAATGGGACTCAGAGTGGAATAATTAAATAATTAAGTGACTTATACCACTTTTACTCCTAGCGGGTTCCTTATCCTTGTTCTTGTTCTGTATCCAATTCTTATCCTTGTTCTGTAAAGAGATGTAATCCAATAGAGTTTCTAATCCATACACTGCAGTGCTTCATATTTTAGTTTATAATATTGATAAATTTTAAGGATAGTGGGACTAGCCATGATGGTATCACCTTTTACAGAGTCAACCGCAAGTGCACATAAGTGCAAAAATTCCACGGGAAAAGTCATTTGCATAGACCGGGACTCAACCTGAATCCCTCCTTATTACACTGAGTGCTTTAGCCAATTAAGCTTCCAAGTCATCTTTCTCAACTGTGATTTTTGTGGACTTAAAAGGAACGAGATGTTCAAAACTGCTGGGCATATTATGCCACAGAAGCAGTCAAAGTGGTCGGCACCACTTCCAAGAGATAGAATCCAAACTTTGAACACAATGAGGTGTTTGCTCTTTGTGGTAAATATTTGACTGCTTCTGTGGCATCATAAGTCAGGCAGTCTTGAAAATCTCATTCCTTTCAAACCCATCAGGATCCACAATGATGCCTCCATAGCATAACTTACAAAAGCACTGGACATGATATTGAGGAATCTGGGTTTGAGTCTGGGTCAAGGCAAATGATTTTTCCCCTGCTGAATTTTCTCGCTTAAATAATGTTTTTGTTATGTTTAGATACTCTTGGGCAAGGGACTGACAACTAATGTCATCTGCAGTGCTGGCCCAAGCTATTTTATCATAAGCAACATTTTTCTTAACTGCCCCTGACAAATAGTATAATTATCCATTTTGATATCTTAAAGTCAGCATTAATTTGAGGGATACTCTGGTCTTTCAGAATGATCCTTTTCTTATTGTTATTATTGCAACTAGTCCGATTTCAACCACAGTCCCTTTCAATGAGTTGGTGACAAGAATTATCATGAGGCAAATTCTGTTAGTTAGCAAGTTTCATTGTGCTCTTTGAGTTGTAGTAGTAGTAGTGTTTTAGTTTAATATGCTTTGATGGCTAAGGTCGTTTCACACATACTACATGCCACATTCAGATAGGGGCAACAGGACTAGGATGAATCGGAGGATCTTCCCTCCGAATTCGAGCTTTGCTCCACGATTCGGTGACTGAACGGGAACCAGTGTTTCAATTGTGGCAGGCCATTGCCCATGCTCTTTTTTGATGTTCAATTTGAGTGTGTCACTTTTAAGATATGCTAAAGAAGGCCACTTTTGGATAAAGTACATGTAGGAGTTAGTAACATTTTTGGATTTTTACACTTTCTGTCCCCTTTTCACATTCATTAATGAATGTCACTGGCCACCACTATGATCGGCTACCTGTTGCATTTGCCCACGTTTCCCACACCTTGAGCAGGCTCTGGTCATTTGCACCACTAAGATATATTGGTAGGAAGATGAGGGAATTATTATTCTGAGAATGAAGGAAGAGATGGCCCAAGAATGGAGAGAAGCCCCTTGCTGGTATTGCATCATTAGCCGTTCAGTCTTAGGTTGATTGCAGCCCTTCATTATGCCTTGCTCCCTACTAAATCCTTATGTTAATGTAGCTCATCTATTTTATAGCTTGTTTTATCTGGCCTATGTATTTGTCCCCATTTTCTTCATTGGGCTTTCCCTTCTATTTTCCATCTATGGTTTTCCTAAAGCCATATTGTCACAATCATTTTTTACATGTGTGTTCACAGATCATTTCCACTATAGCTCTTCAGGGACCATGAAAATGACAGCTCAAGCTGTCATTTTGCTGATCACGTGCTCACTTTTGCCATCCCTTTTCACATCATTTCCACTCGAGTGGTATGTATTACCATTTAAATACGGTTTCATTGAAAGTCACTCTAGCTGTGTGCTCTGATTGGCTTAATGATAGAGTTTGGGATGAAAAATAGACATGCTCAAATTATGGAAAAGGGGGTAACTGTCCTTATCATTGCTGCTTTCCCTGAAAGTGATCATGTCATACATGTGTTCGTTTTTCAGCTATCATTTCAGCTATCATTGGTGCTATCATTGGAAAGGGATGGGAAAAATGATCGAGTGATTTCCGCTTTACAAATTCATTGAGTCTCAAGGTATGGCCTATCCATCTGCACTTTGTCTTCCTGATAGTGCTCCAAATGGTTTTCTATGCAATTCTCCAGGACACCTCTTTGTTTCTGATCTTATGCATCTATTTGATATTAAGTATTTCCTGCCTGGGAAATTTATTTCATAAATGACAGCTAGATATAAAATTATCATTCATATTTTTATCTGATGTCTTTGTTTTTCTACCATCCATAACAGGTATGATCCCTATGACAAGAAACTTACAGAAGAGTTTTATGATCACCATAGAATGCTGAATACAAGACATGATGCTATAATGAAAGCAAGCTCAGCGAAACGTTTTGGTCTGATTTTGGGAACCCTTGGTCGTCAGGGAAGTCCTAAAGTTTTGGATCAGCTAAAGGTAAAATATGCTTTTCTTTATAATGAGTTTAAGTAAAGGTTTGGAGTCTCTGTGATGGGTAGTCTATTCTGAAAGAGAAGCAGTCCTCCAAAGGGTGCCGAAGTCTGTCATCAATGTAAGAAGTCTTAGTGCAGGGTCAGCATGGAAAATTCCTTTAGTAGCCTGTTTTTTTTAATTGAAAATTTCCAAAGGAAAAAGGGTTCACTGGCCTAAGAATCAAACCTTGGGGTTGTGGCTAGCTGAAGGCTCTCAAATTTTTAAAGGCATTCAAAATAAAGCTTTGGAATTGATAATCCGGGTAGCATATTGGCCCAAGCATTGGCCATGAAAGTGAAAGGTCTGTGAATTGATCCTCAATCCAGGAAACCCTCTTTCCCCTTTCAATGCCAATGAATTTTTTGCCATTCTTGTTGTAAGTTGAGAGAATCTTATAGCTCCTATCTCTTGCTTTTTTACTTTACTATCAATTAAGTAGGAGTGCAAATGTATATACTGCCTGTAAAAAAGTCGAGATACTTAAATTTGAGATGTATTATCTTCAAAATGAGGAAATTGAATTTAATACAGTAAAATGTACATAGTACCTGAAAGCTTGTTTAGATGTACATTTATTGATACTTGTTAAAAAAAATTTATTTCCTTAGCTGCACATTTACTTAATTTTATTTGAAAAAGTCTCAGTTTTTGGCAGGTAAAATCTAATCACCCATGTTTTAGCTCTGGGTAATCATTACTTTTTATCCTACTAACTTGCGATTATGAATTTAGAAAGCCAGATTTATTTCTAACAGTTTGCAGAAAAATATTTATTTCTCATTGCAAAAATTGCTGAATTTGTTATTATAAATGTGCATCTCTGCTAATATGGAAGCGAATCGCTTGATTGAAACTTGTGTGGGTGTTAGAATGCCATGTAATGGGTGACAAGAATGATTCTCTTCTGTACTGCTGATGGCCGTATTTATTATACTTTTCGTTATTCACTTCTTTGTTTGTTTTAGATTCATATTTTTGGATGTATTTATGAAAGTCGCCACATAAATTCAATTAAAAGTTATATTTAAATGAATGGTGGGATGGTTGTGCAGTCTAGAATTTCAGTATTATGGATACTTAGAAGCATTCTCATGGTTAAACATCACCATTATTAATACTATCAATTTTTATTTATCTTAATTTTGAGCACTGAACATAATTCTCTGTTATAACTCAAAACAAATTTCTTTAGTTTATGGCCTTCATTAAACATTTCTGGGAATCTAAGTACCTCTGGTTATTTCTAAAATTCATTTCATGTTTCTCATGAGCAGGAAAAGAATTGGATTTTGTTATTTCAAAGAACGTGCCTCTTCCTGAACAAGTCTTTTCTTCAGATAGGATTTTATTCTTTCCCGGTGGATGATGCTTGTAAAATTTTCTCTGGAATTCTTTTCTTAAAATTTATTATTTCACTAGTCAATTCCCTGTAACTATGTATATGGTATATTCCTTCTGACCTATTGCATTGAAAAGTATTGTCTCTCAATACTCGTGGCATTCATAATTGAACTACACAGGTAGTAAAATGATTTTGACTTTGATTGATTGTCAACTGAAATGTGTGCATGCATGCCTAAATATATATATTTAGCCAGTTGAGTGTTGCATAGTGCATTTTTTTTTCTTTTATAGCAAATGATGGAAGCATCTGGGGACAGGGAATTTGTGACTGTCCTCATGTCCGAAATTTTCCCTAGCAAACTGAATCTCTTTAGCAATTATGTCGAGGCGTGGGTGCAAGTTGCTTGTCCTAGGCTGTCAATAGACTGGGGACATGAATTCAAACAACCTCTTTTGACTCCGTATGAGGCAGCAGTTGCTCTGGGACGTAGTGGTGCTGTGTGGCAGAAGGACAAAGACTCATGCAAGTGCACTGAAAAGGGAGAAAAGAAGGGGCAGTGTAATCTTGGTCCCTCATATCCCATGGATTTTTATGCCCACGGAAGTCTTGGGCCATGGACGCCGAACCACAAACCGACAGTGGAAAAGACTAAAAGGGAGAAAGTGTAGTGTGTTGGGTTTCATGAGTTTTCATCTTGTTGTTTTCATCTTACAAAAGAGACGCGATTTGTGAGTACTTCTGTGATGCAAAGTTTTTGGTGGCATTCAGGGTTGAAAAAGGCATTTGATTGTTTGAATTTTAACTGTGATTTGATTTTTATGCAAAATAAAATGGGTGGAATGCCGAGATGCAAAATGTGATCCAGTGCTTACTTATGATTTCCCTTTAAGCATCAGTTCAATTTACGATGCTACTGTGGTCTGGAGAGTGTTTGGTATTTTTCATGAAGAGAGGGTGCTTTCATTGTGTATTTTTTTCTCTGCTTAACCCTTCAAGCCCGGAGGAGTATTAAATGAATCCCATCTCGTAGGTCGGAGGAGATTTAAATGGAACCGCTGGTTTTCCACTGATTTAAATGGAATCGCCCCGACGTAGTCACTACGTCGCTCGACGGCATGTGAAGTTCGTGACCGACGTAGTGACTACGTCGCTCGTCGTTGAAGGGTTAAAGAACATGTACTACTCTTCATGATAAATGTAATTTGAATCTGATGTCCCCATTCCTATTGTAATCAATAGTGATGTGACAGAATTACTGCATTTGCCTTAAGCTCCACCTGCACTCCTACCATAGTTGACTTCCTTTTAGGTTTGAACTGAGAAGAAATTTCAGTCCGGGCGTTCAAGGGCCCACCACATATATATGTATATTATAGTGTCCCCCCTCCACTTTTGGCTTAAGAGCAGTGGCCCACCAGGCATTCGCCCGAATGCCTTAATGGTCAGTCCGACCCTGCTTCCTAGTATAACTCGAAAGTAAAAAATAGGATTTAAAATAAAAATCCCCCTCTGATATAATTTTATCTTGAATAATTAGATCAGTGGTTCTCAAAGTGGGTGCTACTTCCCCCTGGGGGGCGGTACTTTAACCTGGGAGGGGGAAAGAAACCAGGGGGTGGCAGGGGGGTGCTGGAGGCTGGGTCCTGACCTAATGGTACCACATACATCCTTGTCCTGGGATGAATCAACTATTCATGTATTGGGTTTCAATTAAACACTAATCATAATTGTTTTAACTTTATCTTATGATCTTCCTGATTTGATCATGTAGTCTATGATTTTAAAGCTTATGGTTGTGGAGTGTTGGGCATAGGTTTGTGGAGCCAAGGGGGTGGTGGCTTAAAAAGGTTTGGGAAACACTGGATGAGATTAACAAGGAAGTGAGCTCTTATGGCTAATAAATATAATAAAGTAAATAACTCCAATAGCAGTAAACAATGTACCTTTCTTAAGGAAGGGGGCTTGAGGAGGATTGACAATTATTCCCTTCCCTTTTACAAAAAACTCAACGCTAACTTAGACAGTAAATTAAGGAGGAAGATTTTTCTTATTGTAATTGATTGTGACTGGTGGTTTTTCTTACCACTGACTCAGTTTTAATTCCTCTTTTGTTTGTAAGCGTTTGAGTGTGTGTGCCCTTTCAGGAGGTCGTTGAGCATGGTCTTTCCTCACTCATGACTCAGTGGAGTGGAGTACGTATATTTGTCGCAAGTTGGTTCCTGGCATGGTATACTATACCTAAACCACTTACTGAGTGCTGTACTTACAGGTGTGCCTGACTTGGGATTTTCTTGAACAGGGGTCGTGGCTCCTGTCAGAAAACTTCAAGCCAGTTGATAATTGTCAATCCCCCTCAAACACCCTTCCTTAACCCTTTCGGGAGGGGGATGGGGAAAATTTCTTTGCTTTTCCAGTATGGAGCTTTCACTACACTAGGATCTTCACAGGTACTATTTCCCTAACTTGGGTTGGGGGCCAGAGGGGTGTTGGACCTTTTTCTCGGCCACCAGGCTACGATAATCTCCGCCCTTTTCCGCTTGGGGTGTCCACTACGGCATGCGGTTGCGGTCAACTATTTTTTATGCGATGGTTTTGCTAAAAAGATTGTAGCTACAACCTCGATATTTATTGAATCGGAAATGAATTATTCTTGTTTTACAATGACTTTACAGCTTTTAAACGAAATTCTATCATTAATATTAAGCTCTCTAGCAACAAAAATCGTATCAATGGTAAAATAAATAATTTCGTCATTGTATTTCGCACTCGGAAATGGTTTTGATGAGTATTCAAAGATAAAAATTAATGTAAATTTAAAATGTCCTTATTCAGGTTATTGGCATCATCAGAGCGGGAATCAAAGAATCAGTACTTAGAAATTTTCACTTTGTTATTTCATGAGATGTACGGTCTACGGAACTCTTGTTTTTGGAAATTTATGCACAGATTACATTCATCAAGTACGAATATTTTGATTATGTAAAAATTTCCCAGCATTCTTCTTTATTATTTGCATTCATACTTTTCTTATTCCTAAAATCATCCGATTTGAGGAGTATGAAATTCTCCAAAGCAAATGTTATAACTTCAACATTCGTGTGCCTCGGGGTTCAAAACACTGCCAGGAATCACTGTAATCTTTAGGTGGAAACCATTGACCAACGAAAACCAAACTGAAATAGACAGCTGTCATGATCAAATAAGCATGAGTAATTACAGGGAAAAATAAACATTTGAACTCACTAAAAATATGGTTGTCAACTCGTATAAAAGAATAACATTCAGTTGTTTACCTAAAAGAATAATAACTCCCTTACTATCTTAAAACTATAGAAAAAATCACTCCCAAACCAACTAAATAACGAACAAAAAATTAGTTTTGAGATTCCTATACACACAAACTATGTTAAAAATAACAGTAGAACTCCATTTAAAATTTGTAGTTGTAGAGCTAAACATAAGGAATGCACTTATAATGCTCAATTTGCCAATTACACAAAAACTTTTAAGTTTATTATTCCTCTGCACCAGCAAGCAACTGACCGCGGACCCCTACTGTGAGTAGGGCGCGCACTGCGAGGAAGGGTTGAGGTAATCCTCTCCCGCGAACCGAAAAAGAGTACCTACAGCATCCCGAGAAGAAGTCTTTATAACGCACACCTTTTAGGCTTGCTTAGGGCTAGCTTAGCGGCACGCCGTTCTATCACGTCGTTCGTTCGTTTGCGTAGAAAAATTTACGCCGTTCTATCATTCTCTTGGACTACAACCTTGTCGTGGTTGAAGGGCTTGCATGCTCCGATGACCCCTAGAGCTGCACTGGCGGGAGCATTGCTCCTGGTAGGGTCACCCATGCCAGATTGGTCGAAGGTTAGGAGACAGACAAATGGTAGTCCGCGCAGCGTCTGTACCTCAGTGAGGCGGCTGCAAAAGGCATCTGACCCCAGTGGGGCGGCCTCTGAAGTTATGGTGTCACGTAAAAAACACTATTGAGTAAGGCCACGGAATACTATCTCAATTAAAACAAAAACCTTGAAATTATGGACAGTTCTCAATTGATAATGAATCCTGGCAACTACGGGACTCGGCCAAGAGGGCCGGGTGTCGTGCCCGGCAGTGGTGGGAGCAAGGCCCCTGCGGTCGTCATCACACGAAATCCTTGCTCAGACGTAGCAGCAGCAGAGGAAAAGAAGATAAAGAAGAGGAACGAAACTATCAGAATAGGCACGTGGAATGTTAGGACTATGCTGAGGGCGGGGAAGCTAGAGAATATAAAGCAAGAAACGGAGAGGGTGGGTGTAGACATCATGGGTCTGGGTGAAGTAAGATGGAAGGATGACGGGGATTACTGGAGCGGCGACTATATAGTAATTTATAGTAGAGGGAATGAAAGTCAGCGCGGGGTTGCATTTGTAATGAATAGGAAACTCGGTAGAAAAGTAGTGTATGCAGAACAGGTGAGTGATAGGATAATAGTCGTCGAACTAAAAGCAGAACCAACGAATTTAGTTATAATCCAGGTTTATATGCCTACCTCTAATCATAAATAGGAGGAGGTAGATGGGGTGTACGATCAGCTAGAGGAAATAATTGGTAGGATACCAGGAAGTAAGCACCTGGTAGTAATGGGGGATTGGAACGCGGTGGTGGGTGAAGGAAGAGATGGGCGGGAGGTGGGCGATTACGGGCTAGGAAGGAGAAACGACCGGGGCGAGAAAGCTGTGGAGTTTTGCCGCAGAAATAACCTAGTAATTACAAATACATGGTTCAGACATCATCCTCGACGTAGGTACACTTGGAAGAAGCCGGGAGACACAGATAGGTTCCAGATAGATTATATAATGATACGTCACAGATACAGGAATAGTGTCAAAAACTCGCATACTTATCCAGGAGCTGATGCAGACACAGACCACAACTTATTAGTCATGAAATGTCGGGTAAAACTGAAAAAGATAAGAATGGGAAGGAGGGTAGGAAAGTGGAATACGGAGGCATTAACTGGGGCAATGAAGAAGAAGTATCGGGAGAAGGTGGATGAGAGAATGGGTGAGGACCATGGAGTTAGATCAGTGGAAGATGAATGGGTAAGTTTGAAAAATGGAATTATAGAAGCAGCGAAAGCAACGGTAGGCGTAGTGAGTGCAACTAAAATTAGAAAACCGTGGATCACGAAGGAGATGATCAGGGAGATGGAGGAGAGAAGGAAATGGAAGAGCGTAAACTCAGAGCTAGGTAAGAGAAAATACCGAGAATTTAATAACAGGCTTAGAAGAGAAACAAAGAAAGCAAGAGAGGCGTGGTGGAGAGAACAGATCGACGCTTGAGAGAAATACCAAAAAGAGGGAAGAGCAGATGCATTATATCGGAAAGTAAAGGAACTGACGGGTGGTAATAAGGGAAGGGGAATTACAACGATAACAGACAAGACGGGAAAGGTGATCGTAGAACCGAGAGAGATCCAAGAGAGGTGGAAGGAGTATGTTGAAGAGCTGTATGGTAAAGAAATAAGGCCCAATAGGTTAGATATAGAAAGGGAAGACGATATCGACAGAGATGGCATCGGACCAAGTATCCTAGATAGCGAAATCGAAAGAGCTCTACGAGACATGAAAAGGAATAAGGCGGTGGGAATAGATGACATACCTGCACAGTTTTTAAAGAGCATGGTGAAGAACGGAAGAGGAAAACTTTTTGCGCTTATTCGTAGGATTAATGAGGATGGAGTGAGGCCGGAAGACTTCATGAAGACTGTACTAATTCCTATACCGAAAAAGAGTAAGGTAAAAACTTGCGAAGACTATAGGACAATAAGCTTAATATCCCACGCGGCCAAAGTAGTTCTGAGGATTCTAAACAGAAGGCTAGAGAAGAAGGCAAATGAATACCTGGGTGACGACCAGTTCGGGTTTAGGAGAGGGACGGAAACGTGAGACGCTATAGCGGTGATGAGGACGCTAGTAGAAAGAAACCTAGAGTATGGGCAGGATGTTTTTGCATGCTTCGTAGATTTCGAGAAGGCGTTTGATCGGGTGGAATGGACGAAATTAATGGGAGTGTTGAAGAAATTTGGGGTCGATTGGAGGGACAGGCGTCTGATTCGGAATTTGTATATGAACCAGACGGCGCAGGTTAGGGTAGCCAATGGAGAATTGGGATGGGCCACGATAGGACGGGGAGTGCGGCAATGGTGCCCACTATCACCGTTGCTTTTTAACGTGTATTCAGAAGAAATGGTATGGGAGGCATGGGGGGAGGAGGAGGTAGGAATAAAGGTAGGAGGGGAGCTGATAAAATCAGTGAGATTTGCAGATGATCAAGCATTGGTTAGTCAGTCGGCCAAGGGGTTACAGTCAATGGTGAATGCATTAGAGGTGCAGTGCGAAAAGTATGGGATGAAGATCAATCACAAGAAAACGAAAGTAATGAGATTTTCTAGAAGTAAGAAGGCGGGGCTGAATATAAGGGTGGGAGGGCAGAAGATAGAGCAGGTCGAGCAGTTTACGTATCTGGGTAGTATTTTGGAGGCGAATGGGTTTAGTGGTAAGGACATCAGATGCAGAATTGCGCTCGCTAAAGAAGCATTTTCGAAGGGAAGGGAATTGATGAGGGGGGGCTGAGAAGAGACTTAAAGAAGAGGCTGGTGAAAACTTTAATATGGAGCGTAGCGCTACATGGGTCGGAAACTTGGTCATTGCGAAGGGAGGTGTGCATAGACTTGAGGCGTTTGAGATGTGGGTTTGGAGAAGGATGGAGAAGGTTAGCTGGATGGAGAGAAAGACGAACGAGGAGGTATTGGATATGGTCGGAGAGGAGAGGAAGCTTGTGGCAGAGGTTCGGAGAAGGCAGAAGAGATGGATGGAGGAGGTTTTGAGAGGAGAGGGCATGTTGAAGAGAGTGATAGAGGGGAGAACACTGGGGAAGCGTGGGAGAGGAAGGAAGAGGATAGGAATTCTGGACGAAATAAGAGGAGGTAGAAGATATGAAGAATTGAAGAGGGATCTAATAACGGGCCATCCTTAGGAGGGAAAGCGAGACAATTTCTATTAGGATGGGATACAAAATGGGGACTGTCCAAGAACCTACCAATCAGCTGGTAGAATACTTGAATGAATCATGCTGTTCGTAGCGAAAGGGTTAAGAAAGGTACATTGTTTACAGCTCTTGGAGTTTTTTTACTTTATTATACTGAATTAGATACTTTAACTAATACTTTGAGACACTCAATATCCTAATCGGAGTAATTTTTTCACTCAATACACAAAAATATTGATTTTTAAATTATTAAAAATATTTTAAGTTTTGGCCACATTTACTGGTGGCCTTGCAATGTGCCAGTGCAGGGTGAGGAAAGAGGCACAAATCTCATAGGGAAAGTCAATGGTGAGCTTTACCCTGACAGTGCAGTGGAAGTGCATGGTGACCTCAAGGGTAGACTTAAATGAAAAGGGTCAATACATCAAAAACCTACAAATTCACATGAACTCTCTAAATTTTGGTCCCAGGACTGTACAACTGCATTTTTCATAGACTCGGAGGTTTTTCCATCCAAAGATATTCCTAATGTGTCTATGTACTTGGAACCCTTTAGATAAGGGTTCCCAAAATTTACGATGATAAGCCTTAAAATGTTACAGGATGAATAATTGAACATCATGAACAGTGATCATTTTTTAGAAGTGGAAAACATATAACTCTTCTCAATTTTAAAAAGTGAGTGCCACTCATAATGAGTAGCCCTTTCCTAAATTCGGAGTCTGTGGTTTTTCTTCTCAAAATCTCCTTCACTTTTCCAATATTAAATGCCTTTGAACACTCATGACTTTCATCTTTCATCATTTTGTGGAAACATCCTTTCCTCCTACCTCTGCTGCACTTACCCAACATTCTTCCATGCATTAGTACCTCATTCAACATGTTTTCCCCTTCAATATCTTATCAATTCTCTAACCACTTATGCTACCTCCTATTTTTTCCTGTTATCTTCCATTGCTTCCCTGCCATGTCTAACACTTACTCATTCGTTTTTCTCTCCTTCCAGCTTACTATTACTATCCATCTGCACACTTTTTCTCCAAAACCTTCAGTCTACAGTCATCTTCCTATTGCAGAGACCACATTTCGGAACCATATAATAATATAACTATCCTCAACATTTGGATTTTTTATGGATTTTGTTAAAATACCTTGGCTCAAAATTATCTCCATCAATTTCCTTATTTTCATAAATGCTTAATTTCCTGTTACGATCCTTTACTTTGCCTCCTGCTAGTTCCTTACTGCAAAACCCATTCAGGATACTTTATTGTAATCTAAACTTTCATCTGCTGTAGCTGTAGTTGATGTGCTCCAATATTTTATATGTATTCCTACTTTCTTCTTTGGGAGAAACTCATTTCATCTGTCTTTTTATGGTTTATCTATAAAAAAAATCACTGTGTAGGTATCTATTATTCTCATCATTCATTACATTACAATGCATTTATTACAACCGTACAATCATTTCATTTACAAAATTCAAGATAAATCATCGTCAACGACTGAAATAAGTTGTAAATTTAAAGATTCAACTATTAGGTGGAAGGCGCTTTCCGCCATGCTTTCTGATTTAGCGGCAATCGCGGAGATAGTGCAAGCTATGCTATTTTCGCTTGGAAATTTCACTAAACAAGCGGTAACGCGTGAGATTTGAAGAACCATGATCGCATGGTTCGCTATATAACGCATAATCCCTGGGTAGCGATAACGATAGCGAAAAATAAAGAACTGTAATCTTGCCCCAGACCTCATTTTTTTTATTTGACATGCTGATTTTGATCAAACTTAACTTGAAAGAAATATCAAACATATTCTGATTCTAATAAGATCTGATATTTGCAGCAGTATCTCAGCCTTTATCTGGTTCAGACCTGATCTCCTTATATCTCTCCGATTCTGGTTCAGATCAGACTAGAACTAGTTCAGATCAGACTTGATCTCATATCAGACTCAATTTGATTCTGATCAGACCTGATCAAGATGGATCAGAAATTTCTGCAAGGGGTGGACCTTACTGATCCTTATATCAGACCTGAAGTGGTCCAGATCAGACCTGATCTGGCTCAGATCGGACCTGATCAGGTTCTGATCAGACCTGATCAGGTTCTGATCAGACCTGATCAGGTTTAGATCAGATTTAGATTAGACTTGATCAGGTTTAGATCAGACCTGATCAGAAATTTCCTTAAGGGTAGATATGGTTGGCTGAAATATTTTAATAGTCTATGGTTTGGAGAGCATTAAATCCAGTTGCGGCTACTGTTCCTTTTTTTCGTGTAGCTTTATACCTAGACCTAGAGGAGCAGAATTTAGTCGTAACCCAGATAGCATACAAGCTTATGACAAACTTGTCATAGACTTGATTTTCCCTGCCACAGCAAACTTGTCACGGACAAGTTTGCAATAAGTCTGCAGCAAGATTGCTTCAGCAAGTTTGTCATGTCACGGATAAGTCAAGTGTTTGAAAAGTTTTTCATGGTAAGAAAAAATCAAGTTTATGAAAATTGTTTGTCACGGCAAGAGAAAAATCATGTGTATGACATTTGACACTATGGGAGACAAAACCTATTGTCTGTACTATCAGCTGAGCGTCTAGTGCTCAGGCGCTTGAATTTGTATTTTTATTACTAGGCTGGCTAATTAGCGGGAATTTGAGTAAGCTGTGTTTACGCACAAATAAAAAAATATTTCAAAAATAAACCATCTGTGTCTTGGGGGCCCTGGGGCAGCGCCCCGTTGGTTCCGGCGGTAGTTACGGCCCTGCACACAGCGTAAATTGACGCTACACACAGCACATTTCCATTTTAAAACGTTCTTTTTGTCTCAAAACTGTCAAAAAACAGTTTTTTGACAGCTTTGAGATAAAAAAACGTTTTAAAACGGAAATATGCTGTGTGGGAAACTATCTACTGAATTAAGAATCTATATCTGCATGTCTTCCGCGTCACGAAGTGCTTAGATATATTCTCGTTATATGTATTTTCGATAGTGGTACTTGACTGACAACTACATACACAAAAAAGCAACCGAGACGTCGGGAAAATAAAGCCAATTTCGATCGAAATTGGCTTTATTTTCCCGACTATTTCCCGGTTTGCTTATATTTTATGCGCATGAATGCATTCACGAATGAACCCGCGTGGGATCATGCATCGTGATAACAGAAATCAACCTATTTCTTCTTGTTCTGCCTGATTGCGAATATAGCAAACATGCGCAGGGTTGCATGTTTATAGTTGATGCCTGACTGACCGCCATGCCCTTCTCGATAGCATTTTTTTCATGGAGATCATATAGTTGATGGAAATTACGAAAAAATCTATTAACATTTAATGTTGAAAACTTTGTTTGTTTGTTGTTGTGGGTGAAATACATAAATAAGCTCTGTTTCGTGTGCGTTTATCGTCACACCGACCGGAAACTCGTTGGTGTAACTATCATGCATCAAAAGTTGCGAGCATGCGATCTTGAATCAAAATACGTATGTACATTGGCGCATAAACTTTGA
The DNA here is from genome assembly GCA_963573305.1 of Pyrrhosoma nymphula. NCBI lineage: Eukaryota > Metazoa > Arthropoda > Insecta > Odonata > Coenagrionidae > Pyrrhosoma > Pyrrhosoma nymphula. The sequence goes on along the minus strand of OY754337.1, from coordinate 43,836,137 downwards.
ATTTACCATTGATAATTATCTTTAATTATAATGTCAATAATAACTCCGCGTAAAAGTGAGGCAACCGATGAAATTTACTCGATTGCATAAGTTGCCAGCGACGATGATTCACATAAAAAGTATTGGTCCTTTTAGTCAGCTTCTCCCTGTCGTCTTCTCCCCGACTTCCCTTAACGAAGGGCTAAAGTTTTTTTTTACCAGAAACCTCACCCTCCCATCCCTTGACCACCTGCATTTTCGATTTCAAATGAATGCACTCTCTCTCTCCGGTCCCGACAGTGTCCATGGCCCTTAGGGCACACGCAACCGCTAGAGACAAGCAGTCTGCGGCCCATGCCCGCCTGTGTGCGAGAGATAAAGAGAGAGGCATATCCCGAAGCCTGTCGACGATCTTTTCCGAAGTCTCACGAATGAGGCTTGGAGAACTAGCCGCCCATGGGGCGGTCACCCGGTGGGTGGCCGGGCGCCCGCCTCTACGCCGGGCGACCGCTTCTATGCCGGGCGCCCGTCTCTTAATCCTCACCACAGGGCTTCTAGCTCGAGGGCCTTTGCTGTCCGCAATTCGCACGACGCGAATTTCCCGCTCAGTCATATACCGCCCCTCCCCTTCCCTCAGTTAGGGCGCTCAAGAGAGAGCTCTCAAGGAGCCGAATGCCCGCCAACGACCCGGGCACCCGCCTAGGATACGGGCATCCGGGGCGAACGGGCACGGTCGGGCGTCTACGTCACACGGGCGAAGGCGAACACGGGTGAGGGCGCCCTGCACGGGCGGGCGAGGGTCGCCCGGATTTCGAGCCCGTTTGCATGCCTCTACAAGCAGAGTTTCGGGTCACTTCAGTCCGCTTTTAAGGGGGGAGGAAGGGCTCCACTCAATGGTTTCCAGATGTTGAGAACTATGCGAGAGAGACGCTAGCTTCGGAGGACGGAGGAGCCAGGTTTGGAAGAGGACGCTAGCCATGATGCTCTCAGAACTTTTTTGACACTTGAAGGGTAAAGATCGCCCGCGAAAGCATTTCTTAGACTGCCATGCTGATATTTCTTTGTGATTTTTAACGTAATCAGACTTTACATTTGGTAAGCTAAGCCCATTAATTCTATTTTTGAATACTGCATCAATATAAGTAATTTAATGAGCCTGCAGATTTTGAACTCTCCACATTTTACCTCAAATCAGTGTGAAGATATGGTGTATTGTTAAAGATACACCTTTATAATAATCTCAAGCATTCATTTTTTCCACTTCCCAATCTTCCTCCTTCATAATCATTAACATTTTATGGTGAAACGTTTTTTTTCAACCTTCATTATTTTGCGTATATTAAAGTTTCTTTTTCTTTTACCAGGAATGAAAGAAGAAATAAATTGGAAGGGGAGCAAAGAGAAGAGGCTACTGTAGAATGAAAGTACCAAATAAATTTGTGCACAAATTTGCGCAAAACATGTTTAAATAAAACCTTACCATCATTTAATCACTTGAGATTAATACAAAGCATAATTATGAAAGTGGAATTTCAGCATACTCTTTCTTTGAAAATCCCTTTAACCAATGCGTCATACAGGATGGTGTTTTGTACATAACCTGATACATAATTCTGCAAATTAAATTTGGCACCGTCCAGCTTCCATTGATTCATTATTATTATTCCATAATTGTCGACCGACATGACCGTCCGACATGACACCTTTTATAGGACAATTTTGCCTAAGGCTGATATGAAAAATTTTCTTCTTGTTTGACGTGACAAGTTGGCTTTCATTTTGGCATTAAAAGTTTGCCACAAGTTTGACATGACAAGTTTGCTACAAGTTTGACGCCACGTAACTAGCAAGCTTATAACAAGGGCAAATGAAGCCTGCAGACTTGTCGTGACAAACTTGACGCAAGCTTGCAGACTTGACGTGACAAACTTGCAGCAAGGTTGCTACAAGTTTGCATTGCTATCTGGGAAAGGAGACGTTTGTCGACGGTCGAGAAAAGTTACAGTCTCACCCCCCCGATCTGAAATTTTCAAGTAATCTAGCAATAAGCCTAATGCGTTGCCTTCGAGTCGCTAACATCTCTGAATTAAGCCCTTCAATCAGCTGAAAACACTTTCTGTTGGCTCAAACAATTTTTAACGAAGCGTGTGGCATTCCTTTGTATTTACTTTATTTCACGAATTACATCTTTATGGGCAGGATTCCAAATGCTCTCGGCGTATTTGTGATCCTGCCTAGTAGTCCAAACCACTCGCTATCAATAAGGGGCCATTCAAGTATTACGTAATTACGTCTCCCTCCCCAAAACGTCTTATAAGGGGGGTTGGGCTTTTCTCACCTTGTCTTACGTGGGGGGGTGAGGGGGTCTGAGACAGTCTTACATAAGATATAAGTCACTTCTTAATTCGTATTTTTATCAACTTTATTAAAAATTATTTTCCTAGGACAAATCTTACGTTTTAAGATCAACGTCGCGGCGCGCGGCGGTACGCCTGAATGTATGGTAAACTATAGAAAAATGTACATTTAATTCGTTGCGTTCAATAGGAAAGAGATGTCGCATTTTTCATAGATCACATGTTTTCCGAGTTGGGCGTACAGCGAATCGCGAAATATCAAAAACCGTTATCGATATCCGTCACGAGGTCAGTTTTTACGCATTTTGACATAGAATCCTCCATATCTATGCCCATGATTTAAAAAATGTCTGATAACTTACGTAAGATTGGGAGGGGTGAGTTCGTACGATCTTACGTTGTCTTACATGGGGGGAGAGTTAAAAAGTAGTAAAAATCACCTTATGTAATACTTGAATAGCCTCTGAGGTGCTAGCAGCATACATTGCCCCCATTAAGAGGAAAAATTTTCTTGCATTCTTCGATGTGTTATTTTAGCGCTTTATAATGCGCCTACGTACGCTTTTAATGAGGTCCCTTGATGAAAGCTCTTCGATATAATACTGACATGATTCTTCGTTAGTTAATGTCACGGAATTATCTACAGTCTCAAGTTACGAGCAAGCATAATTTTCATCAATTCTTTGTCTATTTTAAACGGTTTAGTTCTTAGACAAATCTCCTTATATAGAATGCATCTAAAGATGGGAAAATAATCTGCTACGTATATGTTGCGGCATTAATAAGACCGAAGAAAGATGCGGCATCAATGAGATGCTCCCGCAACGTAAAAGATTTTTAAAAGTCCTGAGAAAGTAAAGAACTAGTTTAAGTCCGGAAAAAGAAGCCACTATGGGAATATTTCAAGTTATAAATAATGTTCTCCGTATTTGTTGAACACATAAATCTGATTCTTCAATTATGAATGGCAACGTGGCTATTTTGCGATACGCAACAAATACCTCAAAACATGGGTGCAAAACGATTGCTTTAATTTTAATTGATGAATAACGCATAAAGAGTTGTAATAAGCCTTGATAATGTAGATCTCAGCCTATATTTAGGATACATTTAAATTAATTAATAACGTAATAATTAATTGGAAATAATTAATTAGAAATAATAATTAATCAGGATAGAATTAATCATCATCATCAATAGTGATCAATCCGAAGATTGGTTTGCTGCAGATCTATATTTGAAAAGAAATAAACTTTGTAGATTTCCGCACGTTTTTATTTTTTAGGGGAAAAATAAAAACGCGTGGAAAACCACATAGTTTATTTCTTTCCAAGCATGGAAAAATTCCACAAAGTAAGCCCGTAGACGATTAATTTTTTTAATGCAGATCTATACCCCACCATCCGCTCAATCAACCGCTTCTTTCCTACATAGTTATTCACCTTGACGTCCTTTATAATCCGCCTGATGTATTCCAGTCTCGGCATTCCTCTGAAATTATTCCCATTTGTTTCTCCTTCCATTATTGTTTTCATTAGGCTGTTGTGTCACAAAATGTGTCCAGTAAGTTTGTATCTTCTTCTTCTCAGAGTATTCATTGTACTTCTTTTATCTCCAACTCTTCGTAGGACTTCTTCTTTGGCGATTCTCCCGGTCCATTTGATCTTCATCTTTCTTTGGTAACACCGCTTATTCATTGCTTCCAATCTATTTTTTCAGCTGTTATTCTCCAGGTTTTAGTACCGTATAAGAGGCATATCTAAATACAGGTTTTAATAAAGTGCTTCCTTACTTCCCACCTTGTGTTACTAGCTGTTAGAAAATTCCTCTTATGGTACAATACTTCTTTGCTTGGGTTATTCCACTCAAAATAACTTTCTTCCTTCCTCCAAAAAGAAAATTACCCATTAAGTTTGATTCATTATTAGAACTGCGTAGACGATAATTTAATTTTCTGCACGTAGAATATATCATAATAGGTAATTTTCCACAGTATGAACATACTGTTTTGAATTAACATCGCAGATTAATATAAATCGTTCCAAAAAAATTGCGTTCATTCATTGCGAGTTTGATGGTGATATTTCAATGCGGTCGAGAAACGATGCAGAAACAGACAGCAGGTATTATCCAGAGAGCTTATACTAAACTGAAGATGCATTTTCCTAAGGGGAATTAGCAACTATGCACTGCAAGACTAGATAAAAAAGATATTCTCGCGAAAAAGGGCAAAGAAGAGATTAAGAATATGAAATAAGTAAAAATAGAGAAAAAAATGGTGTTGCTTAGAAATGCGTGCTTAACTTTTGCATGAACTTAGGGCAATATAAAAAATATTGTTTTCTTTTGGTGATTTAATTTTTGATATTTTTCTTTGAACCCAGGTTTACCATTTTTCTACGCAGAGGTATTACGATAAAATTACTAAAGCGAATGTTTATCAAATGGTGACGGCGCCTACTCTCCGGTTTTTTCACTAAGTAGTGAGGTACCGGCACAAAAAGGATATAATATAGCCATATATGTTTACGCATTAATATGCCTATATGTAACATATCCCAGTGCATGCCTAAAGTATATAGATAAAAATCCATATCAAAAGCTCTCGAATTATTAGATCTTACCAAGATGTAATATGAATGTGAATATAAAATAAAAAAAATTGGATATAATATAGATTATATAAGGTTATTGATTAAGCATAAAGGTAAAACAGTTTCTATTTGTAACCTTTGCCCTCATAATATACAAGAATTTTCTAAGTGCAAACGTTGAAAGTCAAAACTTCATTATTTAAATAATTTTCATGTTATGCAAAGAGACTAATTCCATTCAAGTGTGGAAATTATTCAAACACAGTATTCAAGAGCACAAAATAAATTTATCAATTTAAAAATTGTCGGCCAAGTGAAATCAATTACAAGTTACGCTTTCGCTATCTATCACGATAACTTATTAGGAATCACACGTAAAATTGATATTAAAACTTGCGTGCATTTATTATCTAGTGAATGCATAATGGTATTATAGCTTTGCACAGGAAGCGTAGGTAAGTGTATAGATTTCAAAATATCGATATAATGTGGATGAAGGATTTTTGTATGCAATCATCTTTACATATACCAACACATTTCTTAGAAGTCTACAGATTTTATTCGTTTTGTGCTATTAGGGTAGTTAATTATACTGCCGTCCGAGTATTTCAATATAGTTTTTAAAAATTTCCTTATGCCAGATACTTTGTGTCAACTGTCTAAGGTAACTCTGCATAAAAATATGATACAAAGGCGAATAATAACCTAGAATCATCAAATAATCATGGATAGAACGATAATTTTTTTAGGATAGAGTAAAAATTTATGGGCAGAAGACTGATTCTCTATACTTGTATGTAAAATTGCGAAGTTTCTGGATGGTTTCGAAGGAGACGCTCCGATGCGGTCGAAAAACGATGCAGAAACACACCGTGAATTATTCACAGAGCTCACCCGAACTGCAGATGGAGTTTCCTAAGGGACATTAGCGGCAATGTACAGCAAGACCAGATGTGAAAAAAATTGCAGTATAAAAGGAAGGCTTAGTATAAGAGAAAGAGAATATGAAAGCACGCTAGACGGTGGATAAAAGAAAGGGACATATCAGAAAGAAGTCGAGGAAAATTGTTAGGCGAGGATAGTATATATGGGACCGGAGTACAACAATGGAAGGATTTCAGAGGCGATTTTGAAAAGAGAGATTACTCCGCTGCATGCGAAGCGCTGCAGTTGGAACAATGGGGCGAAAGGGTAATTCGACGGAAAATCAGAGAGAGAGAGAGGGGAGGGCACCATGGGTAATGGATGAGGTGACCTACAAAATGGGAGTCAGGAGGGTGGAGGAAATGCGGAGGAGCGTGAATTGGGAGATAGGAGGAGGCTAACTAGTCGAAATATTCCGAGGGATCAATTGGGCGGAGGGAGGCGTGGTGGAGGAAGGGTGATGCGGAGAAAAATATAAAGAGATTTTAAAGGTCAGGGAGAGTTCGAAATCCGACAAGGGAATGCGATAAATGTTCCGCAATGTTGAAGAAAGGAATATAATAATAGAAAGAAGACGAAAGTAAAAAGTATATAACTAAAATATTCAATTGAAAAGAAGTAGATAAATGCTTAAGCACTGGTCCTTGTGGTACCCCGTCTTTAGCAAAATTTAGTCATCGAAAATAAATGATCACCCGATGATGAAGACCACTCCTCAAAGCTTGGGTCTTGAGTTTTGTTTTATGATGTACATTAATACATACACATCACACCATTCCCTTTCTTGAGAGACAAAGTCAAAACTTAATTATTCCTGTTAGGCCTAGGAAACTGGCTCACTTAAAATAATTTCCTCCATAATACCTAATCCTTGCATATATATCTCGCTTCTAATATATGATCATTCATGCTTTCCTCTTCTTAAAACTCCTAATATTCATCCTTGTAAGAACCTCTTCCACCTCATTCACTCAACTATCATGTATCTGCTTCGTTACTCGACTCCCATTTTCTCGACATGGCCAAACCAACGAAGCACACTTCTTTCACATATGTCCACCTGCATCTTCACAAGAATGGCATTCTTTACATCGTTTCTTTACGTTTTTCAAATGTGATTAGAGAGCTTTACTCAATAATTGATCACATCTACTATATAATATAGCCACACCAATCCTACGTTCCAAGCGCTTCATTTCTTTTAATTTTCCGAGGGAGGACCACCCGGACCCCCATTTCGTTGAAAGGTATTGCATACCCCCCAGGCGCAGCGGAAAGTAGTGAACCCCCCCCAAACAACGACCTTAATCCGCCCCTGTATCGGGGACACTAACTGTCGGTATTTTGCCTGTCAAAATCTCATCAGACAAAGCTACCGAAGAAAAATTGAGCACACTGCTGCCTGCCTGAAGCGGGCCGTGGCTCTTGTAGACAGGGCTATGGTGCCGAGGTCTTTGGGAGTGCCTCCGGCTTTGGTAAATATTTTCGGTTTCAAATATCGATTTTTATTTTAATATTTCCATATTAAAAGGTTTTTCAGCGTTTTCATATCAAACACAATCTTTTTCTCTTGTTAATCAACTTACATTAATTTATTTTACGACAATCTCAATCTTTTGCAAAAAGCAGTACATAGTATAGGTACACCAGATCAAGAGTAATTACAGGTATAAAATTATCTGCTTAAATTCGCAGTGAGCAAGTGTTACTGCAATTATATAAAATCACTGCCTCAATGGAAGCCGCACGTGTTCCTTGTTTCTTCTCTTATTTATTTTTAACTTTTTTTACTTTTTTAAAATCTCACCAAGTGGCATATTATGCTCTGCTTTGAATTCTGATGGGGACATCATAATGTTCTCACCGAGGTACTCAGTATTTAGTAATATTTTTAAAAAATGAATACTAAACAGGATCTATCGCAGCAACTTGCTCACAGAATGGGCGTTAAGCAGAAAGCCACTCAATCATGTGAAATGTTGAGCCCCACCGAGTTTCACTATCCAACACTGGAACAATTTTGTTCTGCTTCTTTGCTAAAGAAATAGTTTTTGGCACTCAACAGTTTTTTCACAATAGCATACATTTTCTTCAATAATTTTTCTGCCTAGGTTTGTCAAAATCCATCCATCACGAATAGCTAGTAATCATGAATGAGTGAATCGCGCAGTGCAAGAAACGACTGCGGCCGTAGGCATTTCGGTAAAATAAGACAAGGATATCATGAAAAAAATAACAACAGAATGCATAAGCGTGAGAAAGAAAGACTGTGGGACTCTTTAAGACTCGATTGATAAACTCGTTTAAATATAAATATGGCATCATTATGCTCTCAAGATATCTGAGATAGTTTTTTTGACAGAAAATCCCGGACCAGGAAACGAAGCCTTAAGCACTCCTAAATTTTGGCGCTATGAGCCAGTAGTTTCTTGTCCTCCAAGTTCACACACTCACAATATTCCCAACAGAGTAAAATGAACGCGATTTAGGATTTTGAAGGAAATTTACTCTTCGGATTCGATAGAGAAAGTTATGAGGTACATTCACATGAGAAAATATCCATATTTTTGGAAAAAGCACAGAAGGAAGTTAGCGGAGTCACTCTGGAGTTTTGGTTTCTCATACAAAGACGAGGAAAACATTATGACACCCCAAAAATTAATGTGAACTCGAATGAAATTTACTATAAGTAGTGTAGAAAAGATATCCTCAGTGTAGACTAGATCAATTAAAAATCGGTGGTCGGAGCCGAAACTCATTTCATTTGTCTTTTTATGGTTTGTCTATACATAAAAAAATTCACTGTGTAGGTATCTATTATTCTCATCATTGACTGAAGCCCATTGGCTGACTGGCTAATCAATGCTTGATCATTTTTAAATCTAACTTAATCAGCTCCCCTTCTACGTATATTCCCACTGACATACATATTCTTCCATAATTATTTCCTCCAAGTTCGCAGTACAAAGTTGTGATTGTGGACTTCCTTGAATCATTACCCTGCCTATTTCTGTCCATACTGCACATCAAAGGTACCTACTGTAACCATTAGTCAATATACAAAAATATAAATATTCTAGGTCTATATAAATTCTATTGCGGATTCAGACATTTTACCTATTACCAAAATACTAATAAAACAAAGTGACTAATGAACGATGACATTGAATGCTCAAAATTTTATCTTCGTATTATATTATTTTGGAGATATTCTTAAAATTCCTTGGCTAAACGAAGAGGTGAGGTGTTCTATCATTAGATTTGTTCTACTTTTCGTTCTAAAATGCTTGCTTGTTTAGGATTTATTTATCTTTGGAGTCAGGGATAATTCTTTTTTAAGAGATATTGTATCACAAAACATTGTATTTCGCACTTAAAAATAGTAGGATGATAAAAAATAAATACTTACCAATTTTCACACAGAAAATTGCTATTGCAAAAGTTTCGTCAGAGTTTATTTTGCTTAATCAAAAATAAGAGCCAGGATTAGTTACCTTATTCTGCGAAACAAACGCCTATGATCCCATTGTTCTACTCCCAGCGCTTGCACGCAGATGTTATGGGGAAATGGAAAGCTTACGTTGGAAAAACTTCATGCATGGAAAACTAGCTGGGTCGGATAATATTTGGGACTGCATAGGAATTGAAGGCTTTCGACGTTGGCTTCCTGTATAGAGCGTAGTGAATTCAAAAAATCATAATTTCATCCATTTTCTAGAAATGCATTTAAGTGGATGGAAAAAAAATAGGTCGTTGGAACTCAAAATACTCTGCGGTAAGGCGTGGAACTGAGATAATTTGAAAAAGAAGGATGATGCAATGAGATGTAACAGAGAACGGAAAGAAAAGCACGTGCATTGGAACGCTGCGAGTTAAATGAAATGCGAGACCATTTATTTTCAATTAGCATTAGGCGCAACAAAATATGAAGCAAAAAACAGCGGGAGCAATTGTAGAGACCTGCAATAGAGAATGAAGTATTTGTTTGTCTGCAGAAATTTTAAAGATTCTGAAGGAAGAGGAGTACGGAGTAGTGAAATACAAATAAATACAGTTTTTTGGCTTATTAGACACGCTTTTTATCCGTAGAAACACATGAAAACTGCGTCATATGTGGTCTTAAAGTCAAGGTCGGATCTTACCTAAAGACCTTGTTGAATCCTACGTGGTACTAATCATAAGCCCGAGCCTCTCGGTGAAATTTCTACACAATTTTTTGCGTACACATTTTTCATCCAAACCTATTTCTTACTAAATTTGTATAAAACGGCATTGTTTTCTTCACGGTGCATTTAACTTGCTACAAAAGAGGTGAAACAAATGGAAGACGTTATAGTAGTGAATAGTATAAATATAGACGAACGGCAATCATGATAGACGAAAACAGCACAATGCCAGACTTTCTTACTTCCCCGATCGATTTAGACGTATACAACGTCGTTTTCAAGCCATGAAAATGGCTCTGTAGACATCAAAATCGATCAAGGAAATGACTAAGTGTTGAATTGTACTAAGTTTTTTTGTCCGTCATGATTAACTTTGTACATTTCCACAAAGTAATGCCTGACTACATCTATTCAATCAAACAACCTTGGAATAATCAGGCGTCTTGCAGAAAAAGGATTAAAAATGAAACCGGCAAAGAAAAGAAAGAGATGGACGAGCCGGTCTTGGATTGTAATGGTAAATTTCGTTATTTGAGTTGCACAAGAATTTTTCTTAATTATTATGATAAAGTTCTTTGAATCAATGAACTTTTTCTACACTCTCTGCCGATTACCGTACATTTTCCCGAAGGACATCCTCCCGAATGACCTTTTTCCCGCAAGACATTTTTCGTGAATCCAATTTCACATAAGGACTTTTTCCCGAAAGAAATTTGAAAACGATGAATATTAAATTTTATTGACAATTTCACAACATTGATTTATTCAATCGATACTAATATTGCAGCTCATAATTCGCAAATATTCTAAAAATTGATCATCTCCTTTGTAGGCTTCATACCTATTCTTCGGCAAACTTTTGAAGTCTCTTTTGAGTTTGAAACCATTTCGCTTTGGGGACTGCATTCCGACCGAGGCTCTACTCGGTAATCATCGCTTCAGTATCTGCTTGCTCTTCCTGCATTCCTTTAAGTGTTTTCCGACAACCATCCGAAGCCTATTATGCCTACCTTCACAACAATTATAAGTTATGTGTCTCCGTTCGATTGTAGCAGTATATTGATTCCATGTAGCTACAGGATACCGTGGTGGAACAGCCCTTCGTTTTCCTTAAATATTTATTTTTTAAAAATATCCTTCGGAAAAATGAATTTTCGAGAAAACTGATTCGGGAAAACCGATTCGGGGAAACGGATTCGGGAAATTGGCCGAAACCCTCTCTGTCAGTGACATGATACTCAAACTGGTTTTGTTCCAATTTCGTGCGGACAAGTTTAAACGTGGACGGTAGTCTTTACTTGATACGCGCTCTGTATTTGAGTCAGAAGAGCATAATGTAATGTCCTCGGTGAGAGTACTCCCAACAATAAAGGAATTTTTTCGAAATGAAGAGGTAACTTGTCTTTGATATTCCTCATTTGTAAAATCGTTCGTAAGAATTTAATGTTACTTTGATTTAAAATTCAGCGTTCCCCGTCTCCGATATCACACTTTTTCGAATTAAAGATTTTCTTATTTTTATCTCGGTAGATTGATTAACAGGAAAAGATACCAAGAAATACTTCGTGAGGGATGGAGAAGAATGAAGGCTTTGTATCTTGGGAATGCCGCATTCGAAGATCTGTTTAATATTAGAAGTATAATTATCAGGGAATGGAAAACACCCAATAAGTACCTTTGTTTTCGGCGTAAATTATGGCTGACTGCCAATGGATTCCAAATACCCCTGTGCCACGTGTCGCATGGATCCATCCATTATCGTATTTAATCCATGCATAACGCGCATAATATTTTATCTTATTCTCAAAAGTACGTATTTGTAAGTCGCGCGTTGAGCTTACCCATAACGGCTAAAAATGGAGTTTACCCCGACTGGTGCTGCGTCGCTGCGGTGAAAATTTAAACCATCTCGTCCGTTCGCAGATTTCCCGCTTCATTCAAGTGACGTCATGACGTCAATGCTGACGATTTAAGGCGGAAACATCTCCCCGTATTTCATTTTTTGTTTAATGTATGTTTTTGGCACTTTGTAAGAAAAACCAAGAGTAACAATTTATAAATGTTGGTCATGCAATGATAAACCCAATTCCCGAACCGGTTGTTTTACAGCCACACCAGCAATCAAGATACATTTCGATAAGTAGTCAGATGTGCCAAAGTAGACATCAATGAATGAATTTGCAACTTGTATATTCCACACTTTTTTATTTCTGACCATGGTTACGACAATCAGTCATTATAAAGGTCCTTGATAATGGCAAATGATTTATATAATTTGTATATTCCACAAATTATTTCCTATCATTATTTCACCGATTATTGTCATATAGTTGTCAGAACCATGATCAGAAGTAAAAGAGTGTGGAATATTCAAGTGAAATCAACAACTAAATATAACTACATGACCGGAAAAAAGGATGGATGAAGAAATTAACACTATAATGAGAAATAACACATGCAAGAAATCGGATACCTACACATTAAAAAGTTAAAATTTCAGATCAACGATTCCCATCCTCTCCTCATTAGCGTATTCCTTATTCACCCATTCTCCATTCCTGTACCCTTTCAATGAGTTATTTTTTAATTTTTTTATGTACTCACTGCTGCAAACTTACTTCCAAAATTATTTCGTTTTTTCGCATACCACGCCCTTCCCCGCCAAGCACAAGTACCTCAAGTTGGAAATCGCTGTCATAGACTATACATATTTTCATTTCATTTTTCAAAATCTGCTTGGGATGCTAATTAATTTAAAATTAATGTGCCTGTGATTTTGTAGCGTTGTTTGCATGTCGGAACAACTGTCGACCCAAGGAAATTCCGCTGGGTAGGCTAGATTTTGTACTTGTGTTTATCATTATTATTAACGCCTCTCCCAGCTTGAGATGCCCTGCATGATTTTCTCTGTAGGAATTAGTATCACGTAACATGCATGAATTATAAGTGTTATTTTTACAGTTGGTAGGAACAGTGGTGATATATTGGTCCTGGTAATGCATATTCGCAAACGTACAACTCTCATAGTTTCCGGTTAGTCCTTGCATTGCCCTCCTGCCTGCTTTTTGATCCTCTCCAGTGCGGCATGCCATTATACTCCTAGCTTCTAGCAGCATGATTTGGTTTTCTGCATGAATTAGTATCTGGTTGTATTCAGTCCAGCATGATTTGATTTTCTGCATAAATTAGTATCTCGTTTTATTTATAAATTTAATGTATTAGTGACACTAATCAGTGGTTGTAACTTAATCAGTATACTGCATTCTAGCATGTTCGCTTACGTCGCACTCTCCTAGATGTAGTTTCTGGTTTGACTGCGCATTGTTCCCCAGACTGCCTTTTGGTTTTCGCCTAGTGGCCGGGGGAACGTGCGAGGTCCTGATTTGAAATGGGGAGCGCTGCATGCCTGGTGAGGAATCACCCCGTGCCACATGCCCTAAAGGTTGCTTGCTCGGTACTTCATAGATTTAGATGCAGCGCACTGGGTAGCGTTCGAGGTTCGACCTTGAACTGGGACGAGTGGTCACGTGACTCGTGTGGAGTCACCTCGTGCCACACACTTTGGAGGTTGCTTGAATGGTATGTCGTAGATGTAGATGTAAAATTGACTCGTATGAAAGTTTTCAAAGAAAATGCAATTAGAGTAGAGTTTAAATTGAGTTTAAAATGTACATAATATTATTATCGTGCAGAAAAATACCATATAACCATATTATTCCTTCACAAAATAACTCTCCAGAGGAAGGCAATGGGAAACTATTCCGTCTATTCCTTGAAATCATGTACCGCTATCTTTCCCAGTTGCAAGTATCTAACTTTTGTTTAATGAGAAGCAGTTTTGGATGTTTTTCCCCTTTCTTTGTATTTTTGCTTTTCATCCTGATCAAATTCATATTTTCGTTCTATTCTTCACAACTGCACGCTTCCTAACTAATTATTCTTTCGCAACTCTCCATGAATACAGCCACTTTACGTACCAACTCCTGCACTTGGCAATTAAACACCTCTTGGATTGCCATGCATCCATAATAGCATATCTCTGTACCACTGAATTGCATATTTGTATACGGGGATGGGTGAAGGCGAGTATCCGCTGCTCAAGTACCGCACCTTTAAGCGAGAGCAATTTTGTTGGAAAATATTCCCCAGAAATCAAGCTCATAGGCTGGGACTGACCCTTTTAAAATGGCAGTAGTTGACCTTCATAGTCTCTGCCTCCATATCGACATTTAGGAGGCTCGGTGGTAAGTTAATAAAATATGAAAATTACCACTTCTCACGATCCCATCCTTTTCAATGGTTCTGCTGCAATTTGGTCTCGCGTAGAATATCCCAAGAGAAAAAACGCCACCCCTGTATGTATACACATTGAATGAAAGATTTTAGAATTTTTGATGTAGCTATGCATCCGTAAATAAAGTCCTTATAACTTTCAGGCAAAGTGAAGAGGGTTGCATTAATTGAAATTAAGCTCATTTTCGTGAAACTAAAAAAAGATTAATTCCCATTTCCAGTTCCAGAGATTACCAGCTCAAGTTTTAGGCATTGATTACATATGTTTCAGTTAAAATTTTCGTAGTAAAGAAAACCAAAATCCTGCGTTTTAACGGTAAAGTGAAACTGAATGAAAATTATTCATCAGAATTTTTTGTTGGTGTATCTCGTTGAATCAACGATATTTTAATGTAGCGAACCAAGATGTGGCAAATAATTTCTACTTTCTTGTAGCAAACTAATTACCTTTAATGGTAGATTCCCGGTCATGGTAAATATTTCACTGCCTTGAAACATGGTCCGTTGTGAAAGTATAGCTTGGAATCCCGTTCACAATGCGTGCAAACCTTTATTTATCTTTTTAAAATGTCCATGCGGTACTAACTCATTATTTCCACGCAAAAAAATTAGCTATATAGGTAATGTTAAATTTTCATTCAAACTACCAGCCAATTAAATCATGCATATTAATTGAGTAATTTTCTACCCATTATAAAGAGTATTGAGGGTGAATCCGCAGTATTGCTAATTAGTGAGTCCTTATCATTATAAAAAACCTAGCTCCTAATTTTCTTAATAACCAATAATCATTTGCTCCATCCAACCACTTGACCCTCAGTCTCAAACAAGCAGTCTCCTTACCTCTCATGTCATGGCAAGAACGTCTTCGGAATAGAATACATCGATTTTCATTTGAGTTAAAACGTCTTGATCTCAAGAAATTAACGTGTTCACCATGGCACTTACATATTTTCTTTTTCATAGTATTGCTAAGTGTTTTTTCGCTATGCAAGCCTTTTAATTACATTAATTGATAAAATAATGTGAATCATCTGCAATTTATAAGTTACATTAAAAACCATTTGAATAAATGTAACTTCCTCACTCCGTCGTTTAAATCCTATCTTCTATAGTGGTTATTTATATTCTG
This sequence comes from Pyrrhosoma nymphula, assembly GCA_963573305.1. NCBI lineage: Eukaryota > Metazoa > Arthropoda > Insecta > Odonata > Coenagrionidae > Pyrrhosoma > Pyrrhosoma nymphula. The sequence continues at coordinate 43,820,692 of OY754337.1, read as the reverse complement.
ACGATTAATCATGCCATTATCAAGAAGTTAGGAGACATTCAACTCCGTCCTCGTTTAGTTGTTCTGATTCAAATAAAGCTGCACTTAATTCGATCCAAAAATTTTCTTGCACTTAAAAACACTTTGTCTTCACCAATTGAAGCAGGGTCTCAAATTATTTTGTTCTGAAACGTATTGATCTCACTGATTTAGTTCGTCCACCATTGTTATGCTAACCACCAAATTAAAAAATATCATATGCAACTTTACACTGCTAACAATAATTAATGTTACTTCCCCAGAAAAACCCCAAGAATAAATGCAACTTTCTCAAGCCTCTATGGTCATCCTATCTACCATATTATGATGACGATTTGTTGTGCCATTGTCCCTAAGTTATAAAACATTCCACTCTATCCTCGCTAAGCCGCTCTGATTCAAAGTATACAGCACTTTATTCCTGCCGAAAATACCCGTCCAGAGCTTAACCCCGTCAATAGATTTTGTAGTAGCACTTTGCTGCGGGGTTGCAAATTAATTTATTTTAAAAGACTTGATATAGAAGGTAGAATAATATAACTCTGTAGCAGGGTGTCAAATTAATTTGTTTTTTGTCTTGATTTTACTGAGTTACTGTGTCCACCATGAGATATCATTCTCTATTTCATAGAATTATTACTTGTGGCATTTATTCATTTTAATACCACTTAAGAAATTTGAAAAACATGAAATAATTGCAATTTTCACTGGTTAAGTTTAAAAACCCCAAGTATTAACTGGCACAAACCTTTTTTACCATTCTATTCTCTCTGTGTATCCAGCATTACGCACATTATTATTCTGACGATTCATCGTGTCATTATCCCGAAGTCAGGAAAAAATCAACTCCTTCCTCGCTAAGCCACTCTGTTTCAAAGTATGCAGTGCTTTATTCCAGCAGAAAATTTCCATCCACTTGAGGAAAAAAAACTTAGTCCTCGTCAACTGAAGCAAGACCTAAAAGTTTCTTTTCCATCAATTTCATTTCCGTCAGCCGTCTCCAGCAGCAGCCGTCTGGGTTTCACATTCTTTTCCGCCGAGACGATCTCGCGGTTTCTGATACACGTTCCTCGCGAGAAGTTTCCAACATCCCGTCCCCTCATTTGCAAAGAGCGGGTCCTCCTCCAAGCAAGCGAGCCAGTTTACTCGCCCTCCATAAATGCCATCTCGGCTGCTGAGAACATCCAAGCATTAAATGCCTGTTGAACTTCGTCTTCAACTCGCAAGCCACCCTTTTTTCACGAGGAGGTTATAAAAAAAATAAATCCAATTGTCCCAGTTTCTCACATCTCTGCTCCCATCATCTTTTGACTGTGAGGAGAGGTTTCGTCGTCCGCCGCAAAATTAGCATTTTTGACTTTTATTCGCCCTAATGCAAACACTACTGCACACTCTTCCTTCGGGAAGAAAAATCTTTTGCGTTTTATTTTCATGAATTTAAAAAAAATTACTTTTTCGGCCTCCTCGGCTCGGTATTGGTTTTGACGATTATGAGAATAAGTTTGCTCACATTGCTCCATTTTTCCTCAACCTCTTACACTTTTATTCATTCTCAAACTCCTAAATTTCTGGCATGGCAAAACTCCGGGAGTTTAATTTTTTTATACGATCGATCATGGCGGTTTGATGTCGATTTACGACTAAGTTCGTCCATTTCCTCGCACTCTAGGAATTATTAGCTTTTTATTGCTCTCAATGGATCACATTTCTTAACCAATAGCATTTTCTCGTCATTTACTTTGAGTTTTGGTTAATACCAGGAGGTGGCCTAGTTTTTTTGGAAAATCGCTTTAATCGCCCTGCATTCGACATTTTAGTAAATAATCTTCATGTCACTTTCGATGTTCATAGAGGTTAGTTGGAACTGATTTGTATTAGAAAAATGACGTAGTTTGCGGTTGCTACAATACATTAAGTTAACTAGAGCACATTACATTCACACCAGACGTATGAGACTGGTTAGAGTAAGATGGATTCCATCATTAAAACGAATGTCAGGAAGACATTTTAGGTTTTATTTTGGACTAAAATTTGTACAAGTTCAACATAATATCACGGAAAAAGATTTAGAAAATGACCGAAAAGATTGGATACAATACAAGTTTTTCAAATATTTTTCACTATACGTTACAAAAATACTCTGGTTATGAATAGTTTTTAGGCAAGGAGACACATCCGTGCATAATTGACACAACCTTCGATACTTCGACAGTCGCGCTGTTTCATCATGCGAGCAGTCTACAGTTTTATACCGAGAAATATGCTGTCATTTTGAAGTACTCGTATTGGTCTGACCCCGTGCAAAGCCTACGAATATTTCTCGACAGCTGTGACCTGGTATTTAATGGAGAGCTTTCGGTGTAGTTTCACTTAGTTACTAAGACGAAATAAGCTAGAATCACGACTTTTATATTCTCAAGAATATGTTGGCCTATTATGCCATTTTTCTTTCATATGCACCTTGTATAGGGGAAATATACAAGTTTTAATGTCATATTGATCGCCCCTTTTTGAAACTCATTTACAATACGAAAATAAATACTTCTGATCCTCATATTGTCACAGATCTAAACCCAAGTAAATTTTTCCGATTATTACTTTTATATTAAATGAGTAACGTTTGAAAACAGCATGAAAATGAAAATAAACTTAATTAATGGCAGCAGGCTTAGGTGTTATTTTGCTCACCCGTAAATTTAGCGCTTGGAAGATTCCAAAATTTACCTTTTTGTGATGACACATTAAGATGATTTTCAGGAATTATGAGAGTCATTCAAATTTGATTAATTTTTATTAACCTTTATCTGTTCTACTTTACCACTATTTGTCGCAAAAACAGGGTATTTAAGGCACTCTAAGATCTTAAAAGTGAGTCTCTTCTCAACGAGGTTAGCTTGAAATTGCTTGGATCAAAACATCTGGAAGAAAAAAATATGTAAGAAATATTACCATATTTGTTTGTGTGGAGCAAAAAGTTCCGTTTTCAATAGTGATAAGCTATTTTACGGCTAAAGTAAGATACTAAAAAACGAACGAATACATATTTAAATGAATTATTTATCCAGCTATAGGAGCTGACCTCTGGCATAATTTCGACTAAACTAAATAATTGCAAATTCAATAATGGAAATTATTTTCTCAACACTCGAAAACTAGAATAGGTTGTTGCCATATTTTATCTCTGTTTCATTTCCTGAAAATAATGAAACTTCTACAATTATTTCGCTTGAATAACGCGCGTGTATAGTATAAAAATGTTATTATTTCATTTTTCGCTCAATTTCGCCTGATGAAAGTAAAGAAAACACTGCCATTCTACAAATTTATATACTTAAACGAACATTGTTTCGACACTGTGCATCATTTCCGTGTGAATATACATAAAATATAAGTCCTTTTATATACTCTAACAATTAATATGTATAAAGACATATTTTGCTTGTGTTCACCTAAAGATGATGTGCAGAATCGATACAATGGTCAATTAAACATATAATTTTGTGGAAATGCAGTGTTTTCTTTACCTTCATCACGAAGTATTCCACTTAGTAAAGCCAAGAAACTACCACCTTCAATCTCGCCCTGTAAACCTTTTTAATTTTAGGTTTAATTCGTAAAAAATACTGTGTGAATCGATAGGTTGTTAAAATAAGAGAGCAGACACGATTATCTACAACTAAGACTCGTACGAAAAATATAACTATTAAATAATTTATCCATGGAACCTTTATCCTATGTGTAGGGTTTGATTTTCTCCCGGCGAATAGCTGAAGTAAATTGTTCACGGGTTTCCGTCCGGGTAAGTGGCTCCATCTGCTTCTCTGCCGACGTTTCGAAGGATGACTTATCCTTCATAGGGATTGGAAATTTAAATCCAGAATCGATTTTCGATTAATCGACTTTCGATTTTGGTTTTTTAAATCGATTTTCTAAAAATTCGATTTTTTGCCCAAAATAATCGAAAAATCGAAATCGAAATTTAGAAATAGTAAAGTAATTGTCTGCTGAAATACGGATGTGCTGTTGTAACAAAATGCAAAATATGGGTTAATGGAAGCACTAGAGATAAGAACCCAATACAGTTAAAGTTATTAATACAATATATTATTTTAACGATATTAAATAGATATACAGGAAAGTAATTATCCGTAACGGATAACTATAAACATATAGGTAATATAACAAGCAAATTAAATTTAGTTTAGTAGCAATAAGAATTGTATATTGAAAAGTGGGCATACCACAAAATGAAAAACAAAATTTTATTTATTTCTTGTTTGCAAAGACGTGGAACCAGTGTTCCTCAGGGATGGACCTTAAAAAAAACTAACATATTTAAATGTTCTCCGGATAATCGATTTCGCACCTGAGTTGCAATTAACCCGGCGTGAGAAAATAGTCGCTCACACCTAGAGGCAACTATAGATAAAATCCTACTGGCTGGTTAGTATACGTGGGGATATTCTCCCTTAATCTCCTTCCAGTCTAGTAGTGGATTGGGGTTGGACTTGCGGTCGACTGGAGGGTGGTTTACGAACTGGCGCAGGTCGATTGGCAAAATTCAAACGCTGTAGCAAGCTAAAAATCGAAAATCGATCGGATAGAATCGATTTTGATCGGTTTTTCAAAACCAAAAATCGACTCCGATTAAATCGAAAATCGGAGTGTGATAATCGATTTTCGATTAAAATCGAAATCTATTTTCCAATCCCTAATCCTTCATCATCAGGGCCGTTGAAAAAAGGGCCGTTGATGAAGGATAAGTTATCCTTCGAAACGTCGGCAGAGGAGCAGATGGAGCCACTAACCCCGACGGAAACCCGTGAACAATTTACTTCTTTATCCTATGTAATTCTCAGTTTGATTTACGATGAAAATAGTGTTGACAGGTAGGATTTATTCGGCAATATTAGACACATGACGTAATTCCCAGTAAGTAATATGATAATTTACCATTAGGAAAAAATGACTGATTTCATCTGACTACGAGACATCCTTTATTACAATCAAATCCTGGACGGCACACCCCAATCAGAGACGGGACAGGATAAAATCCTTGACCTTTTGGTTAACTCTACGATCGTGCCATCCATCGATTTGGCCGTGTTGGAAGTAAATTATAATTAGCCAAATTGCTACAAACGTTTGGGAGATATACGGCTTGGCGTGAGGAGAAACCATTCGTAATTCATTATCACAAAATCGAAGAAAATTACGAAACGAAAAGGAGAAATCGCCTTAAATAGGAGTGCATTTACTAGATCGACCAAGTCACTTGCGATTTTAGCCAATACCTGAATTACATCTCATATTTTGTTAACAATAAAATATAAATTACACACAAAAAGTTTTGTTTGCTTAAAAATAATTTATTTCTTTGCAAAATTTAAATAAACGTATCACTATAGAGAAGTTAATAATTCATAGTCTTCACGAAAGGTGTAGCGTTCATAAATCACCTGTGAGCTGCGTAAAATGTAGATTACTCACCTTTAAAACTATTAAAATGTCATTTTTTCTCTATCCATGATATGTGGATCCCATTTCTTCAGATTCAACTGCGTGTGTCAGCATTTAGGAAACGCCAGTTTCTCCTCTGTTACAGAAAGTGTCTGGTCTTAACTTTGACCTAAGGGCGCATACTGTAACGGACGAGTAACTGTCACTACCTAAATGCTGACACACGGAGTTGCATCGGAAGAAATGAGATCCAACATATCAATCCACCGCAGGAACCTTCGCTCCTACAATCTGTGGTATGAGCGGAGAAAAGGATTCTATCAGGTAACGTGAATCCATAATGGGCAATATTCATGGAATTTAAAAACTATTTGCAAGTAAAGTCCAGATTCTTAACAATACAAGACAAACAACAATAGAAATAGAAGGTTGTTATATGAAAATATCTCCTGTTAAAAACTATGCGTGTTCTCAAAACATAACACCATTCATAATTCCCGGAATGACGTCACGGAACGGTGATATGAACGCAGGAACCGATGAACGCTGTAATCCTAATTAGTAAAAATTAATATCTTTTATTACCTTCGTGTCAACGAACTAGCATTTCTTGATCCTTCCCGTTGACATACACGTTGTGCGGTGACGTTGCTATGGAGATGCCGTTTTGGATCACGTGTCTTTTTGTAAATTATCTTATGTAGTCATTCCACCTCAATTCGTTCAACAAGCTGCCCTAGATAACTCCTATTTTTACCATATTTGCAGGACGTATTTCGTTTTACTACATTGCATCCGTTGCCGTAGTTACGAGAGTATGAAAAATTGAGCTTATCGCAAACTTGTCATTGATTTCTCTTCAATATTATTATTTGAAAGAGAAAGCATCCGTGCATAATATTGTTGCGTTATTTATCAAACTAATTTTACAACTTTGTGCAGAAATTATAATTTTGATAGTTTTTCTCAAAACACGTTCCCCTTCGATGTTGCTGATTTTTGATATTTTGCGGTGAAATATCTTAGCAATGCATCGGTGTGAAGTTTTGCGCTAGAGATTTTTTTAAGGAGAAATTCATTTTTTGTGTGTAGTCGTTTTCGCTATTTACAACGAAGTTTCACGGTAATGAAGGCTGGTGTACGGTGGTTTTATATTGGCAGGCCTACTAGCGTGCCTACAACACCTCTAATGTATCATCTGAATTCAAGGGTTTTGATTTAGAGCTAATAAAACAAGAATTGCACATTTTACACACAAGAATTACACACAGCGCAATATTCGAGATATGATCCTGTGGTACCTATAATACACCCGTTTACAGCGGCTCCAAGAAAGAAAATAGTATTTGGTCAGTTTAAAGTTGAATGAAAACAGTGCATATCCTGCCTCTTCTCGTCATATTTAAAATGTCTCTCCTATCTTCCCACTTTCTCATCTCTACCACGTTGTAACTTACCAAAAGATCCTCAGTAATTCATCAACCTATTTATCCAATTCCGATCACATGCTCTGCTCCAAAGTTTTCTTTTCCTCAAGCTTTTTCTTCCCTTTCTTTTCTGGCCTAACACTGCTACTTTCATCTTCCTTTCGGTTCATCTTCTTTCTCCATTTTCCATGGCCTTCGAACTTCTCTGATGACTAAAGTCTCTTTTATTTTAAACTTTTAGGGCCCAAGTTAAAAATAAAAACACTACCACGCTCCTAAGCAGTTGCCTTAAGCCGAATTCACGTGAATTCGGAACGGGTTGTGGACTGCAGAACGCGGTAATCCAACTAGCCAATCATAAGCAAGGTTGTTGCGGAAAGGCGGAGTATCATTGGCTAGATGCAATTCCGCGTTCCGCATTCTACACCCATTCCGGATCCTTGTGAACTCTGCATTAACATCCTATTATAAACGTCATTCTTGGTTTCTTGTCATTATATCTCTTCTTTTAACGACCAATTAATTCTCTAGCGCCACTTTAATTCAAATATCAAATATATTAGGCTCATTTTCACCCAGAACCCTCCCCGAGTGACCCTAAGTTGTTACACCTGTTTTGGATTATACCTTCCCACCACTATTTGTGCCTTTGACTTTTTCTTGGAGTAGGTACCTCAAAGCTTGATTTTTGAAAAGGGTATGTAATTGAAAATAGTATCACCACCAGGAAAAGTTCGCTTTTATTTGTTTTTGGGCGAGCGATAAATGGGAAAATATCAGGAATGCAACAAATTCTAGACTAAAAAAATTCAACCAATCAGAATAACGCAAAAGGTCAAAGGAAGGAGAGGTGGAGTGTTTCATGGAAACAGATGAAGGGTAGAGAAACGTGGGAGGATTTCAAGCAATTACACATCACCCCGGTGACGTGTAATAGCGAAGAAAAACGAACAAATCGATACGTATTTGAACCAAACTAGAAAGAATGGAACGTCAGCCTTCGCCTACTACGCTAATTTTGGATTGACTCACGGTGATCTGTGACGGAATTGAAATAAAAAACACCCGACTGGGTTTTCTGTCCGAGTCACACGAGAATAACGATACCCTATGTCGTATGCGCATAGAGACATGGACATCAATATTTATATTCTACTGGAGGAAAGTCATTTCGACCGATTGGCCGAATAAAAAAAAACTGAAGACTCAAAATCCATTTTTCCTGCATATTTCAATTGGGATTCCGCTTTGCAGGGAAGGGAAACGAAGTTTAGGAGCAAAACTTAATTCAGTCCTGGGGCTGAGTAAAAAAAATAAAATCCGAATCGATAAGGCCGAAGCTCGAAAAAAGAAAAATTGGCAAACAAAGATGACTCTTTAATTCAATTCCGTTTTGGTTCTACTTTACCTTTGCCTTCGTCACAAGTGGATGTCCTTATCGCTTGAGCGTTCACAACCAATCTCAATACCTATACACTAAGTTCGGAGCGATACCAAAATCCTATTATCTACATTCGATGCAAAAATACAGAGTAGGAGGGACTTGATGCTAATTTTCGATAATCAACATTGCAGTATAACCAGCTACGTAGGATAAGTGTTATCAAAGAGTACTTCTATCAACTCTCATGCGCCAGCTACCACCAATGAATTTAACACTCAAACTTTGGAAATGCATTTCAAACTGCATTGTTGATTTTAAAAATATTCACTAGTTCAAAATAATTATGCTGTCACAACCATATGAAAATTTCTGTCATAATTACAAAGGAAAATGTTACAAGGCAAACAAACTACTTATGTGTCCAAATACAACTTTTTGTTGATTTGGCTATCTTTATAGTTATCTCTCACCTATGTTCCGTATTTTAGTAGGAACCTCTATCCTGGCTGTATGTATTGAAAAGAAAATTTGTGTGATTATCAATATTGGACTGCTGCCAACTTTTAAATAGGACTAAAACCTAGATCAATAAATATTATTAGTATATTTATTGTAACTCAGGCACATGTCTCCTAATATGAATTATTTCTTCGTCATATGTCCTGACTCTCTTAATCCCATTCACTAAGCCGTTTCACTTAATTTCCCTCTCCCGCATGTAAAATTCCTAACCATCTTTAACTTCACCATCTTTAAGTCTCTTATTAGGTACCTGCTCAAACCACCCATTCTACCTCCTCCTAATCACTTCCAGCAGTTTCCTCTCTTCAGCCACCATGTCGATCACTTCCACGTTCACCATTCTCCTCCACACCTATATCTCAAACTCCTGTAGCCTTACCTCATAGTCTAAGTCTCCGCAATGTACAATGCTAAACTCAACATAAGACATATCACTGGTCTTTTCTCAACATCCGTACGCAAGATCCCTCGCATCAGTGCTATTCAATTAGTGAACTCCCCATTCGTCATCCCATTTTTTCTTTGAACTAATATTCCCATACTATGAACACTTAAAGTAATGGCTTCATCGATCAATGTCGGTCATGTCGGGTACATATAAAATTATCGATAATATCTCTTAAATTATGAGTAAGATAAATACTGTCATAAGGAGGCGTCAATGATTATACCGATATCGAAGTACTAAAACTATCGTCAATATCGTAATAGGGATGTTATCAAAATGTAGGTGTAAACATGCACAATAATTATGGAGATGATGAAATAAGTGTGCAAGTGAACCTTCTGTGTACTTGACCAAATACTTGTGAATCTTGCGAGATAGACTAGGAGATTAAGACATCCGTGAATGACTGAAGGGAATTTGTCGGTTGCATGTGGAGCATTTCAAGGAGTGTATAGGGAAGAAAAAGTCACTGCACACAAATATTTCTCCTCCTTATTTCAATGCATGACAGCAAAAACTAAGTATGCCAGGATAATCGCAAATGTAGGATACATACGGTGGGAATGGGGTATCTGTGAAGTGTATGCGACAAAAGTAGGAGGGATAAGGTTAGGAATGAGTGGTTTATAAAAGATTGTGAAGTGGATACCCCAGTAATGGACATGCATGAAAGGAACGCACTTTGTTGGTTTTGCCGCACCAAGAGAATGAATGGGATTTGAACAACATTACAGATTTATGATGGCGGTGTGACCGGTATGAGAGGAAGTGGTACACCAAAAATATCATGTGTGAATGTTGTGCGAGGATGAATATTAGGAGTATGAAGAATAAGAGAGCGTGTATGAAGTAATTTTTTAATGTAATAGAAGCGAAAGATGTATGCAGTAATAGGGAATTCTGAAGGAAACTATTAAAGGAGAGCAAGTTTCCTAGGCCTACAACGAATACTATGTACTTTGACTGTGCCTTACACGAAAGGGAATGGCGATTTGCTTATGTATATGTGGGTATGTATAGATTTATTGGTTTCCCTTAAGTTTTCACGTGAACCATGTTGATTTACGAAACATATCGACGTGACGTTCATACGTCGTCGTAATGCAGAGCCTTATCTGCGCACGATAAACCTCCCAGCCTCGGCATAAATCATCGCTTGTCCGACGGATCACGGAATAAACTGTCATAACCTTCACATGAGCTCCTATTCAGAACAGTAGTAAAAAATGTAATCTGGACTACAGGGGTTATCTGACAACTTGGCGAGGGACACGGTCAGTCTCAGTTATGCGTATCAAATGAGTTTCGTTGAGAAAGTACTCAATGCGCCTGGTACAGTGAAGATCTACTCACCCGCTTTGCTGTTGACAGGCTTTTGGGAACGCGGGAGCTATTAGCATCATTCACTGCTGAAAAGGGAGAGGGACAGCTAGACTAACAGCTCTTATCCACCTCTTGCAGTTATCCAGTTGATAGAAAAACAAGTTAAATGTTGGCGAAGGAAAATAAAAGCTAACATCCCGAAATTTACCACCCAAATCATTTCTGCAGAAAACGTAAGATATTCCACGAATATTAAGCTGGTAAGTTTATTGTACATATACATTGCAGCAAGCGACGTTTGGCATAAATAGCAGGTTTTATGGGTTCTGTAAGCCCGCTTTCAGTGCTTTTGAAAGTTTCTGCAAGTCGCTTGCAGAAGTATATTACCGCACCCTTACTGGCTCTGCTCTAACTCGGGAATTATTATTCGTCAGAGTAAAATCCTTTGCAAGCTCTTGTAAAAGAGACTTGCGGAAGTTACTTGCCAGTGCAAACACAACCTTCACGTTTAAATTCAACAGAAGGAAGAAAAATGTTTAAATTGCTGCATAAATAAAACGAATCCTCCCATAATGACGGGTATAATGCATATGCTGTGTATTAGTCATTAACTGCACATGAGGAGTCTGGGACAAAAGTACCCCGCCTAAAACCTCGCCATAATTCTGTTGCGTTGATCATTTAATCTAAGCCTTAAGTTCCTCAGGCATTAACTCCCATTTAAGATCTATGCTGCGGTTGTCAAGTGAATACAAATTTCTATTCAAGTAGTGAAAACAATTACAATTTTGGAGCTAAAAACTCAAATGTTGGCAAAAATAGAAGCGTTGACGTAAATCAAGTGCAATATTAAATAGAAAATTTCTGTCATCCGATACTAAAAATGTGGAGTCTATGTCATAAAGAAAAAGTAAAAAACTAAACCTCTGTGCCGAATTCAATGATTTTATTATATTCGTAAAAGTTGTTTAAAAAAGGGTCCATATAGCGGCACCTGGCTCCATTGTACTTTTGTAATATAAACTATATCCTTCTGGGCCATACGTAACATGTGTACTAAATTTTGCTAGAATCTGTCGTGGGGTTTCGGAGCCAATAGCGTTCAAACAAACATAATTTAAGTTTGATAGATGTAGATTTTTAGACTGATTTACTTTAACCAAGCAGCTATAACTATAGCAGATATATAGTTAAGCAGCAAATGTTATAACTATATATTACTCCTAGGTAAAAATTGACTTTTTTCTCCACCGTGCGGAACCAGTTAGACAATCACTGTAGGGGTTGGAAATGGAGTGGTTGGAAATTAAGAAGAACGAGAAAAATGGACATATGGTGAATGACCTAGTGTTTACTGGACTTTTCCCCATCCTTGACGTCGCCTTATGGGACAAAAATAAGGCTTGATTTCCCCACCCCCGCTTTCATTTTCCATCCTTCTATCGCTGTTGCCTATTTTTCTTTACCTTCCCCACTTGACTTGGCAACTACATGCCATTCCTGTGCCAACCTTCTAAGCACCTTCCCCAATCCTTAACCGCCCCCCCCCTCCGCTAACCTTGAATCTCCATATATAAGGAACAAGAGATTTTTATTTTTCACCTGATGTTGTCCACTGTTGGATGAAACCGGTCGTCACAACACATTCTGTTAAATTCTAAAACGTTTTTTATCTGTCTAAACTCGTCAGTGTAAACCCGCCTCAACAATAAGTAATTCTCCGGCAAATTAATTTGATGCTCGTACTTTTTAGCCTTTTAATCCATGTTTTATTTTTTCAACAATAACTTTGCCATTTTCCAGAAAAAGTATCGTCGAAAGAGATTTTTACCTTTGTGCCGTCAATAGATGGCCGCTTTAATTTTGCTGGATTTCGGGATTAGAACGTAATTTTTCTCAAGACTGTGGTTACTTCTGTGCCTTTTATCAGTTATTTGCTTGCAAAGTGTGTTATTATAACTAGACCAATGAATCAATTCAGCCCGTCAGCATTTCGAAAATTTCCTATTTTGTAATCACCCTGCAGTGGGTTATACGCCGCTCCGGGTAGTAATTGAAAAATCTGTGCTCAATTGTCTTTAAATTAACTTAAGGTAAGACAACTTTAGGCGATACTGAAGGTAACAAAAAATAAGTTACTTTTGAATAGTACTGAACTGCATATGTAATTTAATTACAAGAAAATCATTATAAGTTGCTGAAATTAAATTATGAAAAAAATAAATAAAAAATACAATGTACTAAATTGCGATTAAACTGTCACAATTATTTTTTAAATCTTCTCCTAAATTTAATGAAAACCTTTGGGAAAGGACTCAAAAGTTTCCTCAGGAAAATATTCCACTCTTCAGTTCCCCTGTTCTATAATAAAAACTTAGCAGAGTTAATCCTTTACGACGTACGTATATAACTTTGTGAGGATAATTGTTTTTGCAGATGTAATTCGGATTCTCCAATCCTTCACTTGAACCTTTCCAGCATTTATCCCCGTTGATGATTTTAAACATGTAGGATATGCAACCACAGGAATGTTAAAGAATCACCCCTCTCAATTAACCCGTAATTTCACTCATGAAGAATCTTCCTAAATTGGAGGAAGAGCGTTAAATTTTAATCAATATTTGTTGATGAAAATGTTTCAAAAATATGATTTAAATCAGATAATTAAATTGCCCATAAAGCTTCTTACAGAATGAGGCACTACATCAATTAAGACGAGGAAATATTGTCTTTTTAAGCCGCAATGAGATGGTGAAGTCTTCACTGGTACACCATTCCTCGACGCCGATTTTCGTCACAAGAACTCTAACGTTATCGCTTCCTGGAGACTTGCAACGTTTTTATGGAGGTCATCGGATGCTCCTCGCGAAAAAGGATACCGCCGCGCCGCCACCGGTTAGGGTTGCTGACCTTTCGCATTCAGCTCACAGTCGGACCAAGGGGTTTGATGTTCATACCTACGAGGAGTGCATGGCGGGATTACTCGTGAATGACTCGGCAAGGGGAAGAGCAATAAAGTCAAGTGGCCTGCTTTCCCACGAAGAGCTTTGACTCGAAAGGATGAGACGGGAGTCTAAAACGAGCTCCTATTCGCTCGGCTTCACATTAAAAGGACTGTCGTTGCTCGTCGCGACTCATATATCAACAAAAACATGCCTCGGAAGATTTTTGCTAATTATAAGTAGTGTTAAATCTACTCACGTAAGTCACCAGCAACACATGGAGATATGTTTACAAGTGATATATCAGCCAAAACAAAAGGCCAAAATTGCTGACGGACATAAATCTACACACAACTGTGCAGTTATATCTAAAATGTCTACAAAAAAATAAAAATAAATAACATAAGTTAATAGAGATGCACAGATATTCAAGGGTAACAGTGTAGTAACTGTCTAGAAGTATCAACAAGTCAGCAGTCATCTATAAAAAATACAAAAACTTTGATGGATATTTAAAGTAACAATGTAGCAGCACTGCCGTATCAAAGTAGAAATGCAGGGGTAGGATCACGGTTTTCTATAACGCGTGTACTTGCGTTTTAGTTATTTTTCAAATGCGCTCATGAAAGCAAAAACGTGATAGTCATTCATCGAATGTTTTCAGGTACTCTGAACCACTAGTTTTCATTGATGGAATGCGTTATTAAGACAGTGAATGTGAGCATTGCCCTTACAAAGCGGTTTGCGACTTTGGATAACCATAAGGACAACTCGAAAGAAGGAACCATGATCTCACCCCAGTTCTACCTATGTGTATCCAAATGCGATGCTTGCCGTTAAATATTTGTTCATGCTTCTTTCTGCATTGAAAAGAGTTACGGACATGGTGTAGTACCGTTTTTAAAAACCAGAGCATAAAAGAAATATCCGTGGTGCACTTGAGATGGATAAAAATCCGGAAGAAAAAAAAGAAGCGATGCGGGAATTTGAGAAATTTCCTGCAGTTTTGTGAAACACGCAGTGTGCACACTTCTACAGTGGCACCGAAACATGATGGAAGTTGCGCAGTAGATCTTTCCGCAGGAAAAGCCCATTGCCTCCGAACTACTCTACACGGGAGAATAAGGCAGACTCCATATTTGACCACTAGGGCTCCTAAAGTTTTGGCTTTACTCAGAGTGAACAAACTTTAAGGCTACGGAAAATGAAAAACAAGAAGAAATAGTGGGTTTTGATGGAGCGCAGGAATTGAATGGGTATATGCTCAGCTCTTGCCAACGAATCGAGAGTAGAAGACGCCCAACAATTTGGAAACATTTTTAGAATTCCTTCAATAAAGATACAAATTTTACTTTGTTTAACGGGACCTCAGATAGAGAATTACCAAATGCAATTCACGCCTAAAACAGATTAATGACTCTGTTACTATTACTGGCTTGCGGGAGGATGAAAGTTTTCTGAGACAATTTCCTTTGTTTTCCAGTTAGTACTGTATTTTTGTATGCACCTCGTAGATGATTTTCAAGGTTCTTAGGGTATATGATTAAGGACCTTGGACGATTTGTAGACAGTGTGCAGCACCTGTTTGGCATACAACCATGAAACTATGAAGAACTGTGGATGAAGTACGCAAAGTTATTTTATAGTTACAAAGAGTATTTCAAGATGAATATATTCTAATTTATTTAAGTTTTTAGCATAGGACACGTTACGTAGATTGAATGAAAAGAAGTCACATAAAAAAGCTACATAAATATATGAAAATAATCTTGAGCTTACTGACATTCCGATATGCATCATGAGGAGTCAATGAATTGGTAGAAGTGTCAGGTGATGTGTCACGTCAGAACTTGCCAATTTATTTATCTACGGTGCGTGATATTGCTCGATGAATGACAAATTTTCATTTGTCATGATAAAAATATGATTTTAATGATTGAAATTCCAAACCCACACATTCCCTGAAGCATTCAAAGTCGTTCATTCGGCTTTTTATGATTATAATTACCTCTTTTTATATTGACGTCTTCCTGTATCTGATATCTCTTTTTACCGATGGAACTATCATCTTCATTTAGCGCTCTTACTTATTCTACTTCAAAACTGCCACTGATAGTTTCGTTTCAACCTTGAAATTGAATACCACAAAAATAAATTGAAGTTGATAATAGTTGAAAATTTTTATTCTCCGTGATTTTCAGTTTCCAGGTATATATTAAAATAAATACACTTTGTATATTCCACACAATTCTTCAATGGTATACCCCGACCGATTACAACACTTTCATGTCATTTTTAAGGGAATTACTTTGAAAAAGACATGAAAGTGTTGAAACCTGTCGGGGTATGCCATTAAAGAATTATGTGGAAAATAAAAAGTGTATTTATTTGAATATGAATTCGAAGTTTCACACTCGTGAACCATATTCCAAGTACACCTCAAGAATGGAAGAATAATGCAGATCAATGCGAACTTCAATATATGGTGAAAATTAATTTTACTATGGCTTAGGTTATGCGGAAAATTGGCGGGGAACAGACAATCACTGACGAGATTCACCACAGGGTCGCAACTTCTTTTTAAAAACTTCGAGCTGACCTAAAGCATTGAGCTCCCGTCAGTCATCAGTAAAACGCAACACTTTCACAATATCACCTAACCTCACTGCTTTCCTCCTCCCCTTTTCCATTCCACTTTCTGAATACTGCAGTAAATAAATAGATAAGCCTAAATCTGCAATACTTTCATGAAACGTTTTCTTCTTCTAATTCTTTATAGCCTTTATCCTTAGTGCTAAGGGTCGGTTTTGGTAGTAAAGTTTGCTTCTATCTAGGGCATTCGTTGGAGTCACACAACTCTCCTCCGCGTCACTTTTCATACAATCTCTCAATCTTCTGCTGGGTTTCCCTCTTCCTCTTTTTCCTGGGAGCTTCAATCTCCCCACCAACTTTCCAATGCATTCCTCTGAATGCCATTCCACATGCCTTAACCATCCAAGTCTTCTATGTTTAATATTTTTCTTGCACCGGTGCAACTTTTAAGCTCCCAATCGTATACTCATTCCAAAAACTCATTTCAGGAAACCTTTTCAGGCAAAGTTTTTTTTCAACGCTGTTTTTTTTTCAATGAAAAGAGGTTGAAAAACATTTAAACATAGCCAATCATTAAAAGTCACAAACATGCAGATAATACGGTACTTTTAGGCACACCAAAAGTCTCGTGTTGGACTCCAAGTCATCCACATCAACTGCCACAGAAATGCGTGTAAAGTTCATTTTTATTGCTTGATAGCATTGTTTTTTTCCATAATCAAATAAAAAATAACGATATAACGAAATCGTTAAGAGTGCCACGAGGATGAAAGTTGAATGCAGCATTCTATTTATAAGAAGAAATATTCGTACTTTTAAGTATCATTTTTTCCTTATTTTGGATGAGTTGTGGCGGAGGAAGCGCAGCGAGGACGATATAGGCTGCCAGGTGCGCCATAGCCTTCTGTTAGTACATGAGTAGTACTCATGCGGAATGAAATCACCCGACCTTGGTGAAAAGCATTGAAACCCGGGTCATGAAGTTTTTACTAAACTTTTCACACGGAAATAAATAAACCCTTCCTAGAAATTGGGTATAATAGAAGAAAAAATCCGATTGGTTAAGGTGGGTTTATACGGGTAGTTCCTTCTGAAAGAGTTAGGGGAGAGTTTTATTCTGACCAATATTTGTTCACAAGTTTGTGCAGAGAGAGATCGGCTGCAGTCTAAATTGGCGACAACTTCTACAAGTAATTTTCTGAAACTTTTCAAAGTTTGCAAGTAGACCTGCCTTTTACACGTGCAATTCACGTCAAAACTCGCGTGCCTCAAGTAACTTGCGCAATAAAATTACCAGTTCAGATTCACCTTTGTTTTTAAGAAAAATAAGGGTACTCATTGGTTGGTTTAAAGACAATAGAGTTAAAACCCAAACTAGAGTACCTTTACGTTCTTATTCAATGAGAACAGGACTTGACTGATCAACTCGGCATGGCCAATTTCGCCTTTTAATAACTTCAATATTCTATTGTGATCTCACGCGGTGTTGTTCTGTATACTTTCTTCTATAATCCTTAAGTTAACAGTCAAAATTCAGAGGGCCCGGTTTCAATTCCAGCATTGACGGAGGTTTTCTTTTAACAAATGCCTAACCCTTTTAAAGAATCAAATAGAGAATTCTTCAAGTGTTTCTATCCGTCCGTTGAATGGAAAGTTAAGACTGTTTTGTCCTGGCGTCCTTTGTTGAGATTAGACAAAGCCGAAGCTAGGTTTTTCTCCTCACTTCCATCATTTTATAATTATTTCTTACCTTACAAGCCTCAATGGCGCAAATTACTTCATTTTTGGACGACCATATTAGGATTCTAACCAGTAGAAAGGTTAATTTGCAAATACTAATTTGAAATAAATATGCATTTGACATCGTCCAGCTTTATAATATAGGTATTCATCCCTTGCAAAATATATTTATACCGTGGTAATTACTCTTAATTACTCTATAGTTCTCTCTCGAATCACAACCATCCTACTCCAAAATGTTTCCTCAAGTATTGATATTCTTTTTTGTTTGTAAGCGCATCAGAGAGAACCAAGAATACAATAAAAATTGACTAAAAAAAATGTTAACAAATAAATTAAAAAAGGGAAAAATACGTTAGTAAATAAATAAAAGTAATTTGAGTTATTAACCCATTAAATGCCATTTCATTAACTTGACATGCGAAAAATAAATAAATTAATTTAGCAAATAACTAAACTCTTATGCCATCTGCCTCGAAATATACTTTTTCGACTTATGGCAGAGGGTATCAAGTACGTACAAGGAGTGCAGAGTAAAAAACATTTGGAAGCGTCAATGTGATCTACCTTGCGTCCTTCAATTTTGAGCCAATTATTTTTCCACTAGGTATACGAGTAAGGTAGAGAAAACTTTAGAAAGAACTGCCATGTTGAGAATATCAACGAATGGGAAAACAGACGGAAGCAGAAATGGAATGGCCTCATAGATAGAATGAAAGATGGGGGAATAATTAGGATTGCCAGAGTCCAGGTGGAAGATGATTTGTAGTCAGACCAAGGAAAAGATGGCGGGACAAAATGTATAGATAGTGTAATCTAAGGATGTAATTTTTACGAAGAGTTGAAAGTAACTTAGCCTCAAAAGGTGCTATCGCTCATAATTTTCTAGTAGCAACCTTAAATTTCTAACCTTACCAACCTCAATGGCGCAAATTACTTAAGTTTTCGGTAGCATTTACAAAATAACCAATGCAGTCAACATTATAAATTCGTCAAAGATTAATACTTACGCTCCTACGGTTGAAAGAAGAACAAAACTGCAATATTTTTACCGACATTTTACCAACACATATTTTACCAACCTGGGTTATTTTTTTCTACAGCGACGGCGCGGCGGGCCGGGGTTTGATGTTGCAACCCACGTGAAGAGAAGGTAGGAGAAATTAAGAGCGAGGCCCAGGAAAGCAGAGCAATAAAGTCGAGTGGTCGGCTTTTTCATAGGGATCCTAGACCTGGAAAGGAGGAGACGGGAGTCTAAAAAAAATAAAGAACACAAATTCGCTTGAGATGACACCAAAGCACAGGCATTGCGCTGCGAGTGATTCGCCATCCGCGCATCCCTGTACCTTAATCCATACATATACACCCGTACGTTTTGTTAGAATGACTAAAATGTTTTAAAGTAGGAGGTTAGGCAAGACCACGAGAAGAGCTCACATATTTATATAGAGAAAAAAAGACTACATGACTTGACCTGTCATTGGCACGGGACCGTTTGACTTACATTAATACTAGCAGATGGCGCTCTTTGAATTTCAACGGGAAGGCGAAATAAATAAAGTTTTGCGTAGGATAATAAGAATCCTTCCAATGTGACGTTCAAAATGTTCACAAATGCAAAAGTTAGAATGAAAAATACACCAAACTAAAATATCACTGACGTTCTGTTATCTTGATAATTTAACCCAGGATTTCAGTGCCTCGGGAATAATTTGAAATTTAAAGCCTACACAGTGGTTTTCAAGTAAATTAAAATTTTTGCTGTTGAAACAGTGAAAAATTGACGGATTTGGGGCCAAAAATTCAAATTTTTAACAAACACAGAGCGTTTACGAAAATAAAATGGATGAACTATAAAATACTCGTAAATAATTTCATTCAGCCAATACTAAAAAAAAATTCAAGCCTCTATCAAGAGGGGTAGTAATTTAAAAAAGCAAAAATAGAAGCGTCTATTCGGAACCCAATGTTTTTCTTATGCCCCATTTAAGTTACTAGCTTTTTACGCTAGTAACTCGGATGCTAGTGACCATCATTCAACCCTAGTAACTCCTGCGTGGTAAGCAACAGCGTAAACAAGTTTACATGGGGAACATTTTGCTGGATTTCGAGTTTCTGGGGTAGAAAGTTAGCTATGTAAACGGGGCATTATAGGACTAATCTACAACCACCGAATGGCCCTTTTTGGGGCATCTGGGGGTTAGGGACGTAGCTAGGATTTTGTTTCTGGGGCGGGGGAAAGGGGGAGGGTCCATATTGAACATATACTGGGGCGATTAAAAGTTTTTGGAAAATCAGGAGCTAAATTGTGTTTATGCATTTATGAGTGCAATCGCAACTGCAATGCAACATTCGATTTAAAAAAAAGATGTTTGCTTACTTCTAAAGAATGATATACCCACGGTGTTTGTGTATTTGAAAATTATCAACACAAAATTGAAAAATTTATTCATAATAAATAGTAAATAATATGAACAATATTTTGTAAAAAAATAAGAATAATAAATTTTTCCTTTGGTGCCTTTAATTAAATAAATTCAGAACTACGGGGTGAATCCGGACCACATGGCTACATAGCTGCTTGAGGCTTTTCTAATATGACTTTTTTCATAAATATTAATTAAAATTTTAAATATTATATTAAATATAAATTATATAAGCAACTCAAAATTAATAATCCATTTTTAAGGTACACTTGGGCCGAATTTTACTGAAACTCGCTGTATTTGTCCATTACGTGTGCTCTTGCGAATAGCATCAAACTTTTCAAGGGTCTGAAAATAATGAAAAATTTAACGCCGAAGTTACACACAAATCCTAATGCTACACATTCCAGCTTCTTGCTGTTAATTTCCATTTGGACCTGACTTTTACGTCATTACTGGCTGTTTTCCGTGCGAATAAATAATTTTAATAATTATTCACCGATGTAAACACATTTATCACTTCGGGCATTTCAAAATACTGCTGAGTATAAGCTGCTTAAAAAGCGCTGACTTTGAGTGTTGCTCAACCGAGGTTGAAAAGAGAGAATGTTATCTCCGAAGACTGGGATCAGAAAGGCTCTTCAGAAATGATAAGTATTTGCTCATAAATGGCAACAGAATCCAAAAACACCGTATATGCACGCATTTACTGTAGTCTTGTACTTTATCTTTTTCACCATGGATTAAAGAAGATAGTATATGGCGTTTTGACGAACGAAAAAGAAGCCTGTTGTTTTTGCAAAAAAAGATCCGCTTAATAAGGTTACAATAAGGTTTTAATTTTAAAGATAGATAGATCATAGTGGTACCACAACAATTCCACCAACCAATTGCATGTTTACTGCAAATCGGTGTTTCAATCGTGGCAAGCCTTTGTTAGATTAGATTCCTAAGAGGTTAGTTGATATGCAAACATTCTGACTTGCTGTTTGGAAATATCGCGTCGGATCGTATCACAATATTGGTTTATCATTCAAGGATTGCATGCATTAAAGAAAATAGTACTTAGATGGCGTATTGACATACGTAATTTAAACTTGTTTGTTAACGAAAAATGATCCACCACATTATCCAAAGCTATAGCTATCGAGCGTAGTTTGTTCATTAATTATTGTATTACAGTGAATTTAGGAAATAATTTCCATTTTACAATTTTGTCGAGGAATCATTGCAAAGAAACCTACAACAATCAGAGCAGGGATGAGGTGTAGTACAGCTGCAGTAGAACGTCAATAATTACTAACAAGCTCACGATATAAACGGCGTGATACTCTGTGAAGCGCTGGTGTACTAATACTCACATAAGGAGAAAATAGGTATATTTAAAAAATGATTTAATGCTCTCCCGGAAAATGCTTAGCGTATATTCATCTCGGAATTTCCACCGGGTTAAATGAAACATTTAATAGGGATCCAGTCTTCGTACTGTGAGCTTCACATAAAAAAACTCAGCCGAGTTTGTAAAAACACTTGCTAATATTAAAGTGAAAGAGACGGACATGCTGGTTGGTTTAGATGTGGTGTCTATCTTTACTCGCATGCCACTCACTGACATCATTAAGTTGCTGGAAAAACGTTTTAACAGCAGCACGTTGAAACTGTTACATCACGAATTGACGTCCACCTATTTTAAATATGACGGTGACTTCTACGAGCAGGCTGACGGATTAGGAATGGGTTCCCCTCTATCTCCAGCTATTGCTAATTTTTTCATGGAAAATTTGAGTGGAAAACACTATCCTCAGCTCCCCTGCGCCCGAGGTATTTTTTTCCGTTATGTGGAATGATACCTTTCTCATTTGGCCCCAAGGATCTAAAGGCCTCTAAAGCTGTTTTTTTGAGTCAAATGAGCAACCAATATCCTAGCTTATAGTTCACAATGGAGACGGAGAAGAACTGCTGGATTCCCTTCCTCGACACCTCATCCGCCAGAAGGATAAAGGATAGCTGGACATCAGCCTCTACCGTAAGCCAACGCATACGGATATCTGAATATATCTGAATGGCCGCAGTCATCACTACCCCTCCCAGAAAGCAGCTGTTCTGTCTACTTTAGTACACCGTGCCAAAGCCATAGCCAAGTCTGAGAGTCCTCCTATTGAGTTGAGGAATCTAAAGAAGATCTTCCATCAAAATGGATACAGCGAACCGACATCTATTTGACCCAAAATAGAATTTTCAACTTTCAAATTGGAAACCGAAGATTAAAACCAATTTCTAGGGCCATTCTTCCAATTATTTTCACGGTTTCTGGACAATTCTCCTGAATTATCAGGAGATACAACATCAACACCATCCATCAACTGATATAATAATGTATACACGAAAACCGACTCTTAATGTGAAGCACTCTGTTGACCTTATGACTCCTGGTGTCTATCAGATTCCTTGTGAATGTGGCCAATTCTACGTGGGTGACCATGGGAGACTAGGGATACATATCATTGAAAATATTAATTTTTAATTAAATATATGCCTAGCTCTTATACTATTTTTCTAAATATTACATACCAGTAAATTTTAAAAAATTAGGAAACCATTGCACTTCCGCTACAAATACCAATTCTATTGGCATATTAACCACAAATATAGTCGGTTGCGTATCTTAATGGCTTTAATAGTCCCGTGTTATCTATTCTCTTCTAGAGTTCTCTTCTAGATATATCCAGAGTTCTATCTATTCTCTTCTTTAATCTATTGGTTTTTTCAATGACAAGTCACCGCCCTTTAACCCTTGGGAAATCTGCAGGCGTGAAGACTGCTTCGATCGTGATACCCACTGCGGACGCCGGAGACCGCCGGAAGTGACACGCGGACGAAGGAAATCGATACGTTTCAGTCGTAAAGTTTCGCCAAAAATGTTTTAGCCTTCCTTTCCCGCTCATTTTCCAAGGTCTTTTGATTCCGCCACCACGGAAGAGGAAAATTACTCACGGAAACCGTTACAATAGATGACTTGCCGTAATAGTCGTTCTAATTTTTCCTCAAATCCAGGAAGTGTCATCACGATGTTAGCCTTAGGACTAACTCCATGACCACGAGAGGGTTGAAACTGGTCGGCACGCAAAGGCTTACCAAAGGAAAGTTTCCTTGAAACCCTCAACCCTCGTCTATGGCTTTCATAGTCGTATTGATTAAACATCGCGCCAAATATGGCTAGGATCGTGAATTTTCAAGTCACTGAATTAGAATTTTCATCATCAGAGATGTCATAACAACACATGTTGGTAGTTTCTATAGTAATTCCTTACACAGTACAGTGATCGACAGTTCATCCATGGAGATAATCTCCACTTGAGATATTTGTTACCGCTTGATTGTTTACTTCATTTGGTTCACAAAAACACCTCCATTTGGGTTTCATTGGTTGGTTATTCTTTTCAAAGCGTTTAAAATAATTACTTTAGCTTACAATGGTGAAGGTAATTGTCTTTTTCGGTAAATCAATACCAGTTCCATACATGGAACCTTCGAAAAATGTGCTCATGTAACGGTACCGTTTAAGATGCCATATCTTTGCTAAAAACGTAGATAGGAAAATAATTTTACCAGTTTTGGAGATGAAATAAAATTCTCTAATCTTTGAGTTCCTATTTAATTTTTCGTTAATATCAAAATAAAAAAGTTATTCTAAAAAAATCATTTTTGGAAGAAGAAAAAGTTGTACAATTTCAGTTACCATTTTAGAAAATGTCAGCAATATTCGTAAATTTTGGCAGAAAAAGAAAGATACAAACTTTTAGTAGGTACAACTTAGAACAGTTTTTTTGTAAGTATTGCTGGATGCCACTGATTTTGGGGGTTTTCATGGTGACAGCAGAATGCTGGTGACAATATGTTTGTGCTGCCATAGCTCGGTAACTAAGGAGTTGCGACCCCATGTTTATAGGACAAAAAATGCTTAGAATCACTTCCCCAACCTCCTCCAGAAGTTTTACACTATCCTCCTGAAACATCCTGTAAGTATATGTACCTAGTTCCTACCTTTTATAGGAAAAGGCTCGTTTCTATCCGTTTAAAGATTATGTCACCCTAGTTTGAATTATAACATCTTGGAAAAGGAAAAAGCTATTTCAGTCACTCACACATCAAATTAAGGCTAGTTATTTACTGGAGATAACACTATTCCTTACATTTTTCAATGATCGCTAAACGAATAGAGTTATTGGTGTGTTATTTCACTTGAGTACTTTCTCAAGATATACATCAAATTTTTCTCAGAGAACTTAGCCCGCCTGCCTAGTTAAGTCATAATGAAGCACCAAAACGATGAATTTGTTAAGGAGCTTGAAAATAGGGCAGTTTTTCCGGTATTTAATAATCCTAAACAAAATATCTCCTCAATAAAATTGATAGTCGAAATAGACGCAGAAATTAATACACTTAAATTTGATCTGCAAGTTAATAAACGAGCATCTTCTGTTTTGGAGAAATTACCTTCAAACTCGGGTAAAACGCTTAAAGCTGGGGAGTCAGTATTTTGAAACAGATATTCGGCAATTGTATTGGCCTTCCTCGTTATTCTGATACAATAACGCATCTAAAATGGCCATGTATGTGAGTTTTCAAACACACTTTCCGTTACTTTGGGGGTAGGAAGTAAATGTAGCTAAATTCTCGATCTTACACTTAGAAAAATAGCTGTTATAATAACGCTCTTCATACATCCCCCACCTTTGCAAACCTTTTCTTCTGCCATTTTAATGCAACTTTTCCCGATTGCGAAGCACGACGCTATTCCCTTCCTTTTTACAAGGAACGCTTACTCAGATTAATTGAGAATGCCTCTTTCTAAACGTTAGTCGTCAAATTCGATAAACCCTTTGCTACTTTACCACCCTCCCGAAGGCCAAACATAATGATATGCTTTTCGAAAAAGTTCCCGGTGCTTCACTGAGGGCGATTTTGGGACATGGGCTACGGAACTTTCAAAATCTTGCGAAACGGGGGTGGAAGGTTGTTTAGCGCGGAGGGTCAGTCAGTCAAAACCTTTTAATTACTACCATTCCGCTTCCGCTTTGAGTTACAGTCTTACTTTTTTTATAAGACTTTAATTTCCCTTTTTAACCTTTGTTACTCCCTGTACGGGAAAGTTTTTAAGGGTGGGGGTTGCGTGCGTGTAATTTTAGTTTAAGTTTCAGTTAGTTTCATAAATTTTTCTTTTACTATCATGCTCGGGATTTTTTATTAAATATATATGTATATATATTTATATATATATTTTTAGCATTGTATGAGTCTTGAATTTTTATTTACTTATATATGTATATCCCATTTTTTATTTTTTCTCAAAACATTGTTTAGTGGTGTTTGCTATATTAGGTCTATTAGATGCATACATTTTTCTAATTAATTGGGTACGGGAGGTCGAAGGTATCTTGGTGGCTGATGGACTAATGGTTGGTTGGTTGGAGATAGACGGGAGGTGAACAAAAGGTTAGGTGGGTCCAGATGGATTATAGAGTGGTGGATTTTAACTTTTTTCCGCGTAGAGGGAAAGAGGGTTGTGGACGAGAGAACGTTTAAGCGCTTCGAGACTCACCGCTACCTATCGCCCCGTTTCGACTCGTCTCACAATGATGTATGATGATAGTGATCCTGATAAAGTTAAAGCGATGGGTGATTTTTAATAATTATTGACTTTTTGTCTTGCGTGTGTGTGCCTCGTAATTTTTTGTCGCAAAGTAGTTTCATTCCCCTTCCTCTCTCTTTCTCTCTAGTTGCCTCCCCTTCACCTCCGTCCTTTCCATTCACCCCCTCCACTTCTACCTCCCTTTGTTGTCGCGCAGGTTTGCACCGGGAACTTTTGAGAGAGCTATAAAGGAATATTGGAAGCGCTAGGCAAAGGAAGTGACTACTTATATGGTGGAAGAGTCTCTTCATCCATTCAAAATGGAGTTTAAAAAAACAAACACTGCACTGCTCTTTGCTTATTGTTCAAGGATCTATGGTTGCATCTAGGCGGAGTGGCTGGGAAAATTACAACGTAGTTGTGAGAAAGCATAATGGCAACTTAAAGTTGATCAAAAGGTACTACATTCATCCACGCCCAACGTTCAAGAAATAGATACGAATAACCTCTGAGGCTTTCCATGAATATATAATAACATCTTTCATCTTTACTACTGAAATAAAATAAATACCAATCTATTTTCAAAAAAGAGTGAACCTTAACTTGATAATAATGGTAATTCCTTGAAACCACCTTGTTCTCTGTATTTCTAAAAAATCAATGAAATAAGTATTTTACTTGAACTAATTAGATACCACAAGACTTGATGCTTTCCTGGCGCACAATGTGAATAAATTCTTCGCGGGTTTCTCACCAGGTGAGTTGTTCAGCCAAAGCCGACGATTCAATGGCTAACTCTGCCATCGTCCTCAGGGCGTTGAGTGATAATTAGATATCCTTCCCCTGAAATTATTACTTTAATAAAAGTACACATTAGATAGTTGTATACCTGTTCTAAGCTGCAAATGCGTTAACTACGTGAGCGGTAATTGCGACTGATTCGACGCCACACCTTAAAACAGGTAATTTCATGTACGCGATTCAAGCCTTATTTGAACGGTTATTCTATCCATATATTAAAGAGGAGTTTAGATGAGCTCTTGATGCACAAGTGTGATGCCTATTTTTTTACGAAAAATGATTCATCCAACATGGTTTTTGTGCGCAATTTTTCAGTAAATTTTAAGAAAAATACATTGCCTTTTGGAAGTTTTTCATTTTGCATTTTATTGATTTATTTCGCAGGTACTTTTCTTTTACATAACGATATTATATTTTCGCAACATTAGTCGTTAAAATACATACATAAGATGAATAAACACAAAAATCAAAAGGTTAAAATTAACAAAACAGAACAATTTTTACAATTGTGCATTGAAAATTTAGTAATATTTGTAGTTTTATACATTTTTCATAACGCATTTATGTACCTACATATCTTTTAAACATTGGCATCGATTCAGATATCATCATACTAATATAGAAAAATTGAATGGTTTCTGTCTGTCTGTCTGTTGCTCAATCACGCAAAAACTACTGAACCGATTGAGCTGAAATTTGGCATGTAGTGATAAAATGTATCTGGATGTAACATAGACTACATTTAAAATCTCTCAGGGCCCCCAAAGGCCCCCCATGGTAGTCCTTGGTGGTCCATACTGAGCATTGGGTTCGGTGCCGTGGTTTCATATTTTGCTTTTTAAAATTAATTTCAATCAAGATAGAGGGCTGGAATTTTTTTAACGGATGACTGAATAAATAAAGTTTCTAATTCTTTCAGTCGGTTTTCTTTTACGCTTCGTAATTGTCTGAATATTATGCTTTCAGCTGAAAAATCTCATATTTTTCTCTGAAATCAACAATAGCATATTTCCTTGACAACCAGAGATTTGAATTTCAAAAGGATATTCACGCATCTGGCATTTAAGTTTTCCTGCAGGCCCATGTTAGCACGTAGAAAGAAAATTTGTATAGGAAGGGTCCAGAGTCCCCAGGGCCCCGTGATAGATTGCTTCGGGGGGTAATCGATAAATTCAATGCATATTTACAGGTATACTCCTCAATGTCTATTCTCCAAGTAGCTCTCATAAGGGAACTGCATATGAGAGAACACTTATGTATAAAACGATACACAAAGGAATTAAACGTGGAAGAATATTTACGTGCAGCGAATAATAATGTTAATAATGCCTCCGTTGATACAACAAATACGGCGTCGTTTATTATATTTTAATACTCAGATGAATTATGCGTAGTGGAACCGTCTGCTTCTCATTGCGATTGCGAACTGTTTTTTAGACCAATTCCCACATAAGCTTTACGAGTTATTTATATAGACTTACACGTCTTAAAATGCAGTTTACTTACATTGACTCAATCATCGAGTTGCCTATTCGAGTCTCTCACTTGCCTCTGTGTTTCCCCTCCTTGGACTTAAAAATATATCCATAAACATGCCTTATAGAATGAAGGGTAACCTTTTGAAAAAATTTTCTAAAGCATGAGGAATGCCTTCTTTGCGAGAAATGAGTCCTTGCATGAAAAACGACAAAGGTTAGCCTTGGATGCTCAAAGACATACCTACCAGCAATCTCATGATAATCTCCCCGTGGTGTTTCTCGGATTACGCTAAGAACCGCACATATTTCATCCTAACCAAACCTACTGACGGGTAACCAGCTAAAAATCTGGTTCAAATATTGAGCCATTAGTTTCGAAACTTCAATCTGTTTTAAGATGGCGTAAATTATAATTGCGTCACTACATGCTTCTTACCCATAAGAAGAACTGAGATATTCTGCGCAATGGACGTCATCGGTGCATGAAAATTGGCAAGTGCACTAAGACTGATCACCATACATTTTTAATTTTGTAACCAATGATTATGATTTAGGAAACAATGAATATAGTCACCCTTTATGACAAAGGCTTAGTCCGGGTATTGAAGGATTCATAAGAAAAATAAACATCGCTGCTATTGAAAATGCTCCTTTTGACGTTGTCAACCGCTGGATTATAATCTCTACTCTCCAATCCTGATTAAGATACTCAACGCACATATCAACGGTGAATGGTGGAACTCAATTAAGTCATTGAATGCAAATATATTTATGTACACAAGGGAAGTGCTCAAGCTGTTATTCACTCAGAAGACGGCTCAAGAGAACTTGAGGGACGAGGTCACCATCTATCAACTTGGGTGCTATTTATTAAGTAGTAATGAGTCTTCGTGGCCCATTATTGGTTTTTCCCGTGCATTAAAGAGGACAAACAATTACTCAACTCTCCGTGCACGAAATGGAAAACGAACGAATCACAACAAACAAGATAGGATACGAACACCTCAAATGATCACGTATTCTTCAGGTTTTGTGGTTTTCTTATAAAATAATTTCAATGTTTTTCACATCCGTTGAAGTTCAACGGGTACCTTCAGCTAGTATATATATACATATATATGTGTTTACAAGTGTTACAGTGCAGCTACTGTACATTCACTCAATCATCGAGTTGCCTATTCAAAACTCTCACTCGCCGCTGTGTTCCCTTCCATGGGCTTAAAAATATATCCATCAACATGCCTAATAGAAAAAAAGTAACCTTTCGAAAATATCTTATAAAGCAAGAGGAATGTGTTCCATGCGAGTAAATGAGTCCTTGCATGAAAAAACGACAAAGGTTAGATTTGGATGCTCAAAGACATGCCCACCAGCGATCTCATAAGAATATCCTGGTGGTGTTTCTCGGGTTACACTAAGAACCGCACAAATTTCATCCTAACCCAACCTACGGACGGGTAACCAGCTACAAATCTGGTTCAAATATAGACCTATCTGTTTCGAAACTTCAATCTTTCTTAAGATGGGGGGAATTATAATGACGTCACTACGTTTCTTACCCGAAAGAAGAATGGAAATTCTGTGCAATGAACGACATCCGTGCATGAAAATCGACAAGTGCACTAAGAATCAACAAAGATTTTTTATTTAGCAACTGAAACTAATTATTATGGCTACCCTTGATACCGAAGGCACTGGCCAGGTGATGGATGATTCATAGGTAAAATAAACATGGCTGCTGCTGCAAATGCTCCTTTTGACGTTGTCATCCGCTGGATTGCACCCTGTTCTCCAATCCTGATTAATATACTGAACGCACATATCGACGATGAATTGCGCAACTCAATTGAGTAATTGAATGCAAATATATTTATGTACACAAGGGAAGCGATCAAGTTGTTAATCACTCAGAAGGCGGCTTAAGACAACCGGAGGGACGAGATGACCATCTATCAACCTGGGTGTTATTTAAGTAGCATTTAATTAGTATTTGGTATAACGTGCATGAAAGAGAGGAGCAACAGTCACTCATATCTCCATGCACCTGAAAAATGGTCAGCGTGTCTACTACAACGAACACACCATACAATATAGTTACAAACATCGGATTCGTCGGGCTTTTAAGAACAACAATGGTCTTTTTTCAAAAAGTAAATAAACAATTCCAGCAGTTGATGATTTTGAGATGTAAAAAACTTAAAATCATCAACTGCGGGAATTGTTTATTTACTTTTTGAAAAAAGACCATTGTTGTTCTTAAAAGCCCGACGAAGCCTGCAGCATAGTACGGCGAAACTGTCGCATAATATAAAATAATTTAATCGCAGAACCAGAAACCTGAATAATATAAACATGAGCTGCGAAAATCTTCAAAAAAATAAGATATGAATGGTTTATTACAATCAAGCTAAATGATAATATTCTTCCCGTTGATATTCAACGGGTACCTTCACTAGTCTATTATAATTACGCATCACGCAAGTAACAGGTTCATATTATGAAAAGATTAACAGAGAAAATATAATATGGTGTTCCTTGTTGAGGTGCATAATCAATTTAAATGGACAAGGTCAAGTAATAATGAACAGTCATAAAAGTTGTTTCACAAGTTATCCAAGATATTTATTTGTCTTCTCACAAGGAAAAGATAAGGATCAAGTCTCAGCCTTGTTTCTTTGTGCGGAATAACATTTGGATAACACCATAATAACTAGCTAATAAAAATTCCACCCTTTTAATGTGTTTTTCATGTAGTTTTTAATAAGTATTCCAGATGAAATATAATAATAAGTTATAATTCACAATGGGATGTACTAACAAGCAGTACACAGTTTTTGACATATGAGTATGTTTAGTGTCTATGCTCAGTCTATTAACAAACCCGATTATTAATTTTTCTAGATGGATATACTGCGGCCATTTCGTTACTAATCTATGTTATTGGCGTATAAACTACACTAACTGTTCAACTCGATATGGCCGAATGCACATTTTCATAGCTTCAACATTCCCCTTAGCTATTTTACTTTATGTATTTCATCTATTAACTTCTTTTGCCTACCATTCTAGTCCTCATGTAGTCTAGTCATCCTCAAGTTACGTACACCATACCTAGGTGTCAACTTCTTTAAGTTTTTTTTTAATTGAGAGCTTTCGCTATTTTCGGAGCTATCGTTTATTTTACGTGACCGTAAACCGAAACAACCCCTTTTTTTGCAAATTTGGAACCCCTTTTGTTGGTCACACCATAATTACTCCTCTCATAGAGGTGAGTTAGTCTTTTTACTTTAATCGCTAGAGGTTTGGGGTCACAACGCCCTTCCGAGAGCTCATCTTCGCATCATTAACCCATCGTGTAAGCCCTGACGCGCTAACAAGAGGTATTCCTTCTTTTTATCGCCAATCCTTTTTTCTCCCCTCCTCATCGCAGGGCGTTGACGAGAAGCACTTTTGAAAACTGATTAAGCTTTTTTTTTAAGATGTACAATTAAGTCGTGGTCTTCACTTTAGCACTTTCACCTCCGACGCTCGAAAGGGAAATGTAGAGACTGAGGGAAGGAGATTTAGTTTTTTTTCCGCCGCGTGAATTTCTGAAGTGTCGTTCACTTCCGAGATCCACCTCGTCATTAATATTCGCCCCCATCCTCTCATCGGATGTGATACAAACTTTAAATTCTCCAAACTCCGTTGAGGATCATGTCCCTGTGGGATTAAATTTGAGGCCCTAAAATTTAAAGAAAAATATTTATAAAATGATCGCGAAATGATAATAATTGAATTTTTTAACAAGGAGAAATATAGTGTCTTCATGTGAGACATATACTGCGGGAAATGATAAAATATGGTGAGACAATAGGTAACAGACCGGATTTACACTGATTCCGGCGACAGAAAACGTAGATGACAGCCCAAGTAGGTGTTGAAAATACGTAATAAAGTAACATTGATTCAATAAAGATGCATTCGAAACTTACTCTAACGTATTATTTTAAATAATGCGAGTGTTTTGAATACCAATTTATCAGTAGTTTATCACTAAATCATTGTAATGCAAATATATGCGCTCGAAATGCTTCAAAACATAATGTAACAAAACATTCTCAAATGCAGAGCATACGAGAGAGGTGTGCGTCGTTGGTTTGGCCATGTTAAGTGGATGAATGAAAGTCAAATGACGACACATATATACATGATAGGGAAGGAATGCTGTGAGCGGAAGGGATGGACCAAGACAGCCATGGGTGGATGTGGTGGAAGAGGTTCTCAAGAGGAATTTGAAGAGCAAGAGTCTGAAGAACAAGAGAGCATATATGAATGTTCATTAATATGTCAGAATCGGATATAGTTAATTTCTTAAGAAATTAATTGCGAAACTAAAGCGTCAACTCAGCCAATGAAATTGTAAAAATGAAGCTATAACTTTAGATAATTACTTTTTAATCCGCAGTTGACCATTTCGAAACAGCTCGATCGGCTTACAGAACATAAACGTAAGTTATGTCATTGGAAAATTATTTTATCTTTATCACAATATATCATTCGGGTTGAAAACGTAGAGAGGAATAATATTTCCTCGACCGGCAACCAAGTTACACATCATCGGGTTTTGAATGCTAATGCGCCGAATTGTACGGTACACAGAATTCCTGATTTATATAGAAATTTTTGGAGGCTGAATAGGAACTATATATCACGGGCATTCACGCTCATACAGGGTAGTACACTTTTGGTGGAATGCAAAATCAGGTAGATAGTAACAGGTCAGCGCATAGTCCCAGAAACCAGGAGATCCATCATTCAATACCAGATACAGGAATCCTGATTTTTCTGGAAATATATATTAGGTATGCATTCCTTGCTGATCATTGCGGAAGGAGGAACATCTTGCCCGTATTTAACATTTTTAAATAAGTCCCCAGGAATCACAATCCTCTTAGATAAATTCTATGGAGTAGTGGAGAAATGGAATTGAGGGTAAATGCCTCCAAGAACAAAATAGTGGCTTTCGTCAAGGGGAATATTAATGAAGGATGAGGTAGAATAGTGGAATAATTAAACGAGTGGATGCTTTTGTGTAGTACATTGACCGAATGTTTGAAAGACGGGAGGATAGATGAAGACATTATAAGTTTCAAAATCCTGGAAGATAAATCTTCGGTAGCACAAAAAGCATATAAACGAACGAGTTTTCGTCTTGAGAAGTTCAAATCGCAGTATACAAAAGTAGTCTGTACCCGACCTTATTACCTACATGACAATTAAACCTGAATATGTCAGGATAAGATTAAGAGTAGGTTAAATGCAGTGGGAGTAACGTACCGGAGAAATATTTTCGATAAAAGTAGGACGGATAGGGTCAGGAATGACTTGGTCATACGATATAAGAGTGCAAGTTGTATTTTCTGGGACGTATATGAAAGGAAAGGTTTACAGTCGAATGACTAAACACCTTTATGATAGAGGAATGAATGTTGTGAGAGAAAAGGGTAGACCGAGGGATTGATTGATTGATTGGTGAATGTGGTGGAAGACTTTTTCTGGAGAAAGGGTTTTTAGGAGGCTTGAGAACAGACGGGCGTGTATGATGCAAAGTATACGTGTCACTGAAGCAAAATACCAAAGCAAAAATTACAGTTTACTAAAGTGTACTTTTTCCCACTTGTCCAGCAGCGAAACTTTGTTAGGCCTGGAAATGCATAAGAGCAAGCTAAATATGTCATTAATTGCCCTAAAATTTCAGCTTCGTAATGGTAGAGCAGCACGGAATACCTTTTTAAACAGTCGGCCTGAAACCGAGAACTAAGCTCTCTTAACCGTTTCTGCCCCGAAAGGGAACTGCCTGTTGGGCTTCCAATTACTTCAACAAATGGAATTATAAGGTAACACTATGTTTAGTTTGATCTGCTCACGTGAGAACCCAGAAATATCGAGTATCAATTGTATCAAATTTCAGAATCGTCAAAACCAATAGGAATGATTCTTGAATTAAAATGGTGACAACGCGGTGACGTAACTACTCCGTTATCGTCGCGGGTCGACAGTTTTGACGCCTCCCAGGGGAGATCACGATATGTCTATTGATACAGGAAATTAGTAATCCGTGCACCTCAATGCGAATGCCGCGACAGGAACGCGCCAATTATGTGCGAACTTAAGCTCCACCTGGCGTTTCATTGAAAGAGCAATCGATTTATTGGCATTTCCAAGGGAAGCTCGCACCATTGTTTCGTGGGCGTGGAGTTGGGCGTGATTTTCGGGGAAGCGTCAAATACTCCGAGGTAGAAAGGATATTTTGTCTTTTTCTTTCTGTAAGTATTGCGCATTATGTCTATGACGAAATTCTTCAGTCGTGGTTTTTCCATCTTTTGCGTGGACGTCCCAGAGATCTTCTGCCTCTCAATTTATATGTCCACATTTGTAAGGGTATTCTTCCTTCATCTATTATTTGTACGCGTTATCATCACCTATTACTGTAAACTATTATCATGTCGTTCGTATCTTGAACGCAGAGTTCATGAGTTATATTCGTACTTGTGCCTATACAATTACAAATGAAAATGAACAAAGATTAGAAAGATCTTACATGAAATTGTTTAGCAGAGCTGCTGGCTACACATGAAAGGACAGAAAAATAAATCCCGATATAACAACTTGTCTCGGACGATACACTTAGAAACACAACAGGACTACCTGATAAGCTCAACTCACATTTTACTAGGGTGGGGTGAGGTAATCAATGTTGGAGATCAGCTGATAAAGTCGGTTAGATTGAAGGAAGACCAGGAGTTGGTTAGTCGTTCATCGAAGGGATTGAGAGCTTTAATATATGCATTACAAAATCTGTGCGGGTAATAAAAAATGAAGATAAATCACAAGAAAACAAAAGGAATGTGATTATGTAGGTCAAGAAAGCGAGGCTTGCCATTTAAGTAGTGGAGCACAAACTGGATCAAGTAGAGCATTTTAATTACTCAGGAAGTACGCTAGAAGAAAATGGTCATAGTAGCAGAGACATAAGGAGGATAGTAGTGCTAGAGAAGGAAGCGTGTAGTAATAGAAGGGAGCTTATACGGGGACCTTGGGTAAGAACATAAAGAAGAGGCTGGTGAAGAACTTGATATGGGTTGGTAAGATTTTTATGGGGACAAAACGTGGACCCTGAGAAAGGAGGACGAGAAAAGGCTGAAGGCATTCGAGATATGTGTGTATTTGTGTGTGGAGGAGGATGGAAGAAGGTTGACGAAAAGGAAGATAAACGAGGAAGTGTTCGGTATCGTGGGAGAGGAAAGGTAACTTATGGATGAGATTAGGAAGAGGCAAGGTAGGTGGTTGGAGGATGTAATGAGGGGTGAAGGGTTGAGTACATGGGTTGGTACATGAGTATGCCACAGTGCGGTGAAACGCGCGTCGTGCCAGCGTAATAAAGTTTTGTGGAAATAACAAAGTTGGTTTTCTCACCATGGATATCCATAGTTTTCACGAGGTCAGGCCTGAGATCATCAGTTTTAAATTAATTTACTTAAGAATTGATCTAATTCAAAATAATTTTAAAAAAAATTTAAGAGATATTCTACAAAATAAATATGGAAATGTTGATTTAGGGGGGGGACAGATAACTAAGGTATTTTTTGTATTTAGAACGGTTAGGTCGATTGCTTAGGATGGATGTTATTAGGAAAATGAGGGAATGGTGGAGAGAAACCCGGCGTAGGCACTAGTCTACTTTCAAATCGTCATCAGTAGTCATCAATTCGAAGATTGGTTTTCTTCAGCTCTCCACTCCACTCTCTTATTAGCTAACAGCTTCATTCCTGGGCATTTCTTCACTTTGACGTCCTTTATTATTTTCCTGAGGTACTCCATTTTTTTTCAAGAAGAGAGAAATTGACAAGTAAATTCAAATTAAGGACTAATCCAAATTTCCAATGAAAGCAATAGGAATTTTGACTTCCGTGCCCAAATTTAAAGGCCTTATCTGACAGACGAATTGCATCTCTTAGGCGGGGTGCACACCAGAGTGATACGACATGCGATACGATAAGCGATACGACACGCAAAACTACATGATTTCGACACGTATCATTTTTTAGCATAGATTCTCAATAGCAACGATGAAAAAGGTACACACTAGTACGATAGCAACACAATGTCGATCTCTGTCGGTGTCGTATCGCACCGGCCGACACAGCGTGATGGTCGCCTCGGGCTACAGTTGCGTTCGACACATCGCCGAATAAACATGTCGGTCTCAGATGACGTCCAGTTAATGATTTCTTTTGTGAAAATAGTCGAAAATAAATCCATGTTAGTGGAATTACACTCTCAATTCATTCTCTAGGAGTGATGTGAGAAGCTTAACCTGGAGGAAGATAGCAGAGACACTACTGCTGTACTATGTCTTATATTAAAAACATTGTATGGGTGCACACAGTATTTTCTTTTTTTTTTCTCAGAGTCAAATAATTGTAAGCTACAACAACATCCTCCTCCGACGAGGTCATGATTATAACTGAGGGACGGAAAAACGCAATCCTTCTCTATTTTACCACTTGACGTATCGCGCGTCGAATCAGTTCAATGTGCACTACAATGTCGCGGATACAAATGTCGTGTTGCGCAACCTCAATCAAGTAGTAACAGTATCGCGTGTTGCATCCCTTTGGTGTGCACCGCGGCTTAAAGTGCTCTCCACACGCCACCATCGAGATTCTCGTTGATGATAACCTACGACACTACAGTGATTCGATCCCAGTCACTCAGAATGGGATGCCTGTAGGTACTCTTTCCATCCCCTTCAATGAAAAATTAAAGAGAAAGTTAAATGGCAGTTTTAAAGAGAAGGAAGTCAGAAGTTTCTCCCATCACTTGTCGGGAGCATTCTGTATTCAAGCTGCAGAATAAATAACAGTCACCTCATAGAAACACGGGGGGAACTAATTTTACTAATGCACTAATGTGGATATTTATCGCGCTTCTGTAATTGCGTCAGCGGATCGCGTATCCAATCATTCCGTTCACGTGTGCGAGAGACGGAGCGATCGAAGTCGTTCGCCGCTAGGGGGAGAATCATTCTTTCACGCGGGTAGCGAGTCTCATTGATGCGCTAAGGGTCGACCCCAGAGGCGCCACCGTCGCGCATCGTTTAGTGCCCTCGAGGGGATATGAATACGCCAGGGGGAAAATCATCGAGACTCATGTTTCCTCTCCCGTTATTTCATGAACTTGCGCGCGAAATGGAATTGCCAGTCACCTGCCTATATATACTCCCTTTCAACATCGCTTGATATGCGAAGTACCAACTATTAAAAAAAAACGTATTTTGCATTATTTATTTTTCATCTTGATTCATCATCGTTAGTTGTTCAATCCTAAGATTGGTTGCCCTCCGTCCTTCCCTATCTAATGCTTGTTCCCTTACTCCCTGGCAGTACTTTTTATTTAATTTCCTCTTTATTTGGTCTACCTATTTATCTCTATGCCTTCCTCTTGGAACTTTTCCCTCCATTTTATATTCCATGATATTCTTCATACACGCATTGTGCTTCAGGGTGTGCCCAATCCATCTAGCTTTTCTTTTCTGTGTTGTTTGTCCATTAGGTTCTTTCCTCTTTTACTGTTCTATAAACATCTTAACTTCTTGTTTCATCTGTCCATTTGATCGTCAACATCCTCTTCCAACATCAGGCTTCAAAGTGTACCTTGTACCTAATTGTTTTTTGAAAGATTTCCAGGTAACCTAGGAAGTTGAAATTTGACATAAATACTGGGCGTGACCTATAACCAGCCGGAGAAATAGTAAAAACACCCCGGAAAACAATTTAAAGAGTTGCTTTTACTCCAAATTACTTAAATTTTACCCCTATACGAAAAGCATTGAACTAGGCGCATGGGTTTCTTTTTTGATTATTAAATAACATACACTAGAGAATAAGGTTAAAACTTTTACTGTCGGATGGCTAAAAATAATTGAGATATTTATTATTTCATTCGATATTCCTGCATACTATGTAGGATCTAAGTCTTTCCCGGTGAATGCTTAGGATGAAGAGTTCTAGGGTTTCCAGCCGAGTTATGGTGTTGAACTGCACCCCTGAACCCGATGGCAGACTAATGGCCATCTTCCTTACGGCAGCTCCTTACGGCTTACGGCAGCCCTTACGGAAGCTCTCAGTACTTAAGTACTCAAGGTGTCTTACGGCTTACGTCCATGGTAGAACGGGCTTAAGTCATCGAAAGGTCGGTGCAGTTCAACACCATAACCCGACTGAAAACTCGAGAACTCTTCATACTTTCTATATACGCAGCACTTTTGTTTGAAATTGGTGCTTTTGGCTCGAAAATAATCCATTTTTTCGTTTTTTTAACAATATCAATTTTCTAATTTCCTAAGCAATCGCAGCATGGGCTTTTAATGGGTAGTTACTTATATTATGCCTTCGGCCTTCATGAAGTACCTAGTTTCTGTGATCAATATGAGAACTGCAGCGAGATTTTAGTATAAGTATACTTCAACTAATCCTCTCCATGAGTGGTAAATGAATGGTTTATGGTATCCTTTATGGTATTTGTAATTTGCACGTCATATCGTGGGAATTACTTTTACCTTATAAAACAGCTTTAATTTACTGTTTTTCCCATTAAATTTCAACGGGCACCCTCTTCTAGTCTATACTGATCTAAGATTTTAAGAAAGTTGCACCAATTGAGAATTTTAAAAAGTGAGCCATGTAGGACTCATGAGTAACAATTTTTCTCACGCTTCACCTGATTAGAAAATTAAGTGTGAAAAATTGTGTCTACTCCAGGAGGAACGAAAGTTTGTCCCGATTAAACGGATCAGAAAACGGTGACCTTACCTTTCATCAGATCTATCTAATTCATTGTTTTACGGTTTATTATCAGCGTAAACTGTCCACTCAACATGGTCGAAAGATTGATTGATATCTCGAAAATGAGATTTCCTACTACGCAGAAGGTTGACGTGAAATATGTTGCAGGAATAAATATAAAATGTTATGCCCGTTGAACATGGTTTTTGTACACTGAAATGCATACGTGTGCTTAAACTTGACGATGACACGACAAAAATGCGCGTAATTTGAATGTCCAGCGACTCGTTCCCAGACCGCTGTGACAAATAGCTTTAAACCTCCGGACGAATACCTAAAAAAAACAGTGACATAACGGTAGTCGTGTTATATGGTGCGCGAAACGGGAGCCGAAAAATCTAACCAGCTGCGTTGCCATCGCAACCGTCGTAAACAAAAGCATCAAAAGAAATTATTTTTTATTCTGACTGTACAGCAACACGACCAATGGTCGGCAGATTCGAAAAAAATAAAAGAAAATAAGTCATCGGCTCGCTGTATTGTGTATTTATTTATTTTTATAAGGTTCATCAACGTGGAGAGCCGTAGCTCAGGGGAAGGCTATCGGGTGACACCACTAAAAACTCGTAACTCAACGTGTTGCTGTAGAACCTCGCGATTCTTTCCTGCCACACTTCAGGTTATACGTAACCACTCACTCTCATCCCATCCAACTCTTCACTGGAGCCAATTTTAACGGATTAAAAAAAAATAACAGCGGAAAAATTATCTCCTTCGCGGTACGCCTACCCGCCGGTAGAGGTGTCAAAAGCGCCTCTCTCGGACGTCGGATGTAACTAATTACTACCGGCTCTGTCTCTCTTGCGCGCGCTTTGTCGAGTGTGTGCGCATTCTGAGTCTCATTTGTTTTTTTTATTTTTTCATTTCTATCTCTCTCCCGTATCCTCCTCATATCCACGTTGTTTCTTTTCCGCGATTAGTTCAGCCGCTAGGATGACGCGGTGGCCGGAACAGGGACATAACTTCTCATCGGTTTATGCCAACGGTAAAACCCTTCCTCTCTCTCTCTCTCTCTCTCTCTCTCTCTCTCTCTCTCTCTCCGCGTCAACCAAGTGTTTACGCAGCTCCTACGCCCGCGGCACGATAATTGGTTAATTAAGTCGATGCGATCATACGCGCGTGTACGGCGCGTATACATATACGGGTCGGGCATTAGCGGCCGAGTTGACGTTTGCGTCGAGGTGAGGAATGATATGACATTTCGCTCTCGTTATGGGAGTTGGGGTAAATAGTCTGACGACTAACTAGACGGGGACAGAGGCAAAGTTTCCAGCAAAGGTGGGCAAGGCACCATTCACAAATGGCCACCCACGGTTTAGGTGTATGAAGAGATTATATCAGAAGAGAGATACTATTCTGGTGCGAGGAAAATCTATGTTTTTTACGACCCGTTAAGTTGGCGATATATTTAGTTCTCGCTTGCCTAAAATACAACTTGCGTTGCGTTTTCTATTTTTTTAATAATCTGCTAACAAAACAAAAAAATCTAATCCTGCTAATTTGAGTCTTTGTAATAAATGAGAACATTTTCAGCTCGAGTTGGGCATTTTCATATGCGCTCTACGTACTATCTCGAGGAAAATAAAAAAAATTGAATTATATTCACAAACCCTTTTAAATATGAATTTGAATGGAGCTCAATACTTTTTGTCTATTGTAAAAATTATTATTTTACAACATTCATTGGACTTAAAAATAGTGATTTAATAATGGTATGCTGAATAAATACACAATATTAATAATACACCTAATGATGTTATATATCAGGCCTTACGGCGGAATTCGACATTTTATCTTGCAGCATTTATTTCATTGAAACTTAAATCGTCAACGCTATTCAAAATACAGTGCACTTCTACATCGAACAAAATATTTTTACTCAGTGCATACAGGAACTAATTAAAACTGCCACCAAAAGTGAAAATAACACTTATTGCTGTTCACACAAGTCTTTCTAAAATATGTTCACATTTAAATTTGCTACAGACGCAAGTAAATTCGATTTTCTCAAATTTTGTCCCCAAAAATAACAAAGAGTGAATTTGATTTAATATTATTCTGGTCAAATCTAGTGGTCCAGTCACTTTTTCGGCGCTATATTAGAAAGTGGAACATCAAATTTTGTTCTTTAACTTCATATCTCATTCTTTCTTTCGAAACGTTTTTGAAAATTAAAAACTGTTTTAGTCATCACCACCATTCATTCCCGATTCCATAAGGTCACTCAATAATGCAACGCATGTGAAACGTATTTGAGATGCGGTACCGGGGCTGTAGAGACTTATACCGCGACGGTAAGGGGTTTGCTCGTATCGTAGAGAAGGTTTCAACAATGAGAATTCATGCAGTTACGTGTATCATTAAACCTATTTCGTCAGTATGCCATTCTTAGCGTACATAAGGTTTTAGTTTAAATTCAAATGGGGACATATATCGCATGTTTTGTGGCACATTGTCACTAAGAATTTGCAGGTCTAGGTAGATAAAACAACCGTGGGGCGAATGACAGAAGGTCTTCCGTGGGGAACATTCAATGTTCCAGGGTCCATTTGTCTCCCATGTTTCCCTCTCAATGACGTTGCGTTCAAGTCTTAAGAGTGCTACAATAGTGTCCCATCCACGATTATAGAGGGTGTGAACATTTCCATGGCGCAAAACCTACTGCGATGGGATCCAATTAATTACGTATGGTGCAGTACGTTACGGTGAGCATTTATCCAACAATATCACATGGCGTATTCTTAGCATGTTCCTATTGTAAGTTATTTCGGCACTAGAAAAATATGGCAATAAAGAGCTTTTGATAGTTAAAACGTTTTCAAGGACCATATTCTGTGATCGCCAGTGGCATGAGTTGATCTGCGCTCTCGTCCGGCCTGTCGGACGAATCGTACTCCGACGAGCTGTCTCCCTTTTATAAGGTTTAACAGGAAATTGGTTTCTGAAAATTAACAGAGCTTTTTTACAAATTCTGGTAAACTTCTTTGACGGACACAACAAACCCTCAACATCTTTATTTATTCCTGGAAATGTTCTTTCCATGATTAATATTTGACTCTTGTCCTGAATTGTTTTCTTCACAGAAAAATTTTTATTGCAGTGAATGCATCCACTTTTAGCCAAGAGTCTCTTAAGGAGATATCCAGCAAAGTAAACAATGGAGCATTGTTCCAGAGTTAAAACATCTTGGTTCATTTCCACTGTCATAGTGCAAGTGCATATTGCATAAATGAAAAGTTACTGAAATTGCAATATCTTGATTATCATTATGGAACAGTTCCACCACATCAGCCCAGAATCGATTATATACATTCTTTGATTTGTCTTTGAACCACCATTCATTCCCGATTCCATAAGGTCACTCAATAATGCAACGCATGTGAAACGTATTTGAGATGCGGTGCCGGGGCTGTAGAGACTTATACCGCGACGGTAAGGGGTTTGCTCACTTAGAATTTTAACTCCGGGGAACGTTCTACCGATGAGAAAAGCATTAACACTAGCACCGCGGGTGGGTCATTTCTGATCCACCTCGCAACGTTTAATCACTCCTATTTGAAATTAAAGTGTAAATTTTACACTCAAAGCGCAAAAAAAATAATTTTTTTTGCTGATTTTCGTTTTTAATGGGTTAAAGCACGAAAAAAATCCAACTTGTCCCCAAATAGCGAGCTGAATCAGTTCTGATCCCTTATCGTAGAGAAGGTTTCAACAATGAGAATTCATGCAGTTACGTGTATCATTAAACCTATTCCGTCAGTATGCCATTCTTAGCGTACACAAGGTTTTAGGTTAAATTCAAATGGGGACAGATATCGCATTTTTTGTGACACATTGTCACTAAGAATTTGCAGGTCTAGGTAGATAAAACAACCGTAGGCTGAGTGACAGAAGGTCTTCCGTGGGGAACATTCAATGTTCCAGGGTCCATTTGTCTCCCATGTTTCCCTCTCAATGACGTTGCGTTCAAGTTTTAAGAGTGCTACAATAGTGTCCCATCCACGATTATAGAGGGTGTGAACATTTCCATGGCGCAAAAGCTACTGCGATGGGATCCAATTAATTACGCAGTGAAAATCAACAGAAATATGTAACAGCGAAAGCATGGGATCATAATTGCTAACTACAGTAGAATGAGAATGGTGATGAAATACCTCCGTAACATTACTGCACCAGAAATCACTAAATAACACAATCAATTTTACTACAAATTAGATTGAGGAACCTGAATGCGTATAATAACCAATTCGGGAGTTAAAGGGCTTTTTCAAACTCGAAAAATTTAGAAGAACAGAAATTATTGCATTACTTTTATCTGAGATTATCTACCGGTAATGGTAAGAATTGATGGAAGAAGAAATACCAGTGAAGTTAATGGTTTCCGCCGTATATTTATTGAATAGCTTCATGACTGAAATGAAAAACTTTGCAACTTCCACATAAATAACCTCAAATAACGACCTGGGTTTCGCCGCTGAGTGACTTCATCAGGTGTCAGATCAAGATCAGAATCACCCAACAACAAAACCTAGGTCGTTTGTGCAGTTAAATCGCGAGGAGTTTACTAAGTTTTTCATTTCAATAAAGAAATACCTATGGTAAAAGTGAGAGAGAAAAAAGCTGAAAAATATTTTCAATGGTATTTGCTACTGTGGTATCTTGTGCCTATAGTAATAAATATCAGTGGAAAGATAGAACGCTTTTCTCTCTGACTTTGAAAATGAATTTGAACCCTTCGAATCTAAGCTAAATATTTACCACCCCAAGCCTCTGTGCTCACACAATTCCATTCTTAAGCTCCACATACGTTTTATCTCTCTTCATCCCGTCCATGAAGCCTATTCTATTTC
The DNA here is from genome assembly GCA_963573305.1 of Pyrrhosoma nymphula. Classification (NCBI taxonomy): domain Eukaryota; kingdom Metazoa; phylum Arthropoda; class Insecta; order Odonata; family Coenagrionidae; genus Pyrrhosoma; species Pyrrhosoma nymphula. The sequence goes on along the minus strand of OY754337.1, from coordinate 43,776,760 downwards.
TTCCCCTTCCCCTTTACTCAAACTTCCACCACTCTATCACAGCTTTCAGCATTCCCTCGCCTCTCATTACCAATTTCAACACTACTTTGCCTCCTTCTAGTCATATCTCCCCTCTCCTTTCTCACCATGCCGAGAACTTCTTCGTTTGACTTTCAGTCGAAGTTATTCTAGGTGAAAAGGGACGCTAAGAGTGATGTTAACAAAAACAATTGAGACAAGTAGAAAAAAGTAAGTGTTAGAGCAAACGTGTGAAAGAACCTTTATCGTATGAACGTACAGTCATCGAAAAAAGTAACACAACACTTACTTGTGGCTGGCCCCCGCGCTTACTTTTTAAGAGTCCTTTTCGCATGACTGAACCTGAACTGGAGTGGAAAAGTTAAAATAAAGGGTCTTTGGCCCAAAATTCTGATACCCTGGAAGTATAATCTCCCATTTAAAGGCTCTTTAATATTTATCCGCGAGAAGGCAATGTGACTGAGCGTTTGGTTAATTTTGGAAAAAATACAGCTTTTGATGATAAATTAATCGAATAATATCATTCGTATTTTACTTCAACAAAGAAGCTTAGGCACTCCCGACAGGTGATTCAACCACTTAAATCATGCGTTGATGGTTTGGGTCCTTCCAAAAGCCATTGATTTCGGTAAGACGTGTTTCCAGCTTACGAAAAATCTTATGAAAATCCGTAATAAAGCACTCATACTTCATATAACTACATTGTTACTTACAATTCGCTCTAAATGAATTGGTAAATGTAATAATCGGGATAAACCTATCCATAAAGACATTTCGTGAAGCGCGGCAAACCAAAGTCATACTCTCATATCGTCATTATCATTAACTTCTAATGGTTCATTTCCTAGTCGTGATACGTCTTGACACGTCTTGGCACGTATGGCACGTCTTTCTCCATAACCTTTGCGTATGATGACAAGTACATCTTATGCTCTTTATTGTTCTGATGAATACAGCTCTAGGTTATCCTTTTAGTTTATTTCCGACCACCCTACCTAAAAACATATTTATAATACACTGATTGAGTACACCAAAATGCATAAACAATCAGTTTTAATCTTTTTTTTCCTGTTGGTTATCAAAATCAATTAATTTTATTTCACTACTTTTGAGAATTTTTCGTTACTTTTTCAATCTACCCAGCTTCTTTTCATAATTTTCCTCCACACCAATTTTCATTGCCTCAAGTTTCATTTTTTCCGCTTTCCTGGTGGCTTATGTCTAACGTCCATATAATAATACACTCCAAACGGATGTTTTGGTAAACATTTTCCTGGTATCCATGCTTACACGATTAGCAATTAGTAAGTTCTTTTTTCAAAAGCTTGTCTCACTGAGGCTATTCTCCTCTTAATCTCTCTCTCTCACATTTTATTTTCTTCACAATAAAAAAACTCATGGGTCATTCAACCTCAATTCAACAAACGTTTGTCGCTTAGGGTCTCAGATTTTGATCAAAATTGGTATATGGGTACAATATCAACTCAAACTGAATATCCTCAAACCGTTTTGTGAAAAAAAATATTTTGAGCGAATTATGCATATTTTAATTTTTTCGCATTTATAGCAAAAATTCGAGCCTTAAATCATATTATCACTTATATCTCCGCTTGTAATTTTCATACAGCAATGATTGATAGCTCTTATTATAGCTTTATCTTTATTGAATGCAAATAAATTAATAAAAATTATTTTCTTCTATACCCTATTGTTGTTAATTACTAATGTTTAAAAAATTGTTAATAAACCTTACTCAAATACTCCATCTCAGAATCGGCCGAACCTTTTTTTCCGTAATCTAAACATACCCAGCTAACTATTCCAAAAATAAAATTTAGTGGCAATTCATAAATGCGTTTTTATAAATATTTAAACATTTACAATTTTCTCTCGCGCCGCCCGTCAGCTCCCCCATTTGGAATACATGCAGCATACATGAACCTTGCCAGCTGTAACAATGAATGTTATTGCAGCTATGATCAATTAACTGGCTACCAAGCGAGCTTCACAATAATAAACTTAAGAGTTGATGTGTTTCAATAATGACTAAATTTACTAAAGAAGAAATATTGCGTAATACCTATGCACCGCGAAATCGATAATGAGAAGACATTACGTAATTACCTAATATGGCGACGTTATTACATTACAAGTGAGACCACGCGTCTGTGGCTTCAGGTTAAAACTAAGACGCAAGGTATCCTTAAAGAAGAAACTATTTTTTTCAATGAATACGTACCGCGAAAATATTAATAGATTGATAAAGTCAGGGTTTATTTTTATTGGTTAGGTAGCTTAAAAGAACTAATTAAAATGGTGCACAAAGTTTAGGAGTGATATACTCGCATGTTACACGGATTAGGTTACTGGTTGAACGCAATACGCACGAGTTTAACTGCAACACGCAACTACAATAACCAATTTAACTGCGACGAGTATTATATTGGCCGCTTTATATTCGCTATTGCGCTCTGCTTACTTTGCAGCACAACAACGCACATTTCCATCGCTAAGCGATAAGCGCTGTAGTGCGCTGAAGAAGTAAAGGACTTCGATAATCGCATCCGTGATTGTTTGTTTTGTGTTGCTAAATTCTACAGAGGAAAAAATATTCGTCTTGACCAGGACTCGAACCCGGATCCCTCGCGCCGAGTGCTTTAGCCAATGTAGGTAGTTAGAGCGAGATAGCTCCCAAGTCATATTGGAGACCATGTTCAAATTTTATTTTTAAATTTCTGCGTCTGCAAGAAGTATGAAGTAAATATTGTAGTATAAATGGTGCAAAAATTTAGATAAATACGACCAAATTTCCCATTAATTTAATAAATATACCCACATAAGTCTCTAAAAAGACTCATTTTTTCATGCAGTGTGGTTAAAAAGCCTTTAAAAGAGCAGGTTGTTTTTGAGATTCTGTAAAAATTAGTGTGGTGAGTAATACATTAATTTTTAAAAATAGTTGAGAAAAAATAATAACTACACACCGTTAGTTTTTTGACGAAATCAAGGCGTTAGAAGTTCCTGTATTATTCCTGTGTTAATGTTTCAATATTCTCCCTCTGGAGCACACAGCCGTTATCTATCCCATGTAAAAGAGCTTGTATTTTCAGGAAAATTGCTCGAAAAGTAGTTCGGCAAGGATTAAATATTTTGATATAACTGGAAATATGGGAGTTGTTTCTTTAAAATTACGTGAAATTCATCAAATTTTAGGTGAACTGATGTATCGCTTAAACTACCTTAAGCTACCGAGGCGTCCTTCTACCCTGTAGATTTTAGAGGGCTTAAAAGAGCCAAGTTATTCCTTAGGCGAATGATTTTCCCTCTGTTAAATTACGCACTTGTTTGCACTTGCAGGTGACTCCGTACAGGTAATATCGTAGCTAGACCCGATATCCTCAAAATTCGTCATAAGAGCGATCACCACCTCGAATTCCATCGTCGGCTTTAACCTCGCGGATGGCGGCGCTAAGCGCACGCTTTGGACTGTTTCTGTGACATCATATGTTTTGCATTCCTAAATAACTTGATACTTTAAAGCCATCAAAAATACATAAGGAAGAATGCCTTGGTTGCTTAACTGGCTAAATCACTCGATGCGATATCAATAGATCCGAGTTTGAGTTCCGAACAAGGCGAATGATTTTTCTTCTGTGGGAGTTTGTACCAACGTGCAAATGCGGGTGACTCCGTAAAGGTATTACCGCGGCTCCTCCTGGTATCCTCAAAATTGGTTTGTGATTATTTTTAAAAAATGAGTCAAATTTGGATAGTGTATAGTTTTTAAATACTGGAAAGTAAAAAGTTTTCCAATTTACGTGTGTAAATTGAATTAGTTTAGAAATTATTAGTAAAAATTCCGGCCTGAAACATTACTTTCAGGATACTACAGAGCGCTGCCAAGCGGCAGATTAGCGAACTCATTGTCATTCTTGTGCGCTGATGTGTTACTATCTGCACTAACATCAACGCCTTGAATGGAAATTTCCCATTAGCTCCAAGTTAAACCACAGGAAAATAATATAATAATGTATGTTCACTCTCAGGCATATGGGTGTTAGAATTCCTATTTTTCATTCACATTACGGTCAATAAAATAACAGAGCTATAAAACTATTTATATTGTTTTACATTTCCACTGAGAAATGCTTGATATGACCAGTTTCGATGTTTTACATCATTATCAAGTTAGCTGTTTAAGTTCCATCAATGTACATGTAAATTTTAAGTGAGGGTTTGTAATTTTTGCCTGATTATGATGCAAACATCATCATCAACCCAACTGTTGAGGTCGAAGCTAGTCGGATTTAAAAATTTGTCCTTGGAAAACAGCACACAGTTGTTATCACTTCATGTATACGTTCCTGCATATCAGTCCTGAGACAGCATTATAACAACCGCAGTGGTATGCTTAGTAAAAGAGCTAATAACAATAATATGATAGTACTTTCACAGATAATGCATTGCAGTTTCATTAGCAATTACAATTGCAGGGTCACCCCCTCTCACGAATCCTAGAGGTGACTTGTGGGGTACCCCGAAGAAATGTGGCGGTGAAAAACTTTTTTGTGATATATTTATTGAATTCTCAAAGCTGAATGAATCTTGTGAGGCAAGTGTGCATCAAATTCCCTGAAAGAACTTAAAAATTTGGTCACAAGTATTACCCTAGCGGTTAACGAGTGATTCCAGTACTAGAGCACTGCTAATGTCTCACCCGAGATGCAAATTGAAAGGGTAACTGTATTCATTACGCGAAACAAGAACTGGGGCGATGGGAGTGAGTGAATTATTGCTAAGCATCATGGGGCTTTATTTATGGGGTCCATTAAGGATATAGGCAAGGCAGAATACAGAGAGTTGGGAGAGTAGAGGATAGCAGGACCACCGCAGCTATGGCGAGAGCGATAGATAAAGAGAGAGAAGGAATCTAATGGCGCGGGCTTACACACGACGGGGTAAAACCTTAGAATTTAGTCCTTTGCAACCCAAATGGGGTGGGAAGCCCCGTCCGCATGGGGAACCGCAGGTCGTGTGTCCATTCACACTACTATGTATGTACCATAGCGCCGAGGCTACGCTGCAGTGGACCGGGAACACAAAACTCCCTAATCCGGGACTCTCCTCCATTCGGCCGGTCCTCTCCCAAGCGACGATTTAGTGTGACCCGGCCGCAAATCAGGTTTTTTTTCTCCATCCCTTGCCCTCCCCGCAGCGTTAAAAGGGTCACATGTGGTGAGCTCACACAATGCGGACATAATCGACCACGGGTCTAGTTTATTCCACTGTTTCGGCCGCACTATTTTGATTTCATCCGCAGCAAAAATCTCCGGTATGTTTTAGAAAAATATTTTGTGCAAGACTTTTCATTTCCTTCATCTCTGTAAAGCAAAACAATTACAAGAAGAAGAAGATGTGCATTGTTTTCTACGATTAAAAACGACAAAATATAGGATAAATGAAGATTTTTTATCACTCATAACCAGGGATGAAAATAATATGGAAGGTGAAATGCTATTAAGTGAGACAAAGGGGGTTGCGTAGTAGTAATAGTGTAGTAGCAAAAAAGCTCATTACTCAATTAAAAAATAATGCAAAAATGCCTTTAACTCTTCGCTTAGTAAGTAAAAAATAAATTAATTAATTAATAAATAAATAAATAAATAAATAAATATATATATATATATATACTCTTTTACAGTGTCATAAAAAGAGAATTAATACAAATTATCCTCAAACAAACACCTTCATCGCATTTTGAATTACATGGACGATTTCCTCATTCGGGATATCTTGATTTCCCTGAAATAGTCGATTTATAATCTGAGCATTCATTAAGATATTACCATAAATGATGGCGTTCAGTTATTGCACCACCTTTTTCTCACTAGGATTCGGTGGTTCAAATTTCAATTTATATTCGGTTAATATAAGGAAAACCGATAATATTTGGGAACAAGCCATTGAAGGGTGATTGAAAGTGATGTAGTAATTAGAAAATGTATTCTTACAAGTATAGCCTCATTTAGTACTGTAAAATTATAGAATTAGCTCCTTTAGAAACAATCTAACATTCGGCCATGTATAAACAAATAAATTCGATTTAAAATGCAATTAGTATTTCTACACAAAAATAAGCGGAAGCAGTATAAACTCTTTTTATAGCTGACCCAAGTTGAAGTTATACCATTGAAAACTTCTATGAATGATTCAGTTCCTAAGCCTGATTTTGATAACGCTCTTTTTTATCTTACATCTGCATCATTACTAATTCTGGAATAATAATCAAAAAGATTCTTTCGTGAGGCAGACAACATGTTTATGCGTGATATTTCCAGATTTGTATATGGGTCCAGATTTTAACATGCCTTCAGTTTGTCTTAATATTCTCCACCGCTCATACTTTAAACGTCACGGATAAAGATTATTATTTGTGCTTACTGTAAGCCATGAGACTAGACGGTCTGGAAAACGGGGAAAAATGTTTTCCAGCAGAGATTATGCTTAACTTTAGGTTTAAATGCAGCTTTTGAATATATATTCAATATATATATATATATTCAAAAGCTGCATTTAAACCTAGAGTTAAGCATAATCTCTGCTGGAAAACATTTTTCACAATTTTGGAATACATGCATGGTAGAACAGAAAGAGTAAGTTTTATTTTGGAAATAAATATAACAGTAGCTATTAATATAATTTAGCCTATAACCAAGAAAATGTATGAAGGATGAAAAACATATATTTTTAACGTACCTCTTTTAAGAAGACTTACAGTTTCCGATTTGATCAGTTTTTGATCGAAAAAGGTTTCTCATAAACTTGTAGATGAAGTGCATTCTCAGGTACGATAAATAAACTTTGCATAATTGGACAAAGGAAATTTCAGCATGGCTTTGACGCTCCGGACTTGCGGATTATGTTAACACATATAAAATTATATAAGATCAACAAAAATCTTGTCATCATCTGCATTATTATGATAAGCGATATGGGGTTCATATTTATATAACTGTAGCATGCATTCGATGTCATACAGTAGCTCTATTACGAGTGACGGCGAGCATATGTTTAGGTACATGTTAACCGTTTATAGGACTGAAACGAATGCATATTATTTTTTTATATGATTTGTTAGCTTCTAAGGGTCCCTTCGACTCTAAATTATAAATTTACTACCCCAAGAGAGGGAAAATTGTTACAAATAATATTTTCGAACGCGCTGGGAAAGTGGTGTATATTGGTATTAGGAGCTATAGGCGCAGCAATGGCAAATATAAAGAGGTACAAATGCGTACCATAAACCTTTAACGGGTTCAGATATCACTTGAAAGAAGGCTTGAAGATTACAAAGACCACACGAATATGATTTCAGTAATTCTTTGATGAAAATATGTCGAAAAAAACAATCATAAATTACGTTCTTAGATATGATATACGAATATTGTACAATTCGGCAGCAGGATTTTCAGGATAGCTTTGCACTCCGCAGTTACTGCTGATGCATGGACATATCAAATTATTTATGATTAATGGAGGTTTTGTGTTAATGAATGGAGCTTTATTATTGTGGACAGAAATATGGCATTTGATAGATTTATTCACAAAATCAAATATCAATACATTATAACTAGCTCCCCATTAAAAATGACATTTTTTCATATCGAAGTGTCATTTGAAACGCAAATATCAAGTTACTGCATAACCTTGCTAAAGGATAAATACATATAAGTCGTTATTGGTCCTCTTTTTAATTAATTTACTACGTAGAGAGCCATATTATTGTAAACTGAGATAATGTTCACTTCACTTGCTGGAATGGTACCAGGTAGTTAGTTATTATGTAAGAGGGCGATAATCAATTATCGTGTTAGTAGCTGTGACGTCCCAGTCAGTTATTACTCTGGCGATCCGTTTCAGTACTCAAATGCGAGATGAGATTAGGGATATACCTCCATTATTACAGCATACTACGACCAGATGGTCGTTTAAAGTGGCATTAATTGACGAGCAATTATTCTCGGGCGTTTTGCATGCTGATTTATCCCCTGCATCAGTCAAGGACATAACAATTTTATTCCAAGTACGATCAACATGGTGGTAGTATAAATGAGAGCAATTGATTATCTTGCAGCACAAAAGGCAAATCCAATATTTTATGACTATACGATATGGAATTCTGAATTCCATCAGCTATCTAAGCACTTACCACCTTTTTTCAAGCGATCATAAAACTCCGTTCCGAGTAGAGATAAAAATATATAGTGAAAAATAAAATAAAAACAAGAAAATGATTCATTTTTGTTACTAAAACTTCAGGCAAAATACATTAGTATTTCAGTCATGTGAATTTAATCAACTTCGTCAATATGATAGAAATTTGAAGCATTTTGAAAATTCGAATAAAAGCACTGAGGGTCCATAGACGCATGTAGAGTCATTATAGAGAATTCATCAAATTTGGAGAAAACTAAGGGATTTTCAGGTCTATTTTATTCGAGATACATAAAAATAATAGCAATAATATACATGGAAAGTGAATACGAGGATAATTTTATAATTAAATTAATAATGGACTTCCATTTTTGAACATGTTTTGTATAGAAAATGCATACTTCAAGCCGGAACAGGGGAGTTTAATGAAAAGAATGTTTTCTAGTAATGCTAGGAAGAAGGTCAAAATGTAACCCAATATACCATACAACCATAGAACTAACAAACTATTCAATATAACCTCAATTGATGGAGAAAAATCCGGATTACTGGTAGCACTGGGAAATCGAATAAAAAATAGGACCGAGGTATGTCATTTCATATCATTCTACTTATTCTTGGCGTAACATGGGTGATTTCAGGGCAGCCCTTAAGGACTGGCAGATCACTATTATCCTCTGGCAGACACATGAGATTCTTAATGGGTTGGAAGATCACTATCATCAAATATTGCTCGAGATTTTCAATATAACGCAAGTTTTTTGGCAGTCGATGCCCAGCATCCCAAACACCCAATGGCCATCTGTGGCCAATGCTGTCGGAAATTGAATAACATCAATCGTAATTATACCGCATATAAGGTCTGGTAAACTCTTAATCACATGGCCGTAAGCGAGTATTAAAAATACAATAAAAAATTATTTTGCCGGAGGAGGATTTAATTTTAAGCAGCATTTAAATATTCCTGTTTACCTAGAAATGTTTTTTGGAGATTACTTAAAGTTAAGACTTAAGAAATATGATTTAAGATTTTCCCGGTGAATGTGATGTACACAATTTTTTCGGGTTTGACACCAGGTTATAGGCTTCATTTCTGCCAACGTTTCAACGAACGACTTGGACACCATCATCAGGGCTACTGAAAGGCTGTCAGTAGCCCTGATGATGGTGTCCAAGTCGTTCGTTGAAACGTTGGCAGAAATGAAGCCTATAACCTGGTGTGAAACCCAAGAAAAATTTATAATTGACTTTAAGAGTATTTACATTATACTGCTTAATACATTCTCAAGCTTCATTAGCTTCAGGGATGCACATGCAGATTTATTGTTAATTAAAAAATAAATTACTTATTATAAAATATAAAAATAGAAACACCCTGCATATTAGTATGTACATATGTCTTTGAACCAAACGCGGTGGAAGTCGATATTAGAATGTAGAAAATTAATTAATTTCTATTGAACTTCTGAAGGATAGTTCCTCCATATGTGCTCTCTTGTTCATATCTGGATCTAATGTTGATTTGTTAATTTGCTTCTCATAATAAGCCATTCAAAGAGTTGTACAGTAGTTATTTCTTAGTTAGTTTCCGCAGGCAATATTCATCACCACTCATGCCCGAACGTTATCATGCGGTATATTGTTTCCTCATGAATGTTCGTCTTCAGACAAGGGGTTTTTCTCAGACGTGTACACTTTCCGCGGGAAAAACGTTTTGGTATCTCATTAAATTGGACAACTTACCGCGCTATACCTCAACAGGTCATACACAGAATGCAATTAAATCATATGTATTTGAATTTTGGTGATGATTTACGGATTTTCAATGTCTAAATGTCACCTAAATAAGGACTATTTATCAACTCCATTATTTCGCCAAAATCTCTTATGTACACGCACCTTCTTCTCTTGCTGATGCGGACTAGGAACCACAAAACTGTATATTGTGTAAAGCACAATCCATATTAAAGTCGATCCTCTCCCTGAAAAAACAATTCTATAAAAGAACTAGCAATGTGAAAACAGTACATGCAGAAAAGTATATGCCTATGGTTCTTTTGTAGGAATGTCTTTGATCCGGTAGATGTCAGAGTGGTAGTAACAGATAGTAATATAAAAATGTTGAAATTTTTAACGGAAGGAGCTTTTATCCCTCGAATGTTGAGCGCTTTTCCCCTCTCGTAAAACACAGTCACCTCCAGATATCCGAATGCACTGGACCATTAGTGCGAGAAGGGTACTTTATGGGAAAGGGAGATGAGAGGAGGAAATTTTCCGTGGCTGACTGCAATACGCTGGATATTTACCGCACCATTCCACCGAAGCAATTTTCTGCATTGTGTTCGTCTCCAAAACCCATGCCATTTCCACGGCGATAAGGTATAATCAAATTTTGCATATTCAGAATGGTAAATATAATTAAAGCTATTGCAATCATCGTCGTCCTCGAAATACCGGGCAAGCAACATCCAGGGGGCGTGGCACAGACAACTGATCAATTACATACTTTGAAATCGATTATCCTTAAAAACTATAGTGGAATAGTAACGAGTGTTTCTTTTGCATGACATCTACATCTACGAAGTACATCCATGAAAGCCACCAACAGGAAGTGTAACACGGGGTGATTCCACACCAAGCATGCAATAATCCACCAGTTCAAGGCCACGGTCCCACGGCCGCTAGGCGCAGACCAAAAACAGTCTGTAGAACAATGTACTACCAAACCGGAAACTAGGAGAGTGCTAAGTGGGCGGAAATGTTAACAAGAATTATGTGAGTCAAGATACTACTACTGTTTAAGAATACTACTACTATTAATTAATCGATAGGTGGAGATATTATTTCATGCAAAAAATAAAATCATGCTGGAAATTTCCAGCGGAGTGAGATGTTAGTTAAAATGACATGCTATTAGTACAAAACGTAGTACAAAGTCTACCTAGCGAGAGTTGTAGTTTCATAGAAATTATCTATCGCAACTATTTAGGTCCCCTATCCCTTACTTACCTTGGAAAGAATGGCATTTTTAATCTATCGGTTTTGCAATCTCTTCCGATTTTCTTACAATTGGCATTGTTTCTACTGTAATACGTTGGCTCTAACAAAATATGCACATATTTTGAAAGTCCGCCGAACCAAAGGTCTGTCTCAAAATTACCCAATGGGTTTATCTTATACTTTTCCCTTCGATCAGTTAGAGATACCTACCATATATTCATCATTGATTCGGTCACACAATAGATTAAGGAACATGAATAGAAAAATCAAGGGTAAAGATGGAAGTGTGAATAAATTTTGGAGAGAAACTCATGAATTCCAGTTTTCTGATGAATGACAGTTGCTTATTAATCAATCGTACCAGGCATTCTTATCAATTGAGAGTGAGATATACACCCATTGAGTACATCGTGGTTTATGGGAAAAGATAATTCATAAGAAGACGAATGTGAAGAGATTTTTCAGAAAAGGATGAACGGGAATATATGTGAAGATAGGAGGGTATAAATCGCAATTGTAACAGTTTACTTATGTTGGAAAAAGAATTTTGTGGTACTGGTTTTAAACTATCACGACAGCAATCGCAACAAACATTCATCTCGACGCACAGTGGTGCTGTGCGGTGGCGAGCATGTAAACTGCAATCCATATTCTATTTTTACTAACGGCAGCTTTAAGTTGTTATTTAATATCAATCGGATTCCAAGCGTTTTTTTCACATGCAAGTTTTAAAATTATCCATGCAGTAAGAGTATTTTGTCTTCAGTATATTGAAAAAGTGACACCATTTAGCCGCAATCTGCCATTGACGCGAGTTTGGAAGGGCGGAATAACGAACGTTTCCTGGCGTGACGGAAACGCAAGTAGCGTTTGCTAAACTTGGTGATTGTGATGTAGTGGAACCTAAATACGATGGCCGGACGTTGACGGCGCCGTCGACGGACGGTGGGCAAACCTTGTGAAAGTCTTAACTTTTCCGTCACGCTACGTCAACGGCAGACAATCAGAAGAGACCTTTTTCCATGGTTTTATTTAAATTGAGTTAATGTCTGTTTGGGTGGAATCCGTTAATCGGCTTTTCACCCACTTACACTCGTCATTTTTAATTAAAATATATTGGCACACAGGTGTATTTTCGATGACAATACCTAAAATATGTGAAGCAAATAAAAAATATAGAAAAAACTGTTTAAGCCACCTGGTTTTATTAAATATACAAACATAAGTGGGACAAAAGTGTTGCGGCCATCTCAACGTTCAGGATCAAATGTGACTAAAAATGAATCCGTGGGGCGTCCATAAAAGGAGTCGTAAGCATTTTTTTTAAATTATAGCATTTTTAATATGTTTGTATCATTTTGAAATATTAGAATTTTTTATACCAAGGCTGAATATATTGAATGATTACTTTTGAAAGGGAACATATAAAATGTGTATTGCGCCCCACGGTTTTATTTTCAGCCACATTTGATCCTGAATGTTGAGATGGCAGCGAAATTTTTGTTTAACTTATTTTTGTATATTTAATAAAACCATGTCACTTAAAAATATTATGTATTTTTTTATTTTTTGAATATTTATTTTATACCTGGTATCCGCCTGCTCTTGGCAGCTTTTTATTTTTAAATTCTTTAAACTGCTCTGGTAAAATTCGCTTCTAAGTATATCTGGGCCCCAGTTGACCTGTCCACCTCGTTCTCGACTTTCATTAGATTTCATCCAGCGGCCTCGACCCTTGGTAGAGTTATTGTATTGCTTCCATTAATATACAGTGGCTTTCCCCTCTATCAGTTTATTCCCTTTCATATCCCTGATGGTGTTGGTTTTCGTACTTATCTCTCCGAAGTGTCTTCTCTAACTTGTACACAGTTTCGGGAAGGGGATTATTATTATAGATCTTTAATTGCCTATTTCTCGTCAACAATGCTGCCGCTGTTTTGAATTGCGCTACCTAGTATCTGCAACGATTGGAAAGCAAGTGCGCCGTTGTGTTTTCGAAGTGAACAGCGCACAAAATCGAATGGAAACCCCCTGTGGTAAGAATATAAGAGTTGCAATCGCACAGAGACAAGAAAAAAATACACGAAGAGTCTAAATTGTTTAAAACAATATTATCAGACCAATTTGCCTGCTATGGTGGGTTTACTTTGCATATTGAATTGGTGTTTATTCTTCTCCTGTGTGTTTATACGTATGAATACCTATTGCACCACTATCTTTCAATGATGAAACACATTAGTCAACGTTCGTATCCGCGTATTCTGCCACCACCAATTTTTAAAGTCCAGCTTTAATGCGATATTTTACGAGAATTCCACCTTTCTCATCTAATAGGGGTGAATAGGAACGAAAAAATAGCAAAACTTAAAAAACATAGTGTGCCTAAAAAAACGGGCTACCATGTTTGGTGAGGCCATCAGATAGTACCGCGCCTATTTGTTTCTTTGAATCAATTAGCAACGCAAATACCGGCACTTGCCTCACATGCAAAAGGAAAATAATCTTACAAAACCTTAAGGTAACGGCTTCAAGAAAAGTGAATAAAATTCATTTCTATGAATTCCCAAATTCTAACCCCAAGAAAACACAATGCTAAAAATATACCTACCATGATTCAATAAGGGAACAGAATTCCTGAAACAAGGCTAATTATTGACCGTAGCCAAAACTAGAAGTTAAAAACAAACTCGTAAGTATTAAATATTTCTATGTGCATAATGTATGTACAACTTTGATTTATTTATAGTGATACGGTTCGTCGTTTACTACCTACTCGGCCCTTGTCACTTGTCTAGATGGTATTAATGAAGTAAATTGTATGAAGTGTATCGACCGTTTTAAGACATTATAAATAAGTGAAAGTTTCTCGGGTTTATAAATTTTCACATTATTCGTATTATCTGAGTAAAAGGCATGGGCGAATTACAGATTTTTAACTGGGGTGGCAAGGCGTACAGGGAGTGGGGGGAGGAGGGGGATGGAATACCCCCCAGGTGGAAGGGAGATCTCGGGGTACTCCTAAATTAGGCATGATTATTGAAAAATCAAGAAAGTTCAAGAAAGTGCTGTGCATGTAGAATTGTATTTTCGAATTGTTTGTAAATTATTGAGATTTTTACTTCAAAATTCTGGGGTGGCAAAATACTGGGTTGGACAATTCTAGGGTAGCAACTGCCACCCCTTGCCACCTCAAAATTACGCCAATGGTAAAAGGAGAGTATTCCTACATGGTACCAAGTCTTATGGATCGGTGTGCAGATATTATTATTTGTTGTTAAGGGGATTAGCAAAACATATGCATTTCTTCACGCTTATATTCCCTCGACTATCGTTTCCCAGATATATTAGGTACCTAAATCACCACTTACCGATCCTGAGGTTCACCATAAGTCCCGGGTTATTACTTATTCATATTTTAACATGCCCCCCTTCCAAACAACCGATGAGTTCTTCGCCCGCTTGTCCATCAATCCAACCACCACATTTCCTGTCGTTGTTTCGATTAATTGGGACAGACCGCAGCGTTGACGAATCAAAATTTTGGAAATCACTGGAGGAAGTGAGCAAGAGCGATGTATTAGCAAAATTACAGCGGGAGAAAGGAAACATTTAGTGTTTGGGCATGCATGACAATGCATCGTACATGCGCGGTGAACGCTTACTCAACAAGGCAAAATATTTTCACGTCAAAAATATTACAAGAGAAAATGAAATGATTCTTCTGTTCGTTTTTTTCCAGTTCGAAGGAAAAATTTTATTATAAAATTGTGTAGCTACACACCACTACCGAATGTCAGACGTCCAATTTTGTGACGAAATTGGATTAATAAATGCAAATTTTCG
The DNA here is from genome assembly GCA_963573305.1 of Pyrrhosoma nymphula. NCBI lineage: Eukaryota > Metazoa > Arthropoda > Insecta > Odonata > Coenagrionidae > Pyrrhosoma > Pyrrhosoma nymphula. The sequence goes on along the minus strand of OY754337.1, from coordinate 43,761,685 downwards.
CTGAAAAGTATCGAAATCTCACTCAAATTTTTTAGTGGCGCCACTGAATGCACGTTTTTTGAAAGGTCCTTTTGACTTGCGGGTAGAAGGGGTACCTTGGGGTACAGCGACCTTGGTTTGTTATCATTAGACATCGCTCCAACTGTTCCATAAATCCTTTATAATTTTTTCATGAAATCTTCTGCATTCTGAAAATTAAATTTTGAACAATGTTTTCACGGATCCTATTGGGTTCGAAACAAATTTTATGAAGATTCGAAATCAGGTTGCAATTGACACTCTTTTAAAGATACTCTCTAAAGAACCAACATGTTTATTTTTTCAACAAATAGCCATGAACAGCAAGCTCACCTTACGCCTAAAAGTGTATCTAGGTTAACAGATTAAAGTTTAGACATTAAACTTCCAAACATAAGCTCATAGCGGTGATCTGCTAGCAACTCCAAAATGTCGTGTTAATAGTCTAATGAAACCACTGGATCTAAATAAGTAATCATGACATTGTTGCGCGGGCCGAGAAACGAATCTAAGTAACTAAAAGGGGAGTTACTCAGCGTTAATTAACACTCTACCTCACATACATGTTTGCTAAACACGACGCTAGTTATACGGTACAATATAGTCTAATTACAAAACATATTTGTTCAGAAGCATCTCCGTTTAGAAGACATATCACTATGCAGCACGTAATTATCTCGTAACATTCAGTACGTTTACCAAGTAATGTCGGTCTGAGGTCAGAGCGATCTGCAAATAGAAAGCGAACTAGCTCGGGTCCGTGTGCTAATCAACTTGTATTTTTAACGTAGATTTTCACAATTGGATAACCAAGTTGGAGTAAGTTGCAATTATTTTTGGCTAGGATATTTTATTAGTCTTACTTATCAGTCGTCGGGATGCGTCTTTTAGAGCGGACATTGTCCCAGAAAAATCATATCATGAGATTAAAGTTACATCATGTTACGAGGTGTTCGTAGTGTAGTTCTCTATATTTTATTTCAGGACACATCACCAGGCAAGCTTTATTACATTTTAGAAAATGCCGCCAGTGTATATTCCCGCCAACATTTTTTATGGTACAGCTAGTTTTGACGCATCATGAACAAATACTTATTGCCATGGTCGGTTGTTTACATACCCATGTGTGAAGGGGAGGGGGAAAGAAAGAGTGGGTGGTTTAGATTGTTGTTGTTGGGGATGGTGGAGGAGGAGTGGGGGTGGAAAAGGGTATTTTCCGAGGAAATTGCCTCCCCTACCAACACCATCCTAAACCACCCACCCTTTTTTCCCCCTTCACACATTGGTAAGTATACAACCGATATTGGAAATAATAGTTTGTTCCTGATGGTGATGCTGATTCGTCAAAACTAGCTGTATAAAAATAAATTTTGGCGGGAATATACATTGGCGGCATCGTCTAAAATGTAATAATGCTTGCCTGGTGATCTCGCCTAAGATAAAATATAGAGAACTACACAACGAATACGTCAAAACTAGTTTTACCATAATAAATAGAGGTGGAAATATACCCTGTGTTTTTACTTCAGTGTCTACAAATTGATGGATGAACGTCTCTTTTTGGGTGAGATTGAGACTAGGTAGTCCCACGTTAACGCCGTCCAGCAATGCATTCCGATGATCTATCACTGGCAAGAAATATTTATCTTGTTATAATTAGTCTAACCATCCTACACCAACATGTCTTTTTTCTTTATCTAGAAATTTTTTATCTTTCACTAGAAATCCAATAACTCTATAACCTTACCACTGAAAAATATGCTAACAAATAAATAAATAATATTAACAAAATATGTTGGTAAATAGCATGATTTGATTTATCAAAGCCATGAATTTCCTGTTCACAAACTTGACATGCGACATCCTTCCACCTAGCACTTGACTTCTCTGCAATCAAATTGAGACAAATAATAACGATTTATTCTCGGCAAGATAAACGGCAGAAAGAAGAGAGCAACTGAACTCCTTATGTCAATCCGTTTAATATACACGTCTACTCGTAATAATTTGAGATCTCAGATTGGATTCGACAGCAGGCCGACTCAGGTCACGTCCAAATCTGGATACTGGCTAGATTGCTTGGTTTATGAATCCGTAATCAGTGGCTGATTCTGGAAATTCCGTGATAATTATCGCACGCGAAAACAGCACACTGTCGTATGATTTATTAAAAGCAGGTGTCGCGTGATACACAACTTCTCGATTTACTCCAATCAATAATTATCGCATTCGGAGATGATGTGACAACCCATAAATGCTGAATCTATTAAACAATGCGAAGAAACTAGTGTTTTCGCATGCAATAATTATCACGGCGTTTCGAGAAACCAGCGCCTTTGATAACTAGAAAGATCTGATGGCACTTGGCAAGCGAACGTATAGTGAAATTTGTTACAAGATGGAGTGCCATTATAAAAGGGGAATTTATAAAACCGAGGAGAACATTAAAAGCTTTTGTGCATCTGATAAAAACAATAAATCTTCAAGTTTGGAATGCTCCATCAAAACTTAATATCATTATTTAACTCAAGAATGTTGGAGAAATTATGTATTTGATTACTTAGCTGAAATTGTGATATTGTGATCCATTCCGATTCATGCTAGGTGCGGCTCACGTTAGGTAAAAATAATACTAATTTAATTGGCGTGTAAAAGAACCCATTTACAAATACATCGGTTAGAAAAGGTTAGATAGAAGCTATGGAAACATATAAGATACAGGATCGGAGAGTTTAACTATAAGAATATTGTGCAAAAATTATAAATATCCAACTATTCCGAATATTTTTACTAGATTATGCATTTTCTATTAGATTGAGAGAATTGGAAATACTGGCATATGCTGGAGCCGGTTGATATTGTAGATGACTGGAGACCCACATTTGCGAGTTCGACGGTCTTGGAAAAGACGGTACCATATCACCGAAGTACTTGCAGCCGCAAAGAATGTCTAAATCTACGTCAACGAAAATCCTCAGCTGTCACCAATTTTCTTTTACTTCTACAATAATGATGGATGAAGATTGCCGGATAGCGAATGAAACAAAGATAATATGATTTAAAAAATTTTCAAACTCCAATCTCAATGAACTAACGAAATTCGTACATCGCCCGGTAGTATTACTTTATCATGTTATTCGCCAGCGTCATGCAATAACTACGAATTTGGGAAAAAATCCAGGATCACGCTATTATGGAGGTTTATCTGTCCCTTCCGTTGGATGTTTGAATTTTACACCGTCGTTCAAAATTCGTTCGTCATGCTATATATTTTCAGTTGCCGGTATTTTATTTTCATGCTTTCTACGATGCACGTGATGCATTAGCAAGACTTCTCACTTCTGATGCTTTCATGATCAGAAGTGAGACTTTACTAGGAAAGTTCTTTCGAATCAATTTACAACGTTAAATATAAAGACCGTTAAACGGAAAAGAGTTTGGATGAAAATTTGCGTACAAAAATTTGTACCTATTCAAATTTCACCGTAAGACACCGGATTTTAACTTACTGTCTAGCAAGTAGAGAAAACGTAGGAAATTTAAAAGATGACAGCAATACGGGAATATTAAGATAGGTTTTCTCTAAAATCCGTTTTAGATTGGTTTTAAGAGGCTGAGGATTCTTAAAAAGTGTCTGATAAATAGCCTTATGACTGTCAAAGAAAAAATAATCAGAAATAGAAGAAAAATGAAAGCATACTTATGCAACAAAGACGCAAACATTGAAAGAAGAAGGATAGGGAGCATAAGAAGACTCAGAAACGATCCTGCACCAACGTATTTTGTGAGTTTAGTTCCAGTGACAAAGTTGAGCCAAAGAAGGAAGTGTTTTCCTGGTTTTGGTGGATAAAAGCATCAAACTTCAAAAGGCATACACTACCTTTCTTGAATACATATTTGCGTTCCCCTTTTTGCTCTAGCCAAAAAGGAATACATCGTTCAATAGCCTTCTCTTCGTTATCTTTCAAAGGGGAAAACTGCCAGTTGTTATTAATTATTAATAAGTGCCGTGAATATTCATTGATGCTTCGCTCAAAGGGACATTTTATTGGCATCGCTTTTGGACCTTAATGGCACGGATGGCCTTTGATTGCTTTGAAAGGAGGAAAGTGGACAAACTAAGAAATGACCAATGAAAAATCTTTGACCTCAGCCGATCTTACCGGATCTCTGGTATTTCCTTTTCCAACAATGTCCTCCGCTTTTTGAGATGCTTCCTGTTCTCCTTCGCTCAACTTTAATATTCCTCTCCCATTCTAGTTGCTTCTGTTATGTTCCTGAATCTTCATGTCATCATTTCCTGCTAAGTACTTATTAAAAATTAACCCAGGAGAAAAGGCCCAAGGAAAGGTAAAGGGAGATGTTCGAACGTGTGTGACGATATCTTACATGCCTTTATCATCCTTAAATATGAATAATAAATGGTTAAATCATATGTTGATTTTATTGAAAAAATGCTGAAAAACCTCTGCACAATCACAGGAACCTACGTCTTCTAACTATAACCCTATTTGTCCCGGCGATTTGGAGCATTTTCTTATGTGGCATTGGAGTATGAATAGTTACAGCTGCAGTGCAAATAATTTTGGAAGCAATTGAAAAATGGTGTGATCAATGAATAATGGAGGTAAAATGGACTAAGAGAATGGCGAATAAAGTCCCACGTAGAGTTTAACAGAAAAAAGAGTAGTGAAAACTTGGTGAAGTAGCAGGGGTAAATTTATTGGGTAGATTTTGTGACACGACGTACTTGCATAAAAGTCACACCATTCCCATTTGCGGTAGGTACAGTTAGAAGAGATTTACCCTGTTAGACCTGTAAAATACGCTCTGATTTACTGGTTTCTTACATAGTGCCCTATCCTCGCATAAGCATTTCACTTCAGCTAGACTAATTTATTACTTCATATAAACCATCTTGCTGACTTATAATTTTTCTTCTCCAAAGAGTACCTTCCACCACATTCACTCATGATTTTCGCGGTATAACCTTTCCTCTGACATAATACACTCCTCTGTCATAAATATGATTTATTATTCAAATCACAATTTCTCTCAACATGGCCAAACCAGCGAAGCACGCCCATTCAATGTATGTCTATTACTGGCGAACTCATCCCACATTTCATAAACCACTATTTTCTACCCCTGTCTCTACTGATTTTAAAGCCAATACTTCTCAGATACCCCATGCCCACTGCATTCAGCCAACTCGTAGGCTTAACTTAGCTTACTCAAGCCTATTACACAACATTATGTGATATAACAGCCTTTAAGACCACTATAATCGACGGGTAAATGAATGGGAAGAATTACCGAAGAAGATCAAGGATGGTAAACATCTGGAAAATGATGAAAGAGCAGAAAGTGAAGGACTTCTACTCATGTAGGAATCAAAAGTTTAGTTGGCAGAAGAGTGGAGTGGAGAGCTTAGGCAAACTAATCTAACGATTGATAATTACTGATGATAATATCGGCTTATTTCCCATCCCTCTTCAGACTATTTGAAAAACCCATCCCCTTACTCATATTCCCCACTTCAAACATCCTCCCCTTCATCACGGCCTTTCTAATCCCCCACGCCTTATAGAAAATTCTCTACCGACTTGTCCTAACTTCCCTAATCTCTTCAAGGAGGATATTTACCTTACATTCCAAGCACAGCGTTTCTGTGTTAATTATTTCCGTCCGTCTATTTTCCCTGCTACATTATTCTTAACCCTCAAATTCAATTGCCACCAAGACTAATTGGGAACAATCATCATCGCAGAGAAATTAAGTAAAAGTGTTGGAGCTGGAAGTGAAATGTCCGATGGCGCCTTGTAACCGTCGCAAAGCCCTGAGAGCAGCGGTAGATTTAATGTGGCTGGAGCGGTAACCTTGGGTCATTGAGTGCACTTTTTTCAAACACAGCACACTGATTGTCACTCACAATTTTTCAAGTAAGCCAAATAACATTTTAGAATCACATTTTATTTTAGTACGTCTGATTAGGTGGTGGAACCCACCATACATGCAGCAATGGAAACGATGCATGTATTATATTTTACAATTACAATTCAATTAAAGTATTATATGGATTTAGCTATCGATAGTTTTCGGCGCAGTATTCGTAATTTACACGAAATTTATATTTAAATACGTTTTTTAGAGTACTTGCCTAGGTGTGAAACCTTAATATATGATATACCCAGATAGGTAGGAGTCTGAGGAATGGTAGTTGGTATAGCGTCTGCCCAAAGGAAGCCGGGTGTCAAAAGGCGTTTGACCTGAGGGGGGGCACCCCACACTTGATGCCAAGCTATTAATGGAAACTATCTAAACTACTTTTCCCGTAACTATGGGATAGTACATGTATAATTTAATTTTCAAATAAAATAAAATACAAAGAAAATCAGCTTGCTTTGTTAAACACTGCTACGTCCAAACAGGAAGTGTTACACAACTGATATAAGGGTGAGGTTGGGGATCGTTAGAGACTCTGAGGCCATACGGTAAGCTCAAATTACTTGCGAAATTCAGATCGAGTGAGCCTCAGTACGATACGGAGGATATTATTTTGACCCAGCGCTATATCTCTACAACTGATAGAAGCGACAAAATAAGAATGATTCACTGCGAAACTGAGAAGTACAGAAATTATTTCCATGAGTCATTAGTAATTATTATAAAAACAGCGTGACAAAAACACAAGAAAAATCGTTTGCATACCATTATTTTCTGTCCTCTCCCACTTACTTTTCCATATTCCCTCCCATTTCATGGCTGATGTCCTAACACCGCCTGCCATATGCATCTTCGGTGGCTCACAGGGTAGAATATAGATATTGTTACATAAATAAAATTTTATATTTTTCACTAGGAGAAACACCTAGTGAACAAATGATTTTTCCATTAACTTGTAGTCGAAACCAATGCCAATAGAAACTCTAAAGTCCGTGAATAATTAGAACGAAATACTCTTTAAGTCTTTCTTTTTGAGCTGAGACGATTTACTTGGTCAGAATAATAGGGTTAAAACACAATAACAAAGGATTCACTCCTATGTATGCATGGACTGTACTCATACTCATCACTCATCAATCACATTCATGCATGGGTTAAAAACCATTTCACTTAAAGAATGTACAAAACTTTCACTTATCGACTAGTAATTCATACTTACCGCTACTATTTAAGTCGAAAAAGAGACATTTATGGTGGCTAGTTAGCACCTTAGTTCACCTGACAATAAACCAAATTTTGAAGCCGTAACTTGGTGAAGGGTCGTCGTTATTATAATTCAAATGTTATATTTTTCAGGAATTTAATACAAAGGCCTAAATAGTTTTGGCCGTTAAGTCATTTCCAAGCCCATTAATGTTAAAATTACTTAATACACAAAATAGGTTGCTAAATAACTTGATACTAGAGAGTATTAGGAGTCAGAATAAGCCGAAATCAGTTGTGGCATAATAATAAATTGTGGAAGTTTCAAAGTTCGTTTAAAACAATCATCACAAATTCTTTTAGTGAATTTTATAATCTAGTCTTCTTTAGTTATTGTATTTAGAATTTCAAAAACAGGTAGACCATATTGATAGAAAACCAAATCATACAAAAAGAGAAGTATCAGGCGTGATATGGTGGACGATCAGTATAATGAATCACAGAAATGACAATGTTCCACTAGATAAGGTTTATTACAACCATGGTTTCGATACACTGCATCATCATCAGGTCGAAACCATAGTCGTAATAAGCCTTATCTAGTGGAAAATTGCAATTTATCTGATTCATTGAACCAAATCATTATGCTCACTCTTTTCCAATTCAGCCAATTCCCTCTCACGCTTCCAGCTGAAGCGCGCGAAAACGCTTTTGACCCTCGCAATCTACGACTATCACCTTGACCACCCCAGAGGAACACCCTCCCACGCCCTATATGCTCACATCGCCTCCATTCCTCTGGTCGTATTATGGGACCTATTCAAACGCCCGTCCTGTCGAACTCGCTGAGCGCCACCCTCATATGGGCAGAAGCAAGCCAGCCTTGAGTGCGAAACGCTGGGAGTCCTCCACAATGAATAATTGATTCACACGTCCATCGTCCGCGGAGAGAAAAGGAAAATAAAAAAAAGAACAGGAAGGTCTGATGTCGACGCCTCGTGCACAGCGGAGGTTTTAAAACGTTTGCTCACCTGGTATGTGGGGGGATATGCGTGGGTTGGTACGGATACATTGGGTACTCCGCACGGACCATAAAGGTATACAATTTTTCTCCTCTGGGACTGTAAGGTTCAAGTTTTGACTGGCCACCCACACGCAAGAAATTTCACTCGCAACACATTTTGTAATTCGGCGCTCACCCATCAACCTCGTGACAGGTGATTATGACGGCCCTCAAAAGAGCAAGCCAAAGCACCTCAATAAGCCAACAACCAATTCTCTCTTCCCAACTCCCCCACAGCTGGTCAAAACGGTTAAAACGTTCCCCAATGAGTTCCCGTGGAAAGCCAGAAAATCGCTTGATACAAAGGTTTTACTGCAAAATGAAATGTGCCTCATCTCTTTCACATCCGTGTGACTTACAGAAATAGTTGTCGTCTAACCGATAACATCTACGAAATCCCTGTTTTCCACACTTACATTTTTAAAATTGAGTGATGAAATACATGGGCTTGGGGGGGAATGTAGGTGAAGTGGAGGGAATGAATGAATTTCAAGATATTTCTTTCAGTTATTCGGAAAATTGATGAAATAAGAGCATTTTAAATGGAATTAACTTTGTGAAAAAATCCATCCATATTAACTTTTTATAATTGTACACTGTTCAGAATAAAAAAATATTTCAATTTTCTCAGGTTCTACATTATGAAAATTCATGGTCACTATCTGAATAAAACACGTGAGTATACAAAAACCTATTTATCGTACGACCGGTTTTGGTGACATCATCAAGAGTCATCCTGATGATGTCAACATCAAACGAAAGCGGTCTTATATTAGATTAATCTGCGAAACCATGCATAAATTAATTAATTTATTGAAAAGGAAACATAACATTGCATGAGCTTCAAAGAGAAAATGGAGTAATCACCATTTATTTTTTTCTGCGATTGAAAAATGTCAGTTTTCATTGCATTTTTCCAGAAAATAAATAATTTTCTAGTTATTTTTATCAAATAACTGCATTTAATGGGGGCAATAAGCGATATTCTGTTGCGATCGCCAAGTTGGCCTGGAAAAAAGTATTCCTGAAAAATTATGTTTGCCGAATATTCTGAATATTAAGTACCTTAAGTCTACTTTTAGTTACCTCGTATGCTGAATTATTTTTTTAAGCTACATAAATGAGAAAGAAAACCAACTCACGCAGTAGCGGTTTAACTTCCAAAAACATTTTCTGATTTCTTTTTAACCTGGGTGTAAACTTCTGAATTGGTACCACGCTCCCAAACATTTGTAAGCTTTCCCCTCCTTAAAAAGCCCTTCAGTTTACCCAAGAGGTGATGTTGGACAACGATGGTTCAGCGGCGTATTTTCTTGCGCTGCCATTTCCCAACCTTTATTCCGTTGGTGTTGGAGGAACACATGCGTTCAACACTTCACACTGTCCAGTCCAAAAACAACGTTTTCATGGTGACATGAATACATCATGTGACACTCACGCGCGCTGGGATAAGCATGCAAGAATGCCGTCTAGATGACGTGGTTACGGAGTAATTCTGAGGTGTTGGCAAGAAAGGAGAGAGGGGTTACTAACTGGCTGGACAGTATAAGGGATCGGATGAATTTATTTTTTTCAAATTTAAATTGAATGTTAATTCATATCGACCTCATTTAATCTACGACTCTTAAGTCTTGATGTCTCAAGAGTGGGAAGGTTAAAACCCAACCACTCCAGGCCAACGTGTTGGACTTTAATAAATGCATATAAAATGGATTTTAAATGGATGAAAATGGAATTATTTAATGCCGAATCGTTGGCCATACGTAATTGAACGTTTTAAGTAGCTTTTCGAGATGCCAATACTCATTACATGTAATAAATTTAGCTTTATTATTAATAAAAATATATATTTCTAACGAGACAAAATATCAGAAACCTACCGTATTTATTTTCGATATACTATTAAAGTACAAAAAATGAGGTATCCAAGAGATGTACGACGGGTTGCTCAAATTTTAACATTATCAAAACATCATCAAAAAAATGCGGAAGCTTTGACGCATCGATCGCGTATGAAATGCAATGATTTATAGTCCATTTATTTTCTAATTTGTTTCAGTTTTCTCAATGTTATTATTCACAATAGTACTTTTATTAAAAATCGCAATTAACTTTCAAGAGCATGGGGGTACTATCCGTATGGTTTGAAAAAAATGAGGTAAGTGAAATCCTTGAATATTTTATGCAGCAAATTTTCGAGAATTTTGGTCATCTAAAACGAAGTTTTTACGCCCTAATTATTACAAAGTTTACTTTACGATTAAAACTGATATAATGAAAAAATTATTTACGAATCAAATTACTATATTTAAAACTTTTTAAAGTTCAACCAACCAACAAGAGTCATAGATTTGATTTTATATAATTAAGCAGTGATAGTTTTGCTCATATCCGGTCCTGAGCCCTGCCATTCCCGACGATGTCACACTCCGGTCGACTTGTGATCATAACTCTGAGTATGTTAACACTCATTGTTGAAATATCTACCATTTAAAAGGCTACGCGTACATACGTATGATTGAGTTACTAGGCGCAGTGATTCAGATGTGCGCCTATACATTGCAAGCAAGCTCACATATTCGTTTTCCACTTACTAACACATGGCACGGACGCATGTATTTTTCAAAATACACACAAGAGAAACTGCTTAATAACTTAGTAGCTCCGCCTGCCTCGCCAAAAATATTGTATACAAATAAACATCTGGAATTTGGATATCATATATTGATTACCATAGCAACATGTACATTTTAACTAAAAATTTAAAAAACACATTAATTAATATTAAATTATTTACTTCATTTATTACTTTTTGGCTACTTCGCCAATACTAGTTAAGCCTATTTCCGTAGAATTTTCAACTAGTTTGAAAAAATTTGAAGGATGCAAATAGACAATAAGAACAAGATATTATTTATCAGATGACAGAATATATAGAAAAACGAAAATTTAATACTATCTGTAAGAAAATATACACTTCAAGCTGTATTATATGTTAACCATGAATGTGGCTCATTGAAGCCCACTCAGAGAGGGGAACTACCTTAAGCGTAGGCAAGCGTATAGTCTTTCTAACGATGAGCAATTTTTCTTAGTTACACAGAAATGAATGCTGAAAATCTCCCGAACTTCTAAAAAGCACTCAATTTAATGGCTATAATGTCTTTTTAATCATGGACATTCGACGTTGCAGAAATCATACCTAGCGAAATAAATATGAAGCACCATTGCAAATGATTCTAAGACAGCTAGGTAGCAGCAATGTAGCATACACATAGGACACAGTAATATAAAGGTAATCAATCCGTTAAATAATATACTAAGAAAAAAGTGTGCCAAAGAAACTTCCTCCATCCATTCAGTAGCAGGTACATCGAAGAATATTTTGCTCCATTCCCTTCTCGTTTCATTAAACCAATGGTTGCCTTCATAGCTCCTTGAATTTACATCTCTCATTATTTGCTTAAGGTAATATATCCTTAGCATTCTGTGATAATTCATTCCATTCATTTGTCCTTCCATGAGGATTTTTTATGTCATATGAGTTAGTCTCTTCTGCTTCGCGGATCTACCATTAAAATTTATTTTCGGTATTTATCGCCGCATGCTAGTTTATTTGTTTAAAAAGCTATGATATTATTAAATGAAAGAAGAATAATATTTTAGCGGAATACAATATTTTATTGATATAAAAATATAGACAAATAAATTATTGCCAAATAAAAGTCTCAAATAATCGTAATGTTTAAAAATTACGAACATGCTCATAACCTCGAAAACCTCTTCTATACAATTTGGTTTATCCCCCAAATGCATGAACCCGTGGGAGTTCTTCATCATCTTATATATATACCTATATATTTTTTTTATTTTTTTATTTTTAGCAACGCATCAACCATTTAATATGTTTGAATAATTGCTTAGGGTTCCTTTCCAAACATATAAATTAGTATATTCAACGTGAATTACATTTTTGTTTCTTTCTACAAGCAATACAACACTGCAGACACTAATCAATATAAAGTACAGTATTCCTACCTAAAACGTGAGAATACAATGAATTCTATTTAAAACGTAAAAGAATTTCCTTAACACTGCATATGACATCTTGGTTTCCGCTTTACACCGGACACGGAATGAATGATTATTTTTTCTCTTTTGGTCATGGCAGGACTTCTTCCTTGATGGGTCTATATTTTATACGTCTTATTTACCAATCAAAATACACCACATCTATTTATGCTTTTTAATAGTAGTAATGGAGTTTTCCTTACAACAGAGAAGTACTAGCTACAACCCATTCAACTTGCCTTCAGGATCCACCTACACACCGCATCATGGTAGCTCATTCTGAGTTTCTGAATATACTTGACCTTATTTATAGCCTACACGTGTTTCCGCGAAATCTTTCTTCCTTTCCCAGGCCATGAACCCACGCGTCAGTCTTAACAATGCTTTCGAAGCACCCCTACCTTTGAATAACGTCCCACGCCGTCATGTCAAAGATAAAGCAAGCGAGATCGAGACTTTTCGATAGGTAATGGTGGAACCTGTGAGTATTTCTGTAACAAAAGATAAATAGCCTTCCCATTATCAAAGATATGGAAAGAAAAATTGTTCTACCAAAGATAGCATTCATAACAGGAGGGAGCTGATGACTGAAGTGTGTAGCAATATGAAGAAATAACTGACAGATAGAGACGAAGAACTATAAAGTTCAGAGCGGCATGACGCATAATCCTTGAGTGGGATAAAGGGTTCTCCTTTCGTATTTTTATCGTTATCCAAAACGCAAACTGCTCTAGTAGGGCAGTGCTTACAGTTACTATCCTAAGAGCGCAGTCCAGTTGTTAAAACTAGTGGTATGAAACCAATGATCAAATTTGAAGACTGTGATGATCATGTTAGCTCTCTCATGAGCGCATTTGAAAAAAAATTATAACGCGAGAGCAGTCCTTTTAGAAAACCGTGATCGCGTCCCTAAAACTCTGGCCGGGTTCCAGATATTCAGAAAAAGAAAAATCAGGTATTTTATAATGCGAAAAAAGAAAAATGTCAAAGAATGGATGTGACGATTAGGCACACTAATATCCTAACGATTAAGTGTTACGGAATAAAATTTAACAATTAAAAATCCAAAATTTGCAGCAATGCGTACCTAGTGTGTTCCAAAAAGGCTCTTACATCCACATACTACGAAGCAAGACATCTCAAGGGTAGTGGCAGGGGACGAATTTTAACCACAATGCACCACACTTTATCTTACAACTGTCATTGTAACTACGAATATTGATTAATACATTGCTATAACCTTGAAATACGTGCCAGGAGGTTATTTACCCTACATGCACTACACTGAATGCTAGGTATGATACAAAAACTAAGAGCATTTATGTATTTTGAAACTACGTCAGTGACAGAGGTACAATTATACAGGAAGAATGCGAGGCATACTGTTGTACTTTATATCAAGTTACGACAAAATCACTAAAAAAAATTATATAGAAGTAGCTGCACTACCCATCGAGAAGCCTTATGAAAATGTATCAATAGCAACAGTGATTGTTGCTATTGGTAGCATTACCATTCGCGATAAAACCTGTAAGTTCTGCAGTAAATTCTATGAAATTATGCCCATGACCTTATTAAACATTAAATGTCGGGTTTTATAAATATAATTGATGCCGTCAGAAATTGAGTCAAAGAAGAACTTGAAAGATTAAATCTGAACTGATAACTTGCAGTCTGATTGCTATCACCACCCTGGTTGCTGCAATAGGCTTCTAAGACCAATAATATTATCGTAACAACATTTTACAAATCTCGCCGATCTTTGCTGCACGCGTTATAAATCAATTTTTAAGCCAAGCTCATTAGGATAATAAATACTGGCAGCGTATTTCAAATGAGGCCTACAAAGAAGAAGTTGGTAAGTTCCCTAACTTTATCGTCACACTTCTTAGGAAGTTCCAACTGATTGCTATAATCCCTTGCCCCTCTTGAATCTCCATTTACGTTAATTCTTACCTGTTCATAATTCAAAACGTTCTAATAAGTTTGGAATTAATAATGATTGTGAGTCTGATGAAAGAAATAATAAAGGACCCTGCAGAGAAGAACAGAGGACAGACACACTGGTCATATTCATATGACCAGTGAGTCCTCTGGTAGATAGATAGAATTTATAGATAATTACATACTGCAGAAGATGATAGAGAGGAAAATGTTGGACAAGATTGTGTGAGAGAGAGGAGATAAATAGGAATGCTGGACAACATGAATGGGGGGAAAAGTTAAAAGGAGTATAAACGATAATAATTCTGAAAAAATTGTTCTGAGAAGAAAATGTGAAAAATGGCTCTCTGCTGACGAAAATACTATTGGCAGGGCTGTCATGTGGAAGAATGTCTAAGATGATCATGAAGATGAACAAAAATTGATACAATAACGTGTAATTCAAAGAACTGGACACATAGTAACTTTAACGGCGTCATCCTCTAATGTTCTTACAGATGTGTAACTCCCACAGTGAAAAAATCATTCACTTTGACTGAGATTCGAACCTAGACCCTTTGATATCGCTCCAAGTTATCTCAGTCGAGAAAGATAGAAAGCATTTGGTTCGAAATTGAGGGAGTTAGGTTTGAATCCCAGTCCAGCCAAATGCTCTTAATCACAGTGAATTTCACACAATATTGAGCGATTATCCTTCTTAATGACTCACCTTTTTATGTACGTTCGAACGTCGCTTAAACGTAATAAAGGGTGCGGAAACGTTTCGCATAACCAGTTTTTTTGGATAATGAACGGTAGATATACAAATGTAAATTTAGCGATTATAGGCAATAGTATATTTTTTCACCTAACAACAAACGGAGGGCAATCTAAAAAAACCTCATTTTACATATTGCTACGGAAACTAGTCCTTATATGCTACAGTACGTAAATTACGAATTTAGGGCTGACGTCACATGCAGTCACCAGGTCTATGCCATCGTTCGCTTCACTGGACTCTGCTGTGCCCTATGCCATGCCGACGTTATTTTGCTCAGACAACTCAAGCTCGAAGTCACTTGATTGCACCCACTCTGTGACATCCTTTTCTTCCATCTCTATCATTTCAATCTGTCCCAGAATTAAGCGCTACAATACACCACTTCTTTCATTGTTACTGATTTCAAAGCCTCTGTCCAAGTCTTAACGCCACTGTTGCTTTCGTGAAGAATGTGCCTCAACAAAAATCCTCTGTAATGCCGCTGTAATGTTTTAAGTACTCTCGGGTCCATTGGTTTGATTAGGCTGGTGATATTTGCTGGGAGAACCCAAAATGTTATTTCATCGATCTACTTTTCTGCATGGCACGGCTTGTTGTCTGATTGATTATGCAGTTTTGATTAATATTTTCGGATTACCCGGGTTTCCATTTAGTGGGATTCCGTGAAACAGGGTTCTACTGTAAATAGAAAATTCTTTTTCTTTTGCCACCTTCTGACAGAGAATATACAAATTCACTTAACATAAGTGAGCTGATTCCCGGTTTATATATGTATCTCACGCATCACTCATAATCCCGTTTCTGATATACATGCATATGTCCCATTCCCTCTGCTGCAAGGATATCGTATATTTTTCCCATACTCATACATTTTCTAATTTCCTTGCTTCAAACTACAGGCGGTATCATCATGAAAACCGTAAATTGCATGCAAGTCGACAGAACGACGGCCTTTTATTTTATTTCCCTATGATTTCCCACGGGAAAGAATTTAATTTATATCGAATGCACACACTATGGGCGGATATCTCCTCGCCGCGTGCGGCCGCGAATACAATAATTCATATTACTCGCTTTGCATGAAAGTCAACGGAGCCAACTGGCTTCATTAAATTTTGATGTCAAATATCAACGATCGTCGTTTTTTACGGCTGAACTTAGGCCACGTGCAACCCGTTTAATAGTGCGGAGCTTAATTAATGTTACATACGGAAATGAAATGCAGCAAGGATTATAAATTTTTGAAAGGCTACGGTGACGCTATTTATGACAAAGTTGTTTTTAAATGGTTTTTAAGCACTTTTACTGAGGTTGATAAAATAAAAAAAACTGGTAGTGTTATTTTCAAATGCTTTTAAATATGCCCTAATTCGATATTAATGTCCTTTCAGGCGATTAAAATGTAGAACCCTTCACTTCAGTGGAAACAAGATTACAAATTGGTGCGGTGGAGCTCGGTGGCGGCGGGGTAAAGTCCAATCCTTAAGGCTCGGGTTCAAGTCCCGCATGGGAGGATCTTTCTTCGGCCAGGGCATGGGTATTTTAGAATGTATTTAATTGTTGCTATTTAGGCGGCTAAAGCGATATCTGTTTACGTATACATTGGCGTGAAACATTACATACTTGTTTTTATTACAGGTATCCGTAGATAAAAATGAAAAAATTGCATTTTACCGATTTTGTTTATTTAGAAATTCAACGCTATTATTATTAACGTAGCCTTATGGAAAATGTGATATGTATCGTAGTAATTTAGTTACATTTGTTTAGATGCTCTTGTTCTAAACGTGATCTACAATATTTCAAATTATTTTATAGATTCTTAACAAATAGTGTCACACTAGGTGACACAACAAGTCAAAGAATCGAGAAAACATTTTTAATAATATTTTTCGCCTAAATATCGAATACAGCGCCAAAAACTATCAATACATGCTTATTAGAAAACATTCTCCCCAGGAATAAATTGTGAAATAATATCCTGGCACTTGTTCATAATATCCTTTGAGTTATTAGAAAATTACTGCAATATAGGGAGGCATACTTACTATGAAGTAATTTATGAAGCCAGACTTGTAGTCTCTAACCAGCTTACATTTTTGTTGCTATTTAAACACTTTGTATCGGACGTTTTTTCATTAATTATTTTCACAGCTATTGGATGGTTAAGAAGATGGTTCCCCGCAACAAGTATACCTTTAGGGCTAGCTAATGCTTCATTTATGAATATATGCTCCTCGGTTTGTCGCAAATTTTAATCAATTAAAATTATTTTTATCATTAAAATGAAAAAATAATGAAAATGACTCTGCAGTCGACTCCTATGTGTGAAAAAAGTTCTCATTAAATACATATTTGCCATAACAGCCTGCGTATTTTCTGTATTTATGTCATTTATTACGAGGTTTTTTAAAAAAATACGCGGACCTACATCATAAAACAAAATGTACTTTATTTAGAAGTTACGAGTCTGGGTTCCCTTCAAAATGCTCTCCTCCCCAACGCACACACTTATGCCAACGGTATTTCCACTTGTTGAAACAGTTCTGGTACGCTTCTATTGTAATGTCCTTTTGCTCCTTCGTCGGATTTGACTTTATCTCGGGAATCGTCTCAAATCTTCTTCCTTTCAAGGGTCTTTTGAGTTTGGGAAACAAGAAAAAGTCACAAGGAGAAAGGTCAGGTGAGTAGGGGGGTGCAGAAGAACAGTGATCGAGCATTTGGTCAAAAACTCACGAGGTCTGAGGGTTGAATGGGCTGGAGCGCTGTAGCGATGGAAAAACCAGTTTGGTCGTCCGTCATCAGGCGTGGCACAAATTTCGCAGCAAATCGTTAATTTTTCGATCACATCTCGTAAAAAGATCCCATATATAATAAGACAGATATTATTATTAAGATAGATATTATCTCATGATATCCCACAAGATTCAGCAAGCTCCCTGATGGCCAGACGTCGATTTGCCCGACGGTGTTGATTTTGTCGACGTTTGGGTCGTCAGTTGACGTGGAAGGACGTCCAGGACGCTCATCGTCTTCAATCAACTGTCGACCACCCTTAAAACGTTCATGCCACTTGAAACATGCAGTACGCTTCCTAGCAATATCACCGTAAGCCGTGTTGAGCATAGAAAATGTTTCAGTCGCTGATTTTCCAAGTAAAACACAAAGTTTCACAGCAAGTTATTGCTCCTTCAGGTCATTCTGAAATCCGATAAACGAAAAAATCGCACCTCACTAAAAACCGCGTTGCTAAACAAAAAAACAAGACATCTGCAATCGAAAATCGGCGTTATCATCAGCTGATCGGTATAAATCTAGCGACACCAAGGGGATGTCCCTGGAACCAACTGGAACCGCGCAATTAAAAAAATCCGCGTATTTTTTGAACAGACCTCGTATAGTCAGCTCATCAATCGTAGCAGAATTTATTTTCACCAAACCAACTGAAATATGGAGTTCAGTACCTATTTGCTTTCATTTATACAGTCCCATTAACCCCATTAAGGGGATGCCGGAAAGGGTTGCAGAAAGGACTGAGTTCGGTGATTGCGGAAGAATTCTCAAATATCTATTGTACCTACTCTAATACGTTGTTCAAAAAATCATACCTTTCTATATAAATGCAATATATGTATGTATATATATTTTCCAAATTGGATATGAAAATGATCCTTTGCTAGGAGAATATAACGATATTGGTAATGATCAACTTTTGCACGAATGATGAGAGATATGCATTGCGTCTTATTGTGAAAAATGTGTAAAAAATCGTCCGCGGAAAATTCAATCTATGCGCAAACTTAAAAAAAAATCTATCGTAAATGAAGTAAGATTGGGAGGGGAAGGTGTTTCTTGAAATATGACAATGCTACACATGTCACACAAGGTGGTGTTGACAAATTAACTAAATCTCCTCACGTAGAACTTGACCACTTAGCCACTTCATATCAAGAGCGTGCAAGTTACGAAAAATATGGTGATTGTGTATAAAATGTGTTAAAAAGTGGATAAGATCATCGGTATTCTTATCATACACGGTCTACAGCCAAGGTGTACCATAGAAAATTTATCAATTACAAGGAATTGTGAGAATATTTGTAAATGTTGCTGCATTGCTTATAAAAAATAAAACAAAATATTCTTTACCCTACCTATACTGATGCGAAGGAATGCATGCGAAGGAATTCTAAAGGCCGTTTTACACGGGGCACGTCATTGCGCAGGTTAGAGCTGCATTAATTTCTAATATGGCGGGCAATTGCGCGAATGCATGAATGAAATTAGAACAGGGGCTATTTTGCCATCTCGCATCCATGCATTCTCGCATGCGTTCTCGCAATCCACCGCTTTACACGACGCAATTTTGACTGCGCCTTCGGACATACGTCAGATTGCGCAATGACGTGCCCCGTGTAAAACGGCCTAAAGAATTGATTCAAACGAAAGAATGAATTTCGCGTTCATAAAAACTTAAATGAAGATGTCTTGGAGGCATTGATATGAGGTATGCAAATAGTTTACGGAAGCTTACTGTTATTAAATTGAAAAAAAATATGGTGAATGTATACCATAGTTCACAAAACATCTGTTTACAATACTGCCTTAATTGAGGCTATTATTGGTTAGATTATTGTCATTCTCCAATCAAATTAAAATGTACCACAGTAGATGGCATAAAACCTGTACACCGTATTCGACATAAATGCCAAATCGTAATACAAAATACTTGAATAGCCACTAGATATGAGAATGGGTGGATGTCACTACGTGCACGGTTATTGTAGACAACACAATGCTTTCCACAGTGTCATTCTTTATTAATAGACGTTTTTCCCGTATTATATTGTAATTTTTTTGAAATATGGTTGATGCTGTTGTCATTCTGTTTCTTTCTGTCACTGGTGGGCGAAAAAGTTGTTAACAATGCGAACTCTTACCATGGGCAACCGAGGAAACGGATAAAATAAGTCGTGCATGCGTAGAAAGCCTGAAAATGTCATCTCGGTGGGTAGGAATAAATTTCAAAATTTGACATTAAATTACACGGAGTTTAATTGTGCCAATGAATCCGGTAAAAATTATTTTTGTTGCAAATTGTATGGGGTATAAGAAATAACCTCTATTTTGGTCAATTTAGTTACCGATTTTGGGATATTCGTGAAAAACCACAAAGCTGTATGTAAAAATTCTGCTTAAGGGGGTGGAAAAAGATGTGGAGATAACATTTTCAAAATAAAATGTAAATTACAATTTTCTATTGTTTTGAACCGTTAGTGTGTAAAATTACATCAAGATTGGAATGAAACTGTCGATTGGCATAACATATAGATAAACACTTTTATTTACATATAGATAGCACAATTTAAGTAAAAATTTAACGAAGGTTCTTTTTCCTTGGTTCCATCCTGAATAGAGTATTTGCACACTTTTGGGAAGTGACATCTAAAAAATCTATCGATACTTCAGACACTAAATTTTCATTCTGACGCTCGAGAGGCTTTTCGTTAATTTTTTATTAGCTAATAAAATCTAATAAATTATTATTGCGCCGAAACACTGGTCCGCCATGTTTTGTAGGCTCTGACGTCATCTCCCATAGTCGACCATTTGTTGATTTGGAGATTGTGTGATTGTGTAGTCTTAGCGTGCGGACGAAACTTTAGCTATTAATTAGCAAATATCTAAATAATTTCGAAAAGGCAAATAATATTTCACTCTCAACGCACAGCTAGGCTATTTCGCTTTTGGTAATATGGGAGATGACGTCACACTACGAAGAACCAATGGTTGGGCGTTTAGACCTAGGCAATTTCGATGCTAAAACAATGCATATTAAAAGCTATTTATTAAATTAATTAGTTGGAATTATACCTTGGTATTTCGTACGTGGCATTTCGACACCAAACACTACTCGCTATAATAAATTTCAACAAAATTCCTCACTTACGCAAATACTCTATTAAGGCCGCCACACACCGAATGCTATGCTAAGCGCGCTACCAGATCTCACCACGTATCTTTAGATCCCGTAAAGCGATTTCCCACTGCCCGCACACACCAATTGCGAGCCACGCGAACCGATGCGAACTTCCATAGCGCTATATCGCAGGGGATCGCTCGGCCGGCGATTTCCTCTTTGCTTAGCTTCCGTGGTGCATGCGCAGTATCTATTGCGGTAAATGAGCACTTTCGTCTCGCCAGCCCAAATTAATTTCTAACCTACTTACAACAGAGCTATTTCAACTAAATTATGTGCATTAGTTCTGCACACTATGCGCACTGTATAAAATTATTCATCATTGCAATTAAGTCAATATTAACGGAATAGTCAAGTGTCAAATCTGAGAAGTGCGTTTTATGCTGTCCGCCATCTTGCTACATAGCACGGCATGGTTAGTTTCTGGTGTGTGCGCGCACATAGCGGACGTCCGTTACGAGAACAGTTCTCACGCTTAGCATAGCATTCGGTGTGTGGCGGCCTTTAGGCTCACTGCAATGACCTCATCGAAAGCCTTTCCTAATTTCGTTTCCTGGTCACACCAGAGCCTGCTGGACTAGAAAATGATTGCCGATGAGTCTCTTATGCTAAGCTTAGGGTCACGTCGGAATTAAAAAAAATATATTGCCCAAAAAATATAACCTCGAGACACAAAAGATAGCTTAGGCAGGGCAATAGTTTAGCAAGAGTGTTCGCGGAAAGAGGGTAGCAAAAGGGATAAACAAACGGATCGTAACCACATTCCGGTTTCTAATTTGGATGAGGGAAACAAAAGGGGCGAGATGAAGGAGACTGGAGCAGCTGGAAAGATTGGAAAGGCATCCGAGATGGAATGAGGTGGAAGGGGGAGAAGAGAGAACGGCTGCAAAGAGAAGGGGATGGGTTAAAAAGACACAAGCCCCCGTGAAAGCGGATGGTGGATATGGTGGAGAGTTTTTGGGGGTAGATCAAAAGATCAGAGGTCACGAGAGGTCGAGGAGGAGAGCTTTTGAAATTAAACACTTGGGGAAGACTTTTCACCGGAGTAGATCTCGTGGAAACAGACCGTAAGAAGAGAGAGGTTAAGGGAGGATTATAGAGAGAGAGCGAGAAATAGAAGAGCAATCAAGTGGAAAAACAAAGGAATCGAAGGATATATCTCATTTAATTTACGTATCAAAAGATAAATTTAAGTGAAAAATGTAAATCAGTACGTGTTCTAGACACAAAAAGGTCTAAAAAGCCTTAAATAACGAGGAGGTATGATTGGGAGGATTGTTGAAATAATGATATGGAAAATTGTGACAGCAAAGATGCTGACGACAGAAGAAATTACGAATCATGAATTAACAGACTATGACGTAAGATTAATTCGAAAAAAAATGAGAGGTTTAGTTTTTAAATTTTCATACTTATTCTCGTAACATTTATTTTCAAAAATAAATTCATGATTATATGGCGGAGTTAATTTTATTTTTCTCACTGTTTATAATTTAGTAAATTGGTTGTGAGGGACTTGTTGACAAATCATGGAATGTTGAGAGTGTAATGGTGTAAAAATTGAATAAGGGACAACATACCGAAAGGCTGACTTTAAGTATTGACAAATAAACGCTTATTAAAATTACTGACAAAAGACGATTGGGTAGACGATAGCAGAGAATACATATTTAACAGGATGTTTGAAAATTATTTAGAAACTAGTTGATCGTAATAAACCTTATTAGTATTATTATTTTTATTAGACTTGAGGTAGTGACGGAATGAAGAGGAAGGAGAAGATTGGGGCATTTTGGATGCGATGAAGAGTGCTTGGAACTACGTTGTTTTCAGTAATCATTCAGCGGTCCGAGTATTCTTACGAGTCAACTTCAAAGCTGCGTATAGAACACTTATCTTATCAACATACTCAAACATGTAACTCTCGCAAAAGTTCCTGGTGCAGCGCGGACGTGCCTGATAGTGGGACGTGCGCTACGGAACTTTCGATATCCAACGGAACAGGAGAGGAAGGTTGGAAGAGAGAGGACTAAGAGAGAGTGGAGGGTGAGAAAATCTTTCTAATTGATAACTATCATTACACTTTGAGAATTGGGATGACTCTACTACCTGCTGTCCCGTTTATAATCGTATCTCAATGAGACTTCAACATAAGCTCCATGGTAAATTCTGAGCGCTGGGTGATTTTAACCACTCTCCTATTAGCTTTCTGTGAGTGTCTCGAGTCTTTTTCGCGAAGTATTTTAGTCAACATGCATCACTTTCTCTCCTTCCCTCCCTCTCTTTCCCTCCATCCTTTCCCTTTACCCCCTCCATATCTACCCTGCCTGCGCGCCTGTAACTTTTGTAGGATCTTTCCCCATCACGCTAATTCATTTCTGGACAAGCATAGTTAAAATTGGTAAAATTTTCGGCGATAGGCCTTGATTACCAGCTTCAAAAACTTTTTCATATGCCCTATTGTTACATACCTCCTTCACCTCCAACATACTCAATCATTGATTGCTTCGTCCACGTGAAGTTTATTGTGGGACTAAATGGAAGGAAGGAGGGCATGGGTCATATATATAAAAGCTATATATTTGGAAAGTACGGACTACACAACGAAAACATACCTATCCAGTACATGGGGAAGCTAATGAGTAAACATGTTTCTACGGGGAAACATTTATTGCCAACCATTTAACCAAGTTTGAGCCATTTGATGCCACCCATTTTGTTGTTTTATACGATAAAACAATGTTTTAATGCTACAAATCTTCCCAAATTGCTTCGGTTGTCGGCATCGGTCGAGCATAAGGTTTCCCGTACTTCACTATTCTAGAGCTTCATTGTATAATGAGTATATAACACGCAAAAAAGCACCAAAAAGGGCATAAAATATCAAACCAGCAGAGAATAATTAATTAAATAATTTTTTTATATACTACGTTTACTAATTTATACTGCGTTTTAAAAACGGAATAAAAAGTATAAAATAATTTTCCCTGGGGCCCGGCCTTCTAAATTTTTGAGGGTGAGTTTTTAGTGGCTATGGAGATATTTGTAAGACCTGAAGTGAAAAACGTGGGGCACAGGCAACCCATGATAATTAAAGAGGAGTAATAGGACCAGGTGTCGTTGAGCAAACTCCTACAATTAATACCATTTGCAATGCACTGAAATTGGTTGTGAATTCATCCGGATTATCTACTTCTATTATATACTGCCTGCGCCCCACGTTTTTCTTTTCAAGTCTTAAAAAAATCTCCATAATCACTAAAATATCACCCTAAAAAATTTAAAAAGGCCCAGGGAAAATTATTTTATACTTTTGAGTTCGTTTTAAAAACGTGGCATATTAAATTTTTTAAATGTAATTAATCATTTTCTGCTTTTTAGTCCTATGCCCGGGTGAAAGTTTCAAATCGATTTTATACATCTTGATGAGACTCTGACAGGGACACATAGGGAATTCCCGATGTATTTCAGATTCCTTTCAGTTGACAGTGTGTGGAATTAAAATAAGGAATTCATCGTTAATTAATTAATTGTTATAACATATATCTAACATTGCATTGTCATCCTCTTCTGAGCAATGGTTAAAATTACAAGCCTCTATTAGCACATCAGGAAATGTTAATTAGTTAATTGTTAATTATTTAATCAATTAATTGTTATAATAGATATCTAATATTGGATTTCGTCCCCATCTGAGAAATGGTTAAAATTTCAAGTCTCTATCTGATCGGTAAGTTGGTTTAAACTCGGTTGCAATATTCCACCCGGACAAACAGACAGAAATGACGGAAACCGAACTAATAAAAACGTAATAAAAAAGAAGTGCGGTTGGGGCATAGAGGAGGCGATGATGATGCTCCGGAATCTGGCGGTTTGTGTATTTTGCCAGAGGCTTCGGGCCGTCGAGGATCTTCTGACTTTCTCAGCCACATGAGCACATTCTCCATTGTTTCATTTGTCCCCGGATTATACAGTGGAACTCCTTTTCTTTTCATGTGACAGACCCCTTTCAATCGCAGGGTCACACACAACAGCCTTAGAGAGATAGAGGATGATACAGTGCTTGTTTGTGAGGTGGGAGGTGAGGCGGGGCTCCCATCATACAAGTTCTCTTGTTCTGAAGGCTCCTAATATTTGTTTTCTTCTGAGTTCCTTACTCTATACTCACCCATAATTTTCTGTCTATAATTTTTCCCCCTTATACCAAGTACTACTCCAACATAAATCTGCTTCGTTCTTTCATTCTCTTGGTCTCCCCTAAAATGGCCTAGTAAGTGAAGCAAGTTCATTTCATGCCTGTTCCTTTCCACACCATTCTTTCCTCATTATTTCTTGACCCACTGGCATTGTCACTGAGATCAGAGAGGGCACTTAGGTTAAACTGTACAGTTATTGGCCACCCTACAGTTATTGACCAAATGATATTTTGAAGATCATAGTTAGAGTACATGCAGTTGGACAAAATTTACTATTATCACTATTGTAAATTTTGCTATCATTATTGTAAATCTTTTACAACTGTACTCTTACTATGCTCTTCAAAATACTATGTGACCAATAACTGTACGGTTTACCTTACTCAGAAAAGAAGGATCTCAGGCATATTAGAGAAATAATGACGGGGGTCTTGGGCTTAGATGTTAAGAAATAATTATATACCTCCTTCACCTCCAACGTATTCAATCATTGATTCGTATTCGTGAAGTTCATGGTGGGACTAAATGAAAGTAAGAGGACATCGGCCAACTAACATATACTAAAGCTATAGATTTGGAAAGTACGGAATACACTACCAAAACACACCTTTGAGAATAGTTAGGAAGGTTGCTGAACTTAAGAGAGAGTTGCGTACGATGATCCATCAAAAACATACCAGCTGGCAGAAAATTCAAGTACTAACCGCCGTCTTCTCCCTTGCCTATTTAACAGGTATTTATGCCTGTTCTAATTCACCATGGAAGCCTTGGTCGACCAAGAGTAGTTTTACTTATTGGGGCATACTCCATTGTACTCCTTGATGCCCTGTTATACAGGAAATTTGTAGAACGTGGTCTTTCCAGGTTGTCTTGTAACGATGAACTGTGGATGTAATTTATCCGACCTCCAACCTTATCATATATCATCAATTCTTATTCTATATAGCCTCAAAGACCCTCGTATACTCCATAAGAAACTAATCTCTGTTGACTCCTAGGACCTTAAATGCAATATCCTAGGAGTCCAACATTCGGAGCTATACATTAATCTGGGTAAATATTTTATATCATTAAAATAGTTACAATTGTATGTATGTTAAATTCATTTCGAAAACGGCTCTAACGATTTGGATGGGATATCATATGTAGAGGGTTTAAGGTACTAAAAATTCATTGAGCTAGGTATGGTATTCGGGAAAATTCGTTAATGGCCAAAGTTTTGGCTCCGAAAGATTACCAGGCCAAATCAAGGAAAACAGGGGAATCAATGACAATTTCAAGGTAAAGTTTCATATTTATGTCAATAAAGTATATTGAAATGCATTTGGAGAGTGAAACATGAATTTAATTGCGCAGTAGAGTTCAATATAGTCTCAAACGCACTTGTAACTTCCTGAAGAAACTTTTCTCTGCTGTCTTCTAGGCCCTTAGGTCTTCTTTCGTAGATGTCCTAACATTCGACATCGCAACTACAGCATTCAAATCCATGCATAAATAAAAGACTAAATACTTTTCAGGTGAAGTATGGATGTAAATTTTTCTTCGGCTTATCACCGGGCGATGTTCTAAATACGTCTTTTCGTTATGGGGTTGCTGATACCGGTGCGTCTAGTGTCAGGATTTAACGTCTTCCCCTAAATACAGGACACAGTTAAACGGTCCTTTGGCTTATCTTACGTCAATTCAGAGTCTCATTTTGAAACGCCTTGTAGGAAGCCCAAGAAGAATAAACATCGGTACCACACACTATTGAGTCTTTAGGTGGGTTTAAATTGGCAAGTTTCATGCACCAGTTACTTGCAGCAAGAGATTTTACACGTAAATTACAGGTGTAAATGGCTCTGCACGTCAGCTGGCAGAACTTTAAAAAGTTTGCAAACCCACGGGGGCTTGCAAGCTTTAGCATAAAAAACTTGCGGAACTAACTTGGTGGAGTAAACCCACCCTTATTTTAATCTCTTTATCAAACGATACTAATTGTTATGAAAAATACTAGCATTTATAAAGATGCACTTGTTACTCCCAAAGTTTCAGAAAAATAATGTTTTTTTTTCTGCACCTCGATTATGTAAATGTGAAAGCGATCACGGGGGGTGAACGTCATCACAGCATGCGATGACGTTCGGCGTGATCGAGCGATCATGTAAGGCACCGTCATCGCACGTACGACGGTCATGGGCTGCTTATATTCGAATCGCGTTTCAAAACATTGTTTGTTTATGTTGGTAACAATGGAGAATCTGAAGAACCAATGGAAATCGGCGTCACATTCTTAAATAGGTACAATTATAAATATAATACTTTTAATCTTTAATTTTTTAATGCATTATATTATTATATGTTGTGTATATGCCTTTTATGAATAATTAGCTATAACATTTCGCTTACATGATCGAATCAATGTATTCCACAGATTCCACATAATCTATAAAAATGACTAACGATAATATTATGGCGGAGCGGTGAGTCTTCTGCTGTAATAAGATTTTAGCATTACATTTTTATAGTTATCCAAGTTAATAATGCCTGCAATCCCAAGCATTAAATATTGTATGGAGTTTCCTCTTTCCCCGTACCAATGTTGTGATAGAACTGAAGCTTATTAGCTATCGGCGAGTCGTATATCTCATGTCGACGTATGCACATTTGTGACAGACTGTTCATTCAAGTACAACAAATAGTCCTTCCGTCGAGAACTATCATTAAATTGTAATCCATGTTCTTCTACTCTGTGATTTTATATTCAACTGGCAGTAATGGGCTGGGTGATCTCATTGACTGCTGTAAAGTTCGTAGTGGCTTAACCACTTAAGGTAAATGTAAACGAGATATGGGCGTAGAAAAATGTTAATATTGGTCTCAGTTGAAATGATACAGAAATAATTTTACTGCGTTTATAATTGTTTATGATTAGCTATTAAATAAACACCTGAGGTTTTCGTGGGTAATGTAAATTTACGGATTATTTTACCCGTAGAAGAACCCGTTTACGTGGTTTTACAATTTTCACGGTGCGGCATTGAACTTGTTTTAGTTGATTTTGACCTAGGTTTACCATTACGATACACTAAAGTGATGTGCTCTTTTTAATTCAACCCTTGCATACTTGTGCATACATATGCTTGGGAAATTCTAAGGAAGTGTTCGTCTTCCCTAAAGAAGGATTAAGCGAAAGCGATGTAAACATGCATTTGTGCTGGCAAATCGCATTACGGAGTATGAAATTATTCTATCGTATATTATAATGTTATCTTGTGACTAGTAGCAATTACAAATATTATATTAATTCCATCATGGGAAATATTCCACGACTGAATGGCAGATAGACGCGATATTTCTAACATATAAATTTAAAAAACTTTTCACACTTCGATATACTTATTTCTCTTGAAATAGTTGTGTGTCAAGCCGGATAAGTGCGCTTATCCTGCTTTTTTTCCCCGGTCGCAATGTCATTCAGAATAGCACTCATCAAGACATTTTCTTATTCTGTATAATTACTTGAGATCTTCATGAAGGTATTTCATAAAGGAAAAGTTAATTAATTGGGCTTGGACATTTGTAATTCAAGTTTATTCAACGTATTCGCACATATTCGATACCTTATCACCATCAGTTTCGAGCGTCATCGCTATTCGGGGCTTCGACGTCGCTAATACCCTCATCACAGTTACATGATCGCTGTTATCACCTTCCGTCGTCCGTACGTCGTTGTCCTGGGCAACGACGTCGCTATCACCCTTATCACAGTTACATAATCGAGGTGCTGGATGACTATGTTAAGGTGGCACCACGTTAGCCTGTCATCACGCCTATCGTAAATTGCTCTTGAATGCTATTGATTCATTCAACAGAATAGAGCGATACGAAGTGGGAGATGGATGGAAAGAGAAATATATGGACAGGGAAGGAATTCGCTGGCTCAAAACGGATATATAGAAGCGTTTAGAGCTCGAGTGGGGGGAATGAACGGGAGAGGGGTGAGTTAGCATGGAAAGCGGTAGGCGGCAGTACACAGGAAGGGAAAACTTTCATCCGTTATTGAAAAGGAGATGGAAAGAGGGGCTGAGTGAGTGAGTGAGTGAGTGAGGTGGTACGTGTTTGTATGCTTGCTCACGTCGATGTCTGTTAGTGTGCGAGTGTGTTTTTGCCGGCGGAAAAGGAGAATCGAGAGACAGAGGAAACAAAAGAGAAACGAAAAGTGAAAAAAATGGCGAGAAAGCGAGAGCGCTGGGGGGAAAGCAGGGCTGCCATGGTCGGCATTCGATGGAAGGGGGAGGGAAAGAGGTGGAGAGGGGGAGGAAGAAAGTAGGGAGGAAAAGTGAGGGATGACGTCACGAGTAGGTGGCAGGAAAGAACATACGCTCATAGTTGAAGGGTTGACTAAATAACAATAGTCATCGCAATCATCGTAAGGGGGCTCCAGAGTGAAATGACTTAAATGACACCTAATTCCTATCCTGGGAAGCAGTATATCACTGTTCCCCATAACGCATGCGATCGCATTATCGTTATTTTTCAATTGAGCTCATGAGAGCGATAATGTTATCGTAGTTCATCAAACTTTGCGCGGGGCTTTCAGTTATTATTAGTTTTCATTGATGGAGTGCGTTATTAGGAAATTAACTTTGAACATTGACATTCTAGAGCGGTTTTCGTTTTCGATAACGATAACAACATCGAAAAAGAAGGTACCTTGATCCCTCCAAGGCTTACTTATAAAATATCGAGTCCTCTACTGGATTTGAATAAACATGTCATATTTCTCTATCATCTCAGGCTCAACTTTGTGGAAGTTCATTTTATAAATGAGAAGGAAAACTTTGACTTATTCCACCAATTTATACCGGTACCGGAAAATAAATTGGTGGAACAAGATAAAGTTTTCCTTTTCATTTATATCATATCACTCATCACTATTGTATCGTCAAATGGAACTTCAGATTCTATGCTGTTAAATGCGAGAGTGGGTGAAACGTGGATATTATTGATTTTTTGCCTGAAAAAATGCTATTTTCTCAAGAAAATATTGATAATAAGTGGAAACACCCAAAAGATTGAATCAAAATAGAATAGAAGCACTTTTTTAGTGATTTTCAAATTGCTGTAAAAGTTTAATCACAAGCTAATAAGTACAAATGAGATGGCGCCTGACTGGAAAAGTGTTCATAAATAATATGCATCTTTTGTACCTTAGCCTTTGTACCAGCAGTCTACCTCGGAGTGCTGCTGGACCGGAAGTTTCTCTGGAGAGAGAGTGTCTCTACAAAGGCATCCGCGGCGTTGGCTAGGCTTCGGCCGATCCTACGCCCGTCGGTGCTGAGCATGGACACCAAGTAAAGGCTATACAAGAATTGTGTACTCTCTGTCATTGAGTACACTGCGCCTACATGGTCTGCAATGCCCGTGTCTACCCTCTACCGAATCCAGGTGGTGCAGAACTCAAGCACGTAGGATGATTCTGGGAAGCATCCAATATGACCGCGTTTTGAAGATGCACCGAGATGGGAAGTTGTAGTCCATTGTGTCCACTTGCCGAGGATCGCGCTACAGTTATTCGAAAAAGCGGCTCATTTAGAGTATTCGGCGATGAGCTACCTCGCTAATATCCAGGTATTGCCGTAGGATCGCTACAAATGTCCCATATCCACTCTGAACACCGCAGCGTCCCTCCTGAGGAAGAAGATTCCGCGGCTCCACCCCGAAGAGCCATCCGAAGCTACAACTGACAATGAGACCGAAAAAAGAATATACGGAGAAACGAGTATGAAACGCTTTAGAAGCTAAGAATCTGGGAAGGTGACAGAATTCAGCTCGCGAACGATGGGACTGGAACAAAGACTCGAAGGGTAAGATGCCTGGGATTTAGTGGCAATACATGGATTTTAACCTTTCTCAAAAATGTAAAATGTTTCTAGAGACATCTGAAATTATAAAGCACCCTAAGTTTCTAATAGAATGGCTAATACTGTGTAGTTTGGAGAAGGAAACTGTGGTATACGATGTAACAAAATGGAATGGGCATACCAAATTAAAATAATGTACGTAACACGTTCAAATACACTACAAATAAGAATAGAATGGTGTTTATCGAAGCATTTTACATTTTTGAGAAAGGCTATTATCCGTCTTTTGCCGCTCAGTTCCAGGCATATAACCCTTAATTAAAAAAAAAATTCCCCAGCTAGCTCTTCGCTTCGGAGGTTCAATTTTGCAGTTATGGAGAAGATATGGCTTCACGGTGGAAGGAGGTATGCAAGTACATACTTCAGGGTTGAAAGTGTGGAGGTGCAGGAAAAGTGGGCTGATGAAGTGGGGGAGAGGGGAAGTGGCACGAGGGAACCAGACGAGGGCAGTTTATTTTTCATCCAACCCTACCTGCCTGCCTGCTACCCCCTTGTTTTCCTCCTCCTACAAACAAACTCCCTCTCTTTAAGTGAAAAATAAACGGAAAGGAGAGCCAAGTTGGAGATGAATGAGTTTGAACAGTCTTTGTTCCTGCGGGGCCACGTAAAAAAGGGGACTTGAATAATGCAAATTGGTGGAGAGAGCTTTCTTATGCCCTGCTTCCCTCCCCTCTCTCTCTTGCAAAGCGTTCGAAAATGTTCCATGCAGACACATTCAACACATCTATACGAGTTTATGCATGTGCGTGTATATATATATATATATATATATATATATATATATATATATATATATGAAGTAAGTAGGGCTTTTTCTCCAGCTTACGAAGGGCCCGAAACGTTCCCAGTAAGTCTAATTTTTTTACTTTTCTTTCCCCACCCCCTGTCCAGTGTATTTTTTATTGTTGTGGCCTATTGGCGAAACCTTCCCTGTGTGTGTATATATATATATATAAATTTTTTTTTTCTGTTTGGATTCGACTGATTTTCATCTTCCCCACCAAAACCTGTGCTCGTCCTTTTATGTGTTCCTATCCATTTCCAATTCTGTTTGAATGAATTTATTCGAGACTTGGAGCGTCAAGGTTTCGTAAGACTGAGTGTATATATATATATATATATATATATATATATATATATATATATATATATATATATATATAATCTTTGGAAGTTTTCGCCAATTGGCCACAAATATATAAATACAAACTTACAGGAGGTAGGAGAAATAGGAAAAGATAAAGAATTCGTTCTTACGAAACGTTTCGAACCAGTTGGTCCTTCGTCAGCTCTAGAAGTCTTCTAGAGCTGACGAAGGACCAACTGGTTCGAAACGTTTCGTAAGAACGAATTCTTTATCTTTTCCTATTTCTCCTACCTCCTATATATATATATATATATATATATATATATATATATATATATATATATATATATATATATATATACCAACATAAACATATATTGATCGGACGGCGTTTCGTAAAACGGTTTTCTCTCCGCAGATTTAAGAAAAAAACAAAGATACAACAAAAAAAGAGGGTGCTGAAAAAGTCAAAGGCCCCTCTTGCTTTTCTCGATACTCACAGGTCCTTTTATTTTTTCCGCGCATTTTATTTTCGCCCGCTGTTAAAGCACTTCAGTGGAAAACAAGAGTGAGTGGGGGAGGAGGCGATGATGGAACAAGAGCCGGAAATGCCGCTAGGGAGACGGATTTGGGGCAGTAAACCCATGACCTACAGCCGAGGAGACGTCCTACCGCCTTCAAGCGTTCTCTATAATGTATCCCCATGTTCCCCGAAGGAAGAAGGGATCCAGCCAAGGGATAAAGTCATCCAGTTGAACTTCAATACTCTCGGAAATAAAATATAGTAAGTCTTTATACCCATAGTGAAATTAAGACCAATAGTATTTTAATTGTTTTTAATGTAAGTATTATTATACGGTTAGGGAAACCCATCCAGGGTCTCACAAGAAGATGAATTATATGGAACATAGATCATGGAGGAAACACCATCGGACGTATATAGTATACAAGGCCATAAAGTTTACTTCTTCTAATTAATCAGTTAAAAAACAATACTTGATTCATATAATGCACTTCTGGTAAGGTTAGAGCATCCTGTATGGCGTGCGACAAGAAGGCCTTATACGCCCTTTACATAATAGGTAATAGATAATCAGGAATACGTCATTGGTCCGCGATCATTAACTAGTCTTCTTCAAATCAAGTATTCTAGAGGAATGTAAATGTAATAAAAATTAAAATAAAGGAGCTGCGGTATTCAGTTCCCAGAAGGCCTGATATTACACCAAAAAGAGCTGTAAATCCCATAAAGTTCATTATGTAAATAGATAATACCACTTTCTAAATAGTCAACCTTGGCTTAATGTCTGACGATGCATTCATCACGCAAAATAAATGACTATCAAAATGACACTTTTTTACTTCCGGGATCCATTGCATTTGATTGCTTTTGCTTCCAGAACCACACTGTTACGCCGCTTTTCCTGGAGGTGTCTTCAGTTGAAGTATTTTCATTGAAATTCGGCGGCTATAAATAATGTAGCTGTTTTCTAAGACACATTATCATCGGCTGCTGCATTTTGAATTTGAATCTGAGCGCCCTGATTGGCCGGAGTAATTACTCTCTTCCATGTCGCAGTGAGGGTGTAACTCTCTTTACGGTTGAAGTTTTCCGGGTTCTTCACTTTTCACGGCTTTTCATATGACACTCGTAAAATAACGGTTTTCTCTTGCCAGTATTTCGATGTTTTCATAATAAATTTTATTCTCAGTTCTCACCGGGCATATTCTGCATTGGTGGAAAGGCGGAAATGTTTCATTTCCATGGCCCTCTGGCGTTCATTGGCTCTGCATTTTATTGTCCTTCCTGTTTGGCCAATGTACCATTGCCCGCATGCGCACATCATTTTATTTAGGAAATCTTTCGTGCATGACATCGGTCAACGTGTCCTAAGGTTTATCGATGACGTAGTACATTTTCTTAGTAGTAGAGAATCTGGTTATCACATTACGCTACTGAAGTAATCTGCCGTATTTTTATCTTTTTTGCCGTTTCTGCAATGTATGGAATTGTGTCATGAGAAGCAGACTTTTTCTCGGCTGTTTTTTAAGGCAAATCTTGGTTATTTTTCACTTCATTATCTGAAGGTCATTTAAAGGATAATTGTAATAAGAAACTATTTTTATCTAGTGTACATATGCTGTCACATTCTCTCAGGGAAGTGATAAGGTGTCTGAAATGTTTTGGGCACGGTGGAGTCATGTGTTCACCACTGAGCTCTTATGGGCGGGATTATGGTGTGGTCGTGCATTCATTCAGTGGTTAGTATGACTTTCCTGTTGGTAAACTAGGTATCCGAGGCTTTCAACTGATTTTTTACTCATCAATACATCTAGGAAACGTAGACGCCAGTTTCCACCTCCATCGTAAATTTGATGGCTTACTGTTATAAATGATGATGATTTAAATAGTTCAGGAACATATTCAGTTATTATTTTCCTTGAGGCTACATGGCGAATGTGTAATCCATAAATCATTTTCAGAGCGAATGTTTCTTCAGGTATGATTGTAATGGTAACTGTGAAAACATTCACCATTCTCTCGCCTCTGCTGGAGAGAGAGGTGATACCATGGTTGCAACTTCGTTTTTTGGTACCGTTACTCGTTACAAAGAGTTTTTGAAACAGAATTATAGGAGAACCAGAGGATTCTACTCAGTAAGTTGTAAAATGATTTGGAAAGAGTCATGAGAAAATTTGTGAAATAAGAGACTATGTCAAAGTTATACAGCAAACCATTATTTATATATTTCTTCTTCAGCTTTTATACTTTGGATAATTCGGTTGAAATCCGAATCCTTGAATACTGAGAAAAACAATTAAAGCTTTTCCAAAGTTAATTTGCCAGGTTTTTATGATTTTGATGTCAAGAAATGCCTGATAATAAGTAAAAAATATGCTCGTTGATACATTTCCCATAAAATAATGCCATTAGGCAGCTAACTATAGATCTGGAGAAGTAGACATTGGCAAAGTAAAACTGAATTCGTTTCTATTGTGAGGAAACATTCGAGCATTTTCAGAAGAACCTAATAAGATGGGAAGAATTAAATAATCTTTGGCTATAAGTGTACTGTCTTTTAGGTGCGGATTTCCTAAGGATGTTTTCCATTCAAGGAATATTTTTCGATACTGAATCCGAAATTAATGCGGCGGAGCTAATTAACAACCGCTTTCACTGTCTCCTTACAAGACCTTCCCACGATTAGCTTGACTATTCTCAGTCTCCTTAATGCAATTCTATCGGCCGGCATTATTATATGAATAAAAATTAACCTTTTTGTTTTCAATACCTCCAATGCGTAACCTTTCCACATTAAATTAAAAAATAAACACTTAGTCTTTCAAATATTAAAGAACATTGCATGAAAAAATTTACTTTTGTACAATTACCTTTATATATTTTATATACAGAACGTTACAAAAGTACACATTGATGACTCAGGCAGTCTTCCCGCGTCATGCTTAAAAATTGCCCGCAGTATTTGAGTAAAATTTCTACAAAATGGTTCCCTAAATAGCTATTACAAATATCCTGGCATTTCCTATGGGGACGCAAAGCACAAATTTGGATTCCACCGCTTCATGTCACCTTGAATGTGACCTCTGATCGTGAAAAAATTTAACCCCGTTTTTAAGTACTTTTCTTATTTCCCAAAACGCCAATACGTTAGCTTTCCATCACGAGTAAGGGGTGCTTAATCGGCTGTAGATATTGGAATTCGATCGCTTAGAGAGCTGGAAGTTCACAATATGTGCGATGGAATTTAAAAATGAAGCAGGCACACGACTTCAACGCACTGCGAGATTTACAGGTCTTGCGAGTTGATCGAGGAACATTTAACCGTTTCACCATAAGATTTTCGGGAGTAAGTAAATATACGATATCGTATATCTCCTAAATATCGACTTTCACAGCCCACATAATTATAATTCGTATACTCCCAGTGGCATACTCCAATATTGATTAGTTGCCCTTGAACGCCGCTCTTGAAACCCGCAAAAAGATGCAAATAAGATTAAATATAATAATGCTTTTCTTAATATAATCTTAATACCAGGAGATCAACCTTCGACTGAATTGTAATTATTTTTATTTAGCAGATTCATAAAAAAATCACGCGTGCTGAGCAAATTAACTTTTGTAACGTTTTAAAAACCACTTTTTCGCAAGTTCAACATTCGTTCACTTCTCCATCCTAGACAATTGTCATTCTTTTTCGCAAATAAAAAAGTGAAACGGCATTAAAATGGGGGCTTATATTGAAAAGATGTTTTAAGAATAAACTTGGTTATATTCCACATAATATTTATCACACTCAACCGGTTACGACCTTTTCAGGTCATTATGAGCTGATGATGACCTGAAATGACATGATGTCGAAACCGGTTGAGTGTAATAAATACTATGTGGAATATAACCAAGTTTATTCTTCAAACTTCATGTGTTTATTCCACCAAGTAATCTAGCCATCGATTAATTTGATAATATTGAAAAGACAATAAAACACCAAAAGTAGTGTGTTTGATCTTAGCTATCTAAATTTTTTCGGCTTTCAAGGCTAAATTTAACGCTATAACATATATTAAAACTCTAATACGCAATTTTAATTCCAATTTCACTGTCAAAATGTATTTTAATCTATATTAAAGTCATGAAATAAAACAAAAAACCTGCCTTTAATCCCAAATGGCTCCCAGAATTTGGCTTGGTAATCTTTTCTGGTCTTAAACTCGAGTTTCTTAAATGATATTATACGAATTTCAGACCTAGCCCAATAACTTTCTCGTACATTAAACCCTCTATATATTTTATCACATCAAAATCATCAGAGCCATTTTCTGAGATAATTTTAAAATACACATAACAATTGTAACTTGCTTGAGTCAATTCATGTAAAATCATACGCTGTTCACCATTTCAAATTTTCCTAATTTTATGCAAGCTTGTTGGTCAGTATTTTGGAATTTCAAAATGAGTTATAAAACATTTTCCCACACCTTGTGATGATGTTGACCTTTTCCACACACACCACACAAAATTATATTTTCGGGAAAACATTACAACTTTTTCATTTCAAAACAACTAAACAATAAAAAATATTGTATTTAAGAAGCAATGATCTATAATTTTATTACAGAAATGATTCAGCTTAGTATTGAAACATTTGCTCAAAAATAGTACCAAAACTGCGCTTCACTTCGTCAAATACCATACGTTTAGCATACTATTTCTATTGAAGGAAGAAATATTTATTAGCATTATTTTTTTCAGAGTTAGTTCTGTTGCTGATTTTTCTTTAAGAAAATTATAAAACCTGAGAACCATGTTTTTTCTATTAAATATGGTTCACCAAACAGAGCACCTCGGACACAAATTGCAATCATTACTGTTAAAAATATAAAAGGAGACTTAATGGACAATCCTGACAATTTCACTGAGTGATTTTCTTATTAATACATTTTGATGACTGAGACTTCAGTGGTGTAAGGGCTTCAAATTGATCGAAAACGCATTATAAACTTAAAGTAAGTACAATGGCTGATAATGGTAGTAACATATTTTTTATAGCGATGCCAAATGCATCGAATTTTATGTGAAGTGATATATAGTTCAAACTAATTTAATGAACTCCATCTAACACGCGTTCGGTAGGTCTACGCTACACTAATCCACAAAAGTAGCCTTTTTAATGTTAACAATCCCTCTACGCCTAGGTCTTCCCTTCTACTACTTCTACTTCTTCCCTCAGGAACTATCCTTCAATTCAGAACCCACACTTTCGTCCAAAGGTCCTCATAGAAACTTATTCGCTGGTACGTTTTCTGCAAATGGTACGCTTTAAATCACGTAGTATTTCACAGCAAAAATCCACCGATCTCCAGATCCGAGGATCCAGAAACTCCGATCATAAGATATTCCGCAGGGAACGGCAAACGGTCACTCGCAATCAAACACGATTAGCGCGCAGAGAACGTTTTGCAATTGCCAACCTTTGTCATTTGAAACGTAGACGAAGCATTCCAGAAGACGTGTTTTGCAGTTCGAGACGTAATGAACATTTGCAGAGCTATGGATTTAGAGAGCCAGGTTTTAGCGTGCCATCATCAAGGAAAATATTATGTGGAGAACTACAAGACAGTGGAAGCAGTGATCGTTTCAATAAATTATCACGGGTATGAGGTTGATTTTGCGATTACAATATGCCTCGGATCTTTCCAACAAAGTCTGAAAAAAATCGTGGTACATGAAAATGAACAATTGATCATTCCGTCATCACCTGAGTAAAGTTCTCTGTGACAGTTAATTTTATCATATTTGATCCATTGCCATAAGATAATTCATTATTATGATTACCACCCAATATGGTACCACTTGAAATAAGTTGTATTCGTCCTATTTGTCGCAATTTACTCCTGTATCGTGATTTATTTAGTCGGTGGATGTGTTCCATTGATATTCAAATTAATAATCTAACATCGGTGGATGTAATATGTTGATTTCAAGAGAAGATGTTTACATTCTCTGAATATGTGCATTTCCTTGGGAAACTTCTTGAGTGGTCCCTTGATGGCCCACTAATCGGCTCAAATAGAGTAACTCGCGACGTCTGCCATTGCTTCTCAGTGGGTAACAAAATTGGAGAACTATGTCGACTCCATTTCCCCGAGTATTAGCAGTAAGCATGCAAGTTAATCCAAGAACGATGATAAACAAGAGGATTGCCAGGTAACATGTTTATCCCAGGGATATTTGGACGAGTCCGCTTATGTGGATATTTACACTTGATAACGAGAATGTACCCAGAGACCTCACACCATTATGCTCGAGCTTATGCATTAAAGGTGGATTAAGGCGGTGAGCAGATGATGCGAAAGGATTTTCTAAGATGTAAAAAGATGCTTTGAGGAAAGAGACGAAGGAATGAGGCTGGAGGTGTAAGGAACAGGAGCGTTGGAAGGGAAGACGTGTACGATAATCCCTTTTTACCGCTGTCTACCTAATGGATTCTGGCAAGCGGGATTGCACACAAATTCCTTCGGAATAACGCCAAATTATTCGTACGTGATTAGGTCCCACAATGGACCTAGATCAATTTGTGTGGGTGATTAAAAGGAGCATGGAGCGAGTCTGGTTTCCGCTAGTGATTCTGCCTGAATTCGTGCAAAGGAAGGCGTGGATGCCAAGGATTTCTTTTAATCACGTGGTCTTTTTTTCCTGCTCGTTTTTTTTCGTCTCACGCTTCGATGAATCAGTTGGAAAAAAAAATTCTCAGCTCTATTGAATCGTAGCCCGTACCTCTCGCAAGACTTCTACTGGGCTTTTCGCACTTCTTTTGCACTCTTTTGATTCCAGGAAAGGAAGTGGGTGTGAACGTCTTTTTTAGGAATGGAACGGCCCTCGTCTTTTTCTTTTCAAGATTGATAAGAGGAATAAACGTCGGGAGAA
Organism: Pyrrhosoma nymphula; assembly: GCA_963573305.1. NCBI lineage: Eukaryota > Metazoa > Arthropoda > Insecta > Odonata > Coenagrionidae > Pyrrhosoma > Pyrrhosoma nymphula. Next base: position 43,722,064 of record OY754337.1, on the reverse strand, counting down.
TATATAAACGAAATCTCACACGTACTTGGGTGGAAGTAATGCGACTTCTTTGCACTAGCCCATTCAAAAGCTTCGAATCCGCTGTAATGAACATTTTAGGGGTCCATTCCATGATACCGAAGGCCGAACATGTTTAATGTTTGTCCCTCTGAAATGGGCTGATTATATCACACCGAGAAGTTGAGAATTAACTTTTGGAGTATTAAATAGAATGTAGCTGGGTTAGGTTAAAGCTCATCTTAAAGGAACAAAATTAATTGATGTGAAAAAAAAGAATAGGGATACCAGAACTTAACATTATCTTAATTGGGCCATCTTATTCTAAAAACTCCAATTACTTCCTTGTTTCTTTTTACATAACATCTAGTGTTCCAATATAATTTAATTTATACCAAATAAATCAACTATACCTACATAACTCATACTTTTTTAAACTTAGACCCTGTCATAATTAGTATATTGTAAATGTTTATTATATAAAGCTTAGTTAGAAAAAACTAACTTTTAACTGACTGACGAGCTCATAATGATTCTTTCTCTGATTAGCCACGGGTCAAACATACGAGAGACCAAGCTAAATCTGGGAGTACATGTCGTGGTTAACCTGTGGAATTGTTGATGCAGAATATTTTAAAGCTTAAGCTTTTCCTAAATCTGAGGTATATTCAAACGCGCGCATGCTAATCAGATTGGGGAATACGGACAAAAAGAGATTATCATATCCACTCGCTTGGATTCACTTGAGTTCATCAGGGTTGGTATTGGTAACTATTGATAGGGATAAACCAGACACTTGAATATATTCAAAGGTTTCAGGCTACATTTTGTGGAATTTCAGCATAAAAATAATTCTTTGTTTCTATATATCTATATGTTTCTCGATACTCTAGCGCCGAAAATGCGGTTGACTAAATAAACTGTCGAGTGGAGATAGAAGGTTTCTTTTTTCGAAAATTACACATACGCTTGAAACTGGAAGTGATCGCAATATGATAAACGAAGCACATGAAAAATATAGTGTCTGAGGCATTGCGTTACTCAGTTTCAAAAAGTTCGAATCAAAGCGGATATATTTTTTTGAGTAGAATGCATCAACATACCCTTGTTTACAATAAACATTACTTAGTTCACGACAAACAATCTATTTCCCTGGCACTATTCCAAAATTCGTTTGTTTCAATTGGCATCGATTTCATTCAATGCTACAGAATTAATATTATTGTTGCTAAAATATAATATTCTTAAAAACTAAAGGAATAATTTATTTATATTAAATGTTGATAATTTTCAGTGACCCAAAAGTAGGATGCAAATGGTGTGCAAATACTTTCATTCTATTTTTATTGCTATAGAAAACAATCAACTTTGTATTGGCGCGCAAGAACAATAGCCACTGGTGTAAGATGTTGCGGTGTTGATGAAAAATGAACATGTATTAGTCATAAAATATTTATGGGATCTCCCCTATCCCCTGGCATCGTAGACCTATGTATGGAAGAATTCTAACGGAAAGCCCTGGATTCTTGCGATAAGAAACCAAAACATTTTGTGAGATATGTCGATGACACCTTCGTCATATGGCCCCATGGGACTGAAAAACTGAGCAAATTCCTACAACACATAAACAGCCAAAATTCCTCCATTATATTCACAATGAAAATGGAAGAAAATAATATATTTCACTTCTTGAATGTTCTCGTCGCCAAGAAATCGGATGACAGCTTAGGACACTCAGTTTATAGGAAGAAAACCCACACTGATAGTTATTTGAATGCCAAATCTCATCATCATCCTGGCCAAAAGGCATCAGTTATTCATACCTTATTCCACAGGGCATACGCCATCTCTGATGCAGACTCGCTCGCCAGAGCAAAACAGCACCTCCTGACCACACTCCAAATGAATGGCGATAGCCGACAATCAATAGGTACATAAAAGCGCATGTAAAGAAGAGGGGAAAAGTAATGTGGCCACGAAAAGAACCATGGAAGTCGAAATGCAGGAGAAGGCAAAGGCATAAGCTCACTTACCATACGTCGCCGGGACTTCACAGAGGATCGCAAGAGTTCTCGCCAAGCACGACGTCTTGACGAGATTCAAAAGCAAAAAAAAGACCACTGACCTCCTTCGAACCGAAAAACATCGACACCCGGCTGACATTTATGAAGGAGTGTAGGTACTAAGTGACGTGTAGCGGCGGAAAATCGTATATTGGCCAGTCATCGAGACCCCTCATATGCAGAATAGCGGAACGCCAAAGGGCAACCGAAAAGAAAAATGTTCGCCTTTCCGCGGTTGCAGAGCACGCCTGGTCAGAACCCGGCCACGACATAAACTTTCACAATTGCAAGATCATCGCCCGAAAAAATAAATATTTCCCTTGGCTGATAAGAGAGGCGATTGAAATAGCAACAAACGCAGAGAATTTCAGCAGGGAAGACGGCTATCTTCTCTCCTCAACGTTCCAACGTCTTTATCAACAATCAAATTCAAAGGTCCATCCAACCAATCAGACAACTAGCGTGTATATAACGGCGAAAGAATCTCTTCAGCTCATTCAGGACCTGACGACGCTAGCTGGAATGCAAGCGAAACGGTTGTCCATAAACATGAATAAACGTGGGAGAAACCCGAACAAAATAAATTTATCAAATTACTGCGGAAGCCTCCGTACCACCATTGATATTGTTTATCAGATGCCACCTGGTCTGGGGTAGGTACTGTTCTTGTAGTATCATCGTATTACTTTTTTGCCATTTTCTCTGTTGATATTTGATTTTAAAGCAATAATGATAGACTAAGGGGTTACATTGAGACATACTTAAATAATAGAAACAATTTAAGCTGCGTTTATCTTGAGTGTCAGGATTTCATGACACTAGGGTAATACTGAATTGGTGAGTTGGGATAACAATGAACTAAGGTTCCGTCTTAAGGTTTTACCCTCTGTAATATTGAATTTACACGGTTTTACCTTTTGATGAATTTAAGGTTAAAACAGCTCTGCTGAAACTTTAACACTCTCCAAAAGGAAGTAGCTTCCTAATACCTAATAGCTTAATATAAGTAGACAAAACTACACGGTGTATGCGTTTTAAGTACCGCATAATCAATGTTTAAACTTAAAGCTTCATAAATTATCCATAGGCTTTATTTTTCTCTAAAAGAGCAAATGTATTACCAAAAAAGTATGCTGAAAAAACATAATTCTCAGACACAGACATATAGCTGCTTATTTTTGCCTTAAATGTGTACTAAGTGAATTCAAAGACTGTGATCAGCGTCAAGAGACACTTGTTTTCACATGCTGAAATGATTTCCTATTGTAAATTGTAATTAGTTGTAATGCCGATAATTCTGATAAAAAGCTCAAGGATCCTAACGTTAAAATAAACGCAGGTGCCGAAGATATCGTCGGGTAAAATCTTCTCACAAATTTTATTTTTAGTAGTGCCTCATATTCATACAAGATACGTCCCTCTTGTATCGATAATGACTATTGTATTTACGGGTAGATAAACGAATTACGGTACCACAGTAGGTAATGGACTGATTTTTTCCACTGTTGCAAAAATCGTGTTTTTAAACCCACTTTTTTCTCCAGGGGCACCTATTTTCAGCTGTTGGTTCATGAATCCGATTAGAATGATGTTTTTAAGAGCTTATCGCACAAAACGTAGTATCTACATGCCGTTTGAAATTACCATGCCACACGTGAAACCAGGAAACCCTTTATGGCGGAAAATACCACACACCTATTAAAATACTACATTTGAAGTTTTCTGAGCGAGAGGAAAATTCTTATCTCTTTTATTTCACGAAATCACACCAGGCACTAAAGAAACTTTGCGTGCCATGCCTTGACGCCAAAGCTGTTCCCCGCTTAAAAGGTTAAAAGCTGCCGATGATTGAACATAAAAGAGAGAAAACAAAGGCCTTTGAAGAACAAAAGCCTCATAACGTTTTCGCGTGCTTGGCTTAACGCCTCGTATGTTTATGCGCAGGAATTTCAGTAGAATGGTTTAATTATGAGTAAATTTAGACAAAGAGATGCCAGAGGGCCTTTATTGCTCTGGGTTCAAATAACATCTAGATTGGTCTGCTCCGAATCCATTGGAATGAGGTTACCATTTAGGGAATAATTACTATCGACGTCACCTGACGTGAAGGAAACGGACGGTGGTGTCCGCGAAGCTTGGTGATGGTGATGTCGTGGATCCCATTACGATTGCCGGATAGTGATGGACTCATCAACGAATGATTAGCGAACATTGTCGATGTATTAATATTTCCGTCACGCTACTTCAATGGCAGGCAGTTAAAGGAGAGTTTTACTTTTCAATGTTCTCTAAAACTTAAGTAAAAACACCTTTTTATAATCCACGAAATAATTTTATCGAATTCGCTGACCAAGATGAAAAAAAAACATATTTCAATATAAATTTGTTAACATTTTGAAAAACGCGCCGAAAACTCTAGTCATAACGCAATTTAACTAAGGAAATTTTAAAACTAAATTCTTTAATTATTTTAATTACTGTATGCATGGCGAGATACAACTAATTATTATGACGAATTATTTTAAACATTATTAAAATTTGCAATCAATGACTCACGATAACCATTCCAGCCATCTTAAAATGATATGACTAAATGTAACGATTGTCTCCGTAATTTTAGAAGAATTGTGATAACTTCAACTTTAATGGCAAATGTTTCTTACACATTTGTATGTCCAGTGTTGCAATTAAATTTATCATTGTACACATATGTAGCACCATATTTTATTAAAGTAGCCTGGAAAGAAATTATCCACGATTGTAATTACATATTATGTCGTTTCAGTGGTGCAAAGAAACTGCATGCACAGTATTCCGTGATAAGTCAAAGTGAGGTTACTTATGGAAGGGAAATTACATCACTCTTAGCAATAAAATATCGTGATAATGACTGAATAATATGGCTACCTGTTCTAAAAATAATGTAAATATTTACAGTTAATATGGTCACAGGAAATTGACGTTGGAAGAATGTATATTCTGTACGCAACAAAATGAAAAACATTATAATACTTTTAAATACGAAGGCGTGACTATTAAAAGAATAACGCCAAGGAATGTATGAAGGCAAATATCATAGAGCTTTATGCAATAAAATAAAATAAAATTTTGAATTATCATGAAACATCAATGATCTTAAGCAGCAGAATGGGAGCTTATTGTTCACTTGAAAACGGGGAATATATTCCGCTTTCGCAACCGTAGCGTATAAGGTTTTTGCTATTGAATTTAATGTAATTTTTATTTATTAAACATCACCGATCATAAGCAGCAGAATGGCAGCTCATTATTCGCATAAAAACGGGGAATATATTCTGCTTTCGCAACCGTAGCAGAGTGTAACTGACGCTAGTTATTTGACCCAGCAAGGTGTAAATTCTTGTTCAATGAACAGATGCAATTCATGCCCTACATAACATAATGTGTAAACGCGTTGCAAATTCAGACCGGGCAGAATATCCAAACTTCAAACGGAGAACAGTCGCACACTGGCCTGATAACGAAAACATGGCCAAAAATGAGTTTTTTTACTTTTACTTTAAATGAGCCAAAGAAATTTTAAAATTGTCTAATCTTTGAAGTTTAGAAAATAAAATAAACAATTTCAATAGCCAGTTTTTATCGAAAAAAGTTCAATGTTCCCTTTTAAATCTTTCAGTAGTCACATACGATTTTTCTAAAACACTTCGAGTAAAAGTTCACGTTTTGTAGAAGAAATGTACGACAAATTTGGTATCATACAATGCTTGTGTAATTTTACATTACACTTTTTTCCAAATAATTTTTATTTAAAGCAAATAAAATGGTTCGTGGAATTGCCACACGGAAAATATATTTCTACCGAAATGTTATCTCTGTTCAAATCTGAATAAGAAAAACCTTGATTTATCCTGCCCGCTCTCACCAATAAGGCCGGCCCGGTCTCACCAGTCGATAGCAACTGATTACATATGAAAGAATGAATTTTGGAACACTAAACAGGACGAGCTTTTTAAATGAAATAAGTTGGTACAGGTGATACAAAGAGGGAAACATTTCCTCTTGGAGAAGCTGTGCGAAAATTTAATTTCTACTCAAAATTTATTCAAGGACGAAGACGACCAAAACTTTGCTGTTTTCCGCGCTTCAGAATAATAATAAAAAAATCGAGCTTATCGGCAGAGCGATGTAAAAAGTTTAGATTTTTATGCGCCAGAGTCAAAATGGAAGAAGTTAGGGGTGTTCCCGTGGTGCGGTTTCGGGTAGAAAAAAACACGAGCGAAACGAAATTCCGGCTTCTTATTCCCGACATGTTAGGACACCTTTGGAAGCCGTATTCGCGGCGCATCTAACGCCTTTTTAATCACCTACTTATGCACGGGCACGCTAGCCAATAAACGTAAAAACACGGAGGAGGGGGGGGGGGGGGGGAGGGCGCTCAAAACAAAAGAACGTTGAGCATCGCGCGCAATGTTTTCTGTAATTTCCGCGAGGGGGGACTACGATACGTTCACATTAAAGTAGCAAAGCGCTGCAGTTTTTCCGTGCCCTCTCAACACAAAAAGACCTGCCTTCTCCGTTGAAGCAGGTAAAAGAAAAGGTTTTTAGGTTAGACCCTTTTAAGCGTTTCCCGCATCGATATGCTAATTTCCGTCGTGACCTCGTGTGGAATTCCCCACAGGTAACTCGATTCTCTGTTTGTATCATTACCATTGTTCGTTTCAAACTCCGTCCTGAGACTCGTCAGCTAACGACTAATAAGCAGATCGGGGGAAAATTTCGCAATGAGAATTGATACGCCTAGTAACTCTTATGTTTTTGCCAATTTTTTAAAGATAGGTACTTTATTTTTAATTTTTATGCATCAATCTGTAACTGATATACTTATAAAGTCTATCAAATCCTCACTTATGTTATGTTTGAACTCAAATTGGCTTAATGACATGTACTTTTGAGATAATATTTAAAATCATGGAGCCCATTTCACACTGTTCGAGAAGTCGATAATCCGATAAGAACAAATAATATTGAGAAAGACGTTGAACTCATTAAATTCTTTCAAAACCATTCTAGGCGGCCTTTCAATGAAGATTGGTAAAGAAACCTTCAAACTTGATCGGACTTTTAATCCTTCATAGAAAGATCGTATGACTTTCACTGCGACTTCCAAAGAAATCAATTACCTTTGGAAAGTGCGTGGAGCATAAGAACGACAAGGTGTACAAACATTTTAGATATTATTGACAAACTAACAACTTTTTTTTTACCAAAAAATTCTACTTCGTCAAGAGTATTTTAGCAATAAGTATTTAGTTAGTTTGTGCAGCTATCATTATCGTCTTGCTTTTGATTCGAAAAATGGATATTGATGAAGCAAATGCTGCTATGTTGAATTTTCAATATACTGAAAGAAGTGATATTGTAATCAGAGGCTCCGAGAAGAAATTGTCGCAAGACTTGGAATAGAAAATGGCAAATTTCGGTTCAATCGCGTAATGTAGACGAGGGATCCCCATTTATAGATATATATAGACGATGAGACACGGACTAACGAAAATAAGTCCGAAACTAGAGATAGCATTAATGTGTTCGTAAGAACCTCCGACATTTAGTAAATATTTTAAATCCTAAGGCATGGTTTCTTGATACTTGTCTCAGGTACTAGTTTCCTTTGGTGTACAATATTCCTTACATAACCCCTGAGGGTTCCTCCGTAGGTTATACAATTATAATTTAAGTACATATCATTCAGCCCTCAGCCAGCCACAGTTAGTCTTAACATATTTTGAGGAAGCTAGTTAATTCGTAAATTATCAGAAAAACTTGGACGATGTCCTCCTCTGAGAAGACAGAGGGAAACTAGGTAGCTCGGTAGCAATGCTTAGAAGAAATTCAGAAATCATTGATGTAAGTCAAAATATATTATGGAAATTTATCGGAAAATATGATGCAACGGGTATTCCTTATTTTCACTTCGTCGTTAAAAATATTTTATTGTTGTTTTCAACCATAATATGTTTCACACACAGCACTTATCTCAATTTATAGCACAATGGCACTTGTATGTTGTTAAGTGTATTTGTTATAACAAATATTATTACATAATAGCATAAGGTAAAAGTTGTTTTCATACGAAACTGACTCCCTATTTTGGTTATTTTACACTCAGTAGTATCAAACCTGACCTCAAGGTCGATACAATTCAAGACCAATAAGTCTCAAATGAAATCAGTGCCATTCAAGACATGAGTACTTTGATGGAAATGAATTATTTTAAGAGCATTCAATATGTCTGCCGTTATGACGCCATGTCCAATCGAGGAAGCTTGCTCAACGATTCTTGAATGGGGATTGACGTAGAATTTGATCGTGTAAAACGGGTTTTACATGATAAAACACATTCAGTTTGTATAACATTTATTTTATTTGTCTAACTATTTTTTCAAGCATTTTTCCTCTCCTTAATCATCGTACTAAGCACTTTATCGTTTGTCTTCCTTTTCGTATACGCTAATTACTCCATTTTATTTCGTCCCCACATCTCAAACGCGTACAGTCTATTCTTGCCCAATGTCACTGGAGTACATGTTTCTGTAGCACACAACGCTACAGAATGTCGATGTGTATGATATTCCATATCACATACATCGCCAATCTTTCCTTTAAATTCTTTCACAAGGTTTCCGGCAATAGTTAGCCCCGGAAATTAGACGCGTAAACGATTGATATTTAGGTAATACAATTTCACAAATAAATGCATAGGCATTTTTTATTTTTTAGATACATAAAACATTGCTCATGCCTTTGTAAATTAAAAAAACTTTATAGGGCAGAAACAACTAAAATGCAATGATATATTTTGTTTTTCCAATTGGCTCCTTTGGAGGGAAGAGCTAATAAAGATATTATTTTTTTGCAGCACTCGAAGGTCCACTTGAAGGGGTCCTATTTTACTATAACTTAGAAATTTTCACAGATTGTACCACGAGATAAAATCTAAAATAGGTAGTAAAGTCTTCACAGATATTTTCTAATTGTTAGTTTAGAGTTTCAAATATAGTCACATTTAATTTATTGGTGCATGAGGTTATACATTCTATTTTATCTAACAAAATAATAATACGAATGGGCTGGATGCTGAACAATATTTTTGGTGGTTCTTCCGTTATCTTCTCTTTTGGATACGTACAAAAAAGTATGTAAATACATTAAGCCACGCCGTTGCATTTTTGGGTAGGCACAGTGAAAAAGAATTTATTTTTTGGCATGAGGAGTAGGAAACAAGGGTGAAACCAGGGAAAGCTGTTGGGCGGGAGAAGGGTTATTACTAGTGCGCATATGGTTATGTAAAATAACAGAAAAATTAACAGAGTTTATAACCAATTTATTTCAAAACAAGCCTTATAATTCCAGCTATTACTCATAATTATAGTTTATGCAATTAAAAATTGAAAACCTATAGTAATTAAATTTGCATTTATCAAAATTTGAATGTAGGATATTAATATTGAACTTTTTCTCCATCATTGGGGGTGGGGGCGGGGGGCGATCGCCCCTATAACTCCCCCCTCCTGGTCACGTCCTTGGGAAACTATCTCAGTTTCAATTATTTTCTCCATCCTTTAAACTTCCATCCATTCTTTAAATTCCTAATCATATAACTATTTTTCTACTTTTACACTCGTGTGTTTTTATTTACGCTCTCGTGTTTTTCTAACTCTAAGTACAATCTTTTCTATTACCCTCATCAAGCACATTCACTCATGAATTTCTCGGTCTGCTCCTTTCAAATCGTTAACTTCTATGCCATAAATCATTCGTTATTCGACTTTCGTCCATTCTCATCATCATTGGTCGTGCAATCCTAAGGTCGGTTGACTGCATTCTCTCTATCCTTCCCTATCTTATGTCAGTACTCTAACTCCTTGGTAATTCTTTTAATGTGAATCCATCTTGACTTGATCTATGTATATATCCCTTGGCCTTCCTCTAAGGACTTTTCCCTCTACTTTTCCTCCAACTTTTTTCTCACAAACCCATAATACCTCAGTGTGTGCCCAATCCATCTGGTTCTTCTTTTCTGTATAGTGTTCCATATGGTACTTTCCTCATTTGTTCTTCTGTAAACTTCATTTTTTTTTTAATTTGTGCATTTTTCTTTGTCCTTCAGCATCCTTCTCCAACACCATATATCAAATGCTTTTGATCTGACTTCCCGATGGTCCATGTTACTGATCCATAGAGTGCTACGCTTCACACGAATGCTTCCACAAACTGTTTCCTCATGCGTAGTCCTATCTTCTCTGAACAATGTGCCTGCATTTTCATCATGACATCGTGGATTTCAACAATGTGGAAGAATCAGTAAAGCACGCTCCTTTCATACTTGACCATTAGTCTTGCTCCAATTCACATTATTTATCGACCAATGCATTCTTAAGCGTAGTCTCACACCAAATTTAAACAGATACACTTCTCAGGTACCCCGTTCCTTCTGAATTTAGCCAAAATGTATGCTTTTCCTGACATTTCCAAGTTTCATTTCCGTACAACAAAGTCAGGAGTGGTGCACATTTAAATACAGCAATTTTCAATTATTTAGACGGGCACCAATCTTGGCATGCTTTACATGCTTTATTATATGTGACTTTTCTTCCAACATCTCAATATCTTTAAATCCTCTCTTTCACCCTTCCAGATTTCCTAAACAACTGGTCAAAAATATACATTTCCCCATTTTGTCTATTATTTCACCCTCGTTATGCAATAATAATTTCCATCATGTAGCATAAATCCAATTTTCTTTTCTTCTTTGGTCTTGGACGCATTTATACTCAACTAATAATACTTACTGTCATGCTACGTTTATCTTGAGAAAAAAGTGACAAACAGATTCTTTTCAAGGTGACGTAAATTAAATTCAGTTACTGCCCGGTATTTTTATTTAGCTCTCTCGACGTACAGAAAAATTGAGCTAGGATTAATTTTTTACCAAGCGCATTGCGAAATTTCTTTGTTTGCGGTCGCAGTGCGTCGGCGTCTTATAGCCATCTTGGGGGGAGTGACTCAGATCGTTGACTCGAATCCGCATTTTCAACACTAAATATTTTACTATCACTCGCCGTTTTACTGTGGGCTGGAATGGGCGATGAAAACGTACTCACCAACGTCGTGTTTCAATTAAAATTACTCACTACTGGTGCATGACTACTAGACGCGGGTACAAACAATGGAGAGGTAGTGAGGAAAGGAAGAACGAATAACCAGTAGGAACACTCCTCGCCACGTCCCGAAAGAAGACGAGACTGAAATTTGTAAAAAAAACTAAAAGAGAAAGAGAGCTAAGGATAAAAAACAAAAGTACGTCGCGTTGAATTCGGATCACGTATCTCCTCAAGAATTTCAACTTTCACTGGGGCCGTTTTATTATCCTGCTATGGTTTCCCCATTTCTCTATTCTCCCCCTCTTCTCTCTTCTCCTGATATCTTCGTTCATTCCTACCTCTATCGTATCCTTTTCGTCTGTCTTTCTTGGTTGGTAAGGGCCTTTGGGGAAAGCGTACGACAACATATTTTATCTATTTATTTTGTAATTGAGCGTTCATGTCGACACAAAATACTGGTGATCATCAGTATTAATATTTTAAATGTCATCTTAGCTATAAAAAGCTTTACAAGGACATATGTTGACGCTGCGCTGAAAAAGTTCCGTTACCATTTTGGTTTCGTTTTTGACGTCACTCGGCAGTAAACACTGTACCAATCTTTGTGGTTGGGCGTGCGACATTAAGTTAGTCAAGCATATTGGTTTCTCACTTTTGCAATCGAATTTTCAGCTCAAAAAATAAATACTGGAGATAACAAAAGTTAATAATTATAACGTCGAAGAAACTATAAAATTCTCGGGAAAGATATAATTTGACGTAGCACCTCAGATTACCTCAGATTATGACGTCCCTTGGTAGTACACACGCAACAGGTTCATTCATAATTGTAAAACTATACGCATTATACAAGCGAAATGACTGACCAATTAATTATTTATTGCCTACGAATTTACATTCACTCCTATAACATGGAAAACTATATCTTTCTCCTTGTCTTAGCAACTTCATTCAGGTACATACATATATTTTACCTTGGGATATGATTATAATACACCTTTTCTCAACGAAAGGGCACTGTCATTGAGGCCATTACCTAAAGGTCTGGCGATGTCAGCGTTTTGTGAGTGTCTGCAAGTCATCGCAGCTCCGTTGATAAAAATTTAAACAAACACATAGACGCAGCCCAGTGACGTTACTGAACGTGGTCTCCCGTTATTTTAGACGCTGAATATTTGTAAAAGTTCTGTTGTTTTTTCTGGCTCAGTTAATGGTTCGAGCGTCAACAATTACGCTTATCTGAGTGACTGGATGTTAAATTACAAGTGGAGCTCTAATTTATTGCAAATTTATGAGAGGCGCAAATCATTTTTAGGTGATTTGTGTCATTCAGGATAGGTGGGACGGTTGGTAGGGGAAGAATTATTTCGTGAGTGGAGAAAGGGTGGAGAGAAGGTCGGCATTATGCTACTCTTAACGAAAGGAGCCAAGGGGAAATCGCATTAATATGCCGTTCGATGGACGCTAGGAATACTATCCTTGAATTATCTCTCCTGTTGGTACTCTAGTAGGAATCCGGATTCCTCTGGTAGGTATATCTCCACCACTGCCGGGGTTCAAACCTTTGCCCTCGGGATGGAAAGCAAAAAATCTAGCCACCATTACAATCCCATATCTGTTTTCATGCATCACATTCGAAATATGTTGAATAGGAAACTGACTACATTCGGAAACGGAATACCTCAGGAATTCTACTAAGGCCGTGTTCCAGTTCAAGTAAACCACCTCAGAGTATATCTTATGTTCTTCCCTTACATGAGCCTTGCATACTTGAGAAGTAAAGTGGAGAACTAGGGTACGTATTGCAAAAAGACGTTAAACAAATGAGTTACGACAGCCGTAACCTTAGATTATATCTGTTGAAAACGCGAAAAACTAAAACTTTACTAACTAAGACGAACAGAATCAATACAAACTTTGTAAATTTCACAATGAATTTTGTTTAATACGAGCGGTTTCATCTCATAGGTGACATCTTCAGGCGACATCTTCCATCTTCCTGAAGATGTTACCAATGCGATGAAACTGGTCGTATTAAATAATATTCATTGTGAAATTTAAAAATGATGGTATTGATTCTGTCAATATGTATTTTCACAAAGTTACGCCTGAAAATATCGAGTTCAGCTAATGCGAAGTTTTTTTTAGGTCACAAAAATACATTATAACGGATTTTAAACTTAAAAATGGTAAACTGAATGTTCCACACCCTTGCCATATCAGACATCATGATGATTAGAACGACTGGTATAACCGATTGGTAACACTTTCTTCGTACTAACCCGCAGTAGGCCTTAAGGCTGATATTGTGATATCACTTCCCGAAAGTGGGGAAAATTAACAAAAGTAACTACACCATAACGTTGAATGGACCACAGCATAAATGCGATATTACGACTTGTATATCACCGACAGAAAACTTAATGATAGCGACTTTTCAAGGTATTTTTCAGTGATCAAATATATGCATCATATGCATTAATGTAATGCAATTTAATTACATTATATGCAAATTTTTAAATGCAATATAATTGAGCTGTTAGATAATAATTAGCTGTAAGATATATCAAAATTGAGCATATAACTATTGATTTTCGTTAGAGATCATCGCAGTAATTATCTCAAGCTCGCTTAACAGATATACAAATGAGTCAAAAGTTCGAGGTTTTTACCTTGATTATGTGGGAAATGAGCATAAGAGGCACACATATTTTCACTATTACAGCATATTAACCAAATAATTCAAACATAAATTTAACTAAAGATGTATCCATGGCTCTGTAACAAATTCTGAAAGATTGGTGAAAATATATCAGCAATCTAAATAATTACATGCGAAAAAAGAACATGCAAATATGAATGTTACGACCAAAATGACAGCCAATTGCCGAAAGTAGAGGGTCATCAACATCTAAAAGGTTTTAAATGAGCACCGGAAAACAATAGCATAATCCAATAACAGAAAATATTAATTGTCACTACCTAATATCAGGCCATTCGTGAACCACTTTAAAAATAAATATTTAAGAGGAGCATATAAAACACGATCAAAACAATTTAGGTGTGATCACGTTTTAGGCGTTAAGAAAATAGTTGTTGTTTGATAACGAGATTGTCCTGCGCGAAAGAATCATTAGCGTGTATCAGCTGTCATACCCTGGTAAATGTTTTGATTTATGGAGACTAAAAATACTAGTCAAAGGAATGATGAAAATAATGCTTAAAACTATTAAATTCAGCATTTATACACATCAATAACCATTTAATACTAATTTAAACGCCGTTTTAGAGGGGCTATAGCAAGATATTCTACTTTGTAAATCTTGAAAAAATGTTGTGAACATGAATCACCTTTCAAGTACCAAAGCTAAATTTTTATGATTGCTAAACAAAATATATTTTCTTTTCATTCACGGAACAATACACAGAAAGGTAGTTTTCATAAATAGAGACGTATGTAAGACTAAGAGTAGCTTCAACACCGTATTTATCCTTTCCAGGAACGTTCGCCGTTTCGTTTCTCCCCTCTATTTTTCTCCTATTCCTTTCCTGCCTTCGCATTCCGATTTCGCATTTCGTTTGTTCTCCCAACCCTCCACCTCTTCACCCTCTTTCGCAAAACCCGAGAACCTCCTCAAGTCCTCTCTGCATGCCACGCACACGTATCTTTTTCATTCTCCCATGCCAATAGGAATCAAACCTCCACTCACTTCCCCCACAATGCAGGATTTTTCTCGCGAGAGTTTTTTTTCTTCTGCCGAATCTGCCTTTATCCCTCCCATATTCAGATGCGTCTTCAATGGAACAACGTTTTGAAAAAAGCAGTTCACCTAAATAAAACCTGCGTGTTTCAACTTATTTTCGTCTTTTTAAATTAGGGAAATCCGCGTTCCGATACATTTACGCTTTTGAAATTAGGGTAAAATTTGACGGCAAAGATGCAGCCATTTTGAAATATACCTACGAGAAAATCCCTTAAAAATGGATGATGTGGCAACCCTGTTGGTACGTGGCACTGTTTACGGAATTGTAGAACGGTGTGGTGTGCTCAGCATTAGAATTGGAGAGAAGCTTAATTTGAAACACTCACCTTAAATATATACAACACGATTTTTGGGCTTTTAGAATTTAATGGAAAAGCGTGATTGGCTCAGAAGGCTGGATATTGTACCAAAAATACTCAAGCATGACCTTTAAAGCTCAACTATAACCTTGTATCTCAAGAACTCATGACGTCATCTAACCAGACTCTAAGTTGATGCATGAAGGTTGAATTTTAAAATGTCACAGGCATATATCGATATCCTAAGGAATATGATTTGTCTTATGAACAGCCAACGTGCCACATTGTATTATGGTTTCAGGCTTTCCCAGTGAATGATGCTGATGAGTTGTTCATCCAGAGTCTTGAAAATTACAGGAAAATTTCCTGCCGAAACGTCGGCAATCATGGTTAGCCTAACCCGGTGGGCAATACGAAAACTCATCTGCCACGTTGTAAACTGCACTATAATTTTCAAACTGTTTTCCCTTATGAAATATTACCCCTACCAAACTTTTTTAATTATATAAAGGAGGCTTGTATCTACGAGATAAAAAAATGAGAAAAATCGAAAGTACAGGTACATTGTCAAAAATCGTTACAAACTTAATGAAATTGTTTAAATTTTTAAATATAATCCTTTATTATACTTGCCCATTTTAAGACCTTTAAATTAAGCCCTTTTGTACATTTCTAGCCTCAATGTTCTCGGAGATATGTTGTGAAATGTGTAGACACTTTTGTAAAATTAAAACTTTGCGACGTTGGAATATATCGTACACGGTTACCTGATAAGTATACAAAACGGCTCTGGGGTTTTCAATATGCTATCAAATGAGGACAATATGCCAACTTTGGTCAAAATCGGCTACCCTAGGGACAATCACCTGGTCGAGTTGACATGAAATGACCCATACGTATATGTAGTTTAGTTCTGAATTATACTTTCCATCATTCTCATCTTTTCCATGTCTCTTACCTCACATGGTTTAAAAGTTTTCAGTTAAAATCTCCACGTTAAACCAGGATATGGTAATTATATAATAATAATTTTTGATTGCACTTCTAGTACATTACATACATATTCTTAAAACATTATTTGTTCCAGAAGACGTAGGTGAGCTCCTACACCAGAATTCTGCGACTATGAATAATGTATGCATTCCAATTGCATTTCGGTAATCAGTAGTGTAATACGAATGTGCTTAATGAACACAAAATCAGAAAAAAAGAATTATTGTTTTATACTACAGAAGCCTTTCTTCGACAGTTTTTTAAAAATAAATTAGGATATTTTTATTATTTTAGGCAATAAATTGAACTAATTAGGAACCGTATCGAGACATTATCTTTAACACAAGGTTATTATTGGTTTGGGCATTATATTTTTCTATTAATTTCTATATAATTTGAAATTTCAATAAGCTATATTAGCATTTTCTTTCAACACTTGATCTAGTCTAGCGATTTCATAAGGAAATTGAAAGCTCCAAATGAAAAGCAGTC
Organism: Pyrrhosoma nymphula; assembly: GCA_963573305.1. Taxonomy (NCBI): domain Eukaryota; kingdom Metazoa; phylum Arthropoda; class Insecta; order Odonata; family Coenagrionidae; genus Pyrrhosoma; species Pyrrhosoma nymphula. The sequence goes on along the minus strand of OY754337.1, from coordinate 43,705,313 downwards.
GTAAGTATACTAATTGCATTTTGGAATGCAATCTCAACGAATTAAGACGCTCCTTAAGACGACCTCCTTCCTTCAAAAGCTTTAATTGTTTAAAGCTCAGTGACAAAGGGAAGAAGAGAAGCAACAGAGATCCTTATATTGCCCCGATTATGGCCTAATTGGCGCGGCGAGATAGAATTTTAGTATCACCACCCTGACGGTAACTACTGAGCAATGCATTGTTGTTTTTCCGGTGGGTACCATAAAGGCGCCATTCCCTTGAATCCGCATCCATGAAATCATTGGAAAAAATTATATCCGCAAAGGAGGTTAAAAATGAGCAGTTATTTTTTAATTCATTACATCCGAACATGTAAGGATGGTCACGAAAATAGGGGGCTATAGAATAGAGCTGCCATGTCAATTGAATTAAATACTCTGGAACTAAGTTGGAGGAACATAAGCATAATAGCAGGGATTTTGAAGGACTTAAGACTTTGCAAAAGAGTTATTCACTAATTAGAGAAAAATAAAGAACTGAATAATGTTTAGGGATATAAAAAAATGGCTAAAATTCTGTTTGCTCGTCTCTTTCTCCGTGGTTCAAAATATTTCAGTTCCATGTATCATAAAAATAGAGAAGTGGTACATTTTTTGGCAGATTTCTGATTAGAAGTTGGGCTGAAAGTATTACTTGTGGTTTTTTAACGATGGCATATTGGTGAGGTATAGAAACTTTTACGAAGAGTATATTTTCCATATCTTGAGAATTTCCATAGCTTTAATTCATATTTCTAACAACGTTTTTCGCTGTCACATCTTCAATCAGTTAACTTTCTCACTATTACTACCTCGTTCAGGCAAACCCTTCACTTCCTCATGCTGAAAGCCTATTCCACCTTTGGCCAATCCCTTTCTCCAATTTCATTACTTTCTCAGATAAATGATAAACACTGAAGAACTGAGGTTGAAATAATTTGTGATTACATATATCAACATTACTCAGACGGAATCGTGTTAATTATTGAGTTGAAGTACTACTTTTTGCGTAATCATCCGTGAGAAATGCTCATTTTTTTCCCCAGAAATACTTTCATTTCTTCCTTTCATCTCGCTCAAATACCCTTTCAAGGCCAATTTTTCATCAAGAGCCACTTGGGTGTAACTTCTAGTCTGTAGGTCTACCTTCGTCAGAAGAAAGCGTGCTTTGATACTTCTCCGGTATCCTCTCATATTGGAGAGGAGTATGGAGGTCTTTCCATAGGACTATAAGTCTCCAGCTAAGAAAGATGGATGGAAAAATAATACCTCAATCGACCTACCTGGAGGGCCACAGATTTCCCCATAAGGACTGCGAAAGGTGGAGGGAGGTTGGCAGATAAATTAATTACGTGTTAAGCCTTTCACACCAAGGGATACATTTTTTTCTACGTGCGTAGGATACCAATCTGAACATCATCACGAACTACTGACTGACGCACCAGAATTATTGAACATTTGCTCATATCCTCGGCGTTTCCCGGGAGCAAAATATAATTCTTTGTTAATATTTAATGTGATACGGAAATTTATTTATCAAACATACATCAGCAGAAGTCCAAATTTGAAATTTTAGTTACATATCCTTCCCAATTTATTTAGTCGTGAATTAAAAATAATAATTGACAGAAAATTTACTCAACATGAACTGACTCGTTCCCACGCAAATGTTGTATACATGTCAAAATAAACTAAACCGTAATAAACTTATTCATGTTTGTACATTTTTCCAAACATATAAAAGATAATGAGCAAAAATGAAGTAATAGCTCCTTGAAAATTTAAATATAAATATAAAATTAACTAAATGCGATGGTGGGTGGCGTAACATGGTGGAACTCCTTCATGATGCACAAAGGGTAAGAAAAAAGACTTTGCTGTTCCACAAAATAAACAGCATCCTTATTTTGTGGAACAGCAAAGTCTTTTTTCTTACCCTTTGTGCATCATAAAATTAACTGTTGTAAACCGGTAGCAAAGCACCATAATGCGCTACCAAAGAAAACTCGGCCACATTTTCAACAGAATACGTGGGTTTTATGTTTCATTAGAAATTTCTTCTCCACCTAAAGTGCTTGTTCCTAATATTATGAAAAATATATCCAAGGCATCAACCTAAATGTTATTGACACTCGATGAAACAAATATTCTTATTTAGTTTATTAAACTGCAATTTTGATTTTCATTTTTAAACACCTGTAACATCCTAGTTGAGGTTAATAAGCCAACAAACAGAGTCATTAGAGTGATATAATACTGTCTAAATCTTGTATTTAAACCCCTGACAAATTAAGGTAATGATGACAAGCAAACAAGGATTCATACATATTTAAAAATTACGTCTGCACAGAATATATCTGCAACTACAGTTTATCAGTGTAACAGTGGTACTTTAAATTGAACGAGCATTAAATATTCTGGGTGACGCATGCTTTACCATTTCACACCCGCAAAGCTTTGTATAAAACTGGAAAACGATATTTCATGCCTCTCCTGAAAGTGGTAATTTGAAAAAAATAAACTGATCATTGTGCTGTACGTTCTTATGCCCACATATTGCGTAAAATATGAGTTTTAAAGAAATTTTTAGGAGATACTGATCTAAAATAGCCTTTAAAATTTCCTCTTAATGTTTTCACCGCATATTACAAGCCTCTGTCATTTTTGCGGCAAGATCTTTGTATCGCTGCTAATCTATTATTTTCCCTTCACTGATTTCTGTATTTAAACCTTTTTCACGCACCAAATGCGTTGGTTGAAATTACTTAAAGCCAATTTTGTGTTGAATTTAACTATGCAAAAGAAACTAGTTCGTAAATAGTACATCACGGTTGATTTGAGCAGCATCAGACAAGCTAAATTGTGTATTATGACAGAATTTTAGTATTACCTAGTCAGAATTAAGAAAAATACCGTATTACCTTCTATTGCCATCCAAGCCCTACTTATTTTGAATAAGCCCACAAAAGATGTATTGGATGAACTTGGTATTCGATTAAGTGCTATAATACCAATAGTTCTGCTTTATTATTGCATTCGGAACAACCTTTTTAACAAAAAAGGCGATAGATTCCGGAAAATGTCGGTTCATATGAAACTACAAATTTTTTTCAATAATACAAAACCTCGGTTGAAATTATGCCAATGAGCCACAAAAAGAGATAAATTTTCATTTAAAAAATATATTTTATGCAAATAAATTTTCAATTGAAAGACATAATTCAACATGAAATTAAACCTTTGAAATTAATTATGGACTATATAACCATCTAGAGATATTTGGGGAATGGGCATAATTTTTCCTAGTTCCTAGTTTTTCATTTTCATAAACTGAGAACTAGTTGCTAACAAAAGGTTAAATATTAGGCATGTAAGTAGTTGTAAGTAGTACGAAAGTAGTTGAATTTAAAGCAACCCTCGTTTAGTGAAGTCACGCTAGGCACATTAGGCGTAGCACATTTCTACATGCTGCCCAGATTAACTCGTTACCGAGCGACAAGGTAATACCTGCGTGAAGACAATCCAGCCAAAGCACAACACACGTAATGTCCAATTATCATTGGTGTTGTGGAGCTTATGGCACTAACTACCAAGCCAAAACACGGAAATTTGAGTAAATACTAGAATGTGTAAACGCAACGATCAAGCTAGAGCATAAAAGCTTCGCATTAAATAAACTCATAGAAGTGTTACACACCCTTCGATTTTTCGTATGAACCACGAAAACGTCATGCATGATGTAGATTATAACAGAATCAACACATGAGTGGATGAAATAGGGGGTTCAGCAAAATGTTCAGATAGGAGAATAGAAATAAACGATCCCTGCCTGAGGCAGGAGTAACATGCTGGAAAAAATCAAAAACTCTATTGGCAGACAATAGTAAATTCCCATTTTTTCTCACATGTTTACGACCTAGAGTCAACTCGTATCAAACGCATTTCGGATTTGCCCAAAGGATCAAAAATGTTTTTCAATTCAAACATAATTTGGTTCTTCATGGTAGGAAAAACAAGGGATGCGCAATCACAATTGAATTTTGCAACGCGTTGAAATACAGTAACTCGCGAGGATAACTAAATGTTTCACTTAATTAGTCATAAAAATTAGCGTAAAAATATTGTTATGTCGACAGAAAAGGTATTTGATTTAAGTGAATCTAGCTAAATAGTTTTACAAACTGTCGTAGTAGAAAACTGATGTAAAATATTCCTTTCCAGTTGACCTGGCTAATATTTAGAAATAAAGCGAAGTATGACAGCTAGATTAGTAATGCGAAGGGTAAAACTGGCAAGTTGGAAAGAAAACTTACCTTCTAATGACAATCACAGCAATTAGTATCCGGTAGTATTAGCGCCGGACGTAAGATGAAAAATTTCTAAAATGCCGCAGTAAATAATTGGAAAAAAATACTGCATGGCAATGAAAAAATAGCGATTTTTTCACTAGCAGGCATTAGAATAAAATTCTATTTCTCACTGTAAGCTGAAACTAATGTATTTACCTAACACAAAACTACGTTCATACTTTAATTGACCATTTATTATTGTTTATTTATTGTTTGTATTTGTTTGCCAAATTCCATCAAATAAATTTGTTGCCATGTTTGAAAATAAATTCTGCAGTTTAAAAGATTTCCTGGCATGTCTATTTGAACTTCCTTCACGGAATAATAGGTGAATTTTGTTAAATTACTACTTCACTTGGGCTTCATATACTTGCATTGTATTCCACTATTCGGGGAGCAATTTAATGACAGTTTTACCATAGTATTAGATGGAGAAATAAAATAGGAAGAGAAATAAACTCCTTATATTTTAAAGTAAATTAAAGTTAATACGAAAGGCCAGAACACCAATGTCATGCACACTCGAATAAGTCTAGTTACACACCTCAGTATAAACTATTAATTTGTACCACCACGTATGGATGGGAAACTAGAGAAGGAATAGAGACAAAGCAGAAATGAAGAGATTAGAAGGAAAAAATAGTGCAATTACATTGGAGTACTGCTTCGAATCAGTCTTCGAGTTGAAAAACTAAGATGACGACGGCAATGATGTCTGAGCATCTGCGGATATTTACGCAGAGCGCTTACATTCCCCATAGTGCTTCAAGGTACCGTATGACGCCATTCAATTCCGAGCAAGCCATCCGAAAAACAGTTACGCGGCGGAGTTCTCTGCTTCGCGTTGGCAGCGGAAAGGTGGTGTGGAGATGAGGGAGATTTCAGTAAAAGAGGATTCCTAGGAAGAGGAGGAGATTTTCGGCGAAGGAGCAATGCAAACTGCTGGGAAACGTGGCTGGGAAGAAACCAGCAACTAGTACCCTGCAAGCCACCTCAAATGTTAGTGGTAGGGGGTGAGTTTTCACCAATATGCAAAATACAATATCGTACAAGAGTTACTGAAACTAAGACTATCTGTGCATTTTCAAAAACCTGCATACATCTAACAGAAGGTACAATTTCAGCAACACACACATCACTATATGCTACTAATGTTACAGATACTGTGAGTATATTATCTTAGTACGTATTTTCGTAGTATTAACGTAGTGAGTATATTATAGTAGCACGTCTATTATCACAAAAAATGAAAACTGTTTCGTTTACTCATAAGGATAATAGTTGTGGTTTTAATAACTGCATTCATGATACAGAAATTTTCAGTCTAACCAGTATTAAAGTCATGGTATTGGTTTGAGATTTAAATTGAGCTCCAATAATCATATGATCGATAAGGTGTCAAAATCACTGAGTATAATGTGGCTTGTTCATAGAATGAGTAGATACACTAAAATATTTATATGTTGATGATTCTCTACCGCTCGTCAGCACGTCCCATGCTGATTTATAACTCTTTCATCTCGAATCCTTACTATGAGGTATATGAAAAACACATCGAAAGGCTGCAATTGAAGTTTTTGAAATTAGTTATTTATTATTATCGTAATTTGAAATATATTTTTCCACACAAATAAACCATGCAAATTCTTGATTAATGCCCTTTATGTTCGAGAAGACAAATAATTGATTTAAGTTTCCTACATAGTCTGTGCAATAACTTTTATGACTGCCCACCATTATTTGAAATTGTTCACCTCAGAAAGGAAGAACACGCAATACCATAAATTTGATTGTTTCAGGCTTGACTTCTTGGAAGTGATAAATATCCATTTTGAATAAAATAAATTGTAATTTTCCTCAATTTTTGCATGCCCTAACCACCTTGCTCCTCTCTCCTCCATTTCAAACCAAACCCCACCATTATTTAATATTTCTCTGGGTATATATAGTATGCCCTAAACTTCAGAATGTGCCAGAAGATGCCTTATTAAGGTGAAGCCGGTCGCAGCTTTTAAATAAAGTGTGGAAAAGTACATAGTTTATTATTAAAAATAGACATAGTACTATATTAAATTTTGCTGTAGAAACGTTTCATATAATGAACCTGTAACTCGTATTCGAAACTTAATAGATCAGAAGAAATATTGATGTATATAATGACTCGGTCAGCATTTAAAAGAAATGTACTAATTACCTGCTGCAAAATTCATAAAATCACAATTTTTACTTATGATCATTACTTAAATTCATAATTTTTTGATTTGCTAAATTGAATATTTTTATTTTTGTATTCGTCCATCTTGGTTATTTTTAAACGGAATGCTGAGTTAATGTTATTTTGTATTAAACATCGTAAGATCCCATGAAATAAATACATAAATTTTATAAATTAAAAAGAGTGCAGAGATATAAAAGGACTACGCAGGAAGCATGAGTCGTGCTATTATTACTACGTAGCCAATGAAGACAAAAGAGTTAGGGACCAAATAAAATAATTAGCTAAATTACCTTATGAAAACCCCATTTATTTCGGCTCAGTAGCAGCTATTATGGCCCCTTATCGTTCGCGGGAAGAATGGTACTTGAAACCTGCCTGTTCTAGTCTGTTCTTAAATTTTACGACTAGGGTGTAATCCACCGTAGCATGTTGTGTTTCATAAAATATGTTTGCTTCGTCAGTAAAAAGATCGGCTAGGAAGTCACTTAAAAATATTCTACATTTTCATTGATGGCCTTACAGAGATTACCATCTCAGTTGTTCCAATAGGCTTATAACACTAATGAAAATATATAAACTGCCTTTTACATATCTTGCCGATCTTTGCTGCACTCGTTATAACGTATTTCTCCTACGTCATAAGGATCCCATTGACTTACTACAAATAAACACATGGCAGAGGGCGTTACGGCACGGCCCAGAAGAAGGAGAAAATAGAACAGGAATTTGAAGAGGGAAAAGGTCTTTCATCACTGATCATTTATTCGTACGATTGGTTGACTGCAACCCTCTTCATAAATTACTTGCTCTCTTACTCCCTGATAGTTTTTATTATGTACACTCCTCTTTTTTGGTCAATGTTTTTATCCTTTGGTCTTCGTCATGGGACTTTCCCCTCTATTTTTCCTTCAATTATATTCTTTACAAACCCATAGTACCTCAGAGTGTGCGCAATCCATTTCGTTCTTCTTTTATGTATAGTGGTCCTTCCCTCTTCTGGTTACTCTTCATTTCTTATGTATCCGTTTATCTGATCTTCAGCATCCTCCTCCAACACTGGGTTTGGAAAGCTCATATATTTTTCTGGTCTGCTTACCAATGGTCCATGTTTCCGATCCATAGAATGTCACACGAATGCTTCCACATACTGTTTTATCGTTCGAAGTCCTATTGTCTATAAACTCAGCAGCTTCATCATGAACGCTTTCTTAGCTTGGGCTATTCTACGCTTGATGTCCACTGTTTCCGTCCCACATTATGGTACATACTTCCGAGGTAGGTGATAGGATAAATTCTCTCCAACTTCTCTTATAGTGTGACTTATGTAATCAGTCTCAGTTCAGTTATATTTGAAAATCATCACAAATTTCAGAAAAAGAGTAAAAAGTGAAGTATGTCGTTTCATAGATTCGTGTCTCGATATTCTTTTGCTGTAAATATGATTTGTGTGGTATGGGGTTCTTTAGCCTATCCTCTTAATAGTGATTTTTAAAATTTCAATGCGTTTATCAGCCTTACAGAATTTACTATTACCTCATCCCGATTTTATTTTCTTCATAATTTAATACCTCGTAAAATACATGTTTTTACAGTATCGGTAATACTAATCTTAGCCTGTGAACTGCATGGTAGTATGATCACCAACGTAGTACTTTCCCAGTTTCTGTTTTAGCCGTTCATTGTTCTCTTTACTGCTTCTTGGTCTACGCCTATGTTCCTGTGGAGCGTACAGGGTTCAACGTAGAACTAGGACATGTATTTTAAGCCTGGTGTGGAATGGCTCAGTGCAACTCACCATGGGGATGTAGATGATGTTTAGAATTTTAAAGCACATCACCCCCGTAAACATGAAACTCCCGAGTTACGAATTTATCTGGCGTTCCTAGCTTTGCGTGTAAATTTTTAGTCTCAAAAAACTCTTAACCAAGTGTCTGTAGTAATTTTGCCACACGTTGCAATACTTCTGTCCACTCGTGGCGGTTTCCGATATGCGGCTTTTATTTGTACTTCATCGATTTCGTGGATCGGATTTTTATTCCTGGATCATATTGCTAGTGGCTTGCTCAACATGTGGCCAATTGAGAGTGAGACGGTATATTTACTTTTTCAGTTTTTTCTCATAACCCAGAGAAACAGACTGCAACGCCATTTCCATATAATTTTGACATTTTCACTCCCATCATTCCAGTAACTAGCTCATAACCAAAAAAATAAGACAGTAAGGTTTCTAAATTTATTATGATTACATTTCCAAGGAGTTTTTTTTATTTCTGCAAGCAGTTTTTTTTAATGGCAGATACTATTTTCCCAATTTTCTTTTTCTTGAATTAACCATCGTGTTGATTTTTAAATTTAAACTGAGACTAAAATAGGGTGGAAAAGTAAATCAACTCGTCTACTTAGAGAAAGCGTTTGTATATAACTAGCTAGTATGTAAAGGAAATGAAAGACATATAGGTGATTTTTAGCGGAGAATCAACTTAAATTCAACATAAAATAACTAATTACTGACGACAAAAATATTTCCAAGCAACATGAACAAGTTCACCCTGGGACCTCCATAGTTGCAAAATTACCTGAACTGGTCTGTTGCCTTTCATAATTAACACTACTACCACAACAACATATCGCGTATCCACCTTCGATCGAAGATACTATGTGAGCAAACGTTGGAAGTAAATTAACAAGGAGGAATGGAAGCGGACGGAGAAAGTGAATGAAAGAGTAAGGTAGAGTGGGGAGAATGAGAGAAAGGAGTCCAATTTCACTGGAGTGCAGAGAAAAAAATGCATCAGCAAAGAGTTTTCGCAGGCAAATATTTTGTTGTGAGAACAAACTGCGGACTCTGAGAAAGGTTCACGAAAATAAACTGCAAGCTTTTGAGATGTGTGTGTGGAGGAGAATGGAGAGAGAGAGCACGGTAGATGGAAATGAAGACGAATGAGGAAGTACTTGCTATGGTGGGTGAGGAGAGGAAACGATTGAGAGGAGGAAGAGTAGTTGGTTGGCGGGGGTAATGAGAGGCGAAGGGATGCTGAAGGCCGTTACAAAGGGGAGGGTGTTGAGTAGGCGGGGGAAGGGAAGAAAGTGATTTTACGGACGTGCAGAAAACAGGGATGAACTGGAAGATGTGGAAAGATATTTTGTAGGGATATATGGGCTTATACACTTGTAAAAATTCTAAATTAAATTCTAGTTTAATAAACTATCTTCCAGATAAATCTACCTTAAGTGGTAAATTAACTTAATTAAAATAATGACTGTGGGCATTACGGACTGAAGATCAATTATTAAAAAAAGCTCAGTAATGAGATTTCTGAGAAAAAAATAAAGCGAGCCAGACCATTGAAGTAGGAGTACACAACCTAAAGCATATTTTCGGTGTTATCACATAGGTATTTTGCTGAAGGTTAGAAAGGGAGGTTATCACAGATAGAAGTGATTTTACGATGGTGAATTTGTCTTAAAATGTCAAGACAACACAGGCAAAGAGACTCACGTGGAGTGAAGCGTCATATGTTGCAGAAACATTGACTCAAGGGGGAAAAGAATGGGAATATGCTGAAGGCATTTGATATGAAGGTGTAGAGGAGAAAGAAGTAGGTAGATGGACGAAAAGGAAGACGAATGAGAAGGTACTGGACATGATGGGTGAAGAGAGGGAACTTCTGGAGGAGAAAAGAGGCAGTCAAAGTAGTTGATTGAAGCATTTTAGGAGGGGTGAGTCGGTGCTGAAGGCCGTGATAGAGTAAAGGATGTTGAGCAAGTGAGGGAGGGAAAGAAAAAGAATAGTTTCAATAAATGGGATGAAATAAGGGATGACATGTTTCAAGCCGAAGATTGAAATAGTGTCATGAGGTTCGTAACTTCTGCTGTAAAAGATTAGTATAATTATTTATACTACCATAAAAACTTCAAATTGCCGGGATATCATCTGTAATAATGCATTGACTATGTTACAATGAATGGCGAATGTCTCAGGACTTACTTCCAGCTTTATTACTGACGATTTTGTAACCGTCGATACCATAGCATTGTGGCTTTGAGTTGCTTAAAAATGATAGGGAATATTAGGAGCACCCATCCCAAAAGTTTTAATCGATTAATGTTTCAATAAAAGTAATTATTTGTCATGGTAATATTCACTTCAGTTTAAGCCACTAGTATCATATCATGGATGGAAACCAATAGTTTCCATTCCCGATTAATTAAAATTCTTGAACTATCGTGGATGGGTTTGAATTATTTTGGAATTTAATTTGGATTTAGTTGAGTTTACCAGTCGTATAGTAGAGCTATTTGTTGTTATCTGAACTTGCATTACACTCGAATTCCAAGTATGCTACCACAAATTTTTACATCACAATTTTAATTTTTTTATTATAAATACTTTAAATCACAATTCAAGAACCATTTCACATGAGCCACTACATTTCCAAAGAGGAAGCAGTATTTATTTAATAGTATGCAGTTTCCGGCCAGCTCTCTTGGAGGATTAGATTCCATGGGAGTTCTTCTTCTGAAACTTTGACAATAGCCTTTGAACATATGCTTTTTGAGATTAAAAAATACCTTGTTCTGTTCTCACAACATTGATGCCAAGAAAATATTTCAAGGCACCCAAGGTTTTGGTTTTGAAATTAAATTTCAGTTTGTTCTTGACAGACTCAATCGAATTTCTATAGTTTCCCGCGACAATGATGTCGTCCACATAAACAAGTAAATACATGACTGCTTCCTTATTCTTCTGTACATACAGACAGGTGTCATGCTTTGACCGAACAAATCCCAGGCCTCTGACGCATTCGTCAAATTTCTTATTCCAGGCGTGAGGAGCTTGTTTCAGGCCATAGAGAGTTTTTTCCAGTTTGCATACAAGAATAGAATCAGATGCACATCCAGGGGGCTGGGACATGTAGATTTCCTCAGTAAGGTTGCCATGAAGAAATGCACTCTTGACATCTAACTGATCTGCAATCAGAGATTTATGATTGATGACAGACAACAGGGTTCTTACAGTGACAATATTTGCTACTGGTGCATAGGTTTCATCATAATCAATTCCTTTAGTCTGTTGGCAATCTTTGACCAATAATCTGGCTTTGTAGCTATCTACTTCCCCTTTTTCATTTGTCTTGACTCTGAAAACCCATTTGCTGTCAAGGACTTTCTTTCCTTCAGGCATTTCTGTTAACTTCCAAGTTTTATTCTCTTCTAATGCCTTTAATTCTTCTTGAATAGCCTTCTTCCACTCCTCTTTGTCCCTTCTATTTTCAATTTCCTCTATATTGGAAGGCACATCTTCTACATAAGGCATTGACAGAGCTGCAGAGTCTTCCAAATACTTTGGTTTTTTTCTAGCACGTACAGATCTTCTGAGAATTTCCGTTTCATCTTCTTCAGCTTCAGTTTCTTTAAAGCTTTTTTCTTCTGATTCATCTGCGTCTTGTTCTAAATTCCAAGAAGACTCTTCTTGTTTCTCATCAGTCTTGTAGAGTTTGGTTTCATCAAATAGTATGTCTCTTCCAGCAGTTATCTTGTCTTCACTCGGAGACTACAGCCTATAGCCATTAGGACAGTAGCCCACCAAGTAATACTTTTGTGTCCTAGATTCCATTTTACTAGTCAGCAATTCCTTGGGGGTTTTCAAATAGGAAATACAACCAAATACACGATTTTTTCCAAGGTTAGGTTTCTTCCCTATCCACATTTCAGCTGGTACTTTATCCTATAAGGAAGAGGTGGGACATCTATTCAATATATATACAGCTGCCAGCACAGCTTCAGGCCATAAATTCTTGGGTAGTCCAGAACTCAAAATCATGCATCTTGCCCTTTCCAGTAATGTTCTGTTGAACCTTTCGGCTACTCCATTCTATTCTGGGGTGTAGCGAATGGTATATTCCACTTGGACTCCCTTTTCTTTGAAATATTTCTTCATTTCAGTGGACACATATTCTCCTCCATTGTCACAGAGAAATCTACTAATATTTAAATTGAAATGAGATGTGGCCATGGCTTCATAGATTTTGAAATACTTGAATACTTCACTCTTCCCTTGCAATACATAAATTACAGTGAAGTGTGTATAGTCATCAACAAAGGTCAGTATATACTTTCCTTCATTGTAAGCCATTGGCTTGAATGGGCCACAAACATTACTGTGTATCAATTGAAGTGGTCCGGTTGCTCTTGTTCTTTCTTGATGGTGTGGTTGTTTTGTCTGTTTCCCTTCAATACATGTTTCACATCTTTCCTTGGGTTGTTCATCAGTAATTCCATCCACTAATTTCTTGAGCTTTTGAAGACCAGACTGAGAAATATGGCCAAGTCGCTTGTGCCATAAGCAATACATCTTTCCAACCCTGATTCCTTCTATGACAATTTTCCCATCCATTTGAACTTGCACCTTTTCATCTCCGAAATAATTTTGAAGCCTTGTCTTTCCAAGGTGCTGATGGACAAAAGATTGACTCGTAGGTCAGGTACATAAAGAACATTATTCATATTTATTGGTGTTCCTTTGTCATTTTCCAGTTTTATGTTGCCTTTTCCTAAGCATTTCATATTTTTACGTTTCTTGGCGATTTGAATGATGGTTGGAGTCTCAAAGGACTTAAAATTAAGTAGTAATTCCTTCTGATATGTTTGGTGATCAGATGCTCCAGAGTCAGCATACCAAATAATATTCCCATTCTCAGCACATTCTATACTTTTCAAGGCAGTAATGTCTTTAGACATTCATCAATTTCAGAGCTTCCAATCCGTTACACTGAAAGCTGTAGCCAAAACAAGCAGAGTCTTTCTCCTGATTACATTCCTGTTCACTTACTTGTGCTTCTTTTTGATACAACTTAGGACAGTCAGAACGCCAATGTCCTAATTTACCACAGTCATGACAGGGAAATTTGTTAACTGGAGAAGCATTAGTTGATGAATTTGATGCTTCACTCTGCTTATTCCCTCTTCCAATTCCACTGTTACTTATTCTTCCTCTCCCCCTGAAACCACCTCTTCCTCTGTGACTAGAGTTCGAAGCAAATGCTACTTGAGGCTGGGAATTCTGTTTTGGTTTCTGGGTTCGGAGAGCTATTTTGCTGCTTTCTTCCAGGAGCCTACTTTTAATTCTTTAGTTCCAACGTTTTTCTCTCAGATGTTTTAGCTCCAAATCTAATATTATATAAAAAATTAAAGCCTAACGCGTTGAAAAACTTGTAACTAAAGCTCAGTATGTCAGGAAAAAGAAGCATATATTGATCATTTTCCTACATTACTTGAAAAATGCAGATCAGGCGAGTTTCAATACGACCCGGAGGATATTATTTTGACCCCATTATGTATCTCTAGAACTGATTCAAACGGCAAAATGAGAGATACTCACTGCTGAACTGATAAGGACATTAATTTATTCATTCCACACACCATAATGGAACTTAACCAAAGAAGCGTGACAATAACATAAGACGCATCATTAACACACAATTCACCTCCGTCCTATCAAAAATCATTTCCCCTATTCCTTTCCCTTATCATTGATTTTGTTCTTGAATTCCCTGCTACACGTATTTGTAGCGGCTTGCAGGGTAGTATGTATAAAGATGTATAGATTTTTTTTAAATATAAGCACAACTGTTCAGAAAACAAGCTCTAAACCCATAGCTAGCCCGAGCGTGTTTCGGAGGAAAATTGATGAAGGAAAGAGAAAGTGTAGAGAAAGAGAGGGAATGCAAGAGAACATTAGCAAGGGGAAAAGGAAAGAAAGACAGAGAGACTGAAAGAATAAAGGCAGGAACCATTTTAAAATTCCACGCCACCACCAAAACATTGTATCAGTGTGTTTGTTTCCCTTCCCCACCATGTATCCGCATTTATGGCAGCGTTATTCTGATTATTATTCTAGTTTTATTTTTTTCACTCACGGTGGTGTTGGCTGAGCAGCGGACGAAGAAAGAATAGGGAGTAGAGGAAGGAAAGCACGCTAACAAATCGAACAAAGAGGGGGGAGGGCTGTGCTTAAAAAATGCGGGCCGTTGGCAATTTCCTTTCCGTCCCTCTTCATTACTCTTCTCATTCTCTCTTCTCCATTCTTTTCTTTCTTTCTTTCTCTACCTATTTTCCTCGTCATCTACCTGTCTCTATACACACACTCTTTCCGGTTTCAAACCCCGTAATGCGTGACGAACAAAAACACGGCTAAATGCGTCCCGCCGCTTCATCATTTTTCCTCCCCACAGAAAAGCTGTGCTTTTGCTTCCTCTCTCTTTCTCTCGTCTTTCTATCTCGCCAGAAGAGCGAGACTTATCCATTTCACCTTTTCGCGTTTTCAGCAACGGCAAATACCTCTCGCCGGCTGCTTGAAACTACGCATTGCGACTACGCGCCGAGAGCCAATAAAATTTCTCCCGGGTGCTATTTACGTGCGATTATTCGCTGGTTTCGTCGGGTGGGGAAAAGGATCGTTTCGGAAGGACAGGGTAACAAGATTGGGGGGTGGGAGGGAGGGAGGTTTGCTAACCCACGAAACCCGCCACCCCTTCGAATAATTCCGAGAATTCGGATATTAGCCGAGGCAAAACATGGGGACTCAAGAATAATCATCGAAAACAGTACAAATGCTCAAGTATGAAGTACCCTTCACGAGGAACACTTATAAATTCTGCGTAAAATTCGAAATCCTTGAACCGACTGTACCAACACAGAGAAATACCAATGCGTAGAAATTTCCACGATAAAAAACGGCCTAGATCGAGAATCGAAATACGGCTTGCCGGGCCAATTTGTAGACCACCACGCTACCCAGGCTTCCTAATTCTTGTGACAATTGTGGAGGATACAAGGGAACTAGATGTTTAACCCTTACCGTCCATTAAAGATGGCAACGCAAGGGAGCAGAAGAATACCCATGTATCTTATACCACCCCTAATGCTGTGCTTAGCTTGATATGAATAAATTTATACGGAACTATGGCGATAAAATACGTAGTAATTACCACATAAAAAATTCTACGTATGTCATAGCTCTCATTCTGGCAGATGTGAATTTCTTAATACTTAGCTAAGCACGGCATATAGCTGGTTGAGAATGCAACAGCATGGGTTGTTGCATCTTAGAAGTCCTCTTCTCAATTTCCAAGCCATCTTTGTTGGACCGTAAGGGCTCAACATTTAGCTCTCTTGTTTCTTCCATAACTTTCAATGAAATTAGGAAGCCTGGGTAGCGTGGTGGTCTGTACATTGGCCCGGTAAGCCAAAAGTCCATTGTTCGAATCCGGACCCAAGCCTATTTTTTCTCGTATCAAATGCTACTCATTTCATCACCGGCATATATGGATTTTTTTTATAAATACCAATGTTTCCAAATAATTTGTCACATGTTCAGACGGCGGAGTAGAGGCTCCGGTAGAGGAGATAAATGAAATGACTGTACTTCGCTAGTTTGACCATTTTGTGAGTATGGATGGGAGTAAACTGATGAAACAGATATATAAAAGAGGGGAAGGGGTTTGATAGGAAGGGCTATACCACGAAAGTCACGTGTGAACCTGTTGGAGAAGACTCTTAAAAGGAGGAATGTTAGCAGGCTCAAGAACAAGATGACAGATAGGATGAGCAGGTTTGAAAGAATTGGAGAGTACGGAGAAAATGATCAAAATTGAATCCAGTTTTATAGGTCTTACGCTGAGAATTTAGCTCTCTAACATGCAAAGTAAAAAAACTACAATAAAATAGACATTCACCTGTCACCTGATAGAAAGGAGAATAAACTTCATGTGAGAGTGAATGTTAAGGCCCGATTTTTACAATATTCATTTGAATGCATATTATTCACAGTATTTACAAATAAGCTGCATGCATTAGCTCAAATTAGCCACAATTGGGTAACAGGATGATCCAGTATTTAAAAAAACCTTGAGTTCATGCCGCATAACCTATATGCTTGCGCATTGATACACTTGGATTCCTTTCACCAATTTTTATTGACTAAGGATGTAAACTTTATTACTGTTTTTATTTAAGCTTGAAATCAACGATAGAAGTTTTAACTTTGGGTTTATTGTCTTACATTACGTTATGGCCGGCTTATAGAAACGCAGCGCCCGGTGGTGAACGCGAGAATAATTCATGATATTTTTTTATTTTTAGAACAACTAAAACCTCTGCTTTATCATGCAGTTGAAAATTCAGTACCGTGATTTTCCCCAAGTAGCGACCTTAACCAAATTTGGTTGATGTAAAATGTTCACCCTTGAAATGGTAGGTAATTCGTCAAAGTACTCAAGCAAATATACTTAAGTGTTTTATGTTTATTTTCATTTTATAAGTCGGTTAGAATTGAAAAGCTCTTTAACTATCACAAAATTGACTTCGAAGGAAATGGGTGTATCTGAAAAGCGGTTATAGTCAAAATGGATGAATAAATCCAAGAGTCATTTTATTTACCCATGTAGCACAAACGGTTGGTCCGCTTTTGGTTATGCATTGTGAATAACGGTTGGACAATAGTTATTTATGTTCGTTTGGCCAACCGTTGACCAACTGTAATGCCCCAACCACCTACCAACGAAAACAAAGCATGAAGGAAGGAACAGCAGCAAAATACAGTATTATCATAGACAACTATACACTAGCTACCTCAGACCGCAAAGGTTATCTTCAATCTTATGTCTACCTACGCCATGCCTAACTCGCCCCTACCTACGTCATGTCTTTCTCGCTACTGAAAATTACGCTTCAAGAAAGTTGTATATATTTGGTCATTCCCGTACGTAAAAGTAACTGTGAGCACTAACTTTTAAATGTCAATATGCTGTGATAGTTTGAGAAAATACCATCAAATTACGATATAAAATATCAGGCTTTAATATTTGGAACCTATGTTGCCACATAGGTGAATATAAAGTCAATATTAATGAGACTTGAGAATAATATCAATAAACAAGATTTTTTCGTATTACCACACGTTTATTTACATTTCAATGACGACGAAACGTACTTGCGGAAATGTTACGAACATGAATATATCTCTATAATAAATGTTACGAATGTGGAAATGAAAAAACTGATGAACATACCAATAAGAGTATAACAATAATCTAATGTACTACGGAAATTAATTACTCAAAGCTATCAATGTAGTGTTTACTGGCAGAACTTAGGTCTCTCCGATTGGTTTGAAAGCTTCCCATTTATGCCTAATTTTCGGTCGAATACTGAACCACAGATGAAACATGTTGCTATAGCTATATCAAGAATATATTTCATGAAAAATAAACAAAGGATAATTACAGCCAATATTTACAAAATTAGTATTTATCTACCTATTTAGATTTAAACGTTCACTATCTCCCAACGTTGGCCAAACGGATATGAAATAACAGTGCAAATGGCACCATTTACCAATGTTGGCCCAACGACCAAAGGTAACGAATTATTCCCCAGCCGTGGCACCTTTTCCCAACGATGGCAAACCGCATGTACTACATGGGTATGTTCTACGAAGTTTTCTCGTGACTACATGGTTCAAAACAATTAAGGTATTCCACCTTTACGTAGAATATAAATACTTATAGCGCTGATTAAATCCCTAAGCCATTCACAAGGAAATATTTCTCATATCGCAGCAATTATCACTTCCTGAAACACAGTGCATTACTGATAACTCTACGGTAGATTCCCTTATCTTATCATAATTTTAATATATGGCAAATTACGGATGTCTTATCATTTTTTGCTACAGTAATATTTTGCTATTCATGTCGTATGTGATCTACAGCCGAAATCAAGGTGTAGTACGGGGCTTGCAGAAACATATTTTCTCTTTAGCAGAACGTACGGTACATTTACGCTGTTGATAGATATACTCAACTGAATTGCTCCGCTCTTAGTAGAAAAAAGTGCCTGTATTTTTGCATAAAAACAAACAAACATAATTAATTCCTCTTATACAGATTTACATACTTATGAAGAAACTCTATGGAATTATTAGGACCTAAGATATCACTGTCGGATTCCTAAAAAAAGGAGACATAGATGGGATATGATCACATAATTCTACTGCGTCATACATGTAAGGAGCAACCAAATTTTACCCAAGAAAATATCGAGGAGACAAACTTGAGATTATATAACCACTTTTAATAATTCCCCGAGGTAATAAAACATTTTTCATTTGGTTAAAATACATCTTGTTAAATTTTGTGACAATAAAATCAAATATTTAGTTAAATATTATTCTTCTGATTTTAAACTATTCCATATGATAATAGACCACATACAACCTGTAGACTACAAATGACATGGATTCTAAGAATAAAATTTATAGTTTAAAAATTAATTTAAATTGATTTATCTCAATATGGTCAATACTCATATTGAATGTTGTGAAAATATAAGAAAAATGTATTTTAAAATGTTTCGTGAAGGGGTAGGATTATAATGGCAAAAAGAAGTGAATGGTATTCTTCCTGCATTAAATAAAAATAATACAAAATCGCATAAGTTTCATTTTACGACGAACGCTCTTTAGAGCTTGTAAAAGCAGAGCGGTAGACCAGTCAGGATATTTCAAGCGCAGTTAATGTCGCTGACAGGTGAAACGGAAGCTCATAGTACTTATTAACGCGTTAAAATTACAAATGAACCTGTCCGACGCCATTTTCTGTACATTCGTCACCGTTAAAAACGCACCTCTGCAAGAGCACAACAATGCAGTAAATCTACGGCAGCCATTTCCATTGAAATGAAAACACTATGCGTGCCTCTTCCACGAAATCCTATCTCTCTTTGTAATACGCTTGGATTTTTATTTTGCGGACTTGGATATCCTCACACGAGACGGCCTTGTAGAAAGTTAGGATTGGATATTAATCCTAGAGTCGACCCTTGTTTCCTTACGGTACATCTGCGCTTCAAATACACGACCGTGCTTGTCCTGAGGCCGCACTGAAGTGTAAATAACCTTAATGGGCTACGTCAAAAACTCAAAATCCCATCGGGGAAAATCCTTGTTAAAACAGCTGAGAGGAAGACAACCAACCTGGATAAGCAAGAAAAAAAAACATTCGTCGTTTATTGGGATAATCCCAAATGAGACTGATGTACGCTAGTCTGTGAACACGACAATGCTCGCGTAACATTCCGCCAAGAAGCATAGAGAACTGAGATTTATTCTCGTTGGAATACTAAAGTGGCCATTCATAAATATTGGCAAACTTGCGTCAATGGAAAAAGGAATGATATGCCTGTCCTCAAAGTACACGGTCATTTTTGAAGCTCTCCGGATTTTTTTCGTCGTTCAAATTTTCATGAAAACTTCGATTTTAATCTGAAGCAGCGTGATCTTGAAAATGTTTTTCCAGCGACATGAAACGGAAGCTCACAGTTATTATTTACGAGTAAAGCTTACGCATGGACCCGTCCGAAGCAACTAGCAGTGCATTAGTTACAATGAAAACGCAACCTCTTCACATACTTGTCTTTAAACAAATGTAAATTTACATAAATAAGAAAAATCGATGGAAAAAGAATTGTGACAGTAGGATTAATTCGGCGTAATCAAGTAGATTTGAGAACGTCGCAGGCATCTTGATGGAATATTTTCGCATTGAACATGTTAGACTAAATACTTGCTTCTATTTCACAATTTAATCGCATGAAAACCGACCATGGTTCCGGGTTGTTACTACCTTGATAATGTGTGAGCCTGAACCGTGTTTAGTTTTTAGACACTAAAAAGTATGGAATAGAACCAATTATTTTATATAACAAGTAGAAGGAATTTTTTCTATTAGAAATAAAAACTTGAGAAAAAAATCGTACATGTACTATTACGGCGAAAACTTTTTACATGACAACAACCTCGATACATTCGGCAAAGAAAAGTATAGATATAAGAATTATTTAAATTAGAACACAAAATTGACCATTTAAAAATTTTGGCTCATTGAAGACAATGAGGAAAAGAGCACTGATGAACGCCTTTCCTCAAATTAACGACTGTTTTCTAAAAGCTCCAGATATTTTTCGTTCGTTTGAACTTTCATGAAAACTTTTATTTTATTCTGAAACTGAGTGGTCTTGATGGATTTTTTAAAAATTATCATGGTGGAGAAAGGAGCTTTGTAAATCATTAAAGGAAGGAGGAAATCTTTTAACGTATTGATTGGGTCCGTTTGATCAGAATAAGTACCTTTTCAAGCGCAAGTATGAGTAGGTAATAGTTTCCATCCACACTTCTTGACATTCAAAGTGAACGCTGCGTACCATTGCATATGACAGGCACGAGAAAGATTTAAACAGAAAATATACAAAATATAGAATAAATCATCCAAAAAATTGAGATATTTATAATAATATTTATTTTACCTTTTTGAATAAAAAAGTCATAATACTTCAGGAAAGGAAGCTGAAATAAGAAAGAAAAGAGAGCAACTAAGAAATACCAGTATATGTACGCATACAGATGGGAATAGGTAGATATTGTAGATATTGGCTAAAGTTAGTAATTATCTCAAAGTAAATGACTCAAAATATCTCCATCTCATAAGGTTTCATTATCTATGTTTTATTGTTAGTGATATTTTTTTTGTTATTTTACTCGAGTTATTACAAAGAGAAATATGATATTTCGACAAGGATGAAAATAAGAGGAAAATTCTAAATGATCGGGAAAACTGATACGGAAAGTTGTACGGTTAGCACACTTGGTTACTGCGGAAAGAGAACGTGATAAGCAGTATAACGGTTTTGCATAAGAATATGGGGAAGAATTGATGGCTAGTGATGGTTAGGAAAAATGTTGAATGCAAGCGTATTACAGACAATGGGAGATGAAAGGAAATTGCTTACGACGATTCCGAGAACACGGTATTAAACGAATGCTGAAAAATATTTCACGCTAAGATACTCTGTTTAATTTATACCAACTGCCGCTATTTAACTACAAGGGAGCATTGATTTTCGGTTTCGACTGCCACATGAGTGAAATTAAACGCTAACTTTATAGAGTCTGATTGTATATAAAATATTCGCAAACTTTGAGGATACCGGGGCTAGCTAAGGAATTACCTTTACGGAGTCACCCCCAATTGCACACTAGTGTAATTGGATGAATAAAGCCACAGGGGTTATGGATGCCTCCGTTAAATAACTGGCTAAAATAATAGGAGTGATATCGAGGGATACAAGCTTTAGCCACGGTCAAGGCGAATAATTTTTCCTTTGTGGAATTATGTAATAACACAATAATAATCGTAATAATCCCACTTATTAGCCAACCAAAGTGCTTCAATATTTCATGACCTACGGATTATCTACTACAACTAGAATTTATGCTAATAGTTCACTTGGGAGCAACAAATAAATAAAACGATTTATTGAAGTTATACTTCTTTGCGCCCGTTGGAGACTTTTGGGATGGGATGTTGGTCGAGAAACCGCGTCACGCTCTTTTGGGTGAGAAAAATCCACAATTGTACTCATTGATACGAATTCCTGGGTATTTCTAATCGAGCTAAAAGGATGAAATTTTCAGGGAAGGGTTCAAATTTGGTGTCGAGTCAGGAAAAAATCGAAAATCCCAATATATTTCATTGGTTTCGAGTCCAGAGAGGATTTTGTTTTTTAATGGGTTTAAATGGGAAAAACGAATAATTTACGTGTAGAGTAATTTTCATTCATTCATTAAAATATGAAATAATTTAGATACAAGTTTCATTCTTTGACTGAAATGAGGCCAAAATATCAATGCATTTACTTCTTGCAACCGATGTTTCTCTATCGATCGATAAATTGAAATATTTGAAGTTTAAACGCAAAATTAATGCAAATTTCGATCTTTTTTCATTTTCGTTGCTAAGCAATTTTTTCATTGTTCCCGAGACTTCCAGTACCTTATACGCGTGCTATAAAGATTAAACTTAAAGGAATATAACATTCTCCGTGCGTATTTCAATCGCTTTTAACGATATTATGCCTTAGAAATATACTTTTTACAATGTTTTATAATTATATACATAAACTGTTTCGTAGCTTTGACACTCCTCCATTTGCTCATGCCTACGAAATCCGTTGGGATCGCTCCAGATTCCTACATTTTGCTTCTGAAACACTCTTTACACCTTATTCCGGGTTTCCCTCTCTCTGTTTTTCCAGGAAACATTAATCCTTGCACCTACTTTCTGAAATGTACCTCGAAACTCCATTCTACAAGTCTAAACCATGTAAAATGATAATGTTCTATGATGCATTATCTCTTGGATTTTGAAATTATGAATTCAAGTACTACGCCATGTGTTTAATATGTAAATTATAATAATTGAGATCAGCAAAAATAAAATGAAATGTGAAAATCCATAGCATTTACTTAGCTCATATTGATTGAATTTCATACTGCCAAATAACTGCAATCATGTTTAATTACAAATATTTACTTCAAAATTGCTCAATGGCATGAAAATAAAAGGAAAAATATAGCAATTACTAAGAAGAACAAAGTACATATGTCATGGGACCATTCGTTTTATGCTATTATCTCATTATTATATTCTTAGGTCAAAAATTGACCAAGCTAAAATAATTTCCAAAAGAAGTAAGATCTTATTGCATTCGTTTTTAATGATTTACAATGTACTATCATACACTTTTCCCCTTTTGCTTGCAAACTGCAAGCACCCATTTACTCGTTTTGTACGTTCGAACTTTGAAAAGAAGTTTTGTTTAAAATAACAATATATCGAAGAGAAATATATTGAATAATAGAGAAAAAATGTCTTTTATTTCATTTATATATCCTGTCTGCCTGTGTGTGTGAGCGGGTGTGTGCGACCGGCCAAAGAAGTATAACTTCCACCGTCTGGTCCGACGCAGACCACGTTTTTTTTAATTAATATCTTTACAAAGACCGAAGCCTAACTTAAATAACTGCAGGAATACATTATCGAAACTCCACTTTGATGTTCAGAAGAATTATGTCTCCCACTCTAAAGGAATGTAATACAAATACAACTTTAAATCTACTTTCAGTATACTTCAACGGTTAAGTAATAACGAGCGTTTTCACTCGACGGCTGTATTTCACTCCTCTCTCACGCCAAGTAATGGTTTCAGTCACATCGCATGGAGCTACTCGCCTTTTTGACTCTAAACTTCGTAATTTTTCACTTACATGCTCACTCATTGCGATATTTTTTCAACAATCTGCGCTCGACAAGAGAACCAGGTTAATTGAAGCGTGAATACCAACGCGCATTCCCACAACGCAATGCGTTCCACATGACACTGACGGCTGGTTTTGAGAATAAGCAACTCAAACTCTACTGGATTTCAATGCCGGATTTCTCTGTAACTAGGCAGATGAGTCAATCGTCAATGTATGACTTTGTTCAATTGTTAAATAAATGAAGAATGACGGCAGTAACTTAGAGGATGAAAGAAGAGGGCTTTAATCTATGTAAAGTGCAGTTATTTCTATGATTTTTCTCTTCGGTAAGTTGAATCGTATCCATCAGACTCCGTATTTGCAATGAATGTTTCACTTATAAAATAAGTAATTTATTAGCGGCGTAAAAATAAATGCTGAAAGTCCCGAAATAACGCTGGTTCAAATGTCGGCCCATCCCCGAGAAACGGTGACAATAAACGTACATAAACGTCAGCTGTAAGACCATGGTTTAAGTAACAATCCCGTTTTACATTGGGTGATCATTCATTCCAGCCGGTGAGAGCACGATATATACTGCCGTCTCTGTATTCCAAGATGGACAATAATAAAACTACCCACTATTACTCCCAAAGGTGCTACTGTTAACCATATAATGATAATTAAATTTAACATTATTGTGTACAGCGAATGCCTATTTTGCGGCAATATGGAAATTTTCAATTTAAAATAACCACTTGACTCCAGGAGAATTTGATAACAGATTTCCCTATTTACGGTCAGGTGTGCAACCAAATCATCTAATTTCACCGGTGTAACTAAAAAATACAATTGCAAGACGTTGGTTGTAATATCTCTCAAGGAAAGTATTTTTACAAATTTAATTTCCAAATTTTAATGTAATTTCACGTACAAGAGCAGGTTAGTACCTAAGGAATTCTTTGTGCCATTTCGGAAGGAATAATTTCCCTTCTACCAAATTGATTTGATAGAATTTAATGCTCATCATGGCAGACTTTTTTATACGCAATTTTTTCAGCATCTCTTTGTATATTTATAAATAAAAATGTAAATATTGAACTACGTAGAAGATACATTTTGGTAAAAGTGGGCTGAGATCGCTACAGATTCATAACCTTCCAAATTGAAGCACACGTCTAACATGGAGAAAATACGATAAACGTAGCTAAAATATGTATCGAATGTGGTGTTCTTCAAAATTTCAATTTTTTAATAATTTTAAGCGTGAAACAATTCCAACTTTCACCATAATTTTAAGCTTGTGGCTAATCTTGGTCATTATTTCAAATATGAATGCAGTGACAGATTTATATTGAGTGGAGAGTTTTTTAACTGGCTACTTCTACACTAAAAATTTTGCCATAAATATGTAACTCTTCCTTGAATAATTTTTGTTATTTAAATTAATAGAAAGAAACATTATTCGTCACAAATGCAATTGCAATAATATTTACTCTCCATCAACGTAGCCTCTTGATCTGTCTTGAGAAAGGCTTCATTAGGCTGTATAGCAATGTTCTTAAATAGGAAATGCTTCTTGCGATGCCTTATTAAATCGGAATGATTTTCATACTAAGGAAGGCGCGTTATATAAGCCTATTAAAGAGTCTGAAATGCTCTAAGAAATGAAAGATTGGGAGAAAAGTTATCGATAAACTATCAAAGAAAGCACAAGAAACCTGTTTCAAATGGCATGGGCATACAATGAGAAGACCTTACTATTATGTGGATAATGTGACATTAAATATTAATGTAGAAGGCAGAAGAAGCCAATAACTGATAAAAACTGAGACATGGTGAATGGACTTTTTACTAAGGGATTTATGTAGCAAAGACCTTAAGGGGGACGAGTACGTCGATAGAGAGGAGAGTAGGATACTTATCAAGACCATATGAAACCATATGATACTCCCATATGAAGATGTAAGACGCTAAGGATGAAGAGTTATATATATTAAGCGGGCAGTAATCTTTAATTTAAACAGTCACCTCAAAAAGGCAGAAGCAGATTTCCATAATGCAGAGGTGTAGATAAACTATTTGGATCAAACTTCTATGACTTTTTTAATTCAACATCATGGATTTCAAGATTAAACCAGGGCATAACTGTAGAAATCTGACAAGCTGGCGTCAAAAAACACCATTCATATCGAAAAGTTTAACTCAGGTTCAGTTTCATAGAAATGGGACGATTATGCTAAATGACAGACACAAACCTGCGGAACTCGCGTTGTGCCTGCTGGGCTCACCTAGTGTTTATGACCGTGATATTTTCCGATGATAAGTTACAATAACGCTTAGATTCTCTGTAACTTTTCCATACGCTTTTAGTAACGTTTTAATTTACAATATATTACGTTCACAAACTCGCCAGGCTGGAAGAGGATATTTTGTTTCACATGCGCGTGGTCCGAGCCACTCAGGCTAGACGCGAGTGCTCGCGTTACTTTCTAGATTCACTTTCTCAGAAATATCTTTTGTGCTTATTAACTTTGCTGACACAATGAACGTCATTGCAGCCAGTTTTAAAGAACTTTGTAATCTCCTCGTAACCCTGTATAATATTTCGAAGTACAGTTCATTCAGACTGGAGTGTTTTGGAGAAATCAGAGGTGCTCTCACCGCTATAATTTCAACTACGCTAGTGTTTCCGTCGAAAAACGATAAGTATCATTCTATCTAAAATTATCATTGATCAATCAAATGAAGTACGATCCAAATAAGCCATCAGACACAGAAGAGATTACGTGGTTATTTATCAATGTTTAGAATCATCTGACCGGAGTCGTCTGATACGGAATTGGAAAATTAGGGGGATAACGTCGAGCAAAAGGAAGACAGCTCTGAGATTGAAAGCAATGAGGACAATTGAAGTGACAGTGAATCTGAGACCAGTGTTTTTGATAAATCACTAGGTATAGACAAAGTAACAAAGAGAGTGACCTAGGCCTTATCTAAAAATGATTGAACAAAAGTGCATAACATTTAAAAAAATATTTTTTATAGATAAAAATGCTGATTCTGTTATGACATGTTGGCAATGTTTTGTTGATTTAAAACAATGCTGATAAGTATTGTAGAAAATAAAAACGTTCAAATATAATCCGTTCACTATAGTGAAGATCGAGATGCTAAGGGTACAGATGCTGTTGAAATCAGGGCCTTATTTGGCCTTCTATATTTAGCTGGTGTCCGTAAAATGAATCGTCAAAACTCTGCTGACATTTGGGTCTACCCCAGAAATGTTTCCAGTGGTTATGTCAAGAAAAAGGTTTCATCTTTTGCTACAATGCTAGCGTTTCGACGAGAGGAGCTCCAGGGAAGACAAAAAATATGATAGGCTAGCTCCATTTCGTGAAATATTTGAGAAATTTATCAGGAATTACAAAAGTGCTTACACTCGTAGTGAATACACTACTGTTGATGAGAAACCTAAGGGTTTTAGAGGTCGTTGCGCATTCCGGCAATACATCCCGAGTAAGCCAAATAAGTACGGGATAAAAAGTATTGTATTGGTAGATGCTAGGGTTTTTTTGCTCTAAACTTCAAATTTATGGTTGAAAACTGCCCATTGGATATTCAATCAGTAGCAGTCCTTCTGGTGATGTGAAGAGGTAATACTCCCCTATTAGCAGTACTGGTTGAAACATAACGGTAGACAATTGGTTCACCAGTTTTGGTTTGGCCATTGAACTCTTAAAATGCGGATTTATCATCGTTGGCAGAATTCACAAGAATAAACGAGAATTACCTCCCTGCTTCCTGCAAGCAAAAAATCGGCCAGAAAAATGGAGCTTATTTTCTTCCCACAAGGATTTTAATTTGACGTAATATATTCAAAGAAAGAACAAGAAAATTCTCATGATCTCGATTATGCTTTATGACAAAAACAATTGATGAATTTACACGAAAAGAAAGAAAACCAAAAATGATAAATTTTTAAAACATGACAAAATCAGGAGTAGATACACTGGATCAGTTATGCGCAGCATACAATATTTCAAGAAATATAACACGTTGGCCAACAACAATTTTGTACGCTATGCTAAATATTGCTGGGGTAAATTCCTACATTGTATCCCGTGGAAACAAAAACCCGGAATTGAAAAATAGGCGGACGTATCTGAGGCAGTTGTCAGTGGCGACTGTTGATGGACATGTCAAGAAAAGGGGAGGCATAAACACACTAACAAAAATGCTAGGGGAAAATTTAAGACGAACCGGGCAAGACAGAAATAACGAAGAGATATCAAAGGTATCAAAAAATAGAGAACACCCAAAGAAAGAAGATGGAATATTGTGGGTCAAGAAAAAAACAGATTTGAGGTATAAATGTGAAAAATGTGGAAGGTGTATTTACCTTGAACATAGAGATTTGTTGTGAAGTGCGTGCCTCCAAAATGAAGTTTAGAGTAAATAATGTCGTACGTTTTCCATTTTATATTCTAATCTACTCGCTGTGCATCGGTTTCATGAACGTGTAAATCAATGACAAACATTGCAATTGTATTTTCATTCGAAAACTAAATGAAGGTAGAGTTGAATGAATCATAATTAGCTACAATTAGAAAATTTTAGTTTATTTATACGCAATGAACCATTTAAGTATTGTAATCCTGATAAAAAACGCCAAAAATATATAAATAAGATAGGTTTGCCTATTTGAGATATCAAAATAAGGAATGAGCCTGACAGGCTCAGCGTGAGCACCCGTGTTCCGATAACAGGCGTGAGTTCCGTAGGGTTCATTCAGCAATTTCCACTAAAATTCCGTTTACTTGATGGAGGCAAGGGTCTTGAACAATGTTAGCCCTTCAAGCCCGGATGAGATTTAAATGAATCCCATCTCATAGGTCGCAGGAGATTTAAATGGAATCGCTGGATTTCCGCTAATTGAAATGGAATCGCCGCGACGTAGTCATTACGTCACTCGACGGCATGTGGAGTACGTGCCCAACGTAGTGACTATGTCTAGACTATGTCGCTCATCGTTGAATGTTTAAAGATACCACCAACACAACATGGGTGACTTGCAGATTGCAGATAACCACGGGGTTCAACTATATATCCTTAAATCCTATAAACCCAATCCTAATATCTACCATATTCTTTAAAGCTTAATCCAATAGTTTGGCAGGCTCCACTTCGTTGAAGTCCGCGGCATGCCACGTAAGTGAAAAATAAGTAAAAAGATTAAATTCAACAAACTTATCGAGCATTCCTCATAAATATGAAATTCGTCAACAACGAACGTGATTCCATGCCAATGGTAGGAGACGGCCAAAATGTTTATCGAAATATTTCCGTAAATTATGCAGTTGTTCCGTGCAATATATTTTAACTGAAACATTATATCACATCCGAAGGCAACTTTTACATTAAATAAGAATAAATTGAAAAATTTATTGATTTCATTCCTTGCATATCTCTCACAATCGCCAGTAAAAGGTGGAGTCGGACAACATTCAACTGATGTTAAAAGACAATTTTCTTCAAAATCTTCGACGCAACTACAAATTTAACAAGCACAAGGAAAATTGCTCTTCCTGCATCATTAAGACTACACTCATGAGTATGATATCAGTTATCACAAGAATATGTTTTAAAAATCCCTTACAAGAAACTGTTTAAACATAAAATTGCAGTCAAGTTGAACTCTAGTTAATTTCTGTTGATATGCACATATAGGTGAAAATGCCATTGTTATGGCTGTGAAATGCCAGGCCGAACAGAAAATTATCAATTTTATATTACGTTATATTGTCACTTAACTATCCTCGATTTTTATACAAAGGAAAATTAAGGTTTACTCGAAAATATAATATGGAAAAGTAGAAATGGAAGATAAATATTTATGCATGTTAAGTTGGGAATCAATGAAGGTAGATCAATGGTCTACACAATTGTATGTTTAAAAGCTATGAGAATAATATGAGTTGAGTACTCACTCTGCCCAATTGGTCGTTTAACACATCTGGCGTGGCTCCCGGCGGCGAAATCTGGCGGTTAAAAAAGGAAAAATACAGTTTGAACCATTGGCATGACCATATTAAATCTCTTATTTACCTACTATTAACAGTTATCAAATTAAATTTTGTACCAATATAATCAAATGATACAAGATTTATTCCACCTTATTGTCAGTAGTTATAAGCACATATCATTTGACGCCATATTGTTGTACCAACTTTGCAGGTAATGCAGCTCTAACTACTCTTTCATGGCTAAAACGTTGACTCTACCGTCCATGTGCAAGAGTTGGGGATTCTCGTGTTATGACTATTCAATTATGTTCTCTATTTGAGGTCTAAACATCTACTTGAATGCATAATAAAATAATATAATCTCCTTATTTACATGAAAAAAGCTGTTGCAGATAATTATATGGATTGTGGAATCCTGGAATCGATATGGATGTTAAATAAACGTTGTATCCCCGTCCTTCAAAATTGTGATGAGAATGGAATAACTTAGCATTTTAAAGAATACCTGAAAAGTTTACACACATTTCCGCCAAAATTTTCAAAGCCAAATAACACCGTTTATTAAAATAATACAATGCTTAAAACCTTACGACCCTTACATTTGTCAGACGCATAGGTGGTGGTTGTTTCATCAGATATTTCATTTTAATTACATACGGGGCGATTTGCACTGCAAATCGTCTCGTATATAATTAAAAACATTATAAAAAATAGAGGTAAAATAAATTCAAACACACAATGGAAACACACAACGTATCTTGGACGTTCGTCTTTAACTGTATTTGGCCAAATATAAGCGTACTGATTATCACAAGCTTCATGAAAACCACTACGCTGATTCTCCTTAAACATGTGTTGAAGAATAATTTGAAATTTGCATTCCCATCTGCCTATCTAACTCGGCAGAAAAATATAACCTATTGGTGCTTTCTGTTTTTAGACTGTGGCCAAAAACATGTTTCCACGATTTTTAAATGT
This sequence comes from Pyrrhosoma nymphula, assembly GCA_963573305.1. Classification (NCBI taxonomy): domain Eukaryota; kingdom Metazoa; phylum Arthropoda; class Insecta; order Odonata; family Coenagrionidae; genus Pyrrhosoma; species Pyrrhosoma nymphula. The sequence continues at coordinate 43,674,587 of OY754337.1, read as the reverse complement.
TTTACACACCACAGTGGACGAAAGGTATTGACAGTATCTCTTGAATACGCTAAGAGGATTGCACGCTTGTTTCTACTGCTGTATTATCGCAAGTGTTATTTTTTGTCGTTTAATGGGGATTAAACGAAAGCTTTCATTCTCCAGTGTGGACATGGTTCACCCGACTGTAGATGACGCTCCCTTTTGACTCGGACACACAAAAAAGACAGGAAAAAGTTCCCAGACTCATTTCGGCGGATCAACGCTTTTTGCAAGTGCTTTTGTTGTCAACAACGTGCTCTCAAAACGATGTTTTTCCGGCTTGTTTTCCTCCCAATTTCACCGTCGAAACATGGGACTGGGAAGCGTTTTAAGCAGACGGTGTTGATAGCAAACGGGGGCATCCAATATTTTCGGTTGTGATGTTCTTTTTCCTGATACCGCTAAATATTGACAATATTTTGGAGAGGAAAACCAAGCAAAATCAAATATACCTATTTTTAAGCGTGATAGAGACACTAAATGTGAGCATTGCTCATCTCCAAATTTTTGATTTCTGAGCTACATGGAGTTCATTCATTTATTGTTTTTTCGATCCTAAGATTTGTTATCTGAAGATATCAATTTTAAAACATTTGATTGTACAACAGTGGTTAGCTTATCCTTCATTTTTGTCGAGGTGTTAGAATAATACGTTTAATCTGTGTTGATGATTAATTTAATCGTTGTTAAAATCTTGTTAAAGATTTGATTTTCAGAAAAACGTAGTAGAAGGTGAGAATATCAATTTTTTACCACTCCATTGTGCTATGATTTTACATGCCGAAATACATCATGTAAAACTTGAACGCAAAAAAGTGGTGTTCTCAATTTAACTACGTTCACGAAAAAATATAAGGGGAAAATGATTTTCTGTTCAATGACGATCAGTGATCACTGATCAGTATAGATAATATATTAATAATGGATATAAATGTTTTAAAAATTTGATCCTTGCACTGTCAAATTTTGTCTATTTTTCTTTTTGACAGTGTTCTTGTCATTTATATTCTCATTCTATAAGCCATTTTAACATACCTTTTAAATTTCTTGACTTGAACAGGAATTGTAGCCAATGTACGAAGTCAATTCCAATACCTTAACATAGCGGCCCCATATCCCATTCTATGACAATACCAGCCAAGAGGTCGGCATGTTTTCATTCAAGTCTCATATCCATGTAAAGCCATGGTTCTCAACCTTTTTTACTCCATTCCCCCTTCACACTATAGTTCAGAGTGAGACACGCTATATCATTCTCTAGATATAATCTTGACACATTTAAAAATAATTATCTTCGTAGATTTCATCACTTCGTATGGTTTTATACTACTGTCTCAGTGGTTCTGAATTATTTTGGCTCAAATACCCACTCTCCACACAATTCATTTTATCATTCCCTCCTCCCAGCATACTTTACCAAATAATAATTTAATTATTAAGTTGAAAAGGATACGCATGTTTGAGAATTAATTTTCAATAAGTGGCACTCAATAAATATTATCGAATGTCACAGAAATTAACGCACAAATATTTGACAGATTTAACATAACCTACAGAGCATCAAACGTTGGTGATTAATGGTCCCAATTCATTTAGCCCTTTAAATTCCCCAATGGGGAATTTCCCAATTGTTGAAAATCCCCGATGTTAAAAAAAGCTCCATCAATAGTTTTTTCTAGACGTAACATTTCTTCCAAGCTTGACTTATACCAGACTCTGAATCTGGTAGAACGCCTATTTTGTCGGGGATGTTCTGCTAACTACATTATTTTTGCTTTTTCCATCAATAGTAATGTTACAAGACAAATAACCAATTTCCTCCTCTAGCTTCAGCATATATTGTGTTATCATCATCAGTAGTCCAAATCCAGACATAATGTTTTTTGCAGTTGTTCACTCCACTCTCATCTCCACTAACCGTTTCCTTACCACATAATTATTCACTTCAACATCCTTCATAATTTGTCTATGGCATTCCATTCTCGGTTTTATTCTGTAATTTTTCCGTCATTTCACCTTTCACTATTTTATTCAGCAGAAAGTTGTGTCACAAAATGTGCACAATAAGTTAGCTTCTTCTTATTAACATAGTTTCATTATATTGCTATTAATTTTAACTCTTCGTATGATATCTTCGTTCATAATTCATCGATCTTTCTTTCGATTCTTTGATTTTTCGATCACACCACATCTCCTATGATTTCAATCTCCTTTTATCAGTTGCTGTATTTGTCCAGACTTCTCACTGCCATCGTTCTACGAGCTTGCTCCAAAGAAAAATATTAATTTTAATTCAATTAAAAAAAAAGGAGTAGTTCAGTTTTGCACCCGCAACGACAAACTTTGTCATAGTTTCTAAAGGGATCTCAATCAACACCGGCAATAGTTGAGGGGATATCTGGTCTATCTGGTGATAAACAGGGAGCAACAATGCCTCCAGGATTCCAAGGTCGTCCGTTGGTACATGGGGGTAGCTCCGGATGATAACGTTCGCTAAAATATCGTCCATCTCTCTGCAGCGTCACCTAGTTCGAAAAATGATGCATGGCCGCTCATTGTGACTCGCGGATCGCAATTTATCAAGCACGCGCGGCGTATTTCCATGTCACCGAACATTTATTAGCACCTTATGCCCCACCTCCCGATGAGGAGCTAGAGGTCGCGTCACGAATATTGCTCTCACGCCGTGCTCTCTGCGCTGGGAGAGATGAAAGAGAATGATTGGATAAAGGGTAAAAGAAAAGTAAAGGATCGGTAGTGTTTCCAACTTTCCCGGATGCTCCCGTAGACTCTTGTGACTTTTAATAATATTTAAAATATTTTCTTCCCAAATAGTACATTTTTACTTCCACATCAAATTTCCATTAAAAATCAGAGTTTTAATTGGGATAATCAACTAAAGGACACATACTCCAGCCCAGCCGATCATCCGAGGGCGTCAGAGATGTATTCAATTATGGTTTATTAATATTCAGTTGAGATGGTTTTCATAGGGTTGGTGCAAAATTAATAGTCACGTTTGTTTCCTGTATTTTTGGGTGCTTTTCATTTACTCAACATTGCTGTTCACTATAAAATACAGCATTGCGCTTCCTTTCCATTCGTTTCACTAGGTAGCACATTTGAAAACAGATCGGGAGTCAAATTGATGTGCGCTAGACAAAAAAAGAACTTCAGTTATCGCATATGCTATAGTTGCTGATTTCCATAAAAGGCGTCGAACATTGACACTTAATATATATTTTTTTAACTACCCTGTAGCAAAAATATAACAGTTATTACTACGAATTGGTGAACTATTCACAAAATATTCGTTCATGGCTGTTATGTACAGAATGCTACTTTTTGGAAAGTTAAGTTCCACCAGTCCACATCCCTCCATTTATCGTCATTTGTGCATTATTTTATTTTCACACGTTCTCCGTTTGAAGCATTAAAAAAATTACAATTATTTTGTTATGGGTCGTGTAATATCGACTTAAATCAAGTTATTTAAGGTTCGTATTTCGATAAAAGTACCATATTTTTAGAAGAAATAGGTATAATATTTGACTTAAAATATAGCTTGTTGAGATAAAACTGTAAATTTCATGGAATTCATTTGATATACCTGCAAAAGACTATTTATAGAATGTTTTTATACTAAATATAACTAGTCCCTGGGAAGAATTGATTCAGTTGGCTTGGCAGTAACGAAATTAGAATTGATTTAATGAAAAAGAGAGATGGCACTTTTCCACACATTTATTGAAGTACAACGCGTTTCGACCGTTAGGTAATTTTCAAATACTCTGAGTGGTTTGAAATTAGAATAGAATTGAAATTAGAATTAATTAATTTATAAAACCCATGGTTTTAAATCCTTAAGAATAGATATTAAACATAGTAGTTTTAAAAATGTTTTAAAATCTAATTTCCATAATTTCTTACTCGGAGAACGGAGAATTTCAGGAATCATTCCGTTATGAGTTGGTAACATTAGTGTGATGGGGCGTAGAGAGAGAGAGAGAAGTAGACGGGGTAACGAATTCATGCCGGGACACTTCGTATCGCGATTCATGCTCATGCATTCATCATTGCAATTTTTGCAATATAGCCCGGTGCAAGAAGATTGTAGGACGGTATGATGGACGCACATCTCCCTTGAAAATATTAACGAACCTGGTATGCGTTTGAAAGCAACTTTCCTACCGAACGAGAGAGAGAAGCAAAAAGTTGCTAAATGAACGCAAATTGAACTTGATATTGTTATACGCGTCATATGTTAGGTGTACGTGCGGATATATTAGACAAAAAGTAAAGATTTTTTTGCATTTAAAAGAAAGTAGAACAGAACTCTGAGCATAAAAAAATTAAAATGACAGACTTTTGAATTTTTAACTAAAAATGAGAAAGTGTTCCGCAGTTTTTTTGGAAGTAAGGAGTAAGTAAAAAGTAAGGAGATTGGCATTTTTTCCACCAAAAAGTACAAGATGTTTAAAAAAAGCTCAAAGTATTACGTATTTTTTCACCACTAGTAACAAAATTTACGTATTTTGCAATTAAAATCATAAAATGTTGCGTATTGTTCACAAAAAAGTTCCAATTGTAGCGTATTTGTTCTACAAAAAAACGCAAAATATTGCGCATTTTTTCCCTAAATGTACAGAATATACCATATTTTTTACGATTAAATTGAATAATATTTTACCGGCCAGGGTCCAAATCACGCGGATTAATAGATTTCTTCCATATCTTCACTGAATAATTGGAATCAAGGGAAGTTTTTGCGTCAACCATACTTATGCATGGCGGCATTTGAGTGATTCTCAACGTGATGATTGCTGGACTGTATGATTGTATTTGTGAGGAGGTAGGTCCTCTCTCAACAGCTATTCTGCTGGGAGTGAGCGAAGACGAAAGAGAAAGCAAGGGCAATGGTGCCCTGATGACGATGGGCGACTCATACATCAAAACGTTGGCATTAAATGAAGAGTTTGACCCGGGGAAGAACCCGAAAAAACTTCAATGCAAACTATAAATTATCCATGTTTGACGAAATAACTTAAATTAACACAAAAAAGCAATCGCAGTTGCGCTCATCAAAGCTCTTTTGTTCTTTATAGCACAGCAACTCCGCTCCAGATCTTTTTAGATGCGCAAAGAAAATGAAAACCAACAAATTATTACATCATACGTTCCATTTGGGTCAGGGGTTGTTAACCAATATCTGGCTTCCACTCTCTGCTGGAAATTTAAGGGGTTTTTGGGGAACTGGGAATACCCGAAATCAATATCTTTTCTTAAATGTGCGCTTACTATTTGAAATTCATCCATGGAATTAGACTTCAGAGGGAAAGGGGAATGGTATTTTGAACCATGGTGAAAGTAGCAATTTAATAATCAAGTAACCTATAATTCTTCTCTAACCTCCTTGGTATGAACACAGGCTCCTAAGAATCGAAGTCGATTCGTATTCTGAATTTGGTTCCGACTTGGCACTGCTGAATTTAGTAGGCAATTATTTCAGTGCTGACTTCAGTGTCATGTAAACCAGGCTTTATTCTTCCCATGCATGTAGCTGATAATGGATAAAGCTAACTCGCACGTCACTGACTCCACGGTTTGAATCTACGGCCGCTGAAGAGGGCGGGAACTTTACAAGGTTTATCGCGATCAGAGACGAAACCGCAAAATTGAATGGTTTAAGAAAGAGAAAGGCGTTCTTCTTCAAATCAAGATTATGCTTCTCGAGTCCTGCCAAAAATATCATCGGAAGGCGGAGACATTTCACGTGAATTTAGAGATCAAAGGATATTAACTTTGTGTACGAGAGACCTCGGGAATAACTGCCCCATAAGAACTATTGCAGTAAAATTAGTACTAAATGTGGAAATTATTAAATTAATTGTTACCTAGGAAAGGCGAACGAGAGTTGAGACCATTTTCGCGTCATAGAAGTGGTGAGCAGTTTGAGAAGGGAATGTTTAGCTGTGGGAGTTGAGGAAGGGTGGAGAGAAATTCTCCGTCAACGTTAACGTTATCTAGGCAAAAGATACCAAGTGGTCGACGGTATAACGTCCCATTCCACGGACGGATTACTACACGTGGTCCCGGATTTTTAACGCCTGGTTAACACTAACCGCATGATGACGTAGCCTTTGCACTAACTTGATGTTAACTGTGGGGTCAGGATTAGCATATTTATTGGACTTCCCGTTAGTTGACAAGAGTGTTATGATTCGAAGAAATTATGAAGATAGGTTAAATATATTTTTTACACTAAAATTAGTTTATAAAAGCGGGACTTTATGTTCCGTCCTCATATTAACCAAATAGGGATACGGGGTCTTTTAAAATCTTTTCGTCACTGCCGGCACCTGAACCAGGGTCCTCAGCATGGGCCGTTAGTGCCTATTCTAGCTACCGCACACTTTTTTCCCATTTAGTAAGTATGCTAATACACGAGTCGTACGTTTGCCCTAGTTTCTCGTACAATATCTGCATTTAGTTCAGCGTATTTCCACCTTTCTTAGTTACATCCAAAATACCTGCCGTTCTTAATAAACAAGGGGACATCTTAGCACACGGTCTCCAGTACACCAGCCATTTCTTGCTCACTTCACCTACTTGCCCTCCTTTTGGTCACCTATAGTATTTTCCTTTTCTCCTATCCAACAGCTTAAATTGGATCTAAAATTTAATTGCTTTATCGATAGGTTTAAATGATTAATTCAACGCCCGTAATAATGAAAAAATTAAAAACTAAATAACTTCATGTAACAATGAACAGAATTCTAGCGTATTAAGGACTTACATTATAATTTTCCGTGAGTTTATGACTAATATTCTTATGGCTAAAAGAACAAAATGCATTTAAAAAACAGGGACTATAATTTTCCATTAGGTTTTGCAACACATATTGGGGAAACGTAGGTACATTGTATTCATGTCATATCCATATAAAAAAACGTTAAAATCCTACATGATTTAAAACATTTTAAAGCAATTTGAACTCATATCGATGTCATTGACGGTTGAAACTAATTGAATAATGAATTCTTAGCTCTATAGGTAATAAATAATGCTAAGTAAGTCGTTTATACAATAATGATCTTGAGTTTTATTTACTCAGCCAGCGGACAGCAGTTTTTAAGTTTAGAAGTAGTATTTATAAACAATTGAAATAAGTTAAAATGAAGATTACACGCTTAGGTTGTCTTCTGCAGCGATGTTAAAAAAGAGAATATGGAATCCTCAGCACCTCCCAGGTGTGCATAAAAACATGAAAATGGCTTTCATAATAAGGATTTTTTAAAATATCTCCTTTGAGTTGTCAGCATTTCCTTTGAAGCTGACTAGAATGCTGAAAACATCCCAGAAATACCTTTCATTTTAGCGTCCGCCACCGCACACGTAAGTTTGACACGCCATGTTTAATCTTAAATTTTAATTCTTTGAAATATCATTTTAATGCTCAAGTCCCAATCGGGATACTGCTACATAGTTTTAAAAAAAGTGCAACAAATATTATTTAATCCGAAATCTTCTTTTAACAAAAAAAGCAAGAAAATAACAAAAAATAAACTTTTTAGCCGACGCTCTTGGTCTAAGACATACTGTTAAAAATCAATTTAATCGATAATATTTAATCATAGACGTACTTTCCATTTTGAGTTTGAGCAATATAGAAACATATTCACTTTTTCAATGAAACACTTATATTTTTACCTTCTCTCACCACGAAATTCCACTAATGCTCATGAGAAGTCGAAATATATCCCTTTGATAATAGACGAATAGGCTGAAACAGTTTGAGACAGAAAAAAAGTTTTTTATGAAATGTAGCATTTTTGTTTTATTTCTATGATGTATATGAAATAAAGATTCCTGGTTTGACGTAAAGCTTTCGAATATCAGTGTATAAAGGCTAAAGAAACATTTTTCTCGAAAAAATGTTACAAGAATGTACTCATACACACAAGATAAAATGAAGAAGATGATTTAGTTGGCTAAAATGAACGGTATAAGGCATAACTATGTGAAATTTATCCAAATTTTACGGAAGTAATGAAAAAGAACTGGGTGTGTAAAAACTCCACTTAAAATTTAATTTATTCATCATTGGTTTTGGCATGCTATGTCATCATCAGGGAAATTTCTTCTAATTACGGAAAACAAAATCACCAACTTAGTGAGATTCAAGAAAGGCAAGACAAGCAGTGTTCCCTGTAATAGTAAGACAATACTGATTAGAGACAAGCGTACACTTACAAGGCAGTGAAGCATGAACGATATGATAGCAAAGAAGAGAAAAAGCAACGACAATGTGATTATACAACTGAATGAGAGATCTTAAATTGACCATAATCACCATTGTAGACATTTAAAACGAAAAAAAATTAAAAATTATTTTACGAAGCTAGTGTGACAAATTATTTCATAGATTATGAGACACATCAGCCGGCAGAAAAAATAATAGAAGGAAATATTGATGGAAAACTTAATTTCACTGAGTATATGATCGTTTAGCACTTTTTTAAATTCTGGCTAATATTAAAAGTTAATTGTTTTCCCCAAAGAACTAAATTATTGATGTCCTTTTGTCAAAGTACACAGTATGGTATTTTGTTTACTATCTCTAATATAATTTAATAACATTTGAATACATTATAAAACAGTAATGCATTACATTTTCTGGGATATCACTGATAAACAGTAAAAATAACAGTGGTCCCAGGCCTGATCTTAGTGGCACACTGGAAGTGGCCTCAAATGTTTAAAATCTGCAGCCTTTAACTATCTACTGCCTTCTGTTGTGGAGGTATGATTGTATATGGTAGTAATAAGTAGTACGAAGGTACGTAGGACGTACGCGGGTGGAAATATAAAAGAAAACTATCTATGGTGAATAGCATGGAGTAGAGAGGAAACCAGTCTTCAGGTTGATTACTGCTTATGATGGACAACGCATTCACCATAAAAGAAAAGAAATAGTCAATTTTAAATATAATTTACTTTAAATAGAAATGATAATTAATTTTCTTTTGTTATGAAAATAAAAATGTTCCATACTCAACAACATGCCTGAAACAAATTGTTTTTATAGATGTATAGTGTTTTTATAGAACAGTTATAAGTAAGGTATTAAGGCCGATCAAGTAATTGGGAGCAAAGTGTATTAAACTTACCGGTGTTTCCTTCATCTAACTCAGTCACTATAGGTTCATTGCACTATTAAGTCGGCGAGGCAGTTACGTGGGTTGAACATCCGTCACGGACAAGGTATGAAATCGAAATATGGGTAATGTCTTAACATATCAAGGGGCTAAAGTTCAAGCGCTGAGATTGTCTGGAAACCTGACCTCCACCTGAGACCACAGATGGCAGGGGAAAAGTCAAGCCCCACCCTTTCTTATCAAAACAAAACCCTTCGGTTAATTACTATGTATCTCCATCAGCGTTTGGCCGCAGAAAATCATGACGTATGTCGCTAAAAATAGCCATGGAGTGAAAGAAATTTATGCAGGGCATCAAGAGCAACTCCTCTGAACTTATCGCGATGCTGGTCGTGAGTACTGCTGTTCCTTGTCGGCTATTTACATCGCCTTCCTCATTCCATTTGCATTAATTCACAAGACTTATGAATATTATCCAGAATATACTAAGAGCTGTAATTACCGAAGTCTAAAACAATCTCGTGCTTGATTCTGATATTAAAATAACTTACTAAAGGCCAAGTCAAAGCCGCGAATAAATGTAGGTGCTCCTTTTATTGTAGCACGTGGCTGAAATAGATGTATCAGAAAATATAATTATAACGCATGAAAGTAGAAAATAGCACATTCTGTCTAAAAAGACCGTCCATAGTCCATTTTTAACATCAACTTAAACCAGTCTTTCCGTTTCGTTAGTGATATCATTTAAGTTTTGTAAAAATCAGCTGAAAGCAACATCAAGTGAATATACAAGCCATATTTTGAGAGACAACAAGGTTAATCTTGACTAACAAAACTCTCTCGAACATGATTTACAACTCCCGCAACGCTGTAATCATTACAATTTGACTTCAGATTTGGACTGAGGCAAGCATAACTGCATCCTTTTCCAAGTTACTATTTCGCGAACTAGGCATCAGTGTCAGCAATTCATTAGAATATGGCAACCGAGATAGTGTGGTGGCTAGAGTACTAGCTTTTCATCCAAATGACCCGAGTAGTTTGATTCCAGGAAAGGGTGAACATTAACTTTTTCATGAGGAAATTCGATTCATACATGAGTGCTGAATGGAGAGTACTTCAAGTGTATCACTCCGCCTATAATAAGTAACCGTTAAACTGTGATCCATTTGAGGACTTTTGTTAAGAGAAGGTTAATGCCAAGGCCAAGTTTCACTCCACCCTCATTTCAATCCCTGCATGACTTAGCAGGCTATTGACTCATTCTACTCACTGGCACCCTACCAAGTACATTTCAATTGGTACTATTTACTATTGGCACTATTGTGAGTAATTCTTGGGATGCACGTTATAATTAATTTGATAGGCAATATTATCCAGTGAATCAAAAAGATAGCTAGATCTTCTACTAACACGCCCACATAACCTGAAAGGAATAAATTATATATGTTGGTTGTCTGTCAGCTCTTAAAATAACCAACCAACCAACATTGTCTGGAATTTACATATTCACTAGGTTTCACTTATAAATCAAGCAACATATTAGAGGAACAGTAGGTGTCAATGAGACTAAAAGAAATTATCAGAAACTTAGGTTGAAGTGTAACTTCAAAAGACGATTCTATATTACCCATTAAAAATTGTACTGATTCATTTCATTCAAAAATAGAAAGATAATGATACATAGTTTCTCAGTTATACACGTATTCATCAACAAAATATGAAATTTAAGTTTAAATCAGAAATTAAAGTTGAGATTGGTTATTAGTGAGTTTTCAATTCAATAGAACGCTTTGAAAATAATCAGCCGCAATACATGCAATTAGAAGCTCTAAATTACCTCCATGAAATCCAGATTAAATACTTATGAAAAAATGAATCGATATTGGTAATAGGATTAGGATGGACCAAAACCAGTAAATCTCAGGAAATCATAGTATAATGTAATTAGAAAACGAATTCTGTTCATATTATATTTTAAATAATTGAATTTTAACACTTAATTATTGTTTTTTTTAAATGTTCATGGTATTACATAAAAACAAGTAGTTCACAATAGCAAAGCGATAACGCTTTGAAGATAAAAACTAAAATATTTTAGAGGGTATGAGCATAAAAAAGGTATTCTCACATTCCCATCTCGTTAAAGATACGTTTTTAATGATAATAATTTACAACGAATCCAACCAGCGGATATATTTTAATGTTCTAATGCTACTTTCTTTCTTCCTATACTGTACCAAGTACTTATTTTTTTATTTCCTTTCCCTTCAGACACCACTAATTCCATCACTTTTACACATGAACGTCACGCAGGCCAGCATACTATTTTCATCCTCTTCTGCTGCTCATGACCCACCCTCCACTTCATCATAATGACACGCAACATATGGAACCCTTTACTGATGTACAACTCAGGGATGAAATTCACCGAGAATACATAGTTTTACTTGGCCGAGATTTAAATCGCATCGCAGAGCATGTGGGTCATTCCATGCCAAGTGGTCTGGTGGTCCCCGCTCGACTACCACGGATTTCAATGAAATTTTATATGGATATTCACATATACCTCCAATGAACATTTGTAAATGTTTACGTTCACCGATGGTATACTTGCTGAGAAATAGTACTTTGTTTGACCCCGGGTCGCAGCCTTCTTCAGTATGACTATGAGATTTCGGTAACTTTGAGGCATAGTATCTCAGGGGATATTTTGATGAGAGAAACAAAAAATGGCTATCATATAACACTTTTTGCGCTCTATTAAAAAAAGTAAAAATAACTGTATGAGTGACCTCCTTGCAGAAAATTCAGGGCTAAACTGGCCTGAAAAATTGCGGATCGAAAAAAATTAAAATTTTGGCTTTTTATATTTCAGGAAATAAATGCATAATCAACGTAAAACTTTGCACGTGATAACATATCAACACATGGTTTATGAATGTAAAATTTCATTATCCTAGTGCTTTCCATTAGTTGAAAAATTGAGTCAAATTTTGGCAATTTTTTTAAAAACGTCAGAAATAGGGTATTTTCACCCCGCTTTTACAAAAAAAGACGCTCTGGAATTTCTTTTGGATCAGTTTAATTAGAAAGAAAATGATTCCAACCCTCTAAAAAAGTATATCTGGTATCTTATCGCGAGCATGTCCACTAGAAATAGGGACAACTTTGAAGATGGAATTTGTAAAAACGACAAAAATAGTGTATTTTCTGCCCGCTCTTAAAAAAGAAAGACCTTCTGGATACTCTTTTGATTCATTTTCATTTGAAAGATCATATTTCAAGCCTCTTAAAAAATTAAACTTTGTTATTCATCGCGAGCACATACGGCCCTAAAAATATGAACAACTTTGAGAACGTTGCTATGGTGGCGCCACATGCATTCTGTTGTGTACCCCATGGGTGATATGCACGGCTATCGGGCGTGACCCCTACGGTGATGGGGTTACTGGTTCAAATGCCTGAACTGGTAGTGACAATGTCACCATAGACCAACTCAATATACAAAAAATGTCTACATAAAACAAACAGGACGATACACAACATAATGAAGAGATAGTGACAGAAAAAAAGAAAAAAATGAAAAGACAGCGTATGTAAGCGTGCTTTAAAGTTTTATTGATATGGTTTTCGCCAGTGTTCCATATTTAGTCTCACTCGAAAAGCTGCCATTTTTTTCTTAAATATTATTCTGTAATAATTTTTAGGATATATCTATGCATATAAATGCAAACACAACGAAAATATAGGAAGACAACACCCAGAAAAGAGGTACTGGATGGAATGGAAATAGGAAGAAAGATATGGGAGAATCACTTGGGCGGGTGTAGAGAAAGGGTTAAGGGCTGAAGGGAGTGCAGATACGGGGTGCTAGATGGTTTAGGGCGGATAGGGAGCGAAGGGCGGGGTCTGGAGATAAGGACGGCAGGGATAATGCAAAGTGAGGATGCACGGAGGGGATAGCACTTCGCACGCTCAGGGTCCCTTGGGGGATAGGGCTAAGATGAGCCAGAGGAGACCCACTGGGAAAATAGCCAAGATGGGGTTGAGCTGGGAAAGTGGAGTTGCGTTGAGAGTAAGAGAACTTAAGAAGAACGATGCGCTGGAGGGGAAGAGAAGCGTGGATTCGATTGGAATAAACGTCGACGCTGTGATACAGGTTAAATTATATGAGAGGAAGTAAATACATGTAAATAAAAAAAAAACGTATTTTTTCAATAAAAATGCTTACTTCATTTTCTTTTTAAAAACTTGTTATATCTTTTCAATTTTTTCACAGCATAGTATTGATCGATGAATTCCACATTTTTGCCAAATTTTAAAGCTCTTAATTATTGGGAAGTGTGTGAAAATGTGATCGTAACGTTTCACCCACATCCACTGTCATTTCAGTGAAACTGAATGAATGTTTTTAAAAAAGGGTCGATCACTAGGGGTGGCAATTGGCAACTGAGTTTATTAGCACCTTAAGTGCAGATCGATGGAAAGTAGGAGAGATGAAAGAAGCATGATGAAAACTCTGAGATGAAAAAGAGCAAACTTTTTTGGCTCATTTTGTGACACAATAGCCAATTTGAAACAATAGTGGAAACAGAAAAGAATGGAAAGAATTACAGAGGATAAGAATACCAAGAATAGGATACATTACGCATATGATGAAGGAAGTCAGGAATGAGAATTGCATATGTAGGAGTGAAGCGGTTAGCGGAGGGGAGATTAGATTGGAAAGCTTCATCAAACTTGTCTTAGGGTTGAAGACTGCTGAAAGCGATGTGTGTAGGTGAGAAATATGGCTATGAAGAACGTTGACGTCTCTTCACACCGCCTTACAGCAGGGAAAAAATCGAAAAAGATGGGTAAAATATGAAAACCTCCTGAAATGAACGAGAAACGCAGGACTGTCAACAATTGCATTTCGTGCGCCCGTATAGTGGTGTCGAATGAGAAAGTAAATTTTGACCTAGACTATATGCACAGGGAAATAGTTTCTCACCTTTCAAATAATTCATTCCAACGCCTAGAGTAACATAGTAAGACATCCAGAGAATTATAAATGAAACGGATACTGCCTCTTCCAATCCTGGAGGAGGATATTCAAAGACAAAAATACTGACTCAGGATTAAACCAATCAGAGACACACAGCGACATGGCTCACAGATCCACCAATCAGGGGCTAGTTACAACTCGGCCACTCGTATAAAATGCAGATGAAAAAAATGGATCAACACTTATACCATGAAGACAACCGCATGATGGCAGGAGAAACTGTCGCCAACAAAGGACAATGCAATGCGGGGAATACCAAAAGCAATACATACGCCAAGACACCGCTGAAACCCGAGAGCCAACATAAACACAAAAAATGTTGGCTCTCGGGTTTCACAAAACACAAAAAAAACAATGTTTCAGGTAACGGAGTAGAGAAAATTTATCAGAAAGCCAGCTCTTCAGCATTTGGCCTCACTGTCCGTGGCAGGCGATATCCTCCTCGGCACAAAATATTTTCGTCTACCATAGAAATTTTGGAGCCCGATGCTCTTCTTGGAATTTTAAGTAACGTTTCCATAAAACTGCTTTGATCTTCATGTTGTATCGTCTTTAATGTATTCCCGAAATTCAGGGAAATAAAATTTAGCAATACAGTCAACCTTGGCTATAACAACCGTGGTTGATTTGAGATTATGGATGTAATGAACAAATTCCACCTCTTAGATAAGTTAACGAAGGTTAGCGTACAAATATTTCACGCTACAAGGATTTATGAAGCAGTCTTGGTCCGCTCAAACCTTACGCACTACTCGCGGAGACTCAAGATATTTTACCTTAATGCTTAGTCCAAGACTGAACGCCGATTTAATATATGAAGAAATAAATTTTTTTCATTTACCTGCTCAATTACTTTCACAATTTAATGGAGAAATTTTTCAAAAATACACACTTCGGTATGCTCGCGACTGGCAACCTACATCCATCATATGGGCATGCAACATGACCTCTTGCACCAACTGGGATAATTACTGAAATTACTGACCTTTTGCAGCAACTGAGATGGTAAACGCTTTCAGACCATAGATTAAAATTTAGACTCAAACTATTATGTAAGTTCCAAACCAGTTTATTCTCTGACGACGTTGATAATATTTTACGAAATCCTACATACTACGGTAGATCAGATCATGAGAATAAAATTAGGGAACTAGACTTCAGAACGGACAGATTTAAAATGTCATTTTTACCGAGAACTATAAGGGACCATAACAGCTGCCAATGAGACTTTTAACTAGGTTTCTTGATTAGTAGTGTAGCTCTTAATAGTAGTACTCCCTAATACTTGTATCCTTATCTGCTACCTAGTATGAACAGTACGCCGTTCATTTTCTCAGAATTAGTCTTGAGCCTCGGTCCATTTGTGTATTGGAAAATACATATATAATAACGGTCCCTCTACAATGGGAGAATACCTGTAGTGTAGTGAATGCTTTTGATGCTTCGCCTCGTGACACGCATTAGCAATTTATGATAATGCATAATTAACCGTAGTTGCATTAGCATTAAGGTATAGGGTAATACATTTTGGTGACTACTCACCCCCTGCCACTTTTGAGGTGGCTTGCAGGGTATTTTGTAGATTTAACAGATGGTGGTAAAAATTCCGCTAGCTACCTACACTCAGGGGAGGAGGGGCTGTGGGGGTTAGCGACCAAAATTGGAACTCGCGGGCGGACTGCCCTCGCGAGGCATGGTTTAAGCAAACGTCAGTGAAGTAGGCAGATTCAAAAACTTCAAGAATATGGGTGAAAAGCGTTTTAGATATGTGCCGACAAGGTTACAAATATGTAGACATCTACAACGCCAATGAAACTGGACTGACTTACAACATGATGCCTGATTCACCGTTTAAAATCAAAGGCGACAAGTTTGCTGGTGAAAAATGACCTAGGAATCGTGTAATGGTTTTATTGTTTTCAAAATCGAGTGGGACTGACAAAAAGTCACAAACACTAAGTTGTTTTGACAATTTTACGAAGCTTTCCATTGAATATGCAACATATAAAAAGGCATGAATAACTTCAAAATTTTTCAACTATATGTATGTTGTGAAACAAGAAGTTACGGAAGGAAAACAGAAACATTTTACTAATTGTCAATAACTGCCTTGCACACTTACGTATGTAGGAGTTATCCCATCTGAAATTGGTGTTTTTGTCTCTAAATGTGACTTCTATTTGCAGCCCTTTGGAATGCGAATAATTGAAAGTTCCAAAGGACATTTCAAACGATAGTTCTACAGTTTATTGATAAAAGGGAAAGATAAAAGGGAAAGATGACACATTTTTTGTTGGTAGCAAATTCATCGGGTGACATATGCATGGGAAAATGTTTCCCTTGCAACGATCACAAACTGTTTTCTAAAGTCTGGTTTATTAACGAGAGAATTTTTGATTAATGAACATAACGTCGAAGAAACCTACCTTAAACAGAATGGATTGAATAAACGTAGCAGTAAATTTTGACTAGGTAAATCACAATCAATATTATTTTTATGCTTATGAAAATTTAATTACGCGTGGAACTTCTTCTAAGATTGAAAAAGAGGAGACTACGAAAAACCTACCAAACAGTGACGAAGAAAATGTTGTTATATATGTTGAAAACAAAATCCCGACGAACGCTATGCCAATTAAATGTTTTTTTATTCATTGAATTTTCCGATGATATTTTCAGTAGCAAAGTGTACTTGGAGTGAATTTAAGAGACTTCAAAGTGAAATATATAAAACAGGCTACCATTCAGTATTTTGTGTAAAAATGCGAATGATTAAGGATGAGGGTATGAGTAAATTTATTAAGTAAACCTCCTGCTTATGAGCTCATTTTTACTTATAATGTGTTATTCTACCATATACATGGATGATTTTGCCTTCACGGATATTAAGTGTAACAACTGTAACGAGTGAAACTAAAAGGTTTCAAAGCACTCCTTACCACGGAGTTAGACTACAATTATAGTTTTAAAGCCCAAAATATGCATAAGGAAACAATTAATAT
The DNA here is from genome assembly GCA_963573305.1 of Pyrrhosoma nymphula. NCBI lineage: Eukaryota > Metazoa > Arthropoda > Insecta > Odonata > Coenagrionidae > Pyrrhosoma > Pyrrhosoma nymphula. The sequence goes on along the minus strand of OY754337.1, from coordinate 43,657,356 downwards.
GCCTGCGCCGGTTAAACTAAACTCTCCGCTGCTGCTGGTGTGAGATAGTCGGCCGCAGCCGCCGTATAAATGCCACCGATGCTCACCTCTAGCATGGAAATGTGAGGGTTGAGAATCAAGGAAGAAGATGTTGGGACAAGGCTAATCATAACTAAACGCTCCAAAGAATCACAGCTTATGCACAAACAGGCCAAAAGTTAGAATAGCTATAATATGTGTAACATTTTTGCACGATCCGCCAATTTCTTGGCCAGCTCCAGACCGGCAAGTCAATAGTCAAGTTGTGGTGAAGATTAAGAGAAAACGCCTTTTAAAAGAGAAAAAAAGTTGGGAGAAATGTTAAGCATGTATTATTTTTTTGGTTTCGAAGTTAGTCCAAAAGGTAATATACACTAACACGAGTTCAGTAAAGGAAAAATATATAGGCTTAATGCTTGAATAGGTGTTTTTCTATAAACTGATTACTTAGTTTTCTAATCTTTCCTTCAAATCACCCTCTTGCGAAAAAGAAAAAAAATAGACGTCTAACTAAATATCGTCGGGTTTGGAGTTTTTCAAATATTCTCCATAAATTGTAATTGCCTCCTCTTTTTGTTCACAGATAATTGTATCAATGAGGTTTGAATGTATGATTTAATATATTTACCTTTCTTTCAAGCACCACTTTCAAGCATACGATTCGGAAAAAAAGTGCTCGGCCATGATTTAAGGATTTGGAGAGAACGTTGGTGGACGGTATCAGCAAGCAACGAAGTGACCTAAATATAGTTACTTGCAATGCAATGAAATATAAAATAAAAGAATTTTGACTTGAAGAAATTCCGACGTCCCTTTTACTCCACAGTTTCTTAATTCCAAAAATCCCCACCGTACCAATTAACCCATTTCTATGGCCCACATTACCTACCTCAGTTATCAATCATTTCCAATGATAACTGAGGACACCACGGTTTTCGCATGAGATTGTTTCATTGTACGTTTACCTTATGTTGATGACGTCTGGTGCCTTAGTTGGTTTGCTAGGAATTGTTAGTATTGTAACGGTTCCTAAAAGACATGGTCATTTGCAGTTGGCTTAAATCTTCCATCTTGCTCCAATTTTCCATTTGTTTCTTTTTACCCGCTACAATTTTCTCAAGTCGTTTGCCTAAGAAAATTTGTCCAATACACTCACCAGACATTAAAATGAACAACTAGTTCATAGGGAAAACAAATTATGACAAGGTTTACTTTTCTTGATCTTTCTCCTTCATTGGAATATAGATTTCTTTGGAAGAGTGTGATGGAGAATGACAGTATTTAGCGTTCCTTAAGCCCTGGTTACACGATACATTAACATGTACAAGTTAATGTGCGAATGCATGAACGCGAGAATGAAAGAGAAAATTCATCGTGTAACCAAAATGTTCGAATGTATGAACGCGTGAATAGAAAATAGAACCTGTTCTAATTTGGTTCATGCATTCGTACATGTAGCGCTCGTGCTTCAGTGACACCTGGAGGTAGATAACGGAAATGATGTTTTCTGCTCGTATGGTGTTTGTATATTTCTAAATATTAGTTTGTTTGCGTTTGATTCAGCTATTAGTATTTATTTTGACCTCTGCTCCATTAGGACTTCGCTCTACTATTTGAACTTGGCACTGTTAGCACTTCCTGGAATACCTGTGCGCTACGTTTATTGACATCTTGCTATCGTTGGACCTCTCCTGTTATTGCCCCTCACTTGGACTACCCTCCTACACATTCCGTCGGAATTAGTAGAATAAAGGTTCAAATGCATTAATTAGAAGAGCATTCCTTGTATTTCGCGTGCTTATCTATTTCTTTTCAGAGCTAAACGCTTTCTCAACAAGGTCATGAATGCCGGGAGGGCTAGTCCAGTACCGCAGAACAGTGAATTACAAAATGCCTTGTTTGTGCAGTAAATATTGGAGAAGCTCGCGCTACGAATGTGTGATTGGCTGTTAATTACTTAGTTTTTTCTATAACAAAAATTTATGCTTGTACGACTCTCACATAGTTATATTTTATCGGGTACTTAGTTCACTGGCAGAGCATCCAAGAAACAGCTTCGTGCTCGAAACTGGATCAGCTGTTTTTATATCCGTCCAATTCTACATGAAAACTTAAGTAAGTAGGAACCGGACAGATAATTAAAGATTACCGTCGTGTACATGAGGTAATTATATCCATTTAAGAGCAAATTTTTACACTTTTTTCCAATACTACTACCCAACTTCCTTTCCCAAACGTGCCGAGAATAACTTAATCTATGTTTCTACGATCCATTATGTTACTACCCATGATAGTTTGAGTTTACTCATGAATTGCATTCAATACATATATATTCACAAGCGTTCTTATCTATCCTGTATAAAAAGGATTTTTCATCGCACTTTTTCTCAACAGGAAATACCTCACGTATCATACAGCTAACATTTAAATAAGATTTTGATCCAATGTATTCGTTCTACTATGATTATTTGATTTTCGAGTAAACAAATGTACCTCACCATAACTGCAATATAATTCCCGAGACATATAAAAAGAGATTTAGCAAGTCAATTCGAGTAACTTTCATCTGAGGAACTACCACTCGGGAAAACAAATGTGGAATTTGAGTTAATTACCGCTGAAATTCTGAATTTGAAATATTATGCGTATAGTATAAGTATAGTCGGTTTTATGGTAGGTAGTCTATAGGTAGGTTGACTTTATGAACGCTTGAATAGTTTGAATATTGCGCTTAATGAAGAGAACAACAACAACAATCGCAAATACGTACCATGAAAGTTGTGCGAATGCATGTGTGGTTTCATTTACCGTGTAACCACTGATTCATCCATTCATTCACGCAAATGTACATGAATCCGTTCACGCAAACGTACATGAAACCAATCACGTGAATGTACATGAACTCGTAAATGTTAATGTATCGTGTAACCAGGGCTTTATACATTACATTCATCTTGAATTTCGGTCTCCTCAACAAATAGTTTACGCCATGGATTTCCGTCATTAGCATTCCAAACGACTTAAATAGCACGACACTCTATTTATTGTGATGCAGGTTGGCCATCTTGCAAAACGTTTTGTGCTATTTTCGTCAAAGATCCTCTAATTTTATTTTTAATTATAGTTTTTCCTTTCCCTAATTACCCAGTTGTTCTAAGCGGTATAAATAATACAAACGGTCACACGCTGGCCACAATTACACCAGATATGAATTAAAAACAGCTCTTATGTTTGAAAATTCTAAAAAGGCAAATGAAAAACCAGGTTTTCTTCTGAAAAAGAAACACTCTTAAGCATCTAGTGGAATTGAGTGATGTGCTAATGGAATTTTGCCTTTTCAAAATTAATATCCGCTGGAATGTTTATTCTACCCTCTCGTCTATTCTTAGTGGTGCTGCCCAGCTATAAATTATGCTATCAAATGCTACGGCGTGCATTCAAGACAAGTAGGAAAAAAATCTTTTGCGAATTTAGTAATTTAGTGTTTAGGATGGGGTCACTGTGAGCAGTGAGAGTTGCGGGCCATTAAAATGTTTCACGTACAGGTCAGAGTCCGGTCGCTAGAAAGGCAAAGATGATTAATCTAGGCTGATAATTAAACCTCTACCGCCTTTTTTAATGTTTTTTAAAATTATAAGTGCCAGGCACAGATTAAGCCCTAGTTTGGAAATAAATACACAGAGAACGTGTCGCAAAGGATGTCACTTAATTAAAGCTCTTGGAAGCTAAAATATAATGCTAAAAATTATTCCTTATCCCCTAGAAAAGTGCTCTAAAGTACCATTCCGTATTTTCTAAAATTAATTCAGCAGGTTAACTTAAGTATACAACATGTATACTTAAAAATATACAGTTTTAATAATATAAAACTATATTTTATTTTAATTAATTTGCTCGAATACCAAACTAAAAAAATCTCGAGAACAACTGCAATGTATATTTTTAAACCGATATATTTTGTTCCCATAAAGAATAATATCAGTGACTTGCCAAATGTGTGAAAGGTTCTTTTTTGGACTTAAACGGAAACGGAACTAACGGAAACTATTCCGTGAAGACTTGTGATTTTGTCTTCAAAGTGATAATGAATAGAGGCTATACATATTTCAAGACAGTCCTCTCCACTCAATCTGTAGATAGCATGAAATCAGCACAGCTCTGGATAGAGAAAAATTTAAAGAGCGACAAAAAACAGCTACTAGTACAATTAGATGCACACAGCTCCGTAGCAAAAGGGAGCTCAAACTATATCTGCACAGAACCGAGGAACGCTGAACGATGTTTTCTCCGTAGCTGTAATTTTTTGGAGCATCATACGGCAATACAAACAGCAACGGGTCGTAACAAAAAAGATTACTGTAACCAAATCACAGGTTCTGAAATCAGACCAATCTCGTTCTTACCTTGTGATTTGACTGAAGGTTATTTGGGGAGTTGAACAACTACTGAGGTCATCTACTCCATTGATGCCCGGTGTATAAGGGAAGGATTATACAGGAAATGGTGGTGATTAACGCGGCGTCGGCATAAGTCTGCTTTGTTCGAAAGGCGCCAAGGGAGCACAAGTCAACGTCCCATCCGACGGATTGAGTACTAAGCCTTATGTGTCCTTAATATTTTACCCAAGTACAGTAGGAAATATTCTCCGAAAAAGGTGTGGCCGACAGAATGAGACAAGAAATAACCATACAATTAAAATTTAATATAAAAATTCACTACTCACCTCTAGTGAGAGTATTGTGAATTTATTCGTAGCGCTTGCACGTACGTAATAACGCAACGGTACAAGGTATTGTTAAAACCCACGCGTAACCCACGTGTACGCGATGTGAAAATTAAAATCCCTTTAATGTAACTTTTATAAATCCTGAATTTCAAAAAGAAACCTCGGTAATAATGTAAATATTACTTGGTAACAAAATTAAAAAAAGGTCTAATTCATCAATTATAATTCGCGTTAAGCTCAAAGTTTTCAGGTTTTCGATCAGTAAAGAGAAGAAAATTGGAAAAAGAAAGGTGTATGATGCTTTGGCCTCATTTGAACCAAAAACAAAACTTCTAACTTACATATTTCATACGTTTATGAATTAGAGAAATATGTTCTACACGGAAATTCTGTCCGGGAGTCGGGCTTCACGTGATGCTAGGCTTTCGCGAGATTACCCTCCATCCGTAAGAAGTGTTCCAACAGAAAAATATCCACCATCGCCGGAATTTGAACGCAGGTATTTGGGATAGTATGCAAATACTGTAGTCACCATACCTACGAACTCCCCCTTCTAGTTGTTTTTAACTCACTCACATAAATGTGTATAACTTACGCTATCTCAACTTGTGCAATACTGGTTTAGGAAAGAAGAAGACCAGCCGTGCTTGTTGCCTTCTCACCAGCCTCAGCAAACGCAGCAGGAGGGGTTGATACCTTGGTGCGAAAGTCAGTATTAGCGGAAAGGATCGTCATTCAAGAGATGAGAAACTGGTAAACTTGCGATGTATGCATATTAGACTGGGTGGGTCTTGATATTGGGCCCGTCTATGGCCCCTAAACTTCAAGCGTATGGATCTCAGTTATACAGTCCCTTGTCAAGTCACCGGGAGCATTAAAGCCATTCTTCAACCGATGAAAAAAGTCTCAGAATACGTGAATAAATGCAAGAGCAGAGCTGAGTGAAGCAAAACAACTGTCTCTAAGGGCTAAGTAAAAGGAAAATGATGCAATTTGTAAATAAAGAAATCTATCACTATTATGTGTCTAGATTGCAGATCAGTTTATTGCATACGAAAGGAAATCGATGAAACTACTGGGTTTATCTATAAAGCTTAATTAAAGCCAAAGTTTACGCATTTGAATGAAAGCCGCAAGATTGTTATATTATCTTCAAGAGTTCTTCCTGATGGAACCTCAGTACTGCTTCAAGAAGGAAAATTCTATACAATAAAGAAGACTGATGGAATACTAATTTGAAGTCTTGTCAGCAGAAACTTTCCGGAAGTGCTTCAAGCAAGAACATTCTATGCAACGAAGGAGAGTCGTGGAATACCATTGTAAAATTGTCCTCACCATTGCATTAGCCTAAATATATTAACCCAACTAGGAGAAGTAATTGAGGCATCTTTGATGGACTAAGAGTTTAGAATATCATTGAGCAATATGTTTTTCATTTACGGGTAGAAAAAACTTAAACCTCTCATTCGGGTGGTTTGTACCTCAAAGGTAGTTTAAAAGTAAACGGCTTGAAAACTTAGTTACTAAGTCATAATTTTTCAATTTTGCCCCTAATTATTTTCAATAATATTAGCACTATTTTCGCTAACCTTTTTTCAGAAATGGCCCTTAAAAAATACGACAGGCCAATCTAATAATTTTCTGCACAATACTCGAGGCTTATCTGAAGCACTATTGGATAGTAACTAAAATTAAATAATATTTGAAATAATTGACCAAATTCCAATTATGTTTTCCAGCTTTAGACCACGTACGTACGAATCCTACCGTGTTTAGAAACTTATTAAGGAATATTACAATTGGTATTAGAAATCTTCCAATAAATCTCACTCTTGAGGAGCAACTCAACATAATTTAGCACCATACCCAGTATGTATTCAATGCATATTCACGCACATACACTGTACTGACGCAAAAAGGCTTGGAAGCGAAAGTGAGTTGCGAGTCAGGTGAATTGAATGGGGCTCAAAAAATGGCAGCAAGGCAGCGGAAAGAGAGAGAGAGCGAGGGCAGGAGAATCGAATGGGGTCGACACGGCAAAACGCGCGGGAAGATAGCAAAGGGAGGGTAGAGGGATATATTTTTTTTCTCACACTCACCCTGAAGTTGTGTGTGGAAGGGTGAGAAAGAGGAGAGGGGGATTGGGGGAAGGGAGTAAGGGAAAGGTGAAGAGATGGCTCGGAACGACGAAATTGGGGGGGGAGCAGGGTGGGGGGTTTGAGGAAGCTCCCTCCTCTCTCTCCCAATCTCCCATGGGTCCGCTTCTCACAATGTGTGCTACATTACGAGAGCTGCATGCATTATCTGAGGCACCCCCCCAAGGGATGAGTTTACTAGCACGAAGGGGTGAGGAGAGGCAAAGGGGCCAATAAGTGAGGGAGAGGAGGGTAAAGGAGGTCGAGTTTGAGGGCGAAGATGAGTCAGGGGAGGAAAAGGAAGAAGGCCCCTTTTCGCACATCACCCTCAAAACCCCCCTCTTGCACCAAAACCCTAGCACGGACGCGGCGGCTGCGGAGGCATTGTGATTATCCATATCTCGAAAGGGAGGGGTGTACGGTTTGGGTGCGTGGCGTTCAATCGATGCGCTGGTCTCAGGGTTAAGACGTGGGTGGCAAGGAAGGGTGATGAAGGCGTTGATCCTGAAAGGTGCCAATTTGACTCTGAGAAAGACGCTATCTTCACTGGAAAAAATCACTTTTACTGCAAATCTTATTGCGAGGTAAGTTAGATTACACTCGACGCCAAGGGAACAATCAAAACAACCCTCCCACACCTAAAAGAACCACTCCATCATCCTAAAGAAGTATTAATTCGATGGCAAGATCGATGAACTAAAGCAATGAACATTTTCAACAGTAGTATCGCCAATATACGTTGTGATATTACGGCAAAACTTGGATGCAAGCGTCGGGGTCAAAGCAAAATTAGAATAAACATTGAGAATTTCTAATTTTAACCATCATTGCACCGAAGACGGTGAAATACGCCATGAAAAAATCGTTTGATGATTTTTTCATTGCGAATTTCACCGTCTTCGGTGTATAACTTCGCACCCGTACGCGTGACTGCGTACCATATCATTTGTTTAATGAAATGATTGGAAATTTGTCAAGATATCGTTCCAAAGCGACAATGTTGGGTTTATTCACCACGACTGTGCACAATTCATAGTTGAAAGCAGAAGAGGAAAGCACGGAAACTTTCCACTCGAATAATATATCCGTAAAATAGATAATGTACTGTTGAAGTACTAAATTAGTATACAAAATGTAAATATAAATTAATATTTGAAAAGAATTAGAGTAGTCATGGAGGGCAAGTTTGTTTACTAACAATTGGAATTCTCACAAAACCCCAGACACTAACAAGATGTGTTTGTAATTCGAATTATATATCACTTTTCATATAAATCGGTGTCTGTGAGTTGATTTTATTAGGTAAAATTAAGAAAACTGAATAAGTAGGTATAATATATTGGCTCCCAAAATACAATTCAATTTTATACGTTTTCAGCCCTGCCCGTTCAGAGATAAAAATCTAGAATTTCCGCCACTTAAACATAAAGAAAGATAATATGCCTACTTTAAATATTTAATTTTTTATAATAATTGAGAGGTGAGTTAACATATTTTGGAGGGACTATCACTTCAGTAGTGCTTAGAATGTTAAAACTAAAAGGTGTAAAGGATTTGATAATGTGGAAGAAATAGCGTAGTGTGTAGACCGAGAATAGTTCATGTAAAATCTAACCAGCTGGATAGGCATTCCTCAAACTTTCCTTCTACAATCTAGACATACCCACTCCTTGCTTTCACTTCTCTGGCATATATGCTGAACAATTATGACAATAAGGAGATACCTAGTCTCACTCCTAAACCTACTGCTGCTCATCGTGAATCTCGAATAAAGCCACCTGAGACGCACAAAAATATAGATTTTATATGATACTACACCTGTCTTATCCGAAGCTCAAACATTTTTTATATTTTTTTCAACTAATATGCCAAATGCCTTCCATAATCAACCAGATTTATCAACAAAATTGTTCATAAAATTACCGCACATAAATATGAAAAGTTGAAAAACTATGAATTGCAGCTTAAAATAGTTATTATTTTCACACTTATCCACGATCTTCCATTAATTGGCCAGATATGTACCATAACTAGCTTTAACTAGTCAATGCCATTGGAGATTGTTTTATTATTAATTCAAGGATTATGAAGTAATATATGCGTAATTTAAAAACCACAATTTAACACACAATTCACAAAAATAATGCATGGAAAGTCAAAGCCATGGCAAAGGCAAGACAAAGCACGTGCCAGTTGTACTTGAAGAGCTAAATTAAGGTTGATGATTCTGGTTATAAAAAGAGAGATGTGTGCAAATATGAAAAAGCTTCCTTCGGTGTACTTGCTTTCTCGAGAGATGAAAGAGAGAATAAATCCTTGAAACATTGTATGGAACAGAAAACTCAGTTATTTTGTCAACATCGTTTCACCTGCCTTTGTTGCGAGGCGCTTTGTGACGAGGTTAAATCTATAGCAAGATTACATTTCTCCATCACGGTCGGGTGATTCTTTGTCCCCTTTCACCAGTTGATTTCACGCATCGAGTGAAAAACACATCCATTCTATTCTGTCCTTTTATCATTATTGTTGGGGACAGATTTTCTCATATATTTCCCATAATATTCTATGTTGAAACCTTGAAAAATTTAGTCTGTAACAAACTATGCAGCTTCTTTCATATTCACTGAGCTCTCAGCCTGTACATGAGCAAGTTATCTCTATGTTAAACGGTTGAATGTTCCACAGAGGAAAAAAAACCTTCCAACTTGATTGGGATTTAAACCCGAATCCCTCCATATTGCGCAAAGTGCTTGAAGATGCTTTATGAAGTAAAACTTCTACAAGGCGGCTGAAGTGGTAATCATGGGTCATTGAGTGCATTTTTATAATACTTTCAAGTAAGTCGAAAAAAGTATTGGAGCACATTTCATTTAAGCATTTCTGTGGTGGAACGTGCCCATACGTGCAATAAGGGAAATTATGTAAGAATCAAGCATTTTAAATGTTTTCATTAATCAAAGCATGTTATTTTATCATGTTATTAACGCGAAAATTATATTTAAATACATTTTTTCGAATCTTTGACTCGGTTAGAAACCAATTTGTTAACAATCATTATAATAAAATGAAATGTATTATTTGGGGTTTGGAAGAAAATGTGTGCATATTTAATCGAGCAATTACAAAATATACCGCAAAAACATAATACTAATGGGTTGCCAAAAAATATTTGGCAGAATACATTTGTACTTTTATTTACAATATCACTAATTGGAACACGTATTAAAGTTTCATGCTCATATGTTAATCAATAAAAAGTTGCTCCAACCACCTTAACTGGCATAGTTACCTTAACTAACCTACTAAACGTAACTTCCTAAAGCACTCGGTGTGATATATAGTGATATGTGCTTGAGTCCTGGCGGATGGTTTTTTCTCTCGTGGATCAGTTGCACTTATTTGCACTCGTGAGGGCACCGCGAAGGAAATGCCACGAATAATTCGAGGTATCCTCAAAATCTGAAATCCTTAAAAGTCTACTTTCCCTCACATAGGTATATTCATTTCTAGTAAAGTTATTGCTAAACTATTAGGAACTTTTAGCAATTCTTTTAAAATTAAAGTGAAACTAAACGAGTTTCACTACTTTAACACCAACACCATGACTTCATTTTCATTTAATTTCTAATCAGCATACGCAATAATTTTATTAATAAATCATTGGTTTTATTCATTTGTTTAATACACAGCGATCAAGGAAATAGGAGATAAATAGAATAATTGGGTTCAATCAATTAGGAATCAGGTTAATATTTCTAAAGACAAACTACGAAGAAATTAAGCTATTTGCCAAGGTTTTATGCGAATCCATGGGAAAATAGAATATTAATCTCTGACAATTTTTTTCCCGCTCTTTCAATTCCCGCTCTTAAAAAGTATGCGGTGCATTTTCAGTGAGGGTCTCCGTTAAACTAAAACACCTTCGTTCAATTTACAACACCACCGTAATTTTATGAATACCATAACATTTCTTTTTTGATTGATTTTATTCTATAAATGGAGAATTTGTGCTCTTTCATAGGTAGGTTACCTAGAATGCATTAGCTAATTTTTGTACAACAAAATAACAGCCTCACAAATAGTAAAAAACTGAAGTTATTGCTCGTTATTCATCGATATATTGAAATAAATTCAATAGAAACTTTTAAAAGCGGGAAAATGTGTATGCACTCTCGAGTTATTCAAAATACCCGCCAACCGGGATATGCTGAAATCTGAGATGGAGAGGCAACGACTATTTGTTAATTTAATACTGAATGATACTTAAGTTTTTTAAATTGGTGAATTATAAACAAAAACATACATGTGAAAATGTTCAAGCACAGCTGAATACTATTAAGGATATCGTAAAGAATAATATTTAGAACGAACATATTTACAAAAATTATTAATTCAAATTGTTGCTTTTATGTTGTTTTTGATTTTCTATTTTATTTTTTTTAAACCTAGCTCTAAGTACAGCTCGTCCGAATGAACTATTATAACAAAAAGAGTTATTGCAAGATTTTCAAAAATTCAGAGTATTTTCGAAATTGTAAATTGCTCTCCGAGTTTCACAAAAGCAGTAACGGAGCCAGAATTTTGTTTCTGGGTGGTTAGCGTTCAGTTTAAGCCTGGGGGGGGGAGGAGAGGGAGATGTATTGAAAATCAGGAGCAAATTTATGTGTTAATTCAAATAAGTGTGCAATTGCTGACGCAGAGTAACATTCGGTTTTGACAGACTTTTGAGGTGTAAATTTCTTAAATAATAAAATACCCATGGATTTTATGCTTGAAAATTACAAATATAGTACTTCAAAAAGTTCAAATAAAATCAACATTCAATGTGAAACTATAAAATAAAACTGTTTCCTTCAAGTGCCCTTTATTTGAATAAATTCAATATTTCAGGGGATTGGGGGTAGGGTTCCAGACCCCATGACCCTCTCAAACTTATTCCATCACAGAACATAAGTTACTTACGTAACAACAATGAACAAAAATGTAATTTCTTTTTAATTATTTAGAATTCGATTTGCAGAAGTTCCAATAACAGAAGTTCAACTGAATCTCTGAAATACAAATAGCAATATTTCATGCTTGGGAGATTTCAAGCTACACCTGAATTGGTGTTCGCTGGACTCCAAGACCACAACTGTCTGCAGATGTCACCTGCGTGCTTTCAAGTCTCAAGGTCCAACTCACCCCCTGGCTCTACTTCTCCGTTCCTTGTCTACACATATAATAGGTGGTCATTGTTGGGTGATCAAACTGCTATTCAGGTTGCGAGGCAAAGCTCCGATGGTGGCAGTCTCAAAACATATTGAATGGGAGGCTAGGATCCTGCGGTAACAATTATGGGAACTGGAGTGAAACTGTGAGTGGGTGAACGTGACCTTTTTGTTCAGGAGACAGAAGTCGAACTTTGAACGTGACCAGCTGAATAGGGCTCGAGCTCTCGAAAATATATTGATTCATCCAAAGACGTTACATCGATATTAGTTTGAAAGAATACCTAAGAAAAAGAAAACAAAGTATCTACTTCAGATCAGATTTCTGCTGTAGATGCAAACTATTCGAGATAAAATAATTTACAAGACTATGGTGAGTTTTAAAATAAGTTTCTTTGTCAAATAATGATAAGGCCAACTATGTTTAAAGCCACAGAGTATTTATTGGTACAACTAGTTTCAACGCTACGGCGTCATCATCAGGTACGTATCGTTGAAACTAATTGTACCAATAAAATACTATGTAGATTTAAACATAGTTGGCCTTGTCATTATTTGAAAATGGACTTCCACAACGTTACGCCAGAACGGATTGAATTCAAGTTCCATTGTGATAAACAAGCACTCACCTATGTCATCAGTATATGTCAGTCTGAGGATTGGTATACTGCAGCTCTCCATATAATTTTATTTTCAGCTAACTACCGCAATAACACGTACACATTACTTATTTTAAAGCCTCTCATTATTCGCTATGAAATATCCATTCTGACTCAACTCGGTCGAATAAGGATTTCCCTTTTACTTCACAGTTTTCATGGCATAGGTATCTTTCTCTTAACTGTTCATCAAACAATTCAATTTATTTTCTCCGTGCGTTCAGTGTTCGTCATCGTCATTCTTCATTATTCTCATATTTCCAGATTCTTTTATCGTAAAAAATTAATGGAAAAACTAGAGTTTACTTAATGTTCAACTCATTTTTTTTATTATATACTTAGTTTCCAATATATGAGTAGCAATGATTACATCTATAGTGAATGTTATCACAAATCTAGGAAAATAATATGCATCAAATGTAGCAATGTAACCGATAAAAAAGTACAGTTTGATAAAGATGCAATACAGGCCGCATAAAGGCCGAATTAATTACGTTGGAAAACGTAGTTATTTCCAAAGTTACCTTACTTGCTTATACAGAATGCTAATTAACCCGTTAACGCCTAGCGGTACCGTATGGTACCAGCTGGTAGTGTATTATTAAAATTAAGTTTTCTTATACTCCTGAATATAATACTGGATTTTTTAAAACTCTCTATCAATTTACATGTACTGCAGCTTATGATTTAGAAAATTTATCATTTTTTGCCCTTATTTAACGCCAACTCAGATGTTTCAAATGGGAGAATTTTTACGGATCGCCGAAAAACAGTTTTTCTCTTGCAGACCTTCCAATTTTCTTTTATTTATCCAGTATTGACATTTTCTACAAAAGTTTTTCCCCATAGTATTACAACTTAATGTACATCTTTCGATTTGATCAAAGGTTTTAGTTTCAGGTTTACTCATTGGGAAGTTACAAGGATTGACGTTTCTCTGGTACCATACGGTACCGCTCCCCCATTTATTTTTATACGGCGAGCGATTACACGGTAATTTCTTAATCTGTGGTGTTTCTACCGGATTTATTTTGCTCTATCGTGTTTAAAGCCAATTTTAGTTTGAATGAAGTATACATTTCATTTATGTACACCCCGGAAACATCTCTCGTTCAGTCGTAATTGTGTTCGCCGTCACCCTGATGACTTAGGCCCCTGGTCGTCCCCGTACCTCCGGATGTATATACTCTTTTCGGGCTTGCGACGCATACTCCAACACGGAATTGGGGATATCTTGTGGTAAAAAAGAACTTTACCTCTAAATAAGGAGAAGAAAGAGCCATTAAAATGAGAAGGAGTGTAGCCACCGGGAAAATCCCACTACGGTGCCAAAGACTGCGAAATCCTTTGTATTCTTTCGGCCTCTCGTCTCTCCATCGCTCTCGGGTGAGCCATATTTCGCACCCTATTCACTACTTCTACTCTTGAGTTGCTACGTGCAGTACCGAATAATTTTGGCATTGATATCAATGAAATATACATCGAACCACCGGCGGCAACTACGTTGTCTAAAGAAGATTCAGCCGAAGAAGACAGCGGAGCGACTTGAGTGGACGGCAATTGCGCGCCAAAGTTGAAGTTGTCTTTCAGAACAGTGGACGTGCAACCAGTGATGCGACCCAAGGAAAGCCGGAGAATATCCAAGCATATAAGGAGCCTGGTCCAAGTTGTAAATCACGAAAGAGACTTCAAACACATGCAAGCAAAAGAGCGTTTTGTATGATAAAGACATTACTGTACATGAAGCGATTTTCCCTAATCCTGATAACTCCTCCTTTCGTGACGTGTCCCCTACCACATTTTTTGAACTCTTTTTTGACGAAGAAGTTATCTCTCATTTAGTAGTAGAACCGAATGAGTAGGTATGCACAGTTCATAAATTGTGTAAATCCAAACATAACACCTGAGGAAGTCAACATTTTTGTTGCCATTCTATTCCCAGGAGGGTATAATACGGTTCCTAGTAAAAGACACTATTCGAAGGCAGCACACAATATGAGAAATTAACTCGTGCATAATTCAATGAGGAGAGACAAATTCTTGCAAATAAATAGATTCATGTACTGCTGAGACAATATTACCGTTGAAGCTACGGATAAAATGTGGAAAATAGACATGGCAAATAAAATATTTGGCGAGAATTTCAAATAAGAACAGTGCTTGAGTTTTGATGAGACAATAGAGTCACATTTCGGGAAAAAATTCATTCGCAGATTCAAAAAATTCATTCGGGGGAAGACCATAAGACTTGGCTATAAAGTGCGGTGCCCCAAGTTTGCCTCCCGATGGCTACCTTGTAAATTTTGAGGTTTATCATGGAAATAATCCAAGGACAGTGGAAAACTATGAAAAATAATTTGAAAGTTTTCTTTTCAGTGTCTCCGATGATATAATGTTCGATGGGTTCAACCAACACGTGAAATAAACTACCTATGTGTGAACATAAAAATTGCACCAGTAGGGCACGAACGGAGTGTATGATATGTCGTGTAGGGCCGTTGTCCATTGACTGTTTTACACCATATCTTGTACGGCAGTGATAATGCCAAGGAAGGGAACTCATGTTATTTTTTACTTAGGAGCATTTTTGTAAATTATTTTTTATTATTAGTAAAATAATTTGTTTGAATTTTCTTGGAATTTTAATGCCATTTACTGTTCAAAATGTCTAATAAAGTGAAAAAATATCAAATACTAAACATTGTGAACAGCTACACGTAAATTACAGAAAATTCCTGAAAACTTTATTTAATATTATACCCCTAAGCGCCTAGTGGTACCGTTTGGTACCAGACTGTATCTCCATAACCACCAATGTTAAAAGTAAAAAGATTGGACATAATAACTTAGAAAACAAACCATATTAAAATATTAGTTCATCAATAGATTGCAAGAAAATTTTTTTTCCAGGCGTCACCTGGTTAAGATCAAAGTCAGCTCACTTTTTTACAATCAAACATTTCCGTACTTATTGAGCAATATGGCCTCAGAGGGAGCAGTAAAAAAACTCATTAAATATGAACCGCAATTATAAATATATTGATTTTTAACAGTAAAGCTTATTTTTTCGGAAATGATTGCAAAAAATTAAAATGTCAAGCCCTGATACGTTTTATAAGATGATTTATCTACTATTGCGACGAAATATTTGTTTACTGGATCGGATTAATTAAATAATGCGAATGATACAAAAATAGACTTCGTAGAAAGCTTACTAGCTCAGGGACTAATATTTAAGGCAAATTATTTGAATTTTATACGATTAAATGTAAGATAAGGACTGCTTATCATAGCTTATTTTAGCATATAAGTACTATTGAATATACAAAACTGGCAGTATAATAATATATTGATTTTAAAAATAAATTCAGTAACCATACTCTTTGGAAAGTTTTATTTTTTCAATGATCCCTATTAACGAATGGTTGTAGAAATATACTAGTGGAAAATAGTTAATCCATAATAGGAAAACAATTCTAAATCCATGCCAGTTGTGTGAATCAGACAAAAAGATAATTTAAGTCAAACGGTGTTGAAAAAACGAAAAAAGTCACCTTATATAGTTATTATTGCACACTCATTAATTGTTTTAAGGACTTAACTTTATAAAGAACAAATCTATTCTTTTAAGAGTAATCAGAAGCAATGATTTCAGTTTTGTGTACGGAAATATTTTCAAAATTCCATAAACGATATCTTCTAGAAGCATTTCCAAAGTGATGTTAAAAATTAATTTTCCCTATATTTCGCAAATTTATCTCCTGCCCCGTTTGCTGCTAGCTATGAATCAACTACGGTGAAATAAAACGACTGAAGCAATGGATAAAAGATCGAATCCGTAAGAAATTACAAAAGGCTTCGGTGAACTATATTCAGGAAGTTTCTAATAATACCCAAGGCTTAACTAGCGCAACATTCAAAGATCTAATCACTAATCACCGACACCCATAGGTTCAAAGGAATGGCTAAAAATCCTATACATATATATAAATCTATACATATAAAAATAGATATTTGGATAGTTGTTTGTTTGTCTGTCCGAGATTAATAGACTTCGACACCATTCCACCGATCACCATGAAAGTTGGCACATAATTTATTTTTTCAAGGAGAAGGTTTTTATAATATATAAAATTACCTCCTAAAAGGTTCCAAAAAGGGGCCTTTTAGTAGTTTAAGCTACGAATTCATTTTTAGCTTTTTAAAACTACTTCCGCTCAAGATAGAGGGTTGGAATTAAAAAAAATCAAATGAGTAAAAGAATGAAGTTTATAATACATATGTACTTTCAATTATTATCTAATCCTATTCGTATTTGTCTGAAAACCGCGTTTTAAGCTGCAAAACCGCACATTTTTCTCAGAAATCTACAATAGCATATTTCCTTGACAATAAAATTCTGGTCTTTTAAGACATTTAAAATTTATTTCGCTTCGTTAAGCTGACTAGGAATGCTAAGAATTGAGTTTCATGCAGTGGTTTATTTTTTTCTCAGATATCAAAAACAGCATATTTCCTTGACAACCAGCTGTGGTCTTTGACGCATTCTAAATTCATTTTGCTCAGTTAACATGATTAGGAATTCAAAGCATTGGGTTATGTGCAATGGTTAAAGCTTTTTGCTTTAAAAAAATACTTTCACTCAGGATAGAGAGCTAAAAATTATTTTATCGGATACCCGAAAGAATGAAATTTTTTCAATCGTTTCTCCTCTAATATGATAATTTATAAAGGAAGTGTTATCCCGAGCTTCGCAGGGGTAATTCAGCTATACAAATATAACATTTTATGGTGTCTGTATATCCGTCTGTCTGTCTGTTGCTTCATCACTCAAAAACTAGTGGACCGATTGAACTGAAATTTGTCAGGTAGATAGAAAATATAGGTATCTGGCCGTAACATAGGCTTTATTGAAATGCCCTCTGGACCCCCAAAGGCTCTGGAGGTCCATGCTAAGCTTTGGGCTCGGTGCAGTGGTTTCATTTTTGCTTTTTAAAAGTACTTTCACTCAAGATAGAGAGCCAGGATTTTTTTATCGGATGGCTGATAAAATAAAGTTTCTTTCTATTGATTTTTTTAGGCTTCATATTTGTCTGAAATTAATTTTTTTAGCTGAAAAATCTCATATTTCTCTCTAAAATCCGCAATAGCTAATTTCGTTGGCAGCCAGACATTTGATTTCAAAGGATATTCATGCCTCTAGCATTTTAATTTCACATTTTCTTGCAGGCCCATCATAAAACATAGAAAGGAAATCTGTATAAGACGGGAAATCTATCATGGGGCCCTTGGGAACAGAGTCCCAAGGGCCCCATGATAGATTGCTTCGGGAGGTAATCGATAGTTCAATGCACATTTACATCAAGTTTACTCTTCAAAGTCTATTCTCAAAATAGCTCTCATAGTGGCACTGCATGTATATGAGAGAACACTTATATAGTAAAGAATACACATAAAGGAATTAAAGAGGCGTTTAATAGCGCTACTCAATTAAGCCATTGAATGCATATATATGTATGTATACAAGGGAAGCGATGAAGCCGTTAATCACTCAGAAGACGGCTCCAGAGAACCGGAGTGACGAGGAAACAATCTTTCAACCTCGGTGCTATTTAAGTAGTAATGAGTCTGCGCGGCCAATTTTTGGGTTTCCCGTCATGAAAGAGGACCAACGGTAACTCATCTCTCCGTGCACCTTGAAAATGGTCAGCGTGTCTACTACAATGAACACCACGTACAAGGTTACAAACCCCTTAAATCACCACGCTGACACTATTCTTCAGGTTGTTTTGTCAGGTATTGTGGTTTTCTTATAACATAAGTTCAATGTTTTTCACACACGTTGAATGTCAGCGGGTACCTTCCGCTTTCCACTACGTTTCGATTTAATTATAAACCATAATCTATGTATTATCAGCATACCATTATTCGGTTTTCGATTTTATATCTTTTTGATATAAATTTAAAAGCGATTTCATTATATTTTTTCTACTCGAAATCAGGTACCATTTGTATAAACAGAACTACTACATTATTTTCAAGTTTATTCTCTCCCGTTGAGAATCAACGGGTATTTTCGATATTAATTTATACAAATTGAATGGTATCTGACTCTCTGTCTGTCTGTTGCTCAATCACGCAAAAACTACTGAACCGATTGAGCTGAAATTTGGCATGTGGAGATATAATGTATATGGGATGAACATAGGCTATATTAAAAAGCCCTATTGGTCTACGCTAAGCATTGGGTTCGGTGCAGTGGTTTCATTTTTTGCATTTTAAAATTACTTTCACTAAAGATAGAGGGCTGGGTTTCATTTATTGGATTATTGAATAAATGAAGATTCTAAGTCTTTCAATCTATTTTCTTTTACGGTACGTAATTGTCTGAATATCATGTTTTTGCTGAAAAACCTCCCATTTTTCCCTGAAATTAACAATAGCATATTTCTTTGACAAACAGAGATTTGATTTTCAAAGAATATTCACGCTTCTGGCATTTAGGTTTTCCTGCAGGCCCAAGATAGCACATAGAAAGTAAATCTGTAAAAAATGGCCCAGAGTCACCATGATTAATTGCTTCAGGGGGTTATCGATAAATTCAATGCATATTTACAACAAGTATACTCTTCAATGTCTATTCTCAAAGCAACTCTCATAGGGGCACTGTTTGTATATGAGAGAACACTTACGTAGTAAAATATACTCATAAAGGAATTAAAAGTGGAAGAATATTTACGTGCAGTGAATTGTAATTGTAACAATGCTGCTGTTACTACAACAAACACGGCGTTGTTTATTATCGTTTAATACTGAGATGTATTACACGTGGTGGAACCGTCTGCCACTCATTACCATTGCGAACTGTTTTTGGACCAATTCCCACATCATTAACGTTACGAGATATTTACATATGTGTTAAAGTACAGTTAACTTACATTCACTCAATCATCGAGTTGCCTATTCTAGACCTCACTCACCGGGTTTTTTTCCCTCTTTTGACTTATATCCATCAATTTTCCTGATAGACAAAAGAGTAACCTTTCGAAAAAATCTTCTGAAGCAAGATGAATGTTTTCTTTGTGAGTAAATGAGTCCTTGCATGAAATACGACAAAGGTTAGACTTGGATTCTCAAAAACATGCCCACTATCGATCTCATGATCATCTCCCCGTGGTGTTTCTCGGCCTACGCTAAGAACCACACAGATTTCATCCTAAGTCAACCTACGGACGGGTACCCAACTATAAATATGTTTCAAATATAGAGCCATCTGTTTCGAAACTCCAATCTGTTTTGAGATGACCGAAATTATAATGACGTCGCTACATGTTTCTTACCCGAAAGAAGAATGGAAATTCTGCGCAGTGAACGACATCCGTGCATGAAAATCGACAAGTGCACTAAGAATCGCCACATATTTTTTATCTAGCAACCGAAACCAATGATTATTGCTACCATTTATGTCGAAGGTACAGTCCGGGTGATGGAGGATTCATAGGGCAAATAAACATGGTTGCTGCTGCAAATTCTCCTTCTGACGTTGTCAACCGCTGGATTGCACCTTATTCGCCACCCTTAATTACTCATTTGAGTTGCGCAATCGTGTCAATGAATGGAAATATATTTTTGTACACAAGGGAAGCGATCATGCTGTTAATCACTCAGAAGGCGGTTGAAAAAAGAACCAGAGGGACGAGGGGACCATCTATCAACCTGGGTATTATTTAACTAGTATTTTGGTTTCCCGTGTATGAAAGAGAACCGAAATTCACTCATCTCTAGGTGCACCTGAAAAATGGTCAGCATGTCTACTACAACGAACACAACATACAAGATAGGTTACGAACTCCTCAAATGACTACGCTAACAGTATTCTTTAGGCTTTGTGGTTTTCTAATAAAATAAGTTCAACGTTTGTCACACCCGTTGAATTTCAACGGGTACCTTCCGCTAGTAACTTTTAAAAATTTATACACGTTTCCCTCTATTAATCTCGACTTACCTAACTTGGAGAATACAAACAAATTTGAATAATAGAGAATGATGGATACTCAAATGCCCCGGGCCATATTTCCATAATTATAATTGTGAATAATTAGAGAAATATTGGCATTTCAATGACCGAAAGAAAAAATTACGACATCACAAAGAGTCTTTCAGGAACTAAATGGAAATTAATTTTTGGCCTACACCTCACACTCATACTCATGGCCTGCAGTTGTTTTGAATGCGTAAAATAATGTTTACGTGATAACATGTCACAAAGGAAGTGGTTTTTTTTTTCAAAGATACATAAAATACCCATTTGAGGCTTAACTCGCGAATGCGTTATATGTAGGGCTTTTCATTTGGAAGCTTTTGCCTCCACATCAGTAAACTTTTAACTGGTACATTTCAGATCGTTGCCGGAGCTGACAAAATACGATTTTCAAGTCATTTAAGCGTTGAATAAATCTTGAGAACCACCGCAAACTGCTGTAGGTTATCTGTTTATACCCGCTCAATATCGTAACTCCTCATTTAGCACACTCCTCGTAGAAGGTGAACTAACTCGTGAAATGGTTTGAAATTCTTGTGTTCATACAGGATAACAAGAATTTCTCGTCTATTACAACCATGGTGTTTTGTTTCCTTTCATAATTTTTCACTTTTTTCTCATAAGTACGAATTTTGTTCATACAGGATGATGTATACTAATAGGTAACTAATTAGGATAGAGGCCAGTAAACGTGAAAGAGCTGAACCATCCCAAAACTCCTCTCATATATTCTCTAGCGTAAAAAATGGTACTTGTACACCTCAACTGCACATAAATGAGAACTTAAATCATTTTCATGAGATTAAGTGCCAGATATGGGAAATCCATCGTTCCAATCCAATAGACGTTTACATCTTTGTAGCCTTTTTTACATGGAGAGATCTAAGCCTGTCATTGAATCAAAGGTGAATCCTTCAATAATATTCATTTTCGACATTTTTGTATGCTGTAGAGGCCTGGAACCCCAGGCCAAGGAGAAGAAGATTCAAGCCTTTGAAAAGTAGCTATACAAACACATTCTTAGGATCTCTGAAGTGGATCATGTGTCGAATGAAGAGGTCATTCACAGAACAAACAGATTGTCAAGCTAAAATTATGTGGGTGATAAAACAGCCTAAACTGCAACATCGTAGGTATATAGAGAGAAACGAGTATAAGAAACGACTTCTGCAGTTAGCTCTCTAAGGGATGGTTACAGGAAAACGAGGCCCATAAAAGAGAAGAATTGTTTGAATTTTAATCTGAGAGTGTAGTATAGTGCAACAATGGTGGAACTATTCATAATGGGGCTGTATCACAATTTTTGCTTTTTACTTTATTGTGCAGAGGACCATGCCAAATGATCATTCGCAAATCATCTCTTAAAGATTCCAAAAATTGCCAGAGATATAGAAGTCTAAATTTGAATGGACGGGAAACCTTCCCATAACGACCGTGACGTCATTTCAACAATCGCTTCTTTCCTCTTCTTACTGTTCCATGCTAAAAGATGCTTTAAAAATGCTTTTGTGAAGAAGTCCATCTCATCCGCAAATACAAAAGTATAAAGATTTATAAAATTAATTGAAAAAATATCTGACTTCACCGGGAATCGAACAACGGGTCTTTGATCGACAGATGAAATGGTCTTGCACAATGGATAAAGACAACGGGTCCGTAAATCTATATGAAAACCTTTGCAAATTTGATTTCAACGGTAATATCAAATAAGCATTCGAAAGATAATCTCCCATTGCATAAAGCAAATCAGACATCACCCTTATGATATCAAACTTCCAAACTGGATAACAAGAAGAACAAGAAGATATGCCAGTAAAAAAAACAAGAGTAATAGGGAAAATATCACCATATTTCTGTATTTGCTGCCTCATTTACTATAAATGACCGCTTCGTTCAATGATATAATTGGTCGAGTTCGTAGTCGGAATGAATAATGCCAAGCTTGAGAGTCATATTGGGCTGAGATTTTAGTGAAGATCCATGTATGAAATCAGCCAGAGGAATACCCATTAGATTGTGCATAGTGTAGGCGAAAAATTAAGACATTTTTGCAGGGGACCTATTTCTGTGAATGATCCCATTCTTTACTAATTGGTTCGGCACAGAGGAGTAAGGCAGCCCACACATTTAGCTAACAGGATTTCCAAGGTTGCAAACCTTCCCTGACAGTTTCAACATCCATATTATATTATTCACTTCATGATCTCTGTGGCTCTTAGTCCTATAACATGTTCCATACTTTTTCACAATTACTTTACTAATCGAGCTTTGTTTGGATCTTGAACAATGTACAGAAATGCGTTGCCGGCACATTTCTGCCCTTTCAAGTTATATACAGTTACGTTGGCGGAGTAGTCTACCATGTGCTGTTCCCCGCTCCGCTCCGGCCATCCGCTTCTTAGTCGACCCCTTCCTCATGATCTTTCATTTCCAACACCTTACTAATGCAACTGTCTCCATGGTTCTCTACCACTACACTCTAGTGATTGTCTACCTTAGGCGTCTGTGACGGACTACTTCACATTTGTTCATGTTAATATATTTTACTCTATTTATAAATATTTTTGGGAGGCCAACTTTAGAATACGCGGCTCTACTAGTAGTATGAAACCCATAACATTTGCTCACATTGAGGACCTGGATAACATTCAGAAAATGAATGTCATCAATATATTATGGTGAAATAGGAGTAAAGAGAGCGTAACTTGGAGGCAAAAAATACGGAATGGAAAATGTACACCTACGGAGGAAAGGAACCAGGCTTTTGGGATGCATCAAGTAGTTAGGGAGGTAAGAGCGTGTGCAGATCTTAGAGAGGATGTGGAGAAACGTTTGGCGTTTTTCCCCGAAATGTGGCTTCTCCATGAAGGTACTCTCCATGCTCAAGTTACCACTACATGGAAAAGTACCACTCACAATTGACAAATGACTAAATATTTTCATTTTTAAATAAAACCTTTTGGACTAAGACTTTTTTATATTTTTTTATAAACAGAAAGGAGTAAAAAACACAATAAAATAAAGTTTTCTAAGTAATTCATGTTTTTTCGTAAATACCTACTTGTATTATAACTAACAAATATTGTACAATAGTGTAACTTTTATGTCACCATCGGGCAAAATTCCTACTTGTAGCATGTTTCTCGTAATATAATTTCCATAGCAGAAATTGTCCTTTACATTGGCTCTGGCATGAGCAAGCTCTGCTTTGTTAAATATGTAATTCCCCGAAATAAATAAAAGTTTAATCTTCATGTAACTCGATCCTCAGAGGCCAGCCAAACCCTCCTCTACCAAACGCTCGAAGAAATCTTGAGATGAAGCAGGCGTCCCTTTTCACCTACTAGCCTTAAGGACGCTCTCCAGGATGCACTAATATACTAGGCAAGTACTAATATACTTTATTGTTTTAGTAGGTAAGGAATCTGGCAAAAGTGTATGGAAAAATACGCAATGGAACGACATAGGAGGGACCCAACACCCTTAACCTTCGTCCGCAGTTAGAAAGAATTAAAATGAGATAAATATGAGGTCATAGGAGAGTATGTAACCGGATTTTACTGTCCAGACAATATATATTATACCATATTTCAAAATTATCCCTCAGAAATTAAGATTAGTCCATTCAAAATGTTTTCGGTTACTTTTATCATCAGACATCAGATCTGCAGATGCAGATGAACATGTTTCACATGAGGAACTCTATTTACGAGTTAAAGAGAATAATTCTGTTTAAGAATAAATGATAAAAGGGCGCAACGGACAAGTTAAACTGTTTCAGACGTCTACGACAAAAATTTAAAAAAGCCAAATATTTAGGGTAGGATCAGCAAAACACATCAATAGCCACCGACATTTCGTCGCTGTCAGGGTTTGAATAGTGCCCTTCGGAATTAAAAGTGCTTTATTCTCTCTTCAATTCAATCCCTTGGAAAAGAGTCATTTATCGCCTCCAGATTATCCTTTTATTTCGAACACCTTTCATCCCCTGCGTGCCTACGAATAACTGCATGTCGACGTTCACGGATAACTGCCTTCTTCGACAGGATTCCAACGATTAAGTTCAGCAGTGAAAACTACACCATAAAAATTAAGAGCCAAAGCTGCAATTCCTCATTAGATTGCCATCTTAATGCTGTGCGCTGTGCACTACTCAATTTGCATTTGCAGAATGTTTGCACTAATAACCCAATAGCAATGTACAGCTATAAAATATGTCTCTGTGTAACGTAATAGCCCGACTAATAACTACATACTGGGACTTCCATGGAAACTTCCAATGCGGTTGAAGTACGGGCTGGACTCGAAGTGAGGAATGGGCAATTTTTGAAAGTAGGAGATGTGCCCTTCGTCAACTGCCAAGACTTTTGGAACACACCGTACGTATATTCCGCCTTTCGGTTTACGGCCTCCGCGGCCTGAGATTTTGCCGTCCACCCTATAGGCCACTTTCAGAAATGCGCGGGGGGTTGGCCAAACAACGGTCCGACTCTGCAATCATTCGAAAGACGAAGCAGTCTCCTCAAATATGGCATACACGCAGCGTGTGCTCAGATTGTGAATGGATTTGAATGCTACCCTGGTCGTCTCGAAGATGTCACGACGTGACCCAACTCCCTTAACCTTTGTCCGCAGTGTGGACCAAAGTCTCGTTGGGCGAATGAAGATACAGTGTGAATATTGAGAGAAACGTTTGGAACAATTAAGGTAATTAAAGCAAGATGCCATTGCGAATACATTTCAATGCATCTGTCATCTCAATAAAAGGAAATTGGAAGAGTACAGAAGAATAGGAGAGAATAAAACAATTTGATGCAGTATTAAGAAGACAAGGTACATTGCAAACTGTTTTAGTATAACTGACCGGTTTCGATGTTACAAAATCACCATCGAGTTCGAATATATGTGCAAGTACAGCTGTCGCCAATATATAGGACTAGATATGGGGGAAGGGTAGAAGGTAAAGGGAAGAATATTTGGGGGAGGGAGTTTATTAGGCCAGTTATTCAACACAAGGATTTTATACCTGAGGGTTAGAATAAAACAACGCCAAAGATTATAATATCAGGGGATAAGGACTGTAAAAAGGAGGGCAATTTTTCCGGAAAAAGTCATTTAAGAGACCATGGCTACACCTTTCAAAAGTTTAAACCATTTCAACATTTTCAAACAAATCTTACTAAAGCTCTATTTCAAAAAACTATCAAATGGAAGCATTACAATCGGAAAAGTGCTTAGAATCAAGCAAGTGTTAAGCAAAAACAGACCTACAGTCTCGATTCATAAAACTTTTGTAATGTTCACATATTACAGTTTCGAATATCTAGCCAGTCTGGCCAATTTAAAAACATTTGCACCCCGGATAATCGCTCAGAGTAAGCGCATTCATATTTTTTTCTAGATGAACAAGGTCCAAATGAATAGGCAAAAATTAGCGGCCCAACGAATTTATGAGGAACTTTAGAAAAGGGAATATAGCGGTAAAAACCCAAACGATGAAAACCGACGGAAAAATGCAAAGGTCAACTAAAATGGAACAAGAAACAGAAGAGCTATAAGGACATTATTAAGTTAGAAAGGGAAATCATAATATGGAAGGAAAGCAAACATAGGATTAAAAGACAAATCATGATGATATGAGGAAAAAATATCATCTTTATAATGATGCCAAAATACCAACCCCTTAACTTACACCGCGCTTCATTTTTAGATATTTTAAGCCAAAAAAAGAATCAATTTATCATGAGAGATTGATTGTATGGATGTGTACTCTAGAAAGACATTATAGAAATAGTTCTGACACAGATCTGTAGTATGTAATGACACGGTGAGTAGTTTATATGTTTTCTCAATAATTTTTAAAATTATCACCATTAAGCAACGCAACAGTTGCATGAAATTGGAAAAACCTCTGGTTGAAAATTTGTTTTTATCGTCATATAAGTAAGCAAGTTAAAGCCACAAATGTACATATTTTGTTAATTAATGAATATTTCAGCCTTAGGAAGAAATATTTTCACACCCTTGTTATTAATGTATCTACTTCATGTTTCAATCAATCTTTTCGATTTAAATATTAAAGTTCTTGTACAATCTTTCTCACTTCTGGTGAAAAACCTCGCTCCCACAACTGAGAGACAACTGAAATAAGTTCTGCAGGTTCCACTTTCCTCTTATGCTACATATTCGGTAATCCTTGAAGAACATTTTGTCAAAATACTCATATCCAATACTAAAAACCAACTGCCACAAAATTAAACTTATCTTAATAATTATGTTATCAAGTCCACAAATATATGTATAATCATGACACTGATACATACATATCCAACACGCCCTTTTGAAGTCTGGAAATTCAAATAATTTTATAGTTGTTAAGCATAGAAAACTGGCTCTCTTTCAACCCTTAAGTAGGCGCACCTTGCTTGGTGACGTAAGTGGGCGCGTGGGGTCTTTTAATACCCCATTGGGAATTGTGTATATCTTTGCCTCCTTTATTTGTTTTGCGTTGCAATTTTAATACTAGATATTTGAAGCTGAATAAAGTAATATACGCATCCATAATTTTGTTTTAACAGTTGAGCTACTTAATTATATCTCATTTCTTCTATTTGCTAATTGCACCAGATGTTGATACAAAAATCATGTTTTTTATTTTTAATAGATTCTCTAAATAGTTAAAAATTATTTCGTTTAATAAATTGGATTCCTTAAACCTTATTTGAAAAATATTTAATCAATAAAATAATTTATTTCATTATTTTACAGCAATTTATTGTCGTATTTTGTTCCAATTTTTTCACTGAATATTACGCTGCTTAGTGCAAAGAATAGTACATCATCAATTTCAATAAAATATCAATAACTTTGAAGTATATAATAAATGACATTTACTATTTTTGTCTTTTCATTACATGCATAGGTATTACTTGTTTAAAAAAAATCACAGATTTTAGGGGCACATCTAAGATACTGATTATGTCACTCATGTTGAGGATTACAGCAATGTTCAAAAACAAATGATGGTCACAGTAAGTCATATTTATATATATTATTCATTAAAATGATCAAAGGAATGAGGGCATATAGTTTTCATGTGCTTTGAACACACTTTGAAAAACAATTTTCAACGTGAAATCTATCCATTGCAAAATGGTAATATTTTATTTATCAGCTACATAAAAATGTTGTAGGAAGGTACTGAAAACTTCAACTTACAATACGCCTTCTGGAATAAAATATTACATTTACCAAACCCACGGGGTATTTAAAGAACCCAAGCACCTACTTAAGGGTTAATAACGTTCCCCGCATTTATTATTTACTGTTAAGCATTTGTGTCCCCGTATGGTAGACAAATTTTCTTCAATGTAATTTTATATCTTGGTTTGCCATGATAGGTCTTTCCGCAGAGAACAGTATGTCTATCTATAATGTCATATCTTTGCACACCTAGTTTGCTTCTGTTAAATTATCTGTGTTCTTCAGATGAGTTATTTATAATAGAGTTCTGCATCGATCTAAATTCCCTCGTAATAAAGACACATTGTTATTATTCTTAAGGCTACGAACATTATTCCTTTTTCAACTTATTCTTTCACCATATCCACCCATGGACTTCATGGTTTACCACTTCCTTTTGCACCACTGTCTAAGTCCCCAAATCACTGTTTTCTATTTAGACTCGGAATGAATGAAGTTATGAGCCATTTGTCGTGAAACTTAACGCGAAGGTACATGATTCTTATTTCAAATCAAAATTCGAATATGGTCTCTGTTGGTACTAGAAACAATCTCGTTGAAATCCACTTAGGGGAAATTATGCTCGAAGCTTATGGCGATATTCTCTATGCCCCATCGTGAAACTGGAATATTTTTTAAGGTTTATAGTTTTAAAAATAAACAATTTTAGTAAAATAGCCCAATAATTTGCATCATTCAGTAAAAAACGGTTTACTTTCACTTAATAAAAAAATTAAGGCGAACAATAAGAAGGCAGATTCTCTTTTGAATGAATATAAATACTATATTATTTTTTATCTCTCTCTCCCCCTGAGAATAAATGGACACTTCCGCTAGTTACTTTAATAAATACAAATTAAGTAAAAACACCAGCTTCAAAGTAATAAATTTATATTTAGAAAATGTTTGTATCACCAAATGGATGAAACTTCCCATGCCAGCTTAGTGCCTCAATGGTAGAACAAGAGATTTGACTTTTTATTTTTTAGGGCACCAGGTAATTTTGAAAAAATTACCACCAAATTCCAAAGGACACTAAGTATGACAAAATTAGGCAATTTAACTCAATAGATGTAAAGATCACACAATAACCATATAATTCTTCAAAATTACCTCAGAATTAGAAGCATGTCTTATCAGAACCAGAGCATAAATCCCACTCCTATTTATCATCAACCATCCTTAAGCGATAAAACCACATCATACCACATAATTTGTTAGCCAGATTTAGAAATGTAGCCATCTGCACTTTCTCCTCTAAAGAATATATTTCAAATTTCCTTGCGATATTACACCGGAAAATAATCACAGTACAGCTGCTATATCACGCAGCCTAATTTGCATGCGCTGTCATATTTACCCATCGATAGGTTAGAAGGATTTGATTTTCATCAGGAAATTTCATTATTGCCATTTTCTTCAAATTACCAACTATCCTGCTTATGTTATGCGTCTACAAAGGATTGAAAGTATTCAAATGGTTAATTTAGGAGATTCAGGCGATGTGGCATGGAGTGAGAAGAAACATAAAAAACGCATGAATTATGCATAATTTTACAAAAATAAATAAAGATTTAATTAGGACCTAGTTATCAATGAGAATACATCATCATCTGGTCAACGCCAAAATCATACCTGAAGATAATTTTATACGCTGAAACCTAAGTAACAACTGAATTTTCATTTATTCATGGGAAATTGTGCATTTTCAAATCATAAATAAATAAAGTCATAATCAAAAAACACAACTAATCATTCATCTGAAATTCTATTGTGTAAAAGATGAATCTCAACGAAATAAGGTATGTACTCAGTAAATATTTTATTCTCTGGATGTAGGTATCAATAGAAATTGCAAAAAAAAGCTTTTACGCAGCAATTTTACTGGTGAAACATGAAGCATTTGAAATATTACTTTGTGCAGTATTTGTGAGGAGTGAAAAAAGCATTCTAAGCCTCAAACACGCTTGTAGCTGTTATTAAAATGGAATTTTACTTGAGTGTTTAACGATACCACGCGATAGAAACTAATATGGTGAACTGAACCTAGCATAAGTTAATGAATTATTATGGGTTATTATGAGGATACATAATAAGACAAACAATACCCATACGTTATTTAAAATGCAGATAATGGACATGTTTGGATCTATTAAAATTGAAGCTACGTGAAATCGGATAGGAATATTTTATCTGATGAGTACTGCAGAATTTTAATTACTGTGTACAATACTGTAAATACAGTGGGTAGTTTGCTCATGAGTTTAATTTATTGTTGAATGACATCATACGATTAAAATTAATGCATAATCATTTAAAATAAAGGAGTATTTTTAGTCAAGTCATCATTTCTAGGATTCGTGACGACCAATTGAAAGAAGCTTGGCACTGGCATTGGCTTAAAAATTAAATAGTGCCATGGAGCCCTAAATTTAACGTCCCTCCTGATTGATAAAGTACGGTATTTGAAGTGCTATCAACCAAACACCCAAATAGGGATCATGGTTCCACTGAATAATCTTGTTTATGCCAGGATGTGAACCCAGACCCTTTAGGATGTGGAGCTAGTACTCAAGCTACCTCACCAGTTTGATAGATACCAACATTTTGAAGATTTAAAAAAAATCATACTATTCTTTTAGTATAGAAAATAAAATAATTTACACTAGGGAAGGGAAATTTTAAGTGTCAAAAACATTCAACTAAACCTAGGTGATGTTATGATGGTTCTGTCTTTTAAATTGGGCAGAAATATTTGAACTAACGGAAAGACTTGATGGCGAGCTATCTACGAGAGGAAAAATGAGGTCACATCCCAAAATTTTGGATTGTAGGAAAAGGACTGCCCAAAAACCTACCAGTCATCTGGAAGCATGACCAACTATTTACTGATCGTCCTCATGCTAATAAATGAAAGCAATATTGATAAATTGATTTTCATTCCTTCTATGAACAAAAATACGTTTCTAGTTAAGCATTAAAAATTCCTGGCCATATTTGAAACCCGCTAATTCAGTTTTAACTCAACCAGAATTAGGCAAAGCAGGTGTTATTATCTCATTACAGGTGTTCATCAGCTTTTGGTCAACATAAAATGTTCATGCCAGGGTATATAGCGAGCATCTCCTCTAAATTCACCAAAGTAAAACACAAACTTTAAATGACTTACTGGAAACAAAAACATGCTGTTAAGCTATATCCATTTCAGCAAAGTTGTCAAATACTCTATAACAAAATGAATCGCTATTTTATGATGATATATGTTGAAAATCGACTTGAAGGTAAAAGCTTTCCTGAAAATGGAATCAAACCATGGTTCTTAGTTTTTCTGGCCGACGCGACGTGAAGACCACAATGATAGGTTTTCTTTTTCTAAAAAACTAAAATTTCTGTAGTTCCATTTTCAGTCCAAGAAGTTTCTTTCACCTCCGCCAATTATCAATCAATTCTCCGCCATTCATTATGGAAGTAGAGAAATTGTTGCATTCTGACAATATGACGCCTGCCACTACATCATTGCACTCTGAAATTGGACGTGACATTGAAAAGTTTATGTCATATCCATGGAAGTACTATTCAGTATTTAGTTAGGTCAAGAAGTCCTCCAAGGGAATTCACAACACATAGCAATCCAATAGTTTGGTGGAATTTCCTTATCAGTACCAAGTTTTAAATCCCAAACACATGATTCTTTTTATATTTTCCTTTCTTCTGCAGCTTTTAAAAATATATGGTCATATTTTCCCAGCATTACAGGCATAGAGATATATTAACAAATTATCATGCTGAGAAGTAAGTGGCAATCAATAAATAGTGCTCAGAATCACCATAAAACATCTGCCTGCCCTCATGAAGATGGAGCTTGTCAGAATAAAGTGAATTAAATGATGAATAAATATGTTAATTGTTTAGGAATGGGCTTGGATTTGGATTGAAGCCTTTACCTTTGACTTCTACCAGAATTGCCGTCTTATCTAGATGCAACTGCAAGTTTAAATTTGGGTGACTTCTATTAAAAATATAAATAACATGTCCATCAATGTTTATGCCTGTTAGTAGTAGTTACTAATATGTTAAGGCTAAAATAAAATTGAATATTCCGATTCCCAAAATTTCCATTCTTTCAAAGGCATGGAAAAAAAAGTTTTTTCCCAATAATTTATGTTTTCCCGAAAATGAATACCACTACTCCCCACCGGAACGATTCAGTATTCCATTGAAGGAAAAAACAAACGTGCGTTTGTAATTCTTTCCCATGCGCACAGGTTTACTGGTTCAGATCCTCCCCTTTAGCGACTCAAACCCAGTATATTTTCAACAGCAGCTTGGCATTATTACGGTTAGAAACAATTAGACATTCTTTTGCTTGAGAATTAATAATGTAGGTCATTTTATTCCCTTTTATCCTCAACAGTTAGTTCTTGCGTGCAGCCTTCAACTACAACAAGTTTATTTAAAGGCAATGATTTCATTGAGCTAACTTAGAAGCTCCCACAGACGTGATTATAATATTTTACATACACGTATTCGACTATGTCTGGGTGAGTAAATCACGCACTGTGAAGAAACGGAGCGTAAATACTTAACTGAAAGCATGTTGTGACAGAAAAAAACCCTGGTTATTCAAAGCACTACTCGTGGAAATTTCTCATGGAAATAGAGAAAAGAAAAATATATTAATTTGCAAATAGCAGGCATGTAACAAAGGGAAGGAATTGAAGGGACATCTTATGTGAGAGTATTAGTTAAGAGTAATTTTTATTCGAATACCTAATTATATCTAAATTATGACTGCAGAAGGACCTTGAGGTTAAAAAAATTACAATGGCTTATTACGTCAGTGATCACAGTCCCACCCTTATGCCAGTTGATATAATGATGGAATGTAAAAGCTACATTGTTACCTGGGAAACAATAAACTCTTGTGGTTTCCGTACGGCATATCTTACGGTATTAAGCTAATTTTTTTGTTCAGAGATTCTTCAAGCAGGTTATATACAACAGAAAATGGTATGTATGAAAATGGTTTGCATGGTAGTATTATAAAGAGAAAGAAGTAGAAACGTAAGTGATAGCTTACTGATTTTTTGACTCGTACGTTACATGCATACCCTTTCAAAGTAGGAAAATTCAAACAAATCAGGGATGCTTTCAGACATAGGTAGCTGGCTCTATTTTAATAATTTCCTCCATAATGCAATTGCGTGCTTCTTCTGCTTCATCAATATCATATGATTGTATCATCCACGCTCTCCTTTTCTTAATAAGTACTTCATATATTTTAATAGACCCTCAGATAGCATGGTCGAGACGAGATTTTGCTAAGACACGATATTATTTGTCTACCTAATTTTACAAGACGCGATCGTTCTTCTCGGTATGACGAGATTTTAGAAGACGTGATAGAAAGAAAGTTGTAACTCACCATCATCGCTAGCTAAATAATTTCAAGGATTAAGAGTTATGCTTGAATAAATAAATTTGTCGAATTTAAACCACGTTGTGAGCAAATAATTTCGTAATCCATGAATTATACGACGAATTCCTCATTTGATCATGAAAATCCAATGGAAAATTTTGAAAACTATTTATGGTGACGTCTTCGGCATTGTATTCCTTCGACATTCATTTTGAATGCAATGCAAAAATTATAATCCCTTCTCCTCAGGGTTTATCGGAAGCTGGGATGCAATCGGAGGAGTGGCTGGTGAGTTGAAGCGCTCGCTGCCTGATGGACTCAAAACAAAGAAAGTAACTGTAAACTGAAATCTGTTTTAAAAAAACTTGACCCTAGGGATTAAATATGGGGTAAACGAATCAACATTACGTACCACATGGAAAGGTTTTTATTTAATTTTACTTTTAGGCGAAAGGTGGCACCGTCAGCAGTCAACAACTGATGATCCCCCGTGGCCCCATCAATATACGCATATAAAATAGCATACTTAAGTTTATTGCTAAAAAAATTTGATTAAGAACTTAATTCTGCAGAAATCCTAGAGAGTAAATACGGTCGAAGACATTCAAATGAGATATTGAAGAACAAGATAATTATTTTTTGACGGTATTTTGATATATATGGATGCATTTCCTATAAAAACAAAAACTGAAAAATATTTTGTTAAGAACATACAAATACGAAATTATTATCCGTTATATGGGGATATTGAATATCCATAAACTTTTGGGCCGAGTTAAGCATTAGATGTTGAGGTTGAGGAACGAAAATCTGTATTCCCCATATTGCATTTGTTTCGTAGTGCGATTTTACAAATCCCGACGATTTCGAGGAACTTAACCTCCCGCTATGTGACCGTTTACTGCACTTCTCTTAAGAGTCTCTTCAACCACTAATTTGACAGCATAGATAATAACCAAAACTTTATCCGTGATTAAATTATTTAAATGATTAAACAGATTGCATTATTCATTCATTAAATGCTTATTCACTGCCGATTCGCCACATCTAGCCTGTTTTTTGACGAAATTTTCATTTAGGACACATTAAGTCGCGATATATTAATTATATGTCCTCATTTCATGAGTCTACAATGTGTTTCTTGGATGATGGGACACTCTTTCATATTCTTCTGATGAAAGGAGACGTCAGGTAAAAGGTATATTTCAGTTTAATTGTTATATCTGTTAGAACTTTAATTAAATAAGGCATACGTTTTTATAATAGCTACCCTTTGAAGGGGGCTATTATAAAACCCGAAAAAAATAGTATGAATTGCCACAAAATATAATCTTGAAATTTGGTTTTGGCGGAATTAGGACGTTATAAGTGCCTCTTGACATTTGGGAGTGAAAAAGTTTAACGAGTTTATGCTGAGAACACGTAAGACGTAACGTAGAAGGTTAAAATATGGAAGGCTATGAAATTATGAGGTTAAGGTGGCTGCAGTGGTAATTGTGCGTCATTGGGTCCTAAATTTAATTTTTATATATGTAAGTCGGAAAAAAATTATCGGACCACATTTCAATGAATCCCATCTGTTTAAGCGTTGGAACTCACCCTAGAGACAGTAATGGAAATGGTAAAAGGAATATAATTTAAATTTATTGTTTAGAATAAAGTTAACCATGACCAGAGTTCTAGGCTTGGAATTTGATATTTAGACGAAATTATACTGAAATATTAATTTTTCAAATTCAGAATGGCGTGATGCATTTATATTTGAAAGCAACATTAATAATATGAAGAAACGTATTATTTTGCATTCAGAAGAAATCTGTACTTATGTAATCGAAATATTGTGAAATATATCTCATGTTGATAGAATCAAAAACAAACTTTATAAATTTTACAAACAATTTTATTCACTACGACCGGTTTCGACGCATAGGCGACATCTTCAGGTCACCTGAAGCTGTCGCCTATGCGTCGAAACCGGTCGTAGTGAATAAAATTGTTTGTAAAATTTACAAAGTTTGTTTTTGATTCTATCAAAATGGAATTTTACAAAGTAACGCCTGAGAGTATCGAGTTCATATATCTCATGTGCCATGTGTGTTACAATAGTATTAAATTACCAAAAACCAAATCGGTATGAAGAAATATCACTCATTTTTATCAATAGATATCACAAGTGAGACCCCGTAAGCAAAGTGTAACGAAAATTGTTACAGTAACAAAAACCGCTCCAAACACCTTAAGTTGGATGAGTCAGCCGATTAGGATGGAGGGTTTGTTGTGACGTGACGGCATGTTGGTGAGAGAAAACGGATGGAAAGACCACAAGAAGAAGAAGGAAATGGGAAATATCGTGACATTAAGAGAGGCCAAAGATATTTCAAGATCTGAAATTAGATTGATATCAGAAAAGTGATTTCAATTGTAAGTCAAATTCAAAGACGATTTTAAAGTAAAAATATTCCGTAATTTTGGTAAGCCGCAACCTGGAGAGCTCCGCTGAAATGAAATATAAAGGCTTCAAGTACTGATCCAAATGTGCACTGATATATATTAGTTGATGCAAATAAATATCAGTGATATATAGAAGCAGAAAATTGTGAGAATACTTGACTCCAATACAGAGAGAAGTAATGGGTCAAAATGACCCATAGCCGTTTTCTAGGTATAACATCAATTAAAAAAGTAAGCAACAACGATTACTAAATGTTCTTTACATATTAGTAAAATATAATTAAAAATGCACAAAGTCAGCAAATTTAAAATAATCTAATCACAAATAAGTAGTTTGATTTTGAAAACGTGTTATGGGTCAAAATGTCCCCACCCCGTCCTTCTAGTGTTAACAATGTGTTTCAATTTTAAAGGCTTACCAATTAGTTTTTTTTCATGACTTTAATTTGCGATTAGAATATCTGTAAGCCAAAAACATTTCTAACATTAAATTTAAAAAATTGGTTATACCTCGGTAATTCCACGAAGAATGGACAGCAAGGTAACCTCAAAACAATATATTTCATTGAAGCTGTAACATTGTTAGAATGACAGGAATATGAATTTTTATAGAAAAGATGCTAAAACTAATTAGATTTGTCAGGAAATTTTGTAGAGCTCCAGTAATGATCTAAAACCTTCAGATTACTCAGTGGAATAGCAAATGAATGAATCTCATTTTCCACAATTTCTTCCAGGCCGGATGCTAACGCTGCACAGAGCCTTATATGTGACCTTCGTCAGGTACACCAGAAGAATTAATGGAACGACTTGGGCAGGAAATGAAAGAGATCGCTGGGGCGTCAACCTTGTGAGAGCAATGGATTGCCACATTTGAGGCGAGCAGCACTCTTGATTTCCGCTCTTGTTTGAATATGCTGCACGCTCCTGGACGCATTTGGGGATTATAGAAGCTGAGAAAACTACTGGAGGCGATGTATTTTCATTTGCGCACGCGATTCAGAGCGCCATCAACCACCAGAGGAAACCATAAAACGCTCTTATGAACAGAATGGAAGAAAAAGGCCGTGTATCTCGATGTCCATTACACGAATGAGTAAAAAATTTCAATCAATCATGTGAAACTGAGAAAAAAGTGGACTTTTATTGGACTGTATTCCAAATGTCCGTCTCGTAAACTTTTTTGAATCTCGCACAAGGACTAGGGATTTATTTCCTAATTTAAAGAGGAAAATCTCACTCAGGGTCACATATCAGCAAAATGGCTCCTATAGTAAAATTTATGTGAAGGCCAATAAATTGTTAGAATCTAGTGAACCTTTCAGGAACTTCATGAGGTTTACTACTTTGTGAATGCGAGATAATTAGTACCATACCTATTAAATCAACCTATTGATTTCGTACTTATAGAATGAAGCTTTAGACTTAGAACTAGATGAACCACTAAAATTACTTTGGAATTAAATTAGTAATATTATGAAATAAAATTAGTAATGTGTATTTATACTCAATAACGGTGAACTGAATACTAATACTCGGTGAAACTCCATTCCGCTTAGAACTACGGGTATGATTATGATAAACGTTAGTATTTAGTAAGGATTTACTTATTGCAGGTATAGTTACAAGTTACAACCATAAAAACGAATCTTTAGATAAAGGATATGAGAAAACGTTTCCGGTGCAACTTGGTAGAAATTTCTAATATTCATATTGAAACAATAAATTTGTATAAATCCACAATTTAATAAGAAAATCAACCCAAGTTTCGGAAACCGACCCAAGTTTCGGAAACTCAGTGCCATTTTCAAGGTGGGCTTGAAAATGGCATTGACTTTCCGAAACTTGGGTCGGTTTTATTATTAAAGTGTGGATTTTTTATCAAGTGATTGTTTCAATGTGCATTTCAGATAAAGGGTTTGTATGTAGATGCATCATATGTACAAAAAAATCGGTAATATTTCTTAAATAAATGCATGTCTGCGGGTTCCAAAATCTTTTATTTCGTAGCAGAATGTTTACTCTTTTAATTCATGTTTAGCATCGTTATGCATCATATCCCTGTGAGTGCATTTCTCATTGCAAATGAAATAAAAAAACATAAATAGAATTAAAGGGTGACAAACGACGGATAAATTCAACCTGCGGTTTTGAAACTTTGAAATAACTAGTATCAAAAACGTAATTTAAATCCAGTAAAGAATTCACTGAAT
Organism: Pyrrhosoma nymphula; assembly: GCA_963573305.1. NCBI lineage: Eukaryota > Metazoa > Arthropoda > Insecta > Odonata > Coenagrionidae > Pyrrhosoma > Pyrrhosoma nymphula. The sequence goes on along the minus strand of OY754337.1, from coordinate 43,619,242 downwards.
TAGGACACTTCTACATGGTGCTAAATTCAGTACTGAAAATTGAAATGAATTTCACATCCATATAACAGAACCGTGAAAAATTTGTAATGGTATGCAATGAAATAATAAATTTGGATCATAAGAACTGAAAACAGGAAAATGAAGTACGAGTGGTTGTGAAATTTACCATTTACATTTCAGTAGGCTCTTCAAGGCACCAATAACAATAGCTAATAATAGTCGTTCTGTGGAACGGGTTTATTGGAACTTGTTTTGAAAGCTTTTTCAAACAATATTGAACATAAGCAAAAAAGATACCTAAGGAATACCTATATGGTGCCGATTATTTAAGTTTCGTGAGTGAAAAATTCCACATGAAAAATCATTTGCCTTGACTAGGACTGGAACCCGGATTCCTTGACATCAAAGCTTTGATGGTACATAGCGCACGCTTTGGACTACTTCTGTAACACCATATACGCGGCAGTCTTGAACAACTTGTTCTTCTGATGTCCACAAGTATCCAAAGGCAGGAACGTAGCCAGGGGGGATGGGGCTTAGGGGCCTCAGACCCCCCTAAAATTTTTTCCCGGTGCGGCGACTGGCTTTCGCTTAGGAGACCACTAGCCAAGGGTGCCATGCTCTGAGCTAGGCTTAGCAAGCAAATTTCTGGCTACATGCATGTCCACAGGGAAGAAGGACTCATAATTGGTTAAAGAATTTGATGCTTTACCGAGGGATCCGTGTTCGAGTCCCAGTCAAGGTGAATACTATTTCTCTGTGGAATTTCGCACTAATGTACAATTGCGGATGATTCCGTTAAGGCCATACCGTGGCTAGTCTCGGTATTCTCAGAATTCGTGAGGTTTAGAGAATCAGCAAGCACTTGAAAAACGCCAATGCGCACTTAAATTATCATTGTGCGAGCATAGGCGTTAAGGCATATAGTTCGATTTAAGTTCCTAATTTGGCTCTAAATTTTTGCCGCTGATTCCATTTCTGATCTGAGTATCATGTCAAACAGCCCTTAGGAATCAGTCATTGCACGCACAGATCCCACCTCCAAGTGTCTCAAAGACTTCCTTGCAATACCTTGAAATTAAGCTATTTACAAAATATCTCCTTCGCAGCCAGGAAAAGAGAAAATTTGAACACCACCTCTTTGTGTATGTCCACAGTATTTATTATAGTACGACGCGTTTCAGCGAATCATCTTCGCTATCAACAGGTACAAATGCAAGGTTTCCATCAAGAAGTATTATATATATATACATGCGGAAAGGAGGGGTATGGTTATGAGTTGGCGGAAGTGGGAGAGGGGTTGGGGGGTAAAGGATGGGGGAAGGGGGTGGGGAGGCGGTTGGGATACGTAAGGAATTGGGGTTCGGTTGAAGGTTTTAGGGGGGGAGGGCTAACAGCGGGGAATGACTCAGGAACTCAATGTCGTTGATAAGATTTTCTTTGCGTTTCCTCCTCCTGGTGATCGCCCGCTGCTCAAGTGCGTCGAGCCGACGACCTTTTTCTTCGAAGGCCAATATTTTTGGGTTGAAATTGCACAAATGGCCCTCGTTGATGAGATGAGTGGCTAACTGGGACTTAGTGTCTTTCTTTTCATAACATCTTCTATGTTCCGCTGCCCGTACTTTGAAATTCCGGCCTGTTTGACCTACATATGTTGAGTCACACGAGTCACAGCTGATTTCATAAATGCCGGATCTTAAAAGAGAATACGAGAAGAAAAAGGACGTCGGCTCGACGCACTTGAGCAGTGGGAGATCACCAGGAGGAGGAAACGCAAAGAAAAGCTTATCAACGACATTGAGTTCCTGAGTCATTCCCCGCTGTTAGCCCTCCCCCCCCTAAAACCTTCAACCGAACCCCAATTCCTTACGTATCCCAACCGCCTGCCCACCCCCTTCCCCCATACTTTACCCCCCAACCCCTCTCCCACTTCCGCCAACTCATAACCATACCCCTCCTTTCCGCATGTATATATATAAGACTTCTTGATGGAAACCTTGCATTTGTACCTGATGATAGCGAAGATGATTCGCTGAAACGCGTCGTACTATAATAAATACTGTGGACATACACAAAGTTTTTCACTTTTCATTTATCATTGCAATATGTTCCACAACATCTCGCCGAACACCGTTGAATACACCACCTCTTTGCTCAGTTTTTGTATAGTCCCACAGTAAACCTTTAATTTTTTGAGTCATCATTTAGTTTCCCTTTACACATGAGGACATTTATATGCCATAATTTATTGCAATGTAAATATGGGATTAGTGGAGAAGTCGAACATGATGATTGGTTCCGTTGAATGCGTCAGGAAATCTTTGAAATGGTACAAAAAATTGTTTTTTTTTCATTTAGTTGACCTTGTTATGCTGATTTCATATCACTTGTATCAAATTAAAATAGGTTATAAACCTCCAGTGAGGAAATTTGTTAAGGATTCGTTGACCTACTATTGGAAGAATATAGTGTCGGGTTAAAGCAAAGGTCTAACGGTCAAGCAAGTTTGGAAGGCATTTTAAATAATTCCGAAAGACTAAGTGAAGGCATTTCTGGGAATAGTAAATGCCAGCTACGGATGGTAAAACTAAAGCCCAAAGACAATGTTTTCTATACAAAAATACAAAGCGAAGGAAAGACGTACGGAAGGATACCAGATTTTTGTGTCGTGAATGTGATAAGGCTTTGTGTCTTGAATGTGTTAAAGTGTAACATGCATTAAAAACATTTAAAATTTTTATGTTGACTTTTTTTCTTATGGATTTTCTCACCCGAGGAAGAGTTGTGCGCAGACGATACCTTTCACTTTTCCTCCGCATGGAGAGGGTCATGTAGGGGAGACCTCCCCGCTGCAAAAGGGTTGATTAGATCAATATTTAATACTTGTATTTCAAAATATGTTTATTTTTTGCAAAATCTGCACAATTTTGTTTCTCTATTCACAAACAATGGAAGGCTGAAATGCATACAACTTTCCTGCCAGATTGCTGTAAAAAATTGACGCCTTCTAATCTTTACCTGAGAAATGCAATCGGAAGCAATTTGATTGTATGCCAATGGAAAGCATGCGATTTAATTGTTCACATGGAGACATTTACCATTAGCCCCTTCAAACGCAAACTCTGGCAACAGAAATGTCGCTGTGTGAACAGGGTGCTATGTTCCTCATATAACATATCTTCCAAAAATCCTATCTTCTTCCTTCCTCTCCCGGCCCTACCGATATCACATTCCTAAATAAATAGCACTCGCAAAAGTTCCTGCCATGGGCTACGGCACTTTCAAAGTCTTGCAAAACGGAAAATGATGGTGTTTTTGCGTCGAGTCAGAAAACCATTATAATCGCTACCAACAAAAGCGCTTGGAGAAGTGAGATGACTCACCACAATCTACTGTCCCGTTCCGACTCATTTTCAAATAGACTTCAAGATAGAATCCATGCTAAATTGGTGAATTTAGCCACTCGCATTGCGTATTATTGCCTCGCGGTTATTTATCGAAAAGTTTGGTTCTCCTGCCTCACTCTCTCTCTCTCATTGCCTTCCTCTCCTCCCCTCAGTCCTTTCCCTTTGCCCCCTTCACTTCTACCTCCCCTCCTTGCCACGCTCTCGCCATAGAGCAATACTCTCGCCTTCAAATATATTTTTAATCCACTAATGCTACCTTTTAGGATCCTCCACCGCTAATATATTTTCCCTACCACTATATTCTTCGAAACCCACCTCACTCTTCACATTCTTCCTCGCACCTTTATCCCATAAGTCTATAGACTGTAGCAGAAATATTTTTTTAATTCTAGGGATTAACGATCTTCTGAATCTCAGGGAAATAATTTTCATTTTCCGTCAGGGAGATTTAAAATGGAAAAATATTCTACTTGGATTCGTTAGGGCTTTCCATTAATTTTCACTTTTGTTGAGGTTAATGGCCAAAGTTTTCAATAAATCCACCGATGAATCACTGGAATTTGCCCTTGAGGTCTGAAACATCTCAGGCTGAGATTCTGGTGTTATGAAAAAAAACAATTGCCGAAATAGGCCAGCAATTATCGAATCAATACGCGATTAAATAGAATTTGGGCTGAAATGTCGGTGATTTAGGAAACAATATCTATTAAAAAATGTTCCTTTTTAAAATACTGCTATATTTTCATAGGCTACATTAAGGGTTATCCTAGAGTACCTACAATTTCTGTCATAAAACTCATATGCAATAATTGAAATCAACTGTCTCAGATAAAATTTACAAATTTTTCAAGGCGAAAGAACGATTCTCACCTCTTCATTTGCTTACATTTAATATAAAAATATGTTACCAGGAATGATTTTATCTCAATGAAAAACGTTTCACATCATCACATTTTCTAAATATATAAAAATAAACAAACTACGACAAATACAATATAATGTACCACAACAGTTGTCAGCCTGTTATGCGGTAAAATTATAGCAAATTCCAAAAAGTATTGCTAAGTATATACATAATTTTCACATCTACCCATTTACCTCTAAAGTGTCTTTCCCTATCTACTTCCAACTGCCCTTGCAAAATTATTCGCGATTAAATGTACAACACTGTACAGCTGCTACTACATACCGCCTTCTATGTACGCTCTTGCCGCAACTAACCATGGGAATATTTTCCTCTGGTTTTCTACCACTTCCCATTCCAATGACGATATTTTGGCGTTACTTTTATGCTGTCAGTACACCTGGGCTCGCCGTGCGCCGACAGCAATTTTTTTCCTCCGTGTTTCCTCTCGTTAGCTCGTAACATCATATCTTAACTACCTCTATACTTTACCCAACATTCACATGCATACGTCTATCTTTTTTCCAGTGAATTATATTGAAAAGTGCCGCGGTTTCATCAACGTTAATTTTTAATAGCAGCATCATATATTTTGAAACACCAACGCCCAGATCCTTTTGAAATGCAAAACATTTTTTTAAACACAGAGAGAGAGAGGGAGAGAGAGATAAAGATTAATGCGTTCTTATACATTTTTAATAGCTGGGTTTTAATTGGAATAAATGCTAACATTTTAGGTGTGACTAGATTTGATAAAGATCTCCCAGTCTAAATAAAATAATAGACGTTACGCTTATTCATACTTGATGATATTGACTAGCATCATATATCTGGGTCCAGGGATTCCGAAAAAAATCTTTTCACGATCCATGAGAATATATTTACACCTTATATTGTCTAAAAATTATGTACATCCTAACGAATGTTACGAACATTCATTAAGTCAATTTATATCTAAATTTGTTACACATTACTGGAGAAACTTGTGCAGTCATGTTTCAACAGTTTGATCAAACTTCGAAAGCAAATTATTTTATATATTCTTAGTGAGCACCTTCGTCCTTAATCCTCCTCGGTTATTGGCTCACTCAAGAGTGGTAGAATTGTTTTGGAGTCAAAAGGGTCAATTCTTTCCTTTTTTAAAGCTGCAAAATTATTCGGATGGCAATAAATTGTGTCCTAATAGGTTAACACCTACACAATTGCTGTTCCTAAAACACATACATACCTTGAATTGCAAAAATTATATTCCCTGATATTTACTAAAGAGTGAAGCCAGTGGTCGCGTTGGGTCTGTCAGACCCAAGCACAAAGACACGGCACAATTGTAAAGAACCTCGAAGGAAGTCGTGTTCAAACTGAATGGCAAACTATCAGGGACATTGTGAAAGAAAGGTAGAGGGCGCTGCATCTACATTGTTGCAGCCATGAAAAAAATACAAAGAAATTCATTTTCGCTGGGTCTCACAGACCCGGCGTGAACATTGCTGGGTTAATACAAGGCAGAAATTGTTTACACTTGACAATAAAATAAGCATGTGATTTGGATAAACATTTCGCATTGGAGGTATTAAATTTTGGAAGAAAAAGGCATCATTTAAAAACGAAACTCTATTGAATCGAAGTACGTTATCATATCCAAAATCCTTGTTTTCTGTAACGTGATATTTCACGAGAGAGTAAAATTATAAATTTTCAATAGAAACGCAAAATTATAATTCACTAATATAGGGCATCAAAAATTAAATATATTTCAAACAAAAGAGTTGAATTATCGTCGGTAGCCTATGATTGGAAAATCCGCCAAGAAATGCGATGAAAAATAATGGAAGCTACTAGAGATTTTCAATATTCTGCTTCCTGCGCACCGAAAAGCACTGAGAAGAGATGAACAATTAACACTAGTATCCTGTACGTTTTTGTTTTTATTAGAACTCATATAAAAAGCCAATAAGCGAACGCAAATAAAAGATGTAGAGCTTCCTCTTTTGGGCACCTGGAAAATATATGCCGAAATGAATTAACCAAGAAATCACAACTTTTATCACTCTCACACGTACCCCTGTGGAAAAATCTTTTCTGCAAATTTTCGCCGCCTAAAGATTATAAAGCAGTTATCGAGATAGATGGAAGAGTTCTACTTTAACCACTTTCAAAACATGTTCATTCATTCCATTACTTTTCGATTAGTTCAACGTCCCTCTCGCTCCATAAAGTTGTAGATGTGTCATTATCTTCCCCTTTTTGTTCTAGCCAACATATAATACATATCATTCCCGTATGAATAGTTAACGTGGATTTTAACATACTAGATAAATATCTACCATGCCATACCCTTCCAGAGTAAGCAACGTGAAACTTAGTTTTTTTCTGTAAGGACTAGAAAACTGGCTATTTTATGATTTCCTCCATTACTCCCCATTCTTGAATACCTCTTTTGCTTCTCTTACACTCATTTATTGATTGATACACACTCTCATATTCTTAAGACTAATAAAATTCAACCATGACTTTCGCGGTCTACCCTTTCCTCTCACACTATTCTCTCTACTATCATATACATATCTGTTTTTTTATTTTTTATTTTTCATCCATGCTCTTGACATGGCCTAACCAGCGAAGTACACTGCTATGTTCATTATTATAAGAATCTTCGAACATAACTTCGTCACCCACTTATTCCTATTTATATTCTTCCTTTGGAAATAAATTTTCCGTGGAGTGGCTTTGATGAGACAGGACTTCCGGGTTCCTTTCCGCGTGAATCGATCATGGTTGACGACGGTTCGCTAGCACTACTGTTTGCTTATTCAGAGCTGAAGTAATTTGGTAGCATTTTGGTCTCCTGATATAGGTCTCACTCGGTCTTGTGTCGAATTATGTTGGCACGTATTTTGTCAAAAGTCTTGGAAAACTGTACCAAGCACTGGATAGATGTAATCATTTTCTATGCTAGTTTTTAAGACTAATAAGGAAGTTGAAGATGAGTTCTCGATGTACTTGGATGGACTCTATACTCCCATTCAATTCAAAATGGAGAAAATAACTGCCTCCCTTTCCATAATGTGTTGGTCACCAAGAGAGAATATGGAACTCGGGGTCACTCGGTCTTCCGAAAAAAGACCCACACGGAATGCTATCTGCATGCTCAGTTCCAATACCACCCATTGAAGATAGTAGAAGTAACCAAGACACACTCTTCCACCAGTCTTCATCTCTCGCCAATGTAAAGCGTCACTTCCACAAAACCTCCAGAGGAACAGGTTCCACTGAGAACTCATCCTCAAGACATATATTTTTTCATAGGAGATATAAAAATCCCCTTTTGCTCATTTACACTGGAATTTAATACAATACATAGGCATAACTGTTTCAGGCTGGATATGGAGGAAGTTCTCGATATCCATAATGAATAAAACCACTTGGTAATCTTCCACAGATTTCTTGGTAATCTTCCTCACAAACCTGTGGATGATTACCAAATGTTTTTATTCATTATGAACAATAGTTAGGGTTTTTACTAAGTTTTTCCCTTTTAGATTTCTACCATTTCTTTTAATTTCTTGCATTTAAGTTTTGGATGGATTTGAGTTGAAGCATCGGTCTCAATACATTGTTATTTATCTGTTAATATTACATTATTCTTTTTATAACAATTATTTATAATACACTTTTTATTATTCACAAATTATTTTTCCGTCTTTTCTCACTTCTCTAGTATACAATCCCACTGTATTTAGCTGATTCTTATGCTTATCTTGACAAACCCAGGTTTCGCCGCCATATAATAACGTTGGGAGAACACTTTTGTGCACTGCGCTTTTCACATCCCTTGAATAAACAATCATTCCTAGATATTTCATACACTACCTACAACTTTCCTTCCCGTCATATTACTCCTTAAACCTCTTCATATATCTTCCTATCTATCACAAACATAGGTACGCCCGATATACGTAAAATCGTCCTTTTTCTCACTTTTTTCATCATTTTCTCTTATTTTTCAACCACTCTCCCAATCATAAGCAAATACTTTAGTCTTTCACGCATTTACCCCAAAATCCATTACCCTTTTTAAATCACAGAAGTTATCCAGGAGCCCGTGAGTGTATGAGGAATAGATCTACAGGCCATGGGTTGGAACTCCGCCTCCATAATGGATTCTGTACTTCTGTTGCTATTTGAGCTTAGGTTATACTATTAGTGATCATAGTATTTAAGGAATCATCAAACAAACTGGACTAGTACTAGTCAACTCAAATCCATAAATGACTCCTCCTACTCTCATCTACAACTACGCATTATCAGCTTTCAATATATTTTGATTTTGACCTTAAAAATGATTCCTACACTAAAAGAAAAAGTTTGGGTGAGTCCAATTATCGTGGATTACGCACGGATGGTTCGAGTATAAGCTCTAATCGATATAACACACAAGGCTACGGGGATTACCATCCATTTTAAATAGTTGTTCGCTAAGTTGTCTCCCATTTCAAGGAATTGGTCTACACAACTCTCCTGAAGAACGTAAGGACATCTAGTTGTATCAGACAGCCAACTCGTTTGATATACTGAGACCTTATCAGAAAACATTACGGTCAGGGGAAGATACTTTTAATGGGATATTGCATTAATATATTTCGACAAAAAAGCAATTGGTTTAGCGGAAACTTTTTCGTCTGCGGTAGGGTAGGCTGTAGTTTCAGGATGCATAGACATTGAGTATTTTATCAATATTATTGGTTTCCACTTACTAAAATTCGTTGGAAAGCTATCCATAAGTTAAACACGCTATCGTACTAAAACGGATGCCAATGAGGAGGATGATAAGAATTTATGAAAATTTTATACCACATTTCTCGAACTCCTAAATCTAACCAGTTCTCTCAGTGTATCATTGTCCTAACAATTATTTCTCCCTGAATAGAAAATTTTCTTAAGACAACGCCTTTTGGGCCGGATAAAAATCTATAAATGGCTTGCGACGAGCGTTCAATGAAAGCGTTAAGAATGCACAAATGTGGTCGCGGAACTCCTATTAGTAGCAACATCAAACATATTATCCCTTCGGCAAACAAGCCTATTATCGCGGGCAGGGTATAAGGAAACACTTTTACCCAAACATTTATCAATAACACGAAGGAAAATAATTGTGCTGTATAACCAGATATGCATCTTCTAAGTTGCCAAAAGTTTATTGGAGTATGGGCATACTACTAATAACTTTGAACCTCATATTAGACATGTACAGAGTAAAGGAAGTAAACTTGACTTTCTGGACCAATATGAGATTTTGAATTCAAGAAATAATATTTATCTGGTAAATGATTTGACTTTGACATACATTCACCTTTGATGTCAAGAACGTATTTGTGGATCGTTGTGATTTATTTGCATTTACGTCATATCCCCCGGCCTTGTTATCATGCTTGTTTCTCCCTCCTACAGACAGTCACTTTGAGAAACAAATCTCCCTTACACCTTCCCCTCCCCCTCCTTACCCTCCTATTCTCCCTTAATTCTTGGAATATAGGTATATTAATTCATTCATTCATTGGTTGGTTGGCTGTATACCTCCATTCTTCAGTCCAATTAGTATCAGTTTATTAACTTCCTGGTAGTTCCTATAATGTACTCCTCTATTTGCTTGGTCTACGTATTTATCTATTGGCATTCCATTTGGAAATCATCCATATTTTATGCAGCTATATTACTCATAATCCCATTGTGCCTCCGAGTGTGTCCAATCCATGGGGGTAATTTTTTCTAATAGAGTTCCCTCTGGTCATTTCCTCTTCTACTCTTCTGTATACTCCATCGATGTCCATCCATTTGATCTTCAGTATCCGCCTAAGGACCAAGTTTCGAAAACTTCTAATCTTTTCTGATCTGCTTATCCAATTGGATCATGTAGAGTATATATGGATTTTCTACATTTGTATACCTATGTATCTCCATTGCTTTTCACATTATGCGTCGAAACTATTGTCGGTGAAAAAAGAGTGGAATATATGAAGTAATAATTGATTTCTATTGAACAAGAATTCGTAAATACGGACGATTTCTCAACTGGCTACAGATCCTGGTCCACCAATTTTTTCGGCTACTTTTTATTTCGTGTTTTTGACCTGACGTGAGCGAAGCGAAGTGGCCTGGTGTACGTGTGGGGAGTGAGAGCAGGAAAAGTGGTAGGGTTATGGACGGAGAGGAAAAGACAAGAAGCCCCCTTAACTTCCAGCGACGGCCCCCACTCTGCAATTCGGGCGTACAGGGAATGCCGCGCCCCCTTTCCTATTCTCCTCCCCCCTCCTACCTTCCCGCGCCCCCCCCCCAAGGCCATTAAGCCGACCGGCTGCAACACAGCAGAAGCCGAAGTTGAAAGTGATGTTCTCAGAGTTCCGGTCATTTTCGCCCTTGATTAAGGGTCAACGTAGCAAAGGCCTTGTGGAAGGAGGGGTAGGGAGAGAAAGAATGTCTCTACGAATACGGCTGGCCGGGAGGATTTAAGAGAAATGGAAGGCCATTGAGGGAAAGCGGGAGAGAGAAAGGGAATCGCCTACTGTTCCCTTCTCCAACCCTATTCGACATCTACCGCCCTGCGGCGGCCATTTTGACCAGCCCTATCTCACGAGCATTTCAATCAGGACCCATTTGACGGCCCCGTTTCCCTGAACTTGAATACGTGGACCTCCCTCCGTTTCTCTGTATTGCTGTCTCCTCCCACCCAAAAATTGTTGCCCATTGAGAAGAGCAAGGGTCTAGAGTGCTGGCCTTAAAAGGGTTGCGGGGAAGGAGGAAGGAACAACAATAAGACAGACGGTTGAGGGCCTAATACCATTCCACGGTGAGGTGAACGATTGCTTTGGCAGAATTCCGACTGTCCCTCAGGCGTCGAGTAGTTTACATGGGGGTTAAAATCATTTTCATAAATGCGAACGGTCAGTTCGTACTGTTCGCTTTCCATGAGCACGTAAGTGAAATAATTAATTTATTCACGGTTTTTAGGCCATAAGATCCAATTACAGAAAATATTCTTTACCTTATTTCACTTCCTTAATACAGAAAGGGTAAAGCGGAGGAAAATGTAAAAGTTGGAAGGTTTAGATATTGCGCAGCGAATTATATTCATATTTCCTCTAATGAGTTAAACAACTTTAAACTGGGCTATAGTTCTTGCGTTATTCCTAGCGTGCAGCCTGGCGTCGTGCTAACATGGTCTGTGACGTGGGACACGAGGAATTAACTTTGAAACAGATGCATTTTTTCATTCTAGTAAAACAAACCAGCGCATATTAGCGCAGACCGCGTGTGTTTTCCAATCAACTTGCGCAGATTATCGCACAATACTGTAGATGGGAACACATGAGCACATATTGAAGTCGATGATTGGAACGATCTGCACTGAGGTGTTAACAATATGGCAAAGCGGACGGTGGTATAAATGTGAGAGTTCAAAATGACTTCTACTTTCGCTGACGATAAAAAAAAACAATTTATCATCGGCATTAGTGATTTACAGGATTTCACTTTGCATTCCAACAATAACTTCAGGAATTATCTGCCGTGAATAGGTATGGCAATGCTCACTTTTTCTATTAGCGCTTCAGGTACATGAGGAAAATAAGTTGCTGTTCAACGTATTCATGCGATCGCTTGTTCGTATGTAAATGCTGCAGCCAGCCAATGAACTAACCTCGTTTGTGTAATTATCGCCCCTGCAACCATTAATCGATTATTAAAAAATCTGTATATTTTGTAATTCAATTGGCGAGGAGATTCTCGCACCTCTCTCGATTGCTGGAGTTCTTACAAAAGTACCAGGCGCAAGCCTGCGAGGCAAGGGGGGAGGAAGAAATGGAGGAGGTGAAGTCAAAGGACAGAAGGTAGGCGTGGGAGGCAAAGAAAAAGAGTTAGATGCCGGAGAACCAAAGTACTTCGGGAAAAAGTTACGAGGCATAGACGCGAAAGACTAATATGCAAGTGGTTAAAATCTAGCATCGCCATAGCTTTACCAGGAACCCAATTTTGAGTTCTCATCGTGACACAAGTAGAAACGGGAAGGCAGATGTGGTGATTTATCCCAATCCTCTAAGCGTTTGAGTGGGCAGCTTTTAGAGACTTTTTCTGACTGACCCTCGACACCAAAGAACCTTCTTACCCAGTTTCTCAGGGTTTTAAAAGTTCCGTAGCCCACGTCTTAAAATCATTCCCTTCGCACCGCCCAGGAATTTTATTATAGCGATATACAATAAATAAGAATGTTATCACCATGCGTCAGTGAGCGCTACGACATAATAATGACAAAGTGGAGATGATCGTGCAAGAAAGAGACGTGCAGAGATGGAGCGCGAAAGTTCATGGGAGAAGGGCGTTGGGCAGGGCAGGGCGTTGACTGACATACATTATTCGGGGGGCGAGAAAGAGGTCAGGTGGCGCGACGAATGACGGCCGGTGGAGCACAGGGACGACGCATAGCAATGGACGTAGCAGCTCCAATCCATCTAAAAGCTCGTATCGGCGATGGGAGGCGTCCTTTTTCTCCTATCACTGGGAATTCCTACTAAGGTTAATAGCATAATAGGGTCAGTTCTCCAGTTCGAAGTCCAACTTCGACGAGAAAATGTGGATGATACTTCCATCTTGGCCTCAGTCAATCAGCCGAAATAGTGGTCTCCGAACCCTATGCACGCCGCCACTACTCGTCTCGTGAGATTTTCGGTCTTCCCTCTTTCACCGCGCGGTAGAGTTCTTACATACTCGCCCGAGACATGGAGTTCGGTTAAGGCGACAAGAAATATAGGCGAAAGAGGGGTTTCGACTGCCGTAGCTTGAGATACTTAACTACCTTCCACTGGCGTACTCCTGATGGCATTAGACGATCCCAAATAATTCCCAGGCGCTCACGGGCGCAAGCACATATGTACCCCTCACAAAAGTTCATGGCGTAGACTTGCGGGGCTAGAAGTGGAGGTAGTAATGGATAGGGTGATGGGAAAGGACGGAGGGGAAGGGGAGAGGCAAGGAGAGAGTGAGGCAGGGGAAATAAACGTATTCGCGGTAAAAGGCACGAGGCGCAAACCCGCAAGCCAAGTGGTCAAAAATCATCCATCGCTAAGACTTAACGAGAAAACCTATGTACAGGTGTCATTGTGAGACGTGTCAAAAACAGGACGGCAAGTAGGGGTAGTAATCTCACATTTAGAAAGGTTTTCTGACCTACCCTTACACTAAACAACCTTCCTCCCATGTTTCGAAGAATTGTGAAAGTTCCGGTAGCCCATGTTCCATGGTCGTACACTGCACAATGCCAGGAACTTTTGTGAGAGGGGATAACCATACTATCGATAATTTCTTCCTCGTGACACAGAACTAACACGCGTGGAGGGTTATGAGTTTAACTACCAAAGATTAGGGAGTCCAATGGGAAAACCGTTACATAAGTTACCGAGCACAGCCGCTAAATTAGAACAAAGAATGTCTCCTACAACTCTTTCCCCAAAGATACCCACGACACGATTACCTATGACCAGAGATATTTGCGAACTTCAAATTGTCGTCTGTTAATAACGAGATGTACTATGCAAATATTCATGGAACTATGCGATAGGTACATCGTAGAATTTTTCAGCGTGAAGCATAATGAATACTAATCACATTGCAAAGTCCTCTTTAGATTTTTTATTTTACTGATTGATTTCAACGTCTTTTGCGCCATGTTTAAGAAAAAGTTGGCAAAGGACTTCGAAATTACCTTTCATAACCATGGATGAAGGCAAAAAAATAGCTTTCAAGACAAAGGGTTTAAACTAAACTTATTACAAACATTTGGACATGGCAGTCAATTTCACCAAATGTGTGAACGTTTTGAATGTATTTAATTGTTCACAGTGGTTTTTAGCCGCTATAAATTCTGACATATTCCGACTCCCCCTCACCTCAAACACTCAAAATGTTTTCCACGGGAGTCAACACTCGACCCAAAAATTGTTTATCCTTACCCTTCCTTCCTCCCCCCTGCTGATCCACTAAGTCAAAACAGAAGTCCCTCCCGAGCAATTCCCTTGACCTCATCCACCCTCCCCCTCAAGACTCATCCATGGTATAAAAGGCATTTGAAAAGCTGTTTGTAACTCAATATTACGTTGAATGTGACGTAATAGACGTTGAAATCGATCAGTAAAATTGGGGTTTTAAGTTGAATTGAACAAAGTGATTCCTATTCACCGTGCTTAAACGGCTGAACGAGAATTTTCCAATAATTGCGATTGCGGAAATGATGTAGTAGGTTATCACGCGTACGAGTGCAAAGATATACACGAAAGTGGGTGAAATTAGCCAATCAATAAATCATTTTACTTCACCAAGATTCAAACTCGGATCTCCCAATTGCCGGTTAGGTGTGTTAGCCAGTTACACCATATATCAATCCCTAGGTCAAGTAGAATTTCAGTGGGGATTTATACGGATAATTTATTCTTGTTTCCAGTTCGTTGTAGCACAGGATACGTGGTTGTAAATGATATGCCACAGTCGCGGAGAATAAACATTTCCGCTTCACAAAGACGAACTTTTCGAAACTTTTCCAATCATTGCGATTGCACAATTGATATGGTAAGCAGTGACGCGCACGAGTACAAATGTGCACTTCAAAATTGGCTAGGTGGTTTAACTGGATAGCATCCATGAGTGGCAATTGGGAGACCCGAGTTCGAATCCCTGTAAAGTCAAATAACTTTTTCATGGCAAATTCCACCCTCTTTGGCTGTATGAGAAACATAGTCGCTTCCTATGTAAGGGGCAGCGCTGGGTCTCCCTTCTTTTGTCTGATTTATAGTGCATGAAAACTGAATAAAAATAAAACCATACAGTCTGCCACACAATCAATCGCATACGAAACATCGCTCGTTTCCTACCTTACACGAAATTAGTGAAACAGCGGATGAAATCAGTGCTTTGAGGAGATAAAACATGCTACATCGTCACCCAATTGATCAAAAACGAGCGTTTCTCTTTTCCAAAGGCAGTCGACACATATTCCAATGCCAAAGCGGGTAGCACCTTGTATCTAGCCTCCCTCAGAGAACAAGGTATTCTTCTGACTTGCTGAACGGGCTCCGAACGGGTAAGAATCTTCGCTATCACCGCATTACGCTCAAGCACGCTAAAGGAAAGAGGGCTTGGAAGTTTCAGCCACGGCTAATATTTAGAACACCGAATAATTTTCTGGCTTCTTATGCATTCATTAACTGCATTACATTTTGCGTATAATTCATGGACTTCGGAGATTCAATGTAAGACACACTTTTGGTCAGTACGACGATAAGGTTCGTGGTCAGCACGATAAAGCCTCAAACTTCCAATTACTAGGAAGAGGAGAGTAAGCAAAGGTTTCCATATGCTGAGAAATGTATGCAATATCATTCACATTATAGTATTACTTGATGTTGAAGACTATGGAGGGGCATATTCATTTTTCATATTATTCTATTATCATAGGAGGGGAAAGTAAAAATATGTCGTAAAAAGAGAGTGAAAGCTCGTGAGTGGCCATCAATACTCAAAATGCTTATCTTTACATTTATACTTACGAAAGCATTTTTCCCTCTTTGTTACTAAAATATCCTAAATATTACTAAAATTTCACTTGAATATCCTATAAATTTACCCGATCCAACCCAAGGTTTTTCGCTCCTGCGTGCGTAGTATTTTTCCGAGAAATAATATCCAAAGGAAAGAGGAAGAGCCCATACGGTATGCTTTTGAGATATTGGTACGAAGATGGCAAAAAAAGTCGTAGTCCGAGTAAAAAATACGTTCAATATGCTATGGAAAGATAAAAAAGAAGAGAATACAATTCTAAGAAAAAGTCGACGGAGAAGCCAACAGAAGAAGTCTACTGGAATCTTTCAGAGACGGATGTATGAATGTGAGACCACCAGGGGAGAAAAAAAAATTGGTAAAACAAGGTGTGTGGTACAGATGAATTGGTCCAATTCAATTGGAAGCTTGGTAGTTATAAGTATAAATCAATAATTTAATACTTTGCTGAACAATACACAGAATGTACCTAGCGTAAATGCTCCATTTCAAAACATACACAAACGTAGAATATTTTATCACTTCCTCTATGCAAAAATGCCGGAAATTCAACGTGAGTTTTGGTTTTGAAATAAAGATCTTTCAGTGTGCAATGATTGCTCATGGGCTAACTAGCTTCTAGGGCGTTGAAAGCTCTATGTCAGTGTAAACATGTTTCATTTAAACAGTGAAAAATCTTTTAGGTTCACCGCTGTCTATTCAGGTCCATCCAGCACGAAAAGGTTTCTAAAAGGAAAAGCAAAGAATATGGGAGAAGAATGGACCGTAGGAATTGGATTTCTAATAAATTGAACACAGAGTTGCAATCATTATCGTATACTCCCCTGTGGACCAATCCAAAACGATGATATTGTGAAAGATGGTGCGCATACGGACACATATTCTGAAAATACACCGTCTGAAGCCGAAGCATTACAAAATTTCACGCGTGCACTAAAAATACTAGTTTCATACACGAAACGGATGAATCAACACTACCGCAGTTTCTGTCTCGATGCAATCTAATAAACGTACATATAAAGTATTTTTACGCACAAGCTTATCTAATTTTCATGCACATATAATTCGGCCTATTGAAGCTTCGGGGTCCTTGAGAACACTTATGTCAATAATCTGTGTTTATCTATGGATGGATTTGGAAGTTTATAGCGTCCAATCTAGCTGGATTCTGGTTTTATTGATATGAATAGATCACAATCCAAAAATCCTTAAATCGATTTCATAATCAATTTATGAGGCATATTGAGGGCGCTTGTTTTTAGATTTTCCCAAAATAGCTCAGTGAGGTGTAATATTTAATAATGTGATCACGTTAAGATTAATGAAAAGTGAAATAGCAGTCACACTTGAAGTCTACTTTCCTTTCATTTTAGAAGTGAGGCTTACTTTGCACAAGCTGCTTTAAGCTGCTTTGCAAGCTGCTTCCTCGCTTTTCATTGCGGAAGCATGCGACTTCACACCAACACAAGACACGTTTAATATGGCTGCGCAACGAGAGAGAAAACATCCGAGTCATCTATTGATTTACTCTAGACTGTTGGTAGTACCCTTGCCAAAAATTAAGGTGGCTGGAGCGGTAATCGTGGGTCAATGAGGGAATATAATAATAATTTTTCAAGTAAGTAGAAATTAAACCTACGACAACGTATTATTTATCTGTTCTTGCGGTGGAACCCAGCATTCATGCAGTAGTGAAAATGATTCAAGAATTTTTGTTTACATTTTTACCTGTTATTAAAAATGTTTTCACTTAGTTTTTGGCTTCCGTGGTTCAATATTTAGGAGAAAATATATATTTCAATCTTTTTTTTCAAATCGGCGTGACACCTTGATATCTGATAAAAACCATTACAATAATATGGAATGATTTATTTCGCGTTTAAAAAATAGCATTGCATTGTCAAATGCCAATTCGGTAAAATAACACTTTCGGTTCGGTTTTTCACTTTTGTCAATAGAAATCAGTATCGAGAATATGTATTCAGCGTTTCACGCAAATCTGTGCATTAAAAAATTGCTCCATCCACTTTAAGAGCAGGTTGTTATGTGCTCAACTCCAAGCTACGCCAAGTCGAGCTACCCGGCTTAATCGTTATGATATTTTCTCAAGGTCTTATCTTCGGAGTCACGCCCGCACTGAGTCCAGCCACGTTCAGCGGTTGTAAATGACGCTTAGCGCACCTATTTTACGAATCACATAAGGTAAAGTAGATGCACCTACAGCCATAATATGGTAAACCCCACCGGATCCCCACGAGGTGTAGCGGTAGTGCAAGCCCTCTGACTGCGGTAGCAAAAGAGACAACCAGGGTATTGGGAGGGCAGTGAAAACCTCCCGGGGGATGAGAATGTGGTTCTTTGTTAGCAACCCCGTCAAGAGCACTTGATTGCTGTGGGACGAAGTGTTTAATATACCGTATTTCTCCGAATATAAGCCGCACTTTTTTTTCCAGATTTTGGGGCCTCAAAATCTGGGTGCGGCTTATATACGAGGTGCTGCTTAAATTCGAGAACTTTATTAAAAAATCGTAAAAATGACCAATTTGAGCAAAACAGCCATTCGGATTCACGTGGACGCCAGCTAAACTCGCCTAAGCCGTGGGGAAAGTAAAAAATAACGCTGAAAAAGGTCAAATTGGTACACAATTTATTCATATATTAAAGGATAATATAAGTAAAATTTTGTCACAGTTAAATAGGTAATGTAAAAACAGACATAAAATTCTAATGCCTATTACTGTAGGTAGTACGGGATGCACTAAAAAGGGTGCGGCTTAAATTCGCGTATTTACTTTTTTCCCTGCTTGAGACCCCAAAAACGGGGTGCGGCTTATATTCGAGAGCGGCTTACATTCTGAGAAGTACGGTAGTATGTTTTTGTCCTTATTAATAAGACAGTGGTACAGGAAGGCGGTGGTCGGTACCAGGAGAGACGGTACAGAAAGACGGCAGGTCATTGGACAGGAGAACAGGTCCAGGCGGGCGAGATCATAAAAAAGGCAGTGTTCCAAAATCTTAATCACGGCAGTCAAAAGGCCTGTAGATACTCAGTATAGTGTAGTATATGTGGTCTCAAGGAAACAAAAAATATTGAGCTCAAAGCGTCAATAATTGTGGATCGTGATCATTAGCCAGATGCACGAACAAAAATCATCAAGTAAACATCACCCTAATGTACAATGTACAAGAATGTACAGTGACGATATTGATCGTTATGTAATTAATTTTGTGAGATAAATCCAATGAACGGGTATCTTTGAGCAGTTCCGCGTGAAATGCTTCGCCGCGCCAACGGCAATGTATTTATAAAAGGTTTAAGGACTTCGGAATTCAAAACACGACCTCGGAATAGTCGCTACTTATTCGGATACGCCACAGCCTAACATAAAAACAAGCGGAAATTTTCGGAGGGCAAAGGATGTAAAAGATAGGCTGATGGAGTAAATGGCGATAAGAGATGGAAAAGTTACCGTGAGCTGAGAACTGGCGGCCGAGGGGCAGGGCAGAACCGTAGGCAGCGGTGTCCATCGGACGGTGTATTCACGGAGGCTAATTGGCTGTCGACAACGCTGAAAGAAAAAACGAGCGAAGAACCAGTGAGGAAAACCTTTATATACCTGGGCCCCCATTTTTCTGAACCGTCAGGGCCTCCCATTTTACAAGGCTCACAATCAGACCTCGCCTTCACACAGGGGCCCCTCGCTTCTGCTAAGTATGCCGCACCGTAGTCGGGTGAAACATCCCCAAACGATCGCTCACTTCCGAATGTAAACAGGTCTTAAAGCCCTGGTTACACGATACATTAACACGTACGAGTTCATGTACATACGCGTGAATGGTTTCATGTACGTTTGCGTGAACGGATTCATGTACGTTTGCGTGAATGAATGGATGAACCAGTGGTTACACGGTACGAGAAACCGCACATGCATTCGCACAATTTTCAGGTGCGTATTTGCGATTGTTGTTGTTTTTCTCTTGACTAAGCGTAACATTCAAACCATTCTTGCGTTCATAAATCAACCTACATATAGACTACCTACTATAAAGCTGACTATACTTATATATACTTAATAATTAAAATTAATATTCCGATTTTCAGCGGTAATTATCTCAAATTCTGCATTTATTTTCGCGAGTGGCAGTTCCTCCGATGCAAGATACTCGAATGGACTTGATAAGTCCCTTTTTATACGTTTCGAGAGTTATATTGCAGTTATGGTGGGGTATATTTGTTAACTCGAAAATCAAATACCTAATTGTAGTTGAACAAATACATTGGATCAAAATCTGATTGAAATGTTAGCTGAATGGTACTTGAGGTATACCCCGTTGAGAAAAAGTGCGATAAAAAACCCTTTTTATAGAAGATGGTTAAGAACGCCTGTGAATATATATTGAATGCAATTTATGAATAAACTCAACTATTATGGGTAACAACATAAGAAATGATAATAACATGATTGAGTTATTCTCGGCGCGTTTGGGAAAGGAATTCGGTGGTAGTATTGGAAACAAGTGTAAAAACTTTCTCTTAAATGGATATCGTTGCCTCATGTACACGACGGTAATCTTTAATAATCTCTTCGGTGCCTAAAGTTTTTAAAGTAGAATTGGACGTGTATAAAAGCAGCTGATCCAGTTTCGAGCACGAAGCTGTTTCATGGATGCTCTGCCAGTGAACTAACTACCCGAGAAAACAAAACTATCTGAGAGTCGTACAAGCATACATTGTTGTTACAGTAAAAAACTAAGTAATTAACGGCCAACCACACATGCGTGGCGAGAGCTTCTCAAATATTTACCGCACAAACAAGGCATTTTGTATGAAATTCATTGTTTTCCTCGACTAGACCTCCCGGCATTCGTGACCTTGCTGAGAAAGCGTTTAGCTCTGAAAATAAATAGATAACAACGCGAAATACAAGGAATGCTCTTCTAATTAATGCATATGAATCTTTATTTTACTAATGCCGACGGAATGTGTAGGAGGGTAGTCCAAGCGAGGGGCCTATTAACATTGGTCTATTAATGGAAATGGTCTATTAACAATAAAGGTCCAACGATAGTGAGAGGTCAATAAATGTAGCGTACATGTCTTACAGGTAGTCCAGGAGTGCCAACAGTGCTATGTTCAAATTGTAGAGCGAAGTCCTAATAGAACAAACGTCTAAATAAATACTAATAGCTGAATCAAACGCAAACAAACCGGAATTTAGAAGTATGCAAACACTATACGAGCAGATAAACATTCTTTCCGTTATCTACCACCAGGTGTCACTGAAGGACGAGCACAACTTGTACGAATACATGAACCAAATTTGAACAGGTTCTATCTTCTGCTCACGCATTCATGCATTCGTACATTTTGGTGTGTTTACACGGTGAATTTTCACGTCCATTCTCGCGTTCATGAATTCACACATTAACTAGTGCATGTTAATGTATCGTGTAACCAGGGCTTAAGAAACGAATTAGAAGGGGAATAATAAGGTGGTTTTTAGTGAGCGTGTTCTGTAGCCCTCATACCGTGAAATCACTCTCACATTCCGCTATGCCTCCTTAACCGTTACGTTTTTTCCTCTAACCCTTTTTCCTGCGGCTTCGTGCGCTTAAGTAGTCTAAGTTTAACTTTACACTAGGAACGTGTTGCAAAAGCCTAAGCTTCTAACGTTTGAGTAAATCTATTTTTTCTGAAATCCCCGGTCTGAGAAACCAACGCGACGACACGGGTAGCGTAGTTTTTTTCAATTCAATAAAGTTCCTTGAAACGAAAGACAATTATTTGTATTTTCTGGTTAATAATGTATTTATACAGCACATAAACCTTCACAGCCTTTAAAAACTTACATTTTGCTGCTTTAATCCTTATTTAGGCCATATAAAGCAAGCGCGGACTGTCACGAATTCCATCCACTCAAGTTTGAAAGCTCTTTGCTCTCGATATCGCTGAAAAAATAAGACAGTGTCTTCAAAAGATCAGCGGGTAACCAGATTCAGTAAAAGATATATAGCTCTGATTCTTCATTTGAAATAGACTCTGAGGGTGAGCAGAGTGAAATTAGGAATAGTTCGTCCAAAACTAATGGTAACTTTGTTTTACAGAATAAATCACTCTGCCTAAAATAGAATAGAACCGAAGAAAGCCATCAGAACACTTTAAATAATACTGAGCGATTATAATATTTGAAAGAGCCTTAATTAGCCGTGATGGAAATCCTCCAGAACTAGAGGTTTTCAACTTGATTTTTGATAATGAGAAGGCAAAAGAGAAGGCAAAACTTGCCTGAGAAGGCAAAATCCCTCTCAGGTGGTTCTAAATCCTTGCAAATCCATTAAAAAAACAACAAAAAAGATAGAGCAGACCACTGATTTTAAATTGATTCCTTAATTTTGTTACTTGAGGAGCTACGGAAAAGAGAACTGAGCTATGTGGGCAGGTCAAAAGAAGGCAGCATGCGCCTCTATTTCCTACCAATGGAAAAAGAATATTTGGCTTCAGCATGTATGGATTTGCAAAGTAAAATACTTATTTTTCGTATGTGCCAAAGAAAAACAGAGCCGTCCTACTATTCTCGTCTTTACATCACACTATCGACCAAAATGAAACTTTATTACCGGATCTCATTTCTCTCGACACTAGCAAAAAAGGAGTCGTAAATATATTGGACCAAAAGGGTTAAAATTAAATTAGAGTTATGAAAGAAGAAAGTTAAGTAATTATTTTTAACTTATCTATATATATTACGTCATTATTATTATAAGTCATTGAATATATTCATTTTTCGGAAGTCCTCCTTCGTCTGAATTGCGTGGAAACAAAGGTTTCTCACTCCTACCCGAATTTAACGGTCGACGACCTCTGCTCAGCAGGGCATTCTTTCCTGGGTTTTCTATGGCATTTTAAATAAAACTGGAATAACCATATAGCAGAGACGTTTTTGAACTTCGAGAAAAAAGGGGAAGAAATTGAAAGTAGGCTCTTTGGTGGTAAGTGGTCTTGCATGAGGGAATGTATGTTGTGCCGGGGGAAGGGAGAGTGTGACTGCGGCAGGGGAAGGTAAACTCTCGAAAGGGACTAATAGGAAGGTTGCTCTCAAGGAGACATCGACGCCTACAATTCCAATAATTGGTAGTAAAGAAATAAATCTTTCAGAGTCCATGATCAAGTGACCACCATCGATGGTGCATTATTACTAATCGAATGTGTTGAATAAAAATTTAAGAGAAATAAAATATGAATGCAGGTTTTAAATCACAGTCAATACTTGGTTCGCACACACGTATAGATAAGCTATTGGAATAAATGTATTAAAAGAGTTCAAATGAAATAATTCAATTGCGAAAATATTAAGTGCAAAGAATTCTAACATTTCGCGTAGAATATAG
Organism: Pyrrhosoma nymphula; assembly: GCA_963573305.1. NCBI lineage: Eukaryota > Metazoa > Arthropoda > Insecta > Odonata > Coenagrionidae > Pyrrhosoma > Pyrrhosoma nymphula. Next base: position 43,595,944 of record OY754337.1, on the reverse strand, counting down.
GGAAAATTAGATAAGGATATATTCGTCTTATCTCTGGGCTTACGATGAGCAAAATAAAGCATAAGATGCAGAAGGATTCATCAGACATTCCTACAGACAAGGCACAATTGAGAAACTCGAAATGAGGGACACAGAAAAAAAAAATAATGAATACCTGTCTGAGAGACCGACGTCATGGTTTGAGGGCTAGTCATAATTCTTACGTTGTTGCAAATGTATTTGAAATTTAAGTTATTGCTAAACTATGATAAAAATATATTAATATTATTAGCGCAAAATATTTCATTTTGGGGTGGGTCAGCTACAAAAAGAAATGGGAGCAAGCAACTTTTTAGCTACTTTCTAAAAAAAAGTCAGCTACATTGAGATACTTTTTATTTACACTCTCAAAATAATAGAGTTTGAACTACTTCATAAAATCTACGAGTTTAAGTTGAGCTGCACTCTTTTTAAGTTGATGAAAAAAATTTAATCTTAGGTTTATAGAGCCAATTTCATAATGATTATTTTAGATTTCTACCCCAAGTTTCCAATATCACATAATTATGGTAGGTGAACAGCCTTTCTCAGACCTGATGGTATCTGAAAAACAGTATCTATGGCGTCTAATCATATTGCACTCAGAGCAAGGGAATATACACATGAACATATCAGCAAGTCTCTTGGTAAAAAGTAAAAAAAAAATGGTACACATTTTGGTGGAAAGGTCGTGAAATGATGGCCTGTGGAAAGTGATAACATCAAAAGCATAGTAGTTTAAAATGATAATAGAATAAATGTCAACCCGTGGTCTGCTTTTTCATTTATATTCATTATCAGCAGCAATTGTGCCTCGATATTCGAGTTTGATATTTACCTTTTTGCTGCGATTTATTGCTGCGAAGAACAGCCTCATCACAGAAGCACTAGATGACATGGATGTTTAACGATTAATAAAAAGATGTTTTGCGTATCTTTTTAAGCTGGCCAAGCTTTGTACTGAGGGGGAGTTGGGACCAAGGGAAACTCCCTTCCAAAAACTTATCTTGATTATTATTTAATAAAAAGAGAACATCATATTCATTCACTGTAGAGCACTAAGTTAATTACATTGTATCTATTTGTGCATCAAGCTGTTTGCACAACTTTTTTGCTTATTGCATTTTTCCTAAAGGCACTCACGTTAGCGTGAAAATGGGTGAAGGATTGCTGATATAACCGGGAACCCAATCCCATAGTATATCTTTAAACCTCGAATACGAAGTATTACCATCAGATAAGTGATTGATTTCCATCGATCTATTAATTGAATAGGAGTAGTGTCTAACGTGCATCAAAATAAATCAAGATATATTGGGAAATAAAAATTTACCAGAGCCAAAGTTAGACATTACCTTTTTCAATTCCTGTTGTCAAAGCATTCAGAAAGAGGAAGACAGTTCTTTAAATTTTAATATTTTTAGCTTTAAAATTGGCAAGTTTGAAAATATTACATGTTCCCAGAATCGTTGTTTAAATATATCCGCAGATCTAAATTTATTTATGAAGCCTATCATCTCTCTCTAGAGGGCACATCCTAAGATTGTTCAAAGTAGCCCTCCATCCTTCCCTATTTATTGTAAGTTTCCTTACAGATAGTTGGTCTATGCTTTTCCCTTTATTTGCTCAATATTTCTATCCCTCAGCCTTTCTATTAGGACTTGCCCCTCTATTTTTCGTAAAATTACTTTCCTCACAAACCCATTTTGCCACATGGCGTGTCCAATACATCTGATATTACTGTACAATATTTCATATGTTACTCTCCTCATCTACTCTTCTGAAAATTTCTTCATTTTTTACTTTGCCCGTCCACTTGAACTTCAGCATCCTCATAAATGAAAAAGTAACTTGGTTTCCTTCCACAGATTTATTTTCCTGGTACAACATGTTTCGACACAGCGGTGTCATCATCAGGTACAAAGTTTTAACAATTTCCAAGAGGTATATACACTCTTGAGGGACTTGGTGGAAGATAGGAGAGGGGGGAAGGGGGTGTTGAGGAGGGGAAAAATACCGGGGGAGAGGTAAGGGGTGGCGTAGGAATATAGAAAAACCCGTGAAGGACTCGTAAGTGTGTGAGAGAGTGGGGGGGGGGGGTTTGTTGGTGGGTGGGTTTCTTAGGTGTAGTTCTTCCTCGAGGGTTAGGGATTAAGGAAGCGGTGGGTTATCAGCAGGTGGGGAGTGGGATGGGAGGGTCAGGGGTTTGTTTTGAAAATAAATCTGTGAAAGGGAACCAAGTTACTTTTTCATTTGTGAAATTCAACTTCCACATAGTTGAACTTGAAACCATGGAACGTATTCAGCATCCTCCTCCAACATCCTATGTTTCGAAAGCTTGTGAACTTTTTCGGTTTACTTTTCACATGGTCCATGTTTCCGAACCATTGATGGGCAAGCGCCACATAATTGCTTTTACGTACCGTTTTCTCTTGTGTAGTCCTATCTCCCTTGAACACACTTTTTATTCTTTAAAATCAGGTAAAATTCTTCGAATGTTATGCGAAGTGATATCCCGCTCAAACTTCCTAGAGCACACCGCCGCGCCGATATATTGACTTGGCTCGGAGCGATTGTTGGTTTATTGACCGCAAAAGGGCTCCCCACCAAGCGGCCAACAACAAAGCATCCTCATTTACCCTTGAACCCTCAACCAATCCAAACACCACATTCACTTCGGATGCCACCCGAGAAGACAGAAATCCTCACTCATTGCGTGAGTAGCCCGTTTCGCCTCCGGCCGCACCTTATCCCCACCATCCCGAGAGTAAATCGGCCCCTTTTCCGGTAATTCGTCTACTATCTCTGAAGAGGAGGAGAAAGAGGTGGATGAAATCAGACGGGGATCGGGGCTGGAGTGCTTTGTTTAGAAATTCACCTGGCCTCCTTTATCTCCTGGCTCGGGATGGCTTTATCTCCCCCATCTAAGTTGCTTCCTCCTCGATTCATGCCATTCCCTCAGCATTTCCGTTCCATCCCACACTACTCTTCTCTCCCTCCCTCTCTCCCTAGAAGGGCACTCTTAATTCCATCAACCGCTGGAAGGGTGGTCGTTGGAAGGAAGTGTGGAGGTGGAACTATCGGACTTCTCAAACTCTCGCGATGCTGCGGGATTAGATTTTCCTCATGGGTTCGTTCCACATCCCCACTCTCACGAGTATACCCCATCCTCATGCGATATCGCGGCGTGGGGTATTGTGGTAGCGAGACATGGTGGAAGTCGGCCTGCATGAGGCGTGACTTCTTGGAGAGGAAGGCTCGTGTGGAAGAATTTGGCTGAGGAGCGGAGTGGAAAGAACATCACAAGGTTGGTAACGCTGCCAATATAACTACCTGTGACCAGAGAGAGCGGTTAAAGTGGTTGGGGCGTTTTTTGTTTATGTACCTTGCATTCTTGTACTCTTTAGTGACCTCAATAGATGTAATTAAAAATAATTTCATCATACTGATTGGGTAATTTAGGCAATTCATTGCTATTTCAACACGTAGCCTTATGGAACATAAATTACATGTCGTAATAATTTGATTAAATATTAATAGATTTTCATCAACACGCAATATAATACATATGCTAATATTTTTATAATAGTTGCTTACAAAAATCAAGGTTTCACACCTGGTTAAATATAAAAAAAAACTTTTTAAATATAATTTCGTCTAATTATTGAACACCGCGCCAAAAACTCTAATCGTAAAATGCTTAAATTAGGGAAAATAATTAAAAATGTTATTCTTTTATCACGGCATTTACTGACTGCATGATGATTCCAACGCTTGAACAGATGCACTCAAATTAAATATGTTCCAGGATTGTTTATTCGAGCTGCCTAAAAATTATTAAAATGAGTACGAAATGACCCACGATTACCGCTCCAGCCACCTTAAGTGTCAGTAGCGCGGTTCACGCCGATGTGTACGATACTAGCAAAGCTAGGTCAAAATATCCTGATATTTTTGCAACCCATCGAAGACGCCGGAGAAGACCATCGAAACGAATGGATGAAGAGTTATTGAGAGCTAAATTTAATGTAAATAATAAATGGAACATTTAAATGTTGGAAATGAAAGTTTGTGACCGTGTGAGCACAGAAAGTCAAATGCAGAGAGACTACCCTACTCCCCCTTGCTCGTATGAAAGGAATACACTCTTCCACTGAAAAATATATTTTGTCCTAATACCACCACGTTTAGCTACCATGTAAGATCAGCTACTATAGAAGACCATTTACCTATTAAATGCGACTTTACGGAGGTTCCAAAGTGACTGTGTGAGCAATAAAGTACATACTATATTCCATACTGCATACTATTTATCATGTTAAAATAAAATACTTTCACGATGACATATGTTAGCTATTAAATGAGACGAAATTCACACTATAAGTACCGAAGTTGACCACTAGAAACCCTCTAGTGGTCAACTTCGCGGCGCGGGTCCTCGTATGACCCCTCGAAGGTCTAAATTACCCAGATGCCTTTGTTATTATATTCTTTGTGCATATATATTGTTTCATGCAATGTAAGAGTAAGTCCAGATATAAAAGAAACATGCTGTATTGGATATATTACATATCTTAATGCATAGACAAAACTAGAATGTACACTTTGACGCTGAATTTCATAAAAAAGTCATTGTCTGGTAATTATGGTGATGAGACTTATATGCTGTTTACTTAAATTATGGAAGTGGTGTTGATGTTGTTGACGATCTTCATTGTATTTTTTTTTAGCCCTGAAGATGGAATCCATTATTTATCGAAACGTTGCCAAAGAGTAACTGGTTACTGATTTCCAACCTTACCTCTATAGAATTAATCTTTCAGAATATTTAGCTATAAAAATCTGTCAGGGGTACAAAAATGCGAGTTAAGGTACATGCTCACCTTCCTATATAAATATAGACACTATTTTCATCCATGGGAGCCAACTGCAGCGCCATGCCCATTGAAATAACGCATTTTGACATAATTTATTGCAGTTATTTATCTACTAACAGCAAAAAAATAATATGAGTAGGTTTCTACGTTTCATTAAAATACTTGATTAATTGAGAAAAATCTCTCCTAATTAGCATTCTTCACTAGTTTCACCATATCACTATTGCAAAATTTTAATTTTCGCCACGTTTCCCACATTCTGGCCTTAAACGCTTTGCAATTTCAAGTCCCCTTAATTACCAATTACCAACCTACCGACTGCACAGTTCAGCAACCAATTTGACGAAACGAGTGATTTCATGGTAGTGCTCTCCAAAATGCAGAAAATAAATGATGAAGATTCCTTTGAGGTGAATTGCCGGCACCGTTAAAAATTGAGCCCAGTGAATGGGATAAACACAGTACTTTAGCCACCTTTCTGACCCGTTCCTAAGTATCACTCCGCTCGTTCATCCACGCGGCCACTCATCATTCCATCAATCGCAGGTAGATGGCGATGTGAGTGAGATTGTGGGTGGTGGGAATGATTAGCCTGCCACTCATCGCATTCCCATTTCCTCCAAAACTGTTGCAAAGGCAAGGGGTAGGATATCTCAAGAGTTGTCTCCATATTCCTAAATAATCCCTTCGTCGCACCTAGTTACCGTGGTCAGAAGAGTAGCCTCAAGCTTAAAAATGCCAACCAAGTCCTTCCAATAGTGTTGTCACACTTCTCGTTTTGTCACGCCTCCCGTTAACACGTCACGCCATATTTTCACGAAGCGCTTGGACTTCCATTTTGCGTTGTCGAAGCCGCGAATAAAATCTTTCTTTACTTGTTCCCAAACATTTGTGGCGTACTCAACACGACACTTAACGATGGGAAGGTAACTTTCCTATTTCATTTTTGTTAAAGGACCATTAAAATATTAACCTTTTGAAATCCATCATCTGTCCTGCGGGGTTACAAATTCTTCAACGTGGTTTCCTCGCGAGATATCAAGATTTTGGCGATGCTCAGGTATTTGACTTCATTTGCAGGTTATACACCTGCTCTACCAGGCATGTAAATTCGTGGAAGATTGGGCAAATTTTTCACGCTTCTCCCCGAAAAATTATTCATGCCACTGTTGTAACCTCATGGAAGATCGAACATTGTACGAAATGCATATATATCATCTACGATTCACCTCAGGAGTAGATAATGTTTTTTTAATGGGTGGGCGAGGGTCTTCTGGAGCCCTCCTGGCACTTAAGACTCCCTTTTGGGGTACATTGTGCCATCACACATTTTAAGCTGCAGATAATGCTTCATTGCACAGATTTCTCACTCCATGAAATTCACTGCTAATTCCACGTATGGAAAGTTTTAAGTAGGTTCTCGATGAATAGTATGCAGATTAGAAAACAAGTTTACGTAGGGCTATCTAATTATAAATCTCTAGCTATTTCAGTTATTGTAAATGCGGTGATCCACAATTCATAGTGTTGAACGACAAGCTGGGAAGTGCAAGGCTGGCATACACACAACGAAAACCTATTTACGACATTTACATGAATTTCTTTCAGCTGCATTAATTGCATAGTTTTCGTTAGCAAAATGAAATGTTTTATCATAAAGGAAACGGCTGTAGGCTTGATTTTGGGGAAGTTATCCATTAGGAAAGAATAAAAATAACTTACATAACTCCACGAATTATTTAGTATCACGGCCCGGGTTTCAACAATTTGTGTCGTCTTCAGGTGACAATTATAATTAGTGGAGTAAACTAAGTTATTTTAATTCTTCCGTAATTCTTTTATTTTGGGAGAAGAAAGTGAAATAAAATTAAATCTAAAGAAGCTCTCTAACACCATGTTAACATTACATCTAAGTTATCATAATTTTAAGTTTACTTTGGTTAGATAGTTTCTTAATCCATAATTCCCAAGCTGATGGCATGATGTGAATACAGACACCTGTTATCTTTATCTGGGACAAGCTACTACGATGAAGTTCTGAAATATAATGGAGCACCATTGAAAAAACAAAGATTCACAGGACTATATACACTCTGATGGATGATCCCTCTGGAGTACGAAGTAGGGCGTAGGTACTTCAGGGAGAAATTATTCAAATTCCTCAGTCTCGCAGCCACGTAAATCAAGCCCGGATGGAGCAACTGCGCGCCAAAATATTCACTTCGATTATTCTCATACGAAGTACTACCCACCGAAGAGCATTACCTCTAGAGACATACGAAGGCATCGTGGAGAAAAAAATGAATGGTAATATCCTCAAAATGAGTACAGCGAAGTGTAACCTTAAATAAATGAACTGACAATATTTAAATGCACTATAAAAAATTCCAATGACAAATAATTTACTTTGTAGTTTAATGAATTAGCGATTTTGTCCACAAAGCCAAGGATAATTTTCCAAGAATAATTTTATGGTAAAAATTGGACCTGCTAAGATGTATTTGTATTGGTTTTACGATATTTTTAGCTTCACCTTTTTTTACGTACTCTTATGCAATTTTATTTCGACCAGAAAGTGATAAGTGAAGCCAGCAACTTACTTGCGCATCTATCACCATCATGTAAAGTTATTTACCTACCTTTCTCATCATCAAAAAATCTCAAAGGTAGGCCAGAAAGCAAGTAATATTTGCATATATATGTGCTATATAATGATATTATCGAAATACGGTAATCCGATCTACTCGAATGTTGAATTATAATCATGTTCGCAGAGCACTGTTCTTTTGGGCTTAAACTAAGTAAGGATTAAAAAAACATTTCTTCTCCTGTGTAGGAGACCTCGTCAGGGCTAATGGATGTTGCCTTTTTGCGCATCACAATATGTATTCTCAATGAGGGAGGAAGAGCGGGTGTAGAGCGTTCTGTTTATAATTATTTTCGAAATTACTGGTAGCCACGACTCACTAATCTTTTGTCCTAGTGCTTTTCTCTTGCAAGGATTTTTGAGATTTCGATGTCAGTGTCATGGCCTTGGGTGGCATGTTCCGCAAACGCTGATTTTTATTGGTGGCCCAGTCGAAGGCTCCTTAATCCTCGTCCAGACGGTTCAGCCCGTTTCCCCTACCTACACTCGGTCTCATGCTTTGCTTGATAATTGGCAAACTCCCTTCGTCTCCATGCTATCTTTGCATGTTACGTCTCTTATTTGAATCCTTGGTTTGGAAATTATTTTTATGTCTAGCTTACTTAACATCCTATCTATCTTGTTAGTAGCTTCTTCGGTGTATGGAAAGTATGCTATTATCCTTTCGTCAGACTTTTCATTTTCTGACAGCTGTGATGTTGATCTCAATTTCAGTGAGATGGCGCTATTTTTTTTCTTTTTCCGTAGATATTCTTCATTTAGAAGTTTTTTAATGTATTCAAATCTTTGTCCATATGGTCTGCCTGGACATGTTAACTCCTAGATAGATCCTAAGTAATTGTAACGCTCAAATATTTAATAAACTCAATGCTGACCAATTGTTTTTTTGATTCTGTAGTATATTTCTGGTGAATTATTCCTTCTCATAAAATTTATTTTAACTCCATATAGGCATCCATCACTACAGTGAATTTGATAATGTAAATTCTGCTATTCTGCAAATGAATTCGACGCTAAATCGTAGAAACTGAGTTCCAATCCTGATGCATAGGAGTGATTGTTTTACCTATTACTATTGTCGTCAGCATATAGGTACGGCTACTTATCTATTTCAAATTACTCGAGCAAATGTTATTACTTTCATACTAATCACATATAATGGAAATTTCTGCTTATTCCGCCCCGGAGCAGAGAATATTCCCAGTCGATATTCGGCATCAGTATTTCAGTTTCCGAGTTGTGCACGAGAAACCCCGCTCAAAAGTAGTAGCTGCTTCTTCGACAAATTCCAACTCTAGGGGATACCCCCTTCCGCCACCGCGCTATCTCAAGTCAGTCGACATCCAACCCCGCCAAATTTCACCCTTAATTTTACCCACCGCCGCATAATTTACCCTCTCCTCTAATTCATTGCTGTGAAGTTCCACCTCTCACCCAACTACCCAAATTCGTCTCCTTATAGCAGCATGTCCCACATTAGGGCGTTTATTTTCATTGCGTTATTTCTTGCGTCTAGCCCGGCGTTGTGACAACTTGGTCCGTAGTGTGTATCAGTAATAAGAGGAGTTAATAGAAGTGCAAAGTGCATCTTTTTCATTAAACTGGATGTATTTATTAAAATATTATTAAGTGTCTAGGATTAGGTCCAAAAACAGCTAATTCTGAAGTTGATTTAAAAATGTAATCGAAACGTTGACAAATTGGTACATGAGTTAAGCTTTTTTTTACCAAACACTTGACAGTTTCCAAGACGAAAGTCATCACTGTAGTCAGCAATTGAAGGGAACATAATGTTTTTTTCAACTAGCTTTGCCAAACTGCAGCATACACATGTTACAGTAAAGCAAAGTAGTTAGGAGCAATAAATAAAAAATAACCCCATAAAAACAAAGTTTTTATGATACTCCCTTTATTTTCAAATGCATTATGTCACGTTTTGTTGTCTCATATTCTCAGTGCATTTTATCATATTTTTTCATTGTTTTATGGTATCTTTGCCATTTAATATTGTATTATCACATTGCTAATAAATTTAATTTGTGAAAGTAAATCATTCTATCTTCACTGATATGTCAAACTATTCAGACATTCGACAATCATTAGGAACCATAGTAATTCGATATGACATTTATATTCATTTTTGAACATTCAATAGAGATAATCACAGTTGTTGTCTCACCACGGTCCATCTCCCACAACGTACAAGGGCTAAGTGCTAGCTTTGATCGCCGTCATTAATGAATAATTAGCGCGTAAAATATTGCAAAAAATGTTTACAGGGTAATGCGATGATAAAAACAAAATTTCTAAAGATGTAAATGATAACGGCTATGAAAAAATAAGAAAAATAATTTCCCCAGCAGGGAATTGAACACCGCATCTTCCAACCCACACTCCACAACCTTACCCCTGAGCTACCGGTTGCTTTCAAGGTTAGGCAGATAACGGGCGATGAATCCTCTTTCATTTTCATACAAATAAATTTTATTATATGTAATTAAGTCAGTGTGTATTTATGTGTGTGTGTGGGTTTGTTAAAATTAATCGTTGGTCACAAGGAGTCTATGGACTAAATTCCATTGATCGATTGGATGAGGGGAAATGGGTTTGTACGTACGCAGACAAGAAGACAGACAGTGTGAGCTAATATAAAGGGAGTAAAAATACGCAGTACACATTCACAGGTTTCTTCAAACCTTATTTAAATTTCGCAATTCAATTTCGCGGCAAGTCTCGGAGTCAATCATTACTCAAAACAAAGGATTTATCCAAGAGATGGCTCTATGACATTTGTTGGTCATTGGTTTTCGATGAAATTAATGTAGCATGTAGTCTTACAATAGTGATAAAAGCACCTCACTTTTAGGTTAGAATCCAAGAGTTTTAACTAAAAAAACATTAAATATTTATACTGTCACTTCTAGTAATAAACTGGAGGCTCAAAAGAAGTGAAAAGCTGATCAGGGATATAAGTAGTCGAGTAAAATAACGTAAAATGATTCTAATTTCAAGACTATATGAAATTTGTTTTATATGCTGCTTTATTACTTGAAGTACCCTAGCAGTCTCTACTTGAACATTGCTTTTCGGAATGCGTTATAACAATATAATATTATTTCTCACAAACAAAGGCTAATCTTTCTTCTAAGATCGCGAAGCCTAAATGAAATCAATGGTTCACGAGTTCACTTCGTGGAATGAAGACATGATGTCTTCAAAAATAAACTTTGTTATATTCCAAACAGTTTTATTACAACTCAACCGATTGCATCCTTTTTACGTCATTCTCAAGAGTTAGCAAAAAGAGTGACACACATGGTGGTATATATATATAGTGAAGTGGCGGAAAATCCATGCTTTTCACACGGTCAATATGTTGCATGCTCATGAGTGGGACAGCCGAAAAATCAATTTGTTTTTGCAGAGGGCGGTAGGACCAAACATTATGTATCCGAAAGCACTCGAATAAAATTTTCAACTCTATTTTATTACTCATATTATTAATTTCTTTCATTAATGTTGAACATGTAAATGTGCCTGCTTTGTATATGTGTGCCTACTTAAAAAGAAAAAGAGGCATTGCAACGCATGCCGGGCCCCGCCGGGGATCGCGCCTCAAGTTCGCGCCACCTTATTTCTCTCTCAAGTTTGCATGGGATGGGAAGGCTTAAAACAATGCAATTGCTGTTTTGGGGAAGAAAACTTATTCTGATTGTTTTTTCATTTTTGGGAAACATACACTCATTTACCCACATTTCCCACTGCTTCCACTTGAGTAGTGCAAAAAAAGAAAAAAAAACAAGAAGTTCACTTCAAGAGCAAACCAGACGGAGACTGCCCGTAAAGCAGGCAGCAGGTCTGCTGGTAAAAATAATAAATATCCGTAGTAATAAATAGAATTACCGACCAATAACTTATAAAATCGCATCATTTTAATTAAAGAATATGTAACTGAGCAAACAATGTACTGCCACAGTCCATAACTAAAGCAAACTCATAATCTTACATAACAAAACAAAATATACAGTATTATCAATCTCTCAACAAACTCGAAAGATGATAAAATATGGGAAACGAAATGAAGCGATTTCTAAAAAATGGAACGCCTACATCTACTTGGAATTTGAAAGATTAATTATGTTTGACCGAGGTTGTTGACTTAAATTCTTTCTTCCTCGAAATTTCAAATATGCTAGCGTACGCAAGTAAATAAAGGGATTCCTTTTATTCTCAGTGAAAGCTACATTGAACTTGTGACCTGAGCCTTTCTTTCATAAATCGTCATGAAAGACATTTATGGACAGTTTCTTCCTTTTGTAGAGCATGAGTGAAAAATGGAGTTCACTTGTGAAAAAGAAAAACTTTGTATTATTCCCCGAATTTAAATCCAGGTATAACTAGTATCGATACATCGGGGTCACCATCAAGTACACAAAAATAAAAGAAATTGCTCATTAGGACATTTCCAGGACATTAATATTCTATATCATATTCATATCGCGAAAGATTCTACAAAATTCTTACCTTCTTTCCCAGAAGGTTTGGTTTAGATTCAATAAAACGCTATACACCAGAGTAACATTTCCCTCATTATCGAACTTGCTAATTATCCATGCCAATGGTTCCTATTGCTATTGCTATCTGTCACTATCACCAAAACAACCTACATTCACATTTTACACCCCTAAATTTCACACCGTTACGCCTGTCAACTTCAACTTTACTTGATACTACTGGGTCATCCAATCTCTTTGCATCGAGTTAGAGTTCAGCCGTTTGTTGCGATAGTAAAGTTTTCAATCTGAAATGAGTCTACCTCCTGGGCATCTACATACCTGTACCATTTCATTTTTTGTTCCTAGTTTTCTAATTTTTTCCTTTGAAACTACAAGCTAGAGTAGAATGAGCCCTCTGAGCCTTGAACTGGATTTCGAATCATCCTATATGGACTCAGTTCTCATTTATTACACCGAAGCATGCGTTTTAAGGCAATGTTTGTCATTATTTATACACTCTCGACACGGGAGAGAATAAAACTTCAATTTATCAGAGAAATCAGATGTGCTCGAGTGTAATAAAAACTTTTATATCCCTTAACTCCACCCGACCGATGTGTAGCGCAAGAGGAAGTCTGCTCATAGCCAACACTCCTTATCATGAGGCTCTCGGATAACAATGCTATTTTTTAAACCATAAATCCTCTCAAACTTTCCTCCGGATATTCTGGTTGCGCTTTGCTTTTAATTTTTGTAAAACAAAGGGAAATGAACCTGATTTGGATATTTATTGCCTTGCAGTTGTCTCGCGTTAGTTCTGTTAATTACACGTATTTTGTATGGCATGTCATGCTTCCCCAGGCTATTGTAATGGCTACCCAAGTTCAGTGATCATCGTTAGGTCGACAAAAAAGGATGCCAGGGGTAACACACGCCCGATCGCTGGATGAGCCGGATGATCATCGCGAACCCCTTGGGCGAGGAAAAGATATGTAGTGACAGCAATCCATTATTGCTCAACATGCCGTTTGTCCCGATGCAACGGCAGTAATTGGATGCAATGGTGAAACAGAAGTTTCGGTACCTTAGGTATCCCGACGGATGATAACCTTTATTCATTCTACATTTGATTAAAAAATATTTTATTACTTTTGATACTCGATATATTTTTATGCTTTAGAATTTGTTTACATAGCTTCACCAGTGATATTAAATTTAAGAAAAACTCCAATGGCCGTAGTAGTTTCAGCACCACACATCAGAAAAGGAAAAAGCAAAAAAAAAAAAAATATATCCGGTATGCCTAGCTTTGGTGGTTTATGGAAATGCATACGGCCATTGGAGTTTTTTTCTTTTTTTTCAACACATTAGAGGCCGTAAAGTTCAACCTTCCCATATTTCCCCAATGGTGTCAACATCCTTTTTCAAAAATTGGTAACTACCGGTTTACTCAAAGTTATTTCAAACTAAAAAGTGCTGCAGCATTCATAGCTTATGCCGTCGCTTTTCTGTCTGGCTCATTGGAAATATGACAGCAGAAGCATTGGAGTACCTGAGGTAAACATTGAAAATTGCGCCCTACCATTAGATTTTAAAAAACAACTTATTAAAATTGCATTCCTGATAAAGTATGGTATACGTTTTGGTTACATATTAACTTATAGGATGATAGTTTTAGACTCACCCTTACTCTCTTGTGAAATCGCAAGTCATGTGACAGAAGTTTGTCGTTTTCCTGTCTTTCGTTAAAACAAACTATAATTACCGTATTTTCCGGCGTCGAGGAAGCACCGGCGTCATGTTTGCACTATAGTTTTGGGGGTAATCATTTTGGAAAAAGTAATATGATTGTCTAACTTGATAACATACTTGCAATATTTCTTTTTTTGACTCTTCGTGATTTTCCTATAATTCTACGATCAATTCATTAGCTTAGTTTAAAGGTCATATACAGGAATTCAGGTAACTGTGTAGTGATGATAATCATCCTCTAGAATTAGCATAGACGTATAAATAACGTATGTAATACGAATAACCTTGAAGATGAACTAAAATTTGAGATAATTATTTCTGGTAAAAACCGTGTCCTCGCTGTTTACGTCTAAATACGGCATTTAACCTCGTTTCTCACATATTTAGAGTTATTTAAATTGCTAACTGATACCTTTAGATTAAATATCAATCAAAATTGTCAATATAGGGAAAGGAATTTAGTTTACTATGTATGCATTTAGGTCACCCAGGTGACCATCGACCGGGAGAGTTTAAATCTCGTAGACGCTTGCGTGTAGTCCGAAGTTAAAAGTCCGAGTTCAAAGTACACACGGATTTTGAACCTCTTACAACACGCACGTGTTAACGAGACGTAAACTCTCCGTGTCGATGCTCACTTGGCTGACCGAAATGCATGCAATAGAGTCAACATTTTATGCTATCGTGGAAAATTTGGATTTTTATTTAACGTAAATTCACTTATGGTTCCCTTCATTAGCTGATACCGTTTTTGACACATTGTTTCTTGCGTGAAAGATATTTCTAATGCAAGGCAGACGTGAGCCTAAAACGTAATTCCTTTTGTTTTCAGAGTGCCAACGACGATTTCAATCATTTTAGAGTCGATTTCGACATATTTTAAGATGAGAGCCGAAACTTAGCCCACGCTGATTATAATGATAGTGACTTGCTTTAGGACAAATGTAGGGCTATGCAGCTCTCTCTTACAATAAGAATATAGGAAAATCGGGTAAATAAATACAACCAACACAGGATACAATATTAAGAATTGACTTCCCCATGTAAACCGTGAAAATTCTTAAAATTTCGTGATAATCCTATGAAAAACATGCACAAAATAAACGGTCTTACGGTAAACTTAGAAGTGGTCGAATTTGACCCCTTTGCCACTGGGCTATTATTTTGAAAAATTGACCACGTGGAGGCAACGTTGGCAGGAAAGAATCTTTTTTCGGATTTAGTAAATCGATGGAACGTGGGGTTATTTGAGGCATTTATATTGTTAGTTTAGAGCATATTTATTTTGTTACGAAGGTAGGTGAGAAATCTTGTTAGACACTTGAGCCCCGTAGCTCACAGTAGTGTGGGACTCTAACCCACTAAAAATGCCTCCCTTTGGCCACAACTGAGCAAGCTCATCTAGCAGCTTCTCTTTCCTGCTTTTGTCGCAGGTGATGGGATATGGCCCACTGGCTACTCCCATTGATAGGGTATAGACCACTGGCTACTCCCCTGAATTGTGAATTTTAGAGCATAAAAGCTGAAGCAACAAGAACTGCGGAAGACAAACGGAGTAGGACGTATGGTAAGAAGAAAAAAAGGTGGTTTCAGGATTTCAGAACGTCAGATCCCTTGGCAGAAAAGATGAGGAAAAGCGTGTTCGTCTATTGAGTGGTTTGACGAAAACTGATAACAAAAATCACGCCTTAGCACTTTATACAAAATGCAACAATTAACGGTCTTAAAATTATATGTTAACTTAGTCAAATATAAATAATAATTAAAAGTGCTTTAAACGTAAAGCTCAAGGGAATTCGTGAAAACATTTAACTGGCTGGGTCGTACGTAGGAAACAAGTGGAGGGAAGCATGTGTTCAACTCCAGAGATCCTAAAGAGATGTACTTTTCAGTACATCCAACAGAAGAAGGAAGTTGAAATTATTACATAAGTCAATACTTATGACCTCCAAATTGTGACATTCTCAGCCTCCGAGGCACTTAAAATGCTTGTGCATACTTCTATTTTCTCTTGCCCTAAAGGTTTTATCGTTAATTCGCGATTAACGGAATGGAACACAAATGTACAAGGTCATCCGTCTTCAGTTTACTTATAATTTTCTATGGACTCGGTAAAGATTATTCGTAAAAACTCCTCTATAGCAAATGAAAAGCTTGATATAGGCGAAGGGCTATCTGAGAACTCCGTCCCGAAACTTGGTCAAGAGCCAAGAACATATCATTTAAAAACTTGAAGTATTGGCGAAAGCGCTCGAAAACGAATGAGTTCATCTGGTAGCCGAGGGAAAACGATATTATAATTATTTCGTTGGAATTTAAGGATAAATCTTCAACGAAGGTAACATTTTAGACTCAGAAGGGCCCGCATACATTCCGTATTTTTTTTCAGGTTTCATTTCCGCCATTTGGTCCTTTTTAAATGAGGAGTAACGGAGGCTGCTTTGCCAGATAACGACACCAGGTGAGCGCAAAATAAAAATAGGCTTCCATTCTCCCGCTCTTTGACCGCTATTCCACAAAAGGCGTGAACCTTATGCGGGATTGGTATTTCGTCATATAAGTATAGTTTCCCGCAATTCCGCTTGCATACCGGGCCCTTGAGCTATGCATCATAGTGTGCATGTGTGTGAGTACCTATACGCACGCCGCGGCGCTCCGGTCAGCGCGGAACAAAAGACGAAAGTTATTTTTTTCCCGCACGTCCAACGTCACCACGCCGCGATCGTTATATTCATCCCATATTTCTTTTTTTTACTTTCTTTCTTTTTTTGGCTTGACCCTATTTTTCCCATCTCAACGTGATATTTTCCCTGCCCTCTGGTGTCACACTCAGAAGAAGATAAGCTATATTTCTATGAGAGAAAGAGATAGAGAGAGAGAGAGAATCATGATATGAATTCTAAAAGAAACACTCGAAGCGAATGCTACTATTTAGAGGAACTGTGCGGGACACGTCACAATTTCTCCCCTGCATGCATGAAAACAATCCTTGATCCTCCTACCTGCAAGGCTTTTTGCAAAGTCGGAAGTATCCGTTAAGGGTTGAGGATGCACCAATGCTTCGTCGCATTTCAAAACGTATGCACACTACACTTGACGTCGGATGGGTGCTGGGAAGCCGTTTCCGCTTCGTACGTGTGACACGGTTGCCCATCTGCCTCCAATTTTTTATTCCATCTCGCACCAACAGCTGTTTGCGAAGCATTCACATTTCGTAACACATCTCCCCAGGCGACGCAATCCCATGGTGATAACTCGCTGACAATGATGCTGCCAGCCGGTGAGCTGGATGGACAGTACCTACATGGGCGTCAACAACCTCTGGCTACGGAACCCATAGATGAACAGTCCAGGCAAGGCAGCCGTTGGGAAAAATTCAAATCTGCGCTAAGGCCGATTTATCTATGTGCACAAATTTAAGGTACTCATTGAATTTCAAAGAGAATGACAAATAAATCAAATAATTGCACAGGATTAAAGCAATCCCTCTAATATGGCGTGTAAAGTACATATTGGCGACTCTGATGCCTCTTTGGCGATGATTGCATTAGTAGAACAACCGAAACACCCTACGTGGTTAATGAAAAAATAACTAAAGAATTTAACTAAATGGTTGCATTGAAACAATCATTTTTTTAGGGGTATTTGTGAGATATCTGCTGAAGTTTCCTTAATTTTTCACAATGGAAACAAATAGAGAAAACTTAATGATGAAATCCAATTAACAATTAAATATAGCATATTTTCATTACTGAATGGCGATAAAAAACCAAGCTGATTTAAATAATTAGGTAAGTGCGAACAGATGGCTTCATGTCCACACTTATACATTCGTTAAAGACCTTTAGTCATTAGTTAAATGCCACGTTTAAGTATCAACTTAATTTGGCGCCAATGGCTTCAACACACCGGTCCGTTGAAATTATTTTGAACTAAGGAGGACAAAGTAACAGAAATGCTACCCCTCATTTTGTGTCGTTTGAAAAACTGCTACTTTCAGTTTTAGAATATCTTATCTTCTGGAAAGCCGAAATAAAATATTTTAGTTTTAGCAGAGCAATCAAATGAATTTTCAATATTTATATTCCAGCCCGATGAGTCGACAGAAGCGTATTTACGACATACTCTTACACTTTATCTTCCAAAGTAAAAGTAATTTGCTTAAAAATCGATAAATAATAAATAAAAAATGCTTCATCTTGTTACTGGCTAATTTATGAGACAAATCTACTTATTATGCGTTTTTCTCGAAATTGACATTCACAATGAAAATTTTTATTTTACCCTTTGTTTCAAAAATCAGTTTTGGTCTTTCAGTCCATAAATTTTAAGCTCGAATCTGAGGAAAAAACAAAGCGGAAAATGAGATTTCATTTACGCTGTCAGATAAATGAAATTATAGGAAAACCCATCAAGGAAAGATGAAAAGAAAGCTAATTAGTTCATGTTGGTGGTGGCGTTGCATGATTTATAGACTTGGTTTTTCCGAAAGAAGACGTGTAGGCTGAGCTTTGGAGATTTGATTGAGAAGTAGAATGGAGAGGGAGAACTGGGTTTTAAGGAGGACACATGTTAAGATGTTCCGCATGGTGAATATCAAGCATATTGGTGCATAAGAAGGCAAGAAAGGTTACTTTTGGACGAATTGAAAGGGAACGAAACGAAGAAGTGGGAAATGGGGAGATAGATTTTGATCATCGAGTTAAAGGAAAAACGAGAAATGGACTTTTGGACGGAATAAGAAAAAGCAATGTGTGTAACTCTTTTGTTACCTTTGAATTTACCTTTTTCACTTTCTGTAAGCTAAAATCTATTTACCGCAAATTTGAAATATTATAGTGTGAGTATACTGCTTCATATTCTATCAGTTTTAAAATTGTGTCACCCAAACTATAAGCAAAGTAGTATTTTTGTTTTACGTGCTTCGACGGCTAAGGTTATTTCGCACATACTGTTTGCTTCGTGCAGACAGGGACAACAGCACTTGGACGAATCGGAGGAACACCCCTCCAAAGTCGAACCCAGCCCAACGATGCTTAACTTCGGTGACTGATTGGAAACTGGTGTTTCCATTGTGGCAGGCCGTTGCCCAACTTTAAGCATAAAACCTGAAAAACCAGAAACTTCTGTTACTTATGCATCAAATTAAAGCTTATTCAACGTACGTTGATAAATATCTGCACATATATGCTAAATTTTGATTTTGGATGACTTTTTACTGTTAAGATGAGATAAACGTCCTGTCTTTGAGCTCATATACGAATGTAGCGGGTTTGGTGCTTTACGCAGTACAATATTAAGAAATTAGGGAAACTTTTCTGTATGCACTCTGTAGTTTAAGTATTTTAAATTATTTGTATTAAACAACACACCAGTCATTTTATCCGTTTAGCTATTAATCAACAATTTAATAACCTGCATTACATCCTTAACCGCGCCCCCGCAAAAATCGCCTAATACACCATTTTCTAGGTCTCTACTTCAATATTATGACTCAACTATGATCATGGGCCTGGGATAACAAGAGTATTTTTATAATGTTTAACATTAATTTCGGGGAAATCGCCCTCCGATGAGGCTGAAATATTCCTGAAAGGGAGTGGGGTCAAACACGCCGTTGCCTAGTTTGAGGAATGCCCGCAACGCGCGAGAGGGATTCCTTCAAGCGCTCGAGCCTTCAGCGGCATTCAGAACCCCAGATCCCTCATTGAAGTTTACTGAACTTACGCCTTTCAATACGCTTCAAATTAAGGTCATATAATTTTAAAACAGACAGTACTACGTATATCGAATTATTTAAGATTCTCATTTACAATTCTGCATCAATAAAATACAACTCCAGACAATGCTGTGTTAATAAATTTGTAAAACGAAGTGTAAGCAAAGGAAAATGTTTACATGCCAATATATAGGAACCATTAGTGTTTGTATGTGGCTTGAGGAAGCCGATGTACTCGCACCCTGAGCGTATAGCTCGTCAAGAGAGTTTAATGGCGGATAAATAGATTGTCATGAGCTGAAGCGTGCTGTTGGCCCCGGTGTATGCCGATGATGTGAAGTTAATAATGAGCAATATCCAACGTAACTTACACGTCAACTAGAAGAAATTTAAAATGCTGGCTGTACAGATAACAGATATTTTTAGGCTAGAGAAACAAATCAGAAACTAACTACTAATTTAATTCAAATAAATATTTATGAGCAGGGGATTTTAAACGCACCTCAAAATTGGATAGTTGACATACCAGACTCTCCACGGACTTCAACAACCAATGGGTAATGCCAAATGATGGCATAATAGGTGTAAAGATTTTTTATACGTGACACGAATCGAAAAAAAATACATAATTTCATTTTAATGCGGATCATACAAAGCATACTCAAAATATGGATTTTGAAGAGAGATTCGTTCACTTTTTTTTACCAGAGTCAAGCCACGACGTCAATAGTCGCGACTGGACGAGTGAGCCTACGTGATTGTGTACGGACACCTGCTGGGCGAAGGGAAATACTTTTCCTTTCACTCCTTTTCGCAATCACGGATGCGAGAAATATTCCGCCACAATACTTAAAGCCGCCGTCGGATTGAAAAACTGAGTGCGAATATACTGTGAGCTCAACCGAAAGAGAATCCATGCATTTTGAATCCGGCGTCTCCTCCCAGGTCCCTGCCAAAATTTAGCAGAAGAAATATTCAGAAGCAGTGTCGCCATAAAATTAACATTTTTCATAGTGCTAGGGCCAGTGTTTCTCAACTTTTATTTTGCTGTTTGATTTCTCTTTTCACCATATCTCACAATAACAATCCCCATTTAAAATATAATATTACTATAAATGATCATTTAAAATGAAATGCACATGTTTAAGAATAAATTTAATTCTGTGGCATTCATTATGCTTTGAGGAACAGCACATAATTAGCTAAAATTAACTACAATGCTGTAAGTTCTACACGACGCACAGAGCATCACATTTTTCTGAATAGTGGTCCCAGTTCCTCCTAAGCCTCTTACATTTCCTCCAGGGGGGAATTTTCCACTGGTTAAGAACCCCTATGCTAGATGGAGAGTGTTTCCGGAAAGATCATTTGGACTATATATCTGCTACTGATTTCACCAATCAAGTCATGTTTCATTCGATTGAAAATTGCATCATCTATGAGTTAAAATAAATTACAGAAGCATTCATGTGTTTTTGATCCAGTGTCTTCTCAAAGTTTATCAACGAAATTTATGAAAATCACTCAGAGGCGGTACTACTACTTATGATCCGGTGGCTCATTTACATTATCAATGTTATTTTTTAAAAAGGGCTTTCTGAAAAGAAGTATTTAGAATTAATTGAATCTCTTATATTTCACTTATTGATTAATACCCCATTTCAATGTCCACAAGCTCATGTGTAATCAAAAATAAAAAGTCGTGCACCTTCAATCCAGTTTACTTCTGAGGTCACATACGTTATTCATAAAAATACTATCTAGAGTTGGTTTCACAACATAAAAAAATTGGTGATTTATTTGCATAGCGCGGGGATGCTTTAGGAAAGAATATGGTAGAATATAATATTTGAACGAGTATACCTACCCGAGGATTCAATTAATTTCGTTAGAGAGCGAATTGCATTTTCGCATATTGCATCGTCTGTAAGTTTAAATTTATTCCTAAGGGTAAAAATACGGACGCTGATCCAGCATTTAAAATAAAATTGTCAAAGATTTTATTCTTCACTAATTCCGATTAAAATGAGATGGCAAGTCAAAGATGGTAAACAATTTCCGCTCACTCATTACTCAACGTCAATTGAGGAAATTTTATGGCAGCTTGACCGTACCTCAGTTTTTAAGTTGAAATACTGAAAAAGGAAATATTTCATTCCGCATTTGTTTTCTAAAAAAAGCCCAATGATGCTTAATAGTTGCAGTCAAAATTCAACGAAGGAAAATTTATGAGTGATTGACCACATTGAAGTTTTTAAGCAGGGAAAAAATCAATTAGTATCTTCCTTACTCTAGAATTTATAAATTCACTGTTTTTATCAATGTTTTAACATTAAATTGAACCAACTCCTAACAAATTGCTATTTGCAAGCGATTTGTATCTTTGAAGGCGTTCTAAACAGGAAAAAAAGATGAAAACTGGGGAAATTTGGAGTTGAAGAAGGAGAAATATGAATTCTTGTGTACTATTAGAGGTCAATTAAACGGCCGAACCTATACTTTTGATCTAGTACCGTCTCAAAGCAAGAGAAGCCACGTTTACGAACCAACTTTGAACCGCAGAAAAACCAAAGATCGAGGCAACCGAGCAAATAAATAGTGGAGACTAACGGAAGGGTTAGACCGAAAAAAGCGAGACCTTCCCTTTGAAAGGGTGAAATCGCAAATGCATGGAAATGAAGGGGGGGCATTTCCCTTTGGCTATCCCGCACTTCGCTCAAAGCACCGAAAATAAATCTGGCTCTTGGAAGGAGCCGAACTAACCTGGCCGATGGTGCTCAGTGGCATCAGGAAAATTTCAACCGAGTTTATCCATGCAGTTCACGGACACCACCATATTGACCCATGAGTTAGACACATGTTTGTCCCAAGAAAGTTTTTGTTTTGCGTTGTAAAATAAAGCGTCGCTGACCTCTACGGTTGCCGGAAAAACTTAAACGCGGGATATTTTAATCTTATTCGAGGAACGCTTGCTCCTTGCACCCTTCCCCACCTTTCCTTAATTAGAACAAAACGAGCATATTGCATGTGAGTTATCTGGACCTAGTCACTAACAAAATTCAAGACATTTTGAAAAATGAGAGAACTGAGACTTCATATAAAAGCAGAGGAAATCATTGAAAAAAGCTCAAGAGGGTCATTTAGGGAAATAAAAACCATAATAGATGCTATGTTCATATGTATAATTCTATGCAAGTTAAAAAAACTATTTCTGACGATACTACACACTCAACTGTCTAGTGCTTTCCCAGTACATATATCCAAATGCCAAAGTAAGGTTTAATAAAGCGTGGTTTCATCCAGGCTAAACACTTCAAAGATCCAACAGGGATGTTATGTCCACTGTAGTTTCCAGTGAACTGAGATGGGGTGGTGCCGGCAATTTTATGACCTAATGCACATCATACATTAAGTTCAATGATTTTTCCCCGATGAATCTCAACTGGTGGCCTTCACTATTAATGTATTAATTCATTCAAACTTTACTATTAATGTAATTTAAATTCATATTTAGCACACTTGCAGATGTTATTACTAGCACTAGCGACCTAACCAATATGCACAAGCGAACGGAACGCATGTGGCCATTAGAGACTTCTTAAACCATGTGGTGGTTTATTTTACTTGTTTTACGGATGGAAGAGGGTATTTTTGCAGCGGAACTTTACCACTCCACTGTAAGCAGTAGTAGTGTCCATGAAGAATAAAAGGAGTTGATCAATTGAGTTTCATCTTCAAACAATGAATTCAATACTGATATAACAATTTGCAAATTTGAGTGCCACCTAATTTAGACCTTCATTTTTTCTTCAACTATTCATTTCTTTATTATTTCTAAATAAAGATGCATACTTTTAGAGAATATGCGACGTAAAATTCAAACCAAATACCAACTTATAAAATCGTTTTAGGCTTGATTTTGTGGAAGTTCGCTATATCCATGTTGAAAGAACGCACAAATGGTAATTTCCACACCTTTTAATAAAACAACACTTAACAACCGACCATGGTTTCAACACATTGTGTCATTCTCAAGGTAAAACAAGCATCACTTTCTCAGTATTTATACCCAGGCCAAGGTAGGAGGTGGGGGCATATGGAATTGGTGTGAGGGAAGTGGGAGGGGAAACAGTTTGGGTGAACAAATGAATGAAGGCCGATAACAGAAAGCATACATCAAGTGGAGCATGAGTGAAGGTCAGGGTTTTGACGTCATGGGGATGCTTAACTTTAACAAAGGTGAGTCATTACAAAATAAAACATCATTACAAAGTCCATCCGGGCTATTGGCAATTTCGAATTTTTCCATAAAATCTAATTTAAGCCCTTTGTCAATACACTGTAAAATATCTATGTAAAAATTGCTAAAATGGTTATTCCGACATAAATGGTCAGCAAAACAAGATTTTCCATCATTATAAATAAAACTTCTTCTATGTTCCTTCATTCTGTCTTTAAACTTTCTACCAGTCTGGCCAACATAACACATACCACAGTCCTCACACTTTAAATTATACACTCCACTTTTGTCAATTCGATCATATTTGTAAGGTCTAAGGTTAGTGTGCTCAATGTCCATAAGCTCAAGACATTGAAGAAGAAACTTGAGGGACTGTGTGCCTCTCAGCTAAGTATTTCCCACCCTAACACTTCGGTTCCATCAGATAAAGTGTCAGAAGATTTGTCCTTCCACCCCCGTGTAGTGAACCTGTCCGACCATTCCTTTTCATCAGAAGAAATGAACCTGCTCAACAAAGGGTGGAAATTTGCACCTCCCTTAACACTTTCCCGCTCATCATGGATCAACCTTGCTGCTGACTGCGACGTGGCGTTAAGGAGTGAACCAGGAAGGAATCAGCTGGCAGCCGACATCATATCCAGTTCTATCCAGCGAGGTCATCACAGTGGGACTTCACCATTTCAATGCCAGCTACGAGGGATAAAATCAGCAATCAAGGAAGAGGATTTAGTTTTTACTAAAGCAGATAAAGGCAATAGTATTGTTATTTTAAATAAGTTTCACTATTTAGTAAATGTGATTTGTTCTTGAAAACCCATGATTTTGTCAAATTACGCGCCGACCCCACGGTAAAATTTCAGGCCATTCTTAAAAGTGAACTGAGTAATTGTGAAAGATTACTCACGAAGGCTGAAAAATGGCGAGTCATTAATTAGAACCCTCTACCCCCAAGATTTGATGGGTTACCTAAAACTCACAAAGTTGGTATCCCTATTAGACCGGTTGTATCACACTTCACGGCCCCTTGCCATAAGCTAGCGGCCAAATTAAATTCTTTAATTAGGCAACTTTCTCTTTTCAAGCCTAAGCACAGCATTAAAAATTCAATTGAATTATCAGAGAAAATATCCTATATAGTTCCCCCTTCCAACGCAAAACTTATTTCTTTCGATGTCAGTAATCTGTTCACTTCCGTTCCGGCTGCTGAAGCCTCTAACTTGACCATAGACGTATTAAAAGACGCTAAATGTGATCCGGTGATACTTAAAGATATTGAGAATCTTCTAAATATGTTTCTCCCACAGAATTACTTCATTTATAATGGCTGTTTTTACTTACAAAATACTGGCCTTGCTATGGGATCGCCTCTCTCCCCGATTCTTGCTGAAATATTCATGGACAATCTGGAGTATAAACTTTTCACCTACGGTAACCCCCTTTCGACCAACGTTTGATTTGATTTGATTTATTTTAAACATTCAAAAACAGCCGATGTCGGCCTTTACATTGAACATTTGCACCTTAAAATCTGCAGCATTAACAAAATAAAATAAGAAAAAAAACATGTGTTGGCAAATAGCATCAAATAAAAACAAAGAGACAATAACATAAACAATACATTACAACAATATGGAAAGTTAGGGAATCAGGGAGAAAGCGCTTTTCTAAGCTGGCGCTTGAATGATCCGAAAGGAGCAGAGAGATCGAGGGAAGGGCAGGCAGATGAAATGGTGATGTACAAGGCTGGAAGCCTGTAAAAAAGGGATCGCTGGGAGAGAGAAAGACGGAATTTAGGTTGGTGTATAAGGTGATTGTTGCGTAAGGCACGGCCGGGGATGTGAAGTGAGAAGTATGGGAGTATTTCAGTGGATCGGTACTGACCATTTAACGCAATGTAAAGAAATGAAAGGTCATTGATATTCCTACGGGTGGCCAGTGGGGTCAATGATAGAGCCGACATGATTTCAGTACGAGAAGAATTACGGAGGTGCGGTACGCGGTGACGGACTACGGAAATGAAGAAATTAACGGGGCGTTCAAGAATTTTCAAGTTGGAGGGACATGCAGTGGAGTAGATAACGGAGCAGTATTCGATAATTGGGAGAACGCAGCCAGTGAATATGGTTTTCAGGGCTATGGGGTTTGTGACGTGTCTATTGGTTTAGATATGTAGATGATATTTTATGCTTATGGACGGGCTCATCACGCCAACTGCATAATTTTAACAATGTTTTAAATTCCATCCACGACAAGATTAAATTTACGATTGAATATGGTGGGGACAATATCAATTTCTTAAATTTAAATGTTTCTATTAAAGGTGGAAAACATGACCTATCTATATACAGAAAAGAAACGTTTACTGATGTTATTATTCCGGTAGATTCTTCTCATCACCATACTCATAAGCTTGCTGCATTGAGGTGTATGATCCACCGGTTAATGAATATTCCTATGACTGTTCACAACTTCGATAAAGAACTCAAAATTATAAAAACCATAGCAGTAAGAAATGGCTTCAATACCTTGTGCTTAGACAAGATGCTTAAACGCTATCGCTCCAAAAGAACCACAAGGTTACTGACATCTCTATGTATGGTCCCGACAAAAATTAACCGCTGGGTCAAACTACGTTTTATTAAAAACATTTCGTATAAACTCCAGAATGTATTCCGTAAAAACAATAGCAATGTTTCATTTTATAACCCATTGACGCTTGACAAGATTTAATTTAATTCTAAGGACAAATATTATCGAATGGACAAAAGTGGAGTGTATAATTTAAAGTGTGAGGACTGTGGTATGTGTTATGTTGGCCAGACTGGTAGAAAGTTTAAAGACAGAGTGAAGGAACACAGAAGAAGTTTTATATATAATGATGGAAAATCTTGTTTTGCTGACCATTTGTGTCGGAATAACCATTTTAGCAATTTTGACATAGATATTTTACAGTGTATTGACAAAGGGCTTAAATTAGATTTTATGGAAAAATTCGAAATTGCCAATAGCCCGGATGGACATTGTAATGATGTTTTATTTTGTAATGACTCACCTTTGTTAAAGTTAAGCATCCCCATGACGTCAAAACCTTCACTCACGCTCCACTTGATGTATGCTTTCTGTTATCGGCCTTCATTCATTTGTTCACCCAAACTGTTTCCCCTCCCACTTCCCTCACACCAATTCCATATGCCCCCACCTCCTACCTTGGCCTGGGTATAAATACTGAGAGAGTGATACTTGTTTTACCTTGAGAATGACACAATGTGTTGAAACCATGGTCGGTTGTTAAGTGTTGTTTTATTAAAAGGTGTGGAAATTACCATTTGTGTGTTCTTTCTAATACCAACTATTTTGTATCATATATCTAAAACATGCATACCGCTTTTGGAAATGATATATGAGAAAAAAAAATGTATATAAATGTACATTGTATATAAACTGGATACATTTAAATTAATGGTAAAGCATAAAAAAAATGACGGAGGCATAACTATTGCTGCCCAAAGAAAGAAGTGGAAAGATATTTCAATAAACTACATGCCTTGACATGTTATCCCCTTTAAGAATGAACATAAACCACACAACCCTCAGAGTGAAAATGATAATGTATCAACCGGTTATCTCCGGTAAACCGGTTGTCAATCTTTAATAAATGCAGTTAACAGTACTTTAGAATAACACTCATGAAGTGAATTTATGTATGAATATTTCTCGATTATTAGCAGCGTAAAAACGCTTAGGCAGGTAAGAAAGTAAATACATAATAGCACTAATCCATCAAGTTACATCTTAAATGTTAAACATTATTCCTCAAAGTTTTGGATTTTGTTTAGCAAACAATATATCCTTGAAATTCAATTATTATTTTTTTCAACATTTTACACAAATGTGTCATACAAAATACACATGTTATAGATTCTGCATGCCGGAATTAGTTATTTTTTCCGTTTGAATGTAAAAAGCTGGATTTCACAGTACTGAGAGCTTGGCTGCATTTTATTTGAGTATAAGAAACACGTTAAGGAAGAACTTGTATAAAAATGGGCCCTGAGACTAGCGGTAAGAAAGAACTTATTTTAAACTCAAGCATGGATCACACCATATTAAGAAAGCGAGTCATAAAAATTATAGCAGAAAAACAGATAAAACTAGCGGGAGTGTGACTAAACAAAGATTACTTTGAAGCTGGCATATGTGAAGAATCCATTATTGATCAAGTCCCACGAATATATGGGGAGAAATAATTTTAACAATAACGCTGCAAAAAGTAAGAAATTCAATTATGTGACAAACTGAGAAGTATCATCCTCCTAAAAACAATTATGGTAAGAAGAATAATATATGAGAAGTATTTTTTGAAATGACAGGCTACCTGAGGACAATAATAAGAGAAAAAAGAGAAATTCAAGAAGAAAAAAAAATCATTAGCTGAAAGTAAGATAGAGGAGAGAACTGCAGAAAAACAAATCTTTTTATTTTTGACCGTTATTAATGATAAGAGGCCATCAAACAGACACATCATTAGAATGTAACGGGGAATGAAGACGCAGAAATATACTCACAAGCTAAAGAATAAAGTGTATGTCCAAATAGAAACCGCAGATAAAGTCGAAAAGCTTTTAATATTATATACGTAAACAGGAGACAAAAAGAAAAGAGGTAGTTATGTGCACGAAACATTTTAAAGAGATCTCAAACACACGAGTCTAACATTAAATGATAAGGAGTACAAGCGAATGAGAAGTAATGAAGGAACCTCTACACTTCATGAATATTCAGACCATCGATTTTTCAAAGGTTCATTAGATATGAATCACGAATGTAGAATTAAGTAATATGCCGTAGGAACGAGTAAACGCCGGGTGCATATCCGAAGGATACGTTTATCGCAAATAACTGGGTGCATGTAATATGGATACAAGGAATTAAATAACCCTGCTTGTCTCTTTTGGGGTACGCATGTAACTTTGCTAATATCCTCAAATAGCAGCGAATATGATATTCAAATATGGCTTCTACATGGCTGGAGCAAAATGCGTGGTGGCTCTTTTTAGGAACTATGAACTGCAAAAAAAGAACCACGGTATTAAAAATTAGGTCATGGAATATTTGACCTAGGTTATATAGATCAATTAAAAAAAGAAATAGTATTAAAATAGTCCTAACATTCTCATCAACATTCATTAAGCCAAATAAGTTTAACCATGAGTTAAAAAATAGAATATCTGGCAATTTTGACGTGATTGACGAGACGTTTCGGGAGGTATGGAGCTGGAAAATGGCTTATAGTAAAATTAATTTTAATTTTAAAATGTTGGTAGTGATTTTATTTTGTTTTCTTATAACAATGACATACTTATAACAAATGTTTTTTTATAATTTTGACAGATTTTCTCTGTATTAACCAAAAGAGCTATGCAAAGCATAGCCTTGTAAGTTCTTTTTTTGTTTTGTGTTTTCTATTTGTTCTGAAAATTAATATATTATTTACACCATCACGTCATGTATTTAAGATTTAAACTGTGTCCGGGAATTTGGATAGAATGATATGAATGCCAAGACTTACTAAGGTTTGTATTCGTAGCTTTAATTTGGTTTCCAATACATTTATTAAATGCCTTATATTAATTCAGCGAAGATGTAAGGACCCAATTATGATACGTACTAATTTTAAGTAGTGAATATTCTAGTAGAACAATTAATAAAATACGTACAATTGTCTTTATAAAGGAATAAGGCAAATAAGTGAGAGTGATACTTGTGCAATGTTGAGGGGTATAATTATATGAATGTGAATATTTACGGTTGTTAGATTAGACGGGCTTAGTTTGGGTGAGATTGAAACTAGGTGACTTCTTTATTCACATCGGGCTAGTAGTGGGTTTTCTTTTAATAGCATTTTGATTTAAAAAGGAACATCAAGGTTCAATAGATTTTTACTGTAGTGTGAGATATTCAATAGCCAACGTTTTAGCTGGAACTACAGTGAACAAAATGTGGTGCCCCCGTAGTTAATGACTACTCACTCGATCGTTTAATATAACTTATGCTGTCATTAACAACAAGAGAGCCAATTTACTAACACATAAAGTAAGGATCAATTTATCAAAAATAACTGGAAAAAATGTACTTGTTTGAGTGCTTAAACGATCATAAAATTTGAAAACGGCTCAATAAACGTCCGTTAAACATGACCTACTCTAATATAAGCCTATTTACACCGCGATTTGGATGGTGGTACTTGACAAAATCCATAACACGAAATAAAAATAAATTAAAACACAATTCTCCATTATTTTGAAAGTATGAAGCTTTTCGTTTGGCTTAAAGTAATCCCTTCAGATGGAGAACTAACCTATACGCTAGCCGAACAGTGAAGTGTAGTTATGGAAAAAATGAATGCTCTCCATTCATAAAACACACATTATTTACCAGTTGCGTATGCCTTAATAGCTTAGGACCGGTATGATAATGTTGGTCAACGCTAGTAGTCATGTGATGTAGCCTTTCCGTTTACTTTATGTTAACTTAGATTTTAAGTTTTTCATGTTACATCAGACTATCAGTTAGTTGAAATGAGTGCTATAAATAAGAAAATATAAGTGCTATAAGTTCGATCTAAATACCTAGAAAATATTTAACCAGATATTGTAAAACGGGGCCTTCGTTGTAGTTTCTCTAAAGACGGTGGTGGAAAATTCCCTTCGTTGATCCCTTGGCTAACAAGATCACTGGGGTCTTTTTACAAGACTAAATCAAGCCGATCTTCAATACTCCACATTCTCTCGGATGATTCCTTGTCAATTTTAAATCACAATGCCCAGTCCACGAAAAGAATTGGAGTCTATAGACTCCGGTTTAACATCCCAATTGTAAATCATCATGCATATATTCTTCATTTGATAAATGCACGGGCCCAAGAACGAAAGGTGCTTACTCAAGGTGTACTTCAGCTCAGTTTTCTCTAAACACCTAATTAAAGAAAACCATCAGAGTATTTCGTTTCTGAAGTTCTCCATGTGAAGAGGAAAAGCCTCCAGTTGAAATACTTGGAAATCTTTAAAATACTCTCCTCATTCAGAAACGGGAACCTTTTCCATGGCATTGTTTTCTCATTCCATTCACCCCTGCTTTCCTTATACCTTCCCTATCCACAAGATTCGTCATGTCCTCCGATGATAGGCACTTGTACTTCAGTGTAACTCACAATTTCTAACCTCCCTACGCACAGTTTACATAAAATTTACCTTTTAACAAATTCCTTCTCCTTTTCACCAATTCCTTCCCCTTTACCCTTATCCCCTGTTATTCACCACCCTTTCATCCCTTCCTGCACCTACACATATATACTCGTCCTGTAACTTGTACAAACGGCCTTGATAATAATGAAGTAAGTAGAAACGGTCGGCAAACTTAATAAAAGTGTATTTCCTGAACTATAAGCAGCTATTCTTTTACTTAGATACTGAGCCTGAGGTTTTGAGTTACATGTATTCACAGCATGAGTTTTATCTAAGTTTACCTAAATGAAGGACATTGAAAGCGTACTACAAAGAATTTGAGAGGACGGATATTAAAACTAACTACTCCTTAATTAAATACATTGGAAGTCATTTTTACGACTGCAAAATTCAGTCAGTAATATCAGATGTGATTTATTTGATTATCAGCTACGATTAACAGCAGTCACTTAAGAACAAATGAAACAGTAAAAACCGTAAGCAGTAAATTTATTGACCCAAAATGCACCCTAGAAATTGAAGCATTTTCCTCAGAGTAAAATCTTAACACATAATTATTTCAGGTTCCCTCCAAGGGGGAAAGTTACCCCAGAAAAATGTTACTTACTTCATACGTTTGTGAAAAATATTTCGTGTCTTCATTATGGCCACAAAGCTTGACCATTATGGCCAATTAAAAAAATATTATTAAAACTGTTTCTCTACATTCTCATTAACATTTATTGAAACCAAAGATTACTAAGTCATAGATAAATAATCACGTTGTTATGTTGAATAGAAGCGCAGTTCAGCTATATTATACACGCTGAGGAATTTGAAGATCATGTTACAAATCAGAAAACTATTTTAATGGGAGCATTTTTGAGTTTAAAAACGAAAAATAAAAGGAAGAGTTCCTAAAGTATAGAAAGCTCAGATACGAACGGGCATGTTTTCCTAAAAATGTAAGTTTTACAAAGTGCTGAAGCTCTTTTTTCATTTCTAAAAAATTGCTCATATTTTCGCATTACTTTTGTACATATAGAAGCGTATCAGGCTTGACATTGTGGAAATATGAAATGTCCATTTTAAATAAAACAAAGATGGTAAATTTCCACACAGTATATTATCAACCACAGTATATTAACAAACACCGACCAAGGTTTCGGCACGTAATGCCATTCTCAAGGCATTTCGGCACGTAATGCCATTCTCCTTGAGAATGGCATTACGTGCCGAAACCTTGGTCGGTGTTTGTTAATATACTGTGGTTGATAATATACTGTGTGGAAATTTACCATCTTTGTTTTATTTACTTTTGTACCTCCATACCGCATATTCTAAGCAGAAAGTTCGCCAGTGCCGAGTGATAAATGTGAATTTTACCCCGCGCATAATCTTACTATGTCCAAAATTAATCTTAC
Source organism: Pyrrhosoma nymphula (assembly GCA_963573305.1). NCBI lineage: Eukaryota > Metazoa > Arthropoda > Insecta > Odonata > Coenagrionidae > Pyrrhosoma > Pyrrhosoma nymphula. The sequence goes on along the minus strand of OY754337.1, from coordinate 43,563,548 downwards.
GCACAACGTTGAACTAGGTTGCAAATGACGAACTTGGATAAGGCTTGTGGTGATACATGCATGCTCAGACAGAGAACTTGGCATGCTAATTATTTGGCATGGACTCAATTAATGAGCGTGAGTTGACCCTCGCACGGCTCTATATCATCGCTTCACCTTGGAATCTGCCACATGGGTACCTGCCACTGTGGACGTTAAGTTAGCAGCGCCAGAGAAGAGAAATTAACCGTCGCCCTACGTCAGAATCTTCGTGTTGCAGAAACCGAGTAGTCAAACCCTCCATTAATTTTGATGAAGATTCAACTGCCGTTCTAGCCTGCTTACCGGAGACGTGTCACGCGACGTCGTCATACGTACGTGCTTTAAGCTCCAAGTTCGAGGATCGACCAAAGCCATGCCTAACCGAAAACACGCAAACTGAGGAACCCAGGATCTCTTTCCGCATGGAATTAGCATGGCATGTAGATACAACTTGACTCAATGTATCCCCCCAATCTTACATGTTTAATATTATCTCTCTGACACGCTGATTGTGTACCTTCCTTATATCCCTCTAGATCTGGCGTAATCATTAAAATGCTAGATAATGACAAGTGCAATTAATAAAAGGGAAGATCAGCTTTGTTTGTGAGAAGTTAAGGATAGTATGAAGCTATTACGTAACGGTAAGTTTATGAGGAGAAATTACTTTTAATTATAATTCTCGCCAATAATGTTTCGCCAATTATGGTGGGTTTTAATTAATCGTTTCCACACTTTATTCGTATTTGAGGTTTCAGCTTCCCTCTGGGTTGTCGGACATATCTATCGTTTGCCTTCCTCGTCCTTGCTAAGAAGAGGTATATGAGTAAGGCTCGATTAACATTGTGTTTTAAGTTATTTTTACAGAGTAATCCTCCTATTCCGTCCGAATATGATCGCCGATATATATTAAATAGCCCTCTATCATATCTTGGATTTAGTACTCAAACCAAAAATTATTTGACAGGTTTGGATTTATTAACCGGGTGTTACTATAGCTGGTTAATTATCCTAGCCATTTACCGCACCAATTCATCTAAATTTAAAAAGAAATTTCAAGGTGAGAAAGTCTATGTCAACTAGATGCTCTCTCCTTACTGGCTACACTGAAGCACAGAAGGCTTACCGGTGATTGATTATCTCCGTTAGGGCCCAAAAATTATTAAAACTTCCGTGCTACAGTTTTTATGCTGCTAAGAATCAAGTACTCTAATTTATAATAATACCGTGTTGGATTTCCAAACTTTGAAATCATATTAAAGTCGTTCAATTACTCAAATTGCGAGTAGGTACTGAATCTATGATCAGGAATGGTTTATAATGTGGCAATGAATAGGATGGCGAAGCACTAGTAGCGGAAATTTAAATGAAATATATTTTCACATGATAAATTTACTGTCTTTCCTTTCCATTGCTAACTCTTTAATGTCCTTGCAGCTCTCATTTTTCATGTCCCGTTTGACTGGACTATGTATACATCTCAGGATGAATGGTTTGCCCTAAAAAGTCATCCAGCTAAGTAGTGCGGGAAAACCAGCTCTGAGACCACTGAAAAAGGAGAGAGGGAAAGTGACAGCATATCCAAGCCATCCTGATCCTAATGAGATAAACTACTGAAATATTTCTGGCCAAAAAATTCACCCTAAGGAAATTTCAAGACCATGTCTTCAAAATGTAAGTGCAATACACGTGCGTCTTCTGGTTGGAAACCAGAGATCTCCGCATTCTACTAATTTATTTGTCAGCGTCTCGAATTATGACGATTATCGAGAATAAATGAGTTTTTTTATATTTGCCAACTATAATAGACGACGCTGAGGAGACAATTAAAGCTTGTCGACGGGTTACACAGTAACAGACATAACCTGACCCCTGGTGTAGAGAGGAAAGGCTTCTTCTCACGCACACTAACACATTACTCACTTATCACTCCTTTCACTCCTTATCACTCCTTACTCCCATGGACGTCACTGGAGACATCCCACACGCGAGCCGTAGACACACAATCACATGTGTCGGCCCCGGACATTCTACAATATTCCTTCCCCGTCCAAACATTCACCAACACACACAGAAGCACCCACCCCTTAACCTCATTCCACCATCCCTATTCAGCCCCTTACTCCCCCCCCACTCCCCTTTCCAACCTCTCCACATATCCTTTCGTCGAACGACGGGCATCCAGCGCTAACCAGTTTTCCGGGAGAGATGGCGGATATTTTCTGATGGAGGGGATATGACTACACCACTCCTGATTTCCCGTGGGATGAAGACAAGGGTGAAGGAAGGGACAGGGATATCGAGGAGGAGGCAGTCAGGGTCGTGACGGTGGGGAAAGTAGTGGAATGTGTGTGGGAAGGGGTAAGGGTAAAGGCCAGTGATGGGAGGCAGGGGGAAAAATGCTTCTAACGTTTGTTTTCAGGTGAATGTGGCCCAAAAAATGTTTAATTTTTAAAATAAGAAACTGTATGCAGCATTCTCCCTCTTATCCCCCCACAATAGGACGTAAACGTTGTTCAGATATATATACGAATGACTGCTTGATCCGAAAACAGGCCCATTTAAAATATTAATATCTGGCGATCGATATTTGATGGAGTTGCAATATTTCAAAAAGCGTATGCATTTACAAACAAATTACACGAGCAGGACGAAATATTTTTTTAAGTGCCGCTGAGCGATCTCATTTCCTTCAATTTATCAATTCCCTAATGTTTAATTTATTTCAAATCTCAAAGTCTTTATGTAGCTAGAGCGAGATTTTTCTCTTATGATATTAAACATTGTATCAAGGGAAAATCCAGGGAACAATGTTTGGGGGAGGTGGGATTTTGTAAATTTTTGATGGGTTTAGGGTAGATTATGAGAATATTATTTTATATATCTTATATTTACCCATTACTATGCCCATATATATTTATTATAACAATTGGCGATTTATTTAAAGTCACTAACTATGGGTTTGCTAACTCCTCTCCATCCATTCTATCTGCGATTGAATGACGCCTGCGTGTGGTCGAGAATGGATTGGAAGCAACATTCAATAACTTATTAGATAATCTTCATCACCTTTAATACTCTTTCATTGAAAAGTAACGAGAAATTAAATTGCTACGGGCTACGTTACTTTTACACTAGTCCTCGAAAAATGTTGAAAATATACTCAACCTAACACACCGAGTTAACGACCACTGATTTAATAGTGGCCAAAGTATACGAAGAAGAAAAGGGATGCGATGCAAGTTAAAGAATAGTTATTTCCATATTACGTTGTAGTTAAAAAGTTTAGATATAGGATGTCATTTGAGTCATGTTGTACTGCTAAACTCCATGGTTATTTTATCTCACCTCTTAGCTTAGAAAATCTGAAACTTCTAACTTGAACCAAAAATGTTTTGCAATTTACAAGAAAAACAAGTTTGAAGGCTTTCTGATGAAGCAAAAAAACAAAATAGAGACTTTTTAAAATAAAATTCAGTCATCCGGAAATATGCCGTGCCGGGTTTAAAAGAATACGGGGGAGGAGAATTAATTTTTAAGTGAAAGAGTCTTGATTTGGAAACTTACGAGAAAAAAATACAAATTTGAAAAAGAAATATACAAACATAAGGCAGGTCTCACAAAATCTGACCATATTTGATCTCCGAAATTCGTAAATACTAGACGATTACTAGTTAGAATATAATTTCATAGATACAGTAGACTACAGAAGACTAGCGCAGCCTAGACACTGTTTTCATGGATATTACTCTTCTAATGAAACGGTTCTGTAAACTATCTTACAAGTAGAGGTGTGTTAAAAACAAAGGTTACCGTTATCAATGACTATTTTCTGCTCTAATATATGAATCAAGGCTTACATTGGAATGACAATGAAGCCACTGTTTATCCATGCGTCAAGTAGGACACTGCCAATGAATCGCTAAATTACCATTTTCTGTAATTTATGATAGTCTCTCCCTCCATGCCTCCTATTAGGGAGTTATCTTACCTGCTTTTAAGGCCATGTTCCAAATCTAAAATATAATACTTCACTGCTAGCTACGCTAGTTAGATATTTAGGTCTCCGTCAATAGGTCTCCGTCATCAGATCCCTCCGAATGCTGAACACCTAGCCTTTCTCTAGCGCAATTCTATTCTAATGTCATTGCCACTTTGCCCTTTTTCCTGCAACGTACAACTGAAGTAATAAAATTGTTGTATTAGCTCCAGTTTGCGACCTTTATTTTTAAATGATACATATGTAGCCTTCTACTCTATGTTATATACAAAACAGGAGCTCCATTATGCAATGATGTAATCATGATAATTACACAATAATAATAATTAATTTTATAATTAAATACAATTGACCTCTGTACGTTTGACTTAGTCGCAAAATAAAGAAAATATCGCAATTAACGCTTAGTTTATAGAAGTATAGTGGAATTTTCTGGTGAGAGTTGCACAAATTCCGTGTATAAACCAACAAAAACAAAAATATACAGGTAAGAACCAGAAAACATATTTATCTTATCTTAGTTTTATTACGGCCAAATATTTTATGTCGAACATAGATCAATCGGAAAATATACGAAGTCATTTAAAAATTGAAGTCATTACAAACACATACATATATCAAGTAGCTTATTATTTTTTTGTGAAAATTTTAAATAGGCTGTGTAAAAATTATTTATGGAGGATAAATTTTAAATTTTCGAGTCCCAAAACCTGCTTGCATTGAAATGAAAAATATTATCACTACCCACTTTCTCAGAATGACAAGTTTCTAAGATATAAATTGTGCTCCTACAAGTTAACAACAATAATAAAAATCTAAAGGAAGATGGAAAGAAAGCTGTGTTGGAGAGCGTGTGGCTTAGGAAGAAAAAAGTTTAAGGATTGACAGCGGTATGAGCCGCAACCGTACTGTCATTTTTTCTCCTCTGTTCGAGATTAAAAAAATGAAGCATGGATAAGAATTACCCGCGGTCAGTGACCTCACGTTCGATCCGGGCATGAACCTGCACTCATCGGAATGCCGAACCCACTGAGAGCACTTCGCTGAAATAGGGAGACCATCACGTTAATTTTCAGACGAGCTATCACGGTGACTTCCGGTTACTCACGAAACCCTCCGGGGAGAGTCAATGGAAGATGCACCTTGCCTCATTGGATGAAACAGTTGCCCTCCTCAAAGTGATCGGGAATAATTAAGAAGCTCCTAATCGTGCCCAATTATTCATGTTATAAGCAATGTTTACTCGTCTGGGGTGGCTTAGAAAAGCGTGGGTAGGGGCAAATGTCTTCTCCATGCATTACGCTCCATGTAAAATAATGTTAAACTCACCACTGGATATCTAAAAAAAATGCGCAAAAACATTTATTTTCTTAAATATTGATACTTAAAGAATGAGAGCTTAGAGCTACGATCGCTAATAACAACGAATACACGACCATTGGCGTCTTTCTAATTGCTCACATGCTTTCCAACAGCAGAACATTTCTACCTATTATAGTCTAGTTTTACAAAGTGATCTCCACTCCAATTTACCGGGTAATTTGATGTGCTGCTAGCTTCGATATCCCACATGGTGATACAATCATGAGGAAACTTCATTATTTATTTGGGTAACTGTTTTCGTTTCGCTGTTCAGACTAGGCGTTCCAAAATGCCTTTTCACAGTTTGATAAAAATACATTTTAGAACGAGGCAGTGGGTATCCTGCTCCAATCAGACAACGCCCTAGACGTCGTAGGTATCCATTTCGGCAGTCAATCCCTTCACAATATCGAAACTATGGCTGTAGTCAATCGCTATAAAAAGGAGGGAAAGTTGAGTGAATCTCAAATACAAGTTATTTGAAACCAATTTACGTTGAATCGAGAGGTTTGGATTTTGAAAATGGTATTTTTTTATTAATGTGCTCACCCTCATGCTTATACGGTTTAAGTCAAGTTTACCTTATAAAAACTAGCCATTAAAAGAATGAAATTTAAAAATATGAGCTGGCTAATCAGTACATACGATGAAATTTTGCTAAGTACTCGTTGATGAATCATATATAAGACTTTCTCACACACACAAAGCTTCCAAAGATAAATATGAAAGGTAATATGTATCTTGGAAAAATAGACCGCCATCTCCCGCGAAAATAGACACTTACAGCATAGATCATCAGTTCTGCCAATAGTATAATTTTATGAAAGAAAAGAGATGATTAGGTTATTGCGGAATAATGAGATGAACCAGTATCATGTTGCAGTATATCATAAGGACACAAGAAGGAATAATAACATTAAATTGTATATGGGCCTATTCAATGTCAAACTGTAGGCCGAAGACAAGAGACGTTATTGTATATTCGATCCCAAACTTGAGAAAATATACAAGGCATGTACATATATTCTTTGAATTCATTTTTCCCTTCTGTGTGAAACTGATACTCAAGGAAACAACTAGTACGCCTTCTATATCCGATTAAAATTAAGCACTGTCACAGGATTTGGAGAATTATTTATTTTATTTTTTTAATGACCCCAAAAGGGTACCATTAGCAAGTAAGAATGAACGGACACAGAGGATTATAACCTGAGCGGAGAAAAATCCACCCAATCTCGATTAAAATCCGCATCTATCTTGTAATATTTAGCATAATCGCTATCAAAACAAATAAACAGAGAATAAAAAAATAAAATACCGTTCTCCACGTAAGAAATAAGCACCAGTAATATTTATTAAAAAATGTAAGCAATTTTTAACATTCATTGTTGCATGGGAATTGACTCAAAAGATGAATGAATTATGGCCGATATAGTGAAATATATACCTTCAAAAATATATTAAATCTGCTTTCTGTGCTGCATCAATGTATCCACAATGCTGTATTTCGAATAACCCTTGGAGACTTTTTTTGAGCCGTAGTAAAAGGAAGTGCATTGAATATCACATTTCAACGATAGCACGATGGCTGCGTGCCATGAAGCCTTTGATGAGTAGGAAACATAATATGTATGTAGGAAAGAACTAATTAAGGTTTTACAGAATTAATGACACTTCTCTGGTACGTAGCGTGGCCTAACAAAATCATAACTTGCATTTTTAGAAGCCGAATAAATTAAGAAACGATAGATGGAAAATTGCTCGAAAAAAGACAAGGATGAAATGGACAGATATGTGAACAGCAAAAGTGCTAGGTATTGACGAGAAAAAAAGGAAGTTGGAAGAAATTTGAAAACAGTGCGATTTGTGGAAAGTGCTCCGTGACTTTGGTTAAGGTGAAAATAAGTTGCTTCAGACTGCAATGGCGGAATTGGCTTCAAGAATCAAGTGGTATGTCGCCTCCATTTCTTTTCTAACCTCCTTGGTTGGGACAACATTGGCCTAACTTAAAAAACAATTTCCAATGAATATCTGAGTGACATATATATATATATATATATATATATATATATATATATATATATAAAATTAATGTGACTCATAATCAGGGTCTAAAAAGGTAATATGAAAAATAATTAACATTGAAGAGCATAAATTGAAAGATGTAAACATATTTTTTGTATAAACAAGTGGTGCAGTGGGCTAAAGTATTTGGGTTAAAGTGGGCTAAAGTGGCCTAAAGTAAAAATATTACGGTACTTCATACTATACGATATACAACATTCTCCCTAATTCCCTCAACTTTGTATTGCCGTATTGAGAGAACGGATGACAGTCGAGTAACGAAAAAGAATGACAGTGTAACGAATGGTGTGGCAGGATAGGGTGGACCAGGAAAATCACGGGTCAATGTGGTAGAAAGGACTCTTTAAGATTAGTTATATTTGGGGTCTTAAGGGTAGGATGGCGTTTGTGAGGCAAAGCATAAGCAAAAGGTGGATGAAAGGATGGGGGATTTTGGAGGAAATTAGGAAATTAATAAAAGAAAGCCAGTCTCTTAGGCCTGACTTCAATATCTAATTGTGTCTATCCAGAAAGAGAATGGGGTGATGGAGATTATGTAAACCATATAATTTGCCTTGGTCCTCGCAAAACATAACAGATCAGACGATTTCCATGTAATGAATTTATCGATATGAATATAATTCAATCGATATCAATCAATATAATTCATTATAGTCTTCTTCTTCTACCTTATCACATCCGGATGTTGGCTACCATCATGGCAATATCTGATTTGCTCGATGCAGTTCGTAATATTTCCACCGATTTTGCCCTATACCACTTTCTCAGACTTGCAAGCCAGGAAACTCTCCTTCTACCAGAGTTAACTTATAAGATTTTATGCAGTATTGCCTCAAATATCCCTTGGGGAACTAACTGAAGAATTATTTTACTATGCATTTCTGTCTCATTACTGCCCAAGATATGATTATTCGCGTTGAGAAAGCATTCTCTTACCCGTTTCTTCATTCGTCTCATGGTTCGCCCAAGAGGTGCTTAAATTCCGCCTGCAGATCCGAATTACAAAGGCTTGAATCTTACTCTCCGTGGCCTCGAACAGGATCCAGGCCTCTACGCTGTACAGTAAAATTGAAAAGGCAAAATTTGCAAGGTACGCTTATTTTATTAACTTGGCACAATTTACGGCTCTTCCCGATCAAGATTAAGCAATTCGGGAATCGATTAATGACATCAGCGGGATGCAATGGTTGCAGTGAGGGAGGATTGGTCGCCGTACTCACAAGTAGACATGAATTTGCATGCGTAGTTAGCTTGTCTTGAGTAGGCTATGAATGCAATTCAGTTTACTAAATTGCGTCGATGAATACTGCTGGCAATGAGTGGAAGTGTAGAGCCTTGGGGTTGAACAGGGAATACGATATTCACGTCTTCCCACTTAGCTCCTTCTATCCCACGATGCTCAGATAACAAGCTGCTCCGTCCTGGATGACCAATAGCTCTACCCCGAATAATGAAAGCGTCAAATTTAAGCGTTTAGCGCGTTCCTCTCTCTGCAATTCTTCATCATCCAGTAGAATAAATATAAAAAAGGAGACTCCTTTTATATTATCATATATTTTACAGAGAGATCCAAATTTTTTCATCCTAATATTTTCTCAAGCCAATAATAGATCACGTTATCAAGCCATCTCGTACGCAATTCAACTATGGATGAGATAATATATACACCATAAATGACTAACGGGAATATAAATTGCAATCATGATCGAATTAAAGTAGTGTGTTTTGGTAATTACGCGTGGCTGATTACCTAGACGAGGATGGCCTACTGCATCTATAATACCAATTGAATTACACACTAGAAAATGTTTAATATCAAGACATCAAATATTATAGCCACATCTTAAACTTCTGTTTCATAATTTGTAATATGCAAAAAATACGAATATAAAATTAAAAATAACGAACTATTTTAAGCTAAAATCAGAAGTAAATACAAAAATGCACAAAGTCAAATGAGTATAAAATTACCCAAACGATATGTATGTTAATTAAAAAAATCTATCGCAAAAGAAATAAAAGATATAATATATAAAAATGTATTTAAGCAACTAATAATTTAAGGCATTAGAGTTAAAGCGACAAAAACGCGAACAGATAAATTACTATAAACAACTTAAATGATGAACCATTAAAGGTGGAAAAGACTTAAGGGAAAAATGATGAAATAAAGAATAACAATATAAGAAAATTTTGCAAAATTACATACAAACATGGGCTTAAGGCCTAAGAAGATGTGGAATGACCACATATGCAGAATGGAAGACAACATGGTTGGGAAAATTTTAAGAGATCATTGCTCATCTGGAAAAATAAATCCTGGAAGTACCCAGGAATGTATGTAAAGACTGTATGAGAGGAGAAGGAATTGGTAAAAAACAGGTTGAAAGACTACGGGAAGAATAAGAATTATAAAGAATCACAAGAGATACCAATAGACCACTAACTTAATGAATAAGTTATGGTTACGATAACTTGACCGCCAAACAATCTGACTTCAAGTAGTTATGTACACCACTCTTTGAAATATTAGAGCATCTGTGTCTCAGTTCATATCTCGAACAAGAATTGGACGGTATTGTCATTATAATTTAAATGGAAAGCGGATAATATAGGCATGCATGCCACTATTAGTCCATTTAAAAACCGGTAAAAAATCCAAAAGTTCATTTCCTAGAAAAGTAGCACATACTTCCGGATGATTGCGTTAAATGTCAATATTAACACAAGTTACAATCATTTCCTAACAAAATGTATGTAGGACAATTACATGCAAAAATAAAAAAATTGAAGCAATGTAAAACGGCCTTAAATGTTAAAGTTATGAAAGGAGGTCGGAGAAATTTGTTCAAAATATTTTGAGCTAATCTGTAATTTGTTGAAATTCCTGTTCTTTAATGAGTCCGAAATAACTAATTCTAAAGTGTAACATATTTTTTCATGAAGTGGCTCTTAGATCAGTGAATATTTCTACATTGTGTTTATGAAAAAATGTTACGGATCTCTCTCACATAACGAATAGGCAATTTCTGTGGAATTTTCATTTCCTATGTAACCTTGTTTATGGCACTAAGTATCGCCATGGCAATTTAATTAATTACCGATTTACTGTATTTTTCAAGAGCAAATCCTCGCCTTTGTATTAAAAACACTCTCAGATAGCTACCAATACTAAGAATTACTATCGCTAAAACGATCGAAAATTTCAAGATTGAAACATCGGATACTATCGCAATCACGTTTGAATTTCAAATGACTTACTGTTCCTCAAATTCCATGTCGAAGTAAAGAGTGGTCAAAAAGGTGTATTACTCTCAATATACAGAAATGCAAATACTAAAAAAAATAAATTATTGAAGAAATCAAACCAGCCGAAATAACGAATCATGCATGAAATCTCTGCTTGCCTCATTCTTCAGGACTTTGGAACACGAAAAATCCATTCCTGTTACGAACCTTCATTTTCGGAATTTCTTCTTCAAAATGATTGGTTGAGGATTTTGAAAATATTAAAATACATTGAAGCTATATAGTGAACCCATTCCCAGATATGGATAGATCTCTTATCGTCGCATTACGGTTGAGGCCAAAGAGAAGATGGAGTAAAATACAATTTTTCTCTACTTGCTCCATGGGTGCTACAATTCTCAATGGGTTTTAACCTCTTAAAGTGTTTATTCTCATCTTATTTTGTTTATTGCTTGATCCTTTCAGTCAGTTATATTCATTCTTTGTAAATCCTCTTAGACATTGTCTCTTCATCTTTTCCTAGTTTTCCCTCAGCACTGGTATCTGGTATCCATTCATAAAAGTTCTTCGTCGATTTTATCTATGCCATGCCTGATATGCGACCTATACCAAATATTATTTATCTTCATGAAACGTACTATAGTTCATTCCTTTTTTTAACTCATTTGACTCTAAATTTCTGAATTTTTATTTACTTTCTTACTACCATTTTGGTCCAAATGTTTTTATGTGTACTTTTATTTAAAATATTTCAAGGCTTTCTTTGTTATTATGTTTTAACGTTCATGTCTTGCAAACGCTCGCAAATAAAATGTGAAGCCCACCAAAAGTCACTGACTCATTGCCGATTCTATTTCACTATGTATTCCCAATTATCACGAACGCATTCTCTCAGAATTAACGTCGAATAGAAATTAGCCATGCGATTGGATTGAACACCTTACTAATGTTTTCAAAAAGATAAGAAAGATCGTGTTTTGGTGAAACTGATGATTAAGCATTGTATGTTCCATAGTTCCCCATGTTTGAACTTCTTACGAAATTTACTCTCATACTTATGTGTTGAACCCCTATTGAGGAATAGGGTAATATTTCCAAAAGTAAGTAATGGTCAGCAAATGGGGTTATAGCCATTATATAGTGAAATTCAGCGTTGGAATACGGCGCATTTAAACAAATTAGGTTCCAAATACCACGAATTTCTATCAACAATTCAGATATTTGGCATACAAAAATATATGAGAACAAATTAATCCTAGTTAGCTTCAAATACTTATCAAATGACAGAACTTGCGGTTTGAAGGGCCTATTTTTGCTGAATAAGCTTGAAACAGCACTATTTAAAAGATTAGACGAAAATATGCAGAAATTACGCGATGAAACAGGTTACCAACCTTTTTTTCAGACAAATCGAGTGAAATTTGATTTAGTAAAGCAGTACTTGTCTTATTTTTTGTAGGGTTAATAATATCCTTTAGTTTAAAAAAAAACCCATCGGTTGGAAACGTTTTGTGTTCAATTTACAATTCATTCATGACAGTAAAAATATCAGTCAATTCATCCCCAATGCTATTCGATATACATAACTGCTGAATAAAATTATTGGATTATTAATACATACATATTTTTTAGTTTTTATTATTCTAATTGTATACATTTGAAAAATTGAATGTGATAAATTCCACTAAATATTTAAGCTTTAACTCAATTTTTAAGTTTTGTTTCTTTCGTATTTGATTTCCCAAGAAGAAATAAATTTACACTTCACCAGGAGATTCGAACAAGAAGCTCCGTCAGCGCCAGACGTGAGCAGGGCGCTGCAAGTGGAGAGGGGTGTCAAGGGACAAGAGCCAAGCAAGTCTAAAGGTGATAGGAGGCTAGAAGTGGAACACCAATTAAAGTAGAATTAACGCGTTAACGAGCTCTCTTAAGCTCCGAGTGTACCTTAGATGGTCCTCGAGTGTACCTCGCCTTGCTTACCTCTAAATTACGTCGTCTCATTTTTAGCGTTCCGAGAGATGGAATACAGGCTTTTATTTCTGCTCACATTCACCTAAATGCTGGCCCAAATATGAAATCACAATAAGGAGCATTTTTGTTTAGCCTCTTAGGGAAAAATTCAATAAGAATTTCCTGAGAAGATCATGTGATGTAAATAGTTGTAATATGGATTTATTCTCTTCTCCCAAATTCTTGAAGAGACGATTGAGCCAGACGCATATTTTAGATACATTTTACGTTCATTTTCTGGGCACAAAAGTCCATGAAAATCTGACAACTAGATGAGATAAATCAAAAATCTGTCCTAAGGCAAAAACAATACGATAGTAAATTGGACACTTTTGGATTATAGATTTTGCAATTAAAGTTTTTATTAACTTTTTAATTTTCCGGTACTCATTTAGGTATGTGCATAAAAGGTGGGAACACCTGGCATTATGGTTTGCGTTCATATGTAACACAAATGTAGCTGCTCGTCCTAATGCTACCACCGATATAAGGTTTTTAATGCATAGAATATTTTAATATGCTCTTCGATGCATGCGGAATAAAAAATTGCATTGATTTCTTAGCTTTTTAACGTGCAAGAATAACTAGCTCTCGGCTTCAAACGTGACTGAAAGCATGATTGATATACTGAGTTTCATAACTTACATGGATTATTTACATCAACGGAATGATATTTACACCCAATTTATGGACTACAATCCATACGTTAACAGGCTAATCTTGCTATTTTCTCGTCAAAAAGGATGAATTTAGCAAATATTAGCCAACAATTCAATTGCTAATATCGTTACTTCTCCACTGATGTGATTGCTAAGCCTAAGTGTGATTTATGATAGCACCGAATCATCATATTTTCTCATAAAGATCGAAGTTTACCCATGTTTGGAACAACCCCGACCTATGAGCAAAAAAATATATCATGTGGAATCAGTCTTATAGATCAGGAAACATCCATTTCCATAAACGCTCACAACAATTTGCTTCATCCAAAATATCCTAGCTCTCCTCCTTCTTAGCTAGGGACCAAAAAGATCCCCATGACTAATCCATGAGCCCTTTGAAGTGTAGCGTCTCCAACTTACACAGCATCATCCACTCACAGCACTCCAGGTGCATACCATACGCTTCCGCCAAGGTTATTCAGTGAGGGCTTCTTCCTAACCTCTGACGCAAAAGCCGGCGGGTCGCATTAGGTGTGCGGGGAGGGCAAAGGGCAAGGTTGACGAAAGCCAGAGCAAAGCCAGGAAACCTCATTGATTAGAGGGATGGAGGAGAGAAGGAGCGTGAATGGAAGACTTGGGAGTAAGGCTTGCAGAAACTTCCCTCTCACTTCTCCTTTTCACTCAAGATAAGCCGAAAGGGGGGGGATAGAATTTCTTAAAGGTGGCTGAAGCAACTAGCGTCACGCTCTTCTTGTGGAGAGACCTTTTGTTACGAAGCACGAGGATTACTCCGTGATGGTGTAAAATAGCAGAGCACGGAAGTTGGGTCATCTCAAAACTTTTTTATGTGGAAGGGAAACTTGGATGTGTCTGAAGAAGCATAAAGGTTAGTTTAGCTCAAGGCATTGATAGTAGGTTGGGCACTTGGTAAACAAGCACGAGAACTGTGTGGATTACCTTGAGGATTAGTAGGTCCTGAAAAATGCACTGGATTGGGTATTAGAGATGAAAAAAGAGAATGGGAAAGTACAGCTTAAACAGAAGCTTCGCATAAATGGTCATGCTGAGATGCTGAAATTGATGTAGAGTCCTCAATTTCAGATTTGGATTTGATATAAGTGAGAGAAATGATTAGTATAGGAAATGGGACAGGAAAAGTTACTACATGTTAAAAATGTTATGATCTTAATAAAGTTGATATGCTTATCGCGAATCTAACCGTCGTTTATTTGCAAATTGCGGTTTATTCTGATATGAACGTGGTTGAATTTGTGAATAATATTTCTTCAAATATTTAGTGGGGCTATGATTTTGCATGCCGCAACCAGAGGTAATATTGAACTGAATAGCTGTTGATGTGAACCGCGTGAACCGCGGACGCATATTTAGCAGTATTCGTCGCTAGGTGGTGTGCGTAAGAATAGATTCATTTCGAATGAAACAATTTCAGCATTATCTAATAGCACTAAAAAGGTTTTAACAAATGCACGATATACGTTAATGATTCTAAACATATTTTAATTAAAGCTTTTATATTTATTGGCAAGTAAACTCATGGAGCATTAACATATTTAGAAAATTACAGCTACGTTTAAAATTGAAGTGACGGAAGTATTATATAAATAATTATAAGTTTTGTTTTCAGGAATAAATTAATTTTGAATAAGTTCTTTAACACTTGTTTACTATTTCTCGCAAAAAAGCGTCTACTACCTATCTCAAAATGATTTGCTTTTAATGTTTCGGGTTAAGAGAGAATGCTTGCATCTCTCAGTTAGACAGCATATCTCTCTTATTTTGTCAATTCTACTAGTTCTAGAGAAAGTGTGCGCGGTTAAAATAATATTCACTTAGTCACCCCAAAATCTTAATGGTTACAAATTATGTAAGCTTAGCGAGTAATCTCTAGGTGTTTCTAAACGGCCAGCATTTTATACACATTATTAACTAGCTTTTCTAAACTAAGCGTGCGGTTTTCATTGGCATTTTGCTTATTTCACCAAATAAACATTTCTATTGAAGATGAGAAAACCACCTTTGTTATTTCCACATAACTTTATTTCGCTGGCACGGCGCGCGTTTCACCACACTGTGGCATACTCAAGTGTAGTGAAACGCGCGTCGTGCCAGCGTAATAAAGTTTTGTGGAAATAACAAAGGTGGTTTTCTCATCAAGAATCTCCATCATTTCCACGAGGTCAGGCCTGATATCATCAGTTTTATTTCTATTCAGGGTCCTCAATGATCGCGGCGTATTTGAGACACTGCCTAAGCAATGAAGATTAAAATTTCATATCAGCGCTTATTCATCCTTCCTGCACTATTTGTTTGATAAATTCTGTTTTACGATGAAAAACAGTAGGTAACTATGTGATTCTAGTAATAGAAAAGGTGTCCATCGTGGTACGGCCAACAGAAGTGGAACACTGAGTACTATAGATGTGGCTGGTATTGGTGAGTAGTCTGCATTTAATATTAATAAAAACAAATAATTAAATTAATATTTCTGAAAATATGAATATGAAAATTATATTTATGCATTAATGATAATTACATGAAACACACACAGACTTAAAATATTCATAAGCCATAAAGCTATATATCTCTAGTGATTTTAGTGTGAATTAAGGTGGTTCCACCGTAAAATGACTTAAATGTCATTTTATTCATATACTGTCTACTTGTAAAAAAACTTGCCCTCTATCTGATATGAACAACAAAATAATACCTTTCTACGCTATTTTATTCTTTAATTGAAGTTGAAATTACATTGTGTTCAATGGGAGAATGAGAGAAACACGGGGAAAAATAGTATCCTCTATCTGATATGAACAGCAAAATAATACCTTTCCCCGCTATTTTCTTCTATAATTGAACATGGAATTACATTGCCTTAAATCGGGGAATGAGAGAAAACGAGGAAAAATAGTATTTTCCATAAAATATAAATGCCATTTTCGCGGATACTATTTATATGAAGGAAATAATCCAGAGAAATTGAATAAAAATAAAATATAGGCATCTTTCCACCTTATCTTTTTTGTTATTAGGGAATTACTGCCGTAATTGAAGTCAAAAAGCGGTAATTCGTAGGAAATGGCACTGCAGTCGGCTCCTATGGCTGGAAAAAAGTGCTCATTTAAATTACATTCGCGAAATAATTTTCCTTTTTTTCTAATTCACTTTTGGTTTTCTGCAGGTAACGCATTTCATAAGCGAAAGCAGGATTTTTTGGACAAAATATTTAAAAAATGTGGAATTAAGTATTTGTTTTGACTCACACAGCCGCGGCGGAACCTCCTTAATTCGAAGCGCTTCTATACAATACGTAACCAAGCAACATCTCAGCAGTCGATCAGTCCCAAGGAGGTTAGAAAAGAAATGGAGGCGACATACCACTTGAATCTTGAAGCCAATTCTGCCATTGCAGTCGGCACAGTTCAGAACTTCCTCTGCCTTACGTGTCCTGCGATCGCGTTCGATTTTCGTCAAATCTAAGTTAATAACCACAGACAAGACAATGCTTTGTGCTGGTTTGGCAACACCTACTCGGCACAAAATCCTTCCCAAGCACCCCTATTCTTGCTTCACTTTCAACCATTAGCGTTCACGGTCATGCCGCCTCCATTTCATTTTAACCTCCTTGATCCGTCCGGGTGTCGCGTTACGCGTAACGTACGTCATATTCGGGTGAGGATTCTTTCTGATATTCCTATCTTTATATACCGTCAGTTTGAGATCGGTATGATAAGAAGGGGGAGTGGGGGGGGGGGTGGGATGAGACATTCTTGGAAGTGGGTCAGTGAGGAGCTTAGTGAATTACTAGGGCGGAAAAATGAAATCAGATTTACGGTTTCGAGTCCATAAAGTTGCGCTCTAAAATATCAATCAAATCCTAGTTCAAGAGAAAATGCAATGGGACAAAACACCATCAGATTTAGTTCAATTCCAAATTTAAATTTGGGGAAATATCGAACAAGTACATATATATAGAAATAGTGATGCTAAGGCTTAAGGTTACAGTGGATGAAGCAACATACAGCGGCGGGCATGTGTTGATGGAAGAAGAGGAACGGCGTGCAGATGAGATGGACGCACCCCGTTCACGAATGAGCCACCGCCTTTCACCGCATCTCTCCTGCATTCCTGCGTGGCGAACGCACCTGCCGACGACGGACGTTGATTGGCTGGGGTGTCGACGGAAACGCGGCAGACAGTATTACGTCTACATCATTCACCAAGAAGCCATCATGTAGACGTGCCTTGGAGTGTGCATTTCTGCATATTGTTCCCTCATGGGACTGATATCCATTTGTAGAATTTGAAATAATATAAAAAATGAGGGAATAAAGCCTAATGTCAAGCAAAATATTTTGTGAATCAGAAAAAATGGAAAATTGGAGGAAAAAAACAGCGCTCTCTTCACTTATTCTTATAGATACTATCATCAATATAGCCCTAATGATGACATGAAATTCTCCTGTAGAAAAGTATGCCAGATTGAAAAACATACCCCAGTTGGATGTCCGAGAATGATCTAGTTCTTAGCGTTAATCTTCTTTGCGCAATAAGGCTCAGGGGGCCTTACGATATTAAAGCCAAGGCTCTCCATTCTTATCTCTGTTGCTAGCAGTCTATTGTCCGTTCTCCCAGGCCCGAATCTACTACAGATCTTCTCTTACTCCCTCGATCAATCTCTTCTCTCAGCCTCCCAGCCTTTCTTTTTTCCAACTAGTATAATGTCAAAGCTGTAGACCATCGCTCTTTATTCATTCAAACCATACGTTCAGTCCAATCTCACCTTCTCTTTCTTGTTATTCCAACAATATTTGATTCTCTTTACCGTTCTTCTATTTCTGTATTGTGTAGCATTCTCTACTTTTCGGTATCACAGTCTTGAACTGGTCCTAAATATTTTCCTATTTTTCTGAGGCACTTACTTCCAAAAACTACAAGCTAATTTAGATTCTGTTTCATTCGTCGAGAAGGTATTTATGATAGTTCCATGAAAATCTAGGATATGTAGGGGGAGTCGGCCTCTATGATTGTTTCCTCGTTTTGAACCATTGTCTTTTTCCCGTCGTCTACGGCCCTTTTGACGGCCCGGATTTCTGATTCTAATGTCACATAAATTGAAACAGCATATCCCTCATGATGATGAAAGAGTAAGATATCCAAACGTTGGCAGCCTATTACCTGAACGAGGGGAAAAACCGTGATGACATCACTCAAATTATACTCTCGGAAAAAAATAAATCCATCAAACATTCCGATTTCTACCGTCCAAATTCATACCTAATTTGTTTTAAACACGTCATCCATTTGAAGTCAGACGTAGCTTTGAAAGATATTCTCTGACGTTGTCGTATAATTCTGACGTCGTCCATAATTTAATCTCTCCTCTTCAAGTTATATCCAGCTACTTCCTCCAACTTCAAAGGTCAAATTCAATTTCATTGCATGTTTCATCTGTTTTCAGTTTGATTTGGGAATATCAATCCGCAAAAATATTAAATAATAAATTGCGTGGAGGGTAACAGAGACTAAAATCGTGCTAATTGCTTGAACCAAATCAAGCAGTATCCAGGGACAGGTTGTGATTTTGAAGCACAAGAAGTAATCTCATTGTATTTCTGTAATTTTACTTCAATATTATTAAACATTTTAAATGTCAAATTGCAATGGTACGAAATGTAACAATTTTTACACAATCAGTAATACCAAGTGTTTTTGTAACCTCAATTTTTTCCAATCCTAAAAATTTTGGCATTTTCTCTAGCCTATTCATTTTAGTGATTTAGAAAGTTTCATTTAGAAGCCTACCATAACAGCAGGAAATAAATTAACAAGCACTTTCACCCGTTTTTGAATTATCAAAGCACCCGTTTCCCTTACCCGATTACCCGGAATAATAACATTATTCCACCTACTATTCCAACGTATTTCAAGCGCAAAAGTTTCTTAGTTTCTTTAAAATACTGCAGACTATTACCGTAATATATTGGTTTAATTCTAAAGCATATTACATTTTTTCACGGAGTTATTTTCAACACGGAGAAACGTAGACGTCTATATAGAGATATAAAAGCATAGGTGAGGTGAAATTCGCAAAGCATAACAAGCCAAAAAACTTTCATTTTTCTTAACAACAAAGCACTGTCAAACATGTGGACTTAAAAAATAAAGCCATAAGATACGATTTTTCTAATAGGATGAAAGTATAGTATAAAGTAGTACTTTCCCGTGATCAATATTATATGGATAGTTAACAGAACAATTTCTTCCCTCATATGTTTGAATCCAAATACCACACAAGTATCAAATACACAATCCACTCCGTACCTAGCTAGCACTAGATGTAATCCAAACTGCGTCACCGAGTTCAACCTAAACGATGTGCAACGAACAACCTCGTATTATTACTATCAGTAATGTCTTGAGTGTATGAACATAAGTAACAAGATATTTGTTAAGCACCATGGAAGATTATTCAGCCCTACGTGATTGTAAACAATTTATAAATCTTTGGTGAGGTCTGATTGGGTTCTCCACCGGGCAACACTCTGCATTTCTTCCAACTTTTCGATCCATGAGTCGTCCATCGCCATCAAGGCATGTACGGCTCAATTTCTCAACAACTCGCACATCAAAACGTCGGCAAAAATGCAAAGTGTGGCCCAGTGGAGAATTAGAATAGACTTCACCAACATCATATGATGGGAAAGCACCAGATACATTTATAAATCCGTTATGTGCCGGTTGTCATCAACGGGAAAAAGATGGAAGACTCGGACACCGCGTTTACCATGAGCCGACGAAAACTGACATACATGATCGGCCGGATCTATCATCGTTCATTTCGGAGAAAGAACGATCCTGTCCACATTGATCAATTGGGCCATCGGGCCGGATCCACAGTCGGAGAGTCGACCCCAGGAACTGAGAAAGCTTAAGAATTTACCGCCAAAAAGGCTACGGGGAGAAGGGAATTTTATTGGCCCTCAGAACATTCTTCAACCTTCTGTATACCAGGAAATGAACGCTAAATAGTGGTTTCTCAGGGCTTGCCTACCTTATGTTTCCTCGGTTTTTGGCCTAATCTCCGGAATACTGAGTAAAAAAATGGCATCGTCACCTTCATCTCCGTTCCAAATTCGAGAAACCTGTCCTGAGGAGTATCCTAGAGGTCTGAAAAAGAGGAGAAGCAGCCAAAAAATCGGATGACGCCTGATCTAGTTCCGATCTAGGTAGATATACCGACTGGGTTTCAGTTTACTTACCCTGGAAATGTAAAACTGGTTATTTTATATTTCGTTCACCCATTACTCCCGTAGTGCATTAGTAACACCACCTTTCGGTCGATTCACTGATTTAAAATTGCAACCATTTGGCAAGAGCCTGCCCTTGAGCCTGTTAGTATGATATCCTGGTATCATCATTTTAAAGAACGCCATTTATTTTTTCAATTGAAATTTCTGATTTTATGTATCACACTTTAAAACTACTAGTCTGAACCTGATGAAGCTGGCAGGAGGACCAGCGAAATATTGTTTATTGCAATTTTAAACATCTCGGAATGAATTCCGAAAGATTAAATAGTCATCACAGAGAGGAGGGCTACATTACTTTCCGTCGATGCTATACTTTTGCAAAGAACATAAACTATCTGCATCAGGGGTAAAAACCTACTCAATACTTCTTTATTTTAAATTTGTTGTAAATAGTACGATCAATAAAGAAAAATTCGGACGACACTTTCAATGAAAGGACACATATAGCCATAACGCAAATCCCTTTCGGGGTAGGCATGGCCATAAAACTTAGTTAGTACTCTTCGACCTAGAAAGCTCGCTTTCTAGCCATGTACATAATACCCTATCCTTGCAACCCTCTTTCTCTCCTCTTAAAACCATGCACTGCTTCGTACACATTAACCTATTCTTAAGACTCGTTTTTAGTCTACCACTTTCTCGCACACCATTCACTCTTCTATCATATTTCAGTTTAGTTATTCACCTCTCTTCCATTTTCTAAAAGTGGCCAAAATATAGAAATACGATACTTTAACATACACCTGGGAATGGAGCATCCTTTCAATACCCAATCATTTCTAACTCTATTCATCCAGATTTTTCCGCAAACAGATAAAAGAGGAAAATTGTGGAATACCACAATATCAAAATGATGGTTGATTTGATCGTCATTTACAAGACAGAAGAAAGAGATATATTCGCAAAATTAGTAATGAAATATGAGTAAGGAAAAATTAGCAACCTATTCAATAGTGAGCCGTCCAATTAGTTAATTTCTCTCATAAAATAATCAATGTGATGATGAGCGGACGGCAGCGTGATGAAAGTAGCGTAGGTAGGGAGTATCGAAAGTTTTTGTTTACCTACCGCAAGATTGCGAGAGACATTATTCAGGATCGGAAAACGCGGAAAGTGAAAGGGAGGTCGGTCAAAGTCACTGTGAAAGTAAACGCATCAATTAATGTAGCTGATGATGATGAGGGATTAATTCGGTCGGGGGCAAAAGATCGCTAATATCTCGCGTTCGACGGAGGAATGACGCAAATCCGGTGACGTTAATTGGCAAAATCACGCCTGGTCGCGTCGATCTCCTCGCCACAGTTGTCGGGAGAATGACGGAGATTCATGCGATAAAGGAGGGAAGGGACGGGGGAGGAGGAAGTGAGGTCAGCGTTGGAATTTCTTCCGATATTTCAACGATTCCCAGGGTGTCCTTGATGGCGATCTGAAAGTGAAACTCTTCCATGTCGGCTAGTTAACAAATGTTACTGGCGCGGGACGAGGCAGTGGTGCAGCACTTCTTAATTTTTCAATACCGTGGGCAATGTACGCGGGTCAATTTCCAGTGTGGAAATATCTTACCCAAGGTGATGTATGTTTTTAGCCTTTACCGGCGATTGATGCTGATGACTTGCTCTCGGGTTTTCCACTGGGTTTGGCTTTCCATTATTGCCGACGTTTCGGCAGGAGACTTTCAAGGTCTTTTCGTCCAGAGCCTTGAAAATGGGAGGAAAGTCTCCTGCCGAAACTTCGGCGATCATGGAAAGCCTAGCCCAGTGGGAAACCCGAGAAAAACTCATCAACCCAAGGTACGTGTTACTCAGCATTTTCTTCTGCCAACAATGCTACTTCTACTACTACATAGTCTCCTGCAATAGATAGAAGGAGAGCTTAATTGTTTTAACTATACACTGAGGCATCAATGGTACTGAATAAAAGTGGCACTGATAATGGATACATTACAGTGTTACTAAGCTGTCGAAAAAACTATGTTGGGATGCGTTAGATCTTGTAAGGCTACACACTAGAGTTAGATTACCTTAAGATTAGGCGAGTAATCAGTTCGAAATGGGAGGATATTATTTTGATTCCACCTCATATCTCTAGAACTGATGAAAACTACGTAATAAGATATATACACAGCCAATAAAGGAACAAAGTCTTCAAGATTATCACATGAAAAGAAAAACTGCTACCATTTTGTCACACTAAAACGATGCCCTAAGCTGATTCAAACAAGGTTAGAAGCAAAAAGGGTTTCCATTTGCTCTATTGCGCTGCTCAATTTGCAAAACAAAACTCCAGTTGCTTAACATTCATTCAGAATTGGTTCGCACGGTTAAACAGATCGGGAAAATTGTTGAATTTCCCTGGAGTGCGCTGGGAAAGAAAAGGACGTCGTAATTGGATGGAAATAGTTATCCACGATTGTGGTTAGTTTGTACATTTTTGGTTAAGGGATCAAAATCCGATTATACGACGTCGAATACTGGTCCGTGGTAAGAAGTTGGACCATTCAATGATTGATGCTTTGATAAATATACGTAAAACACTCAATCGTGACTATTTTATACTTACAAAATATGTACCAGCTAACACCAGGTTAATGATTGTCTCCCTCTATACTTCTCATTTAATTCATCGTCGTTCGTGTGCATTGAAGTGCGCTGAAGTTTTCCAATCAGAACTTACTTCAAGAACTAGATATAAAACTTCGGATAGCATCGGTGATTCAATAGTTGATAACAGTCAATGAGCTAATTTTACCAGCAAAAAGATCAAAGACTTGTATTGAGGAAGAATTTTCCCGGAAAGGTATTTTCCAAGGTTGAAGGTTCGGTGGTGAAGTGTTTGCGGAGTTGAGAAAGAAATGAACGAGGTCTTTGGCCTGACGGAAAAAAATAGTGGAAACGCCGGAACCAACCTGCTGGGGAATAGGAAGCTCTACCCCTCCACGGGGGGGCAAGGAAAGGCAAGGCAGGCAGGTAAGAGGTATTCGTGAGAGGAACGCTGATAAGGAAGGGACTAGGAAGGAAGAAGACGAGAGTGAAGAGGGAGTTGGAGAGAGGGAGACAACGGTAATGGTAGGTTTAGGGAGATTGGCGTCGCCGAAATACGCGGAGGCCTCAAAGCCAGGATAAGTGGCTTGGGGGAGGAGGAGGTGGGCGGTCTCGAAGGAAGTTTTTGGGCAGGGGGATAATTTCGGCATTTGGGCAGAGTAGACGGGGATAAGTGGGAGGAGTGAGTGGTGGAAGGCTTCTTTCTAGGGGCGCCGCAGAAAATAACGCCGCGGCCTCTACTGGGGATTTTCCGGAGGATAGCGAAAGGGTACCCGTGTGGGCGTAAGCGAAGGATGAAGGCCACCTTTAATAATAAAAAAAGGGCCTGGAGAGGGGACAGGCTGAAAAAAAAGGTTAGTATAGGGGTTTAAGGCAGGCTTTTTTTTCATACTCTTTTGGTATGGGGTTAACATCCTTCCCGATTCATCCGAGGCTGTAGGTGGAGAGAAAAATCCCAATTCCTTTCACCTTTCAGGGTTCTTAAACTGGTGCGTGGTTGGCTGCTTCCTGTTTTTATATTATTTTAAATCTTGTATGGTTATTTAAACTGAGAGGCATTCTTCTACGGCGGCCTAAGATTATCTTTACTTAAAACTGACCGTTAATTGGAAAAATGTCGCGCTTCACGTCAGTCGCGTTGATACAAACTTTTCAAGGGGGAGGGGAATCGAACGATATTTTATGATAGATAAAATATTTTATCAAACTTCATCAACAAATCACATTCATTAAAAAAAATACGCCGACGCTTGTTATTTTATTGGGTTTCATGTAATTCAATTACTCATATTTGTTGACTAAATTAAGTTAATTTCTAAAAAAAGATAGCCGGAAACAATTTTTCTGGGTGACCCATTACATGCAGTCAAAGAAACTCTGATCAAATCGATCCCAGTTATCCCCCCCTGATACATACTTCTCTGTTTCACATGATCAAACTCTTTGGATAAATGTATTCCAGAACGGAATTAAATTTCTTAACCATTTAATGGAAGAAAACGGTTCGACTATATGTTAGTCTACAATTTAAGTTTTTTTATTATTCCATATGGCAAGAATCCATTCCAATTCAACAAAGAATAAAAAAGGGATGAAATCATAACACCGTTCACCGTTTAAATATTTTAAACTGGTGGGCAGTCAATTGGCACTTGATGTTTCCTTTCATTCATATTTTTGGTTGGTAATTAAATTTATAGTGGGAGCAAGGTATTTTTTCATGTACACTACACTTAACTTATGAGGTCCATTAATTGGATAGAATATGAACAACAACTGATTCCATTTAGTGGGAGGCCGGCATTAGGTTATAAAGAGTGGGATTTTACACCCAGCATAGTTGATTGCTCCTTGAAGCTCGATAATTGATAGGAGGGGAAAATGCCTTATTTCACGCAATCACAAGGAGGGGTAGGTAGGTGCTCTTCTAGATGGAATTTCTTGCTTGTCAATGTATGAAATATTACCTCAGGAGCACTTAATCTACCTTGAAAACGTGTGTGTTCATTGGAACGTGTTTGTTTTTTCAGAAACCGCTAAAATAAGTGAATCAGTTGACAACGTAAAATATATGATTTTCCTTAATACCATCGAATAATAAAAAGGCCGAGGTTAAACAGTTTTGAAACCTTTTTTGTATTATTGAGTTATTTTTAGTACCAATGAAAAATTGCATCGCAACTTTATTCTTTGTTATACAATTCTTAACCTCAAATTAAAGTAATTTGGGATAGAATAAGTTTTTATCAATATGATTTGTTGAAGTATCTGAAAGCTTATTATTTAAGGCTCGTTTGTATGATATCATCTTAATATTAACTGCAAGATATCGTAATTTTTTTGTTTCTTGGTATTAACTGAGAGTTCGTGTTTTGTATATCACATCAGACATTCGCTTAGTTAACGTATTAGCATCGGCATTCATACTGACATAATATTTAACCAGAAATTTTGAAACCTGGCCATTTCATCTAAAAACTAGTAACTTTTATTTTGTTACCTTCTTGCAATAATCCTTATTGTATATAGTAAATTATTTGTTCATGCGTTGAAACATATTTTTATGCAAACAATTCAAATAAAAAATAGATTTAATTTCATTTGTAAATCTTTGTGTGTTCTATCATTCGTTTAATTATTCGTCAGCACATTTTTTTTTACTTCTACTAATTTTTCAATGCAAAGTCGTATTTTTTAATGCTACTAAATATGCTAAATGTTTAACAGCAGGTACACATTAAAGGTCACCCATTGCTTTATTTCCATGCATGTTCCTTATTCTGTTATAAAAGTTGTAGCAAGTTTATTTCTAATATTATTATGCTACGCGCTATCATATCAATGATCCATCAATTATCGTTATGCCGGCTACAATACAACCTAAAACATATTGGTGATCTTAAAAAAGCTTAGTTCACTCTTACTAATGTTACCCTTCCAGTAGTCCCCGAAATGTTTTGCCAGGGAGGATGTGATCACGGTACATATTGGTGAGTTCAATGCTGTATCTTCTAGGGAGACTAATTTGGTGGTTTCCCGTTGTCTTTAATATCGTAGTACTCCATCCGATTCCGTGAATTTCAATCTCACGTGAAGCGGTGGCAGTAGCTACCGGACTTTTTCTGATCTGCGCTTACAGTGCCTTTTGCTGAGATTGCTGCTTCTCAGCAGTGGAGCTGGGTAGTTTGGGTAGCTTGAAGTGCGTAGAAATATTACTTTGCCTCGTTCATAGTTTTCCATTATTTTTTCCATAGTCAGAAAAATATTTGCCGTCACTCAGATTGAGAAGTGAACACCTTGGGTCATCTCGATCCCTTATGTTGACAAGGGGGCAGGATAAAATATGGCAAATCAAAAATATTCATAATGAATAAAAACACTTGGTAATATTCCACAGATTTGTTTATTTGGCACGACACGTTTCACCACACTGTGGCATAATCATGTGCACCAAAGAAATAAATCTGTGGAAGATTACCAAGTATTTTTATTCATTATGAATATCGAGAATTTCCACCATATCCAGTCTGAAACAATTATATGTAAATCAAAGAGTTATTTATTTAAACCCTTCCCAATTGATTTCGGGTGATTGTGGGAAGAAAAATTACAAGTTCTTTCAGCTTTCAAGGATCTTTCACTGGTGGAGGGCTCATGGTTCCTCTTTTTATACTCCTATTATAAATATTGGCATTTTTTAGCTGCAGAGTAGAAGCAAGGGATTCCTTCAACACCACGTAACCCGTAGTTTTTGGTCTAAGTTGGTTGATTGATACAGAGAGGATTTTTTTTCTAATTTCACGCATTCAAATTGTAAGATGAAAAAT
This sequence comes from Pyrrhosoma nymphula, assembly GCA_963573305.1. Lineage (NCBI taxonomy): Eukaryota > Metazoa > Arthropoda > Insecta > Odonata > Coenagrionidae > Pyrrhosoma > Pyrrhosoma nymphula. The sequence continues at coordinate 43,536,461 of OY754337.1, read as the reverse complement.
ATAAAAGTATCTTGACAGACCAGTTGGAAAAATTAATTTACCAATTTTGAGACTGAATATACTTCTCTCAATTAACACGTAAACCGACTCGCTCCGTATCAGCGAGTATTTATTTCAAAGCAATGTATTATCACAGTGTATGAAGCATTTAAAATCTCACACAGATCTCCCGATCGAATTTATATCACCGGCATATTGTTGATTGAGTTAAACATCATGATTAAAGACGCTAAAATAACTCATCGGACGCTAAGGGTACCCATCCCAAGGGTTCAAATACCAAAATCTTGAACCATTCGTCATTGTACCACGTGACTCCTTAGCTACGTGATAGGAATTATCTCGAGCGTTTCAAGCACAACCCTGCTCATCTTAACAAGGCGAACTTCATGTGGAAGTATATTCCAAATAAATATGCTAATCTCCAGTCATCTACATAGCACATATAGCACTGTAATGCTTGATAAGCCACCGTAATGGGCGAAAAAAACAGCATTTTTACTTAAGGATGTCTAACCTTCGAGTAGCCAAAATTCCTCCGTTTTAATCACCAATGAAGACTGCGAGAGAAAAGATCAGACAGTTGATCCAGCACCCATATCTGGACGACAGTGTGGTGGCTCTTAGGGTAGTATGTAGGTTTAGGTGAAAGCGATAGTTAGTGGAATGTTAATTACCAAGACCAAGGATCGAATACATAAGGCAAATTATGAAGGACGTTAAAATGAAGACTGATGAATGAATGAAATTGCTAGGTGATTGACGAGTTGAGTGGAGAGCTGCAGGAAATTAATCTACAGATGGCTGACTATTGATGATGACGATAGTAAATACTATATAATTCTAAAAAAGCATTGGCAATATTTCCATTTGGCAACTAATAGAAATTATGACATATAGATGAATATTAAGTGCATCGGTGAAATACGTAAGCTTTCTCTCTGATTTTTTATATGACAGAAGAAGATACTTTAATTCCTATGAAATATTGGGAATATTACAATTTAATCTAATATATAAAAGACTAGGTGCATTTAATTACGTATGATTCAGTTGCTAGGTGTAGTGATTCGTATGTGTGCCAATAGATGGAAGTTGAACTGCCACATACGTTCTCCACTAACACATGGCGCGGGCGTATGCATCTTCCAAAATACACACATCGAAAACTGCTTGATAACATGCTGCTAAGATAGATACTTAAATTACAAAAAAGTTGCTTAAAAAGTTTAATATCTGACATGTCGTCATTAAATGTTGTTTACGATAGTTGCATATACTGTTTTAATTTAAAAAAACATACATTAATTTCTATTTATTTTTCGCTTTAGTAATTACTTTTTGACTACTTCTCCAATATTTTAATATCTAACACAAATAATTGAAGGTAATTGAGCAGTAATCACATAAGTAATGTACCTTCAATGCCACTCTAGTATTTCTTAGAAGAGATGAAGTCCCTACATCAATAAGGAAAGTTTAGACAGCGTTAGAGAAGAGGTGTTGTTTATTTTACTATTGGGAAGGGTTAACATCCTTCCTTATCCATTCGGGAGTGGGAAGTGAGCCCTATTCCTTTCATAGATCTTAGGTTGCTGGGAAACCTGTAGTTATTGTTGATATTATTTATTTGTTTTCAAGTACCACCGAAAACAGCTCTTATTTGCCTTTATATCGGGGTATTAACAAATAACGATGGAAGAGCACACACAACCATGCCATGCCCTGGAAGGTGAAAAATCTTTCCCGGGCTCGAACCCGCGACCTTTGGACTAGCAGGTGAGTACGTTACCCCCCCCCGCCACCGAGGCCGGCAATTTGATTTTTAAAAGATATTTTTGGTACTTTATTTAGAGAACAAGGAATTCTTCTCCGACTATCTTAGTTATTTCATCATTGTTTTAAGAATTTATATTTTCCGGAGGTGGTAATTTGTCAAATTTTATTTTAATCTAAGGCAGCGATGGGAACATAAAGAATATAAATTATTTTCGGCCATGGATAATATATTACTTCACGGCTAATACGCCCCCCATGCCGAAATGACTGACAACTAATACGCAGAACTTAATGTAAACAATCGCCGTAGATATAGTCGTGCTTCTGAACCAAAGTGCAAACAATTGATGCCCAAAATTCAAACATTCAGAAAAATTAAACGTTATTTTCAAACTGCGAAAATTGAAAAGTCTCAATGAAGACATGGCAAGTATTTTACTTCATATGGATCGGATAGGGGCTGAACTTAATTATACTTTATCATTTTTATGTAATATACTAGCTGAAGGTACCCGTTGAACTTCAACGGATGTGAAAAAACATTGAACTTATTTTATAAGAAAACCACAAAACATGAAGAATACTGTCAGCGTGATCATTTGAGGTGTTCGTATCCTATCTTGTTTGTTGTGATCGTAGTAATTCGTTCATTTTCTATTTCGTGCACGGAGAGTTGAGTGATTGTTTATCCTCTTTAATACACGGGAAAACCCAATAATTAGCCACGAAGACTCATTACAACTTAATAAATAGCACCTAGGTTGATAGATAGTGACCTCGTCCCTCAAGTTCTCTTGAGCCGTCTTCTGAGTGAATAACAGCTTGAGCACTTCCCTTGTGTACATAAATATATTTGCATTCAATGACTTAATTGAGTTCCGCCATTCACCGTTGATATGTGCGTTGAGTATCTTAATCAGGATAGGATAGTAGAGTATAATCCAGCGGTTGACTACGTCAAAAGGAGCATTTTCAATAGCAGCGATGTTTATTTGTCCTATGAATCCTTCAATACCCGGACTATGCCTTTGACATAAAGGGTGGCATTGGCATAAACGCTATATTCATTGTTTCCTAAATCATAATCATTGGTTACAAAATTAAAAATCTATGGTGATCAGTCTTAGTGCACTTGCCAATTTTCATGCACCGATGACGTCCATTAAGCAGAATATCCGTTCTTCTTATGGGTAAGAAGCATGTAGTGACGCAATTATAATTTCCGCCATCTTAAAACAGATTGAATTTTCGAAACAAATGGCTCAATATTTGAACCAGATTTTTATCTGGTTACCCGTCAGTAGGTAGGTTTGGTTAGGATGAAATTTGTACGGTTCTTAGCGTAATCCGAGAAGCACCACGGGGAGATTATCATGATATTGCTGGTAGGCATGTCTTTGAGCATCCAAGGCTAACCTTTGTCGTTTTTCATGCAAGGACTCATTTTATCACAAAGTAGACATTTCTCATGCTTTAAAAATGTTTTTCAAAAGGTTACCCTTTATTCTATAAGGCATGTTTATGGATATATTTTTAAGTCCAAGGAGGGGAAACACAGAGGCAAGTGAGAGACTCGAATAGGCAACTCGATGATTGAGTTAATGTAAGTAAACTGCATTTTAACATGTTTAAGTATATATAAATAACTCGTAAATTTTATGTGGTAATTGGTCTAAAAAACAGTTCGCAATCGTAATGAGAGGCAGACGGTTCCACTACGTGTAATTCATCTGAGTATTAAAATATAATAAACGACGCCGTATTTGTTGTAGCAATGGAGGCATTATTAAAATTATTATTCGTTGCACGTAAATATTCTTCCACGTTTAATTCCTTTATGTGTATCGTTTTATACATAAGTGTTCTCTCGTATGCAGTTCCCTTATGAGAGCTACATGGAGAATAGACATTGAAGAGTATACCTGTAAATATGCATTGAATTTATCGATTACCCCCCGAAGCAATCTATCATGGGGCCCTTGGGACTCTGGGCCCTTCCTATACACATTTTCTTTCTATGTGCTATCATGGGCCGGCAGGAAAACTTAAATGCCAGATGAGTGAATATCCTTTGAAAATAAAATCTTTGGTTGTCAAGGAAATATGCTATTGTTGATTTCAGAGAAAAATGTGAGATTTTTCAGCTATAAACATAATTTTCAGAGAATTACGAAGCGTAAAAGAAAATTGATTGAAAGAACTAGAAACTTCATTTATTCAGCCATCCGATAAAAAAAATTCCAGCCCTCTATCATGAGTGAAAGTAATTTTTAAAAGCAAAAAATAAAACCACTGCACCAAACCCAATGCTTAGCATGGACCACAATGGACCCCCAGGGGGGGCCTTTGGGGGCCCTGACAGATTTTTAATATAGCCTATGTTTCATCTTGGTACATTTTCTAACTACATACAAAATTTCAGCTCAATCGGTTTAGTAGTGTTTGCGTGATTGAGCAACAGACAGACAGACACCATTCAATTTTTATATATTAGTATGATAAATGGAGAGTAATGGCATGAGATTGATTTACATTCATATACTCTTCCTTGGCTAGTTTCTAAACTTTCCAGATGCAGTAATAATATATATTTCCTTACATTAAGTGGTTGGAGCAAGAATACTCAAATAACTATTGCACAGGCATCTTTTCAGAAAATGGGAATATATTCCTTAGATACTTGCCTTATTTACTATGCACAAAAAAAGCTATTGATAACATTTGATTATTATCCTAAGACACAAGGTATATTTTAAAGTACGCTGAATTATTAGCTATACCCAAAATATGTCATTATACCACGAATTAAATTGTATGATTAATGCCTAGATAATTACTAAAAATAGAACGCATGAGATAAATCTTCAATTTTTCGTGGAACTATTTGAAGAGGAGGGGTATTAACTATCCGGGGAAATATTGTAAAATATATTCAGGTTTACATTAAATTACACATTGAAAATAAGGACGACGAACAAAACGAGCTACTACATATTTCCTAGGTTCATGCAGAGAAAAAAGAAAGATCGATAAAGAATGTGAATTCTTCATTGAAATAAAAGAAAATAATGCATGACCTAAAAACCATATTTCATACACTTCCTCTGGTCTCCAAAAATGATTACCTTCTTCAAGGAGTTTATAATGCCTTTTTCAATTTACTTTCTTTCCCGGACCCCTAATAAATTATCTCCTTTATTACAATGTCCTAACAACTAAACCCTGATATTACCCATCACTAAAATTCACTTAGCATCTTACCCATGATGCGACCATAGCATTTTTCCGGTACCGTAAAATTCACTGTAGAGTACTCACAAAAAAACAAAAAATATAAAAGGATATGGTTACATTCAACTGGGAGCACATTTATCAGATATTTTCCATGCTGCATTTTTTATAGTGAACGCATAAACCAAAATATTTCTTTTTCACTGAAATCAGCAATGAAAATCGACTGGAATCCTTTTAGGAGCAAAAAGATTGTACAATAATGGATAATTAACAGATTTTGTGTCAAGTATGTATGAATTGTATTGATGATTGTTTTTCATGTAGCTTGCCAAGAAAATATTGAAAAAACCAAAGTATGAGCAAGTGTGTAGTGAAAACCTGACATTTTCATTTATGTAGCCACTTTATTTCATTAAATATCAAGCCGGTAAAAGCGAGCTTCGCTCTATTCATAACAATGGAAAAACAAAAAAATAACAGGAGGAGGATGCAGTATGTTGGAATTGAAGCATTTCCCAAAATTAATCTCTCATAGTTGTCCTAATTTCACAAACTACTATAAACGCCAATCATATTTACCTTGTAAAAAAATCTGACCCATTATTTCCGTTAAGGTTCATTCAAAAATATCCATACGAAAATATCAGAAATGTTTATTTAATATAGAACGACATTGAGAAAGTTCAACAGAAAAAAATCTGGAATGGTTATTCACAGTCTTCGTGGCGCACGGGCAAGATGAAATTATAAGTATGTATCCATTTTAAATAAAACAATGATGGTAAATTTCCACACAGTATATTATCAACCACAGTATATTAACAAACACCGACCAAGGTTTCGGCACGTAATGCCATTCTCAAGGTACATATTTCTCAAATACTCCACCTTATATACCCCGGGATGGAGGCCAGGGGGTGGGGGGGGTGGTGGGAGGTATTAAGTCACAGAGGGGGGGGGGGAATACAAGAGGAAAAGGGGGGGGGGGGTAGAACACCGAAAAGCCGTTGGTGGTGAAGGTCAGGAGGCATGGTCATCATATTGTCGGACGGGAGGGAGAACAAGGTTTAACAAAGGCGATCGATCATTAAAAACAACATCATTACATAACTTAGCCGGGCTATGAGTGATTTCATATTGTTCAAAGAAATCCAGCTTAGCCCCTTTGTCAAAATGGTGTAAAACTTCCGTGTCAAATTTACTAAACCGAAACCTTGGTCGGTGTTTGTTAATATACTGTGGTTGATAATATACTGTGTGGAAATTTACCATCATTGTTTTATTTAAAATGGACATTTCGTATTTCCACAATGTCAAGCCTGATACGCTTCTATATATAAGTATGTAGTCCCGTCTATAGCCGATCAGATGAAAGAACAGAATTTTCCTATAGTGTCATTTTTGCATATGAAAAAATTATATTGTTTCAAGAGCTGGGGTGTGTTGTAACTAAGACAAAACATCGAGTGAATTTTATGTAAGAGAATGAAAATAACGAGAAGAAGATCTCATTTCTAAGAAAAAAAACTTTAACTCTGTCAAGTGGAAAATTAAAAAATGATAAATGAGAAAAGTGAAAGCGACTGAGCGAAAAATTGACCCAAGAATGTTACCCCTCTGAGTTGGAGTCTACCTTTTTAAAATATTATATTTAATACAGCTATATGATAACTCACAGGGTTTACGGGAAAAGTGACTCGCAAAACTCAGGAGCTTTCTTGTTAAAGTGAGTGGAAACTCTGAGAGAATAAGGTGTATCAAAAAGGTCACTTACCCGTACCTTCCTCCAATCTCTCTCTCTCCCAAAGAAGTTCCCAGATTTTCCTCTTTCTTGTAGGTCTGAAATGGAAGGAAGAAAATTATAATGGAATAAATTTTAATGGAATAAATCTGGTGCTCTTAAGTCATACAAGAACTTTTTTATTTAACAATCTCAAAATAATGGGTATATTAACTCAGAAAATATTGACGTTTCATATTTTAAGGACAATCCCCAAACTCATGTTTTGAGTCTTTTACCATTGCTCTAAAAGCTTAAGCACAGCTTATTGCTGCCCCTCGCTTCCGTTATAGGGCCCGTGGCTATTTACGAAAAGAAATTCATTATTTTATGATGAAAAGTAAAAAAATAAACTAAACAAAACAAGAGTGAATACATTAAAATCAACCCTAGATTTTCCGTCAATATTCAGTTTATAAATCTAAAAGCGTCTGACATATCAAAATCCTAGCCATATTGCGTATTTCAATATTTGATATTTCATAAGTCCCCAAGTGCGTTCAGGGAGTTCTATTTTTAGATTCCGCATTGTGCAAGTCGAGTTGTAGCAACAATTACGCTGCGGCGACCACGACCGGAGCGAGTGATATACTCCACGTGGAGTAGCGAGACCTATCAGAGATGGCTAGTTACAAAATACAACCAATAGCTACTATCAACAAACAGTATTGTTTATATTCCGCACACCTGCATATGAAGTGAAATGAGGGAAAATTCCTTCTAGAAATTTCCAGAGAAGGGGGACAACCGAAGGGAGGAGACAACTATAAATAGAGTTATTCTATACGAGGCTGGCATTTTTAACAATCACCTTATAGTTGAAAGGTCAAATCCACGCCATTTGCTGCGGCAAAATTACGTCGAAAAGGTTCAGAAACCAGAAGAAGTATTCTTAAGTATTGGTTTCCGGTACGTGGGAAGCATTAGCCGTACTATAGAAGGAAGCAAGCCGAGGTCAGCTGGTAGCATACGGGGCAGAACTAGAGAGGTGTATCAGTCCTGCGGTGAAACACCAGTAGCGAGATAGCGGCGGTCGATCACGGCGGTATTCCTTAGCCAGACAAGGGATCAGCGGACAGTATGCGTGTCACGCCTACAGCCAACGGTGATGTCAGTTTATATGTCTGTGTGTAATCATAATTAATGTATGAAGGGTATTTATTTGTGCAAGTGATTACATTTGCGTGTGAGAGTTAAGTCAATCTCTATCCGTGAAGGAAAAACAGAAATGCCCAAGGGACAGAAGTTGTGGACTGAAGAACGAAGAAAACAAATGAAAATTACACTTGAAAATGGGTAAACAAATACACCTAATATTGTGATGTCATGCGTAATTTCTCATTTAAAGTGTTACGAGTTATATTTTGTAAGTTGGTACGGGCAAATATTTAGTTTTTAATGTGGAGGGAGATTTTACAAAGTGACTAAAAGATATCAAAGTTTAACCGAAGCAGAAAGAGTTATTATTAGCAGATAAATAATTTATCGTTACCTTTAGGCTGAGCAAAGAGCTTAATTAAGAAATGAAATAGAATAGTAACATTAATCTCTTTGTTACAAGCGCATTACATTTAATGAGTGGATGAAAATAAAAAAGGAACAAATGATACTTAGAGATTGACAGAGACAGTTTGCCGGTTCCAAGTTAAATAACACCTGCCTATTTTGAAGGAAAAGTTACAAAATGAAAATTGCTATATAAACAACTATATACAGTGGCGTACGGACGGGGAAAGTGTTTATGGTTTAAACCCCCCCCCCCCCAAAACATTATTACCTGAATTCGTTTTCGTTTGTTTACCTGAACTAGCATTTATAATTTTGCTTATTTGGCTGAAAAATATAGTTGAATTGTCTTAACGAAAAGAGAATGTTGATTTACTTATTGTTTAAGTGAATACTATTCTAAATATCATTTTATGATGATGCACATACATATTAATGATACCCCCCACCCCCAGAAGTCAATCCTGCGTACGCTACTGACTATATACAAATAACAGCTTGAAGGAGGATAAATATATTTTGTTGTCACTTAAAGCAATGGTACACCTCATTGTAACTTAATCTCACCAAGGTAAAAATATTTATTTCACAATCGAAACATTGCAGTCAAGAAAAGTCCTTTACTGGAAGTATAAAGCTATTGCGGCTACTTACTTCCTTTTTGACATCACAATTAATTCTTAGTCTAGTAGTATTAAATATACAAAAAGCTATAAAAATACTCACTAGACCAGTACCTATGGAAAAAAATCAAGAATATGTCCCCTGCCAATGAAAATACATTACGAGTATTTAAACAGAAATTTGTTCGCAGAATGTATAAACTACTCGTAGATGGAGAGAGACAGTGAAAGAGAACTAATACAGAGATATAACGCATTCTCTCTTGGACGAAGACATTGTGAGATTTGTTTAATCTCGAATATCGGCCATTTTCGGATTTGCTCACTTGGAGTGGATGAATTTTGAAGTTGTTCCTTGGGATAACGGGGAAAAATAAAATGGAGAATACCAAAAAAGAAATTAATTCTCATTTAAAGCCTATCATATCGTTGACTAGGAACTAAAAATGCATTTAGGTATCTCGTTAATACAGTGAAACAATGAATGTTTTGGGTTCATAAAGTTTATCGACCGAAATCTCATTTTCACCCACTTCCCAATCATTTAGAGCTTTTAAATTAGGAAAAAATACAATTAACTAATATTATAATATTGTAAATAAATAAAAAGTAATAAAGAGTAATATTAAAAATTAATAACGTATTTCTCAAATAATTGATACGTAATTTTGTATTATGTAAGGTTATGTTGACCTGTTCCCCGTACTTCAACTACCAATACCGTCTGGAAAACCTTCAAACAAATGTGACAAGACAGGTGGGCACTCAGACAGACATAAGTGTACTGGTATTATATAAAGGTTGTTTATGCATAAGGTATTATTGAAAGCACTAGTTGAAAATCCTGCTGAAACAGGTAAAATATCGAAAGAGGCGTAATAGCCAATAAGTGATGAATAATGTGAATAGTTAAATATAAATTAATGTGTGGTTCACTTATTTGAAATGAAAACAATAGACGTCACTATGGTTAACAATGTATAATGTCTAAATGTCTGAGATTTGTTTGTATACAGCAGTTTTGGTGATGCAGGCAGAGCTGTTAGCAAGCAGTTTCCCTTATGTTTTTTAGAAGATGCATATGCCCGTGCCCGTGCTATATGTCAGTTAGTGGAGAACGTACATGGCAGCTCACTTGTCATCTTTTGGCGAACATATGAATCACTAGGCGTTGCAACAACGTGGATACGCGTAGCCTTTTATATAGTAGATGATATCGAGGGAGACACAATCGCACGAGAATCCACAAGACAACGTTACCTTCGCTTTTCACCCAACAGTCGCAAATTTTGAACGCATCGATATTCCTCTCTAAATCATTCGATTCCTCTCTGCGATTGTGTGTGTCACCCTCTCACCGCAAAGTGCCCCGAGGGATTGAGATGGTGACGAATAGAAGGGCCAGGGAAAGATAGGGTGCGAGGGAAAAGGGAGAGGAGAGGGAGATATGATAGGCGAAATAAAAAAAAGAGAGATAAGAAAAACGAAACAACCTTCCTTGCGCGAATATGGAGTTGGGAGTGATAGAAGCAGGAGCAGTGGGAAGAGGAAAGGCCGAACAGTGAATCTGTATAGGGTCGCGGAGGATTGCGTGTGAAGGAAAGCAATGGAGAACCGTTTTGTGGGAAGGAGATTTTGGATTGCTCGGGAGGGTTATAGTTCAGAGATTTACCCAGAAATAAAATGGAATCTATATTTACATCTCTGTAAACGTAGTACTGAGAAAGCTACAACAAGAGAGTGTGGCATGAGGTGTAAAACTACATGAAAAAGCAGCGATAGATGAAAATGGCTACAAATGAATACTAATACAATTGACGGCCTCGGTGGTGGTGGGGTATTATGACCTCCCTTTCTGACTCCAAGGTTGTATGTCTGAATCCCGCAAGGGTTGTTATCCACCATCCAGCTCATAATAGCCTGTGTCAGTCTATAAAATGAATAGTGATTAATCGCCGTAACCTGTTACCTATAAAGAGATTATTACTCTCCATGAAGGTTTAGAGGGAGATGGTTAGTGAGGCGCGTGTTTGAAGAACTTGACGTCTTGATCTGCTCTTGCAGTAACTCGTGAATTGGCGCAGGTAAAAAAAATCTTGAGCCATTCCGCTCGACAGTAAATTTGTCTTTTTTCAACCCTTTTGTAAACCTTGAGATTATGGGAAATAAAATATTCAACGTGTCAACTTGAAGTTTGTATGATACCTACGAATGTTTCAAGTAATGTTGCCCAAGAGCGTAACATTATGGTTTCTAGTGACTCACATCCCAGTTTTTCCAATACTATTTCTCTAATAAAACTTTTACAGTTGACTTTTTTAACGAAGCGTGCATCATTTATTTGTAATGTATTGTTACGGCAGATCAAATCATTTGGTCCGGTGTTCCTTATGCTTGCGGTGTACTTGAGTTTTAACTCAACGGGACTGAGATATTATCTTTCTTTGAAATATTTGAATGAATTCCATACAATAATCTAATTGATGTACCTCAATATTTTTAGACAGAGACGAAAATGATTGACAAAGATTTGGTCCACAGCTTTCTTAAAGAATTCCATGATTTCGAAATTAAATCTCACTATCAAGGTAATGATAACACCGTCGAATAATGGTCATAAATATAAAAAGCTTGGTGAAATATAAAATAAAATTTAAAATAAGCGAAGGTGGCATTCTCAGGTTTTACTCGGTGAAATCACTTCAAAATAGGAGTAAAGGGAACACTGCAACTCAAAAAGGTTTCGGCCATACTTCCGGGAATGTACGACTTCGATTCAGGTAATAATTGTGGACTGCGTTGGATCCATGGTCGCATGTGAATACATACTCTTGTGTAGTTTCAGTGTTTCCTTTAGCCCAATTCTTAAGTAGTTGAAATGTTTAGGAAACATTATTTAAGACGATCTCGTAAGCAGGTTGAGGAGACAAGTGATTATACAGGGTGTTTCTAAATGAATATCTGGGTTTTAAGGCTTTGTAGTATTTATACCATTTGACTTAAAATTATACATTATGCATCAAATGAAAGAGCAACTCAAACAGTTTCGTTGTACACTTGTACGCTTGCGCATGCAGTGTTTCCAATATCTTCCATTAAAAAACGCTAGTAGTAAAGACTGTTAAAACGACGTTGTACCCAACAGCAGGGGCTATATGACAGGGCTTGTTTCGCATAGCCTCCACGTTAACCCGAATTGATGCCATGCGGATTTTATCGTTGGGGTTTCAAAAAGGATCATTTGTATGTGCCTCCGCTACCAGCTGACCTACCCAACATAAGAAACAGGGTTGAATCAGTTGTTGCGACAATTACTCCAGACACACTGATAAAGGTATGGGAAGCACTCACCTACCGAACGGATGTGTGCCGTATAACGAATTGTGCTCACATTGAACACTTGTAGGTAAAACAAAAACTGTCTGAGTTGCTCTTTCAATTAATGGACCATTTATAATTGTAAGTCAAATGGTACAAATACTACAAAGCCTTAAAACACTGATATTTATTATGAAACACACTGTAGTTTAAATATAAGCTGCGTTTGTTAATACTTAATAGCTATGAGAACACTCCGCAATGATTCACATGGTGTTTAAAAAGACTAGCATAAGGTTTCACTCGACGTTACATTTAAGGTAACTACTCCTATTTGACGTATGTGTAACGTTGAAACCTGTTGATGTAGCTAAAACTATGTGTGGAATATTAGGACATAGTATCTTTAAAATTAATGCCTCAATTCCAGTTTGTCAATTATCACACCGAACTAGCTGAGGGTGCTCCTTGAAATTCAACGGGAAGATGATAACGTTAAAAAGTTTCATGGGACATAATGAACCCGCATAATGTGACGTGCCAAATACATATACAATTTAGAGTATCGTACACTGTTCATTAATCACCCATGAAGAGGATAGGGTGAAAAATACCCCTACTAAAATCTCACAATAGTTCTCATACAAATCCCATAACCTGAGTTATAAATACTACAAGCATAGTTTCCAATCCTGCAGTTTCCAAAGATATTATAAAATGTTTTAGTGAAAATAGTGAGCAAATGGGCAATTTGGAGACAAAAACACAATTTTAAAATATAATTGAAAGGTACCTTTATGAAAATCGAATGAAATAATTAAAACTCCATTTCTTTATCCATCTGACCGCGAACGTTCTAATCTTGTTTCTTAAGTACAAGTAAGTCAATAACGCAAAAGAGAAACCTCTGGGGCCAAGAGGTTTCTTTATTTACCTAAGAGCTATACTCTTCCTACAGGGCTAAAAGTTAACCCTTCGGGGTAAAAACAACCACTTTAAATTGTTGCTTACCGTCTTTACTACAGTTATAGACAGGTTTTGCATTCTAAAAACCATCCAATAATCCCCTAAAATATTATAAATTTAGTTAAACTTCGGTGTGGGAAACATACATAATGTAAACAGATAAAATATTTCTCCAATGGCCGTAAAATATATGCACCACTCGTCAGAAAATTAAATACTTACTGTGTTGGTTTGCGGGAATGAGGTTCCACAACAGGGACCAACCACAGCCTCTCCACCAGAATACCCTCCTGTGGTAGTTTACGGGAAAATAATTTCCTCGCCAGGGACTACCACAGACACACACACACAACCCAATTGGAATCCTTTGTAGGCTAATGAGACCTAGCTCAGGATTCCTGGGTTATAACCTGGGATCCTTCGGAGAGCTGTAGTGACTCTACTAAGGCTGCCAAGTTATTTACACAACCACACACGCAATCACACAAAACACTCACTCACACACACAGCAGGGCCCCAGATTTCTGGGAGAACAGCTCAAAAAGAGCGTTGTCAAATAGAAAAACAACAAACAGGGAACGAGGGTGAAATTTAGTGTGACATAATGTAAATACGCATGCTCGCAGAACTCCATACCATGTAAAGTTGAACTGCTTGAAAGTAATAATTGAAGTATCCTAATGATAAATACACTCAAACTCTCTTTTTTGTAGACATACTAACATTCAATATCTATTAGTATATTGGTCGTCAAAAATTAATTGATTCAAGGGTTTGGATGATACCCCAGACCACAGTGTTCCTTCAAAGAATGTAATTGAAATATAATTAAAATGTTCTTATATTTTAGTATTTATTATAGTAACTTAATTTCACAATTTTCTTTGTAAAATCGTCCATGATAGTCGTTTACATATTATGTTTGTATTGCAATAATATCTGGAATGGTTTTTCATTTCATGTTGTTTAAGCAAGGTGACTTGTAAATTTTGAATGCCACTGAGCTTGTTTTTCTGTATCAATTGCTTTTTCCATAGGACATTCTCTAAATTTTCTATCACATATATTATATCCAATTACGTAAACTATATTCCTATATCTTGAGTGAAATCAATTCCTAATAGAAAAACAGCCCTGATTTTTTTAGGGAAATAAATATCAACAATTTAAGTAAAAAAAACCCTGTAAATTATTTTTTCGGGATTTTTATTACTTTTGGGTCAGTTTTAGATCACGATCAATATAATGACAAAGCTTCAACTCCCTAATTTACCTGAAAGTCTTAAAATCATGCGTGACTTTCAGACAGACCTAATTGAATTAGAAGTCGAGCTGCACCCCTAGTAGCGTAACATAGCACTGAAAGGAATACCTAGGTTATTATAATCCACTGGATGTTCATTCCTTATAATATAGTGCTCGTTGCCTTCCGGTTTGCGCAGTGACGAGATAGTGCGGCAGGAAAGTTCTAGCGATGAATCTGGATAGGAGTTCGGAGGATAGCGTGAGAATAGAAGATGGTAGAAAGCAGTTTTGTGAGGGAAGGAGAGATTTCTGAGTGAACGGGAGAAGACTTCCGATATTGTCGGGAGGGAAATAAGAAGGTGCAAAGGGGGGGGGGTGTGAGCAGCCAGCCTAGTCTTTCTCCCCCTTGAACTACCACCACCTGCCCGTCGTTCTCCTCGGGTTTCCTCGGCGAAGGAAGTTGGAGACCTCAGCGGTGGATTGCCGGGGAAGTTAAAGGGATTCTCACGGGCGCCCATTCACAGTTGACTCGATACAAGGAGACGATGGAATGGAAGAGAGAAGATGTGCGAGAGAAGGAGTCGAGATTGAAAGCGGGGAGTGAATTGTCGACGTGGGATTGTGTGCGATGCAGGAGTTGTAAAAAAAAGGAAGAGGGGAGAAGATTGAAGAGAGGCTGAGGGATAAGTGGGTAGGTGGAGAGGATGAAGGAAGAAGAAATGTTGAACGGCATGAGATGGATTGAATTAGTTGTCTCGGTTCAGTGTGTGCCCATGAATATAGAATACTGGATGGGAATCAATGGCTCGGATCTGTTGTCAAAAATTCCGCAGGCTAGGCTACCGCGACTGAGGTGATGGCAGCGCTGTAAACAAACGGGCATTGGTAGAGCCATTGGCGGCGGTTAAAACTGGCCACAGAGCGAGTATTTAGGGTTATGTTCATGAATAATCAGGTAAATGAATTAGTATCGCTTCAGGAAGTATATACTGTTTAAATTTTGATTGGATTAAGTGCCAATGTCTAGAACTAATAATGTTTATTCATTAAATAAAGCCTTAAATTCAAAAAGTCATTTTTGAATTTAAGGTCATATGTACGAGTGAGAATAGATTAATGTAGGACTAAATTAATATACCATAACCTGTACTCTACGGAGGAAATATCGACAAAAAAAATTCCAAAGTATATTTTTTCTAAATATATTACCATCATTGGCATATGAACCATGGAGCAACTCTAAGTTGAAAGATGACTTTGTCTCAGAAGTAACGGAATAATCAGATTCAACATCAACAATTTATATTTACTAAAAGTCGTATTTTTTATTTCATTTAGTGATTTTCACCAGCAAAGCATCCCATGATACTCTTACTTTACTATCGTATTTTATTGCTGCGTGCATAACTAAAAATGAATTCGCACATACAAGTTAAATGGCTATGGTTCATGTATAAAATATTAATTCAGCGGAGTAGATGACCTGAGTAAATCATGGCCTGGAAAATTATTTGTTTTATCTCTCGAAACTAGAATGAATTTCTCGCACTGTAAAAAGCACGACCTAATTACTTGAAGCCTAAGTAGTAAAGTTAAATCATATTAGGAAAAGGTGATCATAAAACGAATTTGTGTACTTTTTGACTTTACTTGTATATTAGGATCCTAAGCCATTCTTGCATTAATTAATAGCTTTAGTAAAATTGCTTGCCACCTCCAGATACGGTAAAGGGTATTTTGAGCTGTAAAATTAAAGATGGAAATTCTAAGGTATTTTAACGCTAATAATTTCATGCTCATTTCAGGAAAAATACCAGCTCCAATTACTAGGTCTCCAATTATCTCTATGAATAATTTCTGATCATGACGGCTGCGATCTATTATGGATATACCAAATGTCTTAAATTTGATTGTAACATAGGTGATTCTTTAAAAATTCTTCTCCTTGCATTTAGGAATGTATTTGGTGGTCAACGTGTCTGATTTGTCACTCTGGATTCCCTTCTCTTTCGAGTAAAACAGCCAGAATATTTCGTAAAATCTGATTCGGTAGGCACTACAAGTTCGTCCACAGGTGATCACGCGGAAAGACTGAGAGTCCGACTGATATGACCCATGGTCCGCAATGTGCGATAGTAGTTTTTGGTTGAGCATACGACTAAAATACTTTTGAAGTGGAACATTTCATATGGATGGAGGGTAATCTCGGGAAAGCCTATTGTCTGGCGACACCCAAATCACGGACGGATAGTTATTGCGTAGTTACATATGTACAGGTGCTTGGAATCAATTTACAATACTATCACAAGAGGGATGTAGTGTAATTTTATACGAATAATTTAATTCTATGCGTATTTTACGTAATTATAATTAATGTGAACATACAATTTTTATATTCATATTTTTAGAAATATTTATTTCATTGTTTACGTTAATTAATACATAATACTGGCCCCCCACCTCCAGTCATATCCATACTTGTGTTCCACTTCTGTCCACGATCCTGCGACAGTCACACTTCCACGTTGCACTGTCCTTTAACTGTTTTTCCAGCCATCCTGCGGGCGTCTTCAGATATTAAGTATGGATTCAAGTTTTCAGAATTTTAATTCTTACCTGACCTAAGTGACCACTTAAACCATAGCAGGGTTTTGGCCTCGCCAGAAACTTGTTGTCATTCTGTCTGCTTCCATCCATTCTTCATTCACTTTACAGTTTATTATGTCCCTTTTGGTTCGGTCCCACCATCGGAGTCGCGGTCTTCATAGAGGTTTTTACCACTTGGATTTACATATGAAACAATTTTTTTAGTTGAATCTTCTTCCCTCCTCCAGTCAATCTCATTCATTGGCATCTTTCCAATGCTATGATGTTAGATGTGTATACCTATCTCAAACCTTTATTCGTTCTTATTTTCCAAAGCCCTCCTTCATTTATTGGTCCATAGATATTTCCAAAAATTTGCCATCAAAATTGATCAATTTTATTTCTAATGTTTTCCTCAGTACCCATACTTTTGATACGTGCAGTACTATTGCGTATTATAGTTTTACATAAACATTCTTTAATTTTCCTTTAAAACAATTCTACTTTTTAAAAGCTTTAGCTATGGCCAGTAGCATCTGTTGCCATTCAGATGCCAGAAGGAGGAGTAGTGTTGATTTACGTTTCTTCATTGCTTTTTTTTAACTTTTGCCAATCCCAAATATTTTAATTTATTTCATCTTATGAAGTAGTGCCTAACTTCAACCATTTTTCATTTGGGTTTCAATATCGTTTTATTTCAACTAGTCGACCCGTGCGAAGCATTCGCACTGTATCCTCCTCAAATCCCTCTTAATTGAAGTGCACACCGTATAGTTAGTACCGTGTAGTTAGTGCGTCATTGATGTAGGTGTGGGTTTAAGTAAGGAATAGATGTGTGTTTAAATTTTTGATTATATATTTTTTGAAACATAAGGTTAAGGTATGTACATATTTATAGCATATTTACATGTTTACAGGACCTCTTTGAACAATATGTTTGAAGTGATGATATGGTCATCTGTGATTGTTTGTTGGTGGGTCTGTTTTACACAGGCATAGATTTCACTGAAAGAGCGCACCCTGGAAAACGCCACATACAACTGACCGTGTGAAAAAACAGGGTCAGGCAAGTACAATCTCCTGCCTTTGTTAGCGTCTGTCCCTGTGCCTTATTTATAGAAATGGCAAAGGCAACTTTTATGGGAAATTGCATTTTAGTCAGTTTGAAAGGCACGGTAGGATCAGAAGGGATGAGTTTAATGCGTGGTATGACGACAGTTTGACCGGAGTCAATCAATTTCGCTGTGATAGTGTAGTTGCCCAAGTGAGTTATAACTAATCTGGCGCCATTAATTAAGCCCTGCTTAGCGTTTAGGTTTCTAATCAACATGATAAGAGCGTTATTTTTTAGTATGAGTTTATGAGGGAGCAAACCTGAAGGGCTTAATGAGTTCAGAAATTCTAATCAAGCAGTTTGGGGAAGTAAATATAAATTCAAGTTTTGATTAATTTAATTCATTTTATAAATAGATCAGCAGATCGAATATCTTAAATCAATATTTTATGTCGAAATTATATGCGAAATGAGATAATAGATGCATGAAATCGAAATCGGTTTCATTTCGATATATCTCGATATTCTCGATAGAGGATCGATAGGTCGAGGGCGGGATTTCAAAAAACCGTTTTTTTCAATTGTAATTTTTCGAAAAACAACTGAAATGTGAGTAATTTGTATATTTTCCGGTGCAGCGGTTAAGAAAAGCTTTAAAATGATGCCTCATTTATGAAAATTGATGAAGTATTAAGGAAGTTATGGCGTGCCGACAAAAAAAAGCCCTTGAGAAATAATATATATGATATTTCGTTTAATGGCAAAGTATCACTAGGTTTTTAATTTAAGTCAGACCAACAAAATTCCATAATGACTTCAAGATGTTATGTTCGCTCTTATGAGCAACCACAACGCACAAAAGAAACACAGAACCTCCTCTGTTACATTCTTGCAGTGAGCTCATTTGTGATTCACTTGCAAGGGAGATGCGAATGGAAGAGGATATGAATTCCTTGGATGGGTGTACATCGTCTAATTTTATGCTCTGAACGTTAATACCAAAGTAGACAGCGGTGATAGAGGAACTACGTCGTGATAGGGTAATTTTTCGGGAAAATTTTCACTACTTTTTCATCTCATTTAGCCAGAAGTCGTGGTTTTAAAGGTTGATGTTTTGTTAACCTACAATAATAACCAAATTATTACATATCGAAGAAGAATACGCGTTTCGTGGATTAAATATGGAAAATTCATCTCCATCTAATTGATCTATATGGGTGGATCGAAGTTGGAATGAAAACTAATGCCGGAAAAAGGTCATTTGGGGAAGAAAGCGGAGGTTGAGTAAAACTGGGACAGTTTCGTGGTTAGCGGTGGGGATATGCAAAATCCTCAGAGCGGCTGCAATTGGCAAATAAAAAGAAGTCAGATGAAGTCAAGAACATAGAAATCACTGTATCTCTAGACTTTGCGAGGAGCAAAGAATTGCTCCTCGCAAGAATTTGGAATCTTGAAAATAATTTATTTCTCGAATTAAATGAAATACGTAGGAAAGCCATACACTTCGTTAAACACTATTCAAATTCCAGACAGTGATGCCTGAACCTTTTCCTACGTATTTCATTTAATTCGAGAAATAAATTATTTTCAAGATTCCAAATTCTCGCCACCTTTTTGACACAATGCCTAACCAATGCCTAACTAAAGAAGTTGGAATGAAAACTAATGCCGGAAAAAGGTCATTTGGGGAAGAAAGCGGAGGTTGAGTAAAACTGGGACAGTTTCGTGGTTAGCGGTGGGGATATGCAAAATCCTCAGAGCGGCTGCAATTGGCAAATAAAAAGAAGTCAGATGAAGTCAAGAACATAGAAATCACTGTATCTCTAGACTTTGCGAGGAGCAAACGCAATAAAAATATTTGGGGCACTGCATCAAAGGAACTAGGCTTTATGAAGCAGGCTCTGCAATAAAGAGGTAGAAGAGAGCAGCCATCTTTTGCTTTGGTTAGGCATTGTGTCAAAAAGGTGGCGAGAATTTGGAATCTTGAAAATAATTTATTTCTCGAATTAAATGAAATACGTAGGAAAGCCATACACTTCGTTAAACACTATTCAAATTCCAGACAGTGATGCCTGAACCTTTTGAATATATTCGTTATATGTGTTATCTTTTTATTCTTACTTTCGTATTAGCTTGCTGTTTTCTTATATTCAGACGCAAAGGAATGCAAGACTATATCGTCATACACAGCCCAGTTAGATAGAAAATGTTCAAGTTTAGTGATTATAGTGTTGCGTGAAACCTGACATTCCAAGCCTATTCCAGTTTCTGGCAAAGTCTCGTAATACCGTCTGTTCAAAATGGAAAATTATAAATTTTTACTGCTTTCACACATATTTTATTTACCGACAATAATTTTAACACATTAGTGCCATTGCAATAACGTGTTGCAACCTTGATCGGCATATTAAATAAGTGTGAAAATAGTACAGTTTTTCATCGTGTACATTTAACATTTTTACAAATTAACGTCAACATATCTCTTATAATAGTATATGTTCACTTGAACCTTTGTTTTTACAGAAGTTGGGATTTCATTTGTCCATATTTTCTTTTGGAACCATTATTTTCTGAGCTTGATCCTTAGTCCAACACACTAATAAGTTATATGAAGCCAATATGTTTACCAAAACCAAGGAAGTTGTTTGAGGACAAATAAGGAAAAATAGAAGAGGATATTCTGAGATATGAAGAGCTGCCTACGATGAAAGAAGACAGAGAAAGGTAAGTGAACAGAAACTTAAAATGTTTGTGGATGATTCAACGTAAGTGCTAACTTGAGAAAAGTAATATCACACCTTGACCCTTTCGCCCAATGACATTCGCACGCTTCTGTTGATAAATGCATCTATTTGCGAGAATTACGGTATTCCAAATTTTTCGTAAATAGATACATAATCCAATTTACATATGGAGTCACAGTAATGACTGGTCATTTGAATTTTCACGACCCTCATGTATTTGATGCTACAATATTACAGATTTTGAGTCCACGCGATATCCTTTGCAATATATTTACAGAGCCTGTTTCTTTGAAGGAGGAGATTTGGCAGTAGGCGCAGGCGAATAACTCATCTACGCCATGTTACTGCCGAGTCGTTTATAGTGTTGCGGTAATCGGGTTAATGACCATGAAAACTGTGTGAGCTATTTCTTAAGGGTAATGGATAAGAAGGCTTTTAAGGCCTATAATCATTAATATGAATTATAATTTATGTGTGTGGGACAAAAAAACAGATTACACGGGGATGGGGAAAAATCAGAAGACAAAAAATAAAATACAAACTCACTAAAAATTAGAGTTCACCGAAAGTTATTGGACTAAAGGAGCAAGTAAAAATGGAGACAACACACTTATGCCACGTTATATGAAGCCAAAAGGTTGACCAGAACCAAGGAAGTTGTTTGAGGACAAATAAGGAAAAATAGAAAAGGAGATCCAGAGATATAATGAACTGCCTAAGATGTAAGAAGACAGAGAAACTTAAGTGAGCAGAAAATTAAGAAATAAATTGACAACTTTGGGAATAATTTAACTCTAATAAAGAGCTGTTTTATTGAAATGACTTCTACTTTATTGTTGTCCATTTACGAAAAGCTCATTCTTGTTGGAATGCCACGTGATTTCTGGTAGAATAAGTTGCAAAAATAGCAAGAATGGTAGAATTCTCTCATCAAACATTGATAAAGGACATTCCTCCAGACGACCAAAATGGGCACTTTCAAAGGCTGTGAAGTAGCTTGGGTACCTTTTCTTGAGATGTCTCGATTTTACTTTTCATGAAGACGTGAAAGAGAGCCCCATGTATAATAAGCTATCTTTATATGCAGTAGTCCGTGAAGTGAAGCCTTTGCTACATTTTTCATTGCAGATTCATATGCCGAGCAGTTATTATTTCATCCATTGCATGTATAAGTGAGGTCACTGACACGAGTCAAAAGAGGGAAAATTATGAATATCACGTCAAAGGTAAAAGATTACACATAAATTTCGCGTAGTTTCGTCATAGCTGAAATTTTTTATAAGGATAAAAAGATTTTATAAGTATTGCTCCATATTTATTCGTGATATGAATATATGCTAGTGAGAACCATAGTTAAACCTAGCCTTAAAAAATAAAGTTCAATCAAATAAAGACTAACTCTCCAGTTAAACCCAATACAAATTTTGAAACACATTCACAGTAACTCACCGGCAATGAAGAGAGAAAAGTTATTATCCCCATGCGTAACGTCAATAAAAGTGAACTCTGAGCATCTAATGGATTATTGCATATTTAGTATTGTGACTAAGGTCACGCCATTCTCTGTATTTTTAAATACTATTTCGGTCTCAAACTTTGGCAAATTCGTCATATCCAACAGCGTTTTACCTCGCTCTCAGAAGAAGCAGCAATGTAGCTCACAATCTCTGGAACGCTACCATGGTTTATTTATAACTGACGTAAGGATTATTATCAAAAGAGTACTTTTAATTATTATTAGCCGTTTTAGTTTTTAAGATGCTGTCACAGTAATAACTAATGCGACATTAACTAATTTAAATAGTATGTTTGAATTCATTTCAAATACGACATGCATTGAAATTATATAGTATAGAATTTGCAACATTAATTCTTAAATAGATAAGCAATACATATTATTTATTCGTTGTTATTTGGGGTATAGTCTGTCCACCACCCTTTTCAAAGTCTACATTGGGAAGATGGTGCAGAAATTCTGGCAATTTGGCGAAGGGATAAACATAGGAGGGCGGAAAGTGAAATGAATAAGATTCGCAGATGACATGGTTTTGCTATCAAAGAGTGAAGAAGACCTTTATAAAATAATATAACAGCTTAGGCAGAAAGAATTTAATTGGCTGATTTCCTTACCTCTTTTTTAATAATTATATTTAAAATCAGGACTTTAGTTCCTTATCAAAATGATAACTCCAGCTATTTGGCCGACGTTTCGGAAATTGTATTTTCCCTCATCAGGACTAAAAATTGGATGAAACCATCTATCAACATAAGTAAACATTGTTTACAGGCAATTTTCAATACAGAAAAAGTTTTACAATATAATTTTGGACATAGATTAACGCCAAAACACACATAGTTGAATTACATACCTTATTAGCTCTATTTTTTGTTTGGTGAATTGTTTACAATTTTGTTGCTAGGGGTTAATTTTTAGGTAATATTAGTTCTCATTATCAGTAGCATACCTGCGCCATGTGCAAAAAAACAGCGTAATACGCGAAACGATCGAAGCGCCATGATTGAATGATTCTAGTCAAATGGGACAACGCGTGATGGTGAAATGCTTCACGGAATCCAGTGGGCGGCACAAAAAAGAAAACCTTAACCTGCTTCCACAGTTTTGGGAAACGCCGCTGCCAGACGGTACACTCAAGTTTTATTTTTTTCTTGACGCGAAAACGCATCGTAACTGAAAAGAAACTTCAGAGCAGAGTGTTCAATTTTGGATAAGAAGCCTAGGCCTAAGCATTCGATTGCTCTCACAGAAGAAGAAGGTAAGTTTTTACATTTTTTACAGGCTGAAATCGCTGAAAGAAACTACTTATAAATTCATTGTTTGGAGAAACATGTATTCCATAACGCCAAGGTAGGAGTACCCTCTTATATTAGAGCAAATAGAAAACTTCAAAAAGACTCAATTTAAAAGTTTTGGTGGTGGGGAATCCTTCGTCGTTCCGCGCCAATGAACGACAGTAGTACAGGAGAGTGCAGGTATAGTGCAGGATTACTCCAGTTGGAAAAGGCGGAAAGAGTTACGAAAAATTGGCGCGTCCCAATTTTTTTTAGAATGGGGTTCAAAAGTAGGACGTCTCCTCCTCCTGCAGGCTGCAATAAAGGGATTAAAGCATTGAGGGAACCGTTAAAAGCAAAGCTCTGACGAATTGCAAGTTCCAAAGAATTCAGTTCGGCGCCTCCGTTACAATCCTACCGTTCTTAGATCTATAAATAACAGACATTTCCAACTACTTCTTCAACAAATCTAACTTTCTAAAAATAAAACCATTTGCTTTATCAACTTTGAAGAGTTTTTGTGTCACCTATTCCACAGAGTATGAAAACAGTATAATTGGAGGAGTATAGCAATGATTTAAAACACAAAGAAAATATAAAAAATACACTTTTAAATCTAAAAATACGCACAAAACACCGATAGAGTAGACTTTTAATGCAATATTCTATTTTGAAGGACAAGCTTAATATCTTCCAGCTGACCAGGATTTGCAATAACGATTAAACTCGGACCATTTTGTGATAAAAAGGGCATGAGTGAACAAAATTTGTTTCAAATGGTGCTTCAATTAATTTGGCTACGAATAAGTTGCATGTTAGGATGTATTTCTTTTTAGTATCTGAGGCTCAAAAATCAGTGACTTTTCTTAAAGACTATGACATGAATTGTACCAAAAAAAACCTTTTTCATTGCTGGTAACTTATGAGTACAAAATATGATAACTTATTCGTAAATGACTCTCATTGCGATGGGAAAAAGAACGTTAGCAGAAAGAATATGTGAAAATTCGGATGATGACAAATAAAATAGATTGAAAAAACTGATGGTTTAATCGCAATCTTTATTTGCATACGTGATAACAGTCAGTAGAGTACAAGTGTACTATAAGCGCAAGTGATTATACTTAGATGATGAATAATTCCGTGGCATTCAGTAGCAGTGTCAATAGAGTTAATTATATAAAAAAATCGAAGAAAAACAAGAAGGAACGGGCAAACGCTTGCTGAAAAATAGTGGCTTCCCCAAGTTTTAACCTGTATTTTGGCTTATAACCTTTAACAAATTCTAAGTAGACATTCAAAAGATGTCTATTATAACTGTTCAACCGCCAATTCTAATGCTATTTATCACTGCAAACATTATTAAGCGTTTGGGTTGGAATTATTAAGTATACTTACCTAAATCGAGATTATTGATTACTTTATAAGGTCAACTCACTTTTATCTACCATACGCATATCTACACTGTATCATTTTCGAGTCAAGAAAAAAACAATGGACAAACAATTTCATTGTGTGACATCCAGTTGCGAACCAAGTCCGTACTGTAATCGGCGTAACATGGTGTAGCTAATTTCCGAAATGAATAAAAACAGATTCATTAAAGCCTACTTTTAAAAGATAGAAATTAACGTGGATGGGTAGAAGTTAGAGATTTTTTGTTTTGGACAATTGTGAATTTTAAAAATCCGAGTCCGATGGGTTAATAAAAGATATCCTGATCTGGTTTTCCATATCGCAGTTGCCACGGCCAAGAAATTGCTTTAGTAACTTATACATAACGTAATACCTAGGTAATTAATTAGTAAAACTATCAACTTATTTAGAAGTAATTTTTAAATATTTCCTAAAAAGCACGTAAATTTGATAAACGTATGGATAAATGTTGAAATAAACATTTTCCAATGGTGAACAGTTTTGAAATTTTCTAAATGGCCGAAGCGAAATGAAATAAAATGGTATTATTTTGCTGGAAATACTGATTCAACAAAATACTGGCAGTAAATATGCACGCAACTATTTGAAGAACCTAATAAGATATTAGGAAAACCCTCTATGGAGCTGTTAGTTCCTCATCAATTCAGCTGTTCCTCAATAATTCAGCTGTTAGTTCCTCAGGTGCTGCATGATGAGGTGTATTTTAGCTCTCTTTCGAACTTGAGGCTTTTCTTTAAGATAAGGTTGCCCACCACTGATATACTTGCTCTGCTTGATCTATAGGCGGTAAACGAATAGGGTTGAAACAAGTAGCCTTGAAGAGAAGGAGAGCCGGAGGGTTGAAAGAAAAAAGGCCCAAGGATGATGCCTTGTGGGAGCAGGGGCTGGTTTTGTGGGCGTGGCTATACGGTGAATGGGGTGGTTTGACGGGTGCTGGTAAAATGGGTGGAAGAGTGGGCGGGACCAGGATGGGGTGGATTTGTGGGGCAGTTTTTGAGAGGAGGCATCATAGATTGGGCGTAAGGGTAGAAAATCAATTTACCGACGGAGGATTGGATTCGAGCAAATAAGAAAAAAAGGAAATAAAAGAATCGTTTGATCCCTCTTCGTTCTTCGCCCAAGAGGCGTCCCCGCTACACCATAGCGAACCCCAACATCCCTCAAAAACCCTCACTCCACACCGAAACCCGTAAATTTCTTACGAAAAAATATATAAGGGTGTCTGTCTTCCCTTCTCCGAGGTTAGGGTTTTATCCTTTCAGGTTTCATAATACCGGTGTTCGGCTCCGGCAGACTCACCGGAAAGAGGTTTCAAGGATGAGAGTTTAACGTGTTTCGTGGACGACTTCCGCAAGTCAATTATTAATTTTTTCTCCTTCATTCCTGTTTTCTCGGTCTTAAGTATTGATTTAGCCGGTAGAAGCGTAATTTTAGAAAACAAAAGGCACAGTTCTTTGAGGGGTGTAATATTTCTTGTCATGATCTGATCACCTCGAGAATATGTCACGCAATGGTTATTCTCCCAATCCGATAAACGAGGCTAATCATCGTATTTGTTAGCAATCATAGAAGCCAAGAGGATTCTTTATATTTTTATTTCATGCATTGATAACGCATTTGGAGAAGTATTTCGCCTCAAAGCGTCAAATACGCACATCAGGAGAAGCGTGTTCATTTACCTACGTTGAGATAGCCATTGATGATAGTAGCTGACAGTTGGACATTGACAACGGTAGTACATGATAATAGTAAGAACATAGAGTGGCTCTATATTTCCAAGTCACCTCGCCGACCATGTGCCGCGAACCTACTTCAGTGTCGTAAAGAAGAGAGAGGTTGTGAGATTTAGAGTCAGAAGCGTGGGTACGGATATACGGTAGCATCGATACTTGTTGATGTTGGTATGTTTGACTAGAAGAAGAACAAGTCTTAGCTATCAGTGGATTGAAAATCATCATCTAGGGTTCTAGCCTTTGCGATTTACCCCAGAAAATTAGCATACCTATATTGTGAAGATCCGCTATTTTGTGTAAAAAATTTAAACCACTTAATGATAAAATTATTCCATCCATAGCAACAAAGAAATCTTCGTCTAGAGAGAGAAAAAAACTGCCAGCCTTCAGCTAACACGGTAATACTGCTACTAGGAATGAGGTAAAGATCTGAAACAGATTTTTTACCCAGGTGCTAGGTCTCATTGGGTAAAGAAAAAAAATTCACTTGGAATGATGAGAGGAATAAAGCATGCTAAAAATCATCAAAATAGTGCCAAAAAATGTTTCAGACATCTATTCGATTTAATACAAGTGATCTAACCTACCATAGTAGTGCAGCGACTAATAGCTTTTGAGTTAATCGTTTCACCTTTAATCATGAGATTGAGTCTCTTATTCAACCTATGCTGTGCGAGATGGTGATAATTCCAGCTGACCATTAAACAATGATAATAAGGATATACGATTAAAGTATTAATTTGCGTTGAGACTGAGAAAAAAATTAGCCCTTGACTTGGAATAACAGAAGAACGCTAAAAGTAACAAAATAGGGGATAAGAATAGTTGAATTTTCTTAAGTCGAAGTGTTGATAAAAATAATATATGCCAATCCATGATTACCTTTGTTAGAATACCTTATAATAAGAAAGAAAGAGAAGATTTCTTTGTTGGTTAATTTTTCAAATGAAATATTTTAGCTTCATGACATTCAAAATGCGAATAAAAAGTAAACTGAAATTTTGCTTCAGATATTTTGATCGTGAATGGAAAGAAAAAAATCAACTGCTAGTTAACCGTGGTCGAAGCAAAATAACCTATTTTTGCACAGCTATAGATCCTCTCACATCTGTAACAGACAGCAAAGAGGCTCCTAGGAAAATAATTTCGTTTATCTACATGAAGCAATGACACGATAAAGGGGTGGAGAATGCTCGAAGTTTGCTCTGAAAGCGAAGCATAGAGTCATCAAAGTCGCTGTTTTTGAGCGTTTCTATGACAAAAAGGGAAACGAAATCCCTTGAGTATGCAAAATAGATTACGTAGTAAAAAACCAAAGCCATATATTTTCACTACCTTAACTACATCGAATCTGAAAGCTGAGAAAATGTACCTTAAACTTTTATAGAATACCTCTTACATGTAAGTTTTACCTAAAAAGAAACATAATTTTTATCCATTGTGAAGAACCAAGGTTTTCCTTTTATACAGCGTGATAAGAATCGTCATTGCCTACTGCGTCCATGTATATTCAAGCAAAAAAACTCACTATGCTAGAAATAATAGGAATGGCTCGACCTAATGCTTTCCCGGGGAATGGAATACTCTTAGATCTTAAGGGTTTTAAACCATGTCTGGTTATCAGGCTCCAGCATCTCAACGGCTAACTTGTATTTCAGGGTGATATCAATTCAATAGGTAATTACAGATAAGAATTTTACGAAATAATGACCTCCTCACCCACACATGCTAAAATATACTGAGCTATAATTTGAACAATTACAACATATTTTGAGCTAGATCCACAATAACAAACAGGTAGATTAATTAAAACAATCAGAATCAATTACCTCAAAAAATACTTGGAATAACGAGAAAAAAATAAAGTTAGTAATAACATTATAAAAGAATATTGTAGGTATAGAAAACCAATTCACAGATTAATATGGAATGATATCATAAATATAATAGAGGATAGTGATACATTTGAGAGATTAATGAAAGAAAATTAAATTCTGGAAGATCCAGGAAGAGAAGGAAAGAATATACCTATGTGTGGAGAATGAATAGTAAAATAACAGGCTGAAAGCCTATATTAAGAAAAAGAACAAATATTTTAGAAAAAAATCCAAAGTCATATTGCAAATATAAATTCTCTCCGGTCCCAACACTCAAAAATGCCTAGTTTATTTATCAACATAAATCAACGTCTTATAATACTATAAGACTTATTAAAAGTATATATTAAAAAGCAGAGCTGAAATTGAGCACAATGAAACTTGAGTAAAATATTTTCCGCAGCAATTTCAATGCTTTGTGAAATAACTTCCAGTTGTCACAATGCCACTACGTTGCCACAGTGTTCATCATCTAAACCGTCTCCGGTACATTCCATCCAAACTCACCAAACTTGGTCTTGATGAGGTCGGATGAGGGCATTATGCCTAAATCTTAATAATGACAGAAAATATGAATCATCCTATATAAATAAGACTGCTATGCCAGATTACGAGATTTCTACATTTGTGATTCTAAATGTTACCATATCTGCCAATTCAAGCGAATGAATTCAGTGTTTTTAAAAATTAACATCTACACATTGCGATATTATGAAAGGTTTTTTGCTAACCTCCCCAACTCAAAAGGAAAACACAAATATTATATTTCATTATCATTAACAGTAAAAAAAACATGGCATAAGAAGGAATCATCAAATATTAACGGGAAGGAACTCAGTGAATACCACATTCAAGGTTTGAAAAAAATGAGATTTTTTTTGACCTTAGTCTCCCTCTAACTCTCTCTCTCTCTCATTTCACCCTTGACTTTCACCCTCTCAATCCATTCATTATTTTCATCGCCAAAATTTTTCCATTCAACCTTTTCCTTATTAGCATTCCCTGGATGCTTAACCCTCTTGTTCCATAACTTTCCCCCCGAAATTAAGGCTTAACTTGTATTCGACTCTCTGTACACAAATTAGCCACACAATGGGCTCTGTGAGAACACAATGGATGGAAGAAATACGGGTATGAAGAGGGGAAAGGGGTAAAAAAGAAGGCCAAGGCGAGAAAAATACTTGGAGAATTTTTAAAAAAGGATGCGGACAACAAGTGCCTCGAGGGACTCGACTGGAAAGGCAAACACTTGAGTCTTGAGATGATGTCATGGATTTTCGGTTTCTGCAGAATTAGTTTTTCACCCTAATCTTTCGTGAAATGTGCTCTGACAGCCTGGAATTCAACAGCACTAAATAAACATATCCTATAGAGCTTGGAGTTGTATGCAGTTACGTGTGTGACGCCGAACGGAGAGATACCTAGCGTTCATTTATCATCGCTTGCGTTCGTCCTCCTGGGACGCCTAATTTTGAAGGTCTACTTGTCGCCTGTTCATGTATATCGCCAGAGTAGACGTCCCGCATAAACACGGGTAACGTGTGACAATGCTATTTTGCTATTCTCTTTTAACTTTATAAGTTTTCTTGAAATGGATGAGTTCTAATTTGGTTAAAATCAATGCTACGAGACCGTGGTTCCTCAAACAAACGCGTCCTAAATCATGCCCAGCATCAGAATAGTTGACGAAAACAAAGTTATGGTTACAACTCTCCGATTCGGGCCTCAAAGTCTTAAAGAGGAAGGCAGATTCCTTTAAGATCTATTTAATATTTATGATTTATTACTATATTTTTCTACATTAAAATTAAATATAGCATAAAATAAATAAGAAATGAATACAGGAAATTATAGATATAATTATTCATACAAAATTAAATGCGTAGCTAAGAATTTAATTACAAATAGTAAAATTGTCTAATTCCAAGGATAACTTGGGAATAATACTGAAATTATTTTTCGTGAACGAAATCAGTGAGTTTGAAAATGTTAATTTTAATGCTTTTAGGATTCATATAATCTATGAATCCAATAAATCAGTAATTTTCGAATCCCTTTCTTTTGCATGCATGCAAAGCAAATTAATTTTCTATTTGCCATTTTAGAGGTAAATCATCCCATCAGAAACGAAAATCAATTCTTCTGGACTTCGGTAGTATCAAGATATATTAAATGTGCCTAATAACAAAAAATAGTTTTGAGCTTTTAAAACAACTCAATGCAGCGATGGTGGGCAGATTAAAATGTTTGGCTGAGCAATATCTGAATATAAGAACAAAAACAGCTTCACTATGCATCTCGAAGAGGCACGTAAACAAGGATACTCACGGATTCACATGTTCGTTCGTTATTAAATTTATATAAAAATATTCCATTATACGGAAATCCACACTCCAATAATAAATGTCTTAAATGTACGGTGAGTTGCGAGTTTCAAAAACAATTTTTAATAATGACCGAACTTGAAAGTGACATTTTTTTTAAAAACATAATTTTTGGATCCCATTAGTCCTTAGATCCATTTTCTAAGTGTTGAGTAGGAAAAAAACGTTTTACGAGTAACTAATTATGAACAAATTCACATCGGATTGAATTTCTTTGTGAGGCTACCAGACTTAAATCTCTGATTTGAACCAGGTTTGAACCAGGTTTGAATGTCTTGAATTTGAATCAAACTAGGCAATTTAGGACAGCGTTGGCAAGAATTCAAGGTGGAGTTTCCTCATGCTAAAAGATGAATAAATTATGCATTAGGTAAAACCAAACAGGTTAAAGTAAACACTTATTTACTCAGTCACACTAATTACTATTACGAACATTTTAAGAGATGCTAAAAAATCAAAACCAAGTGGATCTATAAAAAACACGACTGGAACAGTTCAAAGTGATTTATAGCACTATTGACATAATAAACTCCCGAAAAGTATCCTTTCATTCTATTTATTGAAAACCAAAGTGGAAAATAATACTTATATTTATTTCTTAAAAGAAATCACATTTGGCGAAGCTGATTGAACAAATTATTATTTTTTTTTTGCTCCCCGACGATTCTGGTGGTCAGTATGACCCTGAAATCCCGATAAGCCATTGGCTTGTCTTCAACGTTTCTCAGGGGCCGAACCACCAGAACTTGACAAACACCCATGCCCTGGGCAAGTGAAAAACCGACCCAGGCGGGATTCGAACCCGCGACCCTCGAATTAGCAGGCTTAACCCCGACGCCACCGGGGCCAGCATTATTAACTAAAATTTGATTCAATTAGTTGTTTCCATTCATCTTTCCGAATCCGAATCATAATCAGCTACAGCCAACGCCTAACCAATGCTCAACGTGTTAAGCAGGACTCTAACAAACATGTGAGAGGGAAAACAAGTTATTTACTTATTTATGATTAAAAACACATGCAGATCATATAACGCTTTTAGATAAATTAATATCAGTTTACCTAATAAATTAATAATGGATTTACAAGTTAATCTTTTCTTGCAGCCCCCTGAATGAAAAATGAAATTCATGCGAAAGACCACTCTGAATAATACCATTAGAGTCACGAGAAAATGCACATAATATTAGGTTGAACTCATTTGAACGGTGACATAAAACTTTTAAGATAGGGATGGAAGCATGCCAAAATAAAACAATAATGTATGAGACCACAAAGGTGATAGAGGAAGTGATGAAAGCCTGCAGCGTGGTAGTTGCTACTTCTATAGTATGAATCAATATTACGCAAGTACCAGACTGTGTATCTGAAATGACTACTTGAGTTATATGCTGGTGACCTGTTTAATTTATCCAATTATTGCTGTTATAATCAACGTAAAATTGCTGGAATCCATTTACTCATGCTATGAGAAAAATAAAAACAACCCAATTAGCGATTAACACAGTTCTGTAATTAGCGCACGTATTAAGGGATGGACCTTCAAATACATTTGCAAAAACCGGTTAAAATAAATTATGAAATTACACTACAATTGTGATAGTTTTCAACAAAATATGGAACTACTAACATATTAATGTGCTAGCCTTGTTAAAATAATAGTGGGAAAAAGAAAAACAGCAAAAACTGGAAGCCTAAAACGAACAGTTCTAAGACATTTTCCAATTTTTGGACTGAAATGGAAAAAAAGACATTAGCATACGAAAAAATCATTAAATGGAGACCAAATAGAGGGCATGCAGTATCGACGTGAAAAAGTTGTCGATGAGGATTCTCAATGGAGTGTACGTAATTTGGGATGGTAGCAAAACATGGAAAATAGGGAGGAAGAATGAGAACAGATTGGTAGGTTTAGAGATGTGGGTGTAGAAATTATTATAAAAAGTAAATTAACCAAAAGGCAAAAGAAGGCAAGCAAAGTGGTCCTGTTTAGAAAGAATTAATTGAGTAGCTTGATGACAATATGATGTCGATTAATTGGATGTAGTACGCAATAAAATGGAATGCATAACTAAATGGCATTATAATTAGAATGTAAGAAGTTATTGGCACAGGTGGCTCTGAAGTGGCACAGGTGGCACCTGAGGTGGGTATACTATCTAATACATTGAGATGATCTCAGGATGTACATTGGTAACAATGTGGTGTTGCTTATAAAATGGTGTACAGCCTTTTATGCCCAATTCCCTACTTTCACTATACTTCAGAATACCGTTCTCCTTTCCCAATACGGTGAAACTCAAATATGCATGCGTATATGTTCAAGAAGTGATTTAAGTATGTGGAATTCAATTAAATTTATTGAACGCCATAGGATTGATTATTACTAACTACAGGTTTACAGATTTTACATAATCTGAAGAACATCCCATTTCGCTAAATAAAAAAGGTTCCAATTCCCAACTAAATCCCTCTAAATTTCCCCTAGGTAGGGATGAATTTCCCCACTGGCTTGCAGCCCTTGTTTCAAAGAAACTGAATAAGCATATTCTTGTTGTAAATTGTTTTGAACAGAGAGAAAAATTAATTTTGAAACTCTATCAGACAAGAAATTATAAGTCAGGGTCCATTTCTGCGCAGAAAGGCAAGGATTTAAAGAGGAAGGGGGCATTCACGATCTGGAAAATAAGATCTGCTTTTGGACACCTTGAGAAATGGTGGGAGAAAGCCTTATTGATGTGGTACAGAAAGGAATGTTGATGAATGATCGTGTAGTAAAAGTGACTCTCTCATTGACGGGAGCGTAAAAGGGAAGGTATTATAAGGCAAGCGATGAAAAAAGAGGGAAGAAATACATTAGCCCGAACTTGCAACGGTGACAGATGAGAGTTGAATCACGCCAGCAGGCGACCATTTTTCACGGCAGTGCAGTATTACTTCGGATGGAAAGGGAAACAGGTAACTTCCTCGCTAGATGCCACTGATGGCAAACCCAGACAGATGGCTCGTCATTTAAATCACCTACGAGTTAGCGGCCATTATTGCAAGATTAAAGCCTGGTGAGCAATTAAAGAGATACTGAAGAAACTAAGTCATTTTTTCCCAAAATGGTGGTTTCTGGTATGAAGTTTCTGGTTTCCCAAACCATTTAGGTTTGCTTGGCAAAATCATCTATCAAAGAATAAATTTTAAGTTTATCATAGAAGTATATTGAAGAAAAATACGACGAAGATGATGTTAAGTTTTGAAAAAAACACTATTTAATTAAAAATATACAGCCGGTTTTGCCAACTGAGACATCCTAAGGTACGCATGGTCAAAGCTACGAAACTTTAAATATAAAAATTGGAGTCAGTTCTGTAAAAGGTTAACTTGGAATTCCCTTTATACCACTAAGGCCCGGTTTTATACCGTATGATTAGCGTAAACTACAGGATGTCGAAGCTTTTCCGTTAATTTGATGTTAACTGAGAGTTATAGTTCTAGTTATTACATCACAATTGTGGTAAGCTGACGTGAAAGTTATCAATGGGAAAACGTATTAACTTAGGTTTTATACTGAGAAAATATTTTACCATATATTACAAAACCGAGTCTAAGAGAAGTTAGTACTTATAAATTTGGATCCACAATGATTGTTTTATAGGTGCGCCATGAAGAAGAAATAAATCATGAACCCTAGAACAGAAAACATTCGCAAATTTAACGGATTTGCTTAGGGATTCTAGTCAGAAAATTTTCGGCTACTTGAAGGTAAGCAAAATACCGTGATAAGTTTGTGGATACCCCTGTCTATTTCGGAATTTCCTGGTACTTCGCTTCGGTTAAAGCACTTGCGCAGGAAAATCTCACATCCCAGAAAACGATATCAAAATAAAAAAATATATTTACATATACATAATAATAATTTATAAATAATAATTATTTTGAGTAAAATTGATGAAAATAACTATTAAAATATTATGCGTGAGTTTTTCTCGGGTTTCACACCGGGTAAGATTATTAAAATATATCAACGTTTCGATGGTTGACTCAGCCATCGTCATCAGGATTATAAGTCGAGTTAGGATGATGGAGGTTATATATAGCCGTAGATTGTTATGAGGGCCGTTACGAATTATTTGAATTTTGTTAATTACCGGACTCCAAGTCCTACTTCAGTTATAGTCTCTATTGATTTTATTTTGTTCTCTTTGATTTTAATATTTGATTAAATTTGATTTCAAATTGATTCGTCAATTCTAATAGTCATACCCGGTGTGAAACCCAAGAAACCTTCACGTATATAATTCGCCGGGAAAACCTTAAATCCTTTGTATTAAAATATTGATTTTCGTGGATTTTTTTGTGAATCACTATTCTGCAAAGTTACTTTAATGATTAGTCCAATGAGTTTGCTCTGAAAATAAAAATAAATGTTTTCCTTTGTAAAAGTCACGTGGATTATTCAATCTGCGTCTCAGTATGTGAAAAGTAAATTCCGTCTTAAATATGAACAAGAATTCATAGAATGGTGGCAGTGAAGGTGGTGATTTATAAGAAAAAAATGAGCTTTAGTAAAGGGATCGGTGACTACCTTTCTACTTTCTGTGTATCATAGTGACCGAACTCGGTTTTCACAGATTGTGATATGTGGAACTCAGAAATGTTTTTCCGATAATTCAAAGGCCCTTCTTATAGAAGCCTAATAACGTTGACTATATTCACAAAATGGTGTGTATTTCCTCAATAGTCATGCCTCAAACTGCTTATGAAGTCAAAAATTTAAATAAAATACACGTCACATTGCATATTTTGTATTAGTGACTTACGGTTGGTTATTTTTGGAGGAAATTGACAGCTCTGATGATGCTAGTTTAAAGTTTCGCAAAAAATACCTGATGAATGAAATTGTAAAGGCCAGATGAATTGGAGCTCTGAAGAATGACTGGGAGAAACTAGACGTGCGCATTAGTCTAACAAAAGGCCGCAAGGCCTCCTTAGTTTAACTTCTCAGCATATGGACGAAATACTACACTTGCAAATTCTATTCACTTTGCTTCGAAAAAGTAATTGGTTATTCTATAAAAAAAATTATTCTGTTACATTCGGGATAAGAATTCAGCCCTCCAGCCACGACATGAATCCAAGTTACAAAATAGAATTTCATTTTTTACCACCATTTTTTTATATCATCAGAATGACTTCATCAAATAATCGCATTTTTATCTACATGCCGGATAAAATTTCATTGTTCTACTATCTCAAACACGATCATCTATCACTCTCCACCGATAAAAGTCATCCATATCACTCTTAGCATACCTTCACTATCTCCTGCTCTCATATATTAATGCAATTTCCTCACATTTCATCACCTACGTCGTCTCTTTTTGTTCAACTTATTCTTTTAAGAATGATATATTACCGATCTCAGGGCTTTAAGCATTAAGGGCCCTGAATTAATATGAAAATGTTAGGGGAAAACTACGAATAAAAACCAGAGAAGGTTCTCGATTGCCATAAATATCATGAAAACGCTTAAATCGTTCTTAATATAAGCACCAAATCCTAGTGCTGCATCGAGTGTACATAAGGTCAGGCAATATAAGGTAAGGTAATTTGTTGAACTTATACTTTCAAAAATATACATTCATCCTAGCGTTAATCGACGTAAATAAAATGCCTATAGTTGCATCTTTATCGTTAAGTGAAATAAGTTCATGAGTAAAAACGAAAAATACTGCCTTTTTCATTTATACGTGTAAACACGAGTTAAAAGTGCAACATAGTCAAAAATGAATGGACCTAAAAATTGTATGGATTGCAAATACATATTTGATTTGGATAATATGGATTTTTACGGATGGATATGCATTTTTCAAGAAGGACCATAAAATACAGGCAATACTTACAATTACGAAATCATATCAAGCAATGAAATAATATTATTTAATAACAAAGGAAAAAAAGGTGACAGCATTGTCGTATATTAATACTGACCATCAGAAATTTAAAATGCGTAAAGGAAAGCTTTCAGTATATCAAATAGGATAACAAAGGTTTTGATTATTTTTGTCTCTAGATATGCTCAAGCATACTTGCTGAATCAATTAAATCTATATTCGGTAATGGAAGGCAAAGATTTCGTTTACCTAAATTCTATTATAAAAAATTATTATATTATATCTCAGCGAGAAATGTTCTACAAATAATTAGTCTAATTCAAGGTAGTAAGTAAACCAGTATCGTGGTTAATGGTATGCCTATTCCATACTCCAGTAATGTACATAACCTAGGGATGACGTTGACTGCTAACTTATCATGGGATTGTCATGTAAATAATATTTCTAACAAAATTCATTCTATACTTTACCAGTTAAAAGTTCACAGAAACTTACTTCCTTTTAATACTAGAAAAACACTTATATCGTCGCTTATTTTCTCTGTAATAGATTATTGCTGTCTTGTTTATAACGACCTCAACGAAGAAAATAACCTCAAACTTCACCGGGCCTTAAACTCCTGCCTTAGGTTCATTTTTGACCTTCGCAGGGACGTCCACATCACCCCCTATTATAAACAACTAAGATGGCTCAACGTCAAATCCCGTAGAGAATACCTTCTGGGATCCTTTTTGTTTGTCCTATTTAAAAACAAATCACCCAAGTATCTGCATGATTTGTTCCTTAGTTGTCCCTCTGTCTCCACAATGTCCACTAGGTCTGATCCTAATCAATTGTATTTTCCAGGGCATCGCACCACAGCATATAATAAATCATTTCTTGTAACAGCTTGTCACATATGGAATAAGATGCCAACTGATATTAAAAATTGTAAATCTGTTAAAACATTTAAAATGAAATACCATGATTATTTACTTTCCCGGGTATAACATAAGTTACTCTTATTATTATTTTTTTTCTTCAAATTTGTGTTCATGTTATTATGGTTCCTTATTCATTGTATCATTTTTCTATTGTTAGTTATTAATACATGAGTTTTTTTTGTTAATTTACATTTATAGAATGATAAAAGTTTTTCCTTTTGTATTTGAAAAGTTTGAAATGATGAAAAGTTTGTCCTTTTGTACTTTTAAAAGATTGTGCCTGCAAAGTGTTTTATTATTATATTTGTTCTTTTGGATTTTTGTCCTGAACAATAAATATTTTTCTTACTTTCTACTTTCTTTCTAAGTATTGATTTTTATTTGTATATGTGCTAGAGGAAGTGAAAATTGCAATATTTATTAAGAACGGTCATCGACTGAAACTCGCCATAATCTTTCTCATAAACGTGGTGGTTTTTCACGGTTACTTACACCGTAGTTTCATACGCAGACGTGTAATTGTGGTGTGCAACTAAAGTGACAGGGGGGAAGAGAGCCAGGAAATATAGAATATGGATTTGTACGAAAAACTAAAGGCTTTGGCATGATTATCACTAATCTCTACAAAATATTACACCTGCGTTGTATCTCCACCACATGAAATTTGAACATTAAAACAATAAACCTTTTGGGTAACTACACTAATCATTGCAATTATTGTTTTTAGTCACACCATTCCATTTAGATTCATTATTTAACGATTTATTAGAGCGAGGTTAGCATGGATAGGGCAATAAGGAGGAATGTTTTGAAATAGCGTGAGTTTCCTCGGCCTAACACTAATCAATAAGCCCTATTCACTGTGCTTATTCCGAAAGACTACCCGGAAATGCTTGATGGACATGTAGGTACTTCGGTGGATATCGATCCTTTGATATGCTAAAAATAATTTGGTATGGTCTTACTCCCCTGTGTTAGAAATTCTGGCATATATGATCCTCAATATTGTAAGGGAATGTCTCGGTGATTACTGCTTAACCAATTAACCGGACTCCACATCCTCTCTCTATACTTTATCACATCTTACATAGTGATACTACCGGTCTACTAAAATGAAGCCTGCTTAACGAAAAGCAGTAAAGCCAGCACAAGCTGCGACATACGCCAAATCTGTTCAATCCTGCCCTATCAATATTCGTCCACACACACACATCGTATGCATTAATTAAATATATATAAAGCATCACAAACATAGTGTTTACTCTGAATTTTTATAAATTATTTGTTGCTGTGTAGCTCTTTAAAATAATTTGGAACCTGACTGCTAATATGTTTAGCTTTACTCATTTAAAATTTATTTTAATATTTTTGTGATTGTTAACCTTTAATTATTTGGAGGGAATAATTATTTTTTATATAAATAATGAAATATATACTAAAAATAATAAATAAAGTTACCCAATTATTTCATGTACTATTTTAAGCAGAGGGAGTGCGCTAATTTTTTTAGTGATTCAGTATCAACAGCAGATTGAGGATCGGCGATCCAGATGTCATGGTTTTTAAATAAAGCACGACTTTTTGACACAAGTGTATACGTAGAAATACATATTTTAAATATATTTTCAAAATAAATCAGCTAGCATCAGGCTTAAAATTGTTAGATTATTGTCATTATTACAATTAAAAAAATGGTTAATAGTATTTATCCACCACCTTATCCTTTCTATCAAGTTAGGCCTGATTTTATCAATCTTAACTGAGCATGATTTAAATGGACGGCCGCCATTTTCAAGTTATCACCTTGGAAACCTGAAAACAACAATAAATGAGGTGTACCCATTGAAACAATCTTAAAAGTGAATAATTATTAATAACAAGTGCTTCTTCTTTCTGTTACTTCGTTATTAAAGGAAACATTTTAGTACATGGAGGTAAAGCATCTGATGCGACGGTATTAAGTAACGAAAACTTAGTTGACCTTTTTCTCATCCCAAACCATCACTTAGGGGTGCGATCTCGTATCTCCATAACGCGTGAACTCGCGTTATTGTTACTTTTAAAAATCCACTCTTGGGAGCGATAGAGCGAGAGAGATAGTCATTCTTAAAATTTTTCCCGGTGTTTTCAATCGCTAGTTTCAATTGATGGAGTGCATTCTTAGGGCAGTAACTGTGAGTTAGAACCTTCTGGAGCTGTTTGCGTTTTGGATAACGATAACGACAACGCGAGAGGGGGGAACCGGGATTCCACTCCAGCATTGCATTCATTCCATCCACTGACTTTGCCTTCTTCTGAGTCCACAGAACCGCATTCAGTCCCTCCCCTTTGCTCCCCCCGTTTTCACATCCCACACCCAACCAATGTCCTTTCTTCATAAATCCCGCTCTTGTCTCCTCTTATCACCATTTATCTAACTCTCCTTCACATTTCTCGGGCGATCCTCAGGGCTCAGCTTCTCCCGTCCCCTATTCAACCACCCCACGCGCCCCATCCCCCCCCCTCCCTCACCTACTTCAACGTTTTTATCTCTTCCCTCGCTCCACAAGTATAAATCAAACCCTCCTAACTCCCAGAAGCCCTTCCCCGCTCCTCCCCCCCTCCCTCTGGGTCGCTGTGACCTTCAGGGATTGGACTTGGGGATGTGGGGGAAAGGGATATATTCCTCTTCGCCCAAAATCCACCCCTACTTCGCTTACCTACCATACCCATCTCTTCTTCTCTCTCTCTATACCAGGGTCCTCTTTACGAACCCTACCTCCCACATCACCCACCTCGATCGCTCCTCCATTCCTGGTGAAGATCGGGCCTATTTATTACTTGGTTGGGGCCTTATCCCATGTGGACCCACCCATCAGACCCGGGTCTCATCATTCTAGCTCCAACTCCTCCTTCCTCTTCCACTCGGCTTCTTGATATCCAAGTGCATGGGTGACGGGGCGTTGCCACTGAGTGGGAAACTTTCAATGTATAGCGCGATTAGATAAATAAATATTAGGATGGACCCGATGACAGTTTTCATGTTCCAGATATAGATCCTACAATGGCTGACGATTCTGAAAAATGACTTCTAACCTCGATAGCCTTGTAGCATGGTGGTTGTAAGTTGTTGTAACACACCATTGTGGTTACAACGCCCGGCGTGAATCAACTTATGCACTCATAAGTGATTTGTAGTATCTCTGTAGTAGCATTAGTACTAATATTTCGCAAGATATTAACCCGTGTAATTTATGTCAGCATGTTTATTTAAGTAACACTCTGTTCGTTTCTGATTTGCCCTGCATTATTGTCCCACCTGCTGTTTTGTCCGCACTTAGCGTGCTAGATTTGACCTAGAATTGTTTCGAGTTTTGCATAGCAAGTGTAAAATCACTCAGTGCCACATACCATAGAGCTGAAGAGTACGGTATTTTGTAGTGGTAGATAAAACAGGGTGAAAACTTACGGTTTCCACCTTTTTTCGACGTGCATACTCCTTTGTTTTCCAATAAGATTGACTCTAACTGTATGGAAATCTGATTGCGACACTTTTGCCATTGCTTAGTTTTTCTCATGAACAGCGAACGTACCTACTACGTCCTTTTAAGGTAGTTTGATGGAGATATCACCTTACATAAAATTCGATGAATTTGGCATCATGATAAAAAAGATATCATATATTAAATATTAACAAAACATCAACCTCTTATCCGTTACTTATTGAGACATTTGCTAAAAATATTGGCCATCTTCCATGGAAAATTGTTCACGTATGCACTCCAGAGGCTCCTTATTTAAAAGATGAAGAACTTTTAAAGCATAGCTCTCGTCAGAAATTGAAGATTGAACTGTTTGTATGCTTTCTCAACTATATTTATTAATCACTGATTCACCGCGGTAATTTTCACAGATTCGTAAAAAAAATATTCGGAGTTTTAAAGGCTTTTCAGAGTTCGGCATGAAAAATGAGTCAAGTTAAAACCTTCGATATGTACAGTACGATATATATGTACGATATATGTACGATACATTCAGTTAATTACTAGGAATTTCCACATTTTAAAACAAAGGTTTTGCGTCAATAATGTTACCATATTTACTTAATGCTTCTTAAAGCTCCTTAAATTTAAAAATAACATTTTAATATGGTTTTTTATTATGACTATGGAAAATTCTAGCTCCAACCTACATTCCCGCATTTGTCTACAAGGATGAACAAATCCGGGAAGAACCAAAGCCCTTGATTCAGATTGAACGCAGTCTGTTGTAGAGTAGTTCGAGGAACTTATGATCTTATAACTGATCATCAAAAACCTGCGGATCTGCAGTTACAGATGAGCCAAGAAAAGTTGAAGTCTACCTTACCCCTACGCTGCTATGGATGTCTATACCTACATTAGCATAAATGTATTTATTTGTAATTTATTTGAATTATTACACAATCAATACTTAGACAGCTTTATCAATTTAGCTAGAATGAAAACTTTAACCAATTACATTAAAAAATTAAAACTATTTAAGTAGCCCAAGTGAAACGATCGAAAATTCAATGAATTATTTATCCAATATTGCAGTGATATCTTTCTCATATTTACAACATTACAATGAGTTTTGGTAAAATATAGGTAGAATTTTCAGTTAATTACCAATTTAGATTCAAAGTATGTTTTCTTTTAATTTCATAACGTGCTACCCACTAAGATACAAGATACATAAATGAAAGAAAGAAAAAATAAAATAAAAAATGGTTATAAACAAATAGAAGTGAATATAAAAAAACAAGAATGCAACTATACAAGATTATAATAAAATATTTTGTACAGCAATGCAAACATTGAAAACTTGAATCAGTTTTCACGGTTTGGATGTGTATTATGCCGTCCCCGTCGGGGTTCCATATCCTTAAGCAGCAACATGGAGGGATAGAAAATGAATGGCTCTGATAAAAACAGGGATAAAGCCATGGGCTTGGAAGCCTCAGATCAAAGAAAGATTTTGCGACTAAAATTAGTCCTACATGCAATAATTGGTATCAGATGGTGCAGGGATAACCGCGAATCGCTCTTTGATTTTCTTCGTGAATTTAACATGAGTGATTCAACCCCCAGCGACGACCTCCACCGGCTCCGAAACCTCCAGTTTCCTCTCCTTAATGTCCGAGTTCGCTCGCTTCCTGTCCCTCTCGCAAGGGCGTTTCCTCTCCGAGTTCCCGATTCGGAACTTTATTGATGC
Organism: Pyrrhosoma nymphula; assembly: GCA_963573305.1. Classification (NCBI taxonomy): domain Eukaryota; kingdom Metazoa; phylum Arthropoda; class Insecta; order Odonata; family Coenagrionidae; genus Pyrrhosoma; species Pyrrhosoma nymphula. The sequence goes on along the minus strand of OY754337.1, from coordinate 43,493,383 downwards.
CATCCCTTCGACCTTACGCCAAACTACTACATTTCATCGAGTTCCTCCACTGGATTTACGAGGTCCAAAATACTTCCCGAAGTAAAAGGCGGTAGATTTCTCCGGCGAGGAAAAGCTACATAATTTTTCCGGATCAGATGATGCGCTAAAGCGAGGACTCTTTCAGCAATCCAAGGTAAGGTTCAAAAGAAAGGTTCTCTTTCTCTGGTTCAGGCCTATGATGGATGATGATCACCTACGTGACGACACTGGCATAGCATAAAATTAATGAGTGAAAATGTTCATAGTATAATAATTTTGATCATGAATTTTACACAACAAGTGGACAAAACTTGCCATGAAAAAATAATTTGCCATGGCTGGTATTCAAACCCAGATATCCCGGTAGTCGAGTACGTGCGTTAGCCAGTTACAACACCAAGCCATGTTAGTTCAAGATGAATTTCGGCGGGTTTGATGAGACTTCGACAGCGTAGCACTAAGAGTTAAAAGAGTTTTCAAAATGCGAGACATAATACATTTCACAAGCATTGTTTTTTAAGTGTCTTTTATTCCTCCTGGGTACACATATTTTTCAATTTCAATTTTTGTGTTTTATTGTTTACAAGCTTAATTTAAAAATATTTAAATGGAGAGCTACACCATCCTCTTTGAATCCAGGCAGTTATTCACGTAAAGCTTTAACCTTACCCCAGTTCCTCAGAGACACTCAGCAAAAAAAAACAAGAACAGGACTATAAAGAAAAAAGTGCTGAGGGCGAAAAGCTTTCGATCACGAAAATGCCCAATCCTCTGAAATAAGCTACACGCTTTGGACATGCTCAAGTAATTGAATGATTAGCGGAAAATGGTCTGCCCTTTAAATTGCGCTCTCGCCAATAATGGCCCCCAGCTTCGGAGTACGGACTTAATGCGACGTAATTTCAAGGGGGAATTCTCCCAATCCATTAAGAAGGCCAATATTTCCCGAGGCGAGACTTTGAGACGGAACGGGGATACAGCCACGCCCATTTTACAGAGAATGAAGCGGGCCACAAAGATAGGGATCCAATGGCTCTATATAACGCATGAATAAATATCAAACTATCTTTTTTTTACTCTTTCAATATACGCTTTTTAATGCTTTGAGCTGTCCATGGGAGTTGAAATAAAACCCAAAGAGCTATGGCAATAACCCATTTAAAATTAAACCGACGGAAAATCTCCCGATAGGATCGGTCATTTCCACTTTACAGCGAATCACGAAAAGGCCGACATTTTTCCTCAATATTACTTCAGTAAAAACTCAGTTCATGGATGCTTGAGGTGGCAAAAGCTTGAGTCAAAACACATTAGATATCCCATGAAATCGATATTTTCAGTTGTAAAATACATAATGACAATAAATAACTATTTTCACAATACTTCTATTCATGACCAGTTTCATCGCATAGGCAACATTCTCAAGTACATTTCCAGATGCACCGTAAACTTATATACACATAATATATACACATGTTACCAATGAAAACTTACGCATCGAATCCTAAAAATAATATTTGCATGTAAATTCCATTTTAGAAAGCGGCGTGAAAAATGTTTGAGGCCTAAAATTTATTCAAGTTTTCAATGTCCGCATGGGATTGTATTTAATTTTATCTTTTATGCGTATGTAATTTTGTAATAATTTTTGCATGCCAGCATAACTCTCGAGGTAGAAAGATACGTTGCTTGGTAGACAAGTATTTTTACTTCTTCATAATAACCTGTCAGTTGTAAATCGCTACATCATCGCCCCATCCCGCTTGAAATGGCTTGCATGATTTTATTTTCTGTGTGAATTAATATCCCGTACTATCCATTAATTAGTAGTTATAGTAATAATTATCAACATTTGCATATAAGATCTATGTCCTGCATGTTAGCATTTTTTGTCAACGCAGGACTCCATTGCTTTCTGGTTTGGCCGCGCCTTTTTCTTTACTACTTTTACTCATCACCAAGGACCCACGGGAGCCAGCGAGGTTCGATCATGAATTGTCGTGTGCATTGCATGCCTGGTGTGCAATCTACCTGTACCACACATCCTGGAGTTGGCTTGCACCACATTTTGTAGACATATAGATGCATTTACTTCACTCTTCATATCAGCAATAACAGCATCAAACAACATGCTAATATGGGTTGCAAGCATTACGCCGAGAGTTAGATGGAGTAAAAATAGCAGAGCTATGAGGGCAAGAAATTGCGTGAAATAGTACGCCAAATCTATCTAGGATATTTTCTACGAATTCATTCAAGCCTTGACCTATTTTGTTTAGCATATTTATTGAAGAAAGGATATACTTCAAGTTACCTTTAACTTATCTTGATAGTTTTATAGGAGCAGCATCAAACTCAACAGAGAGCCTGCACAGCAGATCTTGGAGGGCTTGAAATTGTGAAAATGAATTCAGTGAATCAGGTATTCCTAGCAGTCATCCGCTAAAAACCTCAATCATTCCAGACTTTGCTTAAGTACACAACATATTTGTGACAACGCATTTATCCATTCACGTCATGCTACGCTGGTAATTTCATCCGGTAAAACTGCCTTTACCTTGACGGTTTCTATTTGGCTGAAGGATAGAAGATAGAAGTAAATGGAGTACCTACATTTACGCAGATTACAAAAAGCGATATTTTTAATTAACACCGAATTTAAGCAAGGTCTTTTTGCGCTGTAGTTCACACATTTTCCGAATTATTTACGCATTTATCAGCATCGCACAACGCGACTTTTCTTGTTTAAATTTATTAACTTAAATTTATACAGAACTCAACAATAGTACAGGATTATTAAAAAAATGGACCCAATATATTTAATTAGTATTTCACAAAATATAAATTGGGTATGAACAGTGTACATGAAGGAAAGAGGAAATTCCAAAGTTTTGTTTACCACTTCTTGAGCAGTGATAGTTGCGTAAACGGCCGCAACGGTTGCTTAATTAATTTAATTGGGCCCATCATTTTGAATAACCCTGTATGTGCTTCGAGGAAAAATTTCTGTCCCCTAAAGATTATAGGGGCTACTGTATCATATAGTTTACTTTTAGTCCTGTAATTCATGAATTATCGCAGTCATTGAAGCATAAATGTTTACCAAACGACTTAAATGTGACAGCACATCCAGCCTAGCATCAAATTGCAAAACGGAATGCCATTTGTGACAAGTATTTTACCAATATGGATTATATACCTACCTTCTCGCCACCTATTTCAATGAAGGTTTGGATGGTTTGGGAAAACGATGAGCTGCGGAGACATAAATATGAAAGCAGAAAGAAATGGAAAGCCAGAGAGAGAAGGAGAGAGAGAGAGAGAGAGAGGGAAAGGAGAGGAAGACAGCCACAAAGAGAGCCAACCTCGAGGACACAGCCTATTCCTCTCACGTAAGGCCATAAGGGTGGGATTTGTTCCTGCGTGACATGCGTGTATGTGTGGACATTCGGCTCATGTGTGCTACCCTTAGCGCTTGCTCATGATCTCCCACGCCACCCTGAAAAACCCTTATTTTCTCACGTAAAGTCCCTCCCCTTTCTCGCCCTTTACAAACGCCATTTCTACACGGTGTGTAGAAAATAGATAATGAAACTATTTTTCTCTGAAGGCTGATTACATGACATTTAGGTCAGCACTGAAATCATCACCTTGAGTCCGTGGAAGATAATAGCGCAGTAGAAATATACTGATTTGGGTTATAAAGAAATGGAAAGTAAACGTTTTTTCACGGTCGTATGATGTAAACGAAGGCCAGCATCATGGGTTCTTCGATTATGTGAATCCTTCCCCAAACGGCATTGGATGTGTTTACAGACAGAACATCGCATTAAATTACAAATTGTTACGATACAAAAGAAAGTTACAAATGTAACTGTTAACTTCGCTATTATCTTGGACAGGTGATAGAACAGTGGAAATATATTGGCATATTAATAAAAATTCGATTCCGCGGCATTTGTATTGGTTTGCGTTATGCTAAATTCAGTCCTCGTTGGCGTTCTACGAGAATTTGCTGAGTTACGTTACGTAAATAAACAGTGACATATTGTTTTAGCATGTGCACTATATGGCTTACCAAAAAATCTCCACTAAGCCCGTTTCTGTCGTATTGTTACTATTATCTATATTTTTAGAGCATTTAAGAGCCGTTTCTGCTCCAACATCGGTATTCTCTTGAAACGCTCGACTTATCTACATGCCTGTGAATGGTAGTTGGGTTTAAGAAGCGGATCAATGAGTATCGCGGTCATTACCGTTTTCAGCACGAATAACTGAAACCGATTCTTTCATCGGATACGATAACACCCTTTCCTCGTAAATGGTACAATTTCAAGCAAACTGAACTCAGATCGATTATCAGCACTGGAGTATGAAATGATTTAATGGTCCTAGAATTTAGGCTGTCAAAATTCGATCATCTATATCAGGGGTCTCCAAACTACGGCCCGCGGGCCGGATGCGGCCCGCGAGGCCCACTCATCCGGCCCGTGGAGACATTTTTGTCTACGGAAAAAATTACTGAAATTTTCGTGTATCCTGCCAAGATTAGCCGCCGCTTACGTGGACGTTACATATGTTTTTACCGAATTAAAATAGAGGCGCGTAGTAGTGCGTTATGTTTTCCTACCGATCACTACAATGCAAAACCTAATTCGCTGCTTACTTTTTCTACTTCCGTACACAGCCAATGGATGATATAATGCCATCTAGTAGCGAAGTTTTTAAATGGTTTGCTGCTTGTTCAATGTGTTATTAAATACTAACTGAATAAAATAATATTAAATAAATAATTATAAACAATATCCACGTTTTAATTCTTTTTTATTTGGACCCCCCCCCCCCCCGTTGGCCCCCGAACTGCTGTTTGATAGTTAATGCGGCCCTCGGGCTGAAAAGTTTGGAGACCCCTGATCTATATGATAGAGATATAATGCATAGGTCAAACTGGCGGATATTAAAAATGTAATTAATACTTAAAATAATAAACATGAGAAAGCATTACTGAAACTCAGAGAATACAGACTATGCGAGAACTACTTTGGTGATGGTAAATTTAAAAAAATACAAAATCAAACCCCAAACTGGATTCCCTCCACTTTCCTGATGGTCCATGCCTAACATCCACGTAATGACACTAAGTGATGCTAAAAAAAGAATGTTAACAGTTAAATTATTTCCTGGTATTTATGTTAACGTAGTCAGCAGGTTCTTTTTCTTTTGAAAATCTTGTATCGAAAAGGATTTTCTTCTTTTAATATCTGTCTCGTATTCACTTATTGTGAGACATATATTATAATTTTATGATTATATTTTATTGCAAATTCTCCCTAGGTAGCAAAGGTTTTCAACATGCTCCATGCTCCAACTGTGTTGTCTATGTTCACAGTCTATACAGTCGCGTCAAGCCATGTAATTTTCCCTATACAGACTTGCAGCGCGCCGAAGCAAGCGCCTCTAGTGGTGAACGTGTATAACTACTTGCAATGCGGTGTATATGATGCTAAGTTTTGCTCACTTTCGCCAACATTTGCATTGCCTTATAAACATTTGATTTTTGCGGGTAATGTTTTATGGTGACGGCTTTTTCATTGTCTTTAAATTATCGTAATCTCGTTCTGAGCACCGACGTCACACTATCGTTCGCGGAGTATCCGTTCAATGGTTAGAAATTTCAAAGAAGGGGTAAAACTTTCTTCAATTTTTGAAATACGTACCGAGTAGTTTGTTACCCCAGTCTAGCACTTATGGCTTTTGACATGACGTACATCTATTCTGACTTTTTAAGTGACATAATGACAAAATAGGAAGCACATGTACGAGCATTTCTTGAAGTCACTATTACATTTTTGCAATTGTAGTGAGGAATGAAAACACAAGAGGATTCACGAAAGAATGCTTATTCGCACATTTAATTCAAATCAGTAACCTTTATTATTCTCCTTTAAGTACTGTATATACCTTCTATTTTTGTAGCTAGAGAGACTCTGAATTTTTAATTTTAAAATATGAAATAAACTCATGTTAAACAAAGATTCTAACAAGCAAATGTTTCACTTCTGAGCTGCATCTTTCTGGAAGGGACATTTTGTTTGATTCACAAATCACATTCCCTAAATACGCCCTATTTGTAATAATTTACAACACTCTGCGTTTTACTCATCAAGTTTGATGAACACTCCTTGAAAAAGGAATTCAGTTCCTCACTGCACAATATAAGACTTACCACTAAGGAAATTTCACAACTTTGAAAGTTTTTAAAGTATGTTAATAATTTTTTCCCCTCGGATATTTGCTTCTCTTTTCATGAGGAAGTACTTACATCCACAATAATGAAGTGAAAGTAGCTTTCTCAGAAAATAGCCATAAACATATATCATACCATTATTTTCTGTATTTCTAGCCTATTTATTTTTGACTGCTCGGAAACAAATTATGTAAAACAAGAACTCATGTTTTGACCATCCACTTCTTTCAAACCATCAAGGATTCCTTCCTGGCTATCGAATACTTCACAGTCGCTGGAAGAATTAGGCTTCAGAAACGATTAATAAAAAACAAAGATTGAAATAGGAGTTAAATGTCATTGCATTTGTGCTTGAAGAATACCCACCCTTGTAGCGGACAACAGAGAAACATTCTCCGATAGGTCTTGTTTGGTTTTTCTTGTTTGATTGCATCTATCTAAAGGGCTTTGGTTCTCAGATATTTCCAAATATTTTGCAAAGAGTTGATATTTAGAAACCAAACTTTCATAATGGTCAATTAACCTTATTGATCCTAGCCAATTTTTCATTGCCTCGAGAGCTTCAATGTGTTCATATTCACCTGTGATAGTAACTATCATTGTCACAGCTGAAATAATGCCGTAGGAGTTGAAAATATCAAATAAATAATTTACGTTTTCACACATGTTGGTGTTACCAATGACTAAACAGACATTAATCTACAAGAAACATGAGTGCTTATGGCAGATAGAATGACCTAGCATATGTCCTAGAGAACTGGCCTTGAATTTTGAGAAGACGGGGAGTTACTGTTTTTTTTTTAAACTATGGGTGCAAGTCTGACTGTATTCTTAGAATCCAGGGAGAACTATTCAGAAATGACCTCCAAAGAGATAAACACTCTCTTTCCACTCTCTAATAAATGGAACCAATCACATTTAAATAGATAATTTCTGGAACTAATCAGCAAATGTGGAATATTATAAAAAAGTCTGATTCCCTGAATTAACCTAAGATAAATCAGTCTGATTCCCTGAATTAACCTAAGATAAATCAATTGACTGGTCAGTCACACATGTCATCACGGAAAAACGCTTCTTTAGAAAGCATTTCAAGAGTAGTTTTGAATAACTTTTGAAAATGTTCTTATTTTACAGACTGGCAGAAAAAGAAATACCCTATAGGCTGTCTTAAGTTACATAATAATCTATTTATCATTAGCAGTTGAGTTGGACTTGCTATATTACTGCTTCTGAAGAAACTCAAGTCCTCTAAGCCGCAGACATAATCTACACTAATATTGTACCATAAATGCCTCACAACTGCTATTTTATCTAGGCTCAGATTAACCAACCTTTGTGCCTCCTTCAAGTTCTTTGCCTTCTCTTTCAAAAGCACAATCACTCTTAGATCCATGTTACATTTGGTATGTATTCCCTAAACATACTTTTACCACGTACGAACAGAGGGTAGATGAAAGTGTTCGGAAAAAATGTGTAACCTTAAGGCACAATCTAAAGTATTTGTTTAGACTGTGCTTAAGGACTGCGATATTGGAGACTCAGTGAAAAACATATGGCATCACTGGACCACTGAGACCCATGACTACGAAATATATTCATTATGAATTTCCAGGCAAAAGATTTTAAACAGTTATTGGCCATACCTTGCACTATTGCAATGTCTTGCATTTTAATTGTCCTGCCTATCTCCTACCTACTACCAGTACATCTTAATTTATTCTTAATTCGGAGAACTGCCATGTTATTCCTCAAACAAGAAATCTAATCTCTTGCTCTCTTGCGTGAGTGCTTCAATTGCCTGGTCTCCAACTATAAAGGCATTCAATTAAAAATGACTCACTCTGTTGTAACTGTATATCAAGGCAAAATGCATCATGATCGGCAGAAACTGGGTGAAAGAGAAACATGTTAGCTACGCTAAAACCCATCGAAGGATACTTTCTTTAGATATAAGAGGGGATTGGTATCTAGAGTTTTTCCTCGGGAAGGCTGTCTTTCTGGCAGGCAACTTCCCTTTAAAGCTTATTAGAGGCGGGTTATTGGGTACATAAAATATTATGAAGACAGCGATCAACACCAATCTCTTTTTATCAACTGGCTCTTTTCAAAATGTCCCGAACAGAGCAAATAATTTTTTACACAAGTAAGCGGCATTTTTCCCGTCTCAATCTTTTCTACAATGGATGATCCATCGCATGGACCTGTAATGATCATAATAAATTATATTTGCGTGTTAAAATGAAAGAATTAGAGAGCGCTCACGTTTTCTGAGCTTCAAAAAATAGCGATATGCACCAACCAACCTGCTATGATATTTAGAGAATCGAAAAAAGACACTCCTGAAAAAAGACACTCCCGATTTATGCTGCACTATTATTTAATACAAATTAAATGTAACAACACTGTACGTAGACACAGCACTCAGCACACAGTCTCAATCAAAGCCGATACCGCATCCAAAGTATCGTAATGTGTCATGAAATTGATATACAGGATGAGTTTGAGCTGTTGTTTCTAGTACGCTTAAACGGCGTTTTATTCTCACTGTTGCCTTTGAACGCAATTTAATCTTGTATTCCCTTCAACGGGAAACAATGTAAAATATTCTATTGAAAAAAAATAATTACAATACTTCGCGAAGAAGAAAATAGGTTCTAGTTCCGGTGGGCGCAAGTGTATGTATTCACCCCACATTATGGTATTATACACGTTCACCGTTTGGGGCGCTACTAACAGCTAGCTGCAAGAATTGTGTCCGTCTTGTCGCGACTGTACAGACTGTGCTATGTTGTTGTCACTTTTAGAAATTTTATTTTTCTTACCTAATACCAATGATTTGGTCTTATTTTTATACTCAATTCCGTATCTTTTTAGGTTATCGAGTGAAAATTGAAGAACTTATTTGTGTCTTTTTGAAGAGGTTTGATTAGAGGTAGAAAAGTCATAGGCATTCGATAGCAAAATATTCGGTTCATTTTCAAAACATTGTATTCCTTTTGTGTGTGGGAATTCAATATCAGTATTTTGTTATATGAGGAAGGCATCGGCGAAAAAGGGGAAGGGTCTGGGGATAAGTCCTTCTTATTTGATTTCTTGCCACCATCCACCCGTCACAATTGGGATGTGAGAAAGCTACTGGGAGCGGATCGCGTACTCCTTGTTTTCTCCTTTGTTATTTCGCCATGATAGGGACACTTCAACCCCCTGGGGAAATTGTTTTTTCCAACCCTTGGGCTGTGTCGCCTTCCCCCCGCATCCCTTGTACGATCCTTCTCCCCGATTCCTCTCCATAAGTCCCGTCCCCCTCTCCCCCACCTTCCCAATAACTCTTTCTCTCCACTCAATACCGACTGCCAAATCATGAATCGTCTTCGTTTCTATCCTTCCTTTTCCCCACTCAATTTTACCTCCCCTGCAGATTCTTCCTTCTTGACAAGTATATGGTGGCATGCGGTAACCGAATTTGAATTCCACCTCGATCTGGAAGCATCGGCATCGGTAATGAAAATATTTCCATCTTTTCCAGGTTGTAACATAAAGATGAGTTCGCCGTGTTTTAGTATGATCTCCTCACGAAGTATTAGAACAACTATCGAAGTCAGCCATGTTTGTCACTCCTTCTTCAAGTGGAATTCTTGAGTGATGGGGTGAACAATTTCCGATATAAACATTGCAGTCGCTATGGAACAAGAAAGCCAATAGGAAGGCGACGTAAAATCACATGACGTGGAGGAGGGGAGAAAAGGACGTCGATTAACAATTGAGATTGGCAGAACGCGGGAGTGCTCTCCAAGACTCCAAAGAGTAGTGACCTAGGGAGCCCTCGCCCAGATTACATAGCCAGTATCAATACCATAAAGAAAATAGAAGCATTTATAAGTGAATGCGGATAGAAACCAGTCAGCTCTGTAGCAGATCCGAAACTACCAGGCTGCCTAAAGACCAACTGAAGTAAATAGCCGAGGACAACGTACATTGAAATCGAGAGTCAAGGAGATAACTGCTTTTCTGAACGAACTGACCCAACCTGCGTGTCTTGTTTTTGGTGTGTCGTGAATATGTCCTTTTAGTTATTTTCTATGTGGTGATATAAGGTTTAAGTGAGTAAGAGTTAGACCTCACGGCCATCATTATTATAATGGCTATTGTACCTGCGGCCAATTAAATAATAAAGAACAGGGTCGAAGTGTGGACTTTAACTTTCATATTTTTTTCATAAAAGGAAGAAGAAAATATTCAATGCTGAATATGAATGTTCCCACTTTGTGTAAAGGCAAACGAGTAAAAGTAACGGATTTCCATGGCCATATTATTTAAATGCAAGATATTAAAATTATTATAATTTGTAAAGTGAGTACTTTGGGTTGATGTATATGGTTGATTTGAAGGGTTATTATGTACTATTAAATTAAAATCCATGCTTTAAATGGTCACATGTTCTTGTTTGGTGAGCTAGCCGTGCACAAATAGAACAACGAGAAAGTTAAAATCTCAGGGAGCAGATTAGATTCTTAAAAAGGTTCAATATAAAGCCTATGTTTTGAAAGTACCTGCGTCTAAAAAATAAATATATCAAAAAGAAGGTTTTTTTCCTTAATAAGGTAAAATTATAGTGTTGTATTACGCAATGTGTATCGCAACTTTATGATGATGATATTCCAAGTATGTTAAAGCCATGTTGAATTCGTCTTTATAACAATATAGTGAAATAGTATCAAGAATTAGTCATTACCCGGCATAGGTGAAACCATATGCGAGCACATTTTTAACCCATAAAAATCTAACTTTTTATGATATTTTATTTTCAATAATCATTAAAAATAGAATAGACTAAATGCTCGTAATATGAAGACTTTTTAAAGACTTAATTAAAGACCCAGAGAAAACGGGAAGTGTTATGTAAGCAGAGCAATACCCAGAAAGTAGTAATACAAATCGATTCATCGCAACACTCGCTAATTCCATAGAAATCGACTTCTATTTGTAAATGCGGCTTAACAGATGGAAGGTGACTTATATGGAAATACCAATATATTGAATGGTATTGTTACTTGCAGGGAATCGTTTTACTTGCACACAATATCTGCCTTACACACATGGACTAGAATAGCGGATGCTAAGAAAGCGTATTTATACAGCACTCAAAATTATCAACTCATGCTCTCAAAACTATCTCAAAGTATTTTCATTTATTTTTCAGTATATGAAATGTTGTAGAACACCTGTTCAAATATCCGCTTTTTGGTTATTTATAAAATCTCAGAAGATGTGCACTATAGAACGATTGAGATGTTCTGATTTGAATCGAAATCATTGGCACCATATTAAAAGTGATTATGCGGAAACTACAATTGTATATTATTACAATAATTAATATTCAACTGTGAAACAGCATTATTGTCAAGTTTCCGTGACAACATTTAGAGTAGCCATAGTTTATTGCATAATCAAATACAACCCTATTGATATAAACGTCATTTTTCTTCAAACAATTCATCTACATCTACATTATACCCTGCAAGTCACCTCAAGGGTGCGTGGCGTGGGGTAAGCTGTCACCAAAATGCATTGTAATATATCCGTATTAAAGTTAGCATAACTACGACTAATGATGCATCAACATTCCTTGTCGGTAGGTGAAACCTCACATGCATGCACTACACTATAGTATCCCTCGACCTCTGGAAGGCATTCGAATCCGTCAGCCAGTCAGCCATATTAGGAGTGCTGGTGGAGTGGGGATTCCCAAAGACCTTCCTGGAGTACGTCGAACGTTTATGTAATGCATTTCTAACCATTTTACAGCACCTCCAGTAGTCGCACAGTTCCTGTGCGGCGTGGGATACGCCAGGGGCACCCTATGTCACCATTGCTCTTCAGCTTGGTTCTCGACACCATCATGAGGTTGCTGCCAGAGGAGTTCGGGTACCGATTAGGAGATACAGTATTCGGTGCCCTGGCCTACGCGAATGACCTCGTCCTCGTATAATGGTTGGTGGTGGAAATACAGAGACAGCTTGACCAATCAGCTGGAGAGAGGAGCAACAGGGGCAAGTTGGTATGGAAGTCAACTTCAAGAAATGTGTCAGTTACTCCATCATCCCGATAGGAGGAACGAAGATGAAGGCCCCGCTAGAGCCTCAGTTCCTAGATGACGGACGGATGGCGAGTGTAGAATGAGTCACTGATGGAGACAGCGGAAGGAGTGCGGAAGCAAGGCATCGTCGCCAGCCGAGGCCTGGAGGTGAAGGTGATAGACGTACAGACCATCTCTGGGGTCACGGACCTGAGCAACCTCCAGCAGTGGAGGTTGGAAGTCTACACATCCAACGAGGGAGTACAACGCTTGGTGCAGGAGCATCATGAAGGGAAGCTCCAGAGATACACGTCGGTCACGGTCAGCTGGCGTGTGGCTTTCTTGGCCCTGAGTGGCGTAACCATCTGGGTACTGCATGGAGGACAAACGAACTGGACACGGTGGAATCAAATGTGTGTTGTACTAGGGGAAAATAATGCGGCTGTACACTGAAATAACGTGATGCTTTACTATTACGGCCATATTGCATGCCAATCTTTTTTATAAAAGACAATAATGATTTTTAATATGCTACCAAAGTTATAGGGGCCGTTTGTATTAATGCATTTGGAACTACATAAATGAACAGAGATACAAGAGTAATGCTACAAACAGGAACGGTGAACTGTTTGTACTAGGGACAATATAAGGATAGTATTAGGAGTATAGCATCTTACTAGCTATACAACCTTTCGAAAAACCTAGTTTAAAGTCTAATTGACAGCTTTTATGGTCTCTTATCGCTCGCCGGAAAAATGATGTTTTAAATATGTTCGTTCTGTAGCCTAGTTTCCTAATTTTATACCCATGATCTGATCTACCGTCGTACGTAGGATTTCATTAAATATTATAAGCGTCGTCAGTCAATATGTCGATTTGGAACTTACATATTATATTAAGTCTAAATTTTAATCTACGGTCTGAAAGCTATTCCCACCCCAGTTGTTGGACAAATCGTGCCAACGCCGCACTAAAACAACACAAGTTGCACTAACGAGATCAACATAACGACCTTTACTGTATCTTGTCGACATTTTCTACACGTGTCCTAACTCTGTATTTAAGCCTACATACCTCATAAGGATCCCAAATAATGGCAGCGTATTCCAAGTGTCTAACAAGGTAGATGCAGCGAATTTCCCTAGCATAATTTTTGCACAAATGGTCAATATACAATCATACACACATTCTTATCCTGTGACAAATTTATAATAACATGCCAAAACATTTTTTTTATTGTTAAAGTAAGCAGTTTCAAATCCCAAATAAAGAACTAACAGCGATGAAGTCCATAATGTCAAAATACCTCAATATTGTAGATAGCTAAATAGAAGCATTCATAATGCTAACTGTAATCTCTCAACTACCCACTGTGTATAACAACGTGACATCATTGTGTGTAAACTCTCATATATTTGTATAATATGTCATCATTGTGTATATAATATAATGTGTCACAATGTTAGCTCCATTTTTCATGTTGTACTCTTTCAGAATTCCCCTGTGTGGACTAGACTTTCGGTGACAATAAGGTTACCTATTTATTTACTTTTATTTCACATTTTTCTACTTGCGCAACGTTTCGCCGAATGTGATGCAATTCTGTCGGAAAATCAAAGTCCTACTTTTAAGAAAATATAAGCCAGCCTCTTTTACTCGTGACTGGGAACCGTGGTCGTTTCAAACCGATATAGTTATATTAGGTATACTTCCATGTAAGCTTTAGTTAGATATACTTCCACGATAGTCCGTGCTTACACGCCGAAGTGTCACCTGCAAGTCTTCTACCTTGGAAGTATCTTCCAAGTATGAAGCCACCTAAAAGCCACCTACACACAAATATCGATCCATGCATCGATATATCGCATGTCTCCATTGAACTCTCCCGGGTTGTTTCTAGCCCCTTGTCCTCGACGCCCCCAGCCGTTGACCGCGCGAATGAAATTCGCCCTGCGGTCAAATGTAGCCGGTCGAGCGAAGCCAACTGGAGGCGATCCCAACCTCACTCCGCACAGGATACCCAATGTCCCTTCCCCACAGACCCCCTGTCTACTCCTGTTCTATCACCACCCTGAACCCTGGCTTCCGTACGTCGACGCCGGGATCGTTTTGTCCACGAAAAAAACACGGAAGGGAGAGGAATAAAGAGGAAAAAAATAATCCCTCCCAATTGTACCTTTTCTTCCCATCTTCTGCCCGGATCTGTACTCTCTTTTCATTCTCTTTTGCTTCCATCCTCTGCGTGGTTTTGACGTGGCGATCCCAGTGCGACCCGGCTGTCATCATTTCTATTCATCATGCGACGGGTCTAAGGATATTTCACCGGTGTCTACACGTAACGCTACTAGCAAAATGAATCCGTGAGTTGATTCCAAACTGTGGCTGTGAGACTGTGGCATTATATTAAGTATTTTTCTCTACATCTACATCTACGATGTACCGTGCAAGCCACCACTAGGGTGTGTGGCACGGGGTGATTCCACACCAGGCATGCAGCACTCGTCCCAGAACAAATCCGAACCTCGCACGCTCCCCCTGGCTCTAGGCGCAGGCCAAAAGCAGTCAGGAGAACAGTGCGCAGTCCAACCGGAAACTGGGAGAGTGATACGTAAAAAAACATACAAACATGCAGAAAAATGCTATAGACACATCTAGTGGTTAATATTACTGATACTGTTAATTTATGAATACTACGAGATGCTACCTCATGCAAAGAACAAAATAAAATAATGCCGGACTAATCGACCGATGTGAAGAGTTAGTAATTATGTGGTGTTATTAAGCACAAGTGAAAATTCTACTCTACCTATTGAGGGTGGGAGTTTCATGTGATTGATCTATCGCAACTATTATGATCCCTTATTTTACGTGGGAAAAATGACATTTTAAATCTATCGGTTCTGCAGTCAATTTCCTTTATTTTATTCCTGTGATCGCTTCTACCGTATTACGTTGGCTCTAGCAGTATGTGTTGAACGTCCGGCAAAAAACTGTCTGCTCCGAGTTTGCGCAAAATATTTAACCTGTATTTCTCCCTTCGATCAGTTAGAGATTCCCACCCTAATTCCTTCAACAATTCGGTAACACTGCTAAGTTTTTCGTAACAACCTTTCACAAATCTTGCTGCTCTCCGTTGTATTCTATCTATTTCAGAGATTAGTCCTACTTAGTAAGGGTCCCATATGCTAGCGGCGTACTCCAAATGAGGTCTCACGAGTGAAAAATAACATCGCTCTTTAACTTTCTCGTCGCATTTTCCTAATATTCTCTTGATAAACCCCAATTTGCGACTAGCCTGTCCGCAGATTTCCCGAACGTGTTTCCCCCAGGACAGATCCTGAGTAAGGGTCACACCTAAGTATTTAACTGACTCTACATTTGATAAGTCTGTTTGATTAATTAATGCTCTATGCCTGGTACAAATTAAGGCACGCCTCTGAGTTCTGTCAGTCGAAAAACAATTGATTGGTAATTAATGGAACCTCACCTGTTTCTTCCTGAATGGATTTTTAGTCCAGGAGAACTTTAGCATTATAGCCGTCTGAATCAGGAACTACTGGATTATATGATGAAAAATTTAGATTTTATTCTGCTACAGATTTGTTCTCTGATGATATTTTGTTACTTTGGACTTCTAACAACTCAATCCAAGTATCGTTAAGCCGCGTCTTAGGACGATTTGAGACGAAATTTTAGACTGACATAATAAGGTAGAATTCCTGTATAGGAAGGTGGATAGAAAGCGTCAAAGAAGCGTCGATTGGAATGTGAATGAAATTTTCTGCAAGCATCGTGGGAGTAGATAGAATACCTTCGAAATTACTAAACAATTTAGGCAATACACGGAGGCAACTTTTTTTAAAACTCATTCGTGGGATATACGAGGAAGAGGTGTGGTCGTAGGACTTCGTGAAAAGTCCTGATTCCTATCGAAACCGTCTGAATGTGAAGAGTATATAAAAAAGGTTTTATTTTACATGCAGTAAAAGTTTTACCTAGAATAATTAGTAAATTCGAGCTTTCGTCTAACCAGCTTAAATGTCTGTTTTACTTACTTCTAACTAACGCACTGCCACCAAATTTACGTCACTTATGATGGTAATGTGCATTAATGAAATATTGATGCCCTATCATTTAACTCTTTCCTCTATAGATGGCAAGGTCTCACACCTGTTAAGTGCCTTTTATCTCTCAAGCGTCTTATAAATACATGCCGTCTCACCTCCTTCCCACTAGGTGGCGCAGTGATTAAGCAGTGGCTTTTCTTCGCTATATACATCCCTCCACCCCACTTTCTTCCCACCTTCAGCTTATATTCTCATCGCTTGAGGTAGTGAATTTTTATAATAATACCTGGGAATAGGAATAAAATACCTGGAGTGAGTTGTGATTAGAAAGGGGCATCTCCGTAGCGTGGGACAGGTTGTAGGGTAATATTTTGAAGGAATTAAGTCCATGAAGTGGATGGATTATGTGAGGGAGAATTTTTGCAGCAAAGGTGATGTAGTAGCGTGGTTGATGTTGCAGCGTATTTTTTAAAGAATGAAATCCCCGTGGTGAGTGATTGGATGGGGCAATGTTGTAGCGTCGGCGATGTAGTAGTCTATATTTTAAAGAGATAAAATCCCTTTAGCGGGTGGGTGATTGGAGTAGGGGATAGTTGAAGCGTTTGCGATGTTGTAGCGTATTTTTTAAAGGTATGAAATCACTGAAGTGGACAACATCACACACGCTACAACAATGGCGCGATAACTTCAAACAAATTATTCATGCGTTGCATCTTTAAAAATTGAATATTAAAGAACCGTTTGGTTTTCAGGGTGATATTCATAATTTTTACCCTCCGAGTCTTAAGTTTGGAACCATTCCGACACGGTAAATAAATAGAGGCAGACATAAGACATGACCTAAAGAAGATAAATAGGATAGATTAATAACTGCAGGTCATTTACGAGTAAAAGACATTCATGAATTAAATATCATGTTGAGCATTAAAAATAAATAATATGTCAAGCTTCACTGAACTTTCGAAAATAGTTAAGACTGTATAAGAAAATGGACATTTCAAGCTTTGTGCAACTTTCCAGGAGGCGGTTTAATTAATTAATTTTATGTAAAACTTTTACCCAATAAAAGAGAAAATAATAGGGTAAGAATAATGTATCGTGAGGCAATAAAAAAATTACGAGCAAAGAAGTTGAAGAGGAAATAAATTGAAAGTTTCCTTACACCACCGTTAAATTACGTTATTGGCACATAAATATGTGGTCGCGACTCGTACAAAAACACGGATAAAGCAGCATTAAAATATCTTTCACTGAATCTGCAACTATTACATTATCTATGGGATAAGGTAGTCCAAACTTTTTTTATTCATGGTTATCTTTTTGGAAGATTCAAATAGGCTACGACATGCCCCGATCCCATTGAATTGGAGAGTGCTATTAATCAATGATGGATTTTCTACTGGGGAGTCACAAAAAAGGTTGAAATCGAAAGAAGAAAATTTTGGATAAAATCCAGAATCACTTGCTGATTGAATTTCCAACTCGAAGATCTTTTAAAATCACTTTCCGATAGTTGGTGTTTGGAATAGAATGCTTTGAATCAGCCCACTTTATTACACACACACGTAGAGGAAAAATAAAAAAGATGGACTTCAACATGAATGGGTACTTTAACATTCGAAACCCTCTAAGGATCACAGGAAGACAAGAGTTCATCGGTGTTACGGACTCTAAAAGAAAACACGGCACATTTCATAGAAATTCTAAATTAACCAAGAGTGACTAAATAAGACCTAATAGTCAGCTTTGAAGTTGTGTTCTCTTTACCAAGTTCCTGCCCCTGATTCGGTGGAAATTTACAAAAAATCTAAGAATATCGACTACCGAAGGACTATCCAAAATTGGCTGAATTCTGCCTTCTATACTACTACTTTCTTTGTTATGGAGTTATATGAGAACAGATTAGTGGGGCGCCAATGGGTTCCCCCCTCTCTACCGTAATTGTAAATTTATGTATGGAATCTTATGAAAAGCACTGCACTCCTCTGTAGATAAGCCATTATGCTGGTTCAGATATGTGGATAATACTTTAGTGATCTGGCCACATAGAAAGGAGTAGCTGGAGGCTTTCCACGAACACCTTTGCAGTATCCATCCAGACATTAAACTTACCAAAGAGCTTGAAGAAGGAGGTTGTCTGCCATTCTCGGATCTCCTGGTGAAAAGAAGAATAGATGGGAGCCTGGGACATTCGGTATACAGAAAGATAACTCACACCGATATGTATTTGAATTTGGCATCCCATCATAATCAAAAGTCTTGTGTTTTTAAAACTTTGAGCCACCACGCCAGAATTGTGTGTGATGCCGAAAATCTCGACAAAGAAATTAAATATCTGACGTGGGCACTCAAAGCAAATGCCTACAGCACCTCCTTCATAAAAAAGAGAAACGAAAGAAAGGCAACAACACCATAATGACGACTACCGTAAGAAGAAACCATTGGCGTACCTACGCAAAACTTCCCTACATCTCCCTACGTCACTGCCAGAATTGCAAAAATCTTGCAAAGAGGAAACATCGTGATTCGCTTCTGCACGGTGAAGAAAATATAAAAAAATTCTACCCTTACCGAAGGATATTCATCCTCCCCTTCAATATATAAAAGTACATCCCTGCCACAGCGGCAGAAGCTATGTGGGACAGAGTTAGCGAGCCATCTCCCCAAGACTTAAAGAGCAGAAGAGAGCGATGGAGCTGTATACATGAGACACATCAGCGGCTGCCGAAGATTCCGCCTCAAGCCCTGAACATGGGATAATGTTCGACCAAACCCGGGTCTTGGCCAAGGCATGGAGTACATATGCGATATTTAACAAAAAAATTGAAAATACCATTCCTGACGAAGTGACCAGTAGAGGACATGAAACGCGGAATGAAAATTAAATAAAAATCAAAAAGCATAAAGTATTCATCAGAATATGAATTATTATAATTTAATTTAACAACCGGTTAGTGAAGGTTTGAACGGAATAGAATTAAAATCCTCTAGAGTTTTACACGTGTATGTACTGGAACTAATCTACCAAAAATATTTCATCACAGACTACGTCCTAAACCTCCTTTTCCGGTCCATAAAACGTTATTCTCCGTATTCACCTTCTCCAGTTACCAAACTCCCTACGCCCTTCATTTTCCCTAGGTCCTGATGCCCTCTTCTTATTTCCTACTCAGACTCCTCCATATCACCTCAAATAAGTTTCCTCTCCTCGCGCAATTAGGAAGAGTGCTCTCTCCACAAGCATTTCTTCGTCTGTCTTCGTTTATTACTTGTGAAAGTCTTAAAAGTAATATACAGTTTCAAGTGGTCTAGATTACCTAAAACACAAAAAAGAACAAAAACATATTTAAAATTAAAAAGTATGCTCAAAAGCTTTAAAATCATACCTCTATTGATAGGGACATAATGCGTACGATGACCCTTCATAGAATAGTTCTATTATGACACGTTGGTACCCACTGATTTTCTCAAAAATAACTCATATCGAAAAGCTAAATTGACATTAGCGATAAAAGTAAAGAGGGTCGTCCGGAAAGTAGTACCCGTTTGTACCGTGTGGAGCGCTGGTGAGTAGAGTAGCCGCCGGACAAGTTCTAACACGTTCAATTGCACGCTGGTACTGACTGTGTTCTTTATGTGAGTGCTTATAATGTTCAAGAAAACAGAGAACGCCGCCAGTTGTGAAATTAGGGCTGTGATTAGATTTCTAAATGCAAGAATTTGTGAAACCTTGCGATATTCATCGTCAACTGAAGGAGGTGTATGGAGACACTGTTATGGATGAGTCATCTGTTCGGCGCTGGTGTCGTCATTTCAGCTTGGGCAGAGAGAACACCCAAGATGAGCGTTCCGGACGGCCGTCAGTCATTACGGACGAACTGCTGTGTTCAATTGACGAATTCGTGAAGGCCGATCGGCGCGCAACAATTGGTGAGATCAGTGAAAATCTCAATAATGTTTCACGAACAGTTATTCATGAAATTGTTAAGGACCACCTGCATTATACGAAAATTTGTGTAAGGTGGGTCCCTCGCATGCTTACTGACGAACACAAAACCACCCGTATTGCTGCAGCACTGACGTTTTTGGAACCTTATTCTCGTGAAGAAGACTCTTTCTTGACTCGCATAGTCACTGGTGACGAGACATGGATTTCTTATGCAACACCTACGAGTAAAAGAGAATCAATGGAGTGGCGTCATGTTGATTCACCAAACAAGCCGAAAAAATTCAAAACGGTGATGTCTACCCGGAAAGTCATGGCAACCATTTTCTGGGATCGGCGAGGTGTACTGCTCATTGACTTCATGATCCGTGGAGACACTATAAATGCCAATGCATATTGTGCGACATTGAAGAAAGTAAGGCGAGCAATTCAAAATCGACGGCGAGGATTGTTGTCGAGCGGCATTATTCTCCTCCACGGCAATGCCAGGCCTCATACGGCTCGGATAACAGAACAACTTGTGCAACAATTCAAATGGGAAACTTTCAACCATCCACCCTATAGCCCAGACTTGGCACCCTCAGATTTTCATCTGTTTACACAACTCAAGGACTTTTTGGCAAGAAAGAAATTTGAAATTGATGAAGACCTGAAAGCAGCTGTGACTACATATCTCAATACACTGGCGGCAGAGGAGTACGAAGCTGGGATACAAAAACTCGTCACACGTTAATACAAATGCTTAAATTTGTGAGGTGTCTATGTGGAGAAGTAGTTTAAAGTATGTTTTTTACAAATAAAAAAATTGATATTTGTTAAAATGTACCAGTTTTTTTAAATTCCAAAACGGGAGCTACTTTCCGGATGCCCTCGTAGAAGTAGAAAGTAAAATTCTCAACAAAATATGTCTCTAAAATAAAATTTAATTAAATATAATGAGTATGAAAGCGTTAAAATCCCAGAGTTTCAAATACATGGGGATTTTAAGGCGTTTTCCTCGTCTTTAAGGATGAACAAGAGAATAGTTCACCCTGAAATAGCTATCTCACTTTCAATCGTCTAAGCACAAAATTGTAAATAAATTGGAATTACAAAGGGATAAATTCTTATTCGTAAAAATAAGTAGGTTGAAATAAAGAAATTGTAGGGAAAATGCCAAAGGCAGTTGAATCCGACGGCCGGAAACAGGGGGATATGACATTATCATCCACAAAGGCACGCGGATTTTTAAAAGGCATCAAAATTTGACGTTTGGAAAAAGCGATGGAAAAAAACAATTCTACGTTATCAGTTTTCTATGGGATGGGGTAGCAATTTGTCTGTGGCCGTTTTCCAGCCATCTTTTCAAACTTCTCATCTTCGCAATATTTCTCTCCTCAGTGTTGCATCAGAGTGATTAGTTTAAGTATGATAACGCTAAGTAATGCGTTTTGATGCTTCCCGATTTATTGAGATTTAAGGATAAAAATATGAAGCCTCTTGCCTAGTAAGATAGCAATAACGCCTTCCCCCATTTTTTCTATACTCGAAATCCTACAGTAATATGTCACCCTAAATTTTGGTACCCAAGGTGAAACCCAACAGCTCCAAATAACGAAAATGGGTGTTCGTAGCTTACATTTTTTTTCCACAGAAAATTTTCAGTAAAATATTTTGAAATTTCCAATTACAGTCCTATTTAGACAGTATTATCCATTTCAAATGTAACGGTAAAATTTGGCATTTTTTAAGCTTATTTATATTTTGCTACATTTTATAGCTGAAATGAGTTCACAATTTAAGATTACACTCTAGAAATTAATGTCCTCCAGTATAACCAGTGGCTAAGAACTATTTCAGATATTTAGAAGTAGTGATTAACCTAAAAATTACAAAATCCGGTTTTTTTCTCATTATATCTGTGATCTTGACACCAATTCCTTATTACAAATTTCTATTTTCCATAACTACAATGGGTAATAATAATAGAAGAAAAAAACATTACCGGAATAATCTAAGTGAGCGCAATGCTATTCAACATAAGAAAAAGTTATACGTTTGTTTCGGCCATAAGCAGTGACAATGGAATTTCCTGCAACTATCAAAAACTTTTCAACACCCATACTCTACAAATGAAACATCATCATCTCATTTGGTTTATCACATGCGTAAGCAAAGTAGAAGTTAACCAATAGTGATCAAAAGTCGGACTGTTTCTAAAGCATCGGTTTGTAAATTCAAAACTGTTGCGATAAATTCCCTGAATTGTAGGCACTTTACCAATGATATAACAGAGAAATTACCAAATAAATAAGTCTGCCTGGACCAGGAATCGAGCCACAAACCTTAGGCTTTCCGGGCCAATGTGCAGAACACCAACGTACCCAGGCTTACTTATTCCTGGGGTAATTTTGGAGGATACAAAAGAGCAAGACCCTTCCGGTTCATCAAAGATGGCAACGTAAGGAAGAAGAGGACTTCCAACGTCCAGGCCGACTTTTTCCCGAGGTATTTTACACGGATTTCATTGCCGCATTTACGGCAGATATGAATATCTTCACCAATAATAGTATTGTTATAATACGATTTACTTAATAAATAGCACGAAAAAGGACCTCATAAGCAATACCAAAACAATAAGCTAACGTTCTATAGAAGAACTAGCAATATACTTTTATGTTTGTATTACAACGTGTTGTTTAAAGCGTGTCGTAATGAATATTCTCCCGGTTTTGTAGCACCGCATGATTTAGTTAGTCTAGCTACACTGTTTAGTATATTTCCTGTATCTCATAATTCCTTAAAGCATACGTATCATTTTCCCCCACTTTTCCGGGAGTCAAACTTCGATTATGGTCTTAAGTATACACCAGTAATCTCCTTTCAACGCTTCGTTTGTCTTCCTTTCCAACCTTCAAATGTACCACATTACTTTCAACCCACAAATCCGCATTTTATATTATCATCTTCTATTCAGATATCAAGAGTTTCCTTCCACGAGAAAGCACGATCCTTAGTAAGATAAAAAAATACCCGCAATCCACATGCATAGGGACATAATTTAATTCCCATTTTTAAGCCGAATCAATCGTGTGTGACAGTGGGAAGAAATAAAAACGGATGTGCTGCCAAAAATAAATTTGGTATATAAATTGAGGCATGAATGATTTTATTACTAGCAACTCTCATTTTAAAATTTAACCGATTTAAATTATTTTCCACCTCAATCACCGTGTACCCTGATCTATTTTAACGAGCTACTTTAGTTCAAAGTAGGAATATTTAATATATTATCTGGTGGTAGTTGCAACAGAGATTGTAATTAGTTAGCGTTAATATAATAATGTACCCACATTCCTATGAAAACATCCCTTTTTGCTTCTGATTAGAATTTAAGCCGCACTATAAACTAAGTGGTTAGGATGATACAGTGTCACAATGCTTCAGATTTAAACACACATATTATCAAAATGACGAAGTGTGGAATGAAAAAAGGCAATCGCAATGACCACGATGCTCGTCGGAGTGTAATTGGATGTGGAACCATGGATCATCAGGCCCTTCATTCAGTTTGAGTGCTCAAAAAGAGGCCAATTTCATTTGAAAAGCATAAAGTAAAGATGAAAATAAATCAAATTTCGATTCATTTCTACCTCACGCCCTGAAATTAGTCCATAAGTTCAAGCCAGCATTATAAAGTTAAATTTCGATATCACGAATCACATAGCACATAGAAATGATGGCTCAAAAATTGATTAACACCAGCCTCTCCTTTAACGGATGTCATCATACCGGCTGTTACTGGATTATTAATATGAATTGATTTAATTGAGTTAATGTGCACATCTGTAAAACAATTTTTCAGGCGTTTCTTGGTTGTAGCGACTCATAATGGAAATAAAACCACTTGGTAAGACGACAAAAATACTTAAATGCCTACCGATGTCGACGCATAGCGTCATCAGCAGGAAAGCAGCATGTAGAAAACCTTTTTCGCCTTTATCTAACATATGAGTCAGTAAGTGAGTCAGTCACACACAAAAATACAAGAGAAAAATGCGCGGTCAAACTAGTAACTAGGAGAGTGCTAACCAAGCGAACATGCTAATATTCAGTACACTGGTTGAGCTACAAATACTGATTAGTATTGGTAATAATATTTATTTATTAATACAACGAGATGCTAATTCGTGCAGAACGCGAAATCATGCCAGACAAGCGGGGTAGAAAGACCACTTGTCACATGCCCTGGTGGTGCCTTTCAAAGTACACCAGTATAGTGGTACCACCAGGCGACGCGACGGGTGCCCTATATATTATATATATATATATATATATATATATATATATATATATATATATATATATATATATATATATATATATATTACTTTCCTCTTCTTTCCATCAGAGGTCATCGAATTTGTAATAATCCGGAGTCCCTTGACCATTTCCTATCCAACCTACACCAGTCTCTTCTCCGCAGAGGATATCCTGATACCCTTTTGTATAAAAAAATACTCAGAAAGTCTTACCAACCTAAACTAACATCAGATTCAAACCCTAAAAATCTTTCCATCTGCACCACATTCTTCCCAGGCATACAGTCCCTAAAGCACCTCCTTAAAGAATTATTTCCCATCCTTTCGAATAACCCAACAACTACTAATTTATTCCCTAAATGCCCATCCGTTACTTATAAGCGTCCCCCCAACCTATCAAACTTATTTAAGGCCACGAAACCTCTCAAAAAATCAGTTATTCAATCCAAAACGCCAGCCACCCCTTGTAACCGTCCTAGATGCAAAACATGCTTATTATTTACCACGAACCGACTCCCGAATAAATTCATAAATTCTCATCTTCCTTCCGTTTCCTCATCCTCCTGTACCACCTCTAACATTGTGTATATACTTCTTTGTAAGCTATGCCCGGCCTTTTATATTGGACTTTGTAGTACACCACTTAATATCAGGATAAATAATCACCGTGCCTCATGCAACCCATCCTCCCAAAACTTCTCTCACGCTGTCCCTACTCATGCCGCTTCCCATACCACTAAATTTGATAATTGCTACAATGTAGCTGTTCTGGCCTCTCTACCCCCCACAGCCACTCCAATTACTTTGAGAACATTAGAGCAAGCTTGTATATTTTATTTTAACGCTCTCCAGCCACCTGGCCTCAACCGGTCCCATTAATTTGTAAACATCCTCCCCTCCCCCAACCTTCAACATTGTACTTATAATTTTGTAACATCTTCTCCCCTCCCAACCTTCAACTTTGTATCTTTCTGTCTCTTAACTTGGTCATGGCAACTTCACCATTTCGTCTTTTCCATTTCCCTTACCTCCATTCCACCCCTCCTTTACTTTTCACCTTTCCCCTCCTCACTGCTCTCTTCCCCTCACCATCCCAAACATTTCCTCTTCATTCTTCCTATACCTTTCGCTGAAGAAGGTGGCGGCGATCCACCGAAAAATTTACAACCCGTGTGAGTGTCTTTTTTATGTGTTCTCATTTTAGTCACACTTTTGACAAAGTTTATATATATATATATATATATATATATATATATATATATATATATATATATATTATATATATATATATATATATATATATTAAAAGATGCACTTTGGCACCCGATTCGGGCTCGAGATTCCTCTGAAATAATTTCCGCCACAGCCGGGATTCGAAACCCTGGTTTTCTAGGATTAGGATGTCAGTACTTTAGCCACCACACTATCCCAAACTCCTGATCGCCTTTCTATTGATTTCTCGGCTCAAATGTTTTCGAGAGCGACAACGAAAGCGCTGGCGCGAGGAACCTTGACCCTTGAGCCCTAGATCCCGGAAGTGGACTTCTTCGCCTAGGAAGGAATCGACCACCTTTCCTCCTGTTTACGTGCTTGTGGAGTAAACAGTGGCCCAGGGCGCGAGGATAGACACAACAAAGCTCCCTTCGTACGTAAGAGAGTTACACTTGGGCAATATGGACGATAATGCGCCTTGACGTGGGATTTGAGATATTCTAACCCTGACAGCACCTAGCTTAAACGCTTCTGCTTGCACTCTCTGCTCTACATGATCTGCACCTACATAATACAATAAGGGACTTCAATAAATGCTAGGGGTAATTTCATTAGAGCGTTTCCTTTTTATATGTAAACGGCTGGTGTCCTAACACGCCCCGC
Source organism: Pyrrhosoma nymphula (assembly GCA_963573305.1). Lineage (NCBI taxonomy): Eukaryota > Metazoa > Arthropoda > Insecta > Odonata > Coenagrionidae > Pyrrhosoma > Pyrrhosoma nymphula. The sequence continues at coordinate 43,466,847 of OY754337.1, read as the reverse complement.
CACACGCCTATTGAGGCGGCTTGCGGGGTAGTATGTAAATGTAGATGTACAATACCCTGCAAGCCATCTCGAGGGTTTGTGGAATGGGGCTACACTACACCATTAAAACTATGACCATTAAAAAACAGCATATATTTGTGAAGACAATATTTCACCAAACTGCATTAAGAGCATATAGGTATCCTACCAGTTATGTTAGAGAGACAGTTATTATTACTCTATTATGCACCTGATTAAATGTACAGAGATACAAGAGCCATGCAGGAAAAATGCAGGACGTAATGTTAGTAATATGTGGCAGAATAAGGAACAAGCATTAGATGGAAAATCAACCCATGCTGTACTAACTATCCAAAAAAAACTATTTCAAGTCTTACTGACACCAGCTGTGGTCTCTTATCCTTTGAGAATTTTGTAAGATGAAAGCGTTCGGGATCATACCATTTTGCAGGGGGAGGGTTCGGGAGCGGCATTTTCTGTTGGTGCCTTAACCTTGCAGTTGTCCAACGGTCCAAAGTTTCTAAATTGCTTGCGTCATGTGCTTTTTAAGCCGTCGCGTTTAAATTAAAGGCCCTTTACCCTAGCGCCTTCGTTTTAGCGCGGGTTGGTCAGCGTCTCGATCCGTCGCGGCTCTTGGGCGCTTGAACCTCTCCCTATACCGCTAGCAATAACTTTCAATTACTGTTTGAAATCCCGCAAAATCCTTACACATGCAAGCAGCGTTGCCACGTCTCATCGCCATATTTTTTAAAGCAGCATGGAAAACCTTAAATTTCACCGTAGAAAGTCGATCAAAAGACGCTCGCAATCGTCTTCGGACGATTGACACGATGAAAAATATATTTTTTAAGGAAACTGTTAAAGTTGATAAACATTTAAATGTACTGCACACGGTCAGTTTTGTGCGGCTCCCCTCCCGCTGCGGGGGCAGTGAGGAGACCCTAGGCCGAGCGAGGCCCCACTACGAGGGAGGATTATCCTCTCGCGAGCAAGGGTCGACCCACACACCGGCTACCTGTGACCCAAAGACCGAGTACCTGAGATGTGGACCCGCTCAGCTACCCCTAAACAAATCACACACTGCATCCGGAAGTGAAAGAAAATGATTTGATGGGAGAAAAGGATCATAAATGAAATTTATGGTCCTAAATATAAGCAGATGTCTGCCATTTAATAGGTATTGAATAGCAATTTAATGAGAATTACGATGTTATTATAGAAATAAAATAAAATGCAGGTTGCAATAATTAGGGCATGGACATATTATATAAAACCCCGGTAAATAAATCCGTAAAAGTGGCATTAATGTCTAGGTAAAAAAGAAATTAATACTCATGTCAACACAAAGAGTCATAAAGTAAACGCTAACATCATGCTAACTCAAATGCTAACGAAATGACCAGTTACGCACTAAGGATCCGTGTTCAACTGAATAGCAGATTCAGCTAAATTATGCGCTACCACAAGTAGAGACAAGGTATCGTAGCAAAAGTATCAATAATCTAATCACGACGAGTAAATACAGAAATCTATCGATGCTACATATGTATTCTAACAAAGATCTTGATATTTGTAAGTATCGAATCAACAAATAATAATAAAAAGTAACTATTGAATTGAATCCACTAAATTATTTACAAGGCAATAATTGAATTTCAAATAGTTTCCATACATTGTAATTCTGAAGAATAAAAAATTACGTTCATTATTTTACTCATTGATAGAAACAAACGCATTCCACTTTCATTAGCAGACGTTCTCTCCAACTTATGTGATTGTTTTTATTTTGCTATCAAAGAAGTTCAATTAGAAATCAACAGTATGAGAATGTTTTTATGTAAGCCCTATTGCAACAGATGAAAACTACAATAAAACGAAAATTACGGCTCAAAATGAGTGACGACGAAATATACTCTTTTAAGTAATAGTACAAGCTAACATTAAAAGGAAAATTTCAAAATACTGACATCATATCAGCACTTGCCCCAACAAAGGACAGTTCAGAACAAGATAAGAAAATATGCTATGATAACTTGGAAAAGGAATGCGAGAAAATATCAAAATATCATGCCCTTCTCATTCTTGGAGACTTACACGCAAAAATTGGCAAGGAAGATTTTTTACACAATATAGATGGGAAGTACTCCCAGCATGATGAAACCAGTGAAAACGGAAGACTACTCTGCCAGTTAGCTTTGTCACGCAACCTAATTATTAAAAGCACATGTTTTGAATATAAACATTTTCATAAAGGTACCTGGAAAATGCCAGGAACTGGAATTGTGAACCAAATAGATCGTGTGCTTGTTTATAGGAGACATTCAACCTCCATATTATGCAACGATAAAACCTCAACGACAAAGACAACCTATGTGCCGCGCCATCGGATAAGTCACGTGATCAATACCAACCCAATTACCGTTCCCCACTGCGCAGCTAGAGCACTCCCTGTATTTGTTCTACCTCCGCGGAGCTACTGCTTAAGCTAAGCGTTTCTTTCTGGATGTTTGTTCACGTGTTTATTAAGTTTCAAATTGATCCCCTCGTTTTCAATCCTTTGAAACAAATTTTGCAGGAAGCAGATTCTTAATCAAGCTTGGTGAAAAACGTCCACATCTCACTCTCAGGAGGCACCACATCGTATAACCTACCTAAGAACTCCAACATACCAAAACAAACCTATCTACAACTAGGTGACAGAGAAAAGTTTCGATATTAATACCAAAGTATTCGATACCAAAGTATTCGATACCAAAGGTTTCAATACCACAATACTCATTCGACTAAATAGACGAAAGAAAAGCATCGAAAACGAAATTAGAGTCAAAAGAAAATTATCATCAGTTGTGAAGTATTGAGACTTTTTCCGTGTCCCTACCTACAAGCTACTTCAAAGACGTTCGTAGCTGGGGGTGAGTTTTCACCAACATTCGCTGCACTATATCCTACTACGTTAATGAAAATACGATATATATGCATTGTCGATTGCCTGAAAATATTATTATTAGTGACATTTCACTGACAATCACTGAACCACAGGTACACTACAACTTTTATAGAAACTGATTACTAGTGTTTTGCAACTGCTTAAAACTACTAGTAACCCTGAATTACCTTCATACTGTCAACAGCTGAAACAGTCAATACTAATCACGAACTGTTTCCTTCATTAATATGATGCTATATTGTAAAAAAAGTTCTAATATTACATTGTTCAGCAGTTAAATGTCGTTTAATATTTTATTACCTTCTGTAGCGTGATTCGGCTTTTTTACTTAGCCATATTTAGTTCCCCCTTCCGTTGAAAATGATGTATAAAAACCCACTTCAAACTGGAATTTGAAAACTGTACCTGAAGATGGCTAAGTAAAAAAGCCGAATCACGTGTTGTAAATTTAAAATGAAGTGAACAGTAATATATTGATTACTTTTCACTATTGATAATGCAGTTTCACCTCATCTTCCCGGACACTGTTGACTTCAGTAGTAATACACGAATGAATTTCACCTGAATAAGGCAGATATATTGGTGAATATATATCATTGTTCATATTTTTCACTTTATAATGTAATGCAATCGTACCGCAGCTATGTGACTACAATGAGTCCTCAGATAACAGCACAGAATGATTATAGTACTATTTTATCAATTATCTATTATCATATTAATGCATTGATGAAAATGCCATATACTTTCAAAGAGAAAGAAAGCCATCACACATGGTGTTCTAAAACACAAAGAGGATGACCTAATGATTGCACCCCGGGTCCATGTCTTAAAAGTGTATACAAGAAGCAAACGAAACGTGCAGCTAGTAATGCGTAGCAGATTACCAAAAATGAGCATTAAAAAGTAATTCAAACAATTTGCTAACTACTCTATCAGCTATCTAGTTACATTACAAAATAATGTATTTTCCGTTTCATTGAAAAAAAATTTCGAGGAGCTCTGCGCTGTCATATGAAACGTACTAAAGCAGTTGAGGGATGTAAGGAGAAATTAATCGAATGCTTCAATGAAAATCAATATCGTAGGGACGAAAACCCGTGATTCTCATTCCTCTAATCCAACGTTATTACCTCATGTGCATCGAACTGACGGAATGCGACGTGGATTTGAGCAAGCATTCCATCAACACACTCGTTGGAGTTGGCTATGGACGCTGACACACAAGTTGACGGGTAGAAAAGGGAAAGGAAGGCCCTTGCACTGCGCGACATCTCCCGCAATAACGCACTTCATTTGTCTTCTATCCCACGGTGAAGGATTTCATACCTGTCCCACGCGGCACCTGCCACAGCCCCTTCCCCTCCATCCTCTTCCGGAGTCCAACCCTACAACATCGTCAATTCACAACTCCGGAGCGTTTTCGTACTATTTCCCATTCTTGAACGAATCCATCCTATCCGTACCACCTGAGAGAAAGGTAAAATAATTTTAACCCCTTTCCGTCAAAAATAGAAGATTCCCAATTATAGGAAGAAATATATTTTCCCTTAAATTGAAATTAAATTGATCAATTCCACTACATGTTCGCTTTTACTCACAGCGATGAGGCTTTGCCTAAAAAATCTTTTAATATCTATTATGCTTCACATTCCTCTACCCATTTTTCCCCTGGCATTTGATACAACCCTGGACATCTTAACCGCAACTACACCCTGTCGCTTCCCAGATACACCCGACCAAGGTTCACCAAAACTACCGCTCCCCTAAAGTATTTCTACATGCCAGAGCTAGTGCGTAAGTATAAGTCCATTCACTTTCTTGAACCAAACACACACCCCTGAGGAGTTTCCATGCGAGTCGGAGCAATCTCGGCCGATCGCAAACGATCCTTCTCCCACGAGAAGTCCCCGTGGTCCCAAATCCGGATTTAACCCCCCCGGACGGGAGCGGGAGGGTGGGTTGAGGGTGTAGTAGACTTACAAGGCGATGGGTGGAGAATGGGGTTGTGTGCCTGGAAAGATTATTGCGGAAGTGGGAAAGGGAAAAGTCACATAGGTAAGGGTGGCTCTCTGGCCGGAAATGTGAAAGGAGACGGGTGAAGATATGCTCTATCATGCTATATTTTTCAATTTCCTACCTAGAACTAATAAAACATTTTTAAACTATTGCTGTACATAACTTAGGAATCACTGCGTATTTATTTTGTTGCAAAATTCATCAGTACTCATATTTATATTTCGCTGATTGCACATGGTGTAGTGCGAGTAGGTGAAATTTCATCTGCTGCCAAGTATTTTCAGAGTTATACTAATACATGAATATTCGTAGATTCATTAACTTCAGCAGAATATACAGAATACAGCAGTACATGTCGATGAATGTTCATCCCATGCAACCCTCGCAGGGTACCATGTACATTCAGATGGAGAAGCAATGGAATGGGAGATCCTCACAGAAATCATCAGTACTTGGCATTAGGGGGAATCTCACAAGTACAAAATCGTTCATTCAACTTTTGGTGCCAGGAGACCCTCAGTTTAACACACTGACGTTTTCCAAACCTGTAAAGATACTTGACCGCTAAATTTAACAATTTGTTTGCAAAAATTATAGGTTTTTGTTTTCTAGTGAAATCACGTCCAAGGTTTTGTAAGTTTCCCACCTCGCGCCATTCATTTTTTCATTAAAAAAGGAATATATAGCAATAAACATGTTTTTTAAGCGTATATGTTAATCACTGGGAACCAGAAAATGTATACTATTGTGACGCTTTTCCATTCATTTACGATTACGATTAATTCTACGATTCTTGGAAATGTAACTGATGACACTATTTTACTGAAAGAAATTTTATACCTTTATCTGTAGTTCGTTGCTGATAGTACTAATATCAAAAAGTTGGCAGAGATAGTCTCGTAGCGTTAACTTTTTATTCAGTTTTTACAAAGCAACCATCACATATAGTCGTTTTTTAATTCATGACAGTTGATGCTTAAATAAGCACCCATTCACACGGTGTATTTTACCACATGCCCGTGAGACTCGGTAGCGTGAACTGCAAGAAGATTATAAAACTTAACATCTTCTTGTAGTTGCCCAACCGCTTTCGACCGTTATGTCACCTTTAGGTAAATTGTAGCAGTTTCCATAAAACAGCTTTGCCCGAAAATAAAAACGGCATTTCCGTTACACAAAACGGTTTTGCCATTTTATAAAAATGACTACAATTTACCTGTTCTTCGTTGCAGATTTTTGTGGCCGTTTTCTGAAAAATTTCTGCAGTGCACCTGGTGATAGGTTGACGACCGAGGTCGGTTGTGCATTTATAATAAATTGTTATTGTTACAAATTCAGATTCATAAACATGACATTCCACCAAGTCAAGGCTTCAGTACTCGACTTCATTTTGAACAGTTTGTGTTTCACATAGTTGCTTTTTAATGGAAGAAACACTTCGTGGGGTAGTAGCAACCAACATCGAATCAGCTACAAGTACTTTGCGACGAAATAAATATGCATTCCCAAGATGTTCTCAGCCCAAGGATTTCAAATTCAATATTAGGCCCGGCGATAGCGTGAACCTAAAAACGTGAAAAAGAAGCCTAATGTATTATTAGGGTGGTCACGCAGGGGAATCTTCCAACGTAGTAGTCCACCTCTCCCTCCTCCATGGACCGAACCCCCAAAATCCAACCTCGCTTCCATCGTTCCCGCCCACCGCAGAAAAATGCCCTCCCGCTCCACTAGTCCCATAAAAGCGGCGTATACCTCAGGGTGATGTCCTGGAGCCGTTCCAGATTCCCTTCTGGGCGAACGAGAGGAATAGGGATGGTTTGAACGCCACGGTTCCTGGCGCTGTTCCCGATGTCCCACGATCTGACCCCTTCCGTTTCTCTTTTTTTTCTCCTCCTTTCGTTGGGAGTAGGATAAGGGGAAACAGGGTTCAGGGCGAGAGGATGTGCGAGGGAGAGGAAAAAAAATAAGGGATTGGTCGGTGAAAGGATCCCGATTGCCACGGTCGAATGTGTCCGCCATTTCACCCATCGGCCATCCTTTTCTGGCAAACCCGGCAAGTGCTAAGCGTAAACGATGTAAGGAGGCGTAATTCAACTGTTAAACACCGCTCAAAATCAAGCATGTACCGCGTGGCAGAGAGGTGTAATGATACGGTTTAGCTTTCAAAAATAAACTAACAACCGGAGAATGAAATAGGAACGAAGATTTTCGCGGTGGTTTACGATGAACTACTTCATATTTTCGGGTTCTATCGCGTTGGTTGCTGTGGTGATGACAACAGTTTCGCTGGCAGTGCTAGTGAAACTGTTGTCATCACCACAGAAACCAACGCGGCAGAACCCGAAAATATGAAGAAGTTCAGCAAAATTAAATGTATGAAATTTGGTTGAAGTAAAGTTAAAGAACCAGTATCATGGCATATCAGAACGACGGTTGGCAACATTCGGGACGCGGATAACTGAATAGGACCACTTCAAGTGAAACTTAATGCATCAATTCGAGATAATGAGCCAACTGAATTAAAAAAATATAATTCAGTTCGTTGATCGTGATTTAAGTTCATCGTTCTTTCTTTTTGTCGCATTTTTTATTTATATTTCTCAGTTTTCAATGTCTGCTGATGTTTTTTAAAATATTAATTCATGCCTGCACGACTTCCGATGTATGATTATGAGAAAATGCTATAATATACACTCAATTTTGACGATTGTGTTAAGTAGCCTATTACTCACTCAACCTATTACTCACTCACAACTCACAACCTATCCCGCTTGTACAAAGGCTAGAAACGGCGAGTAATGAAAACTAGAATTTAGACCGCTACAGCATTTTTCTGCATGAATGAGTTTCTCATGATATTCATGGATATTTTTAGTTGTACAGCATGTCCTCGTTTAACGTTGTTAACTCGTTCCTGAAAAACTCGACGTTAAGAGAAACAACGTTAAACGATGCAATAATTCCCATAAGAAACAATGTAAAAAATTAAAATCGGTTCCAAACTCACCAATTCTTCATTTCAGCGTAATAACGATTTCCGCACAGCACAGCGATAAAAGGTTGGATACATGGAATTATTGAATGAAGCGTTCAAACTAAATTTCTAAAACATTTTAACGGCGAAACTTTGATATTTTCACTAACAAAAGAAATTTTGGAATTATTCTCTATCCTGTCGGCACGGAAATTACAGGTGATATGAACTTACTTTTGACATTTAAATATACAGGAGACCTGGTTGAAAGGCGTTATCAATGGAATAATAATAACAAATGGCCCATTTCCTTAAAAAAAGTATGTGTTTTATGGGCTACTTCGCGTATCCTCCGCTGATTTACGGCGTATTTTAGTTACGCGGGCAGCCGAACAGATGGCGTCACTAGTCAGAGAGCTTCATATCTTAGATGAAACAAACTAAAAAGGCATTTTAAAAACAATTAGCACCGAGTTTCCCTCCTATATTCCCGATATTTGGTGCTCTTAGCAGCGGTTTCCCTCCGAGTAAATAGAAATTTTTACCCTTCGCTGTGAGAGCGCGCGCGTGAAAGGGAAAAATTTCGCACGCTGCGATCGCGAAAACGTAGGAAATCAATTAAAATAGTGAGAAGGGAGGGAATCCCGGTGTTCCGTACAAAATTTTCGTTATTTCGAAACAATGTTTCAGGAACAGTATCACCCTCGACTAGGGTTACCATATTTTGAAACCCCAAAATGAGGGGTCCCACAACGGGATTGATCAACACTCCGCTGGTTCAATGCTCTGGTAGCCAAACTATTAACAATTTACAACCCATGGTAGACCAGTAGTGGCATCTAACAACAGTTCGTTTAAGTTTATGTACAGAGAAAATAGCATACCACAAAGCACCATGATGTCAGCCCCTGGATTCAGCTAAATCGAAAGCACCGCGGCGTGGTGAACGCCGTCTATAGCTTTAAATCAAAAGCACCCTAACAGATTGCTAGCAGTGAGTCAACGTTTTCTACCATATGGTGGCACGGGATTTTCAGGTATTTTTTCACGTAGATATTGGCCCCTGGATCTACCATTCACAATGGTACACTTACATTGGTTTGAGTTTTAAATCAACCAATGCATGGCCCCGCTATAACAGCGTAATAAATAATCAGCAAATATAACAGATATAAAACATAAAACGCAATTATTATTCGCTCAGGTGAACCATTTACATACACTATGGAGAGTCACACCAAACTTTTCCGCAGAATGGAAATTACGCATCAGACGCGCCAAATCCTATTCGTTATTCATTTTTCTTCGTCGCGCATAATTTGAACAACGTTATCGCGAAGCACTGGCGACGTTGAACGATTAAGGGTTTTAATTGTTGGAAAACGTTATCGCGAATCAACATTAAGCGGGACAACGTAAAACGAGGACACAGTATTAATCAGCAATATTATCTTAGCCCATGTACTCTATATTAGCACGTTCACCAACCAAAAACACTATTAGTTGCTGCTTTTGCCGTGTACTGTTCTCCCGAATAGCGATCTAGTTGTCCGGGGAGGGTGCGAAATTCTAACATAAACTGTGATGAATGTGTTCTGCCTGGTGTAGAAACCACACCATGTCACATTCCATGGTTGTGGCTTGCGTGGTAATTTGTAGGAAAAGATGTAGACAAGCATTATGTATAAAGTAATAAAATACTTATTTGGACAAGTAAATACTCTTCCTAGACCTACTCTTCTATCTATTATCCATCTTGGTCATTAGAATCAAGTATATTGGGGAGTAATTTTAATCTCAGCACAAATGGATACACATACACTCAAAAGACGATATCTTGGATTTTTTTAAAGCTAACAAGTAATATTTGCCGTGGATATAGCTACTTCAAAGCACCTTTTAAGCATCAAATCGGTTCTGAATGCATTGACAGAGTTACAGAAGAAGTAATTATTTTGGAAGAGACAAAACGGTTTGAATAATTCATGAAAAAATGATGACATTTATTTACACTCTTACTGAATAAATATTTGCACTTGTACGCATAATTTTCTAACGATCAAAATTAAATGTAATTATTTGCTTTCAATAACTATTCATGGTAACTAGTCTTCTACTCCGAAAGACTATCTACACATTTTGTTTTCTTAAAACAGGAATAAAAATAAAGGAGACCACCTATCGAAGCATAACGCTCTCTTGCGTCATTGATAAAATGACTTTAAGAAAGACAAAATGTTTTCCTTTTTTGAACATTCTTGGAGAAAATTTCTCGATTATCTCCTCTTCACGCCCGTAAACGAATTTTCGCCAGCATTAAGAAGTTATCCGACGATGATGAGATCTAAGAGAAGAATTGAAAGGTGCGAAGTTGAAGATTGCTCTTCACATCTTACCGGGGCCATCGCCTTCTCAGAGTGACACTTTAATGGCTTTTGATGACGTATTTAATCTCTACCTGGCGAGATACAGTAATGGATTGCTGTTAGAATGAAGGCAGGCCGAGAAAATTGGAAAGTGACGGAAACAGAAGATAAATCACAAGGTGGAGGTCTGGCTTAAGGCACTAAATGAGGCACTGACACCTATGAAAGAAGGTAGAAATCTAATATAGGGGGATCATTTGATAGATTCTGAACATTATGTGATTTTTGAGTCTTCTGCAATTAAGTTAACTAAATGATGAGCACAAATAGTTAAACAGTTTTAATACACATTTAATTGAAACTAACGGTGTAATTGACCGATTATAACATTTGGAATAGTACTTCAACGTTATACTAAAGAATGAAAGAAGATGAGTTTTCGAGATTTTCTTTCATGAAGAAAACGAGCTGGTAATTCGACACGATTAGTTCTATTTATTTTACAAAGGCTACTTATTTAACAGCATTTTCGAAGGTTTGGAACTGTTATAACGTTGAAAACATGGTGAGAAAAATTAAAACTTGTGCTCATGATCACAAAGTTATTTAAATCAAGAGCATCTGCGATGTCCACGCACTCAAGGCTATCAGAATGGATTTATCCGTCCGGATCTATTTATTGCTGAAAGTGTAAAATTTCTTCTTCAATGCTGGAGGTCACGGCCGTGGAATTGGATTGTGAGTCAAATCCTATCAGAGTAGCCTTAGCATTTGGGCCGGGATTCCAGCAAAAAAGATGAAAGCAAAATTATATATTTCCCTGGAGAATTAAGGACTACAAATATACTTTGACACTGACAAAATATTTTTATGGCAATCAAAATTATGTAACGTTATGAGTGTCCTTAAACAGAGATAAAAACGTTTAGTATTTCTGGTTGATGCGCGAATACATTCCTATTTAAAACCTCCTATCTTCACGGCGAAAATACAATTGCCATCGCAAGGAATATATTAGGAACTTATTATAGACGAGTAGTCAATACATAAAATATAGTGCAGATACACTATAAAAAAGAGACATTTCATTCACGGTACCTTCAAAACGCAGGTATAATCTAAACTACGGATCCCCATGTAATATTAAATATATTGGCGTAAGACGCTAAATTCTTTTTCATACGATATCTTCCAGCAGGGTTAGAAACCCACACATTTTAATTGAAAACAAACTTTGATTGTATTTTACTTTTGGAATCATACTCGCATATAAAGTAGGCTGTAGGTAACTATTTTCATTAGGACAATATTTACGATAACGTTCATGGACAATGCCGTAGGCAATAATTCTCCAGCAGTACGTTTCTCTAGATTGATACTGCATGAATTATCAAAAAAATATTATTTGATTTGTGTATAGCAAAACAATTTCAATGAGGCCAAGTCAATTTCCAAGTCAAATTAAATCTATATATGACTTCCGCTATGAAACGTAAATAATCATACTTATAACGTATTTGCTCTTTTGTATAGGTAAACAACTCACGATATATATTTTGAAAGGAAATCAATATTTAGTTCGAAAATAATGCCTTTATAAGAAAAATTTGAGGAATAGCATTATAAATATAAATGGCATATCAATAAAAGTATTTTAGATGATTCCTTTTCATGACCTCTATAATTATTATTATTTGACCTATACCTCCTGAAAGAAGAACAATAAAATAAATAAATATATTTTCAATTCTAATTACAGAATATAAAAACTAAGCATATTCAGCTGTATGGCTAAACTACCAATATTCTGACATGATCTTAATTCCAGGTGATAAAAACTTTGAATAATATTGCAAACAACATTCGGAATAAGTTTATTTATGAAATAAAAATGTTTTAAAAGGAATCACAATTGAGAAACTCATAGCCAATATTTAATTGCCTATTAAACTGTTGGAAAATCAATACCAATGTAACTGCAACGCAACATATTGGCCGTAATTTTCTTTGCTCATCAACAAGTAGCAACGGTTTAAAAGTTTTGGAAGATTTGAAATTAATTATTTACGTGTAGTTTTTTATATTTCTCCTAATAACAAACAAACACTTTCTTAAAAAATAAATTACGGTAACGAGTTTCAAAGTTTCGGCAATAGTGAATTAATTCTCTTCAAATACTTTTTGAGCTCTGTAGTCCAATGACTATTTAAGTTTGACTTACAAAATCCCCATGATTCCCATGAAATTGCCTGTCTTGTTTTGTAGTAGTGGTCAGCGGACAAAGTGAGAAAATTTCGGCAAAGTTTTCCCACTTTGTATGCTCGTACGTTCGACGTTATTGGACCTCTTTTCAGCAATATATCAACAACTGTAGCAAAAAAATAATTAGCTTGCCGTAGCGGATGCAAAAAAAGTGTTAACGTCATTTAGGCTGCATTCTATCAACTTTTACCATAAGAAAGCAATTAATAGTGCCTTAACAACTAAGACTTTTTTGGTTAACGATTTTTCAGCTAAGTGAGAGTTCCTTTCAAATGATACTACTTTGTCAAAAGTTACTTCTTCGTCAATGCTAGTCTGCGGAGGTAATTGTTTAAAAAAATCTTATCTGCATTATTTATCCATAAACTCCAAATTACCTTTGTAAAATTACTGCTTTACCGCACAATGAAAATAAATAATAAATTAGAGTACTACGAAATTTAGCTTGCTTTAACTTTATTTTGACTCCTGCATATTTTACAGCGTGAAAAGACAATTTGCCGGGTGTTAAGTTTGTGTAAATTCGTCATCATTTTACCAGTTTCAGGTAAAATATTGATTCAATGCTGAGCGTTGTCGGTCTTTACTTTACAAAGTGCTAGAAATGATTATATTTTTCTCAATTACTTGGGATTATGCAATTTGGTACCAATTTCTTCGTCATAGCTTATTGTCGAAATATGAAGTTTTCGTTTCAGATGGGACTACCGAACTTATACTAGATGTACCACGTGATAAAGCTTTAGCCATGTAGATAAAGTAGAGGGCAACTGATCAAGTTCCTGAGTCCGAGGTAACTTCAATTGATTTCGCAAATTTGAATTTCTCAGCGTCTTAAAAGAAGTTTGAACGCCACGGGTCACGTGGTCACTCGTGTTGCGGGTAACATAACAAACAGTAATTTGCAAAGGAATATAATAAGAGATATATTTGTATAAGAACTTTGATTGTTTACTTACATATCTAAGTTAGCATTAACTGCGTATCGTTTAGGTTTCATGCCCTCTGATTTCAACTACCATGTTTCCTTCAATTTAATGGTGTCTTTAAGGGTACTGCTCACATAAGTGTCGAGTAGAAGTTTGGTGATGAGTGAAACTATAATAATATTAGTATGCTTAGAAAAATTACAATTCCCTACCTTTGGAGTTGAAAACCTTGGAAAAGATGCGTAGAACTCATTGCTGAAAAACATTTTTTCGACTTCAAAATGTAGAAATCCTGCAAGAAAGAATTATGTAAATGTTAGATTTCATTAGCCCATAAAGGCAAGATGGCACGATTTAAGTGTATGATTTGTTGAAATTGAACAATTTTGATTCATTCCATTGAAGTAATCTACCACAAAGAGGTAGGTTATATTGAAACTCAGAGATAATCCTCTAGATTTTACATATAGTCTTATCTAACTATAGTATTTCTTTCTTCACCTCCTCGTACCTCCTACCTTCTTCATCCCGTCCATAATGCCTATTCTCTTTCTTCCTCATCTCCGCTAGCCCAACATTCTTTCCTCTATAACGGCTCTGGGAAACCCATCACCCTTCATTACCACTTCCAGCCACCTACTCTGCCTCCCCCTAACTCATCCAAAAGTTCCCTGTTCTCATCAATCATTTCAAACACTTCCTCATTAGTTTTTCTATCTAGCCATTGCAAATTCTCCATCTTCCTTCGCGCCAACATCTCGAATACCTGCAGCCTTTTCTCGTATCATTTTCTTAGAGTCCACATATCTGTCCAATACAACGCTATAATCTATATCAAGCTCTTCACCAGCCTCCTCTTTATATCCTTACCCAAAGGCCCCGTCATCACCTCTCTTATATTACTTAACGTTTTCTTTGCTAACGCTATTCTCCTCTTAATGTCTTTGCTAATATGCCTACTTTATTCTCGCGTACTACCTAAATAATTAAACAACTCTATTTTCTCCAATTTATGCCCGCCAACATTAGAGACAAATTTTCTCGATTGTTTAAAAATCGGGAAAATCTTGGAAAAAACTCAAAATATGCTTTTTTATGCGGAATTGCGTGCTCTTTTACCCTGTAAGAACCATTTTTGAATAGTGCCCATACTTTTCTGAACATTGAAAATAAACTGAATTTTTAGGAATACAAAATGTTTTTCGTTCTGATAACTAAATTCCGCGAAAAAATCTTTTTCCCAATTGTATACGCCCTAAACTACTTACATGCCAATTTTCAGCGAGTTAGGAATTATGTCCGGATTTTGGCGAAAATATGACTGTGCCTACTGTATTAATGTTAAATATTCACTGGCATTTTGTTCCCGCTCTAGTGTAAATGAACGATTAAGGAACTATAATTCGTTCAAAATTCACCGGGCAGGCAGAGCATTTAATGAGGGTTTCTTTTCTTGCAGGCCGTTTTCCGGCTATGCAACCGACCTCAGCGGCACCAGAAAAAAATCTGATTTCAATGAACTTTCCCATCCTCTTCCGCTGTGACCAATTGCACTGCGGAAAGACTTAATTTTAGCACCTGTTTCCGCTCCTACGGTCTCCCTTAATGGCAGAATGAATTTTAAAAACGCTAAATGCTCCAGTGGACCACAAAGAGAAAATTAGCCGGACGCAGGAAATTAGGGGAGAGCAAATGTGAAAATTGTAATGGGTGAAGAGTTCTGAATTATCGGAGCACATCAAAGGGAAGGCTACAGAGCAATGACACGAGGTCGCAGTGTGATTTTTTTAAATTTCGGTGAAGTAAACAGGAAGCGACGAAAAAGTCGTGGTCAATTGCAGTGAGGACCCAAAATAACATCGAGACAAAGAGTTTTTTCTCGGTCCCCCTGTTAACATTGTCGTGCGTTTGATTGGATACCATTGCACGTCTTTTTCTAGACAAAAATCGGAATAGAGCAGGAAAGGCTAACCTTTGAATCAAAACAAGTTTTACCATGGAATTTGCAACGAAAGGAAACGATAAAATTTACAAGCGTAATCCTGAAATTTCATTTCATAATTCTCTGAATATTTTGTTTCTTCAGGAGTTTAAATCGTTTCCCGGTTACCACAACCAATTTTCTTGTACCGCCGTTGATATCATAACATTTATTGGTGGTTAAATATGCGCATTACTGTATACCATATAACCACTTACATTAATGTGATCAAATGAATTGAGAAAACTGAAAGATTCATGCGAAATTATCCATTGACCTTTCATTCAGTGGCTTTATATTGTAACTAAATTAAATTCAAGTTGTTTTGTATGTCCTCCTTTGTGTTTGTTTGTGACGTGCGGTTTTGATGACTATGACTCGATACGAAAAAGTTTGAATGAAGGGTACGCGAGGGTAGACTAGTTGTACGTCGAGGAGGGAGGTCGAGGAGAGTAATGCCTATAGTTGGCGGAGTTATTGGGCGCTCGAGATCACGAGGCGGCTTTGGAAGAGGTCCGCGCCGTGTCGCAATATTTTGTTACTGTACTTTCCTGTACTCGGGTGGACCGGGCCCTGGACGACCTCATTAATAGGGCTCGATATAGTAAACACCCTAGAAAAAATGTTTCGCGTTTCGGTTTTGCCCCTTAGCCTATTCATGGCTCTGGGGTCGAAAGCTTCCCCTTTCCCTACCCTTCTCACCTATCCTTGTTTCCTACCTATTTCCGGAGCCCTTCCATACCCAGGCGATGAGCAAACGTTCGCAGGCCAGGGGAGGGGTGGTGCCCTCCGCGGAGAACCCGCTTATCAGGTGTAATTTCCTGGTTTTATGTTTGCAGAGCATTATTATCAGAGCTGCTATTATCTAGATGATGGGGTCACCGTTGATTGCTCAAGAGACGGAATTTTGGTTCCAGCATCCCGGAGCATCGTTGTGCGATAGCTTCAAAGAGTGAGAAACATCCGATTACCGAGTATCCATTATTCAATGGATTTAATGGAAAAAGTAACTTTACTGAGGGGTGTGGCAGTTCAATACCCGGACTGATGCTAGGATACATTTTTTTGATTCTCAATTACATAAGAAATGTTATCGCCTTCAATGTACTCTCCTCGCCGATCCCTACAACGCTCCATACGAATTTTTCATAGTTCAAAGCGGTGCGGGAAGTCCGCTTCTGTTAGTGGCATGAGCTTCTGTAGCAGTTTTCCCCAGTTTTGCATATTTTCCCCAGTTTTGCTTCAGTAACAGTTTTCCCCACTTAGCATTTTTTAGATGAGACGCTAGCGCAAGGACTCGAACGGACGTTTGCTACAGCGGAACTGAGCGATGTACTACCGTGCCCATCAAGCTCAGGATGGAGGAAGCATCAACAGACACACATATGTTCAAACTTGCCGCGGCGCACTCGTTTGCCGGTAGCAGCACCAGTCCGGTTATTTAATGGACACACCTCGTATAACTAAAAGTGTGTTCTACAGTGAAATTAAATAATTATCTTGCGTCCATTTAACCAAGACAAATTCAGCTAGAATAGTCTGTGCAACATTAATTTTCCACCTTGTTTAATCTGTCAATGTATGCAATTAATTTTATTGTAAATAGTCACTATCTTCTTCGGCCTTTCACGATTTCTCATTTATGTTTCTGTCACCATTTTTTCATTCACAACTATTATTTTAAACTTCATCTCATCAAGGTCATTGATGTTTTAATGTGTGTGATAAAAGGGCATTAAATACGATTTAATCTATAAATTCGATTTCTTTAGATGTTTTTACGTCCTGACACCTCCTACTGATCATTTGACGTCATAATGCCTGTTTCGTGGAACGGTGATGCGGCACCGTTCGCCAAATTTTATTCGATAGCGGGTAAAGAAGGGGGCTACCTCGTGTTCAACAGGGACCGTTTAAATATTTAAACTTAACTTCGGAGTAAATAATAATTCAAAGTTGAAGGAGAACTTGAGTCCATCAAAATTGATACACAATCGAAGAAAAGACAGGCAGTACACATAAAATAAGCTTAATAACACTTATCTTTAAGGAAAATTTCACCTTTACATCATCGCGCGGATATGAATTTTATGTGTTCCAACTGATTTATTTCTTATATTATTATAAAAATATTTCTAAGGACAGTTGAAAAAAATCTATATGCTAGAGTTTATATTTGATGCCCGAAGAAACACTTCCTTCTTACGCAGAGCTGTAGCCATAATTAAGCTACAGCATTGCTGTTGAATCTCTTGGAATTAGTATCAAAAAGGAAAGTTGTTCTAAAACAAGTAGAAAACAACCAGTTGGAGAAGCTCATCACAGCATTTTTTGTCCTGCATATGGGCACTTACGGACAAAAAAAATCCTCGGAGTGTGAGGTAGCCCAGAGATAGGAACCGCCCCCCCCCCTACCCTGAATGTGTGAAATTCACACGCCTGTGGCTTAGTCCGGGGTGTGCTCTACCCTCAACTATCCAAACCAACCTTCGGGTTGAATCACTGAGTGAGTGATGGGCTATGGCTAGAGGTGACATGGGATGTTTTATGATGAATTTGGCATTGAAGATAGTCGCTAATTTTTTAGTTACTCCACAATTAATATGGGAAAATAATATTTGTAAGAGATAGACAGCTGAATGATCAGATTTGTAAGTTGGTTAACCACGCAAATCTCTGTGCATCTGAAACGTAACTGTGTTTTAGCAAATAGTTTTATAAACTTATCAGTATATTCTCCAATAGCATTCATGATGAAGAAATACTAACTCAATTGGGCTTAAAATATCCAGAAGTTTTCGCGGATGGAATAAATAGATAATGTAAGCCCTTCTAAGCAAATCACAGCATTAATTTCAATCGACGATCATCATGCCCGTATCTCGCAAGGACTGGAATGAGTGAAAAGTTAGACCATTCTTATCCCTCCGAGGTGATAGAAAGACGTTCCCCCTTCATATTCATGGGGAAATATCACTCCGTTTTTTACCCAGAGGTATTTTATTTGGCTGTCAGATATGAGTTTTCAGATCAATGCATTGTTTCTTAGTTCTTTGAGTTAATTTCACGTCCATAAAAACTGGCTGAACCATGGAAAAGATAAACCCGATGCAACGAGTAGAGAGACAATTTTTTGGCTCTACAGGAATAAACATGATAATTAGAAAGGTAAGATGTAATAAATCGAGTATAGGTTAATAGGAATCGGTAAATGATAGGGACTTGAAGCACCGAAAGATATTTGGTGGGCTTTTATCTTCAGCTGTTTTCAAATTATGATACCTCAAAGTGAACCAAAAGGGCTCGCTCTATATGGCACACACATATTTGGTAAATGGAATAACGTGAATTTCAACCTCATTTTTAACAAGAAATTGTTCGGCACGTGTTAGAGGTGATTTGAGGACCGAAACACGATTTTTAAAAAATTCGTTTTCACTTAATGTTTTTACATCTGATAATTCATCACCAACCACTTAAGCCAATGCCTTGTCATAATAGCCATGTCTTTCTTTTCATCGCAGTGCCTTCATGTTGGCGCACTGTGTCATATCCATGTTTTTGAAGAATGCAGCTGATGGCCGATCTTTTGGTTTATTTTCCACCACTTTACCTTCAAATATATAAAGGTATTTGTGAAAACATTAGCATGCATAAATACATCTTTAATTAGTTTTTTATCTTCTTAGCCCTGTTGTTAAAAAATCTATAAAAATATTTTCTTCTAAGCATTTTTCATTACTTTTTCTATCTACCCATCCCGTTTTCGTAATTTTTTCCAGATCCACTCATCCATTACATTAAGTTTGATTCCTTTCGCATTCCTGATGGTTCATGTCCAAAATACTTTACTCTAGACGAGTTCAAAACTCTGATCACTATGGGAACTAATTAAACCTTTCCCCCTCTTCAAGAATCCGCTGTGATTTAAGGGTGGTAATCAAAGCTTTCAAGTTACGTTGACCTTTCTCTATCGAATGTATTTCTTCAAGAATCTCCTTAAGTACGGGGTAACAAGGTAAAGTTACGGTCACTGTAATAACTTATTTCATCTATTTACACAGCAGAGTATTGAGAGGAAAAGAGACTTGCTCTGAGTCAGTTCAATCAGAACGGAAAAATCTTTGGTAAGAGATATCATAATACAACCATTTGTTGGGAAAAAGGGTGTGGTTTGTCGGTTCAAGTAGAAGTGGTCACCCTACACGAACCCCTAGACTAGGAGTGATTGGGAAACGAGAAGAAGAAAGAGGAGGAAGAAACGGTGGTGTTCCGAATTTCGGCCACGCTTAGCTTTAGCTCATTGAACCATTCGTCCGTTCCTTTCACTCCGGCGCATTCCCAACTTACCCCTGACCAATCCTTCCCCTGAGCCAGCCCAAGGGATAAATCCACCCCTTCATTCCATCCACTGGCCTTCGTTCTTCCTCTGTCGTAGCATCGCATGAGAGCTCCAAGGAGAAAAGAGGGAAACTCTCGACGTCACGCGGTCAAAGCTCTTCTCCGGACACCCACCGATATCGTATTCGATGACTTTACCGTAAAAACCTCGGCTTTTTCGGCTGCTTGGGATATGAAAGTGCCGTCATTTACAATGAGTTTTTCCCAATCGTTGCGATATTCACAAATGAAATGGTATGAAGTCATGTGCACAGGCGAAGATATTATACTATGTATGCTCTAGTGTTTAATGACATATCCTCGTTATTAGCACCTCACTCCACTTGAAATGTCTGGCATGATTTTTTTCTCTGCATATTATTTGTATATCTTAGTATTCACAAAAAATAGTATTAATAATACTAACTAGAGGTTGTATCTTAACGAATGTACTGCATATTGACATATTCATCTTCATTGTTATCTGGTTTGACCGCGCAGTATCCTGAATCCTTTTTGGTCTGCACCTCGCGGCCGGGGGAATGTGCGAGGTTCTGCTTTGAACTGGGACGAGTGCTGCATGCCTGGTGGGGAATCACCCCGGGCAACACACCCTAGTGATGGCTTGCACGGTATTTCAAGATGTATATAAATGATAATCACCAAAGAATAGAACATCGCCATGAAAAAATCCTGAAAGTTGACCGGTATTCATGCGCGGTTCTCCCAATTGCTGGTCAGACGTGCTAGCAAGTTATTTTAGTTCAAAGTGAATTTAAGCGAGGTTTTTTACGAAGTAGATGCTCTTGTTTGAAGTTAAAATGGTTGCAAAAGAGTGCTGCTAAAATGCTTGTGGTGCTTGAGTGGTGCTTGAGGAGCCACAGTCATTGGGGATGAACCCAACATTATTGTACCCTTGAGCATGACTGCGAACCACATTATTTGTGCATTCTGCATCATTTTGAAAACTGCCAAATTTTAGTCGTTATAAAGCGAGAGCCTGACTGGCCAACATCTAACTGGCAACTGAATATTCTGGTTTTCAATTCCGGAATAGTCATACCTATGTTCATGTGGACACATATTGGGTGTCTCCTGAATTGGCTCTTTTTCGTTGTTTTTAGTGGAAAACTATCAACAAAGCAGGTTAACCGCACCATTGAGGACATGTGGGAGGATTGGTAAACAAAGGTTTATTCGATAATAGACGATGGTTGGAAAGAGACTCAGCATAGTCATTAACCTTCTCTTAACGCAAGGATCCAGGGAATCGTAGTTTATTGCCCGACGGAAGGAGTACTACACTTTAGTACTCACTCCTAGGTACCCAGGCATCAAATAGATTATGAAAATCATTAATGAGAGGTCCTAAAAATATTAAGGAGAATGATACTGATGAAAACGCTGCGAAATAGGAGGCAAAGACCTTTTTGAACGCATTAGCGAGAACAGGATTAAAGAATGGTGAAATAATTCTTTAAAAAGTACCGATTTCCACAAAGAAAATTATCTCCGAACGCCGGATCTCGTACCTTGTTCCCTGGAAAACTTTGAATACCTACTCAAAAATCTGACATAGCCACCACCCAAAGTTTTCAAAAAAAATTTATGTAGATACGCAAGGTAATTCTTGACTATTATTCACATCTCTAGAACGGATAAAAGAGACAAGATAAGAAAGGTACGCTCCCAAAATGATACACACAAAAATTTTTTCCATGCACCATTAATAACAGTAAAAAAACAAATATGTATCGCCATTAAAACACTCTTTTCTCTATCAACTTCCCTTTTCATGTCAGATATCCTAACAAACGCAACACAATGCGCCACTGGTGTCTTTCAGGATAGTATATAGGCGTAGGCGTTCTCCAATTTTTCCTATTTACTTCTTATCCAATATTTTCCCTTTCTGATAGCCTTCAAAATATCCTCATTACCTTACACCTCGTCTACAATTTTTCATCTCCGTCGAGTCTCCCCATAATTTCTTTTCCATCTCCGCTTTACTTAAAACCTCTTAGCTTGCTTTTATCTCCGACCAACTTATTACCTGCTTTGTTCTCCAATCCCAAAGCCCTCCCATTAATGCTCATCCCATTACGTCACACGTCATGAGCTCTATATTGCATTGCATTTTTTTTTTCTTAAGCACTTTCTCTGAGAGTCTGGTCCAGAGTGGTGCATTATATTAAATCATGAAAATACAATTTTTATCATGGAAATGCCTACTACGGTTAGCCTGAACAAATATCCTATTTGTTGAGCAATGATTTAGTTCCTTCTCTATTTGAACTAAGTATTCATTCGTCTCGTTTAGTGACTGTACTAAGTGGTTTACGATAAATTTGCTAAAATAAAACCTTCCCTGAAAAAAAACACCATTCATTGATAAAACCAACCCAGTGAAAATTTTCAATTTATAGGAGTTTATTGATTTACGTGAATTTCAAGTAATTGATGGAAATGAGAATACTTTGATACAGCGGTAGCACAAATTTATGACGCGATATTCCCCCAAGTGGTCATTGTTCTCTTAGTCCATGAAAATGCTATGAGTCTCAGAGTGTCACTTTTAGGACGTAAATTTCTTTTATTATGTTTTATTTTTTTTAAATCTTGTGTCAAATTGCTGGCAAAGTTTTTTTGTATCGACGCATGCTGTGGATGAGGCACTTTCGCATTTCACCATCAAAGAGACATCTTCTCGTCTGAAAGGTCTCTTTTTAAAATGGTAGCTTTGTTCAATCACGGAGAAGAAGCCGCTTCTGAACTTTTTGACATGAATATTCTCCAGCAAAAAAGATTAAAGGTGATATTAGATGGAGTATGGAAATACGAAGATGAAGTTTTTTTTTGCGAAATATAATCAACTAAATATGGTTATCTAGGGTAATTTTTCCAAAAAGTTATAATTATGAAAGTTTTTCTGTAAAATATTTTCATTTTGCACTTTTATGCACCAATCATTGTGGTACCGTGACAATTACGCTACTAATACTTTGTTTTTAACATATTAAGGCTCAACCAATCATTCAACATGGCGAACTGCGCTTTTAAATTACTTCAAAATTTCCCTAAGTTTTTGTGCCGCATGTTTCACTTTATACTCATTTTAAATCTGTAACATTCACTCGTAGTTTACTTTAATAGCAAGTAGCCATGGTTGCGACACTTTTGGCGAATATTTTCTTAGAGAAATGCCTAAAAGGAGGTTGATAGTTAAGCATAAGGGCTCAATTCTAACTTGTGGCTGAATTTGCTGCCATATTAAGGTTATCATTGCACAATTTAACTGAGATTGTTTTTTAAAAGTAGAGAATTACTGACGAAGACCGAGGTAGTTGTATGGCTAATGTCAAACTATATGAAACTCGAACTAGTACACGCCAGTTGCGAGATACATGCAATGTGTTGTTACTCCAGGGATGCAAAATTTCACCATAAATTCCTGTTTATGTTAATAGAGTCTGAGCGGAGTGCGAAGCGCCCACTTGAAAAGTTCAGATCATGCGATTTCATTTTCTTCATCTAGGTTTCTCGTCTTGTGTTACATTTTCACAGTATTCGTTTCCTCTCATAATCTGGAGGGAATTTTAGGTATCTTTATATCAGATTTGCATCCTAAGCATTCAACTGAAAGACACATTCAGAATAGGAAGAACACCGTCAGTAAAAATGTAACCACGTAAAGGTAATCCCGGATGAAGAGGAATTAACATTTATCAACATGTTGCGGAAAAATTCAGGATAATATCACAAATAATAGCGTGACACAGAAGATATTATTTTAAACCAGCACTGTATATAAAAACTGATGGAAATGAGAAAATAAGGGAAAACATTTTTTGACCCAAAGGTACTTATGAAAATTCCTTCTTTCTCAACATCATTAAAGACTAAAACAAAACCGATTGAGGTGGGTACAAATTCGCATACAGTTCTATTTTGTCTTTTCCTCATTTAAAATTCCTTTTACTAACTTTTTCCTCTGTTTTACGTGGCTAGTGTCCTCGCAACTACTGCCACACATTCCTGCGGCACGCAGTGGTTCGGATCACGAATAAGAGGGGCAAAAATCACTATTGTGTCCAATTACAGTACAAATTGTACCACTAAGGTTTTGTAACTCACTGATTTCAATTCATCTTCTGTCATTTACAGAAATAAATTATTTGAGGTGGATATTAGACCTTTTAAATATTCTTAAAAGAGAAACTTACCAAAAAAACGTTTATAACTCTAAAACATGCTTAAAGTGCAACCTTTTTACATTGTAGAGCTGAAATAAATTAAAATTTAAAAAATCATAAAATGGGTATTTAGATTACGTAGTTTGAACTGTGAATGGGTCATCATTGAACTATGCGAATTTGATACTGAAACTGAAAACAAACTTGTTTTTAAATAAACATAAAATGGTTTTAATGCACAATTATTTAGTTCTTTTCTTAATAAAAATCACAGCAAACCAATTATTCTTCACATAAATTTCAGAATCACGCATCAGGTTCTCCTGAATTGCACTCTTCATGCTGAGTTCGGGGATGTTTTAACTAATTCACAAAACTTAGGAGGCAAATATATAATGCTACGGTATTTCTTTCTACGTGAAACCTTATGCACTGATTAATCGATCAAGGGTCAAAATCAATCTCCATTGGTGAGGTCCGGCAGCACGTAGGGTTATTTTTAAATGTGGATACTTAACCCGGCTGCCATGCCAGCTTCAAAAATACTCTTACTATTGTCCCTTAGCTAATAAGCCTCGCCCTTTACGCTAGCTCTTTCCAGTGCTAGACAGGCCTATTACTCGAAATAAACTCCTTTCCGACCTTCACGAAGAACTCAATCTTTTCCCTCAGCAGTCTTCTCCTGCACCCACCCACCACCCTGTAAAACCTCCCTTCTCATTAAAAGCGTTCGGAGAAAGAAAAAGGGATGATGCTGCGATGGAAGAAACAACAAGAGTGTTAAAGCCGCTGCCTCCCTCGTCAACGAATTTACGGAAAGGCTGGACGAGGAGAAAGAAGACAAAACTTTTTTCTGAAAGATTCTTTTATTTATTTATTTCGAGAAAGTGGCACGATAGTTTGGAAGAGGGAACATTTCAGTAAGGTGGTTTCCATGGGGTGGTAAGCGTGAGTTTATTGTGCGTGAAGTGGCCCGACTGGGGATGCGGAGAGGTACGTGGAACTGTCTAGGTTCTGAGGAGGAGACATTACAAGTTCGATCGTTCCTCATTCAAACGTTAATGAAAAATCTGGAGTTTTCCATTCACTGTAATACCCTGCTCATTTCGCGAAACAACAGCGCAGTTTATTTTCATTCATTTCAAACCCTGCGCACAAGACAGCGAACTTAAAAACAAATCTGGAACAGAGTTGATGCGTGCTCAAAGATAAAAGAACTTTATTGATCGAATCTGCGAGTGAACATTTTGTTTCAATATATCCAGTAAAAAGATGGATGAATTTAAGTTTTATATTACTCAGTCCTAAAAAGTTTACGCTTTTAAAGAATTATTTTGAACGAGTTCGACAACCATACACAAAACATTCGGCCATGACTGTTGGGCGGCCAAAGAGTTCAAGTTACCAGCAGGTTATGAAGCGTTTCGTCGGCGCCCATCGTTCCATACAAAGTCGCTCGTGTGCGCTTAATTGCGCTGTGTTCGTTCTGCCCCCTTCAACACCTTCAATGATTAGCTTAACCGTTATTCATAACAATGATCTACACTGATTATAGCTAATTTTAATGAGAGAAGAGTGAGAAGAGAATATTTTAAACTTTTTCCAGTGTGAATTAGATATCTACCGTTTGTTCAGTGTTTTCGCTCTTACTTATGTTCCCTTGAGCCCCCCGAGGATCGAGGATCCTTGCTAGTATCATAGCTTGTGCACACGTTCAGGGGTGCTCGCTAGCACGCTCGCTCGCTATAAAGCTATCACAAACTTCATAGTATAGTGCGATACCGAACAAGCTCCTAACCGACTGGCAGCCATGGTTGCTACAATACTTGCTCAGCTACTTGATTTAAAAATGAATACGTCAATAGTTTGCTACTCACTCTCAAGACGATCATGAAGCTGCAAACAAATCATTTTATCTTTTACAGTCACTGTGCAACCTCCAGATATTGGACCTAGCGCCAACCTATGCCTGATGCTATTACCTATGCCTGATGCTATGCAGTTTAGTCACCGAAAAATATGCCTTTGTTCCTTATGTCCTCATTGTTGTTTTGATTGCCTGCCGGAAGAGATTAAAAATATAGTAGCGCAACGATACGAATAAAATTACCGCTTCCTCACTGGCACTACTTCAATGATTGTGTGAAACCTTCAAGGACGGTTCCAATAATTCGGGATTTTGCCCACAATATCAAGCATTGGGCACCATACTAGGTCTTGAGCTGGATCAAGTATCGCGTGAAACGAGTTTTTATTTTTATGATGGTAAGCGAATATTTGGAGAAATTCGGCGTCTTTGTGGCATTTGCAAAAAATGTTGGATAGTACCTATGTTTGAGTCACCTTAGTTTTGGAAATTAGGAGTTGTCAATAACACTAAAATAATTATAGTGATACAATTATAGATTTCATTCAGTGATGGAACGTTATTGACATCAAGTAATCCAATTACCGAAAACTTTACCGTGTTTCGTTACATTTTAAAAATTGTTATTTTACTAATGTACTCCAAAAGTAATCGTTCAATTTCTGTTATTGTTACCCGGTTAGTTATTAATCGGTCAGTGATAATTCCTATTGCTCTAGCTTTCGATTATTTTTGATGCAACAGAAGTTATTCACAATCATTTATTTCGGCAATTTGTCTCGATCATTATCCCCATCAAGTCGGGTCTCCATTATAAATTTTTAGATGCCATCGGGTAATCTCAGAGTTTGCGATTGAATATGAAGTAATTGCAATCTGATTGAAATTGTGATTGATTACTTATTCGCTGAAATAATTGCATTGCCCCAATTACATTTACTGGGTAATTAAGCAAACATTGATTCCATTCAATGAATTTTTCGGAGATCATGGTGTAAGAAATATGAAAAATTCCTTACTGGTGTAATTCTTCACCAGAAATTGGTATTGCATTAGTGTCATTCTTATTTAAAGTTGCAACAATTTTACTTTTCAAAAGACGACCAAAATTAAAACCCATCTAGGTCCTCACTAATTATTTTCATGCAATGAAGTGTCCATAGATTTCTTTCGATGATCATTAAGGGTTACCACGATGCGAAGTGTAGAAGGGTCGCCGCTACGCTGAAAACATTGCTAGTGAAGGATAACGCGAGAGAACGCGCGGATCTATACATTCTCCTATCGGAGGAATGAGAGGGTTGGTTAGTGCCCAAAGGAGTTTCTGCGAGAGGGCGAAAGAGAGCGAGGTGAAAAAACTGGGGTAGACGGGGCGAAATGGCAAACAAAAGACGTTCGCTAAGCGCAGCGGAGCCACCTTCCACCCAAACCCTGTTCACTTCGATCGTCTTTCTGTTTATTTTTTATCGCCTATAGCCGTGGAAACAATACGAGACGAATTCTGTCCTCTTTTATTTTTCGTAAACCTTTTCCCTGCAACGCTATTTTTTCCTCTCCAAAAGAGGGTGTAGCCGCTTGGACAGGGTAAAAACAAGGCCCTTGGAATGGGGCTTTGGGGAGAGAGAAATAGAAGGGAGAATTTCAGTACTTGAGCAAAGGGGAAGAGAACTTTCAACTCATTTTCCTTGACGCCGAATGGATGCGTAAAAAAGGCTAAATTATGGCTGTTCCTAAAACCCCCTTTTTATAAAAATTAAAGCAGAAAAAAGAATCCTATGTTCTAAAGTTGGTAAGAAAAGATCCAGTAATTACTCCCAAGACCCGTAAAATCTTCCTTAACGTTGCGTAACATTGCTTTCTTGCGGCTTCTGTAACCAGTTTGTCAAAGGAAAGGGGAAAGTCCTTTTTCAATGGGTCTCTTTATAAAGGTTCTCAAGACATCTTGAGGGTTGGCCTTTTGTGTGATGAATTTTACTGAGGAAGCACCAGCACAAAATGTTTTATTTTTTTATTTTTGTCCAATACAATGGTTTTCGTTTCCTCTTAATTCTTATTAGCTTGCTTATTTCACTCCATTAAACTCCTTTCGTCGTTCAATGAATCTTCGTCATCGAATCAAATTTAATGATAAAACATTTTGTGATGCTTCAAGGTTTTTTATCTCCCCAATTTCATACCACAAGAATAATCAACAAGGGCTTGAATAGACTTCATCAGATGGATGAGGGTGAGAATGCATGTATGATAAATGGAAAGGATAATTCAAAACTGCTGGCATTAGGAAGAGCAAACGTTTGGGAGCCCAAGTGTACAGTAAAGTTTTCAATAAACGTCCAATGTACACAAGTATTTGTCTATGTAAGCATTCTCAAGCATATGTACTACGAGAGGCATCCAGGATATTTCATTCAAAATGAAAGTAGGTGGATGACTGAGTGTGGAGTTGGTGTGGTTTGAAGAAGAACTAGCATACCGCAGTCATTGCCATTTCAGGAATTAAAATCAATCACAATGATAACAGAATTGGCAGTTAAAAGTAGAGATAGAAGCAAGATAAAGTTGACGAGTTTTATTGAAATTAGGAAAAGAATAAATTAAACCAAATGAAATTAAGTGCTGCGAAATAATCTCTTTACTTTGTTATAAACGTTAATTTAGGTATCACATGCTGGTTACTATTCACATTTTTTTATCGTTCCTTACACAAAATCACTATCTACTCTTGATCATCATTCTCCTTTCATTCAATCCGTCGAAACTACCAATGCGTTTTCACTTTTGTTATTGGTTTCAAACCACTATATTTTTCGAAAAAGCCCTCCCTTGGTTATCCCACTGTATCCATTTCCTTGCTCTTACATCAAATATTCGGATTAATAATTATCAATAGCTTTTTTCTTTCTGTGTTGTATTGTGAAAATAGGATTCAATTGTAATAAATAATTCCCTTAGTTCTCGGTCGCCGTGACATACATCGTATGTGAAAGTAGCAAGGTTTTGTCGATTCAGCATTGTTGTCTTACTTTGCCGGAATGGGGTTACTATGAAATTAGAAATAAATGTAGAGTAGCAAGTAGAGTAGCATGAGAGTAGCATGCGGTACTTCGACAAAACCATGCAGTAATCTATCATACCGTATGCGATAATGATCACAGCATTTCGAGAACTGACCGCCGTTCCTAAATCTTGATGGGCGTATGTTGAGAGTCAAACTTATTTCAAGTCTTACTGGCGTCAAAATTATTACCGTCTCATATCCAATTCATATCAGCGATATGCATTCCATGCTAACTGATCAATTGATAAGATATAATTGGACATCTCTCCCGGAGCAAATCCAGTAATACCGGATTGCTCTCCTAAAACAATCACTAAAATAAATTTTGGTTCAAGTAATTGAGGCTTATGCATTGAACACATTATTAGCTCTGTGAATTTCCTTTTCAGAAAGAGAAAATAATTTTAGGAGAGGTGTAATTGAGTTTTTTGCTCTATATGAAAACTTACGCCTTAATCATAGATACTTCAGCCCCGATTATCCTAGTACCGGTATTGTGAGGTACCCTATCATTCAAGAGGCTTATACTTAATTTTTGGCTGCCAAGCCAGTTTCTCTTATCAAATGAGCACCAGAACTCGGCAATGGTCTACATATTAATACTCATGGGGATACACAGCACACTTTGATAATTACACAGTCACAAACTATAATACGGCGAAGCGTGGAAATATTCCGTAACTTCGTGGTGGCCCAAGTCCACGGTGATTAGGGTCTTTGGGTAGTAGGAAGTCTTTCGTTTACTTAAGCTTAGAGGAATAACAATTAATTTTACGCATTATTCCTCGAGGAATTAAATATATATGAGTCCTTATACATATCTTTCGTAGTTTTGAAATAAAATGACACATTTTTATACAGCCCAACGTTTATTTGAATGTCTCACTCACTGAATTCGTTTCCACGATTTACACGAGTATTTACGGTGGATTTTACCCGATCTTCTTCTTTCGTTTTAAAAATGTTGAAACTCTTCCGTAGACTATTGGCAAAAAACAACAGTAATTTTTCTCGTGGTTTCCAATATTAAATTATAACAATTAATTAATCTATAGCTTAGGAAATTTAACACAGTCAAAAGAGTACACAATATGCACATGCATTAAAATGGTTGATAGTTTCTAGATAGACTAAATTTTGTTCAGCTCCAGAAATCAGGTGAAATAAAATGTTCACGCTCGGCTTCGCTAAATATTTCACAGGAAAATAGACGGCTCCTTATGAAACAATTGTTTTAAGGTAAACTCTATGGCAAATGTTCAAAACCGGATCTTTTTTCGGTTGCATTTATAAAAACTTATTTCGTGTAGAAGATCAGAAGTACCGAGAAGTATATACTAAAGAGCAAAGCTAGCTGCAACATGCACTGATGCAATCAGAGATAGCCCATACTGTCCCATCAGCCCATACTGTCCAGCCAACTCGGTTCTTTCGTAAAAGCGTAATCTAACAAGACTAGGAAGAGTTGTGGAACAAAGCTGCTTATCGTTGTAAGAATAATAACGCGTTCACACAGCTAACCCAAATGATAATACCTAATGGGCTATTTGGCTGAACGAGTAGAAAGTTCACAATGAAGCACAGAAATGGCAATTTTCCACTAGGTAAAATTTAATACGACCATGGTTTAGATGCAATGCATCATCATCAGGTGGTGATGCAGTGCATCGAATTAGAAAAAAAGTCATCGCAGCCACCTGATGATGATGCAGTGCATTTAAACCATGTTTGTATTAAATTTTACCTAGTAGAAAATAGTCATTTATGAGCTTCTTTATGCTGAAATTCTACCATCTCAGGCCTGATACTTCTCTTTTTGTAGAAAGTTCACATTTATGCGTAGCTGACAAGATTTGTGACCCGCTTGAAACAGGAATGCCCTAATGCTGTCGATCATGAAATACTGAATGAACCAGGCGTCACCACAGAAACAAAATTTTAGACGGTATTTCAACATTTTAAAACTTTTGGTAATGAAAAACAATACAAACTTCACACGACAAAAAGAAAGTGAATTACTATACTGGAAAGTGATAACTATTTTACACTTTATGGATCAAAATGTTTAATATTGAAGAAGGATCATTTCATTTCTAGCTTAATATAATGGGGGTGACAGAAGCAACAAACAATATTTAAAGTATTTAAAATTTAATAGTTGTTTGTAATTGCTTCCTGTATGGTATTAGTACGTACATTAGCTAGCTTCAAAGGCTTCACCATATATTCATAAGTCCATTCCGTCACATCTGATATTAAATGGATGATAACATTATCTTGATCATGATTATTAATTAGCATGATTATAGGTCTCTATGTGCTATCTGAATGGGTCAACTCATATTCAACACTATTATTTGTAATGCCATTGCTTCCATGAAATCCAAAGAGGAATATGTCCACCGGATTAATTGCATTAGATTTATAAATAGGTACCTTATTACCAAACACCAGACCTTCCAAATAGTAAATAGCACTGAATGACGAACAACATGTTTTTCATAACTAAAGTACACGCATTAGATCTGCATATTGAAATGGCTTCAGACCTGTTGTGGAAAGATACAGAATGAATATGGCCAGCGTATGCTATCTTACGAATATCCAGTCCCTATCAGCACTTTTAGTTACAAAAGACTCATTTTATGTCTCCTAGGAATAATAAGCTTAATTAAAATCGAATCGATTGAAGTCTCCGCGTCAGGGAGTATCGTAGGTATTATCTGAAATAGAATGTACAGCTAATTCCCACATATTTCAAATAATGTTTTACTTCTGGTATCATTTAGTAAGTATATTTATTATTATTACCTTAGTGTAACTGAGAGAGAGAATAATATACAACGGTATCAATTGATATATTTAATGAGGAATTTAAACACTTGGCAATGATAGAGATAACTCTTTACAGTTTTCTACTCATTAGTGCCAAAATAAGTGTAGAAACTCAATGAAGTTTTTCTTTCACTATGATTCAGTTCCACCACATCTGCCCTGAGAAAATATCAATCAGAGTGAAAATATATTAAATTTACCACATGGTATTGTTGGAAAAGGGAGATTTTTTAAATTAAAATACTTTTCCAAATAGAGAGGGACGAAACTCATCCTCGAAACATTTCATAAGAGTGCTTTTTTTCTCAGTTATTCTCTTACACTTGGCAATTAACAGCAAAATTATCAAATTCATTCGACAACGTAAATAAGCCCAAGTAATTGGGAGACACACGTCTTGGAATCAGCTAAAAATAAACAATTTATCTTATCTTTTTACATTTTATGTAGCATGACTACCTGTATTCCGTTTTGTAGTTGACATGACTTGCTTTAGATCAAAGCTGAAAGGGAAAATGTTTTAAGGAATTATGCAAAGGAATTATTTAGAATGCTTTCGGACCTAATACCATTTCAATGAAAAATTGTATTTCTTCCGTACCTAAAAACAACAGCAGAATGAACAATGCTTTGTCCCAATCCAAATTTTAATGGCTCCTGGAGCATCTTATAGTCAAATTGAAATAAGAAGATTACTACAAAAATTCACGTTCTCACTGAGTTCATATTAAAATTGGCTCAGAATTGGTGAGGGTTATAGTTAAAATGTGGTAATTGTCTCATTTATTTTCATGCCCTTTTACCAGCCTAACTAGTTTTTCATTGGCACCAGATTCTAATAACGAAGGGAAAACTGAAATATAATGTTTACTAATATATCTTTGTGAAATATTTTCAGAAAATTGTAGTAAAAATAAACGTTATTCCTGGTAAATTTTAACGCTATTTGCACGGGAGTTTCCCACTTCCTAGGACAGCCATGGGTTAGTTTGACCTCTCCTTGCATTTAGTAGCATTACACCGTTTTTTTGACCTTTCATCCTTCCTTAGACCTTACATTTTTGATTCGAGTAACTTAAAACGAATGATCGTACACATAAGCCATTCTAGGTATAACTTATTGTAAAAAAATGCGCAACAATGGTCACGTCATGGTTAATGTCTCTTATTAAGATATATGTAAAATCAAGAGAGTTACAATAATTCAATATAATCAAACGAAAAATAACTGCTAAAATATTAGGCTGAGTTCTAAAAAAAAGGCCACTCCTATCCTTCTAATACCTCAGTCTTCCCACTTATCCCTAATTTTGTAGTGCCTGAACAATCCTGTGGTCAAATTACAATTAGAATATTCTCCAAAAATGTTTCCTTGACGAGTGGAGAATGTTTATCGTCAACATCCTCTTGACACACGCGAGAATATTCACTAGATGAGAATGTGCATGGCACCAAATTATTTTTTAATCTCAACGTTCGAGAAACCTTCGCAGCAGGAAATTTGATACAAATGGAGTTTTCTCTCATTTTTTCGTGAATGTTGATCGAGGAATCCGTACACTGCAACTTTTTTTTTAACTTGTTTAAATTTTTATTTTTTTTTGTGACGAGATCCAAGACAGAACATGCTTAGCCTCTAGACAGGTGGTCCTCATGCCCACTGTCGCCGCCGGTGGATTGCTCGGGTAACCCGAAGGCGCAAAAGAGAGGTAAAAAAGGGAAAGGGTTGAAGGCAAAGGTACAGAAGGACGGTGAAAGCGAGAGAACGCAACCTTGGGACTGCCTGGGCCGACCATATTTTTGGCACGGCCCTGAATAATTGAACAGGGTGGCAATGTCCCCAACCCGTTATGAGCTACGAGTTCCCATCTCTCCAAAAACCCTGTGAATTTATTTTTTTCCCCGAGTGTCGGAATCGAAAAAAATGAACGAAAAGAAGGACATTTTTCGTGGAAGAGGACCAGAAACGTTATGACGAATGCCATGTAACGCTCGAGACAGTGGGAGGATAATTCTTTTTTCCTCCGCGGGTTGGTATCGAAAAAAAAATACAGAAGAAGTTGACCAGACAAGAGGGAATCATATTGGTGTGGTGCTCAGAATACTAACTTCCCATTTCAATGGTTCTAGGTTTGAAATAGGCGATTTTTACTGGATGAGAACCATAAACGATATGGCGATTGAGATTAGCCTCGGATAGTTGGTAAGTAATTCATTCTTTATATTGGTTAGAATTGGAAAAATCAATGGTGGTCGTATTTCGTAGTAGAGGATCTGAGAAAAACAGAATCAAGGAAGAAATAGAGAAGGGACTTGGGATAATTCCACGAGGAATACCAAGAGATAACGATGGGCTAAAATAAAGAGGGATATGTGAAAATAGAAATACTAGGATATAATAGAGTTGGCAATGAATAGGGGTGGGAGTGGAGCCGCAGTTGATCTAGGATTTAAACAATGATGATGATATCCGGAGAAGAGGTGGTATTACTGGAGCGATACTTAGACCACTAGCTCCCCATTCAGACGAACGATGGATCGGGAATCTCTTACCTACGCTAGGAGAATTGAGTCTTTACGCGGGTTTCAATTGTAAAAAAATAAGAAACGCATTTAATCGGAAGGGCTAGAAAAGAGGTCATATTGACACTTTGATTTTACTAATTTCATCCCATTCCGTGGAGAGCAGGATCACAACCTGATATTTTTGTTGAAAGAGAACCAACTTGAAACGATAATAAAATGCAATACGATTAATAAATGCAGTGGAAAGATAATGGCTGGAATACGATAGACGTTTCCTGAAGTGACGAAAACGGATGGTGGCTTTCAGTTTTCCTTAGCCTGTCCGTCAAGGAAGAGTATTACGATTGATGGATGCATCAGCGGTAGCTTTTGGTCGAGTTTGCATCTAGCTACGAATTAACTCTTTAGTTTCATATTTTATTATGAGAGACATCCGCAAAATACTGACAAATATTGCTTGAGGAAGGTCAAATAAGTGTAATTGCTAGCTAGAAATAGCTTGAAATTATGCTAAGATTTATAAAACAATAATTTTTGCAGTACTGCTCTACGGATCCGAAACATGGAAGCTGTCAAATAAGGAGGAGAAAAAACTAATAGTATTCGAGAATAAGATATTGCGGAAAATTTATTGGCCGGCATACAAAAAAGGACTATAAAAATAAAAGCACAATAGAGAAATCAGGAATCTATACAAACATCCAGACATAATAAGTGAAGAGAATTCAGGAATCTATACAAACATCCATACATAATAAGTGAAGAGGAATCAGGTGGGCTGGATATAATCTAAAGAAAGAGAAGCGATATTTGCTGTATCTCACTGCACGGGATGAGTGGAGGAAGAAGGCTCCGGGGAAGACTATGTCTGAGACGGTGGGACCTGGTGAAGAAAGATATAGAAATGATCGGAGCAACAGAAATAGAGGCAGAAGATTGATCCAGGTGGAGGGGATTTTTTGATGCGGCTAAATATCGCCCAAGATATAGATGGCCCTGGGAGTGAGAGTTAGTCAGTAAGAAAGTATGTAGGACAATATGGAATAAAAAATGTGTGAATATTAAAAAAAAGCTCTCATATGATTGACTGCTATTTACTTAGCGTGACGGAAAAGTTATACTTCGAGAAGGTTCACTTATCGTCCATTTACGGCAACGTCAACGGCACCGTCAACGGCACCGTCAACGTCCGGCAATCGTAATAACCGGTTACACTAAATCACAATCACCTAGCTTCTTGAACGAGACCGTCCATTTTCATCACTTCAGGACGGGGACGTCAGGAGACGTGATCCCTCCATAATTATTTTATTTTCACTAGTTGGAAATGCAAAAAAATAAATGAGGGACGTTTTTCGCAGTGGAAGACCAGACAAGTGCATTGATATGGAGGTTAGATTCCCATTCCCACGGCTTTGGATTCGAGTCCCGGCATTGCTTGACTTAATCCATCCCTGTCAATTGCTAGTTCCCGTTCTCCAAGTTAGTTGTTCTTATGTACTTTCCTCTTCATTTGGTAAATGTATCCATCCCGTAGCCTTCCTCTTGGGACTTTTCCCTCTATTTTTCTTTCAATTTTATTCCTCACAAACCCACAGTGCTCTAGGGTGTGCCCTGTTATTCTGGTTCTTATTTTCTGTATAACGTTCCATTTGGTCTGTGAATTTCTTCGTTTTTTTATTTTGTTCATCCATTTAATCTTCAGCGTCCTCCTCCAACACGAGGTTCGAATGCTTTTAATTTTTCTGGTCTGATTTTCCAACAGTACATTTTTACGATCCATAAAGTGCCATGCTCCACACAAATGTTTTCACATGCACTTTCTCGTTCTTAGTCCTCTCTACTTTGGACACAGAGGTTGCCTTTTGAATGTGAACGTCTAAGGATGGGCTATTCTAAGCTTGATGTCAGTTGTACTTCTTCCATCTCACGTGATGGTACTTCCGAGGCGTTCCATGAGGCTCCGAGGTAAGGGATTCCATGTTGCTCTAATTTCTCTCCTCTTGGAGTAACAGCGAAGTTAGGAATCAAATGGGTAATAACTTCACTTAGCTATGACAGCGTGGTTATTGGAGAATCACTAAAGATTATTTTTTCATGCATCTATAAATTGTTCCTAGAGGATACGACAGGTTCTTGGAGGAATTATGAGTGGCAAAGTCAGATTTGGGGTTCAAGCATACTTCTTCACACCATTTTTCTCAATGATGAAATATAAGAAGTTTATTCAAACTCATGTTATCCACTTGATGTTGACGAATATGCTGCGGAAATGTTACTGAACAAAACTTCACGTTTCTCATGCGCATGCTATCCATCCATCGTCGATCATATGCGATGGGTTCCGATCTACTCAAAACTTAAACTCCACCAACGGGGAGCTCTTGATTCATTTTTTTTCTCCTGGAATGACTGAGTTGGAAAATAAATAAGTGTTTTATTTTTCACCTGGGTGATGTTTATAAACGATATGTGACGAATGCTATGCAACGCCTGAGACAGAGAGGATAATTGGGGACCACTTTGAAAGCGTACGAGTCCCTTCCACCCTTCCACGTGTGCGCCGTGCCCAACCTTTCCCTTGACAGTCCTCCAAAGTGAATGTCGTTTTTCACGTACATATTCTTTTATTTCAACTGCAAGAGCATGTTCCTTTAGGATCACGGCAAGCATTCCAAAAGGTTCAGAAGGCACCTGTATGAGCACAGGTGGCGAATTTGGTGCACGGAACGGAAAAACACTGCCCGGGTCACTTGCTTCGCCGTCAGTTGCATTTTTCAAGCTGTGACGTCCTCTCCCGAAGCGAGAGAAAAACAAAATGCATTCGTCACTATATAGGGAAAAGAGTCAAAAAAGTGTGCCCTTTTTCGCCCAGTACGTATCATCCTCTTTTCTCTCTAGCTGTGTTCTTTGTTTTCTCGACAAACGTATGCAGAGATTTTTTAAAACAAAGCCGGGTAGATTTTTGATTTGTTTCATTTGAGCGCATGCTTTAGTATTTCCATTGCTTGGTTTACCGGTTTGGTTCAATTTTTAGCATAATATTATTGATGAATTACTTAAAAATATCATGGGAAGACGCTTAAAAATCTAGGTCTAGCGTAAGATTTGATTCACCGCTGACACAAAATAAAATCGATCGCTTTCTCTAAAACTGATTGACCTACGTGCATCGGGAAGATGGCTAACAGCTTAGGCCAAAAGCACAATTGGGTTGACAGGTTGGGAAGAGAAGAATCAAATGTGAAATATAAAAACGTTTAAGAGGAGGCTAATTCTGATGATTGAGTAGTTATTGTCTTAAAAGTTATAAAAAAATAAGCATAGAATACAAACTTTTCATACAACGCTCAATGTTTTTATTAAAAACCAGGACTTGAACAAACTTCAAAATTTGAAATATTTTAATGGTCACCACTCCGAAGATAACAGGCTACTTTCTGGATGTCTGAGGTTCAACTCCAGGCATTCACGTCTGCCTCATTAAATTTGTGTCCACATTATCAAATACAGGTGCGGTATCAAGTATAGTAAGAACACAAGGCCTGCAATTTTATCACTTGCATGCTTTGTTTTCCTTGAAAAATTAAATTATTAATAACGATTGTATGGATTAGAAAGAAGTGTCATAAAGTAGAAAATGAAATGCAAGTTTCGTAATTGCAAGACATTTTATAAAATATTACATTTGTTAAAATGCAATGATATTTTGAAAAGCGTCCCCTTCACAATCTGTGTCATAATTGAAGACCATCGAAAAGGGATCATAAAAGCTCAATGAATATATGGGCTTAAAAAAGCGAATATATGATACCAAAGATAGTATCGTTATGGTAAGCAAGCTTTCAACAAGAGTTATACCAAGATGAAAATGGCATCATAATTTCACTATATTTGAAAAACAATGCAAATCACCAAGAAACTAAACTTAGTTTCAACACTATTCATGGTGAACAATAACTGCAGTTAAAACTCCATGTAGGAATTTGGGATACAATAAAACCATTGAAATATATTTGCAAGGAATACTACCTATATTCTTTGCGTTCAGCTCACAAAAAGGTAACCTCCAGTCAAAAGATCAATTATAAATAATTTTCGAGTTCTGAAACTGAAATACTAATATTTATTTAAATTTTTTTTCACCTTAATTGCAGCAGAATTAAATACTTTTTAAGCTAGAGTTGAGGCTCTATTAAGTAATAAAAAAATACGTAATTGAGAGCAAATACTTAAATGTATCATTGAAGTTCTTAAGCACTCGATAGGTATGTTTTGATGAAAACATCAAAGACATTTCCCATAGCCAGATATTCAATTTGTTTGCAAATACCAAGGAAATTTCAACGTGATTTCCTGGAATTCTAGCTAAAACAGAGCAAAAAGATAAAAAGCTCTTTTCAGGCCCACCTCGATATTACCTAAAACTTCGTTTTATTGGCAGACTAATTAGCCCGAATATTTTTTATTCAGGGAGAATATTAACGTACAAATCACAGCCGATCTTCTTTTCAGTTCCGCTGTTCGGATGAGAAATTCATTGGGCCTAATGAAGGAGAAAACCTTTGAGTTAATTCATTCGTCCGTTCTTCGTTTCGCACAAATTAATTCCGGACCGTGCCCATTAATATCAATGCATAAAGACTGGACCTATTGCATGAACACAATGAAATAATTATAAAGGACACGAGTACAAAAACAATAATGTAGTAGAGCATAAATGCAGTGGAACATGTACCTTATTTTCCAAATTCTTCGAAAGGTAAAGTCTTCATGGAAGACCAGAAAGAAAAAGAAGCAGGATTATTTCTTCTATGCACGTTTTGTACACGGGAACAAAAATACATGTCGAATAACATTCGAGAATGTATTGATTAAGTAGAGGAGATTAACCTTGGGAATTTGAAATCAGTAGCAATACCATGTATCATTAATTCACGGCTATGAACAACCCAAAATGATTAAAAATAACGTTTGCCTGGGTTTTTATGAACTATGTACATTTCCTTAGCACTTGGAGAAATCCTTCGAGTTATGGATAATTGAGTATATATAAAACACCAAAGGGATGCTCATTTTTCAGAAAATTAAAACCTAAGAACATGATTATATTATATTGAGAAACATTTGGTGATGAAATGAGTTCGGGTACTTGGTAGTGAGTGGGAAGCATTTGAACCTTGTATTAAGTATTCAAAAAGCAATATTGAAATTAGGCATTCAGTTTTTTTCTCCAAAAACTCCACAATCTTAAGTTTGTTAGGGAGTCAAGAAGTTAGGATTCCGATTCTGATATGAGTGAAAGTGAAACTATTTCTTGTGGTGATGAAAATTGGTTTGCTTGTAATCAGGTTGTACATGTTTAGGCTGGTATTGCAGTCACAGTACCTTTGTGTTTTTTTTCTGTAAGCATGAAATTAAGGAATTTTATGAATAAAAAGGCTCGGGGCTTGACACTTCCGGTTATGGTATAACGAACTATGTATAAGGATGAGAAGTAATGTTTAATTACAAAGTGAAAAAATCCTGTATAATCTACTGCCGCGATGAAAATTAACAATTAAAATTACAGGCTCATGGGTAACATTTATTACGAATTAAATAACACATATTTCCCATTAACAATGGCCATTTTGCCATCCTTCTTTGCATATTTTTTCCATTTCATGAATGTATTTGCTTCTTGTTAATGCTCCGACATTTTGTAAATTCTAGTTACTACTTCATTAATGCATCATCTACTGCACTGTCTGCCTGACCGCATGTCCATATTGATTTATTGTTTTACCCATGTTTTTGGCTCATGAAATTCTTTATGTATGACTTTTCTATTTCATGTATTGAAGTGGGTTTTAGTTTTTGTAAAAACTATAAAAAAATGTTTGATTTTTTGTTAAATCATTAGGAACCAATGAAAAGATATTTTTGAAAAGGAAAATATATTTTCTTTATGTTTACAAATATCTAAAAACAACCTCAAGTATGTATAACAAAACAACTACCAAGACAAGATACCAACTACCTTCATTTGACCATTTATCGAGATTTTAGCGATTTTTAACATGCGGTCTATGAGACCTTTAAAAATCTTTTGAAATGCAAAATGGAAATAATTTTAAAATATCAAAGATCTTAAATTTTACACATTTGGCGTGTGATAGCCATGTTAGGTAGATCATTTAGGCAGCAATGCATACTGCAGCACTCTCAAGTGGCAAGACGTCATTTACTGAACTGAACAAATATTAAACCTAAGGAGCGGGTGCCCATTGAATTTCAACGTGAAGAAAAAATATGTAGGATTGAAAGAATCCTTTCAATTTTATGTTTTAAAGTCAATCATGCTTACCGTTAAGTCTATTCAAATAAGTTTATCCCACTTAACGTGTTTTAACAAAGTTTAATATCGCTATTGATACGGATTTGACACACTAATCGACAGTACACATTTACGTTGCATTTACAAAATTTTGGTTTCTACGACATTAGCTACAACGCTTGTAAACTATTAACCAACATTAAATTAAAGATTAAAGTCATTATAAACACCAGTATTTTATTTACCGATCCATTATTTGTTTATCCATATTTATAATTGATTTTGATACGTCTAATAATTGATTTATTCCTTATTTAGTTCAAGGTGGGTACTTTCCAATTAAGTGACTCCCAGCAACTCAAACATCGCTTGGAAGCAATTACTTGTGTTGACTTCTACTTAGGCTAATTGGAAAGCACATCCATGCACAGAAGTCGATGCGCAGTCGCAATTGCTTGAAACGGGAAACTCAGGTATAAGAAAAAGTTAATCGGATTGTTTTCTTTTGAAAGAAATCTCAAATATAGATAAAAACTTCACCAGTGTATTCATTAATAATGATTAAAGTTTGGCGCATGTATTTAAAAAATCTATGCAATCGTCGACAAGATGTACCCGTAATTACAGAGATAATAGTAGTTCATCCTTCAGAAGTCCTAGACTTCTGTTAATCATTGCCAATTTGCTTGTTACTATCACCAATTTATTTTTCGATTCATATTTGAATAAATATGTGAAGGGAAGCATAACTAGGTTTTTCTCACTTAAAAATTCTCAATTCCATTGCGTCTCATTGCAATATTGGTTTGTTTGACTAAAAACACGCGTCGTCCAGAGGTTAATGTTTTTATTATTTAGACCTATTTAGGAGGTTTTCCCATCAACTTAAGGATGCAGAGCAGCCAGCTCCACATGCTTTCAATGGAAAACTAGAGGTCAAAATTTCGACAATGCTCTTGTTGCCGAAAGTAATGTTAAATAACAGCAAGGTTTTCGTGTAAAACTCTATTTCCCTGCCTAATTGTGGCGGAGTTTGTACCGGAATTTGCGCTTTTTCGATTTAAAATTTCTACCCAGCTCTGGCTCTTTCCAAGTATACATTTTACTTGTAGTAGTAGGTGGACCTACATCTCTACATATACGCCAAATAATTTTAATCTACGTTTACATGAAGCTGTTTTCGCTTCGCTTTGTCGCTGCGTTGTTCATAGTCACTCACATGAATATACACATGGATACTAAACTTGCTCCCAGTGTGTGTTGTCAAACATTCCGCATGCACCGAAAAATTAGGACCAAGCAGATTGTAGCGCCGCCGTCACTCTAGAGAAGGTGGTTCTAATAAGGGAAGGCCGTGATTCAAATGGAGATACTGGAAGTAATAGTACCGGAATTGGACTCCCAATTAACCGTTTACAGACCGAATTAATTTCTAAACCGATTTTAATGATTTTTTTGCTTTTATTAATAATTTAACGTCGAATTAAGATACATTCTGAAGGAAAATATCAATAAAAATTTTTAATTGTGCTTTTCAGCATATTCCCAAATGGGAACATTGGACACTTAACTGAATAAAATTCTGAAAATTTAACTTTTGACATGTTTTTTATATTTTTCAAACATAGCATCAAAACTCTGAAAAATACACGTATTCATGTTGACAGAGAATAAGTTCATTGATACTTCGGACATTATTGCCTAATTTAGATAGAAATTATTCGCTATACATTGTAAAACAGTGAATATGCATTTATTGGCACACTGAAGTCTAGTAATTTTTCTGCAGACTACATATCTAACTTGAGAAGCTTTATTTAAAATATGCCCCCTCTGTTTTTCATCCTTTCTCTAAAGCATGTGTCTTAGGTCGTGGATGAGTCAATACCTTGGGACTTAGATGCATAAGACTCATCGCAACATCACGTAGGAATTCTAAGTGAGTTTTTGCCCCCTTCCCATGGATTTCTCTATGCGCAAGCCACGCACAGACGACAATCATGTCTAGGGCATTAGGAAAAAGATTCCTCCTCTATTTCTTGCTTCAAAGTTTTCATCTGTAGCCATTCAGAAGTCTGTCCAATATATCAACTCCCCTCATTCCCAAATTACATTACATATTTTTACCAAAAGCGGTTGCGTAACTTCAATCCTCTTCCAGTATTTTCTAGAAAACCTTTGTACAGTACATTATTACTCATAAGGGTAGTAGTTTGATGCTAATGTCGTCACGGAATTATCATGCCATCCACACAAAAATACCACTCCATTCCATCTAAATTCATAATCTCCTCGTTCAGATTTTGCAATTTCCTTTGAAGGTTTTAGCGGGAATGTCGCTACCCTTCCTTTTAAAATAGTACCTTTTGTTTTTGCTCTTCTCTGCCAGCTATGAATACGAAGAAAATAAATTATCGAATATACCTCAATTTTCTTAGGGTGCTCTATGACTGCCACAGGAACAGATGCTACCCTATTCCCCAGAGGACCATTGGAATGGTTATCCTTCCAAGCATATATCTGCATCGCATATAGGTATCCTGATTATGTGCATAGCATCCAAATTGTATTTCCAAAATGAATTAGTTTGCCTTTGATATACACTTTACTTGAATGATAGCCAAAGTATAGAGCCATAGACTCCTAAAGTCAAAATTCTATATGAAAGATCCCAATTTGCATCAATTTTATCCTAATTCTCTATACTAATGTGAACATTTTCCTAACT
The DNA here is from genome assembly GCA_963573305.1 of Pyrrhosoma nymphula. Classification (NCBI taxonomy): domain Eukaryota; kingdom Metazoa; phylum Arthropoda; class Insecta; order Odonata; family Coenagrionidae; genus Pyrrhosoma; species Pyrrhosoma nymphula. The sequence goes on along the minus strand of OY754337.1, from coordinate 43,423,463 downwards.
TCTGCAACTTGTTGTTGTTGGAAAAGTGAAATTATCGTTTGATCTCATTGAAAAAATTCCTCGGCATCACGAAAGGAATTGTGGGAATCAACATATCTTCCGCAGAACACTAGTACAGATTTTCCTGGGGCACCGTGTGATAACCAGCAAACAAATGGATTCCAAAAACTAACCTATCTCTTCCTATGTTACATCAAGGGAAGTACCTTTTTTGTTGAGTGTAAAAAGAGAAAATATCTGTAAAAAGACCCATATGTTGCTGTGGTAAATACATCATAAGCAGTTCAATTGACACCATGGCAATCAGCTTCTCCAGATGATTGGCTAACCCCGGCATTGGCTCAGATGGAGTCTCTCACCAAAACTGCTTCTATCTTAGGCTAAATTATGGCTAAATCACATGATTCGTTCGTTTAATTACTTTTCTGACTCATAAATGAATGAATTATGAAGAAAATTTTGAACTCCATGAGACGCTGAATCATAATTTTATAAAGAACATAACATGATGCAGAAGGAAATATATTTTACCCATCTACCCATCTTTCCCTAAGCAATGCTTTGCTGTGAAATCCCTTTTTGTGTAGGTAGTTTGTCTTTCTCTCTAATACAATCGTCATTCCTATGCGGTAAAGTGAGGCTGATTTTCCCACACGTGTCAGCAGGGGTCTCTTAGATCATTTTCATAGATGTCTTCTTCATGAGTCAAATGGTGGTCTTCAACAGGAGGAAGCTGACACAATTCAAATTCTGACATTTTAAATCACATATCAGGTTCTAAGACTCGACTATGTACTACATCTATCGTAAAAGCTCCAAAAAATTACATTTGAACTTCAAAGAATACGAACATAATCCGGACTTGTTGAATCACTAAACTGAGGAAAACACACGAGACGCAAGAACCTGAAGGAACGGAGTGCGTTGAAGGACTAATCCGACTAACCACAGCCAAAAGTTTACCAGAAAAAAGCTTGTGATTACTCACACCTATCGAATACTTAGTATCACATACTACAATATCCACCTGTGCACTGCAATGTAGTGCAGAGTTTCAAACTGTCGCAAGTTGAGAATTTGGATATTAATAGGCAACAGTGACACCAAATTTTGAAAATACCTCGAATGAGGTGATAAATGCACAATATGATACCACAAGGGTTTATAGAAGCACTATCAGAGTCTATCAAGAATCGAATACTAAGATATGCCAATGTTCCAATGTTCCTAATTGGGAACACACAATTTAATTTTGCTATTACTCAAATATATGATATTTCAATATCCAAATAATCATTTTTGAAAAATGAAAGAGATGTTATAGCAACGAAAAAATTATTATTTATTATTTAAAAATGAATATAGAAACAAATATCGAATAAATTGCTTGCTCACACTACAGAGGTGCTGAAATTAGCAAAATTTGAAAATATATAGCTAATGACCTATTCGTACAGAAGTCATGTATTTAGTTTTAAAAATTCCTTCTATTATTTACTCAAGAAAAGCTATGAAAACAATCATGCATATGGATTATAATTTTCATGAATTTTTATAAACCTGTTCCCAAATGGGAACATTGGACTGCAAACAGTTAAACCGGCCATTTTTGTCACACAGAATCGGGACCATGCTCACGGCAGCGAGACCTATCTTTTGCGGAAAGCTAGGCAAAACCTTTGCCCGTGCATTGGTGCCGGAGACTCACGTTCATATGTATATAATCATGGTCACTCATATGCAGTTCACATGGAAGCGGTAGTATTGGATAAAAACAGAAGACTGTGGAAAACCGTAACGCGTTCGTTGTTACTAATTCCCGCTCATTGTGGAGATAAAATCTTTATTGAAGAGTTTCTTAACAGAAATGGGTGTAAATCAAGAAGTAATGGCAATGGGATGCATTGACTAAGTTTGACCTTTGTCATTAACATAAAGATGACCCACATTCCTCCGGAAAGAATAACACGAGCAGAAGGCTCACTCGGTCTTCACTCCTACCGCAGTCCAGTGACGAAGGCTGAGTCAAATGTTGCAAGTGGGCAACTCTTACTGCAACGCAGCCTGCAGTGGGGGATCTCACCTCAGATTGGCTATGAAGGGTGCGGCGACGCAAACATGGCTGCATGAAAAACGTCGCTTTATGCCCCTACCAATGCAACGACCACGTAAAAATATTTTTCTGAAGTTTGGGAACTTAAATTGGCCCACTGCGAATTTTATCACTGGCAGGGTACTGTGTAAATAGACACTATGCACATGTAGATTAAATAAACTGACTGCAGAACCGATTTATTAAAATGTAATTTTTCGCGGAAAAAAGTGAAATTCATGGTTTTGATAAATATTTTCTAATAAATGTCTCCCTCACTAAGTACACTAGATTTTTTAAAAGTTCTTTTTTAAATAACCATTATTTCTATCACGACAGTTCAATCTGCTTTAAAACTCCGCATTACCTTTTCTCGGTATGAATAAGCACCTCATAGCATCCAGGAATTCACAGGATTAGTGATATGAAATAATAAAACATGGTTTCGCCCACATAATAATAGAACGTAGGTAAATCGCGTTCCAACATCAAGGCGTGATCTTTAGATGCCTAAACTTCCGATTTCACGTTATTCCTACAGTACATTATCCTCATTAGTGCTAGGAACTTATACTTCAGACTATGAAAATCAATGGGTTCAGCTTGCTTTGACTTTTCTGAGCCATGTACTTAGACATTCTCCGTATCAATTTACTTTCTGCCCAAGTGCACCCATTATAAAATGAACATTTTCCCTCTTGTTTCCACGAATTTCATGCACTCTATTCGCTGTTTCTCATACGGAAATTCTGGAGATATTACTTTTTTTTCATAAGAAAAGAAACAAAATATCACTTGAAATTATCGGCACTTTTTAATGTTACTAACCCAGGTTTTGACGGGTAATAGTATGCTTCATGCATTCAATTAAATGTGGGCTATCTGTACTTCCATACTTGCACCGCTATCAGTTCATGGACTATCTGATCCGATTCTGATATACTGCCGTCCTTGCTGGGAATACTCATTCCATTTTGGTTTTAGTTTCTCCATCATTTCCGACGGTTTTCATCTTATCATTTAGGTAAATTCTATCATTTTATCGATTTATTATTAGTTTGTATATATGAGAGAAAAGCGAATGAATAGATGCCAGCAATCCTATATCAGCCTTCAACCATCTTACCTCTCATTGCTTCACCTGAAATTGTTGAAATTTTATTGAAACAAAACTAATGTAGCTGGGAAAATATTTTCCATTTCCAAAGCAAACATGTCGCCTTTTATAGGCATATTATTTACAGCTTCACCTTACTTTTTTATATTAGAAAATAATAGAATTGTGGTATGGTGTTACATTGTTTTATTTTTACTGAAACGGGAGTAGAATGGAGTAATTATTCGAAAATGAATTTTTCATATTTTGTGTAATCCAAATTACCGCATGGATTTTATCTGATTTGTTTACCATCCAAAATTACTTTTGATCCATCGAGTCTATGAGTCACTTTTTAAAAACAACCTTTCTGCTAGTAATCCAGAGTAGGATGCTATTTCACAAAAGAAAAATAGGCTAGAAGGATCCAGAGTCATGAGCAATGGGCCGCGATGCGGTTACGAAAAGTCTCTTGAAAAGTGCAATTACCCGTCGAAACCCGGGTCTGTGAAATAATGAAGTAGGAATAAACAAAAGTAATACGTTTATTTTCTTATTGAAAAATATTCCATAAATTTAGATTGAGAAGGTTTTTTTCTTGATATCCCAACTCTTTCCTGTGCACCAAAAATGTTCGCAACCGACTCTTGTTCAATATCCACCACATCCACTCAGGCGTCTTCTTCGAGCTTCCTCGACCAACTTCCTCTCAAGAAGTTTATTGGATAAAAATAATAAAATAACCGTCACCAATAGTCATGTCAACAAAGAGAAGCAAATCCGATAGAACATTTGGTGTAATTCTAACAACTTAAGTATTTCGTGCACTTCTCCAGTGGCAATCTGTCACGGAACGATGTCCGAAGGGAATTAGGACGCCGTTGAACAGATGATGGGAGGCTGGACGGACTTAAAGGATGACCAATTACGCTCCGAGTGGAGAGAGAGACTGGAAAGAGCATGGAAGAGATAAGTTTTGGGTGAGGGCACCGTAATTGGCACGTGCTACTGTGTATGGGACTAATGAAGATACGAATAAGGTGAGACACGAAGAGTTGCAGGTCCGTACGAGGGCAACTGGAAGATTAAGGGGAGCGTGCTAGCCAAGAGCTATCGAGGAGATTAAGGGTCCACCTGGAGAGAGGCTTTAAGGAGTGAAACATTGAAGCATTTCCGGCAGGATGTTGAGTATAAATATCCAAAGGCTTGCCGTAGGAACTTCCTGCAACGCGTGTTTGCTGAAACCGGAAAGGAAGAATAGCGCCAAAACTAAAGATAACATCAACATCCAATTGTGGATATGGTTATTTAGTAACGCTAGACGTAATTAGTTTTTTTGTTCTGTAATAGATACAACGGCCAGGAAATATATGTAACAGCCGAGTCTAAAACTATGTCTTATTTACCGACCGACTCTAAACTCGACCGAGTCTAAAACAATGTCTCTTGAGTATTTCAAGTCTAAAACCATGATACCTATTTTCATGGATAACAGTATACATTGGTAATTAACTGGTAAGTTTCAGAAATTGATTCTATTTTATAACGAAAATGCTAAATATCAATAGAAATAAAAAAAGCAGAATTTCTCCAGCGTGAAATACCACACAAAAATATGGGAAATCAAAGAGTTTCTATTCGCAATTTCCAAAAAAAACATGATGTTTCGTGCACTGTGGATACGATTTAAGTTGATGCCTGCTGATTTTGGAATGTTAGAACTCGTTTATTCTGAATTCTTTGAACTCCAAACGTTTTTGACAAGTAAGAGAGAAGACTGCAATCAATATAAGAAGTGAGGAGTATCACAATTATTTTAACAAAAAAGCCATTTGTTTTACGATGATAGCCGAGTAGTTGCTCAAACCCGCGCACATAGCCATGTCAAGGTAAGCCAATTTTTCTGCCCTCGTTACAGCAGTTGCCTTTTGTACCCGTAAAATAGTTCCGATGATCTGAGCTTAGTATCTATCCGTTATCCGTGACCCTTAAATTTTCCGACAACATTTACATACGCTGACCCTATTCCGTCCCCAAAGTTACGCCAATAAATCGCTTGGTCAGTGTCCGTAACCGCATCGTGGGCCATTACTCATTACCTACTCTGAATCTTTCAGGTCTATTCTTCTTTGCGAACTCCGAGCATCAGAAAGAGCAGTCCTGCTTGGATTACCAGAAAATAGTTTGTATAAATATAGGGAGGATTTAATGAATCCAAAGTAGTTTTGAACGGCAAAAACTAGGTCGTAATCACATAAACGTGTTCGTCTCTATTCAAATTGGAGAAAGTTATTCACGAGTAAATAGTCTATTCTACTTCTGTTACTGTAAAAGCAATAAGTCATATGTCAGAATTAAAGTTCATTATTTATGTTTACAACGAAGATAGATGTGTTTTTGCAAACTACCTATTGCGGTAAAAGGAAAATAATTGCTCAATGACTCAGGAAATGGGAAATCATTTGTTCAATCGCATCTGAAATTTGAAATCGTATAGCGATGTAGATGAAGCCCATTCCGTAGAGCGTAGGGTTAAGTGTCTTTACGTTCCAACTTTAAGTCTGAAGAAACTAAAACCTTATTAGGTAAGTCCAGATAAAATTGAAAAATGGCGATATTTCTGGTTAGGTTTTCCTTGGAATCCATAGGGGAAAGAATTTTCGCTCCCCTCAACCTACCGCACTGTGCTGATGTCTCAGACAGCGCAAATTAGTACCTAGTAACGTCTATTCTCACTTGTTACGTAAATAAGATTTTTTCGAAATTTTACATTTTGCACATTAAGTAAATAATACCTAGATCAATTGAAAGAATTGTTTTATCCAGGAAAACCGAAAAGTGGGACAAGATGGAAAAATCGAGAAAAAAATAGAATTAGATGTGTATCTCCAGCAAATAAATGCTATTAGAATCAGATGAGATAGTCTCAAGGCCATTTTACACGAGGCACTTTACTGCAAAATATGATGCATGAATGGACGTGCAATGAGTAATTGCGTCGAGTAAATCCGTGAATTGATAGAATGCATGCGCTAATGCATGAGCGAGAGATGGGAAAGTAGCCCCTGCTCTAATTCCGTCCTCGCGTTTTCGTAATTTCTGTTCAATAAATTGTGCAATTAATTCGTCGTGTAGAACGGCCTTTAGAGTAGCTAGTACCTCAAGCATGGATAAGCGTATATAGTGTATTAAAAAACATATAAGTATTATGCCATTATACGACTGTGTGGTTTGGAGGTTACAAAAAGATGGCCAGAGAAGAATGAAAGCAATGGAAGTGGGTTGTTATCATATGATGATGAAGTTCACGTGGAAAAAATCGCCAAAGAAGAAGTTATAAGAAGATCTGGGGAGAAAAGATGTCATATGAAAACCATGCATAGCAAAGGAAACAAACACAGTGAATATATTCTGAGACACAACATGCTAACAATAATGATGGTAGGTACTAGGACAAAAAAAATATACAGAGGGGAACCTGTGGTGGAGAAAATAAAGGTAATGATGAGGGATATAAAATGAAAATAACATAAAGGAGTGAATCAATTTGTGATAAAGTAGAACTAAGTGGTTCATTGTAGCAAACCAAATCTTCATTTTGATCACTCCTCATTATGAATGAAACTATTGACGCACAATATGTAATAAAAAAGGCTATTAATATGAAGTTTGTGACAGATCTGCTTGATGAACCGTTAAAAAACTTTTGTGTTGAAACCTTGGATGGCAAATAGAACATGTTTGAAACTAGTACTACGAAAAAAGTATTAAATGATCATAATAAACGCAAGATATTTTCAAAAAGGGAAGCCTCAAGTTACCTCGTATAGATGAGCTTGAGATAGAGGCATGGTACCAGGGAAAAAGCAGGGGAATAACAGTATCACTGAAAGGCACAACACAGCGAATTACATCAGCATTTCATCCCGATGCGGCACCGTTAGGCATACTGAGGGTACGGTATAGGAGTACATAAATATATGCACAAAACGATCGATGAGGTTGAGGGTTTGTTTATTTGAAATTCCCATGGTTCTACAGTAGGAAAAGACCTAACTGGAGGGAAAGAGGGTGGCTGTGTGGGTGAGTTGTTGGTAAGGAGAGGGAAGTGGTGGGCCATGTTTGACGATACATGACCAATAAATGTAAGCCATTGCTTAAATTTGGCTGTAGAATATTGAGAATTGGCGGAAGGAATAGTTTTGCAATTATAGAAATACCTGGTGAATGTAGAATGTTTCTAATCACTATACCCTGTAACTAAATATTTTCACTTTTATGATTATCTTGAAGAATAATGCATAAAAATATTATTCTATGAACAAGGGGAAAGAAATGTTCACCAGTTTATAATACAATTTGAGACAATAAATCAAAGGCTGTACAGCAAATATGGAGCCTTTAAAATCTATCTTGATCATCTTTAGTCTTTCAATTTGAAGATTGAGTGACTGAAGCCCTCCATTCAACCATGTCCCCTGCTAAATCGTTTACGTCTTTCTCGTTTCGTTTCTTCCATTTCTTATTCTGTTTTTTCAGGCATATGTAGGAATATGTTCCACGGCATTTCTTATTTTCCTTTTCCTACGATTTTCTTTTCCATAATGTTTCGTACATATCAGTTGATAGTGTGAAATTTCCATCTGGACCTTGTGTTTTTGATAGAGCTTCATATGGTTTTATAACTCTATACATACTTGTCTAAAAACATATTGTTTCTGATCCCTTCCGTTTATTTGATTATCAGCAACCACCTGTAACAACAAGTTACAAAAGCCTCTAATATCTTCTGTTTTGGCTCTCCATAATGAACAAAAGTTAAAAATAATAAGGCTATACAAAATGAGTGCAAACACAATGATAAAGTGTGTTGTCAAAGAGAAAAAGGCAACATTGAATCAGTGGACGCTTGATAAATGGTTATTTTAACATTATGGTATCAATCATTTCTATCACATTCCCGACGCGCCATTATTTTCGAGGGAATTATCCACGGATGCTTCTGTTCAAAGCATCTCGTACTGAAATATCTATTTCTCCAGTTTTTCTCGCCTTTAGAACAGGTTGATGGTCACAAAAAATAGGAAGTTGTGGTTTCAAAAATGTGATCCCGGGCAAATGCACTCAGGAATCTCTGCTTTGAACCACCGATTTTTTTAACTCCACTAAGCCAACGTTAACTCATCGCCTCATTATCGATGGCGAACAGCGTCCTGGGAACAATGGAACTGTTGGTGCTCCAGGGATTCTGACATATTTGTTGATTGCTCAATAGAGCCTGGGCATGAGCTGCGGGAAGAAATATAGCGAGGTCTATCTTCCGTAGATCCTCAAATTTGGACAAATTACAAAATAAAATCCATAACGTATGAAATGATTTATATCGGTAACAATTCCACCCTCTCTTAGTCCACCGATCATCCTCAATGAGTTTTATTATCATTAAGAAACGAAGCCATGACCTTTCCCCCAATCATAGAAATACCTATAATCCTTTTTTTGGTAGACATTGTTTCTCTAATAGATGAATATAGACACATTACTATAATTATGACTTGCATATTAATGCTTTGGCTACTTCAGGATACCTAGATTCGATTAATTGAAGGGGTAAATATTGTTCTATTGTCAACATATATTAAGATCTTTTCGTAAGATAATGTTGGCAATTTTTGAAAATGTAAAATGCATATTCGCATAAACGCTTGCAAATTTTTGAAAGACATCTGCCAATTTAATAAATTAATATCTAAATCTTCAAAAACTTGCCCCATACATTGGAAGTTGATTTTCACAGTTTCCACGCGTATTTAAAAATTCTCATTTTTTCCATTCAATTATTGTCGGATCTGTTTCGGTTTTAGAGTTTAGCACATATTTTTGAGGATCATATAAGTGAAAGAAAAAGAAAAGGTTGCTTGAATAAGCATTAATCAATTAGCCGCATTGGCCGTAAAAAATTTGAAAACCCAGGACAAGGAGGGGAACAGCCCCGGTGTCATTATCAGTATATTTTGTATTTTTTTAAGATTTACGAATATAATTTCGTGCAAAAACATCTTTAATTGTGTCATTAAGTTTAAGATTCTTAATTTTTTTTGCATTTCAAAAACAAATTCTAGAAATATTTTCAGGGTCCACTGGGTGAACAGTAATAATGATCTCAATCTTCATCAGCGCAAAATGTTGGCAACTAAAACCTGCAGAGCAAATTCCATAATCAGGCGTATCAATTTAGTTGGCGTAGGTGGAATTGTGAATACTTTCATACTGAAAACATTTTTAGCAAATATGATATTAATGGAAGTTACTCACAGTCACAGTTTTATTACTTTTGACATCCCTTAAGTCTTCTTCAAATGGGTAAATATGTACGTAATCAAGTCCACCTAATTTCATTAAAGAACCCAATTTATCGCCAACACAGAAGACGAAAAAAATGCACTCTTTAATGACGCAGGTAGTTCTTTCGGAAGTTGAGTAATCAACAACAATTGGCTTCAAGAAATTTCTCATATTTAGGTGGATCTTATTGTTTCAAAGAAAATTTTCCAGCTTCAAAATTTTTTTTTTCTCAAAGTACAACTTTATGACGAGATTTTGCGTTTAATCATTTTGAAATGAATTGTTGATTAAGAGAACTACTTGGACTGTGTAAGAGCTCATGGAAGTTAAATGGGAAGAAAAGGTGAAGATAAGTGCAGCGTGAAAATTGAAAGTGAACCTGGAAACATTTTATCATGAAGTCCCTCAAAAGTGATCCATTGACTAATTGTAGTGTACTAAAGTGGAAATAGTAGAAAATATGTAAAAACTTTTTTTAGACTCATTAGCTTATCAATTATTTCAAAAGTATGCAAAAAATATGAAATTATTTGCTCGAACAATGTCCTTGTTCGTGACCTCATGCCATGAAGAAGGGTATTAGTTAGAGGAAAAGTTTAGGGAATCATTCGAGGATTTTTTTTAAATGACGGTTATAACCCTTTAATGTTAAGAGAAATCCGATAAAAATACCTGATAAATTATTACGTTTATGTATGAACATCCCTATCTTAAAACAAAACAATACCCAACTTACGATTCAAGGCATATTTATGTTTATTACCAGCCGTTAAACTATTTGATTTCCAGATCTATTGTTGTAAGCGTTGCGCACCTTTAATTATGAACTAAGCTTATTTAAAAGAAAAAGTAAGTATTTTATGGAAAGTAAGGACACTTGCCACCTTGAAATATATAGCACGCAAAATATTTTTTCAGTTAAAAGAAATGATACATAGCTGAAACGAATCGGTAATTTGGATTCAGTTATTTTGGTGATGTTTGACAGAATGTGCATTAGATGTAATTGTCAGCAGAACTAGAATTCAGCAGTCTCCTAAAACATGAATCTAAACATTTTCTTGGCTTGAATTTATGAAGACGCAAGCTAAACAAAATCTGAGAGCAATACCTAAAATTATCAAAATCAAAGTTTTACGTGCTTTATTGCCAACTCTGATCGCTTAAAATTTAATTAAGTTTCAATTTAATACATACGCAGGTAATTCGCATCTTTATAAACTCATATTATGAATATACTTTAACTGAAAAAGCTCCAAAGTCTCCACACCAAGGTTATATAGTAGATAGAAGGTGCATGATGGACTAACAAATTTGCAGATGTAATTAACTGTGCAAGTAATACGCTACGATCTAATTAACTCAAACAAGCTTCAAGGTATATGCGTGGATTCTCTGACAAGCAATGTTAGAAGTGAATTCATTTATGAACATCTAGATTAAATCAAGGATTAAAGGCAAAGTTAAGTTGAATTTATGCTGGAGGAATCGCAAAATGAGAACTAGAATATTAAACTTTTAACGGCAAAAAAGCCAGTGCATTATGCTGAACGAAGATACAAACTTAAAATTAGTTCATTCTAATCTAAAGCCTTTAGTTCTTAGTTTCCATTAGAGCTTTTATATCCACACGAATATAGCTTCAAGGCATTTTTCTGGCGATGGAAAACAAGAAAGTTTGATAAAGTTAATGTAATTGAAAATAATAAAAAAAATTTGCATAAAATTCTTTGCAGAAATATTAATAAGGAGGCACAAATCTTTACTATCATTTAGGACTCGCCTGCCATTTTTAAAAAGCCAAGATCATACAGCCAGCCAGCATATTGTACAGCGGAAAGCAGTTCCTCTCATGGAAAAGCTAAAGCTACTTACAAAGCTGAACAAAGTTACTTTTAAGGACATACAATCAAGTGAGTGAAGAAAATGAATTCTTGTTGAAAGCGAGGATAAAGTGAAGAGGAGGAAAGAGTATCTTGTGAAACATTACAGCGGCAAGGCACTGAATCCCAGAATACTAAAGAATCAAGACACTGTGAATGAAAGGTAAAAACGATACTTCATATTAAGATCAGAATTTCATGATGCAATAATGGATCTCAGAGATGGAAAATTGCAAGGAGTTGATGAGACTCGCTAGGAGTATCTTAAGTATATAGGAGTGAGAGCCTTGTATAAGATATACAGAGTGATACTTGACATTTGTACTAGTTATAAAATGCCAACACACTAAAAAAAATAATAACATCATTAAAACCCCATAAAAAAAGAGGCCAAGAGTTTCAAAGACATTAAAAAATAGCATTAGCATAAAAATTTCTGATCGGAATCATCTACATGAAAATGGAAAAGAGGATGAGAGAATTCCTGGATGAAGACCAATTCGACTACCGGAAAAGTAAGGAACAAGAGATGCAATTTTATCCCTTAGAGTTATCTAAGAGAAGAGGATTTTAAGGAGAAGCCCATATATATTTGTTGCATTGACCTCAAGAATTTGACGATGTGGATTGTATCAAAATGATGAATACACTGATGAGCTTAGGAGTTTTATTTGATGACAGAAGAGCAATATTCTGTGTATATAGCAAGAGCTGTACGGGGAACATGTCAGTGACTAAATGTGTTGGAACTGCTGAGATGAGTGAAGAAATTTAAAGGAGATGGAATGAGAGGAAATACTGAGCAATAATGACGAGAGGAGTGCGATAAGGATGCACATATCAAACGCCATAAATGAAATAAAAGGCCATTAAAAACAGAAATACGAGTAAATGGAGAATAAAATTAGCATTCTACGTATTAGTTGCTGAGAAGATAGAAGATCTAACGAGAATTCGGAACTTGACGGACAAAAATCTAAAGAAATGCAACCTAAAAATCGATATTAAGTAAACCAATAAAATGTTTGAGTAAGAAGTCAAGAAAACAGAATCACCGTTAAATATGGGCAGAAAAAATCATGAGAGTTGAAGAATTTTGTTATCTGGGATACAGGATCATCAACGATAGAAGAAGCAATAAAGCCATTTGAGCAGAATAGCCCGAGCAGAAAAAGGCATTCGACCTAAAACGGAGTCTGCTGACAGTTGGTAACACATTCCTGGAGGTAAGTAAGCACTTTATTGAAACGTATAGTTGGAGCATGCTCTTACATGACAGTGAATCATGAACAATAACAGTGATAGGGCAAAGGATATTGAAAGCTATGAAGATGTCTCATTACCGAAGTACGTTGAGGAATAAATGAGTGGAGAGTATCACTAGCGAATAAGTCATACGAATAGCTAGAGAGTAAATATGTAAAAATGAAAATTCTGCGTAGGAGAGAAAAACTTATTGAACACATTTTACAACAAAACAGCCCACAAGGACAGTATTGTGTGCGATGATTGGGAAGAATTATAGAGGATGACCAAGAATCGAATATATCAAACAAATAATGAAGGACGCCAATGTAAATCATTATGTAGGAAAGTGGTTGGTAGAGAGGAGAGCGGAATGGAGAGCTGCAGAAAATCATTCTTCGGATTGATGACAACTGATGAATAACTGACAAATGTTGATGACAACTGATGTGATGAATAAAAATCGTGTTTTTTTTATTAAAATTGATCTTATTATGATTTTGGAATTAGGGACTTTATTTGCAATTGGCGGGTGTAATTTTTCAATGTTCTGAATAGCATAGACAAAATAATAAAATAAGGGTTAAATATTACGGCTACATATATTTCTGAAACTCCAATAAGCCTAGTTTCATTTTGTAAAATGATAAAAATCCGTTTTGCATATCAAAAGGATAAATAACCACCTATTTTCGTATATTTACGTACGTAAGAAAAGATATTGACATGGTGCCAGGAGGAGGAAGGGAGAAGATGAAGTAGTTTTCTGCTACCGTACCAATGCCGCACAAATAAGAACCGATAATATAGCACATATCTCTCGCTAATATGTTTTTTTTGTGGCTCTATCTAGTGTTGACTAGATCTTTAGTTCTTTTTTACTCTGAAAGAAACAAATTTTCACTACTGGAACAGTGCCTACTTAGACAACGTCATTATTTAACATTCAATAAATGCAAATATTCTAAAAAATCACAACTTTTGTGACTAGAATCACCACAAAACATATCGCCCATACGAAAACAGACACAGTTGAAAGAAGCAAACATTCCGTTTTCGAAGGACGAGCATCCGAGGACAAAAAATGCAGAGAAGAACAGAGGAAAGGAAATGCGGTGATGGGAACATTGCAAAAGAGCTAAAGGGAAGCACGCTAGCTGCTCGCTGAAGTATGAGAAAGAAAACGGAATTAGAGAGGACGAACTCAGAAAGACAATGTGGGAGGCCCTAGGGGAGTGGACGGTTGGGCAAGAGTGGGAAGAGAGGTGACATGATCCAAGTGAACAAGCGTATAAAGGAAAGGGGTGACCGGCCAAGAACGGGGGGCCAAACACAGGAGGAAAGAAAAGAAATTACTCGAGGAAAGGAGAAGAGAGATACGCCACGTGGGAAGGGGTGGAAATTGCGGAAGCCAATTTTCGAGTCGTTAAAAGAGATTTCAGGGAGTAATATCGCTCGTTAATGTTTTAAGATTCTACGCCAAGTTTCATATAATGTTCAATTTTTATGTAGCTCTTAAAGTGCGTAAATAATTTGTTTTTTCACATGCTGCGGCGAAATGCAAAAGTATTTATGAAAGTAGCCACGTACACGAGTTCAAAGATATGCAAAGGGATGAAATTCGGCATGAAAAACAATTCTAACTGCCCAGGATTCGGTCCCAAACATCCCAAAAGCCGGTGAGGTGAACTAGCCAGTTACACACTATTCCTGCTTAGTTCCTGGCTAACAAATCTAAGCGGCTATTGGGAGTAAGGCCAAAACGAATTTTAATGCAAATTTGAACAGATGTATTTCAAATAACTGAGGTCAGCATAACGTTAAGGAGGTATTCTATTTAAAGACAATTCAATGGTTGTTGTAAATTTGAGGAAGGCAACCGACAACTGAGGTAGCATTTGCGTTGAGGGCAGGTGAGTAGGTTTCCAGGGAAAGGATTATCTGAGGAATGGAGGAAGGTTGGAGAGACGCTCAGCGACGGAATTAGTCTACTCTTAACGAAAGTCACTAAATAGACCCAAGTTTACCGTCACATCCGACTGACAGAGCATTACTCTAGAAGTGCTCACAACTTCTAAAAGGGATCAAGGTTCCACAAAAAAATCTCTGCCTATGCACCCGATTCCTCGGAATTGGAAGGCAGAGCTCACTAACTCATTGAGTAATACATTTTTTTATCAATCGTGCTTCAGAATAGCAGTACTCAACTTTAAATAAAAAAATCAGAATAATATTTCTGTTCAGTTTGCTCAACACAACTACTACCCTAAAAACAATTCTTTATTGAGGAGGTAAATTACTGGGAGAGGTTATGATAAAAAAGCATTTCATCCTCCTATTTATCCCGAGAGCTGTTGCCCCATTCAGTGTATGGCAGATGGTGTAGCTGAAAGAAGGTTAGCCATCGAAGCACGATAAACTAACCCATTACTACAGCTAGTACTAACTTAGCTACTATAATATATTTACTTCCCATAGTTTCAAATACCCATACATCTTAGAGAAAGACACTCAATTAATGAATATATACATTCATTCATTACAGTAATCTACCAGTTAGAGGTAGGTTGTGATGAAAGTCAGAGAATATCCAACGAACTCTTACACGTGTCGTGCCCTTTCTACCTCTTGTATTTCTTTCTTCATCTCAGCATAATTCCTACCTTTCTTCATCCCGTCCATAAAACCTATTCTCTTCCTTCCCCTTCCCCGCTTACCCAACATCCCACCCCCTATCACAGCCTTCAGCAAACCATCGCCCTTCACTACCCCCTCCAGCCACCCACCCTGCCTTCCCCCAATCCCATCTATAAGCCTCCTCTCCTCGCCCACCATGTCAAGCACTTCCTCATTTGTCTTCCTTTCCGTCCAACGCACCTTATCCGTCCACCTCATAACAAGGGCTTTTAAAAAGTTGAAAGCGTTTGAAATTTCCCAATCGTATTGACTGTGGGGGTAGTGTATAGGGAAACACTGACGGTTTACGACGTGCGGGTTTTACATAAGTCATAGGAGCAACTAAGTTGATGTAAGCAAGGGTTAAAGAGCTCAAAGACAAGAAGTAGGGAAAGAAGATTACGAGGGAAATTTATAGGAAGTCAAATCATCAGTTTTATGGTATTTTTATACTTAAGAACGACTGAGATGAGATAGTTGAGATATAATGAAAGAGCGCAAAGTGAGATATAATTAACATCCAAACATAATTGATGGAAGCAATGCCGTTTGGTTATAGAGCAGTTACTGCCATTATATCAACGTATTTTCGTACGTAACTCTATCAATAACTAAGAGCAGAAAAAAATTCTATGACCTATTCTAAGGTTCGTGAAAGTAATTTTTCCATCTGTGGATTTGAGTATTCAACAACCAAATTGCCTATCAAATGCATTTGATTAGATCTGGACACTAATATTGGTCATCGCTGAATACATTTTGGCCGTGGAAGCAAGTTGAAACTACAGTGTCACTAATACTGTTGCTGCTACAACTACTACTGGTTACTTAGGATTACCATATTCAAATGAGAAAAGCGCAATGTCACATGTGCCAATTTCCGAACGAAATGGTAAACCCCTACTAAGGTTACGGGGGGCTAAGTTTAAGAAAATCGAAAGTAAGAGCGAAAAAGTGAGGTGATTTGTAAGGATTAGGATTAGGTGTGGGTGGAGAGGGTGATGGGAAAAGTGAAAGAGTTTTTAAGTTTCTTAAGTGAAAGAGAGAGAGAGAGAGAAAAAGAAGAAAAAGAGAGGGGGAGAGAAATTGGGAAGAAGACGTGGATGAGAGAGTGGTGAGAGAGTGGTGGAGTGAGCGAGAGACCAGTGCACGGATCCAGCAGAAAATCCCCCATTGATCACTTTCTCGAAAGAGAAGTAGAAAAAAAGTTGAAGAGGAGACACACACACAAGTACAAGGTGGTCAGGAGGGAGAAAGAATGAAAAAAGGAAAGAATTGGGGGTGAAGTAATATAAAAAAAGAATGTCGAAAAGATGCGATTGCCAGGAAAGAGGACGATGGGGGTGTTTTAGTCTTCCTAAGGGTTTGAGGGCTGCGAGGTGAAAGGGAGTCGGGAGGAGTTCTTAGAGCGGGGAGAGTTGAGAAAAAAAAGCAGGGGTTGAGACGAGAACCCTAAAAAAGGGATTTTTTTGCGATTTGGAAGACATCGAGTCTGAAGTTCTTTGGAAAAGGGTGGTTGGGATGACACTGGAGGCAGCACAAGAATGTAGTTCGGGATATTTGGATTGGGAACATTATAGAGTTCCTGAGGACAGTTAATTGCAAGATAGTTACGCAGTGATAAAGTTCAAGATCATAGAAAAAACACAGGGGACTATCTACATTATTATAAAATATGAAGGATAGGTGGCGACACAGCGTCAGGTTTCGCTTTTGTATTTATCATGACACACGAACCGCCCATGCGGATATGTACGTTCACCCCTTTCCCTCATGATATTACCCCTTGGATCCAAATTTTTAAAGAAATATATTGGATCCCAAGGCACCGTTAATTTTACACAATACTATAAGATTGAAATTATACACCTAAATGGTGAATTTTAATGCATATTTTACCCAACCAATTTTGCTGCAATTGATACACCAGCTCTTAGGATGGTTGGATGGTTAATTTTGGAGGCGACCGACAGCTGATGCCGTTTGCGCCATTAAGGGTAAGCGAGTTGGTTGATAGTGGAAGGATTACTAGAGAAGGAAGGATAGACGGAGAGAGACTCGGCGAAGAGATTGGCCTACTTTTCACGAAAGGCGACATAGTGTCCCCGGTTTAACGTCCCATCCGACGAAGTGGTCTCCAAATTGCAGCCAAGAAAGGATCGGGTATTCACTAAAAAATATTTGACACAGCCGGGACTCAAGTCCGGGCATTCGGGATGGGAAGGAAGTATAGGTCTCGCAAAATTTTCTGTCGCTGAGTAGTAGACGATTTTCTGCTACAGAACCACCAAAATGCTGGAAAACGGAGGAGTAAGGTTATTTCATGTAGAGGAGCTGAAACTATTTCAATCGCTGCCGACACAAACAATGTGAAAAGTGGTATGAGTCATTACTTTGCTACAATCTGCATTCCCATTTTGTCTTGTCTTCTTTTGAGACCCAAAGATAAGGTTTGTGGATAGTGATGGATGATTTGAATCACTTACGTTGCGTATTTTTGTGCCTCGTGCATTTCTCGCGAAGTATTTTGGTTTATCTGCCTCAATATTTCTCGTTGCCTCCCTCTCTCCCGTGTTATCCCTCACAAACCCACTAATATCTCTCCTTATTCCCCCGCAGGTCTGCACCGGCAACGTTGGTGAGCGCTATGCTGTAACACAATACTGACCGGATTCCTCGGTTTCCTTTAACTTTTTTTATCGTTGTTTATGATTTACAAAACTGAGCTGCCCGGACAAAAATGTTAGAAAAAGAAACGAATCATCAGAGAAGGGATGAAAAACATATATGAGTGTAGGGATTTAGGAATGGGTAATGCGATGGACATAAATGGATAATAACACGACTCTTATACATGTCACATCGGCCCCAGCTATCCCCATTCCATCCTTTTTAATCCCCACAATGCAAGGTGACTGATGGTACCAGTCAGATTCCGTGGATTGGAACTTTTTTCCTCAAAAAACCCTACTAAAAGTCCTTTCTTTCAACTTCTCCCGAGACGGCTAAGGTTTAGAATTCCAATCGCTTGGAAAGACAAAGGATGGGAACCTTCCACCTCTTGCAAGATTAAATTCACTATTTCCCACTCTTTTAAAAGTTCTCAATCTGTCGGATGAAAACTTAACCGAAGTCCCGATCAGAAGAGAGTCCACAATTGAGATTTCAGCGGCCCACAGGGAAAGTTAATTCCAATTTCAAGGTCTCATTAACAATACGCTTTGAAGTAAGAATCGAGTAAGCATGGAAAAGTAGTATTTTTAATACATTATAGTCCATAGGTATAATACATTTACGCACAAAAAGGGAGGTATCAGGCGAGATGTTGTGGAATATGAACATAATAAGAACTTGGTAAAAGAACCGTGTAAAATTGCATCTTCTAAGTTTTTATGATAATACATTTATGTAGAGTCGTTAAAAAAATAAGAAACATTATCCAATAAAAGAGTACTCAATATTATTGTACAAACATGCAATGAGCATCACGTCAAAGCGAAAAATGCCATATTGCATGTAACAATAAATTACCCAAAGCGTAATAAAACTAGATTTATGCATGATATACTTCACTTATTATTCGAGTCATTAGTATTTCAGGCTCAATGTTGATGATGGGAATTCGTTGGAGACGTTAAATCTTTAGTGTGCCAATCTTTGAGGCATTTTGACTTTTTTTATTTTTCAGATGCATGATACTACATATTCTAGTGTTTTAGCTATGATAATAAGAAATTCAACATTTCTGTGTTTTTTGTGTTTTGAATTGAACGTTTCCAATATATAAACTCATAGAACCTGTAAAATGTTGAATTTTTTCAAGATCCTTTAAGTATGATTTTTTAGTTGGATATAAGTTTAGTATTAATTTTTTGCATTTGGAAAAAGTTTACTATAGGGGTAAGAATAGGGGAGCTCCTAAGTCTATCCTGGAGTAAACATATTTATAGTATGCAGCTTAAAGCATGATCTAGCGAGGATAAGATAAAAGATAAAAACTATGAGGCTGGCAACCTAACAAAAAGAATGATTTCAATCTGTGAACAAGTTTTTAATTTCTCATTAAATCTAAGAAAAATGTTAATGGCAGAGAGTGCTGAAACTCCTTGTGCCAGATGATGATAAATTGTGAGAAGTTCCAGTGAAAAATTTCTTTTTAGTTAACCCTGATACATCAAACTTCGGCCCAAAACGAGTAACAATATTATTAAAAATGTATGTATTGACCAAAAGAGTTATATGATAGTGGAGAAAGATACTGCCAGTTCCTTTTCATGATGTTGATATGTGAAAGTCTTATGGTCCGGTCACTGTGCAATGAAAAATAAAATATTTGCACATTGACATAAAAAGGAAAACTAATTAGTAGAAAAGCAATTGTTTTTCCTCCTAATAGGCATACGCATTTATGTTTTAACCACGACGTAATTGTGCTAATAATTTAAATAAGACATAACAACACAAAACAATGGTAGTGACTCAGTAGAGGAGTGGAACAACTAAACGAGAACGAACGAAAATACTGGAAAAGATCTCCGGGCCAATGTAATAAACTGGGAAAGGAATATAAACATGGCTGCAGCATTAATAGTGAGAATTCAATGCACTAGGGAAGGTAATGATACCATAAGTGATAAACTTAAAACACAGAGTGAAACCGACAGAATGGGTTACAGACAGCTTAAACGAGAAAAGAGGCTCTGCAAGAAAGAATAGCACCCTTGATCATTTGGGAGTTATTAATACAGTAATAATTGGCGTGCAGCAACGTTTAAGGGCAAAATAAGGACAGTGCCTTTCAATTACCTGATTATATAAAAAATACTACCAATGTATACATTTCCAAGATGAAGAAGCAGAGTTAATAGTAGGGCCTTTGGATCAATTTAGTTTGAAAACGGGATTGAAGAGATGTCGTCCTAACATTAGTACAAATAAGTCTTTGGCAAGGTAAAAACTTATACCATGTGAATACCTTGAAATTGCGTAATGTGACTCAAAATATAAGATGGAGGATGCATCATAGGACTAGAAGACAGGGAGTATTAAAACTGTATTCAGGTTTGAATATGGTTGAAAAAATCTAAAATATACACACTAGCGAACGTGGTGGAACCCATACATACATACGCTTCTAGGAGCTTCGACTATCGTTCACCAGTACTAATACTAAAGCAAAGGACTCTGTCTACATAATATGTGCATAATCATATTTGTTTTAATAAATGAGAAATATAAACTACTGATTTGTAATTAGATAAGAATAAAACTAAGGCACAAGAGGTACACCTTTTCGGGGGTAGCTCAATAATTAAATTAGGTGAATAAATCACACTGTGGCATAGGAGATATATTGATGGGCATAACACACCTATCCTTTTTTCATGCCAGGGTAAAAATTTGGAAGGAGGCAAAAATTGTGGACAAGGAAAGTCGGGAAAAAGAAGGGAATATGGGCATCAATAGAATGAGAGAGACAGCAAATTCATCAGGAGTCTGCAGATGTTATGTGCAGCATGTCTGGACGTTCAGAAAAACTGAGGGAGAAACTCATTAGGTAAGGAATTGAAGCTCATTAGGTAAGCAAGAGCATATGTCGGAAAGATATCTCCCTTGAACTTAAAACCTAACGATCCGAAAACCAAACGTCAAGATAAGTGTTGTACCTTTCGATGTACTTCATTATCCGTTTTGTAAATGCTTTCAACGTCAAGACGGCGAAGGAGAACGTAAATTTTGGGTTCTCTGGAAAATGATCGACGTTGATTGGTGATTAAATTTAATGTCTGACATTCTAATATTGGAGCTTTTGATAAGAGAAATTATTTAAAAGGATCCTATATGCCTTTCTAAAAGCCACGCCCATTAGCAATTTAGCAACGGAATCCTTAGTTTTGAGTTGCGCAATGATATGGACCTAATTACTAAGTTCGGGTTGCAGGAACTATCAATTTCTTAACTTATCCCTACGGAAATTAATACTTCCAATTCTTGGTCTACTTTCCTATCGTTGGATAAAATGTATACCTGTTTGTCTAACGTATAAAATAGCTTATGCACATGATTGATAATTAATTACAATTGAGTAAATCAACTCGTCGTTCATCAGAAAATAAATATTTAATCAAGTAGATAAGCCCCGAATAGCTTCTTTGCGCATTCGCTATCTTGGTTACTTACGGACCTCATAAGTATCAAATTCAATTCCGTAAGAGCAAATTAGGTATCTAATAAACCAATATGTTTATCGATTTTTTCTGTAACTCACATTGAAGAAATACATTTTCTTGTTGATTTCATTACTATGCTGGATACAAAAATTTCCTCCCTATAAGCGGCCTTAAAAACTTGTTTTGATAATACGTACACGGCCATTGCTTGTTATGACGAAGGAATTAATACCAATAGAACTAATTAAGAACTAAGATTGAAAGTAAAGAACAGAATTTAGGGGTTCTGAATATAAAACCAGACTACTTCATGAAGAAGAGCGCGATGATGTAGGATATTAAAACCCAGGTAAGAAAACAGGTTATTCAAAATTACATGGCTCAGTGACAAAAAAAATATTCCAAAATAAAAAAATCGTCTGTAACGAGTAGTATCAATAGTATTTTTGGGTTTTACGGATGCGGAAATTAACTATAAAATCTCGTATTACCTTTCTTACAATACATATTTTAGTAGTGACGTTAATCAATCCAAGGACATTCGAGTTGCCAAGTAACTGCATTATTTGCTGCGTCAGGCAACTCTGTCCTATTAAGTAGATGATTATATGATTAATAGATTCTCTCTAGAAATGACTTAACTAGGGATGAAATTTATGAAATACATAAAAAACGGGACACGCTGAATAGAAATTTTACCAAACTCAATCTCTATTTAAAACCATTGATTTTAACATAAACGTGGATATAGAACAATGAAAACATTCAATTAAAAATATCGAAAGGCTTAAGAAATTAGAAAGGCTTTAGGAATTATATTAGCAAAAGTTTTGCGCGAACTAGAAAGGGAGAAAAGAAGACAAAAATAAAAGTAACATTCATTCAACAGAAAACTCCCAGGGTAAATACATGAAAAGTCAAATTGAATCAGGAAAAAAGTAATTTTTATTTTAATTAAAAACCTAGCTAGTCCAAAAGGACCATCATCTAAACCTTCATAATGACCATAAACAATACACCTGTAACATGTCGTCAATTTGCATCAAACGAAGTGGATTCGGTTTCCATCAATAAACGGCAGGTTCCATATAAAATCAGGATATTTGCTAATGCTAAAACGGCAAATCTTCACACTTGTAGCTATGAAATGGATGGCCTCATCACCAATACAGGAATAGGAAGTGTTAAATCACTAAACAAACGGTCATACGCAGTGACTCGCTGTCATAGTCTTCGATCTCGTACCAACTTACACCTTAATATTCCTCCCGAGTTATACATATACATGTGGCGATTTAACTGCGTGCTTAATAACAAACTTGATACACACATCAATTGTATAATGGAGTTATGAAATTACTCAAAGCCAAATCTAGGACAGAGTTAGGCTCTAAATATCCCTCCCGGGTTCAAATTGTGATGTGCAGACAAGTAAAGCCGCGGATTAAAATAACCCTCTTAAATAGCTGAGGATTGCAAGAGGAGGAACAAGGATGAGGAAAATTGGTAATAAATTATTTGAAATGTTTTACCCAGTCAAATTGGCTTCACTGGGACGGATCATCAGAGAATTAAATCACTAAAACGCTCAGCTACAGATACGCATGGGCTCATTAAAAAGGACTCCAAACATCATTTTAGAGATAGGTCCACCAATTATTAATACAATTATTTTCCCGAATTCATAGCAAAACTGAGGCAAGAATTTTAATTATTCATACGCTTTACCGAGTAAATTTAGAGCATTCTAATAAAATCATCTATGCATGACCGGCTATTCACATTTATAAAACTAAAGACAAATGAAAAACATGCAATGTTTCATTAAAAATCTAATTATTGAATCCATTATCAGTCCATTATTTCGCACAAAATGAGAGATAATGGATTGATATGTGATCGAGTCATTCAGGAATCGCTTTCTCTGAGTAGGTATCGCAAAATTAAATCGTAAGTAAAATTCCAGTCCAATTAAAATTCTCAGTACCATATGATACAAAATAATACAATATAGGCATCCAGTATCACTTACCAAAAGAAATATTTTCATAAGAAGGGATTTTATGGACGTTACTCCAAGACCAAGCATCTGAAAAAAATGAGCATAAAAATTAATAAGCAGTTAAACTTCACATAGTTCCAAAGTTAAATTTTAGAAGAAAGACATCACATAAGGTTCATAAAATGAACTTTATCATAAGACGGTAACGATTAACAATTCCGAATCTTGGTGACTCATGGAATAGCATTGGTTCTTGACATGCAAGTTTAACGAAGGTTGGAGGAAAAACGTATTTGTATAGAGGGAAAAGATACTGTCTAAAAGAAAAAATGCGAGAGGTGGGGAAAGGAAATGACAAAGGAAATTCGATGGAAGACAAAACAACAGCTTGAGGACATTCTTACATATATTACGAGGTTTGAACCAACGACTGAAAAGAGGTAGTTGAGTAAGAAGTCAAGAGGGCGGAGGAGACATAATTGTCATTAACCATCACCGTCAGGTTACAGGGTGGTTACTGTTTTTCCATTAATGCCTGTAATCATGTTGCTTTATTAATAGATTATGGCAGAAAATGGACAATATTTAAGTTCAATGAAGCAAATATTAGGGATGTATTATCTTAATATATTTGAGAATCTGATGACTAATCTGACCATAGTTCACCAGTTCATTTTCTAATCTTTGAAAAATTTATTATTGTGATTTGATTTCACAATACGATCATAGTAATAGATTTAAAATAATTATTTTTAGAATTAAATTTGTCAATATCATCTTAGCGCTGGATATTTTTATGCATACATTTATTTCCTGATTTATCACATCTCAATTACACAACGTATAGGAAAACATTTAAAATAAATATACACACCAAATAATAAACATTGATAATAATTAAAAACTAAAAATATATAAACTATTGGCCAATAATCTTAATACAGTGAAGTATTATATAATTTAATAATGAAATTCAGAGTTAATTTTTCCGAGAAACAACGCAATTTGCAGATAAATGACTCACATTCCTTGACCGTCGCAAAACGACATCATCATCAAATTGAATTTAATAATTGTAAGATAAGGTGACTTTTCTTTCATTCGCTGCTTTGCACAAAAAAGTGACTGTAGTGGACGCAACTCTTTAATTTATTCTGAAAAGAACATCAAATTGATTTACCTACTCTGCACGGATATAATCATGTAAAACTAAATTTCCGTTGAAAACTGATATTGTCCATCGCTAATTATATTATTGCTTTTAAGTAGAAAAAACAAAGAGAATAAACTAATGTTCAAGTAAATATTTGCACAAATATTTTCGAGTCTCTTTTAAAACGTTCTTTGGATCGTGAATAAGCGCTGGAAACATTAATAGAGCCAACATTTAAACGAGAAACTAGCAAAATTATAACGACCATTGGCAATGTAAACCGACCTCGTAGTAAGCTGCAAGCGACTGGTATCCACACATTTCCAATACACGTGCCTGACCTTGAAGGCAACTACAGTCAGGTAATGATACTTCGAATAGCAGAATCGGATTAAAAAAATACGAAAGAAGCTATTTTGAATCCAATGGAATCAGAGAGATATAGCCAAGAAGCCTACAAGTCAAAAAGTCGAAAGAATAAACTACTACTTCTATCCTTCTTTTTGACGCTCACCCCTGTTTCTAGCGCACATCCTGAATCACTCCTGCTTCGAGGCAAAGAGAACTTCCACGCACATCCGAAGCCTTGAAATATTTTTCTCGTTATTTTTCCACCTCGTACCTTTTTTCCACTCAACCTCTTCCTCCTCCGTAACCCTAAAACAGCGTCGATGAAGGCCGACGAGGTAACGCCTTCGCTCTGTTGGAACGGTTTCAACGGTTCCTTGAACACGTAGAAAAGGTTGTTAGCTCGAGGGCCGAGGAAAAAATTTAAAGAGGGCGGAAATAGGATCTTCGGTCTCTGGCAATGGAAAGAGATCCGAGCTATCGAAGAGGAATGATCGAGTATGGTAAGGGATGCCCCGACGTGCCAAGTTGGTGCGCCAAAATTTCACCTGACTCCAGTTATCACTCCACCGCTGCGAATAAAGATTATTACCTTACCGTAACCGTTTTGCGGTATTTTATTTTCATTCGATAGGCAACTAAAGCTAGTCTGAATGTCATTTCTCGTTAATGAATCCGGAGAATGATGGCTCAGAATCATCATCAGATGCCACAAGCCCGAAAATTGGTTTGGTGCAGCTCTTTACTCCACTATTTGCTTCGCTAACCGCCTCATTCATTCATTTTTCTTGACTTCTAGGTTCTTTATATGTTTTTTGAAGATGTATACTCATGAAATACGAATCACCTTCCAGAGTTATTAATGAAAAGCACGATCGACATGCTACATGCATTCACGACCGGGTTTCAACATTAAAACCATCCACTTTTCCTTACATGCTTGTTTTTACAGAATATTTTACCGAAAAACATGTCCAATATGTTTTTTTTTATTCTAATAGTTTTTACCAGACTTATTTTCTCTCCAACGTTTGGTAGGAATTCTTCATTGATGAAACTCTATGTCCATTTTATCATCATCATTCTTTGATAACGCCACATTTCCCTCGCTTCTCTTGATCTTCAGCTGCTATTGTCTAGGCTTTTCATCCACATAAAAGCATACTCTGAATATTACAAATCCTTCACTTCTTATATTGTATTACAGGCTGTTTGCAGAATCCTTCTTTTATTAATTAAGAAAAAATTCCTTCGTTAACTTTTTCAACCGGTGGCTCACAAAAGCACGCTATTATCAGGACGTTCAAAGCACGATTCTATCCCTAATGCACATCTATGAACAGCCAAAAGGAAGCTCTTTCGTTGGAATTTAAGGAAGAAGCTCTTTAGAAAGGATTTCAGTTAATATGTTTCTCATAGTCAACCAAAGTAGACTCAAACAGAGTAAGATCGAATCTCAAAATCAACGCATTCCTCTCCCATTAATTAAATATGCACACATGTATAATCACAGTCAATCATGGGGTAGTATTTAACGATAACGTTACATTTGTTAGAGGAAAAGCTTGAGTATTTTTCAATAAATACAGCTAAAATATTCAAATACACATATTCAGGTATCAGCAGTATCCAGAATTTGGTAAGTGAACGTGGTAAAAATAAAAAAATAATGCTTCGCTCATTTCATTGCCAGTCCTGTTTTTCGCCATTTACCCATGCCAAGGAATACACCAATCAGCTTTAAGGTGTGCCAAGTTCGCAGACAAAAGGTCGACGAGAGTCAGGTTATCAAATATCACTGCGCAGCTGAAATTTTTATTTATGTTTCTGACATTTCTGCCACCTGCGCCATATTTTGTCGTTTATGATTATGTTCATCCTAATTAAAATTCAATTCCTCCATGTTAGAAGTCGAAGTTGAAAATGTGTTTTGAAAAATTAAACAATACAATAATAGTTATGTGAAATTCACTAGTTATACTAAATGCAATGTATGATTTACGTTATGGGTTGATTTGGGTTGATGGTTTTAATTGCTGATCATGTACAATAAACTAAGCTCGCGAGTAGATTAAACTGTACTCCATCTGAGGCTCAGAGTACTAGAGAAACTCAAATAAAATGAGCTTCAATATAACACGGAGAATACTATTTGATCTCCGCGCTATGTCTCTAGAGCTGATAGGAGCAACAAAATAAGAGAGATATAGGAATAACAGAGGTATAAAATATCCTTTTTTCTTCGCATCGTTAGTGCATGTAAAAAGAACAGCGTCACACTATCATAAGACATATTATAGACATATACGAAATATTTTTCTCCGTCCGCTCCCTCCTCCTTTTCCCTGTTCTCCCCCCCTATCCATGGCTGGTATTCTAGCACCCCCTGCTACATACCTCTGCGGAGGTTTGCAGGGTATGCAGATGTATAACCCAAACGGTTTCATTAATTAATTAAATTATGATTCCAAGTAATACACAGAAGCATCTTGAACATGCAAAGCATTTATACAATTTTTTTAAATATCATTTTAACAACAAAAAGAGAGTAAGCACATTATAATAAGCATTCATATGCTACTGAAAAGCCCAAAGTACTCCTAGATTTCATTTTTTGTGCATATGCTTATGCCATAAGCAGACTTTGTGAGGAAATACAAGTTTCTTTAAATTTTCTATTGCACAAGAGAGCCTGCTAGAATTTTAGTAAAAACTTTTAAATTTGCTGGAAAAGCTAGGTGGAACAAAAAGGTTGTTGTAATACAAACTACACTCTATCATACTTCGACGTCCCCCGTCTACCTTGTCTTCATGAATGTGTTTCTGTTTAAAGAGAAGTGCACATGAAATATAAATTCATAAATATATTTTACGGCTCAATGCAGTGTTGGCTGTTTTTTCGATTCATTATGCACCTCATTATTGATGACAATGGCTATCCATCTAGACGTACCAATAATAAACATCTTGAGCTCTAATGTTAAATGCAATATTGAAAATGAGAAATAAATGGGAATTTAAATATTTATTCAAAATTTCCCTTTAATCATCACGCTAGAAAGTGATCCTAGTCATGAAGGAAATAAACTTCCCGATGTAAAAACTAATGTTTTACTTCAGTGAAACAGGGTGAAAATCAGTACTTCTATGCAAAAGCACGGAAAAATTGTGCTCATTAGATGGCTGCAGATGCCTTATTAAGGTGAAACCGGTCGCAGTTTTTAAAAAAAGTGTGGAAAAGTACAAAGTTTTTTATTCAAAATGAATATCTATCACTTCCATGAAGTCAAGTTTGAAACAAAAAAAAATGTACTCATAAGGAAAAATTGCGTTGCATTAGGTAGCCAATTCATCCAAAATTGGGGTAATTTAAATTTGCAATAATGATAAATATTGTTTTATCAGCCCGAATTAGTATGTACCTATGCCTAGTTACCTTTTTGTAAATTTCGCGGTGGACTAATAAAATTTAATAAGCATGGGCTTAAAACATTAAGATTGAATTATGTAAATTTTCAAACGAGGAACTATATTATTTTCATAATAGCATAACTGTTTTTGCATAACTATGGATTCGGCCACTTTGATGAGAAACAAACCGGCATATTAAGAGCGTGCCACAATTAAGTGAATATGATTTTCTCTCGGACGATTCTGGAGTAATTTTTTTTGGATCTCAAGAGGACAAAGCGTACACATTTATTTGCAAACTTGCCATGCACACTTGCTTGCACACTTACACACTTTCCATGCTAACTGATTAACCTACTCTTAATCACTCACGAATATTCATTTTCAGATTTTTAAAAATTTCAATATAGCATATATTATTCGCTTTAATATTACTAAATTTACTTAAAAAGACCACAAAATTTCCAACACCCTAAAATATTTTATGTCATAATGCAGCTTTACTAGTCGGCATATCACAAAATCATCAAAGGAGGGACCCTAGAACGAAAAAATTCAGCCTTCAAAAGATAGGTAATGCAGATTGATTTTACAGTTGAAAAAGGAACGCATTCAGTAGCGCGGGGGTGGATTAAGCCGATTTCAAACTTAGGTTAATAGCATTAATTCTCACTCTCTTAATAATATTATCTTTGGAAGAGGATTTGCCATTGGAAATAATTGATCGTTTTTACTCCTTCGCCAATGTTTTGCAATTAGGTATTTGTTCATTCGGGACTTTTAGTGTTTTTTTGACGATTGAGTGCGTTTATTTAGGTTCATAAGAGCAGTAGGGATTATTTATTTCTCAGCTTCATCTGCGTTTATAAGAAAATCGCCAAGCATGCCACCAATTGCAGGCAGTTAAACTACATGGCGATGTAATGACCCACTGAACACCATGTAAAAGCTACCTAGGCGCTTCTCTTTCATTTATTTTGATTATCACAAAACTTTTATGTATTATTTCGCATATTATTGAATTAATATAACACCAACGATGACAAATACATATTACAGATTCTCCTGTTGTTATCATTGACAGGGAAAAGTTTCTATATTATATTAATTGAAATGATTATTCTTCATCTCAGCACGCGTTATACCTTGCTTCATGCCGTCCATAAAATCTATTCCCTTTCTTCCCCTCCCCGCTTGCCCAACATCCTCCCTTCTAATATGGACTTCAGCATTTCTTCGCCCCTCTATACCAATTCCAGGCCCTTACTCTCCTCCCTCCTAAATTCCTAAATTCGTCCTCCTCCTAACCTTCTTCAGAAACTTTCTCTCGACACCCACCATGTCAAGCCTTTCCTCGTTTGTACTCCTTTCCGTTCACCATACCTTCTCCATCCTTTTCTACGCCCAAATATTGAACGACTGCAGCCTATTCTTGCCTTCTATTCACTAATACATGTTTCTGCATTAAACACTCCTTAAAATTAAACACTCCTTAACATTAAACACTCCTTATTAAACTCATCGCCAAAATTTTCTGTACATACTTTTATTAGATGCGCGTCACCCACCTACCGACTGAATGCTTCTTTTGCTAGCGTGATTCTCATTTTAAAATATTTACAACTACATCCTATAATAAAAAGTATTCCCCAAATAATAAGTTACTCTACCTCCTCTAGTATATGCCGTCATAATTTCATGGCCAGATTTGTATTCTTTGTCGATGAAAATCTCATTACATTTGTTTTCCTTTGATTCCCAGATTCTGAAAAATTTCTAGAGGATTTTTACTCATCCATTATCCCTGAATGAACCGGGTTGTTAAGCTAAAAATTTTATATTCTATTATCTTAATGAAATAAAACGAGTAAAACGGTTTGACAGCATTGCATAGTTCATTATGATAGAATAAATCTCTAATTCAGGATGTTGCTAGAGAAACTTTGATATATGACAGAAGGTTTCTTGCCAATGAATTTTGGATTAATAGAATATTGAAAGGTAAGATGCATAGAGAATATTTAGCTAAAATAAACACATTAAAACAGCTCCTAAAATTGGAATGAAATCATAGTATTGAAAAGAGCATAGTTCAAGTTATACTGAGATGTTCATCTAGGTAGCTCACAATTACCTAAATCTACGAGTTACATTCGAGATTTATTCTATCTTTCCGCCAAAACCTTGTAAAAAACTGAGGTTGGTTAGAATGGGAAATAGTTACACTTGAAGTGGTGTGAACTATTGTCAGCTTTGGCAAATTTGCCTCTTACTTCTTTGGTATGAACAGAAATTCAAAAACAACTAAAGGGAATCTACATCTCCAGAGCACTTCACAAGACGCCGCAAGGGCGTTTAGCAGTGAGTAATTTTTGAGGATTTCAACTGCATACGTAATAATTGAAATATACAATGATTTATTTTATTGTTAGTTTTCAAGGATTCATTTGAGCCATTACTGCAATTAACTAATAATATTTGAGTCACTTTCGCGGAGAGGTTTTAGAATAAAATGTTGTTGTATTTGATGGGTCCCTCATTTAACGTAAATTGAGATTTCTGGAATTTGATACAATTTAGATATATTATACATAATACAGCAAAAATGGCATTGAATTAGTGTAATTCTTTACTCAATGCATCAATGGCGAGCAGAGTAAGATGATTAAAAAAAACCAGATTCCACACAGACCTTGAGTCTCGTAATTTAGATTCATTAAAGCAAAATGTACTTTTACACTTTACTTTACACTAACTCTAGGAATACGTTAAGTTTCAAGTCCAACATATATTTATTTTTATTTAATTGTTTAGATATAATTTTCGGGTTGTGAAGACCATACTCCAAATATTAAAATAAGATATAATATCTTTTCTTCAATATTAAAAACATAATCATTAGAGTGTAATAAATACCTCGCGTGAGTAACGACGCCAATTATAGTTATGCATAAAATGATGGCTATGATACAGGCAAATGTGCTATTTCCTTGCGGGATAGTGGAAGCCTGTTGTGAAAACATTCATTGCTAAATGGCTAAAAAGTTATTTTTATACGATATTCTCATTTTGAAACGTCAACTTTTAAAAGTATTTTAAGCAAATTTTATTTTAAAAATGTATTTTTCAGTTCCCGATGATCCTAGGTCCGTACTCAAACAAAATTTCAATTATGACCACCGCCAGTCAGAAATGAACTTTAATTTACTGAGCACCATTAATATAATATAATAATTTTTGAGTTGTTACTTAACTACCCGTTTCACTACGGTAGTGTCGCCCAAAAAATTTCGCGAGTACCTCTGGGGAAAATAGTTTAGTGTGTAATGGTGGCGATTACACAGCCAGATGTGTCGCTTATCTACGTGATAAGGGAAGCTTCCTTGGAGAACACCCCTTGTAAAATGGCGTAAAACTCCAAAAACGAACCTGAGACGACGACGGTCTGGTTTTTGAGCGTCGTGCACTGATTCCACCAACAAATTCTCTCAGTGGAGGAGAGGAATTTCTCATCTAAAACTGATAATCAAGCACACTCGTCTCCCGCGTTACCACATATATCCTCCCCGGATTGATATCTGGGCGACGTAATTGAAGCGGGAATAGCGGGCTTGGAGACATCTTGAGCGGTCCTTCCCCCTTCAAATCTCTCAAACGAGAAAATCGCTCTTTAGTCCCTCTCTCTATCCCTCAACGAGGAAGATTATATTAGAAAAGAAGAAACGAGGCGGGTCGGAGATGAAAAGACGGAAGCCAAGAACTTGAATGAGGTAAGCGAGAGAGAGGAGGAGGTTTCTCCCTGTAAATTACACATCTATTCCACCGATTTAAAAACCCTTTCCAAAAACCCAACCCCAATCCTATGCCTCCCCGAAGTCTTCCTGATATCCACCAGACCACTAGCACTAGCCACTCGTGTTCATTTTGTCATTTTGTAGAGTAAAATAACAGCTGAAATAACTCTATAGCTTTCGTCTCTGATCTTTTTTCCGGGAACCTCCTGCGCCCACCAACTTCAACCCCCCTGCTGAAAAATGTCCTCAACTGTAGGAATCTATAGGGGACGTGGGGAAAAGGAAGATGACTTGTTGGCTGAATTACATCTTCCATGATACGGAAATAAATACAGACTGTATGGCTACAAGAGCCCAGGCATAATGCCGGGCATAGTGACCAGGGATATATCCCGATGGTCGTAGTTAGAATCCCGAAGACAGCCGTTTTTTTTCAGTCAAATAGTGATTTTGACAGTCTCTAAATACACAATTCCCACAATGCTGATTTGAAACATTCAATCTTACATATACACAAAAACGGTGCAAAAAAGGATTGTTTAAAGAAAATGATGAACTTTTTAAAATATGAAAAACGCTTAGCCATACACTTCTAATCGACATATTGTGTCAGAAAACATAGAGTAAAATCTTCTTATAGCCATACTTTATCTCCCCATTATAACTGACGTTTTCATGTTTTTTAGGGTATGCTGCTCTTGACAATGATTGACCAATCATTACCCATCTCCCTCCTCAATTTTACCCTTCAACCCCTTCTTCGTAATCCTTACCTATAAACTAGATGAAACATCTACCTTTACAAGCATATTTATTCTGACAGTGTTTAACATTGGAACCGGTGAGTGAATTAATACATTTAGCAGAACATTGCCCAGTTTAACTTCTTCCAAACAATGTTTGAGTGAAGGCGCCGCGGTGTGTTGAAGTTGAGGCTGCATTCATTCGGGTGTTTGACCGCGTCATCTGTTTTAAGACAAAAGAAGATGATGGTAAAACCCAAACACACAGCCCATGCCACGATTCCTTTTGTAGCAGGGACCACAGACCAAATTGCCAGGCTGCTGAGAAAATACGACGTGGACACGGACCCACTTCTTGACCCTCGGGACAGGATGCCACCCCATGCCTAAGAAGGAGTGTATAAGATTGAGTGCAGCTTTGGAACGGCATACGTTGAGCACACGAAAAGAGCTGTAAAATGCCTCCTACAATAGCACGGATGGGCGATACAGAGTAGGTAATTCCACCTATCTGCTCTGGCGGAGTGTGCTTATTCCGAGACTGGAGGCACGATCAACTTGGAGGACGCCACGGCGTGCGCCAGGGAATCTCGATGCTTCCCGAGAGTCATTCGGGAATCTACCGAGATATCAAAACACCCGAAGAATTACTACTAGAAGGAAGGGTATCACCTCCACAGCAATTGGATGAGGCTTTTTCGCGCATGCATGGACATCATGGACAATTTCCGCGAACGGGGGAATATTGGCATCAACGTGGAAAAATGACGCCGCCAATCTGGACTTAGTAACGGGTATATATAAGGTCATGAATTACCGGCATCATTAATTTGACCTGAAGACGCCTACTGGAACGCAGGTGAAACTGCTGTCTTAAAAACATTGACACGGTGAAGCACCCGAAAGAATTCAGTCGCCTTCTTATTGCAAAAGTGTCTAAATTCCACTACGTTACAACGCTTAATACCACGTTAATGACCACCGTTTAAAATGGAGTTATTGATTCTTTTTTTTACAAGTTGGTTACAGAGGCTTTCACTCTGTGCTTTTTACTGATCCTATCGGGAGAGGAAA
This sequence comes from Pyrrhosoma nymphula, assembly GCA_963573305.1. Taxonomy (NCBI): domain Eukaryota; kingdom Metazoa; phylum Arthropoda; class Insecta; order Odonata; family Coenagrionidae; genus Pyrrhosoma; species Pyrrhosoma nymphula. The sequence goes on along the minus strand of OY754337.1, from coordinate 43,389,431 downwards.
TTTCATCGCTCTCTCAAATCTGTCACTGATGGAAAACCTCAGCCCCGTGCCTACTAGTCCACATCATATCAATAGGAATAATCACTTAAGCTGGAATTGAAGGCTACAAAGGAGTCGATTAGCAGAGGGAGTTTGTTGCACTGAATGGGATCCGCACGATTCACCTGGTGCCCATAGGACTTCAAAATTCCTCAACAACCCACAACTCAAAAACATAGTCGATTCACCAATGATAAAGTAACTTTCACAAGAATAAATTTCTTCTTCCTTGATATAATTTAAAAGTACGCAAATTTCAAAGCAATACACGTATTCAGCGTGATACACATTTATGTATGCAACACTTGCAATAGTAAAGTAGTTTGGCACCCGAGCTTGTACATTTAAAATAAACAATTACCACCGAGGTGCCTTTGTAGCCTACCGCACGTAACAGGCAAAGTTAATGGACAGAGAGAGACAGAAAATTAAACCTAGCTGCTACAGAGTGGTAATGGGAACTGTGCCAACTTCGTACTTGTAAAATTTACTTAATGCAATAATTCGTTACTAAAGGGTTTTTAATTTATTATTTAAATTAACTATATCTATAATTAGTTCGCCACTAAATATTCCATATTCGCAGTGATCATACAGAGCTGGATTATGGTAATATTATCACTAATAACGAGAAAAGTCCACCATTTGATGTCAAATGTGGTATAATCCAACTACTAGTTAACCCAATAGCTCAATTTTAAGGTTCTCATAAACGTCAAATTTTGAATCCCACACAGCATCTTTTATGTTGTTTTCTATTTTCCTTCAATAGTTCTTTTACTTTTTCCTCTAAAATTAGGAAAATGCATTTACAAGCATACTACATGAAAAGTAAAAGCATAAAATACTAGCCAAAATTTTAAAAACTTCGATTCCTTTCAAATGGTGTGAAATGACGTAACGCGGGTCAAAAAAGGGTTTTGCCAAAGTATCCATGTCCTAAGCAAGGCTGAAGACCAAAAACCAGAAATAAAAACCTTTGAGGAGCATCCTAAAGATTACCAATATTCTCTTCCAAGTGCATTATTTGTCTATATTTTCACGAGGTTTCTATTAATGAAATAATTTATAATACCACCAATAAATTAAATACGGTTTCATCATATTATGAACATCAACAATAAAACGATCATTATTTTGGTCATCGAAAATATACGGAGTTTATAATGGATAAAACACTTGGTAAACTTCCACAGATTTATTTCTTACGCACGACGCGTTTTAGCACACTTGCGTGCCAAAGAAATAAATCTGAGGAAGATTACCAAGTGTTTTTATTAATTATGGATATCAAGTACTTCCACGATATCCAGCCTGAAACAGTAATATTTATACGTAGTTTAATTATTTAGTGGCAATGGATTTTCTCAAAAATGAGCCACAAATAATAATTTCATCATTTTTCTCATCCTTTATAAAACAAAGAATGTCGCAAAAAGATATATTCTACATAATTTCTTTCAAATAATTTTATGCAGTTATAATTAAGGCTACAACAGACGTGCAGAAAGAAATTGCAGAAACAGGCAGAAATCATGTTTCTCCTGTAGGCACGCCTATACTGTTCTTAGCGTGACGGTTATTACATTTTGACTATTTGCCTTTATTTTAGAGTGGGAGGCAGCGAAATCATTTAAAAAAATTTTATGCCTAAAACCATCCTTTTCTTGGCCCAGATTAGCATATAGATTCAAACCTGTAATCCGTGTGGGGAAAATGTAGTAAAGTCTCAAGCATTAGCGTGATGAGAAACTATAAATTTCATGGAAGGGTGGAACAAATTGGTTTATGAAAAAAATACTACCACCGAAACCGGACAGAACAGACGTTATACACCGGTAAAAGATCCGCGTAAATTACCTGTTTAAAACTTCCTATGAAATATTTCAACTCCTCACTAAAGGATAAACTTTCGTCTTGTTATTCCTCTTTGGGCTGCAATTAATGGGGGTTTTTCGCATCCAAACCCACGAATCGGTTTCGCCAAACTTCCCCACAAAGTCAATTACATTTGGTATCCTGAATAATATGATTTTATGTCTGCATACAATTCCTTCGATTTGTATCCTTCCTAAGTCAATTACCGTGGTGTATTATTTTTATGTGTCCAGGAGGAGTGCAGGGCCATATATTGCTAGAAAAGCTTATCCTTCATCTATGACATTTAATTATTTTATTTATTCCATTTTATCGCAGTGAATTCTATGTAACGGCATTCCTGAATGAAAAAAAATCTTTTTACAAGTATTTGAAGACTCAATTCTTAAAATACTTTGAACTCAGCAATATAAAATGTCCTACTTTCGTAAATCATACACATCCAGTTATCATGGAGTGGTTGGCATCGTTCCGTTCATACACATATTCAGTAAATATTTTTTGAACCAATATAATAATCAGCACTCGTTAATCAAAAATCAAGATTTTTACTGCAGTTTTCCATTCTCTTATTACTTCAGCCAACTGCAATCAGTTAACAGGATAATTATTGAAATACATTCTTAAAAATATGCAAGTTTTGAAAAAAGTGGTGAATTTTTTAGTCATATTAATTTCACTAATCAATACTAGTCACTGGTGACTAGTTAACCTTTATGAATGCATTTCCTTATTTACCATTTTTGTTTAGTAATTATATCATGAATACTGTAAGATAATGGGGTCAATTAATATTATGTTTCAAACGCCAATACTCATAAATTGTGAAACATTTCCGCTAAGCTTTATGACTACTAGAATTTGTTTATAAATAAATAAACCTAAATCAAATCTAGTTAATACATAATTTATAGAAAATAAGGACGGAACTGAGATAGGTAGGTTGTAAGCTGACACGAAGAAAGTAATTCACCTGTTGAAAAAATTAGGGGACTTTTGCTCACCTCTATTTAAACCAACCTCAACCGGTAGATTATCCTTAAATAAAAATAAAAGAATGAAACTATAAGAAGGCCCTGATAATGGTTCAAACTAATAATCCATCTTAACATTGATTCATTTAGTTAACATTTACTTTGGCGCTGAAAATATCTCCCCAATTATTCCATCTATCTAGTGATTTCACCATTTCCGGACAGGAATCAGAAGGAATGCGTGATCTGTACTAATCTTTTCCTAATTTTGCACTTCTGAGTCCCAATCTCACGCCTAGACCGGAGTGTCACAGCGTATCCATTGCGCCTCGCACAAAAAGAATACGAATATTCTGGTCATATTTTTAGGTCACTATTAAATAATTTTATCAATATATCATTAGTTAATTTTTAAGAGTTGTTCCAAAAATATGTTAAAAATGAAAATATGTTACTAGTGTCAATGTATATCAGATTTTACTCGTCAAATATCTTTATCTTTGTAACACTCCCAAATACTTTTACGAGTATTTGCAGTTTATATTTGTGAATAAATACATAACTAAAAATCCGACTCTCATCCAGCTTCTTTGCATGCTATATGCAATAACAAGGAAGTTCATTAACATGACCACACCCTTCACCCTCAATTAAAGTTTTTTCCTTTAGCCAGTATTGATCTAAGACATCAAATCTCACTACTCCATTGGTCTAGTGATCTCACAGTTTCCGGACAGAACACATTAGGAATGCACCACCTTTCCTCGTCTCTTCCTAATTTCTCATTTCTGAGCCCTACTCTCAAGCCTGCACCAGTGCTACTTTCACCGCGAATCCACTGCTTCCCGGACAAAAAGCATCCAAAGTGCTCGCAGAGTATTTCAAGAGAGTGAGAAAAAGAGATGCGTTTATGGATGATGATGATCCGGCCGTGACTCTCAGCCGATCCATCGTTGGGAGTGAAGAGAGATGATGCCCCTTTCTTTCTCTCTCATACGATCAAAGATGAACCTCTTCAGCCCCGTGGCAAAGCGCCGTGAGGCAGAAATGGACACTCGAAGAAAAGAGTGGTGGGAAAAGGTGTGGCTGATAGAATGTGATGACTGGGAAGATATCTTCAATTCGTGAAAGGTGCTTTTAAGAGAGTGGCACCACAAAAGCCTGAAAAGAACTAATGAGGCTGGAAAAAGGGCATAGGTATAATAGTCTGGCAAAGGAAATGTTATCTTCGCACAATACGTAAACTTTGAAAATCAAGCTGATACGGTAATTAGAAAAATATTTAGTTCAAGTGTAACTATTAAACCAGGAAACGGAGTGAATTAATTTTTGCTTTGAAATTAAATTCACTCAACACGTGAATTGAGATAATCCAGTTGATACGGCAGCATTGGCAAAATAATCCGTCCATGTAAGGAATATTTACATAATTACTCCCAAACCTCTGTCTCTCGCACGTGAAATGGGATTCAGTTAAAAGAATTATTACTAGGAAAATTGGTATGTATCAAAATTCGCCTGGAGAATAAATTAACCCAAAAAATACTTGATGATTGTTGATATTTCTGGCCCAAATATTCATGCTTAGCTGAAAACCCCACAAGTTCCTCCATTAGACGCGACCTTTAACGGCACACTCTCAATCTGTCGACCCCAACAAATGTTTCAAACAACTGCAGGCATTTTCGACTTCAAATGGAGTTAGTGTTTACGCCACGCGAGTGATAGACGGTGAAATGTCGTTCGGGAGGGATGTCGGTGGGTGAGTTAATTCACTGACTAGAGCTAATATTTGATGTATAACTCATGTCGAATTTCTACAATAGTAGTAGTATAATAGTTTGACGTGCTTCGACGGCTAACGTCATTTCGCACTTACTGTCTGCCACGTGCGGACAGGGGCAATAGCACTCGTATGAATCGGAGGATCACCCTTCCAAACTCGAGCCGAGCCCAACGATGCTAAACTTCGGTCACTGATCGGGAACCGTTGTTTCCATCGCGGTCGGCCGTTGCCCCGTCTACAATAACCTCTATTTAAACCAAGTGATTATAGTTTAATAATATTGACGCTCTTTCACTGCATTACACCATAATTATTCAAATATTCAGGAAATTGAATATAAAGGTGAAATAATTATTAACCAGTGACTTGAAAGCCTGCATGGTGATGTTATTAAAAAAGTTGTAACTGGTCATTATTTTTCCTTATTGATTGCAGCTGAGTTAGTTATTAGTTGCGGTCTTCCGAGTCCATTTTTTGAGATACTCTTTTAAATATGTTGCAATTAAATACTTGGGTCCGTCACTGGAAGGAAAGTACAATGGAAAAACATCAAATGGAATAGTTAAAAAGTTACTATAATCCGAGTTGAACAATAAGATAACATATGCAATACACATGAAAATTCGTTGAACCAGGATGACTTTTAAGATTCCATGTCCTTAAAAACGTGAATTTGATAGCCACAATTGACAAATGAAATATGCCACATCTAACACTTTTTTTACTGACTCAAAGGTAGAAAGAGAACCGCTTCGTTATTAATCAATCAAGACCGGCAAAAACAATCGTATTCCCATATCAGATCCACCAATATGATAGTGCTTTTGAACCAGCGGGCAGGGGGCCAGATTTTAGCTGTTATAACTTGCATAATGCTGAGCCTTGCATTCTAGCATTACTTCCTTAGATTGTTTTAAAAGAAACCCTACAGTATATATCACAACGTTAAGCCAATAGTCGAATGAAGAGAAATAGCCAGGAATTTGTTCGAGATAGAAGTGACGATATAATCTTTGAGGAGGTGGTTGAAGTCGGGGTGAAGAATTAGTGAATTTCAAATATCTGAAGAGATATTTAGGGCATAGGGACTAAAAAATGGGTAATCAAATTGTATTTGTAGTAAAAAAGACAAAGGGTCAACGTGCAGAAGGAATCCTCTGACCCATTCCGCGACGAATGCACGACGACATTGATCCTATTCAAGTTAGTTGATCATGGGGTGTATAATTGAGCATTATTTGCATGCTGAATAATATATTGTAAAATCTCCATCCAAAAATATTTAACTTACTACGAAACGGATCATCGCGAATACCGTTTTTAATATAAAAAACGTAAATGAAGTAGGAGACACGAAATTCTAATAAATCTGGAGAAACTAAAACTGATGCAATAAATAAAAATGTTTAAGGTAACAGAAGGCATTCCAGTACTAATAGTTGAATAGTTTCTCAATATAAAAATGAAAATAAAAATAACAAAAAGAAGAATATATTGAAAATTTAGTTGATAACCTGAATTCCATTATACTTATTATATTTATTAATTTATAAGATATTTTAATGAACATTCCAAGACATTACATTAATGTAGTTATTCCGTCATCCATCATCCATATTCAAGGGTATACGGGCTCACACAGAATACAATTCTATACAGCTATTTATTAGTCCATTTCAGGTTTATCAGATGCATTTGTCACTAACCAATATGAAAGATACAGTATTTACAGATGAAAGCTTGTTTAATTTTTGTTTCTAAAAAAAAAACATTTTCCATCAAACACAACTTTTTCCGTCATCAGGCATTTACTCTAAAACTAAAACATGAAACAAATATAATTAAAACAAAGTGTACAGCTCAGAGCTCTAACTTAGAATGCCAGTATTTTTCAATCGGTCTTACGTGGTAATTATTAAGTGTACCGGCGGATACTTCCTTCCAAATGCAGAAAAACATCTAAAAATAAACGCTTTTATTTCTCATGACTAGAGTAGCTTAGGTAGTTTACTCGTTCAATAACCTGTGGATTAAATACTTCCTATTACAGGAAACATAAACACAATGCAAAAAACAAATGAACGTTACCCTGTTGTGCTGCCAAGGCTTTGGGTGCTAAAATCCCGATGAGTGTAAAGAAAAGCGTCCACAAGCTAAGGTGTTCTGCAATACCGGGCAACTAGTATGTCAACCATTCCATTTAAAGTGAGCCCAAGTATGGAAAAAATGAAAAAAGTGTTTTTGTTCTACAATTTAACATTTCAACTTGGCCAGATTGAATAGTGCGCAATTAATCAAATATACTGAACCATTGCCAAAATTTGAAATAAAAATAGAATTTTTTTCTCACAATAGAGAGCAGAAAGTGTAATTAGGTCACACCTGGAACTTTACCATGTTACACTTGGAAATTATTAAAAATTTTATAACTAGAAAAATGATGCATTTGGATACTTATCCATTACATGAAACTAAAGAACATTAACTCTAATCTTACTGATATTAATAACAATATTTAATGTTCTATTCATAGAGTAATCTATGTTGTTAAGTGTCATTTATGTGAGTCACATCCGGAAAAGCAATTTTATTCCAATTACAACAGCGCTAGTTAATTGTTTAAAGTGTATATTAAGTCATAAATTACCTTCCTTAATGGATAACTAAAGGTGTACTCCAATATATTTTAGTTGAATTATTTGAAAAAAATTTAAAATTAAACGCTGTTAAGTCATACCCGGAACCAATGGAATGGCTGTTGTACACATTTTTTCATCTCTATAAATTGCGAAAGCTAGTGAAAATTACTGAACAGTCAGTGGAAGGAGTTTAACCTTTTTCATTTTGCGCGTAATTCAGATTATGTCCTGAGTAAAGTATAATAAGCTGATGGAGCAAATTCTTGATAACTGCAGACATTCGAACGAATATCGTCAAATTTCTCGAGGGCATCCAAACATAAAGTGGACGACTTAAAATCCTCTGAAACTCGACCCGAAAATAGTTTTTTTGGTGAGTGGTAAGGAGGTGGATATAAAATTCAGCCACATTATCCTACAACTTATCAGCAATCGCAAGTGGGCCGGATGCCCTTAGCGGAGAAGCAATTCTTGGTGTAATGCCAGGTGGGGGAGAGTTAACGAATGAAGACGGAAAAAGGTTACCGAAAATAAGATGACACGGGCGGTCACAGAGGCGAAGGAAGTGATTAGTACGCGGGGAATGGAATGGATGCCTGAGATAGAATTTCAGGGCAAAGTTTGGTATGTAGGGGTGGGATCAGTACCGAAACAAGATAAGAAAGAAACGGTTGAAAGGATGTTCCCGTGTTGGAGGGTCACGATAACGAAAAGATTGAGCAGGGCAGGATATGCCATTGAAGGGTCTATGGGGGTATGTGATAGGGACGCCCTGTGGTTGTTAAGACCAAGGGTGAAAATGTGGAGAGAGCTTGGAACGAAAATAAGTTTCGCCTGCAAGCCTGAGGATGGTCCCATCTCCCCACGAACTAGAGAACGTTTACCAAATACAGGGGTTAATACAATAGAGCGCTGAATGTATCCTAAACAGGTGAGGAAGTTGTGTAAAATTGTAAAAAATAAAACTTTAACATGCCATGACTCCTAATATTTCCCTTTCTTAACCATATGCAAGCACTAAATTACTTGTACAAGCTCACGTGAAGTACCTTATTTATAAAAAAATCAATAAAAAATGTAATTGTTTGCATAAGATGCTGTGTAATTAAAATTGATTGCAAAAATTTTCTAATTTCATCCGTTATCTTGATATAGAATTTTGAAAGTTAAATGAAATATATGCTTGAGCTCCCCAAATCTACTATGGCGATACTATACATCTAATTTGTGCCACGAGGGCCATATGCTTCGACATATCTTCTATGAAAAAGGTCATCCGTTTTGCTCACATATTCAGCTTCTATTATTAAATCCGATTTACATTAGAAATGAAAGATGAAAGTTTCCATCCCTCTAAATCCAAGAGGACAATTGAAGATAAAGACTTTCCTCAAAATATAGCATATTTTAATCTACAACAGTCGTGGGATTAGGATAGAATATTCGATGCCTAACTTCCATTAAAAATACTCTATTAATACTCTATCTACGCTATTAAGTTTTAAGAGTGAAATAATTGCAAACAAAAGATAACATACGACATATACTAATGCAGATAAATGCAGCAGTCACTCAAACTTATGGCTTATAAAACAAAATTGGCATATAAAACCAAAATGAGGTTGACTAGGATGCGGACCAACTTAGGTGCTAATTAATGAAAGTCCATTCCAAATGCATATTTGTATGCATGGATAACTTCGGGCCCATATACTTAATAAAATTACTTCAACCTATCCACTGAATAGAAGTTGCATGAAATAAAGCAAAATATTCATACTCACAAAGGTTATGATAAGACTCGTAAAACGAATCACCTATACGGGTTTCTTGACATTGGCAATCCATTTGAATAGGTTACTTTTTCCATAAGTAGAAATAATGGTGAAGAATTGAAATGAGGTCAATCAGAGAAATTGTTGATTGCTCAAAAGTATCTGACATATTTTGAGCGAACCCATCGGGATGAACAAAACGCATAAACAAAAACTGGTCATGTAAAAATAATGGAGCATTCGATTCTATAACGTGTAAAAATGTTTCCTGAATTTTTAGCACAAATCTTGGTTTAACGGAAAAGTTGAAATTGACATTGTTAAAAAAAGTGAAATATTCGATTCCATAAGGTGTTTCACATTTAGTAGGCGCTACAGGCTGTTATAATTACTCGTTTCCTGTGTAAATATCGATTAAGCCAGAGATGACATGATGCCAATAGTAGAAGGAAAATGAAAATTAATGAAGTGCTATGCAGTACACTAACGCTAATATCAACGTGTCTTCAACTGCGCAAACATAATTTAAAAAATGCCCTTGCGCTAATGTAGCGCGCTGTTGGAAATGGTCGCCTACGTGAGCAAGAGGTGAGGACTCGGTGAGGAAGATGGCCAACAGCGTTCTCCACACAAGCTCTACTACTGTGGAACGTTATTATGAGAAATTTTAGCTTTAAATTTGCTTAGCAAATTGAGGAAGCAAATAAAATATTACACTTTTGGAAAAAATACCCGCGCAAGGGAAACTTTCGAGACCTCTTGAAAATTAAAGCTCAGACTAGGGTCATCCAGCGAGATATCCTGCCAAATATTTTAGATAATGTCGCTTGTTGCGAATTTCAAGAGTTTAGGGTTGGAGTTAAGAAAAAAAATTCGACCAGGTCTCCAAAGTTTGAGAATAGACAGAATTTGATTTTCAAATGGGAATAACTGTGAGAAACGAAGAATATCCTCACAGTTCAATTTTATTTCGCTGATAAACACATGAAAAAAACTCTCACAACGGCGAAATTGGACTTAAATTTGCCTAAAATATTATATTTATTATTTTTATATTTTCTTGCGTCCTGTTTTACTTAGTGATCTCTTGATTTCTAATAATTTGTTGGAGCGTATAATTTTAATGCATATTCCCTCCATTCCACTAAGAACTATGGAAACGACCATTATTCACCTCGAATACTCAGATTTGTCTATCAACGAAGATTACGTGAGGCTAAGATTAATTGATTGGAGGTACAGGTATTGGAACAATTTTAGGAGCTTAAATGCTATTAATTGCTTCATAGTTCATTTTAAGCGATGATATTTCTTTTACAGCGTAGATTCTGGCCCGATTCAGTTGATTAATTAAATTAATATTAATGAAGTTCCACTTTTGTCATGCATCCACGAACCAACATACAGATTTATCTTTTTGCTTTCTCGACCGTAAGATGTCCACTTGTCCTTAATTGACTAAGGGATGTAGTGGTTCATCTCCTTTCCAAGGCTCTGTCCAGCTTGGTTGTTTTCGCTTGCAATATTTCTGTATGCTTTGTCGCCACACCTCACTGCTGCTGCTTTCTATTGCTACGGCCTTTCTCTGTAAACCAACGAGAAGCCTTCTTATTTGTGTTCGCTTGTTGTGTAATTATTTTATGATTTTTTCAATTATATGTGAGAGTGTAATTGATACAGCCCACTTCAGCTTATTTACCCCACATCGATCGTTACAGAAGCCAAGAGTCACGAACGATCCAATTAAAACTGTATAGTTCGATGCTATTCATAAAGGCGGGTTATGAATTGGGAAAATGTATCCTAGTTTTTCACACATCAGTCCAGCAATTAGTTTGAACACTTAATAGGCAAATTCAGAGTTTCGATTCCCACGTGCAGCACCGTTGAAATTCACACTTTCTACCGAATTGCTAAATGGACTCTAGAGGTCTGCGATTGTACACAAATTGCCTTGACATCACTAGATATCGACGCTCTGATTGCCTGCTGCGCAACAATTTTACTAGCAGAAAACCGCTTAACCCTTAAGAGGTCGCGCGGTGTACTGGGACGTAAGGGTCGCGCACGGTCTAAATGACCGTGTTTACAAAAATTTGAAATATTTATATATTTATTGAAAATTAATGTATTTAAAAGTTAACACGTACCAACAGCATATTAAATAAGCAGTAATAAATTTGATACATAATTATTTACGTATTTTATATATATTTGACATGACAAATACATTTTGTCTCCACCGTAAATTCACTTTGAATTATATTGTAACCTGTGTTAAATTAAGAAATAGATTATTAGAGGTAAATATGCAAAACTTTTTATGATTTGAATCACATTAGGATTTATTTATCATCGTCAGAGCTATTTTGTTACATCACATCTTCCTCCTTTCTATTTTCAACTTCCGCGCAACAGACGCAAGTAGTGTCCTCTTTACAAATACATTTTGAGCATATTGCACAGTGTTTGCTGCTATTTTTATTCTATTTCCATGAGCAAAACGCACATCTTCCTGGGCCTTCATCCCTCTGCGGCGTTATTTTCTCATTGGGAATACCAAAGAGATTTCTATTTTTTACTTTTAGGCTGGTAGGTAGATTTTCTGAGGCAGCTCTAATTTTTAAGTAATCTATCCAAAGTTATTTACTTCATGTTTTCTGAAACTTTCTCCTGTTCATCTTATTCCAGTGTTACTTTGAAGTATAATATGTGTATCCATTTATTGCATATATGTTTACAAGCGAAAAATATACAGTCAATGGCCAACGACAACTTTTCCTTGCTACTGAATACGTTCCATTCAGCTGATCAACGGTATCAAAGCCATTTTTGGTTGCAATATAAAATGTAAGTATTTACGACGTTGCTGAATTATTAGTATCTCTATAATTTATCATCGTCATGCATTGAAGACAACAACATAACTTCCTTGTTCTTTTCCGTAACGTAAGACGGAAGTGTACAAGTTTTTTTCAAATTCAAATAGGCTGCCATGCGGTTCACGGTGTTTGGTGTTTACAAACAGGTGCCGTATTTCTCGTTTGTTTTTTCTCAAATTTCCAACAAGTTTCATCTTGTCAATTACAACTTGTTTTGCTAGTGGAACCGAGCAAAACCAATTGTCAAAAGTTACATTGCGACGGGATCCTGAAATTGGACGTATCTATCTTTGCACAATTTTCAGCGGGCTGTTGTCTACCGCAAAATCTCCGTTAGGTTGATCGCCAGCATAGGTTTCCATATTTAGAGTGGAAAATATGAGGTAATTTGCTAAAGAATAAATCTTGATTCCGTACCTTGCTGGTTTATTTTTCAAGTATTGTCTAAAACCACATCTGCCGCGAAAAGCTTCTTACATCTCATTTATGTTCGCGTATTTCCCAATTGTGTAATGCGCCATGCACCGGTTGACAAAATGAGTGAAAACACTTCGTATTGGAGCTAGTTTGTCACATTTTTTCCTGTCGTTCTTATCATTTATATTATCAAACCGCAATACAGGCATTTAAAAACTTAAGTATTTTGAAAGACATTGCAGCGCAAAACTGCTCCATTCCTGTTTCATATACTGTCCAGAGGTCTTCAAGATTTTGATGTGATGCCCTCAAAACACCTGCCAAATATACATGGCCAAACAAGGCCTTAATTTCAATAATATTAGTGCAATTAGCATCTCTCTCGCGAGAATAATTAGGCTAATTCTTAGCAATGCATGTATTAGTGTATTTGACAATTTTGTCAATGGCCATGCCAGGGAAAAATAACGCCCACGACTCAATTGAGGATTTGGCATTTCACCCAATCCCTTTTACTACTGTGGAACCTGTCACTATATTTACTATACTGTTGCGCACTGATCGACTAGTGGGAAGAGCACTCCACTCACTTGTTCCGTCTTTTCCGGTGTAATGCACTGAATCAAATTGTTCCACATTGTCATTATCACACTCTTCAGCAGATTCTTCGCAAAGCGTATCATGGTCTCTTTCCTCTAGTATGTCCTCCTCATCTGTATCACTTGCAATTATTTCCTCTTCACCTGTCTCACTTTGCAGAAGAAACCTGATCCTTTACACTTCCTTGTCCTCTAAATTAGTCATGGCGAGTGTTTGGGGCTCGGAGAAAATAGTATACACAAAGCTTTTTGTACAACACACAAAAAACGCAAATGTGGCGTCAATAAGTAAGATAATTAGCGATTTAAAATATTCGCACCTTCCGTTTCTGCTGGAAATATGAACGTATTTTGACGCTAGATTTCCATAAATCACAAGAGTAAAAAAAGACAAAATATTTTTGTGATTCATAAAAATCCAACTTACACACGCGATTGAATTGCCACCTAGAATAGATATACAAATATTTGAAATTAGTGTGACTGTTAATTACCAAAATATGTACAATAATGAGACGCGCTGAATACTATAGACTACTACCATCAATTTATTCAAGGATAATAAGAATATGCGAAAGTAAACGTTTGTCCAGTACTTATAAAACGTAAAAACAGTAAATACAAAAAGTTCACTTCATAAGACTACGAGGTCAACTGCTCTCAACCACGAGTAGAGACTGAATGGACAGGCATTTCACCAGTATTTCATTATTCGTCAAAGCAAAGACAGCGAGGTGGGTCGGATCTGCGCCACGCGCTCGCAGAAATGCAGACACCACAATGTAAATACATGTAACGCTTGTGATGTGACATCATTATAGCTAGTATGTATATATGTAATTATATGTAAGATAATTAATAAGGGTTAGGCAACGAGATGAATAGGCGGGCACAGCATCGGATTCACATTTCATGCCGTAGGTGGGCTATCCCAGTCAAACATGGGTCGAAAGAAAACAGCATAATAAAAAATAGATTGTACAAATAGTCCTTGCACCTTATCATCTGAAACTATAGAGTTTATAGATGATGTTCTTTAAAGTTTTGGGGTGAAATACTTCTGAAATATATTTTGGAAAATTGTTTCAGGCACCCGGTCTTTTAGACCGTGCGCGACCTCTCCCGTTCATATATCGAAATAAATGGTGCACAATGAGGAAAAAGTAATTCTAAAAAATTAGTTGTCGCACAGGGAGAACTCATACATTGCCTTTTGACGCAATATTGACTATTATGAAGGTACTCATAAGGCCAGAGTTTACAATGAGATAATTATTTTTTAAATTGAAACTTTTAGAGCCACCCGGTCTTATAGACCGTGCGCGACCTCTTAAGGGTTAAGGGATTCAAAACGCCTAGTAAACGATAACTTTCATGGAGCATAAAAGTAGATGATAGCGATTGCGGTGTGCTGCATAAATAATAAAGGTTGTTTGAAAATACAAATCACGACCTTTAAGAGAATATTATTGCTTCGTTTATACTTTCTAAGACTTCTTGAATGGGAAACGAATGCCAGGAAATTACATTGTACTGAATCGCCAAATCACTACTTTTAAAAGTGCGACCTGAAAAGAATATAATTGTCAGCACCTGAGTTCATTTTAACATGACAATGGACAACAGTATTTTCTTGCTGAGTTTATACCTGAATAACTTTTTGTCGTTATTGCTGTATGGATTTTTTCAATATAGCTCGTAGTACAGAGGCATGCATCCTACCTCCAACGTAAAACATATGCAGCCCAGGGGCCCATCTACGCACTACCATAGTATGTGTAATAGGTGAGAAAAAGAAATATTTGTATTGATCCTACTGTAGAGTTGCACAGCGTTTCTAGGCAAGAGTAAGGATTCCTTTAAATATTCATAGGAATAGACATAAAAGGCATGGGGTGAACCCATCCAACACACCACGATCCCTCAGATATTGCTACAATAAAAAACATTAAGTAGGACGAAAAATGACAAGTGACCTACAGACGCAGATAGTAGCAAGGGAAGCTATAATTTAATTTTTGCACGTTGGCTTTTATAAGGCTTGATTATTATTAAAAGGACAGGCTTGATCTGCAAGCAAAGAGTTCAATAAAGGCCATCCTGAATTACTTTGAAGTTTGATGAAATCATTGTCATTCTGGCGTCCATCAAATAACAAAGCGTAAAATAAAATGAAGAGATCACGTGTCACATATTAAAATATGACTGAAAAAAGGTAATATACTAAAGTATAAGACACTGTCTACGGCGTTACTCTGTGGAACTACTTCATTTTAATAATAATAAACACTTGGTTGTTTGTGTGTGTGTGTAATAAAGTGTGGAATAACAACCAAGTGTTTATTATTATTAAAATATACTAAAGCTTAGGGTCAGCGTTTCTAACAGACTCTAGGCCAGTTACCATAAAATTGTATAAATATTTTAGAGCATTGCAGGATTTATGAATGGCTTCCGAGTTCCTAAAGGTCAGTCAATCTTGATTACGATGACGTTTCGCCCATTGTTTGTCTATTTTTCGCCCTCATTTCGTCCGTTGCAGGACACATCTTCAGATTGAATCTTTTTTAAATATTTTTCCATAGGGAATCCCTAATTATTTAACGACAATGTTTTATGATCATATAAAACACCCACAAGACATTTCGAATGAAACACAGTTTTATACGCTACCCGTTTCCTATAAATTATATATGTCAAAAGGTTTACTTAATCACTGCCACCAAATTCATGCAATCTCTCCTCTAACACTGTCTGGGTTCCTCTCCTTTGCTAATTCGATCTGATGTCGAAATATATAGGATTATTGAACACAAGCATGATGTGTGGATTATAACAACTATGTCTCCAAACTATCCCGTATTAACTAAGTAGTTATGACATTTTTAAACAATACCATCTGTAACTAAGTTTGGCACAAAATATCTTTGTGAATTATCCTATATTCATATTGGTTTCATACACACAAATCACACACTTACTAAACCAGTGTTGTCTGCAGTAAGCTCCAATTTTAATGTCTCCCAACTATCCCAATGTTATTCGCATTTTACACCCTGCAAGTGTGGCAGTTTTTCAACCAATCAAATGTGAGTACATACAATCAAATGCAGCGGTCTTACCATGAAGACGAGTGAGGGATTGGTAGCCAATGTACTTCGGATAAAATTTGATTTAGTCGTCATTTTTTCCTCTTATTTAGGAAGTCGTGAAGTACGTCATGGAGTACAGGGCTAAGCCACAAAGGTTTTGGTGCATGAGGGATTAATCCATTTAATCCTGATGTATTGGATTAAAGTAAATGCCTGTATACATCTGCCTTAGAACACATACCAGAGTGATACAAACGAGATAAATGGTGTTATAAAGAAATATGCATTACTTCATATCGCTGGAAAAGAAATAGTTGAGAAATTCAGAATGATAGAAGAATTTTGGGAAGGTGAAACTGAAAAATCTTAACGCTATTTTGAATCCGGGAATATTTTCAGAAAGGTAACAGCCATGTGGAGCTCTATTCGGAAAGTTCCGTACAAAATAAGAATCGTCCATCCTTTTCCGGAGGAAGCAATTAAGATGGAAATGCAACTCTGAAGCAGAGAATGATGACCAAAATTGGATTTTGGGAAACAGAAATTTCCAAGGATAGTACTGGCCGGGCAAAAACCACCACAGAAGAGTCAATGAACATTTGTGCGGTAGCTATGAGCATGATTGGATGAGTGAATGTTTAACATGGCCGGAAACTACAGATTGAAAGGAAAAGCTTCAGGTAGAATAAAATCATTTGGTATTACATGTTTCAAATATCGGGTGATGTTTGCATAGAAACGCATGGCCAAGGCAGAAGAATATTAGGAGAAAGAAGAATGTGAAGAAAAATAACGTGAAGAAGTAAAAGAAGGGAAGATGAATGAAATAAAAAGAAAATCAAACAGAAGAAATCTTTTTCTCAAGGGGTATGTGTATAATGAAGGGCAATTCTTACTATGACGTATACCATGATCTAACCTGACCAGAATCAGTGCTTATACCGGTGAAGTGTCATAAGCTGTTTCACGAATTCTTTGTGCCAAAACGTCTCTGTGAATATATTACAAATATTGAACATGGTGACATCTTCCATCGTTACAATTGTAACAAAGAAATTTCTACAGACTTAAGGGAAGGAAAAACGTCGTAGAAAATAGTCGAAATAAAAATTAGAGGAGAGGGGTGATGAAGATATAAATGAACTACTCATATTTGTATTTAAGGAATTTATGAGAAGTACGGAAACTCGTGGTCAAAGTTGTTACAATTGTAAAAATGTATTGAAAGCTATGATAATTGTGTAGTTTAGAAATAGCAAACGTGCAGGGCCGACAACTATCAGTCACATGGCTAGTAACTGTGCGAGGTGGCCAATAACTGCACCAATAGGTAACGTTTGACTAAATGTCCTAAATTATTTTATGCTAAGTTCTTTCTATATTTACATTGTGGTAGTTAAATAAAAATAACTGAGGTTTTCAAATTTCTTGAGTGAATTAAATTTAAATATTTTTGTGTTTTTTATTGCACTTCAAACTTGGAATTTTCCGTGAGTGGCCAATAGCTGTACGGTTTACCCTATCCTACACTAAACTTAACTGCTGCAGAATACACTGCTACACGTCACAAGTTCTGAACGCTCGCATTTATAGTTAAGCAAAAACTGACTTGTCTTGACTTATTGTATACCGTGTGGCATTTTCCACCCCGTTTTTTTTGTCAATTCCACTCTTTGGACAGTTTTCCCTCTGCGGACTGTTTATCCTCCGGACTTAGCCGAACGACATGTGCGCCAACGACGGCCAAAATGCCTACGACTACAAAATGCAGCGACTACTGCCAGCGACTTCTGCCACGACTTCTGCCGCGCCGTTCAGCCGTGCCGTTCCCTCACCAGGTCCTGCACCGTTTTTATAGCCAGTAAAGTGAGGAAGGATACCAAAAATGCGGTCATCCTGACCAAGGCACAAAGGCTGTGATCCTGTATTCTGCGGCCGAAGCCAGAAAATAGTTCCTGGTGCACCAATTAAAAACTGCCACCCTATTTATCACCCATCCCATTTTTTCCTCCCCTCCAAGGCTACCAATCGCCAACCTCCTGACCTTGCCCATTCCACCTCCGTCCTTGTCGACAGACCCCCTCCTCAGCTGACTCATGGCTGAACTCGCTCTCTATTGCTTCCGAGACGGCGACCGGGTAACACCGTTGTGTGAGCCTGCTGACTTAGTCATTTTTGTACTTAAGAGAGAAGCTCAACCTCTCGTACTTGTAACTATACTTAAATTATTTTCCGCCTGGAAATTCTCATTACGGTCGCCTGGCACTCGACCTATGGGTATATTGTTTGTAACTGGGTTGGTTCTATTTGTGATTTGTAGAATTTCTTGATAAGTTAAGTTATTGATTGATAATACCTGTGTTTCGTTTCGTTTTCCTCATTTATCTCACCCGAGCTTGGAAAGAGTTTGTGTTTTCACGAGTGTTATCGGCGAGAAAATCTACTCCCTTCTCCCGATATCGCTACAACCGTCACACACGAGCGTTCACCATGGGACCAAATAACATTTTTACACCAGAATTAAGTAAACAGAAGGGCGAAAACAGCTGAAATGATCCATCAAAAGCCTACACTCACCAGGAAACACACCTAATAATTATATAATTAAAACCAAGAATAAATATAGTAGGAAAGTGCAAAGAATTTTACTTTATTATGAATAGCATAGAATAATTACATAATTGCCACATGAGCGTTTATTCTTAGATCAAATACAAATCTCACGCAAGAAATAAGTATCCGTAGCAGAGCTATAAATTAGGATATGACAGCAGAACTGATCAATCATAAAACTTAGCCACACCAAACATAACACAAATATAGGAACTTCTTCTGTTTCATCGGCCACAATATTATAGTAATTATATTTTTCTTTAAGTATTGGCCTTTTTCTTTTAAATAATCAACGCTCATATTGACATTACCAAAGTTTCGAGATATTTTGGAAACTTATAGTCCTGAAGAAGTCAATAAAAATGACGAAACGTTGGTAATGATAATGTGAGCGTTGATTATTTATAAGAAAAACACCAATATTCCAAAATAATATATTTACTATAGCACTTATAAATAATATAACTAAAAGTGAGATTGAAGACATTGAATCTTATCTACCCGCAGGAGCTTGCACGAGGCGCTCATCCATGGAAAAAATACTACTTTTAGGAGATAGTACTCCTTTTTTGCACCAATATCCAGAGCATTTCTTAGAGACTGCAAAATCTCTCAAAGGCTTTCATGGTAATAGGGATTCTCCACCGGAAAATATTGAAAATAAAGGTCCAAAATTGGGATATTTTTTGGTCACTAAGTTTTAGAAAATCTATAATAATTTTATATCATTAAATATGAGCTTCCCTTTTTAATGAAAATTCAAATCTCAATTAAACTTTGTCAGCCACAAACATAACTAGAAAGGCCGATATGAGAGCAGAAATGATCATTCAAAACCTTACCACACCAACAAAAAACGACTAAGAACATTTAAGTAAGATTAAAAGCGAGAATTAAGACACAAGATTTACATTATACCAATCCGTGGGAACTTGCACATGACGCTCTCCCGTCAAGTGGCAAAAATCCTAGTTTCAGGTCATTGCACGACGTTTTTCCGTAACCAACGTCCAAAGCACTTCTTTGGGAATTCAAAATGAGTTGGCCGCCGGCGTGGAACGAAAAAACAGAGGGAGCGGACATAAGCTCGAGATGAAGACGGGACCGCGTTGAATGGGAAAGCGGTGGCAGGAAGGGTGCAAAAAAGGAAGGGCGCGAATGAATTCCGAGGGAAAATAGAGATAGGGTGTTATGGCTAGAGGCCGTGGGAGTTTTCCTGGAAACGGTAGAAAAAGGAGTCCGGCAAGAATAGGTTTTTTCACCTATCTTATTCAACATGCACTCACAATGTATTTTTAGTGCTTTGGAATTTTAAAATAAAGAGTAAAAGTGAATGGATGGTGGTAAAAAAAAATTCGTTTCTAATTCTCATTGAATTTTAAGTGGTTGTTGATATCTCAAAAGATTTTTAGAAAGATCTGTTTGATATGATAGAACAAACAGTTGTGATATAACAATATTTAGGTAAATAAAAACAATATTTCTAATAATAATAATAACTATTATTCCATCTCCACAGTTTATATGACTTAAAATGAATTCTAATGGTTTTATAACTGAGCTTATACGGAATACATCAACTATTTCATCTCCTACGGAATTGCAAGCAGTTCTAGATACAATTTTTTAAGCACACCGTTATGGATGGCACGCAATCATACACCAGATTCCTAACTTTAAACATTAGAAAAACATCAAGTGAAATCAATCATGTTTTTAAAGGGGTCTTTCACGTAAAATTTGAAGAGAATATCAAAACGATATTTCCTTCCAACATTTTTCTGGATAAAAGATTTACCAATAGAAAGAGAAAGATTGTTTAAATGTTATTTTGAGAATAATCTACATCCAGCGTGGAGGAAAAATGTCGAATCTAGACTGTCAGAAAGGCATTCACGAAAATAGGCATTTACATGTTCAAATCTATATTTCTGGCTCAGATAATGTTTAACATATTTGTTATGGCTTTATGAATTTTTTATATAAGGTTAAATGCTGAAATGGCTACAGGCACAAATATCGAATTTTGTTAAATTTGGACATCACAAAATATAAAATACGCTAAAATACAATGAAGTAAACGAATAAAAACTAAAGAAACCCGAAGAGGGATAATAAGCATAGCAGTGAAACTACGAATATCAGCAGGAAACTGCTTAGTTGGACTGGTCATGTGCCAAACACATTACGGATACCAACTTCCACAGGGAATTATTGAAGAAACATGAAAGGAATAAGGGGAAGAGGGACAATAATGATATCGCCGCTACATAATATAAATCAATGGATCCGGTTACAGAAGACATAAGGTCCGATAAAGTAAACAAAAAGTATCTACAAGAATTGACATCTACGAGCTAACCCGTGAATCATTAAAAAGCGTGAGGCACGCATGGGTGCTGGTAAATCAGTCATAAGACGGATGGGTACTGAAAAGGTAATTGGAGGAGGGAGAGGATAATAAGTAAGGTGTGTTTTGACAAATCCGAGTTCCGTTAAATTTTTCCTTTAAGAATTGACGGTTTCTCGAAAATAAAATTACTAAGCATTTTTTAATATGCTTATTATTTACTTCGTCACAGTTGTATGTTATACAGATGTAACTACGGGGCAGATGAAACAAATATTTACCGTATCGAGCTAAACTATTTTCTTTTAGAAAAGCGCGTCACTTATCTCTCTGTATATTTTAAGTTTTGTTGAGTTTTCTCTATGTATTTCGTTGGCAAAAGGAAAGAATGGATCAGAAACCAATCTAGTTGTTTTTCATAAGTAGAGAGGGAAAAATAATTGTGCGATGAGAGAAAAGGGAGAAATGAACAGGTGAATAATATATTTCGTTTCTTGGCTGAATATTTGCAAAAGATGAAAGAGGTGATGAGGGTTAAAAAGGCACACGGATACTGGAAGGAGTTAATGGATTATACCAAGTAGTACATCCTTACATAGATAAGTGAAAATCAAAGCGTACAACAGTGTTCTCCCGACGTAATTATATGGTAGCGATAAGCATAACATAGGGTATGTCAGGATATGCATAACAGCAGGCTAAATGCAGCAGAAATTGGGTACCTAGGAACAGTTGGCAGAAAAAGGAGGCTGGATAGGGTTAAGAATGACTGGGTAGTGAAAGAATGTTGGTTGGATGCTCCAACAAGGACATATATGAATGAAGTACGCTTCATTGGTTTGGCCATGCCGAGGGCATGGATGAGAGATGAATAACGAAACAGCTATATGATACTAGATAGATTGAACAGTGTGAGAGGAAGACGTATATTGAGATGTTCATCTGGTGGAAAATACTCTAGAGATTAGAAATATTTGTATTATTAAGAGTAGGAGATCGTGTATAAAGCAGTGTATGAGTGTAATCGAATCAAAAGGAGCATTCAAGGGTAGGGAATTATGGAGGATATTATCAAAAGGGATCCATTATTATAGCCCTTGCATCAATAACTGAATAATAAAAGATCAAAACCTTGCAAAATTTATATCTTTTACCGGTTTCATGTAACAAAAATCCAGAATCAATCAGCGAATGATGATGTCCACTGTTGGATGAAACCGGTCGTCTTATAAAAAAGTTAAGAAATTTTACAAAATGTTTATCTCCCATGTAAATGAGATAGGTATAACAAATTTGAGCCTAACTGTATCGAATTACAAAACTAATATTTGATTGTATTATAGATTAAATGCAGAAAAATGGAGAAAGCATGGCAAATGCGACACATAACACTAATACATGGACATTCAGAAGCAGAAGAAGATGAGAGTAAAGAAGAGATGCAGGCATAGAGTTGGTTGGTTTAAAGAATCAAAGAGATGCAATGGTTGGACAGTGAGTTAAGAAACAAGACGAAAATAAAATAGAAGACTAAGGTGAGACTAAAGGAATCCGAGAAAGGGCGGGTATTGCGGAAACTATGAGAGTGCTGCACAAGGGTTCCGAGCAGACGGTCCTGGGAGATAGATAAAAAAAAGGATGTGGGTTTTAAAAGATCTAGGCGAGGAAAGCAGAGAAAAAGGTTAAGGATGATAGGGGATAGGGAGAGAGGAAGGATTTTTCTAGAGAGATTCCTTATATATGTGTATGTTTTTTTTCTCAGGGTACGAGGAAGTGGAAATGGGAACCATTCCCTTTTCTTCTTTTAAGTGAGAGGGAGAGCTGTCCCTGGGAAACATGTGTTGGTGAAAGGAGAAGTTTGGTCGGACGCTCTCAGTAGGAATACACAAATAAAAAGGGACAGCCGCTTCACTGAATTCTACTGAATGTCTTTTTTTGGGTGGGCGTGTCACATGCATACGTACATATGCACGTTTAAAATCGTATAAACATAAGTATTTAGAACCTTATGTATGGTAAAGATTTAGTATATGAATACGGTATGTGTTGTTGCTATATCTCATGAAAGGACAATGTTTGTTGGATTAAATCATATATCTGCTATTTCTAATAAAATTGTGAATATACCAAATAACATATGGAAAATAAATAGCAAATAAATACATTGTTTATCTTAGCTAGATTTAGAGAATCGATACCTGTCCTATTCATATATATTCGTACCAACAATCGTGCAATTCATGTAACTATAGTAATAAACATTTATACATGTTATTTTCCTAATTTTTGGTTTTTCACAATGGTTTTCTATGCTATAGATGCCATTTTCCGAAATGTAAATTACCTAAGGAATACTGATGCGTAAATAGTTTAATATTATTGTTAATGTTCAGTGTACACGCGGAATTAATTACACATGTCATACAATAACTCAAATACATGCATGTATATAAAATTGATTAAGTATATCTGTAAATAGCACAGTTTTTAAATATAGTGTTTAAAACGCTACTTCCTTATTATATAACATCACTTAATATTTACGGCAGCATTAAAGTGGCATTCATTCGTTTCAGATCCTGCACACCAGGCAGCGTACGTCAAAACAGGTCTGGAACAGAGTTGATGTGCGCAGAGATATGCTTGGGAAGAAACGAACTTCGATAATTATAACCTCATTAATATCCAGTTGATTTCTGCTCTCGACATCTCTGTCATAATCATATCTTCTCTGGAGATATAGGTCTAACTATTAATGATTTATAACTCCTTTCTGCCAACCTTTTCGGAATTAATTATGACCCTTCAGGGTTATATCAATATTAAGTATACATGTTATACATGCATTCAACAATATACAGGGTTTGCGTGCATTAAAAAAAATAAAAAAATCTGCAATAAAAAATAAGCATTAATTTAAATTTGATATTAAATAAAAAACTTAAATTTTATTCCAATTTAAAAAAGAACAAAACTTTCAACCAAGAAAAGATAAAAAAATAATAGCAACGAAATCGTCATTATCACATTAAAAGAAATGCAAGAGGAATTCTAAGGTATTATTTAAAACATGTAGATATATATATATATATATATATATATATATATATATATATATATATATCTACATGTATTGGGAGATCCGGGTTCGTATCCCGGCTAAGGTGAAATTTTTTCTGTCTGGATTTGACTCATTTTCATCTTCCCCACCAAACCCTGTGTTCGTCCTTTTTTGTGTACCTATCCATTTCCATTTTCCTATGAATGTATGAATTATATATATATATATATATATTAATGAATTGATGTGTCAAACCTTGTAAACTATGATATATAAACCTTAAATATTGTTGAATGTTGTATAAAATGGAGAGTTATTCCTGATATAGCCCTGAAAAAACATAAATAATATGATAATCGTTGGCAGGAAGGGGTAACAGACCATTAGTCATTAATAATTAGACCTATTTCTCCAGGGAAGATATTATAAACCTTATTAATTGTTTAAGTGTTAATTTTAATCAAAAGCGTCCAACGCGGAAAATCAACAGTTTTCTATTATTTCCCGGTAAAAGGCTAAGCTTTTTCGCTATGAAGTTTTATTGTACTCGTTTACTATTTGCATATAATTCAACCTTGTCTCTTGTGTTCGTACAGATACCTACCGGCAGATTACCGACCGTATCTCCTGCGTACATAATTCCATTCATCGTCGTTTGTGTGCGCTTAAGCAAACTCATGTGTTCCAATCTACGTTTATTTCAACACCATGAATGGTAAAGATTTTAAAACACTCTTTTCTTTAAATGCCTTCCCAAATGACTCCCTATTCCCACCCTCTTTCATGAGGCGGCTCGCAATGTAGAATGCAGATTAATCTTAGGATTGGACAATGCTGATGATAACGAGCATTTTGCTATTCAAAAAATCATGGTAATCCAAGAGAATAAGCAGAGGGAAGATGAACAAGAGGCAATCATCCCATGAAAAATTGAAAATCTTAAAAAGATATTATTCACTTCCATTTATTTAAGGTGTAAATTTTGTTGCGCTTTCCGGATACGGTAGCATGGTTAGCAGTCTTCAAAACCAAATGCCGTGAGGTCAAAACCTGCCTCGCACGTTAACTTTGTGCTTCTAATTCAATTAAGGTGTTAGGTTTAAAGATAAAACTTAACTATATCAATTGGAGTAGCTAATGGCCTAGTGTAACATTTAATACGAAAGGAATATTTCATTGTTTAACATGATACACGCGCACTTAATCTGTCATACTCTTGCCACGGTAGCTTGAAAGTTAATGTCCAGATGTAGTTGTCGACTCCAAAGAATATGACGACAAATACTCACAGCATTCAGCTTAGAATAGAACCAAAGCCTCGCCTTCCACCTGATCACCTTATCCAGTACCACCACTTGAGAAACACGAAGTCAACGCTTTAGACTCACTTTCCAGGAGGTGAATCAAATGATAATGTATGTAACTAAATGGAAATGAAAAAAAAATATTTCTGAGATCTATGGTTAGAAAATGGAGCATGACCCATTAATGATGGAATCAGTTTATAGGTTTCAACCTTGGGTACTATTCCTTTAATAACAGAATAAATCGGATCATGTAAACGGCTACTACGTGGTCTTTCCATTGAAATTTTCCACCAACGCCAGTTAAGTTGATGGTGAGCGTGGAAGTGAAAATTTAAAGCTATGATGAAGGAAGGGAATGAACCACCAAAGAGTAAAGCACTTGAAAAAGTGAAAATTCAGTCCTTTTCCTAATTGCTAAGATTTTATCTTAGCCACCGGCATCGCTTGAATAGTTTTTACTATAGCGTATGACGGAATTTCGTTTTCACAATCTTAATTATAAATATAAAAAATATAAAAATTAATAAAAAATTCCTAAAAAAGTAAATTGAATGTAATTTCTACAGGTATTTACGTTTTACCAACTTAAAGTATCCCTAGTAAACCAATAGTTTTACCAGAAAATATAAATATACCATAACTCGCCATTTTTACACTAAATTGTTTGTAACAATGCAGCAGACGATGCCGAACCGGAAAAGTAGTCAATTTTATGATTCAAATAGTAACAATTTTCAATGTTCATAACTTATGATAATAATTTAGTATTCTATGTACAATTCGATGGATTACATTTGATTTTTTAAACAGGATAATTACAGTCTTTAAGTTAATTATACAAATTTATTTAAGTTTTTCAAACATTAACAGATAAAAAAATAAATATTTGACCAAAATCCTTCAATCGGTAAACTATTACTAATATAAACTACGGATTTTAGGCCATTAAACTTGTATTAAATTTTTCCTTGTTTACATAAGTGGAGAGAGTATTTAGGAAAAATGCGTGCAAATCCCACCGCTGGTCTTTTCCACCTAAATTTCAATTCTGGCTGAAACTGGCAAGAAATGTAACATGACACGGCCTTCTTATTTTTTCTTCATCATGACCAGCCATGAGTGAGCGTCAGTAAAATTTCGCATTTTTCAATTTCCAGTCTAGTAGTAGTACATAGTTTCGACTGTTTTCGTCATTATCAAGTTAGTACATAGTGATGTAGATGGCTGGACTGGTAATCATGGTTCACAGAGTGCTCATTGTAATAAATTTTTAAGTAAACCGAAAAAAAATTATTGAACCACAATTAATTTATGGTGGTTTGAGCAAGATAGTTCCCAAATCATAATGAATACCATATTCAAATTTTATTTTTTTTATTTCAGCGTCTGTAAGAAGTGTGAAATAAATATTTAAATATTCATGGCACAAAGATATAGTTGAATATGACCAAAATTATCAGTAATTAAATAAATAAAGCTACATTAGTCTCTCACTTGACTCATTTTTTTCTGCCTGAAAAACCTTCAAATCAGCAGGTTTTTTTCAGATTCTGTAAAAACTACTGTGGTGAGTAATAGATTTTATATTATATATATTGTTGAGAAAACATGCAATCTACACACCATTAGTTTTTTGACGAAATCTTGTGCTAGAAGTTCGTAACTTTTTTTAAATATTTTCCCTCTGGAGCATACAACCAACCCATGGAAAAAAAGCATATTTTTTAGGCAAATTTCTCGAAAAGTAGTTCGGAAAGGGGTTGATATTTTGATATCATTCGAATCATTGGATCATTGGATTTTTTCCTTAAATGAGGCCAAATTCATCAAATTCTAGGTTAAGTGATTTTTCGCTGAAACTACCGCGTTTATGCGTTAAATCGCACCATATAGGCAGTAAAGAAATCGATACAAGCATTATATTTTAAAATGTTTCCTATATAAAATCATTTCGTGACTAGAGTTTTTCTGCTTGGTATTTGGAGTTTAAACAAAAGAATACTGACATATGCTTTGATTGAATATGTGACTCCTTGTGCGACCTTGATTATATTTAGGATAATCATAATAATAATAAATGTATGATTCCGCGTTTATGCGAAAATCTGTGAATTTACACCCAGAATATTACGAAATATATATCATGTACCATTAGGCTATGGATTTGAGATAGGATTAAATTACCAAAATAACAAATCGGAATGAAACATTTTATTCACTTATATGCATGATATAATCAATACTGAGAATAAGTAGGCAAAGTTTCACGCAAATCTGTACAGATAAAAATCACTCCAACCACTTTAAGTAATGATTGTTGCATCTGTATTCTATCGGATTTTCTTCCACTTTAGAGAAAGTGTAAGAGAACCGGGAAGAATGCAGAGACTAACTCAGTAGCATCGCGGAAACCATCAAGTTACGTTTATTGCTCTCATATACTTCAACTCAGAAGGTTTAGAGGAGCGGGAAGGTTTATTTTTTCAGGGGTGAGTTGTAGTGGGGAGAGAGAACAAGGAGAAAGATTTTACGCTATCACTCTCCTTTGCTTTTTTACTTCTCTTCGGCACCCTGAAAAGCAAACCTTTCCACCCCTGATACCCTTCGGAGATAAATAATATAAGAACAGTAGAGCTAGGTTGAAAGTTTCTGGTACCTGGGCAGAAACTCGAGTTTGGCCTAAGTGGGTCAATTTTGACAAATTGCAGCTCAAATGGCTTTTGTTTAATAATGATTATTCTCTATAGTAGAATGCACCCTATAAACTACCTCCCTTTATGATAATTTATCTTCCTCTTGCTGCCGTTCTAGGCATGGAAGTGCAAGGAGCTTTCAACCGAGCTCTAACCATCACTCAGTGTACTACCTCGTTGCTGACCATTTCCTTCGAAGCCATGACTGGCTATAAAAGTGTGGAAAACATAATGTAAGAACTCGTTGAGTAACTTTTGTGATTTCCACAACGTTAAGCCATAAAAATTATTACATAACACTTTAGGTTGAAAGGGTGCGTGAACTGCTGGTAGTAACCTTTCTGTAGTCATCAGTCTTACTTGACTAAAAGACTCACTTGCTTCAAATCTAAACTGCATTCTCTTTTAATAATACTGCTTTTGTCCTACTTAAGGACGTTCGGTGGTTTCACTCAACTTAAGGGAATTCGACGAAACTTGCTGGAAGTATTAATTATGTTTTTCTAAACCTACCTGAATTTTTTCAATGTTATTTACCGCAGATTTCTAAGGATATTTGATGTGGAAGTGGGCATGAAATAACATGGGTTCTTATGGGAACGCGAGGTGCGACTAGCATTATTCATCGAAAATAACGTTTTCTCGATAAGAATAAGAAAAACAAAAAAAAATTAAATCATCGTTAGAATGATCTATGAAAATCATTTGATACACTTTATTTTTATTATTTTTGTTTTTCTTATTCTTAAGTAGAAAGAGGTTCTTTTTGATGAATTAAGCTACTCGTACCTTGTGTTTCCATAAGAACCCATGTAATTTTTTGTACTCGATCAAATATCTTAAGTAATCTGCGGTAAATAATTCTGAAAAAAAATCAGGTAGATTTAAGACAACATAAGTAATGCTCCCAGAAAGTTTCGTCGAATTCTCTTAAGTTGAGTGAAACCACCTCCTTAATTCCTCAATAGGGCACAAGGTTTATCACCTCGAATGTTAATTATACCCAGGGAAATATTTGGCCTCGCCAACAAACATTTCAATTTTTCCCATCTATGATAAGCCCTCTATTCTCATCTTGTTGATCCTGGAGTCGTCACAGCAAATTTTCTCCTGTCAATCCATACGTCATGGGTTCAAATTACGTCAGGGTGGAATATAATTCGCCAAGAGAATCGATTTTTTTTGCTAAGCCTGATGAGTTAAACGTCTAAAACTACTTGATGGTACTGGTTTTGCTCTCAATAAAGGCATTATTATCTTGTACAACCATGACATACCTGGTGCATTTGCTCTTTTTAAGGCCTCCTGAGGGTTATCTTTTGTTTGTTTCTAGAGTTATTATCTATGCTTAATTCACTACCTCTTGATGCCATTATCTACCTAGTATAACCATTTTTATCCCACTCACTATATTCGGTGCTTTATCTCTTACTCAAAATTTATTTACCATGCTTTGTACTCTCTTCACGGTCCAAATTACTGCCACAGTAATTTGTTTGCGATTGTCATCAAGCTTATTTCCACGTTATTGACTAGTCTTCGCATTTCAACTTTTTAAAGTATGATTGGATTTGTTTAGTGATATTTTCACAAATATTAAGTTTATAGTGGACCGGCTGGAATTTTGATTTTGCATTTTTATTTTGAACTAAAAACGTCTGTAGGATAAATTTTAAGGACTTGTGTGTTTGAATTGCTTGCGATGCTTTGTGAGCTGATTATTTTCCCAAGGTAATTGACGTGCTCCACTTACTAAAACGAATAATCATCCTTTGTAAAGTTCCTATATAATTTGAGATTGCGTCAAAATGTATTCTGTAAGTGATACAATCAATCATTACGCCCACTGATTATTTTTTTAATTCCTCGCTAGATTTTATAGTTATTTTCAGTTGCCTTGCTTTACTGCAATACCCTTCATAAATTGCTTAATTAATTCAATCCTAAGCCTCCTTTAGCATCATTGTATAGTTACGCATGAGGATCTTCACGAGGGAAAAAGATAGTCAGCCAAAAGTTTAAGGCGTTTATCACATACCACTGTGACTGAAAAATAAATTATGCTTAAACGCCTGGCAGCTGTGAATGAGTGAGATCCAAGAAAAGTGAAAGGGCCATAAGGATGAAGGATTGGAGCCATTCAACCTTTCGGAGCATATCCCTCTAAATAAAGGCCAAGTTATCAAAATAAATGAGCCGAAAAATCTGCAGAGATGAAGCC
Source organism: Pyrrhosoma nymphula (assembly GCA_963573305.1). Lineage (NCBI taxonomy): Eukaryota > Metazoa > Arthropoda > Insecta > Odonata > Coenagrionidae > Pyrrhosoma > Pyrrhosoma nymphula. The sequence goes on along the minus strand of OY754337.1, from coordinate 43,359,105 downwards.
CTTATATTTCTTTAAAAATACTACGACATCTGGTTACTTAGTTTCAAGAATTCAAATAGCCTCAAACAAGTAGGCAACTACATTGGTAGCAAATATAAAGTTAAATCATAAATAGAGATTTTGTGTGGCAACGTTGCCCTTCTCAGGAAGCATTTTTATAACGCTGCGTTCCTCAAATCAAAAACAGCTTTATGATGATATGGTAACAGAGGTAGTAACCGGTGATCCCGCACTTGGCTCAGAGCAGATCAGTATAAAAGGACTTAAAGAGTACAGCAATAATGGTAATATATTCGTACGATAACACATTCAACTGCCCTGAATTATGGAGCGTTCAACATTTAGATGGTATATACTATGAGCAGTTATGGAGATTCGTTTCCGATATAAATCTCCAAAAGGCGACAGATGCGATATTGCCAACAGCCGGAGAAAACTTATCACTGCGCTACGCAATATACCAAGTAAATATACAGGAGTCTTCCAATATGAAAATATTATTTTAAAATAACGTTACTTGAATCTATCACGGTGTTGGAAATACTCTGGCTTATCTGGGTTATCCTACGTGGCTGTGAGGTCAGCACACGGAGCGTAAATTTGGCAACAGTGTTCTCCATAAGGTCTTTACCACTCTTTGCTGTCAACTAAATGTGAGGTTCAGTGTTATGCGTCTCGACCTTGGATATTATATTAGTTCAACAAGTTATGTTTCATGTGCACAGGTATGTTATGCTTAAGTTGCCCGTGAACAGCAACAAGCAGTTAGATATGATATGGCAATTAAAATGTCAAACCTGCAGTGTGTTGCTCTTCTGTTGTGAATGTAAAAATGAATGCATGTAACATGAAGTGAATATAGAAATGTTGAATAAAATTTCTATGTACATGCATAGGTCTCTGTGACAACAACGTGTGTGTTAAGTCAAGGCTATATACATGAATATATATGCAGCATTCATGGTATCTGTTTACGAAATGGATTTAGCTACAGGCGAGACGAGAAAATATACCAATTGAGGTGTAGTTTTAAAAAATAATTTGAAAGTAGTACTGACGGCAGAATAATATTTTTTAATTTTATGAGTATAGGAGGTTGATGTTTTTATTTTTGACCTTCTGTATCGTTATTGTTTCTCTGAAGACGGAAGTAATTTAATTCCGAGACGTCAGCAAGGAAAATATATTTGATGTTTGGACCAACCGCTGATAAACTGATATTATTAAATGTAGGTGTGTAAAAAATTAAAAATTAAATTAAATGCCATTTAACGTAGTAATAATTGCTTAGAACAAAATATTTTTATCTTATACTAACAAAAATTAACTTATGTCGTTGCTATGGTATATTACATTCCAAAACCAATGTAAATCTTGAAGGAAACATAATTTAACATCCAGTAATCACTTGAATGTGACTCAATTACTCAACTCAATCAACGAGTTTCACTCATTACAATACGAAACAGTTTATGAATTTATTACGCATTTTAAATTGAACCTTGGTTGATCATCATCATCTGAATAATCTACCGGTTAAAAGTAGGCTATGATGAAAGTCAGAGAAAAACCAACGAACTCTTACACGTACAGTGCACTATCTACCTCTAGTATTTATTTCTTCATCTCAGCTCAAGTCCTACCATTCTTCATCCCGTCCATAAAAACTATTCTCTTTCTCCCTCTTCCCCTCCTGCCCAACATCCTTCCCTCTATCACGGCCTTCAGCAACCATCGCCCCTCATTATCCCTTTCAGCCACCTACCCTGCTTTCCCCTAATCTCATCCACAAGTTTCCTCTCCTCACCAACTAGGTCAAGCACTTCCTCATTGTCTTCATTTCTTCCTCCTCCACACCCACATCTCGAACGCCTTCAGCCTATTTTCGTCTTTCTTTCTCAAGGTCCAGGTTTCTGCCCCATACAATGCCACACTCCATATCAAGCTCTTCACCAGCCTCTTTTTTACATCCTTACTTAAGGTCCCCGTCATCAGCTCCCTTTTATTACTAAACGTTTGATAAGCAACCGAAAATGCATAAGAAGTAGATGACGAAAATAGGAAATGTGGTGAAACCTTAATTGTTTGTCAAACTTCAAGTCAGCTATGCGTTACATCCATATGCAAGATATATTTATATTGGCCTGGCCAACATCCATTACGATTCCTTGTAGACTACAATCAATTACTTACACATATAACAGCATTTGTGAGCAATGCATTACAATCTATTCAGAAAGATGATAACTCATGTATGATTTTAGATGTATGATTCATTTGAAGAAGATGATTCATGTATGATTTTAGGATTTCCCGTCGAATGATGTTGAGGAGTTATTCTCGGGTTTCCCACCGGATTAGGCTTTCCAATATTACCGACGTTTCGGCAGGAGACTTTCCTGCAATTTTCAAGGCTTTGGAAACGTCGGCAATGATGGAAAGCCTGACCCGGTGGTAAACCCAAGAACAACTCATCAGCTTCATTATTCATAGCTATTTCAAATTTATTCAAATTTATTTCCCAAAGTAAATGGCCGATATCAAGTCTTTTACACAATAAATTTTATACGATATGGGGGAAAGAAAAAGACTATTACCGAAATTAGTCTCGCAAGTTTTGATCTGGAATTGAAGTCTAACGTTTTTTTCCGGATGAAAACGTTCCATTGAAGCAAGTGAATGAAATCATGATTTATCTTGCAATCTAAGGCATCTAACGTAGGTATATTCGATTGCTTTAACGATACCATTACTTTTGGATATGCGCTCAGCGTCGTCATTCGGAATCAAAACGAAATTCCATTTTGCTTTAAATAAAGACCAAAATCTTATCTCTTGCGACGTCATGAAAATGGATGAAGCTTCATAACGTTAACCGATATGATAAAAAAGTTTTGTTAACTGAGGAATGCGGATTTTGGTATCCCTTATTAGGAAAACCAATAGAGATTTAAAAGCGAGACGGACATCTGGAAAGCGAGTTATGGAACGTTATTGTTTCCACAGACTGTAGTTGAGCGCAATCGTACGCCATTAATACCGATATGAATTTCAGTCCGCGCAGTTATCTCGTTTTGAAGGTTCCAATCCAATTCTCTTTCAAAATAATGGACTTAAATACGGGGAGCGTATCAATGTGGTGCATCGTAGGTTCTGTTTTTTTGGAACGATTTTTTAAAATTTCACATTTTAGCATGCAACAATCCGTAACTCATTGATTAAAACATAAACATAGAATTATTATATTCTGCTGTCCCACAACCGGGACATATTTAATTTTTAATAAAGAAACACCGGGACTAATTTGGAACGAAGAAGTATCCATTCAATTGTGTTAACTATGCAAGCAATTCTGATCCCTTGCCTAACACTTGCCAATGATTTTCTCGGGATTGATAGGAAAAGTGTTTATCCAGAATGAAGAATGAGTCCATTTCTTTCGCTAGTAAGAAGTAAAAAAAAGTATCTTGGCAATCGCTCTGCCGAGTCATAACCCAGAAAGAGATCCTTGGAGGACGCGAAAAATCAATTATCATTCCACGTATGCGACCTCAAGGAGGCGTCCGAGCTAAATATAGAGCTTGTGTGGGGGTGGACGCTTATGGAAATATTGAGCTTATGTTTTGCACTTATTGAGATAATATTGGAGTTTTTAAAAAATTATATGGAATTGAACTGCGGGATGGCTTGAAAATGTTTGAGACTCGATACTTTTGGACGAACCTCGCCGGACATGTAATCCTTCTTGTCTCTAGCGGCTCCTTAATCCAGAGTATATTTAAAGAGATATTTTTCTCACGGAAAACGCTTTGCATATATTTTTTGAACTTTCATCAGGGACGCAGAATAAATAAGATAAATAATGTGGCGAGGAAAATAAAAGGAAAAGGGAATTTGAGAACAAGTTGCATCCTAAATTAGTCCTCATAGCTTTGCCAAATTTAAATCCCACACGTCGCAGTTTTTTAAATGAAAAACGCAGATTTCCTTGACCTCACGTCTAGATCATGGGTCAATCTTTTGGTGCACAAGGTTTCGTCGAAGTCCGGTTATAATTCAGAGATTCAGATTGGTATTCGTGGAAGGATAACGAGGAAGAAACGACGTGTGAGGTTGGTTGTCCTGGGGCGGAAGAGGACGTGAAGGAAGAAGGGATGAAGGGTTTGAAGGATAAATGGGAATAGGATAAAGGGAAAAAAGGAGGAGGAGGAGTTACGGTAAACGATTTTCTGGAGGGGCCAGCTCCCCACCCAGCGATGATGAATTCAATGCGGATAAAAGGAAAGCCTGCCAGCAACGGCTCCTTATTACCGGTGTTACACTGAAGTTATCACCTTCGCTGGCTGCACGTGACGGGAAATCTATAAATAAAAGAGTTTTGCGGTCCAAAACCAACATACATATATATAGGAATATATATTCCCCTCCTATTCCCCGTGGAGTCAAGGGATGGGGAGAGAAATCGGTAAAATATTAATCCCAAAGCCCTGCGTCTGAACCTTCTGGTTTTTCATTTATGGCCTCCATAATTAATTCCTCGGTCCGGGCCGGAATATAAGCTTCCAAGTGTGTCCAGCATTGAAAAACCAGACTAAATTTATGGGGAAAGTTTCAAAGATTATTAACTTTGATGTTGCCATGACAATAAGATGTCTGGATTTCAAATGAATCATGAATCGATCCGCGTTATTTCTGTTCAAGTTTCTTTTATACTACTATCAAATATGTTGGTAATATGGAATGCATATTATCAAGGTAATGAATGTTAAACATCTTGCATTATATTAAACCACTTTTAAGTATTCCATCCACTCTCAGCAGAAAATATTTGTATTATTATTAGTCCTCGAGGCAAAAATCATGATGAACAGAGGCAAAAAGTATACAGCACCCGGTGGGTTTTCCACCAAATTGAGATTTTTAATATATTTCCTTGAAGTATGATAAACATACGTAACAAAACGCAGTAAAATTCAAAGATTTCTTTACTTATGTTCTAGTGAATAAAAGTTGGTGTTCAGCAAGCCGCGATGGATAGCCTCAAGTACCACTGTACTAAAATAAAATTTTCAGTTAGGTAAACACGTATTCCCTTCAGGGCATATCAAGTGCCTCTTTCTTTCTAGATTTCTTCTATGACTCTTCTCGTCTATTAAAATCTTATTTCATTTATTACGGCAATAGGCCATAAAAAACATACATGCTTCAATGCAACAATTTTTATAGTTTCTTCTAAAATAATCCTTTTCACTTGTGTCTTTCTTCGTCAGTATTTCGTCAGTCAGTTTCATTCTTTCTAAGATCTGCTCTACTCTCCAAACTCAGAGCCAAATAATCTTATTTCTTTATCAAAATATCATATCCCCATTTGTTATGGTTAAAACAGCAGAGTCTGTCCCTAAAACAAACTTAGCCTTGGTTAACCAACATTGTATTTACCAATTGGCTTAAACGCTAATTAAGTTCTAGGAATACGGTTCTGCTGCATTATCCTAATTGGTTGCAACATTCGAAATTGAATTATGCTATTTTTTTCTTAATTAAAAGGATTAAAATTTATCTTATGATTTCTGCTATGATATTTTATGGTCTTGCAACATACAATCATTTCTTACTCTTAGGAATATCATTTCAGCTGATATGATGCTCCTTACATATTAGTGATGGGTCGGTCGTAATTGATCGAATCCCGAGATCAAGTTCTTTTAAAAGATTGATCGATGGACTGGATCTCTCCAATGACAGAGGAGTTCATCTTTATCGATCACGATAGGAATGATTGTATGACATCAATAATCGTTTACGAGATGTTAGACCGGCCATACAATAATGAGATAAAAAATATGACTATGAGGTGGCAAAAATAATTGAAAGAAGTGTAATAAAAACTACACGGTATTATCTATTTATAATACCTATCTTGCTTAAGTCCACAAATTAATCATTAACCTTTCACTGAGGATGTTAACTACCAAACTTAAAATTCAAGAGCAACCATTTAGTCAATAACTTAATTTCCATTCTCATTGATTCCAAATTTTATGTAATAGTTTAAACAACGAACTAATTGCAGTCATCAGTCTTATCCGACTCTTGCGAAGACTATGCAACACTTTAAACTCATTTCCTGTCATAGCATATTCATTAGGAGCGTAAGTCTGCCTAATAAAAATTAGGTGCCTTTAATTGTAAAAATATCACCACAAGAACACGCGTAATACATCACAGCACATATAGTACATATAAAATTAGTAATCACTGAATTTCCATATTTGCATTGTCACTTAAACACACGATAAACCTTCTATTCAATATTCTCGACAAATATTACGTCTATTGCACAAGTGAAACTTGTGATACCGACTGTCATTGAAAATTGAATTTGAGTGCTACAGTTGGATAATTTGCTTCAAATTTTTGCAGCCAAATGAAAACGTTGATCGGTTCAAACTACATTCAAAAATACAGTTTCGCAGCGTTCTATGATACTATTTGTCTTTGGTTTTTATAATGAGTTTAGAATAATTTTTGGTCTATAAAATATGTCATTCTTCAATAGTTTTGTAATGGTTCGGGATATTTCTCATATTCTTCTTTATTATGCTTAAAATCACAAACCTACACTGTGTAAGAGCAAAAAAAACATTCGAACGTATTGCACAATTGTAGCTTCAATTGTTTTCGAAGAATTGCCAATAACTACACGGATACCGGAACTAAACGAGGTAGGTCAATTACGAGTATCGTTCATGGGTTTCGGGAACCGGAATCAATTACGAGTATCGTTCATGGGTTATGATTACAGTATATACTCGCTTTGCTCGTTTCGGGGCTTCACCCCCAACGTCTGTGTGTGTTCAAAAATATTAATTTTGGCACCATATTGCCAGCGAACTATAAGTAATAGAGAGTAAGGATAAACATCAAGTTGTGGGCCTCGATGAGATCTAAAAAAAGAACTAACAGATTTGAGACCCGACTGCTAGTTTAGAAGCTACAATGGAAAAACCGAAAAATCGAAATTAGGCGCCATGTTTCCAGCGAACTATAAGTGTTAGTGAGAAATGATTGGCATAAATGTTAGGAATTGTTGAGATCTAAATAAGCAACCAAACAGATTCGAGATCAGACTTTTAGTTTAGCAGCTACGAGACGTGAGGGAAAGAAACATTCTAAAATAGCATTTTGGCACCATATTTCCATAGAACTACGAGGGAATCCGTGTTTTTGCTAATTATCCGTAAAGATCATGTCAAGGCGTATACCCCTGCCGAATGTCAAGGTCATAACTACTCTGGTAAGGGTGTGAGGGAATTAAACATTAGAGAATTTCATGAATCAGCCGATTTGAGACCATGTTACCAGATAACTAAAAGAAATGGAAAATAACTAATAGAATAAAGTTGTAGGCCTGAATGAGATATAAAAAAACCGCCCAAAAGATTCGAGATCCAACTTCTAGTTTAGAAGCTGCAGTCTAAATACAGCAAGTTTCACAAACATCCGAATTTGGCGCCATGTTACCAGCCAACTATTGGTAAAGTCCAGGTATTTACTAATTTCTTGCAGAGGGCACTTAATTAGTAAAAGAAAGTAAACATTAATAAATTAGTAATTGTCAAGGCGCATACCCATGCCAAGTTCCAGAAACATTTGAAAGTTTTTCCAAAATTCGAATTTGGCATCATGAAACCAGAATACTATAGGAATTAGAAAAGAACAGAAAGCATTAAGTTGCAGTTGACGATGAGATCTTAATCCTTGGGAGAAATAGATTTCAAATCAGAATCCTAGTTTAGGAGCTATAGTCAAAAAACAGCAAAAAAATGGAAACACTTCACTAAATGTTGTGCCTGGTGAGAAAACTTCGAAGCGTAGAACACCAATGTTTTTTGAATGTTTAAGAGAATTCAATTCCCCCTTTTCAAAAATTTCGTCTTATTTCAGATCCAACCCACCGTTCAAATGATATGAAGCGAGAACTGAAAGTCTACTTTTCGAAAAGTCCCAGCCATTATTATTTTTTTGGTAACTTCCGGTTAAAAATTACATGATTTCGGGATTTTTCCTCCAATGAATTCTTTCAAGGATGGTCCGTGAAAAGGTTCAGGCTCCTAGATTGTCTGGAAGTTGTCGGGAATTTGTATACGAGAGTGAGTGAGTCACACATGCGGCTGTATAGTATTTGGAATCGGGAATGGCCAGCGAGAGTAGCGTTCGATACGATTTTGTATCAATCACGACTTTCCTGAGAGATAATTGATCGTAGGCAACTTGAACAGATCACTAGCTGGGACATCAATCAATCATCACCTTACATTCACGATCGAATCACAAGTGGGATTGATAGGCGTGACCGAGATCTCTCAATAGAGCGACTTTGCCTCTCGTTGTGACAACCTATGTCACACAACTGTATCTACATTAAAAAAAAATGTCGTGTTTATCGACATTTTTTTGACAAATTCTGATATTTGAGGGGATATTTCACATCGAAGGTAATCAAAACTGGACATTATCTTCAAGATTTCGCCAATAACTGCAACCATATTATACTACGCATTTTCCCATACATGCAGTTTATTTTGCTTAATGAGTTAATATTATAGGTCCATTTTCCTCTCCTATGCTATTCAAGAAATATACTTTCCTTTCCTAGAAATGCAATTACCAAATATGTTAACTCCTGGCAACCGAAATGCTTCCAGAGTTATACTTGCCCCCATATTTTGTCTGATGTGCAATTCGTTATTAGCCTACTTACCGCAATAGGTCAACTTGCATAAGCGCGTTGTTAATGGAGCTTATCCCCATTTCATATCATTGAATTTATTCATTTTTTCAACAGTCATTTTCATACAATAAACTTGAAAAAAAAACAATGGCATCAATGAATATCGTTCCCTGTGTTGCTTTCCAGTAAGGACATCAAACATGGTAATACAAAGATTTACTCTGTTTAATAAACTTTACATTTCCTAATATGTTATTTGAACGAATAATTATACCCAAAACATTCGGCCGCGGTTCGTTCTTACACGTGCTCGAAAAACATATGTTTAAAAAAATATGAAAATGAAATGCACTCTCAATGAAGTTGAATTCTCAATCGCAACACTTTTCTCAACGATATAGTCTGACAATTATACCTGGGTACGTAATTATATAGTTTGATGGTGATAAGGGGTAAGGTGGTAGGGTAGTCTTTGAAGTGTCAATCTCTCCCAGAATAAAACATTAACTTTCTATGTATCTTTCTATGCTACCTCCCGTCTCTCTATTGCTATTATTCGAGAAAAAAACATTCTCTAGGTATATGCCTTCCGATGCTCAGGATCTCGCAACGGAAACGCCCATTATTTGATCAACAGCAACAATTTCCCGGGTACTAGAAGTATCCCGGTATTACAAGGAAATCCGTGCATATAAAATGAGATTTTTGTCTCGCTTGAATCTCCTGTTCAAAGACGTGGACCGCCTGAGTCATCTTTGCCCTTTGTTTCTCTTTTCGGCCTTATATCTTTCGTTTACGACTTCCTGAAGAGAAGGAAACTGTTTTATATGTACTTTTCAGAAATAGCTTCTATACATCTTCCTCTTTAAAATTTCGTTCGATTTTCGTGGTCGTAAAGTCTTTGGTCCGCTTCTTGAGAGCGTGCACAATTCTTATGCGGCAGTTGGGCAACTTTTTTATGCTACCTGCTAAGCTGGGTGAAAAATACTGGAGCTACAAAGTTCTTATTTCGTATGAAGAGCGTATTCACGGAAGCGACTGTTATGGAGCACAAGTCAAAACGGAAAGCAATATTCTTTTAAGCAGACGTTTATTATTGTCGATAAACTGGGACATGTGAGAAATGAAATTAGTTTTCAAATATCATTTTTAATATTTGCAGACGCCTAAAATATTTTTTCTACATTACTTATATTTGTTTTACCATTAATGTATTTTTAAGGGGAAGTGTTTATTAATTAAAACGATTTAGAAAACAAAATTTCACGCTAACTATCATGGCCTATAACCCACCACCCGTTTGTCAACAATATTAAGCATATTGTATTACTAGAAATAGATATAGAGAAATACGATATTTAGACGTAGACTTATGTTGTAAGATGTTTAGATTTATGGCGTTCAATTTTATGGTTTTAAAGTAAGAACCATGAGTAGGACTGAAGAGTAAAGAGAAAGTGAGAAATCATGGATAAATCTTGTGGGAGAGACAAAAGAGGAAGAATTATATGAGTGTTAAGAGCAAGAGAGCATGTATGAAGCTACATATATAAAAGAATGAAGCAGAGGCGAAAGAGGAATGCAAGAACAAGGCAACATGGAGGAAGATATTTAAAGAGAGCCACTTCCAGAGGCCTTAAAACGAGTCATATGTTCCTTGACTATACCTTCCTTGAAAATGTATACACTGATAACAAAACTAAGTATGATCATAAGAGTATATAAGTATATCTACCAATTAGCACAGAATTTTCGATTTTGACTAGCAATCAACAGGAAAGCAGGTAAGTACCTAGAGTTTCAACCCATATGATTACAGCTAAAGCAAAAAACATTGAGATTTCTGCGTCATCTAGGTTTAATTCATGCATCATAGCTTTATGGGGAACATTCCCCCACAGTTTTAGAGTAAGAGAGAAATTTCATAGTTACTTTTGAGAAGAAATTATATGCTTCTTGGAATAATCTAGAAAATTATTCCCAGGACTACATTTTTATTGTCAAGAGAAGAGAGAGACCTGCCTTATTGCCATTCATTGGCATAAGTAGTTGGCCATTAAACATGGAAAAGGGATTTAGAGTCAGGCTATAAATGTTTTTACAATCATGGGAAATGGACAAGGGGATTTGCTGACATCCTAAAAGACCGATTCAACTAACAAGAACGTAGGAATTCCCGGAGGATGACCTGGATGATATCTTTTCAATTGTAGCTCCATGTTGCCCTTTCAATGCATATTTATTTTTTTTTTCCAAAGACAAAAATACAAAGAATAAATATGCATTTTGTATTGGACACGTCAGGGAGAAAATACATAAACACTTAGTGAGTCTAACATTAAAAAAGAACGGTGATGCCCTTAACTTTTTTGACATCCCTAAATTTTAACATACGTTAAATTCTGATTACTTATCTGTTCCATCAATAAGAGCACTTTCGACTTCTTTTCAAATTATGAAATATATTTATTCACTTTTCTATTTCTCTCCACATCAAAGGTTAGATATTTGCCCGTACTAACTTATATAAAATACAACACGTCACTCAATAAAAACCAATTATGCATGAATTACAATATTAGGTGTATATGTTTACCGTTTTCAAGTTTATCACATTGGTTTCATCCCCGTTTTTGGCCACAGCGATAATTCCCATTGGGAATTCCTATTCACCTCCTTATTGTCTTCACACAAATGTTTTCACTTGCACAAATAAACTACATTTACCAGTGAATTATGGTTACATACATACATATACAGTTACTTCTTTAATGGATGTCGTCATGACACATGTTTTGCGCTGATCCCTCGACTGGCTAAAGGAAATCCCACAGTTAACATCGACCGCTGTCTCGCTACAGGTACTCGGCCGCAAGGTGGACTGCTCCCTGGTTGTCTCGGGTAGCTTCCAGCTGACCTCGGCTTACTTCCTTTTACAATACGGCTAATGCTTCCCTCGTACCGGATACCACTACTTAAGAAATACTTCTTCAGTTTTCTATGGTCTCTTTGACGTAATTTCACTGCAGTGGCGTGAACGAGTGAAAGTGAGTGGCGTGGATTCAACCTTTATCTTCGTTGATTGTTTAAACTGTCAGTCTCGTATAGAGTAACTCGCCTGTACACATGCCAATTTTCTCCCTCCTTTTACTAGAATGTTCTCAAAGAAATTTCCAATCCTTTCCCTTCGTGCGCAGGTGTTCAGAATTTTAAACAATAGTGTTTTACAGCTATTGGCGTTTGTTTGGCTTCAGTTTGATCACGCTCTCTGGTCATGGTCGCTGCAGTGTAATTGTTGCTACCTCTCAACCCGAACAATGCGGAATCTAAAAAGTAGAACTCACTGAACGTACATTGTTGATTTTAAATATTTAGAGTCGTCTACTAATATCATCAACTTCCTGAGAGAAAGTTGACGATATTAAGATTTTGATAAAGCTAACAAAATTATCAGGTACATTATTATTTATATACATAAGGATTAATGTAGTCCCAAGAACAATTGTTTTGACGTGACTCATTCATCTTCCTCAGGGTGATGCTGAGCGAATTTCAACGGTCGAAACACCGGCCATGAAAAACCTAACCCGATGCCACAACAGAGAAAGACTTCATTTCGGTTGTACTCTTTTCCAACTTTTACCTCATCCTGAGAGTGCATTAACAAGTAAATAAATTAAAATTATAGGTATTAAGTTATGAGTCACTCAACGTTAGTTAAGTAAGCCTCGCTACTAAACTAAATACCAGTAGCGCTGTGCGTATGACATTGCATTAAATAATTAAGTGCGACGTTTTAACAACGAGTGACAATGGAACATATTTTGTTTGAGAATTCAAAACGCTAAATTGTTTATGTTTGTATTTTTTGGTCAATTCTTATTTTTCGCGCAATTTCGTGCATGCGGTCATTAACAAAGATAAATAATGATATGAATAATTTATAAATGTTAAAATATATCGTACTACTTACTCCCACATAACAGCAAAACCAGTCATGAATTGCACCCTAAGTAAAGCATCGCAATTGACATTCAACACGCTGTCACATATACCGATATTGCCCGAAGGAGGCAAGTTACAAATGGCGTTCAGACGCGATACCTTAATGAATCTGCCTGAAGTATCAGCACTCCGCAGTGGTATCGCACGCGTGAATTACATTCTACACCATCGAATTTCCTTGAATAGAATCACAGAGTTGAGCCTAGAGCGCCCAATATGGAGCCTGGTCGCCTTTATTTAAAATTGTCTCCAGCGAAAAGAAAAAATTCGAGAGACTGGAAAGGCTAATGTGTTTTTTCCCTCTTCATAAGATATATGAATGGCCCTCATGGCTATACCTCCCATGGCGAAAAGATGCAAATCGTTGCATTTTCTAGCAGACGAAAAATGGCAGTTGATAAATTCCGCAGGGGAAACTATTTTGATTTGCTGTTTTGATTCACCCTTTCCAATTTGAAAAACAAAATCCGTTCCAGAAGGATAAGTTAGCCAACGAACAGGTGCGTACCTAAGATTAACCGAATTTAAATGTAACTAATTAAGAGAAAGTCAATGAACTGCGGAACTGGCCGCGCAGTAACTTTAACGGAGTCACCCGCTGATGGTTACGCAATTATGATGTGTGACATTCACAGTGAAAAAAATCATTCGCCAGGACTGGGATTCCAGCCGACGCGAATTATAATTTTATTGTGTATTTCACTCGAGCGTTATCAAGAGAATATTTTTCGCAAGGAAAACTCAAGATTTTTGTGTTTTACGTGAGTTTCTGTGAATTTTGTGGATTTTATGATATTTTCTGAGCCAACAAGCTTTTTAAAATTAAGCAAGAGACGAAATCACTATAAAAGAAAGTAAATGCCGTTCCTCACATAACCTTCATTTTACGTGTTATTTATCATATAAGTACTTTATTTCTCATGTCGATATATTTTTTTTTACCAATAAAAGCGTCACCAATGAATAACTTACCACTAGATAGATTGTTTTTCTCATAATACTCCCGTAGTGTTGAATATATTTATGTAAATTGACTTTAAAAAATATTAATCTTCCAAGCTTAATGCTAGAAAGCAGAGTAGAGAACAGATTATAACCTCAAGTATTCTATTCAAACAGGTACCTATTGTAATTATTATTTTCACATATATCCGTCCTTAAATAAAATTAACTATTGATGAATTAATTTGTAATAACACCCAAGCAAAGTTACCCTATAAAATGAATATCTTACGCGCAGAAACAAGTTGCGCGAAAACCTGCGGAAGGCCGCAAGTAATTAATAGATGTCAAAATTTCGAAAGGCAAATAGAAACATTAAATAGCAATGGAATTTGCTTGAATAATTAATTGGTGAAAAACAAATAGATTGTTCGATGATGCAGTTAGAATTAGATCGAAATTGTTATGAATGATTCAAAACATTGCGCTACTTCAACAAAATTTTTGAATGTGCAATAGTAAGATGCAATGATGAGAACAGGGCGCGTACTGAAAACCTATGTCCTAAAAAAAGTGAGTCAACTTCTTTTTCTTAGAATCAGTGGTGCCAATTGAAATAGTAAAATAAGTAGTAACTTTTTCGTCTAATAAGCCCCCCGGACATGATGGTATTGATACAAAGATTTTGAAATTTGTCATTGACAATGTTGCTCCAGTGTTCGCTCATGTTTGTAACTTAAGTTTTATCAATGGCGTATTACCAAGCCCTTTGAAGATAGCTGTTGTTTTATGATTGCTCAAAAAAGGAGACGGACTGCAATTCACGAATTACCGGCAGATATCTCTTTCGTCAGTGTTTGCAAAACTTTTTGAGAAACTTGTTAAAAGCCGCAAATTGAAATTACTAGATAAAACGAAATGTTTTAGCGAAAACCAGTTTGGATTTAGACATGGATTAGGAACTGAAGATGCTCTAGAGAAGCATATGACCGAAGTATTCAAAGCAGTCAACTCAAGCATGCGGACTATTGGGTTATATCTAGATATAACTAAGGCATTTCAGACACTCTCGCACAAAGTATTATTAATTAAACTTGAGCAAGCCGGAATACGCGATATGTCATTTAAGTGGTTCGAAAGTTATTTGTCAACGAGATCTCAGTATGTGAAAGTAATTAATTTTTTTAGTGAATATGTAACTATTGAGACAGGAACTCCACAGGGCTCAGTTTTAGGACCATTTCTTTCTTTTATTTACGTAAACGATTTGTGTGAAAAAAATTCAATGGCTTTTGCTGATGACGTAGCACTGTGCTACTCAGCACCTAATTGGAATTGTGTTGAAACAATTGTTAAAGAGGATTAAAAATGGTTTCATTTCAATGGGTTGGAGTTTAATGATGAGACCAAGTTTATGCGTTATGAAATCTGTAATACACGTAATTTTAATTGAAAATTGGTATTTTATGCTATAAAATGTTCTAATTGTGTTTGTAACTACCCAGCTATTGATAGAGTTAACGAAATGAAATGTTTTGGAGTAATTTTGGACAGTAATCTACGTTGGGACAAACATTTACTTACTGTAATAAAATGCCTTAGAAGTGCCTTGTCTAAATTTCACTTCTTACGGAACAAATGTCCACATCTGGCCAAAAAAACCATTTATCATGCTCTTATCCATTCCAAAATCTCTTATGGTATAATATGTTTGGGCAGTGCATACATAAACACATTTAAGTGTGTACTCGTCTTGCAAAAAAAAATAATTCGTGTAATATCGTAAAAAAATTCTTATGAACACTTCTTTTCGTTGTTCATGGCCCTCAACTTTGCCACTAAGGCATTTGTATTTATTTACGGTCTTAAAATTGTTTTATGCCAGAAGTGGCAATATGCCGAGTGTATCTGATAAATGTAAGTATAATTTAACGAAATAGTCAAACATTGTATTAAACAGACCAAGGTTAATATTATATAAACGTTGCTTTCTCTATAAGAGGCCAAAGATATTTAATATACTGCCCGCTGAAATAAAAAAATCAAATTCTAAAAAAATGTTAAAACTTGCTAAAGACTGGCTTTTGTCTCAAGAAAATATTGAACATTTATTTTCATGGTATTTTCATTGGAACTTTACTCATGTAAGAGTTAATGCTTTTATTTTAATGGCATGCATTATTTTGTAATTTACTGGTAGCTCAATTCTGGTCTCATGAACTTGGAGACCACCTAAAGCTCCCGTTCTTCTGTTTTACCAGTTTGTACCAATTATGTGGGATTAAATAAATTATTATTATTATTGTATTTAATACAGACTTCTCTCGACAAAACTACAACAAATTCAACGAGTGAAAATTAGGCTCACTGCTAATGTAATCTATTATGGCACTATTATAATCTTCCCTATGGGACTGTTTTACGCTGCTCCTGGCGAAATTAGAAAGTCTTAAAAGAACTACGGTTTAAAGTCGTACCCCACGATAACAAAAGAGTGAAAGATGACACAACACCGTAATTTGAAGCTTCTGGTACCGTAAAAGCTTCTGGTGACATCGAAGAGATGTGGAAAAAGTTCTTTTCACCAGCACCACAGGGCCCTAGGCCACCTAGGCCCCACACGCGATAAATACAACCCAACCCCTCAAAGAACATGAAACTCACACAAAAAATCACTAGTTAACACCAGGGAGAGAAAATAATGTGAAAAGTTACCGATGAGGTCAAGCAAACAAATCTGTTCTTCAACATATAATTCTTTATCGCGACACCAGCAGGAAGAATTACTTCTGTAAAACAAATCTTTATACCTTAGTCTTTGATGCAAAGGTCCACATTTTAGGTTTCCACATGACACAATTTAGACCATCGCAAGAAAGGAAATTAATAACTTATTGAGATCAAAATTAATATCTCTTGTGATGCTTAAGATTGGACTAATTTCAAAGAAATCATTTTTAGTGTATGAAGTTGGTAACTCCGGAGAAAAAAAAGCTAAAGAACTACAAATATATTAATGCGTATCCTGAGAATGGTAATAAAAGGATATGTTGTAGTCTATGGAGGTAAGGTTATAAGACAAACTACAGTTTTCATTATATGAACAATGATCTAATTTTAAAAGACGCTTTGGTAAATAATAAATATACTGACGCTGGTCTTTTGCATTATTAATTAGATCCAATTTAAACTTGGGTGAGAAAAATAAATTGGTCATTTAAAAACAAAAGAATGTGCTAGAGTTTTTACTAGTAAATAAAGGATTAACATATCCTGTAAAGCCAACAACAAAACCTTTCAATTCCCACAAGCCTCAATTATTATTCACTAAATTTAATGATCGAAACTGATAAAAAAGATTCAAAACACTTTACGAACCATTAAATATTCAATTTATTAATAGCGTCTATGGAAACACATAACAAAAGGCGTGAATAATTCATGAAGCAACCGCAGGTACATCCGCTTACTACAAAAAAACCCGCATTTGACTTATGCTCCCAAAAACAAGCATTATCAACCGTTACGTGGAAAATTAATCCCCGCAATACGAGATTATTTCAATTTGAAAAAAGTAAATTTGTCGAAGAAAAATAGTAACCATTTTGTGAATAGGTTAAGCTTAAAATTTTGTTCACCAACATAAAGCTAACTCCTACGTTCTCCTAGCCAATATCTAGAAGGTTGTGTGCCTGGACAGAAAAATAAACTGTGTGAAGAGAGAGGACAGTGATTTGAACAGATTCCAACTGATGAATAGCTGAAATATCGCTTTCTAGTTTTTCTGATAAATAAATTACAGTCAAAACCCCGATCCCGGGCTAATCGGATAACCCCGATCAGATGAATTTCATTAGGTACGACACGGGAAATATTATTCTAATACTACGCCATATTTCTAGAACTGATAGGAGTGATAAAATGAGAGAGATAAAATGCCAAACAGACAGGTACAAATTTTCCTTCTTTCCTCGCACCAACATTGATCATAACAAAATCAACGTGAAACAAACATAAGACTCATCGCTAACACATAATTCACTCTTCCCTACCCCACCCCTTTCCTTGGCTGGTGTCCTTACACACCCTGGCACACGCTTCTACGTCAGATCGTAGGGTAGTATGTAATTGTAGATGCAATGCCTTTACCTTAGTTTACGAGTACTACCTAGTTCCTACAGTATGTGTCGCATACTTCCACAGTAATCTTCCATCTCTGTGCATCTATATACTTGCAGCATACATAAATAGTCATAGGTGTGTATTATTGGTTACACAAGGTGCACTTAACAATGTTTGAAGTTAATTGGTATTAGTTTATTTATGTTCATGAAATTACAACCTCTGACAGCGGAGCACGGTAATTTTGCTAATGCGTTAGTAGTCGAAGTATCAATGATTTTAGTAAAATATTGTGAAGCACATATCGGTAAAAACTCACTTAGAATTGAGACGAGCTTGCAGAATAAGTAAATATACTTTTTTCAAACTGTTTATCTTCTTCTGATTTCGATTTCCTACGATGGTCATCGCGAAATATTGAAACAGCTTGCACTGCAAGGGGTGAAAAAGTCATTTCAGTTGCCGCGTGGAAATTAAGGCCGTTGGATTGATATGGTAGTTGGTGGAAGGAGTTAACGGGAACAGATGACAGTTGAGATCCCTTGTCATAAAGGGATTTTGAGAACTCTAACCGGTGGGTGGTAATGAAGTTAAAGTTGCGATGGTACTTCCCAATGGTGTATGGTGGGTGGGAGGGGTGCTAAAGATTGAGATGGTTTAAGTGGAGGCAGCTTGGGGTGTCTGGTTGAAAAGAGCGGTGTCGGTTGGTAAAGAGCCGGTGAAAGGTTTGCCCGGAGGAAAGGCGGGATTTCAGAGCGATGAAGTTTTCGGTAAAGTGGAATATAGAGGGATGAAATTGGGAGTTGAGGGAGAGAATAGGGGTTTGAGACAGCAAGCGATGAAAAGTGGTGTCGCAGAGAATGGGGGAGAAGTTAATGGAATGTTGTGGAGGAGAAACTGCCTGAAAAAATCCACAAAGCGTAGGAAATTGCCAGCGGGAAAAATATTCACGTGAGGAAAACCTCTTTTGGTTTATACCATACGGAAAATAAAACAACGGGGAGAGTGTTAATGCATTTTCCAATCATCATACTGCGATTACTGATTCATTTTATTGGGGTTTTATTTTAAAAAAATAGGTTTATCAGGGCAAAAAAGAAAGCTTTCCGATGCCATTTCATTGCCCTCAGTTATCACCATAAACCAGCATGAAACTCACAGGCTGGTTGAAGGGCAAGGTTCTGAATGAGTTTGCTTAACCCCATCAGCCGCAACAACTATTGGAAAAAAGGAAACAAACAGTACGCATGTTACGACTTGTCTGCTTAGAGAGTTTTAAAATATCATTGGATCCATCTCTTTTTATCTCTTTTATATTAGTACAATATCCCTCTCCTTGACAAGGTAAAGAATTTACCACTTTCGTAAATCCTATTATTGATAAAAGCAATGAAAATTATTAACGATCGAATTATTTCAGACTAAGTTCAAAGACCATTTAGGTTTTCTGCCTTTCAGTCAAATTATCCAATTCAGAGGAGCAGCTGAGACTGACACACCAATGCACAATAACTTTAAAAGACACAATTTTACTGTTTCCCTGTCGTCTTTATCGTATCGATAAAGACGATGCGATACGATACGAGATACGATAAAGACTTTAACATTTTTCATTAACAATTGTTTCTTATCCATATTTGAATTAAGATATTCAAATTACTAAAACACATTATTTTCAATACAAATTCAATAAAATTGACGTACTATTCTATCTAGTAGGAATGGTTTCACTTTACAACTATGTAAAAAGTACTGCAATTGGCAACTTACTACTCACGCTTCATTCATGACTAAAAACAAAAGCAATTGGGGAAAAATTTTCACGGATATTCAAGAACATAATCATTCGTTTTAAACAAAGGTTGGCCCATAGAGACACTTCGCACAATGCGCAGTGATACGTGTTTCTTCAATAGATATTTTTGCCTCTTTCGTCTCACTTTTGGAAACCTAGAAAGGCCTGTGTAGTATATGTATATACTTTTTCCATTGGAGGGGTTACCTCCAATCCCCCAATTAAGCTGCAATACTCTACTCTTTATCTGAGAACTTGTATTTAGTCTAGCTCTTTACATGGAGAAAGTTACTTGATACAAGAACCAAACGGATGGCAGGGTGCCACTTTAGGCAGAGAAATAGAGATATCAGAAAGTTCCCCGAAGCTAACTACATAAACAAATCACTACCAAAAATTAATTTGGTTATTGTTCAATAAACAATAGTTGTAAACTACACTAATTTTTAAGAATGTTTTTATACCAGCTTACTGATAACAGAACAATTATATAGAGCAAGGTCAGTGGCAAAACTAATGTAGGCTAAATAGTTTTCTCATATTCTGCTAATAAGACATTTTTATTTTTAGGGAATCATGAAATCTAAAACTATCATCACATTGAATACGAAACTGGTTTGCTAATTATCAATCAAAATTAGATTTATTTTAGGCAACATTTAATTATATACACCAATCCGTACATTGGCGAAACCAGTTGGCGAGAGTAAATGTTTTGCAACTTCAGAGTGATGTAACTTCCAAACTATTAAAAACACATGCTTTAATTTTTTAGTGCATTCTTAATAGAACCATAACTTATGACATTGAAGATTTAAAATTTTTTAAAAGTCCCCCACGATACGGGAAACCAAAAATGGTAAATGTTCAATTTTTCTTATTTTTCGAAGCTTGTAACAGCTAGAGGCTTAACAAACACAACGTTTTTCTTACACACACTTACTATGATATTCCAATACACTATAACAAAAATATAGACCTTGTGATCACAACCCTTCTTTTAGAAAAAATAAAGCAAAAGTTGTAAAAAACAGTGATTTGTATCAAAAGTTTGGTCTAAATGTTTTCATATATGTTATTCAGTGAAGTAATTGAAACCTATTTCAAACGAAAGCTCAAGTTGTTGTATATAATCTAGTAATTGAACCAATCTCCTACAACTTGTAGTTTACGAGTAACTCTAGTTACCGATACTCGCTGAAAGTGCCATTTTTACAACGCGCTGCGACCTTCACGGACCTGTAAGTCCTTGGGGTCATGAAAAAATAAACAAAAATAAATTTGTACGTTACAGATATGTAGTAGTAAGTGTGTAAAATTTAATTTTTTTCTTAAATGGTGCTGCAACAAGTGTTCGGTGAATTGGCATGAAACGACCCAGAAATGAGTACAAAAAATTGAAGGGTATCAACATAAAATTATGTACTCTTATGGATAATGCTGGTAGAAATTGGACACTTCATTTACACCCTTCTTGATTGATAGATTGTCACAAAGCGCTGCTGAGTCGCAACTAATCTCTCTGGGTAACGCCAATACGCAAGAGTTCATAAAACTTCTCTTAACATTTACGAGGATTAAAATGGGATAGATGAAGGGAAAGTGGAATGCAGAATCATAAATTTAGGGACAAAACTGAGAAATAATTTGAGAACAATGTGATTGGGAATGAAGGAATCTGCGCAACTAAGGTGAACGTAGTAGTGCCTAAAAACGGTCTGAAAACTTTTCTCTTATAAAACTCTTCCTTTCGATAAATCTAGGGGAGTGTTAATTTCGAGTGTATCTAGGAAGGCATTTTTTATTTCAATGGATATCTCGATCGCGATCAAAAACATAATTCCGAGAGTAAAAATGTGTGTGCGTGAGCGGCATATTTAGGGTAACGTCATTTAATGATATGGCTAAATAATGATGATTAGAATAAAACTTAGTGAAGAAAACAGGCAGTGAAGTCTAAAAAAGTGGTGGTCGCACGACATATGTTAAAATATCAACATAAATACACAAAAGCAGATGCGTTTCCATTAAAAGCGGTCACGGTTCTGTCTGTTGCAATCAATAATATTGTGTAATAAAAACACAACTTTATGTGTGGGAGTAAAAAATAAGACCTCAGATTGAATGCAACCTATTACTGGCATCATTCCAAGTGTCTACCTGTCCCACATACAGTTTATGTAAATTGTGTATTTTAAATTTAAATTGCTCTACGTTCCTAAGGAAAAATAACTAGCGTTTACGTTAAAATCCATCATAATTATGCACTTGCATTCATTATGGCGTTCATATACATTTTCAGATACCAAAGAAAGGATTTATTGATCCATCTTCCAATATAGACCCTTCCTCTGAACTTAAAAATGTGAAAGGAGTTCAGCAAGTCCGTTCTCCTTATTAGAACTGAGACTGAGGAAACTTATGCAAACGGGTAGTCTTTTTTTCGTTCCCTCTTTGAGCGTGTTTGGCGTGGACTTCTTTAACCGCGCAAATATTTTTCCCTTCAGCTCATCCCCTTATTTTCATTCAGCTTACAGGGATCGTCTAAAAGCCCTTAATTCATTGTTTGCTCATTAATACCCTTTTATATGACTCTATCGCTGCCCGTCATGCTCGTTATTCCTTTCCCTTGAATCTTAATGCGATCCCAGTCACTCTCAATAAACATAATCACGTGCCTCGGTTACCAGGAAGGAATGTCTCCCTCCGTATCACCACTATACTACTTAACTCATTTTAAACACTCGTGGCTAATCCATGTATACAGTGCCCTCCATAGAATGATGTGCATTTCTTGTTTATTTCATAGTTAAAGAGAGAAATACGTAATGCCAACAAATACTCTATGTAACTACATATGTATTGCGCTCCTGGTCCCTAACGGCGTATTATTTTAAGAACATATTTCCTCCGCACTAGCGACATTCAGGCCGGCGAGCATAATAATGAAAAATTTCTACTAATGCATTGTAAATTATGCTGTAAATAATTAAAAATATTGTAAAGGAAAAACATAACTACTAACTTCACCAGTGTTGGTCGAAACCTTTGATCAATAATGATGGTTAAACAACGAGGAAACACGAAAAATGCCTTATCAGACAGCACCCTGTGATAAAAAAAGAAACCGGAGCTATAAGCACCAGGGGAGAGGGAGAGGCTACCTTTTGATCGAGTATGTTGCAGTGAAAAAGCTTATAAAAACTCTGTGGACGTTGTTATCGAATGTAGAATCAACATAATTAACACAAATCACGTGAGCCGCATCACTTTGGAGTTTAAAATAACGTCATCTGATCGCAGTGGGAGTATTTAACAATCGTCAGGCACGCAGGCATGTTCAAGCTCTCACGCCACTCTACTTCACGAACCATTTGTTCTGGGGTTTGAGTTTATAATCATTATTTAACGTGTGACGTTAGTTTTACAATACTAAGTTAATAGATATGTCTCAGTCAATCAGACTGACTAAATAGTGTGAGGAACTAACATGAGTGACATAGGGATGGGCGGTCTTCAAATAAGCACCGGTATTATTTTAGTAAATATTAAAAAGCAATAATACTACTCGCCCGATAGCACCGAGGAAAAATTACCTGTATACCGGTATGTTTGCGATTCATTAAATATTTTAATAAATTGTAAGTTAACATATGTTTCACCCTAATTTTCCGGTAATTCGGCAAATTAGAGTATCATTCCAAAAATATTCACTGAAATAATCCAACCATCGACATTTTTAATGAACATTCATCGTGAATAAACATCGGCTATTCAGTGAATATTTTTTATTGTACGCTGCATGTTTTCGCTCGCTTTTTGATGGAATTATATTAAATCACATGGAGAAAGAACGGTATTGTTTTAATGTCGTGGCCAGGTAAAATCCCCTGTTATGGTTGATCAATCCTTGCGGTCGCAATAACGTTTAACTCAGGAATAAATATTCGTGTTTATACGGTTCAAAATCATCGAATTTTGGTGTTCGGCATGTGTCAAAAATTTAAAGTTACCTGTTATATCAACATAGATAACAACCATATGTCAACTTCACGGTTACGTATATTAAAATAAGACAGATTAATTACGAAAACAATTGAAATTTTAGTGTAGTTAGTAAATTTTCGTGGTCAGTTCCGTTAGTTTATGCAAGATAGCAGCACTGCCTAATTACCGGTATCGTCGGTAGTACCGATTTTAAATACTGGTAGGTACTACCGGATTAAAAAAAAATAGTATCTGTACCACCGAAAACCAGCAGTTTTTGCTCATCCCTAGAGTGACACATACTCCACACATGCCAATTAGTTTCATAGTTAGATAGCGTGATTATATATTTTTTATTATCCATACTAAATAATTGAATTTGTACTATTCTTCAGAATTTATAAACGGTACAAGGCGTTTCGCCGATCTACGGCAAAATCAGGAACAAATTCCAAGTTTTTTTTGTTTATTGACCATTTTTTGCTGTAGTTACGAGGGGGATTTGTACCATTAATAAATTCTGTGGAAAAGCACGAGTATATTATTTAGTATGGATACTAAATACTTTCACATAGTAATACCTGAAACCATAGAGTGTGTATTTAATGTGATTGGGTTAAATGAATACTTCAATCCGCAGTTAGCTTGATTAGGAGAAGAGAGTTCTCAAGGAACATCGTGGTGTTGAATACTGATAAATAATTTCAATGAAAGTGCGTAAATCATCAAATACAGATTCAGGTGTAATGTGGCGGAACCGTTCCATAAAATCAGAAACAAAACACTTCTCGCCCATATTTTGCGTTTCCTTTTCAAGGTAAGCACATCAACGTGAGCTATATTATTTTGCTGAGACTAGGAAACTAGCTCTGTTTCTACAATATCTTCTAATTTGTTCAATCCTTAATTTTCTTCGTTTACTTTTATTCATGAACTCATTCACACTATTTGTCCTAACACCTAATATTCTTTCTCTCAAAATTATTATCCACCACTATTCACCCATGGATTTCTCGATTTACCCACATCTTCTTGCCCCATTCACTTCTCTATCATATAACTGTCTCGCTATTCAATTCTCATCCATGCCCTCAATATGACCAAACCACCAACGTGAACACCTTATATGCATATTCATGTACCTAAGCATTTATTCCACATTCTTTGTTAAAAACTGCTACGAGCGTACAGCTAGTGTCACACAGCTACTGATATGATTAGGTTAGGAATCGTTAAAGACTCACATGTTACACCATAGGCTCAGATTACTTGAAAAACTTCGATAAAATGATTTTAGGTACGACTCGATGAATATTATTTCATCCCCGCGTGATATTTCAACAAATAAGAGTGACAAATTGAAAAATATACACTTCCAAACTGACAGGTTTAAAAATTCCTTCTTTCCTCACGCAATTAGTGATGAAAACAAAAACAGCGTGAAATTATCTGAGGCATCTGTGACACACAATTCATATCTGTCCTCTTTCCCCTTATTATCCCTATTCTCCCCCATTTCCATGTCTCGTGTCCTAACACCCCATGCCAAATGCCTCCGTGGCGGCTCGCACGGTAGTAAATAGATGTAGATTCTTTCATAATTCACTCATTCCGAGCTCTATCCCCTCTGCCTATGCTGCAAACATTTCTCAAACAGCCTTCACCCGCAGAATTAAGCCTACACTTAATCTTGTGGTGTGGTGTATCCTATGAGTTTCCTAGTTTTACTCTCTTACTATGAGGTGGGGCATCCAGCCGTTCTAAAATAAGGTGGTGATAGTGTACTTTGGTGTGATTTCTTCTTCTTTAGACACATTCATTCCTTTATATTCTTGTTATATATACTTCCACATATATCCTTCTGTCTATTATAAATCGTTTCCAAGGCATATTTGAAATCCTCAACGTTAATTTAAGGTATGTTAAATCATTTTAATGTGTGTTAAATAATTTCTCTCCATTCCTTGATGCAAAGTATTTCATGATGGCTAAAGCAGTCTATTTCTAGTAAAAAGGAGAGCCAAGCCCTAAGTTCGAATGTACATTTTTACATTGCAGATATTCTCGAGAGCGCTGTCGGTTGATTTAAGATACGAATAATATGAAAATCAAACGCTTTTTCTCAAAAGTCACTTCGATGGACTTTCCCACTCAAGCACTGAACCCTCCTTGTAATCATGTAGTCGGATTCAAAAGTAATGCAAGAAATTGAGCGGCGCCACTTACGCTCTTCAAGAAAATTGAGTTTCATTTACTGCGTTTGAAGTCCTTGGTTACGCAGCGCAAATTAATCAGTTGTTTGTAAACACGCATTCCAATGTAGGAGTTGAGAAGTTATTAAATTATTGCACTTAATTTTGTCATTCTGTGTTCGATTCTATTTGGTTTATGTGATTTGTGCGTGTGTATTTGTTATTTTTTAGCCCCGGTTTTCAATGTTGGTTTGTATTTTACGTAAAATTTTCCTTGTATTGCAAGGAACGATTCGTGTTTAATAATAAATATTTGTGTTTCAATTTATCAATATGACGATACGTGACATTGTTATAAGAGTTTATCATTATTTTTCCGAGGAAATTAGTGCATCAATTCTATGCCTGTATTATAAATCTGAGTTTAGTGTGCAATTAATGTTTACTATTGAAAAGTACGTGTTGTTAGCGTTGAAGATACATTTTCTACTGTGCAGAGCTTATGCTTCATCTTGTTGTTTAAGTGGATATGTAGCTGGATGATGGTAGTGATTTCACGATCAAAAATGTGCCGAGCAAAGCACCCAGGTGTATATTACACATTTCAGTGTTGGTAATGGTGTAGCATTCGGATTCATTCATGCTTTTGTTTAGATAGATCTCAGTACTGAGCTACCTTTATCCCACGAGATTTGATGATCCAATTTTTCGCGGATTACGTTGATTGCTTCTTAATATTTAAACTGTGTGCTCATGTTCTAAGAATTATACAATTTTTGATAATTTACTATTTTCTTAATGGGCGAATCGTAATACTGCGTGCTCTGTGCTTAATTTGTCCACGTTACGGTAGTTGTGTTTGGTATTTTTCGTGTTATGTGATACTACGTGCTTGGTATAACACGTCGGCATTAGCTGTAGCTGTTCCTTTTCATAAATAAATAGTTCCTTCATCGCAAAAGCACTCTATTTTTTCCATAGTACCTTAACTGTTATTGGATGTTAGTTAAGTTTTATTTATCGCTTTAAGGCATTGAAGATGCTAGATAATGTTTTTTAAATAATAATCCTTGAATAAATTCCTACAGCGGTTCTTCTGCATTTTATTAATAGTCATACACTGTTGTTTTTCTTTAGAGTGTACTTAATTTTCTGGTATTATGTTTTAAATGTTCATTCAGATAAATCGAAGGCATTTCGCGAGGTTCGTGACGTCCTCTTTTCTAAATTGAGTTCTTGCATTGCTAAAAGCTTCTCCTTACGCATAAACAAAAATCTCCTTGAAATGACAAGGCGCAAGATTTTTCAAGGAATAGAACAAAACACTACCCACTTCGCCTGTAAGCTACCATGGTAGCCTCAAGAAGCATCGAGTAGGAATCCCCTACTAATCTCTCTCGAATAGAGCGAGTGGCGCACATGAAATTGCTCACAGAAATTTTAAATATGAAAAAAAAGGGATTTACAATGTCCATAAAAGCATTCATTTTTGAGGTATTAACATAGTACGGATATTTCCCACTGATTATTTAAAAAATGTAAGGACCAATATAACTTAGAAACATATAAAATTACAAGAAAATGTAAGGTTCATGACACGAAATTTAGAATTTTTCCTCTAGTATCAACAGCAAACCGGTAAAAAAATACTTCATAACTTTCTCTAGATGAATCCTTTTGACTCATTCAAGTATTCTACCAGCTCATTGGTAGGTTCTTGGACAGTCCCCATTCTGTATCCCAATCTAAAAGAAATTCTCTCGCTTTCCCTCCTAAGGATAGCCCGTTATTAGATCCCTCTTCAATTCTTCATATTTTCTACCTCCTCTTATTTCGTCCAGAATTCCTATCCTCCTCCTTCCTCTTCCACGCTTCCCCAGTGTTCTCCCCTCTATCACTCTTATCAACATGCCTTCTCCTCTGAAAACCTCCTCCATCCATCTCTTCTGCCTTCTCTGAACTTCTGCCACAAGCTTCCTCTCCTCTCCGACCATATCCAGTACCTCCTCGTTCGTCTTTCTCGCCATCCAGCTAACCTTCTTCATCCTTCTCCAAACCCACATCTCAAACGCCTCAAGTCTACGCACATCCTCCCTTCGCAATGACCAAGTTTCCGACCCATATAGCGCCACGCTCCATATTAAAGTTTTCTCTTCAGTCTCTTCTTTACGTCTCTTCTCAGACCCCCCCTTATCAATTCCCTTCTCTTCGAAAATGCTTCTTTAGCAAGCGCAATTCTGCATCTGATGTCCTTACCACTAAAACCCTTCGCCTCCGTAACACTACCTAGATACGTTAACTACTCGACCTGCTCTATCTTCTCTCCTCCCACCCTTATATTCAGCCCCGCCTTCTTACTTCTAGAAAATCTCATTACTTTCGTTTTTCTGTGATTGATCTTCATCCCATACTTTTCGCACTGCACAGGTGAGTGCATTAGAGGTCTCTAATGCACTCACCATTGACTGTAACCCCTTGGCCGACTGCCTAACCAATGCTTGATCATCTGCAAACCTCACTGATTTTATCAGCTCCCCTCCTACCTTTATTCCTACCTCCTCCTCCCCCCATGCCTCCCTTACCATTTCTTATGAATACACGTTAAAAAGCAACAGCGATAGCGGGCACCCTTGCCGCACTCCCCGTCTTATCGTGGCCCTTCCCGATTCTCCATTGGCTACCCTAACCTGCGCAGTCTGATTCATATACAAATTTCGAATCAGACGCCTATCCCTCCAATCGACCCCTAATTTCTTTAACACTCCCATAATTTCGTCCATTCCACCCGATCAAACGCCTTCTCAAAATCTACGAAGCATGCAAAAACATCCTGCCCATACTCTAGGTTTCTTTCTACTAGCGTCCTCATCACCGCTATAGCATCTCGCGTTCCCGTCCCTCTCCTAAACCCGAACTGGTCGTCACCCAGGTATTCATTTGCCTTCTTCTCTAGCCTTCTGTTTAGAATTCTCAGAACTACTTTGGCCGCACGGGATATTAAGCTTATTGTCCTATAGTCTTCACACGTTTTTGCCTTACTCTTCTGTGGTATAGGAATTAGTACAGTCTTCGCGAAGTCTTCCGGCCACACTCCATCCTCATAAATCCTCCGAATAAGCGCAAAACGTTTTCCTCTTCCGTTCTTCCCCATGCTCTTTAAAAACTCTGCAGGTATGTCATCTATTCCCACCGCATTATTCCTTTTCATGTCTCGTAGAGCTCTTTCGATTTCGCAATCTAGGATACTTGGTCCGATGCCATCTCTGTCGATATCGTCTTCCCTTTCTATATCTAACCTATTGGGCCTTATTTCTTTACCATAAAGCTCTTCAACATACTCCTTCCACCTCTCCTGGATCTCTCTCGGTTCTACGATCATCTTTCCCGTCTTGTCTGTTATCGTTGTAATTCCCCTTCCATTATTACCACCCGTCAGTTCCTTTACTTTCCTATATAATGCATCTGCTCTTCCCTCTTTTTGGTATTTCTCTAACGCGTCGATCTGTTCCCTCCACCACGCCTCTCTTGCTTTCTTTGTTTCTCTTCTAAGCCTGTTATTAAATTCTCGGTATTTTCTCTTACCTAGCTCTGAGTTGACGCTCTTCCATTTCCTTCTATCCTCCATCTCCCTGATCATCTCCTTCGTGATCCACGGTTTTCTAATTTTAGTTGCACTCACGACGCCTACCGTTGCTTTCGCCGCTTCTACAATTCCATTTTTCAAACTTCCCCATTCATCTTCCACTGATCTAACTCCATTATCCTCACCCATTATCTCATCCACCTTATCTCGATACTTCTTCTTCATTGCCCCAGTTAATGCCTCCGTATTCCACTTTCGTACCCTCCTTCACATTCTTATCTTTTTCAGTTTTACCCGACATTTCATGACTAATAAGTTGTGGTCTGTGTCTGCATCAGCTCCTGGATAAGTATGCTAGTTTTTAACAGTATTCCTGTGTCTGGAACCTGTGTGTGTCTCCCGGCTTCTTCCAAGTGTACCTACGACGAGGATGATGTCTGAACCATGTATTTGTAATTACAAGGTTATTTCTGCGGCAAAACTCCACAGCTTTCTCGCCTCGGTCGTTTCTCCTTCCTAGCCCGTAATCGCCCACCTCCCGCCCATCTCTTCCTTCGCCCACCACCGCGTTCCGATCCCCCATTACTATCAGGTGCTTACTTCCTGGTATCCTACCAATTATTTCCTCTAGCTGATCGTAAACCCCATCTACCTCCTCCTATTTATGATTAGAGATAGGCGTATGAACCTGGATTATAACTAAATTCGTTGGTTCTGCTTTTAGTTCCACTGCTATTATCTTATCACTTACCTGTTCTGCATACACTACTTTTCTACCGAGTTTCCTATTCATTACGAATGCAACCCCGCGCTGACTTTCATTCCCTCCACTATAAATTACTCTATCGTCGCCGCTCCAGTAATCCCCGTCATCCTTCCATCTTACTTCACCCAGACCCATGATGTCTCTACACCCACCCTCTCCATTTCTTGCTTTATATTCTCTAGCTTCCCCGCCCTCAGCATAGTGCTAACAATCCACGTGCCTATTCTGATCGTTTCGTTCCTCTTCTTTATCTTCTTTTCCTCTGCTGCTGCTACGTCTGAGCAAGGATTTCGTGTGATGACGACCGCAGGGGCCTTGCTCCCACCGCTGCCGGGCACGACACCCGGCCCTCTGGGCCGAGTCCCGTAGTTGCCAGGATTCATTATCAATTGAGAACTGTCCATAATTTCAAGGTTTTTGTTTTAATTGAGGTAGTATTCCGTGGCCTATCCCAATAGTGTTTTTTACGTGACACCATCACTTCAGAGGCCGCCCTTCTGGGGTCAGACGCCTTTTGCAGCCGCCTCACTGAAGTACAGACGCTGCGCGGACTACCATTCGTCTGTCTCCTAACCTTCGACCAATCTGGCATGGGTGACCCTACCAGGAGCAATGCTCCCGCCAGTGCAGCTCTAGGGGTCATCGGAGCACGCAAGCACTTCAACCGCGACAAGGTTGTAGTCCAAAGGAAGAGTCCTTTTGACTACAAAACCATAAATTAGAGTCATATATATATAGCACTAGTATTATAATTTATGGAATAATAATGACTACTGGAGTCTTAAAGTGACAGTTTTTAATGCTTGGCAAGTCATACACGTATGAGTTGCTTCGAATTCTGCGCATACTTAACTTATTTTCAAAGTGGCCGCCATGCAAAATTCCCATTACACGAATACATTGAAAGCCTACAAGTGTCCTCTTAGGTGCTTGACTGCATAATGTTTATTTAAATATTTTTTTACTTTTTTGTTCTATGATGGCTAACATTATTAGAATACCGCTTTCGTATATTTACTCCTGTGAATATGACGAGACTGGTCGAATGGATGCTGCTAACGAATAGGCAACCAGAAATCCGAAAGGCGGGCTGCAGGCCTTAAGATGAGTGAAGGTGGAGATCTTGTGAAGTAGGTAACTGCCCTAGTAAAACAAATAAAGTCGCTAAATTTTTACCATCTCTTTTCATGCACGAACGCTAATGTAGTGATAGGAACAGAAAGTTGGTTATCGAATGTAATTTTAAATACCGAGAACTTTCAAATAATCATATGCAGTCTATAGAAAAAACAGACAAAGAATCAGGTACTCAAAAATGAAGAATGCACATAAGGATCTCTCCAACGAGGAACGTAAACATTTTTGCGAAAAATATAAAGAAGCTAGAACAGAAGTAAAAACGGGGTTTCGGAAAGCATTAACATAATTCAAAAGTAAAATTATAGTGAGTATTTGAAGGATAACCGAAAGGTGTTTTGGGCTAACGTGAAGGAGGTTCAAGGTAATAACTTTACAGTATCATCAATGAAAATTGATCAAGGAGAAAGAGCTGAAAACAAATCAATATGAACAAACATCCACAAATCATTATTTTAAAACGCCATTACTACATGCACTCATAGATAATAACACCACAACTCTTCCATAAAAAACAATACCGTTTAATAATGTTTTAGTCGATGCATAGATAGTCAAATAAAAGCCATTAATTCCAAGAAATCACCTGGTCCCGATTAAAGTCCGGCTCGAGTTTACAAAGAATTAGCGTAATAATTAGTACCTTACCCAAAAATAATATTTCATAAATCCTCAAAAGAACATTATGTTCCTTATGGTTGAAAAATAGCGAACGCTACACCTATATTTTTGAGCGGTGATAAAGAAGAGCCAACTAACTATTGACCGATGCCCCTCACTTCTATGTCGTTCAAAATATTGGAACATGTAGTCGTCAGTACGATCATGGGGTATCTTGATAGTCAAGATTTGTTAACATAAAATCAGCATGGTTTCCGGAAAGATAGCTCTTACGAAACACAGCTAGCCGTTATTTTCTCGACATTCTTGCCTCGGAAGAAATATACGCTCAGGAAGACATGTTATTTTTATATTTTAAAAAACCTGTCGATAAATTACCTCATTCCAAATTGCTTGTTTAGTTATAATGATATGGAATACACCACGGCGTAGTTTGTTGGAACAAATATTTCCTAAGCAGCCGCGAGTATAGGGTAGTCTTAAATGGCGTTAGTTCAGATACAATTAGAGTAACATCCGGTGTTCTCCAGAGAAGTCATCGAACCCTTATTATTCATTTGGTATATTATTGAGATCACTACCGTAATAATGGACAAAATTCACCTGTTAGCAGACGACGTAGTACTACAGGAATGGTAGCAATGAGTTTGACATGAATACGTTAAAAAAAACCTGGATGCTTTAAATAAATAGTGCAATACTTGGCCGTTGGAAATAAATTTAATGATTTTGTAGGAGAATAAGAAGAGACAGAGTAGGTGGTTGGAAAACGTAGTAAGAGAATGGAATTTGAAAGCGTTAGTAGAGTGGAGGATGTTGGAAAAGAATGGGAAGGGAAGGAGGAGGATGAGATTTAGTGTAGGTATATAGTGCCCATAATCACAAGGATTTTTATACACTTCTATTAAAAATAAACCTAAACGGGTAGATCACTCTAATAATAATTATTAATCCCTAATAATTATTATTATTAATCCCTATCCGATAACAGGAATATGGCAAACAGGGAAATACCAATTCGACTATATTATGGTGAGGCAGAGATTATGGAATAATGTCCCAACATAAGCATTAGAAGAAAAGTAAAGAGTATTCGCATTGAACATTTAAGGAGGGATTAAACTTTTAAGTAACTTCATGAAAGATAAGATGTAGAATAAAATGGAGTTAATAGTGCTCTAAAGGTCCACAAATATATTCAGTATTCTTGATATATATACTAGGGTGTACGCCTACGATGAATAATGAGGATTTTAGACGTCCAAAATGTTGTATATACTAAAGCCCATATGGTCAACAGGTTGTTTTTTTTGGCCTTCGGCAAGCGGTGAACCCTTACAGATATATTATTTGGGTTCAAGCAACAATGGATTTAAAACAACTAAAGAAAAACAACAGTGTATGACTATTAATAAAATGCAGAAGAACCGCTGTAGGAATTTATTCAAGGATTATTATTTAAAAAACATTATCTAGCATCTTCAATGCCTTAAAGCGATAAATAAAACTTAACTAACATCCAATAACAGTTAAGGTACTATGGAAAAAATAGAGTGCTTTTGCGATGAAGGAACTATTTATTTATGAAAAGGAACAGCTACAGCTAATGCCGACGTGTTATACCAAGCACGTAGTATCACATAACACGAAAAATACCAAACACAACTACCGTAACGTGGACAAATTAAGCACAGAGCACGCAGTATTACGATTCGCCCATTAAGAAAATAGTAAATTATCAAAAATTGTATAATTCTTAGAACATGAGCACACAGTTTAAATATTAAGAAGCAATCAACGTAATCCGCGAAAAATTGGATCATCAAATCTCGTGGGATAAAGGTAGCTCAGTACTGAGATCTATCTAAACAAAAGCATGAATGAATCCGAATGCTACACCATTACCAACACTGAAATGTGTAATATACACCTGGGTGCTTTGCTCGGCACATTTTTGATCGTGAAATCACTACCATCATCCAGCTACATATCCACTTAAACAACAAGATGAAGCATAAGCTCTGCACAGTAGAAAATGTATCTTCAACGCTAACAACACGTACTTTTCAATAGTAAACATTAATTGCACACTAAACTCAGATTTATAATACAGGCATAGAATTGATGCACTAATTTCCTCGGAAAAATAATGATAAACTCTTATAACAATGTCACGTATCGTCATATTGATAAATTGAAACACAAATATTTATTATTAAACACGAATCGTTCCTTGCAATACAAGGAAAATTTTACGTAAAATACAAACCAACATTGAAAACCGGGGCTAAAAAATAACAAATACACACGCACAAATCACATAAACCAAATAGAATCGAACACAGAATGACAAAATTAAGTGCAATAATTTAATAACTTCTCAACTCCTATGGAATGCGTGTTTACAAACAACTGATTAATTTGCGCTGCGTAACCAAGGACTTCAAACGCAGTAAATGAAACTCAATTTTCTTGAAGAGCGTAAGTGGCGCCGCTCAATTTCTTGCATTACTTTTGAATCCGACTGTACTTGTTTAAGTATGCCACCATTACCCCTCATTACAATATCACTATCCTTTCTCCAACTAACCAAAAATTACTAATATACTGTTTGACTTTAGCATGACCAAAGTGAAGTGGGTGACAAGTATCACCCACTTCACTTTGATCTTAACCGTAAGGCCGTGGAGCAATGAGCATTATCTCATGCCCCTAACTGCGCCAGAGTATGATAATTTAGTGATATATTCAATCTTTTTGGGTGGAAAAACATTTTATTAAACTACAGTCAAACTTGTTTAAAAAGAACTGGGTTGTGAAAAGGTCAAGGCTCTAATGAGCAAATTCTACCTCTAACACAAGTTTACGAAGGCTTTCATGTGAATTTTTGTCTCACATAACAAGAACGCTTCACAAATTTACCAAGAAAACTTGGACCACTCCTGTCTCAAACAAGACGGCGTTCATTCCTCTCATTCCAAACAGATATACCACTAACGATATGTAACCTTAATGCTCGTGCACGATAGGTCACCAATTTAAAGGGTCATGCCACACGCTTCATTTTTTATTGATGTATACAATTTTGTCCACGATTTATTCATCAAAGTGGTCCACAGCCCATTCTTAGGCATGTTCCTGAGTTGACTTCCCGAGTTGTAGGAGCTGACGGTGCAATTTCGCTTGCTACCTGCGCTTGGGGCAAGAGGGATAATGTTTCGAAAGACCAAAGAATCGTGTAAAGATTTTATTTGTGCAAATACGTGTGGGATGACGAAAAAATACTGTTCGTTATTTGTAAGTGAAAAAGTTGCCATTGTTTAAGTTTTAATATCCTTCCCCTTGAATGTTCAAGTAATAAAAGAGCATGGATGGCTTACAATATTTTAAAACAATACGTCGGTCATTGGAACAAGGAGTTACGGAGGATGAACCGAAGCTTTTTAAGCCTTGCCGACAACTTCCCTGAGCAATATATTATGCAAGAGTTATCCAATGTTAAATGTGTGCTTTTGCATCCAAATTTTAGGGATATTAAGCTTAACGGCTCTAACGAGCAGAAATAATCCATACCAAAGCACTCGTTGTAACCGAAATCGACTGTTAAACATTAACGTCGAAAAGAAAACCTATAAGGAACTACGTGATGTTGAAAAATGAAAATTAATTTATACATATGGCAGTATATTAATTTGCATTAACGTTGGGAGGATAGGTGAACATGCCTAAACGCGTAACAGAAAAGTACAAGCCTAACGAATGGGGCTCAAGTGATCAACGTGAAACAACAAGCACATCTCGGGCCCTTTTACTTAACCTTATAGCACTCAACCCTCAGCATCTCCAACGGCTTGTCATCGCTGGCTTGAGTGCTTGCCTTGCCTCCACCTTTCCCTCATACTCATCTTCTCCTCTCGTCCTTCAACAACCCTTCCCTTTTCGTCCTGACTCTCCAACCCTTTCGCCGTCATGACGTCACCATCCATTCCCCTTTCCCTACCAGTCCTCCTTTGTCTCCACAACTTCAAACAGTCTCTCCCCACCCCAAGCACCGTGACCTGTCATCTCCAACCGGAGTCAATCTCTTGCCCTCCTTCAGGCGCGAGTCATTCCGGCGCTTCCTTCTTGTGAAAGGACCTCCTTGCAGCGTCCACCAGTCCTTCACTCTTCTCATGCAAACATAAAAATGTATGACGATATCGTTTTATGGGAGAAAAATCAGGAGTGTGTCAAGTACTACATAACAAACCCGACATGGTAAGATAGCTAACACAATGATGGTAAAATTTGGGAAATAGACTTCAGAAAATGGACATGTGAGGATTGTCATTTTGTTCACTAACCATAGCAGACGATAATAGCTTCTGAGACTATAATTATTTTTTTCCTTAGGTTATGTAGCCTACTATTTTATTTGCTCTTAATTAATATTTTTTTTAAATTTAAGCGTGGTACTAACAGCTTTCAGCATGCATTTTGCATTTTAAAGTACTTTAGCAAATGTAAAATAAATTACTTCTAAAAAAAATATTTTTTGCTTTCTTAAATAAAAATGTTTCAGGGATTGATTTTTTTATGGCGTATTAATTCTTTAGTTTCTTCGACATCGGTAGCATATGGTAACATTTGTTTAAGTGATAATTTATCTAATGACGGGTATTTGCAGCCGTAAATAATAACCAAATGTAGTACCTTCAATAACATTCGTTGGATATAGTGTTGTGCATGTAGGTTAAAGCTCACTCCTCGCCAAACAGCCATACTTATATTTGCAGGGTACTAAGTGTTGGTATGGATAATAAATTATGATGATATTCTTTACGATGGAGGCTATGAATGAAGGGATACATGCAACGATTTTTAGTCCCTACAGATAATAATAATCTGTCCTCACAATGATGATCTAGATGTGCCATAACATTATGGTCTAATTTTTTCGAAATATGTTTTGCCGCAGTTGTTTAAACATTTTTACCATTTTTACAGAAAATTTTCCATTTATTCATAGTTTTGTTCAGATATTTTATGGATCACGTGGTAAAATCCGATCGAGGGAAATCTCTGATAAATATAAAGGTTACAAAAAACATATGACGTATTGACCCAGGAAATTGAAGTCCGCTTTTTGCCAAAAATTATCCACTCCTAATTGCTATCGCGAAAATGTTATCGGTTATCAACCATATTTATACATATAATCACTGTATTTAAACTGTAATAAGGTTGACACGCACAGTTTCTTTGATCGTTCTGCAGCTATATCCATATCAAATGCAAACGATATCCCCAGTTCTCCAACCCCTATGACTTGTCATCTCCACCCGGAGTCAATCTTATGCCCTCCTCATCAGCCGAGTGACTCTGGCAAGCCCTTATCGTGAAAAGAGTATCTTCGGGTCCAAAAAATCTCCTCTTTTCCTTATAATAACATAAAAATTAATGAAATAATTGTAACATTATTTTTGACGCAGAAACATAAGGGTACATAAAAAGTATGATAAATTATACTTTTTTTCATCTAAATGCAAGAGTAAAGAGTAACATTATATTATAATTCCAAGTTTTTACAAACGAATTCATTTATGAAAACATTATTGAATAGATATAAAAAATTACAGAGCGAGCACATAAAAATTAATTTCTAAGTTTTCTCCATATTTTTAATTTCTTTACATATTGAGGGTAACTTATTTAAATCATAAACTCAAAAAAGTATTTAGAGAACCTTTGGAGTTGCCTTTTAAATATTTTCTGTGAAGGAGTAAACATTTTATGGCTCTCTTGTTGTGGGGGTAAACTCAGTCAACGGAAGTTTTAATAAGTTACTTTTTAGAGAGTGCAATATAAAAAAACATATAGGTACCTATAAGTTGAAAGAGAAACTTTATATTTAAAAAATCTATTTGCATTAGTGTCTAATGGTAAAATTTGATGTTATTCCGGCAATATTTATTTTATAACATTTTTAACGCTCAACCACTATAGTTAAAGCACTCCAAAATACAATGACACAAAAAATGGTGGGTAGAAGTAGCTCAGTAAAATTTCCAGGTGAACTGTTGAAGTTCTTAATGATTCAGGAAACCAATGAAGAAATGTTGGTAATTTAAAATGAACTCTAATTGAGCTGTGAGTACCAATCTTATCAGAACCAATCATGATCATTTCGATCCTTTTAAATAATTGGAACGAACCCTCAAAATGATAGCTTTGTTGTAACTCAATTGTTCCAACAGTGCAAATCTTTAAAAGCTATGTTTCATAATTTTAACATTTTAAAACTAAGGCTCTTCTCACACCTTGACTCAATCTTGAAGATAAATATTTCCAAAGACTTGTATAATCAATGAAATGTATTGTAAAAAAACTATAATGGAAGTAAGTGTGTGCAGACATCTGTTATTAACCCTGTATCGCACTTTTTGCAAATATTGACTGTTCGCATACGCCATGATGTCCGTATCATAGATTATTATCTTTCTAGAATTTTTAACGCAAGATACGGGAAGGAAGTACCAAACAAATGTTTTAAATAATTTGTAAAAAAGTATAATTAAATGGAAGC
This sequence comes from Pyrrhosoma nymphula, assembly GCA_963573305.1. NCBI lineage: Eukaryota > Metazoa > Arthropoda > Insecta > Odonata > Coenagrionidae > Pyrrhosoma > Pyrrhosoma nymphula. The sequence goes on along the minus strand of OY754337.1, from coordinate 43,320,656 downwards.
GGTCTCATTCACGCCATGGTGATGATAGCAGAAATAATGATTTTGAGGAAATTTCATCAGCGTCCATTGCGTTTAATGCGGTGTTGACTATTCTAGATATTAGAAACATCTATAAAGTTTAATAAAGATATCAGCATCTACATTCATAAATATGCCCTGAATGACATTTTAAGAGAGTGCGGCCAGAGCATGTGTCATCAAAGTGTACAACAATATATTCGAAGAACGTTAATGAAAGTACGAATCTTAATGCAATAGAAAAAAAAAGAAAATACCTGACATGGGTTTCAACAATCCCAGCATACACTACACCATCGGTATGGTACCAAAAATGAAGAAAAGTTTAGCATTAGAGTATTTTGAAGAAATAAAAATTCACACAATTATATGAATTTCACATAAAGCTTGCAAAGGTGCTGTCTGCACTTGCCTGGATATCAAGTAGCAAGTATAAGCGAGAATATCAAATAATAAGAAACACGAACTATATCGACACGATCGATACACATTATTATACATTATTAGAGGAAAATCTTATTGTATCTTATCGTTCACGGAATAAATGACTCTCTAAAAAGATCTGATCTTCACTCTTTTCCCCCAATTTCATTCTCATGATCAAATCTAGAGTGGTGTGTAGTGCTTGGTAAAATCTAATTTACACCGTAATAAAATAGGCCGGTAAACGGAACTTAAATTAAATATTAGTGTATGATGTAACAAAAAGATTTTAAAACAATTCACAACCTAGTTGTTGCAGTAGGGACGTAACACGTTTTTATTATAATATAAATCGAATAATTTGAATGGGTAAGCGTTATTACTTACCATTAGAGCATGCATTCGTACTTAGCTCTCCTTGAAGCTCCTCTGCTATTTCAACCTTCCGTTTCAAGGCTGTGCCCACTCCCCCTATCGCAACCCTATAAGCTTCCGTTCCATTCCAACTCAACCCCATCGCCACGTGACTTCCTTCCCAAGATGCCCTCCCACGCAACCATCAATTTGTCCCCCCGCACCCCCTCTTCCCCCTCCTCCGGCTCCCGTTCAACCTTCCGACGTCCATCCGGCACTTTCAACCCCTGCCACACGCCATCCTCCTTCCACCCATTGTCCCTTCCTTCCGCTCCTTAACCGCCTTCCAGACATGGAAAAATCATCTCTCCCCAATGCCATAGAAAGCTGCAAATGATCACGACCGGAGTTTCCGTTCTCCACTCTCTACTACGGTCTTTGATCCGGTCGTTGGTTAACTAAATGCATCGAGGAATACCTTTGGATTGAATCAATGGGTTAGTAAAATAACTGTAATTCGATGAGAAAGTGGTTTCCACCAACGCTTAGATTAGTCCACCGCAGCTAAAACTCCAGATTGAGTTGTACTTAATCAGTCAATGTTCTCCTGAAACATAAACACATTTTACTGAGTTTTTGCCTGTCCTGACTGTGAAAAACACGGGATTTTAGAGCTTGAGGTTTCAAATGAGTATCGCCGGCGGAACAAGTAACTTATAGTTTGAATGTTTTTTAATAGGCCGAGCATTAATAATTAAACTTACTGTCGTGGCATGTATTATGAATAAATAATTATATATTTTATTAGACTAAATCGGACTCATAATTTCATTTATATGACTTCGTCAATGAGATTTAAATGGCGAAATTAAATCAAGACGGATAGCGTCGAATATTTGTATTTATTTCCAGAAATAAAACAAGTGCACCCGGAATACGGTCACCAACTGAGAATAAGGGAGACTCCTGGAGCTGTAAAACAACGCTAGAAATGTAACGTTTATGTTACAATCATGAAAACAACAAAACAATCTTGTGGGTGATTTGAAACATGCGTATTTGTTTTATTAGCAGTTTTTATAAATATTTCATAAATATTTACACATTTCTCCTGTTGACTAATGTGGACTACCCATTCCACATGGTCCTTTTAACTGTGATATTTTAGAAAATCTGCCGGAGTTTCCCACAGTGGGAATGGACTCCTAGATCAATAGTGTGGAGCCAAGAATGGGGACTCGAACTTAATCTGAGCAAATGCACGGCGGTACATTTCTTGCGGAAGTCGTCCAACTATTCCCATGTATATGCTGTGGATGGTGTTAACATAAAGGCGACAGATGAAGTGAAGTATCTAGGAGTTACGATAACTTCGGACCTATCGTGGGGAGCACATATAAGAAATATTTGTGGCAGAGCTCTGAAGAAGCTAGGATTCGTCAAGCGTATTGTGGGAAGATTTTCGGATGAAAAAGTAAAAGAGAGGTGCTATTTCGCACTCGTCCGGCCACACCTTGAATATGCAGCGAGCATATGGGATCCGGTGCAGAAAGACTTAGTCCGGGAACTTAATAAAATACAAAGGAAAGCTGCGCGATTCGTCAAAAACAGCTACGGGCGTACTGACAGCGTTACACAGATGTTAAACGAATTAGGCTGGGAACCGCTAGAAACTCGGAGGCTGCGCGCTAGGCATAGATTGCTTGAACAATTGAGAATAGATATCTTTCAGAGCGACACGGAGAACATCATATTAGAACCTCACTCTATTTCCAGGTCCGACAGAAACGATAAATTAAGAGAGATATTTTGCCGAACGGATAGGTATGGGAATTCGTTTTTCCCCCGAACAATAAGGGACTTCAATAAATGCTAGGCGTAATTTCATTAGAGCGTTTCCTTTTTATCTTTAAGCGGCTGGTGTCCTAACACCCCCCGCCACACGCCTATTGAGGCGGCTTGCGGGGTAATATGTAGATGTAGATGTAGATGAATACTTCCACAGCTTGTAATCCGACCCTTGACGATCCTCAGCCCATTTCCCGTCTGAATAGATTGTTTGGTTCGATAAATTGGTAATTGCCCAATTCAAAAGTCATCGATAATGAATGCATTGTTAAATACCAGAAGAGTCGAAAACGTTGTACCATCTTGAATCAGTTTCTTATTTAACTTCTCTATATTGTTATTGCAACTAATGCTCTCATTGGTACTTTACTCACATTGGAAATGAAGTCGTGACTAAGTGACCGCTTCACTTTTAGTTATCAAAATACTAAAAAAAAATAATTTTTACGAAATTTGAAATAAACCGACACTGAGCATAGTTATCCAATAAAAATGTAAAATTTAAATCCCGCGGAAAACCTACTATGTTCATGGAAAAAACCTTAAAAATAGGCGTATTAAAACAACATAACTTGAAAAATATTTGAACGCATATAAAAATACTCGAATGCCTCTTTTATACAAAACATATTTATCCCAGTTACATTATAACTTACCTGCGCAGACCTAAACCATGCATGAGCAATATGTTTGGTATGCTTAATGTGTTAACTGTTGACTACAAATCCCCAAAAGGTTTTCTACTTATTATGATTTGATTCCTATATGATTTCTACCTCAAGCATAGGGTATTTGCTATCTGATAAACAACAAAGTAGTTACAAAAGTTTAACTCCAGATGCCGCCAGATGAGCATAACAACCAAACCCTATATACCCCATGCCAAACACCAAGAACATGTAGTACGGAAAATGCGAGTCGTTGTTGGGTTCCTTAGTCTCCTGGAGTAGAATAATTGCTCAGTATTCTCTCGCGAAGAAAAAACATTTTCTTTGCCGCTAATTAGTTTCTCAAAGGAATTTTCCTGCTGCGAGGATAAAGTTTAACGAATATTCGAGGCAGGCGCAACAAACAGACGTCTAGTAGAAAGTTTTTTTTAGTCTGCCATTGGACTTCGCAGCCATCGGAAATGCTTAACAAACTGAGTCTGATCGTTTTGGCAACAAAAGCACCGGTGATAAACTTTCCGTCCTCCTCCCGCATTACGGAAAAAGTTTCAAAGAAAACTTGTCACAGAGAGAGGCCCGGGTCTTCGCGGATCCAAACAAGTTTCGAAATGCACGTATCCGATATTCCCGCAAAAATCCGAGTTTGTTGGAAACTTTTTATGATGAAGTTGGGGGTAAAAGAACGAAAGGAAAAGGAAAAATTAAAAAAAAAACAGACAGGGATATTTCGGGCATGTATGTTAGCAGATCAATTGGATACGGAAGTCTGTAGGAATGATAAAGATTATAAAAACATATTCATGCAAATGCATATTCCCGAGGATATCGGAGTTGATGACACAGGTAGGGTATAGAGTAAATAGGGAAAATAAATTAAAAACTTCATAAAATTTGGACATGTAGATTAGCAGATCAAGTGGGTACGAAAGTCTGTAGGAATGATAAAGATTCGCGTAAAGGCAAAGAAAGTACATAACTGGCTCTAACCTGCAATTCTACATGTCTGTGAGTTAAAGAAGCAGGGATATGGACATCATAACATAGATGGAGAGGAATAGGAGGAGCTAGGAGATTTTCTGGTTATTTTTATAATATTTTGATATGATAATGTTACCAAAGAATGTTGTAAGTCTAATTCCCCGTTTTGTTCATTTATTCCTTCTTTGAACCCCCATTCAACTTAGACAACAAACCTTACCACTGCTCCTATTCCTCTACAGTTATGTTATGACGTCATATTCCCTGCTTTTTCTATTTTCCCCTATCTCGAATAAGAAACTGCCAACACCCCCTCCTAATCCTCTCAGTCGTCGTATTTAATAATTGTGAACACTAGAAATTTTATCTTGGTTATGACAAAGACTGTCCTTACCATGATGGGAAGTAAAAAAGTGTAAAATAGAATAAGTGCAAATTTATTGAATGAAATGAAAAAATTCCATGAGGTTGCTCCACAAACTTTCGTTTTCATTAATTTACACAAAAATCATACATGCTTTTATACAAACCCAGCGTGCCATTAACTACGGGATAATTAACCTTATTCTAATGATAGAGTTGGAGAGTTTAAATCAATTTTCCACAACTAAACGTTTTTAAAAAGACTTTATTACGACCTAGAGTTCAATGTTATGAATGATGTATCTTCAGGTAAAAAGTGGTCTCAATATTTCAAGATCTCAAGACACTTTTCACCTAAAGATGATGTTAATAACATTGAAACCTATTGTGTAAAATTGTTTTAAACTCTCCAACCATATCAGGTATAAATTCCCTACGCGTTGCTCGAATATTCGGAATTCATAGTCTAAAGAATTTATTCGTAGGTGTTCAGTCAAGGAAGCTGGATCCGATATCAATAATTATTATAATACAGGGTGATTACAAAATAATGAGTCGGTTTCAAGGATCTGTATTTTTCAAATGGTACAAGCTACAGAGCTGTGCGACCTATTAAAAGGACCGGTACATTCTCAAGTTTTGTTTAGAGAAAAACATAACAAATGTTCAGTATGCCCTACTTGAGTAACCTGAACAATGTCAAGTCGATATTCACATTCCTCCCACACTCTATGAAGCATGTCAGCAGTTTCTGTCTTCACAGCCAAAGTTATGCGTGCTTTCTCGCTTTCAATTTCTCGCTATTAGCAGGCAGACTATTTTTCGCGTACTGCAACACGCAAAACGACTTTTTTCAGCTGTTTCCACTGTCATTTTAAGAGTTCGCGCAACTCTGTAGCTCATACCGTTTGAAAAGTACAGATCTTTGAAACGGACGCATTATTTTGTAATCACCCTGTATAATTAAAAAAGTACATTTATTCCATTCTAACCTATCCTTGACAGCCTATTTTTCCGTCAAATTTGTTCATACAATGCTCATGGAGTGTATTTATACCCCAGCCGTTCACCACAGGATGGTGTGTGCGCATGTGTTCTTCTTTGAGGTCTATTGACAGGTACAACAACAACCTCTATCGATACAGAAAGAAAGATGTCAATTCTTACGGATATCCTTACTAATATATAAACATGTAATGGTGTCTGTCTGTCTGTGGCTCAAAGACGCAAAAACTCTTGACCAATTGAGTTGTAATTTGACATGTAGAAAGAAATTTATCTGGGAGTAATATCAGCTATATTTAAAAGCCCTCAGGGCCCCCGAAACCCTCCCCTGGTGGTTCCTTGTGGTCCATGCTAAGCATTGGCCTCGGTGCAGTGGTTTCATTATTTACTTTTAAAAAGTACTTTCACTAAAGATAGAAGGCTAGAATTTTTTTTATCGGATGGATGAATATATGACGTTTCTTATTCTTCTAATTGATTATCTTTCACGCTTCGTATTTGTCTGAAAATCATACTTTTTGCTGAAAATCTTACATTTTTCTCTGAAATCAACTATAGCATATTTCCTTGACTACCAGAGATTTGATTTTAAATGGATATTCACGCCTCTAGCATCAAAGTTTCCCTGCAGACCTATGATAACACGGAGAAAGAAAATCTGTATAAGAAGGGCCCAGAGTCCAAGGGCATGATTAGATGGCTTCGGGGGGTAATCGATAAATTCAATGCATATTTAAAAGAAGTACACTCTTCAGTGTGTATTCTCATAGCAGCTCTCATAGGGGCACTGCATGTATATGAGAGATCACTTACGTAGTAAACGATGCACATATTGAACGAGCAAGAATATTTACGTGCAGCGAATATTAATGGTATATAATGCCTCCGTTGTTACAACAAGCATGGTGTTGTAAAGTTTAATGCTAAAATTTATTACGCGTAGTGGAATTGTCCGCCTCTAATTACGATTGCGAATTGTTTTTAGACCAATTCGCACATCATAAACGTTACGAGTTTTGTTTATAAGGCTTTAATACTTTATTTTATACTTAAGTCTTTTAAACATATGTTTAAAAGTCCTAAAGTGCAGTTAGCTTACATTCACTCAATCTTCGAGTTGCCGATTCAAGACTCTCACTTGCCGCTGTGTTTACCCTCAAAGGACTTTAAATGTATCCAGCAACATGCCTATTAGAAAAAAAGTAACCTTTCGAAAAAATCTTCCAAAGCAAGAGGAATGTCTTCTTTGCGAGAAAACGAGTCCTTGCATGAAAAACAACAAAGGTTAGACTTGGATGCTCAAAGACATGCCCACCAGCGATCTCATGAGTATCTCCCCGTGGGGTTTCTAGAGTAAGGCTACGAACCACAAAAATTTCATCCTAACCCAACCTACGGACGATTAATCAGCTGTAAATCAACCCATCTGTTTTGAATCTTCAATCCGTTTTAATATTGCGAAAATTATAATGACGTCACTTCCTGCTTCTTACCCGAAACAAGAACGGAAATTCTGCGCAATGAATGACATCTGTGCATGAAAATCGACATGTGCCCTAAGAATAACCAAAGATTTCTCTTTAGTAACCGAAACCAATGATAAAAGCTACCCGTTTTGCAAAAGGCGCAGTCCGTGTGATGGAGGATTCATAGGTGAAATAAACATGACTGCTTCTGCAAATACTCCTTTTGACGTTGTCAACCGCTGGATTTTACCTTACTCTCCAATCCTGATTATGATACTCAACGTACATATTTACGTTTAATTGCGCAACTCAATTGAGTCATTGAATTTAAAATATTGATGCACACAAGGGCAGCCATCAAGCTGTTGTTCACTCAGAAGACGGCTCAAGATAACCGGAGGGACGAGGTGACCATCTATCAACCTGGGCGCTATTTAAGAGTAATGAGTCTGCAAGGCCCATTTTAGGGTTTCCCGTGCGTAAAAGATGACCAACAGTCACTCATCTCTGCGTACATCTCGAAAACGGTCAGCGTGTCTACTATAACGAACACAACATACGAAAATTGGTTACGAAATCCTTATATGACCACGCTGACAGTATTCTTAGACTTTAAGGTTGTTTATAAAATGAGTTTAATGTTTTGCACACCCGTTGATTTTCAACGGGTACCTTCCGTTAGCTATATAATAAATGCAATAACTCCTATAGCTATAAACGCTGCCGTTTCTGAGGAAGGGGTTAAAAGGAAGGCCAGCACCCGCACCATGGACTAATTCAACGGGCAATAAGGTACATTCACATAATAGCGAAGCGATATTCAATTACACTTCCCGTTATCGTGCCTCATACGAAGAGTGTTATGTCCTATTCACAGAGTAACACTAACAGCAAACACTTGAGCACTATTTTCTGTGATCTTTGCGTGACTTTTGAGTGTATTTGCCCTTCATGAAGTCGGCATGCGTGATTAACAACCTCGTGAGCCACTTAGTGAAGTGGTGTGTTCCTGTTGTAAGTTGGTCACTGGAGTGGGGTAGTTCTCCATAAACCACTTTTCCTGAGTGGGGTCTGTTAGTGTTACTGTCTGACGAGGAGATAACCACAATTCGTACTGGGAGCACGTACGGGCAGTGTGATTAATTACCACATCGGTGTTGTGTAAATGTGCCTTAATGCCTGTTGAATTGATCCTTGGCGCAGGTTAATACTCCATAAATCTCTCTCCCCCTCATTTTTAACCCCTTCTACAGGAATGGTAAGGTTTACGGCTTTTGGAATCATTATCTTAATTGTATATAGTTAACCGCAAGGGATCAGTTCTTTCTTATTGTTACGATAGAGGTTATTAGTGTATCTTTCACTAGTCCTCAAAGAAAAGAATTTTTGCGTATTATTAATACATAAATATAAATTTCTCAGCAAACCTCTCCTCCTTTTTAACCCCTTATTCAGGAAAGGAAACGCTATAGAAGTTATTCTTTAGGACCTTTAACACCTAACCTCTGTCATGACCCTTGAAAATTACGGATAATATTAATAAAAATACAAATATTTCTTACCCCTCATCATATTTCAAGTGAAAAGGATTAAAGATATTCAGCAAAGAAGTCAGCAAAGATCCTACATTTTTTCGGGTGGTGGAAAATTATTCAGAAGCATTACTGAAAACTTCACTGTATAATAGAGCAAGAAATAGAAATGTCCTACCGGTACTGAGTGGAATCATTTTCATATTTTATCGATTTAATTTATAATTTGCCGGTTATAAAAAACCGCACCCTATATAGTTTAGCATTGGGACTGCGTAAAATGAGAAAAATGCGAATATGTTATTGAGTAGAACTGAGTTCTACGTAGTCATATGCTAACACTTCCATTATTCCAGATAAATAAACTTATATCAGCGTAGTTTTTATGGGTTTTGCCAATTTCCTTTCGTGAATTATTGATATTTTCTTAATTGCCTTGATCATTTGAACTGATAAACCTTAAACGTATACAATAAGCCTTCTGTATTTACTATTTTTTGTCAGAAACATAAACTATTTGAGGTATATAAGAGTTAAGTTGGCTTTCACCTACTGTAAAAAACACAAATTCCCTTAATTTAACTGTAGTGTATTATCTGACAGAATGTAAACATATATCTATTAAAAAATTTTGGAAATTGGAGTTAAGCTATCTATGTCAAACAAGAAATTGTATACCATTAACAATACGGTACGAATGATAGTTAGAAATTAAAATTGCAGTTCCAATTATGAGAATAAACTAATACTGCAATAAGAAGTGTGTAATACTATAATTACATGTATTTGGAGTGTATTTCAGATTAAAAAATATTAAAAGTGACAGATACAAAGTAACTTTCAATAACATTTAAACTTGCTCGTAGGCGTAGTGAAACCTTGGCCTGAGTCCACTGGCGTTCATTTATATCTTCACAAAGAGATTTAAATCCAGGCATGCGCTCTTTTTTTTGCTTATATTAGGCATTAATCTTGACTTCTTAAGCAGTCGTCGACTCTACAAAGATATTCGGTTAAACGAAGCATGAAAGAGCCGGGGACCTAGTCAATATTTACACTCTAAGTTATAAGTTTGCTGAACTCGAACATTTTCTGTCCACTTTCGTCCCTTGGGGAAGCTCGTTAATTATGCCCATACACTCAACTCCAAAGGCTTGACTTTCTAAGCTATTATGAGATAACACGATAAGGTAACACGAGAATCAACCAAAACTTCGGAAAATTAGTAAAGGAGATGGTAGCCTTGATTCTCCTATTCCAGTGAATTTATTTCTGCGATAAAAAGTTAATTTTTATGTCCGTTCTCAATTAATAAAGGCAAATTCCGTCCTGAAAAATAAATATTTCAATATGCTCACTCAATTAACAAACTTATCGTTCAAGGAAAATTGAAAACTGAATTTCCAAATGCTGATTAAGAGTGTTAAAGAAAGCTTGATGACCAAAAATGGCCTATCCATTGTTCTTGTGTATCCTAAACCAAAATTAAGGCCCGGTATTATGAATGTTTAGCGTTAACGGCAATAAGACCTAGTCTGTTCATTAAATTATGGCTGACAGTCCAGGTTTAGTATATTTCATCAGACTGTGTGTTACTTGACGTTAGAGTTATTGATCATGTTACATATTAATTTTGTCTTCTATTCCAAGGAAATATAGGTAACAATAGACTCATAAACCGGGCCCTAGTGAACAAATTTAGCAAATATCTTGCTTTGGACACTACGTGTTGTTTCGTTTTCCGAATTTCGTTCTTCAGTTTTCAATCATTTTTTGTCGCCTAATTGGACGAAGTGAGCATATAATTGGTTATAGTCAACATGTTCTCTTCTCTGCTTATTTTTGCTCATTAATTCATCCGTTTTCAGCATTATTTAACACTTAAAAGCCCCACTAATGGCATAAAATCCTCCATTTCATTGAATAAAACCAACAGGTAATCCTGATTTAATTAGATAATATCAAAATTTATGGTATGGAAAATGAAACTCTGGATAGTATTTCAAACCTATGAATCTATATGACTAATGTCCAGACGCCACTTAATTAAAAGCACGAAACTACTTTCATGCATATCTATGAAATTCCACAAGTTAAATACAGTCTTAAAAATAACTTTTCAAGAAATTATTTAAATTGGAGGTAAATGCCGTTCAACACTCAAAAACTTGACTTTATGGTGACTTTTGCTTACCTGCTTTGGTTCGAAGGATAGTTAATCAACGCAGGGGAAATCTGAAGTAGTTGAAAAGAAACTTGAAACCACCCTTATATTCGTGCAAGATATCATCATCAGCCTCAATGAACTTCAACCGGTAAGCGATGTATACTGTTTGAGGGAAAAAGGTATTCCCAGAATCGTACCACGGCCACTTGACTATATTTTTCGCGGGATAAGAGATCCTGAGTGGGATAGTCTCCGACGTATTAGCTTGGAAACACGTAAGTCCAGGGTTTATTTCCCAGTACAAAATGCTCTTCACATGGGAATTATCAATTTAACTATGGTGTGCTCCAAAATAATTCGTAGGACGTTACGTCGATTATATCTAAGTTTGGGAAACGAACTTCAAGAATCAACGAACTAAGACCATCATGGTTTCCAGGAAAATTAGTTAATTCCTTGTATCTCACTCCGTGATACATATAGTGCAGTCATAAAAATTACTTAATAAGGTTCTGTACGTTGCATGTGAGTGAAGTATTCTCGAGTCTTCTACCATATCAGGTATTTATATATAAGGCCAGGTGAACGATGTTTTGATGGTGGAGTCAGTAATCATAACGTCGAAAACCGAATACCTGACCTGGAGGATGACCCGAGAAGACTTCACTAACAGCATACGCCGGGAAAAAAACCTTGGCCTTAGGATTACTTGAGTTGAGAGAACCTGGATTGAGGCTTAGATTACTTGAAAAACTCCAATTAGGTGAGTTTCAATACGATACAGAAAATGTTATTTTATTCCCTTGCTGTCGATAGAATTGGATAAAATGACCAAATAAGAGAGATACACATTTGAACTGACTAGTGATGCCGTGAGACTCAAAACGAGACCGAGGTCGGTAATTTGGCACGGGACTCCAGACGATACCGCTATTTGGCGAGAGGAGACGAGACCATAGCCATGAGACTCTCGAAAGTCTCATTAGTGAGTGGAAAATAGCTATGAATAGAACAATTCTCAATCGCGCAAAGAATTCTCCGAGATAACTAATATTGGAACTCACTAGGTATCCAAACTGGGACATTCCATCATTAAAAAGGTTATTTTATGCATTCTTTACTCTTCAATCGAACGTAAAACTTCTCGTCCAATGACACCAATATTGATACTATGAGTGTGACTCCAAGAGCTGCGCGAGGACAAGCTTAAGTTTAGCTCTAAATTTGTTGTCATCGTTATAACTTTTTTTTAAATTTGGTACATATTTTGCAACTAAATTAGATCTTTATAAGATATTACTGTGATATATATATGGGAATATATAGTGAGTAATAATTCAAGAAGCTGAAATATACTGGCCTCGAGCATTCTATTCGTAGGGCCAGCCAAAAGCCATGAGTTCGTAACCCACCTCGATCTAGATTTGTGTACTTGAGCTTAATAACTCGATATATCTTCCGAGTATGTTACGGAAACAATGTCCATCACTTCTGCTAAGGCTACCTTATTTGCCCCTTACCCCTGTTATACACAGAGCTTAATGACTCTGATCACTTAGTTTATTATATTAATTAAGGCAATATACGGTTGGGCAATTAATTAAGGCAAATATTCAATCCCCTTGTATCCTCTTAAATTGCCACAGGAATACAGAAGCCTGGTTAGTGAAGTGGTCTGTCCATTGGCCCGGTAAGCCAAAGGCCCGTGGTTGTATTCCCAGTCCAGGCTGACTATTTCCTTTGACATTTTCTAATATATGGTTCTTAGTCGACGCTCATTCCGAGGACGAATAGCTTAAACTTATTGATATAACTATGAGTTAAGTATTTTATAAAAGTAATACATCTTGAGGGTATGGTATTATTGATAATATGGTCTTGACTTATTGTGAAATAAGAAGTTTTCCGTAGCCATTTTTTCCGAAAATGCGTTGAAAGGTTGAAATGTTAAGGAAATGCACGGGGAGAGTTGGCGTCAGAAAAAACTCTTGTGACTTCACATCGGTATGTATTCATACACCTTTTATGAGAGCCATTCTGATGCACATTTCTGATGGAATGGGTAACTTAAGACATCTTGCAGTCTAATGTTAGTTTTCATTTCATTTTCATTGACCTCAGTAAGTAATTTTAGCTGGTCAAATGTGTTGTTTTATGAGTCCACTCCTACGAGCAAGTAATTGACATTATCTAAGTGGCACTCACAGTGGAATTAATGCGAAACACAACTGAACAATATGGTCCTTTCAGGGAAATGGATCAATGTAAGTATAAGCAAATAGCTTAACCCTCGAGCAGTCGCGTTGGCGCTCTGAGTGCGCCAGTGTACACATTTTTATATGGAACTTTTTTACCTATGCATTTAACCATCTTTCGCTCCTCAAGTCTTCCTACAATAATTCGTTTTAAGTATAACCTGAGTTTCATATACATGGGATACAATTTACGGAAACAAAGACACTTTTTTGAAACTTCAGTGACAGTTCAGCGACTGCTCGCGTGAGGACATTTTAGACTTTTTCGCTTAGATTCTTCACACTTACTTACTACTACTGATAGCCCTTTGAATGTATAACAATGTATTTACTTCTTTCCTTCATTTTCTGACATTTCGTTACCAGTCAAGGTACCCACTGGGAGACGTGGTATTTTGTCTTTAGAACTAAGTGTGATTTTTATGTACCAAATAGGAATATTCAAGCTCTTTTAGAACAAATGTCAAGCTAAAAGTGGCGTTTACCCTCGGAAGGAGGAGAATTGGTGTGATTGGAATAAACATTCTGCTCATCAAATTCTCCCTCAGACATCGTGAACAAATTAGTCGAGCCCATTATAGGCAGTAATCGGAATCTAACCATTGATAATAAGTATTACTCTTGCAAATTCATTATTTGGGAAAAAATAACATGCTTCGGCACCCGGAGGAAAAATAAAACAGCAATTTCTTCCGAGTTCTTGCCCAATCAAAATAAGGAAAGAGGGGTCTTCAATGTTTAGTTTCCAAAAAAATATGACTTAGTGCCTTATTGTACTAAAAACAATAATCAGCATAGCTCCTATCCACATCTTATAGTGACCAATCTATAGACCAAGCATCTGGTAAAACACGGAGGATATTGGAATAATATAAACCAAAGAAGGAGTTGAAACAATATATCAACTCTGTTCCAAATATATATGTGCTCAAATTACCCGGAGATGGCCGATAGCATTATTCTATTCACTGGTTACTTTGGCTGGGATAAATTTGCAGGTGTTGTTCTTTGACATACACAAAGACTCCTCAACTACAATAAGAACATTTTTGAAACAAATGTCACGTCAGTTTATGCAGGATCACCTTCTCATGAGGGCTACAATTCAGTCTCTTCCAAGAGATATTCGATTGATTCTAAAGAATCATTTACATATTGAAGACGAACTGCCAATAAACGAACCTTCAAAAAAAGAGGATGCTGTGTAGCATATGGTAAAGCAAACAATATGTATACTACCATCAAATGCTCCCAGTGCCAGAGTTTCATTTTCAAAAACCATGCGCAAAGGGTAGTGAAGTGCTGCTATTGGGATACAACTGTGGGAGAGGCATCCGAATGAATGCGAGGAAAGAGATTTTGATGGATTCCTCTGAATATTTTACTCCAAATAGGATTAATATTTTTTTGGGTAATAAGACTATTGCTATGTGATAATACATGAATGTGAGTTACGAAGGTCTGAACACAACTTTATACATGAGCTATTTTCTTGAAGTTTTCAAGATTTCCTATATACAAGGCTATGTTATATGTAAGATTATATAGCTATGTTGTACAGCTTAAATAAATATTGTAAATATAAAGAAAGTAGTACATGAATTTTTATTATGTTTTGTGCCATTTTCTATCCTCACGCCTAAATCAGTAGGTAGTAAGTTCAAAATTGTTTGTGAAAAAATTGGATAGCTTGTGGCCTAATTATTTTTAACTGTTATTATATATACACATAACCCCAAAATAATGCCAATTTAATTCTGTCAATGGGTTATGAATAGCTATATTTTGGTGCATATTACGAAAGGAGACGAAATACTTACTTAGATACATAGAATTTCGTCTGGTTAGTTTCGGCTAAAATTTTCAAATGTCAAAGCGTGATTTATTCGACTTTTCATTACAAATATATTCAATAATACATGAATTTAATCGATTTTCAAAGCGTAAAACATTGTATGATTACAAGAAGTTATAACTTTATGGAAATTATCTGATTTAAAGAAAATATTAACAAAATAATCACTAGGACACTGAGTGCGCCAGCGCGATTGCTCCTGTTTCGCCATGGGGCGCGACTGCTCGAGGGAAGAGAGTTTTTCGAAACGAGTATTCCAAAATTACGGTACCCTGGAAAGATGCTGCCACGAGGAGAACCTTGAAAATATAGTTAGATATAATGAATTGTTTTAACTAGTTATTCTTATCTTCTAATAAAAAATTAAAATTTAAAACTGTGGGCTAGAAGAGCTTCAGAGAAATATTTCTTCCAGCTCACGTGGTGTACTAATTGTTGTATAGTTAGTTATGATCTCTGGAGAAATAAAATATGATGAGATTGGAATGATTTTCAGGAAAACAATAAAAATATAGGATTGAGTAACTCCGATGGGGATAGAAGTTAATTTATCGCACATAGCTTTAGACTTGTTTCATGGATGTTGTTGACATATCCTTTCATAGGTAGGGGAAATACGAAAAAATAAGAAGCTGGAGATAAAAATACGTTAAAAACCTTTAGTGATTTTAAGCAGAAACGTATCGGTAATTTTCTTCGTGTTTTATTAAGATTTCAACTCACCCTTCTACTCAGGCTAGATGGGGAAAAACTGACGAATGAAGATCGTGCTGTGCACAGGAAAGACGACCCTTCATAAGTTACTCTCAGGAAAGAGAAACAGCACCGCTGCTATATATTCATTTCAGATCCTACGCACTAGGCAGAACGCTTAAAAACAGATCGGAAGTAGAGTTGATGAGCGCTAGACAGTAAAAAATCTTCGACAATCGAATCCACGATTGTTGTTTTTGTGTTGATTAGCTGGGAAGGTGTCACTAATGAATAACGTAATGTTTTTACTTCTTTTTATAACTCGGGCCTAAAATCATGACTGTTCCGAAAGTACTTATTCCTTTAGAGCCTCACAAGATATTATTATCCATGAAAATTTTATTATTATTCTTACTTTTATATTTTTGAAGCACCGATTAATAGTATGGTTTTTATTTCAATCCTTTACTTTTTCTATCTTAATTACACTAACGTTCAGTTCATTTAATTTATTGTCATATTATAGTATTTTTGTTTAACGTGCTTCAACGGCTAAGGTCATTTCGCACTTACTGTCTGCCATGCGCAGACAGGGGCAACAGCACTCGGACGAATCGGAGCATCACCCATCCAAACTCGAGCCGAGCCCAACGATGCTTAACTTCGGTGACTGATCGGGAACCGGTGTTTCCATCGAGGCAGGCCGTTGCCCTTATTGTCATATTTAAAATTAATATTGACAAATATCTTATTTTTCCCTAGAATAATTTCAACCTACTAAACATTTTTATGTTATCTACAGGATGCAAATTTCTTTTTTTTATCGACTCACATAACCATCACAAAGACTAACAGTTATTTCATAAAAAGTAATGTTTTATTTTTGTTGTGAAAACGCGAATGGAGTCTCGTCGGAGATTGTGGTTCTCGAGATGAGACTTGAGACAAGACCCGACTGATCTCAGTCTCGTATCGTCTCGCAGCAAAACTAGAACTGAGCAGTAAAAAAAGTTCTATCTTCGCATCAATATTGATTTTAACAATATCAGCGTTACTTTGTCTTAAGACATATCGTTAACACACAATTTCCTTTGTCCTGGTGCCTTAACAATCCTTGCCAAATGCCTCTTCGATGGTGATGTAGTAACACCATCCCCTTTATCACCTCCTTTTACATGCCTTTCCCTCTCAAGACGTATCCCATCCATTTTTCCTGCATTAACCGTATCTTCACCTCCAATTCCTTTTTCTATTCTGCGATCGCAAACTGGGGTATCGGTGGCCGATGGTTAGTGAGTCTGAGTTCAGATCCGAAGGCCGTGGGCTAGACTCTATGGAACGGCAAAAATTTACAACGAAAACATGACCCTCTGCAATGGTTTTCTGCACCATTGATCAAAGGCAACTTAGTTTTACCAGTTGACATTGATGGCACAGGCCAAGAATATCGGTCAAGTAAAAACTGCCATAAGCCTGCGGATTTAAAGTTAATTTCTAAAAGTTAAATTGTAAAAGTTAAATTCTAAAGTTAAAGTCACGGAAACGCCCAAAGCTCTGTGATGTTGATTTCAACGGGTTACCATAGCATCCTAGAATACTCGTATATTGGTAGTCTAGAATCCATTGATAACTTGACGAAATATCTCTTGGTAAACTTTTCTTGGCGTGAATGGTACCCCAATCTCCGGGTGGAGTCTACTGCGAGGGGAAAATCAGTCAAGATAAATACAGGGTTTACATTTGTATGTATTGAGGAATTTGCAGGGAAAAGCGTGGCATTGATGGCTTTCAGTAAAACAATTTGAGAGTTGAATGACAGATTATGATGAATCTCTAACACCTCCAAGTTTTCTATCCCCGTCAGCATTCATTTTACCTTTAAATTTTTCTTCATATATCATACCTCATAAGCCTCCAGTCTAGGGGCAAATCTAGGACAGTCTAGGGGCCTTTCAGGGATATTGCAAAAAGTTAGAATATGGGGTAGATTTTGATCTTGATATAATTTGCATTTCTTGCACCAAGCAATGTTCGTTCTATGTGGCTCATATTCAAGGTGCCATTATCTATATAAAATAATAACAAAACGTAAAATGAGTGGTAAATTTATAATGTAACATCATACATATTATATATATCTTTGTAGGCAGGCATTGTTATATGATACGTTGCAGGTAAGTATTTTGATAATATGATGCGCAGCTGAAGGTTTTTATTTACCACTTGGATTTACCTCAGGAAAAAGGAAATACGTATAAAAATTAACAACAAATAATGGGAAAATTTTGTATGTGACACTTGATTAAATATTTCCGTTGCCTCAAAGCCTCCAGAGTAAATAATTGAATTCCTGTTTGGTGCTTCAATACTTCCAAAATCGGCCCAAAACTATTTCATAACATAAGAAATTCCCCTGTAATATACATTTTTATGAGGAGAATTAATACAGTTAATTATTTTGGAATATTTTCCATCAGGCAAAACGTTTCCTTTGTAAATTTTTACTGACCAAAGAGCAAAATTTTCTAAAAAATATGCAATTCCGGTGTGGCCAAAGCGCGGTGGCAAATTTCACGGCACTTAAAATTCACTCGGCCATTCCTTTCTTTTCCCTTCCCACTTCAACGCCACATTAAAATCCCACCCTTGAGGCCCGCCGCTTCTCCGTGCGGGGACCAATAAATAAAACGAAAAACACTCCCTCTCCGCATGCAATTCCGTCTGGAATTAGCCGTACCTTCTGGAAGGGTGGGGAGACGGGAGAATACGCCCTGGGAAAAACGGAGCCGGAATAATGATAATAATAAAAAAAGAAGGGAACGAGGGAATTAATTCACCAGAGGGATCTTCTCCATGTACCCACTTCAGAATGTGAAGGAAGGAAAGGATTGAAAAACATATTTGAAGAAAAAATGGGGTTCCTTTCATTTTTCGATGCACAAAATGTATTCTCTTTAGAGGGAGTGTATATTTACGTCTACGTACAACCACTCAAGCCACCGCAGAGACGTGTGGCAGGGAGTGTTAGGACTCCAGTCATGAGTGGAGGAAACAAGTAAAAGAACGGGGAGAGGAAAAAAGTGATTTGTGTTAGGGAGGAGGTTAGCGGTGAACAAATGTTGTGTCAATCTCTTTTGTTGTTATCTCTAATAGTGCGTGGAAAAAAAGACATTTTGGCATATCTCTTAATTTGTGGCTTGTATCAGTTCTAGATAAATAGGGCGGGGTGAATATATTTTATTCCGTGCCGTACTGAAACTCACCTAATTGGAGTTTTTCGAGTAAACTACACCTGACAAGTAGCCTCCAAGTTTTTAATGGCAACCAACCTAGTCCTTACATCCGCCGTGTTGAATTTGCTGTTTGCTCAAAGCATGTTTATTACCTTTTTATACAATTTACTTTGCGAATTTAAACTTCCTGTTCCCAAACTCAACATTGTATATAGCTTGGGCATATTTTTCCTAACTCTTCGTACACCCTTACCCTATATAGATAACATTTTGCCCTACCGTGGTTGGTAGAAATGTGATAAAATATAAAACCAAAAAACCCAATTACTTACTCCCATCTGATCTTACCACAAGCTCTTCCATCCCTGGCTTCCCTTACGCTATCATCCCGTTGACCTCTCGTGTACAGACTTCTTAATTTCCTACGACATCTGCTCTTGACTAAACCCCCAACAACTCTACCCCGGACAGAACGTCCTCTGGGTCCAATGGCTCAGCACAGCATTTGGCTGAGCATGCGTGTTTACTTTCTCGCCTCTACGGGACTCCCCTTCTCTCTTTCCGTATTTTTTTCAACACAACACTGACAAGCGCCCCAAAAAAGAGCTGCGGGCCATGGCCATTAATCCGAGGAGGTTGGTTTGATAGGTTGGGATGAGGCTGACCTTAACCGAGGAAGTTATGGGATATCCTCGCTCCAAAGGCAAATCCACATTATGATTAATTTTACCGATCGATTTCAACGTATGAGCGTCATTGTCAAGGTATACATGTATGTATACCTTGACAATGACGCTCAGACGTCGAAATCGATCGGTAAATAAATCATATTGTGAAATTGTACAAAGTTATTCTTTTAACATATTCAATGCAACTAAATTCCACCAAGTATTGCCTGCCTCCATTGATATTATCCAAAGGCAAAGTATAGAACGCATTAATCCAGAATACAACACTCCGAATCTTCTGTGAAACGCTGGTAAAATCTGCTACATAACTTGAGGAAATGTTCACAATTGACTTAGGTCCTACGAAGAACAAGAGTAAAAATAAGGGGTTAAACGTAATTTTTTCTCGGTCTGGCGTCCGCTCACTAGGGCGATAATCGTGTCAGCCTTCAAAATGCTATCACCAGCGTACAATTTTTCCTGGAAGAAAGAAGAATCTCGCAGGCGTTAGTGCATGATGTACCGTCATCGATGTACAGGGCATAAAGGAGGGGTCTGAGGACGCTACCTTGAGGGACGCCAGAGGGAACGAGAAGTATGGGGAATGAAACACCGTCGACCATCACTTTCTGCGAGCGTTGAGTAAGGAAGTGAGAAAGGATGTCTAAGCATTGAAAATATTTTCCAGTTTATGTAACAAATAGTGCATGATTCACAGTGTCGAAAGCCTCAAAGAAGCCAATGTAACACACATCAAGTTAGCAGGAGCCTTCGAGTGTAGAGGTGATGTGGCGGTGCAATATCGATAGGTTGATTGAACAAGAGAACCCAGGCATAAAGCTGTGCTGATACGGTGAGCTGTAAGTAAGAAGTAAGGGTGAAAGATAAGAGATGCTCATGGAGCATATGATCCAGTTTCTGAGAATGAGTGGGAAGAATAGAGATTGGACGATAATAAGTTACACTTTCTCTGGATCCAGACTTACGCAGGGATTACGTACGCAGTACTTTTATTAAATACACGAAAAGTCATTGTTATTCATTTATTTAGTACATGTAAATGTGCCTGCTTTGTATATGTGTGCCCACATATTGTTAGAAAGAAAAAGAGGCGTCACAACGCATGCCGGGAACAGATAGTTGATTATTAAAATTATGATCGGGAAATATTCGATATATAAATAGGTGGCTGATTGGAGAGCTGTACCACCCTAATTCTTGGAACTATGCCTGTTGCTGATATGTGAGTAATGAAGTGCCATTATCTCCAAAAACAATTTATATAATTTAGTTATAATTTTTTTCTTAAACCTGTCTTCCTCTAGAGCAGGGGTTCTCAAGCAGAGGGGAATCCCCCCCGGAGGTAATATTCCGGGGGTCAAGGAGAGAATTGGGATCACTTTTAAGTAAAATGTGACGCTCTGCAGATAATTTAAAATAGATTTGTGGAGAAATAGTATGTTTTAATTTTTCTGTTTGTTTATTTTGGTGTTGAATAAGGGTAACAACTGTCTCAGATTGAAATTGATTGTTTTGTGATCATGTACATGGTTTTAATTTGCGGAATGAAATTATTTTTTTATAATTATTAACGAGAAGGGGAGTTGATATTAGCAATGGTGAAATGGAGAATTGGTATAAAAAGGTTGAGCCACACAACTCTGGGGCAAACATTGTTTGGCGATATAGTCGAACATTGTCCTTAGGTCTTTGGACGACACATTAAATCCTCCGCAATATACATTAACAGGTAATTTCACCTGTTTTTCTGTTATTAAACGGAAATATTTATGGATAAAATAATGTGCTATTCCTAATGTGATAGTGCGTTATAGCACTTGCTGATAAATAAATAGCAAATGGAGTCACATTATCTTAATAGATAGTGTTTCAATGAATTAAAAGCATTAAAAAAACAAGTCAGAATCATAAAACAAACTAGAGTCCATTTAAGTTACAATTCATATATTTTTAGGATGGATTAAGAGATGTAAAATTGATAGTTTGATCGTTTTTATATGCAAGTTATTAATTACACGAAATTTCATTAATTTCATTCAGCACTTATATCTTTTCCTTTTACCCAAGGTGTATATCCCAGGGGAACGAAAATTTCTAGGCAATGACAAATACTCCCTTACATGTACGTGATTCACATCCTCCGAGCCAAACCTAGGGGGCTGGTAGGAAACACTGAGCTCCTTCATACACTCTAAAAAACACCACTCAAGAATGTAAAACGTCAGACCGCCGTCCGAAAAAGATAATTATTATTAATCAACGCGGGAGGGCCATGCGGTTTGGGAATTTGTCCTCTTGGCAGAGACCACGCTACGCAAACGACATGCGCGCTATGGGCGGAAAGGGACGAGCTGGGTGCAAAAAAAGAGCCTGCTTCTGGGAGATTCTAGAAGGGTGGGTGACGCTTGAGCATGCGAGATTAATAAGGGAAGACGTACGAGGGGGGAAGCTGAAGAGCTGGAAGCCACTGTGCGAAATGCATCTTCGGGACAGACGCGTGGAGGAAAAATGAGGAGATCTCTAGACTGGGGGGAAGGCGAGGGTAGCACTAGGTTGTGGTGGGGAGAGGGAAAGGGCATGGGGTACAGCGCAAGGGCTGAGAATTGCCGGGGGGACTTCGAATTAAAAGGGAAAATTAGGGAAAATGAGCACGTTTAAAAAGGAGGACATTAGCCTGGATGATCTCGAGAGCGTATGGGGGGGGAGGAGGGATTCAGCGATGTAGAGCAGGCAGGCGTTGGAGGAGCACAGAGTGAATGCGGCGTTGGAGGAGTGGGGAATCAGATGGAAGTTAAAACGAAGAAAGGAGTGAAGAAACGAGGAGGGAAGCAGAAATGGGGAAAAAAGAGAAGCTAGGAGGAAGAGACAACCAAGAGGAGGGCGGAAGGGACTCACTCACACACAAACAAACTCAACACGCACACCAAAGCATTTTTATGGGATTATACAGTGAAGATCCAAGAGAAAGGCGTGTGTAAGGGTACTGAAGCAAAATTAAATTGCAGAAAAGGAACACATGCTCCCGGAAGAAGAGGGGGTTGAGTAAATATTTTCGCGGTGGAAAGGCCCAAGTGGTGGATAGCGTGAGAGAGATATGCGCGAGGATAGAGCAGAAAAGAGGAGAGAGGAAAGAGAAATTTGAGATTTATACGTAGCATGGCTCTGCTCCATTTAAATTTAAGGGAGCCTTGGGGTGGGAAGACTTGAGAGCTTGGGGTACATGCTTTTTAAGCTCGCAGTTTATTCGTTTGTGCATTTCGCGGAGCTTAATTTTCATAAAAGGGGGTGTGCGAGGAAGGGCAACTGTGGAGACCCCCTTGCTGGTTTTAACTCCAAGCCCAACCTCCCCTTTTAGAATACATGTATAATTAAAATTATCGTGGTAGTTTAAACGCTTCAAGTGGTAATAATTTAAGGAAGTTCCTCTTTCAAAAGAGCAGGGTGACCTGGTTAAGGAGAATGACCTCGAAAAGAAATGTAATTGCGATTATTCCGGCAGCAAGCCACCTACCCGCGAGTTGGTACACGTAAAAGTGGGACAATAGCATATAACTACGATGTGGCCACAAATATTATGTCATAATTCGAACGCACGTAGAGGGGCTACACCCTTTGATACCATAAATAGGTTATGTGGTCACATTCAAATTCATATTATTCTATGTCTTTAACTGTATAACTTCTCAAATATCAATCATTTAACGAAATTAAGATGTGATAGTTCAAGTAATAATTAAATGGAACCGAGGTAAAAATAATCATCTTAAGTTCAAGCGTGGAACTCTACAAATCCAAATCCTCAACTAATGATGGCGCATATATCGTGGCCTCTTATAAAACGCACAAACAAATGCCTCCAAAATGTAAACACTAGATGCCTCTAAAAATACTTATGAGATATATTTAACTATCACTTTCACAAATCTTAGTTTATATAATGTATGAGCTCCAAAAAAGTAGCCATGATGCTTCTTTGGTATAATAACAGCCAGCATCAGTACTCGCGCCATGCATTTCACTTCATTTTTCTTTCTATAACCCTTCATCTACTGCAAAAACGTGAACGTCATAGCCTGTGATCGGGTATGAGGATATGAAAAAAAATATTTAATCAACAGCGAAATATTTTTCCTTGCAAGAGGATGCCGTACAAAAATTACATTGCGATTAACCATCAATAAGCCATCTTTTGCGAGTAGGTATATTTAAAGTGAAATACTTGTAATGATTTGACCAAAAATGTTACACCATTTATGTGATAGCTCGCATGGGTTGAATATTTATCACGTCAAGAAGTTAACTTGGTATTAATCCCATTCATTTTCAAGGAAATGAGATGAGTAAATTGTTGAACCGCAACTACGATTACTCAAGTTGAACAACAACTAAACCAGCTCCTACAATCACATTGAAAATTTAGTCGTAGGATTCACGAAATGGCACGAAAAATATAAGATCCGAGATATATAAAGTGTCTCTATCAACTCTTCATGGGGACATGACAGAGGATGAATGATCAAGAAATACATATTACGTCAACTGCCGCTGAAGGGAAAGGAGACGCTCATCAATAATGTTTGGGTAAAGAACTTGGTTCGATTTCCTTTGGTTTGGATTCGCATCCCAGTCCGGCTGAATGATTTAGTTTAGTGTGATTAACACACGTCCCAAATTTAATATATTCACAGAACCACTTAATGTAAAAGTAATATTTAATTTATTTTACTTTTATCTTTTATTGACATGGACAAAGCTACCAATCGATGAAAATTATCCAATGGTAACGAAATAGATGCCAAATAACAACCAGATTAACATTATAACAAATAAGAAGCACCAAAACACAATACATTGTCAAATATTCTCCAAGATTAATGACTTTAAAAATTATTTTTGTGAATTATGATATCTATCTTTTTTAACTATAATATATAGTGATTTGAATAATTTTGAAGCTAAAATCGGCGTAAATTGAATGTTTTTTACATTTTCTCTACAGTCCATTTTTCTGATTTGTGGCTACGAATATAGCTGATTTTCTTATTCCATGTTGGCAGTTATTTTGAAGCTGTTTAGCAGTAAACATAGAGTCATTAAAAACAAAAGCAAACTTCTACACATCGCATGTGCTATTCGCCTATATTAAGTAACGTTTCATTACTCATGAGTTTGCCCACACTTATTTTATCTCGGAAAGGTTAAATATATATGGGCTTGTTATAGAAATTCAGTTGTTAAATACATCATCTTGTGCTATTAATGGAATTAGATTTTACGTAACCACTGCAAGTACTTCCGAAAATCATTGCTTAAATCTATCGCGGGATTATTTGCTTTTTGCACGTGTAAGCATGTTCCGTCATCTCTTTGGTTAAAAATGCATACTAACCACCATAATTCCTAGCTGCGTCACTGGATGTGGCAAACCATTGTTTTAGACGTGTTGTTTTAAGCAAGTTTCGCTTCATTTTCTGACGCACAAAATGATTCATGCATTGTAATAACGCTTACTTATTAATTTAACGCTATTTTTAGGGAAGGATAAAAATAAAAGGCTGGTTAGAAGTTCAATATAAAAAGAATCCAAGTATGGTGCAGAAACGTAGACTCTATTTAAATGAAAGACAAGAGTAGGCTTCAGGCGTTTGAGATGCGACTGTGAATGAGAAATTGAAATGGATGAAAGGAAGACAAACGAGGGAGTGCTCAGTATAGTGGATGTGGGAGGAAAACTCCTGGGAGAGATTAGGAGGAGGAAGAGTAGGTGGTCAAAACAGGTGATGAGGGGCAAAGAGATGCTGAAGGCCGTGACAGAGAGGAGGATGTTTGGTAAGCGGGGAAGACGGAGGAAGAGAATACGCTTTATGGACGGGATGAGTTGAGAAAGAACGATTTATGTGATGAAAACAGAAATAGTGCAGTGGAACAGTGGTCTGCTCGAGTAAAAGCCTAGATGATTCTTAATCTCTTTCGTTTCAACCAACCTAAACAAGAGGATTAACCTTGTAAAAGAACCAGCCGGAAATTAATTACCTGGATCAGATTCCTAATTTATTCCAACCCAAAATATGAACTGGATAATATTAAAACTATCTAATAAAAATGAATCTTGACTATATTATCCTCCCTGCCAAATCTTCGACGCAGAATCACACAGCTTGTACCGTAAAAGATATGGCTGGATCTTGCGGCCTTTTAGAGGGTATCATTGCGGTCATACCAATTAAGTACCATTAACGCTCCGAAATTAAGCATTCATTCTACCTTTGCAGGCTTTCTTCCCTCGGCAAAACACAATAACGAGGGTGGCAAGTGTCGCACTGGTGGCCACTTCCAGCTTTGAACGTGACAACGCCCGTTCTCAAATTTAGCCACTTTAAAAACGTCCAAGGTAACTGCGAGCTATGTCTGCTTCCGGATTCGTGTGTGAATAGTAATTTCCATGAAAGTTTAATCCCGTGCAACCACGGCAACGTGCAGGCACTTTATCGTCACGATTTGACCTGAATTATGGATAGAAGTCCCGACTGAACGCCTTTAATTTCACATAGTCACCAAGTTGGGAACAATACGCGAGCACCGAGTGAAGAATAGTGATCTTTTCCCGTTTGCTTTTATTTGAGCTGGCACGGTACTTATCGGCCAGTATCGATTCTATCGATACATCGTTGTGTCATCATCAAGGGAAATGATCACCAGTGAAGAAATAAAATGTGGAATTTTCGAAAAGATAAACGTTTCAAGACTCTCACCACGAGAAGAAGAATAGACAACCTTCCTAAATTGAGTTTGTGACATGAAAAAACTCTTGAAATAAATATTGAAGACAACAATGAATATTCGTATTTCCAAGGATAGCTTGAGTCAAATAGATACATGTAATGGGTGTTAAAATGAAGAATTTATGGAGAGATAAAACGAATTTTCTTAACAGAGAGGAGAGAAGTTTTGCTGCAAACCAATCTTCGGATTGATGATAATGTTGAGGAGGGAAATTTAAAATTAAAATAGTTTTGAGTATGTTACCCTTTTAGGAAAATGTCAATAAATTTAAAACATAATATTTTATATGTATAAGTAAAAATATACTAAAGTATGTGCAATTCACCCAAAAATTTTATTCTTCATAAAAAAATCGCAGAAGATTATTCCAACGCTTACCACATTTAGACGATACTGCCATATGTAGTGGATAACACCTATACTCTCTCATCGTTAGCTTCGAAGTGGTAGATGCGATGTCTTGAAAATTAATGGCTGGAATGTATCCAATTAATTTGAATTTGGTGAGCCTTAATTTGTTTCCTAAAGTTCTGATAAAATAACATCATTAACTAAATTCGATGAAAAGAAAGCGAGATCTTCCTCGATTAAATAAAAAAATAGTATTTTCTCAAGCAACGGGGATAAGACATTCGGTTCAAAATAACAAATTACTAAAGTGCTCCAAAATGTCTTTACAGCAGTTTCGAGAAAGACAAGGCGAGGAAGAATAATATTAATATGAGGCAAAATTAAGTTCGGCATTAGGTTGATAGGGTGGCTAGAGGATTCGCTTACCATTCAAAGCTCTCCTTCCTCCGCTGGCGGCTTCCTTCTCCATCTTATTTTTAAAAAAACGGGAGGAAAATATCTTCTCTTAAGCTTTAAACCGAGTGTTTTCATTATAGTGGGTTTTTAACCTCTTTATATTTCATCGATATCATGGTTTAAAAATACTCTTTATACATCTTTCATTTGCCTCTGGGGTATTCATTGACATAACCGACCATCTTCTATTGTACGAGCGTCTAAATTTTTAAGCCTTAAAACCTGGTTATCATCACTGCCAAATCTAAGTTAAGTTGCCGTTGTATTGCCATGGCGTTGCCATCTGTTTTCAGATATTTATTTTTCGTACGAGTCAAAGCTTCGTCCATAACTGTCAGTTGATTCTTAAAAGTTTTTATTGACTCATGCCATGTGCCAAAACTCGATTGCGTGCACCCGTTCTAGTTTCATGAAGAATTAACCAGTTCACATCTTAAACGATGATTGTGTCCCAGAACCTTTCCCTACTTGGTGGTCATGTATGGGACACTCCAAGTGTTCCTAAATATTGGATTAGATCCCTAGTAAAGACCACATCATTTCACAAATTCCACTGCCATTTCCGTGTCCAACTCCGCCCATTGAATGTATAGCTGCATTAAACCACGAGTAGGCTATAGTTGAGTGGTGTATAGCATTACCAGTATAACGTATGTGTCATATATTCTTTTCTTCACTGTATTGGGGTGGCGTTATTTTTGAGAATCGGCGATAACATTGCCCTCATCCCTATGGTCTTTACTATAATGGCTTTAGTGTGCTCTTTTAAGTTTAGCCTTTGGTCTAGCTTCACCTCAAGATACTTTGCAGATTCTGACCAGTCGATTGTTTATCCTATTATACGTTGGCATGGGCACCTAGGTGCTACTACATGCGGTATCGTAAATATATCTGCCTGTATCATATTTGTATTATATTTAATCCTCCATTTATTATACCATTTAAAAACTTCGTCAATAGTGATTTGGGCATATTCTACTCCTACTTGCACCCTCTTACTACTAGCCTGAATCGCCGCGTCTTCATAATCAATGGCTATTTCTGTATGCCAATTGTCGTTGTCTTTTGGGAATTCCGAGGTATATATGTTAAAAAGAAGCGGTCCACATATGGATCCCTGTGGCATCCCTGCTGTGATAGGGATATAATCGCTTTATGCATGTGCTCATTTGACGGTAAAACTTCTATCTCTCAAGTATGAGTTCGTCTAATTTAAAATCCATTTTTGGAAGCCAAGGATGTCCATTTGTGGAGCAGTCCGTCATTTCAAACATGTCGAAGGCTTTCGAAATGTCCAGAAATATTCCTATTGTCGTCTCATTTTTACCACACCCGTCAGAAATAAAATTTATTAATCTATGCAGCTGCTGAGTAGTCAATCTTTGCCAGAAGCCAAATTGTTATTTAGGACGAGTCCTTCGTCTTCCAAATATTTATTTATTTTAGACTGAATAACCCTTTCCAGCAGTTTCCCTAGATTGGAAAGCAAGGATAAAGGCCGCCACACACCGAATGCTATGCTAAGCGCGCTACCAGATTTCGCGACGTGTCTTAAGATCCCGTAAAGCGATTTCCCACTGCCCGCACTCACCAAATGCGAGCTACGCGAACCGATGCGAACTTCCCTAGCGCTATTACGCAGGGGATCGCTCGGCCGGCGATTTCCTCTTCGCTTAGCTTCCGTGGCGCATGCGCAGTATCTATTGCGGTAAATGAGCACTTTCGTCCCGCCAGCCCATATTAATTTTTAACCTACTTACAACAGATCTATTGCAACTAAATTACGTACATTAGTTCTGCACACTATGTGCATTGTATAAAATCATTCATCATTGCAATTAAGTCAATATTAACGGAATAGTCAAGTGTCACATATAAGGGCCAGTTTCACCAACTCGGATAATATTCACTGTTACCGGAGTTTACGAAATCTCGGATAAAATAATTATCCCAGTAATCTGTTGAACGTGGTAAATAAGAAAGCGAAGACTTGTCCTTGACATTCTTGTTTTGAATAAAAAAAGGTATTGATGAAGCGCACATTGCTATAGTTGCATTTTCATTGTAACTGAAGCGGTGGAATTGCATTCAAAAGCTTCCAAAGAAATCTTACTAGGATTTGAAACGGGAAATGGCAATGACGAAGGCGTGCATCAGGAACATAAATTTCATTTCTCGAACTGGAGACGAGGGATCCCGTATCATTCACTTAGAATCGCCGAGACAATTTTAACCTTAAGAACATTCTAAGCAACAGATATAATTAATGTTTTGGCCCTACTCTCCGACACTGTTTTTGAAAATTAAGAAATTCCAGATGAATGTATTCCAACTGAAAGCCCAGAGCGTAAAAAATGACTTGAAAAAAAAAAGAAAAAAAATCACTTCTGCCGGGTGCGACCATACTTCGTACCCGGAGTCGAGAACACTAACCACTAGCCCACGACGCCACAAGTAAACAATCGAGAAATATGTCATTTTATAACCTCAAGAATGCGTCACGACGGCATGGCATAACATGTTTGCCTCCGATTTGAGTTATTTTACGCGCATATGGTTCTTTATAATGATCCCATGGGTCTTATTTACACACAAAAACTATCACTGTTTACATATATCAAGTCGCACTTAATAATTTTGGGGGAAACTGGCACAAAAATCGTAAATTATGATACATATTTGTAACGTGATTCAGTGTCCTCTTCGCCTGAGACGTTTGTGAGGGAAATTTGTACATTAAGTTCTTACTACGCGAATAAATGACGTTAGATTAATATAAAGAATGGTATCAATGATTTAATAGAATGCTTTTATTATCAATGTACGCTAAAATACACTATTGAAAGTTATTCATAATGTACGAATTGAGGGATTTCCCTTGTTTACCTTTCGTCGCTAGAAATTTTTTATAGTTAATTTCGACCATAATATGCCTCGTACAGCCTACAAACGCATTTATTAATTTATTGCAAAATGGTACTAATACCTTGAGAGGTTAAATTGCAATAATAAACAATTGTATATTTATAAAATAATATCACAACTTACGATGTGCTCGGGTGTACTGTTATTATCGGGTATGTATTATCTCGGATAATAATCTTTTAACCGAGGAATATCGCCATTGAAATTTTTAACCGAGATAATTCTCCAAAACAAAAATAAACTACTGGTGAAACGGGAACATTGTATTATCTCGGTTTTTCGGAAAATTATCCGAGTTAATTATATTATCCGTGTTGGTGAAACTGGCCCTAAGAAGTGCGTTTTACGCCGTCCACCATCTTGCTACATAGCACGGCATGGTTAGCTTCTGGTGTGTGCGCGCACATAGCGGACGTCCGTTGCGAGAATAGTTCTCACGCTTAGCATAGCATTCGGTATGTGGCGGCCTTAAGGGTATGAGGTCCTGTGGGTTTAAGGTCATCCCGTTTTTCTTTGGGGTACACTTAATATATGCCCGCTTCCATTTCATCGGGAAGTAACCTAGTTTTTTGCTTGCATTAGCCATATTGGTAATGTAACTGATGGCCTCTGCTTGGAGCCTTTTCATAACTTCATTTGGTATGTTACCTTCCCCTGTGGCCTTTCTATAGGGCAATTTCTTCATTATTGCTATAATTTACTCTGTAACTTGGGGTAACGGATATTTTTCTTCGTCTATGTCCCATACTGTTTTCCTATCAGATAGGTCATGGATCTTCAGGCCAGGTGGATTTGGTCTGAAAACCTTCTTATATTGTTGTGCCATGTAATCGCATTTATTTTTGGCAGTGCAGATGATCTCATTTCCTGTGTTAATTCTGGGATTCGGTTGTGGCGTCTTTCTTAATTGTCATTCCATCTTCTATCTAATTGGACTCAAGATGCAAGATTATAACGTCCACTGATGGATGGCTAAAAGAATAGAGTTTTTAACTAATAAAATTTTTAATTTGCCTATATTTCTTTACACTCTCCTAAGAATTGCGTTTTGGCAGCAAAATCTTTCTTTCTCTCCCTTTCAACAATTGAAATTATAATGTCCCTGGGAAACGCAGCATGGAATTCATACGGTAACGAACATCAGCGGCCTTCATGTATTTAATTTAAGTGATCAGTGTTAGAATTAGAGTAAAATGTTATATTAAATGTTATATATATTTTCATCCCACCAGCTCCATGAGAAGTAATTGACTCCTTCATGATGTTCTTTAAATCCTATGCCACGATTTAAGCGTTTCCGTTCTTTTCAATGAATTTCAGCGCGAATTTTCTTCTATTAACATATATAAAAAGAATGTTTTGCCGGTTTGTCTTTTATAAATATCTACGGTTTTATTTCGATCATGACAAAATTTCACACACCCACAGTTAAAAACATGGTTAAATTTTTTATTTAAATTTCATTTTGAAGAAAACAACAAAAACCTACTTTTCCACTCCCTTAAACAAAATTTAAAGAGCAGCTTTAAGGTTTTTCACGAATATGTCAAAAACTGTAATAAATTGTGCTAAGTGGAAGAAATATTTTGAAAGCCCATAAAATATTTAACAACCTTATTTTCAACCCGTTTCGATAGCTCAATTACGCAGAAGTAATTGAATTTTGAACTTGATAATTCATTCCAACCCACCAATATCCCTTCCCTCGATTGCCCACAAGATGAGTCATAATTATAATAAAGTTATTTTATTCCCGTCATTAACGGGCACGGGCATATAGAAAAACTACAGTGTAGACCACTTGATAATCCTCGTACCATATATAAATAAATGAAACCTTGCAGAGCCGGATTATATGTCTAGTTAAGTTCTTATTGGCAATAAAACTTAATTGTTCAAAATTTAATTTTTCAAGGACTTCATATTTTCAATTCTAACTACACTAGTTGAGGGTTGAAGTACATGATATATTTTTTTCTATGATTTAAAATACTAGGTCAGACAAAAGCATTAAAATAAGTAAAGCTATCAAATTGATTGGCAAATTCAGGGATTTTTCTACTCCCTTAATAATCAAAGCATAAATCACAACGTAACATTCATGGTACAGGATATTCCTTTTTTTTTAAGATAACGTATTACATATTGACTCCATTGATATAGATACACGATTTCAGGGAATATAGACGGAAGCAATACGTGCAATCATGAAATAAGGAGTATAAATCGGATCAAAAATATATCCTGAATTGTGGCTTGCACCCAGAACAAACTAAAACATCGGAAATGTTTAAAAAATGGTGAGTTTTATTCCAAGATAGGTTCAAAAAGACATCAGAACGCAGGTTGAAGCGTACCGTTAAAACTAAATATCATTAATAAAATGCAGAGAACATCTGATAACGCCTCTCTTTGTCAATCTCACGTTCCCTTGGTTTCTGGTTTGGCCGTTCATTATTCTCCAGACTGCGTCTGGTTATCGCCTAGAGGGCGCATGAGTACGCAAGGTTTGTCCCTGAACTGTGACGAACGCTGAAAGCCTAGTGCGGAATCACCCCGAGAAACACACCCTGAAGGAGACTTGCCCGGTATTTCGTAGGTGTAGGTTCCTTTAACCCCAATTTCAACGTTATCAACGAATGCCTGAGATCCCCTTCTCTTTTTTATTCAAAGTACAATTATAAATTTTTACTTCTCCTCCATACGTTCCATTTTAATCCTCGTGAAAGTTTAGTGAAGAGTCGTGGACTCTGAATTGTGACCCGCTGCAGCGTACGCCCGCTAGCGAATTGACGAATCAATTGCACTCTTAGGTAATATATGATGGCTCAGGGTGTTTAAATAATTGGTAAATGTCTACCACCATTTAATAAAAGTGACCATACATCGATGCTAACATCGGTTTGCATTTATCCTTTTATTCTCATCAAATATTTGCAGTAAAATGAGAAAGGAATTTATCAAGAGACTTTACTAGTGTAATTTATAATACAGCCTTGCAATCAGATAGTGGAGTAAAAATATTTCTTGTATAACATTTTGGTTCAACATTTGATCGGAACAATGACATACTCCCGACATATTTGGCAGAGATATGGTGGGCGTTAAAAATAAAAAATGTAGGAGTTTATAAAGAAGTTCTGTGAGATATACAAATTGATTACAGAGTTTTGAATTTTTTAAATATTGAAATCTATGTTTTCATTTAGTTGCTATGAATATCATTGTAAAATATGGTTACAGGTAAAAGCATTTATTTAGTTAACTTATTATTATTCTTCCAATTAATTCTCATACAATATATTATAGACCGTATGCAAGAGGAGTACCAAAATTCCTTTCCTCTTCAGCCAACACACCTTCACCAAATGGTGCAATTGACCTCAGCAAGAGATATCGGTGGTTATGCTGGGAAATTGGCATTTTCATGGAATAACATGAGACATGTCAAGGCCGACAAAAAATCGTAAAGGGTGCCATATACGTGGAACGGGGTGTTCGGAGACGAAGTGGGAAGCTGATTGGCATGTCTTTGACGGGTGTCGGATGGTCTCAAGAGCCGCAACTTCCGGTCCAGCGGTCAACGGGTTGAGAGGAGGAGATGAGACCAGTCGAGTGTTGGGAGCAAGAGGATGTTTTTGTGGGGAAAGGGATATAGCGTATTGCAGGCGTCAAAGCAGGGCCATCATCTCATCCTCTGACTGAGGAGAAAGTTTGAGAATTGGAATGGTTCTTGATCGATGAATGTGTGGGTAAAGACGTATCAACAATTTAAGTATAGGCACTGG
Organism: Pyrrhosoma nymphula; assembly: GCA_963573305.1. Lineage (NCBI taxonomy): Eukaryota > Metazoa > Arthropoda > Insecta > Odonata > Coenagrionidae > Pyrrhosoma > Pyrrhosoma nymphula. Next base: position 43,286,806 of record OY754337.1, on the reverse strand, counting down.
TGGAATAAATGTCACGCAATGTTATACATCATGAAATTTAAAAAACACAAACATAAATTAAATAATAAATTCAAAGTAAAATGAACACACAAACGGAAATTGATATAAGTAGGTAGGCATAAATGTAAAATAGATAGCGCATCCCTATTTAGAATTATACCGAAGATTTTTTAAAATGTTACACCATTTTAAACTTCTCAAAAAACTCAGAATTGGTCATAAATGGTTAAAAATATCAACGTTATCAAAGGTTCACACATAGGGTGATCCTTCCTGCTAAATAAAATGCCATGTGCAAGCGTTGTGTGTACTATACGGAGTCTCGCCAGTCTAATTTCTTTCTTGCGGCAACGCCTGGAGTTGCTGTTCTACTGCTCTATGGTTCCCTTAATTTACTTATATCTCACGTGCTGGATTGTGGGAGCGGGTGGCATCTAAGCGTCGAGTTAAACGAGGATAGAACTCAGCCAGTGAGGGCAACTTATACATTTCCACATACAATAGCAAAATTGCCTGATTACGCTGTTACCGTGCCAATGCGGGAGGTCAGATGTGACGACATCGCAAGGAGACATTTATATAGTTAAACAAGCTGTCATAATTAGACGTCCCAGGCGGACGAACACAACAATTGACGATCAGATAGGTATCCCTACACACGGAACTCAATTAAAATTGAGGTAGGCTGAGTGAGGTATAACTTAACGTAAAATTTGATAAATTGGACCTAATTTAAAAAAAAATAACTCACATCTCTCCATTGATATCAAATCAGTAACCCCTTCTCTAACTACTTTTAGACGAGCAATTTGCCAAAAGCATAACTTTTTTACATGGAATAGCTAACAGCTGTGCGCTCCATAGGGAAAATATTGAATAAATCTAAATATTGAATAAAAGAAGGAATTTCTAACGCCAAGATTTCGTCAAAAACTAACGGTGTGTAGTTTGTCTTAGTTATCAACTACTGATGAAAATTAATCAATTACTCACCGAAGTAAATTTTACTGAATCACAAAATATCTTAGGCTGTGAAGGCGCTTTCATCGCACGGCGTGAAAAAATGAGTCAAACTAGAGACTCATTTTTAATTGCTGTGAATATTTATTAAATATAAGAATATTTTTGCTTCGGTACTTTTACAATATTTACTTCATACTTCTTACAGACGCCTAAAAGAACTTCATCTACCGTACGTTGTTCCATTAATCTTTGGTATAGTTTTGCAAAAACGGCTTCAGATTTCTAAGAGGCCTAAGTCATTCTCACTGAAAAGAAATGAAATCAGTGAATATCACAATTTCATTGAAAAAACAATATATAACGTGTGTATTTTCACATGAATTTTATTTCTCATGATATATGTTTAATTGTTGTGCAACATTATCAAGTGAACGTAACATAGAAAAAAATCATACACGGTATAGTCGTAGCAAAACATGGTGGAAATTGCACAGTTAACGTTTTAGTGCGTGTTCAATTGCCTAATACTACCTCCATATGGGAGAGTAAGATAGCTCCGCGTTTGACTACCATGGCTTTTAAGGTCGCGAAGCTTCGTTACCAAAATCAAAATCGCTATCGCTCCTCCCAAACTACAAAACCATAAGTCATAAGTCCAATCCATGAACAACGTACGATGATTAGACACTAATTCCATTGAATATTTCCATCCAAAACACTTCGTATCTATTACTCAACTTCATGGCATCCAAAGATACAACTCTTCTTCTGCCTCCTTCCCTTTGGCCCAACACATTTTCTCTCTTCACGTCTTCTCCCCATCTCTCACTCTAACTGGTCACTAGTTTCATAACAACCCCTTTCCAGAATTCTGATATTTCCGCATCTGCTCTGCCGACTAAATTTCCTTCTATACTAAAATATAACACCACGTCTTTAATTTTTCTCTTTAGCCAACTCTTCATCTAATCTGTGGGTATTGAACTGTAAGTACACTTGCCAGAAAAAATGTTAATGCTATGAAAGGCCGAATTCCTAGTAGTTCCTGTAACCTCAAGAGCTACATATTTCATGACATGTTTATGTAAAAGTTTTAACTTTATGAACTGATAACTACCTCACATTTGGGTATATTTTCAGTTTCTTGAACAGCTTCCTCGTGCTGTAACATGTTTTTAAGCGTGTTTGTATCATTGTGAATCATAGTGGGGGCCTTATTAATCCTTGAAATGAATATACCCAGCATTTAATGACTTACGCACTTAAAGGGAACGTATTGTCTCTCATATAGAATTTTCATTTCGTTGATCCTTAGTTGCAGGGCGTAAATACAACATCAATGATAGTTGTTACCTTTATAGCTCGCTTAGAGTACGCCACTAGAGTATGTGTAAGAATACTAACCGAAGTACAATTATCTCAGGAAGAGATTGAATACATCGAAGATCAGGTAAAATTGTAATAGGTCCTTACGAAAAACCTAGCAGGTTTATCGAATTAAGTTGGGAAAGTCTAACTGAACAAATGGAGAATATGGGTTAAATATTTTATTTGTTGCAAAAAAGACTGTTTCTCGACTGTTACGCCATTTACGTTAGAATACATAAAAATATAGGGTAAAGGAAATTGAACAGAAACAATAGATTTCATTTTAGTACCACGGATAGTAAGAAAGCATAGCTAGACTAGAGCTACATTAGACTTTTGACAAGTGTTTAATAATATCTCATTACTAATTAGAACAAACACCCCCTTTAAATATCCCACTAAATTTTGTTTTCTTCGTGTATTAGTATCAAGTGGTATCCATACATTAGTAGGGAGTGTAATATTAATGACTTGTGGTATTTAACCCATACACTGCTTTTTATCTTGTTTTTCAACGTATCGCTCTCCTATATCCTGGTTTGGCGGTGCATTATCCTCCAGAGTCTGACCCTAGGGGGTAGAGAATCGCGCGGGGTTTGACTATGAACTCGGACGAGTATTGCATCTCTGGTGTGGAATCACACGATGCCATAATCCTTGGAGGTGAATGGCACGGTACTTAATAGACGCAGTGTATGTGCGCTGAGAACAAGGTTCGTATTGAACATCGGGACAATAGCGGGCCAATGTATAAGCCGTTGGCGTCCGGTGGATAAACTTTTTGACGGAGTAAAATGTCCAGCAATGTGTTAACATTCGGAAGTGATGTTATAAGGTAGAGACAGGAGAAGAACAAGAGAAGGAATAAATGGGTAGAGAGGAATTTGGGTGGCGTTAGTTTGGAGACAACTTAGAGAGGTGTGGATGGAGGGTGAAGGCTGAGCAACACGATGACGTGAGGAAGCAAAGCCTTTCACGCCCCACGTCAAGACCCATTCAAACTTTTGCCAATGAGAGCGTATGCTCCCCATAATCTCGCCCAGCCCTTCGACTCTCATGTCCCTTCGTGTCCTTTTCCCCAAAGTGGATGAAGGATCGAAAAGTCTAATTACATGTTCGGATGAAATTTAAAAATGTACATTAATCAATATATACTTTATACGTCTCTTTAAGCCAATAAAAATTATTAGGAGCCTTATCTGTTTGAGTGACAATGCAAACCATGGAATCAGACACTGCAAGAACAGATTCGGAAACCATTAATAAAGAGGGAAATATATGGGATCATAAACGACAGATCACTACCAATCTATGAAATGCAGCAAAAAATTTATCATACACCACTTACCTCTCAGATAATACAGGTTATTACTAATAAGCTTCAATAACCCTTCATTAAGACGATTTTTAAATAGTTAGAATGACATTCCATTACTTAATAGTTTCGAACATATTTTGTCAGCTTGGCGAATGGAATTTACTTCTATAACAGGAGCCTCTTAATTTGCCTGTAGATAGAACTTTGACGTATAGTCATGGACTTCTATGGCAGTAAGGGAATTTTATAATTTGCTTTGATATCGCATCAAAACTCTATAAACATTGAATGTGGAACTATACAGCATAAGATAATGAGCAAATTTATATTTCAGAGGTGGACTTGTTGCTGGAAATTTGTTTGGGTATGATGTTATTGAAATGGGTGAAAATAGATGATTTTGTTGCTGAAAATTATATTTTATGACATCACAAGGATAAAAACTTGAGAAGAAAATACTTAACCTTATAAAATGTACAAAAATAAACATTTACATACAATATCATGAGCGCAAGTAATTAAAGAAATCAGTGAAAGAAACGTCTGCACCAAATTCAATCATTTTCAAATGGAAATAAATGCAACAATGACGTAAAAACCACCCCATTAAGTTATTTACCGCGCTGACTTGTGCTTTTAAAAAGACATTTGGTTGTGACCTGCTTTTATGAGAGCTTTCAAAGTCCGAGCTTGCCGGAGAGTTTTAAATCTAAATATAAAAAATGCATCAAACAACCTAAAAATTATAATAACATCTAGGTTTACGAATAAGATGTTACAATTTTTTTGCCAATGTTTGTTACAAAATATGTTGCCATTACCAGCCGAAATATGCACGAGAAAAGATATATTATCAAACAAGTCTTTTAATCGTGGACGGATCACACATGATGGGTTATCTTTAACAATAAATGGTGTGATTTCAGTACTGAAAAAATTCATTCGAAGACTTAAAAATGGAATATGATTAAACTATTGTCTCCTTTTATCAACTTGAACACCTATTGCTCTAAAGTCTAGCATAGATGGTCTCTAACCAGACTGCAAAGTAATTCCTGTATCCTAGAATGTATCCATCTCATTATAATGCCAAATTGATAGATGAATAGAATTTATAAAGAAAATCCAGACACACCTGGGTTTGGGAAGACTGAGACAGTAACTTGCTAGCTATGGGTGACTTAAATTGAAATACAAATGACATATTGATGAAAGAAATAACATTATATCATATAATGAGATGGCTTAGTAACTGAAGACCCGCACAAATATTACTCATACAAAGCCATAAAAGGTTTATAAATGTGCACACATTTTTAAACCAAAGATAGTTTAGGTGGGTATAAAATCCCTCCGTTATAAATTCTTTCATTCATTCAGAGGCCTTCTAAGATTCTTTAAATTTTCAAACAAAAGCTGCTCATAATTCTTCAACCCTTGATTTCTTTCCGAATACAAGGTTAACATCATTATAATCGTCAGTTAAAGAGACTAACCTTCGTGTACGTTTAAACTATATCTTACGCATGTTAAAAATCCTCTTCGCTTTATTACTGCACACTTACCCGTGCATCAAGTCTTCCAAACCTTTTCCCATATATATTCCCAAAGTTTGCTCCAGTGATTTTCCTGTTTTTTCGCAATAGATCACCAAAATCTCCTTTTTTATATTGATGCAATCAAGCAAGTTGGTAAAAACACGGAACAAAAGCGGAAGAATATTAAACGCCTAATGTATAATGGCATATTTTGTAACACTGCGATACCATAAAATAACCTCTCTCTCTTTCGGATTTTTTTATTACCGTCGGAATAAAAGCCATTTCCTTATCAACGGCTGATGCAACCATTCTCCTTTAATTGACTTCTGCGGGTTATCTTCAGACAAGGGGTGAGGTGTGGTGGAGGGGGAGGGGGGGAACTGGCATTCCATCACTCCTTTCATAATGGGGCAATAGGGGGGAAACGGTGTATGAAATTAAACGCTCCAAGGTTATTTTCGAGAACAAAAGGACCGTGGGCAGAATCCAAAAAGGCTCTTTTCTGCCACTCCTCCCAAAGGAATTGGCGAACGAAAATTTTGACAATACCGCTCCGCACACAAAGTACTACAATGGGAATTTCATCCGACTAAATTCACGCTTGATGGCTGCAAAAACACTGGGGTCGCTCCGGCGAGCTTCGAAAAACGCGGGCCGTGTTAACCCGGCGGGGCAAATGCGTTTTGCCAGGTGGACCAAAGCTTGCGTTCACCGTTTTACTTAATGGACCGGAATTTGCTAGGCAACATTCGGGCTTTAAATCTTGAATTAAAATGTTTAGGTATTGCATTCGTGAGCACTGGCGTGAAATCAGACTGCATTACCGAGTACTGTGCTGTATAAGTGCTCTAGGTTGTTCAGAAATATTAAATAATATGAAGGATGTAAGTTGAAAACATTACAATCCAATTAGAAAATATATTCAAGCACTATTATGGATTTCAAAGCTATGTAAAAGCATAACAGAGTGATTTGGAGTCCATAATCTAGTAACTAATTGCTCAGAAGAGGAATGCGTAAAAGCGCCCAGTACTTTCATTTATTTTTAAGTATAGAGTATTAATTACTGCGTTCAAATTATAAGCTTGAATCAAGTCATTAAATTCAAATATTTTTCGACGGATATTGCCTATTCATACTGTAAAAAAACCAATTTATTCACCGTAGTCTCCATTTCACCATTACGATCAGCAAATGAAAGCTATTTCATTACTCTTTGATAGAATATTCTGCGAATGTATTCGTAGCATGTCATGGACTGTACACTTCGCGTAAGAAATACAGGTAACTTAAATTTGAGAAGGATTTAGAAGGATCTTATCGATGATTTTTTTATTTAATTATCAAAAACCTGATTAAAAAATTGACATGCTTCATTTATAGAAGTTCAATATTACGATAAAAAAATACATTTATGGGTTTTTAAATTTATAGTGTACATTTTACATTTCTAATATAATTACTCTCATCGTTTGTCTGATTAAATAGACGATTGATATTTTGTGTATTTTTGTGCGTGTAGAGAAAATTTGCGCTTTGTGGATAATGTTTTGCATATTCAATGTGAGTGCAGCACATCAGGGAGGCATATGAAAATCCTACTACTTAATTGCACCACAATATTAAGTTTTAAATATATTCGTCAAAACGCGTACGCTGTACAGTCTTATGGACTTATTTTAATTTATGCTGCATGGATGTATTACTACTGGAAAAGTCCTAAAAAAAGCTCTATAGGCGTTGAGAGAGTGATTTACACTTGGTTAATTGCCATGTTCCGGCGAGATATTTGCAGTCATCAAGGCCTTTCGTGCTTCTTACGGCCAACTGGCTTCTTTTTCACATATGAAATACCTAATTTTTCGCTGATTAATTTAAAAAAAAACGTTAAATATTATATTAACCATTTTAGCCTACGTACTCGTGTATCTAATAGACTAAAAATACCTTGCGGTAGAAACATTCATCAAAAGCAACATATTGAACTGTAATATTTAACTCTGCAACCTTAGATCTCATAATTAAATGGTCCATACCATGGAGTTTTTAATAAGAGCAATGACCTTTAGCCTTAAAACCATGGTTAGGTAATATAATTCAAGATCATAGTATTACTGTTTCCTACTGTTTAACGCATGAAATTCTGAATGACATAACTCATAACACTGATTATTTACTTTAGGTAGCAAAATTTTTCGTTCCACATTGAAATCGAATAATTACGTAGGCAGTATGATAAGGCTCTTTTCAGCTGAAGGACTCATTTTTATAAAGGTTTTTACATAAGGAGCAGCCTCATTTTTTTCCTTACTCTTACAGACCTTCTATCTTTTCACAATGCAGGACAAAAGGCTCCAGGGAATAGATACAGGGAGTTTATTTTTTCATGATCGTCTGCATGGTCGGAAATATAGCTTTTGTAACGCGCTGGGAAAATTAAGAAAGATTCCCTGACTCAGAACCATTCTTCTGGAATCACAGGACGGTTGCGCTTAACCAAAATAATCTTTCTGAAATCTTTTTTTGATATTTGCCTACTACTTTTTTTCTGTCTTTCTTAAATGGAAAATCGAAAAACTGGCATTTAAGAGCAATGGATACAGATTTGTGGTCTTTAACTTGTGACTATAAATATAAAGAAGAAACAGGCTGAAATCATACGACAAAAGAGAGCTTGGAAATACAGAAGCCATTGAAATACGCAGTCCGACATATATAATGAATCAAATTTTCAGATTTACACCTAAAATGGTAATGTTTTTTTCACAAATTTCCACAGTACCTTATCTACTATTGTAAACAAATATCAACTAAAACAATTTGAAAATACGGCGTGAGCGTAAATCGTGATTTAAGCATGTTGATTCAAGAATTATTTTCTCAGAAATTGTATAATTTAGGGAAAAAATGCTCGTCCTAATTCCACTATTTTCACTTCATCGCTCAATGATTGTGTCTTATGAGCCGAATGGGCTAAAAAAAAGCAGCTAAGTTGGTAGATACCCGGGTAATATTGGAGAAATTTCCAATGTTACACAAAGATGCGTTCACATTGCAACAATGCCTAGAAACCAGTTATAAAGCCAATATATACAAATTATAGGAATTAGAATAGTCAGAAATAGTGTATTGAAATATCATCTAAAAAAGTACTGTTTGGAATGTTGTACTATTCGAGAACCCAGACAAGAACAAGACCAACTAATGACTTAATTGGGAAGTAATCATAAAGGGATACCCTAGCAGGAGTCAGTAGCGTAGAGTGAATTTTGCAACCATTTTACCCAGATTAACATGACCAATACATGCTCACAGTCACTTCCCCTCCCTCGCTCACCTATAAAAGCCCAGAAACTCAGTACAGGTGCCTTGCTTTAACCACTTAGTTTGATGGCGAAATGCAAAATATTAACGTTTCCATCATCTCTCCTTCCTTTAGTGCAGAACGTAATTACCAACTGCACATTAAACAAATATTCCCCTTCAATAGCACAGCACCAGCAAACATTCCCTTCCAAGTAGCAGCTGCTCGGAACTTCAGGTAAACCCTGCTTGACAACATTGTATAAGGACGTCATGCTTTCGTAAATGCAATCAAAACCTTTGCTTCTATGACTCCCATTTTGAGAATTCAACGTTTATCCCTCTACCATCAGCCACATTGAAAAAATGCACCATTGACACCAGCGCTGCTCGTGGTAGTTTTAGACTCGAGTTATCATCGACAAAAATCTCATCTAAGGAACCGTTTGTACTTTACAACATTGAAGGAGGCGCTCAAGTAAGAAATGAGGAGTTGTCGCAGAGACATCTATCATAAAGGTGTCCTTCACTTCCATGATGATATTCGCTCAGATAAAATCCCTGTAATTCTTGAAATTATTCGGATACTGAAATATCAGCTCCGTACTCTGAACCGTTTCCCCGTCACTATAGTATGTTTGAATCCTCCTTTTACGGGAATGATGTTTGATAATAATAATGATGAAAAGGAAGCGGAATTTACGATTTTCACTGAGAGACAACTTGAAACTATTTTTTCCGCTTGATGAAGACGTATGTGCCACGGTAAGAAAGGACGACATAAAATGAGTAGAAAAGTTGCATCTTTAACACTAATTAAATTGAAGTACCATCTGTAATCCCAATATTTAATTTTTCTCTAACACATTCAGTATATTCTCGATGCGATCATACATACCATTCTGCAAAGTAATAATCCACTACCAGCCAATGTGAAATTGGTTGTTTGAGCCTTGTGAGAGGCGACCAATAGCTGAGGAGATTGGCCCATGAAAGAAGATTTTCATCGGCTGGTAGAGAAAGGATGTCAAGACGATTAGAATGAATTTTGTAGAGAATTCCTCGTCGGCAGGATCATTTTCCAAACAAATATGGCCCAAATTGCTGTTCACATTGCACCGAGATAAGTATCACACTTTCTTATTAATAAATTTTGCCATATATGGATTCGAATCCGAACCATTTGGATGGAAAGCATATACGATATCAAACTCAGCACACAGTACATACAGAGAGGCCAAAAGCGATAATGGCTGCAGTATAAATATTTGTGCAATCCGCCATTGTACATCCTAGCGAGTCGACGGTTAAGTTGATGCAAACAGCGAAAGAAAATGGATTTTTAATGAAAAATGATAATTGACAGTACTGAAGTTAAATGTGAGCGGTATTACTTTTTCAGGCTTTAAGTCTAATAAAATTTCTTTTTCAAAATCCCAAATATTATTTACTCCCTGTACATGTTCAACTAATTGCGAACATGTTCTTTTGGGTGAAATAGTTTAGCAGTATTTACTTTATATTTCCCTTAAAAGAACAAGGCATAATAAGAAAAAATATGTGTTGCCATTGAATGAGTTATCAAAATTGCTGGTGTCCTACTTCAATTGGAATTGCCTTTTCTTGTCCATAGACCATTGTTTTTTGTTATGTCTGAATGATAAATTTACATAATTTTCCTTTTGTATCATATCCAAAAATATGCAATTACTAAGAATCAAGGAGTGCACGGTAATGCTTTGATGCCTAGCGACTAAGAAACTTGTCAAGAATCATATATATGCATAAAACAGCATATGTAGCAACCAATTTGGCCACTATGTATATACTCTGTGGCCACAAAAACCCCATTCCAAGCCGAGTAATGAGTAGGTGGCAAATGACTGCTGTGCCAATCTAAAACTGAATTGAATCAATGCCGACACTGTTGGTGACGGCTGAGATTGGGATAGATAATAAACAGGCATGGAGCGAAATTACTTACCGCAGGAGTAATTTGTGCTTATTTTTCTCGGAGATAACCAGAGCTTTGCATGCAACACATTTATTTTTTTAATATTATACCTTACGCTTCGCACACAGTTGAGGGAGCCGACAGAAGTCAGCTAGGAGGGCTAGGAGAATGCGGAAACCGGATACGTCTGAGGGGAGATTGCGAATTTTGCGGCGAAGTAAAGAAAGGAAGAGATGAGAAGGAGGGTTCCACGGGAGTTGCAGCAACCGGTCCTCTCCACCTCCACCACGCCCCAGTGGAACAGAAACCCACTGGTTAATCCCCACCGGTGTCATTACAGTGACCAAGAGATTCGGACAACGCTTTTGTTTTATTCATGCGACGTACCCCTCGCGGTGGATCCGAGAAACTACGGGGGAGGAAAAAGCGTATCTTTCGCGCCCATGGGGATTTAAGCCACCCACCCGACGAAATCTCCCCCACCACTCTTCCTATCTTTATTTGTTTCCCTCTACCTATTTCCCCGCCAAAACTCCTTTCCACGTCTCTGTTGTGCCCCAATCGTTCTCTATTATTATTTCTTTTTGCCTCCTCCCTATTACTAACGCAGCTACCGTTACTATTTTTCAGTATTTCATTTATAACTGCATTTTAATTTTGGGAATAATAATCATAATAGTCATAATGTGGAACATCAAACAAATACTATACCTATATTTTTATCTAGCACTATCACTATATATATCGTTACCATTTTTCAGTATTTCTTTTATAAATATGCATTTTCATTTCGGAAATAATATTGAAAATAGTCATAATGCGTAACATCAAACAAAGACTACACCGATATTTATATCTACAACTATCACTATATAAATATAATGTTACAATTTTTCAGTATTCCATTTATAAATGCATTTTTATTTTGGGAATAATAATTACAATAGTCATAATTTGGAACATTAAACAAACGCAAGGATTTGGCAGAAGAAATAGAAAAAACGAGTCAAAAAGACGATGTAATTTTGCTTATTACTGCCATTTTTTTATTTATATATTTATTTTTACTTACGAACGAAAACTGCTCCTATGCCTTTTAAATCGGAGTATTTAAAAGTTAAAAACAGAGGAATACACCATCATGTATTAATTGGGGCAACCGAACAAGGCGGGATTCGAACTCACGACCCAAGGCTGGCGAGGACATTACCTCGTTGTATTTAGAGACCACAAGTCATACTTTCTACTGTAGTTACAAATAATCTATCAAAACCCCCATATTTAATAAATAATCAACCATATATCTTTGAGCAACGGAAAATACCTTCAATCAGCACGTGTAACATCGTCAAAAATTTCTCAATCAGCAAAAACATAAATATTTGATATTATGATGTATTATGGAGAATTGGACATGAATAAAATGTCCCTTTTCTTCTATTGCCAACGTTTCGAAACTTTATTGTTTCATCTTCAGAGCTAACATCATTTTTTTAAATGCTGTTAACAAAACAAATGTCAAAAAAACTGTCCAACTCGGTAATCTAAGTGTTCCACCTCAAGGTATTGCTGATTATATTTATTATGTAAGTAACTTGTGTAAAAAACAATTGGTAACACTTATATTATACGTCACTATTGTTAGCCCTGAAGATGAAACAATAAAGTTTCAAAACGTTGGCAAGTAAAGAAAAGTGACGTTTTATTCATGACCAATTCTCTATTAAACATCATAATATAAAATAATGGTCTATAAAAAACTCTAATCAAAATAAATATTTGGGTGAACAACCCATGCAATCAATAGATGATGCTAAATTAATTCTCTGGCATTGAAGCCTTGGATAGGTGAATGTTTCCAGCCTTAGGCTTAAAAGTGGGGAAAAGTAATAACATTAGCAAATTACACAGGCAAGAAATTGTTGAAAGGAAAGCTCACTAGAAAATAGTGATCTGTTCAAACCCCTTTCTTTCCTTCGCAAAACTTTTTCACATCTCTTATCCATCCTGAACCATTGATCTTTTATTACCCGTTCATTTTACTTCATATCTACCCCTCGTTCCCTAGGTAGTACATCCCATCAGTAGTTTTTATACTAAGGATTAAGGCCAAATCCTATAGTATCCTCTAAAAGGTATAAATGTTCCACAGCTAGTAAAGGACAAGGGTTATAGTTAAACAAACTTCGTAAGTGAATGTTGCATCGTCAAACCCAAGATATTAATTTCATTAAAAGTACATTCATAGGATTACAACCGGCGACCACTCAGTTGTTACCTTAATACCCATTTTGTCATCACATGATATTTACGCTGCATAGGTTTACCAAAATCTATAAAATTCTTTTCAATTCTAGCTTTATAGAAAAGAAATATTTCTCTTGAAATAGGGATCCCTCCGACTCGTTTATTTGTCTAGCAAAGTTGCAAGCATATATTTCACATTCGTAACTTACAAAAGATTCTAATGAGTAATGAGTTAGCTCGCAGCATGTTACTACAAACACAAGGTAGGTCTTTATCGCTGCGCATCGTGTGAGTCGAACACTGTGACATAGTTTGGATTATGTCTAGCGCTAGCAATGTACGGAGTGCATTGCGTATTTGATACTCATGCGAGTTTTGCAGTAATAGTTGTCAACAGCAATGCGAGAAAACTGCAGGGAAGGAATTTATTTTAAAGATATATACACTGATACATCTACGCAGTTGAAGTGGTTCCAGGTTTGCCGGAAAAAATATATGGAGCACATGGAATTAATTTTGAAATTGGTAAGAGGAAATGGTAAAATTTCATTTGTAAATAAATGGTTTGCTAGGGGTATTGTCACTGTAAATAAGATTGATTTCTCAAACTACTCATTTTCTTATTATAAACGACCAGAAATGTGGTGTATCATGACTTAAGTATGCAAATATCTACGTCATTCTATTTTGTAGTTGCTAAAACTTAAATTATTGGTCCTTTCATCCATTATTCCTATCATAATTCTTAAGTCGTCTACTGCTTGCGTTATCCGAAAGACATCGTGTGCAGAGCGGACCTATTTTTGTCACGGGAGCGTCCTACCTTGTCTTAGCAGTATTATAGCTTGCTGGTTGGCACGTATATATATCAACGCATGTAAATTATGTAACTGTGAAAGAAGCAGATAGGTAGAGTTACCAGTTACCTCAGTTTGATACTGCCTTATCCTGTAGCATAACCGAATATTTTCTTTCCCTCCGCCAACGAATCGCAATATCATCCCCGTAGCGATGCTATTCCAACGACGTTGGAAAGTTAATGACAATCAAATAAAATTAGTTCGAGGCAATTGGTACGAGTGGAAGATGAAGAGGGGATATCGTGAAGAGGAAGGTCGCCTAAGTTTTTTTTCAATCTGAGCTACACACTGCCCTTAGCGTATTGATCCACCGAGGACTAAAAATACGAAGCTTTCCTTTAGCAACATAACACTTTAGTAGCAAATCATCGAATAGTAAACAGCAGATGTATTTGTTTTTGTTTTGTTACGTTCCACGTGATAAGCAATCATTTGGGGTTCTTTTACAGCCCACTGAGCCTAGGTAAACTCAGTTACTAATGGCCGTAAACTTCTAATGACGTAGTGGCCGACCGCTAAGCCCCTAAGCACGAAATACATGGCGGCAATAAACATAGTGTCATCCTTGCCGGGACTAAGTTTATCATGCGCAGAGGAATGCAGGCTATGCAAATTAATGGAGACTAAAAGCTACACATGTTCCCCATTGCGTTAGTGATTCAAGTATTTGTAGCATTATCGTTGAATTCAGGTAATAAGTACGAGATTTGACCAACAATGACCTTAAAAGCCGGTTTTTCACAACAAAACATATATGGTTTATCTGCCATCAAAATCATTTATATATCTATTACATTCTTAAAATGGCTGAAAAGATGATTAAATGTAATAAATGCTTCAATGAAACCCAAAAAATATGAAAGTATTAGTAGTTAATCTCAAGATATAGGGAGGAATTTTAAGAAAATGAAATATGAAACAGGTAAAAAAATTCAAATCGCAATATTGATTTTCAGATTTAAATCTTGGATGAAACTGCACGTAATAATTTTTAAAGAAAAACTCTCGAAAATTACCACCATTTCAAGTATTTTAATTAAAAGACTTGGCTCTATTACAAACCTTTCATTTTTTAAACTTACCATGGGCTAATACAGCAATAATACAATAAATATTACTAACAAGCTAAAATAATTTCCAGCTAAAATAATCTGGCACAGATTCATACATGGAAATTCAGTGACTAAAATTATATACGTATTATTTATTTTATTTAAGCACGTCAATTTGTAATGCAATGATTTGTGGGGGAACTTGCTTCCATTTTCGGAGTGAATAACTGGTTGCCTGGCATTCTACTAGCAGAAGAGTGAAGCCTGGACAATGACAACTGTAGTGAAAAAGAGACGAGATGGCATCGTAGATTGGTGAAGATCAAATGGACGGGGGGAATCACCAACGTAAAAGTCAAACTACGTGTTGGAGAGAAAAGATTTGGACACATTTTGTGACACAATAATGTATTGATAACAATAATGGAAGAAGAAATGTATGGGGAAAATTACGGCGGAATACCAAAAATGGAACATATTAGGCAAATTATAAAGGGCGTAAGAAGTAAATACTTATGCAGAAATGAAGTGGTTAGGGGAGACAGTAGTGGCTTGCAGAGCTGCAGCAAACAAACTTTCGGAATTATGACTGCTGATGGTGATACCTAAATTAGACCAATTTCTGTTCATAGTTGATCAATCCCAGCATTGTGATAAACCTGTAGACACATGATTCTCATCTATTTTCCGATGTATGCTGAATTTTAACCGTTAATTTCTCTATTTTACTGGTAATTATTCATTCATTCATCCAAGGTCTAAACACATTTTCCAACAGGTTTATTTTTTATTGGAACCATACCTTTGACAAACTCTATGTTTCTCATCAAAACATTGATTCGTCTAAAATTTAAAGACAGAATAATAGCAGCCAATAACTCTTTGGCTGCAGCAGCTTCTAATAGCTCAATTTTATGTTGTTACTATTTGTCAATTTTATCCAAAGATTAAATGAGAAATAAAAAACTTCACTTTGCAATGAGTTTCCACTAGCGAATAACCCTAAAAGTAAATGGTAAATATTCTAATCCTAGACCTTGAAAAGACCCACCTAAGGATAAACCCACACGAGAATTTTCATGGGCATATAAAAAAGCGATCAATATCCCACGCATGCACGCATCTATCCATTTAATGCATGAATATATGTGTTTATTTATTTTTTTACCTCGCTGGGCCAGGCCAGTTCCGCACAGGCACAACCGATTATTGCAAAAGATGCGAGCTTAAAAGTCATTCTCCTGTCCCTCACGTACGGTTTTCCATTTTTGGAGGGCGCGTTGAAAAACAAAACAAAATGGAAACAAAATCCTTAAAAGCTTGGATGAAGCGTTGAATTTTTCGTCCAAAACACACACACACACAAACGCGGAATACGACCTTCATTTATTTTTTTCGTGTTTTTTAGTTGCCTTTTTCGTCCAGAGAGGCGTGCGTGCCGCGATTTCTACGATATTTTTTCCCCTCGCGCTCCAAATGAAGAGATTTTTTGGCAAGATTGGGGTGGGCAAAATGGAGATACGTTTTCGGGGTCTTAGGGGGAAGGGAGCATTATAGGGTATAGTGTGTAGGGAAAGGGAATGAAACAGAAGTAGGGTGTGCGGTTGACCTGGAGGACCTGGGCAAATGGGAAAAGGGGGAGCGGAGAGAAGGGAAAGAATTTCCATGGAAACCGTAATTAGGGGATTAGCTAAAAAAACACACACTGGCTCGCACAAACACACAGGAACGCCCACTCACGGTCGTGCCTCTTTCTTCTCATCATTATCTTTATTTGTATTTAAAAAAAAAACCTCGGACGCGGTGACCAAAATTAGAGACGGTGAGGATGTGATCTTTTACGTGAGCTCTTCAGCGTCAATGCATCAGGTTTGGTGACGTTATGGCCGAAAATTACGTTATTTGGACGATGAACAAGCATGTATGCGGGAAACCGGAAAAAAACGAACTGAAGGTGAGGCTTATTCGTAAAAAAAATATATTTTTTTAACATTTACGACCGAGTTCATTTCAGTACACCTGTCATAACATTTATATATATACATATATGTCAAACTTGATATTTTAGGCAGGCATTTTGAGGTGACAAATCTGATAATTCACATTTTTTTCCCAAAAGGAGCATTATCCGCGTATTCAAATTTTAATTTGCCACAAAATAAAACCCATGCTTTTATAAAGCAAGCGGCTAGTGACGTTTTGGCATAAGTAACATTTATTTTTATCTTAGTTTAATAGAACAATTTTGTACCCTAAAACCAGTGCCAGTAGGTAACTGCCATAATATTATGAAGACTAAGACTCTGTGGCAGACATAAATAGGGGTTTCAGTAAATATAAAAAATGTGTTAAGTGACTAACAATAAACGACATTTTAGTGAAGTAGCTTGTTAGGGAAAAAAACGGAAATTCCGACACGGTGTTGGTTCTATCTGACGGACTTATTGCAAATGTAACTAATCTAAATACCAACTTCCGTCCTTCAAACGATGCATAGATAAACTATGAAAGCAGTAAATTACTTGAAGAGAGTGCAATATATCACATTAGGTTCGCATCTTTTTTTAAAGACAGCGGGACTATACACAACGGATACACCTTAACGAATATTGCACGATAGTGGAACACCTCTTTATTTTCCATTTTTGTTTTTAACCTCGCAGACGGTGGGTGACTCTAAGCACACGCTTTGGACTGCCTCCGTGGTATTTTATGCCCGGCATCTCTTAACAACTTGCTCCTTTAAAGCTTTCAAAAATTCACAGAGGAGAAGGACACCTTGGGAGCTTATCTGGCAAAAGCGGCCAAATGTCGAGGGATCCTGGTTTGTGTCCCGGGCAATGTGAATGATATTACCTATGTGGAATTTTCATTCTCATCCTATTATTATCCAGTTATTTAGACTCATTAACTGCCACAAAGGTAAATCAAACAAATGTTTTCAATATAATGATGCATCATTGATTTGAGACTTTGCAGTTATCTTCAGTAAAGGAAGTACTACTCACTAAGAGATATGGCTTACCAACCAATTTTTGCTATGTGTATGAATGATTACCGTTAATTATAATTATATACTATGAGGAATATCTTTGTTAAAATCTCAGTTAATAAGTTCATATAGCTGTTAAGAAAAACAGGATCTATTCGTTACTCGTAAACTATATACGAAAAATCAGCGCTTTTCTACATCAGTGTTGCCATTTTTTTAAGTTTTCAAAGGTATTTCAATGGGTTTCATTTTCGCAATAAATGGTTTAAGTTTTTAACTTTGACCTACCACAGCAATGATTCCATTTTCGGAATAAGAGGAAGGAGGAGTGAATAGCATCATGCAATAAAAGTCAACTTGTCGAAATAGCATTTTCAGCAATGGACAAGAATAACATACAGGAACACGACGAGGTCTGCTCGTTTTGACCATTATGAGAAAAAGTAAAAAATCGAGACCGCAGAGTAAAACTGCATTATTTAGCGACCTGGATTTAAAACGAGTCTTTGTGCGATGACAAACGAGGCCCAGCTCAAAGAGTTTTGAAATTCCTCCTGTAAAACCTAGTTGCGAGCCACGGGATCTTGAAAATAGACAAATTGAAACGAAGAGATCAAAGAAGGGACGAAAAGCATTAACAACACTCCGAATTGGAGGAATTTTAATGTAACGTACATACCACAGCAAAGGTTATTTTTTCGTACACGAATTTTCTCTGGCAATGGTGAGGTTGCTATTTTACGTGGATACATAAATGAATTTTCAAGGTACTCATGAACATATCACAATAACCAATTTCTGCAAAATAAAATAGTTGATATGAATAAATTCCGCGGATTAAATCTGTTAATTACTTGGGTAAATCTTTTGAGGGATATTAGCGAATTTGACATGTATTCCATGAAACCTTTCAAACAACGTAAGCAAACTTCCCTAGACCAAATTCTTGGTGGATTCTTAGAGGTGAATTTCCCTCTACCTACGCTAATTTGGATTTAATGACTCCTGAATTTTCAATGTAATAAGAACAAACTATTTTCGTTGTAATTGTTGATTAATATTACGTTATGTTACTTTTGTGGCCCTGAATATGAAAACATACATTTTCAAAACACATGTGATTTGATATATTGAAGAGCAACCCTCCAAAAACATCTTTTTATTATAAAAAAGTGGTCAATACCTAGCTCTGATCATACCTGCGAATACGACTAAGCATTCAATTTGAAATTGTGTCAATAAATTCAGTCCTTTATTGTCAAATCGTTTATTCCAGCATGCATGGAATTTCTTTGGAGGTAAGGTTAACATAACCCTCCACGCTTGTTAGCTTCACGCAATAGTAACCCAGTGTGGTATTAAACCCACTCAATATAAAAATATATGACTCACCATTGATGATTGATACACGTGGCCGTTTCCGTTTGCTTTAGCGACACCTTGTTTCCTGGAAATAAAATAAAGAATTATTTATTCTCATACGTTATATTTTGAAAGAAAACAATTTTTAGTACCTCAATAGGGACTTACTCCCATCTCATTATAGGAAGCGTTGAAATTATGCAAACAAAATTTTAAGCCATTCAGTTCCTTGGCTACTGAAAAATGCGAATTACATTCATTTTTTTTGTTCTTATTCGTATTTATGCTATAATTGGGCATTGTTCCTATTACGACTAACTTAAATGTTCGAATTTCCATATCTTGCGAGGACGCCCCAGAGATCTACTCCCTTGCACTACATATTTCCATATTTGTCCTGTATTACTTCTTCAGCCATTCCTTCTACGTCTTCTCACCACCTATTTCTGCATTCACGTATTGTTAGTAGATGTCTCGTACACCATGTTCTCGGCTTTTATGCGTAATTATTTTTATTTCTCTTCGTATGTGGCCAGAAACACTTAAAAATTGCTTTCATTTTATTCTTTTTTATTGTTTTTCTTTTTTAACTGTCCAGTTCTCAAGAGCGAATAATCCATAAGGAACTTTCATTTTTTTAATTTAGTTAAAGGTTTATTACTATTTCAATGCAATTCCTCATGGAAAATATTTAACCAATTAATAGGTATATTAAGGTGGAAGGAAAGTTAAGGGAATTTGTAGGCTGCGCTAATAATAATAGCAATGGGTAGACAGGGGTAAAGATAGCAAAGAACAGACCGAGTTACATTTTAGGAAGTTATTGCAATTTTAATATATGCCCTGTTCTAGGTTAAATCTCTCAAATGTTATTTTTTTAAATCTAGTTGAGTGACGTCAAATGACAAAAAATAAAAGCAAAAATTCTTGCCAAATTTCGTGACTTAAGAACAAGTTACGAAGAATTTTTTTATTAGTGAGCTCTGAAAACAGCATGCTGCTTCTTGTTTAAAAATAACGTATGTTATTTCCCTCCCTTTTCATGTAAACTCTAACTTCAAATTATAACATTCTAAATAAAATCATAAAGATTAGTGTTTCTCCCTCTAGGACTATAAAGTTTATGCCTATTCTGTATATTTGGATATAAAAGCATTCATTCTTCACTTTTATAAACAGTATCATTGCTGAAACTCGCCAAAAATGAATGAATATTGATTTAATTTCACATTAATGGTGCAGAATTTTATATTATGTACTTAATTAAAAATGTAATAATTTCCAATAAATCATAAATAGTAACAGTAAACAATTATGTAGGTATAACAACCTCGGGGCTACGTCAACACATATCGGGAAAGGGTAAATATTCCGTCAGTTTTTGTTTATTCCTAATGAAAAACGTTTTAAGAATGACTTTATGCAAAGAATATGCCAATTGAAGACCGTTTCACAAATGGGTAAGTTAGAGCTCTTCCTGTATTGTGATATGACTGATTAGAACAGGCGACAGAGACTTGATAAATTTGCGCCAGTGAGTAAGTGCTCACAGGTTGTAAAGGGAAGAATAATCAGGGGAATATGGAGAGATTGGAGAAAAACCTGGCATCGAGAAGAGCCTAATTAAAATAAAGACGTCCGAGGGTCGTCACTATTACGCCCTATTTAAAGAATGAAACTAGAACGACTATCCGCAAAGTCCCGAAGTTGTAATCGCAATTTTACTAAAACACTGAACCAGATAGTCCAACTGAAACAAAAACTCATCCTTACATTTTTAGCCTTAATTTTCATACGGGAAATTCAATGCATTGAAAAGCAAAACATTATTGATACGCAGATATAGACGATATTGTCAGTTAGACCATGGTGTTTTTCCTGATATTCCTGACTCTGAACGCAAATGTTTCGGAAATATGGCGGGAATAAAAAAGACTCCAGAGATAGGGATACTGAAGTTGAAGGATGATGTAGCGTATCACAGAGAGATAAGATGAATATGTTATGGCTTCCTCTCCAGCTCGTTAGGTGAATCTTCTTATCGGGTCATTGCGGCCACTGAGTGGAATTTGCATCCGTGATTCTTCTCCATCGCGAACTTTTCGAGAGCGGAAGAAACATCTGAATAAGTAACGAACTCGCTGGATGTAGAATAAAAAAGCAGGGGTATCGTTTGATGGACAACGTGTGGAATGGGAAAAAGCAGTGGATAAACAGTGAGATTTGAGAGGGGTATAGTGATGTCAACTGAATGGGTAATAATACATTATTCCTCCAGCAACTGCATTTCCATCATAGCCGTGTGCTGCGGATCACGACCGTCATCTGCTCGTGAATGGGCTTAATCCGGTGGAGAAAATAACGCTGTTGAACTAGACCATCCTAAGCTTCGATATTCTATTTGAATGCACCTGTATTGGTCCCTTCCTTTGCATGTTTACATAGAGCCTCATTTTAATGCACTCTTTGATTTTTTCACTGTCAAAGACATTCTTTTGCTCTTGGAAGATATTTCTTTGATATTAGCGTGACCTATGCCTTTCTTTACCTTGCATTTTTAGCAGCTAACTCAAGTTCAGCACAACTATGTATGCAATGCTTCTGAGCTGAATAGTTTCCCTACGTAAAACGGGGAATCATAAGAGATAGAGTCGTAATGATACACTCCTAAAAATGGTATGAATGAATGAAGAAAGAAATTGTAAAAAGTACTAAGGGAAAACAAGAAATTAAACTGAATATGAGAAACGAGGAATGTAAAAATATGTAATTTTTCATTTTATTAAAATATATATATATATATATAATTGGGATGCATAGCACAAACACCACAACACAAAATACCACATAAAATCTTCAAATTTACCTCTATCAATAGCTATTGAGTATGTTCATTCACTGTTTTGAATTAAACCTGATAGCTCAAGTCTGCGAACCTCACTGCCATTTAGAATTTCATAGAGAATACTGATTAATTTTTATTGGAACACTTTTTCGTACAATCCTTTTCCTGTACAATATATTATATTTGGCGATCGTCTTCATTGCTACAATTCACTTGATATGCTGTTACTTGAACTAATCAAAGTGATTTTAATTAATCTATGAATTGATTTCATTAATAATCAAATAATAAAGTAAAATACTAGGGTTCTCTTAGTGATTATTGGCAATTATTTAACTTACTGGATTGAATTTAACATTCTCCTTCGGCATCTACTATATAAAGTTTGATATTAGGGGTAACTTGAAAATGAAAACAGTGTGAAGTAATTTTTAGTTGCCATTACCAAGAATGTTGAGGTACTGAAAAAATATTATTATGTTCTCTATTAATTTTCTGGCGTAGTATATAGCATATGAAGTTCAGACAAAACGTAATGGAGGTTGAATAAAGATACTAAAATATCATTATACTTAAAAACACGTTTAAGTAATAGCTTTGAACTTGCTAGATTCAGTATGTCCTCTGTTAAAAATGGAATACCTCGGCTGATTTATTTCCTTGATGATTTTGTGATGCAATCATTTACTAAGACCTATTGTCTCAATAATACCAGCCCCTGAAATTTGAATGATTGTATTTCATTTATAAGTAATACAGAGAATGATAAATTGGGTAAACTGAAAAGTCGAAGCTGTAGTAAATTACAATAGAGGAAAAGTTTCCCCTGCTACGATACAGCTTTCAGGGTATTATGTAGGAGTAGATAATAAAAATTAAAGTAGAATAAAGACAACAAGAAAATGAAAGGTAACATTGACCGGTTCTTCGCCTCTTTTGGGAGTGGAAAATGTTCGTTCTCCTAAAGCGGGTCACACAAACAAAGGCCTGGCCGGGGGGTCACGAGGTCGTGGTAATCAACCCCATGGGAACAACCCTTCAGACGCCTGCCTCTCTCACATCAGTCGGAAAATCACCGAGGCTAATGCGAATATATTATTTGTAAAAAGAAAATAAAAAACAATTTCAAAGAACTCAGAATTAATTATGATAATGATTATAACCATAAAAAATAAACATTTTTCCATACACACTTTAAGTGGCTTGAAGGGAAATGTCTTGAACTAGATTTTTTTTAATTATAGCAGAAAATGGATAGGTGTAGATGGAACGGTTTGATCTTGAGAAAAATCTAGAGGTTCCAGGAAGTGCTTTCCAGGAAGTGCTGGGTTCAGAAAATGCTTTCAATGTAGTAAGTATAGTCAAACTTTGACTCATTGTCACACCTATTCTCTTTGATTCTATCATTTTCATACGTAAATGCGACACGGAGAGAGAACGTATGTCACGCAAGGGTTTATATTTTTTAACTCAATGTTCTCATGGGACACCCCCCAATTTTGTCCCAATTGAATAGGAAATCAAAGTTGTTGGTATAATTGTAATTTGAAAAAGAAAAGACTAGCCACATTGCACTCGAAGTTTTGAAATTTCGAAATATTTCTCTGCGTTTCGGTGTTCTTTTTTCTGTTATTAACATAAAAACTTTAATGACCAACTTTTTGTCACATCTTCACCACAAAATCTACTTCAAACTACCATGACTTCGATGAATATACACTCTATCCTAATGTAAAATATTTAAAAAAATCCATCCGTCCGTTCCTACTCACCATTTGCTGTCTCTCTAGATTTAGATTTATTTTCACAAAATTGGCATTCGGGAACGCCTGAAAGGATGCAAGAGATTGGCGTGGGACGTAGAACGTGGTCGAGATTTTCCATATCCAGTGTGTTCCCTTGTAGTTGAATCATGCGCTTGTTTCAGACAGGCCAATATGAAAACTCAAGAATCGATTAGTAGATGTTTTGAGGGGGTGAAATAGGATAAAAATATATATTCCTACTCTCTTTTGGCATACACGAGAACAGCCTGGGATATAGATAGAAATATTGGAAGCCTACGCAATCGAAGGTGGAGAGGGAATAGAATTTGTCCCAGAGCATTCGCTAGCGCTTCTTTTTTACCCGGCACTGAATGCTCCACGGATGCATCAGTTGAGTGAGTTTTTCTTCTCCGAGTTGCAATGGGTAAGCATACACAAGTCTGGGTCCTCTGTAGGATTATTGTGAACGCAAAGTACCCTTAATCTGTCTCCAGATGATATTTCCCCCAATGATTTACTGAAATTCTACGGTGTGATCCCTAAAGTGGGACACAAATATTGAAGTTGAACATTTAAAGGGTAAGGACATGTGTAAAATGCCTGAACGCGGATTACTTCACCTATCGGCGCGGCGTACGGACCATTTCGTATTTAAGACTATAAGAGTAATAATAAGTGTAGATTTAGGTAATATTTTCTTTAAATATTGTAGTATAGTTAGGCTTACTGGACATGGCGGGCTTAACGCCATGATTGAAATTATCTTACTACGCTATTTAACTTATTTCATTTGTAAGCATAATATCCGATTTTCTAAAAAAAATCTGGGTTATATACAACCCATATGCATATGTGTAGACTAAAATATTAATAATTAACTTAAAAAACTGAATAAAAAATTTGAGAAGTCAAACGTTCCAGAACGGCACATAATCATTGGAAGTCACCCCACAGCATTGCTTGTCTTTAATACGTATATTTAAAATTATATTCGTTCACTGTCCTGCGATGAATTTTTAAATACAGAAAATTTTATTTCTTTATAACATTTCTTCAGCCTTTTTATAGTAATTGTCACAACATACTAGCTTTTTCACGAGACACGAAAAAAGGAATGATTAAGGAATTGAAATGCATAAAGCATATTGGTGAATATGGTATCAACATTATTGGGAGTTGGAATAAAACTTTCTCATTTAAATATTATTCTTGGTAACCATTCAAAAATTGTGCAGGGAACCTTCATTAGTTTAATAGTGTTGCTTGGTTTTCGGGATTCCAGGATTCGGGATTCCGGATTTGGTGAATCATTATGGCGGGTGATAGGAATATTCCCGCTTTTTTTTACCGGGACGCCGCAGAAACCTGAGATGCATTATATTGCCATATTTATCCAAGTATGTGTACAATAGTATCTATTTTTATGATTAAAATGAAGCAAAATATTTATGCAAATTTTAGAGCTAGGCAAAATTTACCTAAATGAAGACAGTTTGTCATTTCCAAACAGCAGAGTGTTGTTGAAATTTGAATTGATTAACAGAGTCAAAGGTCTATACCAGCTACTCTTGAATTCTAAATTCGTCACATAACGAAGAAATTCGGACTTTTAATACGGATTTATTTACAATTAGAGGTTTATTCAAAGGGAATGGGCTGTGCTAATAATGAATCTCAGTTTTTTAAATAGACTGCCAAAACAATTAGCGTTTTCAGAATTTTGTCTTTTTCTCGTCGGTGAAAAAGGATGACTAAAATTCTCGGAATTGAAATCGAGGTAAAGTATTTGGGGTAAGTTACTTCACAGGAATTTAATTGAAAAGGCAGGAAAGAAAGTCAAATGCTTTTATTATTTCTTTATTTTGCTGCTATTATAAATCAGAATTTCATTCTACGGAAATTCCCTTGGTTCACAGCAACGCTATATTCCAGTCTTATGGCAACGTTTTCACTTAAGGCTAAATAAAACTCTACATAAAAAATCTTCCTTCTCATCTCAACCTGCAACGCGTCTGCCAACATAAATATTTTTTAACTCAGCAATTTTTTTATACCATAAGCTTAAAATGTTCTTCCTTTTATTGCCATAAAAATAAATTATGCGTTATGAATTAATTATCTTGTATTCGCAATAGAGATAAAATACCTACGCATTTACGTACGCAAGTTGACTGACCTTCCCTTCTGGAGTAAGCAGAGTGCAAAACGTTTTATGGGAATAAGGCCTGTATAACATGCTCAAGTTTTAAATAGTCTTCCATACTACCATAACCCTGGGTACCTACTACTTTTGTTTCAGTTACATTCATGCATTTCCTTATATAAGCTCGTCTGTTTTTAAGACTCATAGGTACTACAGTCTCTTAAGAGTACCACCCATCACATTCTCCCATGAAATTTTTGCTCTACACTTTTCGGCAAACTCCATTCACTATAGTATGACAAATCTGCTTTGTCGTTGAGGAATGAAAGGTGTGAGAGAAGAGGTATACCGAGAAAGTCGGGTCAGCGACTCCAGTTGCATATCCCCTGTCGAAAAAGTCCCTAGAAAATTGAGCCCCCGTTTTCCCTAGAAAGTATGCGTCTAGGAAAAACATTCCCAAGAGCTATAAAGGCATTTTCTTAGAATAGAAAAGGTTTTCCCTATAGTAGATTTTTAATAGGGAAATTACAGAGCGACATTTCTAAGGAAAAAGGTCTAGAAAAAAAATTCCCAAGAGTTTTAAGGCCATTTCTTTTGGAAATAATTTATTCCTACGGAATTTTCAATTTTTTCTTATGTTCTACCCATAGGGATCTTTCCATCAGGGTCTTGGGTTTAAAATATGGTTGTATAAAGAGAAAAGCTTGATATCAACGAAGGACATAAAAGAAATCACGGAAGAATCATTTTGAAATTTTCCACATTTTAAAAATTTCCCGGTAACAGAAATAACCCATTCAGTTAATCTTCAAAGACTTACTCTCAAGTTTGTAGTAGACCTATCCATGCCAAAGCAATAGATTTATAAAATAGGTATCAAATAATTACCTCCTGTGTGAGGTACAATATTGTTTTCTTCAATCAGACCCTTAGATTCCTTAGACATACCTGATAATGTTTCAGAGTTCAGGAGATTCATTGGCCGTTCAATTCAAAGATTGTTTGACTGGAACCCTCCATACTTCCTTTTTTAATGCTAGCTCTCTTACTCCCTTGTACTTTGCTTTTTATTTGATCTATGAATTTTCCCTTAATTATTCCTTCACTTATATTCCTCACAAATCAGTTATGCTTCAAAATGTGCGCAATTCATTTGGCTATTCCTTTCTGTTTCGCTTACCATTTGTTTCCATCCTCTTCCACTCTTCTGTATGCTTCTTAATTTATTCTTTTATCCGCCTATTTGATCTTCAGCATACTCCTTACACCTGGTTTCGAATGCTTCAAATCTTTTCTGGTCTGCTTTTCCAATGATCAATGTTTCCGATAAAGAGAGTGCCACGCTTTTACGAATGCTTTCACATGCTGTTCAACAGATGTGTTGAGGAAAATAAAATTAGCATCCCAGCCGTGATTTTATAGTTCATATTAACCCTCATTGAAGATGTGGATACATTTGTGTACCATGAATATTTATACTCAAGACTTAGCTATTTTTTCTGATTAATAAGGAAAAAATTCACAACTAAGGGATTCCATCCGGATTGGCATAATAAATTTTCGAGCCAATGTATTAATCGTTACACAAATATTCATTCAAGGAACCATAAAAAATAAAGACAAATTGATGGTACAAATTGCGCTTTTAGCATCTCAGCATATACTGACGAGAATCAATTTCTTCAGCATCAGTAAGTAAAAGCTAATTAAATAGTAAAAAAATAAGTCATAAGACTATTTGCGCTACTAAGAATAGTCAGGTATTTTCGTATCACGAGGGATTTACGAAAAATGAGGAAATTTGAGGTGAAAACCAGCGTCTGCAATTATTGAATTGTCTATTGCCTGGATCCTACACTTTCATCTATGTACCTTGGGTGGCCCTACCAGGAGCAGTTACTATTGCTACCACAAGTCCAGCTCCGGGCCTTCAGTGAAACACAGAAACATTTCCACCGCGTCGAAGTGAAAGAGATGTGCTTTATGGATGACATGGAGTGACGTAGTACGTATGCTGAGGTGGAAAAAGAAATTTTGCTAGTTGATAGAGACAGCGCCTGTAAAAATCGAATTAATCTCCTTCGTTTACACCCACTTTAATCAGTAGATAACATAAATTATCCAAATGCGCAGCTGAAATCCACAGTTTTACGTCCCTCGCAGCACTCAAAATTCTAGGGAAAAACTTTTGAAACCGCATTATTTCAAATCCATGCCCTTTTACTAAGATGCTGGGTGTCCTCTACTCAATCCTTTACTCCGGAATTCCGGAGTTTTGAGATCAGAGAGTGAACATTTAGTCAGCCCCTCAAGATCTGGGATTCTTCTCAAGGAATATGGAAAAACTAACTTCATTTGGTGGGACCTAGACTAAGCATGGAAAGAAAACCCCTAAATTTGGGCATCAAGAGTTGGACTATTGATAGACCATTATTAAAAGCCACCTTAATCTCCTAGGTTTAGTATCCTCACATAGTTTCCGATGGTTTGAAGAAGGAGGGTGAAACAACATCGCGCATCCTTTGCCAATGCTCTACAATTTCAAGCACTCACAAGAAATACCTTGGGAGCTCAATCTGTGGATCCCAAGGAAATCAGGGACTTCCCCATAAGGGACCTCTTGGCCTTCAACAAGGCAAAAAGACTCTTTTGGTAATGAAGAAGAATGTGGATGTTACAATGGACCGCCCGACAGGTCTAATTGACGCTGTATTTCAGTTCATTTTTGAAACCCTGCGGCTGAATAAAATCAGTCTAATCCTGTACTCGTAACGAAACACCAAAAACATCCTCCTAAATCCAAATGTCAATTATTGGTTGGCTATTTGGGTATTTTAGGAGGTGACCGACAGCTACGCTCATTAGGGCCATGAAGGATAAGTGGGTTGTTTGTTAGAATGAAGAATCTATGTGGAACGGAGAATGGGTGGATATAAACCGGGCGTCTGTATGTACACGATGATTGAATGGTGCCAAGTGGATTGCAGTTTACAGTTCACTTAGTTCCAGCTAACGGACTTAGACAGCTATTTTTCATTGTATCTAGGAATGGCTAGATCAGGAGTCAAAATTTCAGATCAGAAATGCAGAATCGAATAAGGGAAAACATTGTCAAAACGCTGCACACGATATAACCATTGCAGAATAATCTCTAACTCACCTCCCTAATTCATTCACATTTGAATCCTATTTGTCAAAACTGTTCTCAGAGGTATATTGTTCTTTAAGAACACATCCAAAACGTTTACTGTTTCATACATGACTTATATTTAGATTATGCTACGAAATCAAAACCAAAATCCAACATTTTTATGTAAAAAATTAGAGCTCCTATTAGTTTTATCCGTATTAATTGATATAACGAGGAGAAACTCACAAGAGGTTTGGAATAGGGTGGTTTGGCAGAGCTGAAAGAAAAAATATGAGGAGGAGTATATGAACTTGAGTGTAGAAGAATACAGGAGCGACTGATTATGGTTGCTTTTTGGGGAGGCAACTTAAAACTGTTCACTTGTGACACAGAGGTAAAAGCACAAAGAATTGAAATTCCACGTGATCCAAAGCCGCATCTCAATCGTTTAGAACCTTTGCACGGCACTTTTTCATTTCTGCACATATGTTTCATGGTTATCTCGAGGTGTACGTGTGCGTGAATTGTCTATCCTGATCAAGTTTACACTGAAGGCTACATGTCGAACTTCATATTAAGTCTCTTCCACGTATATTGCATAATTTATAAAGTGGGTATATTTATTAAAATGTGTACATAGCATTCTGTAATTCACAATCAGGATGAGATACTGGGGGTGAGTTTACCCCACCATGCACTGCACTATCTCGTACACAATTTTATGAAACTATAAGTATTATTGCTTAAGCAAAACCTGCAAATACCTTTCGGGAGGGGGATACTTTCAAAAACACACTACACTCTAGGTGTGTCCCCATTACCGTACAAACTATGAGTATTAGAATATTTGGAATCCACATACATGCACAAATATGCATGAATTGTAGAGGAATCATGAGAGAACAACTGCTAGTATTTCGTAGTAGTACAACTAAAATCGAGATTTAGCTCTCAGCAGCTAATATGATTGCATCGTTTCGTTTTTGGGAAAAATTACATTTACACCTATATTTCTTTCAACCTATTTGCTTATTTATTTGCTTCAAATTATCAAAATATCCACCGTATGCTTTGTTTTACAAAATATTTATGACGGTATCAAGTTGAACGGATTTCAACCTGCTGTAAAGACGAGTTGACATTGAAAGGCTAATTTTTATCAAAGGCCTAACCTACTCTTTACGAGAAATAACTACGGAGTCACCGTTCAACATCTCACTCGATGGAAGGAGTTCTGAATGTCAAAGAGCACGTATTCTCATCGGGGACTAATCGCCCTGTTGAGGGCAAAAATTAGATAATGGGGGGTGAAAAAGTCATTAAGGTAGTCATTAAAGGTATATTTATATATATTATAAAAATTTGAATATATATGAAATATATAAATATATTATTTATATATTTCATAAATTTAATGAGACCAAACAGAACATTAAACTACCAGCAAAGAAGGATCGGGCAGAAGGATCCCTTTGAATAAAGAGTGTAAACACTAATTATTATCTTTTTCAAATTTAATGGAGACGATTTGGAAAAATGTTGTCTAAAAACGTTTCCATGCGATGGATACAATATGGTTTACTAAATAATAAATGGGCTGCTATATTTAATTAAGTATTATCAACATGAATAATATTAAGATTACGATGAAGTTGTTTCTATTTTATCTCAGGTTTCAAATAAATACCAATATACTGCTTAAATTATTTTGGAACCAATATATTGCTCAAACATTTTGGACACAAGGATCATAAGTTAAAGGGGAGATGTACGTGTCTGCTCGGGTGAATTCTGTGTCACAATAAATCCACCAGCATATCTCATTCATCCCGGCTTAATATTTTAATCCTCCGTCTATGGGGGCTCCATCTATACGGACCCCTTGCCTCTCCAATACACGTCCGGGTCGAGAGAAGGATCAATGAGAAACACGGAACCCTGAGTGAGTGCGGGTTAACTGATAGCCGCCTTTTTTATGTCTCCCCAGGGTCATTCGTTGACCCTGGGCCCTCGCTCCTTGTATTTCACCAACCGATTTCCACTCGACTGTCCGCTTCCCTATTGGTAACGAAGAGAGGCGATTCGGAAGAGCTTTACAGCCGGGAGTTACTTGTAATCCCCTTAACGCAACGCGGTGGAAAGATGCTAGATCCACGTACCAGCGACACTGCAGCCTTATTAAGTAGAGGCTTCGATATTGCCCAGTCATGGAAATGGCACAAGTTTGACCACAGGCCCCTATAATTCATTTTGTCGGGTGTTATGACTAAATTTGACTACTTCGAAGTTCGACAATTTTAAGCCCTTACATAGGCCTTATTCAGAAAAATATTCGGCATCACATAATCTGGCCAAGGGGGAACATTTGTTCTTAAATAAAAAAAACGTTGATTGCTGCATTTAATGTTAATATATCAATTAGGGATTTTTCTTGACCACATATAATATCATATGATTTTTTAGTTTTGGTCAAATAAAATTAAATTTTTCATCGCTAACATTACGCCAAATTTATTGGTATCCTCAGGGCTATAATAACACAACCAAATTCACATGGGTTAACTACAATTATACCTAGTGAGAGAAAAAATATGTTGTTATTTTTACTACAGAAATGTGACATCGTGCATAAACATATACAAATTCTACTAAAATTTGAAATTAACCAAACATAAACAACATTAAGCATTCTACTAGCTGTTGTAGAGCAGCAAAAAATAGTCTCTATAGACAACCACCACCACGAAAACCTTCGTCAGATACTATTTCACTTGCGATTTCCACAGCATCACGGCCACGTCTATGGTACACAGCTACGGTATATAATGGTTGAGATTAATTTCACTCTTCCATAGACAACATGAAATTAAATTGGTACTCAACGTTTTTTTCGCATACTACATACATAGACCTACTATATTAACAAGTGACGTTTCGAGTCCATCCTAATTAAGACCCCCTCCGTGTTGCAGAATTCTTCGGAAGACTTCTAGAAACGACATTTTTACATACTTTATTATGTCTATCGATCAGTTATGAAATAAAATTACTTGGTAAATTCAACATAATTATTTGAAATAGCCATTTCAGACACTGAGTGTCATTTTCAAGGTGATGAAACCTGGGTGGGTTATTAAAAAAATTCATGAAATAGTCAAATCGGTTTAATTTAAAAATGAATGTCGAGTTTTTTCTCCAAGTGACGCCTTACACGTACTGTGTCGTTTGTTTGAAATATCTGGCTGTTGAAGGAAATACTTTTTTCTGAGTGTATCGGGATATTAAATTCTTAATATTTACAATGAGGTATATAAAATTTAAAAAAATAAATCGTCAGCTCAAAAGCCCTCGCAAAACATTTTCGTGACCAACAGATCACGAGATCTAATCACGAGATTTATATAGGGTAACCAATGAGGGCCTTGTAATGAACGAAAAGGGCAAAATCACGAGTTTGGATGTGAAGAGGAGCAGTGTGATACAAAGGGGTTAGATGCAGCATGACAGTGAAAAGTTCAAAGCAATATGCCAGACTGTGCTGTGTAAGTGTCATAGCCGTGGCTATCACGTGGATACCTTAGCGATGGCGGGCATATAAATAGCGTCTAACAACGGCACTAGCCCAGTCTTATGTTTACGGCCTGCGCCGCATTGACTCTAACTTTCTGGTTTTTTAAAAGGATTTGTGTAACATCCGGCACAACCAACTTCATACTATCCCAATTTTTGGCAAACCTTTAATATAGATTCCCTGCTCGTTTGCGTCAGACATTCCGAAAATTGGCGTCAGGCGAAAGCACTACAGTAAACAAATATTCCTTCTCACCTGATTCACGCATTCATCCATTTCATGCACTTTTCATTCCTTTATCTTACAACTTCATTAATAAAAAAGTCACTGATCTATTAGGAAGTATTTTCAACCTCATATTATTCCACGCCGTCACATTCCACGCCGTCACTCATGGGCATAATAATTCACATCAACTGCAGAGAGTATGAATATGCAAACATATTTATGTGCCACATATTCTTTATCCGGTGCTCCCAGATATGCGGACTATATTCTCTGGAAGGCGATAGAGGCAGTGGGGCTGTTTGGGTCGAGATGAAATGCAAATTGATGGAGGTTTCTCCCACACCGTAATATTTTGATCTTCCCCAAACGGGCTGATATCCTTCCGGGAGCTGTGGCATTTGTGGATAATTTTATTCACACGAATCCTCACGCTGGAGAAAAGTAAAAACGTTCGAGAGATTGGCTTTAGAAAAAATGTTACCAAACCATCCAAATCCTTACAAGTCGAGTTTAAATTTTAGGAGGTACGCATCTGATCTTGTTTTGTGCGATATCAAAGAGAATAAATAAAATATTCTCTGGTGTAACACCGGGTTAGGCCTTCAATATTCCTCGTTTGGACGAGCGACTGTATCGTCTTCCTCAGGGCAAAACTGAATGCCATGTTTGTTTTTAATTGTGTTTTACGCATAGGTTTACCAGTTCAGGTGGATTCTAATTGGTCCAGATTTTGTTAACATTTTCGCGCGATTCTTATCTTTTCTATTCACGGCCTCAAAAGTATGTATCTCTTAGGAAGATGAGAGAGTTGCTCGTTGAAACTCCGGCAAGGAAAAGCATAACCCAGTGCCAAACCCAAAAAGACTTCTTCTACATCATCCACCGGGAAAGCCTACGGTCTTTTATCAGTGCGCAGAGAACTTCTTGTCGTAAAAGTATAATGAACACCTCTACACAATATAAATTATCGAATTCGAAGCTGTTTGATTTCATTGATCGAATTTCGATTGATCGGATTCGAAGCTTTTCGATTGGTATTAATAAGCCTTTCCATTGAGTGAACGGATTCCATGTTTATTTCGTAATATGTGATAAAATATCGACGGATATTTTGCACTCACAGATATACTTTTATTGATAGAGATATATAAATTGAGTCTGTAGAGAAAAATAGAACTTGGAAAATCATAGATTCTTATTACCTCATCGCCAACGTTTCGCTTACTTATAAATTTGTTTTTTAATGGATAAAGATTTCAATACATTAACAAGGAGCTGGTAAGTCACATTTTTTGCAATGTTTCGTCAAAATAACATACTGAACTCATTTACATTTGACAATTTTTAGCAGAACAAATGCTATTATTTTTTGTTATTCCTTTTATACCTAATAAAAACACTTAAAAAAAAGAATGCATAAAAACGTTTTGTGTACGAAAATTTAATGAAATACTGGATCAAATTTAAATAAAAATCTATTTCAAAAAGTGTGCACATACATAATAATTAAATAACTTAGTTATCTCCAAAATTAATTAATTATTACAACCCGGGTTTCAAAACTTTGTGACATCTTCAGATGAAAATACGTTTTAGGTTTCGGTATGTGTACAAAATCATGATAGGGGAGGGGAAAGGATCGAACGAGGAAGGGTGGGGTGAGAGTTTGGCAAGGGTAGGGGGGAAAAGTGGTGGGGGCTGTGGGGTGGGAATGGAAAGGAGTGGGTGGAAAGGGGGTGGTAGTCATAGTCCTTGCTGTTGCCTTCACCGCGGGAGGTTGGGCTTGAGGCAGGGGAATTATGGGTGAGGGGGAGTGGGAGGGGTAGTACACAAGCACATTGCATGATAATTGTCAGTTCATATGTCCTTGAGTCTATCCACTACACTAGAGTTTCCAGGGGGATTGAAAATAGATAGGAGTGTGAGAGGGGAGTATTTGTTTGTTATCTAGAGAGTTGTTGTTTAGGGAGTGATGCTGTTTAGGGAGGGCGATTTCAAGTGACTGTTGAGCGTCTAATAATTTAGTGAACCATTTAATAGTTAATTATTAAGTTGAGTTAACTAAGTTGTTTGAATTCATCCGCTATGAATAACTTCCACAAAATAAATCCTAGAGCTGTTTTCTAGTTTGCACCTATTGTAGCCCTGAAGAAGCAAATATATAATTTCGAAACATTTGCGATATGGCAATTACAATCTATTATTTCCAAAGACATACCTTCTGCCGAAGAGGTTTCACGGTTTAATGCAGAAAGTAAAGGCTGCCTGCGTTTTTTCTCTTAAAAATACATATTTTCTATTTAAACTGTTGCTGTTCGGTAGTTTATTAAACATAATACAATTTAACCCTTCAGCAGCGGCAGCAGGATTTTTTGCCTACCAATCTGTGCGGAAGAAAAGGCGCCCAGGAAGCAGGACACTGTCAAACGTATAAGGCCGTTTCTTACTGCCTGTAAATTAGTGCATGTACGTTTACCACTTCTAAAGGGCAAAGGGGAAATAATCTCTATCACGTAACCTATCTCTTGATTTTTTAGGGCAAGTAGAGCTAACCGAACTCAACAGTCAGATCTTAAAAATTTAACCCAGAAATATCAGGAAATGAAGCAAATGGTTTAAGATAAGATTTATAAACCTGTTTTTATATATTTCCTCTGCTATTAAAATTGAGTTCCCAATTGAAAGTGAACTCAGAACCCCACTCAGTGAAACATTTGAAATTTTAAACGGTGTTTTGAAAGAAAAAACTTGATCACTTTTAAGCTTGTCACTTGCATGAAAGGAAAATGTATAAGAAATGACTAGCTGGCAAATGAACCCTTGATTGAAGAGTATTAGAACAGTTACTTTACAGCTATCCTATATGATTAGTTTGCCGATAAAGTGTATAAGCCACTTATTTAATACCGTCAATATTGCCAACAATACCAATTTGAAACTGCATTTCCAAAGAACTGTGTATATTATAAAATATTTTGTAATAATGCAACAGTAACGATGTATTCAATTCAGTAGCAATTCAGTGCCTTCATTTCAGTGAGTA
The DNA here is from genome assembly GCA_963573305.1 of Pyrrhosoma nymphula. NCBI lineage: Eukaryota > Metazoa > Arthropoda > Insecta > Odonata > Coenagrionidae > Pyrrhosoma > Pyrrhosoma nymphula. Next base: position 43,251,120 of record OY754337.1, on the reverse strand, counting down.
GAGAGTGTTAGTCACGGTGAAAAATATTATGCAAAGTAATGGAGAGATATTTAAGTAGCAACGTAGAAGAATATATTTAAAATATCTTGTGGAAATTGGAAATTGTACCCGAGCCTACTACGCAGTCTGAATCAATATTAAAGAGAACTACCAAAAACGTTGTAGGATAAATAATTGTTTTCCATATTTTTACATTTGTTGCACCAATATTATACAAGCAGTTAACAAGCGATGCATGAATTCCATAATTTCCATACAAACAAATACATTCCGTTTTTTTTTTAGTTTAAAAATAATTTTTTATATTGAGTTGGGAATGTTTCATATGGTAAAACCAGACTGCATTTCGCTCGATTCTAGTTTTGGCATATCTTTGTTATTCCTCAAATTTATTCATTGCATATATCATTTATTGATGCATGCATTTTTTTACTTTTATATTCATCCATCTCTGAATTTGTTCTACATTCTCAGCTTTTGTTGCACTCACGCTTCTATTGTTTTAAACGGGGATCATGTTTAAAGATACCAATACTCAGATAAAAATAGTGTTTACTACAGTAACTATTTCGGAATGAGTAGTAAATACCTACTTACCGAAGCTATACAAACGAAAAATAGACTTAGGGAATGTATGAAAGAAAGTTTTTTTGTGAAAGTATGAAAATGTGACATAAAACGTGCATGCGTAATTTGATATGAGTATCAATGTTAAATAAATCTGTGGTTTTCGTACACTTAATAGCAAACATTTTTTCTTAGATTTTGCCGGGCATGGAAACTGGTGAATTCCATATCAATGATAATTTCATAATTTGCTCCATTTATCCGCTGCCAGCAAAAGGCTTCCCAATTCAAGTATTGAAACCAATGGTGGAATGAAGCAGCAGAGGGAGAAAATAAATAGAAATTAAAATTTCTCCCGTATTTTATGGCCGTCCAATTAACCACCCATCTATTTTTCCTCCACCAAGAATGCTCGTTATTTCAACCAAACTAGTTTTAATTCTAACGATGTGATTTGGAAATTAATCAAGGAAATCATACATTTAATTTCAAGCCAACCTACGAAATCACTATGCCGCAGAAGGCAAAAAAACCTGTTTGAAATTTGTCTCTATTGCCCGAGGAACAGCTATATATTTCATTTCATAATAGTTGCACCATCTATTGCATATATGGTACATCAAATATTTGAAATCAAATATTTCAATGATACATTTCTTACTTTATAGCACTTTTACTCAAGTAGCACTAGCTTGTAAACATCCTATCAAGAAAGTACCAACTAGCAAAATTTCTTTTTCACGGAAACAATTGAAAATGACACCAATAACTTCCAGCACATTTCCTTAAACGTTTTCTTGATAACAAGGTATAAGCTTCAAGAATTTTATTTCCACTATCGTTCTCAATGAAAAAAGTTGAGAATGCAGTAATAAAACACTAAATTACTTCACAAAATGACAAATCGAAAACAACTGCGCTATTGAACAAAACAGATTAATAAAAGTTTTCAGCGGTTGTTAACAAATGGCACGGCTGTCTCAAAGCACGAATTCAAATAGGTAATAAACTACGCTTTATTTAGACATTCTTTTGATAAGCAATAACACTATTTTGCCTTTTTCATCAGCGATGAGGTAATATGTTTTGAAAGTTTCAAGATCAAAGAGCATTTAAAAAGTGTTCATAATTAGTTACCGTCATAAATGTTATTCCAAGAATGAAATTTCATTCCAAAATGCATATACTACTGATCTTAGATCTTGGATACTGATCTCAGGAAATATTTGAGGTTTTCGATACATGTTTCTACTGCTGATTTTCGTAACTGAAAAAAGAAGAAAATTTAAGTGCGATATAAGATTTTTTTTAAATACAGCATTCTTGCATTCCATGAAACTATGGAATAATTAAAAAAAATCAAATAACTAAAACATTTTTCCGCAATAGAATGAATGGTAGATGAAAGAAAGTAGCTCGATTATCAACATATGCTGCTGAATCAATTGTTGCATGCAAAAGCATTAAGAAATAAGTAGTTATTGGCAGGTCATACCAACACCTCACACTAATTTTTTTCTCCCTCTAGATTTTACGCCGAGTTCTATTGGAAATACAATGAAATAAAAATTTAGAATGAGACGAAAACAGGAGATAAACCTACGGACGAGGCATCCTGAAAATATTCCAATACGACAAATCCTCGGGACGGGACTTTTATGATCCCATATGTCGCCTTTCCACCCTGAAACTCAACCCTTCGCTCCCTAACACCCTCGAGATTTTCTGGGAGGGGTGTGTGTATGTGGGCGCTGGAAAAATAGCATAAAAAACTTATAGATTCTTGCTCAAGTATAAATAAATATAAACGAATTGACCCGACGCTGTTCACCCAGAGCGCCTCTTGGAAAAACAATCCTCTCTCTCTGTCTCTCTCCAATCTTTCTATTTTGACATTTTCGTCACATGGAACGAGAGAAAAGAAAGGAATGAAAACGACTGAATCAGGGTTGAATCGATTCATACCGGCCAATGCCGATACTCTCCTTATTATGACGTAGTTTCAGGTTGTGAGGCACTTTGGAATTTATAAGCCACAGAAATTCCGGATTCTATTTTAGGGTGATTTATATTTTAAATTAATTAATAATCATTGGTCCTCATTATTTCTTCTTTATTTAGTAGTGTTATAGCACGTGTAAAGATCATGAATATGCTTAAAGACGTTAAAACGCCAGTCGGCCGTTTGATTGTGAGCTGTGTTGGAGATGGGGATGGAAATGGGTTGTTTTGGAAATTGCTTAAAGAAATCTTAATTATCATCTTATTTTCGGTGAAACTAATTATACAATTAATAATCATTGGTCCTCATTATTTCTTCTTTATTTAGTAGTGTTATAGCACGTGTAAAGATCATGAATATGCTTAAAGACGTTAAAACGCCAGTCGGCCGTTTGATTGTGAGCTGTGTTGGAGATGGGGATGGAAATGGGTTGTTTTGGAAATTGCTTAAAGAAATCTTAATTATCATCTTATTTTCGGTGAAACTAATTATACAACATTACCTACACACACACACACTGCCCTGTTATTCATAATTTGGCACTGATGTTTTCAATCCGCCTTTATTGCATAAATATGTTTAAACTTCTGTATCTTTGTAATGACTGATAAACTCCATATCACATTGTAACCATTCGAGGAAATAAAAATATTATTATAATAACAAGGCTGGCGCACTAGGAATAAGGATAGGGCACTATTATTTAAAAAAAGAGCCAGTTCTCACGGGCTAACAACAATGACTAAGCTCTTTATTATTGTCTACCCCAAAAGGGTATGATGGGTATGTAAGTATGCATTGTAATAACAAAATGTGGACACTTCATATGTCGGAATAAAATTCAAGCGCTATAATTGTCCAGTTCGTGTAACCTCTATCAGTACCTATGCAAGATTGGAGCGAGAACCTATTTCTGTGGTTAAGCTGAAGAACAACTTGTTCAAAGACTATATTATGAGCAAGTTTTCACTTACACGATATTACCCTGCTATCTCAGTTTCTCCTAACAAATATTAACTTTCATGATTTCCAAGCTGAACCAGTAGAGTTACATCTGCATTGACTGGTTGCATGCAGCACTTTATTTATCACTCGAAAGAAAAAGTTAACAGGAAATTATTTTGGGTGATTGTGAACCTAACCACCTTTACAGTAACTTAAATCATAGAGAGGAAAATTTAGTATTTACCATGCAAGAATATTTTGAACATGTTAGGCATGTACTTAATCACATATTTAAATTATGCCTGATTTTTTCAACAACAATTCGCATTTGTAAGGTATGAGAGGACATAAGCACAGTGAAACTCCAACTATCCGAACTCCAACTATCCAGAAAGCCAATTATTCGAATCACTTTTAAGGGAAAATATCCTCAAAAATCGGCGACTATGGATCATATATTGGGACTAGCTGTCTTATTTCAGTATTGACCGTCAATTATAAAACAAGCTATATGAGTCGTTATTGGGAGTTATTTTATTTAATTAGTTTTCTATCGTAAAGGATGCTTATTTTGCATCCTTATTCTGCATTGTGAATGCAGTTTCAAATTAACTATCATTAACTGGCAATTTGCATTTTTGTCAAAAAGGAAGTTAACATGCATACATACATACATAACCAGGAATATGACCGAATCGATAAACTTAAATAAATTATTTACAATAGCATTTAGTTAGGTAACCATTACATTCAAATAGTTGGATATGATAGTACAAACAGCACCATCAGGTAAAAACGAGCTGCTTGTACCTAATGGTGCTAAAATAGTTTCATTACGTCGTACTTTTTAATAAATTGTGGAAATGTAATTCTAAATTATTTCGGAATTTTAATAACATTCAAGTACCTTTCATTATCATATAAATCGATAGCGCGATACGTTTTGATGTGACAAATATATTTATAAAATAATTTGAAGCAAGCATAATTATGATATCTGAGATAAAATCTCAGAAATCTCAGAAATAAGATATATCTAAAGTATGATAAAACCACCCGCGGTTGAATTAGTACCTGGATTTAAATATTATCAGTATTGTATCGGCAGTATCGTAATATCAGAAAATAAAATATCATTATCGGATTCTATCGGAAAAAATTGTATCGAGCCGACGTGATAAAAAATATATTTGCCTGCTCCGCACAAAATTCGGTCTTCCCAGCTGCCTATATAATCAGCCTACCCAGCTTCCCTTCAAGCGCCTTTGCTCCCTGCCAACTCCCACTTCCACACTACCCCCTGCCAGTTCTCCGAGCCTTTCGTCCGTTCCACCGGTTGTTCTATAGAGGTGTTTTCCCTCTCATGCCCTCTATCGCAACCGCGCCACAATTCCCCCGAGGGCATCCTGCTACTCGTACAGGGACTTGGGGAACAGATTCACCTGCTGTGTTTTTTTCATACGTTAGCCTCCGTCTCTCCCACTACATTTATGCTGTTGCTCCTCAAACCACTTTGTCTCTCGCACCTTATACGGCGGACCTTGACAAACAGTATCAGGTTACAAGCCTAGAAACTGAGCAACAGGGATAAGTGAGAGGTTGGGTAGGTAGTGTGATAGTGCCGTGAAATCCTCAAATTTAATGTCGAAATACATGTGAGCAGAGATTCCTAAGATAATAATAATATTTATTTGCCAAATAACCAAACATAAAAATTCTGGTTCATTACATTTTTTGGGAATCTTAACCTTATTTTTGCTTCTATTGTCATTCAGCGTTAGAGAAGTATTTTGCATTATTTTATTGGATGTTTTTTTTTTTAATTTTAATAATAAGGTGAGTACGTATAATGTATTGCCAAGGTAGCTATATTTTATTAAGAACTACGTAAACTGTTTCAACTTCTCCGGAAAATATATGTATTTTTTAAAGTGTGGAATATGCAGCTGTTATTGTATACTTGGCTAGTTAGTGATCTACATTTAATTTACTTATAATATAAAATATTACTGGTATTTATTTTCCTGCTTTCCACCATATTCCATAATGTAGCTTTCAACTTTGCGCAACTTTACAATCACTTTCTCTCCCAACAGTTACAGTAAGGTGAGATACCTGAAAATCCTACTCACTTGATTTCATTCATTTTAACGTATTCTGTATGACACTATATTGTAATAATGGCAGGATGCCTCGAGACGTTTAACAAAGTCGTAAAAATGAGTCATTAAAGTACGTGTGAAACTATCCAGCATTCCTATCTCATTATAGAAAACCAATGAGATGGGTTAATCATAGCATTTACGTTCGTAGCAATGGAAAACTCTTTATATCCTTCCTTAGATTTTAACAAATCGGGTATTTCAACTATTTTTCCATATGATCATTCTATGAAAACCGTTTAATCTTAGGTGTATTTCATGAAACCGCTTAAATTATCCCCTTTGCTGATCCCATTTCCTCACTCTAAAAAGATCCGACCGAAAAGGCGTTTGTCCCAGAAGTTTTCCAACAATTTCATTTCTTCGGTCTTTGAAGACTGATATCAAATTCTTTCTTCTCCATCGAATCCCAAGGCCCTCCTGTTCACATGACGCTTTCCTCTTCCGTGAAACACACTTCCTTTGAAAAAGATCCTTTCGACACCATACGGAAACTCTCAACTTTCAGTGTTCCTTCATGCCCTTCTTGAAGTAGCGGGAAAAGTTGAAGCTCCTTGGACCTCAGTTCATTCAAAAAAGATGGAGGTGAATAACCCCCATGTATGGTGTGCCCTCCATCTTTTTCCTATGTTCAAAACCACCAGTGATCCACCGAGGTATGTCAAGGGTCAGAGGGTCAATGGGCTACCGTGTCATCTTCTGTGCCCTGACGTATAGGTTGACATACTAAAGGAGGTCCATTACCTACTCTAGTTGTATTTCAAAGGCATTCCGCAATGAGCTACAAAGGAGACCCTGCGTGAAAGTTAGAAGGGCTGTCGCTAAACTGGGGATACTTTTCCGTAGAAACTATGGTCACAAATTCTAGGATGGCTGATGTCCTTTCAATTACTCACGACAATGACTTGTGGGTAATTAAGTATAGTCTGGATGCAATACCAGCTCAAGTGTAATTAGAAGCTTCAGATTGAAAATCGCTAGAAGTCTTCCTATGGACAGTAGGTTTGGTTTGCTGTGTACCACTTAAAAAGAGCCCTTGACTCCTCGCTCAAGTCAACAACTAGGGGCCAGTGGAAAATACGCCATTTTGGGGGATCGATCTATAGCCACTTGCTACCATGAGAGTCAACGCAGAGACGTGTGGCAAGGGGGGGGGGGGATAGGGCGCCAGATACAGAAGGGGAAAAGGAGGGAGGAGAAGACAATGGTGAATTGTATACTATCACTAAACGTTTTACGCTAGGGTCATGTTGTTATTGTTATTACTACTAATAGTGCTTGCTAAAAGGTTTTTTTTTCATATCAGTTTGGTATCTTAAGCCTAATATTTAGCCACTTCTTTCAGTTCTAGTGAATTAGCGCTGGTTACAAAAAATATGCTCCGTGTCCTTCCAACTGAAACACGGCTGATTAGAATTTTTCATGTTATTTAAGTGTAGCGAGTAGTCTCAGAGTCTCGAATGGCTTCCAGCCAAGTCTTTTCACCAGAATTGTGACGCTTGTAGCAGTTTTTCACGTAGCACTCAGCTTTCCTCTGTATTTTATTTTACTTAGTTCATTAAATATTTGTGTTCATGTTCCCTAATAGTCGCGGCGTATTCGAAATTACTAAATTCATTTAATTTGTTATTAATATCATACCACTTTATTTCTGGCGTTAATAAATATTTATGTTGAGGCGTTATTAATCATAGTACACTCATACTAAAAGTAGCAAGGAATTTTGGATTGCGTCAGGGTAAATAACGTGCCTAAGTGAACACTAAAATACGATCACGTTTAGTAGTCAAGTAAGTGAACGGTCAGTAAAGAGAGGCAGAGTTATCGACGTTCTACTCTGAGGCTTTAAGATTTTATCATGCATTCCACGTAAATATAGAAGGCTTGCTAACCTAATGGACTCAAGCTTTTTGAAAACTATTGCGTTTCAGCAGAAACATAAATTTATAACGCTAAATCATTATCTTTAGTCTTTTATAAATATAGGGGACAAAAGGTTTAATCTTCGTAATGAAAACATCGGCAATTGGTTTGTTATTATCAATGCTCGGTAATTAATTTGTAAACAAATTATCAGTAATTTATCGGCAATTAATGAGTAATTATACTATTATTCTCGATTATTAAACCCATCAATAAAAACGGTTATTCTAAATTTATAATATGTCATGATTTATTCAAGTAATTCGTCTTTTTTAAAGGATTAATTTATTGAAGAATAACACAAGTGGCAATGGTTGTGAATTCTAATTTAATGTCACTCGGTTTTTTTATCGACATTTGATTCAACCTCTTCCATGCTACGTGAACATCAAGAAATTATTCCACAAAGGACGTTGACATGCATTTGAAGGAATCCAGACCGTGAGTAAATGCTAAACAAAACCCAGACACTTTAATGGGGAAAGTTTGGATTGGATTGGATCTCTAAATAGCTCCTCCAATCCGTCCTGTTCCTTCGGGAGCTATAATCTCATATTATGGGACTTGCATTGAGAAAATAAAAGGACCGTGGTTATAGACCTTTGGCTGTTTTTTTTCCAAAAACTCCTCTTGCATGCAATTCAAAATGTCCTGTTAAACGTTTTTGTGGAATGGGGATCGTCATGGATACACTCTTACGTCATAAAATATCCTATTAATAACCGAGCGTCTCATGATCTATCTATAACTTCAGCTTTAACTTATCAGTTAGTTGCCACGTTAATTTAACGTCAGTACACCTGAAATATCATAATGAAAGGATGTTTAAAAACTGGGCGCAGTACTTATTAATCCAAAATGGAACTTCTAGTTGTTTGAGGAACGGCTGATTTGTTATTAATTTCTGTTATTTTTTTATTTACCTGTTATTTTTCAAATTACAATAACAATTATTTAAAAATATCTATAATTTATGATTTACAGGTTAATTTCTACTGAAATAATTGCAAAATATTATTCTGTAATGAATTTGTTGAGAGTAAATTTTATCTGTCGGTATTTTAAATATTCTGATCTGTATGTTTAGGGCCTGGGAAAAATACTATACTAAATATATATTTTCTTTTAAGGTGTAAAACTCCAATGGTAAAAAAATATCTACAAAAAATCTTCCAGTTTATCTATTATATATATAAATCTATTATATACAATTACTTAAAGAATCATTTGTCTCACAGCATGGGTTCTTTGATTCTAGAAATTCAATGATTTCAATGGGTATCACCCAGTTAGAAAGAGCTAAATAAGTCAAATAAAGTGTTCCTCGTGATATATGTACCAGCACATTATAGCCGGTATTTTATATTGAGGATGGTCTTCTGGACGATTGAAGCTGTCCTAGTAGGTTTAACATGATTATTTAACTTTACTAGCAAGAGAGTGGCATGTTAATTCCCTTCGTAGCACATGTCTTTTAAAATTTTAAACTGGCTGCTCTACGGCAACTGGCCACCAAAACAACAGACGGGACTTATTCAATATTTTTTTTTGTTTCACGGCGAGAAAACTGCAAATAGCCTCAAGATGGTATACATTTTGCTTGCTTCAGAAAGTGAAGATTGCACAGTGGCCGATAAAAACAACGTGATTGATCGACTTCCACTCGGTCCAGCTGGGAGAAAGTATCAAATAAATGATGCGTGAAATATGAAATCAAGCTCCTCGGCTTGAAAGCCGGCATGCTGGTTATGTATCTAAGGATAACGGAAAGCAATCATACTGGTGAACTTGAACTGATGATGAGTCATATAGCGCGTGAAACCGGCATAAGTCAATGAGAAACATACATAAAATTCACTTCTCACTTACATTCAAGTAGTGTACACGATCAATATTTTTACTACTATTTATTAAATTTGTACTTAAATTTTAATACTAAAATATACAAATGCATGTAAAACCTATATGGGTGAGCGTCAAAGTTATAAATAAATAACAGCTATTCAAAAGTGCACAAAGTGCATTGTAAAAGTCACGCAAACCAATAAGCCATTCTGTGGGCTCGACGTCAGTGCTCGGTAGAGTTTTTTTCGAATTGGCATGTACTTTAACACACAGGATAAAATTATTCTAGTTGATTGTTTCTCTTACAGAAAATTTAAGCAAAAGCATATACGAATAAAATCCGAACTTTATATGGAAATACGTCCAGTATCAGGCAGCGATGCCATTCCGTGACATAATTCCCCATGTTCCCGAAGACGTATTGTTTCCACACCGTCAAGGGCGCGTCATGTTTAAGAAAAAAACATTTTCATACTAACGCATTGCTTAAAGCTCATATCCAGCATATTAAAAACTGACATACGTATAGTTAAAAAAATACTGCATGATCATCATCCTTGTTATTAAGGAATGAAAGATAAGATATTATTAATTAGAAGATCAAAAGAGCAGAGGAGTACAAAAGTCGGATTCACTGCCTCCCGGTGTTTGCCACCTCCTTTGATTATATAAGTAAATATGATATTATCAAGGAGATGGAGGTGGAAGGTCAAGCAGGCAAACATGAGGCAAGTGAGGAGTAAAGACGCGGCTGAAGGCATAACCAGATTTATGTGGGAAAGAAGATGAACTGTAGGGTGTCAAAATGAAGAAGGTGTGGGGAGGATGAAAAGAGGGAATGAAAGGGGGACGGAGGAAATGGAGGGGGGAGCCCTTGGGCGGCCGGAGGTGATCGATAGAGTAGATCAGACCGTTCGTTCATTCCGGTGAGAACGGAGGAAAACCCTGCTCCATAATGCAAGGAGAAGTCTGGAGAAAAAAAGAAGAGGAAATTTTCTGTGGAGGGGATGGGAGAAAGTGGTGTAAGGGTGTGGGGAATGTTGCAGGGGTACAAGGATTAAATAAGTGCGAGAAAAATATTTTTTTGTCCTTATGAGGAGCTAGAGGGATATAAGGTTCTCTCCAGGGATGAGTATCGAAAGTAAAGGGAGCATCGATTGATGGTCGAATCCATATATAATGAATATGTAAAACATTGATTTTTAGACATCGATAATTTTCCTCCTTCGATCTAAAATTATTTTTTTAACCTATGAGGAGTAGGAGTAGTGTAGAGCTCCTTACTAGGATGAGAACCAAAAGAAAATCATTGATAGTTTGTATCGATACGTAACTGGATCGATATATAATCGAATCACCAAACATCGATTTTTAACCATCGGTATTTTCCTCATGTTTTATTTACCTATACCTCAATTTTTCATGGCCGATAACTTAAACTCCCTGCCACGCGCCGTTGAAGCACGGTAGTGCGAGAGTTGTTATTTTGTTAACCTAAGGGTTAGACTAGGTTTAAATGGAATGGAGTATAAATCATCTAGATTTTTCTGCCTAGACATGTCTCCATACACAAATTCATCCTTCATTTCACTATAATTCGTACTCATTTTCAACCCGTCCATAAAGTCTTTCGTCTTTCTTTTTCCCCGCTTACCCAACATCCTTCCCAATACCACGGCGTTTAGCATCCTTTTTCCTACAATACCCTGCTCCCATCACCTACTTTACCCTTGCTAAATCTCCTACGAAGTTTCTTCTTCTCACCCTAGGTCAAAAGTTTACAATCAAATCGTCCTAGTTCGGCTTTCTTTTCGTCCACCTTTTCCATCCTCTTTTGCCCCCACATCAAAAAAAACCTGCAGTCTACTCTCGTCCACTTGTCTCAGAGCCCAGGTTTCTCCGCTATTCAACGCTGCACTCCATATTGACCCCGTCAACATATCCCTCAAAACTATACAATCGATGCTAGTGAAACATCTATATTTAACCATCGGCATCAGATGTTACTGCAATGAATGCAAATGTCATTGGAATCATCGTTGACGTAGAATTATCAGTGCAAAATTAAGCTCAAATTTCTTTCAGCTATAATTATTTTCAAATAATTTAATATATATAGCTAAATATGAGCAAGTAGATAACTACAGGTAATATACTTAGGAGAATAGCCTATTGAATTCCACCATAATGTATAGGCCGTTGATATGAAGAAGAGATTCTAAGTAACAGTCTATGGGGTGACTTTATGAGAGCTCGTTATAGGTAATAATTCTTAGAAAAAAATTATTTTTATCAATTGTCGCAAACACATAATTGAATTGAGCCAGATGCCAACTTTTGATGTTCTTATGAGTTATTAGAGGCCAATATATTTTATATCATTCATTGATTAAGGTTCCAACAATGGGAACTGGAATAGGTTAAATGAATTTATAAAGAAAATATATTTATCAAAACGCAATTACATATAACTTTTCTTATCACAATCAATATGTTTGAAAGGTCAGTTTGGATAGAAATTTCCCAGTTATCCAGTTTCCCAAATGACGACAGAAGGTTGTTCTTAATGTGATGGTGCCTTGTTAAAAACATATTTGCGAGTTTCTTGCTCTTTAATGCATAAATTTACTAATTTATATTTATAAGCCTAATTTTTATTACCACCTATTACCACCAGGTATGAATTACATTTGATATCGTATATTCTGTATTTTCAATTCAATAACATTGAAATTGTATAATATTGCTAATGAATTGAAACTAATATTTGATTTTTTCGATATTTGATGAACTAGGATGATAAGAACTAAGAGGACAGGTCAGTCATACTAACTTGAAAACGATTACAATGTTACAAGACCATTAAAAAAACCATGTTAGCATAAAAAATTGCTTAAATACTGCGCACACATAAGAAAGCAAAATCTTATCACATAGGCCGAAATTGAAGGTAAAGTATAAAGAAAGAGGATAAAAACGGCACTACCTGAGGACGATGTGTGGAGCGTACTAAGCTTTGACTTATGCTTCGTATATTTTAGGATACATAAAAATGCCAATACTGCAGAAGTTCGTAAAAAGTCTATTTCCTAATACTTTCAGAAATGCAAAATTACGAAAACAATATTCAACACTTCATTGAGTAACTTCAACCGGTTTTGAAGATAAATAAATACACGTAATATTTTAAAGACAGAGCAAATTCTTGTCACTGTCTTTTATACTCTTGCTATCCTTATGGTTGGCAGATCGGGGCTTGTTTTTTAAGGGTGGAGATTGGGATTATTAATCCATATTGGAGATGAGTGAGGGCTTCAGAGGTTAAACGGAAACAAGCTTAGGGCAAGAAAAAGAGATGTAGACCAGAAAAACAGAGGATCAGGTAAAATTGCTAAGAGGGTAGGAATTAGGTCGTTCGACAAATCTGTTCGACACAATAACAAAACTTTAATACTGTAAAATTTTCCATTAAGTAAAATTTGGTACTGATACCTACGCGTAATACTCTCGGATTAAAAGCAGCATGATAGGTCACTTAGTTCCAATTTTTTGCGAATTTACTTTGAATCAAGGAATGAATATTTTCCAAGGAAGCAAACACAGCAGTTTACGTAAGTATAATTCTTCACCCTTAATTACCATGTCCCCGCTTCCCACGACAGCGAAATATGTGGCTCTTCCCACGGCAGCGAAACTTGTGTATGCCAGGAAAAACATAAGAGTATTACTTGCTACATACATTGGGTATGGAGTATCAGATAAGTGTGTGTGGTAAAACCAGGTAAGAAAGGGTAAGGAATGAGTACGTCGCAAACGAATGTGAAATGGATGTCAAGGAAACGGACTCATATGAAAAGAACATCGAAGAATGAAGTAGATTGAGCGGTGAGAGAGGTAAGGGCAGACCTATACACCATGGTTGAATTTGGAGGAAGATACTTTTGGGGGAGGGAATAATGAGATCTTTAAGAAAAGAAAGGCGTCAGGTCTATATAACGTAATATATTAGTGCAACTGAAGCAATATAGGTATTAAAGTACACGGCGGTATGGATGAAAACAAAGCCAATTTCTTGAAAGTCTTTCACCGTGCTCTTTATGTTGTGTTTACCCATGTAAATATGAAAGTGCGTAGCAAACCTAAGTTATATAAAAGAAAAAAGAGGACTTTATCTGATCTCAACCTTAACTTACTCTCTCACTTAACCTGCAGATTGCCTCTAATAATAAGATTGGTAAATATATTGAAACTGAAGTAAATAATCGGTGACAAGCCATTGACGGCAGAATCATTAACCATCGGAATCCAAGCATCGACCTCTCTGCACTACTGAACTGACCAAACCTAGTTTCATCTTATTAGGAGTTTGAAGGGGAGATGGGCATTGATAGGAGGGAAGGAGGGGTCCACCAGCTGCTGCGCCATCCCCTTGCCAAGCAGAGAGAAGAGATGCCCTTGGCGTGAGAGTGGCCCCCGCGCGTCAATCCATCATACCCCTGGGCGACCACTTCCCACATCTGACCCAGGACTCTCTCGTGCTCCAAAGCGACGCAAACCCATTTCCAAAAACCTTCTATCCCTCAATGCCCGCCTGCTTCCCCCTTCCTTTGACCCCTTTGAATCCGCTCTTAGCACACACTGAGGGCCCACACGTTTTGCTCTGACATCTGCTGGGAGGAGTGGCGAGGAAAATATATATAAGAAATCATCCTGAAAAAAGTCGGTAGCCATGACCTCGCCTGCCTCAGCTGATCGATCGGAGATAACTAAGTCCTAAACAGCCAAAATAGTTTCTCAAGATGGAGAGAGAACCTCAAAACATTTTTTTAAACAACTGGCAGGAATTTTTAGAATTAAATACAGTACTAATTTTCACCACGCGCATGACGGAGGTATGAGGATAACTCAAATTCTGTAACGCACGAATGTTGTAAGCGTAAGGCAAAACTCCTAAAATTGGCGAATTTTATTCAAGTACCTTTCCCTCGGAATAAGTGATATCATTTTGCAATAGGAATGATTGACCCGGAATAAGATGGCAGACTAAGCCTTCGAAACGTTGGTGCTTAACAACACTACTACCTGTTTGGAAAACCTAGATCTCATCCTCCGATTAAATTGCTGATCAAATCTTAAATGCAAATATTACATTAAAATTACAAATTTAGAAATATATTCTAACACATAAAAATGCAGTGCTGTCTGTTTCAATGATTATTTCTCATGAGAGCCGATGTTTTCAGTGTGAGTCGTCTCAGTGAACCGATTGACCTTTAATTCTGCATATTTCTAGCGTATATACTAAGGAGTACTATACCTTATATAAAAAGTTCCCATCACGACTCCCAGGGCCTCCAAAACAAGCCTCTACACTTTAGCCCTATGACAATAGCCTTGAAATTAATCCGGAGGTTTCTTTTTTGCTTTGTGAAATTACTTGCAATCAAGATATATGGTGGAAATTTTCACTATCGGATGTCAGGGAAAATAATATACAACAAATTCGCAATCAATTTTGTTATACGCTTCAGTTTTGCTTAAATGCTGTGGGTTTTATTCCAAAATTATCCTATTTCAACAGCATAATATTTCTTTGGCAACCTGCGCGATGGATGGCTATGAACGGAAAATTTCTCCCGTGCAGGTTGTAGCTCGCATTAAATTAAATGATCAATAAAAGGGAGAAAAAGGCAACTTTTACAAATACCACTGAAATTTATTGAAACCCGACCTGGGTTTCGACGTGGGTTCACATCATCATCAGGCAAAAATATACAAGAAGCGCAAGCCTTATATACATGACATAGCCAAGTGAAGGACGGGGGGGGGGAGGGGGAGGGTTAAAGAAACACGGGAGGAGGGTATGGGTTAATCCTGGTGAAGGACTAACGGGGCAAAGGGGAGGGGGTTAGAGCTTTGAGAATGGGAGAAGAGGCCGGGAACAAACATTCATTAACAAGGAATTTATCACAGTCAAGTTGTTTTTTTTAAATCTCTAGCTGTTCAGATATATACATATGTATGTATATATATATATATATATATATATATATATATATATATATATATATATATATATATAAAAGTCCATCCATTTATATTAATAAATCCATATAAATATATTTGGATATAATAAATATAAATGCCCATATTTAAATTTATTATATCCATACACTGACATGTGCATGTATTTGGAAAGATGTAATATCACTTTTTTGCACAACTAACACATATAGTTTTTTTCAGCACCGTTTTCACAAACAATTCTATTGTATTGAGAACATAAATTGGCAGTTTTCAAAATTCGCAGTTTTTTTTCTGACCCTCTGGGGCAGTAGTCTGCATTTCCCGGGAAGATGAGGATTTCGTTCCAATTCGTATCCTACCACTTCTTCAGCCAGTCTTTGAATATACTTCTTTCAACTTATTTTGCTATTCGTCACTTCTATCTTGCTATTTGTATTTGCTATTCGTCACTTCTGCTATCCGTCTCGTAGCCACATTCCTTTGCTGGGAAAACCCCCCGATCCTAGGAGTGCGTGAGGCCACCTGCGATAAAAGGATCCTACGACAGAAAAAAAGCATACGAAATATTTGGCGAGTTTTTCGGCGTCGGAAAATGTACCCACTAATCCAATACCTAGGAGGGACAAAAGTAATAGGCTTTTCTTCTCTCATTAGAGCCAAAACTCTTTCTTACTCTCTTTTCCATCCCACGGAGTGATTTCCCTAATGCTTAAGAATAGGGGATTCGGAAATGATTTTACAACTTGAACACGGCTCATCCTCTAAACGACATTCAGAAGTAGTGTGCCGACACTTCGGGGACAATAAAGGACAAGTTGAACGTACAAATCTCTAGTGAGAGGTCAAAACAGTTTGCCGAGCGATGGTCAGGGATACCCTTTTCTATTTTCGCACCACTGGCCGCTGTAACCTCTCCTTCTGGGAATGGAAGAAATGCTGATCACATTCCTATCATCTAGTTCTCATATTTTACGCCACATATTTCAATAATAAATACGTAATAATTAATACAACGGCAGAATAAAAGTGGCATATTTCCAATCCTATTCATCTAGCGATTTCAACTGTAAGTCAAATTCGAAGACGATTTGAATGTAAAACATTTCCGTTATTTTGGTAAACCGCAACCAGCAGAGCTTCGATATATTTTAGTCGATGTACATAAATCTATAAGAGAAGAAAGTGGTGAGAAAATTTGACTCAAATACAGAAAAAAATAATGGGTCAAAATGACCCTAAGCCGTACTTCTAGGTATAACATCAATTAATAATTAAGGAACTACAATTGCGAAACTTTTCATATTAATAAAATATAAGTACAAGTGCAAAAATTCTCAAAACGTTAATAGAATCTAATCACAAATAAGTAGTTAAATATTATTTTAAACACGTGTTATGGGCCAAAATGACCAATTCCGTCCTTAGTGTTAACAATTTTATGATTGTGGGGAATAAAATAGTTTTGGAACCACTGCACAAAAGATAATATATATTTGTAAATCTTTTCCACCACCTGAAACACTATACAGTAGGAGGAAGCCTTTATTATATAGCTCTGACAAATTTTATGAAATGGTATTAGGAACGATAGAAGCCCAGAAAACACACCGTAACTACGAAATAAAAATATGATGGCTAACTTTGAAATGAGAACCGTGGTGCCCAAAGTTCATTAATTTCTATTGCTTCTTGTTTTGTAGACGCATTGATGGGGAAGAAATTGACCCATGTTCCGCATAAAGCAAACTCAAGTAGCGCAGAATCAAAAGAGGATGATAAAATATAAGAGATGCTTCATGACCATGTATGACATATTTGTCATTTCATTCATATTTTGGCTACTTAAGGAACAACGTTCCACTATCAAATATGGTTAACAAAATTCTACCTTTTCACGATTTATTCCTCACAAAGAGAACTTTTAATTAGAAAGTGTCTAATGGGTGATCGGATGAATCACTAGGAAAATAGTATTTTTACTTAGAATATAACCATAGATAGATTGCCATTTATGCGGAAAACTCTTAAAGAGAAAGGAACACTGCCGCTACATTGCATAAAAATAAAATATGGGCATTTTACCTACTAATTATTTTATTTATTGTAATATAAATGCAATGATCGAAGTGAATATAATGTCATTTTATAGAAATATTTATTCAGTCGGCTCTCATGTCTTGAAAAAGTGTTATTAAATATATATCCGTGACATATTCTATGTATATTTTACCTTGATTTTGGTTTTCAATAGGTAATGAATGTCATCCGCGAGAGCATATTTTTTAAAACTAGGCTAAGAAACAGGAACTTAGTATTTGCCTTCCCTCTAACAGGCTTCAGGCTATGTGGAACCTACTTAAACACACCCAATTACTTGCAAGACCTCTGCTCTATATTTCCTATAGCTGTTATTTTGATCATTTCCGTTCTTCCTCTTAAGACCTTTCCGATTGGCTGACTAACGTGCTCCATTTTTCCTGGTCCTCATAAACCACCCCCACGACCTATCCATCCCCGTACCACTTCCACCTGATTCTACCCCCATCCGCCAACCCCTACCACACACACACCCATACCCCCCGCGGGCAGGATATCCCCTCCATGGCATCCCAGGGCATCACAGCCATTCCTCCGACGCCCGGGGGCGCACTATATTATGCGAACTCGTGGTTGGAAGAGTGTAAGGGGAGCAACTCTCTTCGGGCCAGCACTTGAGTTGTTCTAGGGACGCTCTCAAAGCTCATAGGCTGGGAGGGTTTGTAATATTTCACTTCCAAGACCTCTAGAAAGGAAATATCGAGTAAGCCTCATGATTGTCGAGATACATGGAAGGAAGTTTATATCGCGGATATGGGAAAACATACACCGTCTATATTCATTTAAGCATCTTCTCCTTCGAAATCCTTTGATTCATTTCTGTCTTTTGGCGAGGAATATATTTTTATGGGGTTTTGTGGTCGGATAATTAATGACGGAAACAAGTTACTGAAAAGAATTAAATCAAATCAACCTGAAAGCGATGCACATCCTTCAACAGCTGAGTGAAAACAATGGCAGCAAAAAGACCAAATAAGAAGCAAGCTCTTGGGGATGGTTAGGGCTTTTTAATGTGCATCGTTACCATAATGAACTTGACTTACGCTGTAAGAGCAAGTAAGCATTGTTGTGGCAATTTTGAGAATATCGTGAATAGGCAGGGTATTTACTTTCACGGAGCCACCCGTATACCCGAAGTATGAAAATTCCGCGGAGGAAAAAACAATTTGCCTTGACCGGGACTTGAACCCAGATCCTTCAAAATCGCCCAAGTGCTTCCGTTAAGTAAACTACCGATGCGCCCTTTTCCCCTAGGGAGTTTTTTGTGTCCTTGTGAAGTGGAACGCTTAGAGCATGCTTTGGTTTACTTATGCGGTATTATATATTTCCGCTAGTCTCCTTTAAAGACTACTAAAATCCAAATTGTAGAAGAAAGTGTAGACGGTTGCTAAATTGACTAACTCGGTGCACTTTCTAGAGATGCGAGTTCGAGTCTCAATCAAGATGAATGGTTTTTGAATGTTGATGAAATTTTCTATAAGCTCCGTGCCACTATATCAGGTCCGGAATCATGCTTATGTGATATATAATACTACATGATGGACCAGTTTGAAGTATCTATTTTTCGCGAACGTTTGAGGGCCTAAAGTCCAATAAACGATGCCACCAATAACGCTGGTGGTAAGGATATGTAACCCCATTTATATGCACTTTTTTATTTTATTTTTTCAAATAATTGTTTCCCAATGGGTTGATTTATAATTTTAAGTAATATTCTGTACTAATATTTGCATATTGTACAGCTGAACTTTAGCAAAGAGTCCCCTTGTTGCATTACCATACTGTCCATCTCGAAAGAATGAAATCATTGATCAACAACATACTGCACAAAAAATCTCCTTCAACCTAATTTACACTTACTATACTTACCAGTATATTTAGTAAAACTGAGAATAAAATTATGATCATGTGTTAAACGGTTAGTGGATGACTAATGAGAATTCCTCCCTACCATTAACTCTTGGGGTCGCTTCCAGAGAATTACTTTGATATAGATGTAAAATAGCTTGAAAGAATTGACTTGTTAAACAAAAGATATCTGAATAAAACGTAGTCTTCAGAAACTTTGTGGTATTCCATCACAACAATTTATTACAAGTTTTGTCAAAGTTTCCTCACTGTAATAAATTAAAAGATATCTGATTGGCGAAAATGGGTAAAAAAATAGTAAAAATGAGCAGAAACATGACGATTTTAGAAAACGGTGAGTACAATCGTTATGGAGTTGAAAATTTGTATTCAGTTTCATTTCAGTAATACTGCAATTGGAATAGCTTAAATGATAGCGCATGTCTTTATTTCATTATCTATGTTAAGAAAATTAAGTTTTCCAAAAAATTATATATGCTGAAAAACTTCTTGAGAGACTTTTCTACAAAACCATGCCTTGCCTTAAGACAGATCAATTGGTTCTAAGATTTACAATTAAGTATCAGGACAGGAAGCGTTCCAACCACAAAGAAAATAAAAAAATGTCCGTAAATGCAGTAGCCCTTGTTAACCTACAGATTGGTTATTTCTACGTATAACTGTACACAAAATTACGACAGCAGATGAAAATACTCTCAAACCAAGTGCATGAAACGTAAGAAAAAGCAAATTATGCCAGATATTAAGACGTAAAATGCAAACTACGCATGTGTAGAGCTTCAGATAATTGAGCGACGCGACGGTCAAGGCGTCAAAAGGCTCATGATAGGCCGGAGGCTAAGATATCGTAGAGATATAGTAAAGATATCTTAAAAACGGTGACAAAAATAGATGGGAAAATATACTTTTTGTTTGAAAGAAAATTGGAATTTAGGGATGGGTTAATCAGAGAATGGTCAAGATAACATTACCATGAGGAAGTAGATAATAAAGCAGCAGACAGAGACGTATGGAGAATAACTCCAAGATCAACAGTAAGCTGTATCCCCAGATGATAATTGTGAATATGTTAGATACATGAGGTAAAAACGATTACATTATCTACAATTTTACCAGCCAAAATGATTACAAGTTACCTTGATTTCCCTAATAGTGAGACTTTCTTTTCAGCCGGTTTTCAGTTTTTCCAATCGAAACCATCAAATGTATCCGAAACCTTGCCGCATGCCTCAAAAGTTTCAATTAAATACTTTCTCAGAATTTCTCTGTCTTCAATTCTTATTCAATCAATTATTTCCATCAAAAATTTTCTACATAAGGTTTGAGGTAGATTAACGAGTAATGGCCGAAATATTGTGTGTTTACTCGTTGAATTAACTACCCTAACATTATCACATAATCCGGAATCTAAGTTGTGGTTCATACTTTGAAATCACGCCTCTTTTGTCAGGTGTACCATTTTTAAAGGTGCACTCGTCCGTACTTGTCAACTTTATGTCAGTAGTCTAGAAAAAATATGTGAATATTATTCTTTTTCATTGATTCTCCTGATGAACTATTAAGGACCATTTTCCAGCTACTAAATTAATTTTATCCAATTCGAAACCAATATGACTATCGGTAGTGCAATTGCCTAATTTATTATTTATGGGGACAAAGCTAAGAGCATTTAAATAAAAGATGTAGTACAATGGGCATAGCAGAAGTTTGCTTGATTTCAAAACAGTGACCTCAATATTAATGGTTATAATGATGAAGTGAACCACCAAAAGCATTCTCGTGGTCCAATGAAAAATTACCACCAATCAAAATTTGAATAACCTCGTCGCCCTATACCTAATGGAAAATTTAATCCTACTTCAACTACACCATTAGTGAATATAAATGAATATTACTGGGAAAATGTACCTCTCATTACGTGGAGTCAACTAAAGTAAGCCAGACAAGTGCATTAATCATTACAAACCATGCGCCGATATATCCTGCAGTGCCAAGGAATTGTAAAGGGAAATATGTAGAAATAAAAGGTTACTTATAATGAAAATGTACCCAGAAGCATTAGAGGTCACCTGTGATGGTAAAAAAGCTTGTTATAGCGAAAAAATTAAACAATTCAGAGGTAACATTTCTTGATTGGCTGCAATTTTTAAACCCCACTCTTTGGTCCTCGCCCTTCATATTTTGGGTTGTTAATAAGGTAAATGAAATAATGTTAATAATGTAAATAAATATGACTGTTGAAATTCGAAAGATGCCGTTTAAACTCGGGGCTTACTAACAGTTACCAAGTACGTCCACCGGATTACGGATGGAGGGCCGACATTCAGATATATATGTTTGATTCAAAATAAGTGAAGTCGAAAATGAAGAGCAGTTGAAGAAAAACATCGCGGTACTTAAAGTGCGTAGCACAGTTACGAGTACGAGTTTTTGGCAGCACTGGAAGACTACGGTTGGATGTTAGAAAGACTTATAGAGGTGGGATTTCTATGATTCATGTTAAATTTTTGTAGAGCCTTTGATGATGCCTCAGGAGGGACAGTCAGAAAATACTAGGCTCGGTGTACAGAGAATTTTACAGTGAAGGCATAAAATAGGTTATACTATAATTCTATCGAATGTTCAAACTACTTTTACAAAACTCTTCACCATTACTACTTTCCATCCACAAATATGCATAAATGAAACAAAAATCGTAGCGGAAAATTTACCTTGCGTATCAGAATTAAAACTGACCATTTTCACTTAATCAATGGCACCGTATAGGATAATTTCACACGCTCCCCAGAACTTCATTTCATTCCAAACGAAGGTGTCACATGCATAGCATGAGAAACAATTCCAGATTGTACACATACACTTGTCATCTTAAACGAGTAAATAATAGAAACTTTCGTCGTTTTTTTCATAACGCAGTGCCATAATTCCTTCCCGGAATTTGGATGTGTTTGTGGGTGAGAGAGAAAGAGCGTTTCTTGCGGTTAAGCTACTGGGGCTGCTTTATCCGGCTGGGCGTCCCTTATCTCATGATTTGTCGACTTGGAAGCGTTTTTCCGACCCTGCACATCGCCGCGTGATGCATTGGCCGTAGTCTGCTTCCCGCGTGATTCACAACTTCCCCCATTTTTGAACGCTAAACGCCACCGTTTTAAATTTGCAGCAGCATCCATCCTCCGTTTAGCGCATGGATTATATATGTCCTGTCTTCTCCGGCCTCCTATTTACTCCCTCCACGAGGTTGTGCCTCTCTTGCCGGCGGACGAAACCGGCCTCAGCGGCAGCGTAAACACTTAAGGATGAGCTTCAATAGTCTGAAGGCAGTTTTACACGAGAAACCCTACTGCACAGTGTAACATATGGATGGATGTGCAATGAAAATTGGGTCGTTCAAAGCGGAGACTTCCTAGAACGACTGAGAAAATGCATGAACAGATGATATGAAAAACGTAGCCCATGCTCTAACTCAGTGCCCGAATTCTCACAACTTATGTACATCAAACTGCGTTATGAAGTGCCTCGTCTAAAACGCCTTTAGAAATTTCGGTGGTTGGGGTCTGATGGCCAATGTATTTGCCATCGGTTGCTTGTGACTGATGTTTTCTTAATCCTGGAGTCCTAGCGCTGAGTTCAATAGTCAGATATAAAAGCTCTTTAATCACAGTAACTAAAATTTAATCTACGGTTCTTATGTACTGTAATACCGGCGACTGGCAAGTGAGAGTATTCAATCCCCCTGAGTGACTCTCCGCGCGACTAATCCAGCTTGTTTACAGTTTCTTTGCATAGCTTACTTTGAGAAATAACTTTAAATGCACAGAATCGAGGAATCAGCTTTCAGATAATCAGTGTTGCAAGTCATCAGTCCGAAAATTGGTTTGCCAAAGCATTAAGCTGCATCCTAATATCCACGATCAGCTTAGTCCCTCCATAACTCCTCATTTTAAAACAATCAAAGCAATATTCCTAATTAAGTCTCAGTGACGTTCCCTATTACTTTACTGTTTTTGTAGCTAGTTGTATGTAGAGTCTTGAGAGTGATATTTATTAAATAAAAGTCAATGCCACAAAATCAGAATAGGTCTTTTTATTTAATGTTGTGTCATATTATATTATATTATACGTACTAAACCACATGAATTAGGCTATAACTTACAAATGCTGGCAATAATAGTTTGCGCCATTGCGAAATATAAATGGTTTCATTAATGACATAGCTATCCGTTGAAAATGTGATGCACGTGTGAATTTTGGCGTACTTGCAGACACTTCCCTCAAAATATGTTTTAAATCTACTCTTACTCCTATATTTCCAATATATTGATGCTATGTTCCTATTAATAGCACTACAGTAGGGTGGGGTTTGTAGCCTCGGTAGCATTATAAATGGAAACACTTTGTTAACGTACTTTCTGAACCGTTTAAATATGATGAGGATTAATGGTTGCACAAATAAACTGTAACGTTCATTCTCAGCGAAGTACACCATTTACGATTACATTTATATTTTCAACGTTCATAATTACATGCTCAATTACATTTTAATAGGAAGTGAAAATATTCGAGGGGATATTTCGCACAAAGTTTTCAAGGAAGGACGTCGCAAGCATCATACGTTTGATGAATATCTAGATTCTTCTTAATAGTAATTAATTTAAAAAATGGAGAAAAAAATAAAAATACAAATTAAGGATAATATTGAGTGTGCATAACCTTCTTCAGCTAATGCCCCACCTCTTTCTCACTCATTATAGATTTTATCACGAATTTCAGGCACTGTCTGACAAATATCCTTCGTCCTGGCTGCTAGCTACTGTTGTTGTCAACACGTTCTCTGAGTATCTCACGCTGTCCAGAACCACTACGGAACTCCGCATTCTTCCGGAGTTAGTAAATGACTCGAATCGTTCTGTGTTAGGGCCATAGCTTAAAATCAAAAGTAATGTAGTCCGGATTAAAGGATTACGCTAGGGCGGAGTCACAATATATAACAACCCCTTTTTTATCCATATTACCACTAAATTACCTTATTAGAACCCTCATCAAAAGCTCATAACCCTGCCTTTATTGAGCATACATTATTTACAGGGATTAAGACACAGATTATTCACTCGTCACTTATTTAAATTTGTCTTAGTTTTTATCCACGGAAAGCTAAAACATGGCCTCCTTTTAAGATAGGGAAAAGCAAATTACATGACGAGAAAAGTTAGCAACATGACGCAAATAGAGAATACGTATTTTTACATAGATTAGTTAATATTTACGAAAAAAGAAATAATTAGGAAAAGACGCCAAATAATTAATTTGAAGTAACGTTCACATACATTAGCCACATGATCACCATTATTAAGTAGAGTCATTGTAAGGTGCTCCACCAACGTTTTGAGAAGAACAATAAAGAGTGATAAAATAATGGTCTAAAATGGCTTGAGACGAAATCGCATTTTTCAGCCAAGAACGGTTGAAAACAAAACAGAAACATTCCATAAGAGGATTTGGAAACATTCTGTTTGCTACACCGTTTAAATACACAAAATCGGATCTCTTGGGCAAGTAAAGTAAAATCGTTACAGTAGCCGGGTGCGGCATGAAGGTTCTCTGAGTTTACGACAGAAGACAACCAAATGAAGTGGGTTTCAAAGTGGGATACAGAGGCCATCCCTGGAAACTCGGATAGAAACAAATCTTCCTTGCTGAGGATTTTCGTTTGAACTACCCTCAAACAAACCTTGGTGGAACAAAGAGGAAACGTTCTGGTTATAATTTGTTTCTTAGTATTTCTAACATCTATGCCACATTCATACCCGCCGTATTGGGATCTACACGACAGAAACAAGAATAGATTGGGAGGCGAAAATATGGTTCTAGCTAATACAGATATACTACAACGAACGAGCTTAGACATTAAGGTAATCATACACTGCTTAAGTTGAATTAAAATAAAAAAGTGCAGTAGGTGTTCTAAGCGCACCTTGAACCACCTCTAAAAATACAAGCTACATTAATTAAAAAATTAACGTTCTTTTTTAATCGTATTATCATTCATCACTTTCTTTACTATCTTAATCGTTTTAAGTGTATATCTGTAGTACCACTTTCAGTGATAATACTAAAAGTAATGTATGATCTGGTGGTTTCCCGGCGTAGCTGATGAATGAATTATTCTCGGGTTTCCAACCGGGTTAGAATCTCCATTATGGCCGACGTTTCGATGCCCGACTCGTGGCTGACATCGTCATCAGGGCTGTAGATGGTCGTTCTCATCACGCGGTCATCGATGAAATTCTCTTCGAAAAAATCAACTTCCATAAAGAAATTTGCTATGGCTGGGGATAAAGGCGATCCCATAGCCACTCCATCTGCTTGTTCGAAGTATTTCCTATCGAATTGAAAATACGTAATGTCAAGACGTGAAATATCGTGGATTTCTTTACGGCAGATTTTGAAGACAAGGCACTCGACTCTGCTGCATTGAAACCAAAGAATTTCTTCAGATACGTCGACGACACTTCCATAGTCTTGCCCCACGGTATGGACATCCTCAAACAGTTCCTCCTGCAACCAACGGCCAACTTCCCTTCCTTGATATTCTCATCACACGGAAGAAGGATGGAAGACTGAGCTTTGGAGTCTACCGGAAACCTTCTCACACGGACCTTCACTTGAACGGTGGGAGCCACCATCACCCTTCACGACGTGGTGCTGCGCTGGCTGGCGTTCCTTCATCGAGCTAAGACCATCAGAGATGAAGAACACCTTCCCCGGAATTGGAGCGCCTCAAGACGACCTTCCTTCAAAACGGGTACAGTCGACATCAAGTTTGACTGGCACTCAAAAGAACCTTCCACTCGAGAGATAGTATGGCTGACGAAGAACGGGAAAAGCCTGTTCCCAGAGCATGTTTGCCATAGATCTCAATATCCGGGAACATCTCGAGGATTTTGGAAAGCCAAAGTGGAAACCATCCACGTTCCGCCAAGAAAACTCAATGAAGAAGAGCAAAGGACAGCATTGGTTTCCGTAAGCCTGGTGTCTACCGTGTCCGACGTCAGTGTGGCGGAGTTTACGTCGGTGAGACTGGCACGGTGGAAACGAGGCTGAAGGAGCATTAACGGAACCTGAGACTGGGGCAAGAAAGCAAGTCAGCTATTGCCCAACATTGCCTTTCCAATAACCATTCCATCCATTTTGAAGATGCCAGGATAGTGACCCTCTCGTGGCTATTGGAATCGCCTAGTAAAAGAAGCTATTGAAATCAGGCTGGAAGACAGAACCTTTAACAGGGACTCAGGTTTCCAACTCAGTAGCGCGTGGAAACCGGTATTGAGGAACATCAAGGGAAAAAGGAGGGAAAGAGACAATCAGATTCTCGCCTTCAGAGAAACATGAACCCGGCGAGAGTAGTATATAAGGATGATGAGAAGACATGATGAGAACGACAATCTACAGCCCTGATGACGATGCACGAGTCTGGCATCGAAACGTCGGCCATAATGGAGATTCTAACCCGGTTGGAAACCCAAGAAGAATTCATTTACTAAAATTAATCTGCAGAAAAGAATGAATCTCTAAAACATTAGCTTGAAAGAATACTTTAGGCGTTGTGTATTTTATAACATCATGTCACGCCAAAACGATCGTCTGCTTACATGCTTTACAATTTTATGAAAAAATAACCAAAATAGGTATTTAAGTAACTCAGGAAAAATACAACCACTCCAGATGTTATTAATTTTAAAATAAAAAAGTACAAAAAACTCGAATTTTCAAAACTAAAATGCTTTATTTCTGCAGTTTCAACATCCACGGTAAAAAAACTGATTGTTTTTGACAAATTAATTTCATTCCATTCCTTCCATAAATAATGGCCATTGAGCACTAAATGCCATGCACTGTGCACCAAAATGTACGAGGTTGATAATTCCATGTATACACTCGTCAAAGTCACGCAAATGGCATTTGAGTTTAAAGCATAAAAAATTAATGGACACAGTGGACAGAAGTGATCAAATGACTGTTCATATCCCGTTTAATTGAATTACATTATTATATTAATTAGATATCACTCAGATCAGCAGAATATTGTGACTTATACTCAAATAAAAGTCAACATTAAAAATGGGCTCAGGGAAATTAGTTAAAAATGCAGAAATCAACAGTCGACATTTAAACAAGACCAAGGATAAAAAATATGAGGCAAATTGAAAGGGGCACAAATAGAAAATGTTTTAAGGAATTGAGCAGTTTGGTGAAATGATAAAGGTGTAAATAGCTGTAGCAGACTAATGTTTGGATTGATGATTGCCGGTGAGCAAAAAGCATTGTTATTAAAACACATAATTTGTGTATTCTATTTTCATCTAATCGTGTAACATCGTGTTTATCATCTACACTTACATACGGCCATGTGCCCTCATTCCTTTAGTACCTACATCCTTCTAAATGGAGGATGTCCACCTTCTTAATCTATCTGTAATATACTTTATATTACACCTATAGTCTTCTATTACATATTTAATCCACCTTTATAATACTTTATAATAACTATTTCTTTGGCACAGCCGTGTCTAAAAATACCTGCATTTTCAGGCACTATTTGGCAAATTTCTAACACTACCTTAGCCGTATAAACAGTTTTAGCACATAAATTGCGGTAATGATCAAATAATCACTAATATATCAATGATTTTAAGCAGTGTAAATGGTTTGATTGAGTAGTGACGTAAAAAAGGGGTTAATTTTGTTTGGTAATTTCAAAATAATGATGACGGTTGAACTAATTCACGACTTCTTACAAACTCATTAGGAAAGAATAGAACGGGAGGATAATTAGAAAGAAAGGCCATTGTTAAACGATAAAGGAGAGTATTTAGAAAACTAACGACAACCACGAACCAGAAGGAAAGAATGCATTAACCTACAAATTCAATCAAATTCCGAATAATAGGGCAGAATGGAGAAAATTAGTGAAAATTAGAGTTCTTATGGCCTATTGCCGAATATTCTGAGTTATTGTACTTTCATGAAGCCAAAACGGAGCACGATTACAATTTAAAACCATTGAAAACCCATAAATGCATTGTTTATACGGTTTATTTGTAAATTTCTGTAAAAATAATTGAAAATAGCACTTTTTTACTGTAAATAAAATGAGATCAAACTTCATATTAGCTCCTCGAAGTCAATGTATCCTCCGCATGCACTTCTATTTCGAGAGATGTAATATGGCAGTCATATTCTTCTTCTCTTCATTGTACCCAGTTTCCAGCAGTCTCTCTTCATGAGACGGCCCAAGAGCTGTTGGTAATAATGATGTTTGCAAGAACGACGCGCGGATGCAAAAGACGGTTCGGGATGATAAAGAAAAGAAAAGAAGAGGCACTGATCATCATCTTCTCTGTGGAGTCAGGAAATGAAAAAAATATATAGAGCATTCAATTTGAGCCTCTCCCAGCAGAGCGATCACTCTATAGAGCTTCTCCTCCCAAGGATCCAAGGGTTCCAGGCAAAAATCCCCATTATTCGCGTTCATCCTCTCTCACTGCCTGCACACCCCCAGGCTCTCTCGATCCTTCATAAAACCCTGGCTCTCTGTCCCTTCCCCCAATTTCGCCCCACACCTATTTATCTCGATCGTCTCATTTTTCACCCAGCCTTCCTTCGACGCCCTCTACAACTCCTACCTCCTTCTTCAGCCCAAGAGGACACCCTTTTCCCGAATTCCTTTTCCCGCTCGCCCATTCCCCATTCAACCGGGGGCCCGACCGCGTGGCCCTATTCGATCAATCATTACGCACTCCCCGCCTCTACACGCATATACATATCTATCGAATTATGCTCCTCCTTATCTTCTTCCGCCCAAGCCGAATACTACGCCCTCTTTCCCATTCTTCCCGAAGCCCATATCTCTCTTTCCCTTTCCCAAAAACTTCCCTCTTCCTTCACAAACTGTCATTTTTCCTGCTCGTTTCCTCCATCATATACGGTACATAGGCGAGCCTAGTTTGAGATTTTCCTTTCTTAGAACCCGCGGTTTCTATGACTTCCACGGTGGATTACGAGCATTCGTATATTCTTTTATTGATTAACATTAATTGCAAGATTGTCGCATGCAAAAAAGATCTTTGTAGCTAAAATGACAATGAAAAAATAACATAATGAACACGAGAAAAAAGATGGATTTCCTATTCCTGGAAAAGGAAGGTAAAAATACCCGGAAAAATTCCACTACGGAGAAAATAATCCGAATTCAAGTTCTTAAGCCATTCACGTTTGTTCCAAAAGTGAGTTGCGTGAAAAAAGTTATTGAAAACCGTGCTGTGCATGTCCATGGACTTCGAAAACATTAACAAGTAATCTATAAATATATCCATGGAAAAAATGTGATTCAATGTTTGATATATCACATTCAATGCGGACCCCATTTTCATGAAAGTCGTCAAAATCGGCTTTTAAAAATTTGAAGGGCTTCGGAATGGAACGACCACGTCAATTGACGTGCTCCGTCAGTCGGTGTAGCCAGGAGCACGTCTATTGGCGTACTCCGCATTGAATGTGAAATGCTGTTTTGTTTATTTATGATAATGTAAAAGTTACCAATGCTCCAGATAAAAGCATTTTTGCCTTATCTTAGTATTTAGCAATGATGAGAGCCTGTAAGAATTGTTACGTCGAACGTCGAAGGAGACATTTAGGTAGCTTAATTGGTAGAAAGAATTAGGAAGCATTTCGATAGATCTAGCTTTTAATCATTATGAAGCGGAATAATCATTACGCTGTACATCTCTCACAGTCGCTCTTCCCATGACGAGCGACATCAGTTATGTTGATATCGTTACTTGTCCCGCAGTAAGCACTTACAGTTTAAGAGGCACATAAAATCGAGACCATTCCCCATGTCAAGTTAACCATATGTTCCAAAAGCTTTCGACGAATCCAAAATGGCCATAATCTTCCTCCCTCTTCCTTGCTTGTCTATCATTCTGTCGTAATTTACGACATTTTAACATTCCGACGCCCCATATAAACTCCTCTACATTGCAACCTATCCACTTTCCTTACCACCATTCTACTCTTTCGAACCGTACATGAGAATACGAATTAGTAACTTCGTAAAGGACAAGTGAATGACTTATTTACACTCCATGTCACTGGCCTATTCAAACCAGTTCACGAGGCTTTAATTTAAAAATCAATCAAACTGATTCAATAATTCATTAGTAATTTAATTTGATCATTCTTTTTCAAGAAAAAAGTTGCTAATAGTAAGGAAGATAATGGTCACATTTGTGTCACTCGTGCACAATTCTACCGCTTGCACTTTATACGTCTAGTATATATACAGTGATTTACATTTTTTCATTGTACTCCCTGCAAAAAAAAAAATACTCGAAGTATACAATCATGGGAGCTGGATTAGCGTCCAATTGTAAAATTAAATATTATAGCTGAAGAGTTATCTTTGAGGAAAAGGCAAAATACGTACTTTTTCTTAAACTTGAGTAATATGTGTAGTATGGAGGGACCCCTTACCTTATGTTTTCGAGTAAAAAGCCATTATTACCGTTTCATAGGCAGAATCGATTATTACTACCCTCCATTAATTCCCATTAAATGCTTATTCCCTTACTCTCTCATAATTCTTCTCCCTTAATTCATCTTTATTAGTCCTAAGCAATGAACATCCCTTGGCCTCCCTTCCTGAGAACATCAAAACTATACTACATTAACTACATCCTTCCGCCCAATTATTCCACTGTAAATCTACTATTTATTATGCAATAACCAATGCACCTCCTGATTTTCAGTGTTACTCTCCAAGGGTAAACTTACTCTATTACTCTTCATGGTACTTAAGCGTTTTTAATTTCTTCCATCCACATTTTTCTCAGTCTGCCTCTTATGCCAGATCTATAAGGTTTTTATTCTTATCTGATCAACAGTTACCACCTTCTTAGAGTGTATTTAATGTATCCTTGTTTTAGCTATAATTACTCCATCTCTGCGGTACCTTTTAACCCTGAGCAGCTCAGAAGATGAACGATCCCAATGCTTCTAGTTTTATTCGTGCAGCATGGTGCTGGGCACTAATTTATTTCATACATAATCTAAGACATCGATTTTTTCATTTATGATTCAAGACATGTACGTAACTGAGAATTTGGCTACATTGAATTCACAGAAGTGCATTCGTAGGATGATCAGTGTACCTACTACTCCGCTTGGCTGCTCTAAATCACAGCTGGAATATGAGGTTTTGTGATCCAAAATGAGTTTTCATTCATTTATTTATATTCCATCCGAGACACTAAAGAAAACTAAAATTTATGAGAGCAAACTTACATCATAAATATAAGTTATGCAGGGCAACGGCCTGCCACGATGGAAACACCGGTTCCCGATCAGTCACCGAAATTAAGCATCGTTGGGCTCTGCTCGAGTTTGGAGGGGTTATCCTCCGACTCGTCCGATTGCTGTTACCTCTGTCTGCACTTGACGGTCAGAATGTGCAAAATGACCTTAGGCGTCGAAGCGCGTTAAACAAAAATACTACTATACTACATAAGTTATGTATAAAGCGAGTTTTAACAAACAACTGTTGAAGAAATAAAAAAGTGCAATCATTACATTTTCATTACCAATGATCACTTTTTTAAGCACAGTAACAAAATCGAACAAATTATATGTAACAGCTCATTTTTCATCTTTAAGCAAAACAGTTCATGCGTGGCATAACCATTTGCAGTGAATTTTTCACGTAGAGAATCCGGGACCCCTGATTTGACCCAGCTATTGATAATTGGGATTATATTACAAAGACCTATCTTGAAGGCAGAAAAAAACATATCATGCTTTGCTTGACAATGCAAAACAACCTCGTGAACGTGTCGCCCAAAAAAAAAGGAATTCTTTTAACAAAAATATTTTCAGGAAGACTCATTAACGATTCACTCAGCTTTTACAATTCACATGTAAAACCCCGAACTCCACTGGGATACTCTCGTTCAAATATCGTGGAGCAACAAGGCTCAGCCAATTGGAGGATATTTCTTATGTATCACCATAGACTTGGCTTACGCGTGAAAAAATATAGATTTTTCAACCTCTACACCGGATGTGCATGCTAAACTAACTAAAGGAACGAATTTCGCTGACAAGGACGACTGGCCGTTTAATTTTCGATTAACGGGGCAGAGGTGGATGACCCGATCTTACAGCTGGAAGAAAGATGATTGGAGAGTAAAATATTAACCCTCAGAACAAAGCTAGAACGGGGTAATCAGAGTAATTTTTTTACTCTGATTATACTTTAATAAATACCTTTAGCTTGATCAATTTTAAGAAAAGAAGTTCAATTTGCTTCCCAAAATGGCCGTGTTAGGCGCTAAGTGTTGTGCTTATCAAATTAAGTGTGCAGCTGTGACTTCAGTGTAAAAGCCGATTCTCGGTTGCTTAGCACTAGAACCACCGCAAATCTAGCTACCCTTCGAACCACCATTGGCTCTGGCCAGACCCCTTATTTTTCAGTATTTCTCTGGTAAAACCGGGCTGCTGATAGTTTCCTCGCTTTTATAGCATCATAATAGACCGCAAGTATCAGACGGCAGTAGCAAAAAAAACTTGGCCACGCCTGTATTTTTGTACACCACTTATAAACTAAATATTTTACCTTTGGTTATATTTTATTTACTTCTTTCCAAAACTTTGAATAACATTTGCAAAATATTTTTATTTCCACCTATACATGTGTTCAGTACCTACTTGAGTGTGGATATGAAATATGCATCTGGCTTTCGTTCTTATGTTAAAATATAATAAATTTCAACTTCAATGATGCCTTCTGAAGAGATAATGCTAAGGTTAATAAGAATAACTTGGTAAGTATGCAATATTTTTTTTCGAGATTGAAAAGAAAAGAAAATTTAAGTATAATTACATTATTCTCATAAATAAAAATGGATTGCGCATTTTGTTGGTAAGCGGTTAACTTGGATAATGGCTGCACCGATTTCGCTGAAATCTTCACAATTTGTTCATCCCCGTTCCGGGACCGTAAACGGGTTATAATATATAGTGTAGGAATAATACATGAATTTTAAATTACATTTACAATTTTTCCCATAAGATTAAACGGAGTTTTACATTTTTCACGGTGCAGTGCTTTCACATTTCGTTCATTAAAATACTTGAATTTAACCGATCGCTTTTATTTTTCCTTTATCGGAATGTCGAAACTCTGAAATATCTTATTCTTTCTATGTTTTTATGATAAATCATCCAGTGAAGGATTAATTTCTCAATTTAAACGATTTTTTAGCTCTTTAAATGGGTCATTCATTGTTGTCTCCGATCCATTTCTGATGTAAACAAACACCGCATTTCGTGCTAGAGGGCTAGAGGGCATAATGATTCTTTTATTATTGTTGTAGCAACCAAGAATTTGGAGATTTCAAAAGGTGCA
This sequence comes from Pyrrhosoma nymphula, assembly GCA_963573305.1. Classification (NCBI taxonomy): domain Eukaryota; kingdom Metazoa; phylum Arthropoda; class Insecta; order Odonata; family Coenagrionidae; genus Pyrrhosoma; species Pyrrhosoma nymphula. The sequence goes on along the minus strand of OY754337.1, from coordinate 43,217,222 downwards.
CGGGACCCTTAATCGCATTGAAATGCCCCCAATAAGAACGAAGATTTATAGTCGCAGACATCGCAATGCTATAAATCTAAGGAATTTTCGCTCTAAGCGAACTTCAGAGCAACGCGAAGAGCGAAATGAAGTTGAACGGAATCGATTATCACAATCACGTTCATCACGCATACAAGAAGGAAGAGAAAATGCAAACAAAGATGATATGCATCGAATGAGACAATATCGGTTGACTCATCGAGCTGCATTCCGTTACAACGTGGCAATTGATTTCAGTGCAGAACAATATGTAGCTATTGGATCAATGAGTGTTGTGTGCCCATATTGTAAGGCATTGAAATACAGAAAAGAACCCCCTGGATTGTGTTGTGTAAGCGGACAAGTGAAATTGGATCCATTGGTCCCTCCACCAGAGCCATTGCGCTCATTGGTTTCGGGGACAGAAAAAGATTCCGCACATTTTCTGACTCAAATCCAGAAATACAACAGTTGACCAACTTCCAGATGACTTCATTTGGCGCAACACATATGGTTCGGGACAATTTCATGCCCACTTTCAAGGTAATTGCAAAACCTTTTTTTATATTCCAATAATCTTTCAAATTATTCGACACTTCTACACTACACTATTATTCAACAACAATATTATTACCATTATTATATATAACGTTTACAGATTCAAGAAGAAATATATCATCGAGCAGGTTCGCTATTGCCACCGTTGGATACAGACTATAAATTTCTGCAGGTTAATTTCATGGGAAATTCACCACTAGAAGTAGATCAGCGTTGTGCCACAAAACATTTCGGTGAAAGGACCAATTGTGGAACAACTGCAAACTTTTTTTCATCGATATAATCAATTGATTGCTTTTTTCAAAACCGCACTGGTCCACATGCCATCTGATAATCACAAAATTATAATCAGAGCCAATAAGACGCCTGCGGGAGAACACGCAAGACGTTTCAATGCACCAACCATTAATGAGGTCGCCAATGTCATCGTTGGTGAAAATTTGGAATGCCGTGATATCTTTCTACATCGGCGGAACGATCAGCTGCAGCGTGTGTACGAAACTCACCGATCATATGATGCATTACAATATCCCATAATATTTTGGCAAGGTGAAGACGGTTATCATTTTTCGATCAAGAAGATAAATCCACTTACAGGTAAATAGCACATCTGTATTTTTTTATAATACCTTGAGATTCGTGTGATTTCAAATTTAATGGGAGAAAATAAGTCATTTGGTTGACATTAAATTCTGACTTTTTTATATTTATATCTATCTTAACATATTAAAAACGAGTGATTTCTCTTTTCTTTATTTTCCATTTAATCAGACTGTGCCACCGGAACGCGTGGACAGGTACAGCTATTGAAAATATATATATCAATTTGCAATGGGAAATTTAAAAATAGGGCATTGAAAATGAAGAAAAACTTCAATTTAAACATTTAGCCACGATAAATAACTATACATATATGTTATTATTATGCTGATTGAGTAACTATCCACGTCAAGTGTATATATTTTGAAATGACCTCGAGCGAAGCTGGAGGCATTTCAAGTACAGTACACCGTCTATCGGATGAGACGTTAAATTGTGGACCCCTTGGCGCCGTTCGCAAGAATAGGCTAATGCCGACGCCAGGTGTCCTTCCATCCTTCTCTGTACAGTTTCCCTTGGCACAAATGACATTAGTTGTCGGTCGCCGGCTTTAAAATACTACTACTACTAGCAAAGCCTGGCATTTTCGCTAGTTTTATATAGAATCCATCCACGTCGCGTCGGAAGAGAATGTTGAGCGATTGAGAAAGTCATGTATACGAAGTCCTAAGATGTCCATTTCTCGACGCAGTTTGGAACATGGCATTGCTAAAATAACTATTCAAAATTATATATGAAGCCTTAAATTGCATCCTTACAATATTCAACGAAGGCATGAAATCAAACCAACCTATCCGGCCTACATTTGTTGAATTTTCTGTAAAGATGCTGGCTGACATGCTGAAGTGACTTCAACATCAACACTGACATCAAATCTCGGACAGGTGCTGCTCAATCACGCATTCATTTCATATTGATGCCTCGATAATAATTATTTCTTGAGTAATTGACAAATGAAATCACGAACAACGTTTTCGATGACTCTGTATAAAGTTGAAATAAATATACACTGGCAGGACAAAGTCTGCCGGGTTCAGCTAGTAAATAATGAAAAAGAAAACTTTTTTCATTCCACAAATTTATTTCACGATGCAACTAGGTTTGACGCAGCGGCGTCATCTGCAGGAATAAAAGGCACCTTTTGGTACAGATACCAAAGGCTCCTTAGGGTACAAGTTTCTTTGAATATGACGCCGCAGCGTCGAAACTAGTAGTTTCATGAAATAAATTGATTGGATAAATCAAAGATTTTTTCACCATTTAAAATCAACTTTCATAATGTTGAGCCTGAAACCACTGAGATAATTACACCATTTTCACTGCCAGCCAAAAATTGCGTTTGATATATATTTCAACACTCAGAAAACACTCACCTATTGCAAAGATGGCACTGCATCAGATTTAGCGGGTCCCCTATCACTCAGGCTGGTAGAAAATTTTCTATGTTGAGTTAAGTGTCGAGACTTTGTATTACAACAATTCCTGTAATAAGTAATTATGATTGCCGTCGTTGAAGCAGAATTTCTTTTGTTGGATCTGGCCAGACCCAAGTAGGTTTAAGGTAAATTCGTATTTTTCTCGGGAGTGATAGTCTGTCCGACAAAAATTCTTTGGACATATGTTTCTAGTCACTAGTTATGAAAAGTCAGGAGACACCATTCCCCTAGCTCAAGCGGTGCGGAAATTGCGGCAAAAAGAAACGCTCACTGGTTCTGGCCAGGCCAAGCGTCGGATCTTAGTTAAGGTGCCTCTGCACTATGTGAGTCAAAACAAATACTAAATTACACATATTTTTATATTTTATTTAAAACATCCTGCTTTCGCTGATGAAATGGGTTACGTTTTGAACACCTAAATTAAGGTACGTAATATGCGAATGTATATTTAGAGACCACATCTCCCCGGCTATATGCGTACTACAACGTAATTTGTATGGAACTACCACATTTTGAATTAAATTACGGTATAAATTGCTGATATCTTTAAGAAATAGGAGGTAAGATTCTTATATTTTATTTTTATTTAATTTTCCAGGACTTTATGCTTGTTATGAAGAGTTTTTATAAAAACTTAAAAAGGCTTCTCGCTCAAATTGACGTATTTCTCCTGTAGTCTGAACAATCTTCACTACGGCACATCTAGAAATTTCCACTTTCAAGGATGAATTACAGTAAAAACAAACTGAAAACACAATTTTTTCATTTCAGTTTATAAAACGAGGTTGACAATGCAATTTTAAAGTTTTCAGAATTTCTGGAATACGTTACACTGAGGCCAGAGCCATATTAGCCGGCTTTATCAATTACCGCAATATCGAGGGATCCGGGTTCAAATCTCGTTCAAGGCGAATGATTTTTCCTCTGTGGAATTTAGAAATGACATGATTTTGCGGTTGACTCACCGTAAAGGAAACACCGCGGGTGAAGTTAACACCGTGGCTAGTCCCGGTATCCTCAAAATAGGTTTATGACTTTTGCTGAGCAAAATTCTGAAAGATAACAATACCAACGCTAATTTTGGTAAAAATATTGCTCTTTCCTTTAGTGCATCTCATCTAAATTAATTCTATATCCCGGGTTAAAAAGATCCGGGTGTAATCCTGCCCCTGCCACCTCTACTACGTCACTGGTGATTTGGTATTACCGTGCACGTTTGATCAAACAAAGCGAGATATCGAGATAGCCCACCCGCGCCTAAGGGCCAACAACGATTGATCCGAATTAATCCTAATGGATTCAAATGTTTGGATATTCCGGCTGACTCACGTGCAGTTAAAAATATTTGAAGGGTAATACGACTTTTTGGACTAATGACTAATTACCCCATTGATTCCTTTTACCAACGGACATTATGTTTTTATTGTTTTCCATATATCCTATATTTGTTTTATTCTAATTTATCATGCCATTGCAAACTCTCAAGTAATTCAGAGTCATCTGTCAATTTATTTTTTTATAAAATATCTTGAAAAGTCATCTACAATTTACAGGATCATGGAAATAAATTATACTACCAATTTATAAATGAATTATCTACAAGAATAAGAGGTCAGTTAATAAAACTAAAAATATTTCCTGCAGAGGGGGGTTGAGTGGAGGATAGGGTTTGGGTAATATTTTTTAATTTCAAGATATTCAATATCATTATGAAATCAGTATTTTCATGATAAAAAGAAAAGATATTTTCCAGATGCTCCGACTTTCCTTCAGATAATAATAAAATGTCTTATTTTTTTAAATAATGTTTTATGCACATTTTTCCATTTGCGTTATTGCCTCAGGTGACGCTATCAATGTGTGCTTCCCTTACTACCTCATCCCTGCATGCATTTTGCCTTCTCCATATTATTTTTTTCAGCCGTTGAGTCGTTCCTTTTTTCCATTTTTATTATTTTATTCCCACGTATCCGAAAATTCCCCTCGGGACTGGGGAGGGGCACAGCGAGGATCCAGACTTCGCTCCCCGCGATTTGGTTCCCACAAATCCCCGCGCTAAAAGGATCACTCAACAAAAATCTCTTCCTTTAAATGCTGCGAAAGAAAGGGTTTCCCTCAACTCCCAGCTCTTTCAGTTGCTTGCTATTCCATACTCACTGGGTATTTCCGTTCTTTCCTGGTGAAACCCTGCATATGCAAGGATGAGGACCCTCAGGCTGAAATCAATACTGCTACAGATTTGGTTACACAATATCTGGCTAAGCGATAACCATTACTGGGATAGAAGCATGCTACGAATACTTAATAGATAAATAACATATATGTGTACGTAATTCTGCTAAACGTACACTGTAATTTTAGTAAATAGTAATTTCATGAGGGATTAAAATATGGATAAATAAATGTAATACATTTATATTCTTTCCAAATAATTCACGAAAGAAAGAGAAATGTAGTCAATATCAGACGAAAACCTGTTGTGAGTTTCTAAATTAAATACATTTTTCCCATTGCTTAAGAACATGACAAACAAAATAGACCAATCAATGGAACAGATACATGTCTTCTTAACCTATTCTAGTAAACAGAAAACCTTCAAGCTTGGTAAAAATTACGTTTGACTGAATGCCTTTTTACAGTTAGTAGGAAGAAAATCACGAGACACTTCGACGCAATTGTATCATGTTAGACTTGTGAAATTTTAGCTATGTAAGGCCTGTTCACTGCGATGATTTTGTCTCCACTCTACAAATAGAAAAGTCTCAGCACTTTAGATGTGTACAAGTGCCCCAGTCGGAGTAATCTAGCTAATTTTTCTTTTTATTTCTTTAACCAAATAAAAATTCATATAAACGATTGCCTTTTGAAGCAATAACATTTCATTTTAAAGGATAATGTGTACAGAAAAATGCATGCTGGGACTGGCATTTAAGACTATGAACTTTCTACTAAATTTCTTATATTTAGTGTGGCCGGCAGATCCATTCAGCGTCACTTAGGAGAGACCATCGTAGTGTGTTAATCTCAATCTTGGCATCTCCAGTGTTAATTATGTAAACGAATTCATGGATGCAATTTTGCCTAGTGACGTAACACCAGTTAGTTTTGGTCTAAAATATTTGGAAAACTGTTATTTTAATTATAGCGCTACATAAGTTTCATCAATATAAAAGTATGCACCATTGACCGTTTAGATAATACATTTCTACTTCACTGCCCCCATTTTTAGCAAGATCCTAGTTTTATTACTGCCACTCTCCAACTTAAATGATGAATGATAAATGAGAAAATTGTTGATGATTCATGAGCTGATGAAAGGGTACGCGGTAATAAAATCCAAAAGAGAAACTCTGTGCTTCAAATATTTTTCAACACTACCTTATAATTCCGAAATGCATTTTTCAGGACTGAACACATCAAGTACCAAATCAATCATTAACACGTAATTCTCGCCTGGATTATGTGAAGTTATTGCTTATGCGTCACATACCACGTGCTCAGTTGAGGCTTGTTCACAGGGAAACATTTCTGACACCAGGCATTGTTCACAAGGTTCACAGATGCCTTCATCTCTATACTTGCATCGTAAGCCACCTGCTGGTATGCAATGTAATCGCAAGCGTCAAGAATTAGAACGGTTAAAAAGATCTAAGATTTTCCCGGTGAATTTAATGCAAAAAGGTTTCTCCAGTGTACCACCTGGTAATAGGCTTCTTATCTGCCGACGTTTTGAAGACGAACTTGTTCCTCCTCTCCATTCGCACGCCCAAATTGCGTCCATTCAATGCCGCACGAGTCAAATTTGGTCGTTATTTATCCCAAAAAATTGGTATCAGGTGTCTCCTGATTCATTCATTCGTCTGATTGTTCACTTAACTTGTGCGGAATCCAGAATCCCTGTAGATGAGGAAAAAGTCGTTGTTCGAAACGTCCGTAGATATAAAGCCTATTTTCCGGTGAAACATCCGAGAAACGTTTCTGCAGTATAACGTGTCCTCTATTTCTTACCATATTGGTAATGGTGCTGCTCTAGTGAGAAAAAAAGATATTGAAAGGAGGAAAATAGAGTATTCAGAGATGTATTGAGAGTGTATGAAGTAATTCGCTCATCAAGTTAAAAAAAACGGATTAGATTAAAACATTCAGGCATAACGTTAGGCAATTTTTGCCACTTTATGAGAATCCCTAACCTCACAATCTTACGAATGTCGTTATTTATTTTGGAACCATGGTTGTTGATACAAATTATTGAACGATTCCCTGTCCATGCGCGCCAAAATTTACTTCACTCCCTCCGTTTTTTTATTTGTAACTCAATCATTCTGACTGAAGAAAATACTTTCCAGCTTGAATTTGAAAAGAATTTCCAGCTTGATATCAACAAAAATTTCCAATATTTCAGGATTCACAGTAAAACACTAGATCTTTAAAAATGCAATATATCCAAACCAATGCACGTAAGTAAAAAGTCATACATTTTTCTATAACTTAGCATAAATGTAGGTGGCAATTCCACAAAGTTAGATATTTCTTTAAACAATAACTAAAATATGATAAAAATACAATCATATAAGTAAGTAAATCTTACGTAAGATCTTCTCGGACCCACTCACCCCCTTACGTAATACAATGTTAGAATAACTCAACCCTACTACCCCATAAAACGTTCAACGTAATACTTGAGTGACCTCTAACGTGACCGACTGGCTTGGTGTTTACAAAGAGGTGACATCAGATGTCTACATCCAAGCTTACATATCTGCCACCGGAATGTCAGTCATTAGTCTTAAAATGCAGGGCACCATGTATATAGGCAACTATAGCTACCTATCTTCGAGTCTGTTACTGTTTAACAATTTCCATTGCCACTTAACTAGCACCGGTATTTTTACCTGGTGTCATCTGTCCTTGGTAAGGTGTAATTTCACGGGGAACGCACGGAAACATCCGGATGACGAAAAAGATTAACTTAAGGAAGAGTAGACCCAGGGTTCTTATATGTTTTATCGCTGTAAATGTAAATGTGGTTCCCGGAAAGATAAATCTAGCGCCGTTTATAACGAGGTTTTGAAGATAAACGAGATGGGGAAAAATTTCCTTCAAGATCCTTAAAGATTTTCGGAATTTCGTATGATCAATTCAACCTCATTCGAGATCAACATTTTCTTTTTAAAGCTTCTATGACTTTGCGCGCCGACTGCTTAACTATTTTACAATCAGTTTCATTTCATATAGAAAATTTAGTCAGTAAATCATATAGTAATTCAGTTATTGTGTAACGGTTGTTTAATCATCTACTATATAGATTTACATTTAACTAAAAGATGAATACCGTTTTGTTCATAAATCAGTACTTAAGTCAATTTTTGGCATTCTGCATTCTTATTCATTCAGAAATTCCGATTTAGATTGATCAGTTTTGAGTAGTGGTATTATATTGTTCTATGCGAGGTCAACACAACACGGGTCCAAAGTTTTCCACGGATTACGTCTATGTTTATTTTCTTAATTAATATGTTTAATTTTACTTACGGAATTCTTCTTCTAAATTATACTTCTTAGAGTCTCTAGGTATAGTAAGCTACTCTTTAGGCTCTGCTGTATTTATTTACTTGAGCGTGCTAAATGCAAATGATATACTTCTCACTAACCTTAAGGTCAATTATGTCATTTAATGAGTGAGTGGTTCTGGTGATGGTGGCCCGTGAAACACGTTGATGCGATTACGAAGAATCATAAGACAAACTTTAGGTAAAACTATAGAAATGCTCTATTATATCAGATTTTATTAGAATATATAATTGATTATATGAATGGGAAGCATGGGTAAGTTGCGAGAAAATAGGGTAATATAAGACTTCAGTACAATTTTCCATAAACCATAATAAAAACCATATACGATCTAAAGTAGGTGTATGCATATCATTGGCTTTAATATACCACTGCTATAGGTAGACCAGATAAAAAGTAAGATTATACCTAACAAAAAATTATCAAACATGGGTATTCTAGGTATTGGTAATCTATAAATCATTTAATTATTCCTCCTCAATAGCTACGGTTCGCAGATATTTGCTTCCCTTATCATAATTTTCATAGCAAAAATAATGAGTCTACATCACTAATTTCACGGAACGACGGATACATACTACACAGCATACAAAAACTGGGAACCATAACGTTTTATTAGAACTTCGGATTATTGCAATGTTGAATAACCTATGTTTAAGAAATTGTGTGACTTTGGTCATAAATTACTAAGAGTAAATCTGGACGTAAGAAAAATGCAAAAAGCTGTTATGATAATACAGAAAGGGTGTACATGTTATTCTGTTCAAAGATGGCAAAATTTTAATTTATAATGAAATAACTCTCCAAGTATGTATTATTAATTGGAGGAAGATGAAATATTTTATGCACCGTCACAAGCTTTTAGCTATCCACTACGTAGCACACTACCCTATCCTTAATTCACAAACTTAAAATGAAAATTTCTGGATTGTGAAAGGACCTGCAGCTTTTAACATAATACCGAAGGGTCTGCAGTTCAACATTCTCTCGAACCACCAGGTAATTTTAAATCAGTGCTTTACAAAATTAATTTTCATCTTTCTATCAAGATTCAAAGAACTCCGGAACTGGCCGCGCAGTAACTCTAACTAAGTCATCCGCCAATAGTCTCGCAATGGAGAGACATTCACAGTGAAGGAATTCATTCGCCTAGACTGCGACTCGAACCCAGACCCCTCGATATCGCGCCGAGTTATTCAACCAGTTAGGCTACCCAGGCGTCCTCTTCCAGTGTGAATTTCATGGTGGCTTTAGGGATCCAGTTGACTTCACAGGTACCGTGCATACAATGCTATGGAGTACCTGTAAGCGACCGCAAAGCGCTACTGTCCACGAGGTGTAGCCCAACTTTAAACGCAAAGGTGTTTTTACTTAGACAACATCAAAGTAGAAAAGAAGACCTGGGTAGCTTAACTAGAGAGCACTTGCCGCGACATCGAGGGGTCTGGGTTCGAATTCCAGTCCAGGCGAATGATTTTTTTCAATGTTAAATACACACAAATATGATTCTATAAAGAAGTACGCATCCTGTCATTCCGAGGCCCCAAGAGATTGTTGTGCATCATTATTTTGCGAATAACTTTTGGCAACCCAGAAAATTAATGTATGATTTTCCTGATGAGTTTCCAATTAATAGCATTGAAAAATGAGAAACGGTAAATTTTTAGGGCCACAACATACTTAAAAATCAGCATGCTATTTTTGATCAAATTCATTCCGGCAACTGAGAATTTCATTCATCTTTCTTGGTTAGTTAATAATTCCCGGATGGTGAGACTTTAAGTATAAACGGTTGTCCATAGACGTAGCAACTTTACTTTCAGCTCATGTATATACTACTAGTTGAAAATCTTTAATAATGCATGCCCCCAATTGAGACGCATACCCCGAAATCATTGCTTGTGAATCCCTTCCCATCTTTTTCCCTTACCCGGTGGCTACTCGCCATATCACTTTGTAACATCTCCCTTATATCCCCGTCCCATAATTTCTTCCGATAACCCTATATATCTCTCTTCCTTTCTTACCTAAACACATTCTTCGTCCGCTTTTCCCTGCATCCTTACTTATAACCCTTCCTCCCATGCCTCGCCTTCTTACCCTTAATATAGCGATCTCCGGAACTCAATGACGAACCATTTTTCTCCCCATATATTCACATTCTTATCTTTTATTTTTTTTTCAATTCATATCGATAAGACATAAATTTTTATACACGGTGACTTATGCGACACCTTTATGCGAAGTTACACGTCCCTCTATTCCCCTCTCTCAGGATGTGGATCGTTAAGTAAATGGCGCCGAAAACTGTAGGCTGACCGAAGGTCATATATGCATGATTTACCCGATATCCTGCTCAATCTATGCTGCTCATTGAATTCGGAACCCGGAGATGATGGTTTGATATCTTCCACCCCGATGGACAAGGTTGCTCTCAGCTCTCAAATGGGTGTAAAATGTGGCCCCAGCCAAAAAGCATGACGCAGGTTATCTCTAGAAAATTCAGGATATTTTTAGATCAGGCTTACATAAGAAATGAGTAAGTAGAGTAGGTAATAAGATTTATTGCATTTCCGGGAGTCAGATTATCCAATAAAACGATTCTAAACGGAAAAAACTTAAGTATTATGGGCCAACGGGTGTAATATTTGATTAAGGTTCCTCATTTAGTTGACTGTCATTTTCACAGTGTACACCCCCGCAAATATTTTTTATCGTAGTTTTGTTACAAAAGTTTGCATTTTAGGAAGACCATCGCAGTAACTCAGAAGTTTAATATTCTCTCTACCCCACAGTTAAACAAAAAAATGAAGGTAAATTATTTTATATGATAACTCAAGATAAACTCTCAAAACATATACGAATGGCCAATAAATAATCTTCCATGTTCTAGGGGCTTGGCTCCTGATAAATCCGATGAAAAGTCAAAAATTCCTTATCGGGATGACAACAGAATTATCCGCGAAATCAGGTAAATGTATATCAGGGGCGCGATCAGGGTTCTTCATAATGTCTGCCCTCGCATTGTCATTAATTTTTAATTGCACCCATGTGAGCGAAAACGTGATTGTGGTCAAAATTTTTCAAGGTCAAACTCCGAGGAAACCGGGTCTAGCCACGGTTACCTTTATGGAGTCACCCGCAAGTGCACACAATTGCGAAATTTCACAGATGAAAAATCTTTCGCCTTGACCTGTATTCGAACCTCGATCTTTCAATATCGCTCCGAGTACTTTAGTTAGTTAAATTACCTACTCCACTGAAGATTTTTCAGGGATTTATAGGAACACGTTGTCCTGGACTGCCGGACATATAAGCAACAGAAGTAGTGCAAAGTGTCTGATTAGTGCCACAGTCGCCGAATAACGGAATACCGTGGCTAGTCTCGGCATCCCCAAAATTCGTAAAAAGAGCGAGCATCTATGAGCTCCATAACCATGTTTGCCTTTGTGTTTTCTAGGATTTTTGAAGCCCTTTATAATTGATAGAAAGTTCTTAGGACAGTATCATTAACCATTTCCCTTCCAAATAAGTTCGCGTTTTAGGTAACAGTAACTCAACTCAGAAGAAGGAACCATGATTCCACCCCAGGTTCACAGTTAACAGCAGCTCGACTCCAGATACATGAAACATTATTTCTGTTGCTATAAAATTTGTATTAATAGCAGGAAATCTGGGTAACTATTCACTCTCTCACACACACATTGCATTTGCTCTCTCTAAGTCAAGATAAACAAAAAATTAATAAAATCAAATATTTTTAAATTCTAAACTAAGAAAAACTCTCAAGAAATATTCAATTGTATCTTAAGAAATATATATGAACGGAAAATGAATAACGATGATACTCCTTAAGAAAACTCGATAGAGTAATATCTGACCAATTAAAAATAAGAGCAGAGCAGAACGTGGACAAATAAGTTTAGAAGTTACTAATTACTTGTTTTTATGACTCAAAGATGTGCATTTATCAAAATGGGAGTCCTGCAAACAATATTTTGATAGCATTTTACCTTAAGATTTATACCGTAGTATTGCATGATATGTTATGTTGGAGCAAAATGAAACTATATCAAATTTATATCCCATCTCTAATGAAATCAATAAACGGACTATAGATGCCTCTGTTCTGATTACCTAAGAATCTGATGCAGGGTTCTATCTCGGTAATTAGCAAACAGAAGAAAACAGCGAGAAAAAACTTTCCGCGTACATTTTATCGAACCTCTTGACATGCATTTCCAAGTCGCAATTAACCCATGTAAGTTTTCGTTACAATGTTCATCATTTCTTCTTTCTTATAATCCAGAAGTGCCGTTTTAGGTATGAAAAACATAACAAATAGAGATATCAAGAAATTTTACTTTTTATGTGGTTACCGAAGAGTCCCAGTATCTAATTTCCTAAAGATTACTTAGTAAATACGAAACATTCTTGTATGCTAGTCGAAATTGAATTACGCATTTCATCGATCCGTGGATAGGTAGAAAAATAAAGATATTCAACGGTTGGACGTATATATTGAGTTCAGGAGGTGGGGAATGGGATTGAAAAATACAAAAAAGGGGTTTCGCAAGCGGATTGATGTAGCTTCGAGGGAATTTATGAGCTCAAAGATATATATCTCGAACTCTTTCGAGTTTCCCGGGGCTGCCTCTTCTTCCATACACTCAAAGCCCTCCCATAACGCCTCCTGCTTTCTGTCCTTCCGCCCTTAACATACCCTTTCCTCCCCACACAGGATAAAAAGCGCACTTCCTGACAGCACACAGACCCTGGCCTTCCCATACCTTCTTTTCGATGCTCCCTTCACCCCTGCCTTAATCCATCGGGCGAATCTGCACAGTTTTGCTTTAGTTAGGATCTGGAAGAAAGTTTAAAATATTCATGTCTAGGTTGGTGGGTTATTAGGGGGTACCTGAGAAGTGTTAGCTGCTATAGATGGAAGGATAGGGTAGGTAATGAGTGAATACCCTTGATGGCATGAGTTATTCCAATTTCTTGGTATTCGAAGAGCTTTCTTCATCCCTTGTCATGCAGATTGCAAGGTTAGAAATGTGATTCCACTTGTTATAGTGCCTCCTCTCCTTATGTTTTCTAATTCTCCCCACCCTTTGAATATCTAGGTTCTGATCCTATTAGTTTACTTGATCTCCATCATGCACCTCCGACTCCAGGTTTAGAAAGCCTAAATTCTCCTCTGTTTCAGCTTTCTTACGGTCCAAGTATCTGGGCCATGTAGTGCTATAAAACACGAGCTGCATCCAAATATCCAGGTCAACTTGGCCTAATTAAGCTAGCTTAAGCGTGACACCGTGATGACGTAGAGGAATCGCCGCAGACCGCTCAGCAAGTCAACCTAATACTTTTTAGTAGTAGTGGATCTTGGTGGCAGTACTTTACGCTAAGAGTAACGTCAAATTAAAGGAAAGCTAATGTGGATGTGGACGGCAACGGATGGGTAGAGAGAGGATAGCAGATTATAGGAACCTCTTCTATCACATTAACATAAGGGAAAGTGTGTGCTGCACGTTTCACGAATACGTAAGCAATCCAAACAAGGCTGGGTCAAAATACGCTGATGATGTTTGCAACCCATCGAAGAAGCTCGTCAAAACAATTTTAGCCCCAAAGAGCTAGAAATTATATGTAAGTGAATAGTTGAGCCCTTAGAAATTGGTAAGAGGGTATGCGACCAGAGTGACTCAGGTTTTCAAACGGTGGAGTAAATTATTCTCCCGGGCGGAACAAATTATTTGGCATTTTACTCTTATTCTGAAAATAATCTTCTAAACAATGTACTCCATATTTTGCTACCACTACACTATGATCCATGGCTGTGACTGCATGCTTTCGGTTAACAGCATCCTTATTCGAGAAGGCATGACGTGTCTCGGCAGTAAAGAGATGCTCCTTATATCCACAAAGCACACTTTCTCACGGCTATGCGTTTGGCATTGGGCTGCTATTATCAAAAGACTGTTGGTTGTTCACTCTTTAACACTCAATTCCACGGATGGAAGAACACACAATGTGATCTACGCATGGAACCGAGCAGAGAACAGTATATCACTAAAATATAAATTCTACTTCCAGGATTCAAACCATGGCCTTCGAGTGGGAAAGCCGGTATCCAGATCACATCTCAAATCCTACTCAACTCATACATATGCAATAAATATTTGGGACCCTATACGATAAGAGTTTAGCGTGAGCTAAACAAAATAAAAAGGACGCCAGAAGGATTTTTAGGAAACTCTGAAGTTGAAGGATATCTTAAACTCCGGAACCGGTCATTATTATTCTTCGAATTAACTTTTTTTCATTTTTTCAATCCACTTTTGCCATTAATTCAACCAGAATTTTATTTATTTACTATTCAATTGACACTATTTTACGTAATACTTCTAAAGCAAGCCATGGTTGCGCGGCAACCTTCCAGGAAGGATACACTCGAGGAACTACATTAATTTATATAGCTTTAAAAATGCTAGGAGTAAATACATAAATAGGTAATTTGTGAGCCACTAAGTACGTAGAGGTTAAAAAAGTCAGAGAATACCTAATACCAAGAAACTGCCGCAATGGGGTGCGGCAAATGGTGTCGGGACTCCATAAGAAGAAATGGTATTGGGAACAGGAACGGGAAGCTGGAAGATAAGGAATAGTATCATGCTTCCTTGGGAGACGAAGACGGGTGAAACGCAAGGATGTTGCTACTTCAAAAATTTAGAACAAAGGTTTTTAGGATGTCACCCACCATACTTCGCTAGATCACGCGGAATCGGTTCATTTAGAGACTCTACATAATTGATAATACATGTCCTTTTTCCCACGCACCAAGGATACTCACTAACTATTAACGAAGCACCATTGCCCCCACCAACACGCATTTCACTTATCGCCTTTCCTGTTTCCCAATTCCTTCTCCCAAGTCTGTCGCTTCTCCATGGTTGGTGCCCACACACTTGGCGGTGACTCGTAGCAAAACATTAAGATGCAGATTTCAATTCAGGACATAAAAAACACTATTTCTTTCTTACGGAAAGTATTTCTTTTTTACGGATGATTCCGGAAAGTACTACTGTCCGATTTTTACTATGGATAATTATTTATTTCTTTTTTTATTCCCTTGCCTCTTACTCCACACAAAGATATCCTCGTATCCTAATTTCTACCACCAATCTTTGTCTTTTGTATTCCAAATTTGTTTTTTCTTTACATCTCCCTGCGGTGTAAAGGAAATGTCCCAGAAAGATTCCAGCATGTATATATTTTTCCGGCGTTTAGTAGGGGATTCAAACGCGGAGGAAAAACTCCTTTGATGAGCCGAACCTATGTTTTTCATGATGCTGAACATACTGTGAGTCGCTTTACGAAAGCTCAGAATAAGAACTCACCGAAGAACGTAAAAAAGGATTTGACTCACATTTTCAGCTAGAGGTTTCCTGAACAGGCTTTGGCTTTTTGCTTTAAATAGATAGGAAGGTTAATTAATTCAAAATATCTCCGTATTTTGCCATTGTATTAATAAAGAATTAAAATCTCTTTTAAAGAATGTTCACATACGGCACTCTGATTATTGCATGTTGAAAGTTAGCTCAAACTTCTATCTAAAAAAGTATGTCCTCCAGATAATTTCAGATGTGCTCTAGGTTTATATTACAGAATTAAATGTACACAGAAACCATTTTTTTCAACAAACTGATGTACGTAAACGCAAGAACTTCTTCAATTACAGATTTGAGGGAGGATATTAACTCTTGAACATTCGATGAGCTTGAACACCCATCAGCCATGCACCAATGAAATAGGTTTTTTCGTGCTGCTGCACGCGTTTTTAGCCTTTCCTGTACCGAACCAAGGAGCTTGCCGTGGGAAGTAAGAAAAGAGTTCATGCACTAGCTTCACTTATAACTTTTAAAACATCTGAATTTATTAGCTATAAAAACAATTTTCATACTTTCTGACACCAAAAAAGAATTCATAATAATTCTCATTTGGAAAACGTGGTAAACCAGAAATCCTGTGATTAGGATAACTTCCATTCACTATCATGCATTGCAAGGATACAAGTATACGTGGAAGAAAACAATAAGAAATACTTTCATGAAAAAGTAGAGTACACGGGAATAAAAAGAAACACATAATGTGACTGATAACAGGGACGGATTAATTTTAATAAGGTCGCCATCAAAAAACAAATAAACTAATGAAAAAATAAAAATGGCTACAAAGGTACATGCAATTGAGGTTTCTCTCAGTTTTAATCGAAATACTCCCAAAAACGTTCTCATAAATATCTAAAACTAAAAAAATTGTCGATTAGAAGTTTTTGCTTCCTTTTTTATCATCATTCATTCATTACAGTAATATACCGGTTAGAGGTAGGTTTTGATGAAAGTCAGAGAATATCCAACGAACTCTTACACGTGCCATGCCCTTTCTACATCTAGTATTTCTTTCTTCATCTCAGCATAAGTCCTACCTTTCTTCACCCCGTCCATAAAACCGATTCTCTTCCTTCCCCTTCCCCGCTTACTCAACATTCTACCCTCTATCACGGCCTTCAGCAAACCATCGTCCCTCATTACCCCTTCCATCCACCTACCCTGTCTTCCCCTAATCTCATCTATAAGTTTCCTCTCCTCGCCCACCATGTCAAGCACTTCCTCATTTGTCTTCCTTTCCGTCCAACCTTCTCCATCCTCCTCCACACCCACATCTCAAAATCCTTCAGCCTATTTTCGTCTTCCTTTCTCACGGTCCACGTTTCTGCCCCATACAACGCCACAATTCATATCAAGCTCTTCACTAGCCTCTTTTTTACATCTTTACTTAAGGTCCCCGTCATCAGCCCCCTTCTAATATTGAACGCTTCCTTCGCTAGGGCTATTCTCCTCCTAATGTCTTTGCTACTATGTCCTGTTTCTTCTAGCGTACTACCCAAGTCATTAAATTGTTCTACTTGCTCCAGTTTGTGACTTCCTACTCTTATCACCAGCTTCGCTTTCTTTGTCCTAGAGAATCTCATTACTTTTGTTTTCCTATTACTTATCTTCATTCCGTATTTCTCACACTGCTTTTCCAGTGCATCTACTAAAGTTTGCAATCGTTTCGATGACCGACTGACCAACGCCTGGTCGTCTGCGAATCTAACCGACTTTATCCACTGGCCTCCTACTTTCATTCCCACATCTAGGTCATCCCATGCCTCTCTTACCATTTCCTCAGCATAGATGTTAAAAAGTAAAGGCGAAAACGGGCACCCTTGCCGTACACCGCGACCTATAACTGACCACCCTGATTCACCGTCAGCTACCCTTACCTGAGCCCTCTGCCCCATATATAAGTTTCGGATGAGTCTCCTATCACGCCAATCTATTCCTATTTTCCCCAGTATCTGCATTAGTTTATCCCAGTTTACGCTGTCAAACCCCTTTTCGAAATCTACAAAGCAAGCGAAAACATCCTGATTATGCTCTATGTTTCTATCTATAAGTGTCCTATTACCGCAATCGCGTCTCTGGTTGCCCTCCCCTTCCTAAACCCAAATTGGTCATCGCCTAAATAACACTTTGATCTGCTCTCCAACCTTCTATTTAGTATTCTAAGCAACACTTTTGCTGTGTGCGAAATAAAACTGATTGCTCTATACTCCTCGCATTCTGACGCTTTCTTCTTCTTCGGGATAGGTATTAATACTGTTTTCACGAAATCCTCTGGCCATACTCCTTCCTCGTAGATCCTGCGAATAAGTTCGAAAAACGATTTTCTCCCCTTACTACCTAGATTATTCAGTGGCTCCGAAGGTAGTTTATCGGTTCCCACGGCTTTTATACCCTTCATCTCTCTTAATGCCCTTTCTATTTCACTCTCAAGTAACTCTGGTCCGAGGTTATCCTTATCTATTGTTCCTTCATCCTCTAGATCTAGGCTAAGGGGTCTATTCTCGCTGTCATATAGCTCCTCTACGTATTCTCTCCATCTTTCTTGGATATCTTCCTATTCGATGAATATCTTCCTTGTTTTGTCCTTAACCTTAGGTATCATTTGACCTCAATTACCACCCGATAACATTTTCACCTTGGCGTACAAAGCGCCCACTTTCCCCTCCTCCTGTATCTTTTCCATGTCCTCACATTGTCCCTTCCACCAGTTTTTTTTCCGATTAGTCACTCGCCTGAGTTTATTATTCAATTCCTTGTACTTTCTCTTGCCTACGTCGGTGTTCACGTTTTTCAATATCCTTCTCTCCTCCATTTTCTTTATCATTTTTTCTGTAACCCACTGCTTCTTAACCCTCTTCTTTTCCACCGTTCCTATTGTTTTCTCTGCCGCTCCTGCGATGCCTGTTTTAAAATCTCCCATCTTTTCTCTATGGTTCCCAACCGCTTCTATTCACCTATGTTCTTTTCTACCAGCTCTTGGTATTCCCTCCTTTTCAACCCTTTCAATGCTTCAAGGTTCCACCTCTTTATCTTCCTACCTTTACAAAGCCTTTAGAATCTAACTTCACACTTCATCATCACCAAGTTATGATCCGAGTCCGCATCTGCCCCTGAATAGCTACGAGAGTTTTTTACACTGTTCCTAAATCTCTGCCTCACCATTACACAATCAATTTGGTATCTTCCAGTATCACCCACCATTTTCCATGTGTACCTACGCCTGGAGTGATGTTTAAACCAAGTGTTTGTCACTACTAATTTATTTCTTCTACAAAATTCAACTGCCTTTTCACCGCGATCATTTCTTCTTCCTAGCCCAAACTTCTAATCCGTCCCTCCCTTCCCCCACCACTGCATTCCAGTCACCTATCACTATCAGGTTTAGCTTCCCCGGCACTTCTCTAATTATTTCTTCTACTTGCTCGTACACCTCTTCCTCCCTATGGTTGCTCGTAGGCATGTATACCTGGACCAGTACGAAATTCGTCGGGCGTGCTTTTATTTCTACCACTAGTGTCCTGTCGCTCACCTGTTCAATGTTTACCACCCTTAGTCCCAACTTTGTGTTCAGTACCATGCCTACCCCCCGTTGACTCTCATCTCCCCCACTATAGATTACCCTGTAGTTATCACTCCAACAGTCCCCGCTATCCTTACATCTCACCTCGAACAATCATAAATCATCTATTTTTCCTTTTTCCATTTCCTGCTTAATATTTTCAAGCTTCCCGGCCCTCATCATGGTCCTTACGTTCCAAGTTCCTATTTTTATCACTGTTGTCCTCCTCCTCTTCCTCTTATTCTTCTTCTTCTCCCTCCTATCCTTTGTATCCGCCGATGGTGATGCTGTGTAAAGATTTCGTGTAGTGACGACCGCGGAGGCCTTGCCTCCCCCGCTGCCGGGCACGACACCCGCCCTAGTGGGCGGCGTCCCGTAGTTGCCAGGAATCAATTCTCTTTGAATGACTTTCATGTTCTGGGAAATGATAGTTGAGAGGTATTCCCACGCGACTCAACGGTATTTTTAACGTGACACCATCACGGCCAACTACCTTTCGTCTGGCTCCTACCCTTCGACCTATCTGGCATGGGTGGCCCTACCAGGAGCAATGTACTTGCTCCTGCCAGTCCAGCTCTAGGGGTCATTGGAACGCACAAGCCCTTCCACCACGTCAAGGTCGTAGTTCAAGGAAGAGTCCTCTTTTATCAAGAACTTAAATTCTTTTATTTAATGCTGCGTTTGATTATTTTATTCAACGCTAAATTCTTCATACTGGGGGCTTTATCTTTAGCTCTTTATGAGAATGAGATTAACTAATTTGTCTTCTTCTACAGAGCAAAACGTGAGGCCTTGGTTATATAGTGCGCTGCATTCAAGAGGGATAAAACCGATGTGCTCAACTACAACTAGAATCCCGTAGATTAATGACTACGATTATTAACGTCCTTCCAATTAAGGTTTTTAGCTATTTATGATATTAATGGCTCCGCGTATTAGATACGGGTAATATTATTCAATATTTTCCGCATTTTTATCAATAAGTATTTTGCGCTCCGAGATGGAGGCAAGAGTGCTCGGCGATGAATAATATTTTCCACTGGAACAGCTTAATAGCTCTGCCATTCAAAAGATCAACAGCATCATGGAACTTCGTAGACTTCTGCGAATAGAAAAGGAGGTTTGCCGTAATTCTATGCTGATAAAATTCTATCTTCATCTTTGTGCAGTAGAATGCTAAAATATTCCATCAGTACGTTATATCGGCAACGCTATTGAATATTTTGGGGGTATTCGTAAGTGTATGGTATTCACTTTATTTTAAGCGTGTTTTTAAAAATTATTTTGACGCTATCCCACTCTGATAACTCTTTTTGTAAACCGAACACTGGAACCATTTATTTTTAGAGTAAAAATATGCGTTCAATTTCTAATTGGCTGATGTAATTCTATTGGTTCTACAAATCTGATCAGGGCAAGGTAGGCCGTAGGTATAGTAACTAATGCCTACCGCAAATACGGCAATGAAATAACACAGAAATTGCCACAGGTAAAAAGGTACTTTTGTATGGAAATAGTGATAAAGGTGAAATGCATGTTTTTCTGTGGCAATTTCTAGGTCGTCGGTAGTTTTCAGATGTTAAAATCTTCATGCCTAGAGAAGTGGAAACTTACTGTCTCACGGTTCGCCTAATCATGTTCGATTTTAATATAGTGATGTAAATTTTGAAATTCTAGCATCAAAGAAGTCTGTCGAAAAATTCCATACAACTCAAGATTGGATAGTAATTGGATAGTGCACCAAGATTCTTAATCTAAAGATTCTGTATTTCCCTGCCTCGTCCTTAATGGTTGTTAAACAAAAAGATCCATGAATTTTTAGCTTGAATTTTGCAGCATAAATACGAATTCGGAAGCTTTAATCCGGCTTGAGTTTAAGTTAGCTTCGCGCAAACTAGTACTATGTACCCTTGAAACGCTCGAAGGAAAGATTTTCATGACCACAGTAAAATAAATTGGAGAATTTCTTCTGCTGAGTTACCATTAAGACCAATTTTGAGGATACCGGGACTAGCTACGGTCTTTACCTTTGCAAAGTCACCCGCAAATTCACATAACTGCGAGTTTCAACAGAGGAAAAATCATTCGCCTTGACCGGGATACGAACCCGGATCCCTCGATTTCGCGCCAAGTGCTCTAACCACTTCAGCTACCGAGGCGTCATTCTCCCCTGTGAAATCCAAGGTCAAGGCGAATGATTTTTCCTCTGTGGAATATCGCACTTACCATGAAGAGTTGATAAAGTGCTACGACCCCATTTAGAATGTTTAAAGGGTTACTATGTCATTAGGGCAACAAAATATGAGGGTTCAATAAAATCCATTGAATAAAAAATGTCCAAAGATTAAATTGATGTAATCAAACCACCACAACGATACTATAAAAAAATTGACTTATTCCCACTTTTGAATCTTATGTAATGGTACTTTTTTTTAGCAACTAAAATTGGACGCAATTAATATTTTTTCTAGAGCAAAATCTTTTTATTGTTGTAGAACACCTACACAAAAGCAAGATAGGCGATGAATATTTAAAATTATCTAGAAAAAAATAATAATGAACTGATGCTTTCTAATGAGGGAGTCGGATAAAAAGAGGACCGGTGACCTCATGGCCAAGGTTAAGCGATGGTACATTCACATTACCAAACTAAAAAATGTTGAAAACTTTTGCGTAATAATTTACATATATGACACTAAAAGCATATATCTGCCCCCTGTGGAGTTGTTGCAGTCTTTCGGCAATAATTCACCAAAAATGGAATCATTACGGAAGAACTTTCATAACTGTAATTCAGATACCTACACTGACCAATTATAATAGATACGTAGGATAATACTCTAAAGCGAACCTTGACTGTGCCCAAGGACCCAAATATTACACATATATATTACTTAATTTAAATTCATTTTATTTTAAACCTTAAATCTATTATTTTCCTGACAATCCACAGACAGAAGTTATAAAAATTTTCACTCTTAGTCAGATGGGGGAAAAATAGGAGGGGACCAGAAGAGCGCTGAAGTTCATCCAAATATTAGGCTTTAGAAGGGGTGGCAATCGCCCTCGAGCCACCAAAATGATTTACGTCCTTTTCGCAATGTTTTCAGCAGCGGTAAAGTGGATGGGCCACGCCCGAGAGTTTGGCCGAAATTTGATAAATGGGGGAAGTGGGGACATGGAAAATGGGAGGATGGTGAACATCGAACGAGGCTCCCCTCCAACGCACGACTGCTAATTCCCTCGACTTTGCAAACGACACATTTCCCCGGCAACCAAGCGGAGTGGCTACAGGGTACTGGAGTCCAAACTCACTGTGGTAGACTCACACTACGAAGAGAGACCGAAACCAAACTAATAAAATGATTACGGAATAATTTAATAACTTTATACACCGAAGACCATGCGCGTGACTGCATACCACATCATTTGTTAATCCAATGATTGGAAAAATAATAACTTACTTAATTCCAATGATTTTCACTACTAAATTAATCAGTGGAATTAACAAAAATATTATAATTATCCCGTAATGGATCAATTCCACAAGGTCAAGCCTACCCAAGCAAGCGAAAGTTAAAATTAAAACTATAATTACATGTATTCGTCGTTATTTTATTCAATCGCTTGGTGCATTAAAACACTGCATGTAGTGTAAGTAAGTGTAGTTCTTTTAAACATGTCAATATTCTACAAAGATACGTCTCCATAATCACGTTGTGTAAACTGTTAGAAAATTCACTGCCATTCGCACTATGTAAATGTAGGTGAAATATTGCGGGCAACAGAAAGAAAAATCGGAATTATGGAAACCTACCTGAGGGAAAAATGGACAGTAAAGCGCAATTTTGGACACTGGAGGATCTTGGGTTTAAAACTTTGAATAGACAGCTAACAAACGGAATGAACCCAGAAAGTACGGGACAAATTTGGAAAAAAGTTGGAAAGACTATAAAGGAATAGGAAAGCAGAAACAGACTACACTAAGCGGTGGTGAATGAGGAAAGAACATAAGATGGATACTTATCTGCCGAGAGGAGAACATGTGGTAAAATTTGGAATACGAAATTACATCACAAACAACAGCGGAAAAAGTGAAGAATAAACGCAGAATGAAATGGGTAACCACATGAAAATAGGTATAATCAGGCCCAAAAGAGTAAAAAGGAAGATATAGAGATAAAAGTATGTAAGTACATTCTCTAAATGACTGTACATATTCGCGCACAATGTGGCTTTAGTAAATATCTCGGAAAAGCACAGAGGTGAATAGGAAAAAGACTGTAGTGAGGTAAAGGTTAGGTAAAATTAGGTAAGGGTAAGTAACTTTAAGTAAGGATAGAGTGTAGGACTTCCAAAAATTGATCCAATATTGAAAACCAGATGATCATGAACAAATTCAAAATATATGCATGAAGACGGATTGAAATTTGGAAAATAACAAGAAAAACCTGGAAGGAAATCGTGAGAAAAAATTTTGAGGTATACATAAAATTAAATAGATAGTATTGTTGAAAGGGAGGAAGCAGGTAACATGAGGGAGTGGATAGTGGATGAGGAACTTTCGAAGAAGAGGGGGACCCGGGTATGAAAATTAGTAAAGTAGCAGCCAGAGATAAATAATTTACTACATAGAAAATGTTTTTTACGCATAGAGCAATGGAGACTATAGCGTCTCCTCTTTCACCCAATCCACTGTCACGTGGAAATCAAGGTACAAACATTCATTTGATATGATTATTATAAAACAGGCATATATCTTTACGCAAAATACTTTTACAAAACACTTCACGCAAAATAAATATAATCCATGTAGATTTTATTTCGGTCTGTTATAACTTTTTTCCCTACAGTAACACTTAACTAGGCCACATAGCCAGCCTTTTATTCCTTAACGCTAGAAGCCCCGGGTGGGTCATTTTGACCCATTTCAAAGTTTCCATTGCTCCTGTTCGTGTTGTAATCATCGGAGAAAAAAACACTTCCGTGACTTTTAGATATTTAGGGATATAAACATATATCCAAATTTCATTTTTGTGTCTTTTATAGTTTTTGAAATTTTAGAGTTTTACCCTAGAAGCCTCGCGTGGGTCATTTTCACCCACAGAGCCTTTGGCGGCATTTACTTGGGCTTTGTTTACGCTGACTTTTTTGCGCTTAATTTACCCAAACCACCTTTATTTTCGTTCTTTAAAATTAAAAACATTAATTTTTTTTCGTCCCTGTATTTTTAACATTACCTAAGGCTTCAGTAAGTTCGTACTTGTTCTGAATTACATCCCTGTATCTGTGAAATAGGACAGACTCGCACTCAAGGGTTGAAGGGATTACACCATACGTACGAGCCATTGCTGGATTGGCCTGTCACGCTTTGGTAGTGCACAGCGCGAATGCAACGCGATTGAGTTGAGGGGATACCAATTGTTTTAATTTCCTCACCGATGCCACACTGCTTGGGGAGTGGAGTGTGGTTGAGTGCATCTTGCTCGGTCTCGCGAAAAGTGGCAGCTTTGCGCAGCGTCAGAAAGCATTGGCAACAAATGGCCTGTTGATAAGTTGTCTACTCTTCAGTATGAATAGTTTCATTTGATCACATTTGATGCTCCGAGGACGCGGCCTCATTGAGACTGAAATCGAAGTTTTCGTCAACATATCACCGACGCAGGCCGAAGGAAGTGGCTCTAGATTTATCTATCGAAGATTCACGATACGACGATTTTATTCCTGATCGGTGACAAATAGACTCAATTTCATTGGCATTCGATCCAAGTACATTTTTTGAAAGACTGCACAGAACTCACAATTCATAACTGTTATCAAATTAATGACCTTCAGAATGAACTAAGCGTACTTTTTTCTTGCAATACTGAATATTGGCTATTAAGTATTAAAAAGTTGCAATTAAACACTTAAACAAAAAATTTAAATTTGCTAAAACATAATTTTTAGGCATCCATAATGTTTTTATTGTTGAACCTTAAGAACATGACTTGTTGACTGATGGTTTCAAACGACACATTTTATGAATTAAATAACACAAAAAGTAAAACTGCTAGGGTATTCGTCCAAGACCCAGCACAATTATTCCGCTGCCTTTACCACATGTAGTTACCTTTTGCTGAAAATCTTTTTATCACATATACAAAGTTAAATCACATATCAAAGCCACATTAATAATATAAAATTTGCCAAGTACCATCATCTACAACATGCCCTCACACACTTCATATATTCTGACCTTGGACCGCAAACATGTCCAATTATCTGCAATACCTATTATATATCTGTTGCACATCCTATTAAGAGATGAGTTTGTACCGTATTTAGTGTTGCAGCCTTTCCTCAAAAACTGTCGATTGTTTCTGCAGCACACTTTGAGAACATAAAAGCCAATCATTTGTGTGTCACTTACACTATTCACAATATCATACAAATATATTAAATCATTCATCCTCTTTTCCAGTCTCTGCATATCATACATTTGTAATAACCTGTGTGATGGCACATAATTATCTATTACTGGATTAATTCCATACTCCCTCATGTATAACATTCTTATAAATCGTTTCTGGACCTCAATAGTTTCAATGTATCTCTTACAGTAAGGGGACCAAATTCCAGCACAATACTCCAACCTGCTCCTCACAAGAGCTAAGTATATCGCAATCAGAGGTTTTATTGTGTAAAAGCATTTGGTCAATCTCAGCACATTACTTAAGTTCCTCATTGAGGATGATACCATCTCCTCAATATACTTATTGAAATTCAAGGTGCTAGCGAAAATCAACCCAAGGTCCATGTGAGATGTCACACTCCAATTTAACTTCACTCATACTATAACGAATTTCTACACATTTGAATTTCCTTGAGAATGAAAGTACATGACATTTTGATATATTAAATTGAAGCCTATTCATCTCAAACCACTCAATTTATTTAAATAATCTTGTAGCAATATATCGATAATTAGAAAGTCGATATATATTTACATCATCTGCAAATATCATTATTTTAGAATCATTCACGTTAAAAGTTAAAGCCTGATTCAAACGATCATTTTTTCCGTCCCTTTTCTTGGATTTTTTTTAAATTTATGCTATGCGATTTTGTATATCTATGAATTAAATTTTTTATTGTTTTATAATTATGACTCATTTTTATATATTTACACAGTAAAAAAATAGAGCAGCTTTTATATGACCAAGTATTTACGGCTTTAATTATTTTCAGGTTAATGATTGGATTTCTTGTTTGTGTCCAGAGACAATTTATGGAGCGGAAGCTGTAAGAAAAAATGGACTGTTACCTCCAGTCAACTTCATATTACAACACTTAAAGAAAAAAGCGGAAAAGTTACATGTGTTGTAAAAACTACCTGTAAGGCTCCGCAGCTATTTCATTTTTCTCCTTCATTTTCCTTGACTGCAACAAACCCTTACTCTTAAAAATTTAACTTGCTGGATGTATCTTCAAAATAATTAAATTTTTAATTTAAAATTTTTTAATAATGTTTTTTTTTAACTCAGACAGTAATTTCATCGTATATATGCAACCCTGATTCTTTTACTAAGTCACTACACGACAAAAAATATAAAATATCTATAAAGCAATAAATGACGCATATATAAGCAAAAATGACATATGGGTCATTTTGACCCACACGGGGCTTCTAAGGGGGTAGTCAACGAAGGGCCTCTCTACGAAGGGGGCTAGTGTTAAGCAATGAAAATGGGAATAAAAAGTGGATAATTATTTACTATTTTATCGTGGTAAGCAGCAAGAGAATAGGTGGTTGAGGAAATATCTGGAGAAATTGTGAGGCAAAATGAAGACGAAGAAAGGAAAACAGAGAAATAGTAAGGTAAATGATTTTAAAAAACAAATTAAAATATGATATTGGAGAGGGATAGATCTTGTATAATATATGGTTGAAAATGAAAATGATAGCTGATAAAAAATAAGATAGATTAGAGCGGATGGGAAAAGAAAATGACGGAGGAGTTTTCGAAAGAAAAGGAGAAAATTCGGAAGCAAAGGAGAAAATATGAACGGAAATAGAGAAACGGAGAAACGTAGAGGAAGAGGAAAGCAAATAAAATAGTTGTCGGAGGGGGGTAAGAAGAGAAAGCATGGGAGAAAGTGTGTAAAATACGACCCCGTGGCTAAGAGTTACGACCGAATGCGGGGTACCGCGATGCAGCAAATCATATAGGGGCTGTCCTGAAGCGAAGGATAAGGGGGACCGAGGGGAGAGGAGGGGAATGGGTAGAGAGAGAAGAGGGAGAGGATGGAAAATGGAACATTTTGGCTGTGTGTGGGGCCGGAAGGAACGCTCGGAGGAAGGGCATTGAGAGAAAGGGGTAATATACAGCTAACGATCCCTTTTTAAAGCCCTATTATTTTCACCCCCCGTCGAGTTTCCCCACTCCCTTTACTAGGTCGAAGGATATACTGAGGGAGTGGGGGTAAAGGAAGGGTTTAAAGACAGGGTTGGGGGTGTTGGACGGGGAGTACCTGAATTTCCTCGACCCTAAGGACTCGCTCCACTTTCCCCGCTTGTTAAGAATCAAATCTCACTCCCCCAAAATATATCCCTTTTCCCTTAATCTAGCCTAGCATCAGTTATCTCGGAATCAGGCGCCTACGTTCCACTTAACATGGTTCAACGTCAAAAAGGGATGGTTTGGGATTAGCGCTTATGGGTCGCGTTTTCGAATCAAGTCATGTAACTGTTTATTTAACACCAGGGAACAAAATAAATAACCTTTCTTCTCTGAGGATTCTGTAGTGCTTTAGTGACAGAAGGAAATATTTTTTCATTTATCGTAATTTGCAAAGAAATTTGTAAAACTTTCGCTATTCTGCCATTTAACTTTTCATAAACCCAGGTGCCCTTTCATAGTATCTTTTTATAGTTATCTGATAAACGTCTAATAAAATTATTTTTATAAAAAATCAATCACTGTCATAATCAGATGTATTTCTCCTCGATGCCCCTTCAAAAAGAAAAACAGTGTAACTGAGTGGCCTGCTTCACTGGAAATAGTGTGAACACCCGGGGCAGGTTGGGGCAGAGAAAGTGTTAATAAGTGGCTTGATTATTATTTTTTAATTAATTCTATTTATATTATTTATCGAAAATTGTTTGGTCCTGAGCTAGTCCATTGACCTCTTCCGTTTTCTACGAGGCTGATGATTTTTAGAACAACCCTCATTCTCACAAATACCTTTGAAAGAGGTGATATAAATGTTTAATCTCATTAGAGATTAAAAGTCTCTCTAGCGTTCGGTCAAATTGACGAAAAGTCAACTAATTTTTATTCCCCTGGATTACTTTTTATTATTAGGTAGTTATTTCAATATCACTGCTCAAAGTACTACATACAATGATATGATGTTGAAAAAGAATAATGTGGATTAGTACCAGAGAGCCACGGCAGCGTGTCATGTACCTAGATATAGAAAATGGCAAAAATTTTAGCTGCCCTACACTGAGGTCCCCTCAGGTTTATTTAACCTGTTCACAAAGTAAACAATCATTATATTCGATAAAAAATTTAAAGTCACTCTCTCTTCCCTACATTGGAAATAAGTTTACCGAGAGAAACGCAAATGATATTCGAAGCGTTTCCACGATCCTGAAGGATAAGAGTATTCAGTTTTACGTGCAGTGATAGCCACTTTAGTGTTTATTTAACACGACCACACACAAAATATTATATTTCTACTCTAATGCTATCACAATTCATCGAATATTGAGATGCTTTTCACGTAGCTCACGTTACAGAGTTTTAAATCAGCTCGCAAACCAAAATTCATTAACTATTACCATAATTTTTACGTTTAGCAGGCAACCACCTGAACTCAGAAGTCAGAAATTTTATAATATATACGCATGTTATAAACGCCGCGCTGTTTCCACAGGTCCGGCGGTCATTTTTGTAACATTTTCGCAGTTCCATGAGGTTTCCATGAGCTAGCATTTCATTTTTTTGTATTTTTTGCTTTCTAAATTTGTTGGATACTCAGTTATAATACTCTGGGTCTTAAATTATTTAAGTCATAATACCTTAAAACCACGTATTTTTGTTCAAGCTCACATTGGCAACATAAACGAGGATTGCTGGAATCTGTGTTCTTGAGTTATCGCTGTAGTCACAGTAAATTCACATGAGTTTTTTTTATTAATCTCGAGTTCACATGATATAAATATTTCTTATCTAAGGCTGCATGGATGATTCATCGACGATAATTATCAAAATTAACATAAAACCCCGCACCGTGCACTGTTTTAACACATATTTGCAATTAGGTCTGAAAACTTCGATTCCTTGAGAATCCAACAGACGTAGAAATAGTATCTAAATTTCAAAATATGGAGCATCATTTGGCCTAAACAGATTAAGAAATGCAGCACATATACCTCCCATCAAAGCGTCTTTCAGTAGGTTTTCATCTTCCCGATTAAGACCTACTTTTCATGGAAGTCAAATTATCTCTATTTTGCAAAGAGGAGTTAAAATAGGACTCTGGAATAGTAATTTAGGACAAAGTTATTGCCAAAAACTGAAAATACATTTTGGTTACATAAATGTTTTATATGATTGTTTTTTTTCGATTAAAATTTCATTTATTAATGATACATTTTTCTTGCATTATAATTTTGTAAAATCGAAGTCCTTTCTTGCAACATACAACGGAGCTATGATAGCATTTACAGCCTCATATGTTTGATTAGGCATGCAGAGTAAAAATATTTTCCGGAATGTTATTAGATATTATTCACAAAGTATTTTTTATGAGAGGTAATAAATTGGTACTTTTATTGCACATGCGGATACTTCATTTCATTAACATTTGCAAAAACTCTCCCAAAAAAATGAATCAAAATTAATATTTTTAACAATAAAAATAATTAACGCATCATGATATCGCTATAATTTCAAGCTAAAACTAGATAGAAAAGTTTTTAAACACCCAAACTGACGCTTCCTCGTGATTTTCTTTTCCACACTCAATAATGATTTCCTAACGGAATGTTTACGTGCAATTTGCATCATTTCTCGAGTCACTGATCACAAAAACTAGCCGCCAACTTGAATTCCTCCAGCAACAAAACAAATGCTGCGATTGTTTTAATTATTGTCAATTCAGCTGCAAAAAATGAAATTCTGCACATCATATTTTGATGCCAAACCAAAGGAAACGATAATGATACGAATCCTTTCAAAATATGCAGCAAAAGAATAAAACAAAATGATTTGTGACCGCTTTTCACGACGAAATAATTTCATGGCTTGGCTTATTAAATGAGCGTCAATAACAAAGGTACGCATATATAAATTAAAATTGGGTAATTTTTCCCTGTACTAATAATGTGACGATGGACTCTGGTAGGGTGAACAAACACTGTAATTGAATCAAATGGTAACAGAGTTTTGGGAGAAAATAAAATTATGGTAGAATATTTAAATTATTGCTCTAATGGGAGGCAGACCAAGTTTCGCAGATGTGCATTTTTATTTGTAGTAATAACATTGAGATTATATTAATGATTAAAATCGCTATAAAACAAGGAAACACTAAAAATACTGTCAAAATAGATATATTTTTCTTTAGAGACGACTGAAATGAAAAAGCCAAACATTTGCATTATAAATGTCTAGGTTATCTTTCCATCTATAGTGTATATCCGTGTCCTTTATGCGTAAACTCATGACGCATTACGTACTACCCGACGCCTTATTGCTCACATTATTCACTGGACAATCTAGAATTACGACTCTGCCGAGTAATGTAATGAGGTCTTTCAAGTCTACACATCTTTATCTGGTACGAGGAAGGCAGCCATATATTGTAACCTGATTCCTCTTATGCCTTTGATGACTATTGCTCACATGTAACTCAGTCCATCTTCAAAATCAATTATCAGGCTACTCATCGGTAGAAATCCATAAAATATAATATCAAACACATTGAATCATTTTACGTACATATACCATATACGTTCATAAATTTATTCACCAGATATTAGCAATGCATGCATGACCTTTAGGTTTGTTTAAAATGAATTGGGCCCAATCTAACAATAATAGTTAATCAAGACAATTGTTTTACGAGGCGTATGTTTTAATTAA
The DNA here is from genome assembly GCA_963573305.1 of Pyrrhosoma nymphula. Taxonomy (NCBI): domain Eukaryota; kingdom Metazoa; phylum Arthropoda; class Insecta; order Odonata; family Coenagrionidae; genus Pyrrhosoma; species Pyrrhosoma nymphula. The sequence goes on along the minus strand of OY754337.1, from coordinate 43,185,892 downwards.
GTATTGTTTTGAAATAAAAAATAACAATTATACCTTACTTAACAATTTTATTTTTAGATGAAACCTTGTACCTTAATCTTTTTTTTAGCATAATGTTTCGTAGTATTAAGGCAATTGTCGTATCTTAGAAACAGCTTTTGCATCCTTTACTCATAGAAGTCTGGCGCCTGATTTGACAACCACTGCAACTGGGTCGTTTTGACCCTATCATTGTCGTCGTGGTGCTGACAACCTAGAGGCATTTTTATATTAAAAAATAGGTAGTAGTCAGTGTGCACTAGATTGGGACTTTACGGAGGGTGATCAAGCTGTTCCCAGCCAAATAGTCTGATGGGATTTTGAGTTTGATTAGTCGTGTGTGGACGGGCATTGTCATGGAGCAAAACTGAAGGTCGCCCACTTTACAGTCGACAGAATCCTCAATCGGCGAAGGAATTTTAAATACTCACAAACATGCGTAAACGCGATCGAATGTTTCCCTAATAGCGTTTGTGGCTCCCTAACAGAAGTAGGTACTCAGCGTGAATGCGCCAAATGAATTTCAAAACGGTACTTACTTAAAAAACACTCCTCGTAGAAGTTGAATTAACATTTTTTGCAGCTGATCATTTACTATTTAACATGATTCTTAAAAGTTTTTAATTTTGACAATTTAAATTAGTCCAGAATTCTTTTATTTTGCTAGTTTGTTTTCAAATGGCTTTGTTCACCGCAAGTCTTTCCGTTTTATTAACGTCTGATGAAACTTCTTTCATTACTTCTTAATACTATATTTCGTAAGAGAACTTATCGTGACTCGAATCCAGTTGTTCCCCGGATGTACACTCTCTACTTCGCGTTTTCAGCCTCCTGAGTTTCCTCCGCGTCTTTAATTAATCCCGTACTTATTTCCACCGTTTGTTCCATGGTAACCAGATGCGCCGTATTTTCCTTCTCCGAAACACTTTAAACTTTCCCTCTCTCCCTGTAAGTCGTATTTTTTATTATTCCATTTTTTCTCTCGTCAGTCCTTCCGCGCTTATAATTTTCTTTTCTATTTTTCTAACTCCCTCTGTTGCTGGTTTATTAATTTCTTTCGTCTCCTAGTTTCGCCATATTAAACGTTATTTACTTATTCATCCTACATTTTGTATTGTTACCTTTCAAAAATATGATTTATATCGCTATTTTAGTTAATTGCGCCATCTAACTTTGATAATCGAAGAATATGGATCAAGTTTATGGACGTTGGGTTACAACATATATAGGTATTTATGATTTATTCATGAGAATGAAGACACTATGGATAAAGATTAATAATGGCAACTAATTATAAGATCACGATTTAATGCTGCAGTAAAGCAAAAGTGGGAGATTTGAGAGAGAGAGACGATAGGATATGAAGAAGTTACCTCAGAATTACTCAGTTATGAAGGAGATATAATATTGAATGTAATACGATTGTCTTAATTTTTAATTCTACTATCCTTATTAAAACCCAGCAGTACATAAGAACGTAACCCTTGATTTTACAATTCCTTATGGCACAGGTTATGTCAAAACAAAAACGGCCTTTGCCAAGCATGCAGGAAAAATCCACCAATAGCAATATATTTTCACGACAAGTTTCATTTATCAAACGCATTCAACAAATATTCTTAATGAAGTTCCATGGAGGAAACATCCCTTCAAATGTGAGCACTAATTAATTTTGGTAGGTTCTTAAAATTCCTGATAAAAGAAATAAAATAGGATGTGCACTTTTACACATCTTGCAAAATCTAGGAAGTAATTGTGCAAATTGATTAGGAAGATATTCATAATTATGTCCGAAGATCGTAATTATATAGCTGTTAGTGACAAACATACACCGAAGGTGACATGCAATTTTTCTAAAACTGATAATGTAGTATAAACAAATAACTGAAGAAACACAACGAGAAATTCTGAAGTGTCTCGATATGTTCATCATGTGGTTTCCCTAAATGTAAATGATGTCTAGGATGGACACTAAAAATGATAAAATTCACGTCAACATTACAGTAGCTAATCTTGACACTGAAATTATTATGAGACAGAACATGTTAATCACAAAAATAAGTAAACGTTTGACGGTTATCAAAGTTATTTACCCTTATAGAGAGTGAACTCAAATGTTTGAAGGAATACACCATTATCTTAGCAATAATTAACAATCATTTTCAGATGCAACAATGGAATAGCATGTTATACCTGCCATATTCTTACACATTACGTGAAAATGTTGTTTACAGCCTTATCAATAATGCTCACTGAATACTATAATTTTATCAGGCTAATCACAGCTTGAAGTTATTGGCAAATGACGTAAAACGTAAAATAAGTATGTATGTCCACCAACACAAAACGATGGAGGTAATAATTTACATTTTCTTCGTTAGATTACAGATAGCTGAAAGTTAAAACGCTATATAGCTCTTTCACTGGGTCATGTTTCAGTTTTAACCAAGGTTCGAAACCAAGAGTAAGACGTGAGGCAGTCGTCAAGGAACCTCGAGACTGGGCGATGTTGGGAGCCGATGTCCGGAATGCCCTCAAAGGTTGCCGATGAATGAATATAGAAATGTTTATGACATAATGCTAAGATAAGAAAACAACATTATTTACCTAAGAACGATTCCCCCAATATAGGGGGGCCCCAGAAATTTATCATGCTTTGCAGATCTTCTTCCATGCGGACGGACGGACATAGGAAGGTTATCAAACTCGTACGACTATCGGATTGATTTTGTAATTTTAGCCTCAATGTTTCGTGTAGTTAGATCAAATCTTAACTACCGTAATGCTTAATAGTCTAATACTAAATCGTGTAATAAATTTTATCTAACTTATGATTATTTTTCTTGAATATTCTATTCATTTAATCAAAAAGTGTCGTATCAAGCAGGTTCTGCCGTCTCTGGCGGACCATTCTCTTCCGTGTCAGAATGTTGCGCAAACTTCCTGATCGGTATTTTCTCACCACTATATTGTGTATGGAGTTCACAATCCCGATTAGAGACGCAATACAAACATATAATTAAACTCCTTAAGTAATCTTGAGGTCTCATCGTAAAAGTAATCAAAACGGGACAACATGTAGTAGTGAGTCATTAAAACTGCTCGATGCATTTGTGTTGGCAACTAATAGAAAATCTTGATGACTCTTTTTCTACTCAAAACAACCTTCCTCCCCTATTTCGCAGAATTTTGAAATTTCCGTAGCCCATGTCCCAAAATCATCCACTGAACGATTCCAGGAAATTACGTGAGAGCTATATCCGTGATCGTTTCCGCTAGAGATACTAAACAGAATGTTTAACGGGATAAACGCAAGGGTATAGCGGCCGCATTGGAGAGTCGTTCATTATTCTTTTACGGCCTCCGTGTAGCAGGTGGCCAGTTTGGACCATTACCTTGACACATCCTTCAGGTCTCCGTCCTTAGACCACCATCAATCCGTAACCGGTGCACCACGTGTTCCAAAAGACAAGGGAAAATGGTGTTTACGGAGTTTTCTAACACTCCTATCATTTGTCATCTCGCACATTTATTTTATTTGGGTCTGACTTTCACCTACCCTACGAAAACTTTCTCTTGCAATTAATTATTGCCGGTGAAAGTTTGTTCAATGGATACTTTTGATCATTTTTCACAATTTTTTCGTGGTAAAATTTTGTCACTTGTGCTAGTCGTTGATTAATCTGAGTGCATTTTATATGATTGAGCACTTTTAAAGCAGCATCAGAGTATTCATCATTGACTAAACTTTAATTGAATTCTCCTCATGTGACCAGGGCAATAATCTAGTAGTAATTTATTATTTTTCTAAACTGTTATTGCAATTTTAAATTTCAAATATAGCTGACCGAATTATCATTTCTCATTTAGGTACGAGTTACATGAGTGGCGTTTAACATTATGTGCAGGCACGGCCTTTAGAGATATTTTTCGTCACACAATTGATTAATTAGTTTGATATTTCATCGCTATTTGATCGGGGACTAAGCTGTAGGTTAGCAATAATCTATGATTTCTGCAAGAGGAATCAAGTATTAAAAATTGTCCATTGTTTATTTCTTTCTATTTTATCCAAGCGTCAAATCTATCAATATTTTTAATAGCGTAAGAGAAACAAACCATACATTACCGAGTAACCAATATTTTTTATGTCAGGTCTTCTTTGAAGTTGAAATTCAATGCAATTAGAAAATCATGTCATGATCTTATTTCTCATTTTTGCAATAATTGATGATTTAAAACTAGATATACTGATCATAATCAAAGTCCAAATTCAAAAGAATATTAAGTTCATAATTTACTGCTTTAAGATGTCATATTTGGACTAGAAAATGGCAATTTAGGCGCTGAAAAAGACCACCCACCATTTTGGCTTTGATATGGCGTCACTAGGCTGTAAATACGGCTCATTTGTACCTAATTAATTACTAAAAGCGTACACGTTGCTTGCACCTGCATAAGCATCGTGTTTTAACTGCTTTACGTAAGAGTTGACGCCGTTAGAAACTCTGCTTATTTCAGCGCAGGAAATCGAACTGAATTCATTTAATGTAAAATTATAACTTACATGGCCACCATCTTCACCGTCATCCTGGATCGACTCTCATCTGCAGATTTCAGCACTTAAGCAGTGGCCGGACTGTATTGGTAAATTCCTCATTTCCCAAGCAAACATTTCTTCTCCTTGTGGAGAGATAACTGAAAAATTAATTACAGAATTCTTAGCATAGTTTTTCTAATGGCATTCAAAATAATATAATATTTCTTTGCCTAAGAATATACACTATCAATTTTTACGCTGCTAAAGCTATAATTGTCGTTTGGCCCTCTTTTTCATCTAATTTGTTTTATTTTAGTTATTGTTTATATTTCTAATAAAAAACTTAACTTTAATTTTTATTATTTATTTTACTTTTCAAAGTTGAAAATGTACGATCGAGTTTTTATTTCACGTCCACATTGTCACTATAGCCAACGGGTTACCTTGAAATAGCATTACATGCTTAGGGATTTCATTTTGCGAATGTTATCAAATAATATAATATAAATAATGCTCGGAATATGATTCCCCAGTTTCCACGCCACAGCTTAAATCCAATATACTTGCATTAAGTTCCTACGACTTGTAGACTCTGGATGAATTGTAAGGTGTCCCAAACCCAAAGAATCACGATTTTAACCAAAATTAACTGAGCATTGCGGACGATAAATCGGTTTTTGTGGATAGATCTTTTGACATTGAACTTGGAGGACTACCTTGCGGCTCTCTATTAGAATTATTTTTTCTTGCTCTTTTTCTCTCACATATATTCAACAGCACATGGAAACTTTTCATTATAATTGTATGGATCGATTTTCTACCATCATTGTTACATAGATAATGTACTTGGCGAATATTTCATAACACTTATAAATTACTATTATAAACAATCTGTGCATAGCGAAAATAGTGGCTTAGTGAAATAAGACTGAACTGGTGAGCTGTAGTTCACCAATCTTTGGATGGATTTTGGCTGATTTTTTATTAACAGTATATTTCTATGTGGATGACACCAATTGCTACGCTGAAAAAATACTCCTTTCCATTAAAATGCTTCGTCTGAAAAACCAGAGTCAAAAATATAGCTACGGAAATATATATAACTGGATAGCATTAGTAAAGAAAGGGAAAGTGTTCTGTTCGTTGGCAGAGTACATTCAGCTCCTTGGACACCATTAAATCATAAAAACTTAAGTTACACAAAATGTTGATGAAATTGGCCAGACCATGACAAACGGCCACCTACGCTCCAACTGTTATGAGATGTACGAGATCGGACTACGGAAGAACTGATCTCAACCTCCACTCAATTCCAATCAATAAGCATAAACGCTCTTTCTACCATGTGCAACTCACTTCCTGGGGAACATTTCACTAACTTCGGATTCGGAAATTTAATCGGATTCATGATCGGGCACGACTGGGCAAGCATTTGATTAGTTTTTTGGCGTATGCTTGACACTCGATAACAGTTTCTAAACAATGAACCATTTAAGCGGTTTAATCCCGAAACTTCTGATTGAATGACGACAAATAGATATAATAATAATAGCAATTGACTTCAGGCAAGCGGTCAGTTTCCACAGAGTTGGTAACATACCACCGTGGCGTTTTTCAAGGCGACAGCTTCACCCCCTTACTGTTCTGTATTTCCCTCCTACCCTATCCTTTCGGCTGCGACGAGGTAGAGGATATTGCAGGTGGCAGGAAGAATAAGGTCACCCATTTGTTTTATATGGATGACCTGAAGCTTTATGCTTCTAATGCGAAAGACCTTCACACTGCCCTGGACACCGTACTGGAATACAGGGAGGCAATAGGGATCATGGAGTTCGGATTGGACAAGTGTTCGTCCATCCACTTGGCGAGAGGAAGATTTTCAGAGATCAAGGAAGACATGGAACTTGTTGACGGGAGCGTCATTCGTCACCTCGAGGACGATGATATCTATCAATATCTCGGCGTCCCAAAGCGCCGAATGCAGGAGGTAGCAGCAGTGAAGGAAATACTCACCGCCAAATACAGTCAGACTCTCAGGAACATCTGGAGTACTGAGCTGTCTGGCTAGAACAAGGTTCTTGCCGTGAACATCATTGCGGTTCCTACACTGCTGTATACCTTCGGAAACATGATGTGGAACGTCAACTAGTTGCAGAACCTCGATAGGGGAACGAGGAAGATGATGACCATCTACAGAAGTCTTCATCCGAAATCTTCCGTCGCCATATTGTATCTCCCTTGCAATATAGGTGGTAGAGGATTAATGACTCTGGAGTGTCTCCACAACAGAATTGTCTTGGGAACAGCTTACCGAGTGTTGAAAAGCAGGGACCCCCTGCTCAATCTCGTAAGAGAGGACGAGAGTGCGGGAGCAGGGGCGTTTCTCTTCCAGGCGGCAAAAAGGGCAGCGGACGAAACCGGTCTCGACTTCGACCTGTCATCCGACGGAAGCGAAAATGCCACACCATCTCGTTATTGAAGGCAAACGTCCTCAAGCTCAAAATCAAAAAAGTCGACTTGTCTTGCTCAAAGCACACACCGATAAGGATGCATGGATGCTTCTATCGAAACATCGAAAAGCATGGGTTATCGAAGGAGCTAACGTTTGCCATCCTACGCTCCGCCGGTCTGAAGTCAGAGACCGAGGGTTTTGTCCTCGAGTGCCACGATGGTGTCATAAACACACTCGTGTACCGTCGCATTATATTCAAGGCGGAAGTCGTGGACACGAGATGCAGGGCGATCCGAGACTTAGGGGGCAACCTTCTCTCCGGCTGTAGTTATTACACCAAGTCAGCGTATTTAGCTCGGCACAACGCAGCCCTGCGGGTGTTATAGTTTCACCTTCGACACCATAATGGCATCGACGAAACACCTGTGCTGCCCTATTCAAATGGAGATATTGAGTGTGCCATGGAGTCCGCCATATATGCATCATCTGGTGGAATTACTCTTTCTCCATCACCAGGCAGTTGGAGGGGACCAAGCTTGATATAGTTCTCCTCGACCACCTCACACGCTCAACGTTCGTGATCGAATTTTCTGCTCCGGCTGAAACTAACATGGATGCGAAGGAGGTGGAAAAACGGACGAAATATCAAGACCTGCTATTCGAATTTCGACAGATGTACCTCGGACACTCTTTGAAGATAGTGGTCCTCATCATAGGTGTGCTCGGTGAAGTCAAGGGCTCGCTGCTAAATAGCATCAAGTACATTCCGTCCTGCGTGGCACAGGCGGAATCACTAGTTGCACGCATGCAGAAGACCGTCATCCTGGGGTCACTCCGTCTACTGCGGACGCATGACCCGACTGCAGCGTAGCCACTTATCCGATGGGCGTCGGACGTGGCTGCGATTACTGCCCAACGCCTCTAGAGTCTCCGGCCATTTTGACGGAAATAAAACCTGATGCTTGCCGTGGACTCGGATGTTACAATTGTAACTAATATGTAATGAAATAATACATTGTTGCTCCATCATGTTGTTCATAAAATATAACATTAATCTCAGACGGGAGCTTAAGGTGATCCCTAAGGCATTTGCCTGTTGGAGGGGTCACCTTCAAAATTTAATAGTAAAACTTGCATAATTATTTTATAAATTGTCTCCATTTGGAAAGAGGAACTCTTTGTAACAGAAATATAATATACATAAGTAAAAATTAAAGGAATAGAAATATAATACACAAAAGTACTTAAAAAAGGGTATTGATAGCAAGCAATCTCTATAATAGATCCCTAATCATATTTCCACTAGGAAATAGCCATCTTTTCACCTGCTTTTGGAAAGTTTTGATGCTAGAACCGACTTGGATTATTACGCAATTCATATATATATTAGGCTATTCATCATAACGTACCACTATTGTGACATATAAAAATAGAACAATCTTCAATGAAGCTATTTGATTTACAAACTTGAGGTTCTAATTGATTTTTAATTTGAATACGGGCAAATGTGTTCAAATAAAATACTATATATTTTAAAGGTTACGAGGAGGCGTTGGTTGTTTATGACCGGGTTTTGTAGTCATACTGGCTAGGGGATTCAATATTTTCACGATCACATTCCAAGTCTACTTTCGCTTGGCATAAAATTATACTACGTAAGAGAGGGAATACATTTATACGTGAATAATTTCCATAATTAAGTTTACATCTTTCCTGATTCCTGTCATTATGTAACTTCTCTTGCATTCTCTAACATCTATGGAAACATGCCAGAGGTTGGTAACCTATCAGTTAAACAGCACTCTGCAATACAAAAATGATTAGTAGCAATCGGAAGCGTAATAGATTGGAAAAGTTGCCTTTTTGGTTCAATCATAAGTTTGAAAATGTATGGCTCTGACAAAGTTCATCTTCAGCCTGACCAAGTAGCTCAAAAATACGAAATTTTAGTGAAAATTGCGTTGTATACATACCGATGTGATTGATCGCACCCGAAAATTTACTGTGTCTCGTCCAAGCATAATTACTTACCTCAATGCATTATTTTTTCCCGACAATTATCTAGGGTCAGAAACATTATTTAGCGTCACATGGACGCGGCTAAAACACGTGTGACGGTCCACAGTGAGGAGGCTACACAAACACTTATCGGTAGGGCAGACAACGCCTTCAGGAACCCTAATTGAGCGTCCGTGAAACCCCCAAAGAATGCTTTATGAATCCTCAACACCCGGCTCCACTAAGCGTTTTCATTGCTCATCGGAAGCCCACGAACCCCTATAAAGACGCTCAACAACGCCTAAAGAAAACCTCACCAATACAATGAGCGTTCACGGATCGCCTAGGAAACGCCAAGGAATCTTTAAGAAACGCTTTAAATATGCCTAATGCGTTCACAATTGTGCTCATTGAACGCCTAATTGAGCAATGGCCAAGGATTTACAACGCCTTACAGAAGTTTAGAAAAACGCTTAACAAATGCCGAATGACCTCTCAAAAACCGCCAGGGAACTCATTTATTCAGAACACATTCAGGCAATTAAAAGAAAATCTATGTCCCTGTTAGGCCTACTTTACCGTTTCACTGAAATTAAAGATCCAAGAGCATTACAATCTTACTTCACATCTATTGTCCTTCCCATTATCTCCCCTAAATGGTCGATGTCTGCCCAGCAAGTCTTAAATCTCTGGAACACATTACTCACTTTTTCACTAATATTGTTAAAACAGAGTCGTATCATCTCCACAACTTATCCTCCGATGCTATCTTGCGTTCACTTTCTGTTTCCAATCTTAATAATAACTTCCTTAAAACTGATTTTAAACTCATACACACACTCTGAACTCGACCATTGACTGCCCTGAACTTAATTGCTTCATTTATTTTAGAATTCCTACCCGACCAACAAGGACCCATTCATTGCTCCATATCCCTACTCCCAGATTATCACTCACCAAGTTCTCCCTTATTGTTCGACTTTCTTCTCTCCTGAATTCCCTTCCTGTTAACATTAACCCTTTCTCCTTAACTTCCAACACCTTCGCTAACCAAGCCATGTCTCATTCCCAAATAAAATATTTTTTTCTGGCTTACCATGTTGTTATATTATTTATCTTCTTCTTGTTAATGTTTTTGTGTATGTTGTTACTTGTATCACTATAAAATGGCATCATGCTGTATGTGGTCTATTTTTAATTAAATAAAATAAATAAATATATGTATGCTCTGTCAAAAAATTAACTTACCTCAAAGAAATGCAATTTTCACTAAAATTTCATATTTTTGAGCTACTTGGTGAGGCTGAAGATGAACTTTGTCAGAGCCGTGCATTTTCACACTTATTATTGAACCTAAAAGGCAACTTTTCCAACCTATTACGTTTCCGATACTAAAAATTTTTGTAATTCGATACCCCCTACTGTGCAAGGGCAATGGGTTCCTTTATTCCTTTCATTCAATCATTGGAGGATATAAATATATCATAAGAGGATAACCGATTGAAACAATAATATGACCATTACTGCAGTACATAAGCTAAAGATTGAGGCAGCGAAATAAAGACAGAGTAATTGGAATTATCTTCTGCATCTTCTATCTGTTCTAAAAGAACCCCACCTAATCTAATTTGTTGTTGTAATACCATTTTTTGGATAAAGCCATGATACCCTCAATTGTTTTCTAATGCCTACCAAAGATATTTTAAAGGATTTAAAATGGTATTCTCATGGGCGTAGAGAGATAGGCTGGTCATAAAAGTGGGAGGGCAGAAACTGGAGCAAGAAGAGAAACTTAATTAATTGGGTAGTACACTAAAAAAAATGGGAATAGTACAAAGAAATGAGGAGAATTGCGTTAGCAAAGGAAGTGTTTGGTAATAGAAGGGAGCTGATGATGAAGACCTAAGGAACAGATGTAAAGAAGAGGCTGGTGAGGTGCTTGTTATGGAGTGTGGCGTTATATGGGGCAGAAACATGGACTCTGAGAAAGGAGGACTAAATTAGGCTACAGGTGTAAGAGACGTGAGTGGGTGAGATGGAGAAGGTGCGGTGGATGGAAAGGAAAACAATTGAGGATATGATTGAAATGGGGGGTGAGGAGATGAAACTTCTTGATGAGATAAGCAGGAGGTAGGATAGGTGGCTGGAAGAGGCAATGATGGGTTGCTTAAGACCGTGATAGAGGGAAGGGCGCTGGGAAAGTGGTACATGGGAATAAAGCAAATAAGTTATTATGGATGGGATGAAGAAGGGCAGCATGTACTCGGAGAGGAAAAAAGATATACTATCAGGTACACAGGGCCATGCATGTATAAAACTACTGGAGAATTGACTCTGGCTATTGATAAAACCTACTATTAGCAGGGAGATTACTCAAATAGTGATGATCTTGGATAAAACCTAAATAAAAATGCAATGACTACTCCTTCCACTCCTCCCCTTCCAATCCTTTTCCCTCCATGAAACCCAATATATAAACTTCACCAACTCGACAGATACCTCATTCCCTTTGATAAAGTGACCAGCAAAAGCCATGAAATGTCAGGTATCACACCTGGTTATAGTACGTGGGGTACACCTGAAAAACAAACACACAGTGATGATCTGTCAACTAAGTGTTAATTTTCCCTTCTTCATTTCTTCATCATATTTCCAGCTTCCCCAAGATTAACACCATTAGCCGTCATTATGCACACAACGTATTTCTTTAACATGTTACTACCTCCTATTTTTAAAATAAACTTTTGTAATTAGCTACCATGGATCAATGGAAAAGAAACCTTCAAGGAGAGCGTACACCTAAAAGTTCATGCTTCTGCCAAATAAATTATTCGTTATAACGAAACATTCATTGTAATGAATATTGTTATATCAAGGTTGTATGTGCTGTACTGTTATTAGACATACAAATCCAAATACACCAGTGTATTGGGAGTTCAAAATTTTATGAATTCCTAGAGCACTTATGATATCTGCCAACAATCAGCCTCTTGGAGCCTTGTGACTATAAAAAAAGCCATACTTTTTAATTACATTTGTTGAATCATTTTTTTTAGTAAAACGAAGTAAGAACTTCCATCCAGAGAACTTTCTGTTTACATATTTCTTTCGATATCTTTTGCATTTAATTTAAAATTAGTTATTGCTAAATATTTCATCTTAAATGCCAAAACTAGAAGCCCAGGTGGTAAAGATAATATACATGTTTTGCTGTAGCATTACCTAATGACAAATTAATATCAATTCTTTGCATAAAAGGTGCTAAATTAAGTAGAGCGAGAGAGGAACTGGCAGAGTTTGGATAGCTTTTTTATTCCAGATGATTCTGAGGCTGACTTTTAGAGCAACACATAATCCCTACATGTTGTCTCAGTAGATCATTGAAAAGGCTCTCAAATTCAGGGATTTGGAAAAACATATATAATTGGCAATAAATATTGTGATAATAATGAAGTAGGTATTGAGTTTTCTTTAAGTTGCCCCATTCTTCATCCTCCTTAAATCTGATGGCTGTCAAGTACGATTTCTATTCTGGTTGGCAAATGTAAGCTATATGCAGCTAAGATCCAGTAGCAGTAGCTGCAGTATTATACCATTCAATCTATACAATTCAAACACAAGAGATCACAAAGGGAAATTTGGAGATATCATTTATGGCCATGGCCGCTGAGCTATATGTGTCTACCCAAGCTAATGGCCATGCAGATATCATGTTCGTTCAAGTATACATTTAGAATTAAACAACAATTTTCACCTAGGTATATTGCAGTAAATAGATGGGATTTGTATTTGAATTGACAGTTTTTCAGAATTAAGAAGAACTGATATTAAGTATTTCATTTCTTCATATTCCATAAAATTTTATCTAGGTTTTAATTAATTTCAGTAACTATGAAGAAGTAACTTTTGCCATTTATATGATACTACATAAAACTTGACTCAACTTTCAATGATATACCGAGAGGAATAATAATGTTCATAATGCTTGCATGGGTACGATTACTTGAAATAGTGGATGAATGGTTTGTTGATAGTATGATAATTTTGTAGATTTATTATGAGGTTCTTAAGTACCTCCTGATGGTCGCAAGTAATACCGTCATCATTCCTTAATAAATCTTTGTATGTAATAGTGAACCAATGAGACGGCCAACTTCTCAAACGATTTTGTGTTTCATAAAACTCTGTGGACAATGTTATGATAGCTATCAATGTGAAGTTGGAAGAGCAATACTGTTCACTTACTTAAAATGATTACTCTTCATAAGATTCTAAGTGATGTCAATATTTAAATACATACCTACAGCATGAATCAGAGCTTGTTACCAATTGAACGTTATTGTTTTTCTCATATACATAGGTAGCACTCAAAAATCCAGTGGTAACTAAAGGGTGTTAGGCTAATGCCTTTGGTGAAAATGTACATAACATAGGAACAAATTTTTGCTGTAAACATTAAATTTGCCACGTAAGTCTTAATGAAAGAAGATGTGCAAGTAATTTCATTATAAAAACTCATTTTCCCTACGCTGGAGAGAGCTGAAGTCGATATGTTGAAAAAATCCAGCTGAAGGGACAGCAGATTGAACCTAGGAACCCATGAGCCAACAAAGATATGCATCAATTTAGCAGATTCAAAGACTGTAATTTTACCTTGAGTCACCTAACCATGACTTAAATAAGGCTTAGCAGCAGATATTTTTATTAATATCAATGAAAATAAAGTCTGAATATTGTATGTATGAGGGTTTTCTGCATCAGTGTAATTAATAAATTAAAAAACAAATGTTCATTAAACCAGTGTATTCAATGCCAGAATTCATAAAACTGTAAGCCAAATGATATCATCAACTCATATTTAAGGATATCTTGACATAAAAACAAATTGATGTGACTTCACATTATTGTATGATCTCAATCATTGAAAGCATTACTGTGTCCACCAGGGTCATCTTTAGAGACTATTTTATAAGCATTTCAAACAGTGGGCTACAGATAAGAAAAACTTAAGTATATCAATGAATTCCCTTATTTTAATTGAGATGACTTACTTGTTTAATTGACGAAAACAAATAATGATTTCTTATAATCATTCCAACTCCACCTTCTATTCATGTAGTCATCCCATATGTATTCATTCAATATATTTTGGCGCTGAGTGGGGATTCAGTAATTCAGACCTAATATAAATATCGATGGATAACTGATGTCAGTGACAGCGGCAGACTAATCATTTGGTAATTCGTCTAAAAAACACAGGGGAAAATGAAATTGTGATACTGACTACAAACTCAGATGAACATGTCCAAGTTTAACAACTTTATAAGTGATACAAAAATTCACAATGAGTAATATCTTTGCATTGAAAATTTTCAATCGAAGGTTCCTATTATCACCTGACATTAGAAATAGCTTATAAGAACAACCCAGAAAATAACTTACATGTAGCAGCTTCAGTGGTTCGCAAAGCAAGAAAGCCTGGATGAAAGACATTTGTTTCTTGAGACAGCAAATTTTTCAGTGTAACGCCTTCAATGTGAATATCTCTCATGTAAAATAATTTGCGAAGATAATAAAATTCACTCATAACAAAATGTACGAGAAAAAGTATGAATGAATCACCACACGCATTGTTTACATCGTTCTTATCACCCTAACACTGCCTGAATTCATGGTCACACGGAGTACGGAGGCGACGGAGACAGTCACACGATGCGCTAGTAGCTCTTCTGTTCACACAAGAACCCGCTAAATTTAAACTCACTATAGTTGGGCATGGAAAAAATTCCTAAGAAAACTTGTCGATACAGAATGATATTGTGTTTAGTTAAGTTACTTCACCGATTATATTACGTTCATAGTTATTGCATACTGGGTAGATTGGATGCATTGTCAACATCATCGGTTTGATATGTTTTGATGAATTCTTTATCAATTTAAAAACATATTCCACACTCAGGTCAATAAAAGTTGAATTAAAAATTGACAGTACCTATACATTTGCACAAAAAACATGAATAATTTATATAAAACATCACCAATGGTTAATTTTCACGTAAATCATCCCTGTCAGTAAAAATATGTTTAATTCTAATACTAATCATCTCTGAGTCATATTTTACTTGATTTACCACACTATTCACACCGATCGGGCCTCAGCTGAGATTTAAATGAGGTATCCGAATTCGCAAAATGCTGATCCAAGACCTCTAACCTCTCTAACCCACTCGGGTAGCAACCTCCGAAAACTATCCGAATGTTTATCTGAACTCGTAAACAAACAATTACAGAATTTTTCGGATTAATCCGGTTCGTATCCGCTTCCCTCTGCTATATTTTCGCCAGGGTTCTATTCAGATGTGAGGTTTTTCGGATGTTGATATGATCACGAATTGCAATCCGCAGTGAGTGAATAGCATCCCGGATTCCCTCCCATCTTTATAAAAAGTTGAACATATTACATTTCTTCGAGCGCTTAAACTTTCACATAAACGGCAAAAACTTATAAGTATACTGATTGTCAATAAGTTTAAAATTTTCATTCAGTGCAGCAATGTCCACGATAACTTGTGCAATCTTTTAGAGAGCCATATCAAAATGTGTTAGCAAACAGAACAACAGAGTTCTGCTGATTATTAGGTTGGCAGATCAACTCTATGCATTTCTAAAAGTGAAGCGATAGAATTAATGTGGTAGCTGCTGAAAATGTCTAGTATGAATGTAAACAGAAGTGAAGATTTTGTTTTTAAGAATTTAAATTAATAATTCCGATTGTTTGATACTTGAACACAAAAAAACTTTATCCTTCCCAGTGCGTCAGCATAAGTGTCAGCCACATAAATAACCTTAAAGTGGCAAACAGTTGGTAAAACCATGGTTGGGAAATCTTTGCAGTGCGAATTAGTCCTAGGACATTGGTTTCACAATACTGATTTGAATCCATACGTTAGGCCTGACTCAGCCCAGTCATTCATTATATTTCCTTAAAATAAGTTGTGCCTTTCCTTAAAATAAATGAACAGTAGTCTCTAGGGTTTAGGAGTAAATATTAGAGAGCGTATCTTTATGCTTGAAAAGGCTATTGGGAAACCCACTACAATTGTTTTTTGATACATCATATTATATCATATCTGCTGATATTATAATATCTCTGCATTTGGAAATTGCTATTAATCTGGGTTTTCTCCAGCATTGGATCATCCTGGTAGAAGACATGTTTCACAGGCGTTCCAGTCTGTTTCTTCAGTTCCGAAGTATCCGACGCAATTGTGGCCCTGAGTACTCACGATGTCAATTTTTGGTAAGGTCTTCTTCACTGATTGAACTATTGAAAAATATTTTTGTTTTTTTAGTTTTGCAATGCTGAAAAAGTTAATTGTTGTCTAATTGGATCCCAACGGGTTCCGCAAAGATTATTGCGAAGTAACGTATTTCCTTCACAATTAGTTAGGCCACTCTTAAATTGATAAGCATTGAAGATTAGCAGATAAACAAAGAGAAGCACAGTACTGTGCTTCTCATTGCTTATCAAATTAACAGTCAAAGAGAGCACAGTACTGTGCTTCTCATTGCTTATCAAATTAACAGTCAAAGAGAGCACAGTACTGTGCTCCTTATTGTATAAGATTTTCTTCATGATCGCCGTAAAATGGGTCTGCTTGTGCTTGTTTCCTCTTCAGAGCTTCTGAAGTCGATGATTCACTTGCTGCTTTCACACTTCACCTTGTAAACACCCTCATGAATGCTATCAGGCAGTTATTATTGCTCTGCAGAACAAATCAACTGTCTTGGTGTCACCAGCGCATCGTGATACCAAGTTACATTTTTTTGTGCACCCAAGCAATATTTTCCGCCGAACCTTCTACACATGGTATTGTTTCTATCCAATATTTACATATCTATTGCGATAAGTATAAGTGAAACATTTATCGTTCCTCTTTTTATAAATTTCTATTTTAAGCTTTCTTAGTTATTCATTCCAATTGAGTTTTTAATCAATTAAAGGATAAATAGAGATATGCAAGGGTCCATTACATATATAAATTCATTTCATTGTTCCCAATTTCTTCAATTCCGATGGGAAAAAAATGTTGCTCATTTAAAATAAAATATAAGCTCTTTCGTTTCCTGCAGAGCAAAAGGCCATTCGCTCAGCTTCTAAATAAGCTGACGCACTCGGACTGTGAAAGAGAAAACTGGGTCCATTTGAGATCGGCTGTGATTTTTAGAAAAGAGAGACCGCCTTTCAAAATATAAATTGAAAGGGAAAGAGCGAAAAGAGCTTGCGTGGTGAAAAGAATCACTCCCTTGGCGATCGGTCAACATCTCATTTCCAACGGTCTTTGTGGGAGAGAGTGGTTAATCAAAGCCTTGTTTCCGCAGAAAGTTTCGGAGAACAAGTGAAAATAGCCGAGCACACTCCTAAGGGGAATGAGCCTCTTTCAAGTAGGTAACCGGCGAGAGAATTGACGAAAGATGAAGAAGGAAGCTGGGCGGGATAGCATTGTTGCTGATGGCTATGAAGAAATGCAACTAGCTCTGAGCTTCATATTGCGATGTATCAAACCTTTTGTGCATAAATAAGAAAAGAAAGAAAAATTGAACATTTAAAAGTAGAAAATATTAATTACCATCGACCAATTGCTAATAGGTTAGCCATTTGTACTAATGATTTTGATGAATAAATGCTATATATATGGCATAATTGTCTTTCCTTCATTGCAAATTCTTTCTGACAAACAAAAAAAAAGAATCTCCCAATAACGAGAGTAGCGTATGTAACTTCGCATTCACGAAAGAAAGAACCGGCGGGAGTATCAAGAATTCTCCCTTTATTTTTTTATATCGCCCTCATGTTCATAAGACTCCTAATATTCTTACTTTTGAGGTGCCTCTTCCATCACAATTACCCTTGAGTTCCTCGGTCAGCCCATTACTCTCCCACTTTGTACTCCTCTTTCAAATATCTTTTCCGTTTTTTGAGTCTCATCCATTTTCTCAACATGACTCAACCAACAAAGAACGCCTCCTTCGTATGTGTATGACAAAACCGGAGCACTCAACCCAAATTGTTTCGTCACCCACTCATTCCTTAACGTACCTATCCTTCTATAGACGCCAAACATTCTCAGGTACCCGTTTTCACTGCATAACAGGTAAAAATATAGCCGAAATCATAGCCATGGGATAACTTGCTTATTGCCCTTTCAAGAGAGCCTTTATTGCAATCTCCAGCATAAATATTAAACGATTGGATGGAAGAATTGGTGAAACAGAACAATAAAAATTTTTTTGGCATTACACTAATTAAAAACTCTTATTGAATGGTGTCTCGATGTCCAGACTAATTTTAAAAACTGAGTGCCTAAAAGGATTGCAACCTGAAAGACAGGGAAATTAAGGTTTTGGAGTAGCTTCTGGAAAGAACTTGAGCAATTGTAGATCTTATTCCTCGCAAAGAAAAAATAAAGTATTAAAGCATTGCCAATTCTCTTATTATTCACAAAATAAAAGGCATAAACTTTCGCATTACGAACATTATGACGCAGAGATCGCCGTAATTTATCCACTTCAATTACGCGGAAACATTGATAGCCACGCTCATATTGCTGGACAGATGGTTTTAAATGCAAAGAATTGTCTTTTTTTCATTGCATTTGTTGAAATAGGTACACAACAAATCAATTGCAGCGTACAGCGTTCTCAACAAAGCAGTCCTTAATTCGTTGGTTTTGTTCAGTCAGGTGAAATGGAAGTTCTTCCGTCGCGTAATCCCCGCTACACCGTTAATTCAAGGGATTTAAAATTTGAGCTGATAATGAGTGTAATTTTGCCGTAATCTGTCAATTCATGGATTTTGAGTTTCCATATCTAATTTGAGTTTAATATCCTGATTTAAAGATAAAAATGTTTCGTAATGGGGTTCCATATACGTTTTCGTAGTTTAAATAGATTTATGCAGTTAAACAAATTAAAATCTAAGTCTTTGAAAGAAAAAGTAACTTTTGATGCAGTAGCTGTCATTAAATGCAACGCACAACACCTGCGATATTATTAGGCAAAAGCAAAATAAAAATTCTATGAGATATTTAAAGTAGTAATTTAAGTATTTGGAGGAAGAATATTAAATACAAAACCCAAAAGGAAACAGAAATGAGGAATTAGTTGTCTAGTTGGGCATGTGTACTCACCAAGCCTCCAATATAGTGCAACTAACACATTAAGGGAGCATATTTAAAGCGACCAAAATCAAAATTATTGTGAGAGGGATAATGCATAGTATTTACTCTTACTTATTTGCATAGTATTTACTCTTTAATTATATATTTATAAGTCACAAGAACAAAGTGTATTACAATAAGCTTTTTGCAGTTAACAGAACTCGATGATGTTACATGACTGACCTATCAGGAAGTAGCCATCGACAAGCATTTAACAGTACATTTCACGATTACGATGTAAAAATATTCAAAACAGCAACCCATTCTTTATATATCCTATCAGATTTGAAGGCCATTTGAATGCCTAACTTGCAGAGGCATATGTTTTGAAAGCAGTAATTATTAACCAACTATGCAGTCAGTTAATTCAGTCGTTTATGCACCTCTTATCTCTGTGTTTCTGATATTCAATAAAAGTATCATAATTTTATCTATTCTTGGATACCCTTAAAATGATACAATCTTTTATATAATGCATTCTTTATGTTTGCAAAAAGCAAAATCACACCAGATTTCTACGTTCCCGAGGCCAACAATTCACTAAATTCATTGCAATTCGACCCAGTGTTCAACGAAAAAGATGCATTAAAAATAAAATATTACTTATGCTAAACTATGTCCCATCGATGATTTATATAAAGAAAAGGCTTTTTAGTGAGTAAACACTCTACAATTATCACATACCCTCATAAAAACTGTGTTCTTATATATTCCTCGCAGACGAATCAATATTTCAAGCATTCAGAGCTCACACCGGCAATAAATTATTCCCGTCACACAAGAAACGGTGGGGAATGTATTGGAAGAAAATGGACCATTAATATTGAGCTCTTTCGAAAATCTGAAACTCTCTTTTTTACCCCTCTCTCAATTTTCACATCCCTCGCCAAAAATTCCCCTCCATGGAAATGTTCCCTGAAAAAAATGAAGAAAGGTAAAAGAACAGCGTGGTCATTTTGCCAAGCAAAAAAAATTAAAATAGGAAAGGAAAATGTCTGCCTTGCGGCAGCGTAGAATGGCGTTGTCATTCCAGCCGTTAATAACGGTCAAATCACTTGAAAACACGGCGGGCGGTTACACCCGGTTCCTTCCAAATTAAAGTCGATATTCCATTCGCTCTTTCAGGACGAAAAAAAAACGATAATTTTTTTTTTATTGCGGTATGAAGAGCGGGGGAGGATCGAGGAAGTTCAAGGGAGGGGATAGAACGCCAAAGAAATAGTCTGTTAAACCGCTAGCCGACGTATTCACAGGAATTGAGCTATTGCGGGTGGCTAGAGTACTGGCTTTCAATTCTGAGGGTGTTTCAAGTTTCTCCTCCAGCAAACGTGTTGAATATTTTAAATAACTCCATTATAAAATGACTTAAATGTCCTCGTTACAATCAGACTCTCCTTTGTGATATTTCGTGGATACACAAAATGTAAAAAATTGTAAAATTTGTAATTTTCAATAAACGACCGTTCGTTAAAATAGAGATTTTTTTTTGAAATTTCAATAGAATGGTGAATGATCAAGTCTTACAATTAAATCTTCCGCCATCTTTATCGCCGTCTTCGGGGAAAAAATGGGGCGAAAGAAGTGGAACACTGAGCATGTATAATGGGGCATAACTAACGTAAATAAAAAAATTAAATTAATATTTATGAAAATACGAATATAAAATTATATTTATACATTAACGATGAGTACATGAAAAAGACAGATTTAAAATATATACATAGAACATACATACACTAAAAAATTTCAATCGAGAAATAATTTTTTTATTCTGAATCATAATTTTCTACAACTATTAAAACATGTTTGTCGTAACTAAAAGAGAATATGGGAGTTCAGAATTCTATTTCATCAATGCACACATGCTTTCCTCTCCTCAATCGTTCTCTACATCTTCTCTTTCCGTCCGAAGGTTGGGTGACGTGTGACGCTATGCTTTCACCCCAAATTACACCCCATCCATAAGAAGCGTACCACTCAAATAATTGTGGTTGATTACTCCCCCATCCACCTTCTTCACCATTTACCTCTCCCCAAAATCGCTGCCTATTTTCTTATTAACTTCTAGCCTTCCCCGCTTGACCTTTTGGCCAAAACATTAGCCCCGTGTCACCATCTCGTTGTAACTTCCTCTTCCAATCTGAGCCCATACCCTTCTTCTCTAACCATGACAATTTATATAAAAGAGAGAAAATATGATCTTTAAAAGTACCTTATGTTATCCACTGAATGCTGAAACCAGTTGTGTGTTCAAAATTATTTGAATTTTTAATGAGCTTTCTTCTATTGTGTGAAGTTAGTGCCGTTTAATTCATAACTTTGCTAGCTTTTAAACATTTTCTTTGATATAAACATTAATATCATATATTTCCATATATATAATACCTATCCATAGCATTATTTGTCGCAAATTTACCCTCAAAACACACAATGTTAATGTGAGATTGGGTGAGATATAGGAGAAAATAGTGCTTTCTATCTAATATGAAAATCATTCTTGTGAAAGACTCTTTTAAATAGGCAAATACCCCAGGGGATTAAATCATAATTAAGTACATGCTGCTGGAGCGGTACATGATCACCTTAAAACATGTCTTAAGCCTTTCGCGCCCAATGTGACGTACACGTCACATATTGTAAATTATACAATAGACTTACTGGTGCATAATTTAAATATGTAAAATTGTGTTAAAGTAATGATAATGGTCTTACCATTGAATTTAGGGGCTAATTTCGTGAAATCTCTAGAATATTGCCGAACCTTAGATTTTTTAATCAATTAAGTCCAGGAATTTCAGGACAAAAATTATTTAGTAAGTTTGATTTTTTTTAATGCGTAACCAAAGTTTCACATTAAAAAAAATATTATCAGTTACCCTGAAGTCTCTTATTTCTTTTTAAATTTGTTTCAACCGAAAACATCCTATTTTAACTGCTCAGGAGTCTTTTATTGCCGTGTGACTTTTACGTCACATTGGGTTTTTAGTAGTGCAATACCCACCCACAGTAGTCAACAGCTACTGAGCTAGTCTAGTTCCACAGAATCTCCGTTTTTAGTCATCCAGTTCACAGTTTGAAAGCACGGTGCTGGCATTTTCTCGGTCCTTAGTTGTCAAGTTATATTTTGTATGCCAGGTGATTCGGTATTCTCATTCCCGAGTCTTTTAGCTGACATTTACTAAGTAAGGTTGTAGGGTCCTTTTCCTTCCCCTTGTCGGTTCCAGTGGCAAGCGCCGCCTTTTTCATGGTTTTCCCAGGATTGAGGCTTCTGGGCAGTTTTGGCCGGTGTCTTTCTCCCGCGGTCGCCAACAATGAGGATTTACTCATACCCTTTGGAGTGAAGACTCCTTGGCGATACCACTACTCGAGGATTCAATAATCCTTTCTCATCCGGGTCCTTTGCCTTCGGCGTGGGTGACGCGAAGGTTTTTTCATCAGTGCGCCGATAGCAGGGAGCGTGTGGACGCGGACATGTGTCGTGCGCTTCGTCGGAAGTCGCGCGGGAAATAAATAGCGTCGCTTGAAGGTGTCCTTGCCTTTTATTCACCATAACCTGGGGCACACGGCCCCGCGTTCACAAAGTTCTTGGATTATTCTCCATCCCAAGTCATCCAGTTGCCATTGTGCAGGCAACGTGCTAGAGGCCAACCACAACTACGTTATACAGCTGCGCTTGTGCAATGTGTGTGTGTGTGTGTGTGGATCCTATTTATACTGTAGTAATCCCCATAAAATAACGCTTACTTTTAAATTTTAAATATGAGTGGACTGCACGATTCCGAAATCGCGAGATTTATTAATCTTGCCGAAGAAGATATTGCATAAGAAGACATTTCTGGGGTTGTTTCCACGAGCACCGATGGTGAAGAAGATTCCGATGAAGATGAAGTTCTTCCATCAAATAAAATCCAGGCAGATCATGCACCCTCCGATAATATGTAAGGTGAGCCAAGGACTGCCGATACTTCAAAAGTTCTTCACCACGAGCAGCTGTTTTGTCCCAAATTTCATCTACAAGTGCCACAGACAATAAACCAGCTACTAGTGATAAAAACACTGTATGGCAATGTAAGAAATCAGTTTTTGATCCTCCAAATACCGAATGGTTGAGAACATTGCCTGATCCCTAGTAGAACAAATGACTCCTCTGGAATATTTTAAATATTTTTTTTAGTGAAGACATTCCTTTTACAATTTGTGAGCAGACTGTAATGACTACACGGCATGCAGGTTTAGGCGTGAGTGCCGTAGCGTCCCGACGCGTTTATTGGCGCCAAGAGAAAAACAAATGAAATACATAATGTGCTGACATATGAATATCACTATGCGTATTATAGCAGACCAAATATTACATCCCTCCCCAACATATATACATATATATGTGTCCAGTACCACCTCCCCCCTCAAACAATAAATTTTTTATCACATCCCCAGCAGATTATACATTACAACACATATACCGTCACAGTTTGCTAATCACATCACAAGTCCAATATTGTCCTACTTTTACGAATTCTCTGAGGGTATCTTCTGCTGACTTCTACCCTTGGTGGTTCCTCTTCCTGAGCTTGCACTTGGTGAGCTAAAGGTTCCCAGTACCTAGGTAACTCATTCTCCTCGCATTCAGCAACCTGCGGCACTAAATCCTCACATCCAGCTCCCTCAAGCACAAATGCTTTTTCAGGTCCAGCCAACCCATCTTGTTTGCCCATGTCCTTTTCTATACACTGGTCCCCCCTTTGCCTTAGTTGATCAATGTGCCTGTGGATGACAACACCTTCATCGGTTAAAACCGTATACAGTCTAGACCCCAACACTTCCTTCACCACCCCTGACATCCACACCATTTTTCCCTGCGGGTACATTTTGGTCATCACTCTTTGCCCTTCACTTAAAACTCTCAAACGCGAGCCCCCATGAGCCTGGATCTGAGCATTCTGTTTTTCATTTACCTGCTTCCCTATATTGGGTTTAGTCATTGCCAACCGTGAGCGAAGAGCCCTTCCAAACATCAACACACTAGGAGGCTCTCCGGTAGTCATGTGTGGGATTATTCTATAATTAAATAAAAAACGTGGCAAGGCAATGTGCAAGGGTGTTCCGTCACTTATTAAAGTTTTCACTTTATTTTTAAACACCCTGACCATGTTCTCTGCAGCACCATTAGAAGCTGGATGATATGGGGGGGGGGGGGAGATGTGTTGAATTCCATTTTCTTTACAGAATTCCCTGAACAAGGATGACGTGAAGGGAGAACCATTGCCAGAAACAATTTTCTCTGGGAGACCAAATGCGGCAAAAATGTGTCTTAGGTGCATAATAACATCGTCTGATGAGCAATTACGTATTTCCTTGACTTCTGGCCATTTAGATGAACTGTCAATGACTATTAAAAACATTTTTTTGCAAAAAGGGGCCAACCAACTCAATGTGTAATCTTTCCCACGGTCTTTCTGGCCATTACTAACACTTCAATGGAGCCGTGCATGGCGATGGCTTGTTTGTGAGGCAAGCTTCACATGCACGGGCTAATTCCTCTAAATCTTTATCTAGATTCGGCCACCAGATTTAGGACCTGGCAAGGGACTTCATTTTTACTATACCCATGTGCCCCGCATGCAGCTTCTTGAGTAAATCCCCGTGTAACTCTCTGGGAATTATAACTCTATTTCCCCACATTAGACACCCTTGTTCTACTGTCGGCTCTGTTTGCCTTTGAAAAAATTGTTTTAGTTAATCAGTCGCTTTTCTTGGCCACCCTTACATGCAAAATCAATAACTTTTCCCACAAGTTTATCTGTTCTAGAATGTCAGGCAATTTCTTTTGAGGTTACAGGAAGAAACTCCTTTTCTCCCATGTACAGGTATGAAATTTCCTCTATTATATCCCCTTCCTGATTTAAGGGAATTCTAGACAACCCATCTGCCACTTTATTCTTTTCTGCCTTCACATACTCCAGCTTGTAATTGTATCCTTGAAGATTCACAGCCAAACGTTGCAAGCGACTAGCTGCCATTTGGGGTAAACCCTTATTTTCCCCCAAGATGTGAAGTAGCGGCTTATGGTTAGTCCTCAGGACAAAGTGCCTCCCATAGAGGTACTGACTGAATATTTTGACCCCAAATACAATCGCTAAGCCTCTCGATCTATTTGAGAATAATTTCTCATAGCTTTTGAGCGGGAAGCAAAGGCAATAGGTCTCGACAATCCATTTGGATACTCATGTAATAAAACACCCCCTAACCCATAGGGAGATGCATCACACTCTAATATGGCAGGCAACGATGGATCATAGTGGGCCAGTACTTGCCCTGATCTAATTGCTGACTTAACCAATTTAAAGGCTTCCTCACACTTACCATTCCAATACCATTTCACATCTTTTTTTAGTAAATCATGCAACGGAGCAAGCATTTTTGCTAGGCGCGGAATAAATTTGGAATAATATTCCACCATGCCCAAAAAGCCTCGGGGCTGGGATGCATCTTGTGGTGGGGGTGACTTAACAATAGCATTAATTTTTCCTGCAGTCGCATGCAAACCCTGCTTGTCCATTTTATGGCCCAAGAATTCCACTGATGCACATAATAAGTTGAACTTTTTCGGATTTACCTTAAACCCAAATTTTTTTAACCTTTCCAAGACTGCCTGTAAATTCTTAACATGATCCCCTTCATTTATCCCTGTTACAATGATATCGTCTTGGAAACATGCGACCCCTGTCAATCCTTGTAACACTTGGTTCATCGTTTTCTGAAAAATTGCTGGAGCTGAGGAGACTCCGAATGGCAAACGAGCATACCTGAAAAGCCTTCTGTGTGTGTTTATTGTGCAAAGTCTCTGTGCTTCTTTTGTTAAAACCATTTGCTGAAATGCCTGTGACAAATCAATTGTTGATAACATTAGGTCCCTATGCAGCTTCGAGAAAAGCTCTTCAACTCGAGGGAGTGGATATCTTTCGACCAATAATTGAGAGTTTACAGTTATTTTGAAATCTCCGCAAATAAGAATATTGTCATCCCCTTTACAATTGGAACAATGGGTGTTGCCCAGTCACTGAAATCGACTGGATACAGTATCCCTAATTCAAGAAGACGATCCAACTCTCTGTCGACCTTATCCCGCAAGGCAAAAGCTAATGCTCTAGGGGAGCAAAATACAGGCTTAGTCCCTGGCTTGAGGTGGAGTGTGGCTTCACTACCCTTGAATAAACCTAAAGTGCCATCCCATAACTCCCCGAAACGATCCCATAATCCCTGAATGTTTATCCCACTTTCCATTTCAATCTTATGCACTGGTGATGGAAATTTCAAAGCCCGGAACCAGTCCCTCCCAAGAAGTGGAGGTCCCCCATTGGTCACAACAAACAAATTTAGCCTGACCGTGTTGCCCCCTTATATGTTGCAGAAACTTCTATAGTTGCCAAGGGTTGAATCAGGATGTTCGAGTAGGATCGCAACCTCACTGAGGTGGCCTTCTACTTGAGGTATGAATAGTTTTCTCGATAATATTCCTCCAAGATGGCCGATATAGCCGATCCAGTATCAATTTCCATTTTTACCACCCGAGCATCGACCACTACTCTAGCGAACTACGGCCCCCCATTTGCTTCCTCCTTCGAGGAACTTAAGTTAAATAGTGGCAAATTCCAATCTTTCTTAATTATATAATTTTTATTTAAATTATTATTGCCTCTTGGTTCCACCTTACCTCCCTGACAATGGCCCTCACTTACATCCCTGACACAAGGAAGTTCACAAACCGGCATTTTCCTCTCGTTAGCATACAACACATCACAAAATTTAACATTCATACCTTCTTTGCACATTACCTTTAAGTGCCCGACTTTCCTACAGATATCACATCTGAATGTGCGAAACTTGCACGAAGCTCTCCGGTACCCTGTGAAGCCGCAACAATAGCAGCTTTCCCCTTGGCCTGGTCCCCGCGATGGCAATGAATTTGTCCGCATCCTCCTCGGTTGCCTCGCCATTTCCTGTCCCCTCACCCGGTGGACGTCAGCCTCCTCCCCTTCCTCCTGGAAAACGTCCTCGATGGCCGCATCTCGCTGCACAAAATGGACGCCTTGCCCACTGTTGCCTGCTGCGCTCGCCGACACGTTCTCCGTCGCCTTTTCTCTGGCGTAAGCCAATTCAATGGCCTTCTCGAAGGCCAGGGTCTCATCCTCTAAGTAAAGTTCACGCACAATCTCCTTATCGGAGAGACCCAGGACAAATTGGTCGCGGAGGGCCTCATCTAAAAAACTGCCAAACTTACAGTACCGAGAGGACTCTCTGAGGCCCGCCGCAAACTGATGTACATTTTCGCCAGCTAATTGGACTCTCTGGTTGAATTGGTGCCTCTCGGCAATCACTGACCGGTCTGGGTTAAAATACTTCGTAAGTTTGTCCGTTATTTCAGCATAGGTACACTCTGCTGGTTTTTTCGGGGCGCACAAATTTCTCACCACAGTATCCTTACCTATGGAGGACAGCAGGATGGCACGCTTTATACTCAGTTGTGCCTCCTCACTCCCCAGGTCCAACACAACGAAGTATTCTTCGAGTCTTTCTTCATAAGATTGTCAGTCATCGACCCCCAGTAGGAACTTCTCCATAAATTGAGGCATCCTCGTCGCCATGTAATGACTACACGGCATGCAGGTTTAGGCGTGAGTGCCGTAGCGTCCCGACGCGTTTATTTGGCGCCAAGAGAAAAACAAATGAAATATATAATGTGCTGACATATGAATATCACTATGCGTATTATAGCAGACCATACATTACACAGTCTAATATGTATGCAATGCAAAAAGATGGGATAATTTTGAATGCCTGAGTAGATGAATATGAACAGATATTAGGCATTATAATTCATATTGGCATAGTCAAAATGCCATCCATGAGGTTATTTTGGTCAAACGAATGCCGGTCCTGTCCCTGTTGCTGATATTATGAGTCGTAATAGATTCCCACAGCTTTGGCGTTGTTGTCATTTAGTGGGTAATACCAAACCTGTTCCATCAAATGACCAAAATGACAGTTCGTACCGACAGAATGGGTAATTGAAACCCTTGAAAATTGAAGCAGAATTAAGAAAAAGTGGGCGTGGGTCACTTGGCTGGCGCATAGAGTCAACAAACAATGTTTCCCTTGTAAAGTGGCTTGATAGCTTATGCTCGCATAGAACCATAAGCTAAATGCCACCACTTCAGCAAATAAAAAATATAATTATATCTCTATAGGTAACAGCTTTCGCCAATTACTACCTATTTATTATATTTCGACAGCACATACAACCATGCCTTGGATGTGGAAAAACCACTCAGGCGGGACTCGAACCCGTGACCTTCGGGTTGGTAGGCGTAAACGTTATAACCTACCAAACCAAGGCCGACAAATATGAAAAACAAATTATTGATTTACCTCTACCAAATATGGTTTGTGAATATGCCTAGTAAATTTATGGGGGGTGTAGATTTGATGGATATTCTTCTAGAGCTATACGGGATACATATCAGGTCCAATAGATGGTATATGCGAATAGTTTTATGGCGCCTTAATGTAGCTATTGCTAATGGATGGCTACTCTACCGGCAGCACTATTAGCAAAGAAAGGTAAAATTAGAACTTTATCTCCTTGCTTTTCAGTCTAGGATTGCGTTTGGGCTTACAAGGGCTGGAAAAGTTGATTCACGGAAAAAGTTTCGTCCCTGTGCCAATTCTCCATCGCCAAGCACCTCAAAAATTATAGGTGTTGTGTAACCGCCAATCCAACTGAGGACAAAGGATTCGATGGTTTTGGTCATGCTCCAGATATAAATGCAAAGTGTGCACTCATTTTCAGAAAATTTGTATGAAGTGTAAAGTCACAAAATTTGACTGAAAAAAAAATGTTACCAATTATTTCACAATAAATAGTTATTTCATTTATAAAATTGCCACTTATGTATTGCTTAACAGTCATATTCTGTTGTAAAACAAATATGTCTCTCAATATTTCTTCCGTGACCATTCACTTTTCGTTTAATATAAAAATCGTTAAAGAGCATCAGTTTTGGTCATTTTGTCTCCATTAAAGCCCAATGTGACGTGCACCTCACAGGTCCATTTCCAAAAAACCAATTAGGGAAAGCAAACGAAAAATTAATTTTAGCTTTTAGATAATATAAGAAGAAAAATTTCCCCATAAAATATTTTTTTATTCAAATAATGATAATTCGGGCGTCAAAGGGTTAACATTGCATAAAAATATAGAAAGCTATAGCGTCAAAGGACTCTTGTGCTCCTCACATATAATGTTTCTATGTCACAGAATTTTTCCAATCGGACATTTGTATGTTTTTATGGTTCTGCGAATATTTGATGTTCAAGTGGAAATTTGCTTGTCGTCGAAAGATAATTCTGATAAAGCTTAATAAATAAATGGAATTATATAATGCTCAAACTAAACATATTCCATAAGCCAAGACATTCTATAATTGGCCATTTCTAAGGACCTAAAATATAAAATTTATTGTCTGCATTATTTGAAAGAATGTGGATAATGTGGAAAAAATGTCAAAAATGGCCAAAAAATTATTTCTGTCTTATGAATATTTTAAATATTATTTCTGATTATCATTTGATGAAATGTGAAAGTGTTTTAATTGAAGAGCAAACCAAAAATGTAAATGGCACGCAAAAAATATTGATGGTGACACAATTCAGGTAATAAACATTGAAACCAACCTAAGGCTTGCGCTGAAAATACTTTAAGTATAAATGTGTACTATGCTGGAAGCTGGAACTAACCTGGAAGCAACTGAATTATAATAGTAACATACACCTGTGTCTTGTTTGTTGAGTTACCACAAAAATATTACAATAGTTTGAGTCAAATTTGGTTAAGTCAATGGAAATGGTGCTGCAATCGGTTCCTATGACTGTGAAATGTGCTCTTTATAAATATATTTGTATACTGATACACATTTTTAATTAACTTTATTATTTTGTTAATAATTGAATGTTTAACTTTAAAAACAATAGAAATGGAATAGTAGAATTCACTATTTGTTCGGATTCACTCGGTTGCGTGGAACCTCCAGGAAAGTCTTGCTATTAACTAAATCCGTTTTCATACTCATTCTATATTTCTGAACTTATAAATATATTTGAGAATAATAAAATCGAGAAAGAGAGCAAATGAGATTGTAAGTTTTTACTCTATTTTAGTACAACTGATCGGTTTTGATCTTTAAAATGTTGTGATATCTGAACCGGTTATTATATTAAAAAAGTGTAGAAAATTATAAAGTGGTTTATTCTTTTACTATGGCATGATTACACAAAGTTACTTCCCCTACCATCACGTAAATATGTGTGTCAATACTTTAAGGAATGAATCGAATTACAGGACATAGGATCGTTCTAGTATACCTACATGATTCCTACCCTAAAGAACCGACGTCGAACACCGTTAGTAGCGAAGATATTTCTATAGGATCCCAGTTAGTTGTTGGGTGTCGTGTGGAGTAAACTATCCACCAACTACATTAATACAAGTGCAGGACTCCATCCAAAAGATGGGACATTTTATTTGGGAAGTAAAAATATACATTTTTACTTTGTAAACGAAGAGAGTTTACAAAGAGAATTAATTCGAAGTGTAATTTTTCAAGCAAAGCCAACCAGGTAGAATGAATTAATGCATGTATCTCTTTTACTTAAAAATTAGTATTTTCAGCTGTTAATTTTATGTTACATATTGGTGTCTGCTTTTTTTATTATTTTGGATATTATAAGACGGTTCAAGGTTGTAATGCTTGATTTAATGCATATATTTTTGAATAATTGTCTTCTGCAATATCTAAGTTAAAGTGCAATTAACCAATGAATATATATTTTTTCGATTCTTTGAGTAGTACAGAAGAATTTGATTTGTCAAGTGCTATTTTCATTCAATTTATTTAAAGTACCACCAGACGATAAATGTAGCTATTACGTCTTGTGAAAATAAAACCACGTGCCACATTCATTGAGGGCATTGACAGCGTTCAAATTTCCATGTTCATAAGCAAATCTTTGCCATATATACAATAAACAATTTTTAAAGGGTGACCTGGGAAAAATTTTAATGCAGTTTTAACCATGCAGGAATAAAAACCTAACAAGAAACCTGAAAATGTGGCAAATATTTTCTTTTTATGCGTTACACATTTAAAAAGTTGGTATTTATTGTCTTTTATCTGTCTTCCATGAGTCTTTTTACTTTAATTTAATAGCAATAACGTAAATAATCGGCTGTTAAATAATAATTATGGGAATAACTGAAATAAAATCTTAAAATTGTTCAAAGATTAAGAAAATATGACCAACAAAATTGGATAAGTTCTAAATTATTAAAAACCTAATACATGATTTTATCAAGAGATGAAGATAAATATAGAAATATTCTAAACCTATACAATAGAGAATTGGAAAATTTTAGTGGCTTAGAAACTACGAAACTTCAATATCCTACAGAAGCAATCCAAACGTAAAGTATACAAATCAGCCTTTGGATCAGTTGTGACATGCGGTTGTGAAACATGGACGTTAACGCAGAAAAACAATGAAAGACGGAGTATATTTGGACTAACGCAGGCGGAAGGAGGTGAATGGAGCGTTACGAAAAATACAATATTATTAGTATGAGCTGATAAAAGAAAAAAACATGGCCCGCTTCGTAAAATCGCAAAGCATGCGATGATTTGGTCAAAGAACACGCATGCCAGAGACAAGTTCTATGCAGAAAATTTATGAATGGACACTAAATAGATCCAGAGGGAGACCTGGGAAGAGATGGAGAGACCACGTCGTTAGAGGATTTACGAAGGATGAAATTTTCCTACTAAAAGGAGCTAGCAAAAGACTAAAATAATAAAATAAGTAAATAAAGGAGAATAAATGGGATAAAGCTGTTTAATAGGTCATAAACTCAGGAGAGTAGGAGTGCCTCCAAGGAGGAATAAGAATGGACAAACAATTTATAAAAAGAAAAATACTTAAAATTGATGTAAAATACTTCTACGTGAACGCTCATTTAAATTGCAATAGATGTTTTTTATTGAAGAATTGGTCCTTCAATATTTTCATCATCTTCATCAGGGCTTCTAATGTTATCAACATTGGCAAGAAACATTTTCTTTGTAAAAGTTGGTAACATGCCAAGCCCTGATGATGAGCCATAATGGAATCGAAACTTTGGCTAATGGCAATTTGATGCATTAATTGGACCAAATAATCCATTATTATTATAAAAAATCTGTTTTTTAAAATTAATGATGAATGTTTTACTACTATAATCAATATTAAAAAATACGTGAAGACATTTGTTCGGGAGAGTTCCTTCTATGCTGTCGTATGCACCAAATCAAGAATGTGTGTGGACGTTGGTGAGTGTCAGGCAAAATCATGAAAGCGGTCGTGTGGGTTGGGAAGTTGGGCGGGTTAGGAAGTAGAGTGGGGAGGGGTTGGGTAGAGGGGGAAGCAGGAAGGGAGAGCATGGGCGACTGGAATCGGGCTCCAGTGATTTATGGGTCACGTGGTTCCGATGCGTTCTTGCTGGCTGGCAAAGGGGCGGAAAGGGATCCAATATTGGTAGGTACTGGAGTTTGGTGCATGTGACGTCACCCGCTTGAATAAAACCGGACTGAGATGGTGAAATAGATGGAAGCGGAAAATTCAGTGAATAAATGAAAAAATACTCATATTAAATAGCGACAAGCAATCATAACTGGTAGTTAGTAGGATGGAAGATAATTCAGTAAAAATGTAAAAACAAGCTAGAATAAGAGGTGAGACTAAACCATGTACGAAATATGTCCGCATAGAAAACAAAAAGTGTCACATTCTTTTATCGGTCGTTCGATCCTAGGTGTGGTAAACTGCACCCCTCAATCCTTTCATAATTAATGCAAGTTCTCTTACTCCCTGGTCGCTCTTCTTACGCCACATTATTCTAGATTTGTCTATGAATTATTCCCTTGCCCATACTCTTGGAAAAATGTCTCCGGATACTTAATATGGTTACCAAACAAATTGATGTGTAATTACATTAAATTTTTCGTTCAAAAAGTGTTGAATGCTCTAAAATGAAAAACATGGTCCTTTCATAAAAGTTAATAATTAATTCTCTTGACAGTGGTTTAAATTTTGGACAGTAACTTGGACAAATAGTTTAAAGTAGAATGCTACAGATCACCTCTTTCATTTGTAAAATTTCAACAATGTATACATTTGATGAACTATTTTTTTTTATTTCTTAAACTCTTTATACCTATTTGTGCATTAAAATCGAAGATCAAAGATTAAAATTGTAAG
The DNA here is from genome assembly GCA_963573305.1 of Pyrrhosoma nymphula. Classification (NCBI taxonomy): domain Eukaryota; kingdom Metazoa; phylum Arthropoda; class Insecta; order Odonata; family Coenagrionidae; genus Pyrrhosoma; species Pyrrhosoma nymphula. Next base: position 43,152,321 of record OY754337.1, on the reverse strand, counting down.
AGTATCTATATTTAAAGCTGTTACGACGTGTATTTCTGCTGACTTTTATCCACCTATAACGGAAAGGATTACGATATTAAACTCCGAGAGTTTCATTCAAGTCAGAAAAGAAATTCAAAGAATAAAATTTCATACTATGTGCCTCCAGGGTATTAAATTCAGACTACAGAAAGAAAAAAAGATAAAAGATATTTTCTCCTGAACTGACAGACATCTGATTTCGTCTTTGAGGGAGCATTGCCTTGAAAAGTGTGCATGCATGCATGTGCCGACCCTGTGAGGATGAATGCTGAGGGTAGGGTGGTTGGAGAGAGGGGGTTGAGCTGGGTTTATCGGTTGAGCTGAGTCGGATGCAGATGATGGCAAGGGGGACTGCTGGGCGATTGTTGTGCAATCGTGTGGGAGTACCCTGAGGGGGAATATGGGAGACGGTGGTCACGTCACATGGAGTTGGAAGAGAGGCCCCTGGATCCCAAGAGGAAGGAGCCGAGGGTCGAGATTCAAACATGAAAAGTGGCGGCAAATTAATAACTGCCTTTGTATTCTAAATGATAGGCTAATGCTTTAGGATTTGATCTTAATGATAGGCCTGGTAATTAAGTTTCTGATGGAACTTGTGAAGTGTCTATATTCTGTCAAATGTAAGCGAGAAAATATTTTTGTCCAACTTTTTGCAATATTATGATTTTACAGAATAACCATCAAATTTATCACATTACTTGGAGCTAGGACATTACTTGGATAAAATACATGTCGGATGACTATACATTTATAACTAGGGACATGCAAAACTTGCAAATGCGATAACACGAATTTTACGCGAATTTTGGGCTTTTTCCGCGAAAACGCGAATTTCGTGTATTATCGCGAATTTCAACATTTCAATCACGAATTTCAACATTTCCGACGTGAATTTCCTCATTTTGGTGGTCTCTGTCATTTATCTTGCAACTGTTTACATTTAGTTAGGCAGTACATATATGGAAATGGCCTTTCCGGTACAACTTTATTTAGAAATGTTACTCGGATATAATATTCTTCAATCAAGTTTTGTGAACTTGAACATAAAGAGTGAAAAATGCATGCCAAAATTTTGCTATACAGGCAGTACCCGAGTTACGCAAGCCTCGACTTACGTAAATATGTACTAACTTGAGTGGGAACTTTACAATGAGTACTAGTTTCACGGATTTGCCGTGGACCACACAATTAACTATTCTACACCTATAATGCCAAGCTGTTCTAATTGAATTATGAGGGTTGGCTTAGGTATCTTCTGTCGTAACTGCTTTCATATAACCGTTATGAAGGCTTTTATGAAACCAGTATACAGGATTAGTGAAACTTTATCACTGAATATGGATTGAAGGAAGTTCTGCATCCATATAAATAATTTATCCTGCGAGTCGCGGCAAAATCGTTTTCCATGAGTGTTGAGACACCACCCAAAAAAAGTAAAGAGAATAGGGAAAATATAAATATATAGGGAAGGAACGAAAGTAAATTTTGGATTAGCGCGTCTTATTGTTTCGCCCAGTTTTTACATCAGACTTGGATGTTGCACAGAAAGAATGAGTTATTGTACCAATCAGATCGAGGGTTTTGCTTTCGTGTATTGACACTTTCATCAGTCAAGAAGGGTGGCTGGATCGGTCATCATGGGTCATGGGTCATAGGAACGGTACTTGAGATGTATTTCGTTACAATTCAATTATATATGTATTTTTTGTTATATATGTATATATATATATACATATATATGTTATATATGTGTATATATATATATATATATATATATATATATATATATATATATATATATATATATAAACTTCCAGGAAAATCACTCGGGTGATAAATATACAGTATGCCAAGAGGGTGGCCGATAAAAAATATACACACGGAAAAAAGAACACTTACACATAAAAATTTTCGATATTTCGGTGAAGTCTAGCTCCACCTTTCTCAAGGTTTAAGGTAGGAATGAAGAAAAGGAGAGAGATTGAGGTATGGGAGGGGAAAGAGGGGGAGACGAAGGTGTAAGAGGGGAAGGAGGGGAAAGAGGGAGAGAGGAAGGTGTAAGAGGGGAAGGAGGGGAAAGACGAAGAGCGGGGAGAGGGCGTGGAGGAAGCAGGGAGAGATGAGATGAGGGGGAGGGAGAAACTAGTGTGATTTATTGAGTCCGGGGGGCGAGAAAGCCTGGTGGATTAAAATACAAGAAGATTCAAGATCTTTGAGCTGAAGGGGAGAGGAAGAAGGGGGAAGGGAAGCAAGTAGACCGACTTTAAAAGTGTTATTGAAAGTGGAGTTGTGGGAGGAGACGTGAATGGCGACAGGGAGAGAAACAGAGAGGGAGGGGCAATCGTTACAAGACGAGCGGTGCCCATTCATTCTAATATTGAGAGGAGTGGTGGATAAGCCAATATAGAAAGAAGGGCAGTATTGGCAGAGGAGGATGTAGACAATGTTAGGCGTGGTGCAGGAGGGTGAGAGGACAGAAGGGAGGGGAAAAGCGAGGAACTTGTCCGGCAAGGGCTGGGTGATGAGGATGGGGCAAGTTTTACATCGCGGGCGGTTGCAAGGGGTGGGAAGGGATTTGGTGGGTTTGAGTGATTTGGACAGGGGTTTGGTAATATTGAAAATGGCGGATAGATTGGGGGGGCGTCTGAAGCTGAGAGAGGGACATTGGGGGAATATTTTAGAAGTGGTTAGGTTGTCCGACAGGATAGGGTAGAGGTTTTTAATAATACGCCTAATAGAGTCCACACCTGGGAAGTAGGTGGTACAGAGGGAGATATTGTGTTGGGAAATGCTATTGGTAGGAGGCAGTTTGGGGGAGTGTGGTTTTTTGAGGATTAACCTCTCTTCTACTTCTCTTTCCCCTGAACAATTATCTCTTCTTTCCAAAGGCCTTAGTTTTTCACCTACCCCTAAAATAAACCCTGTTAAAATGTTGAAGGTTAACCTCTCTTCTACTTCTCTTTCCCCTGAACAATTATCTCTTCTTTCCAAAGGCCTTAGTTTTTCACCTACCCCTAAAATAAACCCTGTTAAAATCCTCTCTGACGCCCTTCTTTTCTGCCGACGACTGAAATGGAAATTTTTCTGGGAAACGCGTCCCACTCCTCCGTCTCCCACCTCCCCCCCCCACACCGCTCTCTCCAAATTCAAACCTCCTTCTTCACATGAACCAAAACCACTTCTTTCCAATCACCCCCTTGAAATCTTCACCAACCTTCTCCTATCAAAACTCTCTGAGCCATCTTTTTTCAACTCCCTTAAACCAAAACCCAATCTATCTCCTTCTGAAATCTCGGCCCTCAGAAAACTTACTTTAAATCCAGATATTGCCATCACTCCTTCTGACAAAGGCTCCACAGTAGTCATCCTCAACTCTTCTGACTACCTCGATGAAGCCAACCGACAACTTTCTGACACTTCCTCATATCAGCCTTTGTCCCATGACCCTAATCCTGAATTTTTGGATGAAATAATCTCCTTCCTTCAAATCAAAGGCCCTGATGAAGGCCTGTCTAAACAAGATATCACCCTTCTTTCTCCGTCACACCCACGCACCCCAAACTTCTATATTCTACCCAAAATCCACAAACCTGACAACCCTGGCCGCCCCATTGTCTCCTCTTATAACTCACCCACCGAACGCATGTCCGCATTTGTTGACTACTACCTACAACCCATTGTCCACTCCCTGCCCTCCTTTATCAAAGACACTTATCATTTTCTTGAACGCCTCCATTCTACTCCACTCCCCTCTAACTGTGATATCTTAATGGCCACTATTGATGTCACTTCCCTATATACCAACATTCCTCATTCTGAAGGACTTTCTGCCATCCGCCATTTCATCACTAAACGCCCTGCTCCTCATATTCCCAGCTCTGAGTTCCTTCTTGATCTTTCCAATTTCATCCTAACCCACAACGCTTTCTCTTTCAATAACAAATTCTTTCTTCAAATTAAAGGTTGCGCTATGGGTAGTCGCTTCAGTCCTTCCTACGCCAACCTTTTCCTTGGACTTTTTGAACAATCTTTTCTATCTTCATGCTCACTAAAACCTCTTCTCTGGCTTCGTTACATTGACGACATCTTCCTTTTATGGCCACATGGTATTCATTCTCTCAACTCTTTTATTTCCTCCCTCAACGCCTCCTCTCCCCTCTCCTTTACTTCTAACATCTCTGCCTCTAACGTCGTCTTTCTGGACGTAAACGTCTCCCTCTCTGACCGCAAATTTAGCACTTCCGTGCATATCAAGCCCACCAACCAACAACAATACCTCCATTATAACAGCTGCCACCCCTCCCATACTAAACGTTCCCTCCCCTACTCCCTTTCTATTCGTGGCCACCGAATTTGCAACAACCCTGACTCCCTTGATAAATTCCTTACTAACCTCCATCAATCTCTTCTTCGCAGAGGCTATCCAGAGCAACTTCTCAATAAAAAAATCCTCAAAAAACCACACTCCCCCAAACTGCCTCCTACCAATAGCATTTCCCAACACAATATCTCCCTCTGTACCACCTACTTCCCAGGTGTGGACTCTATTAGGCGTATTATTAAAAACCTCTACCCTATCCTGTCGGACAACCTAACCACTTCTAAAATATTCCCCCAATGTCCCTCTCTCAGCTTCAGACGCCCCCCCAATCTATCCGCCATTTTCAATATTACCAAACCCCTGTCCAAATCACTCAAACCCACCAAATCCCTTCCCACCCCTTGCAACCGCCCGCGATGTAAAACTTGCCCCATCCTCATCACCCAGCCCTTGCCGGACAAGTTCCTCGCTTTTCCCCTCCCTTCTGTCCTCTCACCCTCCTGCACCACGCCTAACATTGTCTACATCCTCCTCTGCCAATACTGCCCTTCTTTCTATATTGGCTTATCCACCACTCCTCTCAATATTAGAATGAATGGGCACCGCTCGTCTTGTAACGATTGCCCCTCCCTCTCTGTTTCTCTCCCTGTCGCCATTCACGTCTCCTCCCACAACTCCACTTTCAATAACACTTTTAAAGTCGGTCTACTTGCTTCCCTTCCCCCTTCTTCCTCTCCCCTTCAGCTCAAAGATCTTGAATCTTCTTGTATTTTAATCCACCAGGCTTTCTCGCCCCCCGGACTCAATAAATCACACTAGTTTCTCCCTCCCCCTCATCTCATCTCTCCCTGCTTCCTCCACGCCCTCTCCCCGCTCTTCGTCTTTCCCCTCCTTCCCCTCCTACACCTTCCTCTCTCCCTCTTTCCCCTCCTTCCCCTCTTACACCTTCGTCTCCCCCTCTTTCCCCTCCCATACCTCAATCTCTCTCCTTTTCTTCATTCCTACCTTAAACCTTGAGAAAGGTGGAGCTAGACTTCACCGAAATATCGAAAATTTTTATGTGTAAGTGTTCTTTTTTCCGTGTGTATATTTTTTATCGGCCACCCTCTTGGCATACTGTATATATATATATATATATATATATATGTTATATATGTATATATAACACATACATATGTATATATATATGTTATATATGTATTATATATGTAATTTCCTCCTGGATGTGAAGTAAAACATTTCATAGCACTTTAATTGTTGCTAATAAATATAAATGTTTCATGCTGACCCCGATTTTTTAGATGAACATGTTAATTTCAAATATAGTGCCAAAAACTCTATTCATGCCATGCTATAATTATGGAAAATAAAATATGAAATAATTCTTTTATCGTTTCCATTAATACATGTTAAAGTGCCCAAGTTCCAACGTAGAAAACAGATGTACTAAAATGAGATTAGGTCCAGAAAGTTTTTGGACTTAAATATTATTAAAATGAGCAATCATCGACCCATGATTATCGATCAAGCCACCCTAATATGGGCTTGTTATGACCTGATCTGCATAAAGGAAGTATAAATTGATATATATAGGGATCTTGATTACTATTGATGTGCGTTTTGGTCAAACTACTGTATCAGATTGCAATACAATGATTCAGGAAACTCAGACGATGATACAGTTACACCAGTAAACTTGTTTGAGGAAAATAAGTGTTTTTATTACACAAAATACTGTTGAGAGACATAGGCATCCATAATTATTTACTGCCAAACATTTTACTTAAGAAATAATTGTTGATCCAACTGGAAATTGAAACGTATAATCGTGCCAATGGGTATTCATAGTGGCTGTCACGATTGGATAACGAGTAAGTTCACAAAAGTACGCTAAGAATGTCATTTGTTTTCCATTATTTTTTTAAATACCAGGGTTCTTTAAAAATAAGACAAAGCAGAATGGAAGCCATATCACCATATGGCATATATATTCCGATCCCTTTCCAGCAACCATTTATCCAGCCCTTTTCGTGGCCTTATTTATTCTGCTTATATCTCCTCTTCAGCTTCGCATTTTTCCCTTTAGGGGGAGTGGGTCGTCTTTGTCCGCTTTTCTCCGTGCCTGTTGCTCGTTGAAACGGCCGATGCCCAATTTTTATATCTCGCCATTCCGTCGCATCCAGCCTTCCCCTCCCCCGTACACCAGCTTCCCCCAACACCACAACACTCTCGTCCCTTATTTCCCGCAGCGCCGACTTCACTCCACCCGTTCACCAACCCCATCTCTTGCCCATAAATTCCCGGCCCCACTCCCGCCAAAATCCAAAACGCGCCACTTGAACGTAAAACCCACACTGTAAAGCCAAGAAGGCTAAAAATGGAGATTTTTTATCATCGAAACACTTAAGTAAATAAGTTAATTGTCGTTAGTTTGATTTCTTTCCGCGGGTGTCGCTCAGCATCCTTGCATAAATTTAATTATTTGACAGAAATATATCTATTTAGATAAAAGAAGTTTTCATTTGAATATGTAGAAGTTAGCGATGGACGGAACATATCGGCGCACGTTATCGCACAGGACATCGATGAAGGGAACGCTTTTCCTAGGCATAACATTTGCCTCATCTTCCGGTAGGTAGCATCCTGCAAATATGCAAAGTCCTTAGCCGATTGTTTTATAAATAATTATGGAATTCGTTTGAATTGCAGACCAACTTAATAATGGATGATTTTTACAAAAATGTGATAAATAACTTTATAATATACATTACTAACTCCTCCATGGAAAACAACTCACAAACATCAATGATGGCTGTGATTCGTGGACTCCGGAACGTTTTCACAGATCGAGGATGTTTCAAAATATGCAAACGTAAATATGGTTAAGTACCAAAGATGAAAACATAAGTCTATGCAATTCATTGGGGCAAGGTATAGCAAGGTGGAATACAAAGCAGAAATCATCTATGAATTGTAGCTTTCTGCTCCGTCTTAAGATGGGTTTGACCTGGTAAATTACATACGCAAGCTTCTCCTGCAAGAGCCTGCAGAGGATTTTACTCGGACAAAATGTTTTTCACAATAAGTGCATATCCAGATAATTTACACTTTTAACTATGCGCCTCTGCAAGAAACTCTCAATAGTTCTGAAAGCAGACTTGTAGAGCCGTTTGCACCTTCAACTACCGTGAATTTTATAGGTTCCATTGTTAATTTCGTGACCTTATTGGTATTCGTTGCGTGTATGGCAGTTTTGAGGAATTAGAGTACACCTTGTGCTTTGGGATTTTCTAAAAGGCCTTCTCTTGGTTAAAATTCAGGTCATTCAATGAAACTTATCAATTGCTAACAAGTTATAAAATGGTAACTATTTCAAAGGATGAAAAGAAAGTTTGAAAAAATCACAGAGAGGCTTTAGGTGATCACAGAATGGCCTTAAGTTATTATGTTGGTTATGATTTAAACGGATTTACTATCGAATATTTTATGAAATTATTCAAAGTTTTGACTGAACTGTTACGAAAAGATTAAGGAAATTGCGAAAAGTTATAACTTTCCCCTTCCATTCAAGTACCATTGTGATGGTGTGGAAGTTTTTTATATAGTACAAAACACTGATAGCGGATCTAAAACTAGAATTAATTTAAAATCCTTATATTAATTTCAAATTCCCTCATCCAAAATTATTTCCTGTGTTTTTCCTCTAAATTATTTAATACATAATATTAATTCACTGTAATTGGTTAATTAGATTGGACAGTTTGTTGATTACTGGGGACATATAGACATATTACAGGATATTAGCGCCATCGATGGTAGGTAGGTGAGTGAAGGATGATACATATAGGCAATGGTTATTTTATAATAGAAGGATTATGTGAGTAAAGAGTGAGTGACGAATTAAGAAAAAATCGGCAACGTATAAAATTAAGTGGTAAGAGAAACGGGTTCGTGTTTAGGAATAATGCGTGAAAAAATACATGAGGATGAAAAGGCAAAGTAGGGACCAAAGAGAGAAGGTTTTGAACTTCGAAGGCACTCTGCTTTGGGGCGGAAAAAATCGGTTCAAATCGTGATGGCTTTCCAGATGTATCACGGTAAAATGACGCTGAACGACAGTCCTACTGATAAAGAATGCAATCGAATGATTTGCATTTTATTATCCCATCCGATGGAAGATCTCCGCGTGAACCCAAGGAGGATTCCGGGTTCCATTGCCAAGAAAAACTTATTCTGCTCCTGGATTCAGACCTGGGCATTCAGGATGGGAAGCCAATACCCTTACCAAGAAACAAGCCCAACCACCATCATATATTATACCTCATCCTAATATAACATATGAATGTGCAAGCCACTGTTATGGTTTTTGCTTCAATTGGTTAATTATACATACTCCTATGGTGTGATAGGCACAAAATCATCTTTTTCAGCTTTTCAATATTAATGTTCAATTACATGTTGTGGCATACTTTTCCACGGTGTTCTTTCTGAAGCGTTGTTAAAAGGGTGTTAACCTATGGTTGTTACAGAAAACCATGTCCCGCGGGGTACAAGAACGTAATTTTAACATTCAATTTTCATGACAGTTAATGATGATGTGAGTGCTCAACTGAAATTATTAGCAGCCAAGTAGTCATAAGATGAAGTTTTTTCTCAAAAGCCTCAAGTAGAGGAAAAAGTCACCTAAGAGAATAAAAATATTTATATTACCTACCTCAATTATGTTAAGTTTGCTCATTAAGTAACTAGATATAAATAAATTAGCAAATAACAACGTCGAGTGGTCATGTAGCGCAAATTAAGTATTTCTCGGCTCCCAAATAGACGGATACCTACACTCCCGTCCATTTATTCGCTAAGCATTGGAGCGACGTCCTCCTCAACAGCAAAACCCTCAGTTCACGAATGCTAATAATTTCCATCGGATAAGGAGAATAACTTTTTGGTCACCAATAAATCGAGGAAAAGCATAGCTAGCGAAATACTTTGCCTGCACAAAGGAGAATATGGCCTCGCAAAACATTCGCCAAAACTGTCACCAAATCACGCCTGGCTATAGCCGGAAAGAACTGGAATCGGGACCTTGGTCTCTTCCAGAATACCCCTCCATTTCTTTTGGTATATCTGGTGTCGCTATTTACTTCATCAATTCATCCAAGCCTAGACCTTCCTATTCCGCTTTTTTTATCCAGCTCCTGCCAGCCGTTGCAAGTAGCATCCAGTAACATGCACGACCCAAATAACTCTGGAGAACTCCATGTGTGTTGCTACATCTAGTTCACTTATACAACTGATGCATCTCATAATTTTCCTACCAATTGCTCGGTGGATCTGTACTTAAGTCTCTGCCTTTAGTATTTTTAATGGTGGTCAAAACTAAAATATATGCTTTCCTAAAAGTAATGAAGATATTAAATATGCCCCTTTACCGTGTAACATCTGGAAAACCATCGTGAATTTCTTCAATTTCTTCCACCCCAAAACAGCGTGGAAGCGAAGTCCCTCTTTGGTCCCCACTTTGCCTTTTCACCTCCATCCTAATTTATTCCCGCATTATTCCCAAACATGAACCCGTTTCCCGCACCCCTAACAAACCCATCCCCACCTCGTTCTCAAAAGGCTAAAAACCTTCCCCCCATCTTCTGCTTCTCAACCGGAATGTTGTCCCACCCTCCATTTCCTCCATTCGATTATTTACGACCGTCGACCCACGCCTCCTTTACTTCGGTCCCATTCATCTCCTTCCCATTTCTCGTTGCCATTTGACCCAAAAGTTTTTCGACTCCTTTAGTCCCATTAAAATCTCGACACATTAAAATGTGATGTCGCGTGTTCTTATACGGCTTGTCGATTGAATGACTCAATTACCTCGCTCCCCCACTCCGAATAATGCGGTACCAGCATAAAATAATATTTTACGCAAAATGGGCAAAACGTTAAAGAATCATCATTGTGGGCTGAACATGTTAAAATCCCCTCAATATTCACTCGTTGCCCTCCATGGTCCCTTCGCAGACTGATCTGGTGATACGCCAACATTTTGTTTTGACGGAGTACGGGCACTTTCCAAGGATTTTCGGCCAAGCGTGAAGTGATTTACAATTAAAACAGTATTGTGAACCGGCAGATACATAACAAAACAAATGCATTTCCAACACAGGTGTTGCAATTTCGTAATGGAAAACAAAATTCGATTCTAAAAATTTGTAGATATTATATATTTATAGATATTTATAGTAGTTTATTCGATTTCATTTTTTATACACTTCAATCGAGTTCCTTAAAACCATAATTTCTGAAATACATTAGCAAAAGAAACTAAGCCTGCAAGAAAAAACACTTTATTTGCCTGCCTTATGGATACTGATTATCTGGAGTCAAATTTAAGAGCAAAGATAGTCTACTAACTGCGGGATCGTGACATTTAATAATGCGCAGAGTGTGAAATGAATTCAATTTCTTAATCTGGGAAAAAATGTTGTATGAAAACGATGCATTAAAGGAATTAAAGCATATTTTCAATTACTTTGGATAATTCGGCTTTTCTCGTGAAATTCCATATGAAATGTGATGTGAAAAATGGAGTTTGGATGGTTTTGGTGAGATCCAAACCAATTAATATATGTGATGTATATTTCTCGGGTTCTTTGGGCTCGGGTTCTGAGTCATTCACCCTGAGGACGATGGCACCGTCGAAACGTCGTTGCAACTCATAAGCATCACCCGGATAGATACCCGAGAAATCTGCATCACAAATATTCACCGGGAAAGCATTACATCAATATCTGATTTACGAGTTATTTTATTAATTGAATACATACCACTTGCTCAAGCTAAAACAATAAAAGGCCTACCATTGTTTAAACAAAACAGTCTGTAGGAGTTCAACGCATTTTCAGGTATTACATAGTTACAGTTCTACTAAGCTATTACATCTATGAAATATGGCTCTATGATTTAGTAACATTTACCTACGTGTAGTGGCTAATGAAAACGGAATCAAAACTGGAAAGTTACTAGTTTACGTAGTTATCATGGCTTATTATAACAAGCGAAAATAGCTATAGCAAAAAGCTATAACAAAGATATAGGTACTATAATTTGCGATTTAATTTTAATAATCAGTGAAATTGCAAACAAAATAAATAAAACACTCCTGAAATGCATTTGAAGCATTGAGAACGTATGATAAAGATGCATCAAAATATAACTACAATACGATAATGAAATATGTATTTAAAATTTGTGTACTTTTAATAAATCTATGTAAACATCACATTCTAAAATGTACAAAATGAAAACTTAGTAGAAAAAAATTTATTATATGAAGATATTTCTTGTTCATACCTAAGTCCGCTCTAGAGTGTCAGAACACAACATCATCAATATTTATGTTAGATGACTCACGGAAGGTAGTAGCTTACAGTGCTACAACGTGTTTAAATATTCGATTGGGCTTATTTATCCTAATTCGAAGAAAAATCCTTATAACATGCCTACCTTTTCCTTCGTTTAAAATTTCTTAAACAAATATTACTAAGCTAAGATTGAACTACATATTGTGATTTGCATCTGTTGGTGACGTCAAGACAACGATATGAATGCAACAGATTCAGGCGAGATATCGTGGAATTTCTTCATAATATAAGAGAAACAATTGCACTTTTCCACAAATTACTTCAATGCGTACAACGCGTTTCGGTTCACAGAGCCATCATCAGGCTGTACCTGTCTTGTACCTGATGATGACTCTGTGAGCGAAACGCGTTGTTCGCATTAAAGCAATTTCTGGAAGGGTGCAATTGTTTCTCTTATATTACAACGATATGACGTTTTGGGTCACTTTAAAAATATTTATTTCTTCATTTAAAAGTCAGGTATCAATGCCTTCGGTTGACGCATACGGAGGCTTTTTATATTAGAGCTTAGGTGATCAGAATTATGTTAATTCGAAAATCTTGTTAGTAGGATAAATATTTTGGCCAAAAAAGGTAAAATGAATGAAGTAGTATCTACCAAAACGTAATCCCCTTATTGCCACTAGACGACGTATGGTCTCACCTTCTCCAAAGAAAGGTAATCAATGCCGTTGTAAAAATTTACACATACATCGTTTCTCAATCATTATATCTAATTATTATGTATTTTTTGTTGATCCTAGAAGGGAAAAAGGGAATACCATTAAAAATCTCATAAATATTCTTCTTCTTCCTTGTATGTAGTTGTAGGATTCTAATGTAGGACTCTTCAGATTGATTTTTTTCTTCGTCCCTTCGTCTTTCATTCTTTCCCGACTGTATGGTTATGGCACCATCTTTATTTTTGGTGCCCAATACTTTTTTCCCAACCGTAGCTTATATTGGGCTTTTTTACTATTCTTTCTTTCAATATTCGCCCTTGTTATTTGTGTGTTCATTCTATTCGCGCTTCATTTTTAAAGTCTACTCTTTAATGCTTTCCACCTTGTAATTTTTTGTTATATTTTTATTTTGCTCACTTTCCAATAATGTTTTGCTGGCGACTTTCGCAAGAAATTTCTTCTCACTACTCTCTAGTGCCCTTCTTGTTCTTGTTATATCTGCCCTTGTATTCAGCATATTTGTCATTAATAGTGTTATAGTAGCGTTATAATATCTAGATTTCATTTCAATCCCCTTATTTTGTTTTTCCTATAGTTATGTTCAAAAACCCAGCTATCCTTAAGGGTTCTGAAATATGATTTAATTTTTATGAGTTTTGTATTTATTGTATGAAATCTGATTCCCCATCCCCATCTATCCTCATCTAAGACAAGTCACTAGATTGCCTTATACATTTGCCGTCTGCAGCGAGTTTGTAACTAAGACGTGTTTTAGCTGTTGCTAAGCATTTTGTTTTTTAGACATATTATACTATGTTAATGGATTTGCCCATTGCCCAAATGTTGGACAGATAGAATCAACTGCAGATTGATATTTCGAGAGATTTCTACCGAACGTTATTATTTTCTGAATACTTACACTTCTTGTAAATGTTGCTACTGGTATTTCTCGAACGTTCTACTAAAATAAGATAGCAATAAATGGGTCAATTTCATTGAAATTGTGAAACATGCTAAATTCAAATTGGAAATACCTAGAAATTTTTAATTCTTATCCTCAAAATTGTCATACAAAATAGTCTCTTTTTTCATAATTCTGTCAAACCCCTAGAGTACACTGATTTCTATCGATTTCCTTATGAATGTCTCGTAATCCTCATCGCAATTAGTTCTCATGAACGGAAATTAACTGAACTTGAGGTCGTAAGAAATTTTTCTTACATACATACTGATAGAAATGAGGAATAAACTTAAACGAACACTCCCCCATTTTTTAAACTCAAAGAAATCCAATTTTGTGAAATTGAATCAATGCCATAAAGCCTCGTTCGAAAATTGCTGGCCTCCCACACCACCATCACCAAAAAGCCTCGAGGATATAGTGAGAGGGAGTGGAAGTCATTTGAGCACAGGGGCCATAAATCAGGGAACAAAAAAGAGTCCGCTCTTTCTTCCCTTATACCAGCCCTTTTCCGCGAAGATAGCTTGCTCTACTCCAGCTCTCGTCTTCAGCCAATAGCACTCTCCTTTCCGTTTGCTTCTCTCTACGCACACATATCTCCACTTTCCTTCTCGGTCCGTGTTACCGTTTTTTTTTTACCCGACTCAGCTGTTGTCTGCAATCCGCCTTCGCTTACTTCCACTCCATTCCACGGGCATCGCGCCCTTGTTATGTTATCAGTTTGACTCCGGAACCGTTCCAATCCGGTGCGCTATCCAGAAGGGCTTTTCCTTTCCCGCCTATCCCCTTTTCTTTTCAACCTTCTCTTCCTCCTCGATGCCGGTCTCATGTAAGAAGTACTTCGAGTAAGAAGTTATAACATCATCCAAAGAGGTCATCTGCATCTATGTATTGCCTTGCAAGCCACCTCAAGAGAGTGTGGCAGGAGGTGAGTTTTCAGGTTATGTCCAGGTATGTCCATGTTATAAACGAGCGGATACGTTGGATTTTGACGATATCGGATCCTGCGATGGTATTGCCTTTTGGGAGTCACCAGCAAGTGCACACAAATACGGAATTCCACTGGAAAAAAACATTCACCTTGACCAGGACTCGAACCCGGATTCCATAATATCGCGTTAAGTGCTTCGAAATCTATAGGGGAAAAGTAAAACATGATAACTAAACTGGTTATTGCAATTGCCGTTATATATCGGTGCCCTATATAGAGGGATCCGGGTTCAAGTCCCGGTAAAGGCGGATGTCTTTCCCTCGGTGGAATACCGCATGAGTGGCTTGGTGTTTATAATCCAGGAGCACTTCAAGTATATTACTCATTCCGTGGGATGGGATGTTAAACTATGACTCCCTTGGACACCTATTGTTGAAATAAGGCTGAAATCTATGCCGAATTTCCCTCCAGCCTTTTTCATTCATCAAAAAATCCTTCCACTTACCAACCTACCTACTTTCAATGACCAAAATTCTCACCTCCTAAAATTACCAACCAAACCTTTAACATTACCCAATGGGGGCTGAACGGGCGATAGTTCAGAATGAAGAAAGATCTGATTGAAGCTACATATGTTATCCATTACAGTAGCAAAAGCAAACAAGAGGAACATGATGTACAAAGAAAAATTTTAATCAGCATTCTATTCATGTTTTCCTGGTTAGTTGAGCAAGCGACCAACGACCTCAGTGTTCATGCCAGGTCTTATTGGTACAATAGGCGAAGACCATGGTCAATGGGAAACCAAATGACTGCATTAACCAATTATTAGTGAAATGACTCAATGGGTCCTCAATGCCCACGTCCCATTCTACATACCAGATCTTCATAGGGGTAATCCCATCGAAGAAACAAACTTAACTTCATGAAATCGGCAAGTAGTGATCGGATTTCGTAGCTGACCTTGAGACGTGGAGCCACAAATGCGTGCGAAAATTTCCATTTCAGAATAAATAGAACATTTCTTAATGATGAAATTATCATGCCAAAAATTTAATGAAATCTGAAATAGTAACGTCAATGTCATCGAAGTAAAGGAATTGGTAATACTTAATAATTAAAGATTATCTTAACCTGCCTACCTCGCAACGCAATATTTACTCGCTAAAATTCTTCGAGAATATACTGTTTCACCAAAAGATACACCTTAACACTTTAAATTTCTCATTTGTTAATGTGAAAGCATTCAACCCTTAATTACTAACCCTTAGTGTTAGCATTCAACCTTTAATTACTAACCCTTTTTTAGTTAAGATATTGATTTTTATAGGTCTCAATGAGATATTCCAATCACTTCCCATTGTGCTTACGTTCTACCACTAGACAAATTGTAGATAATTATCTATTTACATAAATGGAGTAAAGTACGGCATGAGAATACCGAATTGCGAGAAAAATAAGTATAACTTACCCATGATTGATAGAATTACCAAGGTTTTTTCCAACCGATACTGAATTGTAAAAGTAGAATATATATTGTTTTTACTATTTGAGGAATTAACAAATACTGATAGGAATTAATCACTTCTTTTAACGTCAATTATGAGGTCGAAATAAAAATAATCACGTGGCCAGATATTACAAAAGGCTTACATTGGATTTGAGCAAAAATCTTTGCATTATAATTAATGGATTCTTCAGCACCTCTTACTCTGCGTGATTCTCATTATCCTCTTACTTTGATTTAAAAGCTGCATAAAGTAGTGCAATAAGCCTGATTGATGTTCGTCTGTTCATCCCAAAATCCCTAAAAAAGGGCATAATCCCTGGAAAAGATAAGGGTAATTAAGGAAGAAAACCTTCGGTAATGATGCTACTATAATGAGGTACGCCTTTATCTCAAAGCGTCCATTCTTCAGCGGTATATATATACATAACAGAGGCATGACTCAGAGAAATACATAAGGAACGAAAATAATGAATCATTGTTCTGAGCCTTATTACATACGATCATTTTCTTACTTACTTTTCTTGCATTTTCTTAAGTATGGTAAATATTATCCATTATAAGGGAATATTGGCATTGAATATTTTGCGCTGTAGAAAATGGAAAATACATTGCTTAAAGAAATAAAAAAACAGTGGTTATATGAGTTTGGTAATGGTATATATTGCCAAGTGTAACTAATTTGTTTCCATCATAAAATATGACATGAAACTTATGTTTTAATAAACAGTTTTCAGATTTAAAAAATATGGTGGTTGTGAATAATGATTCGTATTTGGTTTAAATACTTCACTATGTCTAAAACATGGAAACCATAAGCTTATTGAGAAGTGTTGGAGATTAGTGACTAACGTCATTTGTTCATGGTGTTTTATCAATTATTATCGGCTAATTTTAGGACAGTTCCTACCATGCTACAAACCGCAAAATGTATTTTTCCATACTGATCAAGTTCTCTCAGAAATCACATCACATCTAAAATTGTTCCTTAGTATCTCGACCTTATATCTTCGAAAATTCTGCTCTCAGTACGGTTATCCAAAATACCTACTCTTATTTTAACTATTTTTTCCTCTTTCGACTTGACGGAAAACCCGGTATCCGGAAGATAAAACCTCCAATTATACCCGACGGAAACGTTCGTCACAATATCTCCTGCCAGCTCTGAATCTCTTCATCAACCTTACCTCCTCAACTATGTTATACACTTCCTATTCTCTTTAGTCTTCCACTCTACCTTGCTCTTTCTCATCTCCCTTCCAAAAAATCAGAAATCTAAAAACCTCCACTATGCATTCATCTTTCACTCTTTCCTCATAGCCCAGGAAAGTGATCGCCGACAGAAATAATATAAAATCCCATTTTAAAAAGTTCATTTTTGCGCCCTGGTAGAAAAAAAAGCTTGGTCTATTTTAAGTAGTACCTAATTGAATTTGTATGCATAATACCTTAAATAACTTACGACATTTGAAAGTGTACTTGTTGACGCATTTTATTAGCATC
Source organism: Pyrrhosoma nymphula (assembly GCA_963573305.1). Classification (NCBI taxonomy): domain Eukaryota; kingdom Metazoa; phylum Arthropoda; class Insecta; order Odonata; family Coenagrionidae; genus Pyrrhosoma; species Pyrrhosoma nymphula. The sequence continues at coordinate 43,134,997 of OY754337.1, read as the reverse complement.
TGTCAAATTCAGTTCTTTTTACCATTTAATAATTTGTGATTACTTGCTTTCAGTAATTAAAACTTCCTTGTCCATAAGTATTTTTACAAAGAATTTTTCTAAAAATGAATAAATATTTTTTTTTTTCCTTTAGGAGATATAGGTATATTAATTAGTAAATAATTTCACTTCTCTTTACCGACGCGACTTTTTAAATGTTTATACTTTCTTCTCAAGGGCTGCAATGAAAATCATTGGGCATATTGTACATCAATTATGTGCATACTCAGATCATACAATCAAAAAAAGCACACATTTAATTTCCAATTCACAAAAATATTACATTTTGAGCTTAACCCATCTAAAAGATGATTTAAAGAAATAGTGAAATTCACAAAAAACTAAACCCCCTGCAGAAAAAATTAGACTCTGGCAAATTAAGTAAAATAATTATAATTTGAAAAAGGAACTTCTTCTCTTTAATCGACCACAAAGTTATTGTAAATATATTATTATTATTATATTTATGTAGTGTTGGTCTTTTTCTTTTAAATAATGAACTCTCACATGGACTAAGCCAACGTTTCGTAAATTTTTATTGACTTCTTCAGGTTTAAAAGTTTTCAAAATATTTAACAATGAAACAAAAACAGGATATAATAATAATAATGCAATAAAAACTTTCTAATATTGAATACCTTGTCCTTAAATGAATGAATCATGAACAGAATGGTGCAAAAGGAAACAGAATGACACACTTATTGAACAATTCTTCTGGTTGGTAACATAAAACATGTTGTATATAAAACAGTAACCATGGATTATATAAGTGACTGATGTAGGTAATTTTATTTTTTTAACAATAATTAAAAAATATTAAATAAACATAAAATTACAAAAGATGAAAAAAAGCATGATGAAACAAAAAAAATTCATAATTGATACTTTATCAGTTTTTAACCATGTTTTATCTCTTGATCAAATTATACTATTAATGAGCTGTTAAATGTACTCAAATTACTTATGCCACTTCTCTAATTGCATGAGTTTGGGTTTCTCGAGAATGCTACCATTACTTTGAAAAGCTTTTTCTTTAAATCCGGCGCCGATTCAATAACTTTGGCTTCATTGGAATTAAATGAATGACTGCAATAAATGACATAGTGCACATGTGTTCTTGAATGTTTTTATCGAATATTTGTGCTGATTTAGCCTATATTTGAAATATTGTGTAGTTCGGCCAATATAAACACAGTTGCAGTCTTTACATGGAATAAAATAGATAGCATTGCTCCTAAGTTCAGGAGATGGACTGAATTTGAATCGAGAATATAGTAATTTTTTTGTCCTATAATTTTTTAAGGCTATTTTAAATCGTGTCTTTAAATATTTTGCTAACTATTCAGACAACTCTTGAATGTAAATTATGCTTCTATATTTATTTGAATTTAAATTGCTGTAATCCTGAAGAAGTCAATAAAATTGACGAAACGTTGGCTAAGTCCATGTGAGAGTTAATTATTTATAATTTGATTTTATTACAACTCTTAATTTTATATATACATACTTGTTAACATTAATATGTACAAAAATTGTAATCCAAATTTATTTGATGTACAATACGCCAAATAATTTTCATGGTAGCCCTGAATAAGCATGTGTAAAACAGTTAACCGATGGTGAAGAGATATAAATAAATTTACAAATTAATAGACCTATATCTCCTGAAAGAAGAAAAAAATTAATTTCATCGTAAGAGGTCATGAAGAAGAATCATCTAGATATTTGAACGTAGAGAAACCATAATATATTAATGACCATTATATTCTGTTTCTGATGTACTAAGTCCTTTTCGAGAGAGTCCAAGTGCCTTTTGTTATAGTCGGTTTAGAGATCTAGTTCCCTTAAATCCTTCCAAAATTGCCTTAAAAATGAGTAAGCCTCTGTACCGTGTTGGTCTGGGCATTTTCCCGAAAAGCCAAAGGCCCATGGATTTTTTCCCGGTCTTGGCGGAGTTTTTCCTTGGGAAATTTCTATATAATTAAATTAATGACTTTTTTTTAAATTCTGATGTAGTTACCTAACCTTGTTTACCTATTTTGCTCTTATTGTATTCTTGTATTGCTTTTTACACTCTCTCCTGTTCTAGGGACTACAAAAATTCCTCTTCTTCAAAGCACGTTCCAACACATTCGCCCATGGCTTTCTCGGTCCATTTCCTTCCTCTCATACCATTAACCACTTTTACATAAATATATTTCGTTGTTGGACTATCGTCCCTTCTCTAAACTTTAGAACAAAGTAAGCACGATATATTCGTAAATGTTCACTACCAGAGCATCTATGCGACACTCTTTCATCAACCATATCACAACAAATATTCCTAATAATTTTCCCGTCAACACATTATTTCTGTAAACAGTCATTATGGTTTCCAAAGAAAAACATTGACTCATCGATATTGTCTACATAATAGCCTCGATCTATTTTCAAAAATTCACGTGCCTCTATCTTATACTCAATTATTCCATATTTCATACATATTTAGCATACGTACGTGTGATAGTACACAGAATTTACTTCATAATTGCGCCGTAAGCAGGAGTTTGCTGACCACAAGTCTTATCAATAAGTAGCCTATATAATGTATCCGTTACGCTACAAACAATAAAATAAAGTCTATTTGGCCAATGGAAATAATCGGCACACGATTGTCCCATTAATAAAATTAACTTTTCACTATCGTTAAATGCGGAAATCACTGACAGGGATCGAGAAGTAATCAGATTAGATTTTAAAAATAACATAAGTATCGGACAATTCGACAGATTGATAGAAATAGAACATCTACCTCTACATAATATCCTCCAAGCCACCTCAAGAGCATGTGGCAAGGGATGTTATCATCAATATGTACTAACCTATATCCGACGATAGCTAATGTAACTAGGGCTAGGTATTGACCCATGAGCAAAAACCTGCTGTCACAGTCTGCGAAATGTTACCTAAACGCACAACATAATATGCTTCATATGTTCTAGATAATGTGAGTATTGGTGTATTTTGCAGCCACATATATTTTTTCAAGATTCTACGAGGAAGAGTTGTACCGAAGGCATGCGAGGCGTGAAGTTAGCAGCGGTGCTAAACACATAGGCTATTCGCGCATAAAAATAAAAATTTCCACCTTGTCCTTCCCCCGCACTTCTCTTACTCGAGTACCATCACGAGGATTCTCATTTGAATAGTTCCCAATCTTCTCGCACGGTGCCTCCACTTCCGCACCAGCAGCAACACCCTCCCCCGTCTACTCCCGCGCATCCTACGCACCTACACAGAAGCAGCCCGGGCACCCATAGGGGGAGTGTGGATCCCAGACGCGACCCCAATCCGCAATTCGCCTACTCCGGCCTCGCCCGCGCAGAGCTCGCTTTCCGCTTCCGCACTTTCGCGGCAGAGGGACCCATAAACGCCCCCTCCCCTTCCCCTCTCTCCGAATTACTCATGCATGAGAATTGCCCCGGAACCCCTCCCACTTCCCACGCGCGTAAAACCACGTGACACCCACACACACACCCCCCGCCAATCACCATTCGGGAAACCCCCTTTTGCCACCCCTAGCCCCCCTAGCACAAGTTCCTCGTTTAATATATCAACACTGCCTGAAACACATCCTCTCTCACTCATTCTAAACCATACCAATACTTCAACAAACGAATTCGATCGACTTAGGCTACGCTTTGTGATATAGTAAATCGAGATATGGGATAAAACTTGTTAAAAGTTCAGACTGCTACTAAGACAACGATCGGATTCATTTAACAATGGATATCTTCAGATCTAGATGACCCCTAGAATTAAGTAGATACTTGGTAATGTCCACTGTTATCTGAAACCTTTCATTGCCTTAGTACCTTTTCAACCTTTTTATCTTATTTTAATGCAACAAATGCTTTTTTAACGTATGAATTTAAAACAGTATGCAAACGTTATATAAACATTGGTGCCTTAAACTGAAGGCGACCATCAATTTCGAATCAGATCCAATATGTAAAATATAATATTTTTCCGTTTCATAAATTACAAATTCTTGTAAAATTTGTCAATGTACCTAGGAAGACATTGGGCTCACATCATTTGAGGCAAATATTTAGGAATAAAGGGATGAACTTTTCCATACTTTTTTCTAAGACTTTTTTGACGGTAAATAAAATTGACTCCAAGAGTCTTATGGACCAATGGTAGACATCAAACCTAAGAACAGTACGTAAATCACCGAATGGTGATTAATGGTCAAACTATAGACCACAAGATCAGACTTCAGACTCTATACGACTGTATGCGGGCTATCTTACATCATGCATTACCGTTCCCTTCAGTTACATGAAGGAATTACATTACATGAGGGTTACCGGTCCCCCTCACTCTAGAATCTTCGGAGCACTGAAAGGTAGACGTCATAGTTCACTTAATATCAGAAAATATAGTATAAACATGAAACACCGACGTTGAAAGTAAACTGCACAGGTTTTGATGGTGATCTGGCTGAATAAGTTAACCAACAGACGTCCTCAGTCAATGCCTATGCTAGAAGCGAAAATAGGTGAATGAAGTGCTAATGATTATCATAGACTATGTCACACTCTTCTGAACACGGGATATATGCTTAGAAATATCAATAAGTGATCATCAGTTATATATTCGGACGGAATTAAATGCGAATATATAACTGATGATAAAGTTAGGAAAATTTTGCTTAACTTAGCATAAAAACCCTGGCGTTGGTTTTACTATTTCATTACTCCAATTTAAAACTCTCTACCAAATCCACTTACATACCTTGCAAGTAAGCAACATACTCCACCTCTGCCGTCTCTACCTTTGCAAGTAACCTACGTTGCAATCTCTATTTTTACCTTGCAAGTGAGCAACGAAACTCTTTGGAGGTACATTTTCCAAGCTTGGTTTTCTCGAAATATCCGTAAAATAGCGTTATGTTCATAAAATTTCAAGGATGATAAATACTTAAAAAATCTCGTTGAACTATTTTTAATTAAGAAAGTGAAATGAGAAAGAATTCCACAGTTTCAAAACAACGAAAAACAAAATTTAACGTCTGTTCAAAAAGAGAGAATTAAGAGATCGGATAATGAAGCAGATCGGATATGTATCATGCTTTACGCTCACATTAAGTATTTTCTCCGTATAGGCCAAAAAAACTGGCAGAAAAAATGCTACAAACGCAAGGTGAAATTCATGAATTGCAATATAAACAACGGGGTCCAATTGATAATGAGTAATAACGGTGATTTTACAAATAAGCCGAGTTTCATCCCATTCGCCCTTTAAGTTACGATTGTTTTATTATAGTTCCCTTTGCTCACAGTCTCGCAAAATTTGACATCAAAGTAATATATATATATATATATTCATTATGTTTAATATCAAAGTAATATATTGTTCACTGTAATTGAATTACGACTCTCAAAAAGGCTTTCACAGGATAGACTGCTCAAATTACTCATAGAATCACCTGAGCAAAGATCAACACTGCTTAATCCACTGGACTACCCTGCAGCACTATGCTTAGGATAGAATATCAAATACTCTTCCTGTTGAAAGCAGTGCGTAATAAGACCGGATCAAGTGGTTGAAGTCAAGAGAGCCAGAGAGACAAAGAGAGGAAAGTGAATGAGAGAGGTGGCTGTGTAGTGTAGCATGAAGTGAACGCGAAGACCCAAAAAGGGGAGAGACAGTCGGATTTATCCATCGGGAGGTCGGGTCGGGAGGGTACCGAAATTGAGACCGCAGAATGCCCACTCAAAGTAAGACGAGACGGAGACGTTCCCTTTTGTATATGCCTTCTATTGCGAATGCTGGCGTTTCTTGCAACGTTCGTCTGAGGGCAAGGGTGCGGGGAAGCTGTAATTTGTCGAGGAGGAGGAAACGGGGGAGGATGAAGACACACAAGAGGGAAATATAGAGAGAGGAATTGAGACGAGGACAACCGTGAGGTTTTCGGTGAGGAGGAAGGAAACAAGCCGGGCGGGGCACTTTCTTCGTCGTCTGCGGAAAAGGGGAATGGAAATTGGTCGGAGACGCAAAAGATTTCCTTCCCCTGGGAGGTGGACGACAAGAAGTTCTGTAGTTGGCCGAAAAATGGGGAAAGGCACAAGAGATCTTGAAATATACGAACAATCGGCACGTTACCATCGAACACGAGGTGAATTAAGAACATAGCGTAACTTAAGACCGGTTAAAATTATCCTAAATTCAGAAATCAACTTAACTTTTAGCGAGTTTGCATGGAATATATATTTTATATTACAACGCAACTTATGACATATTTACACAGAGTAAATGGTATGAACATTACTAAAATCTTTTTAAATAGACATAACTTGAAACAAAGCATAAATTAAGACTGCTTAGCTTGTAATGTCACGTAACGTAAAGCCGGTAATCTCTGACTGCAAGTCAAGAACATAGAGTAGGTCAAGGAAGTTTCTCACTAAGAATTATGATGCAGGTAAAAAACACTAAAGGATGATTGCACCTTAAGCTGTAAGTAAGATAGCGTTCACATCATGACTTCACGTTGCGCGTAAAACAACTCCCATCATTTTGTAATCAAGTTTTTCTGCCACGAAGCCTTGCGTTGTTCAACCACGCCTTGAGTTGATCGAACAGAAAAATAAAATAAACTCAGATGATCAATCAGAAGATACATTGGCAGGTAGGCATGTGCTATCATTGGAGGCGGAAATATCCTTATATTTAAAAATATTATATTCTGGATATATTTCACACCGCAAAGAGTGCATCCATAAACCCCCGTGCGAACGGGCTCGCTGGCAGCATAGCATGCAAGAAGATCCCACGCATACGATCCCACTGCATACGATCTCCCTTCTTAGGTGGTAAAATACTATTACCACACCCAACTATACTTGGGCCCCCATCCGAGAGGCGCCGGTTGTGGGTGGCTTCCCAGGTATCTCTGTTTGGAACCAGTTAAAACGCGTTTAGTGTGGCTAGCCCCACACGCAGTCGTCCACCATTAGCCGGCAAAAGCCGTTACCAGCTACGCCTCGGGGATGCTGGTGGTCCGGCTTTCGTACCCTTTATAAAACCTCGGTTTTATAGTTGCCACTTAACAAGAAAGTATAGCATAGAATAAGAATAAATGTATTACCTAAGGGAAGTACCGTATAATCAAAGGTAATTCCTTTGATAATAACAGACAGGTTACCAGTGATTGAATAGTCTATAACACAGCTAAAACTATTGTAAACCTTGAGATGCATTAACACAGCAAAGGACGCCAAAAATTGACATTTTCTTTAACATTACAAATTATGCAAAGAAAACAGCTGTTTTTGGGGAAAGCAGAATTATTGTCTTAAATTGGTAAGAAGGTTGGCCGAGCTCATATTACGTTATGTTCCTCTATTATTCAATATGAACGGGCCACAAAAAGAGAAGGAAGGTGAGGTTATTTGGGAGGACGGAAACAGACTGAGTTGGAAACTATTGGTGCCACCGTCTGGAGGACAAAGCACATGGAAATTGGTTAGATTTCCTTCCCCTGAGAGAGAAACTGAGGCGAATGACAAGGCAAGGTTTTGGGTTACAGAGATGAGGGGAAAGTAGTTTTATGTTGATGTACGGGGGGGGGGGGTAGGGGATGATACTGAAGGAAGGTTCACATTAAACGTCCTGAAAGGGGTTCACCTTGAACGCACCAGCATAACTCAGTGAAGTAAACGTAACTTAAGCACAGGATGCAATCGTCCGTGTATTCTGACCAACCAATGAGAAAACCTATCTACGTTATCCTAGTTATGACCACAGAGTATCTATCTAGAGTTTTCTATCCTTATGTTAAATTTACCTACTATTTGCTACATTGGTCATGTTTTTTTAATTTGGACAATAGGAAAATTTTAAGTATTATTTTTTTAATTAAAAACAAATCACCAGCCGAATTTCTACTTCTTCATACTTTTTCTTTGTAGAAGAGTAAGCAAAATATATTGTAAATATTTTCTAATTGTATCGTGAAAATAAACCAGAAAAAAGCATAGTTAAGCTTTTAACATAGTGTTAAAAGCTTTATAATTATGCCCCTTATATACATAAATAATCTCTTTTACACCTCTACATGAATGTATGCACAAATGATACTTACAATTAGATACCTATCGATATTCAAAAGATATCAGCGTATATAAAAAAAATAGTCTTCAAATACCTCTGTCATAAGTGCCATATTTAACAACATATAGGGCTTGAAACTAAAATAAATATGGAAAATAGAAGGTGACGAATGGATTTAGTTGACATTGATTTTGATTTTTTCGTACAAAATTCAGTCTATGAGATTCAAAACAAAAGCGAGAAAGCAAAAACTAGAACGAGTAAAATAATTGTTAAACTTCGGAAGCATTGTGGAGGAATACGTGCGTAGTAGTAGATATATCACAAAAGGGAATGGTTTCAATGAATGGGGTGCTCAAAACTAAGAGAAATGATACATGAACTCATTGTAAGAAAGTAAATAAAAGTCTGATTCAGAGCAAGGCGTAGTGCAATACCCCAAAAATTTGCATCGGAGATTTTGGAGTGGATGAGTAAGGTGATGATGCGATGGATGGAAAAATAGACGAACTACGAAGTGCTTGGCCAGTTGGGGGAAGGCTGAAGAGAGGAAACTACTGATGGAGATTAGGCGGACAGAACGATGAGGCTGAAACTAGTACTGCGGGACGAGAGGGTAAATAAGGTTATAAGAGTGAGGAGGATTTACGATAAGTGGAGAAGGAAAAGAAAGAGAAATGACCTTGGCGATGGAATAAAGAGTGGTGAGGAGTACTTAATAGTTAAAAGTGGATTCGTCCAAAAAAATAGGATTCAGCGAATTTTCAAAATGCAATTGTGGTTATCGGGCCTCAGTCTTATTAAAACCTAACTTATTCGGTAATATAACCAACCATAAAAAATATGACCTCTATTTAACAATTTCACCAATTTTTAAATCGTTCACTTTTGTGCACAAGTGATCTATTGAAAACCTTCTGAATAAGAAAACACAGAATATACTTGTCATTGAAAAGAGATATCGCTTAAGAGATACCGGGATAAGAGCATTAGAACCACCTCATATGCGTTTAATAACATCTCTCTGTATCATACAGCCGTAAAATGTTACACGAAAAACGGTTTCCACTTGTCGGTAAAAACCTTGAAATGAGTATGATATTTCAGGTAAGGCCAAATCAAATACTGCATGTACATGTGTTACGCTGATGGTTTGCAAATCTCTTCTCACTTTTCCCTCCATGAAATAGATGATAAAATCCTAAATATTTACTTGGATGTTGCAATCACTGCTCAATGAGCAAACTAAAAGCTTCTCTTTCTTGAACATTTCTACAGCAAAGACAATAACCATTGGTAATCTGCAATTAGCTCATCAACTAGATCTTGATAATACCCCTAGTGTTATCATCGTTAGTGGCCAATGTACATATTCTGAACATATCCGTTACCAAAATGTACAAATGAACACTAATTTAGCATGGCGTAATCGGGTATATCACGTTTCTAATAAGATTAATGCGATATTAAACCAAACTAAATGTAAAAAATGTACTTCCTATTTATATTAAAAATCTTTAATTTATTGAGTAATTTCCCCTTATTTCGAGTACTGCTTTCGAGTGCTGTTTAATTATTTGACTGATACATTGAACGTCAAATTGTCACGGTTGCAAAACTGCATTATATTTGTATTTTCTTTGAACTCTGATTGCAATATTTAACTTTTTGGACTAAACTACAATGGTTTAAAATTTATGATGGACGAAGAAACCTTTTGGGTAGCTTTCTTTATTAACTGTTTTAATATAAATAATATTTGTATTTGTTTGATGCCTTGGAGATGTTACCTTTGTCTAGACACATAAATACTAAGAGAAATGCATCATTTTCATACCGATTGCCCCTCTCATTGCACTATACCTTTCTACTGCTATTTTGCTGTCCAATCTACTCTCTTATAAGACCACCTTATATTTTATGCTGCAGTATTAATACCATATTCCTGTTTGTTGTATTTTTCAATTTTTATGTATTTGCAATGATTGCAATTTTATTAAACCTGTAAGAAGTAATCTGTATTTTAAGTAAAAAATTAAAGAAAATTTATTATATTATTGTTGGCTTTGTGTTTGCAGTAATAAAATAAATGTATTTTTATTTCTATTTATTAAAAAATCTAAAGACGCCCAAGCATAAATATTCATAGAAAAAGTTGATTCACGAGGGGAATAAAATCCAAAGGAAAGCTGAACCGGCAGAAGTTAGAGCGGAGTTGGTAGACATTAGGAGGGTACACACTAGGCTTAGTTCACTTGATAGTTTCAGATCAGTTTAGTTTCAATAACACACGGAGGATATTACTTAAACTCCGCGCTATATTTCTATAACTGATTGAGGTGATAAAATAAGGGGATACTCTTCCAAACTTCTTTCCATGGACCATTAGTGATTATAGCAAAAAGAGCATGTCACTGACATAAGACATCCTAAACATACTGTCATCACTCCAGTCCTTCCACCTTCCGTTACTCTATTCCCTCTCCTTTCATGACCGGTGTACTAACATACCCTGCCACACGCCCCTCAGGTAGCTCCGACTGTAGTATGTAGATGATTAACGTATGATATTTTGGTACCACTAGATATATAAATACTTTTTCTTCATAATGAGGAAAAATAATTCACAGTATAGAAGAGATATATCACTCAAACGTCCTTAACAATAGAACTGTCGCAAATATGACTACCTTTCACACCCTTGCCGCCACTGAGTCTGGCCAGGCCCATCCCCGATTCTCCAGTATTTCACTTTAAAAACCGAGCTGCTTATAGTTTCTACGCTTTTATAACATCATAATAGACCGTATCGGGTCCAGCCGAAATTTAGGTCACGCCTGCACTTTTGTAAACAGCCAAAAATATATGAAACATTTGCCTTTTGTTATATTTAATAAACTTGTTTTCCTTAACATTTAGTTCAATATGCAATTTTTTTTTCCGCTTTAAATGTGTTGTTTTTTTTGACGATATAACATATGTATTCGGCAAGCGTTATATTTCAAATTCCAATCATATTTAATTCTATTTTTTTCGTTTCCCCCACCCCTAACTTAAAGAATAGCTAAAAAGGGGTCCCGTGCATGTAACGTCACGGTCTAATCACTACAGTTCAATAAATTACAGTCCAGGGCTACATATTGGCTATTCAACTTTTAGAGGGACCCCTAGCACCCAGGCTGGATACATTATTTCATATTTGAGTAATAAGTGTCGAGATACTCTATTACAATTATTCCTGTAGTAAGTATTTAACGTTCGGATTGGAGTACTGGAGTCAAAGCAGATTTTCCTTTGCTGGGTTTGGTCAGACCTGTTGACGGTTTAAAATCCGGATTTTTCTCTGGAGGGGAACTTTTTGGGTTTACGTTTCTAGTAACCTGTTATGAAAAGTAACAGGACAACGTTCCCCTATCTCAACTGGTGAGGAAATTGCGGCAAAAAGAAACGCTCACTGGGTCTGACCAGACCAAGCGGCGGTTCTTGAGTTAAGTTACGCCTTTATAGAACGAATGCGACTTGAGGGTGAGCGAGAAGGGGGAAATATGAGAACCGCCGGAGCCCGAGTTAATGCACCTCGGGGATTGTGACGGGATTTCCCGAGAAGTGTTCTTCTCTCTTTCCGCGTTTCTTTCTCCCGACTGGGACATGAAAAGGGAAGAGACTGGCACGATGATTCTCCGGTTGCGTATCTGTGCGGCGAGGAGGAAAAGGAGAAGCTTTGAGAATCAACAAAAAAAACCATTTGGCTTAGAAATGCTCCTCACCATTCTATTTTTGGGACATTTTCGGAAGAACGTACTGGAAAAAATAAATTACTCGCCTTTGGGCAAGAAATGCTAAACCAAACATTTTTAAAATGTGGGGAGAAAGTAGAGGCTGTATTTTCCACAATAATTTTTGTGTATTTCAAAATGTCTCTCCTGGCTATTTGCAACTGTATAGTTTAGTGTATGCTTTCGGATCGTACAGAAAATAATAAAACGATACCTTTTTAACCTTTGACATTCCCTCCCCATCGGTCGTCTAAATCGGTACTTTAAATAGTACATGAACAGATAAAATCATCTCTAAGACAATCCCTTGATACTATTTTGTAATGCCTCCTGTTTTTTCTCCCTGATAGCTAAATGAATGGAACAACATACGAAATGATGCGAAATACCAGGACAAATGGGTTCAAGAAAAGGAAACAAAGGTAGCTACAGTTGATATCTAAATGGGTTTCAACTTAAAGCAGATTGAGCGAGATGTGACATCAGGCTAATTCACCAAAAACTAAGCGTAAGTATGATGAAATGCTCTCATCCCTAAAGTTATACCAAAATGAAACAACTTTTCAAAATACATGCCAAACACAGAAGCCGTTTTTGGTTGTAAATGACAGGGCTATGTGCTCTAGATATACTTAATTTAAGAAAAGTTTTAAGTGTTGTCCCTTAGTTCGTGTCATGAATTAAATTTAGTGTATTTCGCATGCTTTTTCAATTATTAAAAAAATATATATTAAATGTGATCATGCATTTTGCTGCATCGAAAATAAAAACCTTCGGCTGTGAGGGTATTATCAATATTAGTCGTGAAATAAATGATTTAAATGAAAGAATTAAGAATATATTTTGATGAACTCCGAGGATTTAAGTAAACCAAACAAAATGTTTTGAGTAATTAACATTTCAATATTTAACTCAAGGGTTCCTGTAATTAAAAAAAGTCCGAATATTGTCTCTATTAACAGGAGAAAAATCTCACTCAAATTAATTTCAATAGTAACGTGTTGAAATTCCAAATACAATATCAATCCCTTCGTTTTTTAACCTTCTAATTAATATAGATTTTGAGTACCAAAATAAAACATAGATTATATTTAAGCCATTCAATATTTAAAAGTTTCTTGAAGTGAATTTGTCTGTATTTACTCAAAGATAAATAGACCATTTGAATGTGTAAAAACTCATGAGCACATTCCTTGATGCTATAACGGCAGAATTGATAAGTTTTAAAGAATAAAATTAATCAAAATATTTAGTTTCATAATGGTCAAGGTAAATATCATATTAGGGCCAATTAAAGGCCACTTCAGTCATATTTATTTGCAAAATCAAGGTTAGAGATAAAATTCTCTTGATTGGGAATTGACTCTACGAGCTGGGCCGAGACGTGATTTGTGCAATAAAAGTTTGAGTAACAAGATGGACTTCTATGAGCAAACTCATCAACTTATGCTTTAACCTCCTAATCTCGTGAAACTGTTGAAAGAGAGGCAATAGATGAAGTCTGTTAGTAAATTGAAATTAACGGTGGAAAAGTTATGCTGAAGTAACGCTCTAATTTTGGTTTCTCATTCTGAGACGAAGAGAGCTATTGAAAGCGGTAGAGTGCAAACTGAAGCTTGATTAACAATTTATCGATTCTAGGGGAATTTCGATTTACAGTCCAATGAGGATACTAGCGACATGTGGTGAAGAAAACAAATCACGGAGGGAATAAGAATGAGAAAGGTGTATTTGCATTGCGTTTGAGATGCAGGTGCGGAGCAAAATGGAGGAGGTCAGATAGACGGAAAGGATGGTAAACGAGGAAGTACTCTAATGGTGGTTGAGAAAGGACAACTACTTAAGATGATTAAAAGGACTCAAGAGTAGGTTACGGAATGGTTATTGAGGATCAAAGGTAAGCTTATGGCCGTGATAGAGTGCAGAGTGTAAGTGGGAGGTAAAGAAAGAGAATAGGTATTGCAGATGGAAAGAGGTGAGGCGTATTTCATAGTTGATGATTAGATGTGTGCGATGAGGATAAGTCCCTTGATAAATGAGAACTTTTTAAATATTTAAGGGTTGAAATGAAGTCTTTTGAGGGTCTTTTTCTCATCCTTATTCACTTCATGAGGAAATCACGACAAAGTACTAGGAACTGTGAATGAGGAGAGATGGGCACAGGCGTAAGTAAGGACTAAACAAAGCACAAGGATGTAGCAGGGAAGTAAATGTGGAAGGATGCTGAAGCCTGTGATGAAGAGGAGAATAATGAAGATAAATGAAGAGACTGCGATAGAGGGAAGAAATATGGTTATATATAGAACAAATTATTAAGGTTCTAATGAAAAGCAAAGCCTTTGGAGAAGATGCAGTAATCGCAGAAATGTATGAAAACACGGATGCCGAGAGAATCATAAGGATGCAATGAGGAAATATGGGTAGCGGAAAGAGAAAGCAAATAAAGCGTAAATGAAAAAAAAGCCACTATTGTTTTCAAAGAAGATAAGAACGAGGAAACAGCATGCGAAAACATTCTTATTGAGTGTGCCACTCTCTGGATCGGAACCATGGACCATTGGAAAATCAGACCACAAATGATTAGAAAAATCCCAAACCTGGTGTTGAAGGAGGATGCTGAGTATAAAATGGACTAATTAAGTAAGACTGAAGATGTTTACAGAATAGAAGAAGAGGAAAGGGCCATATAGAATGCTATAAATAAAAGAAGAACTAGATATATTGGGCACACCCTGAGGCACAATGGATTTGTGAAGAATATAACTGAGGGAAAAATAGAAGGAAAAGTCGAAAGAATAAGGTCAAGGAATAAACAAACAATTTAAATCAAGAGTAAAGTACATAAAAGAAGAAGTACCAGGGAACTATCATTAAATAGGGGATAATGGAGGGCTGCAGTCAACCAAAATTATGATTGAACGATCAACGATGGGTAGCGGAAAGAAGGCAAGACTTTTAACACGGCGTTAATATCCCATTCCGTTGGAATGGGAAAAACGGATATTAACAACCACGGAGGAATATCCGTTTTTCCTGTCAGATAATAATACACTCTCGAGAGCTACAAAACAGGCTAAAAAATCACTGGGGCGAGCAACTACGTAAATAACTAGGAGTATTTAGGTAATAAAACCTAAAAAAATGCGAAATAATGAATTAAATCTTTAGGATAGGATTTAAAAACTTTTCGCAAATAAAACGGTAGTGAGGAAAGCCTAAAGCATCAGAAAATATGGTGTATGGAATAATTGATGAGACATACAGTTCATGATAACATGAAGTAAGAAATGGTTGTAGGAGGTAGAGTCTCACGGTTGTCAAAGAAACCATGTCTTCATCAAAAAATATTTCAGTAGAAAGAAAAACTTAAATATTTGTACTGTGTGACTTTACATCGCCGGATCATGGATATCTATCTACTGCCTTGGAAAAAATCAAGCTGATCATCGTAAATAACGATTTAAATGCTCCGCACGCTATTATTACTACGAGAGATATTCTGTCACTGAAAAAAACGATTCTTTTCCCTGCGAGGGCAGATTGGAATTAAAAAAACCGGTGCCATCAAATCTTTATACTTATATTAGATTGAGATAAGAGTAAAGTTCAATTAAACAAATTCTGAGACTCACTTCACTAAATTTCCACTAATGAAGTTCACAAAGATACTCCCGGAGTCACCGTAAATTAATTTAATTACTCCACAGTTAGAATTTGATTAAAAAAGAGGAGACACTCAGAATGTCCAAATTAAACGAAGGGGCGAATTTTTAGTCCGAATAAAAAAACATGGAAGACCTCACTGCGGTGGAAATATTCCAATTTTTACATATTAGAGGCTTAACCGTTCGAACAAACGGGAATGCTAATCATATGGCAGGCATAAATTAGCCTACACGTCATTTCATTTGGTTTGGAAACCGCTCAGGTAAAGAGAGGAGGAGGGAGTGAGGGGCAGATCATCTACAAGTAGGTACCCGCCAAGCTCTCCTGCTTGCTTCGTTTCATCCATGAAAACACAAAAAATATGCAAGTAAATAAATATTCTTGGCCTCCTCCTTTCCAAGTTACTGCTCCTACTTGACTTGTCGCGGAGAACTCCTGCAGCATTTCTCGCGGAACTGCAGAGCACAGATGGGGAGGAGGGGCCGAGGAAGGACAAAGACAGAGCGTAATTGATGGCTAGACCCGCAGAATTGCTCGCGCCCCCTTTAAAAAAGGAAGGATGGGAAAAAATAGGAATTCAAATGAGATGCAGGTTCGATATAAGGCTAAGTGAACGAAGGGAAAGGGTCAGAATTACCGAGCGAGGTGAACGGGGCGGAATGAGTAGGAGGTTTTGGTCGGTAGCCCAGGGCGTGGAAGAGAAAGTTAAGTCTTGCGGATCAGAAGGAAAGAGGAAGTAAAAAGAAAGGAAGGAGAAGAAGAAAAGAAGAAGGTAGCGGGATGAGGAACATGTAGAGGTGGAGACAATAGACTTCATTTCTGGGCGAAATTGAAACTGCAAAGATCTTCTCCTACCACCTCGTCCTCCCCCTTTTTTAGTTCCTCAAGGAGAGTGGTGGTCTGTATATATATATATATATATATATATATATATATATAAATATAAAAGGAAAGGAAATAAATATAAAAGTATATGCTAGCAACAAGGCGTTGAGGTTGGGGAAGGATAGGAAAGTAAATCAGTGGACACTCACAGGCAGATGATCAATGACGACACCGGTGTCCACTGCTTAGGGGTAGCTTTCGGGCTAAGGACCCTTCTTCAGCTGGAGGAGATTCACTACTAAGGAGTGTCACACTGGAATTAGGAGTTTAGGGTATGTCTTGGTAAGGGGTTGGTTGTTGGGGAAAGGGGATTGGTTGGAAGGAAGTGAAGGGGGGGGGGTGGAGTGGGAGGGGAGGGAGCTAGCGAAGATTGAGTCCGGGAGGGCAGGTTGACTTTAAAATGGAAATATAAGAGAGCTCCCAGTGGCGGAGCTCCATTATGGGTATGTCGGGTGGGAGGGCGCGGATTATTTTAATATGAAAGCAGTTGTTGAAGGAGAGGTTATGCGAGTTAGCGTGCTCCGCTACAGGCAACTGCAACTGTTGCATCACGCTGCTCCTGTGATTGTTGACCCGCATATTTAAAGGTGTGCTGGTGAGGCCAACGTAGAAAGCCTGGCAGTGCTTGCAGGTTATAAGATATATAACATTACTCGAGGAGCAGTTTCCCCGAGTAAGTATTTGATATGTGACATTCGTCACCGGAGTAGTGAAGAAACGGGAAGAGGTGTTGATTGGGCAAGTGAGGCAACGGGGTTTGTTGCAAGGGTGAGAGCCAATAGGGGAGAGATTGGTAACACTACTTGCAAGTGAAGTTTGACGGATCTCACGGATCCAGAGACTATTTTGTAGATTGGGAGGGCGACGAAAGGAGAGCACGGGAGGTCTTTGAATAAGGGAGGAAGTTGAGGGGGAAGAGGAGAGAATGGAGTGTGCTGATTTCAGAAGGCTTTTCAGTGAATCATCAAGACCTGGATGAAAGGTGGTCGCAAAGATAATAGAATCATCTATTGATATATTGTCCTCAGGATGAGGTACGAAGCGCGGTCTCTGAGAGGGTTCGGTCGCCTTAATGAGTTGTTCTCTCACCAAAGAGGGGGGATAGCCACGACTCACGAAAGCTTTTTCCAGGTCTTCCAAGTATCGAAATAGGTAAGAATTTTCAGAACAGATTCGGCGACCTCGACGTGCCAAAGAGAATGGGAGAGAGCGTTTGCAGTGTTCGGGATGACAGCTGTCCCAATGCAAGTACTGCTGAAGGTTGGTTGGTTTTTTATGGACGGATGTGCTGAGTTTTCTATTTTGCAAATGAATATCTACATCGAGGAAAGTGATTGAAGAAGTGGAAGAGCGGTGAGTGAAAGAAAGAGTTGGATGGGAGTGAATCCTTTGAATAAAATCTTCAAGGGCTGAGCTTCCATGGGTCCAAATGATGAAAATATCATCAATATAACGGAGCCAAATGAGGGGCTTGTGGGGGGAAGAAGATAAAAGATTTTCCTCCCATCGCCCGAGGAAGCTGGAGGCGTAAGAGGGGGCCATTCTCGTGCCCATAGCCGTGCCCCTTACTTGGAGAAAATGACGCCCTCCGAAAACAAAGCTGTTTTTGGTGAGAACCATCCTCATGAGTTTCAGAAGAAATCCGGTGGAGGGGCGCGAGCCATTGGGTCTACTGTTGAGAAGTTCCTTTGCAGCTGCCAGACCTTCATTATGGAGTATATTAGTGTAAAGGGAGCATACGTCAACAGTGAGGAGAATAGTATCAGGTGGAAGTGGAGAGGGGAGGGATTTTACACGATTCAAAAAATGCTGTGTGTCTTGAACGAAAGACGGGAGGCGCCGGACTAATGGTTGGAGGTGGAAATCTACGAGAGCAGAAATTCTCTCAGAGGGCGAATCATAACTGGAGACTATGGGGCGGCCGGGAACACCAGTTTTATGTATTTTAGGGAGTAAGTAGAAGGTGGGGGTGCGGGGATTACGGGGAATTAAGAGGGCGAGCTCTCTTTTAGAGAGGCCTTCCTTGGGGCCCTCAGACCGTAGCAGCTTAGAAATGGAGGTGATATGCTTAGCGGTACGGTCGGAAGTAAGGGGTTTATAAAAGGAGGTGTCACTGAGTTGCCGATTGGCTTCCTCCTCGTATCTCTGGCGGTCCATGACTACCGTGGTAGAACCTTTGTCAGCGGGAAGAATTATAATTTTCTCATTTCGCCTTAATGAGGCAAGGGCATGTAACTCGTCCCGCGAAATGTTCTTAGAGGACGGCAGGGAATCCACGAAATCTTGGGAAGATAGTTGGGAGGAAATATGATTGAGGTAGAGTTCAAGTGGATGGTTGGCAGGGAGGGCGGGTGGACAGTAACTAGAGGGTTCTTTAAATTTAGAGAGAGGATTCTGCGGTGGTAGGATATCGTCCTCCGTAGAATTGAGGGGAGAGTCTGTACAATGAGAGAAGTGGAATTTTAGTCGAATATTCCGCGCAAAGGAGTGAAAATCAGAGAGAAGGCGAAAGTGGTCGAGTTTAGGGGTGACACAGAAGGATAGTCCCTTGGAAAGAAGTGACGACTCTGAGGGGGAAAGAGTGTGGGAGGACAAATTGACTAAGGGTTCCTTTGAGGACTTCTCGCCGGGCTTGGACATCTGGTAACCACATGGGCGGGCAGCGCGACGTTTTTGAGGCCGTTGACTCTCAAACCGTTGGGGGGGAGGGGTGGGGAAACCCATTAGGTCTGCCAGGCAGGGTCTTTCTGCGAAGAGCGGAGCATCCGAGCTAAAGACTGCACCCAGGGAGAACGGGAGTGGGAGACCTAACCTTAAATGCTGGACGCACAGAATGGAGAGCTTCTTTTTAAGAGCTAGTTGATGCTTTCGTTTTTGTGAAGAAGCACGGGAAAAATAAATCTTGGTATCAATTCCTTTCGAGTAAAACGCCTGCTTTAGGTGATTTACTTTTCGGGAATGAAATGCGCCAGAGTGCGGTATTGAGAGAGGACTGCACGAGTAAAAGAAATAGAAAAACTATATTGTAGAACTGCAAGCGAATGGCGGCAGTCGGGGTTCAAACCTGAGAGCGGTAAATGAACCGTTAGGCCGTTGGGGGGAATACCAAGGCTAAGGCAAGAGGTGAGGAATTCAATGTGGCATGAAAGGGAAGTCAGCTTACTGAGGTGGTATTTCAACTGATAAGTTGGCTCCATTGTGACAAAAGAAAAAAGGTGGGAATATAAAGATGATAAAGAATATTAAGAAGGTGTTCTAAACGAGATGACAAAGAATAAGATAGAAATGAGTAGTGATTGGAGAAAAGGAAAAAAATTGTATATAAATATAAAAGGAAAGGAAATAAATATAAAAGTATATGCTAGCAACAAGGCGTTGAGGTTGGGGAAGGATAGGAAAGTAAATCAGTGGACAGTCACAGGCAGATGATCGATGACGACACCGGTGTCTCAATACCGCACTCTGGCGCATTTTCATTCCCGAAAAGTAAATCACCTAAAGCAGGCGTTTTACTCGAAAGGAATTGATACCAAGATTTATTTTTCCCGTGCTTCTTCACAAAAACGAAAGCATCAACTAGCTCTTAAAAAGAAGCTCTCCATTCTGTGCGTCCAGCATTTAAGGTTAGGTCTCCCACTCCCGTTCTCCCTGGGTGCAGTCTTTAGCTCGGATGCTCCGCTCTTCGCAGAAAGACCCTGCCTGGCAGACCTAATGGGTTTCCCCACCCCTCCCCCCCAACAGTTTGAGAGTCAACGGCCTCAAAAACGTCGCGCTGCCCGCCCATGTGGTTACCAGATGTCCAAGCCCGGCGAGAAGTCCTCAAAGGAACCCTTAGTCAATTTGTCCTCCCACACTCTTTCCCCCTCAGAGTCGTCACTTCTTTCCAAGGGACTATCCTTCTGTGTCACCCCTAAACTCGACCACTTTCGCCTTCTCTCTGATTTTCACTCCTTTGCGCGGAATATTCGACTAAAATTCCACTTCTCTCATGGTACAGACTCTCCCCTCAATTCTACGGAGGACGATATCCTACCACCGCAGAATCCTCTCTCTAAATTTAAAGAACCCTCTAGTTACTGTCCACCCGCCCTCCCTGCCAACCATCCACTTGAACTCTACCTCAATCATATTTCCTCCCAACTATCTTCCCAAGATTTCGTGGATTCCCTGCCGTCCTCTAAGAACATTTCGCGGGACGAGTTACATGCCCTTGCCTCATTAAGGCGAAATGAGAAAATTATAATTCTTCCCGCTGACAAAGGTTCTACCACGGTAGTCATGGACCGCCAGAGATACGAGGAGGAAGCCAATCGGCAACTCAGTGACACCTCCTTTTATAAACCCCTTACTTCCGACCGTACCGCTAAGCATATCACCTCCATTTCTAAGCTGCTACGGTCTGAGGGCCCCAAGGAAGGCCTCTCTAAAAGAGAGCTCGCCCTCTTAATTCCCCGTAATCCCCGCACCCCCACCTTCTACTTACTCCCTAAAATACATAAAACTGGTGTTCCCGGCCGCCCCATAGTCTCCAGTTATGATTCGCCCTCTGAGAGAATTTCTGCTCTCGTAGATTTCCACCTCCAACCATTAGTCCGGCGCCTCCCGTCTTTCGTTCAAGACACACAGCATTTTTTGAATCGTGTAAAATCCCTCCCCTCTCCACTTCCACCTGATACTATTCTCCTCACTGTTGACGTATGCTCCCTTTACACTAATATACTCCATAATGAAGGTCTGGCAGCTGCAAAGGAACTTCTCAACAGTAGACCCAATGGCTCGCGCCCCTCCACCGGATTTCTTCTGAAACTCATGAGGATGGTTCTCACCAAAAACAGCTTTGTTTTCGGAGGGCGTCATTTTCTCCAAGTAAGGGGCACGGCTATGGGCACGAGAATGGCCCCCTCTTACGCCTCCAGCTTCCTCGGGCGATGGGAGAAAAATCTTTTATCTTCTTCCCCCCACAAGCCCCTCATTTGGCTCCGTTATATTGATGATATTTTCATCATTTGGACCCATGGAAGCTCAGCCCTTGAAGATTTTATTCAAAGGATTCACTCCCATCCAACTCTTTCTTTCACTCACCGCTCTTCCACTTCTTCAATCACTTTCCTCGATGTAGATATTCATTTGCAAAATAGAAAACTCAGCACATCCGTCCATAAAAAACCAACCAACCTTCAGCAGTACTTGCATTGGGACAGCTGTCATCCCGAACACTGCAAACGCTCTCTCCCATTCTCTTTGGCACGTCGAGGTCGCCGAATCTGTTCTGAAAATTCTTACCTATTTCGATACTTGGAAGACCTGGAAAAAGCTTTCGTGAGTCGTGGCTATCCCCCCTCTTTGGTGAGAGAACAACTCATTAAGGCGACCGAACCCTCTCAGAGACCGCGCTTCGTACCTCATCCTGAGGACAATATATCAATAGATGATTCTATTATCTTTGCGACCACCTTTCATCCAGGTCTTGATGATTCACTGAAAAGCCTTCTGAAATCAGCACACTCCATTCTCTCCTCTTCCCCCTCAACTTCCTCCCTTATTCAAAGACCTCCCGTGCTCTCCTTTCGTCGCCCTCCCAATCTACAAAATAGTCTCTGGATCCGTGAGATCCGTCAAACTTCACTTGCAAGTAGTGTTACCAATCTCTCCCCTATTGGCTCTCACCCTTGCAACAAACCCCGTTGCCTCACTTGCCCAATCAACACCTCTTCCCGTTTCTTCACTACTCCGGTGACGAATGTCACATATCAAATACTTACTCGGGGAAACTGCTCCTCGAGTAATGTTATATATCTTATAACCTGCAAGCACTGCCAGGCTTTCTACGTTGGCCTCACCAGCACACCTTTAAATATGCGGGTCAACAATCACAGGAGCAGCGTGATGCAACAGTTGCAGTTGCCTGTAGCGGAGCACGCTAACTCGCATAACCTCTCCTTCAACAACTGCTTTCATATTAAAATAATCCGCGCCCTCCCACCCGACATACCCATAATGGAGCTCCGCCACTGGGAGCTCTCTTATATTTCCATTTTAAAGTCAACCTGCCCTCCCGGACTCAATCTTCGCTAGCTCCCTCCCCTCCCACTCCACCCCCCCCCCTTCACTTCCTTCCAACCAATCCCCTTTCCCCAACAACCAACCCCTTACCAAGACATACCCTAAACTCCTAATTCCAGTGTGACACTCCTTAGTAGTGAATCTCCTCCAGCTGAAGAAGGGTCCTTAGCCCGAAAGCTACCCCTAAGCAGTGGACACCGGTGTCGTCATTGATCATCTGCCTGTGAGTGTCCACTGATTTACTTTCCTATCCTTCCCCAACCTCAACGCCTTGTTGCTAGCATATATATATATATATATATATATATATATATATATATATATATATATATATTGTAACCGTTCCCGATTGGACGGTTGCAATGGGTTTGTGGAAGAGGCGGTTTTGTGCTGTATATTGTGTTAATTTTAAGGTCATCGCTGTGTGAGTGAATGATTCATGTGTGTTCGAGTGTGTGAGTTCCCTGCACCACGTTCTCCCCCCCCCCCCTTTCTTAAGTGTATCTCCGCCGTTCGGCGGACGACCTTCCCTTTTCCCCCCCCCCCTCCATCCACCGCTCATGCTTTGCAAGTGACTGTGCTTCGAAATATAATGCGGCCTGCGTCAAGTGAAGCCACCTCCCCTTATCCCCCTATCCCCCCCCCCTTCTCACCCCGCGCGCTAGCGCATATAAATGGCAGAGGATGGTCGGGGCGGGACTTACTTACATGTGATGGTTCTTGTGGTGGCGGCTGACACCCAAAAATTAGGAGGGCTGAAACATTGGTTGGAGAGCGAGAGAGACGCATTGTGCGGACGAGGAACGGAAAGGGAGAGACGACCGACGCATAAGGAAGCTGAATTTAAGTCGTGTCCAGTAGCGGTCCCAAGGAATCCGTGGCCATCGCCGTCGCCTGTCTCCGCTCAAGTAAAACCAACTACATCATCAGCTGCTACGTGCAGAGCACGGGGCGATCATTGCCAGCGCCGCCGCAGTTGCACCAGTTATCCCCGATAACGATAAGTACCACTTATATCCCGCCCGCCTAAAACGGCCATTCCTAGACCAAAGAAGAGCCCCCCCATTCCCAATCCAAGAAGAATAGTCCTATTATAGTTCAAAGAAGAGATTCCCCAACCCAAGAAGAAAGTGCCCCAAGTTTCGTACTGTCGACATATTTATTCCCGTGTTTTTCCCCCCTGGTCCCGTGTGAATGTGTTTAGTTTTCAATTGAGGGTGCGTGATTGTAGAAATTGTTAAGTTCAAACCGTTAAAATATTGTAACTTTTCCCTAGTGATTCTCGAAATGGGAAAAAGGACCTTGAAGGGTAAAACTGTTTCATTTGATTGACATTTTGCGAATGTTCGCCATGTATTGTTGCAATTATTACGCATCATAATTTGTTTTGTTTAAATTTAGTTTTAGATTAGTATTTAGTGTTATTCTCTGAATTAAATAGTTCGATATTGCAAAAGGATATTTCCATGTTTTACTGTCTCTGCCCACAAACCTGTCCTCGCGGAACCATCCGTTCGCCATTATGCATTAAGTCACTTCGAAACCCCGCGATCGTTGATGAACCCCAACCCATTTGCTCAAAAGCTTAGTCGGCATCCCTCTTTCCTCCCCGCCTCCCCGTCCCTGAATTCCTTTCCTCCCACCTTTCCTCCCATTTCCCCTTCCCCTTACTCGTGTGGACACGGGTTACAAATGGCGCCCAACGCGGGGCTTGTCATTCGACGATGGGTTTAACGTGTGGCTGGAATTTGACATTGTGGGACATTTTGAACTAATTGCATTCACTCGCAATTCGTTGTATTTTAATTTAACGTTGGCCGAGATTTTGACCTCGTTAAGCGTGTTACCCTTTGCATTTAACGTACGGGCATTTAATCACTTTAAATATAGCGTATGTTCATTTTCTCTCGTGTATTTTCCTTTTTCTGTGTTAAATTTCGGCGGCATGGCTTACTCGGGCAGTAGCTTCCAAAATTATAGGGAACCCCCGAAGGACGATGAGGCGGAGTCGGTTGAGGATAATCCGTTGAGCATAATCGAAGTGTCTAGTGGGGAGGAAGACATTGTCACGCAGAATATGCCGGGAGTCGAGCAGAGTGATGTTAGCCCAGTGGCAGTTGAAAGCCCCTGTACTATGCAAGACATGATGATGTTTATGAAACAAATGGGAGAGAATATAAATAAAATGGGAGAAAATAATAAAAAAATGGGAGAGAACATTAATAAAAAAATGGAGGAGAATAATAAAAAAATGGAGGAGAATAATAAAAAAATGGAGGAGAATAATGCTAGAATGGAAGAGAGGATTTCGGGTCAGATTGCAAAATTCCGGGAGGAAATCCATGAGGTCCGAGTTGAACTTGCAGGGCACGTAGAGAAAAGAATAGGCGAACAGGTTGGGGAGGTTAGGATGGAAATAGGTGCCATTGAAAGTGATCTAAAGTGTCGGATTGAAAGATTGAACGCCCAAACCCAAGCTGACCAAGTAGAGATTGGGAACGTGAAAAGCCAAGTCGAAGTAGTGTTACAGAACGTGTCGAGAAACGCGAACGTATTGGAGGAAGTCAAAATCGAACAGAAGAGGAAGATGGATGAGATTATGTCCGAAATTGAGGGCAATCAGCACAAAAAAATAAATGGTGTAAATTCTTCCTTAAATGTCCCCAATCCACCCCCGAAACTGGTTTTCCGTGGTAAGCCATCCGAACACCCCGTGGCGTTCATGCGCGGTGTGGAAAATTATTATTCCCTCCACGCCATACCCCAACGGTTAAGACCCATGTTGTTCTATCAAATGTTGGAGGACGGTGCTAAGGGCTGGGCCGACGCCATATTCCCTTTTCCTGAAAATATGATAGATTTTCAAAAATTGTTCTATGCGCGATACTGGAGTAACGAGCATAGGATTAGTTGCAAAATGCGGATAATGTCGGGGAAACTAAATGCTAGAACTATCGCGGAAAACGACCGACCGCCCCAAATCGAAGAGGTCCTCAGAAAGTTTAATGGAACACAGTGGTTTTCTTCCATGGATTTCACCGCTTCGTTCTTGCAGTTGAAATTACATGAAGATGACCAAAAATACACTGCGTTCCTATTCAAATCGCGCACATACGTATTTTGTAGAGTCCCGTTTGGCCTAAAAAACAGTGGGGCAGCCTTAGTTCGATGCGTTGATGAGGCACTGAGGAACGAAGATTCAGATCACGCCATTACCTATGTTGACGACCTAGTAATATTTTCTCGATCTTTTGACGACCACATAATTCATTTACGGGAAATGTTTGATAAGTTGCAAAAGGCAAACTTAAGGCTGAATTTATCGAAGTCGCGATTCTGCCGGAAGGAAATTAATTTCTTGGGGCATGTCATAGACACTACAGGTATCAGGATTGACCCTGGAAGGGTTAAGGCTATTATGGATTACGAACGACCTAAAAACGTCAGAGGTTTGCGCGCATTTCTAGGCGTCGGGAATTATTACTCTCGTTTCTGTAGAAACTATTCCAATACCATAAATCCGATGCTGCGGCTCCTTAAAAAGGATGCGAAGTGGGCGTGGACGCAGGAGCATGAGGAGGCGTTTGTCGCCACCAAGGCGTTATTCGTCAACAATGTTGTTATTTCCCATCCCGACTTTTCGAAACGCATGTTTTTGAGCACTGATAGTAGTGATTACGGTCTTGGAGCCGTGTTAAGCCAAAAAAGGGAAAACGGTGAAGATGGTATTATTTCACTAATTAGCCGTACCCTCAGGGGTCCGGAGCTCACATACTCTACAACGGAAAAGGAGATGCTAGCGATTGTATGGGCGTTACAGAAGCTCAGAGTTTTTCTGTTGGGCCGAGAATTCACAATTATAACGGACCACAAGTCATTGTCATTTTTGAATCAATGTCATCTTAGAAACAGTAGGATGCTGCGATGGGCAACCTGGATCCAGGAGTTTTCGTTCGATATTCAATACTGTGAAGGGAAGAAGAACGTTGGTCCAGATTTTTTGAGCCGGAATCCCTGTGAGACGGGCGGAACAACCGAGGGTGATAGGGAGTTTGTTATCGCTGATATTGAATTGGGGATCGAGGTCACGCCACGGCGAGACGATGAAGAACTGAGACAAGCCCAGGCGGACGATCCGAGGATAGGTCCGGTCATTCGATTCCTAAGTGGTGAATTACCCCGGTGCCACCCTTCTTTCCGTAATATTAGTCGACGATCGGATAGGTTTAAAGACCAACTGGGAATTATTCATATAAGAGTGGGTAGGGATCGGCCCGAGTTCCGAATATGGGTCCCGTCCGGACAGGCAGAGCGATTAATTAAACATGCTCACACTAAGTTCGCACATTTTGGAAGTCAGAAGATCGCCTTGATCCTTAGGGAAAGGTTCTTTTGGAAGGGTATGGGACGTCACATTAGAAAAATAATCCGCCAATGCGACTTATGTCAGAAAACCAAATACCCTAATAGAGTATTTGCAGGCCCCATGCAGAATATCATACCCTCTAAATCCCGGGAATTGTACGCCCTCGACTTGTATGGCCCCCTTCCGAAATCCCGGGCGGGCAATAAATTTGTACTTGTAATTGTGGATGTCTTTTCCAAATTTGTGCGAGTCTATCCTATTAATAAACCTACCAGTAGGAATTGTTTAACTCACTTAATGAATAAATTCATTGTTGAATGTGGTAGACCCGAGAAGGTTCTTACTGATCATGGAACGCAGTTTACCAGTGAAGTATGGTGTAGAACGTTACGTGACCGAGGGATTAAAGTAATCCATTCTTCTATTCGCCACCCACAGTCGAATCCAAGTGAGAGGATCATGCGGGAAATATCCCGGCTTTTTCGTGTGTATTGTGCGGACCGGCATACGAGTTGGCCCGAGGTGATTCCCCTCATCAATAAATGGCTTAACGAAATCCCCCATGAATCTATCGGAATGTCACCTTACGAAGCCCATTTCGGCGTTAAGCCTAGACGGCCCTATGCCATGCTCCCGGAAGAAGAAGAAGGGGACGAGCCGGAGCCAGGTAGGGTTACTCAATTGGTTCTTAGAAATTTGCGACGTTCCGGTAGGAAGCGGAAAAACGCTAAGAAGGCGAAAACTTACGAATTCAGGGAAGGAGATAGGGTTCTCTTGAAAGCTCCGAAGCAGTCCGACTCGAAGTTAAAACTATTTCATAAATTCTTCCCTATTTTTAAAGGCCCGTATGTTATTCGCAGGGTGGTCGCACGAAACGCGTGTGAGCTGGGAAGTGAGGAGGGAGATGTTATTGGCGTCCACAATTTCCACAACCTGATTCCTTATTTTTCCGAGACATTATAGTCTTTTGTTTTCCTTTTGAGTTTGACTAAGATTTCAGCGCGTGGGACGCGTTAAAAGTTTGATTTATTTTACCACCCTTTATTTTGTGAGGGTTGGAGTTGTTTTTCTTTTGTTTTTCTTTTTCTTTTACAAATAAATTCCCGTGTCTTTTCCCAGCGGCAATTTTTTGTCTGGGAGAGGGAGGCAGTTGTAACCGTTCCCGATTGGACGGTTGCAATGGGTTTGTGGAAGAGGCGGTTTTGTGCTGTATATTGTGTTAATTTTAAGGTCATCGCTGTGTGAGTGAATGATTCATGTGTGTTCGAGTGTGTGAGTTCCCTGCACCACGTTCTCCCCCCCCCCCTTTCTTAAGTGTATCTCCGCCGTTCGGCGGACGACCTTCCCTTTCCCCCCCCCCCCTCCATCCACCGCTCATGCTTTGCAAGTGACTGTGCTTCGAAATATAATGCGGCCTGCGTCAAGTGAAGCCACCTCCCCTTATCCCCCTATCCCCCCCCCCCTTCTCACCCCGCGCGCTAGCGCATATAAATGGCAGAGGATGGTCGGGGCGGGACTTACTTACATGTGATGGTTCTTGTGGTGGCGGCTGACACCCAAAAATTAGGAGGGCTGAAACATTGGTTGGAGAGCGAGAGAGACGCATTGTGCGGACGAGGAACGGAAAGGGAGAGACGACCGACGCATAAGGAAGCTGAATTTAAGTCGTGTCCAGTAGCGGTCCCAAGGAATCCGTGGCCATCGCCGTCGCCTGTCTCCGCTCAAGTAAAACCAACTACATCATCAGCTGCTACGTGCAGAGCACGGGGCGATCATTGCCAGCGCCGCCGCAGTTGCACCAGTTATCCCCGATAACGATAAGTACCACTTATATCCCGCCCGCCTAAAACGGCCATTCCTAGACCAAAGAAGAGCCCCCCCATTCCCAATCCAAGAAGAATAGTCCTATTATAGTTCAAAGAAGAGATTCCCCAACCCAAGAAGAAAGTGCCCCAAGTTTCGTACTGTCGACATATTTATTCCCGTGTTTTTCCCCCCTGGTCCCGTGTGAATGTGTTTAGTTTTCAATTGAGGGTGCGTGATTGTAGAAATTGTTAAGTTCAAACCGTTAAAATATTGTAACTTTTCCCTAGTGATTCTCGAAATGGGAAAAAGGACCTTGAAGGGTAAAACTGTTTCATTTGATTGACATTTTGCGAATGTTCGCCATGTATTGTTGCAATTATTACGCATCATAATTTGTTTTGTTTAAATTTAGTTTTAGATTAGTATTTAGTGTTATTCTCTGAATTAAATAGTTCGATATTGCAAAAGGATATTTCCATGTTTTACTGTCTCTGCCCACAAACCTGTCCTCGCGGAACCATCCGTTCGCCATTATGCATTAAGTCACTTCGAAACCCCGCGATCGTTGATGAACCCCAACCCATTTGCTCAAAAGCTTAGTCGGCATCCCTCTTTCCTCCCCGCCTCCCCGTCCCTGAATTCCTTTCCTCCCACCTTTCCTCCCATTTCCCCTTCCCCTTACTCGTGTGGACACGGGTTACAATATATATATACATACCTATATATACCTATATATATTATATATATATATATCCATGCATACCCTGGGATTGGAGACGAAGGAGAAATAGGAGAAGAATGAAAGGTTGCGGCATTCCGTAAGGATTGGCAACACCGGAATGTTGTGGGGTCAGAGATCGACAATATAAAGACTGTGTCGGGTTAATTTATTTTCCCTTCCCTCTCTTAAAGAATAACATCTACCAGATCTATATTATTTTCCCTATCAGAACATATTTTCAATTGTTGAAACTCAAAGAGTTCCTGGCTTGATAAATATTATGTCAGCAATCTAACTTATCTCGATTTTACCATATCTCCTAAATACTTACACGAAGTTGAGTAAAACAAATAACCTCTCCATGTTTCAATGAAAACGAGTGACGCATAAGATGTAATACATTAAACTCTCCTGTTTCCCCTCATTGAATATTTAATTTGTACAAATAGGGAAGCTATAATAATTCAGCATATTCGGCTGCGTCTTAAAAAAATTAAAAAAGGCGATCTATATCCTCAAATATAAAAACAATTTTTACGCTTATAACACTGAGTAATATTGGTCATACACGAGCCGTACTTGATTTAAAAATCTCGAGGCGAAAGAAACATTCCCAAAGACGAGTGAATTTGCAGGAAAGTTGACGCAAAGAGAAAAACAATTTCAAGACTGAGAAAATTTCATGGTAGCATTCAGAAATGTAAACTTTACTGACAGATTACTAGTTTTATGGAGAGAGCCCATTGCAGCCAGATTTCTGTTTTACATTCATGCACAACTGAGAAAGGGCATCGTTTAAGTTTTTGCTCAGTGGTAGCAATTATTTCATCGAAGAAGAAAAAAAATTAACAAATCTGGTAACATCAATTTAACTCACAACCAATTTCGTCCTTCGTACCATGAACTTACACACTTGCAGAAAAAT
Source organism: Pyrrhosoma nymphula (assembly GCA_963573305.1). NCBI lineage: Eukaryota > Metazoa > Arthropoda > Insecta > Odonata > Coenagrionidae > Pyrrhosoma > Pyrrhosoma nymphula. Next base: position 43,104,650 of record OY754337.1, on the reverse strand, counting down.
GCAGATTGAGTCATGTTATCATATTGTACGCAGTAGTACAAATGAGTTGTGGAATAATTTGGAGGTCTAGAAGAAATTACGAAAAATGTGAAGGCTATGGTAGTGGGTTATTTAAGACCGCATGCATAAGAAATTCATGCTGAACGCTGAGTTTGATGGATGAAATGAAAAATGCTAAGTACGCCAGGAAGGGGGACGGGAAATATTGCATTTTGTTGTCAACAAGAAAAGAGAGAAAAATGAGTAGGAGCTCCGAGGGTTAATAGAGGGAAAAAATTGAACGGTTTCATCCGTGGCTTTCAAAAATAAGGAAATATTATTTAATTTACTTTAATTTTCATCCAAAACTGCCTTTTTTTCCTTTAAGGCATACATTTAACTCGCCCATGCTCATACTCGATTAGTTCTACACTATTCAGCTCTGTAAATTAGAAAAACCTGTTAAAATTTAGCTTATTTAATTAATTTTATGAAATTTAATAAAGTTTCTTAAATGACCCAGGTAATTAACACTCGCGAAAATTATTTCAGATGATTATGAGGAACAGCTGTCTTATTTCGGAAAAGTAATGGTGGATTCTCGTAGGTTGGTGAGCATATAGCATGCAACTTTAAAAGCAAATTTGCACATATATCTACTTGTCAAGAATATGCATAACGTTAACAAACTAGATATATATGTAGTCTTGAATCTCGGAACCTTAATGCCTGGACAATTATTTTCAATGTGCAGTAAATACTGTTTTTCCGTATATAACTCAGTTTACCTGTTTGATTCTCAAATTTGCTTTGAAATGCCAAAAATGAGAATTTCAGACAAGTTAGCATTACATCATCATCACCTAAAGGGCTACTGAATCTTAGATTACAAATCGGGCAATTCCCGACATGAATGAACAAATGACGTGATCTTCCCTTTCTTCACAACGCCTACGTTGCAAATATATTTGGTCATCAACATAATAAAGAACGAAAAACAAAATCTTGTCTTATATAAGACCGCCCTTGAACTAACCCACGTACATTTTCTTTGACATTGATCTTCAGACTAGGGAACGTGAGCTCTACGGCCTCTTAAAGTTATAAGGTATAAAAAAATCTCCAATGGCCGTAATAAATTGGCACCACTCGTCAAAAATACGCCACAATTGCTGTGTTGGTTTGTGGGAAAAAAATTGGGGGAAAAAACCACGCCAGTGACCAACCACAACCTCTCGACCAGAAAAACCCCTGTGGTGGTTTACGGGAATGTTACTTCCTCGCCAGGGACACTAAACAAACTAAAACACTAAAGCAATGGGACAAACTAAAACACTTATTGGGAAACACGAAAGACAAGATCGACACATCCAATAAGTCCGGCATATATCAAATATCTTGTTCCTCATGTGATGTTTCCTACGTGGGACAAACACGCAGAAATATAAAAACTAGATTCAAGGAACACATGGCCCATTTCAAATATAACAGACCCGAAAAATCCAGTATCACACAACACTTACTCAACACGGGACACGAAACCTCAGAAAACAACCTTCAACTCATGAAACAAACACCTAATCATTTGCTTGACGCTTATGAAAGTCTATACATACACAAATTCAGGAGAAACATTGTGAATAGCGATAAAGGACCTATTTCTTACTCCTCACTTTTCTCTATTTTACAGTAGATGCTCCTTCTTTCTGAAATTATAATTTTTCAAAATATTTAACGTTGACCGCTCTCCACCAACGGTCACGGACTACACTCCCCCCCCCTTCCTCCCCCCCTTACTCAACTGTCACGGACTTCGTTTCCTTTCCCTTCTCACCTCCCCCACCCCTCCCCTTCCCCCCGTACTCGCTTCAACGGTCGCGGACTTCAACTCCCCCCCACTCCTTCCCCACCAATACCTTTCTTCCCTCTCCCACAACCCAACGTCATTGGTTCCCAATCCCTCTCTGCCTTTTCTTCATTTTCCTATTTATTCTAGGCTGTCCTCCTTCCTATCCACTTACAACCTTGCGTTGCAAGTGATTTCTCCCTTCAGTTCGCTGAAGAGGGCCACCTTGTGGCCGAAATACGAGTATCCGACGCACACCCTCGTCTTTTCATGTTTTTGTGCCGTTTCTTGACAACGCTCTGTTGAGCTAGATTCTCCCAGAAGTTGAGGCCCGTTGAGTGTGTGAGTGAGTGAGTTCTTGATTGCTTGTGAGTGTGTTTGTGTTCATAACCCAGGCATTCTTAGTCGGGTATCACTAACCCGGCAAAGAATCCCTCATTGGGTTGAGTGTGTGTGTGTAACCCAGGCATCCTTAGCAGGGTCTCATAAGCCCAGCGAAGTATCCCTATTCGGGTTGATTGTGTGTGTCTGTGGTTGTCCCTGGCGAGGAAGTAACATTCCCGTAAACCACCACAGGGGTTTTTCTGGTCGAGAGGTTGTGGTTGGTCACTGGCGTGGATTTTTCCCCCAATTTTTTTCCCGCAAACCAACACAGCAATTGTGGCGTATTTTTGACGAGTGGTGCCAATTTATTACGGCCATTGGAGATTTTTTTATACCTTATAAAATTGATCTTCAGGGAAAAATTCACCCAACAGCCTAAATATCGGGTCACCAGCGATTTTTAAAATCTTTTCGGACACTTTTGGAGAGCCAAATACGAGGGCTTCAATTAAGGCCGTTATACTGCATAGGCTGGTGTATTGTTGATTCTCGAATTTATACTTGAATTAGAAGAGTACGTGAAAGAACAAAAACGGCTTTACAAAGTGTACAAACACGAGTAGCTTGACATGATTTCCATACCATAATTGATTACACAATAATTGAGTGGTTCATTTGAACAGAGATTATGTAAAATGAAATACTTAAAAAATGAAATTCATCGTCTTAGTTAATATTTAAGACATACATATGGATCTATTTTTCCCAAATAGCGTATTTGAATACGCTATTTTGGTTGCTGGAAGCAGCGACCATCACTACTACCGTAGTAGTAATTGCTAATATTTTAGGAGCTGCGTAAATAAATTGAAACATGAAAAAAGCATGTAGTCTTCCTCGAGGCATTGCTGTCCAAATAGGACAAATTAAGTTCGTTACGAACTAACGAGTCAGTATCTGATCAATTTTGTTATCTGAAGAACCTCATGATAGATATTTTTTTCGTATCCGGGAATTTATTTTTGTTGTTGCTACTCCTGAAACATGAGAGTGAAAACCACATAGTTTGTGAAAGCAAACAAATCCAGTAAGGGCATGAAAATTTTCACTGGCTCAAATCCATTCGTCAGAGTTCGAAAGACTCATCATTCCCCTATGTCAGAAAGGTTATGGTAGATGGGTGATCGTTGATTTTGTAACCAGAGGGGTATATTTCCTTAAAAAACAGTTCGTGTACGTGAATGGTTAATTGCAGAGTATTTTTGTTAACGGTTAACTACCCTACGTGCAGTGCGTCTAACATTCTATTTGAAAAGTCACTGAATGTGAGTTGAAAGAAATCAGTAAAATTATAATTGAAAAAAATATTCTCCTGTACTATGACTTGAAGCCAGATCCCTCTTTATTGCACCAAAGTGCCTGTGGAATGATATTAATTGTCATTGAATTTTAATAGCTTGCCTTTATCACTTTTGGGTCTCCGTCAATCCCTGTACGCCCAGAGGCATTTATTGTGCGAGCATTTGTCTCCAATCCTTCCAACCCGGCCACGTCGGATAGAATGTCAACAACCGACGGTGAGCCATATTTTAACGATTTACACATATTAATCTGCAAGCAGTGAACATGTTGTGAAAAAAATTACGTGCGGGTAAATGTTTTGCAAATGAAATAGGTAACATTAATATTTTATATAAGATAAGTAGCGATAATAGTAAAACTATGAGCCATTGATTTGACTAGAGTTAATGTAGTAACGTCTTGATTGTTGTCATACTTAGTAAAGAAAAATCTAATTGTTGACCACGCATGTGGGCATAATTAGTCAGGATTATGAATAACCAAAAAATAAAAGTTAAATATTTTTTTAATACTCATTGATTAGTTGGATCATTATTCTACGCGCACATATAAATATCTCTTTATTTACAAGCAAACGAAGGAAAAATATTCTATCACATGCCAGCAGATGGCCCGTGATTTGGTTGTTCATATAGAGATATTTACTGCTAGTCGATTCCCGTACCAGTTTTGGTGAAAGAAATGTTGCCGTGTTTAAAACTACTGCACGCTACGTTTCGCAGTTCTTTGAATCATTAATTCAGAATCAGTCAAGATTGATTTCACTGAAACTTCTCACCTCCCCTTCCGTTTTGATCTCCTATTCCTTCCTTAAGGATAAATCCCTCCGTGAAAAAGCTGTTGATATTTAGATTGATTTTGTGGCGTTGCTTCATCATTATGAAACTGATGTGGCACTCGGCCTACCCTTCTCAATATAGCTTTTGCGAGAGATGTTTGGAACGACGGAAGGTCCCCACTTGAGTTGGTAACTCAAAAATTATTAATTATGTATATTATTTGTAGTATTAGGTTACATTCTCTTCCTTTGATATGGCACCTCCATTTATACAGTACACTTTTAAGCAATGGTTGCTTCATTATGATATTTTTGTTTGTTACTGTCGTAAATGTAAAAATGGTTGGCATGCATGAACTTCTTAACCTTGATATAACACATGCTGCCTATTTACCATGGTTGTAAAATATCATACTACTCACTGGTTCTTAATGAAACTCGGAAGCTCATCATTTGTCTTAAAATACTTCCTTTTTTGAAGATTTTTCTATATTATTCTCAAATATGGCAATGCCCTACCTGGCTTTGGAGGTTATCAATGATGATTACCAGAAAGATATGGTTAATGTACCAGACACCAGGTTAAAGACACCGCCGACGCTTAAGGGATGCACAAAATCTCTTTGAGTTAATGGAACACACATTCAGGAACCTATACAGAGTATCAAAGGATTTGGTGAGGGTTTTATGTGAATCCTTAAGACCTTAAGCAGCCCGAATGTCTCATGGGCTTTCAGTGGAACAGCAGGTATTTGTTGAAAATACAACCTAGTATAATGCCAGTAATAGGGCATTATCCATAATGAAATACAAATGTTCTAAGGTGCTGAGTGCCATCCGGTTTTATGCTACTGGATCATACCAACGTGCTGTCGGACAGGATTACTACCTTGCCCTAAGTCAATCATTAATGAGTAGAAATATTAACGTGTGGCAAGAGCAATTAACGTAGGACTACTTAGACAGTGGGTCAAGTTCCCCACAACACAGAGAAAACGTGCAGCTGTGAAGGAGGGTTTTAATAATTTATTCCCTGGAACAATAGGAGTCATTGATAGTTACAAAATTGCAATATTGACCCCCAAGGAGCATGAAGATGCCTATGTTAACCATCATGGTTATCATTCATTGAATGTCCAGATGGTAAGCTGCTAATAGTTTTTCCTCTACATTTACATAGGTAGTTATTCCGATACATATACATAGGTAGTAACATTATCATTCCTTGTTCATATTAAAATAAGAAAATGTTCTAACATCTTTATAGTGAGTTTCAATATAGTGAACTAACTTTTGGGTCCCTTTAAATTCACTAAATTAGAGAGACTAGTGTCTTAAGAGCCTACCAAATAGATTTCCATGATAGATACATAAGTTACTAAATGCATTTTGTAACCAAACAAACAAACCACTTTGTGCTTAGAATTGAGGGGAGCTTTGCAATAACTTTTTATTTAATAATTAACAACTGCTCCATGTAACTTCGAGATTTGCACATATAATATGAAAATAAGCCATGTGTGTGCTCGATATCCTAGGTCTCGTCATTGCACGGCTATTTGGATGAATAGTCCAGCCCGAACCATAATGGAATTATGGTTTAACCATGGAGAGAGGAAGACATGGCAACTGGGTGAGTAGCTATGTTTAAAAGTGTTGATAGCACAAATTGCAAGTAGTTGGCAAGATGAAAGGGAATTATATTTCATGCAAAAGACTGCTTTATATTACGAAATATTTTGTGTGAGTAGCTGGTAGTAGTGTTTAGCTGGAGGTCTAAGGAGAAATATGTTTACAGTAATAAGGAGTAAATATTTTAAGCTCAAGAACAATTTAGTAATTAATATTGAATAATAAGTTCAAGTTAGGTTCTCCTTATTAATATTTGGAAGTTTTAAGTGTTGCAATTGACTGACCATTATTTCAGGATTACTAAAGATGGGAGCATTATGCACGCAGTGAGGCCTACATTATATGCTTAAGAGGAAAAAAAGTAGTGCAAAATAGAAAATGTTAATACGGGAAAGGACATAGTATATAAACTTACTAGTATATAAAAAAGGTGTCCAATTGGGAAAAACCGACTTGAGGAGTCTATGGTTTGAAATTTATGCTTCACTATAGATTACAAACCATAATGGAACCATATGTAATTTATAGGTAATTTAATATTTATAACATGACTTCTTCAGGTGATGCTGGGCTCTGGAGCCTTGGCTCCTTACACCTTCACCAAATTGCCTGCCTGGGACAGCAGCATTCAGATACTGAAGCTTTATGTAGGGCTCGCTCACTCGTTGAGAGGCTATTTGAAGTAATCAAAGCTACATGGAGGTGCCTATGCAAACAGAGGGTGCTAATGTACCACCCTAGAGCTTCAGGAGATATCATTAGTGCATACGTTGTTCTACAAAACATGCGCCTTCATTATGGCCTTCAAGAGCAAAGTAGCAATTATGATGAAATTGTGAATACACAAAATGATTTCAATGCTGCAATTCAAACTCCTATAGAAGGTCAAGCAAGAATTGCTGAAGGCCAGCGGGTTCAAAGGGCATTGATCCACGATTGTTTCGATCACTAACACAATCCCCATAAAGACTCCTTCCCTAGTGAATAATTGTTATATTGCATTGGGGTTGTGAATTATAAAATAAAACTCCTTATCAATAACAATACAACTTTATTTCACTATTCCTTTCACTGACATTATTCATAATTTATTTTTTTGTACTAGCTCTTAAGAGATGAGGCCAAACTCTCCCATACCACACATTTCCTTTCTTCAAGTTTGAGCCTCATCTGCTCATTTTTGGCTGAAAGTCCAGAAAATCCCGCAGAACTTGCCGGCAGCAAAACGACTGTCACTTTCCATTATTCAGCCATGAATATTTTCTGGGCGAATGTTATTTTTGACCCTCGAGTTTGATCCATACTTGATTGAATGACATGATATCTCAAATATTAAATCTGATATTACTTAAAGTTTTAGCTAATAGGTAGGTACCAACTTAATAAATTAGGTCTGCACATAGAATTAGATCTTTTACGTTACAAGCTTACGTTAATTTTTTTGCACTATAATATATAATGACAAGATGTATAGGTATTAAAAGAATTATAAAATATCGAATAATATTTTGAGCTTAGTAATCTACTCCATTGAAGGAGAAATAAAACATTGAATGGGAAATTGTGTTGATAAGATATAATAAAACAATAAATTAAAAATATATCGATTGACAACATCTATCCTTGATATTAAATTAATAAAATATATAAAAATTGATTGTAAAGATAGGGTCTTTTACTTACATATATGGGGAATTCATTTTAATGCGCTGTAAACTAACCATGGAAACCGCTACGTGAACTTAAAAATCCTCTTCTTTCCGCCGTGGGGCTTAAAAGCTTGTCATTGGTCGAAAAATCTAGCCTCGCGCGTAGGCGCCTCTAATTGAGTATATTATAACGTATCCATTCCGACTTCCCATCGTAGCAAATCTCGCGTAACTGAAGAAGAAACAGAATCGCGTTCGGCGCTAGCCAAGCGCAGTAAATCGTTATAATATCGCAGCGTTATAATAACGAATGTGGATACAGAATCGCGCCCCAGGATAGACCCACCTATAGAACTAGAGTAACTCCCTCCGTGACGTAGTATATTGTACATCCGTCTGCTATCACTGTTTTCCTGAACTGTCTCTCTTCAGAAACGTCCTTATTACACATTCAGCTGCTCTACTAGCGCTATGCTGTGAGCACGAGAAGAAGCTTATTGCACGGTTACCACGGAAAAATATGAGGGACCTGTCTCCATCCACCCTTCACGCTTTTGCCGTCCTCAGCATTTTCTCAACCACCCATTCCGCATTCCAATTCATTACCGAACCCTCCACATCCTGCTAGGGCAAATTTTTTTTACAACCCCTCGCCTATATCCTCGGGGACCGAGAGGGGATTGAGCGTTGGCCATCGGGATAAACAGGATCAGTCGACCATACCCTCACCACGGAGGAAGAGAAAAAAATGAGAGTCTCTGGCAGAATTGAATTCTTCCACCAGCGAAAACCCTTTATCAAAATCCTCAAGGATCCTCCCCTCTGGGACATCTCCTCCTCGAGATGTTTAGGATACTCGCAAGTATCAACCCGTGGGACATCCCCTACGAAGACTCTCACTCCTATGGATCCAAGAGCCCCTGTCGGCTCGAGGGTTACCCTCAGCAGGGATCGGCTCTCTGTTCAGCCAGGATCTTCCTTAAGCCTCACCATTTCTCAGTCTCCCGGCTGTTCCTCCCGCTTAATCGCTGTTCACTCAAGAAGGGTTTGAGTAAGTACTGCTGGACATGCAAAATATCATGGAGCCACTCTCGCCAATACTCAACTCGAGCGTAGAGCGAGCGCAAGTACGCTAGAAATTTAAAGCTAGTTTGAGAAAACCAGCGTTAGAAAAGTTAAGTGTCATTGCTAGTCGGTTTGAATTAAGGTGGTTTCACCTTGAAACGACTCCAATGTTATTTTATTCGTATTCTGTCATCTTGTAGAAAACATTACCCACGATCAGATATGAAGTAAATTTTACCTTTCCACGCTTTTTTTATCCGTATAAGAACTTGAATTTTTATTGCATCCAATGGAAAAATGGGTGAATAATGGGAAATACGTATTTTTCTGTCAAGTATTAATGCCATTTTCGCGAAAAGTTGTTTTAGGAGAAGCAAGAACTATAGGAAATTTGATAAAAATAAAAAATAGTCACATAATCACATTATTATTTTGTGAGTTATTAGCCAATTACTGATATATTTTAAGTCTAATGCACCATTTCTATGGACAAACATAGAAATGGCAATGAAGTCGGCTAATACGGCTGGAAAAAAGTGGTAATGTAAAATATGTTCGCATAATTATATGCATATTAAGTACCTTAATTTTTTGTTTTCAAAAGTGCGTTGCTGCAAAAAGTTGCGTGAAGGTAGATTGGCTGACCATCGCCGAACCCATAGTTTTTTTTAACCAAAGAAACAATAAGGCTGAATATAGTATTTGTTTATTATTTGACCGTCGTGGTGGAACCTTAATATATGTTTTCGGTAACTCTCTATCACTTTTCGTTTGGCACTAATATTCTTCAATCCTGATTTCTTCTCCGTATTACGTTCTCTCTTTTTATCAAATCATAAAAAAACATAATGGGCTGGCAGTGAACCATCTAATTAAAATTATGCGTATGAAATAGCCTTATCGTCACGCTCAAACTTTTAACTGCGCCGTGAATCAGACAGTTACACACCCACAAGTACAACAGTATTATTCCTCTCTTGCACATTTAGTGTCGTTTCAGCTACTGCTGAATATATTTATAAAATAACCCAGCACAAATATATGGTAACGATAAAGGGTTTTGTGTTTCCTCTGCGGAAACCAAAACTTGTCATCTCTCTTCAGGACGGATTCTGGTACATCCTGATTGATCAGTAATTCTCCGCTTTATTCTATTGTCATCAAAAAACTACGAAAATCGACTATGACTAGACACGAGGAAGAAGCTAGAATATAGCCACTTCTCAGGAGTCACCAGAATCGGATCTGAAGGTAGATAGGCTGACAAGTTCATGGACCGAACCTCAGCTCTGATGGTGATTGGAGAGTTATCCGTTGAAGCTTTTGCAGAGGCTGCCTTTCTGATCCGGTTGGAAACCTGAGAAAACTTCATCAGCATCGTGAACCGAGAAAACATTAAATTTTTCATTATTACGTAATGGGTTTACTCAGGGATTCGAAAACTGTTTGGTCCGTGGCAGTCTATTTTGCTTTGTGGAATGAAGCGGCACATTCCTAATCAAGGAGCAACTATGCCTACTCTAGTGGAATTTAAAACGCTAGAGAGCAGTCCCGAGGGATCGAGTACCCTAGCGTAAGAACCTTACACGAACCACCGAAACACTCAAGAAACACGTCAATTGCATTGCATGTATTTCTAGGTATCTGGGATAAATTAAAAACACGGCAAAAATATTTAAAACATGTTTTTTTATTAGTCCATACTTTCCGACTACTTTTTTCGGCCCAGTGCAGCAATTCCGCTGAAAAATAAGGCGCCAATGCACAATGCTAAGGGAGCTATTTTTCGGATTCCCCAATCGATTACACTCCGGATTTGAGAACGAAAAATCATAGTAAATCCTGTCCGGAAGAATCTACATATATATAGTACCCTGAAAGCCAAGTCAATGGTGTATGGCAGGGAGCGAGTTATCACCAACATGAACTAAACTGTTCCCTAATAATGTTAACGAAGCTACGACTATAGGCGCATTAGCCAGAACCTGAAAATGCCCGTTAGTATGTGAAACATTCAATACACTATAGGCATGACACCAATGTTTGAGAAAATATATGTAATGATCTATTTTTCAACCAAGAACATAAATGCATGGAAATACAACAGTTTTACAGTAAACACACTAAACGTGCTGTTAGTCCTAGGAAGCACACAAGCATGAGGCTACAAGCATGAGGTAGAAAATCCATCAATTAGCTATACTATCTATCGAAAAACCTAGTAAAAAGACTCATTGGCAGGTGCCTCTTATAGTTCGAAGCCCCTTGCACCGTAGTTGCACCCTTGGACGCAAAGTAGGTCTTAAAAAAAAAGTTGCTTCACTCTAATTATACCTCATCTCGAGTACTCCGCGGGTATTATGGGGCAATAAGAGACGTACAGTGGAACCAACCACATAAAATGCAGCCAAAACTCTAAAAATTGAAGTTTCCTAGGCTTGTTTCTATCGTCTTTTCGCTAGAGTGGTCTTAGAACTGCAGATGAATGAATCCAAAATTTAGGTAAGTGTAAACCTTCAAGCGTAATTTAGCTCTAAAAAGGAAGTTACAACCACTAGAGCAGACGACTAGTGACACGACCAACTTGACCACTAGATCATACGACTAGTGACAAGACCAGCTTTAAAACCGATATGCAGGAAGCAAAAAAATATCTTTTTTTAAAGTTTTTAATTTCCGGGTAATATAGTCAACCTGTAGAAGTAATTAAATGTTAGTAAAAATTTAAAAATATATCTAAAACCGTATTAAATCTAACTTTTTTAAATTAATAATTACTAATATGTAATCAAATGATAAAAGTTACACGTAATAATGGGTGAAAAATTATATGATGTGGAAGTTAGGAACCACGATACTCAAACATATAATTTTGAAACACTAAAACTAAAGGTTTAATAATGTGATATAATAAATAATATGCCTCCTTGCTTGAGTAATCAATAAATGAAAACAATCAAGCCGCGTAATTCATTTGCAATGCGGGTTGCACGTGTTTATATGGGTTTTTTTAAATTTTGGGTGATGAGTTCAATTGACTATATTGAATGAGTTATTTCAAAATTTCAATGTTAATTTCTATTTCTGCGACCCAAAAAATGCATAGGTACCTACTATCTTTTTAAGGAAATTTTAATAAAAGTTCGTATTTTGGCCGCCTTTTCTTTGGGCCCCTTCGTTCGTCGGCTCAAGGGCGAAGTATCTATGCAGGTATCCTATCACTCCTTCATAGACGCAACCTTTCAAACCAGCCGTCCGGATCGCCGAAATATGCCTTTTTCCGCACCGCTCAGACATAATACCCGACCTCCTTGCCCCGTCTTGGCGGGTCGCTCTCGTGATTGAAAGATGGTGGGTGGTGAGGGAGAGTTCTCGGTAGAAAGAGGGGTTGGGAGATTCCAGAGCCATATTTTGCCCCTCGCTCCAATGGGGTTGAGACCTGTGAGGGGAAGAATTACGTTCCTTTTCATACTTCGTTCCTAACCCTCCTCACTTTCTTCCGAAGCCATTCACCAGGCTCGCTGCTCTTCCGCACTCCGGAGATGTGAAAGGGAAGATTCTTGAAGAAGAGGAGTCTTCCGATCACAATGGGGAATGCTTGCTGCACTGAAATGACCCCCTCTCCCCGTTCTCTGCGGATGCCTGGCTGAGGGAAAGTGCGGCACACTATGGCAATAAACTTTGACGGAGGAGATTTGAATTATCATGGGCTTCCGGAAGTTCATGATTCCAAAATAAATTGTAGTCCATTGTAGAGGATAACTTTATTCCTCCTCATCTATGAAACATTACCTAAGAGTATCGCAGCTCATGAAACGGAAAGTTTACGAAGTGGAATATGGTAACGCGAAAATAGTTTTCCGTTCTTTATTGGGGAAGTGCATGGACGTTTACGTAAAAAAAGATATATCTTTGAACTGAGTGTTTTCTTGATCGTGGAAATGGAATAAAGAAGTGGATTGAATATTATTTATAAATTCGTACAGAATAACGTATCTAGGAAGCTGAAATACATTGATACAATATAATAAATTAAGGAATAACGTTATTTAGTTGATCAGTATGAATAAAGAGAACAATTGTTTTCTATATTATCATGTAGTAAGAAAAGCTGTTATTGTAAGTGGGTCAGGAAAAATTATAACAATGAAAAACGAAGATAAGTTAATAGCTAAGATTTTTAAGGTAATATTTCAGTAATCGTTTTTAAATCTCTTAATTTTATAAAAGAACAGGACGTTAGTTTTGTATGATGCTGTTAAATCAAAGCCAACGTTTGCTTGTTTATACAAACATTTTCAAAGATTTAAAGTTTTGGGAATATTAGTGAGGGAAGTTATTCAAACGTTTATAATTACTGATAATATAAGAGAAAATATGGAAAAATAATTTTTGGTAGATTTGATGATTAAAAAATGACATAAATACTCTAAAAGTATAAAATTAAAGATATTCGAATATTTATGCAATTTGTAGACAAATTATTTTTTCCTCGAAAACCACATTATCTGATGCTATATAGTGTCTTCTATAGTACTCGTCCAATATAATTTCCTATTGGTTCAATGAGTTCTTTAGAAATGCAGATCCGTCCGAGATTTCAGAAAGAAATGTGTTGGCAGCTTAAACCTCAACATAACGATAGGAGTAAGAATATTTACATTTTCACGCCTAATTCGATGAACAATCAATTCCCATTACACCTGCATGCAATCAACATGACACATGGTTTAGTATTATCTGATATATAATTTGGCTAACAACTCTCTTCCATAGCCGAAACTCGAAGTCATTGACGCAGGTAGGGGTTGTGCTTAGCCACCAAACAAACACTCCCTATTTATTGAAAACACTGGGAGGAAAATGAAAGAGTAAATAGAATATAGAACTAAGTATATTTCCACAAATGGGATAAAAGTGGCAACATTTGGTAAAAGAGATAACTACATATATAATAATTAATGTGGCACGGGAAGAAGGAGGTGTCATTATCTGATACTTAGGATGACAAACGATAAAGACAACGGTTAGCATTTTTTTCAAGGCTCAGGAATCAAATCGAGGGATTGGGTTCCCATAAGTAAAAATCCAACTTGCTCGACATTGCTAAATTTTATCATAAACTATTCTCTTACTGCCATTTACATCATTTCACAGTTAATAATGCGAGTATTGCTGAATATAATGCAGGGTCCTCCATACTGCCCTATCCATGCCAACCTTCTTTGCTGCTGCAACATTCCTGCTCTGCTTTACCCAAGCTCACCTACTCTTAACACTTCTACCATTCCTCTTCCAAAGACCTAATTACGACCTAATTCACCTAATTCACCATATACGACCTAATTCACCCATGGATCCCTCGTTCTACCCTTTTATCTCCCGCCATTCACTCTGCAATCATATATCTGAATAGTTTTTCTACTACCATCCATTCTCTCATCACAGCTAAGCCAACAAAGCACGCTCTTATTATATGCTTCCATTAACGGGGCATCCATCCCACATGATTACATTAGCAACTCATTACTAAACTAATCCTTCCTTAATATACCAAAAGCTCTTCTCAGATAACTCATATTCCTTTCATTTAGCTAACATTCATGTATTTTCTGGCATACCCAAGTTTTACTGCCATATAGTGAGGAGGAGTACACTTTTGTGCACCAAATAGTTCAGTTAAATGCGGGCATCAGGATGCCAAACGAGGACATATAAAGCTGAATGAACACGTGCTAAAGGTCACCCAAAAAGTCATTCAGGTGACAGATACACGAATAAAATCGGGAAAAAATATTTTTAACTAAAAAGCAATGGCAAATTCACAAAAAGTCATAGGTGGAGGCTTATGAACCAAAGTATTAGGTTACGGAGGGCTCTTATCAATCACATTTAGAGTAAAATCGATTTAAGTTATTACTACTAATACCATAGAAATATTATGTATATAATTGCACGGAGCCTTTTTGAAGCGTTCGTTTACAGAAGTAATTGCCAAAGCTATTTCGCAGCAACAAATCTTATTAGGTACGAAAATCCCAGGCCATAAAATACGAATTCCATACTTGTCACTCTCATTGCTCACACTTCATTTAATCTCATATAGCAGCCAAAACTTGACCCCATAAAAGTATAAAAGGCTTTTAGGTACTAAAATGGATGGCTGCGGCCCTCACCGCTCACTTTAATGGATCACGATTGAAAATTTCCACAAACTGCAAAATGAATAAAAAAGCTTTATTTGGAGTATGAATTTTGAGCGCAATCCATGATAAGCACCCTGTTCGGAAAACCACTGCGTAATTTATCCAGGTCTCGGACGTCAAAACCACCAATTGATGTTCATACTTCATTTAAGAGCAAAATAAATCTCAACTTTGACAGCCAAATACCGTTTAGCTCCCACCCAGTTTCTCCCCATTCTTCCCCTTAAGCTAGATACAAAGGAACAATAGCTGGTAGAAAACATATCAGAGAAGGAATTGATTAACTAATACCTGATGTACACATTTTTTAAATAAATAGGAGGTAATACGAGTTACAGCCAGAAAAAGATTGCTCCAATGCTAATTAAGGAAATCTGCTACTTTTCTTTGATACCAAGCAATGCGTTTTATAGTGATAATTCCAACGGGGATAGTGAATGCTATGTCTAATCCTTAAACGGAGAGGTTCGGGCAAATTTATTTTTCTATTACTTAAGGAATATTGATAATTAAAATTCGAAAAATTAAGTATGAAGTAAAAAATTATTTTTCCTTAGTAAAAGTATCACTAATATTGCGGTATACACATGCTTAATTTGTTCTGCGAAATGGAAAGTGAATTTATCCGTGGATATCAAAGCAATAATAAAATACACATTTTGTTCTGTGAAAATAATTTAACAATAGATGGTTCCTCGCGCTCAAAAATGAGATCAAAGCTTATAATTCTTCTCATTCACAAAAATAACGCTAAACTAGGTATTTTTTAACACCAACTGCCGCAAGCTCTTATTGTGACTAGTACGGGTATAGACTATGGTACACGTAGAAAAGGAAGCTATTTGATGGATGATACCCATAATTCCGTATTTACTCACAAACTCAAGCAACCGTAAACATGTTTATTTACCGACAGTCATTACCTACTATTATCAACATTGGAATCATCCACTCACACAAAGAAGTTCATGGAGAAAATCATTCAATCTCCTTCATTTCCATGACGATTAAGAAACTTGAAGTCCTGAAATATACGGAAAACTTTGAGTAATGATCATAAAGTGGCCTGCTGTCTTAAAAATGTCAATGGCATTGACAATATAATTTTTTCGTGCTTAGTGTGTTGGTTGCATACCTAATGTAAAATAATACATTGGTTTTATATGTCCCCATAAAAATAAATACGCAAAAAGAGTCATCCTGCCTAACGTGCAGGAATGAAGGTGGAAAATTTTCCGGGATGAAATGCTATCATACATTGAAATCAACAATGATTACTTGGGTAGCATTGTGCCCTCCTTTGAAAACGATCTATATTGTTTGCTCCAGGTTTTCCCGCTTATTCTATTATTATTTTAAATCGCATACAACATTTCCACTCTTGTTGTTTGTTTCTGACGAAAGAGTTAAGAAACAGAGATATTGCACATGTTCAACTCAAAAACTCTTGGCCGAACTATAGCCAACTTGACATATTCTTTGGGCTTAAACAACTACAACATAGTTCAAAATATATTACCTGTGACAAAGGTTTTCATCTACATCTACGATGTACCGTGCAAGCCACCACTAGGGTGTGTGGCACCGGGTGATTCCACACCAGGCATGCAGCACTCGTCCCAGAACAAATCCGAACCTCGCACGCTCCCCCTGGCTCTTGGCGCAGGCCAAAAGCAGGTTTTATAAATGGAATGGTGATAGAGGAGACAATCACAGTGTGTACTTAATTACAGTGTGGCCAGAGTACTGGGGTTGAATGGAAAGAGCGGTACACGAGGAATTTCTCTTTTTAATACGTGTCATACACTCGGCATTGGGATCAATAGTCCACTTTTTTCCACAAATGACCCAATGCAGAGCGATCTCAGGCCTAAAGTGGCTGTTAAATGGTCTCTTATAAATAATTGCAATATATGGAAGTACTCACCGAAATAAATGGAAAGACATTGGGGGTATAGTTTCAGGAAACTCTCTTTTCCCATAAAGCTAGCGGCAACACATCAACCTCCGTGCAAGCACAAAAGAAATTGACTAGATCAAAGTAGGCCACCTAACCAATTAACTCCCAGTAGAGTGCTCTAGAGCAAAACATGAATCGCTTGGTTGCAAAAAAACCATATGTAGCAAACATAGGTTTATTTTGCATTTTATCTCTTTATTAGATTTTCTCTAGAGTGATCTACGGAATTAGAACTAGGCCTTGGGAAGTTTCAACTTGTAAAGATTTACAGGGATCTATGCCCTGGAATTTATTTCCTCACCAAGGGGCATATCCGTTAAATTTATTTCCAAGCATATTTTCCTTATAAGCTCCTCTGTTTTATTTACACATCAGATAGGTGATCATTCATAAAATGTTTCAATTTTTCCCAAAGATTTACGGGTAGTTACATAATTCGTAGTTTAAAAAATACCATGACCTTAAATTGCTACCACATTAAAACCTATACCTTTATTCTAGTTCCACCAACATTTAATTCTCTTCTCCTAATACTAATGATGCACCTTTGCTCTTCTTTCCCTAAAATCCTTATTATTATAATTATTTTCATTTGCCAATAGCTATTCCCAAGTGAAGTTGAAAAAAAAACAACCATAAAAGATTTTTTCTAAAAAAAATTTGATATATGTTTTTAGCGATTTTTGCTTCATTGTTAGAGATGAGTACTAATAATGAAAAAGCAAACTGAATAGGCAACAGTTAAACTGTCTTCTACAGTTTACAAGTAACTTGAAGCTCACAAATACATTGTTTTTCAAAATGCAATCCACAGCCAGTTAATTTAATATTAACTCATGCGAGCGGATTCAAGTGCATGCTGTAGTGAATCCATGGACACAAGGCGTGAAAGAGAGTGAGTATATGACTGAGGAATTAGAGAATAAAGGCAAGTTACAAACGGGAAAAAAAACGAAGTTGATTTTGCACACTATTTCACTGTGGGTAAACTAACCACTATCGATGGTGATTACATCGATATCGAAGTAGGTACAAAAGTCAGTTTGAAGGCCAGAAATATAGTAATGAAGAAAAACGTTGATTCCAATAGGAAAGCCCAGAAATATTGTGAAAAATTACTAAGCAATGTTTATCACGTTATGAGAAATTTCACGTTACGTCGATTCATGCTATTTTTTTAAACCTATTTATCCCGATTCAATTCCTATCGATTCTTGATCAGTGATTTTGACTTGGCACTTCCCAGACATTTTGCTAACTGCGGCTACCCATTTTGCTGGGATAAGTATGGGCATTTTAGATATGTGCTCAAATCGATATGAGTTATAATGTAGGTTATTTAATACCATCCTAAAATTAATAAAAACAATTAAATGTGAAGAATATTCATTAGTAGGTAAGTTACAATGGCAGTATAAACGGACTTGTTTGTAGATTATACAATATAAATGAGTAATTGGAATGGTAATTTTAATTTTTTACCTTAAAAAATTAAACTAAAAATACTATGAGAGTAATGCACTTCAAGTTTAATTGTTCGCAAACGATGGAGTTATGTTCCGAGAAATTCGCTAAAACATGGCCAAGCTATTGGTCCTCTTATCGGACCTTAACTTCAACTCCTGGTGTCTTTAGTAAAGACTTGAACTTAACCATATTGAATGCATTGCAGAATATTTCTTACGAAATAAATAACGTGCATAGGGTAGTGATAAAGTCAAGGATATATAAATATAAAGGATGCAGATGAAGTCAAATACCTGGCAACCTCCTTGCCTGGTGAAACATAAAAGAAATGTTTGCGGTGCTGCATTAGAGGAACTAAGATGTAACGAGTGACAAGTGGGAAGGTTCTCCGTTGATAAAGTGAAAAATGGATGTTACTTGGCTCTGGTTTGGGTATCTCAAATAGAAATCTCGAACACTCCGCGAGCTTAGTGGATCCAACACAGAAATATTACATTTGTGAAATAAATGAAATGCTAAGGGATGCCGAACGTTTTGTTAAATCTGGTTAGACTAACCGGAGAGTGTCAAACAAGTAATGAAAAGACTAGGTCGTGAGCCATTATTGACTTGCGACGCCTCGCAGCCACGCTATATAAGTTTAGTAATCTAAATTACTAAGCTTATATAGACTTAGGCTAAGAATTCGGTTCAGGTGAGTTTCATTATGACAAGGTGGATATTATTTTGACTTTGCAGTATATCTTCAGACAGATAGAAGCGACAAAATAAGAGAGATACGCTGCTAAAATGACCATTTAACTCTCTTTATTAGTGATTATTACTTAAGTAGCTTCCACCCTCCCCCTTTTCTCTATTCCATTTCTTTTATGACTGTTGTCCAAACACCCTATTCCTCACGCCTCGACGGCAGCTCGCAGGGTAGTATATATGGCTACAGAAGACCGTAAAAGATAATGATTATTGACTTATAACAATCAGAGTCATTTTCTACCAAAATAGTCATTTCCAACACGCGGTATGACACATTTAAGAGACATGCTCTCCACTACGCAATAAATAAAGGAAATCGTGTAGCCACTGAACTTTCCTGGTCATTCCACTAGAGTGGGCAATTGCTCAACCATTCTGTGAAACCCGAAAATTTTAAAATACTTGCTATTTTTTATTTCCTTCGTTTTATAGTCAATGATATGAATCCCTCGATTGCTGCAAGAACTTATGGTACCTTAGAATCGAGAATTGAAATTGACAAATCGTTAGATAAAATCCATGTTTTTCTCTCTACACTTCCGAAATAGTCATTTAGTTTTGCCATTGAAGACCAGATTGCATTAAGAAATGGCCAGAAAACTGAAGCCTCTCACTAAATGGCATTTATTAGAAGACTTTAGCCATGACACTCGAAGAGCATTCATACCCTTTCTCATCTCAGCCACGAGCCTTTTTCCATGCCCCCCCCCCACCCATTCAGGAGTAATTGCGAGATGGGAAAGCGGAAAGGAAACGCGTTTTTGGAACGCAATTACGCGGAGTTAAGCTCCCTCTATGCGGACACAAACACATACACACCATCCACCAAAGCACCATTCCGTATCTCTCTGTTTCTCCCTCTCTAACACCCTTTACTTTTCCTGCTTTACGCTCCTGCACTTTGTCGCAAGCCCTTTCTTAAAGAGAATCTTGATCCCCATTCCCGAAGGAGCACGCTTCATTTTCCCCGTATTTTGGGTCCACCGTGTTCTCTGCAGCAGAACATGCTCTAATCATGGAGATTGGGCTTTTTTGGATGTTGATTTCTATCCTGAGGTCCCTGGTTTGAAATGTCGAAAACATTTCTTTGGAGTCCCTTCGCTGAGTGAAGAGCAAATATATAAACGGTGATCTTACGTCATTTGAGATTTCTATACTTTTAGGCTCCACATAGTGATATATCTGGTAAGTAGGGTAATTAATCATTTGGAGGTTTCACAGTATATTTGTTTAGAATGACCGAGGTCGGTGAATTGAGTTAAAACAGATCTTGTTAGCTACTGGATAAAATTGGTCGTTTTCAATAAATATTCTACAAAATTATTTTTACTTATGGCAAGTACGTAATATATCACTGTGAACTGTCTTCTGAATTTATTTATCTTTAAAAAACTTAATTCTTCCCTTACATTTGCTGTAGTCAGTAATTTTTTATGAGGATATTGAGCAATTTCCGAACCGTTAGGACACCAAATTACACGAAAACATGAACATTTAGCCAAATTTATTTTTTATAGTTCCAATTTTATTTTGTATTTTATGTTATTATTCTAAAATTTATTTTAAGTTTCCTAGGGTTTTTATGGTTCCTCCATTTGCAATATAAAAATTTAAATATAGTTTTTTTATTCAGCCATATGATCTAATGAAAAAGATTAATTTTTTTGCATCATAATTCTTTGAACTCATTTCCGATTTGTCCCCTAATTTTGTCAATTGTAACTGTATATATAGGGCTTATCAAAATAAAACCTTTAAAATAAACGTTACTTTATTTTTTATCCATGATAATGTAAAATACTCAATACTCACTTTTACTCAATATTTTATTAGTACGACACTAGTCACCAATTTACAGCATAGTCAGGTACCGAATGCTCTTTATCTGTTAATTCCGTAATCAGTGCCGTAATTTTAATGCATTAATTGCTGAAACGCATAATAAAATGCTGTAGAAAAGTGCAAACTGTTTTGATGCATCGAAATACAAACACCTTCTACGAATTGAGTCTGCCATTATCAGGTTTGCATTATTAGTGTATCAACGTGCGGAGAAAAATTGCTCATGAAGGCTGCGTGAATCGCTGTAATCGGCTTCCACGTTAATGATTATATTTTTAAGGTAGGTGATCAAATGGTTGAATTGTAAATAAATAAATAAATAAACAAATAAATAAATAAATAAATAAATAAATAAATAAATAAATAAATAAATAAATAAATAAATAAATAAATAAATAAATAAATAAATAAATAAATAAATAAATAAATAAATAAATAAATAAATAAATAAATAAATAAATAAATAAATAAATAAATAAATAAATAAATAAATATTTTTTTATTATATTTATATATATATATATATATATATATATATATAACCATTCATTCATTCACTCAAACCGCTCACAGGCGTAAATAATAAATATTTCGTTCAAACAGGTGGTGAAAGAAAGAGGATAGGAAACATATAAAATTAAACAACACAATGGTGAGGTGAAGATGGAATGATGGCCGATTCCAAGTGAAAAAAATTCGTCTTCCAAAAAAAGACCGGGAATTGAACCACGGACCTTCCGATATCGCGCCGGCTGCTCTGACCACTAAGCTATCTAGACTACTAAAGAAACACTGGAATCGGCGGGATTTTATATGAATCAAACACCCCCAAGGTTAGCCCGTAAAAGTCGCCCAGAGGTGGCGCTGGGTATTTTCACTCACCGGCAGAGAAGAAATTACGTATATATATATATATATATATATATATATATACAAGACACTAAGCATAAAACAAAAATAAAATAAAGAAATATGATCACAACAATTCTACATTCAAAATCTACAAACTATAACAATCCTATTTAAAATCACTCCATAATGGGTTAGTTGTGCAAAAATCTGAAAAAAATAGCAGAAATGAACGATATTTAAAATTGAGTAAGCTAATGGGCAATAAAGCTTGCAAAGCGCAAAAGGCATTTTAATAAAACCTGCGGAATCAAGCCTGGTAATAATAATATTCTGAAAATCAAGGAAACGAACCTGAGCTATGCGATTGAATTCTCCCTTGTCAACTGTGAATTTCCAAATTAAATGGGATTGTACCGAGCTTAAAAATACTCCCATGAACATGGGGAATTAACGCTCAAATGTTAATCGCGCATAATTCAGAATTGTCCACCTCAAAGGCACTAAGCGTATAGTATACAGGCGGAGGACGCTCTAGTTTATTAACGGATTTCGTATGAATGTGGAAATTAATTGTCCTCCTTTTTTTAGTTCCGAAAATATTACATTATTTGTAATACAATTGAATAAACCAGAAGAATTTATTAACATGCCTACATGCTTCCGAAATGTATTGAATAGCAATGGTTGATTTAGGTATATCCATTACCAGGGAACCAACGAGTAACTTCGAATGAGACTGCGAATAGCTAGTTTTGTATTACGTCTTGATTATGTATAAAATTTTAATTCAAATGCGGTTACCGGTCGTTTTATTTGCATTTTCATCATTAGCTCAAAATAGTATTAATAATAAATTGCTTTAAAAACCTGTTTTTCTTAAGGTCAGGCAAGAAAATTGAAGTGCATAGTGATAGGAAAAAATCTGGAATGGGTCCACATGAGACACGCAATTACTTCTATTTACATGTTCCCTAAGACATATTTCATAGCGTAACATGAATTGCTCTTTGATTTATTATTCATGGAAATGATGAAAATAAAAATGCACGTAGAAAATTGGAACATGTATATTCTATGGCTCATGATATTGGCAGCCTGTAACACCTCAAAAATAGGTAACTGATACAAAATGCACCTATGAATAATGCAAGATTGTAATATAAAGCAAAGTAATGTCGACTCAACTAAGAAACTTGAAGTAGCTAGAAAGGAAATCAAATCGCGAGAGTTTCAGGGTGAAATCTTAATAAAAATCTGGAACTGGATCTGCCTCATGCTATAATGTCAACAGAGGTGACATAACTAGAGCACCCGTTGGAACAGACAGGCTCAAATATTCCTCTTCACTAAACACCATTTTTGAACACAAAAGAAATAACGATACTCTAAGACAAACACTCAAATCGCATATCATTTTTCATCTTGTCATTCTTTCCATCTCCTTTTCACAACTTCCTCCCATACTAACATCCCTTGCCTCATCTCCTTGTGGATAATTGCTGAATAGTATTCAGATGAGCATTTATATGTAACCTTAATTAACATTAACCTTTTTTGGAGTCCACGTAACATGAAACACATAGTTTATTGATGCCAATAGCCCTAAAATATAATAGCCACAATGTAAAATTTTCCAACATATTTTTATTTTTATTTATTTATTTTTATTAATTTAATTTCATCCTGAAAACAGCCTCAAGGGCCTTTTACATCAGGCAATGTAAACAATGGACGAGCGCACACAACCATGCCCTGGGAGATCAATTAGCCTCCGGCGGGACTTGAAACCACGACCTTCGGGTTACCAGGCGAGGACGTTAATCCACCGCCACCGAGGTGGGCGTTTTGCACTAGGAATCATTATCAAAACTGTGAAATAAGCCTTACTTTGGATGATTTATATCATATATATATTCAGCAATTTTGCCCCTCTAATGCTTTTATCTAATACGAAATATAAAGATTAAGCTGAATTATATTATGATCCAAATGAACGACAGCATGGTAATATGTCTTTTTCGCCGAATCAATATTGAATCAAGTTACATTACCAGCCACTAAAACACTATATTGAAGCATGCATGTCTTTTTCCTCCGAGTATTTAATTTAGTTAAGAATTTGGTGATAGAAATCTACCTACGTGTGAAATGATGTCACAAAAATGTGAATTAGACAGATTCCAGGAATCCATGTTAAAAATAAGTCAAGATGATAGCCAGTTCAGTCCAGTTTCATTTACTGAAGAAATTTTTTTCAAGTACCTTTTCTGCGAAAGATAATGTTTTAATTTATTCCGATCACTCTTCAGCAATATCATGTGTCTTAAATAAGTTTGCTATTGTCTTTTTTAACATTTTTTGTTACATTTACCATAACTGTCTTGAATATATAATTTGATGAAAATTTAAGAGAAAAATTATATGATATGTAAAATATAATAATTATATTTCTCTGACTAATATTCA
Organism: Pyrrhosoma nymphula; assembly: GCA_963573305.1. NCBI lineage: Eukaryota > Metazoa > Arthropoda > Insecta > Odonata > Coenagrionidae > Pyrrhosoma > Pyrrhosoma nymphula. The sequence continues at coordinate 43,080,469 of OY754337.1, read as the reverse complement.
TAATTATATAATAATTATGGATGTTATTCAGAGAGAGTGAATAAATGTATTTAATAGGTAGGCGGAATATTGAGAGTCGAACAGTTAAATTCAGTCGACTAAATATTGGTAATAATAATAAATTGCTGTTTATATAATGAACTACATGGTTCTTATAAAACCTCTTAAGACTGTGTTGCCAAACCAGATCTTCCTCTTCTTCTTCCTTGAAATTGGCTAACTATGAACCACATTGGTTCAACTGTTTTCTCCTTTGTGCCCTTCCTTTTTCCCATTCTAATTCTCCTTAATTTAATTGTTTCATTTCTCTTCCTACCTTACACCAAATTATACTTCGTCCTCAATTTTTCCATCACAAAGGTGGGTTGGGAACCTGCAAATTGGCAACCTGCCAATTTGCTCATAACTACGTCATGTTCCTTCATATTCTCCCACGGTAATCTCTTTTCTCGCAGCTCCTTTTGCACATCACAATAGAGTAATATATATTTTCAAAATTTCTTAGAGCCAATAATGCCAATGCAATAGAGCCAATAGGATGATAGGAAACCTCCAGGAAAAAACATAGGTACTTTAACAATGATGCCAATGGTACCAGGACGTAGAAGAATTGAACGCCAAAAGACAATACAACCCCGTAATAGAGGTCTCAAGACTTAGGAAAAAGCAGCTTCTACAGAGAAAATAATGATTCATCTCGTAATAGGAGAGGTAGGAAAAGAATTAATTAGTACAAGATAATCGTATATAAATCTCTCTTCATTTCAAGAATAAAATACATTCGCTTCTGTCTTGAGGAAAACTTAATTAGCTCCGTAACGAACTTCGACCCTAACGAAGTTTTTGCGCGTGAAAATAAATGCTTGTAACCTCAAGCATAAATTTCACCCCAGAAGTGGAGCAGTGACCCCGGGGTAGGTGCAAGAATTACTCGCATTCACATAACCAATTTACTCTGACAGTGCGTTGACACCAAAATAAATTCGCATCACGCGCCGATGAGTTACTTCCGGGTACTGTGCCAAGGAAGAGTAACTGTAAGGTAATGTAAAACTTCCACGTAAAACATCTCTCTACATGCTTCTACGTAGGTCTTTTCAATTGAATCTGGAAAAGGATAATTACTATGTAAATCTGAAAATTCAGTTTCAACTAGTAAACACTGCATTTCTTTCGACTCAAATTTTGAATAACAAGAGGCCGACATGGAAAACTTGGTAACCGAGGGTTTTCAATGACAAGGATAGTTCCAAGATGTTTATTTTTCTGCGGCATAACATAATAGGAGACAAAATATTTTACTACTGTAAAAAGTTAAAATAAAAATACAACTGGCTACAAAGTTATATTCTGATTGGATAGCATTATGCTCACGGAGGCAGGTAAAAAATGCTGGGGGCCAATGGTAACGATGTAAAAAAGGAGAGATCGAATTGGGAAAAAGGGGTCGGTACCATTAGAGGAAAAAATAGAAGAGGAAATGAAACTAAACTATGCATGAACGGGATAAATATATATTTGCCCCCTTGCGGGTACACCATTTAATTTGTTGATTTTGTAATGAATGGACATTTAAATAATTTGCTGATTCATGCGACTGTTAATTTTTAGTAACTCGTCTTTTATACAGACGCATACAATAACAACACCCACGAATTATACTTGCAGTAAATCCAAAATCCAATTAAAAAAATAATGACAATACGGTGCTTCTTTCGCTGTGCAGAATCGTCAATACCAAGTTGGTTTGAAATTCAGCAATGAATCTCGGCAGGGAATGAAAACATAATGGATTGCTTTGCCACAAGAGAAAAATTAAATATGGAGGATAGCTAATAGAGGATCAATATCTAATTTATCTTTGTAGTCATCGGGTACACTAAATAACTTTTCAACTCGTAAGGAGGCTACAGCGTTGCTTTAGTATGCATAAATCAGTCTATATATATATATATATATTCTCTTAAGGTGTTTAGCTAGTTAGCTAGCGTATGCATATTACCAGTCCTTAATTCACCTTTAGCTCTCCTTTCAATTCATCCTCTCACTATTTAACAGCATGCAGTTATTAAGTTTTCTTTTAATGATATAAGAGCTTTCATTAGAAATTGTGGTTTGCATTGCACATCATATACCTACATGTAATTTCCGTACAGGGGAGTTATTTTGTAATCTCACTTAAGTGAGAATGCGTCATAAAATGTGGAAAATTACGTTATTTTTCGCAGTTAAACTCCATCACCTATGCGGCATGACAATCTTCGGCTCTGTGGTGAACTACCGGTCTATATATTTGATTCATCCACTCTTTCGACTCTTGATCCGTATGTTTCGACTCTAAGCCCGTTTCATTTGGCCCCGAATTTCATTAGATCAATGTCACCTGTCGTTAGGAATGTGAAATGGAGCCAGTATCGGACCTTGGCCGATCGTCGGCCGATAACTAAGAGAGCGAAACGGACTCCCCGCCTTCCCAATAAGAGTCATTAAATAGGTAAGACTACAAAATAACCCCCCTGAGTTCACAGGTCAGCGCTGAAAAACTTTGCCACATTGCTTAAGTTTATGTGATAGTAGGTGAAGTTGTATGATTATTACATTCATATCACTCATGGAATACAAATACCAGGCTAATGTCAAAACACTTTAGGCACCAAAAAGACTTTATTGACATAGGATATAAAAAACGTATTTAACATCCAAATCTCATTTTCCCAAATTGACGTAAACATATTGGCCCGTGGTAATATTTAAAAAATATTTATCAACACCTGTACACAAAACTCCTTTATATGCATCTAATTGTAGATGAAAAGTTGCCTATGATACTTTTATCTAGGCTTTTCGCTAGGTAGTGTAGCTATTAGTAGTAGTAGTAGGTACTCCCTAACACTTAAATCCTTGTTTGTTACCTAGTACTAACAGCACGCCGTGCATATTTGCTACATAAATCTTGAGTATCTGTCCATTTGTATATTTGCAAAATACATATATATATATTTATGGTCCCTCTCCATTGTGATACAATCTGTAGTGTGGTAGTGCATTATTGTGAGGTATCGTCTCGTGACAAACATTAGCAATATATGCTAATGCATAATTAGTCGTCGTTACACTAACTTTACGGTATAGTGTAATGCATGTTGGTGAATACTCACCCCCTGCCACACACCCCTGAGGTGGTTTGCAGGGTAATTTGTAGATGTAGATGATGTAGATGAATTCTTTAATGTTATGATGAGGATCGGCAAAGAATACATTTTTTTGTTGTAATAACATAAGTCTAATTTCAAAGAGAAAACAAGCTTTTTAAAGTACAAGAAGTCTTATGTTCAGTAAAGAAAATGGTATGACGGAAATTACAAACATATTCAAGGCCTCCTTTGGGCACAATACATTAAGTAGGCGGATAATTAGCTTAAAGACTGTTAGAGCCCTTCCGGAAAAACTGTGATAATGGAGATTTTTTTAATAGTTTTAAAAATTGGTTGAATAGAAACGAAAACAGGCCTTAATATTTCAGGACATTTACGTAAATGATGAGAGGAAAGTAATAAATGTATTAGAGAAAAGGAATGTGAAAGTCTTGGTGCTGAGAATTAACTGGTTCGATAGATCGATTAATATATCGATAGATATCATATCAATATTTAAAACATGTATCGATAGTTATCGAGCCAAAATAATCGATATTTTGATATATCGATAATTTTGCCAAAACAGTGGTTCCTTAAAGTTTCACCAAAATATATAAAAAATGTTGAAGTAAAATTTGGAAAATTATGGACATGTAGAAGGAATAAAAAAATCTTTTATTTTTTTTATTTTTACAATCAATTTTAATCAATCAAACCAGTATTTGTCTGATATTGACATCAGAAGAACTCTCTGTTTTACATGTTCCCCCGTTAATCTACTCCTGTTGTCCGGTACCACCAAGTTAACTACAGAAGCCACTCTTTCGGATGGAACAGATGAGGCTTGGCATATTAAGTACTTCAGCGCGATTGCCGAAAGAACCAGTGTGAAGTGTCGGGAGTTCACCCAACACTTTATTGGATCTGATTTCCTCTCCAGTAGTGGTTGGTCCAGATACTGCTTCAGCTCATTAGGGATAGAGCCAGAGCTGGGAACCTCTTGCGTAGTAGTGCTAAGAGATAATATGTGTTCATATCTGGACCAAATTGAACTTCTATCAGCGTTTTCTCGTTCTGTTTGTGCAGATCGTACTTCTGGAGAACGTTTCCCATTCGCCTATGTTCTAAGCGAATATAATCACTTATTTTAGTTATAGCACTATAAACCGCAGCTGGAGAAACAACTTTACTAAGGTGACGTGCTAAACAAATACATCGAATTTGATACTCGGAAAAAAATCAATTTTTGAAATATCGACATGAAAAATATTGACGATAATTATCGTTAGATTTTAAAAAATATATCGAGTATTTGATACATCGATATTTTTTGCCCTAGCCTAGGTTGATTGGAGGAAATATGTGAGGAACAAAGTGATGTCGACAGGGGAAGAAAATTAATAAGTAGAAAAAGTTTACATGCCATCCAGGATGAGATAGGGCTGGATGTATAGCATTAACTGATGCAAATGAAAGAAGAATGGAGTTCCTGGTTGTAGGAACGAGGGTTTTTAATGAGATTACAGTGATATACTGAATATTGAATGATAAATGTCAATATCAATTTACCGCAGTATCTTCCTCGGACAAAAGAGAAAAAAATGCTATAGTATGAAATCATAATCGCATGCAGGTACTATAAAGTCCACTAATAAAGTGCTAAAGTCTAGTACTGGTACTATAATATCTACTGGAATATAGCGTGAAAGTAATGTATTTCAGCCGAGAAAAAGAACACGAACAAGACGAGCAATTGCATTTATCAACGCCATTCGGTTATTGAAAATAAAGTCAACCTGAACGGAATATTTGATCAACCTTCCTAAACCGCATTGACTTACAATTCCCAAGAACCGTTGCAGACGTTAGTCTTCTCGCCATTTAGGCATAAAATGTCCGCAAATTTATTTTCGTATTATTGATGTCAAGAATAATTGAGGGACTGAGTATGGTAATCTGCAAATGGAGACTCGCATTTTCGCGGAACGAGAAATAAGAGATCATATATAATGATTAAGGACAAGAAACAGAATGTGAAAGAATGGATGGAGAAAAAATGAAAAAGTTTCTCTCACGTGTCCGACATGAACGTGAATGTTTTTTTTGAAAATCCGCGGGGGTTTTCAGTTGCTGGTACAAAAAAGTTACCGATTGAGTTAGCATGGTTTTAATTACATTATTGAGCTCTTCTTCCAACGTGAACATATACAAGGTTTGAATTTACGAAACCATATACACAATATACAACAATACCAAAGGCTTGAATACTGAATAAGGAATACAGAAAATAAAATGAAATTAAAAAAAGAATTTAAATGATATGTTCAATTGATGGAAATTATAGTAGTGCAGATTGGCGCAATCAAATCAATTAATTTTTGGTTGTTCTTTTATGTCAGATATCGCAGATAGGTAATATGTTGTATAATTATGTGCAAATAACATTTACGCTAAATCAGTCATTCTTAATGTAGTTGCTCTTCAAGTTATAATCCCCTTATGAATATTTATATTTTTGAAACCATCTTCACAACCTACGTTTACTTATCAAATTATCACATTTGAAATCTTATTTTCCTAGCCGCGATTTTTAAATCTACCTTGCGCTCTTTACTCCATCTCAAGAATGTATTGCAGAGTGGTTCACCTTTAGGTTCACTTAGGTTTTCAAAGGCAAGTTCCTGTAATTGCCTCTCATATATTCATCCCTCTGATGTTCATTTTCATTTACACACTATCATCCTTTTCAAATCTACGTGTACATATATTTTCACTAAATCATTGTCATCCTTAGCAACCGGCCAAGGAAAAATATGTGTTATAATGATGCCATTGCCTGTAGTTAACTTCTTTGCTACATCACCGCGACTGCTTTCAAACACACCACTTTTCATACAAGGAATTATTTCTTAAATAATAAGGTATTTTCCTCATTTCACACTTTTAAATAATAATGAATCTGCATTATACAGGAAATAACTCAATCCGCAACTATACTATAGCTAGACTTCTTAAGCACCTATTACATATTTAGAGGCCCTATTTCTTAAATGGAGCGTAAATGTGCTAGCACATTGAGTAACTAGGCCCCATTTGTCTGTTGACGAGGATATGTTGTGCGCTTAAATATTCTCCAAAATATTTCCATCCCATGTTGTGACATCCGATTCTGAGAAAGGTTTTAATGAGAATTAGCTCCTTCGCAGGAAAGAGAAGCCAGCTAACTTCCCTCAGATACAGTTGAATATGGGCACACATTCTTCTTGTGACGCAAGCATGTGCTTTTGGGAGAGGAAATAACGTTCAGCCCAGGATTTTCAAGAAATCACTCCATAATAGTATTTTTTTTAAATAATTTCCTTGCATGAGAGAATACTAAATACAAATATGCTCGTATGGACAAGGGAGATAAATGTTCCAGAATGCCAACCAGTAGTTAAAGGAACCTAACAGGTCCAATATGTCTCTTAAGATATGTAATCAGAAAAATGGTATGTTCATATAAGAAACTTGCTTTCTTTCTCAGTGGAAAAACTAACATCCTGCTGGTATAAATATCGTATTATATCAATATTAATTTTTTTCCATTTGAAGCCATTTGTTGTTAATTAAATTATAGACATTAATAACTTGATTTAGTAATTCATAGCAGGTTAATTTAAGTGTTTTGTTGAGCAATTGAAAGTGTTTGATTGATTGATGTAGGGGGGCCTTCGACAGAAGCCCGGGCACTTCGATCTTCTTGGTCCATTGTGCCAACCCCATTCCTGTCTGCCACATACAGACAGGGGACAACTGCGCATCGGTGAAGGTATGTATGGTCACCTATCCAACCACCGTCCGGGACCAACATTGCTTAATTTCTGTGATCTCACGGGACCCGGTGAGTCAATGTGGCTGAGCCCTTACCCAAATTTAAAGTGTTACTGAAGAAACTACCTAATAATACAGCAAATGATTATAAATTCCTTTCCATAAATGTTTTCTTTAAATTTTTGTCGTGAAGTGATTAGGTTTACTTTTAAATGTTCTTTATGCTAAAATAAATCACAGCAGTAAGTTTTCAGTGTATTAAATCTTTTCCCTCGGTGATCAAACTCTCGATCGGTAAATTATTTCATGTAACTATAAAAGTATACCCAAGTTTTACACCAAAATACTGATGTTATAAATTGATTTGCCTGCTCACGCCTGATATTTAGAATCCCAAGCTTTCCTTATTTCCATTCTTTAACAGAAGAACTCATTTTTATTCATACTTTTCCATTAAATTAGGATTGGACATAAACATTGAAAATAATGAGTAAAAAAGATCATGTATGCACCAGATGTCTAGCCAGAAAATGCAAGCATTTTTTTCTATTTTATATGCTATTTGTTGGAAGGTAGTATGTATTTCACATTTTTCGATTTAAAAAATATGGATAGGGTTGGCCGAAGTAACAGAATTATACGATAGGCTGCATCAGCGTCTTAGAGAGGTTTATACATGGAACTTTTTATATATCAAGTTGCTTGAGAAATAATGGCCACCTGAGGAAAAAATGCAGGAGCCGGTGACTAAACCATTCGCATCTGCCAATAAGTCACACAACTGTTCAGCTGACTTATCCTTTCAGCAGGATATGATGCTAATCACACATAGATTAGTGACTGTTAAGCAACCGGTCGCTCGCCGTCCGTCATTTCTCACGAACGAGATTAATTCTATAATAATATGCGAGAGTATAGTATGGAAAACTTCAGTGCATTCACGATAGGATTACAACAATCTATAGCATTACGTTATGGAGCAGTAGGTGCTAGGGTTTTCCTTATCCGATCACGCCTTCACCCAGCACTTTCCGAACTTCCTTCCGAGGTTCATTCATTTCTCTCAGGAGCACAAGAAAGGTTCCTCCACACTTCCGCCGATTCAGCATATTCCTTATCCCTCATCTCCGGTCATCTTTCAATTTTTTCATAGCTCGGGCATGCAAGTGGGCAAGCCAATGCCTCGATTTCTCATCCGACACAGAGCCAACATCGGTGCGGCGAACGAGTGACAAACCTCTCACGTCCAAAACGACATCCGATCCATATTCAGTCCTTACTTCTAAACTTGCCCTCTCTCATCTTACTCTTTTTTCTTCTTTATCATGAGAGATCCTTTGACCTTCACCAACCAAATTTGCAAATCCAATGCCCTAAGTCAACATCTCCAATAATCCTACATTACTTCCATACCCATTACGGCGTTCCCCATTGATGAAGGGACAGTCGAAAACTCAAAATTCACAGTGTAATATAGGCTCTGTCTTAAAAATTCCTTGCATACTGCGCAATCTCTTTGCCTACTTCCTTTTCTTCAGTAATACTCATGCACCGCATCATTCATTTGATTCCATATGATCTTAAGACTACTAATATACCTTTTCTTGAGAGTCTCCACTATTATCAACCATGCCTTTCGCGGTGCAACCCTTCCTCTGCAGCACCAATCACTTCCCTATCATAAATTTGCTGGGTTATTTGTTTCTCTACCATACTAATAACGTAAGCAAACCTGATCAAAAGATCTAATTCAACCAACGAGTAATCGATTCTAGCACCGGAATCAGTAGTAAAAATCAGGAGCCAAATTTTGAGGGTTTAAATTTTGGGAAATTTTTGTCTGAGAATTCAATTCCTTCGGGAAAGAAAACTTAGACGCATTTTTCGGAAATCTGGACAATCAATGATTAAACTAGAATTGATTCCCTAAAAAGAGCTATCATAGGAGCAATTAAAAATTATATCAAAATATATCACATCCAAGTAACTATGATTCTTAGTTGTTAGGGATCCGGTGACTATTTTATATTTGCCTTTCACACTTTAAAGATACTATGTTCATTAAATTCCTTTCGTAGTAAGTATACTTCAGTGCATTTACTATGAGTAAATTCGAGCCCCACCTGAGGCGTTCTTAAAATCATATGAGAACTCTTTTAAGTCTGAATATGTGTTAATATTTTGGCGGTGACCGCATCATTTACAAATAAACAAATTCCGCTATTGGAATTATCTTTTTGTATTTGATCGCAATGATGGTTTTAGTATTAGTATTTTTGTGATGAATATTCTCGAATGATATCAAGTAATAAATATACTCTGCCATTCTTGCTTGACGTTTTTCATTTACAAGTTTATATCGCGCGATACTTCCTCTTGGTAAAAAATGTGTCTTGAATTCTTTATAAAGAAAGCAATGGGAAATTCATTACTTTCATTTCATTTATAACGATTCATTTACTTGTAAATATGTAAAAATATTATTTGTGGTATTTTATTTGCAATATATTTATAAAATAAACTCTTGATAAAAAAAACTCTTATTGAACACATCTAACATTTCATTTCACATCTTTGACCGTTGTTATCTTTCTTTATATAATTGCTCATAATCATTTATGGTGTATTTGGTTATTATAGAGGAACAAGGAACCTGAAAAAATAAATGATAACGTTCTACTCAACGAATCTTAGATGCAAAAATGTATATAAAATTTAAAGTATATCTCAAAGGAAATTATCGCACGGGCAAAGTTTTTTCAGCGATTATTTTCATTGTAATTAAATTGGATTTTATTAAACGAAGAAACTGAAATCCATTCAAAACAATGGAACTGCTCGCTAAGTTTTTGCCTGCCTTTATGCCCTCCCATGTGCATGGAGATCATTAAACTCAATCAGCTTACGATTAATTTTGAATGAAAAGCAATCGATTTTATCCAAAGAGGAGAATGGCAGGTGGTAATTGCGCAAAGCTTATGAAAATTAACATTTTACCTGGGGATTAGCATTTCATGACTCCTAAAAGCCATTTGATCTCTCTGTGGCGTTAATGGATGGTAGGTGATAAAATTATGATATGTGGATTCTGATGGGTAATAGAAAAGGCACGTTAATGAAACGGCACGTATATATAAAATCTGTGAAGGTAAAGCAGGCAAAATAGGCATATATGATGGATACCAGTATAGCTTTATGGACGTTAATCTTTAACAATATTGGACGACTTAACGATGACTTAAATGACGAGTAACTTCGAAATAACTTGCAGGCGGCTTTAAAACCACAAAAGTCTACCACGGTAGTGGAATTAAATCATGACCAGAACTTAGCCAACGATTTTAGCCAAGTGGGTCAAGTTTTCTGCTATAAACCACGATTATGATGCAAAAGAGTTGCGACAAATTAACATCCAAAATAGCATATTTGATATAAAAAAGTTATGCATAGGAAAACGTATTCAAATAGATATTCCAGAAGTTTAAATGAGGTGTTATATATTAGAAAAGATAAATACTTATGATAGTCCAATTTTTATCAAAAATATTAAATTTCCAGTCTCTATTAAGTGTTTTTCTCCAGCAATAGACTGGTAAATTGTATTTGTTTCCCCTTAATAACTTATTGTTCTGCTATGAATACGTAAATGCAGTCATAACTGGTTGATTTTGTTGTACTGAGGTAGGTACTGCTTGGCTGAAAGTTTCGGCTGCAAATGCGTGATAAAATAAAAAGAATGGAAATAAAATAAATATTTTTAGTGCATTCCAAGTATATGATAGAGGCAAGAACCTTTTTCTAAAATACCTGATATATTTTCCTTTTATAGCTCTTAATCGGTTGCACTCAAATACATACGTACGTCGCGTCGGGTCATTATGACTCGAGATCGTCTAAAAGGCTTTAAAAGACTATTAATATGAATATTTGACGTGGATAAAAATAATAAATAATAAATTAACTGTGTAACATTATGTATTATTACTATACTATATACTATGTATGTATTAAATATGACTAAATACGATATTTTATTTGAATATTATACTGTTAACATTCCTAAAATAACGTCCTTGGTAAATGGCTCAGCTGAAACTCCGCATGAAATATGTCTCCAATTTAAGTCCTATATTTAACTTCTTCACCAACGGAAAACTACGCAAAAACTCGAGGGTATTTGCTATTTTACTATTTACATTATAATAACCATAATAACAATTGGTTCTATGGAATCTCTCTGGGGTAATTTTATCTTTATCTCTTCCCTTTGGCGACATGCCTGTGAAGGTTGCCTGAACTCCTTCAGGCAAGCTACACAAAAAATAGGATACTAGACGAAAAAAAAAGCAATGTGATAATATTTTCCATAAAATATCCTCAACGAAAATGTCGTCAGGTCATTATGACACGACGCGACTGAATAAGGGTTAATATCGTCCGCCTCTGAGTGACTTAATTTTACACGAAGGCGACTACATTTATACGTGTTGGAAAAAATATTACACATTTTAGCAGGGAAAATGTAAATGTTATCTGGTAACAGTAATGAGTTTTCATATAAAATAGCTTTATCTTTAGTAATCCACTGAAAATATTTCATTCACCACACTGAAATAGGAGATAATGCATGTATTTGAGAATTATGAGCAATTCAAAAATTACGTGACAAGAAGAGTGCCTCATTAAAGCTTGTCCCGTTTGAACTTCTAATAATGACTGTCAACATGATATTGCCCCTGACCATATTTTAATACGTTCATCAATAACAATTGATCCCACCGAGTGAAATGATTAATTACGTTATTATTAAAAGTATAACGTAATTTGGTAATATTATTCACATTTGGAAGATATTTTCTCATGCCAAGGAGAGCATATGATACTTTCTTTCTTTCATGATTGGCTGAGGACGTGGACGAATTATAAATCACGTTTGACCTTAGACGTATGCGAGAGTTTATTTAATTTTGAAATACGCGGAAATTACTGAATGAATTGAAACTTCTTATAGTTGCTATATAATTGAGGTTCAAAACGGAATGAACACAGTTGTAGGCGAAGCACATCTTGTATGGAAACGTGACCTCAATGCCTACTTATTAAATAAATGAATTAAAAAGTAAAAATGAACACAAAAAGCAAAGTGTAAATCTGCTACTAGAAATACGAGTGGAGTGGTTGCAGAGAACATGTCTTTGGCATGATGAGGGCTGATGATGATGATAATTAACTCAAGTGTTTATTACTTTGAAGAGAAATTACTACAAATAGTCGCAGTAAATTTCAGGGTATTGCGCGTCGTGAGAATATTGGCAATATTCAACACCTCCATAGTCGAAAATAATACTCATCACAAAAAAATTTAACCTAGATACACTTTCTAAACTTGGAAAAAGACAAGAGTACGTCATTACAGCCGGAAGGAAATATGGGTAGATGACTTAGAAGAGGAGATCTGCGGAATGAGACTGAAAATATGCTGTAGGATAAAAAAATCTTCTCGGCGCAACTCCACAAGTCTTACGTCGCCAAGGGGCGGAAGCAGCGGGCGGAAGCCCGAGGTCCTTGGCCCACTAACCCAACCAAAAGGGATCCAGGATAAGGCCCATCCTGTTGGAGAGCATGGAATGGAGGTTAATTTTATTATTAAGGTTATTTTTAATGGTTACGACTGCAACAGGGTTTCTTTTTTTTTAGAAGACCCTCGCTCCAACTACGGCATCTTTAAGATCTCTTAGTAAACATTGAATGAGTAAAAAATATCAAGTGTGCACGCTATATTTATTCTCAGAGCAAGCGGAGTTAAAAACATTCCCTAAAATATGCTTAAAGTCAACAGGCAAGCATAGTTCTGAAAAAGTCACTAGATAACAAAATATTCTTATTAGTTCTCAGCACAGCAAATACTCACAATACGAGAATATTTAGCTTTTTTCAGAGAGAGCTAAATTTATCCCCATCTCTACTCTGCCGGGGAAGCTATGACAAAAATAATCTGGATACAAAAAAATTAATTTAAAAAAGTCATGTATCCAATATTCCACATGATAATAAAAAAATAGCCACCCATGATTTTAGTCGGGCAGCTAGAGTATATATTCACTGCTGAATAAAGATACATATACTTTGCTATCTAGTCTAAGAAATGGAAGAATAAAATGACCGAGTAATTTTGACACCGCCAAATATATAATGCGCTGTTTAAACTAAAGGCTCTCTGCTAGGGTATTCTACTCTACTTATTCCCGAAGCGCTTAGTCAATTATATCTCATTAGATAAAGTAACTTGATCAAAAATATCTAACTAGACACAAGGAATAAGAAAAAGAAACTTTGAATATCTTGGGACGAATTTTCATTTGATGGTTTATCAATCATGCTCTTTCAGTCAAAATGAAAGAATTTAGATTTTGCGTCATGGAACCATTATTTATGTCTAGAATTATATTTATTTATTGCTTAACGCAAGCAACTCTATTCCTTACTTTAATAAACCAAAACCGCGAATGAATAGACGTATTTTTCAGGCCCTATCATTTTCCGACGTGGCCCACGTAGGAATCTGACTAATCTCCTCCGTCCACGCAGTGGGGAAAAGCTGACACGTTTGAGGTGTAACTAAAAGCTTTATGCACTTCCAGTACGGGCATTCATCTTAATCACGGCAATATCTTTCCCTCGATGGCACCGCCATGCCATCTGGAGGAAGCAATAGGGAATATTAGATCGATGTGGCCGGAGATCCAAATTAAATGAATTCATACGGAGGGTGAGATGACGACATTTATCTTTCTGCTTTAACGACCGTCTTTTGTCCCACGTCCCTGCCTAAAGACGCCTTTCACAGCCTCCCGTTGTGTCACTCACGGCTCCAATCATGCTCTCTTCCCGGTCTTTCACTCTTTCCACTCCAAAATAAAATTCGGTCGAGGAAAAAATAGATTGTCATACCCGCTGAAATTACAACGGAAACCAACGCCATCACTATCCCTATCTTCAAACGACCCGGAACCACACCTGTCTTTCCCTGCAATATCCTTGGACCATTACAATTTTTATCTGTTCAGCTACTCTCAATTTTATCTCTTGCGCTTGGTAAGCATTGAATATGGCTACAACTAGCGTCCCCACTGCGATTTCTAGTGCGTACTTTTTTAAAAACGGATTTCAGTTGAGAACAAGGCGATCAAATCCTTTATATCACAACCGGTGACCAATTTCTTTCCGTCATTTTTGCGTCCCAGTGACTGCAACCTAATAAGAAAGGATAAAATGACTAAAAAATATACATTTACTTCGGTTTATCCTACTAGTTTTCCTACATTTTTTTGCATATGTTGTAACAGGTCAAACCTTTTTGGCCTAAACGTAAAAATATTCAAATCGTTGAAATAAAATTCGTTTACAAAACTATGAAATTTGGAGATTTTTGAATTTGAATTTTACTGGATATTCGTTTAATTTAAAGGCTCCTTTGTGCATGAA